>CM061029.1:13792500-18592500 GCA_030763125.1 Hippophae gyantsensis | reverse complement strand
AAACAACACTTCCCAAAAACCTGAAAAAAATACTAGATTCTTTCGGGGTCAAAGAATATTTTTCCCGGTGCCTTTATTATTTCATGACTTGTATATACAAATAAAAGGATAATAGAAACTCCATATTAAAAATATAAAATTATAGTTAGTCTAATACTTTAGTGGACAAGATTCCCAATTTTTCGAACCTCATGAAGTGTAGTAGAAATATAGAAAAGGTAAAAGAAAAGAATGCAACAGTCAGAATATTGAGATAGAAATATAAAAAAGGTAAAAGAAAAGAATGCAACAGTCAGAATATTGAGAAATCAAAATAAGCTGTGAAGAGAACTAAAACCTGTAATAAAGAAATTCTAATTCTCAAAATAAGCTGTGAAGAGAACTAAAACCTCTAATAAAGAAATTATAATTTTCATTCATTGATAATAATGATGGATTACGTCTATATATATATATTGATAATAGGATTGAAACTCTAATCCTAGTAGAACTCTAAATAAGACTCCTAAATTAATTATGAAACATAATATTTAATATTCCAACTCTAATAACTAGGAAAAAGATCAAAAATATCCCCAAGGTTCAAGTAATTTTCTGAAATATCCCTAAGATTTCAAAAAATACAAAAATATTCCTAAAATGAAAGAAGAAAAAATAAACCAAGAAATAATAGATATAGAAACAGAAAACATCTCAGGATATTTTTCACAACAAATTGTAATAAGTAAAAAGAAATTTGAAGAAATTCAAAAAACAAAATTAAATCTTAAAGAAGAAGATGAATTTAAAAACCCATCATTTTTATTAAGAAAATTATTCCTTAGAAAAAAAAAATTTATTATGCCATAAGTAATAAAGAAATGAGTATTTATACAGATACAAATGTATAATATATCATTAATTGATAAAGAAATTATATTAAATAAGCTATCGAAAATTTCTCATAAAGATAAAGAAAAAAATGGATACATCCATTTAGGAAGAATTCAAATATCAATAAAAACTCATTTTAGAGAAGGAATAGATACACCAATAAAAATAGCATTATTAGATAACAAAATAATAAATAGGCAAGATGCCTTATTAGGAATGATCCATGGTAATTTAGGATACCAAAAGTTAAAATTTACAGCATATCTTAGATTTGCTATTAATATACGTGATAAAAATCTAAATCAAGTATTAAATCTAGTTTATGAATTTGAAAGAAAGATTTAATGAAAAAAAGAAATCATTCATTTTCAATACATTATCTAGTAGCATATTCTTTAACAAATAGTCATAATAGTTCAATAAATGGACAAAATGAAATTATAGAAATAGACAACTTTTAAGGAACTTGGACAAATAATAAAACTAGAAATACTAATAGACTTTGAAATACTAGAAGAATGAAAATTAGATTTCAAAGAAAAATTTTTGATAACAGAAAGAAAAAGTAATGTTATTAAAGTTTGGTTTTCAAACTTAATAGACCAATAACATTTGTTAATGCAAGGGAATATTTTCACAAGAAGAGAATACTTGGATACGATAATAAATGAAATATATAAAGAATTTATTGGAGAAGATGAATAATTTGTATAGTATTACAAATCCAAATAGTACTTGCATTAAAGTATGACTAAAATTTAAACACTTATCATTTACATGCATATATAGATACAGGAGCTAGTATATGTGTAACCAATAAATATGTATTTTCAGAAGACAACTGGAAACAAGCATCAAAAGATTTAATTGTAAGAATTGTTAATAATATTACAATAAAACTCAATAAAGTATTAAAAAATACTGATATAATGATAGGAGGAGAAAATTTTTACATTCCTACCATATATCAACAGGAAATAGGAGTAGATCTGTTAATAGGAAATAATTTTCTAAACTTATACCAACCATTCACACAACATTCTGACAAAGTAAGTCTCACAACCTTAGAAGGAGTATCATCTATGTTTCTAAAGTAAGAAAAACCTTAACTGTCTCAAATCCAATTTTTATGAAACAACATAAAAAACGAAAACGTGGATAGATAGAAGACCAATAAAAGCTTTATTTAGAAAATATTTCATTAGATATAGAAGAAAAATAATTCTTCTCTTAATAAAATACAAGAAGACAAAGCCCTAACAAATATTAGAAAACTATTAAAAATAGTCAATTCACAAAATCCTTTGGATCCAAAAATAAATAAATCTAAAATAATAGTCCAAATAAAATTAAGAGATCTTAACAAGATCATAAGAGTAAAACCAATTATTTATACTCCAAAAGATAAGATTGAATTTGGAAAACAAATTCAAGAACTTTTGGAATTAAAAGTCATAATATCAAGTAATTCACCTCACTCTAGTCCAATATTCTTAGTTGAAAAAGTTGAGAAAAGAAGAGGAAAAAGAGAATGATAATAAATTTTAAAGCACCGAATAAAGAAACCATTGACGATAGATACTTCATTCCAAAAAAGGAAGAACTACTATCATTAATAAAAGGAAAGAAATACTTCTCGAGTTTTGATTGCAAAAATGGATTTTGACAAATAAGATTGGATGACGAATCCCAAAAATTAACGGCATTTAGTTACCTCCAAGGACAATTCCAATGGATAGTGTTACTGGATTCAAACAAGCTCCAAGTATTTTCAAAGATATATGGATAACATTTTCAAGAAATTATAAGATATTTGTTGTGTTTATATAGATGATATTTTAGTTTTCAGTAATGAATTAAATAAACATTATTTAGATATTATTAATATTTTACAAGAATGTAGAAAATAAGGTATTGTACTCTCTGAAAAGAAAGCAGTACTTGCTCAACAAAAAATTAAATACTTAGGGTTGGAAATTGAAGATAGAAAACATAATCTACAAGACAAAAACCAATTACAACGATTTTTAGGATGTTTAACATATGCAGAATCATACATAAAGAAACTTGCAGAAATGAGAAAATCATTACAAGCAAAATTGAAAAAAGATCATATTTAGAAATGGACCGAAAAATATACTCTATATATGGATAGAGTAAAAGTAAAAGTAAAAAAATTATCAACTTTATACCATCAAGGATCAGATGATAAGATGATAATTGAAACAGATGCTTCACAAGAATATTGGGGAGCAATTCTTAAAGCAAGAGTAGATGACAAAGATGAATATCTTTGTAGATATACATCAGGATCTTTCCAAGGTTCAGAATTAAATTATCATAATAATGAAAGAATATTTAATTCTTAAAGCAAGAGTAGATGACAAAGATGAATATCTTTGTAGATATACATCAGGATCTTTCAAAGGTTCAGAATTAAATTATCATAATAATGAAAGAATATTAAGCTGTTAAAAAAGCTATTAAGAAATTTGCAATATATGTTATAAGCTTCAGATTCATTGTTAGAACAGATAACAAGAATTTTGGTTATTTCTTAAGAACTAATATTGTAGGTGATTACAAACAAGGAAGACTAGTTAGATGGCAACAATGGTTCAACCATTACAATTTTGATGTTGAACATCTTTTAGGACATAAAAATAGCTTAATTGATGCTCTTATTAGGGAATTAGCACCTCTAACTATTTTTATGTTTTCAGGAATGGACATCTTGATATCAAAATCAAGATTAAAGAAAATGAGATAAAAATCCTACGGGAACAACTCGAGCTACTATATCTCGAGAAATCTCTTATGGAGGCAGGAAAGAAACAGGAAGAACTTAATTATTCAAAACAACCTCTAGAGATCAAAAGCTCAAACGAGGAACCTTCATTGAAAAAGGAAGAACCTAACAGCTCACAAAAAACTTCTAAAACTACAAAGCTTAATTGGGCAGATGAGGTAAAAAAAGAATAGAAAAAAGTTTATGTGGTCTATAATGGTCCAAAACCAGGAATTTATAACAACTGTGCAGAAGTTAGCAAATTTATTCTAGGAATTAGTGGAGTAACTCATAGAGTCTTCACTAACAGAATAAAAGGTGAAGGTAGTTATGCCAACTACAAACATCAAAACTAATAACTCTAGAGGAGATAGTAAGAAATTATTCTGTAGTACTACAACAACAACCAACATCTCCAAGCAGATTGACAAATCTTGGAAAGATAGCAAGGCCTCCAGTGCTATTTAGAGAAACATCTTTTCTAGAAATATCAAAAATAGTAAAACATTTAGTACTATTCAGGGAGACATCTCCTAGAACTACTCCAATCATTGAAGATGAAAATAACCAATATAGAAACCTCAGCAAATTACAATGGTTGAGTCTTTATAATTTGGCCAGAAAATCTACCCAAGGAATTTTTGCAGGAAGTAAATTCAATATATTAGGAGCTGATCCAATATTTGTGTATAAAGCATTTCATGTAGGACTAATAAAAAATTCATATTCATGAATTAATTTAGGTGAATTAAATTATTTCTCATAAAATTTTAAAAGAGCAATCAAGAATTTTAGAAGAAAAATTAAAGCAGGTGATAAACCTGTTTATCTTAGATTTTTCAGTTCATTAATGGACTGGAATGAGGAAGGACGTATTAGTCCTTACCACTTCATCAAGATAAGGATTTCCAACACAAACAGAGAAGTTTTCAAACCAATAGCACTTGCAGAAAAGGAATTCAACACAGAAGACTCTCTGTATTAAGAGGTCAAATGTTAAGCCAAATTTACTATGAATTTAGGAAGATTGACAATTCTACTGAGATTAAAGTAAATTATTCAACTCGTGAAGTCCTTACCACTTCATCAAGTCCTTACCACTTCATCAAGATAAGGATTTCCAACACAAACAGAGAAGTTTTCAAACCAATAGCACTTGCAGAAAAGGAATTCAACACAGAAGAACTCTCTGTATTAAGAGGTCAAATGTTAAGCCAAATTTACTATGAATTTAGGAAGATTGACAATTCTACTGAGATTAAAGTAAATTATTCAACTCGTGAAGTCATCATCATTTCTCACAGTAGTATAGCTCTGTCAGAAGATGGCAAAAAAATCATCAAATATGAAACCAATTTTAATTGTAATAACTTAGAAATTGGTCAAGAAATAAGGAAGGTATTTTGCTTCTATGCCAGAAAAGCCATCAAAGATCACAAATGCATTCTCTGTATCAAAGATCGAGAAGATAAAGATGCATCATCATTAACATCATCAAAGGAACCGTCGGTAGAAAATGACAGAAAAATAAGAAAAGAAACTGTTGATAGAAAACTACAAAAGAAATAAAGATGAAGACCCATATATCAATCGGTAGCATGTGTCAAGGAAAAAAGTAGTGGCTATCCTTTAAAGTAGAAAAGCAGATGAATTATTAAAACAAGGGTAAAATAATAATTTTAGTCTTGTAAACAAGGATTCCTTGTTATATAAAAGGGACCTTTATTATCATTTCAAAACACACACGAATACACAGAAATCCAGAGTTTTCTACTCTGAAACATTCTAGCATAGAAAACCTTTATCTAGAAATCTTAAAACCAATAATGTTGTATCCAGTAATTATGAGTGGTTAAGCACCCCTTTCAAGATTCTTAGTTGACCTTAAGTTGTAATAATTATTATTCTATGGATAAAATAGAGTTCAGTTACTCTTCTTTAGTAAATCAACTATTGGACATTATTTATGTAAGGATGCAAAAGCCTCACGATTGCCAAGAGGGCGTTTAGGATTGAGCAAAGTTGAGGCATAACAGGTGTAATAAAAGAAGACGAACAGAAGAGAAGACCGTGGTAGACCCATCAAATTCAGGTATAATAATTATAAATTTAAGCCAGTTAAGAATTTTGAATGTTTAAATATTTGCTTACAACAGACATAATATTGCTAAAACAGGAAAATGGAAATTATTTTTAGAAATAAACAACTAATAATTCTAATGGAAATTAAAGATAAATATCTAATTCTATTAGGAACATTTAATAAAGGTTATCTCTATCATTTAAATGAATATTTTAAAGATAACGATTATGAAATTCTTGAAAATTTTAAAAGATTTAACACCTTATTAGATATCTATACAAATTATATTAAAGTTATTACAAGTATCATAGACCATCTTGTTTTAAGGACATTAAAAGACTATTTTAGTCAAAAAATGCGAGAATAGAGGAAAAAAATTCAACAATTTAATGTTTGGATATTATTTCTTTGAAGATTATAAATATACTGTATGTATACAAGAAAAACATTTTTGTATACTACGAATAGGACAAAATAATATACATTCAACACATATGATTTATAAAGATAATACTATATGAACATCAAATCATTAGTACATAAATTAAAACTATTAGATTTAACAAATGAAAGAGTAATTTTTAATTTTAAAAGACAATTAATAGATTCAGGATTAGAATTAAGCAATCAATATAATGAACATAATATACTATGCAATTGTAATGAATATAGAAAAAAATTAGATTTATATAGAAAAATAATAAGTTTTTTAGATGAATTATTACTTTCAATAAATAGACAAAGACTATTAACTAGGTCAATATTGACCCCGATTAAAAATTGTATCGATCCCCAGAAATTGGTATCAAAGCCTAAGAATAGTAATCTAAATAGTAATGAATGGAAAATTGACACCGTTAAAATCTAAGGACATTTTTGATATTTTATAAATCTCGAGGATATAATTGAAGATAAGTCAAACCTCAGGGACATTTGAGATAGCGTTCCCTAATAACTAACTAAATGTTAGTTGTCTAATATTCTAATTTTTTCTTTCTAGTTGAACATATTGATGAAAAATTACAAAAGTAATAGAAATAAAAATCATAATGGGTTCACCATAGTTAAAGTTGAGTCTCAGAGTTACTTACAGAAGTTACAGTAGCCTTAAGTTACAGTAGTCCTAAGTTATAGTAGCCCTGCAAGGGTGTAATCAGAATTACTGAAAACAATGGATTATGTCACTTTGTTAACGGCATTAACTTTGATTCAAGTTGTAGGTCATATGTAGTAGAAGTTTTTTAGAGTGTAGGGTAACATAGAATCTGTGACTATAGGGATAGGTCACAGGTTCAAAGTTGGGAAGGTACTAAAGAAATGCGTGTCTGGTATCGATGGCAGAATAACCACTTGCTAAGAGCCCTCACGTAGATATCTTTAGCAGAAAGGGCACCTTTTGATGTTTGTACCACGTCTAGCTCAATGGAGAGCACAAGGCATCTCGGGATATCCACGTGGGGCCTAGGGGTAGGGCGTTAATGCTCAAGCTAGTTCCTGATTAGACAAGACGGTCCCTTCCTGACGCGTGTTTTTTTTCCGCTCTTTTTAGCTCTCGAACCCAAGATCTAACCCTTAAGTAGACCTTAGGTTACTAGTCCAAATTGTATCTTAGAGAAACCCTTAACAAAACCAGTCAACC
This sequence comes from Hippophae gyantsensis, assembly GCA_030763125.1. Lineage (NCBI taxonomy): Eukaryota > Viridiplantae > Streptophyta > Magnoliopsida > Rosales > Elaeagnaceae > Hippophae > Hippophae gyantsensis. Next base: position 18,585,117 of record CM061029.1, on the reverse strand, counting down.
TTAGAAAACTTAGAACTTCACCAACATTTGAAGGTTTAAAGCCTATCAACAATAGCTTCAATTTACTTGGGTAAAGAGAGATACCTTGAGCAGATGCAACATACCCCCAAAACACAATTCTATTGAGCCAAAATTCACACTTGAACTTGGCGTATAATTGTTTTTTCATTTTTTCTTTAAGATCTGTAATAACTTCTTCAAATGATTTTCGTGTTTCTCGTGGCTCCTTGAGTATATCAATATGTCATCAATGAAAACAATAACAAACATGTCAAGGTAAATCTATGAAAATACGATACATATGGTCCATAATTTGTTAATAACCAATCCATGCAAAAAATCCTATCAAAGTCAAACATGTCAATGACAACCAAGTTGGCTATCATTTGTCGGCCTCCCATTTTCATGTCGCATGCTTTTAACATATATTTGAACGTATGAGTTCTCCATAAGGGGTACTAACACAAAATTGTAGCTCCATAATTTACTAGCAAACACACAGAGACAAAGCAATGGGTGGCACCAGAATCAAACAATGCAAAAACAGATTGTCTAGATATAGAGACACTACCTGCTAAACATAATTTATATTACTAACAATACTAGTATACACGTAAACATACAATGAAAATTACAAACATCCGTAGGAATTGGCAAAATATAGTCACCATGGGTAGGAAGTTTAGCACATGAGTAATATTGATGCTCTTAATTAGATAATAATTGCTGCTACCGTAGGGTTTGTCTTAGCTTCTGCTCGGGTAAGGATGGGAGCTCAGTTGGGCCTTCATTTTTCACTTGTGGGCAATTTTGGATGAAATGGCTAGTCTTTCCACATTTGAAGCTAGCTCCAATCTTCTTGTAACATGTTCCTCCATGCTTCTTGCCACATGTGCCAGACTGGATGCACCTTTTTAGTTGAGTCATCTCCCCTAGGTTTCTTCCTTCTCTCTTTTAGGATCAAATTTTTTCTTACCCTTATCCCATGTATTGGCTTTAGTAGGGCTCCTTGGTTGGTTTTTTGCACTTGTGGTAACATGACCCGCAATGTCACTAGATATAGTCCGAGTAGCTTGAACCACTTCCCCATGTGATGTCCCCAGTCTTAGCACCATCACTTGCCTACTGATGTCACATATGAGTCCCTTCTCAAATCTTCTTGCCTTCTCTACATGGGTGTCCACCAAGTGACGAGCAAACCAGAACACTAGTTCAAATTTTCTGCCATACTCCACAAGAGTTATAGACCCTTGAACTAACTGCATAAATTCAGCGTCTTTTTCATCTCAATGGCTTTGTAGAAAGTACTTAATTAGAAACAGTTCCTTAAACCTCTCCCAACCCATAGGGTTTTGACCAACATTTTGAGCCCTTTTTGTCAATTCTCACCAGTGACTGGCACCCTTTTTCGGCATGAAAATTTCCCAAATAACTTTCTCCTCAGAAGGTCTTTAAGAATTTGAATGTGTTCCATTTCCCTGATCCACTGCTCAACCTCAAGTGGATCGGTTGAGTCCTCAGGAGATAACTTCTATGATACTTCACTCTCTTCTTTCCACATCGATAGGTTGGACAGGTGGTGGTAGTGGTTGTTGGATGGCTTGTGTCATTGTCTGCATGAATTGCTGAATAACTTCAGCAATGCCTTGTGCATTGGCTGATGCTTGGCCTTCAGTATTCACTTGATTTCCAACATTATTCGGAGCCTCAAGATGGGCTCAAGCAGCAGGCCTTCCATTCCTAGCTTGTCTATGATGCATTTTCTTAATAAATATTATAGTAGGGAGTTAGGGATAATATAGATATCAAACAACAATTGTATACAATGCATGCATAAACTAAACTTATAGCTAGCTAAAATGTAAAGGGCAACTAAAGAGAGAGATTTGGCATGAAAGATTTTCACGCTTGTTTTGTATGTATCTTTCTAGTTTCCTCTTTTTTTTATCGGTTTCCTATTTTCTTACAAAATTTATTTTTCTTTTTGTTCTTTTTTTTTCCTTTCACATGTTCCACTCTCTTTGAACGCAAAGTCCAAAAAATCCCTATCAACATGCTATCATATGCTTTTTCAAAGTTAATGTTGAAAATCAAAGCCTCTTCAGTATTCTTCCAATACTCCTCAACAATTTCATTAGTTACTAGGACACTTCCAATAACTCTTCTTTAACCATCTACCAACACTTTAACCAAAAAAAAATGTTAAACCCATCTAGATCAGGACCTTTATATTTCAAGCATTCGAAGATTGCATTTATAATTTCATCTTCATAAGGCCTTTCCAACCAACTTGTTCTTTCCTTTAGAATGCAACCCAATCTAAACCATAAATTTGTTGTCTTTGTCCATCATGTTTAGACTATAACTTCTTGAATAACTTTTTGACATATCTCTGGTTTGATATTAGACCCTATCAAAGCTTGCTACTTAGGTAATAATAAAAATCTGTCAAGCTTTCATATGCACAAACACTTTCTTTTATTGTGGAGGGCACCATGGGTCCCTTAACTTACATAAGTAAAGTGCAAGGCTCATAGATTTTTAGTGGACCACATGTCCTGTTGTTTTCATAAAATTAATATTAAAATTCTATTTCAATCGTTGATTGAAAAATTGAGTCAAATTTTGTCATTTTTTAGTTGTGTGATCAAATTTGTGTGGTCAAATTTGTGTGGGTATTTTTGAGAATAATAATTCTATTGATATTACTAGAGTTGCTATGAAGTTTTATGGAGTTAAACATGAAAAGTAAATAATCAGAAATAACTTTACAAATTTACTCACATGACATAATCTAGCTAACTTTCTCAGTTAATAGTTAAAATAAGACTTTAATGTTAATTTTATGAAAGTAATAGAACTTATATGGTTCACTAAAAAGTTGCAGGATTTATGCACTTCATTTGTGTAAGTTACAAGACCCTTGGTGCTATTCACCCTTTCTTTTACCCTGTATTCTTTGTAAAAGAAATAAAATCTTTCATACTAATCTCTTCCTCCATTTAATTTTTTTTAAAGGAAATCTTTCTTCCTTAAAATCTGCCCTACACATAAATTAGGATTGCAAAGTACATACAAACCAGCCAAACCTTTTCCTCTCCTTCCTCTAACAAGGACCATAAACTCCTGATAACCATCAATTCTTCCAGATGTAATCTTGATTGATATTGGATAATCACGACTCAATTAGCTCCATACTTTTAATATAAATCCAATCTTTGAAACAAAACTCCAAATATTACCAATAATTCTCTCATCAACCATGTTTTTTTGGACTCTTGAATTATCACAAGAATATGATTCATTTTTATTAATACTCATTTAGAACACAACTCCTCTTCTAGTTACCCAATCCTCTAGTATTTTAACTCAATATCTTCGTAAACTTCACCCAGTTTGCTTTTGTCTTTGTCGTATCTGGCCTAAGGTTTGCATAACTCTCTTATCTTTTTCCTTTCTTTTAATCAAGAACTTGCTTGAACCCCAAGGTTAACTCCAATTTTTCTTCCACGTTCGTTTCATTTAAATTGATACAAAGAATCGCTCTTGTAACTTAGCAATTTGTGGGTTTTTTCTTCTTTCTTTTTTAAGTTTTTCTGCTTTTTACACTGGTTTCTCAATATAGTACGACAATTTAAAATAACTTGGTAATGTCTACATTTTCTTGAACTGAACTGCACAAAAGCTGGGTTAAAAAAAATCATGTTTAGATCTAAGAAAAAGAACTTGCATAAATGTAAGAGAAACTAATTATGCTGCAAATTACTCTTATTTAATATCTTACACAAGTAAAGCACACAACTCCTGTAGCTTTCTGATCGAACACATAGGTAATGTTGTTTTATAAAATTAACACTAGTTTATTTTTTTTTCATTGAAAAATTGGAACAAATTTTGTCATGTATTAGTTATGTGACCAAATTTATGCTTTTTAATCGATCACATAGGTCCTGTTTCTGTTGTTTTTATAAAATTAATACTAAAGTTTATTTTTTTTCGATTGATTGAGAAATTGGGACATATTTTGGCATGTAATTAAATTTGTAACATTATTTAAGTGATTTATCATCATCCTAATAACCTCAACTAAAATTGTTATTTTATAAATATCCTTACAAATTTGGAAACATGATCAATAAAATAAATGACAAGTTGTCTTAATTTTTTAGTCAATTGTCAAATAAGATTTTATTATTAATTTTATGAAAATAAAAAAACTTTAATGATCCATTAAAAATTTACGTTACTTATACGCTACACTTGTATAAGTTAGAGGAGCCTTGACGTATTTCAGCCAATAAACTCCTACAATAGATCACCCAAAAAAAAATCACAAAATGACACTTTTATCCCACAGCTGAAATGTTTTTTTGGTTACTAGAATTGATATTGCATTTACAATGCTAATGACTTTTGGCCTGGAAAGTCTGTCTTTGTAAGCTGTAACCAAGGATGAAAAAATGCGGATTACGTAGACATTGTCATGACCATGTCGGTTTTTTTTTTTTTTTTTTGTACATTTTGATATCGAAACTTAATATTTATATTTTTTCACAATTTTTGAGAATATTGGCAAAATTTTATGCAAGGAATGATCATTACCCAAATAGCATTACAAAAATTATCTTATTAATTATTAGCAAGAAATAAAACCTATATAAATTAAGTGGTTTTTGTTTTTTAAGATTGTTTGCAGTAATATAAATAAATAAAGATGAGCAAAGTGAGTAAAACAAATTCAAAATTCAAATAAGAGTGACGTGTGATTGATGTTGCGTTCTTCAATATATCTTGTTTCAATAATAAGACTACAAATTAATTCTTTTTCTAATCCTCAACTTATTACGTAATTTAGCATCAATTATTTTGAAAATATTAGCTTAGGTATCTAAGCTCGCTTATGATTTTTCACTTTTTTTTTATTATGTAATTAACTAATGACATGATTATTAATTAATTTTAATCATTGAACAATTTGGAGGTAGATTTAATGTATTTAATTCAACAATAAAATTGATTTATTTTGCAAATAACATTCACAAATGGATACAGAGAATTAAAATAATTAGCTATTATGTAGTAATCATTATAATCTATTAATATATCAAAAATACTTAATCAACTAATTGGTTAACTAATCAATAAATAATTTAATAATGACATTTAAACAATAAATCAAACATATCTCCAAAATAATTTAAAGAAAAAAAACTAATTCATATAATTAAACAGTTAAAACTATGGTTTAGAGCTCATAACTAACCTTCAATTCCAATAAAAAAAATCTAGCCAGATATGATCATAACTAATTAATAATCCATATAATCTCTAAGCCTTCAATTTTGTTCTTGGTTTTCAACTTCCCTCTAGAATTTTGGGAATCTCTAAGCCTTATTAATCTTCAAGTTCTCTCTATAATTATGGGGAACTTTTTCTCTCTCAATTTGGCCTTCAATTTTGTAAATTATGAGTAAAATGAAGCAAAATTCGTGCACATAAAGTATATAGGATAACATTACACTTTGATCTATTTACTTTCATAAATTGGACACATTAATTACATTTTTTTAAAATTAATATATTTTAGTTATCTTATTGTTACAAATTTGGATGTTTTAGTCATTCCTTGTTAATTTTTGGTTTTTTTGATCTTTTTTAGTGCAAAAGTTTAAATTAGATTAAATTAAAAGCTTAAATTAGATTAAATTGAACTTTACTAACATGGTATTGGTAGCTGTTTGAAGAGAAAAATGTATAAAAAAATTGAATAAAAGTAAAAAATAAAGTGAATAAAATCATCAAAATTGATTTTAAATGACCAAAATATTTACAAATGAAACATTAAAGTGATTTAAACACACTAGTTTAAAGTAAAATGCCCTAGGAGTGATGACCATTAAATCTTGAAAAATAGGCCAAATCTTGCTAGGCCACGTATCCAAACCAACAAGAATACGCTAAATCAATCGGTTCTTCGCCTTGCTGGTTCAGTTGCATCACTACTTAGCACATTCATTGTTTTGCTAACTGTATCCACCTGTCTTTTTTAAAAATAAAATAAAAACTATTTCTAGCTCTTTTCTTTTAGATGCATCCTAACTTATTACTAAACACATCCACAAGTATTAAGATAGTCCAACTTTTGACATATTACTCGTTTTTATTTCATTTCTCCAATTTTGTTTTCGAATACCTATAAAAAGTTAAATAAACAAATAAAGTGTATTGAGAACATAAAATAAATGTAAATATAGTGGATATAGATTATTACTTATTCAGAACTGAGTATATATTTGTTATTTGGCAACCTCTAATTAAAATTTGTAGTTACATTTCAGTTGTGACTAGGTGCATGATTAGTGTTTGCTAAGAAAATTACCATGATATATTTTCCTTTATATTTAACTCAATATTACTTCGTCACAACTGAAATGGAACTACAATAGGAGTAATATTAAAAATAGTTGTATTTTCCTTTATGTTTTTTAGGGTTTTTTTTATTAGCTTATCACAATAGGAGCAAATATATTCATTATATTCCTAAAATATTTAATTGTAGATTTTGAAAATTATATCACACATTCTATTTTTCATCTATGATTTAATGACCATATTTTTCACATGTTTCATCATGAATGATGATGAATATCTACTTTCTAGCTACCAGACAGATATATTGTTCTTTGTTTGCTAAGAAATCGTTAATGTTTGTTTATTTTCCCCATTTTCTAGGTAGAAATCAACTTTTTTTCAAAATGTTAAGCTATTTGAAAAAGAAACAACACTCTTTTTATACATTTATTACTCTAATATAAATGTTAGTTTGATGTATCATGTAAATCAAATGCTTGAAATTCAATGATACACGAATTCTAATTTTGATACTATCTTAAAAATAATTAAAAAATCAATTCTTATGAAAGTTTAAACTATTAAAAAAATTATCAATATTTTTATATATTTATCATATATGTGTACCCTAATACTTATACTTGCATATTTAGAACTTGATAGATTCTATTGATGACTGTATGCTGCTTTTATTAGATACACCGAGTATTAGGCTATGCTACAATACATCCCGTACTAACCACTATATATATCCAATACATATATTGCTATATAATTTGATCATGGCATAAATTAATTTGGCTCATTAAATATTTATATCATCTCTTATTTTCTTGAATTTCTATTTTTTTAGTGGTAAAAACTCCCTTCTTACATTGCATGACTATACTTAATTATTTTATTTAAGATAAAATTTTGTATAATTAATTAGATGTAATAATTAAAATATAAAAAAATATTACATATTGATTGTGTTAAATAAATGTAGAGTTTATGGTATTGATTAGTTTAACATTTTTAGGGAAAATTATTCTTTATTTTTAAAATATGTGATAACGTGTTATTTTAAGTCAATGAAAATTTTAAAAATTAATGTAAATTTTAAACAAATATCCCATAAGAAGTGAAGAGAGAAATTAATAGCATATTTTAAGAATAATAGGTAATATCTCTCCTTTTAAACTAAAATAATTCATGTACTACTACGTATCAAAATTTCAATACTAGTAAACAACACATAATATATCACCTCCGATAGTCATGATCATTTTAGAAGTCATATATTACATCATGCTGAAGACACAATTTGCTTATAAAAGCCATAAAGAAAGAAAACATGGATGATTCACCAAAATTGAGGCAATAGATCTACTGAAAAAATTCAAACGTTTTACCTAATTCATAGCCTAGATGTTGAAAAATCAAGCTGGTGGAACCCATATTCAATTATTGTTCATTCCCTATACCATCAAGTCTAATATTAAATTATTAATTCATTAATATTTTATCAATTTGATCTTTAATTTTGTCTCTATGTGTTTTTTCATTCCCTCATTCCACTCATTCCTTATGGTTTTCGTGCAGTATGATATAAAGTGAAAATGGACAAAAGAACATAAACACACCATTTCTTCCTTTCCTTGGATTCTTGTGCATGCATGCAATTGTTTTTCCATTTCAAATGAAAAATTATTTACTCCATATGTTACTTCAAGTCAATCATATACTATATACAAGTATTTTTTTTTTTAAAAAAATGTTGTAATATATCTATAAAGAAAAATTCTAACTAGCACAAATTTACACAAATATTTGTAATAACTATGAAATAAAAGAAATTATTCAATTTTAAATTATTTTTTTGCTAGGTGTCATACTATAATTAGTCAAAATTATGATATGACAGGTATACGCCAGTTCAAATAAATCAAAATTAATTAATTTTACTTATAAAATCAAAATTATTATCAATAAATTAGTCAAGAATATACGCCAGTTCAAATATTTTGGCAGGTCAACTACGACATACTTTCTTTCTTTGTTTTTGGAAATTTGGAATGTATGTATATATATATATAATCTTTTGTCAAAACACAATGACAAAATTTTGGTCAATAATATTTATTTTTACCCTATTATGGGTAAAGTATATTTGATCATCATGAATAATTAATTAATTTTACTTAGAAGAGAATGATTTGATTAAAATATGAAAAGAAAGGAGAGATTTGAATCCAAAATGTATATAGCAAGCTAGAAAGAAGATATGGGACTAGAAGAAGCTAAACAAAATACATACCTTGATCTGAATGTCTCTTTCAATATTTACTTTTATAAAATTAGGTAGAGCTAGCTTGCTTTAGAAATTATGTAAAGAAAAAAAAAATAAAGAGGAGGAAAAGGTGTGGAATTAGCACAAAGATTGTCTTCTTTTTTGACAAAGTTATGTCGATAGATTTCAAAGTATAAATTAGTGTCAAATTATTTAATTTTCATGAACATGCATGAATGTTACATTATTTTTAATTTAATTTAATTTAATTTAATTTAATTTACTATGGCAAAAAGTGTTTTCTCTTCCCAATTAGTAAGTGAGCCTAAAGGTTATGTTTATTTGACTTTTACTTTTAGATGAATTGCACCGTCATCTCTAGGGACGGATCTCAGGATAAAAATTTAGAAGACGCCGTTACACTAGCAAAAATCAAAGATAAAATAGTGTTTTAAGTTATGAGTTTAATTCTAATAATCTCTAGTTTAAATTTTGAAAAATATTTTTATAAATTTTAATATCTAAGTATATTTAGCTACTTAAATTGCAAAACTTATGAAAACATAAGATAGTTTATTAATTAGAATTAATGCAGAAGATTAGTATCCGAAACCAATGAGTTTAACTAAGGAATTTAACCAATAATGTGTTTTATTATTCACGTGATGAATATATGTGTTTCTTGATTTTTAAAATATTTTAATTAATTTAAAATTTAAAATTTTACTAATATTTATAATATTAATTTAAATTATTTTATCATGACGATTGATTAGGTTGATTGATTAACATTTATAATATTAATTTATGTGTCCATGCATGAATGATAACGATATGCATGTGATAATTAGCCAGTCATTAAGAATAAGAACTAACTAAAGAGAAATATATCTACAAAAGTAAACCTAATTAATCCTTCTATTACAAGAGAAAAGAGAAACTAAAAATAAAACAATTAAAATAAAAGAGAAACTAAAAAGAATTATAAATTTCTTTTACAAAATAGGACAGAATTTAATTAAATGTGTTACATAGATGATTATTCAAACTCCACGTATGAAATTAATTGCTTCCTTAGATTCACATGGGAAAAATAAATAAATAAATAAGAAAAGAAAAGAAAAGGCTGCTTCCTCATATAAAGCAAAAGATGAACGTGAATTATTCATATATGGAATTTATATGAAAATGTACGAGATAAACAATTTCAAAGTCCTCAAACTTTCATACAAAGTTCCACAAATTAAAAAAACAAAACTCCCCAAAACTTCTTTAGGGTAAAACTTGAGTTTTATCACTCTTTTAATTTGGATACTTAAATTTAGTATATTAATCACATCATAGTCTCCAAACATTTACTTTTGAACTTTTATGTTAAAATTTAATTAATTAACTTGAGTTTTATCACATTTCAAAGTTTATGGCCTTAGAAACTATTTATCCAAATGTGTATATATATATATAAAGATCCGTAGAGAAAGTAGATGAAAATTAGTTTTTTTTTTCTATTTTTAATCTAAACTAGTATATTAAGATTGCCCCATGGGTTTTAGATGACAGTTTCATTTTAAATCTCATTTTTAAAAATTAATTTTTTACTTCATAAAAAAACATATTTGCACCATATTCATGAACATGTGAGAAATATATGTTTTTTATATTATACGAAAAAAAAATTATGTCTACTACATGAAGGGAGTAAAAAATGAAAGTTTATTTATAAAAGAGTTATGCAATACAATTAAACCTTAAAATTACATGTTTATACATATGAAAAATATTCTTACACTTCTTTTTTAATTTTCTATTTTAAAATAATACATTATATACTTACACACCCATTTACATTAAACAAGATAAAAACCCACATCATCAACATTTTTTTTTGGCAAGAATAAAACCCTCCAAGAATTGGATGGCACGACCACGTCACTATTTCATTGGTTATAAGAGATATATACATCCTAAGCTAGAAGAGAAGGTGTCACTTGCACGCTCGATATTGAGGCGCATAGCCCCAAGTTTCGAACCATACACTTTACTATTCAGCAAGTTAACACTACTCTCATGCATTCAGCCTATTGCATGTTAGAAGTTGTTGGGAAATCGACTCTCCAAAAGTTTAAGTTATTGGAAGAATGATTAACATTGATTTTATACACTTATCACTCATCTATAAGTATTAGCTATATCCACCATGTAGGTCTAACACTTGCAATTCAATAATTGGTGTTATTGAGCCTGGAATATAAGTTTTTCATTTTTGATATCATGTTAAAATTTGTTAGAATACTAACTCTCTCAAAAACTTAAACTATTAAGAGAATGATCAATATTACTTTTATACATCTATCATTGTCAATTAAGCTATCTTATGATGGATCATATCATCGACACTTCATATTTATTGCAACTAGAAACCAATAAAGTAGCCATCTTACACTAGAAATGTTGGTCACTAACCATCCAACAGTCCATAACAACGGTTGTATCGGTAATTATTATGTTTTACCATTTCACTTATCTTTATATACTAATTTTTTTATTTTGGAAAATAATTAACACTAATTTTTTTAAGTCAACATTTTTCGTCATATTTATTTGTGACGTTAGGTAAATATTTATAAGGACTAGGTTAAATAATATTGAAATAAAATCCTCATATGGAAAAGGGGAAAAATAAATAAATAAAATTCTTCTAATGACAAAGGTATGGAAAAGAAGCTGTAATATGGGGATTATATGAAGTGGTTATCTCTTGGAATTGAGAATGGAAAATATATACACCGTTCTTTCTAATAATTCAATTATTTTAGGCGGAATGTCCACGTTCCATTACTACTTAGACATTTTGAATAGGATTCTTTTTCCCTTTCAAAAATATCATAAATATTGACAAAATCATTTGTTTTCAAAATAACAGTCTTACAATTTTATTTGGACCTAATTAGATGATATCAACTTCATTTGATAAACTCTATCTAAATGAAATCAACTTCATCCAAACTCAATATTTACGATGTTCATTTCATCTAAACTCAAGACATATGAAACAACTTTATTTATATTATATCAACTAGATAAAATCTCAACGAATGATCAAAAAGTTAATGGTTGATCAACTCTATTCGTTGTTATTGAAATTAGTCAATATAAAAGACATATGATCTTATCATAGTAAACTAGTATATAAATTAGTCTTTATAAGATAAACAATTTAATTCAATTATATTGTTTGCCCTAGACACATATACTTGCTTAAGGAAATCTAGTTTTTGGCATTTATTTGAAACTATTTTTCTAACTATACTTTGAAGTTTGAAGTGCATACACTATATTATATGGCCTCGAGATTAATTGAAAAAATAATTTGAAGAGATAAAGGAAGGGTAACAAGCCGATCATACTAATTTGAACGGACAATCATGATATGAATTTATTTGATTTTTTTTGAAAAATAATTGAATAAATTGTACATAATCTAAAAATGATGGAATTAAACTGCCCATTTTAATGAACTAGTAAAAACTGTATATTTTGCATGTAAAAATAACTAATCTTCTAAAGCTTAAGCTTTTAAATTAATTATTTTATTTGAATTTTTTTACTACTTATTTAAATAATTATATAAAATTTGTTAAATAAATCGTATAAAAAACATAAGGGGTCGGATTAGAAAAACAAATTTTTTAAGTATATATTAACGTAATTATACGTGCAAAAACGTTAATAATTTTATTAAAATTTTATTTTCCGATGTAGAATACAAAATCCATATTAAAGAAAGTTTGTGAATTTGATAATTACTAAAATTATTAAAGAGATAAAATTAAATGTAATCTTGTTTATAATACAAATTTATGTGAAGATAAACTAATAAAGGATAATGTAAACTCAATAATGGCTAAATAAATCATTTATGAATTTTTAAGTATGTCAGAAGAGATAAAAAAACAAAATGGGGCGTACAATATGCACACTTTAGAAAACATTAGACTTTTAAACAAACATAAAACTCAAGTATTTGTCATAAAAGGATCAAAAGTGGTAAAAATATCATTTAAAGTTTCATAAGTAGTTTTTTATTAAAAAAAATATTTAATTGATTATGTGACTTGTCATAACGGAGCATTAAAATATTAATCAAATATCAATTTTTTTTAATTTATATTGATCATTATTTTTTTGTCTACTTTTAATATTTTGATCTTATCAATTTTTATTGATCCTAATTATAGAAAGTAACATTTTATAGCATCTCACAATTTATTGAAAGTCAATTTTTAATAAAAAAAACATGAAACTTTAAATGATGACTTTTAGCCCTTTTAAGATAAATATTCATGAAATTTTAACAATTTCATTGAAAAGGATAATGAATGTCATATTATTAACTATTAGGATATTTTATCAAAATATTTAAAATATATATAACATTAATAAAGCTCACATGATATGAAAGTGATAACTTATGTTAATATTATATATTATAAACAAAAATTTAATTATCCATCACATCCATGTCTAAAACAAAAGCACCATGATTTTGCAATATATATATTATAAAAAAAGCAATAAAATAAAAGCAGCATGATTCTGCAAATTATATATATATAATTTCAATAGATACTATAAAAGTATTTATGAAATAATTAACATAATATTAATTAATAAATATTTTAAGATAATATTATATTAATGATAATATTTGTTTAACTCATAATAATTATTTATGTTATAAATAACCTTATATAAGAAAAATTAATTGTAATGTCTCAATAAATAATTGATAATATTTTAGTTATTAATAATTTGTTATTTAATTGATAAAAAATAAGAATTAAGATAATTAATCCTAAAAAAAGGAAGATAATTATTTATGTTATTTAAGATAAACAATCTTGTATAAAAAAACATTATATAAAAAATGATAAGTAATTATAATGTAAATAATTATAAATATTTTAAATAATTTATTCTTTGATAAAAATTAAGAATAATAAATAAATTAAACAATAACTTTGGACATCATTTTTTTTCTCATTTTGGTACATTTTTTGAACCTCATTCTTAACTATGACACATCAAATACTCTAATTAACATTATTAGTATATATTTAAATCAATTTTAATAGTAACTAGCAGTAATTAGTATATTTGAGCTATTTTAATTAATTAAGATTATTATTTAATTTAACCAAAAATTATAACAATAACTTAAATATGAATTTTTTATATATTTCAATTAAAACTAAAGGTAAAGAAAGATATAAAATCAAAAACAAAGGCTATCCAAAGGGGGATTGGCACCTTAGAGTACCCCAGTTAATATATTAGTACATCAAATATCATATGTTATTAAAAGATTATATTTTAGTACAATTTCTATCATTTTACATAATAATCAAATATTTTTTCCCAAAATACCTTTTGATTTTTTAGTGAAGGGTTTTTTTTTTTTGGAAATTAACTAAAGTTTAAAAAATAACTTTTTATTTTGTAGAGATTAGATTCAATATTTCTTACTAAAAATCATTAAAATAAATAAATATGTTCCTACTTTTAGAAAAATAATATAAATAAATAGGGATAAACACTTTTTTTCAAAAATTGCCCGATCGACCTAATCTAGGGCCAACTCAAGCCTGTAATTTTCTTCTTATAGGTTGGTGGTCTATATAGATTGAAAAAAAATTAAAATGGACGTTATAGTTTCAATTGTAAGCTTTTTTTCAAATAAAATACAAAACTAAACCAACCTACACTTTCAATATGCACTAATTTTTAAATGTTATATATATTATAATTATATTTTATTATTTATTTATTTAATTGTTTGTTGAATGTGTGTTATTTTTTTGAATAAGTATTCACATGTGACTATGTTCAAAAACCTGTAGTACTTTAGGTGATAGAACAAAGAAGAAGGTACAGAAAAAGGAATGTTGAATCTATGATTTCATGTGAATGAAATTGTTACAAAAAGTTAGAGTTGAATGTTCTATTTATACCATCTCATTACAAGTGAAAATCATACATGTATACTACACTTCTAATTAATAATTAACTAACTTTTAGAGATACTTCAACATCTTCTCTCGAACAGATGATTTAGGTAAAACCATCATTTAACATAAGGATATAAATATTCTTGTGAAGCCAACGATATTGTAAACACATAGACTAATTTGTTTTAGTGCTAACATGTTTTACAAGCAATTGACCTTATAGAACTTGATCTCTCACAAAGTGATTATTAATCTTATTATGTTTAATACATACATGAAATATAGGATTATGAGGAAGGCTTTGAGTACCAATATTATCACATAAGATTAAAGGTGGCTTATAACTTAGATATACAATTCTTTTAGAAGAGACTTTTTCTAGATAAGTTTAGCTACAAAAAGTACTAAGAACATGTATTCTGCATCTGTGTTACTCCTCGAAACTACCTTCTACTTCCCAGATTACCAAGGCACCAAATTCTCTCCTAAGAACACACAATATCTTCCAAGTAATTTCTATCTTTAGGATAACTAACCCAATTAGAATCATAGAAAGAAATTAAGGAAAAACTAGTGTTTTTATACAAAGCAAGGCTATAATGAAAAGATCATTTAAGATACCTCAACACTCATTTGGTAGCATAAATTATTAATACTGAATGAAATTTCAGTTCTTATTAGGATAACATACTGAAAAGCTACAACTAATTTCCTATATTTCATAGGATCATCAAGAGACAAGCCATCATACTTGCTCAAGACTTTACTAGAAGCTATTTGAGTAGAGGATGCTTTAGAATCACTCCAACCAATTTTTGCTAATAACTTGAGAATATACTTATTTTAACATAAGTGTAGCATATCAGACTAGTGTGTCACTTCAATCCAAAGAAAATAACTCAATTTTCCCATGTCTTTCAAAGCAAAATGAGAATTAAGTGTTTGAATCAGGGTACAACCTTCATAGAGACCACTTCATGTTATAATAATTTCATTTACATGAATCAAAACAAACATTATGGATGATGAGTTTGATTTTTACAAAAGAGGTGTTTGCTTTTGAATTACAAAAACCCAAACCAAGAAGAGAAGTACTTAGTTTATTATACAAAGCATTTTATTATACCAAGCTCTAAGAGCTTGTTTTAAACCATAAATTACCTTCTTTAACCTACAAATCATGTTAGGAGTTGAAACTTCAAAGTCAGGAGGCTAAAGTTTATACACATCCTCATTATGATCATCATTTAAAAATGTGCTATTGACATCCAGTTGTTTCATTTTCAATCCTTTAGACAAGGCAATTGTAAGAACAACATCCATTATGGTAGATTTAACAACAAAACTAAAGGTATCAAAATAATCCACACCTTCTATTTGCAAAAAAACCCTTAACTACCACTATTGATTTATACTTGTCAAGATCACCATTCTTTAACAATCTAACGTGTAACACCCATTTACTTGGCATAGGTCTATAGTCTAATGGTTTTGAAACTCTCATGTTCCATTGGCAAAAAGAGCATCAAACTCTTTTTGCATTAAGGTTTTCCATTCAAGAACTAACAAAGCTTCTATGTAGTTTTTAGTTTAGACAATATGACATGGGATATATAAGATTTAGGCTTATGAATACCAACTTTAGCCTTGGTAGGAATAGTTTGTTTATTTAGCAAGGATGTAGGGGTAGTTAAGATAGGTCAGTCAATTATGAAACAAGGGTTTTTTTATCAGGGAAGATATAAGCAATACAATGTGCAAGATAAGGTATTAGAAGAATAGTTGGTGTTACATTAGGAAAATTAGATAATGACATATTCACTAGTTTACAAGGCATAATAGGTGAATTAGATAAGGCTGTGGAATGTAGATTGGGTAAAGGAAATACAATATAAAAATGTATAATAGGCAGCTCACTGGACTCACACTACCTTACAAATACAAAAGGTGAATTAGACAAAGCATGCTCCCAAGTAGACAAGACATTATCACTAGAAAAGAAAGTACTTAACAATCCATGTTGAGAGGAAGAAGCCAAATGATTATCACGAAATAAGTCATAAGAAAACATTGTAGGCATAGTAGCTACATCAATAATGGGAGGAGTTAGCATTATGCTCTGAACTAGTGTTTGACTAATCTTCTATGCAAATAGGAATGGAAAAATCCGTTTTTTGAAAATTACATGCCTATTAACATAGAACTTTTCTTCAGTCATATTACAACAAATAAAACCTTTCTATTTTGAAGCATATCCCAAAAATACATACTTATTCAAATGTTTTGTAATTTGTAATTTGTAATTTGTGAAAGTTTATTTAATTACTGATCTAATTAGTTAGAGAGGGTGAATAGATAATTTGTAAAATATGAAAAATTAAAATTTTCACAGATAGTTAGACATGCAATCATGTGTAAAAAAATAATGTAGAAAAATAAAATATCACACAAAATTTTTAAGTAGAAACAACCTAGGTCACAATAATGTCCTAAGAAGAAAATCATCAGTCTAACGGATCACCTAACTATCCACTATGAAAACAATGTTCGTTTACAAGACTATGACTCAAACAATCCACCGAGATAATGTCCCCAAGTAACCTACTTACAAGCATCTACTTTCTTTCACATTCTCTATAAACAAGGTGTTCGAATTCGAACCAACGTTCCAATAAACTCAAGTCACACGAGTTACACATTCAGTTGGCACCTAAAATGTTAGCATAATAAACCAAGTACAAAGTGTGTTCTAGAGTAGATTAAACAATAAAAAATCATAACGGAATGATTTAATAAAATAACAGATAAATCAAAATCAGTAGCAATAGTAGAATAGATGTTAAAATATAATATCACAAATATTGTAAGCTTGTTAATTAATCAAATACAACCATAAAATGTTTAATAAATTAACTAATGAAAAAAGTCAACCAGAATAGTTTTTACAAAATAGATTTAGAGAGAAAGCTTAGAATACAAAAGTTAAGTATGAAGCATTAGGTTCTTTATATAAAAAAATATTGAAGCCCTACTACTATATTAAAGTTCAATTATAATTTCGTCCTTTAAACAATTCATAGACTAGTATATAATATGGATAAAATAATAATTCAATCATTTAGCTTAGTAAAAATTAGGTTAAAGTTTACAACCTGACTGTTTGATTGATCTAAGTCAATCTCGATCAATCAAGCTAAGAAGGTCCAGCAATGTAACCAACCCTCGATCGATCTGGGGAAATAAAAAATAAATATTGAAACATGTAGATCGATCTACTCAATATTTGATTGATCGAACTTTAATCTCTCAATCGATTTAACTCGATTGAAAATTAATTGAAGGATTTTTTAATTAGGGTAGATTGATTTTCGATCAATCTAGACATGTCTCGATTGAGTGACCTATATGCAAAATATTACTATATTTCTTCTATAAAATCTAACGTGTATAAGAACGTATATATACCTGAGATATGTTTCTTGGAGCTAGATAGTTTCTTTGGCTTAAAAATATTATTGAAAGACTTACCTAGTAAATAAAATTACATTTAGTTATTTTGTTCACGAATATCGCCAACATTCATAAACCTTACAATCTCCTCTTTTGCATATTCGTGTAATAACACTCATAGAAAAAATAAATTTTACATAATAGAACTATCTTATGATCCGATAAAACTATATTCGCTTGAATATTAACAGCTCATGATTACATTGAAAGATAAACATAAACAATCAAACAACTTCTCCTGAAAGACTCATTATTCATTAGTTCAATGTATATATCAAGAAAAAATGAAGAATATTCATAACAATAAGTTATCAACATATAGAAATAAAAAACACAACTCTCACTATGTGTAATATTTTTTTAAATTATTTTCAAAGTAAGTAATTATCCTCTTAAAATAGTTCTACATTTTTTTTTGTAGATTTTTCAATCAAAGTTTTAATTTCTCTCTCCATTCTTGTTGTACAAATAAATAACCCAAAAAATATAGGTATGAATGTTGCATTTCATTTAAGATAAAGTTAAATCTAAAAGCATATTCAAGAAAATAAGCGATATATAGACAAAGTACAAATTAATAGATGAAGCAAATGTAGTGTATTGATTGATATGATCCATGCATAGCAACAAATAGACATCAAATACACTTCAAAACATGAAAATTCAAAAACAAAATTCTTTCAAAACAACCAATAGAACAATACAAAATAAGATAAAGATAAATCATTATCCTAGAGGTTGAAACTGATACATTGAGTAGATGTCTTTAATCGTGAAATACATTGTCTATTGTCGCTCATCCATGGCAATCATCCTTTGTTCCATATTTTCGATTTCTTCATCCCAAAAAATATCATTTGTAATTTGGCCACTCATTCCAATATCAATGGCTTGTCATTTATTAGTGCTAACATCAGTGGATTTATATCTCTTTGAGGTCTAAGTAGATGATCTTGAGATGATTGAGTTTTCAATATCATCCATCAAGTACACATATACCTAGAATCAATTAGGTGAAGAGACAACCATAAGGGAGATTGATTATCTGGTTAACAATCTGAGATTGATTTATTATTTCATCCTGAATTATTGTACCTATCTTGGATGTAATTCCTTTTACCAATATGGTATAATACATTGGCCTATAGGTAGCCAATCTCCTATGAGCCCTTTGTTGGCAACTAATTTACAAAGACTATTTCATTCAAAACCCAATAGAATGGAGTGAATTCACTCCATTGAGATTTCCAACCTCAAAGCCCTAATGGCTCATATGCTTCTTATTTCGTGAAATTCAATCCAAGTAATTCCACGCTCACACAAAACTGGACATTTTGACAAATTAGATTGATACCTTAATTTAGATTCATTGTCCCACCATTGAGATAAATGTAGAATAGGAGAACCATGAGGAAGTTCACGTCACCTCGTAGCCATTAGAAAAATAGAGCACAAACTTGAAAAGAAAAAAATACCCCTTGAATTGAAAAATACCCAAATTGATGGAATTTTTCCAAAAAATTATAGAATCAAAGTCAATAAACTATTCTTTGTTTATAGAGGATGAATATAGGACAATTATTGAATTAAAAAGTGTGTTTGTTTGGAGAGAAAATGAAAGAAAATAGAAAAAGTGGGTTGAAATGTTTTCTACTTGAATATGAATTTTAAATAGCACTTAGTATTATAGGTCCAAAAATGTTAAATCGACTGGCCTCAAGTTAACCTTGTAGGTTTACTTGAATTTCAATTTTTTGGGTTATAGGTCGACTAAGGTTTGGGTTTTTCCAAAACCACCATAATAAGGTCGACTTGTAAAATGGCTCTATAATCGACTAAGTCAACATATATCCACTCTTATAAATAAGTACTAAAAACACGTGACATTCCAACAATTTTATTTGAACATGATAAAAATATTTTTCACTATTAACTAACATGAATAAAATAGAAAGGCACACAAACGTTACAATCTTTGCATATTTATTTTTCTTTTTAAAAAGAATCTATCATGTGACATTAATTAATTTCTTAGTAAGAGTTTTATATACAAACTCATCCTTTAGATAAAAAAATCAAAATTCAATTATATATAAATAAATCGTAAACAAACCATATCTATATTGAATACCTTAAGTGATAAAATAGTCGATTTGCATTAACGATGCTCTCATAAAAAAGAAAAAGATTTAAAAATTAATAATTTTTTTCATTTTTTTAACTCTAATTAATTTAAAAAAAAACCTTTATTTAAAAGCCAAAAAGGATATTTACGAAGAAAAAAACTTTAATAAAAAATACAAATAATATTAATATTTAAATTTAGATAATAAAATAAAAAAATTACTAATATAAAATATTTAAAATATCAATATATTAATTATACTATTAATAATATACAATAACTTCCAAAGTTACCAATTTATGTAGATATTGAGACTAATTGATGGAGCATCCGTTCCCAATTACGTGGATGTAATTATAGAAGTATGAATGAGGTAGATACAAGTAAGAAGGATGTAGTTAAATATTAATAATATATTAATATATTTTTTATTGAGGGAGATGAATGCGTGACTTCAAGTCAAGTAAACAAAAAACAAAAAATTACCCACTATGGCATGCGAACAATTAGTATTGAATCGCCAACCATAAAAGAACTGAGCTACTGCCACTGGCATATAATAAATTGTTTTGAATGTCTTTGCCTGTAATCTACTCTCACACATCACACATCACACGTCGCATTGAAAATATACTTTTCTTATTTTTACTCTCTGCCTAATTTTTACAAAGTAACTGTAATTTTTTACACGATATAATATAAGATATATTAATAATTTTTTAATTATCTCTTTAAATATCTTATTATTTTTTTACTATTATAAATAGATAATAGATAAAAAAATTAATTAATTTTTTTTATGTTTTAACTAATATAAATATTCGACACGAATAATATTAAAATACTATATAAATATAATAAGATTGATATATTTGAAATTTTTGTATATCAAGATGTGTTAAAAGAGTCTACGTAATCTCAGTGAGAGTAAGTAACTAGAGGAAGCTTGACAATGATGAGTGAATTAAGGAACTAACATGATTTTCAAAGTTTTTGTTCAGATATTTAATTCCAAACATTTAAAGTCAAAACAGTAGGTAAGTTCTTCATTCTCTTGACTATCCAATAAAGAATTTTTTTTAGAGTGTGTTCTTTAACAATGTTTTATAAGAAGTGATAGTAATATTTTTAATTATTTTTTAATTATTTTTTAAGTGATATATATAAATTTTATTTTTTTAGACTTTTTTCATATTTTTAAGAAAAAATAATATATTAAAAAATAAAATTTATAAGTACAAATAAAACTATAATTGAAAGTGTTACTATCTAGTGTTTTATTATTTTATTTCCACTTAATAAAATGTGAATATGTTTTTAACTTATATTATATATATAATGTATAGGATTAAAGATTATAATTTATTATATTATTATATCCGAATACTATATTATAAAATTTATTTTTTATCTTATAAATTATTTTGAAAAAAGAGATAAATTAATATCACCTAATGTTGTTTTAATATCTTTTATTAAAATATTTTTTTATAAAATATTAAAATTGGATCTTTTAATTTTAATAAAATGAAATTTAATATAAGTTTTTTAGTAAAATATTTGTTTTGATATCTATTGGTAGTCATTATTTTGTTTTAGTATGATATTATGTTTTATTTTTTTGAAAAAATTATTTAAATAATTTTATATTAAAATATTATTGTTGTTAAATTTTTATTAAATAATTACATATTAAATTTTAATTTTTTAAAAAATAATATTTAATATAAAAATTATTAAAATAAAATAGAAAAATATCATAAAAATTTATTAAATTAAATCATCTGTGTCATTTAATTTTTTAAATTATTTTTTTAGTTTTGGAAAAAGTTCAATTAAATATATTTTAATCATTATTTATATTATAATTTATAATTTTTTTTAATCTTTATTTACAAAAAACTAATACATTTACATATTCAAATTTTGTACACATTTATAACACTTACAACTGAAACTTTCTCACTTATATGTAAAAAAAATATGCATACTTAACTCCTTATTAACTATATGCTGTAAACTTCACTTGATTTAAACGTTTTATTGAATTTCATCTAAAAAAATTATTTATTTATTTTTATATACAATTGAAACAAATATAATGAACTCGATTAGTATGATTTTCAAAAAAATAATAATAATGGGTTTTAGAGTTTATTGTAGCAAAATATAAAAAATATGTAATGTCCACATATATACTATCATTCCTGTTTTGAGCAATGTGCAGAAAATTCTCATCATTCTCTGTTGTTGAAACTCAGTCGTCTCACCCTGCCAATTCCATCATTAACATACTGACACTGTGCCCAATGTCCCACGGACAATGAAAGCATACAACGAATTCATGAGAAAATAAGATTTATTAGCTACCAGCTTACCACTGTTCCTTTGCATCCTGCTGTTTTATTTCTCTGGCTTTTTGTCTTTTTCATCACTTGTTTTCTTATTTTTATTTTTAATTATTTATTACAAAAAAAAGGGTCCTTTTTAGACTTAAAAAATACTATCATGCGATATTATTTATACAAGTCGAATTATATCATTTATAACTGTATTTACTACTATTTTTAAAAATTTTAATTTATATAATTTAATATTCAAATTTTTAAAATTATATAAATAAATACTTAAAATTTTTGATTTTATAATATCTTAAAATTTTAGATAAATCCTAAAAAATTTAAATTTATAAGATTTTAATTGTTATTCTACGATCTACTCATTTTCCATTCAAAATTAATAAAATTTAAGTGAGTTAATAAATTTATTCAAATTATATATTATTTTTGAATGATCTTATTAATCATTAATATTAATCGTAATTTTAAGATAACAGATATTTGATGAGAGATATAACAAATAAAAGATATATTGTTATTAGATCCATAGCACCAGAATAAGAAGGTGTGATACATTAAGTGTTTATTGAAAATAATTGTACAATCACAATAGAGAGGACATATGAACCTCAGTGTGTATTGTCAATTTCAAATAGCTATTATGAAACTTTGAAAAACTTTATTGGTGACTTTGCCTTCTATGTTTATATTTATTGAAATATTTAGAAAAATTACTTAATAATTTATTTTTTAAGTTTTTATCATTTTATATATAGATTTTTATTGAATAATTACATCGTCAAACAAATACTAAGGAAACATTGAAGGTCACTTGTGGTAAATAATAATCGAGTTCTCAAGGTAATATAAATACGATCGGGTCAATAAAGAATAAATCTTTAACAAAGCACAACATTATTTATGTCCAAAATTATAGTCAAAATTTGAGTAATATAATGGTCGAGGTAAGTTATATAAAGAAATTTGACACAGTTAGAGAGTGTCATATTCAACCTATATATTTCGAGATTTAACTTTAAATTCATAGATATTATAATTAATTATTTGATGTCTTTCTTTAAAATGATATTAGTCAAGATATCATTCAAGTACGAAGAATGTGACATTCAAAATATATCTATATATGATTTTACTAAATAATCATAAGTTTTATTATATATTTTTCTTATATTCAATATAAGAAGTTGTATGATGATTTGATTGTAAAAAATGAAACTCAACTATGCATGTTCCTCGACCTATCATTGGTCGATGAAATTAAAAATAAACTGGTATTAAATCGAAATATTAGAGTAAGTAATAGGCTTTAAAGCTACAGTTAAATCAAAAATTACTTATTCCATATCTTCCATGATAATGTATATTTTGACTTATTCATATTAATTATATGATAAATATTATAGAGCTATTATTTTAATGTATATGTATTAACTTTGTTTGTATAACTATCATAATTGTCATTGAGTTTTGGTTATTTATAAGTCATATCTTCTTACCTATTATTATATAGATTCTTTTAAAGGTTCTCGTATACTAGATTTACATGTTCACAAATATATAAGTAATATTTATCTTAAATTCTCGTATACTAGATTTACATGTTCACAAATATATAAGTAATATTTATCTTAAATTTTAAATCATTATACATATTTATTAATATCACATTGAAATTGTATAGTATTAATAGACTTTCGTTTGACAAAGTTAAAAGTGTCAAAAACCATTACTATGAAGGTATCTTGATATAAGTTAATTGCAAACTTTACACATTTAAATTGATAAATTTACATTTAATTTTATCATTAATTTATAATAAATACTAAATATTTAACTAACATAACATAATTTTAATAGTGTGTTAAACAAATTGATATCAGATTATATGAATTTTAAGTCATGAAGTTCATGAATAGAATTGTACATAATTTATCAAAAACTATAATTTTTAATTTTAATTTAATTTTTTTAATAATATTTTACAAATTATATACAGTCAACATAAAAATCTACTATGCTACTATTTGCATCCTTTATTCAAACAAACACAACATTATTTTTAGGGTTTAAAAATCTACATAAATATTCACTTTTATTATAATGTTAATATTAATTTTCTTTTTAATCTTCGTTCTACATTTTTATATTTGTCAACAATTTCCTTTCTCCTTTTTTAAATTTTCCCACGTTGAAAATAGTCAATAAAATTTCATATCTTCCCACGAACAGGTTATAAAGGAAAAAATCATGATTTTTCTACCTTTTTTTGTCATGGCCAACCCCCTTATAGCTAAAGATAATTGTCTATGCTTTTTCTAGTTTTAGATAACTCATTTTTACCACAAAAAAGTTATTATTTTGACCTTTGCATGCTCGTAGCCACAGAGATTTGGCCATATGGCAATAACCAAAATGCATCAATATTAGGCCAAAATTCTTATAATGGCCTCATTTTCTTTTATATTTTCCTTATTAGACTTGCCTTAATCTATATATATATATATACGAATCAACAATAAAACTATACTGCGATGTGATCTCTTGAGATAGGTTGACCGTTGACACAAGTGGAACCCTTTAATTTGGTACAATTCAAAAATTGTGCAAATTAACTGTAAGAAAATTTATATTTGTATCAATTATATATATTTATTAAATAATTATTTAAAATTATAAATTAATTTTAAAGATGAAATATGTGCACACACATCTCAAACTTAATAATTTAAATATTATGATGCAAAATAATTTATTTTTTAATTGGTATTATTTTTAATTCTTAATAAATATATATATATATATATATTATTACGATATTAAAATATATATGTTTATTTAAGTTATAAAAAAATAAAATTTTTACATATATTAAAAAAATAATTATGTTATATAATTAAACTTAATTTAAAAACTTAATATTTTTGTTGAACATGAATGCATATAAAACTCTTATCAAATCTTGAAATTATAAAAGTAAAGTAAAAAAAAATTTATAGAAAGAGAAAAAATAAGCATATACATTCCCTTGTTATATTATTAGTATTTTATTAATAAATATATTCATTATATATTTATATATAATATTTTAGGAGTTTATTTACAAACTATTGAATAAAAACTATTATAAAAGATAAACTTTACAAAATATTAATAAATTATGGAGGGATATTGCAGTAATTTAATAACTCAATTCATATAATTGCTCTTTTTAGAATTGAAGAATTTCGTTTTGTAGTTTCAGAAAATTAAAACCGATATCAGTGTTTGATGTATCACATTGCAATATAGGATCAGACAGACGTGTTGAACCATCGCTTATTATTTAATTGAGCAAAACAATTTTTTTTTTTTTACAGTGCAATTATATTTTATTTTTCGGGAAAACTGAAAATGCATATATATATATATATATACTCATGGGTATGAGTGTAACACTCTATTTTAAAAAAAAATTGAATATATGATCTAATTTTCTTTCAGGCCTATATTATATATAAAAATTTGAAAGAAATAACTTTAGATCAATTATAGATTATTCTAAAAAAAACAATTACGTACTAAAATGTTTCGTCATTTTGTCCGAGTTCAATACTTGAATAAAAATTTTAAAATTATTTTTAATAAAACTACAACTTTGAAACTTCTTATCCTATAATCATTAATTTATAAAATAAACATTTCCAAACAAGCACTACTTTTGAAACCTCGTATCATGCATGCATGGTTATGAAATATAGATATAGAAAAAAAAAAGTATAAATATGATAGATATATATTATCTAGTTACATAAATATATAATTATAATAAAATTGAATTCGTATAATTATATATCGGTATTATATATCTATGCAAATGCAACCGTCTATTTCTATTAATGGTTGTGTGGGGGATTTTGGAAGCATATACGACATTTTCTTTAATGGTCTCTCTTTCCCTCTCAAACCATGCCTATATGATTATTATCAATTTGACAATATCGAATGTCTAAGTATAATGTTTAATTTGAAAAATTATTTAAATTTTCGATAAATTAAATTTATGAGAAAATAAAAATAGACAAAATAATACATAAATTTGATAACGAAGTTTGACCAATTTTTCCTACGTCTTCGAACCTACTGTAAATCTTTTTACTAAAAAAAGAGAAATTATACAAAGTGTTTACAACACTCACAACTTACAACTCAATTACATCCGAGAAAATTGCTCTTAATTTTCTCTCATTAAAGCATTTTTTCTCTAAGTTTTTCTTTTAATTGGATAATACAAAGTATCTATTGAGGTGCTTTATTTATAAATGCAGAAACTCCCCTTCTACATGTTTTACCAACTAATTCTTAATTAGGTTTCATTCTTTTTCAACAAAATATGCACCATCTATTCAATTTTCTTGGGTTGTTGGCTTGACAACCACTCTTTTGTTTTATTGTCATTTATTACACTGTTTGGTGCATGTAAGTTTGTTCAACAATCTCTCACTTGAAGACTAATTTCAATCTTTCTTCACAGCTCAACCAATGCAACATCTTTTCTAGTCTTGTTACTCTAGCAAACCAACTGAAGTTGAACACAACTTCAGTTTGTCAATAGTTACTGTCTTTTGTCAACATATCTCCTAGATTTTTTTTCCTTGAATCTTCTCCAGTATTAACAAATCATCTTCCAATAAAGATATGATACAGTAGTAACAAAACCTAATATGCTTAGTTCTAAAATGAAATGTTGAATACTTCATCAAGTGTATCGCACTTTGATTATCACTATGCAGAAAATTCCTCTACTGTTTGAATCCCAACTCAATTAACAAACCTTGAAGCCATATTATCTCTTTACTAGCTTCAATCACTACTACATACTTAGCCTCTGTAGTGGATGATGAGCAAAACCGACATCGCTGATCCTACCAATACTTTGGTTTTATATTTATAAAACTCTCGTAAGTGCACAAATCATTTCAGAGAAAATGATAAATATACTTCCAAGGTCAATCTAAGGAAAGAATATATGTGGTTATTAATTTATTATTCAAACTTTTAAAAACGAAATTAAATTCTAAACATCTTTTAACAATAGTTTGGATTTTGTGTGTTTTCTAATCTAAGAACATAAAAATAAGCATAGTTATAGATTCAATAAACATTTATGAAAATTTTATCATTTATAATAGTAGAGTATTTATGAATATAATAACTAAGTTAATTATGTTTTCTCATATTATTTAGGTTATTAAATATATAAATTGATTTTATTGATTCTCTTTTTTATATGAATACCACCTATGGTGGGGTTAGATATTCTTTATTAATTAAACAAATCAATTAACACCTATGGGTGGGATCGATAATCAATTCGGTTAATTAAATTAATTCATTTTTTCTAAGAGATAAAAAAATGAAACATTTAAATGCCACATTTGGTAGGGTTAGACAGTTTAAACTTTATTCAAGGTGTCCAAATTAAACCTAAGAATCTAATTATCCGAGTACTAATTTTCAAGTTTTAAAACCATTACTAAAAACATGTTGTCAATACATTTTCAAATAATAATTCTTATAAAAACTTTTGAAATAAAGCTTCACTCTAACTACCGGGCGATTGTATCAACAAAAATAACACTACTTTAAATCAGACTGGATAACTCTACTTTAAGTTTGTAATGAAAAATAATATATTTCTCTCTAACATTATTAATATAAAATCTTGAATAAAAACAAAACCAAATCATTTTATAGAGATTTTTACCTATTTAATATTTCACAAGCATAACAACGTTTGTTATTATATTATTTTTACAAACAGTCAGTAATGTTAAATTTAATCACAAACAAATTAAATATAACATATAAGAATAAAACATAAAAATAACTGTAAAGAATAAAAATACTTACATAATTTTGATGCTAATTCCATTTTTGAAAAACCTACAAACGGATTTGTATTTTCGTTTATTGAATTAAAAAACTAGAAATTTTTCAAAACATAACTAGTTCTAATAAAAAAAACATTAAAACTAAAAACTAAAAAAAATAAGAAATATAGAGAAAGAAAGATATAAGAAGATGTTTTTTAGATGTGATTTGTGTAATGGGGAGATAGGGTATTTATAGATGAGAAAAAAGATAAAAAAAATGGGAAAAATGATTAAAAAAATGGAAAAAACACATAATATGCAAACACTGATGTCACCGCTGATGCAAAAAGGATAGACGCTGACGTAAGCACTGGGGGTGCAAATTAGACACGATAGGTATGCTCAAACAACGTCAAACTCGCGTGTGGGTTCAGGCGGATGCGCGCAGATGGGCACAGCAACGCACACGAGTTTGGCCTTTTTGACCCATTTTTCCATCTTTTTAACTTTTTCTCATTTATTTTCTCAATATATTTGTGATGTATTATATCTAGTATTTTTCTTTGAGTCTTTAAGTTATTTTTTGAAGTAAAAATACCTATGATTCCAAAAAAACAAATTTATATAAAAATATTATAAAATCATGTAAATATAAAATCTTTTTAATTAATTAAAGTACATAAAATTATGGTAATTTTAGTGCTTTTTAAGCACTCATCAGTGGATAGAGTGATAATTTTCTGTAGTTCCAACAGTAAATATATAACGAGTGGTGCCTCTTCGGTGATCAAATTCACCTCCAAAGTCTGCGTCTACGTAGCCTTGTACTTTTAACTCTCTTTTACTAAAGTACAAACACTTCTTTGTGATGCCTCATAAATATCTTAAAATCCACTTGACTGCTTCCCAATGAGATTTCCTTGGATTTGACATAAACTTGCTAACAACTCCCACTGCATGGCTAATGTCTAGTCTTACACACACTATCGTATACATCAAACTTCCAATGGATGAGACATGAGGAACCTTAGCCATGAATTCTCTCTCTTCCTCCGTATAAAGGGACTGATCCTTGGATATGCGAAATTAATTGGCCAAGGGTGTGCTAACTAGCTTGGCATCACCCATGTTGAATCTTTGCAAAAACAACGGTTGATGTACTCTACCTAAGATAACTACAAGCATCCTTTCTTCTTATCTCTTGTGATTTGCATTCCAATAATCTTTTTTCTAGACCCAATTATTTCATGTCAAATTTCTTGACAACTGTTGCTTTAACCTTCTAATATCATCCATATCTGAATCTACTACTAAAATTTCATCAACATAAAGTAGTAAAATGATATAACTAGACCTATATCTTTTGAAGTAGCAATAGTGGTCGGTATTGCACTTCTAGAAACCTTCCTTGTGCATGAAGCTATCAAACTTACTGTACCACTATCTCGGGGCTTGTTTCAGGCCATACAAACTCTTCTTAAGTCTGTACACCATGTCTTCTTCCCTCTTTCTGAGAAACCTTCTGGCCGGTACATGATTATCTCCTCATCTAAGTCTCCGTGAAGGAATGCAGTTTTCACATCCAACTATTGAAGATGAAGATCTTCAATGGCTATAATACTCAACATTGATCTGATAGTGTTGAACTTCACAATAGGAGCAAAAAATTTGGTGTAGTCAACTCCTTCCTTCTGCTGAAATTCTTTGACAACTAGTCGAGCTTTGTATCTTATAGAGCTATCATGCTCATTTTTCACCTAATACATCCATTTGTTGTGAAGTTCCTTCTTCCTCATGGGTAACTCAACTAATTCTCACGTATGGTTAGAGATGAGAGATTTCATTTCTTCTTTCATGGCAAGCTTCCACTTGTTGGCATCTCGAGTCTAACAAATTTCATCATAGCATTCAGGCTCCCCTCTATCAGTTAGTAACATATAGTTCATGTATCTCATATTAGGCACATAAGGTCGAGAAGACCTTTTCAATACAGAAGTTGGAGTAAGAGGTTGTGGTATGTCAGACTATTATACACTGCTCTGTCCAAAGAGTTCCTCTTGTTGAGGACTTGTTACAATTGGTTTCGTCACAACACTATCTAGGACATTATCTGCATTTCTAAATACTGACTCATTCTACTCTGAATCGTTGGTGTCTATTTTATGCTTGTCCTTATACATCACCCTTTCTTTTGTTGAAAATCACATCTCTACTACATATCATTTTCTTGTTTTCGTCATCCCATATGCAGTAGCCAAACTTATCCTCACCATAGTCAATGAAAGTGCATTTCTTGGATTTGGGATCAAGCTTATTCCTTCCTTGATCACTAATAAGCACAAATATTACATAACCAAAAAATTTTAGATGTGATAGTTTTACCTCTTTTCTGCTCCATATCTTCTCTATTATTTTGTGATCCAACAAAACTGATGAGCATCGATTGATCAAGTAAGCTACCGTGTTGAATACTTCTGCCCAAAACTACTTCGGTAGACCTTACTATATATGAATACTTCTAGCGCTTGCTATCAACATTTAGTTCATACGCTCAGCTATACCATTGTGTTGAGGTGTTTTGGCACAGTTCTCTCCATTCTGATCCCGTGCTCATAGCAAATATTTTTGAATATGGTGTCTTCATATAAAATCACCATTGTCGGTTATGAGCGTTTTAATCTTCAAACCTATCTCATTTTCAACAATAGATTTTCATCTCCTAAAAGCCTCAAACACTTCAAACTTGTGCTTTATAAAGTAAACTCATACATTCCGAGAGTGATCATTGAAAGTCACGAAGTAGTATTTTTCACCAATGGATGAGACGGTCGTTGGTCCTCAAACATCAATGTGATGAGCTCTAGCATTTCCTTCTTTGGGGTTCTACCACTTGTCTAAAAGTTGACTCTCTTTTTCTTTCCAAGTATGCAATCTTTGCATATGTCTATCCCTGCTGACTGTATACCTAGAAGCTTTTCTTTTGAGTGCATAATCTGCATCCCCTTCTAACTTA
The DNA here is from genome assembly GCA_030763125.1 of Hippophae gyantsensis. Taxonomy (NCBI): domain Eukaryota; kingdom Viridiplantae; phylum Streptophyta; class Magnoliopsida; order Rosales; family Elaeagnaceae; genus Hippophae; species Hippophae gyantsensis. The sequence goes on along the minus strand of CM061029.1, from coordinate 18,553,626 downwards.
TGTGGCCTAGTCTCTGGTGTCATAGATTTGTTATTTCATTGCCTGTTACAACTGTGATCAAACAACTTGCCCCTACTGTCAGGTAAAGAGTGTCACTCTTCGTGCCTTGAGCAACCATCATTACACCCTTTGAAATCTTCCAATCATCACTATGGAAGATCGTAGTGTATTCTTCACTAGTCAACTACCCTACTAAGATTAAGTTCTTTATTAGGTCAAGAATATACTTGACCTCTTTCAGCTTCTAAGTAGACCCATTCAACTTAATCTTCACTACACATTTGTCAAGGTTTTTGGGGACATATTTCTTGAAGAATTATTTTTGTAAAGTAGCATGGAACGATGCTCTAAAGTCTAACACCCAAGATTCTTCTTTACTCTCCAAAAAGCATATCAATGCATCATCTCATCCTAAGGTGAAAGTAACATTTGCCTCTACCTTCGCTTCCTAGTCCTTCGGTGCACTCTTGCCCTAATTTTTGTAGTGCCCAATTCTCCCAAAATTTCAACACTCGACAGTCTTCGAGCTATCAGAATTATTGGGATTCTTTTATTTGAACCTCATGTCCTTTGATCTACCTTGATAGTTTGGTCTGCCACATCCATTCCCTCTAGTTGAATTTCTTTCTCTTGACTCTATATGCAAAACTGAAGAGGTTAACGATTCACCTAACTCTCTACGTCAAATCTCTTCACTAAGAACCAGATCACAAACATCATTAAATTTCAATTTATTGCTTCTTGACGAGCTACTCACAGCAATGACAATAGCATTCTAACTTTTTGGTAGAGAAGATAGAAGTATAAATGCTCATACTTCTTCATCGAATTCAATTCTAACTGAACTCAACTGGGTTGTGATTGTGTTGAGTTCATTAAGATGTTGAGATACCGATGCACCTTTCGTCATCCGCAAAATGAACAAACGTCTCATCAGGTGCACTTTGTTTGAGGTCAATAGCTTCTCATACATATTGGAAAGAGTTGTCATAAGGCATACCGTGGTCTTTTCCTTTGCTATGTTGAAAGCAACATTATGGGATAGTGTTAATCGAATAACTCCGAGAGTTTGTCTGTCTGGAAGATTTCAATCTTCTTCTTTCATAGCTTATGGCTTCTTCCATGAGAGAGATTGATATAGACAATCCTTTAATTTCACCTTTCCTTTATCTGTAGCTATTGTTCTCACTCAAATTTGACTTCTTCTTGATCGTTTCTAACTATTTATGTGAACCACCGTGTATTAGAACAGCTCCATCGACAAACCAATATCGCTGAAATTGTTTTATTGTTCACATAATTCACTATTTATATGAATAGTAACCTTGTAGAAAATTGATAGAAATCACACAAAATGCTCTAATACCACTTGTTGAAAAATTACACAAATTCTCGATAAGCCAGATTTATGAGGAAGCAAAAATAGCTAAAATATAACACAAATTTGATAACGAAGTACGATCAATTTTGTCTACGTCTTCGAACCTGTTGTAGATCTTTTTACTGAAAAGGGAAATTATATAAAATGTTTACAATTCACAACCCAATTATACCTAAGAAAATTACTCTCAATTTTCTCTCATTAAAACCTTTTTTCTTTAAATTTTTCTCTAAATTAGATAATACAAAATATCTATTAGGGTGTTCTATTTATAGAAACAGAAATCCTCTTTCTACATGTTTTATCAACTAATTTTTAATTAGTTTTTCTTATTTTTTTAACAAAATGATGCACCATCCATTCAATTTTCTTAAGTTGTTATCTTGACAATTATTTTTTTATTTTATTGTATTGTTTGGTGAGTGTAAGTTTAATAAATATTTAATTATATATATAAAAAAGTTGTGCCCGAATCCCAATTTTGATTATATAAAATTGCAATTATTATAATTATTTAAAAAATATAAATGTAATCTCATCATTTAATTGCAAGAGACAATTTAGTATAATTATGAAAATATTAATGACAAAGGAGAACAGGATATACAATTGCCAAGTTGAACGAGGGAGTGAACAATTTTTGACCACACAACAAATATGTTAGGTTTTAAGCACATAGGACACAGGCTGGTAAGGGTTCGCTACATATGGGACAGGTTTCTGAATTCTGATCAGGATGGTTTAAAACTTGAATTTTACTTTTTCTTTTTCCCTTTCTTTCTTTCAAATTACTTGAATTCATAGAAAGAAAAAAAAATGATTTTATTATTATTATTATTGAAGATAATTTGAATGGAAAATATTTTCATGGGGTAAGGTTAGTGATCACCCGATCTCCGCTCTATCCATCCCACGGTTGTTATTTTTTTACAGCTATTTACACTCACTTATATTACACAACATGAAAATAACATTTATAACTTTTAAAATATAGTTATCTACTCAAAGAAAGACATAAAGAAAGACATATAAAAGTTAAGTTAGAAATTAATAATTAAAAATTGATAGTATTATAGTAGAATTTCTTCTATTAAATTATTTGTACTGCATTATAAATTATAAATGATATCATTTATTTTTTTAATTTTATTAAAAAGATTATCAATTAAATACATAATACATTATTTTAATGATTTTTGAATTAAAATAATATATTTTATTCTTAATTGATTATTTTTATGAAATTAATAGACTCAATAATACCACTTATAACTTAAGAGTCTTAATAACCCAAATAACTTCGTCTAAAAAATCTTGTCATATTTTTATCTTAAAATAATATAATTTTGTTTCATGTGGAGTAAAATTATAACTTAATAATTTAAAATTAAAATTAGTAATTTTAGCCCGTAAAAGAAATAATATGTAGGTAAACATTATTAAAAGTAAATAAATGAAACTACTAGTATTTAAAATAAGATAAATATTTTTCTTGAAATCTCGCACTTTTTAATTAAAAACGTGAATATATATGTAAAACGATCTTCCAAGTAATAATTACCCAAAGAAATCGATATTTAAACTGACCTAGAAGCAGAACTTATAAATAAAACGATATATGTATATTGTTATTTAAAAATATTTAATTTTATTGAAAATTAAAGTTATATATAAAAAATTTAAAAGAAGATTAAATTTTATTTAAACTCGGTAAGTTTTTTTTTAAAAAACATGTTGGAATTAATATTTAAAGTAGAATAATATAATTATTAGTAACTCTGAATTATATTATATAATTAATAAAATATGTTAAAGATAAAATTAATATGATGAGTATAATATTAAATAAATATATATTTATTTAATTTCATAATGAGATGTGGTAAACATATTTTAATTAAGTGATAATTTTATGAGCTCGTTGCACTCATTACCCTAAACCAGTCCATTAGTTTTTGAATTTTATATTGGATTCTATTATAAATATAACATTTATAATATTTTTGTTACGTATTATTAAAATATTTATTGTATAATTTTTATATAATCAATCATATCTTATAATATAAAAAATATATAATTATGTATAAATTAAAATGTAATAAAAGTATAAAAATAAATTTTATAATAAATAATTATTTTATTAAAATATTTATAATTAATTTTATCCAACTGTATTATATAATTAATCACTAAATATTTTACAAATTAAATATAATTTAATTCTCATCAAATATTTTATAGATTAATCCTGGTAACTAAAATCGATAATCAAATCAATTATTTATATTTGATTGCAGTTGTTTCCATTGCTCATACGAACTAATCTATAGGCATACAACTGGATCAAATATTGGAGATCGATCAAATAAGTAGGTAAATTACATTTTATTAACATATTGTATTATAATTTATTACATCATCTAATTTCTTAACTGTGTTTAATTGGTAATCGTCAAAAATAGAGATTGGTTAATTTCGTGATGGTTAATATATATATGCAGATTGTGTATATTGGAGATTTTTTTTTTTTTTATGAAAATTTGATATTGCTGATGATATATGAATACTATCGGATTGAATGAAGATATATATATAACCATAGTTTTCTGTTATTGATTAATATTGCTAATGGAAAAAACAAAATCTTACAAAATTGATACCACCATATATTATTCCTTAGTCGTGATTTAAGAACCACTTTTATGTGATTTCGATAGATTTTAGTGGAAATTTTCGGATTGTTCGTGAAAGTAATGCGAGCCCTAAAATTTTGAGTGTATTCAAAAATGTATAGTTTTCAAATCCAAACAGATATTATAGATCTCTTATTAGTAGAAACTGGAATGAGATAGTCGGAAACGGATATGGTAATAAATTAATTATTTTGTGTTGGTTTTGGATATATTTAGTTTCTTTTTATTTTTTTATATATTTATTTTTATAAAATTAAATCTTAACATAATTTTTATTTTACCAAATTATTTAAAATATTAAAATTAATTTTTATTTTTAACTAATTTAAATTAAAAAATATATAAAAATAATAATAAATAAAACTATATTTTTTATATAATCATACCTATAAAAAACAATATTAATATATATTTAGTTTCAATTCATTACATTTTCGATATTATAATAATTATCTTGTCTGACGTATTATTTTTTTATGTAATTAATTATAATTTTTATTATTTTTAATTAAAATACCCGTCCCTACGTATTTTTCGATCGTTTTAATATATAATTAATACGTCAATTTTTGGAGACTGGATGATGAAAAACTGATCGGGTCAGATTATATGCCCTTTTTTTATGTAAATCGCACCCGTCACAAGTTATATACACTACGAATAACTTAATTCATACTATTTTTAAGTAAACATGTCCTAAACTCGATCCTATTAAACTAAAATGCATAATACAAATTAAAGGTATATGTGTAACATATATGTATTTTTTTTTCTCAACTCAAAAATAATTTTTAATATTATAAAAAAATAAAGCATTTTTAATTAATTAATTTATAATAATTATAAATAAATAAATGTATGTTTAATAATAATAAAATTTAATTTTAACTAAAAGCCAATTTGTATTGTTTTGTGTGAGATGATCTAAATTATCTCGCATTATAAAGGCATAAAAATTAATTTTTATTCTAATATTGTTGATGCATCAATTTAAGTGACTTATTAAACACAAATTTCTTTTACATTTAGATATATCAATGTGGTTAATTTAGTGATCGATAATAATTAAATTGTAAATTATAAAAAATAATACTCTTAAAATTTATAACAATAAAATAGTATCTCAAGAATTAAATAAGATTCAACTGGATGTCGTTAAATATTAAAAGGATCTAAATGATTGTAATATATTTTGAATGACATTCAATTAAACAACAATCAATGTGAAATGATATACTATAATTTTTTAAATAGTAAAACTATATGAGCTTAATTTTTTTAAAATAGATAGAATACATAAAGTGTAAGAGAAGGTAGCAAAGCATAGAGTAAAAGAGAATAGTAATTGTATTACATAATATGTAAAGTGTGTATACAAGGTTAATTATATAATGTAAGGCAAGTGTGTGTAACAAACTCTATGACATGGTGTTACGATTCGTATAAGGGGCATTTTGGTAATTTACAAAATAATAATTGTTGAATAATTTTGGATTTATATATCCTTGTGTAAAGTGATTTTTTCTCCCAAAAGAATATAAAATGCTTTAAGAGCTCTTTACGGGAAGGCATGGTATCAAGCCCTCTAGCACTCTCGACAACTATGGGCATAGTGTGCTAAATGAGCTACCTGTGAACTAGAGAATTCTCACAATATAGGCATTGATTGTGCCATTAAGGTGCATCAATGTCTTTCTAATATAGGGATTCTTAAGGACAGTATTGGTAATGTAGAAGGATTGATACTGCTCACGATTCCCACTTATAAGGCTATATACAAAAGGAAATGTCTATGCTCTATGGTTTATGGATATAGGCATGTGAAGGTAGCTTCATGGGAATGAAACAAGCCTTATGGGTGATGTTGCACAATTGATGATGCATTGATGAGTAGTTGTATGCTAGTAAGGTAGTGTTGCTCTAAGTAAGACACATTGCAGATGTGACAAACTCGTGATGATGATATCGAATGGGGATGTGTATTGGTCAAGGGTTTACCAAAGCATTAAGGTTTCATAGGCTTGATGGCGTAAAATTGGGTGACAACGTGCTAAGATGGAAGCATCATATGGGAGATTTAGATCAAAAGGGTTACCTACTTGGGACCCATGTATGTTTGTGCGAATGGAACTTGCTTGGATGACTAAGGATAAGTTGGCATATGTGTTGGCTTGAATATGAGTATACTGAGGCGAATTGAGCATACGTATATGAGGGGTGCGAGATTAAGTTGGCCTTTGAGCAATGAGTGGGTCTTAGTGTCAAGTTGCCTATAATGGGGTGTGTATGAAGAGACTTGATAAGTGAAATGAGATGCCAGCTAAGTCTTTGTACATTATTGTACTACTTGCTATCAATATGTGTGGTTTGTACAATTTAATGAGCAGTTGTGCAAAATAATTCCTAGATGATGAGGAACCTTACGATCCAACGAGCAGCTCAATTGAGTAAACCTGATGCTGGGAAGAAATCATGAAGTTACATACGTGTGAGACTCATTAAGAGTAGTTCTCATTGGTATTTTCTCAAGAAGCACTAGAGTATTTGGACAAGGATCATATTTTAGACTCAAAAAATGATAGGTTGGCCTTGACTCAGAGATTTTTGGCATCAAATGATCGAATTTCTTCCACTCAAACTCGAGAACTATTGTAGTTGGCATCAGAGCCAGCTTACACTTATGAAAAAGGTGTGTTGGTACATAATGGTTCTCAATGTTTGATGGTGAGTTTTTATGAACCTAATATTATTGGTTAGTGACACTTGCTTAGTTTAATTGGTTTGCTCAAGGAGTTAAAAAATTTGTGTAAAGTTGGTTGTCTAGTAAGTAGGTATTAGTGGAAAAGGTTGCATCATGCATAATACTCGAGGTGGAAAAACCCTACATGTTTGAATCGGTATAGATGTAGGTGTATAATTAAGGAAACCTATAAGCGTTGGACGTTAAGGCATTATTTGTAGGAAGTTATAGCAAACAGTGTTCCTTGATTAAGAGTTATGAGTAGGTGATGTTTATAGCTATATGGTTTGCTTGTGTTGTGTTTGTAGAAGGTTGTAAGAGGATATAAGCCATTGTAACAGTTACACCCATAGAATTTATAAGCCGTTGGTAAACTTGTTACTATAGGATAGTGAAATGGGGTGACCTTTACTTATCTTGTGGAAGGGTGTTTGGGGTGTAAGAAAAGCACAACCTTATTTCTATCAAATCACCAAGGTTGAACTTTGAATAATCCATGAGATATGATTATACCGCTTGATGTATAAGTAATACAATTTGGTTTTTAGCCAAATGTGGACTAGGTTGAAATTGATTATTTTAAGAATATATTATAATGGTATCAGATTCTCTGGTTGAAGAAATTGATTAAGTTATGAAGATATGGTAAAATGGTGTAAAAAATGAACTATTTATAAGGGGTTAATAGAAGTTGAAAGATCAAGGGAGTAATTTTGATTGGTGAAGTCTAAGGATATACCTGGTTCTTGAATATTCCCTTAATTTCCCAAAATCAAGAAAATAGGGGAGTTAATATTTGATATTATCCAGGTATTTGGTATACGACCCCAGCGACTTGTAACCACTCACTCATATTGTGAGTGTGATGTTGTCATTTGGAAGCCCATTCATAACGACCTTATTCTTGGAAGTAATCAATTCATTTCTAATTATGGAATCTTGGGTAGGCTATCATAAGATTTCATGTCTACGACTTAGTGAGCAAGACCCAATCTATTGTTCAAGATTGACACAAGGCAACATGGTGGGAACAAACACATTACTACTACCTTGGGTAGACTCTTTGGCATAAGACCTAATGAATAAGACCTCATACTACTACCAACCTTAACTAAAAGGAATCTTATATAGTGTGGTAATAGTAATTTGTTGATATTTGAAATTTTATTATATACAGAAAAGTTCTGACACCAATAAAGCACCAACCATTATAATGATGATACTTGCCCATTATGTATCTCTATATATCTCATTAATGAGATGAATAAAATATCTGAATTTATCTTTTCTCTAACATCTCTATATGAATCCTAATTTACTAGCTCTTTTCCAAACACTTGTAAATTATTATTATAACTTTATCTGATATTACAATTTTAAATTTACATTAAAATAGTAATTTTTGATTAGTAAAATAATCTAAGAAATTTATTTCTCATAAAACTTGTTTGGTTATATATATCATTTTGTATTTTGGATTCATAATCAAAGTACATTGCTTGCATATTGATACTGTGACAGTGGGTATCATGAGCAACATTGAATTTATCTATCCATTTTATCAAATACCTTAATGAGTGGTTTATGTCATACGTGATTTTTTTGTTGATTCAATCAAAGTACATTGCTTGTATGTAATAAGGAGAATGAAGCTCATTTAAATGAACTTATAAGACTACCAATGAAGATAATCATGACCAATATGGTTATGTCAAGGACACAAAAGATGATTATATCATCTTGTGTTTTTATATTGATGAGATGTTAAATGTGAGTAATAATGATCAAATCCACTGAGAATATGTTAAATTCAAGGTTTGAAATGAAGGATATGGAACTCACTGATGCAGTTTTGAGAATTAAGATATTGAAGATATCAAATGATATAATTTTAAGTCAATGTCATTATATTGACAAGATACTTAAAAAGTTCAATAATGGTGACTCTAGAATTATAAGAACATCGGTGGATGTAAATCTACACCTATCTAAGAAAAGAGGTGAGAATGTGTCTCAATCAGTATATTTAATAGTGATAGGAAGTATTATGTACTTGATGAGTTGTACAAAACCAGACATAGCTTACGCTGTAAGTAAACTAAGTAAATACACTCGTAATCTAGGATCTGACCACTGGAAATGTATTAAAAGATTACTTAGATACTTAAGATACACACGTGTCTATGAATTGCATTACACAAGATGTCCAATTGTATTAGAAGGATACAGTGATGCAAATTAAATATATAATATGAAAGACTCAAAGTTTACTAGTGAATATATGTTGTTCTGCCATTTCAAGAAAATCCCCTAAACAGACGTGCATTGCTAGAGTCACGATGGAATTGGAGTTCATCACTTTGAATAAATATGGTGAATAAGTTGAATGACTATACAATTTCTTAGAGGATATTCCTAAGTGGGTGAAGCCTATGCCTACAATATATATCCATTGTGATAGTCAATCAGCTATTGGCAGGACATAGAGCAATATATATATAATTGTAAATCTTAATATATACGTCCTAAATATAATACCATTAGAACTACTCTCAATTGGGGTTATCTCTTTTGATTATATGAAGTTAAAAGATAACATAGATCAAAGGGTTAAATTGAGAGTTAGTTGATAAGTTATCGAAGGTAATGAGAATGAAACCCATAAATGAATAATGATTTATAAAGGAAACTCAACCTAAATGACTATAGATTCCAAGATCTATGTGTAAAAGGATAACCTAGTTGTAAGGACTTAATGAGATCACTCTGGGATTTGCCCTCAAGTCCAATCCTATAATGAAAACAATGATACTCATAGGATACAAGTTAAGCTAAGGCTTTTGAGAATATTGAGCGAAATATGTGGGTTACTCTTTACGGATTACACTTATAGATAAGAGATTACTTGTGTGAGAGAGAATTATGGCCTTTTTGAAAGTGAATTGTGTAGGGCTCAATTCTTTAAGAACTTTCAAATAACTAGGTATGTGTTCATGGCCAAAATGAACATAACATTGAGACTGAAATGTGTTAGGAAAAACTCATGTGTGAAGTACATAAACTTCAAAATAGTTTAAAGACATCATGTTTACTGTCAACTAGAAAGGTAAATGTACTTTCACTATGAAAGGTTTAAAGGGTAGCAACTACTTATCATATGCAGGTTTTGAAATGTTGAACTCTATATTCATATCAAATTTTGTTTAAGTCATTCTTTTTAAAAACTCTATCATTTTTTATTCATTTGGGAAATTGTTGAAAAATAAATAAAAAAAGTTTAAAACTTTAAAAAAAAATTCTTTCAATTTGTTTTAAGAGCTTTCAATTTTAAAGAGCAATTTATTTTCTGATATCCATATTTAATTAGATGAGAAGTCCAAAAGGATAGAGGACAGAAAAGGAAAAAAGAAAGATAGTAGAGGAAAAATTATTATCTATTTTTTTCTTTTTAAATCTAAAGTTATGTTGCTTTTTGTAGAGTTTAGACACTTAAAGTTTACCAAGTAGATAATAATGGTGTATATTTGTTCTAGTTGATCATTGTGATTTGAGAGATAAGTTTTTTTAGTTCTTAAATACTCCACGGTAGATGAAAAAAATTTCTTGATGATACCATATGATACACAAACTTTGATCATTTTTATACTCTATTTATATTTTATGTTATTTAAATTTTATATTTATAATTTTTATATATATATATATATATTTATTTATATTTATGTACCGGTAGAAGGAGAAAATGAAATGTTAACAAAACAAAATTTTATTTGCACATTTTTATATTATCAAAATTATTTATGAAAATAAATGATATCTCTATTTTTGAAATAAATCTATTATATGTGTAAAATTACGAAGAAATTTATATAATAGTAGCACTTCCTTTGGTAAAAACAAGTATATATAATGAAAAATAATATATGCATTAAATTATTGTGTGTATTAAGTGATATGTCAGTTATTGATTAGATTTAAAGTTAATATTATGTTATAATAACATAATTATGATACCACTTATTAATAAATACTAATTAAATTGTTGTATATATATATGACATACAAAGTTAATATTTTTTACCATTAATTATAATAATTATTGTAAAATTATCATTAAATTTTTAATAATTATAAAATTATCACTAATTTTACTTGTTATTAGATAAATATAATTGTTTTTTGTTTATAAAAAAAGTTGACTGAATTAGTTTAATGATATTGATATTTTTGAAACTTTTTGATTATGTTAGTTTTAAACAAATTTTAATAAAAATGATACTTATATAACAACACATAAAATTCTCTATGCTAGTTTTATAATAGTTTTAAATTTAATGGTAATTTTGTCATAATAATCATTATTTTTTAGTAAAAAAATTATAAAAATATTTAAAATTTATAATAACAAAAATATTATTCTAATAATATTAAAATAATTATAATTAGACGATATTTAAAATAAAATTATATAATAAATTTTTTTAATATAAAAATATATTATTTGTATTAAAAAAAATTTATTTTTAATATATATTTTTTAATTTTCGCAATCTATTTAACCCATCTAAAACATGTCTTGACCCCACTCTTGTAGTAATTATGTACTAGCTACTACGTAGTATATACGCAGCAGATCCGTAGGGCTGGGTAAAAAAAAAGTTTCACTGAATAAGGGTAAAAAGGGTATTTCAATATACGTTGTCCAGAGAGAGAATAAAAAAAGAATGACAGAGAAAAAAATAGAATAATAATTCTGATTGGGGCCTTTTTGTGATCATGACGACGTTGGCGTATATATCAGTAGTATTGAATTTGAGAGAGAGAGAGAGAGAGAGAGAGACAAAGGTCAAAGGGAAGCAGTTGTAGTATGGCATAGCTGTAATGATTTAGAGAGAGAAGTAACGGGTGTGTAATGTGAAGATGAGAATATCTTTCAATTCGTTGATTAATAATAATAATAATAATAATAATAATAATAATAATAATGTAATTTATGAGAGGGATGACTGTTCACAATTAATAATAATAATATTACCCACAAGAATGTACCAATTTTTACGTTAAAATATTCCATTTTTATAATCAATGACATTAAAATTATTTAAATTTCCTTAGAATAACGAATTATCAAGAGTTTCCAATTCCATTATTATACGTAAATAATAGCATAGTTTTTAATTAAAAAGATTCATAAGTTTTTTTTTTAAATATATTTTAATTCTTAAAATATATAAAAAAATAATGATCAAAATAATCCCCAATAACAAAAAGATTAAATCACAAATATTATAAAAATGTAATATTACATACATTTAAGTTGAAAAATAAAGTGTTATTTTTATCAAAATTATAAAATTATGCTTAATATTTATCTTATATATATAAAATAAAATAATTTATAATATAAATTATATATATATATATATATATAATGTTTTTTAAATTAAATAATAATTTATGTGTGATAAATAATTAAATAAAAAATAATAAAATATTTATATTTATATTTATGCAACACATAATCACGTTTTTAAATAATTTAATTAATGTGTTTGAGACATATAAGTGAAGACAAATAAAAATTAAATTTATATATTTATATATATGTATGTTGAGTCAGGGAGAGAGAGAGAATGAGAATTTATCTTTTCTGCGTATTCTTTTTGTTTGTTTGAACTTTTTATTTTATTTGGCAGTAGAAAGCAAAAAAAGCTCTAACAGCGAAGAGGACCTAAGAAAACAACAAACAAAAATAGCAGTAGTATCAGAATCAGAGCAGTAGCAGATGGTATTATCAGAGTCCTTAAGGAATTTACAGACCCTCTCAGCTTCGTCTTTTCCTTTTCTCGTGATCTTCTTCTCTCTCTAATCTTTCTCTTTCTCTTTTTCTTTTTCTCTCCCCTTAAAAATTCTTTCTTCTCTCCATACTTTTTTTTTAAATATTGTGTTTATTGCTGCTCTATATATCTACTCTATTCCACTTCCCTATTTTGTCAGATTGAGAACTTGAGAAAGAAAAGAAAAGAAAAAGCCTGCTCCTTAGTTTTTTCTATTTTGTTTTTCTCCAAGATTAAACACCCAAACAGGTCCCTTTATATATATATATATATAGAGAGAGAGAGAGAGAGAGAGAGAGAGTGAGTTTAGAAGAAGAAAGCTAGGATCGGAGTAATATTTTATAGGATAAAATCGAAGAAAATGAGCAGCTGTGGAAGAAATGGAGCTGTGAGGCAATATATAAGATCAAAGGTTCCTCGTTTGAGATGGACACCTGAGCTTCATCACTGTTTTGTTAATGCTATTGAGAGGCTTGGAGGTCATAAAAGTGAGTGAGAAATTAGATTGATAGTGTTTTTGATTTTTTGATTTTTTTTTTCCTAATGTACATGTTTTTTTCCTCCCCTCATCTTTCAGAAGCTACACCAAAACTTGTTCTTCAATTGATGGATGTCAAAGGACTCACGATTTCACATGTCAAAAGCCATCTTCAGGTTGGTTGTTTTGATCGATCTTTTATATAAATCTCTAAACTACAAAAATAACTTCATTTTTATTATATTATGAGTTTTGGAAGATGTGTTAGATTCGTTATTTTTGGCAATTTTTAACCCTTTTTATGTCTCCTTTTATTTTTAACCAAAACTTTGTCATGTTTTTTTTTTTGTTCGTCGTTGAACTTACTACTCTTGTTCTTTTGTGTTTAGATGTATAGAAGCATGAGGAGTGACCAATTGGGCGGACAAGGTATTCTATTTTTCTCAATTACAACCACAAAAATATTTTACTTTTTGACAAACAAACAAACAAACAAAGTTTAATTAATTAGTATTTTCCATTTTTAAATGGGTGTTCTATCTAAGCATAAATTTATGCAACGAAGTTATTTAAGATGTATAATAACCACATTTAATATTCTCTTGAATGAAAGGTGATCGATGATTCCCAAAATAGGTGAGATAAAATGAAAGCCATGACACTTGAATCTTCAAGTCTTTGCAATTTCTTGTGAAACCCACCTGCCTCCACATCACATTTAATTAAGCTATCAATTTTCCTTAAGAGTAGGACCAACCAAAAATTTAAATTTCGTATTATTATATTTTACTGATTTCCAAAAGTTTCACATAAACTTTTTATCTTATTTATATGTCTTTGTATGCAAATGCTGTTAGATCACAGAAACTCGACCCAGAAAAGAAAACAAAGCTTTCATGAGGAGGATGAGGCTGAGGATGAGGATGAGGATGAGTATAATCAAACGGGTTTGAATAAAGAAAATGGTCATTTGTGTTTCCCATTTTCAAAACCCATCAGAGAATCAGATTCCCAGTTGATTTACACTTCTTTTCCTTCAAAAAGGTGAGAGCTTAGTGAGTTAAAAGAAAATTAAAAAATAGATCTTGTGATTTGTGATGTTCAAGTGCCATTCAGTGTGTAGTGATATTTTTTTTATTTTATTTTGGGATTAAATTTCAAACAAAGTTTTGTCAATTGTCAGGAAAAGGGTTAATTAGTAGTAGAAGTACTAGCAGCAGCAGCTAAGTAGAAGCTAGTGTGAAAAAGAGAAAAGCCATCAATTAATGAACTTTTATGGTCGCTAATTGATTTTTACTACTGAACAGAACTAGAACCGAGACGGCTAGTTCAATGCCTGATCTGTACGGATTTGATGATCATTTGGTAGCAAAAAGGGATAATGATCAAAGGCAAACAACAGTGAAGCCAGCTGCTGCTCAAGCCTCCATGCAATATCTTTGGAACCTCAACCCTTTGAAACGCGCAATCCAAGAATCTGATTTCTTTCAGGTTAAAGCTATCAATTAGATTCAACACACTCTTTATCTCTCTTCATGCATTCTTAATTACTGATATTAAAGACACAATTTTACATCTATACTCATTATCTAAAAAAAAAAAAATTTTATTTTTCTAATTTGCATAATAATTTTAATAGATAACACAAATAAGTGTGATATATATATTAGCATTATTTTTTGGGTTTTTTTTTCACTATTTGTGTTTTAATGATAATAGTTTCTTACATGCAAATACCACTTAGTAATAAATACCTCGTAGGGCTATGGCTTATGGTAATGTAAGAAATGAGAAGGATATATGCTTTTATCAAGTTGTGATCATGAATGAAAGTTTTTCGAGATTTACTTAAAATGAACACTACGTAGAAATAAGGTCTTTAAAATATCTTTCTAAATAATTGGAAATATAGGAAAATATGAAATAAAATATCAGAAAATTATTGGAATTTTAATTTTGATCCATAACAATTGAATTTTTTTAAAATTTGGATAGAAATTTTGATGATAAAAAAATAAGCATGTCCTTAAAATGAACACTACGTAGAAATAAGGTCTTTAAAATATCTTTCTAAATAATTGGAAAATTAGGAAAATATGAAATAAAATATCAGAAAACTATTGGAATTTTAATTTTGATCCATAAAAATTGAAATTTTCTAAAATTTGGATAGAAATTTTGATGATAAAAAAATAAGCATGTCGGTAAATATGTGTAAGTTTTTTCTTATTTTTATAAAAAACAAGCTTATTATTTTTATGTTAAGTATTCATTCAATATTAATTTTGTCTAATATTTAAAATTTAATTTAATAATTGATAATTAATTAAAAATCATTAAACTCGGTACATTTTGTGAGAATTTTTTTTTAATAATTATAATTACATCCAAAAAGTTATTTGTGCTATTTAGTTTATTTAGTTAACTTAATTATATGACTATTACAATTATGTTCATCCCAATGTATTATTTTTTATTTTTTATTTTTTATTCTATAATATTTTATTTAATTAAATATATTTTTTTCTTGTATTGTTCAATTTTTATTAACCTCAACCATAATGCATGCATATAATTACTATAATTTTAAATTATACTTTTTTCTAAAAAGAAAAAAACCCCCTATTTCTATATATATATATTGCCTTAATTGGCTTATTATTATTAATCTTTGTTTTTCTAAAATTTTATATATAATTCTACAATTTTCATAATATTATAGTTAATAATCTCCATATTTTAACCTATAAAGTCCATCCTTATGACCCCACCGGAAGCGAACACTTACTATGTATACTGGTTTCTAGGTCAACGTGCATCGACTCTATGGTGGGTCTATACATACTACATAGTTACCTATTATGTGTATTATCACTTCGCAGTTTTTGTTTTTGTTTTTGGGAACAGCGCTCAAATAGTACCATTTTACCTGAGAAACCACTTTCTTCAAAAAGAGTTAAAAAAAATAAATAAATAAATAACAATAACCTTACTCTAAATAGGAGTGGAAATAAGAAAAAACATGGCATTCTAAATCGTAAGTTTAAAAACTGATGATGCTAGTTATTTAAAAAAAAAAAAGTAATAATAAATATCCTATTCTTGCTTTAGTATTTTCCAGCTAATTCCCTATAATTGGTTTTCAAATTATACTATCTAATTAAGATAGAGAGAGAGAAAGATTTATACCATCTATTACTGTTTATTTATTTATTTATAATATTTATATGAAAACTTTATATATCACAAATTTGAAATATATCACAACTTACATGACTTAATATTGTTATTACTAATTGATGGGTAGCTTGTTTTCAGATTAATTTTTTTTAATGACAGCAGTATTTCAAGTTTTAGAAACAATAGAAAATTATATTGTTATGTAATTAGTGTTTTGCTATCTTAAAATAACAACTTAATTAAGTGATATATATATATTTGAGCTCTTATTTATTTATTTATTTATGGAGTGGCTGAATAAGAACTTGTTGCTGTCTGTTTGCTTTTAGAAATGGTCCCTTCTGATTGTTATGATTCATATGAATAGGGGGACCTCAAGAACTGGCATATATTGATGGTCAAAATGGAAATTATTTAAACCCGTCTGTTGCATATATATATATATTTTTTTTACAAATAACACATTACAATTCATACACCATGAATAATAAAAGTTAGGATTTTACATTTACATGCCTTACAAGTATGTTTTGGTGTCAATGTACTACAACCACGTTCTACGGATAACCCCTTTTATTACATATTTTGAAAAGTACCATTAAACAAACCCTTTTATTAGTTTAACATAATTACTAACAAATTTGTTTTTTTTTTCTTTTTTCTTTTTTGCTAATGTTACACAGGATAACAAGAAGCAAGGGAATGAACAGAATATTAATGGAAGGACACAAGGTTGTGAATTATCATTGTCTTTGTCATTACATCAACACCACTCTTCTCATAGAAGTAATGGTTCTACAAGTGAACTAAGTGATCAGGCAGTTTCATCATACTCTAGAATGAACTATAAAGACTGTTCTAGCTCATCAGGGAAGCATAGTAATGTTAATTTAGATCTTTCTATTGCTTTATGTGGTAGATGATTAGATAGTTAGGTCTGTAAGATTTATTAATGTTTTGTTTAGGCTTAATGTTATTTAAATTAATTACCACTTCATTTCTTGTTTCTTTTTCTCTTGTAAATTTTGTCATAGTACTTGTTGTGTCTATGACCTTTTTATATAAATATATATTTATATTATTACATGAACACAATTCTCAGGAATTTCCAACTTTATTAAGATTTTCATAAATCTCAAAATATTAACACAAGAATGCATGTGTTAAATAAATACGTTGTTAATTATAATGTGGTTGATTCATAATTTTGAGATTTCTAAATCAGTTTTAGTTTTATAAATACCTTAGGTTGATAAATATTTTATAACGATTATTTTGTTATTCATAATTGATTTTATACGTTTGATAGTAATTTCTAGATTTTTAATAGGAAAAAAATTAAATACATATTAGTTGTTTGTTACGTTTTCTTATTTCTATTTTTTTTAACAAAAACCTAGATAATAAGAATATTTTTTTGGTTTTTATTTGTAAATTTTTTGTTTTTAATTATCTTTCGATATTTATTATTAAGAAAGCCCGGAGATTTGATTTCTTAAAAAAAAAAAGTTTACAGAAAATGAATAAAATAAAAATTTTCACTGAAAAATATTCTTGTTGAATATTTATAAATTATTTCGAATTTCGTAAATGATTTCTTAAAATTGTTAAAAAATAAAATAAAAAATTGTTGTTAAATATATATGATTAAACTATAACTTGGAAAAATGGAAATTATAATCGTTATCATAAATTAAATATTTAATAAATCATTAACTTGCACGAATAAATAAATAAATAACCTATGATATAGTTGCTTAGTCTTTTTTGGCCCATAAAGCTACAATTTTCTTAACCCTCGTGGTTTTAAAACTAACAGATTTTGTTATGAAAAAATAGTATAGATATATTATATAATAGAAAAAAATAAGCCTTAATTAAATGAGGAATAAGCTTTTTTAAAATATTCTAAATTGATTAATTAGGATAAGTAACTTTTATTATGGATAAATTGCAACCATAAATTCTTTTAATATTCATCACCTCATCGTTTTAAAAAACTGAAAAAATAAGATTGAGTTAAATATATTAAAAATTTAATTTAATTTAATTTAATTTTATAATATATTTTTATTATTATTTATTTTATGTTCATTTTTTTAATTTTTATTTCAACACTTGATTCATATTTGTGTCTAAATTTCATACAGATTTGTAATAAGTATAAAAATTTACATATATTTTAAATTTTCACTTAAATATATAACAATTTTATATGTTTAAAATTTTATCGACTCAACTCTATTAAAAATTCGTTCAACTCATAATATTTTACAAAATATACAAAAATTAGAATTTAAATAGATTAATTTTTTTAAAATATAGTCTATCTTAAAATAATTCACCTAAATTTGTTGCTAAATTATGAATTTATCATTGCAATTAATCAAATGCAAACTCATTAGATAGGTGAGTATCACCGGTGCTAATCTTTGAATGATCAAAAGTGATGCTATTGACAAATTAGCATGTAGATTTAAATTAACTATGTTAATAAATTCAGTCTGATTAGTCAATGAAATTTTAATTCTCTTAAAAAAAATCAAGATTGCCCACAGCTTTAAAATTTTCATCTAATTTCACTAACAAAAATATATATTTTAGATTTATAATATACACATTATTACAAAGCTTACACATGTCTTATGCCACCTTTGCTTATATCACATTTAAATAGTACTATATATCACATATTATGATTTATTTTAAGTCAATATAGTATTTTATAATTAATAGAAATATTAACTTACGAGACACATTTGTTACAAAAGATCACTTACAATAGATATATGTCAAATAGGTTTAGTTCAATCACAATTTGAAATAAAAAACATTTTCCAAAAGTTTTGCATGCATGTCACATGAACCTATTTCATCTTACAACCCTTTATCTATAGGTGAAATTAATAGAATAATTTAAATTGTGATTAAATTGGATGATAATTTTATCATTTAAGGATTATTCTGAATGATTATTATAACAATAATAATTAAGTTTAATAAAAATCTCATAATTTAAGAATATTTTTAGATAAATTATTCTAGTAGGGATTAAACCAGATGAATATGAATACTAGAACTCAAGATCTAAACATACTAATATTCTATTCAGCCATACATTTGGTCTAATTAAAACTCAACTTAAAAAAAGGAAAATAAAATACCAAAATTGATGAGTCGAAATACACTCGTGGGTATTCTTACCCTAGTTTCTTTAGCAATTACAACAATTGTATTCTTCGTATCCTTTCTTGAGTAAAAAAAATCGTGCTATCTTTCTTCGAGTAAAAAAATCTTACTATACTTTATTGAGTAAAAAAACAAAAAAAAGCATTCTTCCCATTCTTTGTTGAGTAAAAAACATATATTATTCTAGTTTTAGGAGTCTATATCCTTTGATATTGTCCCATAATGCCTTGACTTGTTTGGACACTTTGGACTACCATGGGTGATAGTTTAATACTACACTACTTGGAATTCTGTAATAGTTCAATTTATTTAGAAATTGAAAACGTTTGAGTAATCAACTTAAGTGTTAAACATGAGAGAAAAATGTGAGGGAAATTGATTTTTATTACTAATATCTTTGTTTGTACTAGTTGTTACACAATGTCAATTAAGAATGGGTCAAATAATCTAGAACTAAGATCAAATCTAACATTCATGCTACAAGCTTTGTAATAGTCATTAAAGAGGATGAAATTAGTAATGGCCAATATAGAAGAAGGGGTGGGGATGCCCAATGAAAGGTTTGTTAGACAAGAAGCCACAATAGCCAACTTGTAACGAGAAGTACCATAAGGATTTCAAAATGTTAAGGGGCTAGCTAGGCAAACCCATGTAGAGGAAGAACTTGAAGATGCTAACTGGATGGATGTTGGAGACATTAAAGAAGAAGAAGAAAAGGGTATCCATTGGATGAGAATATAGAGATAGGGGAGTTAGATTTAATAAAAAAGGTTTTGGAGATCGCCACCTAGGCCAAATGATGTGATTGATCGAAACTTGGGAAACATTAAAATGAAAATGCCACATTTTTAAGGGAAGAATGACCCTAAATTATATCTAGAATGAGAAACTGGGGAAGCATTAAAATAAAAATGTTACCTTTTCAAGAGAAGAATAACCTTGAATTATACCTAGAATGTGAGAAAATGGTGGAACAAATATTTGAATGCCACAATTATGCTGACGAAAAAAAGGTAAAACTTGTTATTAAATTTATTGATTATGTATTAAATTGGTGAGATCAGTTATTGATGAATAAGAGAAGGAACCATGAAAGACCATTCGAAACTTGGGAAAACATGAAAGCTATAATAAGAAAAAATTTGTTCCTAGCTATTATTATAGGAAATTATACTAGAATTTATAAAGACTTTAATCGAAGATTTAAAACAATAGACAAATATTATAAGGAGATGGATGTGGCATTGACAAGGGCTACTGAAGATAAGGATAGGGAAGCTATTATGGCTCAATTTTTTAGTGGATTGAGCCAAGATATTTGCAAAATAATGAAACTTCATCATTGTGTGGACTCAGAGGACATGGCTGATATGGAAATTAAAGTGGAGATGCAGCTCAGAAAGAAGGATAATCTGTCACTATCACAAAGATCAAATCTTACTATACAAAGGTCGAATCCTACTACACCTTGGAAACCTAACTGGAGGAAAGATGAAGGAACTAATTGCAAACCCAAATCCAAACCATTCAAACCCAAGGATGTAGAGATAAACAAGGTTAAAGGTAAAACTGGAACCCTAACTAGAAATTGTGATATCAAATATTTTCATTGTCTTGGTAGGAGTCATGTAGCATATTAATGTCCAACCAAAAAAACATTGACAACACAAGCATATGGAAGGAGGGAATTGATGGTGAAACTGAAGATGAAAAGATGCTACCATTAGAGGAGGTTAGTGATAAGGGTTTTAAGCAAGATGCAATGGATTTTGAGATACTTGTGATAAGGAGAGTATTAAGTGCTTAAATTAAAGATGAAGACATGGAGCAACAAAGGGAAAACATCTTTCATGCCAAGTGTCATGTGAGCAATAAGGTATGTAGTGCCATTATTGATGGAAGGAGTTGTACTAATATGGATAGTATCATCCTAGTTGAGAAGTTAGGGTTACCTATGATTAAATATCCTAGGCCATAAAAGTTGCAATGGCTAAATGATACTGGAGAAGTAAGGGTAAATAGATAGGTATTAGTGTCCTTTTCTATTGGAAGGTTCAAAGATAAAGTGTTATGTAATGTGGTCCAAATGTAAAACGTGAATATCTTATTGGGTAGGTCATGGTAATATGACTAGAAGGTTACACATGATGGGTACAATAACAATAACAATAATTCATTTGTAAGAGATGGTAAAAAGATTACACTTGTACCTCTTATCCCAAGGAAAATCTTAGAAGATAAAATGAAAAAGAAAAAGAAACCAACAAATAAAAAGAAAAGAAAGTTAGCAAAAAAAGTGATTGAATTGAAAAAAGAAAGTGAAAAAGAGAGATTAAGTTATTAAAAGAAGAAGATAGTGAAACAAAATAGTGAAAAAGAGAATAAATTTAAAAAAAGTGAGTGAGTTTCAAAAGGATAGTTGAATAAAAGAGAGTAAAAAAGTAGAATTGAATGGAAATGTAGGAAAGATTGATGAAAGATATAAAAAATAGGCATGTTTTCTTACTAACAAAACTTTTTTTCCTTTACTTAATTTCAACAGATTAATTTTATTAGAGTTAAGCAACATATTAATGTCAAAGAGATCAAGCATCCACTTTATTATATACTCCAACCATAAAGCTCAACTAGGCCTGTAGAGAGCTTACTACATTATATGCATGGAACATCCTTCATGACATAGACCACTACCAACATTATAGCAAAAATTCGAGGGCGAATCTTTTTGAAGAAAGGTAGAATGATGAGAATAAAGGAGCATCATCAAAGAACCATGTTTCAATTGACCTATTATTCAACGAGTCACTTAATTGGCTCATTTACAAGTTATTTGGACTTATGTTATAATTATTAGGCCAACTTTGGGTCATAAAGCTAAAGTTAGTATAAAATTCAACTTGAAATTTTTTTATGAGCAACTGTTAGTATTTTTATCGTATTACCATCCAATATTCAATTGAGAGAAATCAAAAAAATTTAAAAAGCTTGAAAAATGGACTACAATCTTTACAAAGATACAAATTTTTCAATTTGGACTTTTATTATGCCAAAATGGGCTAATAATCTGTGCCTAGAAATTTGGACTAAGTGTGTGTAAAAAGACTCCTTCTTGAGGAGTACCACTTCATTGATGTTTTTCTTTAGAATTTTATGCTCTATAAACTAGAAAATAACTGTTATTTTAGGATTTATTTATCTTTAGAATTAGTTTATTTTTAAATATCACTTAAGATTTTATACTTATCTTATTAGCTAGTTTATTTTTATTTTTTTACCTATATAAGGTTAAACCTATGTAATAAAAATATAGATAAGATATTTTGAATGAAATTATTAAAAAAAACTCTTAATAGAACATTTTCAAAACTTACCAACGCTTAGGAAACCTTATGGAATTCATTAGCTTATCAAACTTAAGAAACCTTGTGACATTCATTAACTTATCAAGGTTTAGAAAACCTTATGATGCTTCCTATCTTGCAATCTGTACTCCAATTTCTTGGAACGATTTTACTCAATTTATTGATGAGTTTCAAAGCTATGATCTTTTAGGTTCACTTACTTTGCTCATCGTGGGTTTTTAAGGTTGGTCTTTTTAGGATTCACATAAGAAATTTTCTCTTATTTAAAAAAAGTAAAAGATTAGGGATTATTTGGTTGCTTAATTTGAAAATTATTTTTAAAAATTGTTTTTAAATCATAATTAAAAAAATATTTTCAAGAATTTAAAAAATATATAAATGTCGTAGTGTTTGTAATTCTTTTAAAGAGAATCTTTTAATCTTAAAATTATTCTTTTAATATAATTTAAACAATTCATTCTTATTTTATAATAATTAAAATATTAAAAAATATTTTAAATTAATAAATTACCAAAGTAAAAAAAAGTGACAACATATAGAAAGTATGGAATTATTTTATGTGAAAACCGTTAAGAAAAAAATACAATGAAATCACATCTTTAATAAGTTTTGATTTTATCTTAATTTGTATTTTGTATTGTTTTGAACAAACACTATAACTTCTTTAGAAAGTATAAAATTAATTATACCTGTGATAATTTTCTTGAAAAATATTAAATATAAGAAAAGCAACAAACATAAATGTATCCATAAAATAATTATCTAATTATTTGGATAAAAAAATAAACATTTTGATATTTTTAATAGAAATGAAATATTGAAATCATTGTTGACTGCTTACTAATATAGACTAATTATACTGTGATATTTGAAATAAAAAATCAGGATAATTTAAGGGTTTTATTGAAATAATTGTGTGAGTAATTTTATATTATTGCAACAAAACATATGAATTGCTTAATTTATCAATTCTATTAATTTTACTTTAGTATCATACTTGTTAGATAATTTTTTTTATCAATGAATTATAATTATAACAAGTAAAAATAATTTTAAAAACTTTTTATTAAAAAGAAAAAAAAGTTAAGTAATCCATCAAATTAAAAAAAAAAAATCAGCTGTTGGGCAGCCGTCTAAAAGCAACATCAACGAGAATAGAAAAATCAGAAAAGTTGCGCCATATCCAATCTACCGTGTTTTGATTGTTTCTAAAAAGAATAAGAACATATCTACTTCTCAATTTCTTTTTTAGAATATATTGATTTAAAACATAATAACTTAAAAAATAGTGATCAAACACTTATTTATTTTTAAAAGTAATTTATTGTTTTTAAATATAGAAAATAGTTTGTTTTAAAAAAGTATAAATTTAAATAAAAAATGATGAAAAAAAGTGTATAATTTTACCTTCTCAAAAGATTTATCAAACATTGATTTTCTACATCTCTTGGGAGGTATTTATATGGAAAATGATTTACAATTTTGATTGGATTTCAAGGAATACTCACTTTTATAGAATGAGAAAAGACCTAAGTAATTGTGGGTCCATGCATTGTCCGTCCGACCGGTTGAGCCGAGCCGAGTGCATGTGAGTGAGCACTTTAATTTTTGAAAAAAATTTCATTATTAAAATTATTTTTTCCAACAGTTAAAAATTCCATTCCATTATTGTGACCATTAGTTTTTTTGACGATTCCATTCCATTATTGTGATCGTTATTTTTTTGATTGTTTCGTTCTGTTTTCATCCACCCAAATCAAGTCTTATAGAACATTATTATTATGTGAATGTTGCATGCATGTTCATTTTTTAGCTATAGAAAGAGAACTATGGCTCTAAGTTTTACACAACTCAAAAAACTACTCTTTGTAACAAACCCAAGAAAAGAATATACAAAATTGTTTTTTCAATTTTTTGAGCAACATAAATATTATAAAGGTGTAGCATTTTGGACTCCATTAGTGTAGTGAAGTTTCGAGATAGAAAAAAGATTATGGATTGTATTATCCAATGGACGACGAGACTTTATTTGCTTGTACAACTTTGAGCAGAGCCGCAAAACATTTTAAAGAGAGCGACTTAATCCATGACTCAAACCAAGTAGTATTTTTCAATATATCAGTAATATTGTTCATATCTTGTTTTTATATACCTGTTTTAATAAGTTAAGATGTTTTTTAACTGTCATGTTAACTGATGATCTCAAGAAACCGTTTTGTTTCGAAGGACTACACTTTAAAAGATGAAAAAAAAGATGTTATTTTTTTTAACCATGAAAAAGGTCGCTTATGTTCTTACTACTGAAAAACCAACACTACCTAATCCTCCTACTGAAGCTACAACTAAGGACTTAGACATCTAGATGTAAAATGATTTTCTATGTAAAAAATTTATTCTTAATAGTTTAGTTGGTGATTTGTATGACTATTATAATTATAATAAGTCAGTTAAGGAAATTTGGGATGCACTTCAAAAGAAGCATGACACTGAGGAAGCTAGAACAAAGAAGTATGATGTTAGTAGATACATGAAGTACCAAATGATTGATGAAAAATTTGTGTAAGCTCAGTCACATGAAGTGCAGAAGATAGCATATGAAATAGCTTCGGAAGGTATGACTTTAGATGAACAATTTCAAGTTGCTATTATTATAGATAAATTATCCCATACATGGAAAGATTTTAATAATACACTTAGACTTAAAACTAAGGAGACTTAAAACTAAGGAATTTATTTTAAAAAGTCTCATAACCCGTCTACGAATAGAAGAAGAAGTCTGAAAACAATATCGAAAAGATGAAGTACTCGTTGTCTTAAGCAACAGTGCTAATAAGAAATCCTCCTCTATAATTCTGAAACCTAAAGGAAGAAACATGAAAACTCAGAATCGTAATAATAACCAGAACCATAACAACCAAAATAGAAACATAAATTCTCCACAGAATGAACTCAACCCCCTCAAGAAATAACATGTTCATGTGTTTATAATTGTAACTGGCCTGGCTACTTGGCTAGGAACTGTTGGAACAGGAATCATCCTACCCTGTAGGCGAACCTTATCGAATATCAACTTATTGCTATGATATCTGAAATCAACTTTTTTGGTGGATCTGACGGGGGATGGGTAGACACTGGTGCTTCTCACAATGTTTGTTATGATCTTGACATGTTTAAGTCTTATTCTGTGTCTAAGGATAAGAAAGTACTGCTAGGCGAATCCCACTCCATTAAAGTTATTGGTACTAGTGAGGTGGAATGGAAGTTTACCATTGGGAAGACAATCATCTTGATGGATGTCCTGCATACTTTAGAGATGAAAAGGAACTTAGTTTTGGGCTATCTTCTTAACAAAACTAGGTTTACTCAAAGTATAGTGGCTGATTTGTATACAATAACTAAGAATAATGTTTTTGTTGGGAAAGGGTACGCCACTGAGGGTATGTTTAAATTAAATGTTGAAATTAATAAAGCTTTTTCTTCTACTTATATGTTAAGTTCTTTTAATATTTAGTATGCTAGACTTTGTCATGTTAATAAATGCATAATCAAAAATTTGAGTACCTTATAACTAATTACTAAATTATTTTTGAATCATTTTAAAAAACTTGACTTTTGTAGTCAAGCTAAAATAACCAAAACTTCACATAAATCAACAGTTAGAGAATCAGAATTTTTAGACTTAATACACTCTGACATATGTGAACTTGATAATATTTTAACAAGAAATCGAAAATGCTATTTTATAACTTTTATTGACGATTGTTCAGACTATACTTATGTATATTTAATGAATAATAAAAGTGAAGCGTTTGACATGTTTAAAATATTTATGACAGAAATTGAAAATCAACTTAATAGAAAAATAAAAAAGATTTCAAAGTGATAGAAGCACTGAATATGATTCAAATATTTTCAATGTTTTTATAAAAATCATAGAATCATTCATGAAAAAAATGTACCTTATTCTCCTGAAATGAATGGAAAAGTTGAAAGAAAAAATAAAACTTTTACTGAATTAGTTGTTACAATTTTATTAAACTTTGGTGCTGCTTCCTATTGGTGGGGAGAAATTTTATTAAATGTTTACTATATGCTAAATTAAGTGCCTATGTTAGGATCTCTAATCCTAAAAGAAATAAACTTGCTAGTATAACATATAAATGTGTGTTCATGGGATATGTTGTAAATAATCAAGCTTATAAATTCTATAACTTAAAATGATCATGTAATTATAGAATCAAATAATATTGACTTCTATGAACATAGGTTATTTCTCTTTAAATTTAAGAATACTGGAGGCTCATCTTCTAGTAGTATACCCATAAATAAAACTAGTGAAAAAATGAGGAATTATACATGAAAATTATGAGAAATAAACAAGCTCAAACCTCTAGGGATTTTAGGTCTGATTTTTATGCTTATACCTTAGAAGAAGATCTCCAAACTTTTCAAGAAGCCTTATCTTCTTTAGATGCCAACTTATGGGAAGAAGTCATAAATGATGAAATGAACTCTCTTGAGTATAATAGAACTTGGCATTTAGTTGACTTACCTCCTGGTTGCAAAACCATAGGATGTAAATATACTAAAGAAAAATTAAAACCCGATGGTACTATTGAAAAGTACAAAGCTTGTCTTGTAGTCAAAGGGTATAAGCAAAGAAAAATGTAGATTTCTTTGATACATTTTCACCAATCACACAAATAACTTCCATACATGTACTTTTTCTCTTGCTACTATCCATGATTTAGTAGTGCACCAAATAGATGTTAAAATTGCCTTCTTAAATGATGACTTAGAAGAAGATATTTATATGGACCAACCTGAGGACTTTGTTGTCCCAAGTCAAGAAAATAAAGTTTGTAAACTAGATAAATATTTTTATGGTCTAAAATAAGCACCTAAGTAATGGTATGAAAAATTTGATAATCTAGTTATCTCACATGAATTCAAAATGAATGAAAGTGATAAATGCATTTATTGTAAATTATAAAATAACATTTGCACTATTATATGTTTATATGTGGATGACATGCTTATTTTTGGGTCAAATATTCATGTTGTGAATAATGTGAAAACTTTGTTATGTTCTAACTTTGATATGAAAGATCTTAGAGAAGTAAGTGTAATCCTTGGTATAAAGATTACTAGGTCTGAAAAAAGACTTTCTCTAGATCAGTCTCATTACATTGAGAATATCTTAAAGAAATATAATTACTTTTATTGGAAACCTGCATGTACTCCTTATGATCCTAGTGTAAAGTTGTTCAAGAACACTGGAGATGATGTTAAACAAATAGAGTATCCTAACATCCTTGGTAGCTTACGTTATGCTACTAACTCTACTAGGCCAGACATAACTTATGTTGTGGGACTACTATGTAGGTTTACCAATAAAACTAGTACAGAGTATTGGAATTCAATTGAAAAGGTCATAAGATACCTTAAAAGAACTATGAACCTTGGATTATATTATAAGAAGTTTGCTCTAGAAGTATACAACAATACTGATTGGAATACCCTATCAGAAGACTCCAAAGCAACTAGCTGCTATATATTTAGCATTACTGGTGTAGTTATTTCTCAAAATTCTAAGTAACAGACAATTTTGGCTCAATCTACGATGAAATTTGAAATTATAACACTAGCTACTGCTAGTGAAGAAGCAGGCTGGTTAAGAAGTATGTTAGTTGAGATCCTTTTATGGGAAAGACTGATATTAGTTGTCCTGATCCACTGCAATAGTATCTCGGCTATTGTAAATATTCAGAAACCATTATTACAACTTCAAGAGATGATAAATACATAGTAAACATATTACTGTTAGAGAATTTCTCTCTATAGGAACTATAAGAGTGGATCATGTACGTACTGATGAAAATTTTTCTTATCCTTTTATGAAAGGATTAGCAAGAGAAAAGGTTTTCAAAACCTTGAAAGGAATGGGACCGATGTTCTTAGAATGAAGATTCACTCATGATGGAAATCCAACTTATAGACTAGAGATCCCAAGAAATAAGTTCAATAGGTAATAACAAGTCATGAAGTGATATAAGATGAATCATGCTATTATGAAGTTATATTCTATATTATTAGAAGCATAAAGTCCTAAAGTGACATAAAGGATGAGTAAATATTAATTATTAATGAGTTCTATACTCTATGTTGAGTAGAGTATATAACTATAGGATTACTCTGGATAGATTCACCTGTATGAATGTAAAAGTGTGGCCGCTTCCTATGAAATATTTGGGCAAAATTTACTAGAGCATTCACTATATTGGAATACACCTGCATAGCCATAAAGCATCGGCTTTTCGAACTATACCTTGGAAAGGTTGTGTGTGTAATGTTGTTAGAGATAGAGTTCAAAACTATGAGGTACTCTAATATATTCTAAAGCATCAACACTATGCAAAAGTTCAAGTCAATAGACATTGTTTGTTGTTGCACAATCTTATATTTTTAATTGATTGGTTTCTCGAAGAAAAATATTTTTATATAAAATTCAAGTGGAGGATTGTTGAAAATAATGTAAATTTAAATAAAAAATGATGAGGAAAAGTGCATAATTTTACTCTCTCAAAAGGTTTGTCCCATATTGCTTTTCTACATCTCTTAGGAAGTGCTTATATGGAAAATGATTTACAATTGGGATTGGGCCCCAAGAGGCACACACTTTTGTGGAAGGGAAGATGACCTAGTCAATTGTACGTCCACACATGCGACGCACGCCATTGTTGTTCGTCCAATCGACCATGTCGTGCAGAGCTAAGCCGAGTTGAGTGCATGTGAGTGTAAGGTGGCACTTTATTTTTTTGAAAAACATTTATTATTAAAATTATTTATTCCAACAATCAGAAATTTTATTCCATTATTGTGATCATTATTTTTTTACCATTCTGTTCCATTATTGTGATTGTTATTTTTTTGACCATCCTGTTCCGTTTCTATCCATCCAAACTGAGTCCTACAAAATGCTATTATTGTGTGGACACTTTTTTGTGAACGTTGCATGTACGTTCATTTTTTTAGCTATAAAAAGAGGGTCATAGCTCTTAGTTTTACACAACTCAAAAACTACTCTTCGTAGGAAACTCAAGAAAAGAATATATAATTTTTTTTTTAATTTTCCGAGCAACATAAATATTTTAGAAGTGTAACATTCCAAATTCCATCAATGTAGTGAAGCTTCGAGACAGAAAAAAGGATTAATGTCTATTTTATCCTAGAGACAACGAGATTGTATTTTCTTGTACAACTTTGAGTAGAACCACAAAATATCTTAAAAATAGTAACCTAATCCACAACTCAATCTAAGCAATATTTTTCAATATATCGATAATATTGTTCATATTTATTTTTATATACCTATTTCAATAGTTTTAAGTAATGCTAATGGACATGAAAACATAATAATTGTTGAAACTAGCTATAGTCACAAAATATGAAAACTAGGGTTGGACATAAAAAAAACATAATAATTAGATTGAATTGAAAAATTGGATTACATCGAACAAACTAATTAGGTTTGATACATGATTCGTTCCGATTAGGTTTGTAAAAAATTTAAATTGTTGAAGTAGGATTGGATGGTTTACACTCTTATATAAATAATTTTACAATTTAAGAATATAATGTTACGTGGTTCAGTGGCTAAACCTAAATATAATGTTGTTTAGTTTTTCTCTTCTAAGGTTCAAAATTTAAAAATTAGTTTTTTTTATTATAATTTTATTGTAATAAAAAATAAAATAAAAATATTAAGTAAAGACTCAAACTTGGGTCGAACTATGGGTAATAAATAACTAAATCAATAAGCAACATGCTCAATTTATGATAAAGTATACCATTTAATTATATATTTAAATTTTATTATTCTAAATGATATTGGTTAGATTAAAATAGATTATAATAGATTTTATCGTTCCAATTCAATTCAATTTGATACCTATAAACAATCTAGTTCGGTTTATTTAAAATATATGAAATTCGTAACAAAACGGACCCCTAATGAAAACAACCATTTATTTCTAAACTTAAAGGAAAAAACTTCGATTAGTAAACACATTGCTTAATAAATAATGAAATAAACACTACATATTTATGTACATTCGTTGACAAGGTTCCAAAATATGCAAATAATATCTTTTCTTATATTCAATAACTGTTTATTATAATGAACAAGATATAACTTCAATGTAAATAACTAATATATATATAGTCATCAAATAACAATGCAATAACTGTTTATTCTAATGAACAAGATATAACTTCAATGTAAATAACTAATATATATATATATATATATATATAGTCATCAAATAACAATGCATACTACAACATATATCTAATTATATTTTTAAAAATATATATTTTTTACACATATATCCAATAATCTTTATAATTGTACACTCATAAATAAATGAATCATGGATCTGTTCCTGTAAAGAATAAAAAACAACATTGGGGAGAAAAAAGACTAATCATCGTTTCAGAGGGAAAACATCATCAAAACAGCAATAATAATTGTATTTGGACATAAAGCATATCATTGTGTGTGTTACTACCACTTGAAGAAAAACATTATAACTACAATTCACAACAATACAGTAAATGAGTACTTAAGGAAAGTAACATATGCTTAAAATGAAAGAGAATTTAAGGAAAACTATTTCTAAATCAAGCAACTGAAAGAAATGATAATAAATTATCTCGAGAGTGCAGAACTTAATAGTTGAGCAAAATCAAAGTCCAAAAAAAAGACAGATACAACTTCATAGCATCAAACAATGCAGAGCATGTCAATGCAGTTCTAAAGGAATCAAGAGATATACCAGTCAAATGGTTAATGGAAGAAATAAAATCAAAAATACAAACATGATTTGCATAGAGAAGAGAGAAAGCTCTTGTATAAAGAAACTAATAGATTGAATTGAAGATAAATTGAGCAAAGAATCCGGGAGATTTCAAGTAATTTCATCAAACTTTAGAATGGATTATAAAGACTATTCTAGCTCCTCAACAAAGCATAATAATGTTAATTTAGATCTTTCAATTGCTATATGTGTAGATGATTAAAAAGATGTGGACTAAACTGTTAAAAAACAATTATTAGATCTAAATTCTCCAACTACAATGGTTAGTGGATTGTTATGATATTTATCCCTTGAAAAAATAATCATCAATATATTTGATAACAACTAAAAATGCCTATAATTTTGTAAATTTTATTCTAATTTTTAAATTTTTTTCCCTAAAAATCTACATAGTAAAGAATTTTTTTTTGTTTTCATTTATAAATTCTTAGTTTTTAATATCTTCTAATATTTATCATTAAAAAAGCCACCTTATTTGAATTCTTTTTTAGTAAAAAAAATATTTAACAAAAAAAAAGATAAAATCAAAATTAGAAATTTTATTAAAAATATTATTTCAAAATATTTATGAATTATTTCAAATTTCATAAATGATTTCTTATAAATGTTAAAAATAAAATAAAATTTATTATAAAATATACTTGATTGACTTATCATTTAAAAATATTATAAATTATAAATCAAAATCGTTATCATAAATTAAGATTATATTTGATAATAATTTTAATTTATATTTATTTTTTGATTAAATAATTGATTTTATAATTTATAATTTTTTTGTAAAAATAATTACAGATGTGTTTGATAACAATTTACACTTAGTAATTTTCAAGAAAAAAAAATTAAAAATCATCGATAAGTTGTTTGGTAAAGTTATTTTTTTCTCAAAAAGTTAAAATATTAAGAATTTTTTTTATTATTTAAAAATTTTAAGTTTTTAATCATTTTCTTCTAATTTTTATACATATAAAAGTCACGAGAGTTTATTTATGAATCATCTTATATTTTAGTAGTAATTTCTTAAAAAAATAAAAATAAAAATCATGAATCAAAATTATTATAAAAAATACCTTAAATGATTACTAAATCATTAACTTGCCGGAAAAAAGGAGAGAAAAAAAAAACCTATGACATAGTTGCTTTACCCTTCTTACCCACGAAGCTATACTTTTGTTAACTTTCAAGGTTTTAAATTTACAAGATTTTTTTCATGAAAAAACAGTGGAATAATTCGAAAAGTAAATTTTATTATGAAAAAAATGAACCAATTGTTCTTTTAATATTTATCACTCAAAAAAAAATTATACTAATATTCATAATCTAATTTGAATTAATTTTATTATTTAATATATTTTTATTAGTATTCATTTTATTGTTCATTTTGTTAACTTTCGTATGAACACAGCTGAAATTTGACCCACACATTATTGCAAGTCTTTGTGCATACCCATTTAACTTTTCTTTTCTCACACGTATACCATTAAAATTTCATCCACTCAAACTCTATAGTAAATTCTGCTTTTAACTCATTATCTTTTGTGAAATATATAAAAATTGGACCCTGATTTCCATAAATTCTAATGTTGTTAAAATAATTCACCAAAAATATTGTTGTTAATTACTATGAATTTTCTCATTGCGAACAAGTGTAAACTCATGATATAGGTAAGTGCTAGCTACCAGTTAATGCTCGTGTCCTAATAATACTTCTGTTGATTTTAATTGATTTATGTCTTATATATGAATTCTATAATATATTTAAATTTTGATTAGCCATTGAAATTTTAATTTTCTTAAATGTAAATCAACCTGTCCCCAACCTATTAAATTTTCAGCTAATTTAATCGAATTAAAACTATTTTGTTCATTTCACTAACAATATACATATATATATTTGATTTATAATGTACATATTATTACAAAGCATTCATTCTCATCACAAAAGGTTTTCGGAAAATAAAAAAAAGGGATTGTTTGGTCATATAACTTAAACAATTTTTTTGTATTTAAAAATAAAAAATTAATTTTAAAAATAATTTAGTGTTTTGGCCAGATTTTTAAGTTATAAATTTTAAAATATATGTGAACTAAAAAATAAAAATTTGAAAACACCTCTCACATGTTTCCACTGTTTTAAAAAACATATGAAAACACGAAAAATAGCTTTTAGTGTAAGGCGAACAATAGCTTAGCGTCGGATATTTAATTATTTTTGCTACTTTGAGATTTTGGTCAACGTGCGTTCATCTATTTTCATTTTTTTAATATAATATGCAATCACCCTTTTTGCAAACTTTTTTCCTTTTTAATATAATATGCTTTATTTTGTATATTTATTTTTAAAAAATTTATTTTTATCGCTGAAGAACTTTAAAAGCAACGTTCATGTTATCAGAGAATAGAAAAAATATCGAAAAAATATCAAAAATACTTCCAAGATTTTCAATATTTTCAAAAATATCCTTAATGTTTAAAAAAAA
The DNA here is from genome assembly GCA_030763125.1 of Hippophae gyantsensis. Lineage (NCBI taxonomy): Eukaryota > Viridiplantae > Streptophyta > Magnoliopsida > Rosales > Elaeagnaceae > Hippophae > Hippophae gyantsensis. Next base: position 18,519,404 of record CM061029.1, on the reverse strand, counting down.
CTACAATACTCCTGAGTTTTAAGATATCTTCAAAAATATTCTTATTATTTTACAGAAGCATAAAAAAACCGTAAAAAATCACATTAATATATGAAAAATCTTTTCTACCCCTGTCTATATAGTTTTTTAAATATTACTGTTCAGAATATTATCGCAAATATCCTTCAAGTTTTTCTTTTCTTCAAAAATATTCCTGTTATAATAATTAATTTAATTTTATCAAAAATACCCCTACTATAATAATTAATTTAACTTCATCAAAAATACCTTTGCTATAATAATTAATTTAACTTTATAAAAAATGCCCCTGTTATAATATTTAATTTATCTTCATAAAAAATATATCTACTTCTTAATAACACGATATAAAATATTTTCTAAAAATATACCTGAAGATAAATTAAGTTAACAAAACAAACAATATCAAGTTAAATATTTTTGGAAAATATTTTATATCGTGTTATTGAGAAGTAGGAGTATAGTAGGGACATTTTTGATAAAGTTAAATTAATTATTATAGTAGAAGTATTTTTAATAAAGTTAAATTAATTATTATAGCATAGATATTTTTAAAGAAAAGCAAAACATCAAAGGATATTTGCGATAATATTCTCAACAGTAATATTCAAAAAGATATATTGGCAGAGGTAGAAAAATTTTTTTCTGATATTGATGTAATTTTTTACAACTTTTTTATAATTATGTTAAATAATAATGACATTTTTGAAGATACCTTAAACCTAAGGGTATTGTAGTTTTTTTTAAACATTAAGGGTATTACTGAAGATATTGAAAACCTCGGGGGTATTTTTGATTTTTTTTCCGCGGGAGTGATATATGTATAGGGGTGAAATTACCATTTTACCCATAATGTTAAACAGAAATATATCGCTGACAACGTTTGTGGATATTTTTTATATTAAATAAAACTCAGGAGTAATTTTGAAGAAACACAAAACCTTAGGGATATTTGTGATAATAATCCTAAAATGTCACATAGTTACTTTTTTAGTAAAAATATTATTATTCTTTTAATTTTAAAAAGATATTTATTAATCATTTTATTTATAAAAATATACTTATTAATCTTTTTATTATAAAAAATATATTTATTAGTTATTTCACTTATAAAAAATAGGTCACAAAAAATCTTTAATTGATAAAAAAATTTAAATAGATATTTATGAGAATATTTTTCGTCATTTATTCCACTCTATCAAACTCAAAAAAATTACAAATATAATTGTTAATGGTATTGACGTCTTTTATGCATACTCTATGATTATAAATACCCTTGATAGTTTTTAATTATTTTTTAATAAATTTAAAATTATTAAAATATCTTTTATTGGTACTATTTTTATAAGTAAAATTATTAAATGTCATTTTTTTTAAAGTTAGGGAATTAAATAACACATTTTATATAAGTAAAATGACCAATGTGACCTTTCATCCTATTAAAATTTATCTTTCTCAAGAATAAAAATTTTCATTATGCAATTTTATATCTTGATTGTTGCACTAGTAACATAATTAATGTATTTATGTTAATATACGAGAAAAAATCTTTTAACTTTTATGCTTAATAAGATTATTACCTCACATCTCATACTTATTAATTTTTGAGATTTTAAGTGAATTTAAATTTTTATATTTTCTTAATTTTTTATCAAATAATGACCTTAATAGTTCATTAAGGCTTAACTACCTTACTTATTGAGACTTAACTCTCCCATCTAGTGAGCTCTAACTATCTCATATGTTAAAGTTTGGTGTTATATTTTATTATTAATATTTTTTAAATTAACTTTTAAATAAACTTTACTTTTTTAATATGTGATAATGTCTTGTGTTATTGAAATTATTCAATCTTATTCTTTACTTAACTAGAGGTATGCAAGGTATATGAGTTACTATTAAAGTGTTATTTTTATTGATAAATTTTATAGATATTAGATTTATTATTTAGTTAATTGGTCACATGATAGCTTAGGACTTTAAATTAAATGTATTATTTTTAGTATGTCACTCTACGTATCATTTATAGTTAAAAAATACATAAAGAATTGTTTAAATTATCCTAAAAATGAATTGGAGTAAAAAATGTGAAATGTTATATATATATACAAGTTGAATTTACATCCTCGAATTAAAATATTATTTTAATAATTTATTAATTTTAAATATTATTTAACTTTTTAATTTGTTGATAAATACTTAAAATAATAATAAAAAGTCATTAAAGAAAAAAATAATATAATGTAAGATTTTAAATAAAAATATTTCACACTTAAAATAGTTTTTAAAAACAATTGTACCAAACATAATGCAAAATATGTTTTTATGTTTTTTGTTCTTTAGAATAAAATTTTAAAATAATGACCAAATAACTCATTGTTTTTAAAATAGTATAAAATTATTTTTTAGTAATGATTTGAAAATAATTTTTAAAAACTATTTTCAAGTTAAGCTGTTAAATAAGCCTAAGAGTCTTAAAATTTATAATAAAAATAATATCTTAATAACATTAAATATGATCTAATTAAAAGGTATTCAATAATGAATATGTCTAAATAATCATAATTCAATTTTAACGACGTTTAATTATACAACATTTAATATGAAATGATGTATAAGATTTTTTTTAATAGTGAAAATGTATGAGTTGTATTTATAAAATGTATTATTTTTATTATTATAAATTTTAATAATATTATTTATGTTATTTTCATAAATTTATTTATGCAATATTTATGCAATTCTTTAACTTCAACCATTTAATTGAAATTAATAGAATAATTTAAATTGTGATTAAATTGAATGATAAATTTATCAATTAAGAATTGTTATGAGTGATTATTCTAACAACAATAATTAAATATAATGAATATCTTATAGTTTAAGGATAATTATGGATGAATTATTGTAATAGGGATTAGACTTGGTGAAGATGAATGCTATGGAGCAATTAGTGGACTTGTCCTTTTATTTCAATACCTGTTTCAAGGGCAATGTCATTTGGACCTTTTTAGGCTAAAAATATTTCAGCCTGTTTCGCAGTTATGAAGTTGGGCCGAATGATTCATAGGCTCATAGGCCATAGATCACTTGTGGCAGTTAAAAAATATTATTTCTATATGCACACACCATTTTCTTTCAATTCACACTCGCTCTCTTAATACCTCATTCTTAAATTAAAAAAAGTTTATTTATTTATTTTTTCCTTTTAACTTATTTAACATGTTGTAATTTTGTTTCTAATTGTTTATTTATTTATTTATTTATTTGGTACGTAACTTATTTAACACTAATTTAGTTTCTAGTTTTTTTTATTTCTCACAATTTAATTCTTAATATTTTTAAATTTTATAAATTATGATAATTTAATTTAACAATATTATACTTAATTATGACATCATTTGACTATTTAATTTATTTGATCAAAGATTTATTTTAATTATGAGTCAAATACTCCAATCTTATTTTTTTATATATAATGATTAAAAATGTGAACCCTTATTATATAAAAATTGATCTTATATTCTTATATTTTACGATGATTAGTAGCATATAAATTAACACATTAAAAGTGATACGTGAATGCTTCCTAATTTGATTTTTAAATTATAAAAAAATTTAGAATTTGATAATCACTTTTTAATCATTAATACTTTAGTGACATATCATTAAATCAATTGAAAATTATAATTTTAGATTAAATTTGTTAAATTTAAAAATATTAGTGATTAAATTATATAAATTAAAATTTATTTATTAAATTGTGATATCTTATATAAATTAAGAAAAAGATACATGCTATTTTATATAAATTGTAATATCTTATATAAATTGTGTAATGGATTGATAGCTAAAAATCAAAGCTATTTGAAGTAAAATAAAAAAAATACTTACGGTAATTTTTAATTGAAGGAACATAAATGAAACAAATAATTTTAGACCTAATATCCATACTCCACCGTTATACATACTTTTTACCCAAAATTAGAGATGGCAATTTGAATTGCATTTATTATTTTTATTAAAATTAATTATTAAATTTTTATAGATATAAAAATATTAATTTTTCTTAATATTATAAATAAATATCATTTAATTTTTTAAAATTATTAAAAAAATATAAGAATTTAAATATAAAAAAAATATGAACAAAAACATGTCTAATACGAACAAATAAAAAAATGTACGTTTTTCTTGTAAGGTAATTAGCAATGAATAACGCTTATACCAATGTTTTAGATTGAAGTGGTGATGGTTTTTCTAATTCCAGAAAATCAAACACATATGCTTTTATTATTATTTGGATAATCAGCTTATATTCCTTTTATTTTTGAGCACATGTTTAATCAACAACTTAACTTATTTAATTGGCAAAAGTAGGTCCAGATTAGTAAAAGATATCAGTTTGGTGTTTAGATTTCCAGCCCAAATTATAATCCTCAAACTTCGAACTCAGATGGTAGCATCGTGGGAATTTAGTCTACCCAAGTACCATTTTTTAAGCAAAATGAAAAAAAAAAATACTTTTAAAAATATAAAAAAAATATAAAATTTATATAATATAATTGAATAACAATAACATAGTTTTAAAGCCGTCGAGAACTTATTTAATCACTATATTGATAACATAGCAGTGCAATTGAACATAAAAAAAATTAATCATGCAAACCCCTTTTAATTTGAGTGACGAGATTGAACAAAGTGATTGACTTGAACATAAAAAAAAAATTAATCATGTTAACATAAATATTGTCTTATATAATTAATGAAAAATCTTCTTTTTTTTATAATGAAAATTTTGTAATTTTTATTTGATAATTAAGAAATTTAATTAAAAGTTATCCTAAAAATTGCTTAAAAAATCAAGTCAATCACTTTGTTCAATGTGAAAGGTTCATCGCTGAGGACGAGATGAAAGAAAAAAAGAAAGAAAAAGTAAAAAGTAAAAGAAAAAAAAGAAAAAAAGACAAATAGAGGTTCTCTCCTTGATTGATGGCATACGTGTATAATATTAGTAAATATTACAAAAGGCGTTCTTATAAAAGTAGTATTAATAAATTACATCATTCTTTACTTTGCGTAAAATTATTTAAATATAAAAATTTAAATTAATTAATTTTTAAAATAAAATAAAATATTTAATTACAATTAAAAATATATATTATATTAAATTATGTTTATTTAAGATTTCATATCATTTAATAAAAATATTTATATAAAGCATGTGTCAGAAACAATCACCATATTTTAGAGTAATAAAAGTGTAATCAATTATTATATAATTTATTTAAAATTTTTATTTTTATGTATTAGTAGATAAATTATTAATAATTATTTAAATTATGTTATTTATATTAAATAAGATAAATAATCTATTAAAAAAATAATATAAATAATTTTTTTATAATTAATTATATTAATCTTATTTTTATCGATTAAATAATAAATTATTATTAATTAAAATATTAAAAAATTATTAAAAGATTAATGTGATTTTTTTATAGAATATTATTTATAACAAGTAGCATAATCAATTATTATAAGTAAAACTAAGGTTATTAGTAACATAATATTATCTAAAACATTTATTATATATTATATAAAAAATTCATAAATTTTTTTATAATATTTTATTGAAATTATAAATATATATTTCAAAATTATACAATTTTTATTATATAATCGTACTTAAATAAATTATACCGACAATAAATAACAATACAAAATAGGTTATATATATATATATATATATAAGAATAAAAACAAGCATAAGAGTGAAGGAAAAAAAATGAAAGAGAGATATCATCTATAAATAAAATTTAAGAATCTTAACGTACATTTATTAATCAATATAAAATAAAAAATATTATATGTTTTTAATATTTTATTTAATATTTTATTTGTTATCTTTTTCACAAGCGATATTAAGATTATTAATTATAATAATCTTGTGTATTTTTTAAAATATACGAAACAACATCAACTTGGTTCATAATAATAATTAATTTAATGACATAAAATTATTCAATCTGAAAATCAAGAATGGAGGATATCATTTATTGTAAAGTTTTGTACGAATCATTTTTAAATAAAAGAGTTAATATAGAAGAAGAATTTGATAACATTTATCTTGATGAATAGAAAAATTGTTAGACAATATGATAATAAATCGATAAAGCATCTTTCATTATGTAGCATAAGAAACTATTGTCAACTATTATGGATAAAGTTGGAGCCATGTATGAGAGAAAAAACCGCTCAAAATAAAGCATCTTTCATTTGATGGTTGGTTAACTTAAAGTACAAAGATAACCAAATTTTTTCAATACATTTAAGTGATTTCAATAATTGGTAAACCAATGGACAAATATAAAAATATTGTTTGGTGATGAAGTACAAGCATTAATAATCTATTGGTTTACCATTAGGATAAAAAAAGGTTATATGAAAAGACAATAGAGATGGCTCAAAATAGAGTAAGGAAGTGGTGATGCGAGAGACACGACTCCTATCATGTCTAATGAAAAAAAGTGATTTTTATTTGTGATAATGGACTTGTTAATTTAGCATTGCAAGATACATGTCAGATCATTGATTTTGGTGCATCATATCATGTAATCTCAAGGAGGGACTTCTTTTCATTCTATACCAATAGAGATTTTGGTAATGTTTGGATGAAAAATAATAAATTTTCCAAGATCGTAGGAAGATGAGATATTTCCTTTGAAATTAATACATGTTTTTTCTTGGTTCTAAGAATATGAAACATTCTTTAGACATACGTTTTAATTTGATTTCTACTATTAGACTACTTATTAATGATGGGTACACTAGTATATTTGGTGGGGACAAGATGGTAAGTAGAAGCTCACTATAAGTTCTAATAGTAATTGGTGCACAAATTTAAATTGTTCATAAGTGTACGAATCACTGGCAGACTAATGATAAATTACCACGAGGTCAATCCTTGAAGAAATTGGAAAGTTATTTTAAAAAGTTAAATTATCTTTTAAATTAGTTAAGAAAACAATCATAGATACTCTAACAATTGTCTGCTAATATGAAAGATCATAAATTTTAAATTAATGGTCGTAACTAAATTAAACAAATAAATCAAATTATAGCCCAAAATATGATAACAAACGAATATGAGATTTTAGTGAGTATGACACTCCATGTAAAGAACAAATTAATTCAATCAAATAACAAGTTAGATTTTCTATTTTTTATTTTAAATAAGCAAAAAATCCTATAATTATGACGAGTCATTGTAATTTTCAATTAATCAATAAACTCCTCCGTCAGGTTTGAATATAATTAATTAATTAACAGACTAAGAAAAATATATAAATCAATATCATCAATTAATCAATAACTTTTTTGAAAAGACTTGAAATTAATTAATGGGTAAACCTAAGGTGAATATATTTTCAATTATAAACAAAGATTTAGCCCATCACTAATTTATAATTAAAGATATATTTTAACCATCTAATTTAATATAAATTAATGAAATAAAATTAGATTTTTATTCATTATGCACAACTAAACACATATGTCTAATGTTTAATTCTAAAATATTCTCTTTAATTATAAATCAAGAGTTTACCTATCATAAATTTATAATTAAATATCTGAGAATAAGAATAATAAATAAATCAAAATTTTATTTATTTAAACCATAAAATTATTCTTTCAATCATTAGAAGTAAATGCTAAAATCTCATGTTATAGAATTAACAAATCATAGCTAAATTAACAAAAGTTAATTCAATTATAAAATACGTTAGATTAAAAAAAATATAAAATAATTAAAATATAACTTATTGATAAAGATTATTTCAGATCTATAAATTAGTTATCATTACATTTTTCAAATCTTTAGACCTTATTTACAATTAGGAGGTTTTCTTTATGTATATAGATGGTGGAACAACTATGAGTAGATGGTGGTTTGATTATATTAATTTATATTTATTTAAAATAGGTTATGATTGTATTTATAAGTTAAAATTAGGGTTAAATATGTTTGGAATGCATATTAGGGTTTCTATCAAATTTTTGTACTCTGGCCAAGGCATGATTTATTGTGCCCTATGGTGTATGTTGATTTTCGTTTCTTCAATTGCAACCTGAGAGGATCTTGCTACGACGCGCACAGAACTTCAAAAAACACAAATTGGACTCGAAAGCCATATGCAACGACATGGAAAATGTCTACCCATGTCACACATAGGAATCCTATATTGTCTAGTATAGAATTTCTAGAATTTAAAAATCTTGTTTGTTTCGATTTATATGAATTTTTATTAATTATCCTATATTTTACTCTTTTTGTTTGTGTTTGTCCAGAATTCTTCTTTTTGCCTAGAATTCTTTTTAAAGTATTTTAACCTATAAAATACAAAACACACTCCAAAATAAGATAAAAGTATAATAAAACATAAAATAAATACTTAAAAACATAAAAAATAATAGGTCAAAATATTGTTTATCAAATACCCCAAACCTATATATTGCTAGTTTTCAAGTAACACTAAAACTAAAAAAACTAATAAGACAAATAACAAAACTAAAAATAAAATTACAAACTTAGATCAACAAAAATTCTCATGCTTTAGTTTCTTTTTAGTTCATTGTTAAATACTTAAGCACAAGTTCATCCAACATCTCATAGGATCAAGGTTCATCGTGTAAAGTAGTTACACATTACAAATTCGTGCCATATTACTAGAAACATATCATTATAGATTGTCTCAAACTTAGTGTTAAGAATTTAAATTCGCTTAGACTCTATTCCTCACAATATATATTCTTATTATCACATTGACCCTATGAATTTAAATACTCAACAAAGTATATGCGAACATAAGTTATGTAAAGAAGAAAGCAAAAAGGTTGACATATGTTTATAACCAAGGAAGATTCAAATATGCCTACTATGAATCTCATGAAATGAATCAAATATTAGGATTTTAGAGACATCATATTTCTAACATCATAGTTTAATCAAAATTATTAAGAAAGAAATATAACATGTGTTTATAGATGATTTAAAATGCATTTGACTTTAAGGAGTTATTTTCTATTATATGATAATAGTCATATAACTACTTTCAAGAATTTAGGGGTCATAGTATTTAGTTATACTATATAGTACAAATAGTGAATGACTAATATAGTTTTTTTTTCAAGGGAATCACAAATGTATTCTTTTTTTACTAGAAGTTAGGCATTAAATAAAGATAGGCACATATTTTTAATTACTACTCGAGTTATTTAATCAAAGAATCAAAATAAGTAAATGATACTTTATTAGATGTTTAAAATCCTAACATTCTTTGCAAAACCTATAAATATCATCTAATAATTTAAAGTCATAGGAAAAATGTTTAAAAAAGAAGAACAAATATTATCAATTAGAGTAAAACGATATTGGTTCAATAATAATCTCACAAGACAATCTCCATTATTTGATTTTTATATACCAATTTTAGGTTTACCTTAATTTTAACATCCAACTATGAAACGTAAACTATGAATAAAACTAACTTTTAAAATAATCCTTGAACGTGTTTAAGACATCAAACAAAAAATACATAGACTCAATTAATCACCTTAAATTAATTAAAATCATGATAATATTGTAACAAAAAGTTTTTATTAGGCCTATTTGTATCAACCCTAAACCTAAACTAAACATTGTCCTTAATATTTTCAATTATGCATGTGTTCAGAAAAGCCTTCAAAAGGGGTAAATAAAAATCTAAATAATAATAAATAAATTAAAATAAAAGGAAAGAGTACTACCGAAAATAATAGTTCACCTCCCATCAAACGCTATTTTAACGTCTTAGCTATATGTTAATGAAGGCTATTACTTATAGAATTTGATTCACTCAATATCCCCCTTTTCATTGAGTCATTGTCTGAATGTGCTTTAAAATAAATAGTCTTTCCTAAGATTATCATTATTAGACTCACATTATGAACATCAACAATTGTCTTAGTTGAGGCCATGAATGGCTTACCAAGAAGCACATTATGATCTATATCCATTTGCAGGGTTTATACACATCTAAAATTACAAAATCTACACGTATCATAAACTTATCTATCTATACTATTAAGTCCTCTACTGTACCCTTTGGATATATTATAGAATTATTAGTTAATTGTATAGACATGGTTGTGAGTTTCAGCTCTCCCACTCCTAACTACAAGTATAATGAATAAGGCATTATGTTGATACTTGCACCTAGATCTAAAATACTTTTTACCACATTTTTATCACCCATGGTAATGTTGACATGAAAGTTCATAGGATCTTTAGAGGTAGCTTGGAATTCACTTGTGCTTATGCGTCATTAGATAAATAATCAAAAAAATCACAATAGTCATTATCTAGCAACTTACCATTGTCGAGAGCTATAATAGCCTTCACTTGTCCACGTTGACTAAGAAACTTCTCTCTTGCTTGATTTTGTACATGCTTAGCTAGTTGTCCTACTTGTACTTTCATTCTCTTCATTGATACCTCAAGAGAACCTAATCTTTAATTGGTTTTCACCTAGTTGTCTTTGCTTACTTGAATGAAAGTATTAAAGTTATCCTATAAGGTTGGTGTATTTGGAGGATTAAGTGGCATGTTTTGGTTAAATTACTAGCCCTGCATGTGTTTTGTTTCTAAGCATAAGTAGGTTTGTTTGCCCTCCAAGAGAAATTGGAATGATTTCTTAACCTTTGTTATTATTTTTTACATAAAGATCATTCCTAGATTTAGGTCGATAACCCTCAATTGCATTCACTTGTTTATGATTAGGACCTGTAAAATGCTCACTTTGAAAAGGATAAGAGTTAGCATTATGCCCATTATTACTACACACTTCATATACCTCTTTGTTTGCAGCGTCTTTAGTGGAGTGAAGTGTAAAAATCTTGGTCAATTCTGCAACTTGCAAAGACATTGTCAATTATGAATTGGCACTGTTGTGTTATCCCGTCATAACAAAATTGGTTTTGTAGCTAAGTGGGTAGTCATGATGGAGACACTATGTGAGAAGTAATTTGAACCTATTTCAAGCTTCAAAGAATGGCTATTCTTTCATTTGAGAGAATGTTGTAATTTTAGTTCTCAAATCATAAGTTTTCTAATGGGAATAGATTTTTTTTTCATGAATTTATTGTAGATTTCCTCCTAAGTTATCAGGGAATTTCGTAGGAGAGTCATTAGCTAAGCCTTGACCCTATCTTTAAGAGTGTATGGAAAGCATATCATTTTAAGTTAGTCCTCAATAAGTCCTTGTAAATGGAATGTTTGTATAGTTAGTAGAAATCCCTAATGAAAATCAAAAGGATCTTAATTAGGAATTCTATAAAAGGAGATATGTAATAATGAATATTTTTCAATTCATAATTCCTAATTGTCTTCCCCAATTGTATATAGGCAATAGAAACGTCAATAATTGGCCTTGTATACTCATTCATTGCAATCCCACTTAGTAAAGCATCTCTCAAGTTTACAGATTTTAATAAAGACTCTTAAATTTTAATATCTAATCTTTTTAAATACTATTCAAATTTTTTAATGTTATTAATTAAATATATGAGTTGATTTCCAAAAAATCTTATACCCTACATATATTAACAAAAATAATAAATAAATTAAAAGCAATGGAAGAGCTCATAAATGTAACCTAATAGCTTCCAAGGCTATACATACTCTATAAACTTTAGAGAAATCAAGCTTAAGAACTTGAGAGAAAAATCTAAGAAAGTATTAAGACATTTTTTATGAGACTATTTTATATTTTCACTCATTAGTCAAAATATAGTAGAATATATTATATATTTGTTAACTCATTTTAATTACAAAAATGTTAAATTCAAGAATCATAATAAATTTGGCTCTTATTTTTTTCCCCAACACAATGTATTTCCTTGTTAAGAATACATGGAAAAATTAGCATTAGTTTTAAAATATAAGACAAAGGATAAATTTGAAAATAAATATGCAAAATAAAATATAAAAAATTAGGAGATTTAAAAATAAAAAATAGTAGTTGTATATAAGATAATGCATTTAAAAAATAATAAGAAGAAGATGTTGTAGTTATAGGGTGGTTATTGTGAACTATTGGAGGTCTGCATATTAAACAAAGCCAGCGGGGTCTAATAATTATTTAAATTATTGCATTGATATTGTTTAATCTTTTAAAATAGAATTAATATTATTTAATATTATTACTTTAAGAAAAGGGGTTAATTAAGATTAAAATATATTATTTTAATAATTTTTAATAAAATATTATTTTATTATAAAATAGTTAAAATATAATTTAAATACGAGTATTAAATAAGAGTAAATGTTAATAAAAAAAATCAGAAATAATAATATTTTAATCAGAAATTATTTAAATATATATTTTAATTTAAAAATAAAATATTAAAACAAAATTAAAACAAAATAATGAAAATCATAAAATATTAAAATAAATATTTTATGAATTTTTTATGTTAAATGTGAATTCATTTTTGTTAAAATATCGTATTTAATTATATTTTAATAATTTTAAAAAATAATATTTTAATATACAAAACATTAAAATATTATAATTTGTTATTAATAGATTCTTTTATCAAAACTTAAATACTAAATAATACGATCGATAATCTAACGAAACAATTGACACAAATGGAGGGATCACTTTGTATCGGCGAATCATCATTGGGTCTCTGTATCCCCATAAAAATTTTAGGAAAAAATTAATTAATATTAATATCAACTTAGATATTGATGACTTAATATTTATTAATCAAATTAAATAATTAATATTAATTTTAATTTAATCAATTTTATAGTAAAATTCTCCTATTTAACGTTCTAAAAATAATCATATTGGTTAAATTAGATTTAAATTATTTTTTAAATTAATAAAAGATTCTTAAAAATTATATTTTTAATTAAGTTTAAGTGAAAATGGGTAGGTAATAAATAGATATGATAACTACCAATAAATTCTAAATAGTATGGATTATTATCACAAATATCTATGAGGATTTGTGTTTCTTTAAAATTACTCCTGAGTTTTATTTAATATAAAAAAATAGTCACAAACGTTGTCAACGTTATATTTCCGTTTAATATTAGGGGTAAAATAGTAATTTCACCCTTATACATATATTACTCCTGAGAGAAAAAAATCAAAAATATCCTCGAGGTTTTCAATATCTTCAGTAATATTTTTAATGTTTAAAAAAACTACAATACCCTTGAGGTTTAAGTTATCTTTAAAAATATCCTTATTATTTAACATAAGTATAAAAAAGTTGTAAAAAATTACATCAATATTTGAAAAATTCTTTTTTACCTCTGCCTATATAGCTTTTTGAATATTACCGTTGAGAATATTATCCCAAATACCCCTTGATGTTTTGTTTTTCTTTAAAAATACTTATACTTTAATAATTAATTTAACTTTATCAAAAATACCTCTACTATAATAATTAATTTAACTTCATAAAAAATGTCCCTACTATACTCTTACTTCTCAATAACACAATATAAAATATTTTCCAAAAATATTTAACTTGATATTGTGTGCTTTGTTAACTTAATTTATCTTCAGGTGTATTTTTGGAAAATATTTTATATCGTGTTATTGAGAAGTAAATATATTTTTTATGAAGATAAATTAAATATTGTAGTAGAGGTATTTTTGATGAAGTTAAATTAATTATTGTAGTTGGGGTATTTTTGATGAAGTTAAATTAATTATTATAGCAGGGGTATTTTTGATAAAATTAAATTAATTATTATAGCATGAGTATTTTTGAAGAAAAGAAAAACTTGAAGGGTATTTTCGATAATATTCTGAACGATAATATTTAAAAAATTATATAGGCAGAGATAAAAAAGACTTTTCAGATATTGATGTGATTTTTCATGACTTTTTTATGCTTCTGTTAAATAATAAGGATATTTTTAAAAATGTCTTAAATCTCAGGAGTATTGTAGTTTTTTTAAACGTTAAAAGTATTTTTGAAGATATTGAAAATTTCGGGGATATTTTTGATTTTTTTCCTAAATATTATAATTACGAGAATATATGATCATTTTAATTTCTTATTTTAACAATTTTAGTTATTTTGGTAATAAAAAAAGTAGCTTTATTTATTAAATTTTAAAAAATATTAAATACAATAAAAATGAATAGATTACCCGTAAAAATTATGAATATGATGATAAATTTTACATAAATTATGTAATTAATATTATAAATGTGGTGATTTATATCAAATTTATTAATAATTTTAAACTTTGAATAAAATTGATAAAATTAAAATATTAGAAAATAAAATTAGGCATGTTATTAAAATAACGAATCATATTTATTATTTAATTTAAATAAGTAAAATAACAACGAAATATATCAACCCCTAGAAAAGAAATTATTTCTGGCTCCGCCCTCTGACTCTATCTCTACGACACTTTTCTAAAAAAATAAAAATAAAAATGAAAAAGAATTTGGAGTTCATGAGTAGGAAAACTGATAAAAGAAAAAGAACAAAAAACACTAAGACATTGATAAAGAATTTATAAATAAACGTTTTTACAATCTAACAAGTTATTGAGTATAATAAATCCAGCCATATGCATGAATCTTCATAAAAATTAACCAAATATAATTAATACAGATTAGGAGAAAAATAATTGAAGAAAAATAATATGTATTTACGGTGGTAGCTACACTTTTAAATATGAATAGAATCTTACATAAATCCAAATTAGGAGAAATAATTGAAGAAGAAAAATATGTATTTATGGTGGTAGCTACACTTTTTAAATATGAAGAAAAATAGACGTTTTATTTTATAAAAAAGAAACAAAGTGTAGATAATTGATATAAATATTGTCTTTTCCGTTAGCAAAGAAATGATGGTTCATAGAAAGATACCTCAAAATAGATAGCGATAGCTTCTAAAGCAGAGAGTTTTCATAGGAATGGTTTTAGGATTTTCCCTCGATTTCAAAAACTGGTTGCCATTGAGTTCTTGATAATGTAATTCTACCTTTTGATATGAACAAAACAAGATCATTATTTCAATGTCTTTTTATTTTAATTTTTGGGTAAACTTTCAATGTCCTTTGTTTTCATCTTTCAACACTTCTTCGTACACTTTTTTTACTTACTCCGTGCTTAATAGGATGACACATATCATTAAAATTAGTTTATTATTTTTAGAATTTTTATTATTGTTCTTAGCCATATTTTTTGTATTAATAGTATTATATTCACTTGTTTGCTGGTACATAACAAATTTAAAATTATTAATCAATTTATGATTAAATTTTATTTCCATATCTTATCATGTAATAGCTTAGAGTGTGGTTAGCATTTAGCTTTCATCTTTTGCAAACCACTTAATAAATAAATAAAAATTTCAACTAAAAACCTATTAATAACTAGAAATCAAATTTAAAAGCTTGAATTTATTGAAACACTAATTAGATTTAAATAACCTTTACATAAAACAAAAAATGGCACAAATAATACAACATGTCTCAAATAACAACAATCCTATAGAATATTTTTATTCTAATAGAAAAGGACCACATAAACATCCTAAAATTCAACAATTAACTCCATTAATTCCTCTCTTAAACTAATTGTCGCAAGCAATTAGTTTACCTCTATAATATCGCACACTCTTAACTTTTGCCTGAGCTTTTGAAAATCATCAAACTTCAAAGGCTTGGTCATCAAGCATGCTATTTGATCTTGAGTACCACAATGCACTAACTTGACAATGTCATTCTTTATTTGGTCCCTCAGAAAGAGAAATCTTACATCAATATGTTTACGACTCCTATGTATTACTGGATTCTTTGAAAGTTTGATTGTGGAATTGTTGTCACACCAAATAGTGGTACATTCTTCTTAAACATGCCCTAACTTTTCTAGAACTCTTCTCATCCAAACGGTCTAGCTTGCATAGCCTACAACATCCACAAATTCCACCTCTATAATAGAAAGTGTAACTATTGATTATTTTTTGGATAACCAAGAGATCGCACCTAAACTCAATAAGAATACATAGCCTGAGGTGCTTTTTCGATAATTTGTATCACCTCTATAGTCACTGTCTGTATATGCAAGCAACTCTTTTGCCCTTTCCTTTATGTATAGAATTCCAAAGTTAGATGTACCTCTAAGGTACCTCAATATCCTTTTGGTAGCCTGTAAGTGTATCTCTATTGATCTGGTCATAAATCTACTAATCAAACAAACATTGAACATCATGTCCGGACGAGTTGCAGTGAGATACATCAAACTTCCCACAATTTGCTTGTAATAGGACTCATGAAGTGGTACTCTATGATCATTTCTACTTAACTCGAAACCTAGTTTAATCGGACTCCTTACTGGATTGCTTTCAACCATACCAAAACATTTCAAAACTTCCATGGCATATTTCTTTTGACAAATGAAAATACCATCTAACTACTGCAAGAATTCTATCACAAGAAAAAAAAACTCATCTTACCCAAATCCGTCATATAAAAAATACTCATCATTGAATTTTTCAACTCAATCATCACAGCGTTATCATCCCCAGTGTATATCAAATCATCAACGTAAATGCTTACAATTAACACCTTACAGTCTGCATTCCTTTTGGTGAACAATGTCTGCTTAGTTTAGCATCTTTCAAAACCTGAATCAATGAAATAAGCTTCTATGCAACTAAACCAAGCTCGTGGGGCTTGTTATAGTCCATAAAAAGATTTATTTAGCTTGTAAACCTTGTCCTCACTGCCCTTTTTCACATATCTCTTTGGTTGTTCCATATACACTTCCGCACTGAGCTCACTATGCAAAAATGTTGACTTTACATCCAGTTGATATATTTTCCAATCCTTTTATGCTGCGAGTGCCAAAATCATCCTTATAGTGTCCATCCTTGCTACTGGAGCAAACACTTAAGTATAATCAACTCTATGCTATTGAGAAAACCCATTTTCCACTAACTGAGCTTTGTACTTGTCTATTTTTCTGAGCTCATTTAATTTTGTTTTGTAAATCCACTTAACCCCAATTTTCTTGCATCCTTATGATAAATCGGTAAGCTCTTAAGTCTAATTTTTCTTAATTGAGTTGATCTCTGAAGCTATTGCTCTCCCATATTTCAAACTCATTATAACCTCTTCATAACTTCTAGGATCTGCAGCTTGAGTTAGGACCATGTTGACTTCATTCTCTTCCTCATGTAGTCCTTCCCTGCTAACATAATCTTCCATCCATATCTAATTTTGTTTGATTTTACTACTCCTTGCATTGGACCCATCTACATTTGGTGAACCACTCACAACAACTTGCTCATTCCTTACAACTTAAAATTAACCACTCTCCTCTACTTCTTCACTTTCTCCACCAACCATACCTTCAGAGTCATCTATTTATGCTTCTTTATCCATGTCACCATCAATGTCACCCCACTCAAGATCATGTAGTATTTTTTTCCTCAAAACTTGCATCCCAATTCCAGGGTTTTTCTTCCTCAAAAACTACATCTTTACTAACTATTATTTTTCTTCTAATTGAATCATATAGTCTATAGCCTTTAGACTCCTCAATGACACCCAACAACACACAAGGAAATCTCTTACCCTCAAGCTTAGTTCGTCTGGAATCTAGTACATGTACATGTGCTAAACATCTAAACATTCTTAAGTGATTCACCAAAGGTTTTATGCCTGCCCATGCTTCCTTTAGAGTGGCACTTTTGACTTCCAAGGTAGGACATCTATTTAGTACATACATAATCCAATTAACTACCTTAGGTTAGAAAGTTTTTGGAATTTTCTTCTGTGAGAGCATAGAATGTACCATGTTCATCATTGTATGATTTTTCCTTTTGACTACTCCACTTTATTGTGAAGTATGTTGTAATCAGCTATCTCTTAATGCCATTATGTCTACAAAACTCTTGGAAATCATCTGAGTTGAATTCTCCCCCTCTATCTGTGCATAGACATTTAATATACATATTAGTTTCCTTTTCTACCATTTTCTTAAAGAATTTAAATGAATTCAATGCTTCTAACTTTTCTACAAGGAAGTAAACCCATGCTTTTATACTAAAGTCATCAATAAAGCATAAGAAATACCTATTTTTGCTATTGGAATTAGGAGTCACTGATCCATATATATCGGCACGCATAAGCTATAGCTTCTCTGTAGCTCTCCATGTACTCTTCTTTGGGATGATATCTCGATGTTGTTTCCCAATAAGACAATCAATACACATGACCATGGTAGGAGCAAGATGAGGTAGTCCTTACACCATTTTTTTTTCTAAAGAGTCTCTAAACCCTTATGGCTCAAGTGACCATAACGAAAATGCTACAGAAGGGTGAGGTCTTTAGAGATTGTGTGGAAGCATGCACCCTTTTTTTCTTGTGCATTTTCCAAGAGTACAAACATTCTATTGGCAGACATTCTAGTTTGGATGATCATGCCCCTTTCCGGATGATAAATTTTACACATTTCGGTATGAATTAGATTTGCAATCCCTTTCTCTTGCAATTGTCCCACACTCAACATATTGTTCTTCAATTCTGGCAAGTATAACACGTTTATGATAATGAGACTTATTCCATTCAAGTGTAGCATGGCATTTCCTTTCCCTTGTACTGCATTTTGGAATTGTTTCCAAGCTTGACATGTTGACTGAATCACTCATCCAACTTACAAAACATTGTTACATCTCCACTCATATGATTTGAACAACTCAAATCCAGAAACCAAATATCTCTTTACTTTGCGTTATCCATCTCCACATAGGGCATAAATACCATCTCTTTATGCTTATCTGATTCGACATAGTTAGCCTTCCAAGTTGGACACTCATATTGAAAGTGTTAAAGCTTATGACACTGATAGCATTCTACTGTAACTTTGTTGATAGCCTGATGCCTTCTACCTCTTCCTCTTCCCATGTAAGCTCCTCAACCTCTTTCTCCTTCAGTTGTAATCTTCAAGACTTATTCTTCTCCTTTGTGTCTCTGAAATTTTTTCTCATGTACTATGAGTGAACTTTGCAATTCATCGATTGTGAGAGAGTCAATATCTTTGAACTCTTCAATTGAGATAACTATGAAATTGAAATTTATAGTTAAAAATCGCAAAATCTTCTCAACTACCTTCACATCTTGCATAGCTTCTCCTTACACCCGTATCTTATTTGCTATTGTCATAACTCTAGAGAAGTAATCAGTCACTTTTTCACCGATCTTCATCTCAAGAGTTTTAAACTCTCTACAGAGAGCTTGAAGGTGAGACCTTTTGACCCTTGCATTCCCTTCGAACTTTTTCTTCATAACAACCCAAATTTTCTTGGTAGTGTTCTTATTGAGGATGGTGTCGAGAACTATGTGATTAATGGCATGAAAGAGATAATTTTTCACTTTTAGATCATTTAGTTTATGTTCCTCAACGTACTTACATTGAGTTTTTGTAAGTTGTGCTATCTCTGTCACCACCGTGGAAAAATTTCTGGATTCGGATGTTTGTGCTACTCCATCTGTTCGAATTTCATGCTCAATGATGCCTCTAAACTCCTTAGATCGGAGAAAATTCTCCATGAGCATGGCCCAATGATCATAATGAACATCAAACCATGGAATTACTCAAACACTTTTTCTCTCTTATTAGGACATTGTGGTTCCTAACCCTCACAATCAGTCCCCTCTCTATAGCTATAATACCAATCTGTTAAGAACTAGAAATCAAATTCAAAAGCTTGAATTTATTAAAACACTGATTAGGCTTAAATAGTCTTTACATAAGATAAAAAATGGCACAAATTGCACCGCCACAATACAACAAATCTCAAATAACAACAATCCTAGATAATAGCTTTATTCCATCAGAAAAAGACCACTTAAACATTCTAAAATTCAACAACTAACTCTATCAAAAACATCTTCAACAACCAGAAAAGAAAAAGGTAAAAAACCTTTCTATTGTGTACCTCGATCAACTTAATTTGGATTATAGGAGATTTCTCACTGTGGACTATTACCTATCCAAGTTCGATTTCAAATTCGAATTTTTGATCTATAAATAATGGAAGAGGTAAGGAAGAACAACCAAAATTCTATAAAATCCTATTATTTAATTTCCTAAAACATATAATCATTTTAAATTTTAATTTTAAATTTTTAAAATTTAGAAATTATGTACTTCTATAACTCATTACAAAATTTTAAAATTTGATCAAAGTTTTAAATTTTTTTTAAATAAATCAATTTTAAAATTAAATTTCTCTTATTTTATTTTTGGGCACCTCAATCATACTCAAAAAGATTAAATCCCAAAATATAATAAAAATAAGTTTCAAAATAGTAGGAAGGAACATATTCAAAAAAAAAAATCAAATTGTTTCAAGAATTGCATGAAAACTGCTCTTCCAAAATCCAACCAAGAAACTTGAGATTTTTTGGTTTGCTAAGCATTAATCTCCGCTTTAGTATTGTTTAGTAGGATATGATCAATAACCATAATTTATTACACAATTTTCACTCTCTTAACCGTTTTTGCTTAATGTATGCTTTTACTTAGAAAGTATTTGTATGTTTGTTTGCTTAATGTTCAAGAAGACTGCTTACTAAGTGTTGTCACTCACCCAAGTTTCATTTATCAATTTTCAAAAACCCAAAGATTTGACATCATTGAAAAATTGTTGGAACTCTAAGCAATTTTTTGTTTAATTTTTAAGCATAAGAATTGTTTTTGGCCATTTATTGTTGCATTGGATTTTATAGATTTCAATAATGAGGTAATTAATATTTTAAATTGACGAGATTTTTATTTGAAGACTTATTTAAAAAATAATTATTATTTCACATAAATTATCATCTTTTTGGTTTATCAAGTTCTGAAATTTTGGGACGTTACAACGTTACTGATGAATTCTTTGCAAAATTTTCAACTCTAACCTACAAAATGTTGCAAAACTATTAATGTACTCAAAGAAATAAGGGTAAGACAAGCAGTAGGACAAGGCAATATAAAGAACCCTTGGTAGAATCTCCAAATCATTAAGCAACCATTTCTTGGGGCAAGTTCGTCATAAATAAAACCTTTAATGCTTGCCAACCCCAGCTTTGGCATCTGATATAAGTGGTTTAATGCATAATCGAGGCTTTGTACTAACAAGATTTTGTGGGAGAACTGATACAGCAGCTACTAAAGACCCACTAGGTATCCCGGAAAGTGGTAGCATCTCGACAAGAACACAAAGCTGTAGATTAAGAAACTCTAGTAAGAACAAGGACAAATTGAAAAGGAAAGTGACAACTGACAAATTCATGAAAGATGTAGAAGATTTTTCACCTCCGGGGATGTGAGATCCACTACTGAATCTGAGACTGCATCTTTTACTGCCGCAGCCACTACAGCAAAGCATGTGTTGCGATCCAAGAGATTAGTGGCAGGTGAAGGATTCGAAGTATCCCTTGTATTCTTCATCTTTGTCTCTTCAATTCCTCTTCGGTTGTATCCAACAGCAAACTACAAGATCAATCAAATACTTGATTTATAACCATAAGGAAAAAGATTTATTGCCAGAAGGAAAGAGGAGACAAGCACTTGCCATGGGTCCTTGAAAGGAAGAGACTGAAATTTTTTATTAAATATAATTAGATAAAAAAGGCCAAGAGAAAATGGAACTTTTAACAAAAACTTGACAAGAGATTGCAGATTCTTGATGTTGGATCATTCATATTCATCTAATGTCAAGTCTCTTTGAATGGAAAATCATATTTTCAGTACTACTGTCCAAGGAAAATGAAAAACCCTAGCAAGTGCAGATCCATAAAATTAAGAGTCATCTGATTCGGAATCTTTTATAATGGGGATGGAAAACATATTGCTCCTTGCTGCTTCTTTTATCGTAAAACTTTTAACATGTTATTAGAGCTAAAGGTCTTATTCAAAACCGAGCAACCCTATTATTGAAATTATAAGTGTTTAATCTATATTATGAATAGAATCAAGAAGTAATAAATTATAAAAATATTATTGATTCTTTGTTGAAATCATTGATAAGAGAAAATTCTTGATTTCCTGCTAGACGACTGCATTAGGCTAGGAGAAATAGAAAGTAAATCATAGCCTAATCAGGTATAAATAATTGTATTAATTTAGTTTCATTTTTTAGTTCTTCAGTTTTTAGTAAAAATTATTCTATTCTGTATAAAGCATATTCATTCAGTGAAATACAACACATAAATTCCTATTTGTTTATTCTTTATAGTATCAGAGCAGGTTTTTTCTAGAACCGAGCTATAATTGTATTAATCTTGAACATTCAAGAATTTTCAAACTAAAAAAAAAGGAAAAATACAGTGTACAAACTAAAAAATATCACTTTATGGTCTTAAATAATCACCAAGAGCATGGTTTGATAGATTTATAAAGGTGATAAACAAGGATACCAGCAAAGACAATCAGATTATACCATGTTTTTTTTATACATTGAAGATGGAAGAAAACTATTTTGATAGTTTATATGGTTGATATAATCATGACTTACACAATCTGGAATGGATTGAGAGACTGAAAAAAAAAAATACTAATCCACATAATTTGAAGTCAAGAATTTAAGAAAAATGAGATACTTCTTAGGGATCAAAGTAGCACAATCCAAGAAAGGAAATAGTGTATCTCAAAGGAAATAAATCATCAACCTCCTCACCAAAACTAATATGCTCGGATGTAAACCGAGTAATACTCAAATAGAGACACGGAAGAAAAATGAAGATACAAGAAAACCAGTAACTATCAAGATTAGTTGAAAAGCTGATATACTTATCTCACATCAAATCAGATATTTTTTTTGCAATTAGTATTGTAAGCCAACACATCCACTCTTTAAAGAAAATCCACTTGAAAACTGTATATAAAATTCTCAGATATCTTAAAGGATCTCTGTGTAAAGAATAATTCTTCGGGAAAAGTAAACTTAATACTATAGAAGTCTTTATTATTACCGACTGGGTTGGCTTAGTAGAACATAGAATATCCAATAACAGGTATTGTACATTTGTTTTAGAGAATTCAGCAACTTGAAACAGCAAAAAAACAAAATGTGGTAACCAAAAGTAATGCAGAAGCACAATTTAGAGTAGTGACACCGGGAATGTGAAACTTTGTGGTTAAATATACTTCAACATGAACTACAGGTTTCAGTATCTCCAATTAAACCTTATTATGACAACAAAGCCATCATTAACATCTAACTTAATCCAGTTCAACATGACAGGATCAAACATGTCGAAGTGGACAGACATTTTATTAAAAAAAAGATTAAAGATGGGATTATTTACATGACTTATGCTCCTACAAAGGAATAAACGGCAGATATATTCACCAAAGGACATACACAACAATGTTTCAATGATTTCGTTTGTAAGTTAGATATGATCAATATTTATAACACAACTTAAGGAGGAGTATTAAAACCCCCGATTTCCAGCTCGACAACTATATTAGGTTAGGAGAAATAGAAAATAAATCATAACCTGATTTGGTATAGATAATTATATTAATTTAGTATCTTTTTTAGTTCATTTTTTAGTACAATTTAATCTATTCCGTACAAATCATATTCATTCAATGAAATACAATACATAAAAATTCATATTTGTCTATTATTTACCCTTCTCTTAATAACTTAAACTTATGAGAGAGCTGATGACCAACGAAATTTTAACACAATTTGTTAAATATTGTATTACTATAATCATAATGTATAGAGTTTCTACCTTTAAAGGCCGAGAAACTTTATCCAGTTTGTCATCCATAAAATCTCGAACAAGCTTTGAGACAATTAGACGTAGTTCTTTCTCATTCAAGTTACAAGTAGCTTGTATAGGGAATATCCGATGGCACCATCTGCAGCAGATAAATATCACACTTAAATTCTAGCAAGAGCAAGTACTTTGCATCACAAATGACCTTTATATAAATGTCAAATTCAATGCAAGAGAAGAAAGCAAATGCAACATTATTGAAGAGTTTGTGAGGTAGAACATATAGAGAAATACGAGAAAGAATAGACAAAAGGGGCGAAATAATAAAAAAATTGGGGTTAGGGATTCAAACGAATAAAAAAGGGGAGAAATAATAGATAATTGGGGGAGAAACTAATACTGTAATTTAGTTCATTCTGTTCCAAGAAATAAATAATAGTAGATCCTATTTATATGATTAAAATAACAAACTAGGTAAATATAAACTAATTAATAAAATCATAAATGATAATCTAAATAACAAAAAGATAAATCTAAATTAAAATATTAGATAAATAAACTTAAATACTAGATAATTGATAAATATTAAATTTCAACAAATCCATTGTTAGATTTGCGTCAGTTTGACTATGTTTTGATAACCAGAATAATTAAAGGAAGAAGAAAAGTTCTTTGCTTCAATTTGACTATGTTTTGATAACCATA
Organism: Hippophae gyantsensis; assembly: GCA_030763125.1. NCBI lineage: Eukaryota > Viridiplantae > Streptophyta > Magnoliopsida > Rosales > Elaeagnaceae > Hippophae > Hippophae gyantsensis. The sequence continues at coordinate 18,494,860 of CM061029.1, read as the reverse complement.
ATAATTAAAGGAAGAAGAAAAGTTCTTGGTATCTATAGTTGCTAAAATCACCCATTTAATAATCGAGCAAATCAAAGTAAAGCCATTAGAAAATGCTCACATATTATCCAGAGATGCTATAAACACCCAAAACAATGCTCAGAGAAAAGAACTATGATTTGGTTAGATTGAAACAGGATTTATACCATATATAGGACTATAATCATGCTTCAAACACTTTCATCTATATCTTGTATTTTAAAGTGAAGGATAAATTCTTGGTCTTCCAAAACTTCTTTTCTTTTCCAATGAAATTGTTATTTTCTAAACAAAATTTAAACTACGAAAAGCAAGCCAAAAAGAAGAGAAAATTATTCTATCAATTAGGATAAGCAGAGGCGTTGTCTTGCAAAGTTTTTTGTGTTTTCATCCAAATGTTTTTTTAAAACAAGAGCATTTAGTACTGTCTTCTGTTTTCATTTCCATTTTTCTCCATAAAAAGTTCTCAACGCCTCGCCTGTTTCTTTAAACTAACACAGTTTAGAAAATGCAGCAGCTTTTTCCTGTGTCTACCCCTTTTTATCCAGTAATTTATTCAAAATATCAAGTCAAACTCAACGATATTTTTTGTGGTAAATAGTAAATGTACAAAATTTGAAGTGGTTGTCAGTTTTTATTGGTTTTTTTTTAAATTTTTTTGAAAGATTTTAAAACACAATTTTTTTTATCAAATCTGATTTCAACTAACAGAAGGTAGACAGACTGCTATATATATACACACAAAAATGTTATGGTAAGCTACGTAGCTCGCCTTAAGTGAGCTACAATAAGTATGTTTACCTATTTTATATTTTCTTCATCTAAATGGTTGATTAAGTTCAATTTTAGGGTTTAATTTTACAGAATTAAGATTTAGATTCTCACAAAAGGGTTGCTACTTTCTATTTAGGTATAAAATTGTTGATTTTTTATAATAATTTATGTTCATATTTTATAATAAGACAAATTTGCCCTTGATGTAGCTCTCGATGAGGTGACAAGTGTATATTTTTATATTTTATAATATGACAAGTGCTTTTTCTCTAACGTATTGAAGCATGTACAAAATTGTACATAATTGAATTGATTCCAAAATAACATGCCAGTTGTACATAGCATATACATCTATACATATCTAGTTTATGTACAATTTGTACATGAATCATAAATGAATGAACATTGTGTAAAGATTAACTACTTACTGGGGTGGAGTCATACTCCCAGATTCCAGCGAATGATTAATATTTGATAGAATGCTGATGGTATCAAAAAATATGATTCTTGGAAAGGTAAAGAGAAGCAAACCACTCCTTGTCAATTTAACCAATGAAAGAGCTGGTGTTCTATCTCCACTTGCATCCCCTCTTAAAGGAGAGAGAGAACCTCGCAAAGCATCATCTGAAATTATGGAATATGGGTAAGTAACATCTTGAAAACTAAAGATTAAAAGCTCTTCACTCTTCGTCAGGATCTGAATAAACTTCAAAAACTCAAACAAATATTGGCTAGAAAATTACTATTATTAGCAGCCACTTCAATTTTCTCATCCATATCCTCCATACATGTTTTCCTTCTCTTAGAAGAGGATCTCTGATTGGAGTAATCTATACATTCAGAACTGCAACTAGTAGAGTACCCAACATACTGCCAAAAAGAATGAATTAGAAATATAGAAATCAAATAAACTTGATTGAAAAATGAGAAAATTACATAATTCCATTACTATTTTAGGTTACATATTGAGAGAATATATATCTAAATATGCCTACAAAGAACTTATACTCTTGATGATATTAAAAGATCAAATAAATATAATTGTTTTATAAGAAACAAAATTTCATTCAAAATATAAAAATTAAAACAAAAGAGTTGACCTGTAATCCAAATTTACGTGGAAAACCTAAGAAAAAGAGCTATCTATTGATTTTTTTTGCCAGGGCTATGGACAAAACACTTATTCACTCCTCCAAGAAAAAGCAAATTGAACTTATGATATTCCTTGAAACAAAGAAGGAATCGGATGACCGATAACTCGCTTCCATAATTCTCACAAAGTTTCCTCTTAATATCTATAATTCCCTTGAAACAAAGAAGGAATCATATGACGGATAACTCGCTTCCATAATTCTCAAAAAGTTTCCTCTTAATATCTATAATTCCTTTCCAACCAAACCTCCCAAAATAAGACAAGATTGAATTTCTCCAAAGTATCTTATCCAACTTAGAACCCATAACCACCAAAATGAGTTGAGAACAATTGAAATGTTGTGGAAGGCATCCCCAAATTACGTACGCAAAAATAACAATCTAACCAACAAGGCATACTTGATGATTCTCCCTTGATTTTGCTTAGAACACACCAATAAGAAGATAGCATGAGGTGTGGCCTCCTTTCTCTTAAGAAAATCCATAGTATTTACTTCAACTAAGCTAAAGAACATGCAAAAAAAATTATTTTAGGAGGAACTTAAACCTTCAGGGATACGAGCACCATCTATCAAAAAAATTAAAGAAAGATTCACAAGAATAACAGCTTGAGAAAGTAAGGTTCCAAGATCTTAGGGGAAAGATTAACTATTTTCAACAAAGCAGACATTTCCTATAACTCCCTATCATTGAAATGGTGGAAGAGACAAAATTTTCATGATGATGCATCTATTATACAAAAGCCTTTCGTATCGGTCAAACAAAATGAGAAAATCTTAACCTAAAAGGTAAGTCTTTGATGCAAGATAAAATTAGTATTTTATTAAAATTTTAACATAATTAGGATTTTATATTTCAGAGTTTTATTCTGGTCGAAATTGTTTTTATATTAAGATTTACTATTGGATTAGGATAAGATTTAGTAGAATTTAAGTTCTTATAAAATTAGGTTCTTTTATTATACTCATAGATAGGTTTATTTTCAATGTAATTTTTAGAATCAGTTGATTTTTATAATGATTACTGTTTATTGATAACAATGTTCTCCAATTATTCCCCTTCTTTTTCACAATATTCTCTCTTTTCTCCTACCTCTATTCTACAACACTTTCTGCCCTGTGTTAGTTGGTATCAAAGCTTCGTTTTCTATTCCTGTTGTGACTTGTAAGGAATTTAAGACACTTCAATGATATTTTTTGTAAAACCAAACAACCAATTTTGGAAATCAAACATAATTATAATAAGCTAAAAATTATGCAAGAAAAAGAAAAATTTTACCCTTCCTAGGATTGACATTGCTTCTTTTGTGGCGCTTTTCTCCCTCTCTGTAAAAGTAAAACATAATTTTAAACTCCAGCCATAACTAGTGTACCAAACACATTATATACATATTATGAAGCATTGAATTCAAAAGGAAGAAAATGCACTCTACTTGCCCCACATAAGGGTCATAGGACAAAGCAACTCCTACCATTATCATTAGAAGAAAATTTTAGATTTTTCCTTTTCTCTATTCTTCCCTTTTCCTTTCTTTCAACGGTTCCATGAAGATATATTCCTTAGCTACATTTCCATATTTCCTTGAAAACAACTATTCCCTTATAGCATATTTGGTTCACATAATAGAAATCGTAATTAGGTAGTAATTCTTGAGAATATAACTGCAGGAAAACATGGAATAAATATTAGGAATTTGTATTCTGTGTTAGGTTTGTTACTCCATTCAAAGAAATAAATGATTGTTATCAAGTTTCTTCTTATCAAAGAATAACTGTTCTTCACATAAAAAGGAGAATCAGAATTTCTTATGTCAAATGATTTAGGATTCCAAAGGAATAACAATTCAAAATACGAATTACAAAATAGATATTTAATTCATGGGCCTAATCCCACAAACCCATCATTCTGAAAGTTATACCCCAATCCAGAATTTCTCCATATAATAAAGAAATTTTAAAAAATAAAGGGCAAATTTCAACAACTCGTGCCACAGAGCCAAAGAAAACAAGAAGCCTGTCTAAGCAAAGTGACTCAATATTCAACAGATATAACCCCAAAAAAAATTACCTTGCAGTGAATAGAGCCATTAATGAGAAAAAAAAAAGTTAATTGAAAGCAAAACCAATGATAAATTGAAATGGGAATAAAATAACAAAACGAGGATTAAGAAGAAACAATAACAGACTGATAGGGCAGGTGATGAGGAAGCCAGAACGAGAATATTGGAGAAGAGACGAAGGAGCATTGTAGTCGAATCGAGGCATGACTATGACTCCAGCGTGTTGCTCCCATGGCTTCATCGTCGATGATGAGCTCAAGCTTAAGCTTATACCATCCTCCTTCTGCTTGATGATCTCCGTCTCTTTTCTTTCTTCTTCTTCTTCTCCTCCTCCTCCTCCTCCTCTATGCTCGCCTTCGCTTCTATCATTTGCCTTATTTTCTTCTTCGGCCATTATTACTGCTTTGCTTTTTGCTCAACTTCTTTTGTTATAGAAAAGCAGCGACTGTAACAACCGTAAGCGCCTTTAAACCCTGCCGAGTAAGCTGTCCAAAATTCGAATAAAAATAAATAAATTATATAAAATATAGAAAAGTGTGTGTCTAAGTTAGGTTGTTTACGACACTATTTTTAATTTAAATAACTACTTTATAATATATTATTAATAGAATTTAATTATGGTAAAAATAAAGGTGGGATGATACTATCTTCGTTACATTTATATTTGTTACAATATTTTAATTCATAAATTTTTAATTAATATATATATATTTTACTTAAAAAATAAAACATACATTAAGATTTTATGAATTAAAGTAACTTTAATAAAACTTAAGGACAAAAATGTATTAAAAACATAAATTTAAGATTTTTTTTTAAATATATTACTTATTAAGCTTTTATAATATAAATATTAGAGTTATAAGATAAAGATTTAGGCAACATAGTATTTATGAAAAATAAGTTTAGAGAATATATGATTATTTTTTTAAAAAAATAATATTCAAATAATAATGATATTTAATTTAATATAATATAATATTTAATAAATTTAATTAATAAGAGTTTAATTTAAATTACATCCCTTAATATGAAATTTATAAATTAAATTTTTTTAATAAAAATATATGTATAAAAAATTATTATTTTTATGATTATAAGTTTAAAAGTTTTATAAATATTTAAAATGAATATTTGATTTAATAAAATAATATTTTATTGTATGTATTATTATAAATTATAACTTATATGATAATTTTTATTAAATATATTTAGGTATTGTTATATATTACACTTTCCGCCGGACAAATTTAATATGTATTATTTTTAAACTAAAACATTATTAACTTTGATTGAGAATGGGCTCAAGTTTTCAATGGAACATTTTCCTTAAAATGGCCCATGGAAGTGGTTGAATACAGCTGAGGCCCATTTTCGTGCGATTAAAATGAGACTATCTTCGTTCTTGCTTAGTAAATAAAAAATATTACTATTATAATTACTTTTGTTTGATTAATATAATTAAAATAATAATAAATATTAAATTAAAATTTATAAAATTATAAATAAAATAAGATAATAATAAATATTAAAGTAAAATTTATAAAATTATAAATGAAGTAAAATTAAATTAAAATAATTTTTTATTTTTAAATGAAATAAATTAAAAAAATAATAAATAATTATATACATATGTGATAAAAATAAAGAATTTTAATATATTTTTGAGTGTGCGGGAAGAATGAAGATTCTTGATACTATTAGAATGCTTTACATTTTATTATAGATTAATAGTCAAATTAAATACAATAATACCTCAAATCATTCTTATTATCATTTCTATTATTATTAACTAGGGATAATTATTGATTGTCTTATTGCATTACAATAATATATATTAAGCTTAACTATTCCAATAGTCTCCAAACTTTGAGCAAATTTACATTTAAGTTCTTAAATTTTTAAATTCTACAATTTAGTACATAAATTTTTTAAATTTTATTTATAGATCCTTAGATTTTGAAATCTTACAATTTAGTTCTTAAATTTTTAAAATTTTACACAAAAGTCTTAACTTGGTTAGTAAAGGACACATATGTAAATCAAAATTTTAATACTTATATGTAAAATTTTAAAAATTTAAGATTAAATTATATGATTTAAAAATTTAGAGATATATATATAAATTTACTTAAAGTTTGATGACCATTGATACAGTTTAATCTATATATTATTTTTGAGTAATACAAAAATTTGGATTTAAATATTCTTATTATAGATATGTGTGAGTGTAAATGGGTAATTGTGTAATTGTTATTTTTATAAAAATGGGAGAAAATTTATAATAAAAAGAAAGACATATGAGTGAATGACATTTGATGGGAAACAAAATATTGTATCGTTGATGATTTTGCTTGGGTTGAATAATAAATTTCTTTTATTCTTCATTAATTGTCAGCCGTTCTTCAGACAAAGATTTATTGTTGGTAAGTTTCTAAGGTGAAGTTGGATTTTTTGTCATATGAAGTTGGATATTTGTATTGACTTAATTAAGAAAATATTATGATTAGTTAGATAAGAATTAAAATCAATTGTGTACGTTAATTTTGTTTTAAGTTTACCAACACTTTTTGTCCATTTTAACCTGAAATCGATAATATCATATAAGAATTATTATCAAGTTAAAAAGTAATATTAATTGAGTATTAATTTATTACGTTAAAAAGTAATATTAATTTATTACGTTTTTTTTAATATACACATTGTACTTCCCAAACCCATGTTTATATGGTTATGAAGTTTAGGTTTATTAACCTTTACATATTATATCATTCATTTTATAAAGATCATATTTTCAGACATTGTTTTCGTGTATTGGAACATATAGTACAGACATTGTTTTCGTGTATTGGAACATATAGTAGAAAATAATATTTGGATAAAAATTTAATAATGAAATTATTTTATTAAAATTAAAAATATATATAAATATATATATATATATAAATTAAATAATATATAATTTAAATAGAAAATAAATAATAATAATCTAAGTATGTGTATCATACAATGTCCTTAAGTTAATTTGTTCACTCATCGTGTGTATTTGAGAACGACAGAAACTTATCGCTCATGATACAACAATTAAATAATAATAAACTTACATCATAATTTATTATTCTACGAACTTTAATGTATTCGAACTCCATTAAAGGAACCTAACTCTAAATAAAAAATATATACAATAAAAACAATATATATATATATACCTTTTCCTTCCTCTTCTTTTCCCTTTATTTTTCTCTTTTTTCTTTTCTTTTCTTTTTCTTTTCCCTTTTCTCTTTCTTCTCTTTCCCTTGTCTTTTCTTCTCAACTTCTTCCTTTTCTTCTTCTCTTCGTTTCTTCTTTATTTTCTTCTTATTTTTGTTCTCAATTTTCTTTTGTGATTTTCTTCTCAACTTTCTCCTTTATTTAGAGAAAAATTATATAGAAATGAAAGCTAAGAATTGATGCTTGAGTAGAGAAACATAAGAAATTAATTTTCCAAAGAAACAAAAGAAATCAAAATCGAAGGTAACAAAAAACTGAAAATTGAAATTGAAATTTTTATTCAAGTTGTCTAACAATCCCCCACATGAATAAAAATTAACATAGATTTTAAATCAAATTTTAACATGGAAATAGAGTTCAATAGATCGAAACCTGCATAGGATAGGTAGGTGTTATCCTTTGAACCTTCTTTTGTGAAAGTATATTTACCTTACTGACTAACCAATAGATGCAATGTTCTTGAACTTTTCTGCCTTTTATGTAAACAATGACATACTTCACACAAGAATCTTTCTTAACACAATTCAATTCTCACTGTTATGTTTGTTTTGGCTATGAACATATATCTGCTTCTGTGAGAGTCTATAAAGAATTAAGCCCTAGATAATTCTCTTTTGAAGCGGCCCAAGTCCTCCCTCACATAAGTGATTTCTCATCTTTAAAAGTAATCTGCAAAGAGTAACCCGCATACTATGCTCGGTATTCTCTTTATAAGAATCATTAAAAGCCTTTGTTTATCCTGTATCTTACGAGTATCACTATTTTCACCATAGGAATGAACTTGAGGGTAAACCTCCACAATGATCTCACTAAGTCTTTACAATTAGGTTGTTCCTTTGAACTTAGATCTTGGGATTTCCAGTCAAATAGGTTGAGTTTCCTTTGCAAATTCTTATTCATTCATGGGCTTCAATCCTATTTCTCTCGTTGACTTATCAACTAATTCTCGATTTAACCATTTAGTTAAGGGATTAACTATGTTATCTTTTGACTTCACAGAGTCAATAAACATAACCCCAGTTGAGAGTAGTTGTCTAATGGTATTATATCTACGATGTATATATCGAGACTTACCATTATACATATTTCTCTGTGTCCTGCCAATAGAAGATTGACTATCACAATGAATGCATATTGTAGGTACATGCTTCACTCACTTAAGAATATCATCTACAAAATTACGTAACCATTTGACTTCTTCATCACATTTATCCAAAGCGATGAACTCAGATTCCATGGTAGATCTAGCAATGCACGTCTGTTTAGAGGATTTCCATGAAATAGTTGTACCACCTAGTATAAATACATATCCACTAGTAAACATTGAGTCTTTCATATCAGATATCCAATTTACATCACTATATCCATATAATACAACTGGATATCTTGCGTAGTGTAGTCCATATCTACGTGTATATCTTAAGTATCTAAGTAGTCTTCTAATACCTTTTCAATTATTAGATCCTGAATTATCTCATACAACTCATGAAGTACATAAGACTTCCTATCATTCTAGAATATTCTAGTTGAGACACACTTTCACTTTTATTCTTGTATAGGTGTAGATTTACATCTACAAGTGTTCTCACAATTCCAGAATCACGCTTGTTGAATTTCTCAAGTATTTTGTCCACATAATGACATTGACTTAGAATGAGATCGCTTGATATCCTTGATATCTTAATTCTCAGAATTACATCAGCAGGCCCCATGTATTTCATATTAAACCTTGAATTCAATATAGACTTAGTAGATTTGATCATTTGATCATTACTACCCACAATTAGCATGTCATCAACATAAAGACACAAGATAACATAACCATCTTCTTTGTCATTGACATATAAACATTTATCACATTCGTTAATTTTAAAGCCATTTGTCCTCATTACATTATCAAACTTTTCAAGCCACTGTTTGGGTTCTTGTTTCAAGCCGTATAAAGACTTCACCAATTTACAGATCTTTCCTTCTTTCCCTAAGCATGAAAAAATCTTGGGTTGGTCCATATAGATTTCTTCATCTAACTCTCATTTTAGAAATGTTATCTTTACATCCATTTGATGTATTTCAATATTTTGCAGAGTTGTGATAGAAATTATCATCCTTATAAATGTTATTCTCATCATAGAAGAATAAGTATCAAAATAATCAAGGTTATATTGTTGTTTGTATCCCTTAATTACAAGCTTGGCCTTGTACTTATCAATTGATCCACAAGATCTACGTTTTTTTGTGAAAATCCATCTGGACCCTAATGTTTTACTACTTGGAGGTAAATCAACTAATTCTCAAGTATGATTTTGTAGAATGGACTCAATTTCACTATTAATGGATTCTTTCCATTAGAGACCTTTAGAAGAATTCATAGCCTCTTCATAGGTTTGAGGTTCACTTTCTAGCAAGTAGGTCAAAAAATCTAGATCATAAGACGTTTATGTCGTAATCCTCTTACTACGTCTGAGTTCAACGATCTCTTATTTAGGTTCTTTGTTTTGACTATCTTCATTCATAGTCTCATATGTTCGTTTAGTCGAACTTGATTCTCCTTGGGATTTACCTAGAAATACATATTCAAAGAACGATGCATTCCTAGATTCCATTATCATATTCTTATGTTTGTTTGGGATCTTTGACTCATGCACAATAAATTGATAAGCACTACTATTATGTGCATATCCAATGAAGATGCAATCTATTGCTTTTGGACCTATCTTCATCTTCTTAGGTATAGGTACTATCACTTTTGCAAGACACCCTATACTCGTAAATATTTATAGGAAGGTACCCTGCCTTTAAATAATCCATACAGTGTCTTATGTGTCTTTATCCGGGGTATCTTATTTAAAAGGTAGTTAGTTGACAAAATAGTTTCCCCTATAAGTTCTGTGACAACCCAAAACTTAATATCATTGCATTCATAGTTTCTTTCAAGGTACGATTCTTACGTTTAGCAACTTCATTTTGCTGAGGTGAACAAGGCTTTATTGTTCCATGAATAACTCCGTGTTATGCATGGAATTCACCAAATGATGCCTCATATTCACCAACACGATCACTACGTAGTACCTTGATATTCTTATTGATTTGATTCTCAACTTCTGTTTTATAAAGAATAAATTTCTCTATAACTTCATCTTGTCTTTTAAGAAAATACATTTAACAATATTTTGTGCTATCATCAATAAAAGTAATAAAATACTTATTACCACCCCTTATTTGGAGAAATTTCAAATCATATAGATCACTATTGATTAAGTCTAGGGGTTCAATGTTCCTTTCAATCGAATGAAACAATGACCTAGTCATTTTCGCCTCAACATAAGTCTCATACTTATGCTTTGAATATATTTGAAATGTAGGTATGTGTTTCATATTAATTAGTCTACGTAATGTATTGTAATTAACATGACCTAGTCTACCATGCCATAAGTTGGAAGACTCAAGAAAATAAGTAGAAGAATTAGTCTTATTAATATTCTTAGCATTTACAATCATTACATTGAGCTTAAAGAGCCCATTAGATACATATCTATTTCCTACAAACATCCCATTTTGGGTCACAACGACCTTATTAGATTCAAACATCATCCGAAAGCCATGCTTGTTTAGCAATGAGCCAAAAATAAGATTCTTACGGATGTCTAGCACATAGAGCACATTGTTTAATGTAAGCTCCTTCCCATAGGTCATCTTCAATTTTTCCTACCTTTCCCTTGAATGGTTTATGTGGCAAAATTTTCTATGAAGAGCTTCTCTTTATCTTTCAAATTCTTTGATTTTATATTTGTAAAACTCTCGCAAGTGCACGAATTATTTTATAGAAAATGACAAATATACTCTCAAGGTCAATCCAAAGAAGGAATATATGTGGTTTTTAATTTATTATTCTAACTTTTAAAGACGAAATTAAATCCTAAATATTTTGTAACGATATTTTGATTTTTGTTTTCTAATCTATTAAAAAAATAAACATAGATATGATTCAATAAGAAATAATGCAAATTTTTATCATTCATAACAGTAGAGTATTTATGGATATAATAATTAAGTTAATTATACTTGTTTATACTATTTAGGTTATTAAAGATATAAATTGATATTTGTTGATTTTCTCTTTTTGGTATAAAAGTGTCCTTAGATGGGGCCCAAATTATTTTGTTTAATATTAATTAACTAATATTCTTAGGTGAGACCTATTAATTAATTAAGTATTAAATTTCAGCTTTATTTCTAAGAAAATAGCAAACCATCTAATCAAAACTTTAGGCGGAGTCCGTTAATTAGACTTTATTTTAAAGTGTCTAAATTAAACATAAGAATTTAATTATCTGAGTACTAAATTGTAAGTTTTAAAACCATTACTAAAAATATGTTGTTAGTATATTTTCGAATAATAGTTCTAATAAAAAAACTTTTGAAACAGATATTCACTCTAACTACCAAACGATTGTACCAACAAATAAAAGAGCACTACTCTAAATCAAACCGGATAATTAAACTTCATAATCTAATTTTCATATTTAAGTTTATAATGAAAAATAATATATTTCTTTCTAACATTCTTACTATAAAATCTTGAATAAAAATAAAATCAATTTATTTTATAAAAATATTTTATCTATTTAATATTTCATAAGCATAATAAATTACTATTATACCATATTTACAGATAGTCAATCATGTTAAATTTAATCATAGACAAATTAAAATATAATATATAAGAATAAAACATAAAAAATAATTATAAAGAATTCACTTTAAAATTATACCTCAAAAAAATTCTTACAGAACTTTGATATTAATTCTGTTTTAGAAAACCTCCAAATGGATTTGCATTTCTGTTTATTGAATCAAAAACTAGAAATCTACAAAAGCATAGCTAATTTTTCTTCAAAAGAGAAGAACTTTAAAACTAAAAAAAAGAAAGCTTTCTAGAGAGAAAAAGAGTTGAGAAAATTGTGTGTTTTTTACAATGGGTGATAGGGTCCTTTTATAGGTGAAGAAAAGGCCAAAAAAGATGGGAAAATATTTCAAAAATTGATTTTGGACGCTTTTGGATAGTTTGGCTCGTGGGACAGGCATATGCAACGAGCATGTGCTGGGCATGCGCGTGCGCGTGCTAGACAAGCATGATACATGTGGCTTAGAACATTTTTGACCTTTTTAACCCATTTTGTCCAATTTATTCATTTTTTTTTACTTTTTCTCATTTTTTATGAACATATTTCTAATGTAATACCTTCAGTATATTTCTTCGAGTAATTAAATTATTTTTGAACGAAAATACTTGAAAAATAATAAAAATATATGTGATTTCGAAAAAGTAAATTTATATAAAAAAATATAATAAAATCATATAAATATAAATCTTTTTAATTAATTAAAGTACATTAAATTATGGTTATTTTAGTGCTTTTTAAGCACTTATCAGTCATCAACCATGTTTACCTGACAGTTTCTATTTCTTTTTAGAAACCTACAATTTGGGGCTTTTATGCCCTATCCTCTGACAGTTAAAGCAAATCCCTTTGAAGCTTGACTTCTTAAAAGCAATTTCTCTAGGTCCCAATTTAAACACTTTACCCAGCTTTCCATTGCTCTTATTTTTATTGTGTTTGGAACTTTGACAATGTTCTATCACATCAGCCTTGGGTGCTGATGGGATATAACCTCTTTTATAAGAAGCCTTGTTGTCTTCTTTCACTTTGAATTCTATTCATGAAGGGGGAAACTTTTCAATAATAACTGTAACTTGGAAGGTTTCACTAAGTATCATTCCTTCTTTATATGTATATCTCTGTTATGATATCTTAGATTTCACGTGCTTGATTGCATATCGATTTAGAGTCCACCATCTTATAATCAAGAAAGCGACCAACCAAAAATTTCTTGGCACCAAAATTTTCAGTTTCATACTTCCATTCCAATGATTCCCACAAGTATTTGGTCATCTTTTCCTTATTGTACTCATTATACAAGGAATTGGTTAAACTATTCAGAACATAGTTTCGACATAGATAATCAGAATGCTTCTATGCTTCAATAGCACTATCAAACTGAAAATCTTATTCACCTTCAGGTTGATCGAGAGTTTCTTCAGTCAAGAACCTTGCTAAATTGAAGGTGGTAAGATAGAACATCATCTTACTCTTCCATCTCTTAAAGTTCAAGCCATTAAACTTCTCCAGTTTTTCTAACACGACATGGTTCATTGGAACAAAAACTGGTAACATCAAGGTTATCCCATGAGCCACAAAAGGTCTCATCATTTGGTTCACAGTAGAACCACACACAATAGGTACAACAACATTCACAGTTAAATTTTCAATTTGGGACATTAAAGTGGTCATTTTAGATTTCATAATCTTTTCTTTATATTTTCTATTAAATACACAAATAACAATACATGTTTTAAAAATCACCAAATAAAGTTTTAGATTAAAAATTATATATATAATAATTAAATGATAGAAATATGTTAATTTACATATATTTATAATTTCATTAATTATATTGATTAAATAATTTTAAAATAAAACAATTTATTTATTTATAAAATTATATATATATATATAGTAAAATAAAAAACAAATATAAAGTAAAAAAATTAAGATTAATAACACAAAATAAATAATGAAAATAAAAATACCTAATAAAAACGCCAGTGTCAAAAAAGTATTATAATTATATAAAATAATTAATAATAAGAACAATACAGATAGTGATGGCATGAAGTAAAAATAAAGTACAAGTAATTTAATATATGAGAAAAATTAATATTAAATATATAATGAAAAGAATTAATAAATATATAAAAATTGAATGATAATTATAATATAATATATATAGAAGAACATATATATAACAGAATAGATAAATAATGTTTGTCACAACATATTTATTATAAAACAATTTATATTTTTTTGTCTAAAAAATAAGGGAAAAAAATTATCTTAAGATTGTAGGAAATAATACATAAACAAAAAATTTAAGAATAAAATTAATTTATTAAAATTATAAATAAATAAATAAATATATATATATAAATACAAAATTTAAATAATATATAATTTAAATAGGAATAAGAAAAATAATAATCTAGGCCTGCGTATCATATAGTGTTCTTAAAATAATTTTTTCGTTCACCGTAGGTGTTTAAAAATGACGAAAACTTATATCATAAGATACGACGATTAAATAATAATAAATTACATCATAGTTTATTATTTTACGAACTTTAAAGTGTCTGAACTCTATTAAAGAAACCTTACTTTAGATAGAAAATATACAATAAAAATAATATATATATTACATTTTTTGAATGCCTCATTTTCTTTTTCCCTTTATTCTTTTCCTTTTCTTTTCCATTTTTTTCTTCTCTTTCCTTCTTCTATTTTCTTCTCAGCTCCTTCTCTTTTTACTTCTCTATTTTCTTCTTATTTTTGTTCTCAGTTTTCTTTTGTGTTTTTCTTCTCAGCTTTCTTCTCTATATATAGAAGAATTATCAAAAAAACGAAAACTAAGAATTGATGCTTTAGTAGAGAAACGAAAGTAAAGAAATGGAAAAAATTAATTTTCCAGAGAAATGGAAGAAATCAAATTCGGAGGTAACGAAAAATTAAAAATTGAAATTTTTATTCAAGTTCTCTAACACATGCAATAATATATTTTTTTAGAAAATTAAAAAAATAATAACTTTAAAACTTATGATAATAAAAATAACAATATAATAATATTGAATAAAATTTAATTAGATAGTTATCAACATTGAACAAACCTAAATGATCATAGTTTAATTTGAATAACGTCTAATTGAACAACATCCATTTGAATTGCATTTAAAATTAAATAATGTACCAAATTTTTTTATAGTAAAAATATATAAAAATATGTTATTTTTGTGACTAAGTTGAATGATGCTATTTCTATTAATTTTTTAATTTTTTTACCAATGCTTAGATATAATACTAATACGGGATATGTTACTCATTTAGGATTGAAAATATCTCATATAATGTGCTTATTGGTTATTTAATAGAAAAAATAATTCATTATCACTCAAATTAGTTACAAGATTCATAATTTGGTTATAAATTTAATTGGGTAGTATGCATCACTGTTAATATCCCTTACAGATGAACCCATTTATTGAAGTGACATATTTTTAAGAAGTTGTTAACAGCAAATTTTAGAGAGAAATGAGTAAAAGAAATTTCCTTCATTCCCTTTTTTTAGAGTGTATAATTTCATACATATTGAGTAGAATTTTCGCGAACATGCTTATGCATACGCATACACACTAATGAAGTCACTGCCTTAACTTTAATTTTTAGTAATTGCACTTCTGTAAGTCCTTTGATACATTTGTATGTTTGTTGGCATTTTCGTGCACAAAACATAAAGTTTGTTTTATTTTACTTAGTATATTTGTTTTCTTTTATGTAAGATTGGTTTCTAACGATCATTAATACACATACGTACTAATGGGTAGAATCGACATCATCGATCATGCCATCGTTTTAGTTTTATGTATTTATAAAACTCTCGCAAGTGCACGAATCATTTCATAGAAAATGATAAGTATACTCTCAAGGTCGATCTAAGGATGGAATATATGTGGTTTTTAATTTATTATTCAAACTTTTAA
Organism: Hippophae gyantsensis; assembly: GCA_030763125.1. NCBI lineage: Eukaryota > Viridiplantae > Streptophyta > Magnoliopsida > Rosales > Elaeagnaceae > Hippophae > Hippophae gyantsensis. Next base: position 18,478,937 of record CM061029.1, on the reverse strand, counting down.
AAACGAAATTAAATCCTAAACATCCTGTCACGATATTTTGGGGTTTTGTGTTTTTAATCTAAAAATAAACATAGATACAGATTCAATAAAAATTTATGCAAATTTTATCTTTTATAATAGTGGAGTATTTATGGATATAATAACTAAATAATTATGCTTACTCATATTATTTAGGTTATTAAAGATATAAATTAATATTTATTGATTATTTCTCTTTTATATGAATACCACATTTGGTGGGGTTAGATATTCTTTGTTAACTAAACAAATCAATTAACACCTATGGGTGGGGTTGATAATTAATTTGGTTAATTAAATTAATTCTTTTTTTCTAAGAGATTGAAAATGAACCATTTAAATGCCACCTTTGGTGGGGTTAGACAGTTTAAACTTTATTCAAGGTGTCCAAATTAAACCTAAGAATTTAGTTATCCGAGTACTAACTTTCAAGTTTTAAAACCACTACTTAAAACATGTTGTCAATACATTTTCAGATAATAATTCTTATAAAAACTTTTGAAATAGAGCTTCACTCTAACTACCGGGCGATTGTACCAACAAATAAAAGAGCACTACTCTAAATCAGACCGGATAACTAAACCTTAAAATCAAATTTTCAGATTTAAGTTTGTAATGAAAAATAATATATTTCTCTCTAACATTCTTAATATAAAATCTTGAATAAAAACAAAATCAATTCATTTTAGATATTTTTACCTATTTAATATTTCGCAAGTATAACAACGTTATTATTATATCATGTTTACAAACAGTCAGCAAAGTTAAATTTAATCACAGACAAATTAAATATAACATGTAAGAATAAAACATAAAAAATAACTGTAAAGAAAATAAAATCCTTACAGTACTTTGATGCTATTCCCGTTGCTGGAAAACCTCCAAACGGATTTTGCACTCCCATTTATTGAATCAAAAAGTAAATAAATTACAAAAACATAACTAGTTCTTCTCAAAAAGAGAAGAACTTAAAAACTAAGAAAAATTAACTAAGAAAAGCTAAAAACTAAAAAAAACTAGAAAAACTAAAAAAAACTAAGAAATGAGAGAAAGAAAGAGAAGAGAAGATGTGTTTTGAGGTGTGTTTAGTTATGAAGAGAATGAGGGTATTTATAGGTGAGGATAGGGAGAAAAAGTGGGTGAAAAAATGATTAAAAATTGGGAAAACGCAGAGTAGTGAATGATGACGTCATACTAATGACGTCATGCTGATGTGGGCACGGTAGCGCGTAAAAATGGGTGCAACGGCATGCGTAGATGGGGCGCAGATGGGCGTAAATGGCCCAGGCGCGTCGTGCGGACGGGAGGCGAGACACGTCGGAAGGAGAAAACCTGTGGCGTTCTTTGAGCGCGGTTGGAAATTCTTATCTTGTGATGGTACGGCGCGATTTCCTCTTTTTTGACATTTTTGACCCATTTTGTCCAATTTTTCCATATTTGTTAGATTTTCCTCATTTATTTTATGAATATATTTGTGATGTATTGTCTCCAGTATTCCTCTTTGAGTCTTTAAGTTACGTTTTAAAGCGAAAATACTTGAAAAACAATAAAAATACCCGTGATTCCGAAAAGACAAATTTATATAACTATATGATAAAATCATATAAATATATATATTTTTAATCAATTAACGTGCATAAAATCATAGTAATTTAGTACTTTTTGAGCACTCATCACACACATAGTTAAGTACATTTTATATGTGAACACGTTTACACATAACAGGATTGATTTATGTAGTATGCATACTATGTTGAGTGTTGTGGTTTTGTTTTATTTTATTTGTATTTATTTGTGGAAGATTACTTTGCAATTTTTGAAAAGAAAAATCACATTTTGGGTGGCTTGCTTACCTCTAATCGATAAGGCCATTAACGACTAATTTCCTCACCAAGGGTGGTTGTTACCCTCGTTTGGAGGTCTACGAGATGGTCGGCGAGGCAGCACAAAATACTGAAAAATTTCCATAAATATCCAATATTTAGATGTTTCTTAATTAGACAAATTGTAACGAAGTTATGTCAAATTGACATCTCTTTTTTGATTTCGAGTCACTATTACTTTAAATGTTTATTCGATATTAATGATTCATGACTGTGTGAGAAAAATTGTGATCTTGAGTGATGAGTAATTGAGGTGATGTTTTCTAAAGGGTTTTGATTGAGGTGGATATCTAATTCCATTTTACTAATAATCTTGAGTGTATATTAATATTTGTGCCATGCACTTATGAGAGTAAAATAGAGTTCATAAGTTCTGAGTGCTTAAGACTATTTTACTAGTGGGTTGTGAGTAAAATTGTGTTCTTAGGTTAGGCTTAGTTATATCTATGTATTCCCAAGATAATGTTTGCTAATGGTTGTAGTTCATGTGGTTCTCACAATATTGTACACATTGTTGATTGTATATTACTAATCACACTGTTATGTGTGGTGTTAGCTCTAGATAAGAGTAGAATCTTTGTATTAGATCAAGTTTTTGGGGAGACAGCAAGCAAGGGTAGCAATAGGTAGTTAAAACAGAGTGGTCTTGACTGATAAAGGTATTTGCATTTATACTTTTATCGAGTTATATTTGTTTATTGTTTTTAGTGAATTGTTTGGTGCATAGTAGTTATCATAAACAACCTAATAATGTTACCACATAGGTTGGAATTCTATATAAGTTTGTTTTATTATATACTGTGTTATGTATGATTGTACATTGTGAGAGTAAAATTATCTTTTATTGAATATGTTTTCACATATAAGGTATTGAAATTAATAAAATCCTTTATAGCTCTTATAATATGTATGCCTAACTCATATGTCAAATTAACATCTCTTTTTTTATTTTGAGTCATTATTAATTTAAGTGTTTATTCGGTGTCAATGGTTGGTGATTGATAGCAAAATCGTAATCTTGATTGATAAGTACTTGAGGTGGCATTTGCTAATGGGTTTTGGTTGAGGTGGATATCTGATTCCATTTTACAAATCATCTTGAGTGTATATTAGTATTTGTGCCATGTACTTGTTAGAGTAAATTAGAGTTCTTAAGTTGGGAGTACTTAAGACTATTTTACTAGTGGGGTGTGAGCAAAATTGTGTTCTTAGGGTTAGGCTTAGTTATATCTATGTTTTCCCAAGATAGTGTTTGCTAATGGTTGTGGTTGAGGTGGTTCTTACAATATTGTACACATTGTTGATCATTTATTACTAATCACACTACTGTGTATGGTGTTGGCTCTAGATGAGAGTTAGATCTGTGTATCGAATCAAGTTGTTGTAAAGATAGCAAGCGTCGGTAGCAATAGGTTGTTAAGGAAGAGTAGTCTCGACTGATTATGGTATTTGCATTTAAACTTTTATCGAGTTGTATTTGTTTATTGTTTTTAGGGAATTGTTTTCTACTGAGTGGTTTTCATAAGCAACCCGATAATGTTACTACATAGGTAAGGATTCTATATAGGTTTTTCTCGTTATATACTGTGTTATGTATGATTTCATGTTGTGAGAGTAAAATCATCTTTTATCGAATATGTTTTCACATATGAGGTCTTTAAGTGATTGAAAATCCTTTATAGCTCTTACAGTATGTATGCCTGACTCATTTATCAAATTGACATCACTTTTTAATTTTGAGTCACTATTACTTTAAGTGTTTATTTGGTATTAATGATTCGTGACTGTGTGAGCAAAATCATGATCTTGAGTGATGAGTACTTGAGGTGGAGTTTGCTAATGGGTTTTGGTTGAGGTGGATATCTGATTCCATTTTACAAATCATCTTGAGTGTATATTAGTATTTTTGCCATGTACTTGTGAGACTAAAATAGATTTCTAAAGTTATTAGTACTTAAGACTATTTTACTAGTGGGTTATGATGAGAAAAAACTAGCATCGAGTTAGCAATGTCGATTTTGTTGATACTTTGGTTTTATATTTGTAAAATTTTTGCAAGTGCACGAATCATTTTATAGAAAATGACAAGTATATCCTAAGGTCGATCTAAGGAAGGAATATATGTAGTTTTCAATTTATTATTCGAACTTTTAAAAATGAAATCAAATCCTAAACATATTGTAATGATATTTTGATTTTTTGTATTTCCTAATCTAATAACATAAAAAAACATAGATATAGATTCAATAAATAATTTTGCAAATTTTTATTCTTCATAATAGTGAATTATTTATGGATAGAATAATTAACTTAATTTTGCTTTCTCATATTATTTAGGTTATTAAAGATATAAATTGATGGTAGTTCTGTTTCTGGAAAACCTCCAAACAGATTTGCATTTTCATTCATTGAATCAAAAACTAGAAATTTACAAAAGCATAGCTAGTTCTCATATTATTTAGGTTATTAAAGATATATATTGATGTTAATTCTGTTTCTTTTTAATATAAATTGATATATATTAATGCTAGTTCTGTTTCTAAAAAACCTTCAAACAAATTTGTATTTCCGTTTATTGAATCAAAAACTAGAAATTTACAAAAGCATAGCTAGTTCTCATATTATTTAGGTTATTAAAGATATATATTGATGTTAATTCTGTTTCTTTTTAATATAAATTGATATATATTAATGCTAGTTCTGTTTCTAAAAAACCTTCAAACAAATTTGTATTTCCGTTTATTGAATCAAAAACTAAAAATTTACAAAAACATAGTTAGTTCTTTTAAAAAAGAAAAGAACATTAAATAAAAAACTAAAAAACTAAGAAAGATTTCTAGAGAGAGAAATATAGAGAGAGAAGAGTTGAGAAATTGTGTGATTTGAGATTAGAGGAGAGGATCCTTAGGAAATGGCTAAAAAAGTTTTAAAATATCTCAAAAATATCTTTTGCACTCGTTTGGACAGGTTGGCACACATATGGCTTGAGATTTGTGACAGGACGAGCACTAACGTGCACATGATTTATAGTAGACAAGTGTTGGCACACGCGAGTGCATGGGACTCAGCATGACATATGCATGCAGCTCGACAGACTGGTGCTGGCTCTCGATGTAACAAATGTGTGGGGCACGCGGGATAAGCATGAACGTGTGCTGGCTACTTATGGTTTTGTCCTTTTTTTCCATTTTCCCATTTTTTGAATTTTTTGAATTTTTTTCTCAACATATTTGTGATGTATTGTTTCAAGTATTTTTCTCCAGTATTTTTCTTCAAGTCTTTAAATTTTTTTTTGAACAAAAATACCTAAAAAATAATAAAAATACCCGTGATTCTGAAAAGATAAATTTATATAAAATATGATAAAATCATACAAATATAAATTTATTTAATCAATTAAAATACATTAAATCATGATAATTATAGTGCTATTTAAACACTCATTAGGTTGTGAGCAAAATTGTGTTCTTAGGTTAGGTATAGTTATATCTATGTATTCCTAAGATAGTGTTTGCTAATGGTTATGGTTGAGGTGGTTCTTACAATATTGTACACATTGTTGATCGTATTTTACTAATCATACTGTTGTGTGTGGTGTTGGCTCTATAGGAGAGTTGGATCCGTGTATCGGATCAAGTTGTTGTGGAGACAACAAGCGAGGGTAGCAGTAGGCAGTTAGGGCAAAAAGATCCCGACTGATAAAGATATTTGCATTTATACTTTTATCGAGTTGTATTTATTTATTGTTTTTAGTGAATTATTTGCTACCAAGTAGTTGTCATAAGTAACTTGGTAATGTTACCACATAGGTAAGAATTCTATATAGGTTTGCCTCGTTATGTATTATGTCGTGTATGATTGTATGTTGTGAGAGTAAAATCATCTTTTATCAAATATGTTTTCACATATGAGGTTTTAAAGTTATTGAAAATCCTTTATAGGTTTTACAATATGTATGCCTAACTCATATGTTAGGTGATGTTTACCATATTTATGCTTGTTGCTAGCTTGGATAGGAGTATGTAAGGCACACTATCACTAGTATGTTTACCTCATATTATTCTTTCTTATCTGGTGGTTGTTTTTGTTATGTATTGAATTAAAATATTGTTTTATACTTTCGTTATATTATTTGCTTAATTGACGTTGTGAGCATGTTGGGCTGAGTTGGAATGGAGTTCTTAAAAATATTCCTTAGGTTGGTATTTCCACCTCTCATTTAGATCTTGAATGCTTATTTGAGTGTGAAGAATAATTGATCTATGTATAATTGTTCCTACATATAGAACTTTAAACTTTTACATATCACAACTTTATTATAATCATAACTGACATGACAGTTTCTCATTAAATATAATTATGTGAACTCGACTATATTTACTAATAATATTATACTATATTAGTTATGATTTACTACTAGAAAAATGCTAATGTGTATGTGATTGATAATGCTATTGTCTTTTTAAGTCATGTTTACTACACAAAATGTTAGTATGACTTATAATCTATGTTTCGTTTGGACCATTGTTTGCTAGAAATAAAGTTAATATATTTAGATATGGATTGCTTGAAAGATTAATATTAAGATCACATAAATTTACACTTAAATTAATTATGATATGATACGTGGTTAAATAATTTTAAAAGTAATAAAAGCTATTAACTTTTTAAGAAAATTTGATCTATGTTATAACATAATTAGTGTAAGTATAAATTTTTATGATAATAACATTCCTCATTTTGGAGATGATACTTTTTCTTTAAAAAGGGTGTATAATAGTATAAATTCCTTAATTATATCAAAATAAATTGTTTAATCCCTTTTATTTAGTTTTTTTTTTGTTTTAAAAATGTGATAATACAAGGACAAATGATCAATTTTTTTTTGTTTATCATATTTTCAACCGTTATTGATACATTATTTTATATATTGTCTTTAACAGTAGACAACAAATACTATAAAATTGATAAAAAAAAATAAAATAAAAATAAAAAAGTTCTAACATTTAATCATTTGTCATTGTTCTTTCATTTTTTCATAATAAAATGATTAAACTGTTATAAAAATAATAAAATGATTAAACTACTCTAACAAATATAACTAAAACCCTGTATATTTTTCTTTTACAAACATTAGTTTCATCATATAACATGAGCATAATTAGAAGATGCATTATTTTGGTTGGTTTCCACATGTGATATTAAGTTTTTCGAAGTTGCATGCCTTTTTAACATTTCTCTCCTATATTTTGATTTCAAATCAACCCTTATTTGTTAGTGTTTCAACCATTATTTGATATTCTCTTTGTCTTTTTAGCAATGTTCATTGCATAGGATTCTAAAATTACATCCTTAGTCGGGTAATATACATAGATATCCCTGGTATTTATTTAAATGTTAAAAAATTCCTTAACGGTTTATTTTAACCGTGAGTGACACCACCAATCTCTTATGTATTAAGAAGAGTATTTAATCTATTTATTAATTTTTATGATAATTTACTATTTTTATTTGAAAAAATCACAATATAAAAACAAATAATTAATTTTTCTATAATAATAACTATAAATTAATAAAAATAAAATAAAATAATTTAAAAATTGTTAATTTATTATTATTTTATAATAAAATAATTAAATTGTTAAAAAAATAACAAAAACACCAAATTATTTTAAGTGTCATTAAAGGACATACACAAATATAGGCGTAGATCAAACATATTACATACATTTAGTGTAATCTCATTAGAAAAGTAGTTAAGAATTTCTCTCTCCTATGCATCACTAACACATTAATAAAAAAATAATATTTTTTGTCTACTCTTAAGAAGTTAATTATAAATACCCTTCTTTCAAATATATAAAATTAATTTTTATAGAATATATATATAATTTTGAAAAAAACAGTTAATTCAATGTAAAATACTCAAATAGATAAAATATGTTAACTCGTCTAGATTAACGTATCCAACTCTCATGAAATAGGGTTTTGGGCTTTTTCCAACGAAAGTGAGCTGAAGTCGTTGGTGGAGATGAATTCCAAAGTTGTTGAATCTTGGAAGAGAAGGAGTGGTAGTTGAATATAAGGGTGTCCAAAAATCAAACCAAATCGATTTAAACCAAAAAATCAAAATGAATTAGATTAAATCGAACAATTTTATAAATCACGTGGTCCAATCCAATCCAGTTTGTATTAATGGAAATCGATTTTCAAATGGTTCAATTCGATTATTCTAATTTTTAAACCAGTCATATTAGACCGGATCGGACCAGAATGAATTATATATTAAAAAATCAGTATTATATCATGTTAATTTGTTCGTTCAAAACCCTAGTCCCTAATACCCTATATGGCATCTACATCGTCGTTGTCTCCAGTCCTATCATCTATGGACGAAATAGGTATGTAGGTATTTCTTATCTGCATCGTCTCTCGTTCTATGTTTTCTTTGCTATCAAAACTAAGAACATAAAGGAAACTAGAAAAGATAATACATAACCTTACAAAATGTTTTCGAAATAGGACATCATTTTCATATATCTTCAGCTCCTACTTGACCTTTTCTAATCTCTTTGTAAAACTCAGAATTCACTCTTATATTTTCATTCAAAGATACTACCTATTTATATACAAAGTTAGAGACAATCTTAGGTGACATACACCTAATACACAACAAAGACACCTAATACATAACTAATATATTCACCTAGTGTTAGACACCTAATACACACACAACTAATCATCTTTAACACTCCCCCTCAAGTTGGAGCATAGATATTAATCATGCCCAACTTGTTACAAAGATAATCAACCCGAACCCCACTTAAAGCTTTCGTGAAGATATCTTCTAGTTGTTCTCCAGTCTTCATATATCCTGTAGAAATTAAACCGTGTTGAATTTTCTCGCGAAAAAAATGACAATCAATTTCAATGTGTTTAGTTCGCTCATGAAACACAGGGTTAGAAGCAATATGAAGAGCAGCTTGGTTATCACACCACAATTTCGCTGATACTGAAGTTTTAAGACCTACTTCATCCAAGAGCTGATATATCCATATTATCTCAGACGTAGATTGTACCATAGCCCTATATTCTGACTCTACACTCGATCGTGATACAATATTCTGCTTCTTACTTTTCCATGAGACCAAATTTCCTCCAATGAAAATACAATAGCTTGATGTGGATCTTCTATCCACTTTGGAACCTGCCCAATCTGCATCTGAAAAACATTCAATATGAGTATGTCCATGATTTGCATACAAGATGCCACGTCCAGGTGCTCCTTTCAAGTAACACAAAATTTGCTCTAACGTTGCCCAATGATGAACTGTTGGGGATGACATAAATTGGCTAACAACACTGACTGAATATGCAATATCTGGACGAGTCACGGTAAGGTAATTCAGCTTTCCAACCACCCTTCGATATCTCTCAGAATCTTTAAAGAGTTCTCCATCTCCTGTAAGGTGGATGTTCGGAGTCATTGGAACACTACAAGATTTTGCTCCTAATTTTCCTATCTTAGTTAATAAGTCCAGGACATATTTTCTTTGAGATAGAAAGATACCTTTTTTACTCCTTGTGACTTCAACACCTAAGAAATACTTTAGCATCCCCAAATCCTTCGTGTGAAACTGAGTATGTAGGAAAGACTTAAGAGATGAAATTCCCGTAGTATCACTTCCAGTAATAACAATGTCATCTACATACACAACTAAAAGAATGATACCAGCTTCTGATTGTTTGTAGAACACAGAATGGTCAGACTTGTTTTTCATCATACCAAACGTTTCTATAGCTTGACTAAATTTTCCAAACCAAGCACGAGGACTCTGTTTCAAACCATACAAAGATTGGCGGAGACGACAAACGTGCCTAGACTCCCCCTGAGCAATAAAACCAGGAGGTTTCTCCACAAACACCTCCTCTTGAAAATCACCATGAAGAAAAGCATTCTTGATATCTAGTTGATGCAAAGGCCAATGGTGAGTAGCTGCCATAGAAATAAACAACCGAACAGATGTCAATTTAGCAACATGGGAGAAAGTGTCAGAATAGTTCACTCCATAGGTTTGAGCATATCCCTTAGCAACAAGACAGGCCTTTAATCGAGCAACTGACCCATCTGGATTAACCTTAACTGTGAACACCCATTTGCATCCGATAGCCCGTTTCCCTGAAGGTAAATCAACCAAGTCTCAAGTACCATTGTCATCCAACGCATTCATTTCCTCAATCATTGTATGATGCCAACCAGGATGAGATATGACTTCATGAACAGTTTTAGGGATATAAATAGAATCAAGAGAAGCAATAAAAGAGCAAGAGGAAGATGACAAGCAATTATACGAAACAAAAGAAGAAATAGGATAAGTACATTGACGTTTACCTTTGCATAATGCAATAAGAAGATCATCGTTTAGGACTGGATCTGATGACGAAGGAGCAGGTGCAGGACATAAATCATAAGGTCTATGTCTGGAGTAAACTTGAGTTATAGGAGGCCTAACAGGAACTGGATCAGAGATAGGTTCAGATGATGTGATAGAATAGACTAACAAATCGTCATCCTCCCCCTGACATGCAGGAGGAGGAGAAGACGAAAAATAGGGTGTGTCTTCCATGAAGGTAACATCAATTGAGACAAGATATTTGTTAAGACTAGGACAATAACATCTATAACCTTTTTGGAGACGAGAATAACCAAGGAAGATACACTTCAAAGACTTGGGATCTAATTTAGTAACATGCGGACGAACATCCCAAACAAAACAAGTGCTACCAAATATCCTAGGGTCAACTGGAAATAGTGACTTATTAGGAAACAAAATTTTGTAAGGAATCTCACCATGAAGAACAGATGAGGGCATGCGATTAATAAGAAAACATGCTGTTGAAACTGCATCGGCCCAAAAAGGTTTAGAAACATTCATTTGAAATAATAAGGCACGTGTAGTTTCGAGAAGATGTCTGTTCTTATATTCGGCCACTCCATTTTGAGATGGAGTATCAACACATGAAGTTTCATGAAGCATGCCATTTTGAACCATATAAGATTGAAACAAAGCTGATGTATATTCTTTGGCATTATCACTTCGTAAAGTACGAATTGAAACATTAAATTGAGTTTTAATCTCAACATAAAATGCGCAAAAATAGAAAACAATTTAGAATGACTCTTCATTAAATATAACCAGGTTGCACGAGAATAATCATCCACAAAAGTAACAAAATACTTAAATCCAGGTTTAGACAAAATAGGACAAGGACCCCAAACATCAGAATGAACTAATTCAAAAGGAACACTAGCACGTTTATTAACTCTTGGATTTGAACTAAAACGATGATGTTTTGCAAATTCACAAGACTCACAATCTAATGAAGACACCTTACTAAACTGAGGACAAAGTTTCTTCAGTAAAGGAAGAGATGGATGACCCAGTCTACAATGTGCCTGATTGGGCAGAACCGACATCGCCGATCCTGCCGTTACTTTGGTTTTATCTATTTATAAAACTCTCGCAAGTGCACGAATCATTTCATAGAAAATGATAAGTATACTCCCAAGATCAATCTAAGGAAGGAATGTATGTGGTTTAATTTATTATTCAAACTTTTAAAAACGAAATTAAATCCTAAACATCCTGTCACGATATTTTGGGTTTTGTGTTTTTAATCTAATTACATAAAAATAAACATAGATTCAATAAACATTTATGCAAATTTTATCTGTTAAAACAGTGGAGTATTTATGGATATAATAATTAAGTTAATTATGCTTGCTCATATTATTTAGATTATTAAAGATATGAATTGATATTTATTGATTCTCTCTTTTTTATATGAATACCACCTTTGGTGGGGTTAGATATTCTTTGTTAACTAAACAAATCAATTAACACCCATGGGTGGGGTTGATAACTAATTTGGTTAATTAAATTAATTCCTTTTTCTAAGAGATTGAAAATGAACCATTTAAATGCCACCTTTGGTGGGGTTAGACAGTTTAAACTTTATTCAAAGTGTCCAAATTAAACCTAAGAATTTAATTATCCGAGTACTAACTTTCAAGTTTTAAAACCACTACTGAAAACATGTTGTCAATACATTTTCAGATAATAATTCTTATAAAAACTTTTGAAATAGAGCTTCACTCTAACTACCGGGCGATTGTACCAACAAATAAAAGAGAACTACTCTAAATTAGACCGGATAACTAAACCTTAAAATCTAATTTTCAGATTTAAGTTTGCAATGAAAAATAATATATTTCTCTCTAACATTCTTAATATAAAATCTTGAATAAAAATAAAATCAATTCATTTTAGAGATTTTTACCTATTTAATATTTCGCAAGCATAACAACGTTATTATTACATCATGTTTATAAACAGCCAGTAGAGTTAAATTTAATCACAGACAAATTAAATATAACATGTAAGAATAAAACGAATAAAACATAAAAAATAACTGTAAAGAAATTAAAATCCTTACAGAACTTCGATGCTATTCCCGTTGCTGGAAAACCTCCAAGCGGAATTTTCACTCCCATTTATTGAATCAAAAAGCTAATAAATTACAAAAACATAACTAGTTCTTCCCAAAAAGGGAAGAACTCTAAAACTAAGAGAAATTAACTAAGAAAAGCTAAAAACTAAGAAAAACTAAAAAATCTAAGAAAAGAGAGAAAGAAAGAGAGAAGAGAATGTGTTTTGAGGTGTGTTTAGAAGTGAAGAGAAGGAGGGTATTTATAGGTGAAGATGGAGAGAAAAAGTGGGGGAAAAAATGTTAAAAAATTGTGAAAACGCGGAGTGGTGATTGCTGACGTCATACTGATGACGTTAGCATGACGTGAGGCGGCTGCGCGCAAAAATGGGGCGAAATGGCAACGGCGCGCGCGGACGTGGGGCGTGCTGCATGCGGTTGGGCGCTGGCGCGCGCGGGTCTGGGCGTTGGCGTGTGCGGGGGCGCGATTTTCTCCTTTTTGACATTTTTGACCATTTTGACCCATTTTGTCCAATTTTTCCATATTTGTTGACCTTTTCCCATTTATTTATTAATATATTTGTGATGTATTGCTTCCAGTATTCCTCTTTGAGTCTTTAAGTTACGTTTTTAAGTGAAAATACCTGAAAAACAATAAAAACACCCATGATTCTGAAAAAACAAATTTATATAAATATATGATAAAACATATAAATATATATATTTTTAATCAATTAATGTGCATAAAATCATGGTAATTTTAGTGCTTTTTGAGCACTCATTAGTGCCTCGAAGGGAGAGGTTACACTAGAGCAAGCGACAGATTTCGGTATTGGTGTGTCAAAAATATAGAGGCCTCCAAACTCATGTCCTTTACCAATAGTCTTCTTCATCATAAGATTCTGAAATAAGCAACGATCGGGAAAAAATGAGATGCAACAGTTAAGATTGCGAGTAAGCTGACTTACAGAGATCAAATTAAAGGATAAGCTAGGTAAATGTAAGATAGACGACAAAGGAAGCAAAGGAGTGAGAGTAATTGTGCCAGACCCAAGAACACAAGATGGTGACCCATCGGCTAAGGTAACAGTAGAGGTAAAAGTATATGACTGAAGAGTAGAAAAGAGACTAGAATTACCTGTCATATGATATGTGGCACTAGAATCAATAACCCATTTGGAAGATGAGGAAATGAGACACACATTTGATTTACCTGAATCAGCAATAGCAGTGACAGAGGGTGATGAAGACCTTAGTGATTCTTGATACTGTGAGAACTTGGTTAATTCATCTGCAGAGATAAGAACCGATTTTTCAGAAGTATCAGAAGTGGATGCAATATGAGCCGAGTGACCTTTCTGATGCTTGTACTGAAGCTTTCTACATTCATGTTTTGTATGTCCTGGTTTGTGACAATAGTGACATACAATACCTCCGAGGTCCTGTGGTCGAGTTTCAAACCCGTGCGAGCCACCTCCTTTGTTTCTGTTCATATAAGTTGATCGTTCATGCTCATAATTATTACTTCGGTTGACCAAAGCACCGTTTAATTGAGCAAGTGGAGGTGGAATGCCTTCTGTACTAAGTACTCGACTAAACACCTCTTGTAAAGAGGAGATCTTAGAACCAGAAAGAACCTGAAACTTAGCAGTCTCAAAAGTAGAGGGAAGACCGGCAAGAAAACTCATGACTTCCATTTGTTCCCGTTGGCTTTGTTGAACCTTGACATCAGGGCTAAAAGGCATCAAACTATTGAGCTCCTCATAAGTCCTTTTAAATTTCATAAAATAATTTGTGAGTGACTGATCTTGTTTGTCTGCACGGTAAAATGTTTTGCATACCTCATATATGCGAGAAAGATTTCCCTTACCAGAATATAAGAAATCCAAATAATTCATCAATTCTTTAACGAATTTACAATGATTGATCAAGTCAATTACATTGCTTTCAATAGAATTCCGAATCTGTAGAAATAAGCGAGCATCGCCTCTAAGGCATGTCTGCTTTGAATCATCTTTAGGAGGATCATTAGTCAAATGAGTATCTTTTTCGATACTTCTCAAATAAATTCGAATGGTCTTGCTCCAAGCCAAATAATTCAAACTATTGAGCTTATGGTCCGTGATTTTAGACATCACAGGCACCATATCTGTTACAACATTAGATTTCTTTTCAGCCATAACTCTTACAAACGACAAGATAGCAAGTAAACGAACAAACAAAACCCGACAACAGCAGCGACCAAACACAGCGAACAAGAACACAAAATTGGAAGAATCCAAACCTGAACAATCACAAGCGATGAGTGCAAAACTACCACAGATGATGCAGGGGAACGGCGGAGAGCGACACGAGGTTGACCGGAGAAGAATTCTGCACGGACGTGCTGTCACGCGCCGGCGTGTGGAAATTTGACAGAAAGTCGTGGTGGCGCATGTGGCCCACTCGCGGCTCGTCTGGTGACCGGACTTCGGGGTTTGGCCGGTCGGTGATTGTTCTTCCTCCCTGTGCTGGCGGTGAGACGAGTGGAAATTTGACAGAAAGTCGCGGTGGCGCGTGTGGCTCACTCGCGGCTCGTCTGGTGGACGGACGACGGGGTTTGGCTGGTCGGCGACAGATCTTTCTCCCTGTGCCGGCAGTGAGAAAAAATGTGCACTCCAAAAGGGTGTTCCGAGTTGGAACTCAAAAATGCACCAAATCCTAATTTATGTTTACCAAAATCAGTCCCCAATTTGAACGGAAAAAAAAATTCCCAAATTTTGTAACCCAAATGCTTTGATACCATGTAAAACTGAGAATTCACTCTTATATTTTCATTCAAAGACACTACTTATTTATATACAAAGTTAGAGATAATCTTAGGTGACATACACCTAATACACAACTAATATATTCACCTAGTGTTAGACACCTAATACACACACAACTAATCATCTTTAACACTCTTAATTATAGCTTGCATTTATTCTGCCAAAGCCTTCAATTGTACCTGTAATTGCAATGATCTGAGGTCCAATTTGGTTAAACTCAACAATAAAAATCTATACATGCAGTATCTAATAATAACTAAGTTGATGGCATGATTAAAAAAACTAAGTTGTTAATTTATGCTTACATTTCTTGTTACATATTTTTTATTAATTTAAATAACACTTCCAATAGGGACATCCTAAAAATTTGTGTCTGTCATCAAGTTGATGCAACAGTTCTTCAGTACCAAAATCAACCATTTTTTCTACAAATAGATGCACAGAAGCATTAGCTGCATGATCTTGAAGCAAAAACTAAAGAGTTACATAATAAGCAAGGTTTTTATGATGATACATTAATCATAGTAAAGCAGTTGTAAAATCATGTAAATTTTGAAGTATTAACTTGCAATGATTTCACTTTCTTAAGTTTCAATTGAAATAAGAAATGTGAGTTCCTTAAAAGTTATTTTTATTATCTCTTTTTAGTTAGTTGATGATATAATACTTTTTAGAGATTATAATTTGTTTAATTTAACCATTTTTTGAAAATTCAATATGTCCTGAATTGATTGTAAGTAACTTCATTCTCATAGTTTCAAAAACAATGCCTTAATTGTAGGTTATAATTTATTTATATTTAATGATATAGGATATGTGAATTAAGATTATTCTAACTTGTAATAAAAATTATTTTATCTAACTAATTTTATCAAATAAAAAAATGTCTTAAATTTTGATTGTGTTGTATATATAATACTAAAATGACAGAATATATACCCAAAATCAAAAATGAATGACTAATTCCAATATAATTTGTTTTGCAATAAAAAATTCTTGATTTTTTTACTTAATTTCTTAACGTTAATAAGTTATTTAAATAGAGTAATAAGTAACAAAATGTAATTAAATATATGTTATTTAAATCACCAATTATTCTCATATTAGACTGCATCATATTATGTATAATTAATCAGACTATTAAAAATCACTAATTAAATTGAATCAAACTGTTGGATTATAACATTTTTAATAACCAAACAATTCATTCCGATCTGATTTAAGTAATATAAACAATCCGATTTGGTTAAATGTTTTTACTCAAAATCAGACCATTAATTAAACATATTATTGGTTTTTAGAATTTAAGAAAAAAATTTATTTTAATAGTGAGACTTAAGATGTTTATGGAAAAGTAAAGTATATTCATAGTTAAATTATAAATAATATAATATATTATTATTGATAAATAAAATAAAATTTATATAATTATATTCGATGAAAAATTGAAACATTAATTTTAATTATAATATATATAAATATTTTTATGTAAATATTTTTAATGCAAACAGTACCAATCTTTTTTTTTAAGAAAAGTGGATATAATTTTGAATAAAAATAAAATCGAATAGATACCAGCAAAAACAAAATTATTTATTATTCCTAAAGTAAGTATGTGATGATTTGGAATACAGACCAATAAAATTTAAAGTTAGTGTAACTTTTTCTTTAAGAAAAACTAATATCCAATAAAAATTAAAAGAAAAAGCAATATAATCAATAAAAAATATACTCAAAAAATAATAAATAACAACTCCCAACAAACGCATGACAAAAGGCATGGAAGTTATAGTTGGTGAAAAAAGTTCTCAATAGTAAATAATTATCATCAAAATTAATAACTTCACAATTATAATGTAAATAACCATAATTATAGGCAGAGTAAAAAACTACGGATTCCAATTCTAATAAATTTGACCTTAATCAAATAATAAATCCTAGTAAAATAAAAATTGCGATAAGAATAAAACTTTACAAAATAAAAATAAAAAATATTTTAGAATTCTAATAAAATATTAATTTTATCCTGCATGAATTATGCTCCCATAGAAGCCTCAAAAGACCACTTGTCTACGGCTTTCAAGAATACCTTTATTCCACTCTTCAATGTACCTGTAAAAATGCAGATGGAAAAACAAAAATTAGATAATTAGCACAATACGTAGATTTGTCACCGTGTTCAAAAGACAGCAAAACCACACACTACAATTAGAAAGAATCTTCAGTTCCAATATTGGCCATGATTGAATCAAAGAACCAGACATACAGAACAAGTCAAATTGAAAAGAAATATAAAAGTAATAGCTCGCAACAGAATCAATGGGAATCTAATAATAATTTGGGCCAACATAAGAAAAATAAAGAGACAAAGATCTTACTCTAAAACCAATGTCACTTCTAAGAAGAGAGCAAGGTAAAAACAATTAGTTAATCGTTTTCATCTCTTACCTTTTATATTAGGGCCCATTTAAATGTGTCTCTTAGAAGTGGTTTCAAGATAATTGATTTAAAATGAAACGGTTTGGTGAGAGGTGCTTATAAGATAAGCATTTAGGTAGATGTTTTGGATGAAAATTTTAGAAGTGTTTTTTAGATAATTAGCATTTAAGTGTTTAGAAAGGGAACATGCATGTAAAACTATTACTTGTTTCTCCTATAAGCATTAATAATACTTCTCAAAAATTTAAAAGCACTTCTAATGGAGACTTTAAAAAGTGCTTTGGGCCATTAGAACCACTTTTAACTAAAAGGGAAAACAATTCCAAATCGAGCATTAGTCAACCTAGTCCAAAGAGACTCTTAATGCCGGTTAGATTATAACAGTTAAATTGCTCATCAAAGTAAAAGTCCAATCAAATTGAACAAATATAGTATAAATATATTATCCTAATGAGCCCTTAATGTTTTGGAACTGGCATGATCAATTTGATGATTTTATACCAAATTGACTAAAACTTTTGGAAGTTAGGAACAAATTCACTAAATTTAAAAGTTAGGTACTGAATCCAAAAGTAGGGACCAAAATTAATTTATTTTATCCTTGCAAGAAACATGAAAAGCTTAGTAAGTAGATTAGGTACAGTGGTTGAAGTTCAAAATAAATTCTATGATTGTGAAGCATCCCCATTTGTTGAAATGGAACATGAGGTATGAGATGGCTATATCCCTAACGTGGCTGAAGTTATATCCCTAATGTTTTGTATTATGGGTAGGTTAAGAAAACATATACCAATTACAAAAAACTGTTTTTTTATTAGGTACACTTTCTCTTTCTGATATTTCCCCTTGCTCATTTTTGGCCCAAAGATAAATTTTTAATGATCGTTGTTTTCACCAATTTTTACAGTAATAGTTTGTTCCACAGCAGGATTGAGTTATATGTTTTTAATCCATTTTCTTATTTCTTAGGATCATTCATTCAAACGTTCATTTTCAAACCTATAGTGGCAAAAAAACATTTTTGAAAGAGAGATTAAACTAATAAACTAATTACGAACCTTGTTCCATCAACATCAATATAAAGGAAGTCACCATGTCGCCATCCATCTTGGAAATGGCCGAAAAAGACATCACCACACTTTGAATAGAACCGGCTTTCTCCATTTGCTTTTCCCTTCCAGAAGTTTGCAAACCATCTATCTCCCGTGTGAAAATATAGCCAACCCTAAATGAAGAAGAGATCACATGATTAGGGAAACTAGACAAGATCTGGCAGGAGACAACCTAGTACCTACTTAACGTTTCAACATTCAAACAGAGTTAAATGCATCATAATCAACCATTTACCATAATTACATAAAACATTTAGGTCAACATTGGCAGCTATGCTTTTTACAACTTAAGAGAAAAGTAAAGGATTGCATCATAATAGATATATGAAAATGAACCAAACGCTTGAAATAAGGAGAAAAGAAGATAAAATATAACAAAAAAGTTAAAAAGAAAAAAAAATTCTAGTTGTAAATTGTGTTCACTTCAACTTACAAAGGCACTAACTAAATAAAGAAAGAGAAAATTCCAGTCATACAATCACCAGGAAATTACTCAACAGCATGGAGAATATCAAGAGTTACTTATCCGACAAAGAAAACCAGAGAAGATTTATAAGTGCAAAGAAAATTGGGTCCATAAGCAAGTATTATAAAACTCGTGCCAAGTGTTTTTATGTATTTACAATTAAAAAAAAAAAAAAACTCATGCTAAGTTATATATTAAAGTTTAGTAGCATGTTTTGCGGCCATCCATTCATTTCAATCCGCTACCCCATTTAATCATCCAGTGACTGGGGTAAGTTTACAGGATCAACCAGGTGAAGGTGTGTGGATGATTCAGACTTTTGGTAACCGTGAATAAGGAAGTTGTTATGAGGAAAAATACTCAAAAATGAACCCTTCTATACAAAATATCATCAATCTTGAAATAGAAAATGACATAGATGAATATTCACATTTCAAATATAACTACAAACCTTGCCATGCATGATATCATCCCTCCAAGAACCCTGGAAGATATCTCCATTAACAAAGTAGAATGTGCCTGGACCTGATCTCTTGCCAAAATGCCACATTCCATCATATATACTTCCATCTTCAAGAACCAGACGACCCTGTATGCATTAGTTAGAAGGCCAGGAAAAACAGTGACTCTAAGTGGAATTTTTCTTTTCTATACGAGAATGAGGATCATTAATACCTTTCCTTCAGGAAGACCTCCTAAGCATCTTCCTCTGTAAATTCCTCCTCTGAATTTTATCTCTACATTTGGATTCCATTGTTTTGGTGAATCTCGTTCTGCTTCCTGCATGAGAAATAGACAATTAGAACCAGGCCAGTACACAAACAGGCAAAACTTAAGATACATGAATGATTACATTGTTGCTTTATATAGAGAAATAACCCAGATAAAGAATTAAGTTACTAAACTAACCCTATTACGAGAAAATGATAAAGAGCTCTTAAGACCAGCATTCAATGCCACTACAACATGCCGAGAAAAGAAAAGAAAAGAAAAGTAGCAGAATACCAGCATGGTTGCTGCACGAAGAGCAAGTTGTCCAGGTCTCTTTGCAGGACCGGTATTTTTCCCTTTTAGTAGCACTGGAGCAGTATTGGATATATCCCTCACTGCTTCGAGTCCTCTTCCACACCACTCAATCCGATAAGGACTTATATTGAGAGATTGTTGTGCTTTCAAGTCATCCTCAGGATTTTGATCAAGCTTCTGTTTAGAAGACGATATATTATTATTATCTGTCAGCTCTTCTGGACGTCTGATGCCAACAGGAAGGTGGAAGATACTCAGCTTATCAAGCACCGAAGTGACTTCACTTTCAGTAGCCCCATCATTTGACCATTTTTCTGCAGTGTGATAACCTGGCTCCCAGCTCCTAACCAATGGCTCTCTTTGAAAAGTAGAACTTTCTTGACAATGAATCGTTTACCATTATTAGTGAAACTAATTAGTACTTTTGAAAACAAAGTGATATGAGATGTTACAGAACTTAGTTAGGCCAAAACAACTTCATTGAATTTCAAATTGGGCATTGAAATCTATAGAATAATTAATTAGGCCAGATACCTTCAGCATTTGGATCATAAAAATTGGAAGACTCTGTGCTGGCCTCAGATAATCCAGCTCCACATTTCACAGTTTCCCTATACAGACTCGAATCCAGAAAATGTAAAGTTATCTTATTTTTTATCGGAAAGAAAATAGAAACTATTGAACATGCTAAAGTAATAAATATTTTTAACAAACATGAGTCAGACCTTGAATCATTAACCTCATAGTAGTTGTTGTTCAACAGCTGTTCTTTATCAGAGTCTTCAGCAATTTTGTTTATCATCATACCAGACTCACGTGAACCCATCACTTCAGAAGGATACGTATTACCATGAAAATCATTTCTCTGAGCTACACTGGTTTGGCAAGAATCTCTTCCCAGAAGTCTAAGAATGAAAGGAAAATGCTGGGCTAGTCTAGACAATATGCTACCTTTCCCATTACCCAGTTGTTGACTAAACCTCCTAATCCAATGAAACAAACATCATAAAAATCAAAGAAAATACAACAAAAATAATTGTATTGTGAGAGACCAACCTATAAGTTACCATATGCAATCAACAATAATCTGCACTGGTACGTAACAACTGAAAACTGCATGAAGTTTTCTTCTCTCTCTCTCTCTCTTAAAAAAAATTATTCATTTTCTTTCCTCTTAAGAAACAAAAATATTTCAACATTTGAAAGTTGTACAAGCGTGGACAAGAGATTCAACTAGCAAATGTAATAAGAATTAAGGAGACAAAAGCGTACTTCAATAACAATATATTGAGCAAGCAACATAGAAAGCCTTGAAAGAAATTCTAAGACTTTAGAAATAGAAAATCTAGGAATTCCTCGAGTGGATGGAGAAGTGGAGAAACATAAAGTAGCCATATATGTTTCTTCTTAATCATATCTTCTTGGTTTTTGAAGATTCTTCTATACATTACTAACCAAATAGTCCAAAGCAAGTTATGATTAACACTGGCAAGGGACAACCTACTCCATACACCATTAACCAAATCACACATTAGAAAAAAATAAAAAACATCTCCTTTTTACAAAAGAAAACTCCAGGAAGTTTGGAAGAGCATCTAACAACAGATAAGAAATCTATGTTCTTCAGCTAGGAAAATTAAGCCACACGAACAAGAAATGGCACAAATTAACTTTTTAGTTAGAATTGACTACTAATCCTTTATACTTGTAAACATTTTAGTTTTTCTTATTATTATAAATAAATAACATGATCAAAATTAATATATCCATGACATGGTTGCATAATCACATTAGTATTTGTTGATTTAGAATGATTAATCATTGTTGATTTAGAATGATTAATCAGAAAGAAGACACATTGCTTATATATATATAATTGGTAAAGACAAAATAAGTTTTTGATAACATCCTTAGTGAATATATCTTCTAGTTGCTCATCTAACTTGACATAACTGTAAATATGCACCTCTTCATTACTACTCTCTTATGAAGTGACAATCTACTTCTATATCTTTAATTTGATCATGAAACATAGGATTAGTAGCAATATGAATCGCAACCTAGTTACCATAGTACATGATCATAGGACCCTTCAATCCAATACCCATTTCCTTCATCAAATTTCTAATCTACATCAATTCACATAAAGATTGAGCCATAGTCCAATAGTTTCTTTTGGATATCTCAGAATACGACATACATCCCAGTGTATTTTCCTGAAAGTTTTCATGAATTGGCTGACAACTCCTACAACAAAGATTATATCCAATCTAGTTACAGTGAGGTACACGAGTTTCCTTACTAAGATCCTATATCTTCTTTTTCACTAAAAACTTCATTGTTAGTATCATTCAAACAAGAATTTGGATCCACCAATGTTCATTGGTTTAGATCCCAACATATCAGTTACCATCAATAAGTCTTGCACATATTTTCTTTGAGATAGAACAATTTCCATTCTACAATGTGCAACTTCAATACCCAAATAAGCAACGCAGTTGCCCCAAGTCTTTTGTTTGAAATTTTTTCTTTAACTTATTCTTCAAACCTTCTGTGCCCTCAAAGTCATGCTAGACACAATAATGCAATCTATATATACAACAAAAATCACAAGACCCAAACTTGTCTTAGCTACAAAAACCAAGTGATTATAACGATATCAAGGTAACCCAAAGGAAAAAGCACATTACCAAGCTTATCAAACCATGCGTAGGGAGGCTGTTTCATCTCATAAATTACCTTTTTTAGAGATAGAAAGGCAAGGAAAGAGTATCAACAATAGAAATCAAAATGCGTATAAAATTTTATTGGACAACTAGGGAGAAAATAACACAATAACTTAAGTAAATCCCTCAGCAACCCACTCATCAGGTAGATACTTTATAGTAAAAACCACTTACAACCAACAACCTTACCATCTAGTAACCGAGAAAGTTCCAAATTTCTACGAGACTTTAAAGCCAACATTTCCTTTTCCATTACAACAACCTATTCAGAATGGGTAAGGGCATCCTCATAAGAACTAAGACTGGTTATGACAAAAAAGAAGAGAGAAAAATTGCGATACATAGGTGAGAGAGAATAAATGGAAAGAAAGTTAGCTAAAGCCTTTAGCTAAACCTAAAGAGTACAAAGTAGTAGAGCATTTACTTCTCTCAAAACAATAGGAAGATAAAGGTCATTAACAAAAACAACTAGAGAAGAGGAGGTAGGATCCCCGTGAGAAGAAGCCAGTTGAGTAGACAAAATAGGAGGTGAAAGAGGAGATAGAGTCAATGAAAACATGTAGGGGAGGATGATGATGTGTCACAGCATCTGAAGAGGTGAAAATGCTAGAGAAAAAAGGAGTAGACTCATAATACAAAAGCAATTGATAATTTTACTTCATAACTTTACAACTTACCATAATGATATGACACATGTAAATTAGTATTTTAATAATTATTTAAGATTTTAGTATTTTTAGCAATTGATGTTAATCTTCTTATTTAATTTTTATTATAATGACGTAGGAGTCTAATAGAATAAATTATGGAAAAAATGGTACCAAATATGAAGGAATTCAGAGGAAACATTCAAGTAGCATTTCAAAAGCGATGACCTAGATTGGGTGTGAGCTAGTTTATATACTAGTCTAGCTCGCATGTAAGACAAACAACACAATAAAAAGAAAATAACATAATAAAAAGAAAGGGAAATAACAAGCATAAATGACACTAATAACCTTAAATGACAACCAACACAATATTGAAAAAAGATACTTAGTTAACTATTATGCTCTTGCATTAGTTAAAATGAATTGAATCTTGAATTCTCAACAGAAACAACAGTATCATCTTGGGGAAATAGGTGTAAATATCAGTAACATTGAGGATTGAAGAAATATGCCAATCTTAGGGAAGGCTATTAAAATATGAGTTACTGCTAATCTTCTTTAAAATATGGAAAGGGTCGTATTTCTTTTTCTATAGCTTTGAATTGCAATAGTCGTTGCTTTTTGATATGAACCATAACCAACTCTCTTTCAATATACTCCTTATGCCTGCAGTGCTGATCAACTTGAGATTATATTAAGCATTCATGTGTTCAATATGCTCTTTGATTTCCTTATGGAATACTTGATAATCTTTAGCCAATGTACTGGTAGTCTTGCTTATAAGATTAGGACATTATTTAAGGTCCATCACAGTATTTGGCACCTTGGTATACACAATGCTAAAAGGAGATTACCAGTTGATTGATTAGCCAAACTATTGAGTGCAAATTCCACCTAGGGAACAACCATATCCCACTATTTAGGATGCTCATTAGTGATCTCAACATACTTCCAATGGCCCTATTAAGAACCTTAATTTGTCCATCACTCTGAGGATTATAAGCACTAATAAAATGTAGTGTAGTGTTAAATCTCTTCCATAGTTCTCACCAAAAATGACTCATAAACTTCACATCTCGATAAAAAGTAATTGTGATGGGCACACCATGCAATAAAACTATCTCCCTAAAAAATAATGATACAATATGACTATTATCACTAGCTTTTTACAAGGGACTACAGAGCACATTTAGAGAACCTGTCAATACTAGGGGTGTTCATAAATCGGCCCGGACCGGACCAAACCGTAAAACCGGACCGAACGGTTTTACAAATCAAATGGTCTGGTCTGGTTTGTATTTATTAAAACCGTTTTTTAAACGGTCGGGTCCGGTTTAAACCGGTCGAATCAGACCGGACCGGTTTAATAAATATATTAAAATTTTCACATTATTTTTCATTAAAGATGTCTAAAAAACCGAACCAAATCGAAAACCGAATCGGACCAGATCGGACCGAACGATTTTATAAATCAAACGGTCCGGTCTGGTTTATAATAATTAAAACCGTTTCAAACGGTCCAATCCGATTAAATATTTTTTCCCAAAACCGGACCGGACCGTTGGACACCCCTAGTCAATACTACTAAAATAGAGTCCATTCTTCTTTAGGTATTTAGTAGTCCCAAAATAAAATCCATACTCACTTCTTCTCAAATTGATTGAGATAATGGTATTAGAGTGTACAAACCAATGTTTTGAGTCCCCCCTTTAGATGCTTGACAAACAAGGCACCCTTGCACGTACTTGGTGGCTTGCATTCTCAAGTGTGGCCAATAATATTTTTCTTCCAAAAAGAAATGGTTTTATCCCTTTCTAGATGACCAATCAATCATCCAGCGTGTACTTCTTTAATTAATTGTTCCCTAAGAGAGCTCTTTGGCACACATAGTTGATTGCCTTTGAACAAGAACATATCTTGCAATAAGTAATCATGATTTGATTCACCCTTTTGAATTTTTGACCAAATGGAAGAAATTCTCATCCAAAGTATAATCATCAAGGAAACTTTCAAAACTAGTGAGTTCCTTTTTCAAAGTGACTAGTAACAAATACCTGGGACTAAAAGCATCTACCAGTTTATTTTGTTGGCCGAACTAATATTTGAAAACATAATTGAGGCGCTGTAAAAATATAACCCATCTCGTGTGTATCTTGGAAACAATTTTTTGTCAGTTGAGAAACTTCAATGCCAAATGGTCGCTATGCAGAACTTCTTTCTGTAGAAGATAATGCTCCCAATGCTTGAAAGCTTTAACAACAGCATACAATTCTTCGTAGGTTGACCACTTTTGTCTAACACTACTCAACTTCTCGTTGAAAAATTAATTTGATTTTTCATTCTGAGAAAGAACAACTCCTATTCCAAGAACTGAGGCATTTGTTTTAACTTCAAAGTTTACTAAAGCAAAGACTGCTAATTGACTCAACCTTTCTTTGGCTTCATGAAAACTTTGTACATGTTCTACTCCCATGCAACTAGTCATGTTTTAACTTCAAATGCTTGATCAAAGTTTGCTAAAGCAAGGACTTGTAATTGACTCAACCTTTCTTTGGCTTCATGAAAACTTTGTTCATGTTCTACTCCCCATGTAACTAGCCTTGTTTTATACAATTGGTTATTAGGCCATGGAAACTCCTCACCTCTTGCATGGATTGGAGACTAGACCAATTCACAATTGTCTCCACTCTCTTGGGATCTACCACAACACTATTTTCTCCAATAATAAACCGAAGAACAACAATTAGTTTGTGAAGAATTCATATTTCTTCAAGTTCATAGAGAGCTTGTTTGTTCTAAGTAAATCCATAATTACCCTTAGATGCTCCAAATGCGATTCGATGTCCTTACTATACACCAATAAGTCATCAAAATAGACCATGACAAAATCTGTGGTATAAAGCTTCAAAACTTGGTACATTAGTCTTATAAAAGTGTTTGATGCATTGCATAGCCCAAAGGGTATAACCAGCCATTCATATAAACCTTCATCTTAAAAGTTGTCTTCCACTCATCTCCGAGTTTGATTCTTATATGATGGTAGCTACTCCTAAGATCCAGTTTGGTAAAGTTCTTAGCCCCTTGAAGTTTGTCTAATATATCTTCCAATTGGGGAATGAGAAACCTATATTTGATGGTGATCTTATTGATAGCCCTACTATCAACACAAATTTTGTATGTACCATCCTTCGTGGTTACCAGTAGGGCAAGAATAACACGGACTTAGACTTTCTATAATCAATTTTTTCTTGAGCAAATCCTCTATAATATTCTGAAGTTCTTGATACTCTTCGAGAGTCAGACGATAATGGGGTAAGTTTGGAAGGGTAGCTTCAAGAATGAGATCAATTTGGCATTAAATGGATCTCATTGGGGGTAGTTTTGAATCCTGTTGGCAATTCATTTGGTGCAAGATTGGCATATTCATCTAAAAGAGACTTAGCCTTTTCAAGATGAGATTGTGTAGCTTCAGACTAAGAAATTGACATTAAAGCAATAATCATTTCATACTTTTTTTTCTCTTTTTCAAACTGTCCATAATTGACACTAAGTAACATCTTTTATTTTCCCACCATAGGGGTTTGAGGCACAAGTTTGTCATGGGTGGGAAGGAGAGCTATCTTTTTACCATTCCATTCAATCAAGTAGACATTGGACTTACCTTTGTTGGTGGCATTAACATCATACTGCAAGGGCCTCCCTAAAAGTATCTAGCACACATCCATATCAACCATGTCACAACTCACTTCATCTTGATAAAATTTCCCTATAAAAAGGGGTACCATGCATAGTTCTTGCACCCGTTTTAGTACCCATTTTAATCCATCCAATTTTATAGGGATGAGGGTGTTGAATCACTTATAACCCCAAAGCCTTAACCAATGCCTTGGAAACAATATTTTCGGTGTTGCCACAATTTATTATGACGTCACAAACCGTTTTGTCGTATGGTACATTGGGTTTTGAACAAAGCATGACGTTGGATAGCAACAAGTTGTTTAGAGGCTCGTAACAACTTTTGGACAATGCAATTGGTTGCTCTCTCTTCGTCATCACCAAATATGGCTTCAACACCTTCAATATCAGGCTCAGAATATTCAATTTCCTCATCGGAACCATCACATTCATCAACAAGATTAGCAACTCTCCTTTGAGGGCATTCATTGGACTTGTGTCTAGTTTGCACACACTTGAAACACTTCACTAGTGGTGGTTGCTTGTTGAAGGGATTCAATTTAAGGGGTGGGTTATTTTGTTTACGAATAGGCTTGTTTTGAGTAGAATGATCAAATTGGGCTTTTAGGGTATTAGAAGTGGTAGGGATTGAAGGAAGCTTGGTCTTATAATATGAATATATTTTGATAGACTCTTTTGGTGTAAGTGGGCTTTCTTGGTTTGGATAATTGGGATTCAACCTTGAGAACACAACTGTTGGCTTGGTTAACATTCCACACGATTTAATTCATCTCTATTCATTCTCGAAAAGGTGAATTTAAACTCTGAACATATCGAGACACCCTTTGGCACTCTTTTTTCCACATGTTGGCTCTCAACCCAAGCCTCCAAAACTTGTTTGTATACACAAGCATACTTAGTTTCTTACTTGCATTGGTGGCATTTTTCATACATAATTTGTTCATAGTCTAGAGGTAAGAACTACTAGATTAATACTTTTTCATTTGTTACCAAGTCACC
This sequence comes from Hippophae gyantsensis, assembly GCA_030763125.1. Classification (NCBI taxonomy): domain Eukaryota; kingdom Viridiplantae; phylum Streptophyta; class Magnoliopsida; order Rosales; family Elaeagnaceae; genus Hippophae; species Hippophae gyantsensis. The sequence goes on along the minus strand of CM061029.1, from coordinate 18,450,624 downwards.
ATAGGAGACCTATTAGTTTCCATTCTCTCATGTCGAACATGATCCCATCAAGCTAAAGCACCACCACATAGCTTATAGGCAACTAACTCGACTTTTTTCTCATCTAAAATATAAGGGTAGTTGAAAACCTTATCGACTATTTAGCCAGTCAATGAACTTTTTCAACTGTGACAGTCATCATTCCCTTAAGCTAAAATCCCTTAAGTTGAAACAAAAGAGAGTAAGACAAGACAAGGTAAGATGTCAGTCTCACATTGCTTGGGAAAGGATGATTATAATAGTTCATAAATATGAGTTCAACTTTAAATGGTATGAGACCTTTTAAGTAAAAGTCTAAAAAATAAACCATAAGAGCTTAGGTCCAAATATCATACCATGTGTTGGAAAAGGGGGTCAGAAATGGTATTAGAGTAAGGTTCAACCAGAAATGTGACCAATGAGGACGTCGAGCCCTCTATAGGAGTGATTGTCACAATCATCAATCCCTTAAGTCTGAGCAAGATAAAATAAGTTGTGCAGTCTCACATTGCTTGAGAAAGAAGGATTGTAATGATTCACAACTATGGATTCAACTCTAAATGGTACGAGGCTTTTTGAGTGAAAACCCAAGAACAAAACCATGAGGGCTTAGGACCATATGTTGGAGTGAAGTGTTAGGGCATTATAGATGGTAGCAAGGTGCAACCAAAAATGTAACCGAAGAAGTATTACCATTAAACCTAGATAAATAATTATTAAATTTATAATTAGATCATTCACATGGTTGAGGAGTGAACATTGGATGCCCAAACCTAAAATCAAAGTTGGAATAATGTTTGTTCACAAAACCCGTAGATGGACAGAGTCGTTGAAATGGACCAAAGTTATCATCATCAAAGTCTATTGGGCCATGGGTGAGCGAAGGTGGCTTTTCTATCCAACACAAAATGGGTATTATGGGATATCTAAATGGCAAACAGTACCCGGGTATGCTACGAGGGAGTTTTTGATTGTGTTCACGACGGAGCTGGGGGTGGTTTTCAAACAATGGGGGATGTTTGAGCTATTGATAGCTATCATGCACAGTTCAAGGTGTGTCGCAACTCGCGAGTAACCCTTGAAAGATTTTTTGTTAGGTTTCTCCATTCCTGTCGTGAGTAACTTTGGAAGCATCACGCAACAAGTCTCGCAAGGTTCATGCATGGGTTTTAGAAATGGTTCTCGCATAGCTTCTCAAAATGATTCATGCACATATTCTTTGCCCATGTGCTTGAAACTCCTTTGACAACTTTCAACTAGCTAGTTAGTGATTGCTTAGAGTGATTTTTGGAAGTTTTGTGAGATGTCATCAAGTCGTGGTTTGAATCGAGACTCCATTTCTTCCATCGATATCCAAACGTATCTTGTGTTGAGAACTTCATCACCCACAAGTTAATTGTCGTCTCCAAAAGTTGCCATCTGAGGTTAGGAAAAGGTTTTACCCATTAATACCAATCTGACGTAGGAGTTTGATAGAATAAATTTTGGAACAAAAATGGTGCCAAAAATGAAGGACAACTCGTTAGTTGCTACCTTCTAGTATATGTCATAAGCAAAATTCAGAGGAAAAATTCAAGTAATATTTCAAAAGTGATGACCTAGAGTGGGTGTGAGTTAGTTTATACACTAATACAACTCACACATAAGACAAACAACACAATAAAAGGAAAATAACATAATAAAGAGAGGGAGATAACAAGCATAATGACACTAAGAACCTTAAATGACAACCAACACAATACTAAAATAAGATACTTAGCTAACTATAATGCTCCTACATTAATTCGGTTTAAAACACATTAGTCATTTAAGGCCCATTAGGTTGTCTGTTTTATTTAGTTTCTTAGTTGTAATAGATAGACTTGTATTATTGATGGAATCGTCTCTCCCCATTGTTATGTTTTTATTCATGTCTCAATTCTTCTAAATTCTTAACTCTATTTCTTGCTCCACTTTTCCAATTATGATATTTTTTTTTTCATTTCTCTCTCCCAATTCTTTTCTTATTACATGATGTAACTTATAATCTATAAAAAAGAAAAAAGATGCCCCAAAAATAAAATTATCTACTTAGCATAAGTAGCCATGGGCCTCTAGTGGTATTTTCCCCCTAAATTTATTTTCACTCTCTTTAGTTTTATTTATTGCCTACATATTTTTATATTTTTAATCTTCTACTATAATATCATTGTCCTTTTCTATTTTTTTACTTGATTTTACCATTACCCTTTACATTAGTGTGTTTATGATCATTCATTGACCTATAAATTAAAATTAAAATATTAAGTGAAATAACCCATAAAGATATTGTCAAGTGAGTAGAGTGTAAAATAATAAGAAGCATAGAGAGTGAGAGAGCAGACACTGAATCAGAATAACACCTATTGTGGAAATGATTTCTAATGCCTTTTAAAAATCTTAAAATTTTGAGTCATACAAAACCTGGTAACTCAATAAGATGACTGTTCTTGAAATGACTCACACAGTAAACATAAGAAACAGAAATTTGATAGAGAAATTCCTTATGAAGTGCTCGAGTAAGTATCATCATCCTAAAGAAGAAAATCTTACCCTATGAAAAAAATTGTTGCAATGTATTTGGACTCCAAACTGGGTTCATTTCTTGTAGATATTATAATCTGCCCTTTATATTGAGTACTTTGACGGAAGTTGCGCAAAAGGCCATGTAGATCATTATCATCAATGGTACTTGAACTTGCAACGATGCATATAATTATGCCGTTCATGTCCTAAGGATACACAAGAGGAAAAAAATTACTATAAGTGAAATAGAAAATAGCCTCAGAATACTAAAACAATTAGCTTCTGATCACAGGACATCAGAAACAGCTAAGAAAAAGAAGATTTAGCTAATTTGAAATAAAGTATTTAAAGGAGCTTACAATGACAACGCATCGATAACATAACTGGTGCTACTCACCATTGCTAAACATATACAAACTTTAATTTATGATACCATCAGACTCACAAAGTGTGCATGCATATAGGAACTGGATCAATGGACACAATTTTTTCACTTCATTATCTCAAGGGTTGAGATTTGTAAGGGAATGAAGAGAGAAAATTGATCATTTAAATCTTAAAAGTTAAAATAAGAGTAAAAAAATGTGGAATATTTTATATCCACTAATCCTATATACATATGCAACTTACCTTATGGACATATAAAAAGGGTCAAATGGTCTTTCATTTAAATTAATTTGACTTAGTTTACTTTTAAGGTTTAGATTTCTCAATTCAAGGTTTAGGATTCCATGATAGGGTTGCTATTTACAATTCTAAAGTATAAAGTTGTTGATTTTTCATAGTTATTGTTGAATTAGAAAAATATTACTTTATTAAATTGAAAAGAGGATACATAATCTATATGTATAGATATAGCTAAGTATGTAGAATAACTAAACTACCCTTAGTTTTAACTCTTTCTCACAAGCTAGAGCATAAATATTCAGCATGTTCAACTTGGAACAAACTAAGCTTTTGGTAACAACCTTAGTAAATATATCTCTTAATTGCTCATCTGATTTAACATAAGGAGTACAAATGTCCCCCTTCATTATAACCTCTCTAATGAAGTAGCAATCTACTTCTATATGTTTGGTTCGCTCATGAAACATAGATTACTTGCAATATAGATCGCATCTTGGTTATCACGGTATATAGTCAAAGGACTCTTCACTCCAATACCCATTTCATTCATCATATATATAATTCACATCAATTCATATGAAGTGTGAGTCATGGCTCCATATTCCGCTTAGTACTAGAATGGGCTACCATATTTTGCTTCTTATTTCTTCAAGTAACCAGGATTCCTCCGATAAAAGTACTATCATATAGTAGATTTTTTATCGATACGTGAAACTACCCAATATGTATCAAAATAACTCATGATATCCAAATTTTGACCTCTCTTATAGACGACCCTCATTGCAATAGTTCCTTTAGATACATGAGAATACAACATATAACATCCTAATGTATTTTCCTAGGAGTTTCCATGAATTGGCTAACAACTCCTACAACAAATGTTATATCTGGTCTAGTTACAGTAAGATAATTGAATTTCCTTAACAAGCTCTTGTATCTCCTTTTGTCACTGAAAACTTCACTTCATTCAAATCAGAATTTGGGCCTATTGAAACAAGATATCAACATACCAATATATTTTAATGATTTCTTATAAATTTTGGTTTTATGGATATGTTTTTGTTAGAAAAAATTAAATTGAATTGCATTAAACTTTATTAGCGGGAGGCCGTATCAATGGACAGCTTAGATGTCCATAACAACTTTGTTGTGTTCCATTGACAGCTTAGCTGTAATTTGTTGTTCATATTCATTTAGTTGTACACAGCTACTGTCCATAGTCTTTTTAGCTGTAAATAATTGTCCATAAACAGTTGTCCATAGACAGCAATTCATGGTTGTCCATAAACAGTTGTCCATAACTGTCCATCGACAGTTTTTTTGTATTTTGTAGGTTGTATTTTGTAAAGTCTATAAATAGAAAGAAATCATAAAACCAAATCATTTGGTCATTTTCATACAACATTCTTGACTTATTTCTGACATAGTATCAAAGCTTTTTTGAGAAAAAATTCGGTTTTCTATTTCTGAGGAAATCTTCATTAATATTTTTTTAGCATTTTCTGCTAAACAAGTGTTCTTCGACAATCTCTATTTAAAGTCGTTTTCTCGATTTCTTTAATTTCAGCATTATATTTCTCAGGAAATCTTCATTGATATTTTCTAGCGTTTTTTTGCCAAACAAGTGTTCTTCGGCAATCTCTGTTTAAGGTCCTCATCTTGGTTTCTTTAATTTTTTTAAATATTTTTCGGGTTTCATTTACTTGCAATGGACACTGCACCAGTGTGTGTTAAGTTTACGGGAAAAAATTACTCTACCTGGGTTTTCCAGTTTGAACTTTTCCTTTGGAGCCATATTGATGGCATAGATGTTACACCAGCATCTAATACTGTCAACTCTAAAGAAGTCGTGTCTTTTCCTTCTTGGGTTGTGCTTAATGCTCGAATCATGTCTTGGCTTCTTCGTTCGGTGGAACCACATATCGTCACCAACTTGATGGCTCATCGCTCTGCTCATTCCATGTGAAATTTTTTGAAGAAAGTTTATCATCAAGACAATGATGCTCGTCGCTTTCAATTGGAACATGCGATTGTCATGTTCCAACATGGTAATCTTTCCATCCAGGATTATTACTCGACATTTTTGACTCTTTGGCATGAATACGCTGATTTAGTTACAACAAATGTAACTGTTGCTGTTATATCAACTATTCAAAATCTTCACAGGACTAGTCAATGTGATCAATTTCTTATGAAATTACGCCCGGAATATGAATCAGTTTGCTCTTCGCTATTGAACAGATCTCATGTTACTTCTCTACATATTTGTTTTAGTGAGTTACTTTGCAAAGAACAACGTCTAAGTACTCAAGTTATTCTGCAACAATCTTATGACAATTCCACGACAACAACTATGGCTTATGCAGTCCAAGGGCGTGGATCATATATGCCTTTTAAAAATTTGCAATGTTTATACTGCAAAGAATATGGACATATTGCTGCCAATTGTCCTAAAAAATATTATTCTTATTGCAAGAAAAATGGTCCTACTATCAAAGAAAGTCGTATTTGTCCCCAGAATCATCAGGCCTAAGCATTTCAGACTTTTATTGTTGTTCCTCCAGTAGCACCTACTGTAACACATGTGACTTCCTCAGGTGCTTCTCCTAATCTTCCACCTCCTGTAGCAACTTACTGCACTCCTGAAATGGTGCAACAGATGCTAATTTTGGCATTATCTGCAATGGGATTTTAAGGTAAAAATTCTACTACACTTTGGTATGTAGACTCAGGGGCTTCTAATCATATGACAAATACTCCCACAACTTTGTCTCATGTTCGACCTTATGTTGGCCAATCTACTATTCAAAAAGCCAATGGTAGTTCTTTGCCAATCAAAGTTGTTGGAAATGCTTCTTCTACATTTACTGGTGTGTTTCTTGCTCCTCAACTTTCTACAAATCTCATTTCTGTTGGTCAATTAGTTGATAACAATTGTGTTGTTAACTTTTCTGGTGATAGTTGTGTTGTGCAGAAACAAGTAACAGGGGAGCCGATCGCGAATTGACCTAAAGTGAAACATTTGTTTCCATTACTTTTACCTATTCCAACACTTTATCCAATTCCTATTAAGTCTTTTACTTGTAATAATATTCCTAATCTATGTATGGTGTGGCATCGTCGTTTAGGTCATCCTAATACTCAAGTTTTATCTCATATATTGAACTCGGGCTTTCTTGGTAATAAAGAACTTTCTTCTTTCCCTTTTGAATGTGATTATTATAAACTTGGTAAAAGCAAAACTCTTCCATTTCTTTTACATGCTAGTAGAGCTTCTCACTGCTTTTATCTTATTCACAGTGATGTTTAGGGACCTTCCCCGATTACTTCACATGAAAAATTTAAATACTATGTAACTTTCATTGATGATCATAACAGATTCACTTAGGTTTATTTTCTTCGCTCTAAATCTGAGATTTTTCGTACTTTCACCGAGTTTTTAGCATATACTGAAAATCAATTTTCTACAAATATTAAGACATTTCGCACAGATTCTGGTGGTGAATATTTGTCCACTGAGTTTCAGGTATTTTTGGCTTCTAAAGGTATTATCCATCAACGTTCATGTCCTACTACTCAACAAAATGGAGTAGCTGAGTGCAAAAATCATCTTCTTGATATGGTACGTACTCTCTTGTTAGAATCTTCTGTTCTATCCATGTTTTGGGTTGAGGCTCTAAAGACTGCTACTCACTTGATTAATCGTTTACCTTCTCAAGTTTTGCACATGGAATCTCCCTATTTTCGTTTGTTTACTAAGCAACCTAATTATGATAATCTACGTATCTTTAGTTGTGTATGTTTTGTTCATTTACCACTTCACGAGCGAAATAAATTATCTATTCACTCTGTTAGATGTGTATTTTTAGGATATAATGTATGTCAAAAGGGATTTGTTTGCTATGATCCTACGTTACATCGTACACGCATTTCTAAGAATGTCATTTTCTTTGAAAATCAACATTTTTTTCCTGTGTCTTCTGTGCCCTCTTCTTTACTGTTTAAGCACCAATTCTTAGCTTTTCCTCAAAATAGTTCTCGCTTCAAACCAGGAATGGTATATACAAGACAATCCTGCCCACAATCTCTTCTGGTAGCTCACCCGATATTTGATCCTAACATACACTAGAGTCAGTTGCAGTACTTCCAGAGCCTCTAGTACGTCGCTCTTCTCAAGTGTCTGTACCCCCTGATAGGTATGGTTTTTCTTCTGACAATTTTCTTTCAGCTCTTACTAGTGCATTATCCAATTTTGATATTCTCACATGCTACTCACATGCTGTCAAGCATGATTGTTGATGCCAAGCTATGCAGGAAGAAATTGCTGCTCTTAAGGCAAATCACACCTGGGACATTGAGTCTTGTCCTTCCACTATAGTTCCTCTGGGTTGCAAATGGGTTTATTCAGTAAAAGTTCGCTCTGATGGAAGTTTGGATTATTATAAAGCTCGGCTTGTTATCCTTGGGAACAAACAAGAATATGGTATTAATTACGAGGAGACCTTTGCTCCTGTGGATAAAATGACTACTGTTCGAACGATTCTAGCTCTTACTGCTTCCAATGATTGGCCACTACATCAGATGGATGTTAAGAGTGCTTTCCTTCATGGAGATCTTAAAGAATGTATTTATATGAAGCCACCTCCAGGGTTGTTTTCCTCTCCGACATCCAATGTGTGTAAACTTCGTCGCTCTCTTTATGGTCTTAAACAAACTCCACGAGCATGGTTTGAAAAATTTCGAACCACTTTATTACAATTTTTTTTCATGCAGAGCAAGTATGACACTTCATTGTTTCTTCGAAAATCAGACATGGATATTGTTGTCCTTTTGGTTTATGTTGATGATATTATGATCACTGGTTCTGATTCTACTTTACTTGTCCAGCTCAAGACTCATCTCTCACAATCCTTTCATATGAAGGATCTTGGGTCTCTTATATATTTTCTTGGTCTTGAGGTGCATCGTAGCCCCTTTAGTATTTCCCTCAATCAACACAAATATGATAGTGATTTGGTGACTACAGTTGAACTGCAAGAAACTACCTTTGTTGATACTCTCATGGAATTAAATGTCAAACTTCGCAAGGAGGAAGGTGACTTACTTGTTGATCTCAACTTATATCAGAAATTGGTGGGTAGTCTTGTCTATCTCACCATCATTAGACCAGATATTTCTTTTGTTGTACAACAATCAACCAATTTCTTCAGGCTCCTCGTCATCTTCATCTGGCTACTATCTGTCAGATCATACGCTATGTTCAGGGCATTTCTGCACGTGGCTTATTCTTTCCTTCAGGCAATTCTCTTCGTATAGCGATGCTAATTGGGCTGATTGTGCTGATACACGTCGCTCCATCACTGGTTGGTGTATGTTTTTAGGTGATGCATTGATCTCCTGGAAGAGTAAGAAGCAAGACAGAGTTTCTAAGTCATCTACAAAATCTGAGTATCGAGCAATGTCTCTTGTTTGTTCCGAAATTATTTGGCTTCGAGGTTTGCTAACTAAGTTAGACTTCTATGAGACCGATCCTACACCTTTACAAGCGGATAATACAAGTGCTATTCAGATTACGGCAAATCCGGTCTATCATGAGCGCACAAAGCATACTGAAGTCGATTGTCACTCTATCCGTGAAGCCTTTGAAGCTCGTGTTATCACTCTTCCACATATTTCTACTAAACTACAAATTGTTGATATCTTCACCAAGTCTCTCACTCGTCATCAACATTGCTTCCTAAGTCACAAATTAATGCTTATTGATCAACCCGCATCGATTTGAGGGGGGCTGTCAATGGATAGCTTAGCTATCCATAACAGCTTTGTTGTAATTTCCATATTCATTTAGTTGTACACAGTTGTTGTCCATAAGCTTTTTAGCTGTAAATAATTGTCTATAAGCAGCTGTCCATAGACAACAATCCATGGTTGTCCATAGTTGTCCACAGCTGTCCATAGACAACAATCCATGGTTGTCCATAGTTGTCCACAACTGTCCATAGATAACTTTGTTGTATTTTGTAGGTTTGTTGTATTTTATAAAGTCTATAAATAGAAAGAAATCATAAGATCAAATCATTCGGTCATTTTCATAAAACATTTTTGACTTATTTCTGACAGGCCGGTAGATTTTGAATAGATGAATGTCTCAAAAAGTTATAAAAAAAAGATGAAAAATAAAATGGTTAAAATGAGCAAAATTGACTTAAAATAACTATAGTGTCCACACGTGTAATAATAAAGTGACTAAAGTACAATAATTTAAAACAAAGTGATTAATGTGTCCAATTTGTGAAAATAAAGTGACCCTCAAATGCACTTTTTCCAAATTTAAATGGATCAGGTTAAAAGAGAAAATATATAATATTAAGGGTCAAGATTTGGAAAAAAATTATTATAATCAATAAATCTAACAAATTATATCTAAATGTTAAATTACTCCTATGTAATGACGAATATGTGATTCTGTGTACTTGATTTTTGTCTTATTTTAGAAGTTATTAACTATTTTCAAATTTTAAATTGTGATAGCATCTATACCATTAATTTAAACTATTCTATAGTTAAGATGATTGGTTAGATTCATTAGTTAACAATATTAGTATCTGAAACGTCCCCAATATTAAATTATAAATTCGTACAATTTTATGCACAATTAAAATAACAAAATAGTATTGTATTGCCATTTAATGAAATTACTAATTCAGATTTGATAACAGATACGTTATATGTTTTAAAATATCGTAATGCTCTACTTTAGTAGTATTTTGTTGTACTTGTGTACTATTTTAAGAATTTTTATATGATATATATTTGATGATAAGATTTACCTTTTTCTTCTTACATAACCCAACTTTTAGACTCATCTCATTTTAATCGAGAAATTGAAGATATGTTTTAATTTTTGATACATCTTTAACATATGAGACACATTTTCAAATTTGTTTTTTTAAAATATGTTTTCATAAATATAAAGATAAAAAAATATTAATATTATAAAATAAACATTTAAAACATGTATCGAACAAATGCTCCATGTTTCAAAAATTGAACATATGTTTAACGCATTTAAACATATGTTTATTACCTTATAAAAAATTTGAACTTATGGGAAGCACAGTAGAAGGGATTAAAAATTAAACTCAAAATATGAAGGGTGTTAGCTTATTGTCACGACCTTAAACTTCAAATAGCAATCGTGCGACACTTAGCACGGTTCGTTGCACTAAACCTGCCTTTCATCCGAACGAAACTCTCCAAAGATATTAGAAAGAGACTTAGAGATTGAGAGGATTCAAAAGCAAAGCAAGAACTTGAGAGAGAGTTTGTAAAGAATGCCTTGTATTGCTTTAGAGAGAGATTATCTTACAATTTCTCAAGATTTTTTAAGATGAATACAAATAAAGACCAATGGGTCTATTTATAATGTGACTCCAAGCTTAAGGTTATGCCACAACTTTCTAGACCATTCTAAGTCTAGAATGTACAAGAGTGTTCTAATTTTATCTACAATATGCCATAAGGTTCTAAGACCTTCTAGCCAATTCTAGAGTCTTCTAGGAGTGTCTAGTTCCTTCATGCTAGTTCTACAATGTTCCGTAAGCTTCTAGAGACTCTCACATCCTTCATGAACCATCCGGCACGTTCTAGAATATTCCAACACCTTCGAGCATGCTCTAGAACATTCTAGAGTCTTCAAGACTTGAGTTGAGTCCATCCAACTCTAGCTCCTTCTAGACATCTCTAAGCCATTCTACAACTTTTCCATGTAGAAGAGTCTAGATGCTTTAGGTAACTACCATTTATTTGGATTTTAAGGAACATTTTGAACGAGACGTAACATTATGCACCTAAATTATCATTATATATTTTTGTTTATATTAAAAATGTTTCATACTTTGAGATTCTCCATTAAAGAATTTATAATATATAAAATATCAGGTGTATATCAACCTAGTTGGTAAAAAAATTTAGCGTCACCATTGCATGTATGGAACTGTACAATTTCTAATTTCAAACTGGCCCATACCTTGACACCCGCAGTGAGGAGAGGGCAGTCACATACGGCCCGTAGAATTGAAGTTTGTAAGCTGTGACCAGTGCCAATTCGAACTTTTGCTTCTTTATAACTTTCTAAAATCTGTACGATAGCATTGCCTTAGAAAAGAGCCATAAATCAAGAAAACAAAATCTCTACAAAGCTTCGGAAAGAGAACATGTAAGGTTATAGTACCATGTGAATTTAAAATGAATAAGAAGATAAAGAAAAAGAACATTACATAAATAAATTTGAATAATAACAGTTTATGTAATGTGTAAATATAGATTATTATTGTGCAAATGAAAAAAAAATGGTTAGAAACTCACATTAAGTACCTCCGAAGCTTTAACATCTTTTAGATCGCTATCCAACACATCAATAAGCCTTCTATTCTTATCCTAGAGTACCCCAGTCAAATCAGATCCGAATCAGGATAGCAAGACTTGAAAGAGTCAAACAGATATTAAAAACGGAAAAAAAAAAGCTTACAGATGTGAGGACTGATACAGCAGTCATGGCCAGCAACACAACATTATTTGCAGTCCTCACAGCCTCATCTAAAGTAACCAAGTCCTTTGTGAGTATCATGTCTGTATCAACATCTGTTGATAAAACCAAACAATATAACATGAGATGAGAGTAATCTTTAGTACGTCCACAAAAGTCTTCAGAAACAATATACAATAAGGGAATGATAGGAGGAAAAAGAAAAATATTACAACCATGTGCCAAGACCTTCAATAAAACCGGTAGCCCAATATGTACTCATAAACTCTGTTAAAGCATTATACGACAAAAATACAGGGGAAATTTTGATAAAATCAAACAATATAGCATGAGACAAATATATAGTAGGTCGCAAAAACCTCCAGAAACAATATACAAATGTACAAATAATGTCAAAAATAAGTCAAAAATGTTGTATGAAAATGACCGAATGATTTGGTCTTATGATTTCTTTCTATTTATAGACTTTACAAAATACAACAAACCTACAAAATACAACAAAGCTGTCTATGAACAGTTGTGGACAGCTGTTTATGGACAGTTTGTGGACAGTCATGGATTGTTGTCTATGGACAGCTATGGACAGCTGTTTATGGACAATTATTTACAGCTAAATAGACTATGGACAACAGCTGTGTACAACTAAATGAATATGGACAACAAATTACAGCAAAACTGTTATGGACAGCTAAGCTGTCAATGGAACACAGCAAAGCTGTTATGGACAGCTAAGCTGTCCATTGACAGCCCCCCTCAAATTGATGCGGGTTGATCAATAAGCATCAATTTGCGACTTAGGAAGCAATGTCGATGACGAGTGAGAGACTTGGTGAAGATATCAACAATTTGTAGTTCAGTAGAAATATGTGGAAGAGTGATAACACGAGCTTCAAAGGCTTCACGGATAGAGTGACAATCGACTTCAATATGCTTTGTGCGCTCATGATAGACCGGATTGGCCATAATCTGAATAGCACTTGTATTTTCGGCATGTAAAGGTGTAGGATCGGTCTCAGAGAAGTCTAACTCAGCTAGCAAACCTCAAAGCCAAATAATTTCAAAACAAGCAAGAGACATTGCTCGATACTCAGATTCTGTAGATGACTTAGAAACTTTGTCTTGCTTCTTACTCTTCCAGGAGATCAATGCATCACCTAAGAACATGCACCAACAAGTGATGGAGCAACGTGTATCAGCACAGCCAGCCCAATCAGCATCGCTATAAGCAACAAGACGAAGAGAATTGCCGGAAGGAAAGAATAAGCCACGGGCAGAAGTGCCCTAAACATAACGTATAATCCGACGGACAGTAGCCAGATGAAGATGACGAAGAGCTTGAAGAAATTGACTGACTTGTTGTACAGCAAAAGAAATATCTGGTCTAGTGATGGTGAGATAGACAAAGCTACCTACCAATTTCCGATATAAGCTGGGATAAACAAGTCACCTTTCTCTTTGCGAAACTTGACATTTAATTCCATGAGAGTATCAACAGAGGTAGCTTCCTGCAGTTCAGCTGTAGTCACCAAATCACCAACATATTTGTGTTGATTGAGGGAAATACTAGAGGGGTTACGATGCACCTCAAGGCCAAGAAAATATGTAAGAGACCCAAAATCCTTCATATGAAAGAATTGTGAGAGATGGGTCTTGAGCTGGACAAGTAAAGTAGAATCAGAACTAGTGATCACAATATCATCAACATAAACCAAAAAGACAACAATGTCCATGTCTGATTTTCGAAGAAACAATGAAGTGTCATACTTGCTCTGCATGAAAGAAAATTGTAATAAAGTGGTTCAAAATTTTTCAAACCACGCCCGTGGAGCTTGTTTAAGACCATAAAGAGAGTGACGAAGTTTACACACATTGGATGTCGGAGAGGAAAACAACCCTGGAGGTGGCTTCATATAAATACATTCTTTAAGATCTCCATGAAGGAAAGCATTCTTAACATCCATCTAATATAGTGGCCAATCATTGGAAGCAGCAAGAGCTAGAATCGTTTGAACAGTAGTCACTTTAGCCACAGAAGCAAAGGTCTCCTCATAATTAACACCATATTCCTGTTTGTTCCCAAGGACAACAAGCCGAGCTTTATAACGATCCAAACTTTCATCAGAGCGAACATTGATTGAGTAAACCCATTTGCAACCCAGAGGAACTATAGTGGAAGGACAAGACTCAATGTCCCAAGTGTGATTGGCCTCAAGAGCAACAATTTCTTCCTGCATAGCTTGGCACCAACAATCATGTTTGACAGCATGTAAGTAGCATGTGGGAATATCAAAATTGAACAATGCAGTAATAAGAACTGAAATAAAATTGTCAGAAGAAAAACCATACCTATCAAGGGGTACAGACACTCGAGAAGAGCGACGTACCAAAGGCTCTTGAGGTGCTACAACTGATTGACTTTGGTGTATGTTAGGATCAGATATCGGGTGAGCCACCGGAAGAGACTGTGGGCGGGATTGTCTTGTATATATCATTCCTGATTTGAAGCGAGAACTGTTTTGAGGAAGAGCTAAGAACTGGTGCTCAAAAGAGAGAAGGACTAAGTAGAAGAAGAGGGCACAAAAGACACATGAAAAAAATGTTGATTTTCAAAGAAAATAACATTCCTAGAAATGCGTGTACGATGTAATGTAGGATCATAGCAAACAAATCCCTTTTGACACACATTATATCCTAAAAATGCACATCTAATAGATTGAGCAGATAATTTATTTCGCTCATGAGGTGATAAATGAACAAAACATATACAACCAAAGATACAAAGATTATCATAAATAGGTTACTTAGTAAACAAACGAAAATAGGGAGATTCCATGTGCAAAACTTGGGAAGGTAAACGATTAATCAAGTGAGTAGCAATCTTTAGAGCCTCAACCCAAAACATGGATGGAACAGAAGATTCTAACAAGAGAGTACGTACCATATCAAGAAGATGACGATTTTTGCGTTCAGCTACTCCATTTTGTTGAGGAGTAGCAGGACATAAACGTTGATGGATGATACCTTTAGAAGCCAAAAATACCTGAAACTCGGTGGACAAATATTCACCACCAGAATCTGTGCAAAATGTCTTAATATTTGCAAAAAATTGATTTTCAACATATGCTAAAAACTCGGTGAAAGTACGAAAAATCTCAAATTTAGAGTAAAGAAAATAAACCCAAGTGAATCTGCTATGATCATCAATGAAAATTACATAGTATTTAAATTTGTCATGTGAAGTAATCGGAAAAAGACCCCAAACATCACTGTGAATAAGATCAAAGCAATGAGAAGCTCTACTAGCATGCAAAGGAAATGAAAGAGTTTTGCTTTTACTAAGTTTACAAGAGACATTCAAAAGGCAAAGAAAAACGTTCTTTATTACCAAGAAAGCCCGAGTTCATTATATGAGATAAAACTTGAGTATTAGGATGGCCTAAACGACGATGTCACACCATACTTAGATTAGGAATATTATTACAAGCAAAAGACTCAATAGAAGAAATTGGATAAAGTGCTAGAATAGGTAAAAATAATGGAAACAAACGTCCCACTTTAGGTCAATTCGCGATCGACTCCCCTGTTACCTGGTCCTGCACAACACAACCATCACCAGAAAAGTTAACAACACAATTGTTATCAACTAATTGACCAACAGAAATGAGATTTGTAGAAAGTTGAGGAGCAAGAAACACACCAGTAAATGTAGAAGAAGCATTACCAACAACTTTGATTGGCAAAGAACTACCATTGACTTTTTGAATAGTAGATTGGCCAACATAAGGTCAAACATAAGACAAAGTTGTGGGAGTATTTGTCATATGATTAAAAGCCCCTGAGTCTACATACCAAAGTATAGTAGAATTTTTACCTTAAAATCCATTGCAGATAATGCCGAAATTAGCATCTGTTGTACCATTTCAAGAGTACAGTAAGTTGCTACAGGAGGTGGAAGATTATGAGAAGCACCTGAGGAAGTCACATGTGTTATAGTAGGTGCTACTGGAGAAACAACAATAAAAGTCTGAAATGCTTGGGCCTGACGATTCTGGGGACGAATACAACATTCTTTGATAGTAGGACCATTTTTCTTACAATAAGAACAATATTTTTTAGGACAATTGGCAGCAATATGTCCATATTCTTTGCAGCATAAACATTGCAGATTTTTAGAAGGCATATATGATCCACGCCCTTGGGCTGCATAAGCCATAGTTGTTGTCGTGGAATTGTCATAAGATTGTTGTAGAATAGCTTGAGTATTTAGACGTTGTTCTTTGTGAAGTAACTCACCAAAACAAATATCCAGAGAAGTAACATGAGATCTGTTCAATAGCGAAGAGCAAACTGATTCATATTCCGGGCGTAATTTCATGAGAAATTGATCACGCTGACTAGTCCTGTGAAGATTTTGAATAGTTGATATAGCAGTAAGAGGAACATTTGCTATAACTAAATCAGCATATTCATGCCAAAGAGTCAAAAATGTCGAGTAATAATCCTGAATGGAAAGACTACCATGTTGGAACATGCGATTCGCATGTTCCAACTGAAAGCGATAAGCATCATTATCTTGATGATAAACTTTCTTCAAATAATTCCACATGGAGTGAGCAGAGCGATAAGCCATCAAGTTGGTAACGATATGTGGTTCCACAGAACTAAGAAACCAAGACATGATTCGAGCATCAAGAACAACCCAAAAAGGAGAAGACACGACTTCCTTAGAGTTGACAGTATCAGATGTTGGTATAACATCTGTGCCATCAATATGGCTCCAAAGGTCTTTTCCATTGAGGAAAAGTTCAAACTGGAAAACCTAAGTAGAGTAATTTTTCCTGTAAACTTAACACACTGGTGCAGTGTCCATTACAAGTAAATAAAACCTGAGAAATATTCAAAAATAATTAAAGAAACCAAGATAAAGACCTTAAACAGAGATTGCCGAAAAACACTTGTTTGGCAAAAAAAACGCTAGAAATTATCAATGAAGATTTCCTCAGAAATATAATGCTAAAATTAAAGAAACCGAGAAAATGACTTTAAACAGAGATTACCAAAAAACACTTGTTTAGCAACAAACACTAAAAAAATATTAATGAAGATTTCCTCAGAAATAGAAAACCAAATTTTTTTCTCAAACAAGCTCTGATACCATGTCATAAATAAGTTAAGAATGTTGTATGAAAATGACCGAATGATTTGGTCTTATGATTTCTTTTTATTTATAGACTTTACAAAATACAACAAAATTGTTTATGGACAATTTGTGTACAGTTGTGGACAGCTGTTTATGGACAATTTGTGTACAGCCATGGATTGTTGTCTATGAATAGATATGGACAGCTGTTTATGGATAATTATTTACAGCTAAATAAACTATGGACAGCAGTTGTATACAACTAAATGAATATAGACAACAAATTACAGCAAAACTATTATGGACAGCTAAACTGTCAGTGGAACACAGCAAAGCTGTTATGGACAGCTAAGCTGTCCATTGACAAATAGTACTTGAAAGAAAAAGGAGGAAAAATTACAAAATATTGCAACTATGTGCCCACAACTTCACCAATACAATGGGAAGCCTACTCTGTTGGAGCATTATATCACATATGTGCCTGGGATAAAAAAGAACTGAGCAAATAGAGAAAGAAGGAGAGAGATTTGGGTTTCCAAGCATGATTATTGCCGGATCAATAAGTGTCAACATAGTTGTTTGAGAAATTAAAGAGAGGAAGTATGAAATCTCCATCATCCATTCTGATTATATTGAGAATACATGAGATATTTGTACAAATCAGCACATTTTCGAACAAGTATAAACCTAACAATACTCTACATAGAATTCTTTCCTGAAAATGAAATAAGTACTACATTGAAAGTAACATATTTTATTTCCCAACATCACTCAACCTAGAAACATAATATGCATTGCCCAACTTGGACCAAATGCAAAAGACACTAACATAATGAGCAAAAGATGTTAGAGAAGAGTTAGCAACCAATCCTCCCAAAAGCTCAAGTTGCTAAGAGGTGGGCTAATTATTCTCTTATATGTTATATTGGGGTTTTAAAACTCCCCCTCACTTGATGGACCTTTTTGATTTGTTTTGTTTTGTTTTTAACAGTTTCTCTAAATTAATGGACTCTCACTTGTGGCCTAAGTAAAGTGATGGACTTTACTTGCGGGTTGAATAAATAGTTTTGAAGGCCCATCAAGTGAAGTTAGACAAAATCTCATCGACTGAATAGATAATAAATAACTTTTTGAAGGGGCCGTCAAGTGGAGATAGTCTTTAAGTGAGATAAAAATGAAAGAAAGAGTCTCATTTAATATTGATAAAATTTTGGAATTGAGAAAGTTTAAACCTATAACCTTAGGCTCTGATACCATGTTAAAGAAGAATTAGTAACCACTTCTCCTAAAATCTCAAGCTACCAAGAAGGGGATAATTACTCTCTTATATGTTATATTTGAGTCTTAAAAAAAGGGAAACAACGAGCAAAACTTTAAAAATAATAATAATAATAATTTAAACATACAGGTCTTTGTTTTAGTCTATCTACACTTGAATGGAAGTTCAACCGCAATTAGTAACCAAGTAAATACAACTTATAATTGATGCAATAGAGAAATATAGTAATTTTGGAATAATGTTTTACTTTCCATATTTTGAAATCCACTTATATTTAGTTATATTATTTTGTTATTGCTATTTAGTTCTCTCTTATTTCAATCCCTGACATAATTTTCCCTTCTCTTCTTTTGATTTCTTTTCCCTTCCATTTTACATTGATAATATCAATTTGTTGACAACACAAATATAAATAAAGGGAGCAACAATGGTACGTCAAAAAGTAATAGTACAGAGTATCAAAAAAGAGAATAGATTCACTTGAGGAGCACACCGAAAATAAAAATTATGAACAGAAAGAAACCATAAAATTTGGAGAGAAATAAGATAGAGTTTCATGAATAGAAACTTTCATAGAATGGAAGAGTAACAAAGTAGAAAAGACATTCATAAGTGGTAATGTAATAGACAAAAAGATTGATAATATTTGTTTGTCTGGTTGATAAGAACTCAAATTCTGAATCTCTGATGCAATCCATCTCATGGTGAAATAAAAATTTATTCATTGTATAATAAAACTATAAGCCATTATTCTTATTTTCTTCGATGTAGGTTTCTATTTGATTTAAGAATGCTTTTTGTTTATTAAAAGGTTCTATTTTGATTATAACTTCTCAGGTTGCTTGAAGCCTAGAACTCTGGCTGGCTATAGAACTCTTTGAAGCTGTTTTTATTTTACAGAAAAATTACTTTATTAATTTCTTAATATCAGATCCCTTTATATATACATTTGTTATGCTTAATCCACTGCTGAAAGTTATTAGTATACAGCTGTAAATCATCCTGAAAACAGGAAACTAACATCCTAAAAACAGAGGTTGGTTCCACCTTGAAAATCAGGAAACTATCCTCCTAAAATCAGAGGTTGGTTCCACCTTGGAAATCAGGAAACTAACCATACTCCTAAGTTGATTTCCTACACTCTCCCTCAAGCTAGGCAATATATGTTTTTCAAACCAAGTGCTACATTTAACTCTGTGAAATTAGGTCGAAACAAAACTTTGGTTAATATATCTGCTACTTGTTGCCTAGATGGAACATAGTTAAGGGAGATCATCTTGCCTTCAATTTTCTCACTGATGAAGTGTATCAACTTCCACATGTTTAGTTCGATCATGATGGATTGGATTTTTGGCAATTGCAATTGCTAACTGGTTGTCACACATGATTCTAATAGATTCTAAATGTTCAACCTTGAGTTCGTATAGCAGTCGTTTTAGCCAAATTCCTTCACAAATGCCCAAAGCTAATGCACGAAACTCAGTCTCGGCACTACTACGTGCTACCACTGCTTGCTTTTTGCTACACCATGTCACCAAATTTTCCCAAATAAATGAGCAATATCCAGATGTGGATTTTCGATCACTAGGAGATCCCGCCCAATCAGCGTCAATATAAATTTTCAATCTCCTATTAATTGTTTTCTTGAACATGAACCCCTTTCCAGGATCCTTCTTCAAGTATCTTAGAATACGATTTACTGCCTCCAAGTGATCTACTGATGGGTTGCCAAGAAACTGACTAACATTGACTGAAAAACTTATATCTGGACGTGTATAGGTCAAATAAATTAACTTACCTACCAAACGTTAATATTACCCCTTGTCAATTGCCAATTCATCAATTCGAGGCATTAGTTTGGTGTTAGGATCTATGGGTGTTTCAACAGGCTTACACCCACTCATGCCAGTCTCACGCAAGAGATCTAGAACATATTTGCGTTGAGAAACTGAGATTCCTTTAGTACTACGTGCCACCTCCATCCCTAAGAAATATTTCAAATATCCCAAGTCTTTAATCTCGACTTCCTTGGATAATAGCATCTTAAGTCTCTTCATTTCTCCTACATGATTTCCTGTAAGAACTATATCATCAACATATACAATTAAAGTTATAATTCTCCCATTTGCGAAGTGTTTGACAAATAAAGTGTGGTCTGCATGTGTCTGAGAGTATCTATCCTGTTTGAAGACCTTGGTGAATTTCTCAAACCATGCTCTAGGTGACTGTTTAAGTCCATATAATGCCTTTCTCAACTTGCATACCTTCCCTTGTATATCTTTAGTCTCAAAACCAGGAGGCGCATCCATGTAAACTTTTTCAATCAAATCTCTATTTAAGAATGCGTTCTTGACATCAAGTTGAAACAGTGGCCAATCCTCATTAACTGCAATAGACAGCAAGACACGAACTGTGTTAAGTTTTACTACAGGAGCAAAAGTCTCTTGATAATCAATTCCATATGATTGGGTGAACCCTTTAGCCACTAGTCGAGCTTTATATCTGTCGATATTTTCATCTACCTTCTGTTTAACTGAGAATATCCATTTACAATTCACTATCCTTTTTCCATGTAGTAGCTTTGTTAACATCCATGTATCATTCTTTTCAAGTGCAGCGTATTCTTCTAAGGTTGCCTTGCACCATTCAGGAACTTTTAGAGCCTCGTTGACATAATTAGGAATCTTGGTGTTGTCTAGGGATGTCACAAATGCCTAAAATTTTGGGGACAGATTTGCATAAGAAATGTAACTTTGAAGAGGATGTTAAGTGCATGATCGAACGCCTTTTCTTTGTGCAATAGGAAGATCTAACTCAGGGTCAGAACCAAGTTTTGGACTAGATTCTGCTTCAACTTGTAATCTTTCAGATTCAGTCTGACTCAGGAGAGTTTCTTGGCTTTGTTGATTTCGTGTGGACAAGTCAGGATTTCTCTTTCTTCCATAAACTTTTATGGCATCATTAGGAAGGAGAAGATGTTTAGGATAGACAATGTGAGATTGATCAGGTTTGGTTTTTGAAGGAGAATCTGGAATGGGTATCAGGTTGGAAGAGGACAAGATTGTGGAGGGTAAATGAGATGATAGATTCGGTTCAATGAGTGATGACCAAACCCAATTCTGCAATTCATTAGTGTGATTCTCCCCCTGAATTGCAGAATTAGAATAGAATGGAGTTTCTTCGAAGAAAGTAGCGTCCATGGAATGATAAAACTTACGAGTGATGGGAGAGAAACATTTGTAGCCTTTTTGATTGACTGAGTAACCAACGAAGATGCATTTAATGGCACGGGCATCAAGTTTGCCACAATATTGTGAATGAATATGGACAAAAGCAGTGCAACCAAAAACCTTGAAAGGAATTGGTGACACAAGTTGTGAGGTAGAATAATTACTCTGAAGAACTTGTAAAGGTGAATGAAAGTTGGGAACTCGAGAAGGCATTCTATTGATCAAGTGTGTTGCAGTAAGAATGGCTTCACCCCAAAAATTTTTAGGAACATTGGTTTGAAAAAGTAAAGTTCGAGCAACCTCAAGTATATGACGGTTTTTGTGTTCGGCTACACCGTTTTGTTGTGGTGTGTCAACGCAGGAGCTTTGTTGGACAATACCATGTGATTTGAGATATCCACTAAGACGGAATTAAAGAAATCCCTAGCATTATCAGTTTTTAGGATTTGAATATTGGCATTGAACTGAGTTTGGATCATGGCATAAAAAAGTGAAAATATGTGTTTGGTTTCAGATTTGTCTTTAATAAGAAATGTCTAACATAATCGAGTATGATCATCAACTAAAAGTAAGAACCATCGAGCACCAGTAATACTGGGAACGCGACATGGTCCCCAAATGTCACCGTGAATGAGGGAAAATGGGTGACTTGGTTTGTGCGTGCGTGGTGAAAAAGTGTTTCGAATATGTTTTGCCAACTGACAAACTTCACAACGAAATAAATTGGGATTTTTATTGATGAATAAGGATGAAAACAAAGTTTTCAAATACGAAAAACTTGGATGACCTAAACGAAAATGCCACATCATGATTTTACTTTCCTTATTAGTATGACTATAAGAGTTAAGATTATAACTCAATAGACATTGATGACTAACAGAATGGTTTGAAGGAGTGTTGATATCAAGAACATAGAGGCCCGCACGTAAATCAGCACTGCCAATCATTTTCCCTGAGCTCAGGTCCTAAAAAACACAAGATTTAGTCAAGAATTTAGTTTCACAATTAAGGTCATGATTTAATCTACTAACTGATATGAGATTGCAGCAAAATCCAGGCACAAATAACACAGATTTGAGAATGAAGTTGTTTGAGAGACAAATGGTCCCTATTCCGACTACTGTGGTGCGAGTACCATTGGCGACACACACTGTTTGAAGTCTGTTGCAAGGTGAATAGGTTGTGAAAAGTGATTGATCACTTGTCATGTGATTGGAGGCACCTAAGTCTACTATCCAAGATGAGGAGGGAAATTTTCCAGCATGCTTTGTTGAATTACTAGAAATATGTGTGGAGTTATTCCTGCTACTACTAAATGTAGTGTTGATATTTGCCTTTTGTATAAGTTGTTGGAGAAGTTCTAACTGTTCCTTAGTGAATGGGATAGGATTACCAGAAAATGCACTTGAGTTTGAAGGTTGAGTTTGTACTGATGGTTGGAGAGACTGGAACTGAAAAGATGCAGGCCGAAATAACTCTCCTTGTGGACTGGTACTGTTAAAAGGAGAAATAGAAACATTAATAGTTGTACTTAGGGGTGAGCATCGGTTCGAAACCGCAAGCTTTAGGTCAATCCGAATCCGATCCGATCCGAAGCAAATTATAAATTATTCAATCCGAATTCGATCCGATGTACATGCCAATCCGAACAAATCCGAAACCGCTAATTTTAAGTCAATCCGAATCCGATCCGATCCGATCCGAAAATTACTCAATCAAAAAATTATTCAATCCGAATCCACCTTAAATGCCAATCCGAATCCAATCCGTTGTACATGCCAATCCGAATCCACCAATTTTAAGTTAATCCGAAAATTATTCAATCTAAATCCGCTTTAAATTCCAATCCGATCGGATAGAGTCAAATTTTTAATTTAAATCTCTTAAAAAATTACATAAATAAGCAAATTATGAAATATCAATATAATCAACCGCTATAAATTTCAATCCGAACAAATCCAAATTTGATATAATTTAAACAAATAAAATGAAAAATTACATAAAATAAAAAAAAAACTAAAATAAAAATATTTTTCATACAAATTAAAAAGTAGACAACATGATTAAAAATAATTCAACAAAAATAATCAAAAAGAAAAAATTCAACATCAATTATATAATTTAAATCTAACAAATTAAATATCAATTACATAATTTAACTCTAAAAAATTAAATATCGAATGCATCAAGCGAGTGCAGAAGGTAGTGCGAATGCAAGAAGCATAGTGCGTAACGCACCAAACATACATAGTGCGAGTGCGAATGCGAGTATAATGCAGAATGTGTACAATCGCGAGAATGTACAATGCAGAATCAGTAGAGTGCGAGAATCAGTAGTAGAGTGCGAATGCGAAACGAGTGTAGAATGCGCGATGAAAGCGGCGTGTAAGTACAAAAGCGGCCATCGACAACAAAGGTGTGACAAAGAAAGCGGCGATACAGATCGACGGCAGAACAGAACAAGATCGACGAGTAAACGCAGAGAAGAGAACTCGAGAAAGATGAAGAAGAAGAGCGAAGCAGTAGCAGAACAACAACGAGTAGCAGAAGAAGAAGAAAGCGAAGCACTGCCGAAGTAGAAGCGAAGCACTGCAGTAGAAGCGAAGCACCGCGAAGTAGAAGCGAAGCACCCTGCGAAGCAGTAAGCGTAAGTAGAAAAGGTACACCTACGAAATGTAGAAGAGTAGGCGAAGCGCAGGCCTGGCAGGAAGCAAAGAAGCGGGAAGTAGAAAAATAGGAAGCGAAACAATCGCGAAGCAGGCGAAGCGTAGGCGGCGAAGCGGAAGCAGCGAGAAGCACTTAACAACGGGAGCGGTAGGCAGGGAGAGAGATGGAGGCTGCAGAAAAATATATTAGGTTTTGGGTTAAGATTTAGTTATACGGCAGCTCTTTAGGTTTAGGTTAAATAATTATATATAATTATATATATATATATATAAATATATTTTTAAATAATATATTAAATATATCGGATCGGATCGGATTATACGGATTTGAATATTTCTAATCCGAATCCGAATCCGAATCCGAGCGGATTGATAAAATCCAATCCGAATCCGATCCGATTTCGGATCGAAACCACTTTATTTTTTCGGATTAGATCGGATTTTTCGGATTGATCGGATTGATCGGATATTTTGCTCACCCCTAGTTGTACTGTTAAATAGACCACCAAAAGGATTATGTTTAGGAGCAGGATCAAGAATGGATCCAAGCCCAAAGCTGCCTGAATTTCCCATATTAAATTCAGTTCTGTTACTTGTCTCTAGAATCTCTTCATCCATGTCATCTTCCAGTGTACTAAGAACATTTAAATTTTCAGTTTTTTCATAGCTCTCATGCCCAAAAGCTGAAACTTGAGTTGGAAACTGAAAAGGTGCATTTCTTGCCTGAGTATTTGACATCATACTAGGTGAACTTACAGAACTAGTTGAACAAGAGGCTAAGAGCAACAGTTTATGAGCCTAAGGCTCTGATACCATGAAGCTGTTTTTATTTTACAAAAAAATTACTTTATTAATTTCTTAATATCAGATCCCTTTATATAAACATTTGTTATACCTAATCCACTGCTGGAAGTTATTAGTATACAGTTGTAAATCATCCTGAAAAACAGGAAACTAACATTCTAAAAACAGGGGTTGGTTCCACCCTGAAAATCAGGAAACTGTCCTCCTAAAATCAAGGGTTGGTTCCACCCTGAAAATCAGGAAACTAACCATACTCCTAGGTTGATTTCCTATACTCTTATACTCTCTTCATTTTATTAGCAATATGATTTCGAAAGGTTTGGTTTAGGAATTAGTTTGTATGATTTATTGTGCCTTGTATTCAAGAATTTTGCAGCAGAATTTAATAATAAATAGGTTACTTCCAAATCTTTTACTAGCTCTACCAAGTTCAATTAACCAGGGTCAAAGACAACAATTGTGGGATGCAATGTCTTTGAATATAAAAGGTTTGAGTCATATGATATTCACATAATCACTATTTCCAGGTGTATTCTTTGTCATATTGAAACAAGTCCTCATATAACATTATTCATGCCCCTTATAAATCTTGCTCAAGAGAGAGATGAAATGTTAAAGAAGAGAGGCATGTCACAGAATGAGGACAAAGAGGAAAAGTCACCTAAATTTTCTTGTTATGTTATTTAAAATCCTTGCTCGCTTAAAATGAACAAAATACCTTTAACTTATAAAACATGTGTTGCGTGCACATGATACTTTAACGAAATCATCAATCGAAATGGAACATTAGAAGGACAAAAGTCATTTTTCAACAATTATTTCGTTAAAGTATCATGTGAGCAACATGTGTAGAGCCTAAAGGGTACTTCAATCAATTTAAGTGAGCATGGAGTGAAAACAAGAAAATTTAGGTAATACCTTTCCTCTTTCATTCTCCCTCTTTGAGGCACATCTCTTCTCTCTAGTTTTGATATCTTTCGAGTGAAACTTAAAAAGCTATGAACAATGGAATAAAAGAAATTTTCAAAATGACAAAAAATACCACTGAAAATAGAGACCATGTGACTAGCACATGACTTAAACTGTAAGATTTAATATAAAAAAATAACTTTTGGTCTTGTAATGTACTCATTTTTTAAAGAGCTCCTAAGTGATGTGAAAAATAAGAATAGGATTAAAGTGCTCTATTTACAATAACAAGAAGAGTGCTAGGGTAATCTTCTCTTCCCTTTTGACAACATGAATGTGATAGGAATAAGGAATAAATAAATGAGGATATTTATGATTATTTATATATTGTTAAAAATAAGATTTTTAAAAGTTTAGATATTTGTTAGGATTTTATTTATTTAATAATTATGTATTTGATTTTGAAATTCAATTTTGAATTAGTGATTAGGATTTAATATGATTGTTCACTTATTTTAGAAAATAAATATAAATTAAAATATCATTTGCCCTACAATTTTTTTTCCTCAATTATCTCTCGCTTCCGTAATTTCTCAATTCTTCATTCCTAACTCCCTAAATCTCCGATCTCTCAATCCTATTTTCCTTTATTTTCTCTTTCTCCAATTCTATTTTTCCTGATCCACATCAGAATGCCACACTAAAAACGAAAGGCAGGCTCAAAATCATAATTTAACTCTTAACTGATAGAGAAAATGCGGTACTATATATTTTATTTCCAACAATCTCCAAAGATAAATGCTACTGCCTATAATAAGAGCATGTTCCGACAGAGAGCAGCCAATCCAAGATCTCAAACCATTACAGTATAGCTAAAAGCTATATAATTAAGGTAGTAACAACATCATAGTAGTAGCCTCTTAAAATTGTTCAATAATAGGCACTAGTTTCCCTTTTATGATAAAAAATAAAGGTGACTCTGCCATGTGATCCGTGACAATTATGAAATGTGGGAATTATCATTTATAAAAGCTTTTTAAGTATTTAAGAACTTAACAATCTGCGTGTCACTAGAACTTTTTTTAACTAGAATATAATTTCCTGGTTTTCCCAAATTGGAAACAACAGAAGGGAACAGAATCTATAATTTATCACTCACCAATTAACAAATTAGAATGTTCTTGAAGTTTTCCCTTGAGATCTTTGACCTGCACAATTAATAAGGTGATAACGTTTAGGCATATGCATCATCATTAGAACTTAAGACAAAATCATAATATGAAGACAGATAAAATATAATGATATCATGGGAGCTTTCAACATGTGCATAGCAATGAAATAACCCTACAACACAAGTATACATATAAATGAAGATTCTCGGAACTTTATTAGGACACGTCTCACTTTATCATGTTTACTTCAGCATCTATATTAAGATGGTGTGCAACTATAATAGATGGAATCATGATACCTTTGAATTAAGTACTATTATATTCAACAGAGATAATATTAAAATATATACGTTATCCACTTTAGGTTAACAAGGTAGCAAGTGGCCACATATTTGAAGAACGAATATTTATACGATCACGTTTTATTGCAATATGATCCTGAAATATATGAAGAAAAGTTATAAATGGTTGGATTTGAATACTTCATATGTTATCAACACAAACTTCTGTTTGTCCACGTTTGCTACTTAAATAACTACTGGATGTTGAATCTATTATGCTCGCAATATTTTTATTTTCATGAAATTTAGGATTCAAATATTAAAATTATTGTTTTCTTCCTAAACCCTAAAAATAAAAATAATTAACCACAGACATCATGATAACACAACCTCATCTTGGCGCCTCAGTCCTTCAAAGCTGAATGGGTTCAAGATAACTACCACAGCAAACCCATTAGCAGATCTTATAGTTTTAAGAATTTCAATTGCTGCTATGTGATCCAAGCCATAACCAGCACTCGCAACCTATAAAAAAATGAAAAATGAAATGTTAGTTTCTCTTGGGCTTAAGTACTTAACGCACAAATAAATAATAGAAATTTATTAATGCATATTGTTGAACTCATTAAATTTTTATCCTTTCAATACATTATTTTGGAAAATATCATAAATGCCCCAGGGTTTCCTATAGCGTATAATATAGGAGTACATACATTTCCCTCATTACAGCATGCATGGCCATAAGGTTATTCAATCTGATCCTCAATTCATTCATGAAATTTCTAATCCACTTCAATTCACATGTAGTATGAGCCATCATTTCTAATCCACTTCAATTCACATATAGTATGAGCCATCATTTCTAATCCACTTCAATTCACATGTAGTATGAGCCAGAGCTTGATACTCAATTTATGGACTCTTGTGAGCTACCACATTTTACTTTGTACTTCTCTATGTTAACAAATTTCCTCCAACAAAAAATACAAAATCATGCATTGAATGTTCTATTAGAACAAGTACCTGCTGAATATGCATCAAAGTAATTAACAATGTCAAAGGTTCTGACTTCTCATAAAAACAACTCCATTCCGATACTCCCTTTTAGATATCCCATAATACTATAAAGTGCTTGCCAATGCACTTCCTATGCAGTAATGTTCATGTGGTACCGTTCATGCAGTAATGTAACAGTTTTATGTTTTTATTTATATTAGGATTTAAAAACCATATTTGATTAGGAGTTATTTTCCATATATGAAGTAATATTAGAAACCTATAAATATAGTTCTATGCTAAGAAAGGGATACACACAGATTTTTATTGAATAAGGTTTATTCTCCCTTTTGGGTTTATCATTCTTGGAACTCTACGCAAAGAATTAAGTTTTCTCTGTTTCCCTGCATTATTAATCCAATATAATAGTAAAAATCTAACATCGTGTTATCTGCAAGATTCAATTGTTTCGAGATAAATTAGGATTGGGGAAACTTGAGAAGGATCAAAGTAAAAGCAAGTGTTTGTCTCACACACAAACTCTTCAGGCATGCCAGTAGTAACAAAAGTATTCTCAAAAATATAAGAGTAGTAAGTAAGAAATGTACAAACAAGGATAATTGTCTTTGGAGATGACTTTGATGATAGTGAAGCTTCAAAGATCCTTGGAGTCATGTCTGTAGTATCCCCAAAAAAAAACAAGATAATAAATATTTAATGTTAGTTTTTGAATACAAAGACATAGTTTTACTCTTTTGCTAAGCCTAGTAAAGTACAATATCACTCTAGCCAAACTCAAAACTCCCACAGATCAGGGAACTTCAGTATAGGTATTGCCAAACACCTTTCTCATCTTTGTTTGACCATTTATGATACAAATAATACTATTTGCTAATCTTAATAGGAATATAGGCTCATATATTTATTATCATTAGATTAGATAATAGCATATAGTTGAAGTCACTACCTACACTAGTCTTTGAGGAAACCAATTCATAGCAAAATATCATAATCATTTTGGTGGTAAAGAGTTGTATTTTTCATATTAGAAAACTATATGATAATCATAAAGTTTTCTTATAGGTTCATCTAAGTAATGATTAGTCAGAAAAAAAAAAAGAGGAAATGCTTTTAAAGTATGTTCAAATACTTATTTTACACACAAACAGTCAAAAGAAGGAAAAAGGAACATAATACATCTGTATGGTTCTAGCTTTTTAAGCAATAATGTAATTAACTAATAATTATAAAGTTTCAAACTAATAGAAGCAGAGAATTCAACGACATGATATAACAGAGATGACATCCCTTTAAAGGATAAAATATATGATTGGATGATAAACAAAATAAAGAGATATGACCCTTCAAAGAAATTCCCTATTGATAAATTAATGATATTAATTGTTTCCAACGGACTATGGTATAGTACTAGGAAAAAAATTCGAGAGATTCATGCTCAAAAATGACTTCAACAAAAAATACAGCAGTTTACAATATCCCAAGGATTCAGCTAACCTTTTTCTAAATGGTAAGTATTAAGGACTATATTTATCCATATTCCCCCTTCCTCATGTGTATGTACGTGCACGTATAAAATAAAATTAAAAAAAAAACTTAGGGAAAAAAAAAAGGTTTCAAAATCCCACATCGTCAACGAGCAACATGCTGAAAAAGCATACAAGTGGTATGCCAACTTATCCCAACTTCCCCCAAAATAAGAAGAGAAAGATATATATAAAAAAAAAGTGTGTTCTTGTATCTCTTGAGCCAAATGACCCACCAGCGACAAATAAAAGACTTCTAGAAATTGGAAAACAGCATAGTTGAATGAGGTAGCATTTAGGATGATGAAGCTTAAAAACCAAATCATAACCAAGGAAAACCATAAACTCTACATAATACCTACTATGTGCCAATATGTTTGTTGCTACATCATATTAATATTAGTCTATATACATATATCTTTATATATATGTATCTATCAAAAGATTCTTCAGTTCTGCAGTTCTGATAAATTTGCAATGTGGAGTATGATGATTACGCAGAAAAAAATATATTTATATTTGATGGTACAGAGATTTATTGTGTTTTTAAGTTGGAGGTGTTATTCTTGGTACCACAAAGAAGTTTCGTTCAGTTAATGGACACAAGCTGCCTCTCAAATTACTTCATCAAGGAGGAGGTCATCATATCATGAAAGACAAATACAAAATTTAACTACAAAATGGTAAAATGGTAAGCTAACAAAAGGGAGAAACTCAAAAATATTATTATAGCAACATTTAAAATAAGGTAAATATTGAACCTTTGCCAAGGGTCTTTTGCTGTAGATGCAACTTGCTTGAATCTTTGATGAGAATATTCCTGCAAAATTCATATACATGTAATAAATCCATGATACCCACCCAACAAAATTCATATCCAACCATTGTTCTCTCGGAGATTAAGTAACAAATCATCCACAAAATTTAGCAGGAAATTTAATTTTTGAAACTTCATGAATTGTGTTTTCTTTTCAAAATTTGCAGCGTTAATAACTGAATATCAAGCCTGCATAATTCCAAACTTAAAGAACTAAAATGGGAAAATAGATATTTATATGGCTACCATACATGGCCTTATATACCTTTATTCTCCGATCTCAATATTAAAATTTGCATATATGACCAAGAACTAATGAAACATAATCCAGTAACATGAATTAACAGATGAAAAATCAAATGAGAAACAACATAAACACTTATAAAGGTACACAGAGGGAGCAGATTTTTGGTGGACAAACGTGTTTCAAGGAGAAGACAACAATTAATCTTTTGCATAACTAATGTTAACCCATTCAGTAAAACTAACTATTCATCATTACAAATTATCTAAGTAGGAAATCAATGGACTCACCAAAACCGCAAAGACGATGACAAGAATTGTGAGTCGTTCAAAAAGAAATTTAAAGCTGCGTCCTTACGACTGCCAATTGCAATCACTTCAACAAACTCAGAGTCCCTCCAGAAGTCCCCACAGTCATTGTTGGCCACATTTGGCGAAAGAGACGCATCATTCGCCGATGTCGCAATGACCCATTGCGAAGGCAAATACAAAGGCTTCCAGCTCCTCCTAATATTCCATCTTATACTGAACTTTCTGCGAGAGTACGAGCCGTTATTGCGGAAGCCAAAACAAGGGGTTGAAGAACAAGAGTTCTGGCGTACGAAAAGCCCTGAGGGTGACCAGAGGTTCGACACCACTGTGTAATCCATTATAATAAAACCTGAGGCCTGAGATACCTCCAACCCGGCCGGAAACACGTCTTTTAGTCCATAGTCCGGAAATGAGAAAAAAATTATTATCGGTATCATCTGATAAAATTTTGAAGGAAATAAAGGGCTTATATATTTAAGTAAAAATATTTCTTAATTTGAAGCAATTTAGTTCTGACTCTTTATAGATAAATTAAATTTTGTGTGTCCCTTCTTATAAAATGAAATCAAATATTTTATATCATCCATTATACGCTGTCCAAAGAATTACTTGAACTGTTGATCAATTGAATAACATATAAACAATCCGATTCAAGATTTATCTCTAAAAATTAACATTCAACATAACCGAAATTCAATCTATTTACTTAAAAAATGAAAATAAAATCTCTTTTTTATCAACTAATGCACACATTTCCTTTACTTACAATTACAAATCACACGATTCAATCACACAGATGCCGATAGGGATGATATGACAATATTTACATTTATCTTGTACATACCTCCAACAAGCAGAGTTAAGTACCTCACTGGTATTCGTGACAGTCCTGAACATACCTAATTGTACTCGTATAAGTCACCTACCTGTTGCGATGCCCATTCACCTACTGTCATATTGGGCCATGGATCATTGTCATATTGTAAATTATATCTTGCTTTCCAGATCCAATTTGTCAAGGAGAGAAAAAATTCCAGCCTATAAGTTCCTTAAAATCAAGAATCACTTTGCAACGTGATTCAATGTTCCATGCATTCAATAAAATTGAAGTACCAGTTTTTTTAAAAAGAAATAAACATTTAGTATCCCTTTAGATAAACATTTTATTTAAAAATAAAACTATTATTTTTGTGTCAATTTATTTTATTTTATTTTTATTTTTTATTTTAACTTATCACTAAAACTGCCTTATTTTATTTCAAATTAGTTTTGTATTAGTTTGAGCATTAAAACTAACGGAAAATTAAACCATTAAAGACATTTTAGTAACTTTACATGTACAATGTAAAAATATAATAATAATTAATTAAAAACCAATCTCCTTATGAGCCCTAATTAACCACTCGAGTAGACTAATAATATTCTCCACCCAACGGTCGCAGCGATACCCACCACCACCTCGCCTCACCACCGCGAGCAAACTAATCTTTTTATCAGTTTTTTTCTTTTCTCTCGAGGTCTCACCTGCCATTTCACGTAGATATTTAATAATTTAGATATAAAAAATAAAATAAAATAATTTTATTTAATTTGAATACTAAAATCAAGGAATAGTTTATAATTAAAATATAATAAAAAATATTATATATTATCTTCATATTTTTATATACATTTAAATAATAATATTTAATTATTATTTTTTCGTCAGACAAAATATATTATTGAAATTATTATTTTTTTAAATAATTATTACCTAAAGTTAAAATATATTATTAAAATTATTTTTTTTAAATAAGATTTATAGTTTTGGGATTTTAGATTTGGGGTTTAGGGTTATATTTATGGGTTAAAATTATTTTTTTAAATAAAGTATAGGGTTTTAGGATTTGGGGTTTAGGGTTTACGATTTGAGGTTATATTTATGGGTTAAGGTTTATGGTTAAAATTATTATTTTTTTAAATAGGGTTTAGGGATTTAAGATTTGGGATTTAGGGTTTAAGATTATATTTATGGATTAAGGTTTACGGTTAAAATCATTATTTTTTTAAATAGGGTTTATGGTTTTAGGATTTGAAATTTAGGGTTTAGGGTTATATTTGTGAGTTAAGGTTTATGGTAAAATTATTATTTTTCTAAATAAAGTTTAGGGTTTAGGGTTATATTTAGGATTGGGATAAAATTGAAAGAAAAAAATTAAGACGGGAATGAAATCATGATTCCTTAAAGGGGAGAAGAAATTCTGATTTCTTCTCCCCTTTAAGGAATCATGATTTCATTCACACTTTTTAGCCCAATCAAATATAAAATTAGAATGAATAAATTCTAATTTCATTCCATTTTAGTCAACCAAATATGGGGTAAGTTTTCACTGACACAAAGCAAGGATTCACGATAACATATTGTAGAAAATAATACACGGATAAATAATTTAAGAATAAAAATTATTTTATTAAAATTAATATATATATATATATATATATAAAATTTAAATAATATATAATTTAAATAATAATAATCAAAACTTATGTATCACACAATGTTCTTAAGATAATTTTTTTCACTTATCGTGAGTGTTTGAGAATGATGTAAACTTATGGTCTAGGATATAACGATTAAACAATAATAAACTTACATAACAATTTATTATTCCACAAACTTTAAAATATCTGAACTCTATTAAAAGAAACTAAATCTTGAAAAAAAATATACAACAAAAAAATATTATTATTTTATCTTTCCATACGCCTCTGTCTCTCCTTTTTAATCTTTTCCTTTTATTTTCCTCTTTCTTTTTTTCTTTTCTTTTTCCTTTTTTCCTTTTTCTTTTCTCTTTCTTCTCTTCATTTTCTTTCTCAGTCACTCTTTTTTCCTCTGTTTTTTCTCTATTTTTTACTCGTTTTCTTTTTTTACTTTTTCTTTCTTCTTCTTTGTTTTTTCGTTTATATAGAAAATTATATTGAAATGGAAGAAAACAAAAATGAATGTAGATTCTAAAAAAGAAGGAAAATTGAAGAAAAATGATTGAAGATGAATAAAAGATATAAACAGAGAAAATTTTCAAAAATGAATTAAGAAACGAAAGAAATTCTTTTGATTTTAAAGTAATTTTAATTCAAATATTCCAACAATCCCCCACATGAATAAAATTAATACAGATTTTTAAATCAAATTTTGACACAAAAATAAAGTTTAATGGATTGAAACCTACATAGGATAGGTAAGTGTTACCCTTTGAACCTTCCTTTGTGAAAGTATATTTATCTTACTGACTAACCAATAGATGTGATATCCTTAAACTGTTATGTCATTTATGTACGCGATAACATACTTCACACAAGAATCTTTCATGACACAATTCAATTCTCACTGTTATGTTTTATTTTGGCTATTAATATATGTCTGGTTTTATGAGAGTCTCTAAAGAATTGAGCATTATACAATTCACAAAGTCAATAAAGATAACCATAGTTGAGAATAGTTGTCTAATGGTATTATGTCTACGACATATATGTCAAGACTTACCATTATACATATTTCTCTATGTCCTACCAATAGCATATTGACTATCGCAATGAATGCATATTATAGGTACATGCTTCACCCACTTAGGAATATCCTCTAAAAAATTACGTAGTCATTCAACTTCTTCACCACATTTATCCAAAGCGATGAACTCTGATTCCATCGTGAATCTAACAATGCACGTCTGTTTAGAGGACTTCTATGAAACAGTTTCCCCACCCAATATGAATATATATCCACTAGTAGAATTTAAGTCTTTCATGTCAGATATCCAATTTGTATCATTATATCCTTCTAATACAGCTGGATATCTTGTATAGTGCAGTTTATAGCTACGTGTATATTTTAAGTATCTAAGTAGTCTCATAATACATTTCCAATGATCAGATCCTGGATTACTAGTATACCTACATAGTTTGCTTACAGTGTAAGCTATGTCTATTCTAGTACAACTCATCAAGTACATAAGACCTCCTATCACTCTAGAATATTCTAGTTGAGATACACTCTCACTTTTATTCTTGAATAGGTGTAGATTTACATCTACTAGTGTTCTCACAATTCCAAAATCATCATTGTTGAATTTCTCATGTATTTTGTCAACATAATGATATTGACTTAGAATGAAATCAATTGATATTCTTAATATCTTAATTCCCAAAATTACATCAGTAGGCACCATACTTTCATATCAAACCTTGAATTCAACATATACTTAGCATATTTGATCATTATTACCCATAATTAGCATATCATCAATGTAAAAACACAAGATAACATAACCATATTCTTTGTTCTTAACATATACACATTTGTCACATTCATTGATTTTAAAGCCATTTGTCCTTATGACATTATCAAACTTTTCATGCCATTTTTTGGTGCTTATTCAAGTCATATAAAAGACTTCACCAATTTACAGACATTTCCTTCTTGCCTTAGGCATGAAAAACCCTTAGGTTGGTTCATGTAGATTTCTTCATCTAACTCTCCATTTAGAAAGGTTGTCTTTACATTCATTTGATGTATTTCAAGATTTCACAGAGCTACGATAGCAATTATCATCCTTATAGATGTTATTCTCGTCATAAGAGAATAAGTATCAAAATAATCAAGGCCATATTGTTGTTTTATCCCTTAATTACAAGTTTGGTCGTGTACTTATCAATTGATCCATATGATCTACGTTTTCTTGTGAATATCCACTTGGATCCTAGTGTTTTACTACTTGGAGGTAAATCAACTAGTTCCCAAGTGTGATTTTATAGAATTGACTCAATTTCACTATTAATGGCTTATTGCCATTAAGGACTTTTAGAAGAATTCACTACCTTTTCATAGGTTTGAGGTTCACTTTCTAATAAGTAGGTCAAAAATCTAGACCATAAGACGTTTATGTTCTAACCCTCTTATTATGTTTGAGTTCAACCTCAAACTCATCCTCAACCTCTTGTTCAGGTTCTTTGGTTTGACTATCTTTATTCATAGTCTCATACATTCGTTTATATGAACTTGATTCTCCTTGAGATTTACCTAGAAATACATGTTCAAAGAATGATGCATTCCTTTATTCCATTATCGTGTTCTTGTATATGTCTGAGATCTTTGACTCATACACAAGAAATAGATAAGTACTATTATTATGTACATATCCAATGAAGATGTAATCTATTGTTTTTGGACCTATCTTTACCTTCTTAGGTATAGGTACAACCACTTTTGCAAGACACCCCTACACTCGCAAATATTTATAGGAAGGTATCATTCCATTAAATAGTTTATACACTGTTCTATGTATCTTTTTTCCAAGATACCTTATTTAAAAGGTAGTTAGTTGACAAAATAACTTCCCTCCATAAGTTCTGTGGCAACCCAAAACTTAATAGCATTGCATTCATCATTTCTTTCAAGATACGATTCTTACGTTCAACAACTCCATTTTGTTTTGATGAATAAAGCGTTATGGTTTCATGAATAACTACGTGTTGTGCACAAAATTCACCAAACAATGCTTCATATTCACCACCATGATCACTGCGTAGTATATTAATCTTCTTGTTGAGTTGATTCTCAACTTCTGTTTTATAAAGAATAAATTTCTCTATAGTTTCATCTTTGCTTTTAAGAAAATACACATAGTAATATTTTGTGCTATCATCAACAAAAGTAATAAAATACTTATTGTCATCTCTTGTTTGAAGAAATTTCAAATCACATAGATCATTATAGATTAAGTCAAAGGGTTTAGTGTTTCTTTTAATCGAATGAAACAATGACCTAGTCATTTTTGTCTCAACACAAGCCTCACGATTATGCTTTGAATCTATTTGGAATGCAGGTATGTGTTCTATATTAATTAGTCTACATAATGTATTGTAATTAACATGAACTAGTCTACTATAACACAAGTTGGAAGACTCGAGCAAATAAGCAGAAGAATTAATCTTATTAATATTCTTAGTTTTTACAATCATTACATTAAGCTTAAATAGCCTATCAGATACATATCTCTTTCCCATAAACATCCCATTTTTTGTCACAATGACCTTATAAGATTCAAACATCATCCAAAAGCCATACTTGTGTAGCAATGAGCTAGAAATAAGATTCTTACGGATGTCTGGCATATATAGTACATTTTTTAATGTAAGCTCTTTTACATATGTCATCTTTAGTTTGACTTGTCCTTTCTCTTGAGTGGTTGATGTGATAGAATTTTCCATGAAGAGCTTCTCTTCATCTTTCACTTCTTCAAAAGTAGTGAATAGCTTTTTATCTGAGCATATGTGCCTTGTTGCACTAGTATCAATCCGCCACTCATTTGGGTTTTATCCCACCAAGTTTACCTCAAAAATGACTGCACATAAGTCAATATCGAAGATATCATAAGTAATGTCATTAACAATGTTTGCCTCACGATTTCTGTTTCTTTTTGAAAACTTACAGTCTAGGGTTTCATGTCCTGTCCTCTGGTAATTAAAGCAAATTATTCTGAAGTTAGACTTCTTAAAAGTTGTTTTTCTAAGTCCCAATTTAGACCATTTACCCATTTTGCTCTTGCTTTGATTCTTATTATGTTTGGAACTTTTAACATGTTCCATCACATGAGCCTTGGGTGATAATGGGATATACCCTCTTTTAAAATAAAGCTTTATTGTCTTCTTTCACTTTAAATCTTATCAGTAAGTCTTTCAAAGATATTTCTTTTCAATAAAAGTTTTGAAAATAGAACCACCCATAGTAGGATCAGTAACATTCACAATTAGATTTTTAATTCGAGACACTGGAGTAATCATTCCAGATTTCATAATTTTTCTTTACTTTTTTTGTTAAATACACAAATAACAATACAAGTTTTAAAAATCATCAAATAAATTTTTAGATTAAAAATATATATTTAATAAATAAATAATAGAAATATGTTAATTTACGTATATATATTTATAATTTCATTAATTATAGTAATTAAATAATTTTAAAAATAAAATTATTTATTTATTTATAAAATTATAAATATATATATATATAGTAAAATAAAATACAAATATAAAGTAAAGAAAATTAAAAAACAATGAAACACTGATAGAGATGAAGTAATAAAGAAAAATAAAGAATAAATTATATAGTAATTAAAAGAGAAACATAAATGTACTAATAAAGATAACATACAATAAATTATGAAATAATAAAAGCAATATTAATAATGATGAATGCAATTAATAAATATGTAAAAACTAAACGGTAATTATAATAAAATATATATAGCATAACAGATATATAACAAAATAAATAAATATAATATATTATAAATAATATCTTCGTCGTAAAATATTTGTTAAATTATTTTTTTTGTATTTGTTTGTCCAAAAAATAATGAGAAAAATTATCTTAAGATTGTAAGAAATAATACACAGATAAATAATTTAAGAATAAAAATTATAAATATATAAATATAAATTATAAATATAAAATTTAAATAATAGATAATTTAAATAAAAAATTAATAATAATCGAGACATTTATATCACACAGTATTTTTAAGATAATTTTTTTGCTCACCGTGAGTATTTGAGAACGATAAAAACTTATCTTTCATGATACAACGATTAAACAATAATAAACTTACACAATGTTTTATTATTACACAAACTTTAAAGTATTCAAAATTTATTATTCCTCTATTTCTTTTCTATTTTTTGGTAGCAATATTTTTTCTTTTTTCCTTCCTTATCTGTTTCTTCGTTTATATAGAAAATTATATTGAAATGGAAGAGAATATAGATTCTAAAACCGAAGGAAAATTGAAGAGAAATTGAATTATTTTTCAAAAATGAATTAAGAAATAAATTTTTTTAGAAATGAATTAAGAAACAAAATAAACGTTTTGATTTTAAAGTAATTTTAATTCAATTACACATATTACAATCTCTTGTTTCAGATCTAAACAACTGGATAATAAATAATTTCCATGTTTGCAAAGAAAAAGGTAAATGAATGTACATCACTTCATAACCAATTTGGTTTTCTTTACTTGTCCAGTAAATCATAGGGAGTAGCAATAGCAAACATGAAAATTGTCATAGAGGCAAAACCCATGAATTGGATAAGAAATATTCTCATTACGTCAATCAAAGCCACTGTAAACCATTAAGAACGGTGGATTCTGGTATGTGTGCAGTGTCGAGGTGAGGTATGTGCTTTGTATATCATGGGGGCTGCTGGTTGGAGAATATTAGTTTGCTCGAATAGTTAATTAGGGATCATAAGGGATTGGTCTTACTTCTTATTTTCAATTTTTTTCACATTATATAATTAAAATTATTAAAATATTTTTTATTAATTTTGATGCACAAATTAATGTAATAATAATTTAGCAAAGAATCTCACTTTCTTGACACTATCCAGCAATAATTCTCACTTTCTTGACATTATTTAGCAAGGAATCTCACAATTTTAAAGGGATGGCACTCGAAGAAGTGGACCAAAGCTGTCTGAAAGTGGCTTGCCTGAGAACAAGTTGAAAACCTCCAACATATGGTAAATCCATATAGTACATATATAAGTTTTGGATTTTTCTATCCTTTTCATGTTGTTGCAGTAGTGGGTTGCACCACTCGGGGGATTACAACTAGTAAGAAGATAAATAGGACGGAAGAATGGGATAGATATGAGAGAAATAAAACTAAATTTTTAGAGATATATACTTCATTCTTTCCCTAGCTTTTTAATTTGTCAATAATAGAGTCTAGAGGTATTTTACCTTTGCTAATAGTAGGAATAGTTTTAAATGTTTAAAATAATTCAATAATATGAAAATTATTGAATTCTTCAATGAGAGTTTTATCCTATTATCGTGTATAAATATGCCTCATTAGGCATAAAATTTGATCGATGTATGATATTACATAACTCCGTTTTATTATCTAAGGTAATTTATATAAAGATCGGAAGAATATTAAACCATGATCTTGGTATTTGATATGAGTAAAATTGATTTTTTCAAAATCATTATAGGCCTGTAAGACTTTTGTAAGAAAAATATCATCTGTTGGTCCAAATGATGAGAATCAATATCTGAACCAATTAGGAAAATCATGGAACACATAATGATCCCTTGTTTTAAACTAAATGTACCATGTATGAGATTTTATTTGATTTTGATAACAAAGAGTGTGCTCCCAGGCTTGCATGTAATCAAACCAGTCATAAGTCGTTGGTTGCATATAGCGGTCTTTAAACCATTCTTTGACATATAAGTTAGAATTCAAGTATGCTTTAGTTAAAACTCTTTTTATTTTTAGAATGGAAAAGGCAATCTAGCATCCATTTTTCATGTTATGAGTTATATCAACGGAATCTGTTTTTTTAGAATTAATTCATAAAAATCCCTTATTTTAGCAAAGGATGATAAATTATCTTTTAGATATATAGAAGCTACATGTTCAGATGTTTTGTTGACATCGTCGTTCTCGATGGTTATTAACCGTCGAGTTACTGCTTTAACAAACTCATCCCTTTTAGAGAGCTCAGCTCTTTTAGAGCTTTCTGCTGCCTTAATTGGCTTGCTAGCCATCTTCTTCGTGGCCTTGAAGGTATCCCCTTGTAAGGAAATATGGTAATGAGTTAGACTCTCCTTTGATAAATTCTATGTCGAAGTCAAAGATAGAGAGTAAAGCTTTCCACCTAACAAATATTTGTTTAGAAGCTAGGTTCTTTACGTCCTTTTCAAGAACGTCTTT
The DNA here is from genome assembly GCA_030763125.1 of Hippophae gyantsensis. Lineage (NCBI taxonomy): Eukaryota > Viridiplantae > Streptophyta > Magnoliopsida > Rosales > Elaeagnaceae > Hippophae > Hippophae gyantsensis. Next base: position 18,409,732 of record CM061029.1, on the reverse strand, counting down.
AGTAGACTTGCAGTCTATTCTTAATAAGAATTTTTGGTTAAGCAAGTCTTCTTGAAACTTAGAGATGTTGATAACTATGGCTAAAATTTCTTTCTTTATTGTAGAATAGTTCTTCTGAGCTAGTTTCCAAGTGCCAGAAACGAAATGAACTAGGCTTTCTTTTATAGCCATTTATTGCTTGAGAATTCCTCCGAACCTTATCTTTGAAGTGTCAGTCTCGGCGATTTTGAATGTGTTAGGGTGAGGTAATGATCGGGGCAGAACCGACGTCGCCGATCCTGCCCGATACTTTGGTTTTATCTATTTATAAAACTCTCGCAAGTGCACGAATCATTTCGTAGAAAATGATAAGTATACTCCCAAGGTCGATCTAAGGAAGGAATGTATGTGGTTTTTAATTTATTATTCAAACTTTTAAAAACGAAATTAAATCCTAAACATCCTGTCACGATATTTTGGGGTTTTGTGTTTTTAATTTAATTACATAAAAATAAACATAGATTCAATAAACATTTATGCAAATTTTATCATTTATAATGGTGGAGTATTTATGGATATAATAATTAAGTTAATTATGCTTGCTCATATTATTTAGGTTATTAAAGATATGAATTGATATTTATTGATTCTCTCTTTTGTATGAATACCACCTTTGGTGGGGTTAGATATTCTTTGTTAACTAAACAAATCAATTAACACCTACATGGGTGGGGTTGATAACTAATTTGGTTAATTAAATTAATTTCTTTTTCTAAGAGATTGAAAATGAACCATTTAAATGCTACCTTTGGGCGGGTTAGACAGTTAAACTTTATTCAAGGTGTCCAAATTAAACCCTAAGAATTTAGTTATCCTAGTACTAACTTTCAAGTTTTAAAAACCACTACCAAAACATGTTGTCAATACATTTTCAGATAATAATTTATAAAACTTTTGAAATAGAGCTTCACTCTAACTACCTAAGGCGATTGTACCATCAAATAAAAGAGCACTACTCTAAATCGACCTGATAACTAAACCTTAAAATCTAATTTTCTCGATTTAAGTTTGTAATGAAAAATAATATATTTCTCTCTAACATTCTTAATATAAAATCTTGAATAAAACAAAATCAATTCATTTTAGAGATTTTTACCTATTTAATATTTACGTAAGCATAACAACGTTATTATTACATCATATTTACTAAAAATGTACCAAAGATAGTTAAATTTAACCACAGACAAGTTCAATATAACATGTAAGAATAAAGCATAAAATAATCGAAGAAAATAAAATCCTTACAGAACTCGACGCTTATTCCCCAGAAATGAGAAAAACCTCAAGCGGAATTTGCACTCCCATTTATTGAATCAAAATCTAAAAAAATTACAAAAACATAACTAGTTCTTCCCAAAAAGGAAGAACTCTAAAACTAAGAGAAATTAACTAAAAACTAAGAAAAACTAAAAAACCTAAAAATCTAAGAAAAGAGAAAGAAAGAAGAGAGAAGTGTGTTTTGAAGGTGTGTTTTAAGTGAAGGGAAGGGAGTATTTATAGGTGAGGATGGAGAGAAAAATGAGTAAAAAATGTTAAAAAAATATTAAAAAATGTAAAAACGCCAGTATTGGAATCGCCGATGTCATTAATGACGCCAAGATGACGTCATTGCAGTGGCTGGCCAGATTGCACCGTGGATGAACAAGACTCGCGGATGAAACATTCCATGGATGAACAGACTCGCGGATGAACATGTTCGCGAGCCAAGTAAGCTGTATGAAGCGGCCAAGGCTAAGGGCGCGACGGCACGATTTTCTCCTCTTTGACATTTTTGACCCATTTTGTCCAATTTTTCCTTATTTGTTGACCTTTTCCCATTTATTTATTAATATATTTGTGATGTATTGCTTCCAGTATTCCTCTTTGAGTCTTTAAGTTGCGTTTTTAAGTGAAAATACTTGAAAAACAATAAAAACACCCGTGATTCCGAAAAAGACAAATTTATATAAATATATGATAAAACATATAAATATATATATTTTTAATCAATTAATGTGCATAAAATCATGTTAATTTTAGTGCTTTTTGAAAGCACTCATCACAACCAACTGCCTTCACTAGTCCCTTAGCAAGAGTAAGCGATAAAAACTAAAAATTAAACTATCCTAAATCACTTTCGTGGATTGAAACGCTTGCATTTAGCCTATGCAACAAGCTTCCAAACCCCTAGGTTGCCCTAGTGGACGAAGTTTGAGTCTCGTGAGGGTTTTCAAGAATGATACCCACAAACATTGAACTAAAAAAAATCAAAAGAAACAATAAAACAATCAACTAAAATTACAACAAAATCAAAAATTAAATTTTAAGAATAAAAGAAAACAACATATCACAAAAATGTCTCATACTTTTTAATCTCCTTTAAGATCATAATTAAAATCTCAAGCATAAGTTATTTTAATCTTTTTAAACAATCATGATTTATTATAATAATTAGTCGAAAATCATTTTCATATTTCATATCAAAAATGTATCGATTTAATTTTACCCAATTTCAGTGTCATGAATTAGAATTCGCTTCGACTCTATTCCTCACAAGTCAATACTCTCAAAGCACTGAATCCTATGGGTTCAAACACTCATACTAATTTATATGCGAAAGAGTTGATGTATAGAAATGAACTAATATGTTCGCATATGTATAAAGAATAAAGGCTCAAAGTGTTATTTTGATATTGATCTCATGAAAGGAATCGAATGTATAAATTATAAAGATATCATATATAAAAATTATTTTCATGCATAAATCAAACTCATTAAGAAAGAATTTCAAGATATATGCTTTTTACAAATGAAGAAATTGCAATGACTTTTTAGGGAATTATTTCCTATATCTTTTTTTTGTAATTAGCCCGTACTCACAACTTTGTAGGAATGGTCATAAGATGAAGATGATACTATATTTTTTTTATCTCTCTAATTTTTTTTTTTCAATATATGTATATTTTGTAGAGTCAACCCACGTATGATCAGACATTTTTTTTGGATTTTGGTGTAGTGGTTAATTTTGTGGCTTTCTGTTTGATCTTGGTTTAGGTAACTCCCGTATATGTCTTTTTTTTATAACAAATTACGCATTTAATGAGATAAAAGCATATACTATCGATTTCTACTCAAATCATTTAATTCAAGCAAAAATAATAATAAAAATATACGACACTCTATTAAGATGAGAAAAATTCATACATTCAATATTAATGCCTATAGATCATCTAAGAATTTGAAGAAATAAGAAATGTGTTTGGAGTAGAAAAATATATATTTCCTCAATAAAGGAAATTAGGCTCAAATTATATCTCACAAAGGTAGTCTCCACTAAAACAAATTCATAAACACCGATTTTAGGTTTAATATAATTTCTACATCTTATCAAGAAATACTAGTTATGACAAAAATTAACTAATTATCAAAAATAATTACATAATATTTCATGATATGTTTTCAAAAATTAATCTAACAGTACAAAAGACTTAACTATTTACTTAAATTTGATTTAAAGAAATGATAAATTTTTGTGAGAAATTTTTTTTTTTTTTAATTCCAAAAATTACTAAATCACACAAAGAAAATAAAACCAAACACAAAAAATGAAGATGTGAACATAAAAAAGAAAAAAAAATTAATAATTGTTTTTTTTTTTTTTTGAATTTTTAAATTGTTAAATCTTTTTTTTTCTTTTCTAATTAAGCATGGTAACTTTTCACCACCCCCAACCTAGAACTTACATTGTCCTCAATGTAACAATTGTAAATTAAAGATAAAGAGAAAAGAGAAGAAAGATTACCTATTTGTTCAATGTGTAAGTAGTAATGAGAAATGCGGTCATTCATCATATTCATCATTAAAGTGTATACGTACGATTCTTTGTGAGAACTTCTAACAACTCAACAAATATTTTTAGTTTTAACAATTTAAAAAATTATTCACATATAATTAAACTAAAATAAACAATAAAATTAAGTATATAAAACAAATAACAAAAAATTACCTAAAATGATGGGTCGCTCCATCCGCCGCTTAGTTTAACGGGGCCTTAGCAAGACATAACTGGGGATTTCATTTTAAGTAAACTCAACGTCTCCCTCATCAACGAGTCAATCAAACCTACAAGTAAGACAAGGTTGTCTACTCTATACTTTTTCACCAAGGTCTCCATGGATTTTTAAATTTTTCTCAGACTTAAAACTAGGGGACACGTCTTGTGAGTTTTAGATAATCCATGTCTAGGTACAAATCAAATAATTAAAGGCATCAAAACACAATTGTACCTAGATCAAACAAAACAACTAACTCCTTAGATTGTAATTAAAGCTTTAAAATTTTGGAGATAGTTTCAATTTTTTTTTTTAATTTTTTTTTAAGTTAAAATAACATAATCAGATTAACCAAGAAAGTGCTCCTGTGAAAGAAATGGTGGGCAAAGGCTCCTTAAAAACCATCCTCCTGTATTATAACGCTCCCAGAAAGACTAATGGCACAAAGGCTTCCAAGAACTAGTCTCCTGTAACTCCCTTAGATCTTTACTTTTCATGCTATTAAAATTAAGTTAATTAAGCTAAGTTAAGTTAAAATTTAAGTTAATTAAGCTTAATAAAAGGTAGGTTAATTAAGTTAATGAAAATCTAAGTTAATTAAGTTAGTAAATTAAATTAATATAAGTTAGTAAATTAAGTTACTAAAAACCTAAGTTAATTAACTTAAACGAAAATTAAAAAAAAGTAGTTAAAAAAAAATTTGAAAAAAAAAATAATAAATTTAAACCAAAAATAAAATAAATTGAAAAAGGAAAAGAAAAAAATAAAGAGAAAAAATAAAATTAAGCCAAAAATAAAAATAAAATAAAATAAAATAAATTGAAAAAAAATAATTGAAAAAGGTAAAAGAAAAAAAAAGAAAAAAAACAAAAAACAAAAATAAAAAAAAAATAAAAAAAAATAAAAAAAATAAAAAAAATAAAATTTTTGATTTTTTTTTATTTTTTTTTTATTTTTTTTTATTTTATTATTTTTTATTATTTTTTATTATTTTTTTATTATTATTTTTTTTTTATTATTTTTTATTTTTTTTATTTTTTTTATTTTTTTTTATTTTTTTTTTATTTTTTTTTTATTTTTTTTATTCTTATTTATTTATTAATTTAATTTAAAATTTATTTACTTTTTTTACTTCAAATTTCAAAATGCAAAATTATTTTATTATTCATGCTATATTTTTTTATTTATTACTTAAATTGAAATTTGAATTTTTTTTTTACTTTTCACAAACAACAAAATTTTTTATTTTTTAAATTTTTTAATAAAAAAAATCACAATTATTTACGACAAAGTTTTTAAAATTTTGATAAATAATTTAAAAACGTTATTCTTTCCCAAGAATGACGCTTAAAACTTGATCGGGTAGAACACGTCATTGATCCTGGCCTGTTACTTTGGTTTTATCTATTTATAAAACTCGCAAGGTACGAATCATTTCGTAGAAAATGATAAGTATACTCCCAATACGATCTAAGGAAGGAATGTATGGTTTTTAATTTATTATTCAAACTTTTAAAAACTAAATTAAATCCTAAACATCCCGTCACGATATTTTCGGTTTTGTGTTTTTAATCTAATTACATAAAAATAAACATAGATTCAATAAACATTTATGCAAATTTTATCATTTATAATGGTGGAGTATTTATGGATATAATAATTAAGTTAATTATGCTTGCTCATATTATTTAGGTTATTAAAGATATGAATTGATATTTATTGATTCTCTCTTTTTGTATGAATACCACCTTTGGTGGGGTTAGATATTCTTTGTTAACTAAACAAATCAATTAACACCTATGGGTGGGGTTGATAACTAATTTGGTTAATTAAATTAATTTCTTTTTCTAAGAGATTGAAAATGAACTATTTAAATGCCACTTTTGGTGCGGGTTGGGACAGCTTTAAACTTTATTCAAGGTGTCCAAATTAAACCTAAGAATTTAGTTATCCTAGTACTAACTTTCAAGTTTTAAAACCACTACCTAAAACACGTCATACATTTTCGTATAATAATTTTATAAAAACTTTTGAAATAGAGCTTCACTCTAACTACCTAGGCGATTGTACCAACAAATAAAAGAGCACTACTCTAAATCGAGGATAACTAAACCTTAAAATCTAATTTTCAGATTTAAGTTTGTAATGAAAAATAATATATTTCTCTCTAACATTCTTAATATAAAATCTTGAATAAAAATAAAATCAATTCATTTTAGAGATTTTTACCTATTTAATATTTCGCGAAGCATAACAACGTTATTATTACATCATGTTTATAAATTAACAAAGAAAGTTAAATTTAATCACAAAAAGGACAAATTAAATATAACATGTAAGAATAAAGCATAAAAATAAATCAGCGTAAAGAAAATAAAATCCTTATTAACTTCGATGCTATTCCCGTTCGGAAAAACCTCCAAGCGAATTTGCACTCCCATTTATTGAATCGAAAAAGCTAATAAATTACAAAAACATAACTAGTTCTTCCCAAAAAGGGAAGAACTCTAAAACTAAGAGAAATTAACTAAGAACAACTAGAAACTAAGAAAGAATCTAAGAAAAGCTTAAAAACTAAGAAATGAGAGAAAGAAAGAAGAGAGAAGTGTGTTTTGGAAGGTGTGTTTTGAAGTGAAGGGAAGGGGAGTATTTATAGGTGAGGATGGAGAGAAAAAATGAGTAAAAATATTAAAAAATGTAAAAACGTTTATTGAATTGCCGATAAGTCATTAATGACGCCGCATGACGTGGGCCGATCGTATCACGGATGAATGCGTGCACTTCACGGATGAACGTTCCGTCGCGCAATTGGGGCGTAGGACAAAGCGTGGTAATAAGGCCGCGCGCGACGGCACGATTTTCTCCTTTTTGACATTTTTGACCCATTTTGTCCAATTTTTCCTTATTTGTTGACCTTTCCCCATTTATTTATTAATATATTTGTGATGTATTGCTTCCAGTATTCCTCTTTGAGTCTTTAAGTTGCGTTTTTAAGTGAAAATACCTGAAAAACAATAAAAACACCCGTGATTCCGAAAAAGACAAATTTATGTAAATATATGATAAAACATATAAATATATATATTTTTAATCAATTAATGTGCATAAAAGCATGGTAATTTTAGTGCTTTTTGAGCACTCATCAGGTAAGGATAAGCACAGGAGCTCTTTAGCTATTAACTTTATTAGTTGGACAACTTTAGTGCAGGTAGGGCCCCATTCTGGTGGATTTTTCTTTAACTTGTCATAAAGGGGTTTCGCATCTTGTGCAAGATTCTTGTAAAAATCTGACAAATAATTTAGGCTGCTCAAAAACCTTTGTAATTGTTTTTTATCCCTAATTTCATCAGGAAATTTTTCAACAAATATTATAGATTGGTCTATTGGGGTGATGAGTCCTTGCCCAATATTATAGCCTAGAAATCAAACATTTAGTTGAAAAAGTTTAATTTTTCTTGGTGAAATAACAAGACTTGCGTCTTTGATGATTTTAAAGAATTTTTCTAAATGTTTCTAGTGTTGGTGAATTGAGTTTGAAAATGCCAACACATCATCAATATAAACAATAGGGAAATCCATGTAAGGATTGAAGATTTCGTTCATAATTTTTTGAAATTCTGACAAGGCATTTTTAAACCCAAATGACATGACGTTCCATTCATAATGACCAAATGGAACTGTGAAGGCAGTTTTACGCCTATCTTCAAGGGCAATCTGAATTTGCTAATAGTCATTTTTAGATCAAATTTAGAGAAGATTACTGCCTTATAAAGACAATTTAATAAATATTTTTTGTTAGGTATGGGATACCTAATCCATCTCAATACCTGATTTAAGGGTTTATAATTGATGACCAGTCTTGGGACACCTCTTTTCAGCTCAATTGCATTTTCAACATAGAATGTTGGCATGACCAAGGAGAATTGCTTTTTTGAATTAATATTTTTTGTAAAAGATCATCAATTTCCTTTTTACATATCTCTAGGTGTCGTTGATTCATTTGAATGGGTCTGGCCTTAGTTGCAATTTTTGATTTTGTAAAGCCTGGTTCATAGGGTAGTGTAACCACATATCTTTTCCTTTCCCAAAAAGTAGTGGAAATATTTGAGCAAATCTCTTTTTCAAATTTATCTTTGAGAGATGTGATTTGTTTTTGCATGTCATTATCCTTTCTTTTAAAACTTTATGGTAGACTTCCTCTTTAAGAGAATACAAAAAAAAATTCCTTTTCATTTACCTTACTTTTAAGGTTATTAATTTCTAAGCAGCTTGGTGCTTTTGAAAATGAAAAGCATATATTATGCCTTTTAATGGTGGACATAATTCCTTCCTCCGTAACTTTAAACGGATATAGCATTAATTAAAAATAAAGTGCCTAAGATAATCATTCTGGATAAATCTTTACTGAGTAAAAATGTAGTTTTTAGGCATATTCCTTTGTTGCATACTACCGTATTAGATAGTTTGTAATTAATTGGCATCCTTCCCCCATTTGTAGTATTAAGAACTTGGGTTTCTTTGAAAAAATACATTGTTGGGATAATTCCTTTGTTGATAGAGTTTAAATCAACACATGAGTCAATCAATGCCTCGACCATGAAAATATATTCCTTGTTGATGACTATGGTTACCTTTGAGTACCATTTATGATTGATGATTTTATCAATGGAATTAATAAATTGCATATAAGCAATATCGATAGTAGGAATAGTTTCCTCTAGTACCTTAGATGCTGTGGGAATTTTACCAAAAAGATTAATAAATTCTTTGAGTTCTTCTTCTGCTTCTGAAGGAGCAATATAGTGTTGTCCTTGATAGAGCTCGAGTATTTGAACTCTAGTTTTAAGATCTTTAAGATCCTTTTTTGTTTGATTAAGTTCCTTATGAAGATCCTTAATTGTAGGTTCCTTATTTTCAGGAATAGTTTTAATCCTTCTTAGGATTTCATTAAAGGAATATCTCTGGTTATGTTGTTATAACTGACGTTGTATTCTTTGCGGTTCTCTTCTTTCAGAAGAGGAAGGCACTTCCTTAGCTATAGCTATATATCTAGCTAAAGCCTCTTTCTTCTTTTCCGGATCATCGATTTTATCGATGGTATCAAGAACAAAGTCTTCTTCTTTTGTTAAGACATTTAAGTCCAAACCATTCATTTTTATGATGGCTTTGTAATAATCATATTCACAATCAACATCTTCTTGCTTGGTATCTTCTGTTTCAGAAGCAGATGATGAACTGTAAATGTAATCTTGTTCTTCTTCATCAGATTCATCATTTAAGAGAATCTCAGCGATCTGTCTTTTGAGCTTGTCGTCTATCTCAAGTCGTTTATCTTTTTTTGCTTTTTACAGCTAGAGTTATAATGACCCTTTTGTCCACAAGTGTAGCAAACATCATCTCCTTTTGCTTTAACTAATAGGGCTCACTTAGTTTTGCTTGAGTGAGTAGGCCTATTAGACCATTTTCTTTTGGGTGCCTTCCACCTCTTGATAACATGCTTTTTAGGCTGTTCTTTTCCACTTGTCTTCTTGTGAGAAGCATATTTGAGTATATTGGTGTAACCATACCATCAATTGGAGATATACAAATGGCTGGATCAAAATGAAACTGCTAAAAGCAGAAAGAGACAAAGACCCACTTTTGGAATAATCGACTCCACTTCCTCAAAGGAATTATTAGGGACATACCATCCAACAAAGGGAGCATACATCACATACTAAAATCATATGCTTTAATAAAGTTAAAGAATCTTTATTTTATTAAAGTTGTAAATTATTTACTTTTGAATTATTGCATTTTGTTTTGTAACGAGCTTGCTATATCTATATAAGATAAGATCGCTCATTTGTTTAGCATCCGTTTCTTGTACATAAAAACTCTTTGTATAATTTCCCTTTTCTGTAGAATATTTCTCTTATTAATAAAATATCCTTCGGTTTCTTATACTTATCTCTTTATTATTTCTTCCATCTTAAAATCCTAGTAGATACCGATTCATCTTGATAAATAGGTATTAAATTAGACAAAATTAATGATAAATAAGTATTAAATTATTCATTTATTTTCAAATAAAAAGAATCGAAGTGTACATTTATGCTAAAAAGGGCTAAAAGCAAAATGACATTTAATCTTTGAAATTGATTATATCTTAGAAAAGGGACGGACACATACACAAGCAATCATAGTTATACTAATAACAATAATTAGAATTAGAATTTTTTTTCATCACATGATCATATTATATTAGTATGCATAAATGAATGAAAATACTTATAATTTTGAGCTAAAAACATTATACTAGAATAATATTTTTTCAATATAATAATAATAATAAATAAATAAAACCTTTCGATAAAAAATTTATATTATTAAATATATTTATTATTACTACTACTATTTTCATCAATTATATTTAAATTGTAGTTTTTTATGGTTTATTAAAATATTAAGATTTTTATTTCTAGATTCATACAAATAAATAAGAAAATTTTAACAAAAATAAATATAACTATTTAATAATAAAATTTATAAATTATAAAAAAATATTAAAATAGAAAGAGATTAGAGTGAACTTTTAATATCAAATAGAGGTAATTAAGGTAATTCAAACTTATAACTAAAATGAGAAATGAGGATTCTTGAGGCGAGCACGTGAACTTAAACTTTAAAATTTAGAAGCATGGAGTATTTAAAAACTCTATGAGAAACGATCAAAACCCAACAACAAATTAAAAGGGATCCCAAAAAGCTAATTTTTAGATTTTAGCAGCATTTTGACTCTATTGATATTATGCACCAAAAATCCGACGGAGATAAGATGCCACAAGGGTTGTAAGTTCTTTGATAAATATGTTTGTAAAGCTCTTAACTTTAATTAAAAATCAAATATTGTATATGAGTTGAGTTATGTTTAACAATTGTCTAATGGTTACCTCTCCTTTTAAATTGTCTCTTCACTTTGATTTCTATATGGACCATATCCTTCAACTCTACATAGTGATGAAGCTCCATCATATTAGCAATCTCTTGGTTTAACACACTCAAAAATCGTGCCATGGTGAATTCTACCATCTCAATCTCTTTGTAGTAATCATATATTATCTTGGACACTTGATTAAGTCTCTGTAATTTTTGGTGCAACTCCTTGTAGTAATAACTAGGGACAAACCTCTTCTGTATGATAGCCTTTATTCCTTCTTAACTATTAATTGGCCTCTCATGGCTCCTTATCTTACAAATCACTAATTGATCCCACTAGTTTAATGCATAATTAGTAAGTTCAATAATTATGAGTTTTACTTTTTTGTCTTTGACATAGTTATGATACTCGAAGATATGTTCCATTTTCTTCTCTTATTCTAGGTATAATTCTAGGTCATTCTTCCTTTAAAAGAGTGGTATCTTTATTTTGATACTTCCTAAATTCCAATCAACCTTGTCATATGGCCTAGGCGATGGTCTCCAAAAACCTCCCCTTTCATTTTTGCCTCCCTTATTTCCAAATATTCTCCAATTGATATTCTATCTTCCTCGTTCTTAAATTCTCTGACATTTTCTCAATTACCACCTTTCAGATCGTCCTCTTCATGGGCTTGTCTATCTAGCTCTCTAGCATTGGAAACTTCTAGTAATGCTCCATGTTACAAGATTGCTATTGTGGAATCTTACCTTGTCATCCTTTCATTTATATTTACCATCATTGTAGTCATTTTTTTTAAATTACTGTTGCATAACCCGTAACAAGAATGTTGTATTCTATTTTTTTCTGGATTGGGTGTTTTGTTCATGTTAGATATTTGAAAGCAACTAGCACAAATTTAATAACAAGATTTTTTTAACACCAAAATAGACAATAAGATACAAACTATTTTAATTACTTAACAATTTGGGCAAGAAATAAGGAAACAACTAACAAGATTAAGTTCTTGAAAGAAAATTTTGATTTTTTTAATATATTAGCTCTTTTTTCTTTTATTTTTTTTAGATATGTACTTTTTTTAAAAATTAGATCTTTTTTTTAACTCAAATCAACAAACAAGGAAAAAAATCAAAAATTGATCGGAAAAAAGAGAACAAAAAACTAACACAAAAATTTCAGAAAAAATCAAGAATATAAAATAAATAAAGATAGGCATATGAAATTAGAACCAAAGACTCTAATAGCAAATAATGTGAACTCGTTAACCCGAACCTTAAAATTCAAGTACACAAAATGTTTGAGAATTCTAAAAGAAATGATCAAACATCCAACATCAAATTGAAACGATCTTAGGAAGCTAATATTTAGATTATAGTAGCACTTTAACTCTATGAATATTATGAACCAAAGATTCAACGATGATAAGACGTTACAAAGGTTACAAATTCCTTAATAAGTCTATTTATAAAGGAATAATGAGGTTAGAAAACTCTTAACTTTGATTAAAAATCAAATATCATATATGATCGGAGTTATGTTTAATAGTTTGCTTAATAGTTTCCTAATTAACTATATATACGTTCAAAAATAAAGTCTTAAAGAAAACTAATAAAAAGTAAACTAATAAGAGTTTAAACTAATCAATCACACGAGAAAACAAAATTTATGTGTGTAAGCCACGATGTACATTAAATCATGTCGTGACATAGTTTAAAACCAGAAAAAAAATCTTATCTAAAAGCCTCATATTTAATCATAGTTGCAAACCTTGCCTTCCTTTTTCTAGAAAACAATACGAGAGCTATGTGTCGTAGCGTGCTTTAATCAGGCCACGCTGCAGACCCAATATCTTAACTTAGTATTCTTATTTCTTGGCTTTTCCCTTGGTATGAGTTATGTTCTTTTTATGACACCTTTTGGTATTGAATCAACTCTAGAATTGATCCGTTTAATACTTTATTGAACGACTTAGTCTTAGAGTTTATAATTGACTTATTAAGACGTTGCAGTGGTCCTAGATTCGCATAAATTCTTATCTAAATCATTTAGCAACTATATCAATAATATATTAAGTTTAGTGTTAGCTATTAATTATATTGAATTATAAGTCATTTGTATTAAATAATTATTTTAAATTATTACGAAGAAATCAGATAATATCTTAATATTTTAATTAAATTATATATCTTTTGTTACCATATTTTATAATATATATTTTTTAAAATTAAACAAGTCTTCCTTGTATTTAAATATTTTTGTATGTTTTTGTTTCCTTATATTACACCAAATTTTTAATGTATTTTTATATAAAAATAAATGTATTATGCATGTTTAGCAAATAATATCCATCCCATATATTATTAACTTTGATCATAATTATTACGCACTTATTTCATATAATTTTGTTTACTAATATTAGTTAATAATTTTTTATTTATTTAATTACGATTTTTATTTTAAATATTTATTAAAAAGTATACATTATAAAAAAATTACAAAAATAAATTACACAAATCATCGTTATATTTAATATATTTTATACTTTGTTTTTAATATTAAATTTTCTTATTGGTTGGTTATAAAATATAAAAATAATAAGAAGGTAAAAGTATAAAAATTAAAAAATAAAATAAAATAATAAAATTGTGAAAAATAATAAAAAAAAAACTTGTTGGTTCACCGATTAAAGGTAGGGTGATGGTGAAAAAGTTCTTGGCAAGCAAGATTTTTTAGGGTTTTCGGTTGTAGGTATTGTTTCTAAGTGAATTACATGTTTTTCTTTTCCCGATCATTTGAAATGAGGGGTCTTATTGATGCTTAGATGGAGGCCACATGGTTTTTCCTAAAGATTGTGGATGTTCAAGATTTCAAACATCTATATCCCCTGACAGTGGGTACAAGAAGTCTATATATAGGTAGGAAGATGTGGGATCCGAGGTTATGGAATGAGGTCCTCTTTGTTGGTGTGTGTTGTGATGCATGCTACAATAGTGGCAGACACCAATACTCAGTGGAGTAAAACATGGAGCAGACAATAATATTAGTGGAGCCATAAAACATGGATGTGCAGCTATTAGGGTTATTGTTTAATTTTCGTTTCCATTGTATACATATAGTTAAACTCTTGTATAGAAAACAGAACAGAAATAATAATGAAATATACATGATAATTATCAAAGAAACACAATATTTGACATGGTATCAAAGCAAGTTATTACTAACTAATGGAATTACCGGCTATACGTATTTCTGTTCTCCTACCATTGTGATTTCTGATTTTGATTTGCTGATTTGCTGATTTGCTGATTTCTGATTTCTGATTTTTGGTGTGGCTGCTGATTTTTGTTTTTTCTGATTTCTGATTTCTGGTGGTTGTTCTGACTTACTCATTGAAACTGTACTTGTCTAACTGGTTGGGTCCAATGCTGGTTGCCTCATAGTGTGGCCGGTTCCACCATCGGGCTCTTTTCGAAAAGAAACATACCCATAACGATAAACCAAGACCAAGTTAGTTCTTTGTATCTGCGGTTGGAGTCACAGATTGCTCGTTAATCGTGGGCAACCACACTGGTTTCCTGCCTCCGTGAAACTTGAAACGTAGTAACATATATTTTGTGTTTTGTCTCTGTGCGTGTGGCTGGTTGGAGCCATAGGTCTACCTGCAGTTATGGGTAATCATATGTTCTTCTAAGCTCGGACAAGCTTGGAACGAGAAGGAACTGCATAGGACTGTGCGAAGAAAGCACTATAGAGGCTGCGTGAAGAAGGGGCTGTTGTGAAGCCACAGTTGAAGAACGCAGAAGGAGCTGTATTGAGGAATGCAGAAGAAGCTGTGTTGAGGAATGCAGAGAAGCTGCACAGAAAAACGTAGAGAAGCTGCGTGGATTTAAAATTTTTTTTTTAGGGTTACGTAGAAGAAGAGCGCCGCTGCGCGAATGGGAAATTAGGGTTACATTGTATTTTTTTATGTTTATATAGTGGCTGTTAGAAAAAAAAAGGAAAACAGGAAAAAAAAATTTAGATTTCATGGCGGAATCTAGAGATTTAACTACCAATTTCATATTGGAAGATTTGACGGCAAAAATGATGAAAGTTCTAACTAGAGCTGACGCTCACAACCTCTGAATCGAGTTTCGTCGATCGCTCCCATTAGTATCAAGTTGGGAGGATCCAACTATGCCTTGTGGTCCCAGGTGGTGGATGTATATCTCTGGCAAAGATAAACTGGGATATATTAATGGGGATTTTCCTCAACCTGTTGAAACCGACCCCTCATTTAGGAGATGACGTACTGAAAATTCCATTGTCAAAGGATGGTTGATCAATTCGATAGACCCCTCCTTGATTGCGAATTTTATCTGATTCCCAATTGCGAAACAGGTTTGGGATTCAGCTGCTACCACTTACTATGATGGGACAGACACGTCTCAAGTGTATGATCTTCGCCGTCAAGTTACTCGTACGAAGCAAGCGGATGGATCTATTGAAAAATACTACAATGCAAGGGTTGTGGCGTGAAATTGATTTCTGTCGTCCTAATCCAATGGAGTGTGCGATTGATATACAAAAATACAACTCCATCGTACAGGAAGATCGAGTGTATACCTTCCTCGATGGACTTGATGATAGATTGGATAAAACTCAAAGTGATGTGCTTCAGATCAAACCATTCCCTACGGTGGAACAAGCTTATGGATTCGTCCGTAGGGAAGAGGTTAGGCAGATCGTGATGATCACATGTGTAGATACGACACCCGGAGTAGTTATGGCTTTTAAAGGGGTCAAGGGACACCATAATCTAATGCCACTAAAAACAAGAACTTCCTTGGGTAGCAAGAAATCCACGAGAAGTCCACCATTTCTTGACATGAAATGTGGCCATTGTGGAAACTCCAAACACACCTGTGAAAATTGCTTCAAACTACATGGGTATCCAGAATGGTGGAATGATCTTCAAGCACAGAAGAAATGGGACACCACTGGGCGAGCCACTGTGGCTACCAATAATGCCTCACTATCCCTTACTTCTCAGGCCGAATCTTCCCAGGATCCAGGTATTTCAAGTAAAGCATTTCACATCTCTACTCGTAGTGATAAAGAGGATTGGATTCTGGACTCTGGATCTACAGATCACATGACATTTAACCCAAACGATCTCTCCAATACAACCCAGCTAAGACGGAGCCGTGTTGCCAATGCAAATGGGGTCACTTATCCAGTTACAGGAGCTGGAATAGTGACCTTATCTTCTTCATTATCATTATCTAATACTTTACTTGTACCCTCTCTATCAAACCGACTAATGTCTGTAAGTCAGGTCACTTCAGATCTTAACTATGTAGTATTGATGTATTCTACTTTTTGCCTTCTACAGGATATTCTCACCAAGGAGATGATTGGGCGTGGTACTAGGAGAGGAGGGCTATATTATATGGATGACCTCAGTTCAAGAAGAGCCAATCACATGCAAAACACTATTGGTAACAAGGAACGATAGATTTGGCTATGTCATCGTAGATTTGGGCATCCATCATTCGGGTATTTAAAGTAATCTATTCCCCGCATTTTCAAATATCACACATTCAGATTTCAAATGTGATACTTGTATCCTAGCAAAAATCATGGATAGCGTCTTATCCTATGAGCATGAATAAAAGTATGACTCCTTTTGCTTTGGTACATTCTGATGTTTGGGGACCTTCCCCGGTCATTACGTCATCAGGTCATCGTTGGTTTGCTATTTTTGTTGATGATTGTACACGAATGACATGGCTTTACCTTCTCAAACATAAAGATGAAGTATTTGCTACATTTCACCTATTTCACACCATGGTTTAGACACAATTTTCTGAAAAAATTAAGATACTTAGGTCTGATAATGGAGGGGAGTATGTTAATCAACAATTCCGAACATACTTGGACAACCATGGTATTCTCTATGAAACCTCGTGTTCACAAACCCCATAATAGAATGGGACTACAGAGAGGAAGAATCGGCATATTTTAGAAACGGCTCGGGCCTTACTAATCGGTGCACATATGCCTAATAAATACTAGAGTGATGCTGTTACTACAGCTGTGTATCTACTGAATCGTATGCCCACAAAAACCTTACAATTTCAGACTCCATTAAAGGTGCTATCTGATCATCTTCCCTTGCCTACTATTTTGATGCTTTCGCCCCGAATTTTTGGATGTGTTGCTTTTGTCCAACTCCATAAAAATCAACGAACTAAGTTGGATCCATGTGATGTCCGATGTGTATTCTTGGGGTATGGCATACAAAAAAAGGGTTATCGATGTTATGATCCAATTACTAAAAGAACCTATATTACCATGGATGTCACTTTCCTCGAATCAGAATGTTTTTTCCCATCACTGGTATCCAATTACATTCTTTAGGAGGAGAGTTATGGTGAAGAACAAAATTGGCGTGATGTTGAAATATTAGACACTAGTCCAACATACTCGGATCGTGCCAATAATATGGAGGAGCTAGTATCTAGACCTGAGCTTGAACTTCCAAGAACTGAAGCTGAAGTAGTAATTGAATCTTCAGAAAATGAAATGGTTGATGTACCCCTCCATTCTCTAGTACCCAATGATCCTCCTGCTGAGAATACTCCTAAGGTAAGCTATCCTATCACACCTTTACAAACTAATGCTATAGATACATCTGTTGGTTATGTTTTACCTTTCAGACACAATCGAGGCAAACCTCCAAATCGATACTCCCTAGAAAGAGAAGAACGACAATCCAAGTATCCAATAGCAAATTATGTATATACTCAAAGGTTATCAGAACCTATCAGGGCATTTGCACAAACACTCTCCTTGTGTCAAATTCCAAGTAGCATTGAAAAAGCCTTATCTGATCCAAAATGGGCTCAAGCTATAAAAGAGGAATTTAAGGCATTGTAGAAGAATAACACATGGGTGTTAAGCGAGTTGCCTCAAGGGAGGAAGATGGTAGGATGCAAGTGGATTTTCTCCATTAAGTATAAAGCATATGGGTTAGTTGATCGATACAAGGCGAGGCTTGTAGCAAAAAGATATACACAGAAACATGGGATAGATTATCAAGAAACCTTCTCACCTGTGGCTAAACTAAAAACCGTTAGAGTCTTGTTATCTCTTGCAGCAAATTTAGATTGGCCATTGCACCAACTTGACGTAAAAAATGTCTTCCTTCATGGCGATCTTGAAGAAGAGATTTACATGGATATCCCACCAGGATATACTGTTACATCAGGAAAAGAAACTGCATATAGATTACAACTAGTATTATATGGACTAAAACAATCACCTCGAGCATGGTTTGGTAGGTTGAGTTCAACAATGAAGAAATATGGGTTCCAACAAAACAACTTTGATCATACTCTTTTCCTAAAACATCAATTAGGGAAGATAATGTACTTATAGTCTATATAGATCTACATGATCATTACGGTGGATGATAAAGAAGAAATCTCTAAGCTTCAAAGAACAACTCACAAATGAGTTTGAAATGAAGAACTTGGGAGGCTCAAATACTTCTTAGGTATCGAGGTAACAAGATCAAAACAAGGCATATGTCTTTCCCAAAGGAAATATACTGACCTATTTGGCAGAGGCGGGACTACTAGATTGTAAACCCGTCGATATTTCAATGGTTCAAAATCATAAACTCGGAGAATACGTGGATTCAAGTACCGGCAGATAAACAAAAGATATCAACTGTTAGTAGGTAAACTCATATATTTATCTCATACTGACCGATATCGCTTATGACGCGAAGAATGAGTCGTGAGTCGGTTCATGCACCGCCTGATGAAGACCATATGGATGTCGTGCAACAATACTTCACATTTAAAATCTCCTGGGAAAGGACTTATGTTTTCAAAGAATGGCCAATCGAAGTCATCGATATCTGATTGACCGGTAGTGAATACGGGATAGGAAATCAACTAGGTACTTTACTTTGTGGGGAAATTTTGTTACATGGAGAAGCAAAAAGGTAGTTGCCTTATCTAGTGTTGAAATTCTCGAATTCGAGGAACGGTCGAGGAATATATGAAGCTCTTTTGGTTGAAAAAACTTATAATCGAGATTGGTGTTGCTCTAACTCGAAATGAACTTATTTTTGTGATAACAAAGCGCCATTGCTATCATTATCTTCACAATTCCGGTTCAACATGATCGCATCAAGCACGTTGAAGTTGGATCTAACTTCATCAAATAGAATCTTCAAGAAAAGATTATTAAGCTTTCATTTGTTAAATCAAGATCAATTGGGCATATACTCATAAAATATGGTCTGCCCATAAGCGAACTTTTATAACTTACTTGACAAGTTGACATAAAGAGATATATACGCACCAACCCTGAGGAAGTGTTGGTGTGTTGTATGTCATCTTATATGAGCACTAATACTCGCAGAGTAAAACACGAATGTAAACAATATTAATTAGTCAAAACACATTGCATAACTATTAAGGTTATTGTTTAATTTTTATTTCTATTGTATACATATAATTAAACTCTTGTATAAAAAATAGAACAAAAATAATAATGAAATATATATGATAATTATTAGAGAAACATAATATTTTACGCTCTTCATAGGTAAGGAATCTGTTTGAAGGTCGGTCCTCTTCCTATGTACGTATTGGTTGTACCAACAGTGAGTTCCTCTCACTTAGTGAGTTTTCATGGTTATTCTCGACGGAAGACTATCAAAGTTCTTTATGTAGTCTTTGTTGGGGTCTTCTCGTTTGTATGTGACATTTTACTTGCTCGGGGATGTTGTGATATGTGTAAGGTAGTGGTTAGAGGAACTACAAAGCGTGAGATGCGGTTATCTTTACTTAGAGATTGTGGTGGAGTTCTCGAGGCTCTTGATTAAATGCAAATATTTAACCGTTAGATGGGGCATGGTTGGGGGAAATCTAGCTCATTAGTTCAACCTTCATTCTTTCCCATTTCTTCATTTTTTGCACATTTCAAAATCATAGCTGCCTTCTAATCAACTTGTGGGTTTTCTTAGATATTTGGAAATTGTTTCTTTCAATAGCTTTCTTCAATTTTATAAGTTATTTTTTCTTGATACATTCCAGTTTCTTGTTTGCGTTTCTAATCCTTTTATCTTTTTCGCTATTTTTTTTCCACAATTGACTCTGTTCTTGGCCTTTTCTGGCATTTCCCTCATTTGATGGTGCTCACTATCTTGTTCCTTTTCAAATTTCAAGGTATTTTCTCACATTTCCTCTCATTTGTTCTTTCTTACAACAATTTGTTTCCTTGTTCTCTTTCTGTTTTAAGAGTTTTTAACAAATCATTGGAAGGTATTACTTATGCCCTAATATAAATTAAAAGTGATCTCTAGGATGTTGGTGGAGGACTTGAGGGATCACGACAAAGGGTGGAAGGATAAATTTTTCTATATCAATGGCCTTTGGGAAAGGTCAACAGAGGATCCCTTGGATGATGTTTACTTCCCTCTTTATGTGGTGATATAGTTAGAGTACTAATTTATTTGTTTGCTTTTCTTTGTTTAATATATCATATAGCAGGAAATAATCTTAAAAATAATTATGTAACAATGAATCATAGTTTTATTATTTTAAGTCATTGTTAACTGTGATTCATATTTCAAATAAAATTAATAATATTGGTTAAAATTAAAGTATAGATAAATGATATTTTATACGTAAAATTCTTTTATATTATAAATATTTTATTATTATAAGGTGTTAAATTATTTATTTTCTATTTATTGAAAAATAAGATTTTTTAAAATTGTAGGGCGTTTTAGGATTTTTTAGATTTTTTTTTTTGAATCAGTTCGATTGACTTAAAAAGGCTTGTAGATGCACATAGAAAATCCCAGCCAAGTTCCCTCCACCTATGTATGCCACGTGGTGTCACATTATTCGTCCAATTACAACTAGTGGTATCAGCACGTTAGCCGGTAGGCCAAGTACGACCCATTGAAAATCCAGCACTACATGGTATGACCTTATAGACTTAAATGACGGTACAGTACGGACCACGACCCGTAGCCTGTGCCGAGTTGGGCCAAACCACGAATTTTGAACGCTTAAATATAATATTGTAATGTAATTCAATAGTTAATCCTTTTTTTTTTCTCTAAATTTTCTTCTCCACATTTTTTGTTTTATAGTCTTTATAATAAATCTAAAAGTTGATGGTCAAAAGCTTTCTTTCCTTACGTTGAATTCCTTCACTTGCATTTTCAGTATCAATCTTCATTTATCTAAAATTCTACAGATGAGTTATTCAAAAACAAGTTGAAATTTTTTAAATTATTCACTACAGAAATCTAGTGTGTACTTGAATAAGAGTTTGTGCGCTCTTAGCACTCCTGACAACGTTTCTGATTCAGAACCCAAGCTTCTATAGCTCCCTGAATTAAAGACGATTGCTTAGCAGTTTCTTTAAATAAAATGTCAAATTTAAAAGAGCACTTCTATGCTCTAGCAACAAAGGCAAGATTCTCATCTTTCATGTCCACCTTCTTTAAAATTGCTTCAGTTGTCCCAGAGCTGGATTTTGTTGCATCTAGAAGAAATTATAAATAGTTTTTATAAAATGCATTTATAAGTATACAATGAATATATACTGATTTAATTTATCAAAATTAGTAGTTGGAAGAAAAATTTCACCAATGCTCACATGTAGGAATTCTGAGCCCATTCATTAGGCATTACATACCATACTTTGATCAGCTTTTTAAAGGCTGGCAATGTTTGGTACCATATCTAAATGGAGATCTCCGAGAACCCAAATCACACTTTTATTATAAAAATTCTTGTAAATTAATAATACATGTAGAAAGTTCTTGAAATCTATGCGCACTTTTGCTTGGCATGAGAGTGTCCTTTTAAACTCTCAGGCCATACATATCGAGACAAACAAATTACATCACATATTATACCTAAGCTACCATTTTGTTGCAAGGACATCAATAGCAATTAGCAGCTAACACATACTGCATAATGACCGAATAGTCTATAGCTTAATTACTACACTAAAAGAACATAATCAAAACCATATGTTTGATTACAAGGAAAAATACAAATCAGAATTGTTATATTTGACCCAAAACAAATAACAAATAAAATTGAGCCTAAAACCCATCTACTCATATTAAAACCCTTCTCTTTAACTACCCTTCTCTTTAACTAATATATATTGGCTCTCTTGTTGCGTGAATGATAGAAGCTGTAGAATAGCAGCAGCTGAAGAAAAGAAAAAAACAGTGTTGCATCTGCGTGAGAAGGAAGTCGCCAGAGAGAGAAGAAAAACTGAATTGCAACAGAGATCAGTTAGGTGCCTCTTTTATTTTTAGTTTGCTTCATCAATTCTCTGCATCAACACCATCAAATCTAGCCCAAAGCTCATCTGCCCATATTAAAATCCTTCTCTTTAACTAATATATATTGGCTCCCTTGCTGTGTGAATGATAGAAGTTGCAGAATAGCAGCAGCCGAAGAAAAGAAAAAAACAGTGTTGCATCTGCGTGAGAAGGAAGCCGCCAGAGAGAGAAGAAAAACTGAATTGCAGCAGAGAGCAGTTAGGTGCCTCTTTTATTTTCAGTTTGCTTCTTCAATTCTCTGCATCAACACCATCAAATCTGAGAAGCTACCGTTGGTGATGTTTGTGGTAATATTTGATTTAATAACAAGTTTGTTAATTTATCTTGTTATATATTACCAGTAAATTAGAGGGGATATTTTGTGCATTCATTTTGGATTTTGGTAAAATTTGTGAAGCTCTCTGGAAATTGGTGTTTGTATCTCCTTTTGATTATTAATGGATTTTCTTCGATGTGTCGTCGTTAGTGGAGTAGACTTTTCACATTTAAAATTTGAACCACTTAAATCATTATGTGCCATTTATTTTCTTACTGCTTATTATTTTTTGCCGTTACCCATTATTATATATTTGTGCAATCAAAATTGGACCCGATCTTCGCTTCCACAAGTGCTAATTTCTAACAAATTGGTATCAGAGCTATTGGGTTATTCTGTTATTTATTGGAACTGATCAAGTTTGCTCTTTTGAATTTATTTTGAGCTTCTAGTTATCTGATTGGTTTCATATTTTTTTGGGTTGTACTTCTGTTTATTTAATATTGGGTTTTTTGTCATGGCGGAAAAATATGAAATTGAGAAATTCAATGGTAGAAATGATTTCAGTCTTTGGTGTATGAAGATACGGGTCATATTAGTTAAAGAAGGGCTCATTAAGACACTTGAAGGCAAGGATAAATTGCCAAAAAAATTGACTTATGAAGAAAAAGATGCATTAATGAAAAATGCTCTCAGTTCAATTCAGTTATCCTTGTCTGATGAGGTATTACGCGAAGTTGGTGATGAGGAATCTCCTGCTGGGTTATGGCTTAAATTGGAGAATTTGTATACGACCAAGTCTTTGACAAGTCGGTTATATTTGAAACAGTGTTTGTATACATTCAGAATGTCAAAAGGTACATCTTTGCACGATCATCTTGATGAATTTACTAAAATTATTCGTGATCTGAAAAATGGTGGTGTTAAGATTGATGATGAGGATCGGGCCTTAGTTCTATTATGTTCTTTACCTCATTCATTTGAACATTTTGTTGATACCATACTATATGGGCAAGTCACTATTTCTTTGGAAGATGTCAAAGTAGCTTTGAATTCCAGAGAGTTGAAAAATGTGTCTACAAGCAACAATGATAATAGCAGTGGTTTATTTGTTAGAGGTATAAATAAAGAAAAAGGAACAAGCAATAATAGAGGCAAGTCTAGATCCAAATCTAGAAAAAGAAAAGATAAATGCAACTATTGTCGTCAAGAAGGGCACTGGAAAGTAAATTGTCTGAAACTCAAAGGTAAAGGAAAATCTACCACAACGTCTTCTGGTACTAATGATGTTGCTGGTGTTGCAGATAGTTCTGGTTCCGATGGTGAAAATATTCTATCAGTATCTATTGGTTCTCTCGGAGATGTTTGGATTCTTGATTCGGGTTGCACTTACCATATGTGCCTCAGTAGAGATTGGTTTGCTTCTTATCAGTTTATTGATGAGGGTGTTGTCTTGATGGGAAACAATATGTCCTACAAGATTGTTGGTATTGGTACTATCTGAATTAAGATGCATGATGGTATTGTTAGGACTTTAAAAGATGTTTGCCATGTTCCAGATTTGAAAATGAATTTGATATCTTTGGGTACTCTTGATTCACAAGGCTATAAGTATGTAGCTGAATGTGGAGTCTTAAAAGTTAGTAAGGGTGCTCTCGTTGTTATTAAAGGGCAATTATCGCGTGGCCTCTATATGCTTCAGGGTAGCACTGTTATTGGTAGTGTATCAGTTTCATCCTCGTTAGATCAAGATTCAAACACTACTCAATTATGGCATATGTGGCTTGGGCATATGAGTGAGGCAGGGATGTCTATTTTGAGAAAACGAGATTTGCTTTGTGGTCAGAAAACTGGGAAGCTTGATTTCTGTGAGCATTGTATCTATGGAAAGCATCGTAGGGTCAAGTTCAGTACAGCCATCCATAAAACGAAAGGTACTGTTGATTATATTCATTCAGATCTTTGGGGTCCTTCTCGTGTTGTGTCTAAGGGTGGTGCCCGGTATATGTTAACTTTTATTGATGAATTTTATTGATGACTTCTCTCGTCATGTTTGGGTGTATTTTCTGAAGAACAAGAATGATGCGTTCTCAAAATTTGTAAAATTCAAGGCTTGTATAGAAAATCAAACAGACAAGAAAATCAAGTATTTGAGGACTGATAATGGTTTGAAATTTTGTGATAGTCAGTTCAATGAGTTATGTGAAAGAAATGGCATAGTGAGACACCGCATTGTGCGTCATACACCACAGCAAAATGGAGTAGCAGAACGTATGAATAGTACTCTCTTAGAAAGAGCTCGTTGTATGCTCTTTCAAGCTGACTTGGATAAATCTTTTTGGGCTGAAGCTTGTAACCATGCCTACTATTTGGTGAATCGGTCTCCATCAACTGCAATTGAGTTTTTGGTTGAAAGTTTTTGGTTGTCCTACTTATGCTCATGTTAATGATGGTAAAATTGAGCCTAGGGCATTGAGATGCATATTTTTAGGGTATCCTTCTGAGGTGAAGGGTTATAGATTATGGTGTGTTGAACCCAAGTAATCTAAATTTTTGATTAGCAAATATGTTAAATTTGATGAGTTTTCCATGTTGCAAAAGAAAAAAGAGTCTATTGTTGCAGATAAAGACCACGGTGTTAGTGAGCAGGTGGAGCTTGAGAGTGGAGCTCCTAGTCAAGTGCAAGAGGGCACTTCAAATCAGCCATTTATGGATGAGATAGATGATTTTGCTCATGATGTAGCAGAAGAGCAACATGAGCAACCATATAGTATCGCTAAAGGTAAAGGAATGAGAGAGATTCGTCGCCCTTAGAGGTACGCAGATGCAAACTTAGTTTCTTTTGCATTATCTGTGGCAGAGTCTACTGAGGTGCATGAACTTTCTAGTTATCATGAAGCTGTCACTTGTGATGAGTTTGCTCAGTGGCTGGTGCTATGAATGAAGAGATTGAATCACTTCATAAGAATATACTTGGGAATTGGTGAAACCGCCTAAGGGCTAGAAGATTGTTGGAAACAAATTGGTCTTCAAGAAAAAAGAAGGTATACCTGAGGTTGAAGCAGCTAGGTTCAAGGCACGTGCTGTTGCAAAGGGCTATTGTCAGAAGAAAGGTATTGACTTTAATGAAGTATTTTCACCTGTTATGAAACATAGCTCTATTCGTGTGTTGCTTGCTATGGTTGCATTGTTTGACATGGAATTAGAATAGCTTGATGTCAAGACAGCCTTCTTACATGGTAAGCTTAAATAAATATATATTATATATTATTTATGTATAATTGATCTGTAATTTTAAATGCAAATTTTATTTATACATGTATATATTATTTAAATTTCATAATATTTTTTAAAATATTTCATTTAATGTAAGATAATCTATAAATTGAAAATATTTCAATAACATGAAGTATAGAAACAAAGTGGGACAAAATTGTGACAATTGACCACCAACCAATATCATTATCATGTATATAGTCCTGATATACCTTATTTTATACATAATATTTCATTTTTTATTAAACTTTTATTTATATATAATAAATTAAAAGTGACAATTCGTAATGGATAGATCAATTTAAGTTAGACCAAATTAGGACAGCTCATATTGGTCTAACACTAGCTCGAATCAAATTTAATTTGAGTTAATAAAAATAAGTCTAAACAAAAACTAAACTCGAACGAATTCTCCAAATCGGCCTAAATCAGATTGAGTTATTAAATGCATGTTATTTAGTTAATTTTCTATTTTTAATATATAAAAATATATGCTAAATATTATTAAAGTTCAATCAGCAAAAAACACATATTTTCAAGCTTTCTTATAGTTATTCACATCTAATTCTATCTTTTAAAATAAATTACAATTACAAATTATAACAACAAAATGATATTTTTAAACATATTTTTATTCAAAACTAAATATAAGGTACTTCTAAAAGTTTATGATAGAAACCTAAATATAAAAAAATTTATAATAATAAAAATATAATTCAATTTGATTTTTTTTTATCTAGTAAAGCTTTGATAGGGTTAGTCTAGATTATTTGGAAGTCAATGAGAAATATTAAAAGAAAAAGAAAAATTGTTTTTATTTAACCTAGTTTTTTAATTAAATTTTATTTTATTTTATTTTGGGCTAATGGATGGCCCAATCCAAATGATTAAACACAAATTGTATATAATAAATATACAATTATATGTATCACAATAAGTAATATAATAAGAAGAAAAAATTGTTTTCACATATATTATGTTATTATAAACTAATTTTTATAGTTTTTGTGTTTTATGTTTTAAGGAAGCAAAACTAAAAGAACTAAAAATAAATAGTAATAATTAATAACCATATAATTGGCAACTAAGAAAATATATGAGAAAATATCTAAGAATATTTAATTCTTAAATTTTATAAACATGCGAATCACTTAAATTTATCAAATATATTTATCAATCAATTACATGATTAATTAAATCTAATCCAACATGTATTCCTCTCTTAAGTAAACTACACATTATTTAGTAATTAACCTAATACACTCTAATGTTAATTAAACTGCATATTACTCATTAAGTTTATTAATTATGGATCATACATATAAGAATCATATATCTCTACTTAGAAACTATGCATGTTATTTAATCAAGATAAATAATTAAATAATTCTCTCAAATCTATTTAATTGCCTCTATAAATCAATTATTGACCAAACAATTAATAACATAAAAATCAGATTAAATAATATAATTAAATTGAAATCATAATTGAGGTAAAATATTAGATCATCATATGTTAAAAATTGGGTTCATAAGACCCCTGAAATAATAAATTAGCTAGATATAATTTTATTCATAAAATTCACATTTTTCATAAAAAAGACATAAAAACTGATGAAGAAAAGAAAAAGAAAAAGAAATACAATCAATCTATTGAATTATAGTACCAATCTTCTCTCGAATCTCTATCAAAATTTTATCTAATGAATTTTTCTGTATTTTTCTTTCTTTTTGACTCCAAAAACTGATAAAGAATTATGTAATTTTAGCTCCTCAGAGTTTATAGGGTAATTAAAAAGTTACATTAAGCTCAGGTGTAATTTGAATCATCATATCAACTTCAGATCAAGGGTTGAGATGAAAAAAGAAAAAATTAATAACGTTGGTCAATAAAAACGTGACATATGGCATGTGGATTTACTGGCCAAACAACGCGTGATGCATGGTGGAATGGACTGGTTTCGATTAATGTATACTGAGTCAGCATCACATGGCATGCTATGATTCCCGATTATAAATTATGTGGTGCCTCGATGGGAAGAATGGACGAATTAGGTGATGACATGTGGCACACTTGTTGACCAAGCTATGAAACTTGGAATGAATGTTATGTTGACACGTGGCAAGGCCTGCATCACTTGGTACATGTAGAATTACACGATTGGCCATCTTTGGTTGTGTGGAATCCACGTGGCATCTTCTAATTAATCCTACAATAAAAAAATCATAAAAATAAAAAAAAATCAAATGTTTTTAGAAAATTTCCAAAAATTATATTTTTACCAATTTTTCCTATAAAGTTCATATTTTAATATTTTTAATACAAAAAATACTAATTATTGATTAAAAAGGAAAAATATTAAGTAAAAAAGTGAACTAATGATTCTACTTTCATAGAGTCATCACAACCCCAAACTTAACTCTTTTCTTGTTTTCAAATAAAGTCAAGTATATATATATATTAATACATATATATTTAGTAAAAAATATCCCTCTCAAAATTCATACAATTCTATGACAATGATGTTCATATATTCAACAAATAAATTTCCATCAAAACAAGGATATATGCAAGGTTTTTGACGAACTAATTAATGCGTGTGTTGCACATGATATCATCCAATGCACTCATGAAATCAACTTATATGAGCATGCTAATCAATTCAATCTTAGAATAAGTCTCATAAGTTTATTTTCACATCCTTATCCACTAATATAAATATGCACTTAACTGAAGATCAATAAAGGCTTTATATGCTTATAATGTAAGGCTTAGGTGGGGATCGATAAATGAAGACATTTATGTTTTTTCCATACCTTAGATTTCTTATTATTTAGCATGCATCTTTTAATTACAATTGAGCTTTTACTTGATATTTTAGTGTACTCTATCTTATCATTCTTTTCATATTCTCTTATTCCACATTTCTTCTAATAACTTCATAATTTATTTTCTTTTTCTTCAGAGAGATAATTGTGTTGTGAGTTTTTTTTCCTTTTTTTCTTTATAGGGTGCATTACATTTGACTTCACTATATAGCATAACACATGATTATATTTTTTTCTTACAAGCTAAAGGTGCAAGGGTAACAGTAATGCTTATTGGTTAGACATAAAATGTGGCTTAAAGATATAAAAAGGTTCTTAATTGGGCTCAAATAGGTTACAAAAGATAGTAACAATGGTTAGTTTGTAAGACTCAATTGATCTAAATAAGGCCTAAATAATCTCTTATGGTAAATGCTATTTATAATTTTGCTTCATGGGATGATCATATATTCTAAAATGTGGTAGATCTCATCAACTCGTATAACTCACTACAAATTTTCTCTTAATAAGAACATCAAAATCAATCATGACTATGTGCATAAATATTTGAATCAATCTAATCAAAACTAGCAAGCATATCATATAATTAATGTATCTTAACGAGCATGTTACATTCCTCATTCTAGTCATGACAACCAATTTTTATTATTGAGTTCATATGTTTCTTATCAAGCATGCATGAATTTAGTTTCCATATATTTATCAATTTCATTCCAAATCATGATTAAAAACATTCTAAAAAAATTTCATAAATATTAAAAATACATACTAAATACTAAAGTAGATAATGAAATTTCCTCTCCCAAAATTAAATTGCACATTATTTCCAATGTGCACATATAAATATGAAAAAGGTAAAAGGAAAGAAAACTCCCTTAGTCTTGGTACATTATATCTGTCATTGAAATGCTCAATTTTGTTGTAGCATTACTCTATATATTTATTCACCTACAAAACAAAAACAATAAAAATATAAGTAAAATAATGTTGGATTACCTCCCAACATCCCAACCAGTATCACGTTTAATGTCTATGACTTGACGGTCATATCTACTCCTAAGGTACATCCCTCGATATTCATTTACTATTGAGTTTGCCCTAAAACAATTTGAGTCATGATTTGTTCAATAATACCTTAAGTTATAGCTTAAAAATATAGTACTTAATTTTCTTACCATGCCATATTTTTATTTTCTTTTTGAACTTTTTTGGTATTTTTATAAGAACTCCACCATATCTCATCTAATTTATATATTTCCATTATCCTTTTCACCTCTGTATTGGACTCTTCCACTTGCCCACTTGATTGGGATTGGTAGGATAAAGACGTGAGGTCTAACCTTGGTGGCCCTACAATAGATAATTTGAGCTTAGATCCTATCTCAAAATTCTCCATAACAATATTAGGTATATACATGGGAGGTGTAGCCTCTAAATAGTTCACATAATCAACAATATCAATCATAGATTCTATACATTCAAAATTTAAATTGATCGAGTTGTTTCTTAGTGAGTTTACTTCTTTGTTCACAACATTATGTGTAACAGTCTTAAGTATGGGCAAATCAACAAATTCTTTTAAGTTATCATCTATCCTGAAGTATTCATTAGCATTATCAATATTATGGGATTAAGATGCTTTAAAAAATTTAAATGTCACTTTTTTATCGTGCATTCTCATTGTAAGCTCACATTTTTGTATATCAATGAGTGCTCTTCCGATTGCTAAGAATGGATGATCAAGTTTGATAGGAATGTTACGGTCATCTTTCATGTCTAGTATAATGAAATCCATCAAAAAGATGAACTTGTCTACTTTTACTTGCACATCTTCTACTATACCCAAAGATCTCTTAATTGATCTATTTATCGTTTGTAATGTTATTGAAGTGGGTTTGGCTTTACCAACCCCCAATCTCTTGAAGATAGATAATGACATAAGGCTAATGCTTGAACCTAAGTGGATGTTTGTAATCGTGCATAAGATGTCAAAAACTACCTAGATCTTTCAGGTTTTGGGGTAGTTTTATAGAAAGGATGGCACTACAACCTTCAGTTAAGGTTATTGTTTTATTTTTGTCAAGCCTCATTTTCTTAGACATGATGCCCTTTAGAAATTTGGCATAAGTAGTCATTTTATCATGTGCATCTATAAATAGTATATTTATATGTTGCTTCTTGAAGACTTCCAAGAATTTTGAAAACTACGTATCTAACTTTTGCTTTTGTAGTCTTTAAAGGAAATGAATTGTGGGTTTATAAAGATTGCTCTTTAGGGGGTGAATTATTTCCTTTTTGATGCTCTCTTTATCCACTTGTTCCTCCTCATTCTTTTTAGCTTCCTATTCCACCTCATCCTTTTGAGTCTCATGTTCCTCCTTATCCATTTGAGTCTCATGTTCCTCCTCATCCCTTTGAGTCTCATGTTCCTCCTCATCCCTTTGAGTCTCACGTTTCTACTCTAAATTTTTACCACTCTACAAGGCTATAATGTTGTAATGCTTCTTACCTTCTCTTCTTGGGTTTATAATTATGTCAATTGGAAGGTTACCTTGAGGCCTTTGACTTATGGCCTAGGAAAGTTACCCTATTTGAGTTTCTAAATTTTCAATTGAAGCCTCTTGAGTAGACACTTTTGTATTTACTAATTGGATGAAGTCTTTCATATCCCTATTAAAGCATTTATTATGTCCTCAGTATGGGGCTTCTTCTCTTGGGCTTATGATTGTTATGTCTATTGAAAACCAGGTGGTGCAAATGATTGACAGTTGAATTGATTACCATCTTGATTATTGTTATTATTCCAAGAGAAATTTGGATTTTATCTCTATCCTAGGTTACATGTGTTCAAGTATGGATTATTATTTCGATCCACATTATCTTATAGAATGTTGATTCAGAATTATTTGGACAATTATCAAACAAATGAGCTCTACCACAAATGACACATGATACCCCTAAATCTTGATGACACTTGAGTTGTAAGTGTCGTGATATCATTTACCTTATACACCCCGACAACTCTTCTTGTAGCTGTCATTCTATCCATTGGCCATTGATAATTATTTCTAGCCATTTTCTCAAGTAAATCATAAGTTTGATTGTAAGATTTGGCTAGTAGAGCTTCATTAGTATATGCATCAATAATGGTTCTTGTTTAAGCATTAAAACCATTGTAGAAAGATTCTATTTGGATTCAATGAGGGATACCATGGTGATGACTCTTCCTTATCAATAATTTAAATCTTTTTCATGCTTCATATAAAGATTCTTCTTTATATTATTGGTAGAAGGTAATGTCATTTCTAAGCTTGACATTCTTTATTGGTGAGAAATATTTCATCAAGATTTTCTCTGTCAAATCCATTTAAGTTGTAATGGAATCAGGTGGCAAAGAGTTTATCCAAGCTTAAGCATGATCTCTCAAAGAGTAAGGGATCAATCTAAGCCTAAAGGCCTTCTCGATCACACCATTGAATTTAAATGAATCTCCAACTTTAATAAACGATCTGAGATGCAAAAGAAGATCCTCTGTCGTAATATGTTGAATTGTCCAACTGTTTATAGCATTTGAAACATCACTAGTTTTAATTCAAACTAATTAACTTGAATGTTTGACCTTGTAATACTTAGATTCATCGCTTTCAACATAGGTAATGTATATTCATTCATAGCTCGATTCTTATCATCCATCAAAGGTATCCAATTATTCAAATTTAGCTCATTATTATTTATATCTGTTGGATTAACCATTTCTTTTACTTGGTTCACGTTTTTTTGTTTTCTTATTAGTTTTAAAGTACGTTCAATTTCAAGATCTAAAGGAAAAAAATTTCCCTTATAGACTCTGCTCATGCAATAGAGCCAACTATATTTCTAAAGCACTAAGTAGATGTCAAAGTTAAAAATAACTAAATAAATAATTAAAATTAAAATTATGAAAATTAAATAAAGAAAAATAACTAAAATTAATTTCTAATGTTTATAATCCTCAACAATGGTGCTAAAAACTTAATCGAACACGAATATGTGTAATAATTATGCAAGTATACATATTCTAATAATTAATATAATAATAATAAAAGATCATTCATATAGAGATTATGTTATTAGAAACATTCATGTAATTAGCAATAATTAATTACCTCGGAATTGGCAGCTAAGAAGATTTTTGAGAAAATATCTATGAATACTTAATCCCCCTAATTTTTTAAACATATGAATTATTAAAATCTATTTAATATAATTATCAATCAATTACATAATCAATTGAATATAACCTAGTATGTATTTCTCTATCAAGTAAACTATACATCCTATAGTAATTAACCCAATCACATTCTCATGTCATATAAATTACATACTATTCATTAAGTTTATCAATTTTGAATCACGTACATAAGAATCATATAATTTTTCTTAGAAATTATGCATGTTATTTAATCAAGATAGAGAATTAAATAATTCTCTCATATGTATTTAATTATCTCTATAGATCAATTGTTAGCCAAATAATTAATATCATAAAAATTATATTAAAATTTGAATTAGAGTAAAATATTAGATCATCACATATTAAAAATTGGGTTTATAAGACCCTTATATTAATAAATTAGCTAGACATAATTTTTATTCATAAAACTTATATTTTTATAAAGAAAGATATAAAAATTGATAAAGAAAGGGGAAGAAGAACAAATACAATTAATCTCTTGAATTGTAGCACTAATCTCTTCATGAATCTCTACTAAAATTTTATCTTCTTTTAATTTTTCTATATTTTTCTGTCTTCTTAGCTTAAAAAATTGATAAAAAATATATAATTTTTGGCTCCTTAGGGTTTATAAGGAAATTATGGGGTTAAATTAAGCTCAGGTGGAATATTAATCGTTAGATCAGCTTCAGATCAAGGGTTGAGATGAAAAAAGAAAAAATTAATAACGTTCGTCAATAGAAACGTGATACATGGCATATGGGATTTATTGGGCGAATCAGCGCATAACACATGGTGAAATGGACTGTTCCCGATCAACACATGCTAAGTCAGTACCACATGGGGTGTTATGATTCGCATTTACGGATTATATGGTGCCTCGGTGGGAAGAATGGACAAGTCAAGTGATGACACGTGACACACCCATTGATCACGAGGTGAAACTCAACATGAACGTTGTGTTGACACCTGATAAGGCATGTGTTATTCAATTTGGGTTCGATTTTGTCGATTGATTTATGATACAAATTGCCACTCTTAATTATCATATTTTTCATTATTTTTGTTTCATTTAGGCTTATTTGAGACAAATTGGATATCCCAACTAGTACCATTATATCCCACTAAAAATTAAGTGCGATAAAATAAGATAATTTCATATAATTAATGGATTGTATCATAGGTTAATAAGATAGTTTTTTATTAAATACAATTATAAATGCTTGATCATGTTGGAAATAAAATAATAGACAAACATGTATTAAACTTTGTAAATAAACTCAAATTGATAACATTACAAAATCAACATAAACAATAAATTACAATAAAAAAAGAAACGAAAAAAATAAAGAGATGATTAAGATCTGTATTACATAGTGATCTTAAGATAAATTATCCCTATATATGAGTGTTTTATAACAAAAAAAAAACCGGGTACAATGATAGAATAACAGTAGTTGAACACACCCAATAATGTTTCGACAAATTGAATTTGTACATGTTTTTTTATCACATTAAAGCCTAGCTATAGAGTAATTTTTTATAAAATAAAATGAGTTTGTTATAGGAAAAACTTTTAGGAAGAGCTCTTGTTTTATGTGTCTTCCCTCAATAATAAAGGTAATTATATAATCATTCAAATTTGAGTGTTCGGGCTCAAAACTGAGTTAACTAGACTATTGAAAACACAATTAAATGCACTAATTTAGAAGACATTTGTGTCCTTAGAAAATTTGGTTATATGTTTAGAGTTTCAAATTTTTGGGCCGATCCCAAGAGTTTGCAACCCATGCATGCTCACATAGAGATGGTCTTTTTTGTTACATTAGCTTACCATATTTTAAAAATCAAATGCTAAATAAAGCCTAGAGATGTAAGATGAACCGGGTTATCTAGGCCCATCTGAAGCTAGCCTAATATTACCATAACCTTGGCTCAAAATTAGCCCAACCCAAGCCCTGTTTATCAGCTTATATACTTTAACGTATTGGAGTAGGTTGGCACACTAGGTCCATCTGATCTCTAGGTTTTTTTTTTGTTATTTTTAAATATAATTAATAATATAATATTTTTTATTAATTATATACAATTTATATATAAATTTATTTTAGTTTTTAATAGAAAACTTTATCTTCTCATAAGTCATAAAGACATGAACATTTTTTTATTTTTTTGCATTAATTATTTTTATTGAAGGACAATAATAAATTCTTAAGTTCAATATTTTTAAATAAAAATGAAAAAAATAAATGATGTTATATTCATTTAATTTTTCATCTATAAATGATTTTAGATAAAAAAAAAAATTCTTAATAGATTTTTTTAATAGAAAAGATAATAAAAATGCTAAAATAATTTTGTAGAGATATTTTTTATTTAATTTTTTTAATATTGAAATAAATTTGTATTGATATTAAAAAATTTAAAAAAATTCAATTTATCATATTTCTTAATAATTTAAATTATTTTTGTTTTTATTAATGTGAATTTTTATCTTCTCATAAATGACATTTAGGAGATTATTTTTTATTTTCTCATAAATAAATTAATAAAAAGATAATATATAAATAAAAAATGGTCAAATACCTTCTATCACCTTAATTTTTGTTTTCTTTTTTAAAATAGTTAAAATTTTAAATCATATATAATATACATTAAAGTTAATATTTTAAATAAAGTTAAAAGACAAAAAAAAATTAAAATAGATTAGTGTAATCCATAATTTATTGAGTTGGGCAAGTCTGGTACATCGGTTAAATAGGCCACATTAAAGGGATGGTGTTAGATAAAATATTTAATGTGTTATTAATTTTCTTAAATTGGACAAACATTAATAAATAACTCTTTTTTTTTTCAACCATTAAATTTTAAGATTTAATTTTTCATTCACCAATATCATTTGATATTTTTTATTGACTATAAATATTATTAAAATATCACCTAAAAATAAAAATAAAAATAAAAATACTTAAAATAAAATTATGATACCATTAAAATAAACTTTAACCATTATCCTTGGCATGTATTGTATTGAGAACAGAAAATGTATATACATATTTTGTAATATATATATATATATATATATATATATATAATTTTAGAATTACTTAAATTCTAAATTTAAAATTTATAACTGGAAATTAACTTTCAATTGAAAAATATGATACACATAAGCCAGAAGTGGCATAGTACTATTA
This sequence comes from Hippophae gyantsensis, assembly GCA_030763125.1. Classification (NCBI taxonomy): domain Eukaryota; kingdom Viridiplantae; phylum Streptophyta; class Magnoliopsida; order Rosales; family Elaeagnaceae; genus Hippophae; species Hippophae gyantsensis. The sequence continues at coordinate 18,373,595 of CM061029.1, read as the reverse complement.
AGATATAGGAAAATTTTAATTATTATAAATTTAAAGTTATAATATTTATTAAATAATATGATAGAATTTAATTCAATAATATATTAAAAAAATTGTATAAAATTAATTATATTTATAATATATAATAATACTTTAAAATATTAGTATAATTAGGTATAATAAAAATATCATATAAATTAAAATTATAATAATTTTGTGATATATCTTAAAATTATTGGAAAAAAATTGCTGTGTCGTCAGTTTAAATGTATTAATTGTTGCTCTCTGCGTAGACCTTTAATTTTTATTTTCCCAACCTGGGTTTTGACATTTCTACGTAACTGAAATATATTTATATTTTTAATTCCCTTCCATAAATATCCTGACGTCATTCACATGTTCACTGTTTACTTAAAACCACTTCTCTATTTCCTTTTTCAAAAAATCTACTTTATTCTCTCTCTCTCTCTCGCTTTCCTTTACTCGAAAAACCATTTCTAAAGTTGTCAATTTTTTTGTTGAGATAAATTCTTATGGAAAATATATAATTCGAAGTTAAGATAATACTGATAATAAAATTAAAATAAAAACAAAAAAAAAATTGGAACGTAATATGAAACAGAATAAAAATGATTGCATTTTCATTAATATATAACTTTTTTATATTTTATTCTTTTATTAATTTAATTATATTTAAAATTAAATTAATCATAAATAATATATTTTATATTTAAGCTACATTTTTATTGTATTAAAAAATCAATAATTTTTTTAAATCATTTATTTAATTTTAAAAATTTTAAATCTTATAATTATTTAATAATTTATTCTTATTATTTCAAACTATAAGATACTATTAATATTATTCGATATATAAGTTATTATGTATTATTGTTTTATATATTTATTTGTTAAAATTTTTCTTTTTTATATTATAAAATATTTATTATCAACTTATTTTTTTATAATAAAATAAAAATATTATTAAAAGCAAGAATATCTCCGGTTTCTCTCACTCCGTTAAGAATCCTACTTCATCCTACTTCATCTGTCTTATCAAAAACAAGAAAAAGAACTAATTACATTAAAGTAACAAATCTATCAATAAATTATTTAAAAGCTATAAACCTGCTATTTAATTATATTAGGTTGCAAAAATATTACTTAAATAGAAAAAAACCGACTATCTATTTTATTTACAATCAAATACTAACGATAAGTCAAACCTAATTAATCATGTGCAGTACTTCAATAATACATGTTTAAATTAATAGTTGGTTTAATAATTGTGATTTTGAATTTGTGTGACGGTTTATAAATTAATATATTATTCAATTATTTATTTACAAATTTATTTTAAAATTTTTAATTTTAATTTTTTTGAATAGATAACAAATTTGTAACACTAATTATACTTTAATGATATCTTTATCATCAAATGAAATTAATGACAAGTGATGATAGATATTTAATAATTTTACAAAATAAAGTATTTAGGTTGAATGATTATTATTTGTGATAATTTAGTCTATATTTTTTTGAAAAGTGACATTACGTGCCCAAATCGTTTATTTTTATTTTTTTAAATTTTTATTTAAAAAATTATTTTAACAATTATTCATGTTAACACTTTCTTTTTTTAAATATAGTTAAAAATAATAATAATTTTTTTTCAAAAACCTAAAATTAACTATTTAGATATGTTATGTCACTTTTTTAAAATTGATGAACTGTGTTGTAATAAAAAATTGTTAAATCTAAGTACTCTTACTACAATAGTTAATTGAATATTATTATATTATCTTTAAAACTAAATAATAAGTTTATGAGTCAATAATTTAAATGAATTTGTTACTTTAATCTTATATATTATAAAACATTTTGTATATAACAATTATCAAATTTTATCAATTTTTTAATAAAGCGTTTGATATCTTTTTAAAAAATACCCTTGATAATTTGTATATTTTATTTTTCTTAAGCAACGGTGTACGATATTATTAGTATTAATTTTGTTATTGATCACATAATATATTATTATTAGATAAATTTATTATTAGTGAATTATTATTTCGAAAATAATAATTTAAATTTTATAATATTCAAACTCTACTAGATAACTCTTTTAATGTTTTGAGTTTTATTTATGAACATTTTTTTTTACATATACTCTCTCCTGTGCTCTTATTCTTTCTGGTATAAGCTTTTCATTCATCTTTCTATAATTTCTTTGTGTAGATACTATAATATAGTGTGTATATGCAACACAATTAAAACAATATTGTTGTGTTTATATCCACACAAGATTACTTGCACTCCAAGCATATTTCTATATCTTTCCTATAGATTTTTAATTTTTGCTTTTCACCCTTATTCTCTAATTTTTTAGAAATGTGTTTAGATATTTCTTGTATAGAATACTCAAGAAATAGAAATCATAATTTAACACTCCTCCATGTTCATTTTAATGACTTATAATTTTTTCTTGTAGCTCAAAATTTACTTTTGGTAGTGCTTCTATGTAGAAATCATCTTTTCTCAATCACACGCTTGTTTTTAGATAATGTCTTTAATTTTCTCGCACCATGATAGAAAAAATAATATACGGAAAAATAATTTAAGAATAAAATTATTTTATTAAAATTAAATTATATATATATATATATATAATTTAAATAATATATAAATTAAATAGAAAAAAAATAATCGATTAAAATAACCTAACTCTAGATAGAAAATATACAACTAAATAATAATAATAATAAATAATATATATATGTACATATATAATTTTTTTTCTTTCCCTTTTCTCTTTCTTCTTTTCATTTTCTTCTTCTTCTCTTTCTTAACACCTATTTTCTTTTTCCCCTTTTTTCTTCTCAGTTTTCTTCTGTGTTCTTCTTCTTAGTTTTTTCTTGTGTTCTTCTTCTCAGTTTTTCTTCCTTATTTATAGAAGAATCATACAGAAACATAATTTAAGAATTAATGTAGAGAAACAGCTAGAGAAGAGGAAGAGAAACAGAATAAATTAATTCAGAAACAGAAGTAGAAAGGGCAGAGAGCAGAATAAAAAATTTAGAAATAGACAATTTAATTTATAAATGAATTTTTCGTTTATGATTTAAGACAAAAATGTTTAGCAATTTAATTCAAAATATTTCAACAATACCCCAAATGAATAAAATTAATATAGATTTTAAATCAAATTTTGACACGAAAATAGAGTTCAACAGATCGAAACTTAATAGATAGGTGTTACCCTTTGAACCTTCTCATGTGAAAGTATATTTTCCTTATTGATTGACGAGTAGACCCGATGTCTTTGAACTATTCTGTCGTTTATGTAAGTGATGACATACTTCACAAAAAATCTTTTATGACATAATTTAGTTCTCACTGTTATATTCGTTTTGGCCATGAACATATGCATGGTTTTGTGAGAGTCTCTAAAGAATTGAGCTCTATACAATTCTCTTTCGAACCAGTCCCACTCCTCCCTCACATAGGTGATCTCTTATCTTTAAAAGTAATTTGCAAAGAGTAACCTACTTACTTTGCATAATATTCTCCTTATAAGAATCATTAAAAACCTTAACTTATCCTCTATCTTAAGAGTATCACTACTCACATCATAAGAATGAACTTGAGGGTAAACCCTCATTGTGATCTTACTAAGTATTTACAATTAGGTTATCCCTATGAATCTAGATCTTGGGATCTCCAGTAAAATAGGTTAGGTTTCCTTTACAAATCCTTATTTATTCATGGCCTTCAGTTTCATTTCTCTCGATGACTTATCAACTAAATCTCGATTTAACTCTTTAATTAAGGGATCAACTATGTTATCCTTTGACTTCACATAGTTAACAGAGATAACCTCATTTGAGAGTAGTTGTTTAGTGGTATTATGTCTACGATGGATATGTCGAGACTTACCATTATACATATTATCTTTGCCTTGCCAATAATAGATTGACTATCACAATGAATGCATATTGCATGTACAGGCTTCACCCACTTAGAAATATCCTCTATAAAATTACGTAGCCATTTGGCTTCTTTACTATTTTTATCCAAAGTGATGAACTCAGATTCCATCGTGGATCTAGCAATGCAGTCTGTTTAGAGGACTTCCATGAAACAACTGCATTACCAAGTATGAATACATATCCACTGGTATACTTTGAGTCTTTCATATCAGATATACAATTTATATCACTATATCCTTCTAATATAGCATGATATCTTGTGTAGTGCATTCCATAGTTACGTGTATATTTTAAGTATCTAAGTAGTCTTGTAATACCTTTCTAGTGATTAGATCCTGGATTACTAGTATATTTACTTAGTCTGCTTACAGTGTAAGCTATGTATGGTCTCGTACAACTTATTAAGTATATAAGACTTCATATCACTCTAGAATATTCTTGTTGAGATACATTATCACCTTTATTCTTAGATAGGTTTATATTTACATCTACTAGTGTTCTCACAATTCTAGAATCACCCTTGTTGAATTGCTTAAGTATTTTGTCAACATAATGAAATTGAATTTGAATGAGACCACTTGATATCCTTGATATCTTAATTTCCAGAATTACATCACTAGACCCCATGTCTTTCATATCAAATCTTGAATTCAACATAGACTTAGTAGATTTGATCATTTGATCATTACTACTCATAATTAACATGTCATCAATGTAAAGACACAAGATAACATAACCATATTTTTTTTCCTTGACATATAAACATTTGTCACATTTGCTGATTTTAAAGCCATTTGTCCTCATAACATTATCAAACTTTTCATGCCATGGTACTTGTTTCAAGCCATATAAAGACTTCACCAATTTACAAACCTTTCCTTCTTTCCCTAGACATGAAAAACCCTTGGGTTGGTCCATGTAGATTTTTTCATCTAACTCTCCATTTAGAAAGGATGTCTTTACATCCATTTGATGTATTTCAAGATTTCATAAAGCTGCAATAGTAATTATCATCCTTATAGATGTTATTCTTGTCACAGGAGAATAAGTATCAAAGTAATCAAGGCCATATCGTTGCTTTTATTCTTTAATTACAAGCCTGGTCTTGTACTTATCAATTGATCCATCTGATTTACGTTTTATTGTGAAAATCCACTTAGACCCTAGTGTTTTACTACTTGGAGGTAAATCAACTAGTTTCCAAGTGTGATTTTATAGAATGGACTCAATTTCACTATTAATGACTTTTTGCCATTAAAATCCTTCAGAAGAATTCACAGCCTCTTCATAGGTTTGAGGTTCACTTTCTAGCAAGTAGGTTAAAAAATCTAGACCATAAGATGTTTCTATCCCAGCCCTCTTGTTACGTTTGTGTCCATCCTCAACCTCTTGTTTAGGTTCTTTGTTTTGACTATCTTCATTCATAGTCTCATATGCTTGTTTAGACAAAGTTGATTCTCCTTGAGATTTACCTGAAAATACATGTTCAAAGAACAATGCATTCCTTGATTCCATTATTATGTTCTTGTGTATGTCTGGGATATTTGACTCATGTACAAGAAACCGATAAGCACTACTATTATGTGCATATCTAATGAAGATGCAATATATTGTTTTTGGACCTATCTTCACCTTCTTAGGTATAGGTACAACCATTTTTGCAAGATATCCCCACACTCGTAAGTATTTAAAAGAAGGTACCCTTCCTTTAAATAATTCATATGGTGTCTTACGTGTCTTTTTCCAGGGTACCTTATTTAAAAGGTAGTTAGCTGACAAAATAGCTTCCCCTCAAGTGTTTTGTGGCAATCTAGAACTTAATAGCATTGCATTCGTTATTTTTTTCAAGGTATGATTCTTACGTTCAATAACTCCATTTAGTTGAGGTGAATAAGGCACTGTGGTTTCATGAATAACTTCGTGTCATGCACAAAATTCACCACCATGATCACTACGTAGTACCTCGATCTTCTTGTTGAGTTGATTCTCAACTTCTGTTTTATAAGGAATAAATTTCTCTATAGCTTCATCTTTTCTTTTAAGCAAATACACATAGCAATATTTTATGTTATCATCAATAAAAGTAATAAAATACTTATTGCCACCCCTTGTTTGAAGAAATTTCAAATCACATAGATCACTATGGATTAAGTCAAAGGGTTCAATGTTCCTTTCAATCGAATGAAACGATGACCTAGTCATTTTTTCCTCAACACAAGTCTCACACTTATGCTTTGAATCTATTTGGAATGCGGGTATGTGTTCCAAGTTAATTAGTTTACACAATGTATAATAATTAACATGACCTAGTATACCATGCCACAAGTTGGAATACTCAAGCTTATAAGTAGAAGAATTAATCTTATTAATATTCTTAGCTTTTACAATCATTATATTGAGCTTAAATAGCCCATTAGATACATGTCCCTTCTTCACAAACATCCCATTTTTTGTCACAACGACCTCATCATATTGAAACACCATCCAAAATCCATGCTTGTTTAGCAATGAGCTAGAAACAAGATTCTTACGGATGTTAGACACATAGAGTACATTGTTTAATGTAAGCTCCTTTTGAGAGATCATCTTCAGTTTGACCTGGCCTTACCTTTGAATGGATGATGTGGCAGAATTTTCCATGAAGAGCTTCTCTCCATCTTTCATTTCTTTAAAAGTAGTGAATAGCCTTTTATTTAAACATACGTGCCTTATTGCGCCAATGTCAATCCACCACTCATTTCAGTTTGATTCTACCAAGTTTACCTAAGAAATGACTACACACAAGTCAATGTCAGAGATATCATGATTGATGTCATCAACCATGTTTGCCTCACGGGTTCTGTTTCTTTTTGGAAACCTACAGTATAGGGTTTTATACCCTGTCCTTTGATAGATAAAACAAATCTTTCTGAAGCTTGACTTCTTAAAATTTGCTTCTCTACGTCCCAATTTAGACCCTTTAACCAACTTCCCTTGCCCTTATTCTTATTGTGTTTGGAACTTTGACCATGTTCCATCACATTAGCCTTGGGTGTTGATGGGATATTAGCTCTTTTAGAAGAAGCCTTGTTGTCTTCTTCCACGTTGGATCTTATCAGCAAGTCTTTCAAAGACACTCCCCTTCGCTTGTGCTTAAGGTAGGCCTTGAGCTCTATCCATGAAGGGAAAACTTTTCAATAATAGCTACAACTTGGAAGGTTTCACTAAGTATCATCCCTTCTTCATACATCTTTGTTATGATATCTTGGATTTCACATACTTGACTACATACCAATTTAGAGTCCACCATCTTATAATCAAGAAAGCGACCAACCAAAAATTTCTTGGCACTGGCATTTTTAGTTTCATACTTCATGTCCAATGATTCCCACAAGTCTTTGGTTGTGTTTTCCTTATTGTACTCATTATACAAGGAATTGGTTAGACTATTCAGAACATAGTTCTAATATAGATAATCAGAATGCTTCCATGCTTCAATAGCACTTGCAGACTAAATTTTTTGTTCACACTCAGGTTGATCATGAGCTTCTTCAGTCAAGAACCTTGCTAAATTCAAGTCAGTGAATAACATCTTACTCTTCCATCTCTTGAAGTTCAAACTAATAAACTTCTCCGGTCTCTCTGCCACAACATGGTTCATTGGAATAGAAAACGATAACATTGGGGTTACCCTATGAGCCACAAAAGACTTCATAATTTGGTTCATAATAGAATCACTTACAATAGGGTCAGCAACATTCACAATTAGGTTTCCAATTTGGGACAATGGAGTTGTTGTTTTAGATTACATAATCTTTTCTTTATATTTTATGTTAAATACACAAATAGCAATACAAGTTTTAAAAATTACCAAATAAAGTTTATAGATTACAAAAATATATATTTAATGAATTATTTATAGAAATATGTTAATTGACATATATATTTGTAATTTCATTAATTATAGTGATTAAATAATTTTAAAATAAAACAATTTATTTATTTATAAAATTATAATATATATATATATATATAGTAAAAATAAAATACAAATATAAATTAAAGAATATTAAGATCAATAATATAAAATAAATAAAGAAAACAAAATACTTAATATAAAATAGCAATATTAAAAAAATCATAATTATATAAAATAATTAATAATAACAACAATGAAATCAAGTAAAATAAAGTGCAAGTAATGTAATATAAGAGCAAAATTAATATTAAATATATGATGAAAGGAATTAATAAAGATGTCAAAATTAAATAGTAATTATAATAGAATATATATAATAGAATAAATAAATATAATATATTATAAATAATTTGTTTGTCCAAAAATTAAGGGGAGAAATTATATTAAGATTGTAAAAATAATACACGGACAAATAATTTAAGAATAAAATTATTTTATTAAAATTAGAAATATATATATATATATATATATATATATATATATATATATATATACAAAATTTAAATAATATATAAATTAAATAGAAAAAAATAATCGAGACTTATGTACCACACAATATTCTTAAGATAATTTTTTCATTCACTATAGGTGTTTGAAAACAATGAAAATTTATCTCCTAATATACAATGATTAAATAATAATAAACTTACACCATAGCTTATTATTCTACGAACTTTAAAGTGTGTGAACTCTATCGAAAGAATCTAACTCTAAATAGAAAATATACAACTAAATAATAATATATATATAAAAAATTCTACCTTTTTCCCGTTTTTCTCTTCTTTTTTTCTTTTTCTTTTTCTTTTTCTTTTTCCTCTTCTCTTTTATTTTCCTTTTTTCTTTTCTCTTCTTCTTCTCGGCACCTATTTTCTTCTTTGTTTTTCTTTTTTCCCTTTTCTTTTCTATTTTTCTTCCCTATTTATAGAAGAATCATACAGAAACGAAAGCTGAGAATTGATGTAGGGAAACAACTAGATAAGAAGAAGAGCAATGAAAGAAATTACTTCAGAAACAGAAATAGAAAAGGCGAAGAGCAGAACAAAAAATTTCAAAAATAGACAATTTAATTCCGAAATGAGTTTTTCGTTTCTGATTTAAGACATAAATGTTTAGCAATTTAATTCAAAATATTTCAACAATAATAACCAAGGTGAACATCTCATATCTATCTGATAAAGATAATGTATGTCCTTCTTAGTACAGATTTTAGAGATGATCCTTTTTGTTTTCCTTTTTCTTTTCTTAGTACAAATTTTAGAGATGATCCTTTTTGTTTTCCTTTTTCTTGCATCTTAAAACAAGCCAAAAGTCTTGTAATGTGTATTTGATCACAAATATTTTTTTATCTACTATCTCTACAGTGTCTTCTTAGCACTTCATGCTTTTCTTGAAGAAATAGTTGTTAATGTTGCTTACTTGAACACCCTTTCCACATGCCAATTTGTTTCTTTATAGATGGTTGAGCTCTCAACTTTGGTGTAGGGTATTCAATCTATGGTAGCTAGATCCAAATGATATTTTCTCCTTAGACGAATCGCTTACATGTGTCTTCATGGATACTTCACTATGAACTTATATTGAATTGTAAAACATCTATTACCTTTCATATTTTATTTTTGCAATTTCTAGAGTTTTGTCTTTCTAGTCATAAATCTAGCATAAGTTTCCTTCAAAGATTGAAAAGAATATTTTCTTCGTCTCTTACAATAAAATTGGCTTGATGGCCTTTTTTAAGCAAACAAGTTCTATGTATGTGCCCAAATTTTTGCAATGTTGGCATTTGGTTTTTCCTTGAAGTAACAATCTTCTTCTAAGTGGTATTTTTTATCAGATTTTGGCCTAAATAGTTTCATTTTTGATAAATTGATCAAATTTTTTAATTATCAACAATGCATCCTAAAACTTATAGTTTATACTAAATGAGAATAACGTCATACCCACTATATCTTTGGCAACTATAACTGGTGAAATCATAAGAGCTTCGTCGACACCACCAGTGCTTAGGTAACCACCACTGATGACTCCATCGGAGCTTCGGTGGATGTAATACATTACATACGATATATATGTAGATGTAATATGATATATATAAATGTAACAGGTTACACTCAATGGGTCATTGAACTATGATGAATGTAACATATTAATTACAAAGATATATGTTGTTGTAGCATATTATATCTAGTGAGTCATTGGATGTAACATCTAACATCTCATGGGTCACTGACGATGGTCATTGGAACTCCACTGATGGTGGCTACCCAATAGATTATGAGATCTAATCTTATTTTTATTTTATTGAATTATGTTATAAAAGTGTTTTGGTATATAGCTTTGGGATAAATGTTTGCTAGTTTGAAAAAATTGATAAAAAAATAGAAAAAATGCTCTATATTATGTCAACATTCTCTTATTTTATTTTAATGCAAATGACAAATGAAGGATAGATTTTTTATTTTTCTTGAATATATTTGTTTTTAGAATTTTTTTTAAAATTTTTCCCATATCCGTTAAACTTTTAGATTGTATATTAACCTTAGATTGAAAGGCACTCTCCATGGAGTCCTCGGTACGTCTACTTCAATGCTTTTCATATATTTATAGAGAGCCAATTAATTCGTTAGTTGTTAGATCACCTATTTCTTCAATAGCTATAATTGTTAGATCATATTTTTCTATACAACTAGGAAAGATTTTTTTTACAACCTTTATTTTGGAGATATTTTGGAGATAGGCTCTCAATTGATTAATTATTTCTTTAATTCTTGAATAATAGTTTTTTGTAATCTCATTATCTTTGAAATCAAAAAATTGTGATATTTTCAAAATCTCTTTTAGAATTACAATTTAACGAAACATACTTTTTCATTTCCTTGAAACTCCTCTTGCAACATATCCCACGCTTGCTTTGTAGTAGTAGCTAGTGTAATTCTTGAAAATATTTCATCAACCATAGCTTGTTATAAGGCATGAGAATCATTTTTCTCTTTTTCTTTCAAATCTTTCTTTTAAGTCACTTTTAGAGTGATAGTGTTGTTGGAGACAATATCATTCAAATTTTCCTTAAATCTTGAGAATAAGAAAATTTCTCATTTTAATAGCCCAAAACCATAGTTTTCTCCATGAAAGATTGACAAGGGGATACTTGAGTGGATAATGTTATCGTTCATTGGGGTATATGAGTAGAACAACTTGACGCTCAACATAGATTGAATATGGCTATGATATCATTGATATTTACTTTAAAAAAATATAGTGAATGGATGATTATATATGACTTATAATAAAAATTCTAGTTTGATAATATGGAATTTCACTTAGGAAAGAGGAGAAATATTTGTAACAGAATTATAACAAAAATAGATTTATAATATTGAATTTTTTTTAACTTTCATTATATAAAAGAGCATATTGGTATTTATTGTCAAGCAAGTAAATTCTAAAAAATTCTATTAACTTTCTCTAAGTAATGATCTATTATATATATTTTCTTTTCACATTATTCTTTAATTTTTCAAAATGTGTCTACATAATTTCTCTTATATAGAATATATTCTAGAAATGGATATCATAATTGCAAGCATTCTAAGGCTTAAAAGCCTTGTTCAAAAGCTTTTAGACTCTTCCAAACAAGGGTGAGGATGACAATCCTTTTTTTCTCCTATGAGCCTCTCCCAAGTAAAGGACTTCACCTCTTAGCATCATGTCTTAAATAAGCAACGCATTATTGCTAGCTTAGAATATAGCTCAATTGTTGCTCTCTAGCATCTCTTTCATGGATAAGTGATGTTCTTTTGCTCCTTATAATACACTACTATAATATTGATATATGACCTCGTTTTTGAACCGTGATCGTAGATCTATGGTTACAGTTATAAAAAAACGAGGTCTAAGTGAGAGAGATCATAGACTTTTACCTATGATTTCGGTTTATAACTGAGACTATAGATATACCATTTGGTCATGGTTTTTAAAAAACTAAGGTCATAAACATATCATTTGATCACGGTCTTTAAAAGACTAAGACCATGGACATATCATTTGGTTAAGGTCTTTAAAAGATCGAGGCCATAGCCATACCATTTGGTCACGGTTTTTAAAAGACTGTGACCAAATAATATGTCACTTAAACCATGACCATATACATTTCAATTAATCTCATTTTTAAATATAAATTATAATAGATTTATTAATTACAATATTAAAAGTCATATAATATTAAAATTAAGAGTACAATTACATTTGAGAGTTTATACACTAAATATAATAAAACCTTACTAGCTAATTCTAATTTTTACAATGACTTAAGAATAATCTCTGAATAAAAAGTTAATAGTATCAACAAACATATAGTAAAAACTCTAATGTCAACCAAATTTTCAGAATCCCCTACTATCACAATAGCTTGAGAATGGACTTATCTGCCCATTTCCAGTTTTGAATTTGCTATTGCTATGCTCAACATGGTGGGCAACGGGAATTTCCTTCGATAAAATTTGATGGACTGTAACTTTTGAAACAACTCAAGAGCTTCTTTAAATTGTCGGACCTATGCGTGATGATTACATTGTAAGGAACACCATCTAACTTGCATAGTTGAATGAATACTCAAATGAATAACATACCTCAAGTGCCTTTTGAGCGTACTGCAGCATTAGCAACTAATATCATTAAGATAACCTAAAATTTAATCAAATTTAAAACAGTAGTCATATAAACCTTTCCATATTCCCAAAAATATCCATTTAGTGTTCATTTATCTAGAAAAGTTAATGATTAAGCAATTTCACCAAATATCAATAATAACAAATTAGCCATATGATATATGTCATAGTTCTGGAGCATATCTTGAAAAAAATGAAAAACGCAAGATATGAAACAAATCCAAAATTATAAATATCCGAACAACTTTATTAAACACATGCAACATAACATAAATGAGTTATAAACTAAGAAATATCTACTCTGGAAGTCTTGAATTGCTTTATGACGTTGTGATCATCGTTAACTTCCAACCACTTTTTCATAAGTTGAAAAACTCTTTTGTCACGTAAAAGTCCCCGATGACTTGCAGCAACTGCTACTCTTTCAACTGCTTCAAATCCATCACGCTGTAAATTTGAAAGAAATTAAGAGGGATTGCATAGAACCAAAGTGTAGAGGCTGCAGAAAGAAAAAAAGAATTAACATCAACAATAACAATAACATTCTTGAATAAGAGAAAGTACGAAACTATGAATAATATATATGTGTGTGCAATATAATATTGATAAATAAAAAGGTAGATTGATATACAAAGCACCTTTGTTGATTCAGCAGGAACTGTTCCATCTCCATCCATAAACAAATATTGCGGCAGGAACAATAAATGACTCAAAATTAATCAACAGTGTTAGGTACAAAGAACAAAAACTCTATATTGATTCATGTCTAGTCTGTATTAACTTATCAAATAAATTAGAGAAGGTTCATAGTATTTAAAACGGAACAGACTACTCACCATTGAGTGGCATATTTCAGACAAATCCTCTACGGGGGATGTCTTTGAGCCATAATTGCATTCATCATATGTAATAAGTACCATAAAAATTGTATATTCCTGACGGATTTTTTTTTTATTTTTTTCATTTTTTTATTGAAGAGATAGTAGGATGTATCAAGGTAAAAATTAAAATGATGAGAAATGTAGACAAAAATTGTTTAGCATTGATAATTCAAAATATAGTTGATCTACATACCAAACATCAAATGGAGTGTGATACGATATGCCATAGATGTTATAAAAGTTGACACCATTTGATAGTTTGGCATTGCCCAACACCTCGCGAGAGTACCAACAACCCACTTAAGAATAGCCAATTTAAATCGCAAGGCTTAGGAGTGTGCAAAAAATCCGATTATCCGATCCGATTCGTTGATTTTTCATCTGATTCGATCCAATCCGATGGTCAGATCGGATGAAGATTTTTTCCATCCGTTAAGTGCAGATCGGATGGCGGATTTCACTACGATTCATCCGATCCGATCCGATCTGACCGAAATTAATTATATATATATTTAATTAATATATATTTATTAAATTAAATATATATATATAATTAATATATATTTATTTAATTTTTTAATGTTTTTTTAAGTCAAATAATTTTATGTTATGATTTATGTAAAAATTTAAAAAATTTATTTAAAAATACAAAAAAATAGAGTTAATTAAATTTATTGGTCGGATTGATCGGATTGATCGGATGTCATCCGAATAGTTTACGGATCGGATTGAGCGGATGTAAGAGGTGATCGGATCGGATGCGGATTAGGATGTTTCAATCCGAGCGGATGGTCGGATCGGATCGGATGACAGTAAAATCAGCGGTTTCGATCCGATGAACAGCCCTAGCAAAGCTACTAACTTTTCATTATAATTTAGCTGCATTTATATAATATTTAACAATGACCACTAACTCTAGTTTAGAGGGGAGAAAATCAATGTTAAAGGCAATGACAAGGAATGTTCTACTAAACTTTGTAAGGAAAATAATGTTCAGAAGTATACCTCGCTATTTCTCAATACTTATTGAAACAAATTGATACTTTTAATTGGAATATAGGATTCCAAGTCAACTTTAGCTTCCCCATCTTTGCAATGCTTTCTCTAAACTTGAATTTTTTGCTATCTTTCCCTATTAAATTCTGAATTTTCTAACATTTCATAGATCAAATGGCATTCAACAAACTAAATAAAGAGAATCAACTTCACAACATCAACATATAATCTTAGAGAAACAGAAGTATCACCATATAATCATCAGTATGAAATAAATAGCCACCCTTTTTTGGTACAACATACACTGGACTTACCTATGAGTTGTTTGAATTGGAAAAAATAATTCTAGCTTTGAAGAGCTTCAAAATTTTAACTTTCACAACTTCCTTCATTGTTGGATTTAATCTTATTTGGGGCTCAATTGATGGTTTCTAAGGTTCCTCCATTAGAATATTGTGCATGCAAATGAATGGACTTATACCTTTTATGTTAGAGATAGTCCATCCCAAGGATTTTCTATGCTTCCTTAACACACACAGCAAATTTTCCTCTTCTTCGAGTGTAAGTGATGCCGTAACAACCACTGGAAATGTGTAATTGTCACATAAGAATGCAAAGTGAAGATGCTAAGGTAATTGTTTCAACTTTAGAGTTGTAATTTGTTGCACTTTTTCTATTGAGATTACATAATCCATCTTTGCTACCATTGGCTCTAGCCTTTCCACTTCTTTTCCAAATGATGTAACATACTACAATGCTTCCAAAGAAAATACGTAGTGGAGAAATTCTTCATTAGCAAAAGGTAAGTCAGATTCACAAACAGTAGAGTTATTGATAATCATAAGCATGAGATGAAGTGGCGATACATCGTTCTAGGTGATCGGCTAGAATATCTTCTTGAAAGGTTTCTACTTCACATTTTCCAATGACATCTACACGAAAGCAAGTGCTTGTATCTTTTGGAAATCACATGGTTTCGTAGCTATTGAACGCAATTTCTTCTTTGTTCACTCTCAATGTTAACTCACCCTTTTGAACATCCATTAAAGCCCATCCCGTAGCCAAGAATGGTTGGCCAAGAATTAGTGGAACATCTTGGTCTTCATCCATATCTAACACCACAAAATCAGCAGGAAAAATAAATTTATCCACTTTTACCAATACATCTTCTATGATACCACGTGGATACTTGATAGATCGGTTTACTAGTTGTAAAGAAATTGTTGTCTGTTTCATCTATACAAGTCCCAATTTCCTATAAATAGATAGTGGCGTAAGATTAAATGCTAGCCCTAAGATTACATAAAGCTCTATCAAAAAATGAATTTCCAATAGTTCTAAGCAAAGTGAAACTCCCTGGATCTTTTAGATCTCGAATTGAGCCTGATGCCTAGCCCGTTGGATTGATCAGCGCTCGGAAAGTCGGTGATAAGCAAGAAGAGAAGAGAATAATTTGAAAGAAGAAAAGAGATTTAAGGTAATTTCTTTTAAAGAATGGCACTACATTCTTCAGAAAGCTTCACTATTTTGAACTCTTCCAACATTGGAAATGATTTCCTTCAAAGATTTGACATAATTTGGCATTTGCTCCAAGGCATCTGCAAAAGGAATATTTATATGAATTTTCTTAAAAATATCTAAAAAATTAGAAAATTGCTTATCTAATTTTTATTTTTGAAAACGTTGAGTGTAAGGAAGTAAAGTAGAGATAATAAGAGGATTGTCAAGAAATGAAATTAATGGAGGCATGTTAGTCTCTCTTAGTGTATCAACAATATCCTCGTCTTCTACTTTATGATTTCTTTTGCCATTGTTTGGAGTTGTAAGGGTGGACTTGGTTTCCTTTGATGGTGACCTCTCAATTTCTCTTACACTTCTAAGTGTAATAGCCTTGCATTTTTCCTTTGGATTCACGTCTGTATTTCTAGGAAAAGTTCCTCTTTGTTGAGCATCGATGGTTGTGGTTTGTTGCCCAATTTTCATTTCAAGATTTTTCATGGTGGCTCCCATATTATTACAATGACTCTTAATGGTATCCGTCCGTGAATCATTCTTTTTAAACCTTGATTTGGTCTCCTTAAAAAAGGAAACCATGGCATTCTTAACTGACATATTCTTCTCGCTAGGTTGAATATCAAACCCTGGAGAATGTTGCAACACATTCTTTGTGTTTCCATAAGAAAAATTATCATTTTGTTTGAATTGACCAATCTTACTCCTGAGCTAGGCTGTTATTGCAAGTGGAAAGAATTTTGAAAGAAAATTTTTTGCCATGTCTTGCCAACTAGTGATGCTTCCCGGTATTAGAGATTGTAGCCAACCTTTGGCCTTATCCCTCAATGAAAAAGGAAACAATCTCAGTCCAAGAACATCATCAAATTGAATATTGGAAGTATCAAGTGGTGATCCTCTAAATTGGGCTTGTTGCACCATATTGATCATTATCGGTTTGAACTCAAATTATTGGTATTAATGATCTGGTGTCTTATACCTGAGTAATTGTCATTCACAATTGGCCTTACATAATCCTTCAAGGTGCGTGGTTGTGCATTATGTTCTTCTTTAACCATGGTTAGTACTTTCTTCTTTCTTCATAATATAAAAGTTCTTTCAATCTCCGGATCAAAAGGAATAATATTTTGAGTTCTAGCAAGGTGCATCCAACATCAAAAACACACCTAGAGAAAAATAAAAATGAAATATAATATAATTTTAAGTTAAATCCAAGATTACTTTGTGTCGATATTAGTAAAAATAAGAAAAAAAATCAATCCTTGGGCGCCAAAAACTTAATCTGTGCAAAACTGTATGTTCACAGTATTATAGTTTTATAATAAAGTGATAAGAATAGTATCATCTTTAGAGATTGGTAGCTTATTTTTAACAAATACTAAAATTATACTAATATCAATTTATCTAGAAAAGTCACTAAAGTTGTTGTAATTTGAATTTAAAATAAAATTATTTAAAATAAAATATGCAAAAGAAAATAAAGATGTTGTTCAAATATCAAATAAATAAGAAGAAAACTTCTAGGAAATCGATTTCACCTAATCATTTACTATACTTTATTTATCTAGCTAATTGAATTTAATTATCTCTGTTTGTTAGCAATCTCCAAAAGCCTCTTTCAATAGTCAATTGGAAATATTTTTGTTCATCAATTTACACAAGAATATACAATTTAATAAAGCAAGAAAGCATTATGACTAATGATTTTAATATTACACAGGTTCATATAAGTCTTTCGATCTCTATATTTACCTATACTGAAATATTCAAGATCTATCCTATAATTCTCTCTTTCGATAGTAAATCATAAGACTAAAATCATCTAATTAATGGTCAGTTAATTAGAAGCAATAAAATCATAATAAATCAGAAAATCATGAATAGAAATGATTCCAATTAACTTAGAAAATCAAGCATAGTTTAGAATTAAATTACATTTTTTTCTAGAATAAATAAAAATTAGTTTATGCTAAAAATTGAATTTAACATAAAAAAATTCACAAATAATTTTCTGAGAAGAATCGAAAGAAAATTGACTCACAAAAAGAATTTGCTTTCGCGTTAATCTAGTACGCGCTTTTCTCTTTCCAGATCTTTTTCATTTTTTTCTTGCGTTTTTTTCCTATGCAGTGTCGTTCCTTCTCCTCTTTCTCTCTATTTCATTCTCCCTCTTTTTATTTTTGTTTTCTTTGCCGCTCTTTCTTATATATATATATATATATATATAAACTTCCACCGGCTCTCTGTCTTTTCCCTTATATATATATATATTTAAAGACATGTTAATTTAAATTTGATTTAAATAAATCATTTAACTTTGAGAGTTCTTAGATGATATTTTTATAAAATTTTGGATCTTCATTATCTTCAAATTTACAATAAAATTTAAAGAATAACAATGAAGTCTAAATTAAATAAAAGATAAATAAAATTATATTAAAGTTAAAGTTGAGAAGGAATAAATTATGTCAAATTATACAAGTCATCAATGAGAGAGAAAAAATGTGGGCATTCATGGGTTTCACGAGTACACTAGGGGGAAAAGGAAAAAAAAATAAAAACAAATCTCTCTATTTTTTTCCTTATATATATATATATATTTAAAGACATGTTAATTTAAATTTGATTTAAATAAATCATTTAAATTTGAGAGTTCGTAGATGATATGCTTATAAAATTTTGGATTTTCATTAACTTCAAATTTGTAATAAAATTTAAAGAATAATAACGAAGTCTAAATTCAATAAAAGATAAATAAAATTAGACTAAAGTTAAAGTTGAAAAATGATAAATTATTTCAAATTATGCAAGTAATCAGTGGGAGAGGGAAAATGTGGGCATTCATGGGTTTCACGGGCGCACTAGGAGGAAAAGGAAAAAAAGAAAAAATTATGAGGGAAAAAAATAAATAAAAAATAGATAGAGAAATTTGGTATGATGTAAAAGAAAGAAACTTGAAATTAAATTAATAGGGAAATGAAAAAAATTGTAAAGTAAATTTTTATTTTTGTAAATGAATAACACACACAATATATTATTTGATTTTGATTTTAAAAAGACTAGGAACTCTATTATTTTAATTAGATCACGATCATTTAATAATTGTAATTATATAAATTTGTTTATATTTATATAATTTTTGTAGTTTAACTTATGGTCACAGTTATTGATAAAAATCGAGACTATATGTATACACTATGGTCTCGATTTTTATTAGACCGTGACCAAAACCCTATAACCTTGATTTTTAAAAAGATTGAGGCTAAATTTTTCAAACCAAAGATTATTATTATAGTAATGATCTAATTTTCTCAAAAAGCATAAAGGACGAACAAGAAAATAAAAATTAAAAGATAAAAATTCTCGCAATTATGGGGAAAAAGAAATAGATTCATGAAAGAAACAACAAAACTCACCCTAAAAACTCTAAGAGTCGAAAGGTTGGAAGAAAATACTTGATGCTAAAAACTCTTTTCTCACTAATATGTGGTTGTAGAAATAGAATGTCGATTGAAGTAACCGTAAATTTTGTATAGTGTATAAGTAACATGAGACATTTAATCTTAAAAGGTTAAATTTAGATAAATTTCATACTACATATAAATAATATACTAGTATATTTCTTAATCAATGTAAGAAACTTTTTTTATACGCTAACATTTCCTTAAAGTATAAATTGTTTCACCCAACATTTTATAATTTTAATTTACTTTTATTAAATTTAAGTTTTATTTGGATCATTTGTTTTATTTCTTTTTGTAAGGCTTCATTTTTTTTTTTGAGAGATCCATTAGTTTTTTTCTTAATCCAATGATAAACTAAAATATGGAAAATATGTAAATTTTGTATAGTGGATAAGTAATATATGATATCTAATGTTAAAAAAATTAAACTCAAAAAAAGATAAATTTTATACTACTTATAAATATTATACTAATATATTTTTTAACCAATATAAAACACTCAATTTTATATACTCAAACCAAACTTTTGCTTTTATAAGCCACCAAGGATTTAGCTATATAGTGATAAAGCACCATTTTATATTTAGAATGTTTAATATATATATGAATAAACTTAAAAAATGAGTAACTTAATCATTTATAAAATTTATGTCATAATAATATCGTAAATAATAGAAATAGAAATTTAAATATAAATTTAGGTATATTTAGTATTTCAACATTATTACCCATCTTAATTGATTTCACTGTGATGAAAAAAGGGGAATCCCGATGAAAGGCCATTATTTATTACGTTATCTTTAAAAACATTTTACATAATAAAAATCAAAATAAGTATATATACAACAAAAATTCTACATCTTCATCATTATCATATTAATAATTCAATTAACAATAGATAATTAATTCGTCTCAGTAGAGTGAACTTTAACCAACACCTTCGATCTTCTAAGGCTTGACAACCACTGGTAGTCGAAGGGAACTTGTACCAAAAAGCTCCAGCCTTTACCCCTAAAGGTCTCTTATGCCTCAACTATCCTTGAGTTCCACCCCGAAGAACTAGTTACAAAATTCTCTAGAAATTTATTAATTTTTCCAATAAATTTCTCACAATTTTATCTCACACGTATGTTTGGCACTCAATTGAGTGTGAAAATTTCTACCAACATTTTAATAGAATTTATTGTGTATGGTGCATGGCTTGAAATACATATAAATAATGTTTGCTATCTTAGTGGTACTATAATTTTATTTTAGATACATTTTTTACTTTTATTTTTCAGGTGATAATTTAGAGATACACATTTAATAAAATGTATCAATTTGATGTAATTTTTCTTTTTATTATAGATTTTTCACATATGTGCATCATATGTACGATTAATAAAGAGCATTTATGATATTTTTATTATTATTTCCTTTACAATTTGTTTGATTGGTAGGAATAAGAATAGGAATAGATTAATTACATACATTCTTATGTTTGATTATGTTAATTATGGATCGATAATGAAATGAAATCTATTCCTAAAAGAGAAGGAATAACAATTCCACCATCCCCTTTGATAATCCTTATTCCATTCCATACCTATTTTTATTCTAATTTTACCCATAAAAAACACAAATGAACCCTAATCCAAAAAAATTATCAAAAATAATTTTCTTGTATTTAATCTTTCTATAAGATTAAATAATATTTTTATATAATAGTTATTTAGAAAAATAATAATTTTAATAAGATATTTTATTTGACGGAAAAAATAACAATTAAATGACATTATGTAAACTTTATTTAATATAAGAGTATTATGATGATATACAGTATTTTTCATTTCATTCTAATTGTAAATCAAAAACTGTAATATTTAATCTTTCTTTGATTCTAATGATCAAACCAAACATTGTGATAATAATATTATTTTCTTTACATTCAATTCCATTATTATTTTCATTTTCATTCATTTTTTATTTTGTGAACCAAACGTAACCTTAGTAAAAAAAAAAATAAGTTGTTAATAAATTAGTGTGGTTAGAAGGTTCTCTTTACAGGAATTGAGCTCAGGTGAACTTAAGTTTGAATCACATCATATAATATTTTTTTTATTTCATAAAAAAGATTTACTTTAGTGTTTAAAAAAACAAAGCTTTTAATATCCATTAATGTATTAATTAAGCAATCTGGTTTCTTAATTCAGGGACTCTAACCAAAACATAAATTCTCGAGAGGATTACTGAGGAACATTAAGATTAATATATGATCCAGGAAATGAACTTATTAATGGTGAGTATATAATACACAGATATCATCAACTAAAGAAATTTACAAGTTTAAGCTTTAAATGGCATGTGATAGTGATGCATAGTTATAGTTAAGATGTCATTGTTTTCAAAGAATGACAACTCTGCTACTAATTTGATCATAACGTAAAAAATATCTGTAGCTGGCATGCAATAAAAACTATCATAATTCATTAATTTACAAAGAAGATTAAATTAAAATATTCCAAGTTAAGAATTAGTCATATTTGAGAAAGACCCTTAAAGAGTGATTCTAGCTTATAAAGAGATATTTACAGGTGGAAAAAATTCACCTTAAATCCTAATACGAAGTTAATTGTTAATATTAACCTACAAACATATGATTTATAAGATTTTATCCAATTAAAATTCATAATTAAAAGAAATGTTAAATGCACTTTATAAAAAAAATATGTATCACAAGTTTTTGATAAAATTCAAGTGATATGTTACAATATAATTAATAAATATAATCGAATTCATATAAATATATGTAATAAAAAATTATTATATTAATTATGATTATGATATATATAAATTTTTTTATAGTAAATATAATTAATACATGTGTTATTAACATTTTTTTCAAATATATGGTAGCAAAAATTGATATCCGTATAAAAATAATTTATTAATAATAATTTATTTAATAACAATATAACTAATATCAGGATTAAAATATAATTTATATATTTTATTATTATAATATCATTATTTTTAATATAGTTTATTAATTTATAATAATATGATTTCTGACTTTAGCATTGACTATGATATACACAAAAAAAATAACCATAAAATTCTGTGCTAATAATTGTTTATGATCTGTAGTGGTTGGATTAGGTCTTTTTGATTGTGATTTTCATGTTTTTATGAAATGACTAAAGTACCCTTCTGTACGTAAATATATTTTCTGATGTGACTGCCAGATGGGAGAGAGGCTGCAATTATGTGTAACTGAACCAAACCAAGAAGCTGCGCAGAAGAAAGAAGCAATTGACCCTTTTTGGCTCTTTAGTCTTTACATGTCAGTGACAGTGAACGGTAATACATAAAATAGCTAGATTGCTTCGGCTAAATTCCGGTAATAATTTTCAACCAATCAACCTGAGTTAATTTTAACGATAAGAAAAGCCAGAGTTGAATTAATTAATTAATTTAGAAAAATTTATTGCTAATAAATTAGTTTAAAATAGGATATTTAAAAACTATAATAACCAAATAACAAATTTAACTTGTTGAAATTTAATTTTGAATTAGGTCTAAAATACTATAAACAATATTTTTTTTCCAAAAACATTTTTAAGCTTGTAGTGAGTTTCGAACTCATGACTTCGTGACATATATTTCTTTAAAATTGGTTCGTGGGAAGTAATGTCAAGTATTTACTAACTATGGCTCACAAGAGAGTTTAAAATTAATTTACAATGTAACTGATAGTTTTCTTTTTAAATAATAAATACACTTCTTAAGTACTCTAATTAAGACTTAAATTTTAGATATTATATATAATCAAACGTGCTTTATTTTGTAAAGCCAGAATTAATTTATTAGCAATTTAATTGATTTATAATTAATATCTTTTACTACCATTAGTGTTATTACCACTTTTTAAATTTTTATAATTATCTTTTTGAATTTTTTCCTTCATATTTCAGTTTTACTGTGACCACTTGTAAAGGATGATGCAGGGAGGCTTTGTCTGCAAGTGTTTAAGAAGATACGAAATATAAGAAAGAGAGAGAAGAGAAAGAGATGGAGAGAGAGAGGGTTGTTCATGCTGCTCTCACGCACTCTTTTATGTCGTGAAGCGGCTATGGATTGGGTCCACCGACCCGTGTAGGCCTTAACATCTTCTCATTTTCTCTTCCTCTCATTATTTTTTCAAATTTGTTTTTTATTTAAAATAAGCAAAACGGAATTAAATCTGGGGGCAGAAAAAAGAATATTTATTGTGAATTTAAAAAAAACAAAAACAAAAATAAAAAATCTGCAGTGTGCATATACGTGTTAATGTGTTTTCATGACAACATTGTGTACAATATAAAATATTAACACAGTGAAACACATAAATAGTCATTTATTTTTATAAAAGTTAAAAAAGTGTAAGAAGTAAGAACAATATCAATAATATTTAAAAAAAAATGAAATTTCAAAGTAATTATAATATATCTTTAAAAAAAGGTCTCTAACTGATGAAAAGAAAATATCAAATATCATATCCTTACAAAACATTTCATTTGGAAAGAGAGAGGGGAAAAAAATACAGCAGGGAAGAGAAAGAATATGCACATGGAGTTTATTCCTTCTATTGGTTTTTTTCTTTTCTTCTTCTTCTTCTTCTTCTTCTTCTACTTGTTAATTTAATTATCTTCCTTTATTTGAAGCTTTGTTTTAAAACGTTTTATATACTCTATCTTTAGCTTGATAGCTAGGTTTCTGATTCATCAATACACAATTTAAGAACTCAAAGTTGCATGTGGGGTTTTTGTATTCTGGGTTTTCATGAATATCAGTGACTTTTAGATTGCAGAAATTAAGGAAAGAAAATAGAATAAGAAGAAGCAGATATATAAATTTTGAGTCAAACTGAAAATGGCTGCATCTTCTTCATCAACACCACCTTATGGAATCAGAGAAGAAGACCAAAATCAGATGAATATTATTCAACAGCATTCATCAACTACACCAACTTCCTCTACAGCTCAACCAGCTACAACCCAGAAGAGAAGAAGAAACCAACCTGGAACCCCAAGCAAGTATTCCAAAATTCTATCTAATAATAATAATAATAATACGTATATGTCATATATATGTATTTATCACTACAAAAATATTTTACTAATTCAATTGAATTATTCACTGAAAATTAACCCTAATTTCTAAACGTTTGTGCCGAATTGAAATATATATAGAATGATATATAAAGGCATAAAATTAAAGTTTGTGTTTTTTGATGGCGATGAATATAGAATAATTAATTAATTTTTGTCATTTTTGATAACAGATCCAGATGCGGAAGTGATAGCACTATCTCCCAAGACCCTAATGGCAACAAACAGATTCATTTGTGAGGTATGTAACAAAGGTTTTCAAAGAGAACAAAACCTACAGCTGCACAGAAGAGGACACAACTTGCCTTGGAAGCTTAAACAGAAAACTACAAAAGAACCAAAGCGTAAGGTTTATCTTTGTCCAGAACCCACTTGTGTTCATCATGAACCTTCTAGGGCTCTGGGTGACCTCACTGGCATTAAAAAGCACTACTCTAGAAAACACGGTGAGAAGAAGTGGAAGTGTGAAAAGTGCTCTAAGAGATATGCTGTTCAATCCGATTGGAAAGCCCATTCCAAAACCTGTGGTACTAGAGAATACAGGTGTGATTGTGGCACTCTCTTCTCAAGGTATTTCATTATTATTAATTTTCTTTTCCCTAATTATTAATCCAATTTATTCATTAATTAATCTTGATAACAATTCATAAAACGCTAATTGTCACCCACTTTTTAACCACAGTTAATTGGTACATTTGTTTCATATACTTCCCTGTTTCGAATTCCTCGCCCTATATTATATTAAAAAAACATAATATAAAAAAAACACTAATTCCTCACAAATTAAAAAGGCTTAATTTAGGTTTTTTTAATTCTTATTAATATTCCTTTTTATTATATTTATCTTATTTTTTAGTTTATTTTTGGGTACTCTGGAGAAGAGAAGATAACTAGTTCAAAACATGTCCCCACGTGAATATAGCTCTGGAAACTGCCATGGTCGTAAAAGATTTCAGAATTCATACAAAAACAAGAAAGTGAGACAAAGAGAGAGATAGACATATATATATAGCTAGCTAGAGACTAGAGAGCCATATATTTTTTAACAAAATTGTTTTATATTGCATATATGTCAAAATTTAATTTTGATATATACAATCACTTTATATCTCAAATCTTTTAACTTTGCATATAACATTACATACTCTATTTTCAAAAATTGGGTTTGGGATAGATTTGCTTGTTTACCTTGAAAACATCGCCCATTTTCCGATATTTAGTTTTTCCTATTCACGTGTTGCTATGCCATGTACTAAGAGATAGAGAGAGAGAGAGAGAGTGGTACTGGTGGTATTCTTACTAGATTTGTTCTCTTATGGGTTGGCTAGATGTGCTCAGTACTGTGTTTTTGCAGGTGCTTGTTTTCATGATAATATTGGCACCTTACCAACCCTTTTTCTCTTTCTCTCTTAATTTGTAACTCTTAATTGGGTTTTGGTCTTTAGATTGATGGTTTAATTTCTTTTCTTCGCCACCATTGTTATAGTTTTGAAGCTGATATCATGTAGCGTTCGTTCATACATTAGTTCAAGAATTACGGTTTCATGGGGTCTAATAATTAATGAGAAATTACTGTTTGGTAGTTGACGAAGCTGATATATATATATATGGTAGTATTAGGGTCAATTAAAATGAGAGACTGAGAATAAGGAGAGTTATAAAGTAGAGTAGTGCTTTGTGTACTCATTGTGTCTAATTTTTTATTGGTCGTATTAAAAGAGATCTGTTATTAAATCATGTAATATTAGAATAATTAATAAAATATTTAGATTTTTCAAAGAAGATGAAATAATAGCGAGAATGTTTAGAATTTTTAATATATGTTTTTTTAACTTTCAATATACAATCTTTTTATTTTTTTTGATAGATCTAAGCTACAATTATAAACAAATAATTACTTCTAATTAATTAACTATAGAGAATAAATTGGGAATTGAGTGTTTGAAAATGTGGAAGTTGTTAAGAAAATAGGCGTTTCGTGGGTTATAGGCGCATTAAATGAATGAGCATATATAAATTATTAAAATAGGGTTTTTTGATTGATTACTTTTCATCACGTTGAATACATTCTCTAGTTGCATTTATTGTACATTCAGTTCCTAAAATAGTTGTTCTGTACTATATGTCTATTCAAATTATTAATCCTCTTTTGCAAGTTTTGGAAAAATCCTCTTAATTTTTATCATGAAATAACTTTCTTTTTTTACCTTCTTGAGAAATTTAGTTGCCTAAACTAACTCTTTACGTGCTTTTTTTACTTTTAAAATAACATTTGAAGCATATTTTAAAACTAATTATTATTATTTTGGTTTATATTTTTACTACAAATTTAAACACAATCAAAATATTTTATATTAAATAACGGATAGTTGAAAATTATTCAAATTGTATTTTAATCAGTTAGATATTTTGTGATATTATTTTTGTTATTATAAATTTAAAGTATGTTATTTGAGAGGTTTTTTTTCAACCTTATATTTTAACAATTTTATAAGTGAGTTTTAAATAATTTTTCAAGATTAATTATGAATTAATTCGATAATTAGTTTTCATATATATTTCTTTTCTTATTATTAGTGCGAAATTATTTTTCTTTGTGTTGTTAGGATATAGAAACCTATCTTGATGAAAAATGGTCTAACTAATAGACAAAATCTTAAAATGGTTATAAACAATATAGAATTAAAAATGAGTTTGGTATATATATATAAAATATCCCATATAATTTAAAAATTTCCAATTGTATATATTTTGAAGTAAATGATTGAATGGCAGCATCTTGAATAGCTTAACTTTTTGTAGCACCGTGGGTCAATTTTAATTTATTACAATTGACATGGGTCCATGGAATTTGATCACGAGCAGTTGTTTTTTTCTATGTCCTTTCATGAACTAAAAAAATATATTTTCTAAATTATAAGTTGATATAATAGACATGACTTGTTGTCACAACTCTTTTAGATCGTTTTCTTTTAATCTTATTCTTGTATTCTTAACTATTTACATAAAATATTACATAATTTTTACACTAATTTATTTCAAGAATTGAGATTTTAAAAAGATTATTTTGTCTTTCAAATCCTTTATAAATATCAACTGTTAATATATGATATTATAAATAATTATGTAAAAAAAAAATTGGTGCTATTAATCTTGTCCCTATCTATATTCCACTACAATTTTTTATACATACTAATTTGTAATACATTTCATTTTTCACAATAAAAATATAATTAAAATGGGTTTTAATTTCTTTCTGAATTAATGATTTTTGCAGGCGTGACAGTTTTATTACTCATAGAGCTTTTTGTGATGCATTGGCACAAGAGAGTGCAAGAAACCCACCAAATTTAAGCAACTTATATGGAAATCACAATACTTCAAATTTGGGATTATCTCAAGTGGGTTCACAATTATCTTCAATTCAAGAACAAAACAACCAAAGTAATGATATTTTACGCCTTGGTCATGCAATTGCTAAAACAAATCAATTTGATCATCACCACCATCATCATTTGCTCTCATCTTCAAATCTTGGTTCATCGTCATTTCGAACTACCCATCAACAACAATCTGCTAATTTGGGCTCATCCTCTCCCTTCTTCAATATCCCAAATGCAGATCCAAACAATCATTTTCATCAACAAGATAATCAATCTCAATCTCAATCTCAACATGGTTCTTTGTTGTTCTCAAACAAGCAATTTCAAGGTATGCAACAATTTCTTCATAATGAAGTACTTCCAAATAGCTCCAACATCACTCCTTCTGCTGCTAGTCTCTTCAACCTACCTTTCCTTCCAAACACAACTACTGGAGCAACAACAGGTCATGCTAATAACAACAATAATCTCCTCATCTCTAATCACTTCAACAATGATAATGCCACCGGAACCGGCGGTATTGTCACTGAAATACAATCACCAAATATGTTCGCCGGTCAAATGAATTTGACTGGTGAACATTTAAGTGGTTCCAACATGTCTTCTCTTTTCAACGACATAGTTCAAAACAACAATGCACACATGTCAGCTACTGCGTTACTACAAAAAGCGGCTCAAATGGGTTCAACTGCAAGCACGAACAACAACACCAACAATAACAACAACAACAACACAGCAAGCTCATTGTTAAGAACATTTGGATCAAGCAGTTCTACAAGTTCAGCTGCGAATAACAACATGAGAGGGATTTTTATTGGTTCAGCTGAAAACGAGAATAGTCATCTACAAGACTTAATGAACTCATTTGCGACTGGGAATTCCTCGATATTCGGAAGTGGTGGGTCAGGAGGTTTGAACTCGTTTGGTGGTGGTTACGAAGAATCAAAGGTTATACAAAAAAGAGGAGGATCAGGATCTGATGGGTTAACTAGAGATTTTCTTGGAGTGGGACAAGTATTGAGAGGATTTTCTCAAAAAGAGCAACAGGGAGTGGAGATTGGTTCGTTCGACTCGGAGAACAATTCAAATGCTGTGCAGCCGCCAACTCAACCTTTTCGAGGTGGTGGGAATACTAATAACTTCCAGTGAACAACATTGAAAGGTACGTCAAAATTAGTGTCTACTGTATCCTAAATGGTAAGTAATATGAAAATTCTATATATTATAATTTTGTTATAAATTTTATAAATGATTTAATTTGATATTATTGATAAATAAAATTGAGTAATTATAATTATATTCAACAAAAAATTATTATAATGATTTAGAAGTTTAAAATTAATGAAAAATTAGGTTAGGTTATTTAGGATTTTTTTTAAGGAAACTTTGTTTTTTTACTGTTCATGGTAATTTTAATTTTTCTTTCTAAACAACACCTATTATTTGATCTTTTACTTATAGTCATCAATAATAATGTATCATTTTATTTATTATTTATCATAAACTTATAATAAAATGATTTTCTTTTATAATTTGATATATTAACAATATAATTATTATAAATTTGTTTCGAAAGAAAATAAATACACCTTTTAAATTTGAAAAGTTAAGTGAGTAACTCATGATAAAAATGATTTTAACATGTTGAATTTGAGTATTACAATGAAATTTCACTATAATTTGTACTTTTTGATTAAATCAAAATATATTTTAATAAAAGCGAATGGACTAGAGGTATTGTTAAGTTATTATTATTATTTTTATATATAAAAATATTAAATATACACAAATTTGCATACATTTGTGCATACTTTAACTGTAGTGTGCTACATCTAGAAGTTTTTTTTTTTGAAAAGTTATTAGTTTTTTCATTTTTAAAATTATTTTGTTACCTTACACATTATAATTATTACGTATATGTGTGAAATATTAGCATTTTTTTGTTATATATTTATATTTTATATAGTCCATATAAGTCGCATGTCATTTGTTTTCTAGCTAGCAAGTCTTTTCCTAGCTAAAACCAAACAAAGAAATAAATACAAAAAAACGTAGCGACTCTTTGTTTTTTTAAATAACATTTCTGCTATATATTTTTAAAAATGTCTTTATAACATTTATGTACCTATTATATTATGAAATCCAAACCTCACAATTCTCACAAGTTTTAAATATGAGCTTCAACTATTTAGTAAATTTCACCAACACTTAATATATATATATATATATATATATATGATAATACTGACTATAAAAACGAAAACTACTTTTAATAATAAAACAGTAGGTTTGTTTTAAAAATAAAGGATAATAGAAGTCTAATATTTTTTGAAAAATATGTATTTTTGTTCTCTCATTATTCATTGAGGCATACAAGTTTGTTATATCTTTTTAAGGATCACTCAAGTCTATCTAGAAGATTTAGGGGTAAAATTGATATTTTATCAAAATTTTATTTTACTTGATAAAAATAACCAAAATAAATATTTAAAAATTTATTTTTTATTCATAATTTCATCGTATTTGATCTTTTTTATAAATAATTGTCTCAATGGTATATTTTTAATATTAAATTTTTTATTTACATGTTAATTTAAACAATAAACTATTAATTTTTGAAAAAAAATTATTTTTAAATATTTATGTTTGGTTACTTTTATAAAAACATTTAAAAATGTCAATTTTATACATACAAGAATTTGGTTTAAATTTTCTAGATAGACTTTGATGACTAATTCAAAAGAAATAAAGAATTTGTATTATCTAATCTAATAACTACAAAACTTGCATTTTGTCAAATATAGCATGCTTACCCTTTATTGTTTGTAAAAATTTCCTCACCCCCACTTAGCTCCACTGTCCAGCTTTTATAAACAACGTATGTTTCAATGTATTTATGTAAAACACTATTAGTCTTCTAACTTTTATAAATTTTATACTTTATTTCTTTAAATTTTTTACTTTTGATAAAATCAATCTACTTTCAAAAAATATGTTAATCTACCTTTACTATTTATTAAATTAAACCTGCCTCTAACCCATATACTACTGTATTCTAATCTTTTGCTTTTTTCCGAGCAAAACTCAAACTTAGAATTTCTAATTCTTAGTCTGTGACATTGAAAAAACTCCAAATTACTAACCCCAATGCCAAAAAATAAAGGAAGCAAATATATATTGCCTACAGTACTTTTTAGTACAGATTTTGATCTAAAAGAAGGAAAAAAAAATTAAAGGAATTGTCAAAAACGTGGGTTTAATTTAATTAATGGTAAAATTGGTTTAAATAGAATTTATTTTGAAATAGATTAAATTTTGTCAAAATTAAAAAGATAGGGGATTAAGTCTTAAGAAAAAAGTTGGGATATTATAGTGTATAATTTATAAAAATTAGGGAACTAAATCTTAAAAAAAAAAGTTAGAAGAATAAAGTGTAGAATCTATAAGAATTAAGTAACTAATAATTATGTGTTCAAAAAAATAGATGGTAAAAAATAATAGAATTAACGTATATTCTAAAATAGTTTGTTAAAAAACATACGTTTAATTTTAAAAACAAAATGATTATATTAATTTTTTTTTTTGAGAAAAATTGGAATAGAAAACTAGAAAAACAAGGAAGGGGTGGGGCTTAAAATGAAACTAAGATGAATTGGGAGTTATATAATGCTATAAAACCAAAACTTAACTCTAATTTATGAAAATTAAAATTTAAAATATAGTATCTTAATTTTGCAAGTATTTTTTCCCAAAAAAAAGTTCTTAATAAGATAAGCAGCAATCCCCAAATATATATTCAATTGTTTTTATAGTTGATATATATCAACTATTGCATGTCATTCACGCTTGTTTTCACTTTTATTGTCAATTATAGTCATTAGAATACAAATCATCAGTTGCTGTGATTCTTATAAGAATAGTTCTATGTATATGAAAAACTCCTCCAATACATTTATTTTTATTGATTTCCATAAATAATGTATATGATGTATGTTATTAAATCAATTAAGACTTGCAGCAATTCATCACATATTTTGTTTATTCTTGAGTAAGTATAGAATACAGATTTTTCTTTCCTATAATGATTTATTTGATTATTTTAATTATTTTTAATTATTAGTCATAAACACTTAGTTTTATTTTAATAGTGTTTATTTTAATTAAAATTATAGCGGTGTTATAATTAACTAATTTAATTGCTATTAATTACTATTAATTATTATTTAATACATAAAAAATAAGAGTTATACATTAATTATATAATAATTAAAAGATTAAGAATAATAATAATCATTACCTTAAAATATGTGTACAATTTTACCTAAAAATTTATAATGTGTGATTTAACATATTGTTGGATTCAAGTACCAATTATAAGTGGGTGAATAATGATATTATTTTTAAAAAAATCCTATATTTTATTCTAAACTTTTATTTGATTTGATAAGTTACTATGTAAATTTTTAATTTTTTCCTTTCAATCTGGCACTTGAACTGTAACTTATGTCATGTGTGAAATCAATAAAAATTGGTATGCCATAGTCTCAATAAATCACAAAAGTTAAGTAGCTAGTATTTTGTACAATCTAAAATCATGAAATTCAAAGAGAAAATTAAACCAAAAAAGTTAAGGAACAAAAAAAAAGTTTTAGGTAATAAATTGATCAGAAATTATAAAAAAAATAAACTAAATGGAAGTTAGAAAAGTAATGTTTTAGATAATGCATTTCATGGATATTTATGAATTTTTAATAATATCAAAGATGGTATTTAACTTTAGTAGATATTAGATATAATGTCATTGGATGTCATTTTTGTAATATTTTAAAATTGAAGGATATCAAAGATAAATTTTAATTAATCTTATTTTAAAACTAAATAATCAATTATAATAAATTAATAAAATAAAAATGATTATTTTTATTCTTCTAATAAAATAAAAATATAATAATAAAAATAAATAAATAACATATATATATATATATGTGAGAGAGAGATTATACATTAGGAAAATAAAATTAAAATATATATAATTAGTAAATTTTTTTATTACTTATTTTAAATGATTACATATATTAAAGTTGTTAAATTTTAATTTTTTTTAAAATAACAAAAATATCACTTCATAAAACTTGTATAAAAAAAACACTTTTTTAATCCAATTTATATATTTTTTAAAATATTTAACCCATTATTTCACATTAAACATCATTCAATTAGATTTCGTTAAAATAAAAATATGATCATTTAAATGCATTCAATATAAAATATGTTAGTTAAACCCCTTTAATATTATTATGATGCTATTTTTCTATAATAAATTTTATGAGTATTTTTTATTTTCTAAAATGGTTAAAAATCAATTTTAATTATATTTATTTACATATAACTTCAAATTCAATGTTAAAAAGTTAGTACTTTAAAACCACACTTAATAATAAAATCAAAAAATTAAATTAATTTATAAAAATTTGAAAACGTTCAAAATAAATTATAAAAAATTAATATTTATGAATTAATTGACTTAGATAAATTATAATTATCTCATTTTATAATAAATTATCCAATTATTATAAATATATATTTTATTTATTAAAGAAAAATTAATTTTTTAATTATATAAATGGTAAGTAAATCAAAAATTGAATTTTCAATTTTTTTATCAATTATTGTCAAAAAAAAATTAAATTGTCTTTTTTCAATATAATTAATTGATTAATTAATTTTTTTAATTTAGTAATAAAAGAGATAAACTTATATAATATATCAAAATAAAATATATTATTTTTAAAATTAATTAGATAATAAAATGATATGATTTATTAATTTAAGGAAGAAATTAATAATGCGAGATTATTTTTAATTTAAATAAAATTTTAATTTGCTATATATTTTTTTATTTTTACTTTTAGTTATAACAAACACAATAAATAAATTAATATTTTTTACTGTATAATTTTTAAAGGGTATTTTAGTAATTTAGAAAAAATTAAAAAAAATGTGGATGAAAAATTTAATACTGGGGTTATCTTTGCTAATATTTCTAACTTCATTTTCTTTAGATAGATTTTTTAAAACATTAGAGATATTAGTCAAGAAAAGACAAATCTTAAAAGCATTTTTAATATTTTTCCAATTATACTGATTTTTATTATTATATTGTTATATAGTTGTTTCCTCTAGAGAAACGTTAAGCCTTTATTAATTATACTAGAAGGCGGTTGTGTTATTTGATAGAAGCATGCATGATGCATGTTTAACTTTAGTGTTTGTTAATTTGCTTATGTTTGTGCTTTGCTAAATGTGATTTCCTACAAAAGAGTTTTAAAAAAAGAAAAGTTAACAAAAAGAGTTTTAGGAAGAAACACAGTATAGATGCTTCTATATTAACAAGCACAAAATATGCTTTTTGATTCTTAAAAGCACTTCTGATAATTTTTTTATTACTCGTTCATAAAGTGCCTTATTGTTGTCAAAAGTGCTTTTATAGAATCTTAGAATCAGAAACAGAAGACGTATATTCATTACCTTTTGATCTTCGTTCTTTTATTTTTATTGTTATTTTTTTATTTTTTGGGGCTATTATAAAGTGCATGTTAATTTGTTGCCTTTTCGAGCATAAGTTTATAAGCTATTAGTGCCAATCCTAAACACGATATATTTGCAGGGACTTTCGACTGGTTTACTCAGAAGGGAGCATATTGGAGGCACCATCTTCAGAATTAGCTTCTTAGACAAAGCTTTTAGTGATCTTAGATATAATTTTGAAGTTTTCATTGAGTTTTTGACATTTTAATTAAAGCTTTAATTTCTTTTTGACTCGGAGAATTTGCTGAAGTTTGCCTTTCTTTCAGGCTACCCTTTGACTGAGATTGGATTTTAATTATCACCTACCAGAACCAGAAGTACTCTTTAACAGTTTTTATATTCCATGCATATATCAAGACGTTTTGATTTTATGTTACATATATATGCTCTAATCATTCTTTAGGGAGAAATTATATTAATTAGCGTATCAATTAGAACTTTGAATTACATATTTCAAACTATAAGAGAAAACACTAGAGTCCCAGAACCAAAGATGGATTGCTTCCTCAACGCCAAAACCAAATTCTGCTTGGACTTTCTCCTAAGAACCAGTGTTCTTCCCTCTTTGGTATCGCCTTTCAGTCTTAGTACTGGCCTTCTTTTATGATTTATTCCTAGATTCTGCTTTTCATTACGCTCTTCTTTGATTTGGTATTGAATATTTCTCTTGATTTGGTGTACGTTAGAGATTTATTTTCTTGAATTGTTCCTACGTTTGCTGGTTTCTGTTTTGTGGTTGAAAATGTTGGAGATGTGAGGGTTAATCTATCTGGAATTTCCAAGGGTATGGGAAAGGAGAGACTGTTGGAACTTTTTTAAAAGAAATTGTTATAGTATTTGTACCAAAAGTTGTAATGATTTAGTACATGTCTTTTGTTAAAAAATATATTAAAAAATTCAATTTTTGAAAGTTAAATGTTATGATTTATGTTAAAAAGTTGTGCGTTTTTTTTATAAATAGACATGTATTTTGGATGGGTTGTAATTGTTTGTAAACAATTTTATTGATTCTAAAGAGATATGATTTTTAAAAAAGTTAATTTATGAAATTGTTGTTACTCTCGTGAACTGTTGCATAACAATACATAAATAGGTTTTTTGTTTAAGCCATTTAGTAATGAAGTTGGAGAGAACAATAATTGTTCTCTTATTTCCTTTTCTCCCACCATAATTTCTATACAAACAAAATTAATGTTCTAAATATTGTAGATTTAGAACATTAATTATCTTGAATGTTGTTCAAAGTTAAAAGTGTTTTTGTGTTGTCTCCGTGAATACACACTATACATAAACGAAGGCTTCATTGTATTTTGAAGGCGTACTTGTTTAATCTATATTACTTGTATGATTTTGTAATATCACAATTAAAAATTTAAGATACTTGACTTGAAGATCATATAGATCAACAATCGACAATAAATTCAACAATTTTAAGACTATTTTTGTCAAGTGAATTTATTATGGGTTTCACGAATAGTAAGATTTTTAATTTTTTAATATTATATTTGCAAAGCATATTATGAATATGAAAGTATCCATGAATAAATGTTTGTCTATATGCTTATATTTTGGTTCCTCGTATGCTGTAGTTTTAAATTTAAACTATACATATAATTTATTTGATGAGAAACTTGGTATTAATTATAAAAATATAAGCATATTATATATTTATTTAGATAATGTATTTGAATCTATGTACCAGGACCTATGTCACATGAAAATTGATCAAAATTATAAAGTAATTTTCTATATTACAATTCGTAAAGAGTATACATGTAATTTGCGTGTAATAAATTGTTATGACAATTGGTGAAATCGTAATCCTTGATAAAATATCATGAAAATTAATGGCATGTTAAAAAGTCTCGACCTTTGGTAAAAATCATAACTTGATGAAATATTTTGACCCTTGTGAAGAGTCATGATGTTCGGTGAAAAATTGTGATTCTTAGTGAAAAGTCATGATGGTTAGTAAATAGTCATGATTCTTGGTGAAGGGTTGTGACTCTTGAAAAGTTGTGACTGTTGATGAGGACATTGGCTCTTGTTAAAGGGTTGTGATTCTTAATGAAGGATCGTCACTCTTGGTATAAATTCAAGACCGTTGGTGAATGATCGTAACTATTGATGAAAAATCGTGACTCTTGGTAAATTTTTTATGACACTTGGTGGGAAATTAGGACTCTTGGTGAAAGGTCATGGCTCTTGGTGAAAGATCACGACTCTTAATAAAAAGTCATGACTCTTGGTGAAAATTGTGACCTTTGGTAAAGCGTTGTGACTTTTGGTAAAAGAATTTATATGAAAGTGAATTATAATATTTTGAAAATAATATAAAGGAAGGATATAAATTACTTAATGTTGATGGATTACTAAAGACAATAATCAAGTTAATATTGTGAGTAAGCTATGTTATGGGATCCTAATAAAAGCAAGCTGGTATATGCATATGCTCCACCTATAAAATATATATGTTTATCCTAGCTTCATCTAACATAGAAGGTAGATGATAGGGAATCATATTTGTAAGTATTTCTCTATTATCCAAATTAATATTTCTTGTATAGTTATATTTATACACTAATAAGAAGAGATGTTTTGATGTATGTAACAAGATGTAAAGTGAAGAACTAGTACATTAACTTAAGATACAATTATGTATGATTAATGCTCATGGTAAAAGCATTGTTTATGTCAAGTAATAAAAGAATTTGACAAGCCCCTAATGAAAAAAAGCATTGCAAGGGACATAATTAATATCATGAAAGGGGATGGGATAAAAGCTAACCTTATACAAATCATTAATGATGAAAACTCAATCCAACACTTAAACATCAAGATCTTGGGTTCAATGAGCCAAAGTACATCATATATTTGGGTTCAAATTTGTATTTTTATTTTGAAAATAGTAGGGAATAGTTAGAATATTTTCAAAAGAAATTGTTATAGCATTTCAATGAAAAGTTGTAATGATTTAGTACGTGTCTTTTAGTAAAATATATAAGGACTATGAGTGTTAGTTATTTTCGTGGTAAAATAGTTATCTGTAAATTTATTTTTAGGCATATTATCAAGTCTATCAAGAAAAGTCGAACAAACGCTTGAGTTTCATATAATTGTATTTCAGGTATACATTTGATAACTATGGCACATATGATTACATCTATGCATTTAATAACACATGCTCATAAATCTAAAATTATTTTTTGTGTTAAAATATTTATTTAAACTTGAATCAATTTATGAAATTATCAATTAGTTATCTCTTAGATAGATGCGTTTAAATATATTTTAGATGTGTCTTAATATTTTTAAGATGTGTTTTTAATTTTTTTTATAATATTAAGGTTTTTAATAGGTTTTAAAAAATTATCCAAAATATATTTAACCCTAATACTACGAGGTAATTATTATTATTATATATATATAAATACATTAGGGTGAATTTTGGGTTCTGAAAAAAGAGAACTGCGAAATAATTGAGAAAGAAAAGAAAAACCTATCTATGCCGAAACAGAAAAAAAAAAGAAATTTTTTTGCCTCTTAATTGAATTTAGAAAGGAAACTAACTTCATCAACATTGTCATATATATTTGGTTTTTGGCTTCCTACGGTTCTTACATATTCCGGCGACAGAGGTAATAAACATGTAATATATATATAAGATGGTGCTTATAAAAAGTTTAATAATTTTGAAAATTACAATGTTTTCTTAATTAGTTTCTTTTTTATTAATAAATTTATTTGGTATTTTTATATTTATATAGTTTCTTTTTTATTATATTTTTACATGTTTAGATTAAATAATTTTATATGTGATCATAATTATTTTATCTGATTATTAAATTTTAAAAAAGTTATTATTACGAACTTGTTCTTAATCCCTTTGCTCTAGAATTTACTAGTTGATTTGATTAAAATGACATATGTTTTTTAATCATGTCATTAGAATTATTCATTATTAAATCCATTCTAGAATACACATAGACACTTGTGTTTTTTGCAGGTGGTTTGTGAACGATTTGATTGACAGAGAGCTTATTGGAACGTTGGTCTAGAAATCGTGCATGCTAATTTTAAAAACTGTAAAAACAGAGCAGAGGCTTGTAAGTAAAGTACATTGGGGCAGTATCCTAGGAATGGTAGCATAAAACCAAGTTTGTACTTGAACATTTGATTTTCATAGTGGAAAGTTAGGTGGTCTGGTGGACCGGTGGTTTTCCTCTTAGGTCATGGTTATGGCCTAGGTTGTTTCCACCTAAAAGTATCGTGTGTTATTATTTTATTTCCACACTTTATTCTTACACATGATTGTCTTGTTTAGGTTATTAAGTTATAAATTAATAAAAATTAAAAAAACCTATTCACCTCTCCTCTAGGTTAATTAGGTCCATATCTTATAAACTTTTAAAATACATATTAAAGAGTTGTAACTTTTGAAAGCTAAATGCTATGATTTATGCTTAAAGGTTGTAATCTTCTAAACAAAGACATGTCTTTTTAATGATTTATAATTGTTTCTGATGCATTGATTCTAAAGATAAATAACTTTTGAAAAAGTCATAACATATGAAAGTGTTATAACCCTTCGTGAATGGTAGCATAGCAATTTAAAAATGAGATTTTTGTTTAAGCCATTTAGTAGTGAATTTGGAGAGAACAATAATTGACGCGTAATGTAGGATTGGTCATATGTGTTAATTGATGCTACACGTAGCATAGCATCAGTTGCACACGTCAATTGATGCTACATATGGTGCATATTGTTGGCTCTATATGTCAACAGATGCTACATGTGGTGTCATATTGATAGACATGTAGAAATGACATTATGTGCCACTTGTAGTATCGATTGACACGTAGAATTGACACTAATAGGCTTTTTTTTCTTCCTTTTCTTCTTCTTCACCCTTTCTCGACAATTCACAGTGTTACTCCCTATTTTTCTCTCTCTCCCCTCGTGCATCACCATCTCTTATTGTCCATTTTTGGTCGTTTTCAATCACCATTTTTGATATCGTCACCTAGGTTTTGTTCCCCTTCACTTACCTACCTAGATCCACCCATTTTAGAGCTTAACACTTAATATTTTCTTATCAATTTTTATATGTTTTCTCACTTATCAAACTCTTTTTTCTTTCATTTTATCACTTGTTTGATTCTTGTAAGTATTTTCTATGTACTATTTTGCACTCATTTTTTTAATGTTTTTATTTTATTTTCATGAATTTAAAGTTTATTTATTTATTTTATAATTTTTTTATGTATATAATGTGTTATTAATGACTTATATATATTTTTTGTGATATATAAGTTCTTCATTTTTAGCCAAGCTTAAAGAATACAAGGTTTTTTTGTTATTTATTCTAACTAATTTCATGTGTATATATATAAATTTATTCTAAATTTAAAATTTATTTTTGTGAACTTATTCTTACATGTATTAAATAATATATATTTTTAATTAGGTTGCTATATTTATTTATTAGGTTGTTATATCGATGTTTATATTACTATTATTAGGTTGTTATAATTTATATTATTAGATTTTTTTTATTTGAAAAAAATATATTATATATTATTAAAGTTACAATGAATTTATTACTTGTTTGAATTTTGTGTATTTATTTTTATATGATATTTTGATTGATATTTTGATAATTTATAAACTTAATATAATAAATTTTGAAATGTATCGGTGATAATACATGCATAT
The DNA here is from genome assembly GCA_030763125.1 of Hippophae gyantsensis. Lineage (NCBI taxonomy): Eukaryota > Viridiplantae > Streptophyta > Magnoliopsida > Rosales > Elaeagnaceae > Hippophae > Hippophae gyantsensis. The sequence continues at coordinate 18,333,333 of CM061029.1, read as the reverse complement.
TTGTTGGGTACATAATTAATATATTTAACATCCTTAAAAAAAGGACAAATCTTGGATGTCTAAGTGTAGAATTGAACACAATTATATTTCTAGAGTAGAAACTTTCTTGGAATTCGCTCATAGAAATAGTAAAAGTGAAATCAATATGATTCGATGTTCATGGGTTAAATGTAAAAATGAAAATTTTCATGATATTGATGAGTTTAACTATGATCTTATTCGTAATGATATTCTTTTGAGTTATAAATGTTGGTATTATCATGGTAAAAAGATTGATGATACTCATAGAAAAAAGATAAATAAAGATGAGAGTATATTAGTTACATCATATCAGGATAGACACTCTAGACATAATGTATAGACGAAAAATATGTTTCATGTTGTGGAAGTTGAAATACATGAGGATGATCCCAAAACTTCTAATTTTTTTTCGAAAGATGCCGAAAAGTCGTTGTATCCAAAATGCAAGAAAAACACTAAAATATTGGGATTAATTCATTTGTACAATATGAAAGCAAAAAAATGGTTTTTGATGAGATAAGGGATTCATAGAATTGCTAAATGTACAAAATATACTAATAGATATGTTTTTTGAGGATAATGAGTTGTCTTCTTTAATGTATGAAGTAAAGAAATATTTTAGTCAATTTGGTATGAAATATCATAAGATTAATGCTTCTCCAAATGACTACATTATTTTTAGGAAAGAATGAGACATTAGATGATTGTCCAGTATGCAAGGAATCAAGATGGAAGCATGCTGCAAATGAAACAACACCTAAGAAAAGTGTGTCTGCAAAGGTTCTTTGGTACTTTCCTCCAATGCCTCGCTTTCAAAGGTTGTTCAAAAATAAAGAGACATCAAAGATATTGACTTGGCATTCAGAGAATCAATCTGATTATGGGATGCTATATCATCCTTCAAATTCCCCAAATTGGAAAGTAGTAGATAATTTATCATCTGAATTTGCATATGATCTGTGCAATCTTTGTCTTGCCATTACTTTTGATGAAATTAATCCACACAGTTCCTTTAGTAACAAATATAGCTGTTTCTTAGTAATTATAGTAATATACAACCTTCCTTCTTGGTTATGTATGAAAAGGAAATTCAAGATGTTAACATTATTGATATCAGGGCCAAAATAGTTTGGAGTTAATATTGATATGTATTTACAACCTTTGATAGATGAATTAAAGACATTGTGGAATAATAGTGTTCATGTTTATGATGCATATAAGGAAGAATACTTTCACTTGAAGGAGTCCGTATATAGACAATTAATGATTTTTCTGCCTATAGAAACTTATCAGGATTGCAACAAGGGGGTTATATGAGATCCCCTATATGTAGCAATAGAACTTCTACAATTCATCTTATTCATGGTTGAAAGAGGTCTTGTAAAAGACATAGAAGATTTTTTTCATCTAGATACAAGTTTAGATACCAAAAGAAATCTTTTGATGGTGAAGAAGACACGATCTTATATCAAGACCTTTTCGAATGGTTGAGATATTAAGATGATTGAATGGTATAACATTCAAAATATATGGAAAGATGAAAAAAATACTATTTGATGGAGGGAAATGAAAGAGGTTAATTAATAAAAGGCAACAAAATAAAAATGTTACTTAAACAGTAGAATATGATTGTTGGGAGAAGAAATCAATATTTTTGAAATTTCTTTATTGAAAAGACCTACATACTCATCATATTTTAGATGTTATATACATTAAGAAAAATGTATATGAGAGCTTGATTGATACATTACTTAATATATCTAGAAAATAAAGGAAGATATTAAAGCAAGATGAGATTTAAAGAAATTGGGCATACAACTTGAATCGGCACCAAGGATGAAAAAAGATAAAATCGAACATACTTGCCACCAATATCATATGCATTTTCAACGAAAGAGAATGATGTATCTTGTAAATTTTTGGTAGGTGTGAAGGTTCCTGATAATTACTCATCCAACTTGATAAATTTTGTGTCTATGACAAATAAGAAACTTTATAGATTGAAATCACATGATTGTTATACCTTTATGCAATAGTTATTACCAGTTGTTGTTAGGTAAATTCTTCCAAAACATGTTTGATTATAAATAATTTTTTTTTGTTTAGTCTTCAATACAATATGTAAGAATTTTATATCAATTGGTAAGTTAAACTCTTTATAAAAATATGTTGTGGAGAATTTGTGTCTATTTGAGAAATATTTTCTTTCTTCTTTTTTCGATATAATGATTCACTTGTGTGTTCATTTAGTTTGAGAAGTTCAATTATGTGTTCCTACTTAATTAAGATAGATTATCCTTTTGAGACATACATACAAGTCCTTAAAAGATATATAAATAATAGAAATCATTCAGAATGATGCATGGTGGAATGTTACATCGTTGAAGAGGTAATTGAGTTTTTTCTTGAATACTTTAATAGTTGCACTGAAATTAAAAATCCTATACACAACTAATCACATTTGATAGGAAAAAGCATACCGAATCATTTTGGCAAATAATAATGAGGTACAAATGTACATACAGTAAGTAATGACAATGACAATCACCACCACTCTTTTTATATAAAATAAAATTATTATTTATTTAACTATTAATTATACGTAATTGGTATATCTTTCATAATATCACAAAATCCACTTAAACTTATTGAAGATTGATCCTCGTTATAAAAAAGATAGGAGAAAAATGGTTGTATGATGAGCATAAATGAGAGCTTTTTAACTGGTTTAGCAACCATGTAAGTGTCACATACAAGAATTCATTAATGCTCCTATTAATGTCTTCAACCTTATTTTACTTATTTTAAACACATTTCATGTTTTTATATTCATAGATTCAAATTGAACTCGACAAACCCAACCATAAAATAACAGAAACTCTAGAATGGGTTGCACATGGTATGAAATTCGATGTCAAATCATATTCTACTTTAACAAATAATGGTTATAGGTATACAACACTAGCAAGGGACAAAATTTGAACAAATTATAATAGTGATGTGAAGATGGTTGAACAAACTTGGCAATTTGCTAGTTCAAAACATGGTAATATTGTACTTTCTGATAGAACATATTATGGTATAATTCAAAAACTTTGAGAACTCGATTATGAGGTCTTTCATGAAATAGTATTCTTATGTGATTGGATTGAAGATATATTAAATTTTGGATATAAAATAGATGATTTTGAATTTATCCTTGTAAACTTATTCAAAATAAGCCACATCGATGATCCTTTCATGTTAGCACTTCATACAAAATAAGTATTTTACGTGAGCAATCAAATTGACATAAGATGGTCTATTATGTTAACCCTTCTACATAAAGAGTTCTACCATTGTGATGCTTTAGAAGATGATGACATGCTTGATATGTTATCAAATATTAGTTATTTTTCAAACAAATTGCCTAATGTATGTGATGATCTAGTACAAGGATTTTTCATCATGGATTCAAAGTGATTGTGAATGAATATATATACACGATCGATATCCTATTTAAACATAATGTATGTTGTATATTATTGTAATAACTCTTATTTATATGTTTGGAGTTGAAACTGTGAATATTAATTTCTATTTCATCCTTGTTTACAGATATTTCATAAATCCTAGGATACCATAGATTATAGATCCAAATGATCAATTGAGATATTTTTAAATAAAGGGTTAGGCTGATATACCTGACGCTCTAATCCAGATGATAGAATACCTATTGAGTTTGTTACAACTAGTAATCCATTAGGAGAAAATGACCAATATTTATAATCTTCTATTGGTAGACTTGTTAAGTCTAGTATACCAATCAATATAAATGATTAGAGTAAAGTTAAAGATTCTAAAAAGTTTAAGATATGGAAAACCATTTATGTAAGCCTCATTTGCTTTATAATTAATTACATATTATATCTTTTCTATAATGTGTTTTTTATAGAATTATTTAAGTCCCCAATAATTGCTCTAATAAGTGCTACAAAATTACGAACAAGGCATGGAAGGAATACAAAACTTTGGAATTTTCTATAAATTATATGTTTTCATAATTAGAATCCCTTAATGAATAAGAATTGTATCAAATCCCTGAAGATCACCTGAGGATAAAATGCCAAGTAGGAAAAGAGTATGTAGATTATAGACGTATGGATGAATTTCAAATTATTAGGAAAATACAAAATATATAAATGCAGGATATTTTTCCTAATCGTATTAGGAGGTCATCAAACCCTGAAGTAAGTGAAAAATGGTAATTAAGTTGCTAATTTATAACTATTTTTATATTTATATCTCCCTAACTTAACTTAATAAATTAGTTACTAAACTTATTTAATTTTTGTACATAGGAAACTAAATTGAGTAGGTCAGTTACCCGAGGTGAACTCTATATAGAAACAAAGACAATAAAAATGAAGAAGTCAAAATTAATGAATATACAAGGAGAAGAAAAACTCAATAAATTAGTTAGTAATTTAATATGATATAACGTTCTTGTTATAATTTTTTGCATATTCTTGTAATAATTTATAATACTATTTATTACTTTATTATTTATAGAGAATGGTTTAAGAACAAATAAATAGGGGTGAAATAATTGACCAACCAAGAAAAGATGCCATATACAAGAATCTTGGTCGGGTTAGAGGGAGAAGCCAATATGATGGTTACATGAAATTTTTTAATATTCTAAAACAAATGCATGAGATGATTAGTAAGGATAAGTTGAATAAATTTGAAGATGAATTGAAGTCCTTTAGAGCTATTTTACTAAGCAAGCTTTCAACTATAAAGTAATATGAAAGTTACCAAGATGGCTCATCATGACAAGTGCTAGACATGCCACCATACTATAATCAAGGCATGCCACCATCCATGCCAGGCATGTCATCCATGCAATTTCATTGAAACCCATGTCCTCTATAGGATATAGTCATCCTATTGGATCCACATATATGCCAAGAATACTCATGCAATCACATATTAGTCTAATGTCTCCAATACAATCTGTGAATTCTTACTATCATTCATAAGAATATTTTGATAAGAATGTTCTTCTAATAGCTATCTTATATGAGTGTTTTCCTTTATTTGATGAATAATATTTAAAGCTTATAACACAAATATTTTTTTTATTTTTATTATATATTTTGTTTATAATATATAACATTTGAATTTTTTAAAGAATATAAAATATTTGTTGAAAGATCCATTATTTATTGACTGTGTTGCTATTAGAATAGTACAACACTTGAGAAATGATTGAAACATTCACAATAAATATTTGTCAAATCATTATTAAATAGTAATTGATCAATCATTGCTTCATCATTGTCCACTACTAGTGCTCTCTAATGCTACCACAGTCCTTGAAGCTATTGGATAATATTTGGCTTGGCTTTCAAATCAAGTTGTGTTAAATTTTAACATGTTATTATTTATTTTTACTTAAAATAAATTTATAGACTACTTTTATTTTATTATTCTACTTTTATTGTTACTAATATGATTATATTTTTAATCTATTATACTGAAGTTGGTAAGAGTCATAAATTTGAGAGATGCAAAGGAAGTATCTCGAGATAAATTTATATCTAGTAGGCAATCATCGTGCACCAAGTCATCCAAGAAGAAACCATGAAAAAGTATTATTATGAGTATACTATAAACTTCAGTAAAAATCGTGGCTCTTTGATAACGTTTGTTGCGAGCAAAATAAATATAAGTGATGGATAGACTATGCCAATTCTTAAAGAAATATCTGGTATAGATATTAAACAATCTTATATATTGATCGAGTACATATTACAATTATTTGATTTCTAAATTATCGATTTAAGTATCATTCAAGTGTGGACAAGGTAGCTCATCAATTAGTAAATAACTTTCATTTATGTAGAGCATGTGATTATTTTCATATTATCTAATTAGTTATATATATTTCTTTTATATAGAGCATGCTATTATCGACTTTAAGCTAATCACCTATCACATTTAGCAATTTTATGATTCATCTTTTGTGAGTCAATATCAAGAGTAGAATGCTAATATAAGAGTGAAAAAATTATATGATAGAGCATTAATGCTTCAGAGAAATCAATAGTTGATAATCTCTTAGTCAGTAAAATTTGAACAAGGTGAAGATCATTGGATGTTGGTAATTCTTGATCTACATAGTAATTATGTTTGGTATTGTGACTCTGCTTCCATAGCATTGAATAAAGACACAAAAATAGATGATAAAATGTAAGATTTATACTTATTTATTTTTCTTCTATTGTTCCTTGTAATATTGAATAAAGATGAAAATACTAACTTTTTTAAACTTTGATAGGGTATGAAAGATGTAGAATAAGGTGGTGTTTAGCTCGTGGAATGGAATCAGAATCGGAATCGGAATTAGAATCAAAATGGAATGTTATGGAAAGGAAACAATGTTGTTTGGTTTGACCACTGGAATCAAGCTCGGAATCAGGATTACAGTGTTTGGTTTACCACTGGAATGGAATGAAAAAAGCTATAAATTACCTTAATACCCCTACATTCAGTAAAGTTCAAATAATGTCATTTAATTACTATTTTTTCATCAGACAAAATACATTATTGAAATCATTATTTTTCTAAATAATTATTACTTAATTAAAAAGAAATATATTATTAAAATTATTATTTTCTAAATAGGGTTTAGGGTTTTGAGGTTTGGGATATGGGATTTAGGGTTTAGGGATTTCAGATTTGGGGTTATATTTATGGGTTAAGGTTTAGGGTTAAAATTATTATTTTTCTAAAAAGGGTTTAGGGTTTTAGAATTTTGGATTTAGGGTTTAGAGTTTTAGAATTTGGAATTTGGGGTTTAGGGTTTAAGGTTTTGGGATTTATGTTTTAGGGTTTTGGGTTTTGGGATTTATGTTTTAAGGTTTAGGGTTTTAGGGTTTAGGGATTTGGGGTTTAGGGTTTAGGGTTTTAGGGTTTAATGTTTAGGGTTTAGGGATTTGGGATTTAGGATTTTAGGATTTGGATTTAGGGTTTTGGAATTTTGGGTTTAGGGTTTAGGGTTTTGGAATTTTGGGTTTGTAAATTTGGGATTTGAGTTTAAGGTTATATTTTAGGTGAGGGTAAAATTGAAAAAAAAAAGTTTAGATGGGAATGGAATTATGATTACTAAAGGGGGGAGAAGGAATTGTGATTCCTTCTCCTTTAGTAATCGATTCTATTCCATCCACCTATTCCGTCCAACCAAACACACAAAATGGAAGGAATCAATTCTGATTCCTTTCCATTCCCTCCAACCAAACATGGGGTAAGAGTAAAGGCATAGTCCTTAAAAAATCACAGAAGCTTTATGGAATAATGTTATGGTATATGCAAGTGAATATTAATAATGAATTTTATTAATATAATGAATTGTAAGATTGAATAATAAAGATGTTGGAATTGATAAACTATTTATAACTACTTTGTTATGAAATTTATCAGCGAGATCGTCTCAAATATCAACATGTCAATTAAAGATGTGATAATCTCTTTAACTAATATACTCTTTTAATATATAAGTTATTTTTAATAAATTCATGTTGTTAATACATGTTAATTAACCAATATACTCTTGAACTAATGAAATTTAAAGTATTCATAATGTTAACGTATAAGATATTTTTTAAGGATTTGTAATACTTGTTAGGTGCTATTTTATATGTTCACTTGTTTTATAATCATACTTTAAACCTTTTAGCCTCGAAGATTCTAGATTCAATATTTTACATAGAGATATATGTTGCATGTATACTTGTAAACTATTATACTAATCTTTTAATTTATATATAAGTTATTTTTAATGAGTTCACAATGTTAAATTATTATTTTGAATTTAAATTCATGTAACCCTTTGGTTAGAGTAAAACAGGTTACGATAGACAAATTTTTGAATATTTACAAAAAGAACGGGTGAAATACATGTTCCAATTATAAGTTCACAGGAAGAATCAGAATAAGAATTTGATAATATGAAATAACATAGGTATTTTATTATTATATGCTTATCTTGTTAATAATAAAACATATAGTAATGTATATATCCAATTTTATATTTAATATACCATGCACATATATATTTTAACCGACTTTAAATAAATTTAAAGTCGGTTCACTAAACTGACTTTAAATTGAGTGACTTAAAATGTAAAGTCGATTGATCGTGTGAACCGACTTTACACGTAATGATTTTTTTTATTCTCATTTTTTACTCCAATAACCTATATTTAATATAGCATAAAAAAACCAAAATATAAATAATAATACAAATAATTGAAAATTTAAATATAATTAATTATTTGATAATTAAATTTATTATAAAAACAAATAATGTATATACAATATATATATATATAGTTAACTTAAATTACAAATAAAATAATGTCGTCAAACTGTAATTGGATTGTGTGAGCAAGCTTGGTTGGTTTAGAATCACTAGCATTGTGACAAGGAAACTGGGCAAAAAACAACTGATCTATATAACAATTCATTCCCCTACATACATGAGCATGTAAACATCTATCAAACAAGCAGTCTAAACTTCAGAGACATACGAATGGAGAAATTAAATCATTATAAGTATTACCATAAAAAGAGATTACCACAGCGACATCCGAGTGATATAATAATATCCTTATCCCTTTGAACTCATATTGGTTAATGTAGAGCTCTACCTATGGAAACATATAATTTCTTGCCAATCTGGAAGTCTTGTATTCCTTCCACGCCTTATTTACAATCCTATAACACTTGCTCTTCCAATTGTCATCGACTTTGTAACGATTCTATAAAAACACACTACAAAAGATTAGATATAATACAAAAAAGATATAATATATGTAATTGATTATAAAATATAAGAGACTTACACAAATGATTATCCATATTTTGAACTTTTCTGCATCGTCAACCTGAGACCAATCATTTATATTGATTGGTATACTGGACTTCACAAGTCTACCAATAGAGGATTTCAATTGTTGGCCATTTTCCCCTATTGGATTACTAGTAGCATCAAATAAAACAGGTACTCTATCATCTGGGTTAAGTGGAGCCTCAGGTATATTTGTCCAACCCCTTCTTTTCAAATGCCTCAATGGATCATTTAATTCTACAAACTCTGTTACCCGAGGATCCATGAAATATCTGCAAACAATGAAGAAATATAAATTAATTGACAATTTTAGGAACATACATATATATATATATATAAAAGTTATTACAACAATATAGAATATACGTTATGTTTAATTAGGTTGTTGATCATATACATATATTCCTTCACAATCACTTCGAGCCCATGACGAAGAATCATCATCATCAACTAGATCATCACATACATTAGGCAATTTGTTTGAGAAATTACTCATATTGGTTAATGTATCAAGCATAGGGTCATCATCTTCTAAAGCATCACAATAGTAAAACTCTTTTTGTGGAGGTGTTAATACAACAAACCATCTTGTGTTAATTTGATCGCTTACGTAAAATACTTGTTTTCTAGAAGTTTTTTAAAGGTTTCGGGATCATCCTCACGTAGTTCATCTTCAATACCATGAAACATATTTTCTATCTGTACATTATGATAAGATGTATGTAATCCACTCACATTCTTATTTATCTCTTCACCATGAGTATTATCAATATTTTCTCCATGATAATACTAACATTTATAGTTCAAAAGAATACCACTATGAATAAGGTGATACTTAACCTCATCAAATTCATGAAATCGCTCATTTTTACATTTAATACATGAGCATCGAATCATACTAGTTCTAGTATTACTATTTCTACAAGCAAATTCCATGAAACTTTCAACTCCAGAAATGTAGTGCTGCTCAATTCTACACTTTGACATCCAAGATTTGTTCATTTTCTATTAATGACATTAATTAAGCATATTAATTATGTATCCAATGAATATATTTCAAGTATTATTATATATAAATTCCCTAATTATTAGAATATATACCAAAACATACATAATACAAAACATTCATCATTTTAATCATTTTACAATTGTATTACTTTTACTTAATAAAAAATAATTATTTATATGTAAATAAATTTATCCACGTACGGTAAATATTATAGTCCCTAAAACCCACAACATATAGATATTATTTCCACAGAAAATAAGTCTAACATATAATAACAAGCATAATACAAAACATACATAAATAAAAACTTTATACAAAAAATAAAGCAAACTGAATAATAAGTAAAAACAATTAATAGAAATACTTACAAGAGTAAATAAAGTGACTAAATGAATAAAATTAAAAAGAAATGAGTGTTTTGTAAGTGAGAATAAGTGAGAAAATGGGTATAATTTTTTTGAGTATTTTGCTCAAAAAAATAGAGGATCTGAAAGATAATGAAAAGAGGAATATAACCCATAAAACGATATTGGAAATGGTGGTCGAAGGTGGCCAAAAATTGAGAAAAAGTGGAGGGTGAACTCAGTTTGGGGCGAAGGGCGAAGGGCGAAGAGAAATTTGAAATTTGGAATTCTACTGGTGAAGAAGAGAGAAGAAATGGTAATAAATGTGTGGATAACGTCGGCTCGCCACATCAACCAACGCTACCTCCACGTGGATAGCATCGGCTCACGTGGCGAACTGACGCTACACACATGGATAGCGTCGTTTGACCTAAAATAATAATTGACCTAAAAAAACATTGTAACTAAAAACAAATTTCAATTTTAAACTACATTTTTTAATTAAAAAAATACACGTAGGACGTAGCATCGGTTGACATGGTGAACCAACGCTACATCCTAAGTGTAGCATCGGTTGACGTGGTGAACCTACACTATGTCCGACGTGTAGCATCGGTTCGACACATCAATCAACGCTACGTCCTATATAGATAGCGTCAATTCTACACCGAATTGACTTTAAATTCATTATAAGTCGTTTTTTTTTTCAAAAACCAACTTTACATATCGACTTAAATACCCATTTTTTGTAGTGGTGATATATATATATATATATATATATATTTGCTTATAGTATTTAATGGTATTGTAAATTAAGTTAAATTTATATATGCATTATATATAAGTTATTTTTTGTTATAAGTTAGTTCTTAAGTAATTAATATCCAGTTTTTAAATGAATAAAAGGTTTTACAAACCCTTTTAAACATATTATAGTTATTTTCTACTACTATGTGGTGATTTAAAACATGCATGAGGCTAGCAGAAAATAACCAAAAATATGTTTAAGGGTTATAAAATTTAAATCGGTTGACACGTAAGATCGACTTTAAATTTAAAGTCGATTGACACTTAGAACAGACATGAAAATTGAAGTCATCTCATCTTAAGTTGATTCACTAAACCGACTTAAAAACCATTTTAAGTTTGTTATAAATTAACTTAAAAGCTTTTTATTGTAGTAGTGATTGTATATTTATAATATTAATTATTTTGAGTGCTCTTCAAAGTCAAAAGGTATTGTTTGGATTATCTTCGTGAATGCACACAGTAGACAATAAAAGTTTTCATTGTATCTTGGAGACATATTTGTGAAACCCTAATGCATCACTAAATTGGTGGAGAAAATAATGTCTTAAGTATAATGACTTAAAGTCCTTGAAGCCAAAACCAAAAACTATATTATTTAATATGATTTTGCAATAATACAATTGAAGACTTTAGAAACTTGACTTGAAGATCGTAGAGTTCAATGATTAACAAAAAATTCAAGAATTTTTTTGACAGAGACGAGGAGTGTTCTCAAGGATGCAATTGTTGAATTCTCTCCAGTTGCTATCTATCTATTGGAGACATAAGGCAAAACGAAGGTGAGGTAATCAATTTTGTCAACGATTAGGTTTTCATCAATGGTTTGTTGTTAATCCAGTTAGGAACGGTGTTGGTGGAATGGTTATTATATGGATCACTAGTATTCATGTAATGAGAAGTTTGGTCATAGATTTGGATTTATTTTTTTAATCTAGAAGTGAACCAAAACATAATCTCTTACCATATTACTCTATTTATTTTATTGGTGTTTGGTCAATTTATGAAACGTTATGGACTTATGAAAGTGTATATGGATAAGAGATTTGGAAACTCAATGTGATATTTTATCTGATCAATTTAGTGGTAGGATTTACTCTTCTTTCATGGAATATATGCACTTTATGTGGTTTTCTATAGATATGTTCCTATATACTCTTTCTCCATTGAAGAAGAGCATGAGACTATGACTTTGGAGGATATATAGTGAGTTTGTATTTTGGATGCGTATTGAACTATTGTTCATGGATCTCATCTACAAGCATTTGGAATATTATTTGTCAAGCTTTATGTGAGATAAGGAATATGTATATTGGTCTTAATCTCTACTTGAGGATCTATGTTGAAGCTCATATCATTTTATATATTGTTTTGATGTTTGTTCCTTGGTTTTTACTATTATTTGGGGTTGGAGAATGAGATTTTGATTTTGGTGAAGTTGCACAAGGCACTTTTGTTGGATGAGAATTAACTTTTTGATTATGAATGATATTTTTGTGTTTTGGGGGTTAATGTTTGATGTTCATGGATCCTTTGGTTTGATTTTGTAATAGTTAATAACTTTATGATTTTGATAGTTGGTGTTGGTAAGGAGGGAAATACATATGATCTAGGCAAACATCTTTGAAAAAATGGCTAATTTTGGAAGGATGAGTATTGTGGCTTTAGTTTAGCCATACTTGGTACTATTTTTGCTAAGATGAGTCTCATGTTTAACAATGGCTTCTAGTTGGATAATTAGTTGTTAGTGATGGTATATCTTTGTTGAGTTTCATCTTGAATGATAATGTTTATGTTAACATTGAAGCATTTGAATGTTATTTATTAGTGCTTTATACCATGTTGGATTACACTGATAAGTTTTGTAAACTTCTTTCAAAGTGTTTTCTGCTAGCTCTTAATACTATAAATCTTGTTCTTAGAGTCCTTGGGTGGCCATGGTGGTTACTAAAGATGGAATCCCTATTGTTTTTTTTTCCTTTTTATTTTAATTTTTTCTCTTATGTTTTTGTTTCTTTAGTTACATATGTTAACTATGAACTATGTTTGTATTGTTTTGTTCTTGTTTATTAAAAGTTCATTCTCTTTTTAACCAAAAAAAATTCAAAAGAAAATGAGTTATAGAAGAAAGTTCTCAAAAAGAGAAAGTATCATGTTTTTGTTCGAATTAGCTATAAAATGGCATATTAGTTATATATATATATATATATACATATATATATATATATATATTCATTTATGTACAACGTATACATAACTACATATGTATATAAGTATTATTATGTATAACTTATTATTTGATTATTGATAAGATATACTTGCTATCATGGGACTTCAATAAATATCTTCTAGAATTAAAAAATGAAAGTCATATATTTATTAAAGATAATACTATGAAGTTTATATGAATGATGAACCTCTTCTCTTATTGAATTATCTTTTTTTTTTTTGAGATATGAATATTTGTAATGCTTATACACTCTACAAAAATTGATGAAATATATGTATCTCATTATGAGAAAATAAAACTAGAGAGTGTTATTTATAGCATGACTATAAGGTAATAGAGTGTTAAGACTATTGCTTCGATTACAAACTTTCTATCTATACTCAACAGAAAGAATAAAATTGTAGTTGTATATTTAAAAAAGAGCAAATCATCATTTATGTAAAACTCTGTAAATTTATTATAAGTATTTAAAGTGTCTTAAAAAATATTGGATAATATATTAAAATGTAGGGATATATCGAGAAATTTTCGTGTGAAAAATTGGATCAAACAGAAAAAATTTACATACCTAGCCACCATCCTTACCAACCCTTGACATACCTTTCGGAACCACCTTTGGCGAAGTGGCTGGTGAGCTCCACAAAAGTTTTATAAAAAGGCCAAACCTACCCCTTTCTTTCACACAATTTCTTTCCCTCTCCTCCCTTTCTTTCTAAAACTCTCTCTTTAAATTGTTTGGCTTTTCGACATATTTTGGAGGATGTCTTGTGCAAAATATCAAGAAGTTCATATTCAGAAGCTTAACAGTGAAATAACTTTATATATAGGTTTTCTTAAAAATATTGTTTAAAAATAAGATACTTGTTATAAATATTTTATTGTGCATACATTAGAATTTTTTTATATATAAAATGAACATCAATTGTTGATATGAAATGAGCATTGAAAATGTGATATAACATCCGAGAATTTTATACATGCATCTTGAGAATGGTTTTATATGTGGGGAGTACACCTATATATCGTCTTGTGCAGTATGGTACCTATGGACTATTGGTTACATCAGATTGTTTTCGACAGACAACATGTACACATTGTATACACATATATCTTCTAAGTTATTTCTTCTATGGGTCTATATGTGACTGCAAATTATTGTGGTCATGGATTTTGACTGTGGAATATTGTTATGAAATGCTAACCATAAATTTATTGCTCGAACATAGCCATCAGAGTTGAACCCTTTATTGTGTTTGGAGTTTGTCGTCTATTATGGTATTGTTGACTATATATAGGCCTTGAAATTGGACCTCTCATTGTGTTTTGGAGTTGTGTACCCATAGACGAGGGCCCATATGATGTTGGTTTGACTAATACATATCCCATATGTATTGTGATCAAATATGGGGTCGAAGGTGGACCTATATTCGTCTTGGAGTTGGACCACGCATATGCCCATATATTTGGATGATCAGTACATATGGATTTGCATATCGTATATTAGATTTATATTGCATAACATAATTTGTACTGAATAAATATGTTTTGGGTTACCAAGAATGCACACTCCCCTGATTTCCACAAAAGTAAGGAAGTACAGGTATACCATGGTTATGTGACTAAAATCTCTACACATTGTATGATGATAATGATGATTATGATTATTACTCTTTAGGAATTTTATTATTAAAATAAGCATGCAACATGAAGAATTGTGTATTAAAATAATATTTAGAGTAGACTTCTACTGAGCTCTATATATAGCTCACACCCATTCTTCCCTTACTTCCTAACTATATTGATTAAGATCATTACGGTGAAGATAAGGTGATCGTGAATGAAGGATTTTGATGTTATAAGGTTTGACTTAAAACCTTACTTTTTTATTAGCTATTATAATTTACGATTAGGTAGATTTAGACTATTCTGAAATTTTTAAATTGATTTAATAAATGCATTAGATTTAAAATTATGACTTAATATTAAATTTTACCTTTTGAATAGAAAATTTCTAAAGGGTACTGGAATTGTTTATAAAATTGAATTTTTCATGATTATTAAAGAAATTTTCTATAAACATATTTTAAAATTTTAACCCTTCTATTTCACGTACCTATTTTTTGAGGAGTGACAGTTTAGTATCAGAGCATGGTTTTTTTTATCTCTCGAGAATAAACTTACTTTCTAAAAGTTTGTTTTTATCTCAGCTATTTACTTATAGAATAACTAATAAAAATTTGTGTAATTTAATTGCACTAAGTAATGATTGAATTCTGGATGAACTCGAGGTAAAAATAAAAATTACTACCACGAAGATCTATAAGGATCCATCTTCTTTAAAGGAACGACAAATTTTGTTATCACAACAAGATGGTTTCGAAAATGTGTTTGCACTAGCTGCTTTTGATATTCTAGAGAAGTTGGACATTTTATGAATGATTCATTGATTTGAACCAACTATGGGAGCAACTAAAAACATTCACCTTTTTGCTGAGGCATAGGAGTTTCTCATGAATCGTAGCAACCATTCATTGAATTGAACAAGTTGAACCAAAAACAAGTTTGTCAAAATCACAAATTAATGTTTGGAACTTATACCACCAGTATTGCCATAAGATGATTCACATCAAATTGGATTGCAACATAGATGAGGTTTGTAATCTACTTTCTACTCTAATGCATCAAATACTTGAAGGAATTTCCCAAGGCAAAGTCAATAGTCTAGTTAATAGTAACATGAAATTTGATAACCAAGAAAACCTTTTCAAGAATCATCCTTCCAACCTTATCAATCAATTTGGTAGCTGATGGAGACAAGACTGATATCGGGTTAGCAATACCAATATTACAGATACTTTGATTTTATATTTGTAAAACTCTCGCAAGTGCACGAATTATTTTATAGAAAATGACAAGTATACTCCCAAGATCGATCTAAGGAAATAGTATATGTAGTTTTTAATTTATTATTCAAACTCTTAAAAATAAAATTAAATCATAAACATCTTGTCACAATATTTTGAATTTGTGTTTCTTAATATAATAATAAAAAAAATAAACATAGATATGGATTCAATAAACAATAATACAAATTTTTATCATTCATAATAATAGCGTATTTATGGATATAATAATTAAGTTAATTATGCTTGCTCATATTATTTAGATTATTAAAGATATAAATTGATATTTATTGATTTTTTTCTTTTTGGTATGAAAGTGTCCTTAAATGGGACCCAAGTTCTTTTTGTTTAATATTAATTAACTAATATCCTTAGGCGGGACCTATTAATTAATTAAGTATTAAATTTTAACTTTATTTTTAAGAAAATTACAAACCATCTAATCATGGCTTAAGGTAGAGTAAGTTAATTAGACTCTATTAAAGGTGTCTAAATTAAACCTAAGAATTTATTTATCTGAGTACTAACTTTTAAGTTTTAAAACTATAATTGAGAATATGTTGTCAATACATTTTCAAATAATAGTTCTTATAAAAAAATTTGAAATAGAGCTTTACTCTAATTACAGGGCAATTGTACCAATAAATAAAATAGTACTACTCTAAATCAGACCCGATAATTAAATCTTAAAATCTAATTTTCATATTTAAGTTTGTAATGAAAAATAATATATTTCTATCTAACATCCTTAAAATAAAATATTGAATAAAAAAAATCAATTTATTTTATAGAAATACTTTACCTATTTAATATTTCGTAAATATATCAACTTTATCATTATATCATATTTACAAACAGTCAATCCTGTTAAATTTAATCACACATTAATTAAATATAGCATATAAGAATAAAACATAAAAGTAACTATAAAAAATTCACTTAAAATTATACCTTAAAAGAATACTTATAGAACTTTGATGCTAATTCAGTTTTTGAAAAAATATTTTAATCCAACGGTTTCTACATACCTGTTTATGTCATATTTATATTTTTTTTATTTTTCCACTGTTTTTGGGTGATAAATGATCTAAATAGTAAATCACATTGAAACACACATTGTGCCCCTCACCAAGTTGCTTTTGAAACTTAAAAAATATGGATTTTTTTTAGTTTTATTTATATAAAAAAGGAACATAGGAAGTTCCATTAGCATAATTCAAAACAGATTTCATTTTCGCTTATTGAATCAAAAAATAAATATCTACAAAAATGATCTTGGACGTGTTTGGACAGACTGGCACACGTGTGGGGGACGAGATTTGTGGCAGAATTGCGTGCTAGCGCGAGGCGTACGTGAGACTCGGTATTTTTGACATTTTTGACCATTTTGACCCATTTTGTCTAATATTTTCATTTTTTTTTACTTTTTTTCATTTTTTCTCAATATATTAGTAATGTATTTCCTCAAATAATTTTTTCAAGTCTTTAAGTTATTTTTTTAAACAAAAATACTAGATAAATAATAAAAATGCATATGATTTCGAAAAGACAAATTTATATATACAAACATGTTAAAATCATACATATATAAATCTATTTAATCAATTAAAGTAATTAAATCATGATAATTTTAGTGTTTTTAAGTACTCATCACAACTCTTAATCAGCTTCTTACTAGTCCCTTAGCAAGAGAAGTAGTAAAAACTAAAATAAAAACTAAAAATTAAACTATCTTAAATTACTTCTGTGGATTGAAACACATTTAGTATATGCAACAAACCGTTAAACCCTTAGGTTGCCCTAGTGGACGGGTTCAAGTCTTGCGAATTTTTTTAGTAATGATACCCATAAACTTTAACAAAAAATAAAAGCAAATAAAATGAGAAGTTAACTAAAATTTAATAAAGAAATGAAATACAAAAATATTTCATGCTTATAATCACTTTTAAATTTCATAATTAAAATCTTAAGCATAGATTATTTCAACTTCCTAAACATTCATGACTTATTATAATAATTAGTTGAAAATCATTTTCATATTTCATATAAAAAATTTATCAATTTAATTTCAGCCAAACTTAGTGTCAAGAATCCAATTTTGCTTTGACTCTATTCCTCACAAGTCAATACTGTTAAAAATACTTAATCCTATGGGTTCAAACACTCATACTAATTTATATACGAAAGAGTTTATGTACAAAAATGAACTAATATGTTCACATATGTATAAAGAATAAAGGTTCAAAGTGTTATTTTAATGTTGATCTCATGAAAGGAATTAAATGTAAGGATTTATAAAATATGATACATTACTTTCCTGCATTAATCAAATTCATTAAATAAAAATATCAAGTAATATGCCTTTTAGAAAATGTAGGAAAATGTAATGACTTCTTAAGGAATTACTTCCTATATTTTCTTTTACATTATACCATTTCTCACAACTGTTTAGGCTTTTTGGGTCATAGTATATAAATTATACTATTTGTTTTCCTCTCTTTTTTTCTATTTTTTTCTTTCTCATATATACTTTTTTAATAAGATAATCCATTTTTTTAGAGAGTGCACACAGGTATAGATTCTACATTTTTCATATGGTAAGGTGAGTAGTTAATATTTGACTTTTTTGTTTGTATTTGTTTAGGTTATCCTAGATATATCTCTTTTTTAATAGAAGTCATGTATGAATGAAGAAAGACATATACTATCAATTTCTACTTAAATCATTTAATCTAAGCAAATGAAAAATAAATAGATAACACCTCATTAAGATGTAAAAATCCAGACATCAATGCTAAGTCCTATAGAGATCATCTAATAATGGTGAAAAAAAAAAGAAAAAGTGTTTAGAGTAGAAAAAATAATATTTATCACTTAGAATAAAGGATAATTGGCTCAAAATATTTCTCACAAGGGTAATTTTTACTATTTGATTCCTAAACACCGATTTTGGGTTTAATATAATTTTCACACCTTATCAAGAAATACTAGTTATGATAGAAACTAACTAATTATCATATAGTCCATGATATGTTTTCAAAAATTAATCTAATAGTGTAAAAAACTTAATTATTTACTTAAATTTTATTTAAAGAAATAATAAATTTTTGTGAGAAATTTTTTAAAACTAATCATAAAATTTTAAAAATTATTAAACCACATAGAGAAAATAAAATCAAACACAATAAAAATGAAAATGTGCCATAATTTTTTTAAAATTGTTAAAATTTTTGAAATTAAGTATGATAACTTTTCATCGTCCCTAACTTATAACTTACATTGTCCTCAATGTAAAAATTGTAAATTAAAGATAAAAAGAAAAGAAAAGTTACATATTTCTTGAGAATGTGCAAGTAGTGATGGAGAAATGCTGGTGCATCCATCATGTTCATCATTAAAGTTCATATAGACAAATCGTTATGAACTTCTAATATCTTAACAAATATTTTTAGTTTTAACAATTCTAAAATTATTCACATGCAATTAAACTAAAATAAACAAAAAAAATTAAATAAATAAAATAAAATAAAATTATCTAAAATGATGGGTTGCTTCCTATCCAACGCTTAGTTTAATGTCTTAGCAATGCACAACTTAGAGGATTTCATTTTAAGTAAACTCAATGTCTTCACATCATTGAGTCAATCAAACTTATATGTAGGACAAGATTGTGGGTTTTAGAAAAACAACTTTTAGGTGCAATCAAATAACTAAGGCATCAAAACACATTTGTTCCTAAATCTAACAAAGCAATTACCTTCTTTTATCATAGATTGTGATTAAAAACTTTGAAGTTTTGAAGATAGCTTTAGAATTTTTGTTTTGTTTTGTTTTTTTACTAATCTAACACTAAGTATTAAAATAAATACTAAAGAATAAAAATTAAAATTAAGTAAAAGAAACAAATAAGAGAAAATAATAAAATAAAAAAATAAAAATAAAGTTAGTAAAAAAAAAAAAAGAATAAAAAAATAATTATATAGATTTTACAATATATATAATATAAACAATTTTTATACAAATTTTGATACATATTTATAATATACTCATCTAGCATATAATACAAACACATTTTTTTTACCAATAAACATACATAATTAAATTATATAGAATAAAATATTTATAATACACTAATATATAATACAAACATATTTTTATACAAATAAATATATATTATTAAATTGTACAGAATATAGCGCACTCTATTTAATATATAATAAAAATACATTTTTATACATATTATATCATACAATATTTACAAGTTAGTACACAGAAATACTATATAATAAATAAAAAAAGGATAGACTAAAATTAATACAATATAAAGAAATTAATCATTGTTAAGTTGATAATTAAATTCTAAGTTCAAAATTAGGTTAATATTTTTTAAATTAAAATTAAAAGTAAAAGTTAATAATTAATTAAATTTTTTTATTAATAACATAATTAGTATTAACCAAGAGTACTCTCAGAAAAGAATGGTCATCTAAAGCTTCCTTAAAAATCATAGACAAAACAATATTCATATCCAAGACTAGTGGCATAAAGGGTTCCAAAAACTAGTTTCTTAAACATAACTCCTTTAAAACTTTATTTTTCATGTTATTACACAATTAGTTTTTTTTTTAATTTTTTAGAAAAGAAAATAATTAAATAAATTAAAGTCCAATTTTTTTAAATTTAAAATTTTTGATTTAATGTTCATTTACATTTTATAAATTAAATTTTTTTTATTATTTATTTAGATTTTTTTAAAATTTAATTTTTTTATTTAGTGTTTATTTATCTTTTTTTAATTTAAATTAAAAAAATTAATTAACATTTACTTATATTTTTTAAAAAAATTTAAATTTAAATTTTAAATTTTTGATTTTTTTAAACTTAAATTTAAATTTTAAATTTTTGATTTTTTTAAACTTAAATTTAAATTTTAAATTTAAGATTTATTTTTATTTTGTATGAACAGTTAGTCACAAAGATTTATTGAAAATTTTAGATTTTTATTTTTTTTGTTATTTTAAACTAAAAAAATCACAATTATTTAAAACACAAAAGGAATTTTAATATTTTGATAAATAATTTAAAAAAAACGTTATTACTTTTCTGACAATGGCGTCAAAAATTTGATGAAAAAAATCAAGTCCCCATCAACGGTGTCAAAAACTTGATAAACACAGTCAAGTCTCCAGAAATGGTACCAAAACTTGATGAATAACATCATAACATCAAGTCCCCGACAATGGTGTCAAAAAATTGATGAATAATAAGAGTGACATCGAGTTAGCAATACCAATCTTATAGATACTTTGATTTTGTATTTGTAAAACTCTCCCAAGTACACAAATCATCGGCTAATTCTGTTTGTAGAAAACCTCCAAATGGATTTGCACTAAAAATTTACAAAAGCATAATTAGTTCTTCTCAAAAAGAGAAGAACTTTAAAAACTAAAAACTAATAAAGCTTTCTAGAGAGAAAAAGTGAGAGAAATGTGTAATTTTTGGGATTTGAGGGGTCTTTTTATAGGTGAAGAAAGGCTAAAAATGTGAAAAAATATCTCAAAAATTGATCTCGGATACATTTGGACAGGTTGGCATGCATGTAGGGACGAGATTTGACACAGATAGGTTATAACACGCCCGGGCGTGAGTGGGACTCGGCGTAGGCATGTGCTGCATGCGGGGTACACGGGCCTGTGCTGGCTATGCGCATATGTTTAATTTGTCCATTTTTTTTCATTTTTGACATTTTTGATCTTTTTGACCTATTTTGTCCAATGTTTTCATTTTTTTTACTTTTTCTCATTTTTTTTCTTAACATATTTGTGATGTATTACCTCAAGTATTTTTCTTCGAGTCTTTAAGTTATTTTTTTTAACAAAAATATCTGAAAAATAATAAAATACCTATGATTCTGAAAAGATAAATTTATATAAAAATATGATAAAATCATACATATATAAATCTATTTAATTAATTAAAGTACATTAAATCATGATATTTTTAGTGCTTTTTAAGCATTCATCAGTAACCTTTCAAATGAATAATCAAATCCTTCATGAACCTTTAATTGTCATCAATCAATGCTAGGAAAGGATAAGAACATAAGTGACACAAACTCTAAGAAAAGAATTATAAGAGCAAGTCTTTGCAATATTTGATAGGAAGAACCAAAAATCAACGATGATTTTATTTTTCCACATAACTATAAGAAATAAATTCTTTCTAACACTTGTATCACCCATTATTTTATTTCTTTAACCTTTACCCTATAGTTAAATCTTATAAACCCCTTATTTTAAAAAAAAAATTCTTAGGTTATCTTTTGATATCCTTTATGTTTGGAACAACCCAATTTCTTGATGCAAGGAGTGCATCTTTTAAATATTTTCCTTAAGTATCGTTTAAAAGGAAGACTAGTTCAGATAAGTGTAATCCCTTTTCTCTGGAAAGGGATGATATTTCAGGAGAATTATCTATATTTTTCCCCAACTCGAGAGTAATTTTATAATCAAGATGTATCTTGAAAACTGCATCAATAATTATCCTTTCCTATCAAATGACTCCAGCGGATAAACAAGTTAAGGGAAGAGTTTAATGAACTATTGACAAAAGGATTCATTCAACCAAGATTGCCCGTTGTCAAATGTCAGTCAAAAAGAAAGATGTAAGTCTAAATTGTGCATTGATTATCATCGGATGGAAAATTTGATCAACTCAAGGACACAAGCTTTTAAAGTTAAGACCTTGATGATTTTAAGCTAGGAGAATTGGACGTATGTACCAAAAGTACCTTCCAGGTTAAAGGCAAGCACTCTCAAAGAATGAGGAACTCATGGGAGCACTACTATGAAATAATCAAAGATCGATGATTTTACGTTAAAATTTGAGAAGGAAAAAAAATTTGGAGACTACAATATCCTTCACATAAATGACTAAAATGGTGTCAATTTTGTATCAAATGAAGAACATGGACATGTAGCAGCATTATAAGAATAAAAAATATGACTGTTAATTATATCAATAATTTTCATACTGATTAACAAAGCATCACACATAATGTTCACTGACACATCATAGAAATGATTTAGACACATCTGTATATTTACATAGAGATCGATGAAACAAGATTTACATCTAGTACGTCTCTTAAAACTTGAAGTATCATCTATTTTGAAAGGCAAACTAAGATTGAGCGAAGAAAGATGACAAAAATATATGCAATTTAAAAGACATCAACGTTGAGAATTACGAAGATCAAACCAAGGAGGATCCATTAAGAGTCACTAGTCAACTTACAACAATAACGATAGTAGCACAATGTAATGTGAATTCAATGATAGAATTTTTGAGTCGTAATAAATCGAAATACTTTCAGACATATGAGTTGACAAAGATGAGTTAACAATTTTTTATATTTTTCATGAAGAAGTGGAGAAAGATCGTAAGCATAAATGGAATTATGGAAAAGATATATTCAAAGGATTATGATTTCACACAAAGAAAGCAACATAGACTTTTAACTCAAAATTCAGAATTATTACACAAAAGATATTGATACATGGCGGAAACATCTTAATGATAGAAAATTATTACTCAAGTTTGCAAGATGATGGAAGAAAATTGTAGATTGACATTCAACCTCACAACATTATGAACGATTCAATTTAACGATCACATAGTTTTGCAAAGCATGGTGAAGAATCATTAGAAGGAGAAATGGTGGATAGATGGATTTTTGCTATTGGATCGTTTCATTTTCTGTAGAAATATAGTAGTCCTAGATGAAGACTTTTTAAAAACAATGAGCCATGGAGATGACAATATGAGAATTGACAATATATCTATAAATTATGTAATGTATTGTGATCTTAAGAGAACTTATTAGTAAAGCGGAATGAAAAAGAATGAAGATTAACTTGTAGCAAACTACATTAGAAGGCAAGAATATAAGACTTGGTATTTGGTAAATGATTTTCACAAAAGATTGTATGATCGTATGATATATCAAAGTCAATAGTTTTATATCAAGATCCAAAAATTCTTCCTTTCATATTTCGAATTGTTCCAAGGAGTTTTGCAAATGGATTATTGCATAAAACAAACTAACATATAGTTCAAAAGGATTATTTGAATATTAGAAGACATTCTACGAACATGTGTCATGAAGTTCAGGATAAATCAAATCGAACAACCGTCAAGAATTGATTTCATTTACAACAAAAATTATTATACAAGAATTAGAATAAACCCTAAATGAAACACTATGCAAACAACCATATAGACTTTAGAGGTGATGAATAGAAAACAAGAGATCGTGGGTAAAACACACAAGTTAAAAAACATTTCATGGTACATCTTGTGAACACAAAAATATATCATGGTTTAAAAATGACCCATTATTCGAAAGGAATGACAAAAAAATATTTATCAATTTGTAGCCAATTTCATGATATGTCAACAAATAACGAACATGACTACTTTAACCACATCTAGTGCCAGAATGGAAATGGGATGAAATAACCATGGACTTCGTTTAATAATCACCATGCACCTTTCAAAGTCGATTATATCTTATCGGGATCCAAAGTATACTGCACATTTGTGAAGATGTATACAAGAGACTTTGAGTATAGAGTTACTGTATAGAAAATAGTATAAATCTCCAGTGTGTTAGATGGAATGCAAAATTTCAATATGATGAGGACTAATCTTATTGAAGAAACAATTGAAAAGATTCGTATCGCACAAGACAAATTTAAAGTAGCTCAAAACTGATACAAGAGTTATGTTGATCATGGATGATGGCCATGTAACTTCAAAGTGGATGATTACGTTTTTCTTAAGATTCAACCTCGTAAAAGAGTAACTCATTTTGAAATAAAAAGGATTGACGATGTAACATATCAGTCAAAATTTCCTTATAATTGTCAAAAGTTTATAATGACTTCCACATGTTTTCTCTACGAAATGTCAAAGAAATTATAATACTATCATGGGTTAGATAGAACTTCCATTGTAGGAAAACACATCATATAAAGAAGAACTATTGTTAATAATTGATTTTCAAGTCAATAATTTGAGAAGAAGAATAATATCACTAGAAAAGGTCCAATGGAGACATCTTATCATGGAAAATCAAATTTCAAAGTTAAAGTTTGAAGTTCACACGAGCTATCCAACTTAGAAAGAATATTGGAAAATATATTGAAATGTATAGATATATCGAGAAATTTTCGTATGAAAAATCTGATCAAATGGGAAAAATTTGCATACTTTGCCACCACCCTTGCCAACCACTCTCGCCAACCCTCACCACACCCCTCGCCACCACCTTTGGTGAGGTGAGTGGCAAGCTCTATGAAATTTCTATAAAAAAGGAGTGAACCTCCCCCTTTCTGTCACATAATTTCTTTTCCTCTCCTTCTCTTTCTAAATCTCTCTCTTTAAATTGTTGGGGTTTTGGCACATTTTGGAAGGGCATCATGGGGATTAATATCAAGGAGTTCAATTTGAAAGCTCAACGATGGAATAACTTTCTAGGTATGGATTCTTTCTCTAATTTTTAAAATTCATGCATTATTTCGATAAATAAAATGTCATGTATTATATGTTATGAATAAAAGTGAAAAACTGATTGCCATAATTAAATTATAAATGTTATAATATTATAAATATTATTTAAAGATGAGATATTCGTTATAAATATTTTATTGTGCATACATTGAAAATAATTTTGTATATAAAACGAGTATCAACTGTTAATATGAAATGAGCATTAAAAATGTGATATGGCATCTAAGAATTTTATATATGCATCATAAGAATGATTTTATATGTACGGATTACAAATATATGTCATCTTGCGGAGTATGCATAGGTTGTAATAGACTATAGGTATGCATTTTATACACATGTATCTTCAGAGTTATTTCGTCTATAGGTCTCTATGTGACCACAAATTATTGTGGTCGTGGATTGTGACTGTGGAATATTGTTGTGAATTGCTAATCATACATTTTTTGCTTGCACATGGATCTCTTGTTGTGTTTGGCGTTGCTCTCACACGGGCCTTGAAGTTGGACCCTACGTTGTGTTTGGAGCTTGTTGTATGTTGTGGTTTTTTTTACTATACATGGGCCTCAAAGTTAGACCCCCATTTTGTTTTGTAGTCTACTATCCATAGACGAAAGCCCATATGATGTTGGTTTGAATGATACATGTGTCATTTGTATTGTGATCATACATGGAGTCTGAGGTGGATCCATATGCATCTCGAAGTTGGACCACGTATATGCCCATGTATTTGAATCACCAATACTTATGGAGTTATATATCATACATAAATTTATATTGCATAGCACAATTTGTACTGAATAAATATATTTTGGGTTACTTTGAACGTAAACTCCCCTGGTTTTTCCAAAAGTGAGGAAGTGTAGGTATGTCATGTTTATGTGACTAAAATCTCTTCACATTATATGATTATAATGATGATGATTATTATCGTTTAAAAATTTTATTATTAAAATGAGCATACATTATGAATAATTATACTAAAATAAGATTTAGAGTAGACTCTTACCGAGCTATGTGTAGTTTATCCCCACTATTTTTTTTCCCAATTGTGTTGATCAAGATCATTATGGTGAAGATAAGGTGATCGGTAGAGGATTTTGACGTTATAAGGTTTTAGTTAAAACTTTATTTCTTTTATTGATTATTATAATTTGTGATTACATAAGCTGAGACTATTCTGATGAATTTTAATTGACTTAATAAATGTATTATATTTAAATTTATGACTTTATATTGAATTTTATTTTTTGGATAGAAAATCTCTAAAGAATACTCGAATAGCTTATAAAATTGATTTTTTTAAATGATTTTTAAATTAATTTTTTTATGATTACTAAAGAAAATTCCTTCAAACATATTTGAAAAATTTACCCCTTCTATTTCATGTAACCATTTTCGAGGCGTGGCAATTTAGTTATGAATGTTATGTAAAAAAATTTAATTTACTATTTTTATTATTTTTTATTTTAATTAACTACTTATATTATTAATATATCTTTCCATTAGTTACTCTTTTTAAAAATTGGCTAATTCAATCATAAAATTTAAGCATGTGCACAACACATGAAATTATAACTTTATTATCTTATTCATGACACGCTCTTATAATTTCATGTGTTGCGTAGGTGACTTAAATATTTCGATCAAAATTTTTAATTTTTAACCAAAATAGTTTATTGAAATTGATTAAAAGATATTTCAATAATGAAAGTAGTTAGTTGATTAAAAAAATTAAAAAATATGAATGAAATTTTTTCATATAACATTAATAAATAAATTAATATTAACCAAAAAAAATATCTTGTACACCAAATTTTCACTCCACTCTAATCTACAATTCTAAATGTTAGCATTAAAAAGTATATTTTTTTATAAAATAGAATATTTCTTTTATTACACCAAAATTTTCACAAAATATTATACCAAAAGTTATATTTAGTATTTTTTTAACAATTTTATATCATATATTTTATTTTAATTTATTATATATAATAAAAAAATTAGAATTAAAAAAAAAAAAGGTTTATTGTGAACAATGTTGCATCAAATTTGACGTAACAGTGTTTATCGCACCAAATGTAGCGCAAAATTTGGTGTATAATTTGAATAATTTTATAACATATTTAATTATCTCTTGTGAGCACTTTTCTTAAGCAGGCATGCATATTGATATATAATACACGGAGGTTACCATGAACTGCATAATATAGATGAGTATCCTAGCTATATAGCTTAGATTGTTAGCAATTTTGTAAATATATATATATATATATATATATATATATATATATATATATATATATATATATATATATATATATATATATAAGAATTTAAAAAGATTAACTCCAAAGACAGATGAGTATCCTAGCTATACAGTTTGTTAGTAATTATGCTTTATATAAATTTGAAAAGATTAATTCGAAAAAGATAAGGTTAATATAAACACACTACATTACATTAATATCATATGTAAATTGGATAATTATTTAATTAAATATTAATATTAAGTAAAAATATTTAAATTATTATTTTTAATATTTTTTATTTTAATTAATAAAATAATAAAGTTATAACTTTACGCATAGAAGTTACTTTAAATTTTGTTTATTTTCTAACAAAATTGATTAATTTTTTATTAAAATAATTGATTAATAAAGATTTCAATAATATAAGTAATTAATTAAAATATAAAACATCAAAAATAATAAATTTAAAATTTAATAGGAATATTTTTTCTTAATAAGGGATGCGAGTGTCTCTTTTATAACATATATCCTCTGGGAAGTGACGATACTTTTTTTTACCCCCACATTTGTATTTCCAACATATGTTACCATACTACCTACTTCTGTATGTGGTAACTTGATTTTTTGTTTTGTTTTTACTTTAATTAATTAAAATTTTAATACCATGTTAAATTTCATAAAGATCCATGTATTTTTCAAATCTTTTATGTGCGACGATAGGTAAATCTATTTCCAGAACAAATTTTATTAAATATATAATTATACTATCATTAATATTTTTTGCTTTGAAATATCAATTTCATATCCTATTTGCCCAAGCTACTTTACATGAATCTGCTTAGGTTACCCAACTCTTTTGAACTCTACATAGCGGCATTCGGGGCAACACCAATAAATTTTTAGACATCTGTCATTTCATTTAATAAAGCACTCAATATTAGAGAATTTACGCACATGAAAGGAGTTCCCATCAAAGAGAGCGTTTGGTAAAAATTCATCCATATATAAAAAATTAATATTAATCGTTCCTTTAATAATTAATTTTTTTAAAGGTTTAGTATTCTAACAACTTTTAATACCGTTAGAAACTCAGACTTAATTTAATTTAGTAAAATTTCATTGAGTTAAAGATTGTTCAAGCTTATAAGCAACACTGTTTCCAAACTCCTAGTCGATGTGGGACTAAAGAAAACTTAATAGTCCCCCTCTACACGACGGATAGAGGTGGACATAAGCGACACAATGAAACTATTAAGGACAAAACCTAAGTCATATATCAAGTCAGACCCAACTCTAATACCATTTTAAAAACCTAGGTCTAACTTAACCCAATAAGATCTCATTGAGTTAAGGGTTGTCTAAGCTTATAAGCAAGATACGGGTAACTGGAGTAAAAGTCTCTTCATAATCAATCTCATACTCTTATGTAAAACCTTTTGCAACAAGACGAGCCTTGTAACATTGTCAAGTTTTCTTCAATCCCACATCGGCCAGAAGTTCGACAGTAGTACTGCTTATAAGTTTGAGTAATCCTTAAATCAATGAGATCTTATTGGGTTAAGTTAGGTTTGAGTTTCTAACATGATATCAGAGCTAGGCTTGACTTGATCGGTGACTTAGGCTTTGTCCTTAAGAGTCTCACCGTGGTGTTTATGTCCACCTCTATCCACCGTGTGGATGGGGGCTGTTAAGTTTCCTTCAATCCCACATCGGCCAGGATTTTGACAACAGTGCTACTTATAAACTTGGACAACCCTTAACTCAATAAGATCTTATTGGATTAAGTTAGGCCTGAGTTTCTAACATGATATCAGAGTTGGGCCTAGCTTGATCGGTGACTTGGGCTTTGTCCTTAACAGTCTTACCATGGCGCTTATGTTCACCTCTATCCACCGTGTGGAGGGAGCTGTTAAGTTTCCTTCAGTCCAATCAGTCAGGAGTTCAGCAGCAGTGCTGCTTAGAAACTTAGACAACCCTTAACTCAATGAGATCTTATTGAGTTAAGTTAAATTAAGCTTGAATTTCTAACAAACACGATATTAAAATTTGAGTTTTTGTGTCCAAGGCCCGATATCTTCAATTATTAAAGTACAAGTATTTTATCTGTATGTAGCATGAAGCCAATACTTGTAGAAGAGTGATAAATATATAAAAACAATTACAAGACATGGTTTGTCAATAATTTTTAATACAAGGAAAAACTCTAAACATCTCAATTAATAAATTAAATATTGTATTAATGATTGTAAGTTATAATTGATTTATTAGGAAATTATATTATTAAAATAAATTAAAAATAAACACTAAGGTAAATATGTAACTCCAATATAGACATATTGCAAGAAACTAAGTACTTTGATGGCAAGATTTTGGTGGGGGAAACTGTGGAGATGGTAAATTAACCGTTACATATTGGCTCTCGTGAGAAACATTTTGTAAACCTAAGGCACCGGAAGGTCTGATTAGTGGCAATTTTTCACATTGACTATAAAACATTATAATAAAATTTATAAGAAAAAAAAAGAGTAAACCTAATTTAGATATTTTTAACAAAAGTATAATTTAGTATCTAGTATGATAATAAAAGTCTATTATTCTTATAAAAAATATGATTGAAAACTATTTTGTAAAGTAGTTCGATTTTAAAGTGGACAAATCCATTAATTTATAAAATGAATTTTTATGAATTTTTTTTATACATAGTGATATTATAGTTATTATATTTAATAAGTATGGATATAAAGTATATTTTTATTAAAATAACAGATTTGATTAATCATTTATCTTAGATAGAATTTTATGGCATAAATAAACGTGAATTTGTAAAAAAAGGGGAAAAAAATACAAGTAACTTAAAAATGTATTAAAACTGGTTTAAAATTCAAAGGGATATTATTTACTAGACAAAGACACATATTTGAAGATATTAAATGTATTATTTTGTTTCTCCATCTATTGAATTAGTTTTTGGATGATTAGTGCAGAGTATTTTGCTAATATTGATTTTCTTCTTACTGTTGCATTCTAAGATTCTTTCTTTCCTTTTGAAGCAATTATATCCGCCTGCTGAAGATTTTCTTATTTTGGGACAGGGAGAAGCCAATTGGTATTTCCAAAAATACTTTTAAATAAAGCATTGATTTTATTTTTATTTTTATTTTTATAATGTGTTAGATATTTCTAAAATAAATATTATTGTCGGAAGTTACTAAATAATTGGTTTATGAAAAAGAAAATGCTAATTAATTACCTTGTATGTAAAATAGAAGTTACTAACTCAAATCTATTTGGGCTTATAGGTGACACACGTTTAAAAAATTCTTGAAGAACTTACAACAATTAATGTCTTCAAATCTTTCCATACCTGCCATGAAAAAAAATATACCATCAATCACAATATCAAATATGGATAGGTAAAGAACAAGAAGTTAAGAGTTTAAAAAATAATTTATGTAATATATTATAAAACTTATAATTATAAAAATAATATATTTTATATTCAACATATATACTTTAAGATAAAAGTTCGTTTAAGTCTATTATTTTTAACAAAAATATACTTTAAATCTATACATATTAAATGAGACGGTATAAGTTTATTATTACAAAACAGATTGAAAAAATCAATATTAGAAGTTCATTTTTTAAAATAATAGACTTTTTTTTTACCCTTTTTATAAAGGTAACGATCTTATGCTACTATAAAATAATAGACTAATAAGTTCCTTGAATAAAATATATTTTCGTTAAATATATCAAATTTGAATTATCATTTCTCTTGTATTTTACTATAAAAAGAAAACTCGAATTAGATATTGTTCAAGTTAATTCTAACCAGTTAGATCTTATTTAATATTGAACTTAAGGTATTTAGATGTCATTAATGTTATTAGAATATTATTTTAAGAAATTTATTCAAGGTAATTTCCTTTAAAGAGTTTAGAAACTAGTTAAACAAAAACAACCTTTTCTTGAAGAAAAAAAGATAAAAAAAAATATTTAATATATTATATGACATAGCTTCAATTCATAGATAAACTTTCATTTTTAATTCACTCTACACGATAGCACATATATTTTTTTCTTGTAACTTAAAAAATATGATTAATACATTTAAAAATGAAGTGTATATATGTTTTTTATATAATGTAAAAAAAATATTCTTTCAAGGTTTAATATGGAAATCAATTAAATATATGTGTCATATAAAAATTAGAGAGAAAAAAATAAAAGACAAGATTTATAATACCTTTTAAAACTTGTAAGTATAAAATAACATCATTTATGTTTAATTCAAACATTTTTATTGAAAAAAATTCAACCCTAACATTCACATTAAAAATAGGTTAATTGAATTAAAATTAAATTTTGATTATATTTAGACCAATTTAATAATAAAATTTGTTAAACTTAATACTATTCAATATTATTTAGGTATTATTTATTATTATAAATTTTAAAAATATTATTTATATAATTTTAAAAAACATCCTTCGCTGGATCTTAAATGATAATTACTTCAAAAATATATATTGCTCACAATTTGCAAACAATTTCACTGAAATAGAAAAGGGAAATGTCACATAGGTTATTTTTACGCGTAAAATATGTGAAGTTGGAGTTCTACTTACCATTGCCAGAGCAGTGTAATTATTTCAATTTTTTTGATAAGTGCGTCAAAAGAATAAAACCTATATAACACAATCCTCTTATAGATGAGGCATACAATATTACATGAAAATCACTTAAAATGTTGGATTAAGTATTCGTTCAGATTGAGTACCACTTCATTTGACTGAATATTAATTCATTTGAAAATTAAATAAGGTCCTCATTTAGATAAAGATCACTTCATTTAGTTCCATCATATTAAGAAACCTAATAGTAAAGTACAAGTCTATGCCACAATAATCAATCAACCCTAGTCAAACACGTCAAGGAGCTTGGATATAATGAAATGAGAAAATAGATCTACCACCTTTTAGTAATTTTAATTAAAATTACTAGGTAACAAATTGAATTGTATATGTGGAATAATTTAGCTTACTTTAATTATTAAATTAGGAGTAATTTAAAAAAAATTAAATTCAAGGAATAAATTTTGTTATAAATAAATGTATAATTATAATGAATTCAACAATTAAATATTAATTTCAATTGAGAAAAAAACTTCGAGAAAAAGGCTTTAGTGACAAAATATTGAGAGTAATTTTCTTAAGTGTAATTGGGTTGTGAGTTTTGAGTGTTGTAAACACTTTGTATAATTTATCTCATTTTTCAGTAAAAAAATCTACAGCAAGTCTAAAAACGTAAGCAAGATTAGTTGAACTTTATTATCAAATTTGTGTATTATTTTATCTATTTTGTTTTTCTCATAAATCTAACTTATCGAGAATTTGCGTAATTTTCCAACAACTAGTATCAAAGATTTTGTAGTGATTTTTGTTAATTTTTTGCAAGGATACTATTCAGATGAATAGTAAATAGTAAATAGTAAAATTTTGGATGATATTGGTTTGTCGATAGAGGTGTTCTAATACACGGTGGTTTGTAGAAATAGACAGAAACAATCCAGAGGAAGTTAGATTTGAAAGGAGCAATGGCCGCAGATGAAGGAAAGGTGAAACTCGAGAAATTTGATGGCACAAATTTCAAATTTTGGAAAATACAGATAGAGGATTATATATATCAACCTCTCTCAGGGAAGAAGCCAAACACTATAAAGGAAGAAGATGAAATCTTTTAGACAGACAAGCCCTCGAAGTTAGTCGATTGATGTTATCTCGCAATGTTGCTTTCAATATAGCAAAGAAAAAGACCACGACGTGTCTTATGGAAACTCTCTCCAATATGTATGAGAAGTCATCGACCTCAAACAAATTTCACCTGATGAGGCTTTTGTTCAATTTGCGGATGACGAAAGGCGCATCAGTAGCTCAACATCTCAATGAACTCAACACAGTCATAACCCAGTTGAGTTCAGTTGAAATTGAATTCAACGAAGTACGAGCATTGATACTTTTGTTTTCTCTACCAGAAAGTTGGAATGCCACTGTTATGGCTGTGAGTAGCTCGTCAAGAAGCAATAAGTTAAAATTTGATGATGTTCGTGATCTGGTTCTCAGTGAAGAGATCCAACGTAGAGAGTCAAGTGAATCGTCAACCTCTTCAGTTTTGCATACAAAGTCAAGAGGAAGAAATTCAACCAGAGGGAATGAACGTGGAAGAATAAACTACCGAGGTAGATCAAAGGATAGGAGGTCCAAATCCAAGAATCCTAATAATTCTCATATCTCGAAGATTATCAAGTGTTGAAATTGTGGGAGAACCGAGCACTACAAAAATCAGTGCAAGAGTGCATCGAAAGACCAACAAGTGAAGAAAAAGGTGTTACTTCCATCTAAGGAGAAGATGATGCATTAATATGCTTTTTGGAGAGTAAGGAAGAATATTGGGTGTTAGACTCTGGAGCATCGTTCCATGCTACTTCACAGAAAGAATTCTTCAAGAAATATATCCCCAAAAACATTGGAAAGATATATCTTGGTGATGATTAACTATGTGCTATTATTGGCAAAGGTGTAGTGAAGATTAAGTTGAACGGGTATGTTTAGGAGCTGAAAGAAGTAAGGCATATTCCTGACCTAAGAAAGAACTTAATCTCAGTAGGGTAGTTGGCTAGTGAAGGCTATACTACCATCTTCCGTGGTGATGATTGGAAGATATCAAAGGGTGCAATGACGGTTGCTTGAGGCAAGAAGAGTTTCACTCTTTACATGACAGTAGAGGCACGTTGTTCGATCGTAGTTACAGTAGGCAATGAAATACCAAATCTGTGGCACCAGAGACTAGACCAAATGAGTGAGAAAGGGATGAAGATTATGCACTCAAAAAGAAAACTTCATGGTCTATAGTCTGCGGAGATAGACATATGCGAAGATTGCATACTTGGAAAGCAAAAGAGAGTCAACTTTTAGACAAGTGGTAGAAGGTACTTGTATAATTTCTCCCCTTTTCAGTAAAAAGATCTGCAGGTTTGGAGACGTAAGCAAGATTAGTCGAACTCTGTTATCAAATTTGTGAGTTATGTTGTTTATTTTACTTTCTCATAAATCTGGCTTGTCGAAAATTTGTGTAATTTCTCAACAATAACGACTTTTAAATCTAGAAAGAGTAGATGCATGGTTTGATTTCTGCCTACAATGTTGAGGAATTCATAAATGTCGCAAAGTCTAAACCATTAAAGTTTCTTGAAGGTACTTTTAAACCTAATCTTGAATATGCTTTTTGGACTAGAATTAAAGAGTTAGATTTATAGGTCAATTTTTGAAAACATATCTAGAGTTGTTTTTAGTAAATTCACTGTATATGAGGTGTGGAAAAATATTGAATGAAATTACATTTCAATCTTTAAGACTAGAGTAATGAAAATCAAATTGCAATTGCAAACAACTAAGAAAGATAATTCATCTGTCCTAGATTATTTTGATAAATAAAGTCTCTAGCTAATCAGTTAACTACAATTGGATGACCAATGGATGATAAATATTTGATAATCTTAAATCTTGGTAGTCTTAATCCAAGATTCAATCCTTATATTTGTTTTATTAATCATGGTTATATGAGTCTTGATGAAAAGAATCAAATCTTAGCATATGATAATCTCTTGATTAAGGAAGATAAGAATGATGATGATAAGTTAATTATAACAATTATGCTCAAGTAGGTAATAATGTTGATAAATCTATGTCTCATAATTTTGGAACTAATTCAATCAAGAAAATAGGAATAATGGAAGATTTTGTCATGGTAGTCATACTAATATTCAATGCCAATTTTGTTCTGAGTAAGGTCGTGTTGTTTCTATTTATCACACATTGAAAAACTTGTTATCTAGCAATGGAGATTGTGATAGTTCTACTAATACTCATGAAAATTTAGCTTTTGTTGCTTTTTCAAATACATCTCCTCTCAACAATAATGTCAATAATAATAGTTGGATTCTTCATAGTGGTACTAGTCATCATATAACAAATGATGCAAGTGTTATGTCTGGTGGTTCTACATACATTGGATCAAATGGAGTGCTGATAAGTAATGGAGGTAAGATTCCTATCATTAGAATTGATTATTTTGTTATTAATGCTACTAATAATTCTCATCTTCATTTGAATCACGTTCTACATGTTTCATCTATGTCAGTTAAACTGGTTTCAATTAGCAAGTTGTGTAAGGATAATTCATTTTTTGTTGAAATTCATTATGGTGACTTTGTTGTCAAGGACACTCTTACAAAGATAATGCTTCTTCAAGGAATTGTTCGACAAGGATTGTACAAGCTTTGGAAAAAAGTAGTTTTTAGCACCGGTATTCAAAACACTTAGTCATGTTTCACTGATCAAGAGTTCCTTATGGCGTGATAGGTTAGGGCATGTTGATGAACATGTTCTTGCAAAGTGTTTTAGTAATCACAAAATTAGAGTCATTAATGCTATACATAAGCTAGTTCTTGCACTATTTATGCACTAGCTAAAACTCAAAGGCTACCTTTTATTTCTCAACATGGCTCTAATTATTCTTCTTTACAAGCATTTGTCAAGACTTTGCATGAGTAATTTGATCTTAAAAACATGGGTTCTTTAAATTTTTTCTTGGGCATAGAGGTTACTCCTACTACTATGGGTCTTCATTTTAACGAAGCAAAGTATATTTATGGACTATTACTTAAAAAGCCAGTTTGCTTGATTTTAAGGCCATTACCACCTTTTTGCTTCAGGGAGACGATGTTGCTCTTGAAGACCCTCTATACTATAGGAGTTTAGAGGGTGCTTTAGAGTAATGTGTAGTCAATAGGCCTGGGATTGCATTCTCTAGAAGCAAGTTATGTAAGTTTTTAGGTGTTACTATTGATGTTCATTTGAAAGTAGAAAAAAAATATCTTGAGGTATCTAGAAGGTATTATAGACTATGGATTTATGTTGATAATGTTAAAAATCAACACCAACCCAATAAATGAAGTGGTTAAAGGATATAAAAAATAAATTGAGTGGTTGAAGAATGTAGAAAAATAAATGAAGTGGTTGAAGGATGTAGAAAAATAAATAGAATGGTTCAAGCATGTAGAAAAGAGAAGTGTAGTGTATAGATAATATTTGTGTGGCTAGAATTATTTCTTAGTTTTATATTTCTGTGGTGTAGATTGCATGGTGAAAACTATAAATAGGCTACCTTACATATGGTTTAATCATCCTATCAAAAACAAAATAAGTCTTTGTATTCTTAGTTTGAATGTGAGTTGAGAGATTTCTCTTTAAGTGTTTGTATTTCTCTTCAATTTGTGAGTTACCTTTGAAAGGCGTTATAGTGTCTTTTATTGTGAATATAATACAAGTAGTTTGTTTACTTGTTTGGATCCAATATTAGTAAATTTAGATTTGCGTATTCTAAATTTTACTCAACAATTGGTATCAGAGCAGGACGGTCAAAGATCGTTCTTAGTGGAACTATCTTGAGTTGTGAGGAGTTTAGTACTCTACAAGTTTCTTAGTTAAGCTTGTTCGGTATGGTCAAAGTCTTATCGACACGATAGGTGACCTTCAAGTAGTTGGAGGAATCAAGAAGCTCAATAAGAAAAACTATAACACATGAGCAACATGTATCGAGTCTTACCTACAAGATCAAGACTTGTAGAAGGTTGTTGGTGGTGAAAAAGTTACACAACCAACAGCGGAAGATGCAAATGGCATTTTATGAAAATGAAAAATTAAAGCAAGCAAAATGATGTTTGCTTTAAAGACCATAGTTAAAGAAGAAATGTTAGAGCACATTTGGGATGCCAAAACACCAAAGAAAGTATAGGACACTTCGTTACACTCTTTTCAAAGAAGAATGATACATGATTGCAACTTCTCAAGAATGAGTTGCTATCGATGGCACAACATGACATGACAATTTTTCAATACTTTTACAAGGTAAAATCGTTATGCCGCGAAATTTCAAATTTAGATCCGGAAGCTCCTATTGGGGAAACCAGGATAAAGAAAATAATTATCCATGGTTTGAGACTTGAATATCGAGGGTTTTTACCGCTATACAAGGATGGTCGACACAACCATCTCTTATAGAGTTTAAGAATTTGTTGGCCGATTAAGAAAGTGTTAAGCAAATAAAAGGAGTCTCGCTGAATTTGAGGAAGAAGCGCTCTACATCAGCAAAAATAGAGGCACTTTCAAACGGTACAATAGAAGTGGATCTAAAAAGGATGGTAAAAAAATTCCTTAAGGAAATGAAGGTTTTTGCTAGGAGAAACTTGGAAGAATCATAATAATAATAGAAAATTTAATAGTGAATGTTATAATTGTGGAAATATGGGTCGCATGGCAAAATATTGTTGGAGTAAGAAAAATCATGTTGAAAGTAACATAGTTATTTCCAGTTTTGAGGAGAATAACGAATATGGTTGGGATGCCGAAGCATTATTCATTACAGAGGAAGAAGAATTAGCTTTCACGGTTATAACTGTGAAAATTGTTGCCAACACTTCTCCTGAGAAAAGTGCAAATCATGATCTGCATCTTAAATGGGATAAAAAAGACAACTGCCAGTGGTTCAACCAACAATAAGTGGAAAGAGACAGATATCACTACTTAGGGAAGAAAGGCCAAAGATGCTCTGGGATCTGACAATCCTATTCCACTTTCACCACAGTGGCTTCTACCAAAGCCAAGAGATATTAAGCCGGTAAAGACAACTGTAGGAAACCCTCCCAACTCAAATCCTTCATTTAGAAATTGCTCAAACATTATGAAGTTATCAAAAAATAGTAAAGAGGTTCATGATATCCAAAAGAAAAAGGATGTGTTTGATGAGTGCTCAAAAAGCACTAAAATTACCATGATTTTATGCACATTAATTGATTAAAAATATATATTTATATGATTTTATCATATATTTATATATATTTGTCTTTTCGAAATCACGGGTATTTTTATTATTTTTATTATTTTTCAGGTATTTTTGCTTAAAAACATCACCTAAAGACTCAAAAAGGAATACTGGAAGTAATACATCACAAATATATTAATAAATAAATGGAGAAAGGTCAACAAATATGGAAAAATTGGACAAAATGGGTCAAAAATGTCAAAAAAGAGAAAATCGCGCCGCCGCTTACCAGTATGCGGAGAGCCACAAGACGCCCACTTCCGGGCGCATCGGGCCTTCTCGCCAGGCGCTCGCGCCGTCTCTTTCGCTCGCACGTGCCGTGTGCTCTGTGCGCGCCACCGCTCGCCAGCTGCCCATTTCGCCCCATTTTCGCGCGCAGCCGCCCCCATGACGTCATAAATGACCTCAGCAATTGCACTCCACGTTTTCACAATTCTTTAACATTTTTTCCCCCATTTTTTCTCTCCATCTTCACCTATAAATACCCCCCTTCTCTTCACTTCTAAACACACCTCAAAACCATTCTTCTCATCTCTTTCTTTCTCTCATTTCTTAGTTTTTAAGCTTTTCTTAGTTTCTTTCTTAGTTTTTAGTTGTTCTTAGTTTTAGAGTTCTTCCCTTTTTGGGAAGAACTAGTTATGTTTTTGTAATTTATTAGCTTTTTGATTCAATAAATGGGAGTGCAAATTCCGCTTGGAGGTTTTCCAGCAACGTAAATATCATCGAAGTTCTCAGAAGGATTTTATTTTCTTCTACGCTTATTTTTTATGCTTTATTCTTACATGTTATATTTAATTTGTCCGTGATTA
This sequence comes from Hippophae gyantsensis, assembly GCA_030763125.1. Taxonomy (NCBI): domain Eukaryota; kingdom Viridiplantae; phylum Streptophyta; class Magnoliopsida; order Rosales; family Elaeagnaceae; genus Hippophae; species Hippophae gyantsensis. Next base: position 18,293,545 of record CM061029.1, on the reverse strand, counting down.
AATTTAACTCACCGGTCGTTTATAAACATGATGTAATAATAACGTTGTTATGCTTCATGAAATATTAAATAGGTAAAAATCTCTAAAATGAATTGATTTTATTTTTATTCAAGATTTTATATTAAAAATGTTAGAGAGAAATATATTATTTTTCATTACAAACTTAAATCTGAAAATTAGATTTTAAGGTTTAGTTATCCGGTTTAATTTAGAATAGTGCTCTTTTATTTGTTGGGACAATCGCCCGGTAGTTAGAGTGAAGCTCTATTTCAAAAGTTTTTATAAGAATTATTATCTGAAAATGTATTGACAACATGTTTTCAATAGTGGTTTTAAAACTTGAAAGTTAGTACTCGGATAATTAAATTCTTAGGTTTAATTTAGACACCTTGAATAAAGTTTAAACTGTCTAACCCCACCAAAGGTGGCATTTAAATGGTTCATTTTCAATCTCTTAGAAAAAGGAATTAATTTAATTAACCAAATTAGTTATCAACCCCACCCATAGGTGTTAATTGATTTGTTTAGTTAACAAAGAATATCTAACCCCATCAAAGGTGGTATTCATATAAAAAAAAGAGAATCAATAAATATCAATTCATATATTTAATAACCTAAATAATATGAGCAAGCATAATTAACTTAGTTATTATATCCATAAATACTCCACTGTTTTAACAGATAAAATTTGCATAAATATTTATTGAATCTATATCTATGTTTATTTTTATGTTAGTAGATTAAAAACACAAAACTCAAAATATCGTGACAAGATGTTTAGGATTTAATTTCATTTTTAAAAATTTGAATAATAAATTAAAAACCACATATATTCCTTCCTTAGATCGACCTTGGGAGTATACTTATCATTTTCTACGAAATGATTCGTGCACTTGCGAGAGTTTTATAAATAGATAAAACCAAAGTAACGGCAGGATCGGCGATGCCGGTTTTGCCCTATCAAGTTTTTGGCACCGTTGCCGGGAAAGGAATAGTGTTTTTAAATTATTTATCAAAATTTTAAAAACTTTTTGTGTTGTAAAATAAATGGAAATTAGGCTCATGATTTTATGCACATTGGGCTCAAATAAATGGAGTGGAAAAAATAATTTAAAAACATGTTTGGAGTAGAAAAAATGAAGTGGTTGAATGATGTAGAAAAATAAATGGAGTGGTTGAAGAATGTAGGAAAATAAATTGAGTGGTTGAAGGATGTAGAAAAATAAATGGAATGGTTAAAGCATGTAGGAAAATAAATTGAGTGGTTGAAGGATGTAGAAAAATAAATGGAATGGTTAAAGCATGTAGAAAAGAGAAGTTTGTAGATAATTTTTGTATGGCTAGAATTATTTCTTAGTTTTATATTTGTGTGGTGTAGATTGCATGATGAGAACTATAAATAGTCTACCTTGCATTTTGTTTAATCACCTCATCAAAAACAAAATAAGTCTTTGTATTCTTAATTTGAGTGTGAGTGGAAAGCTTTCTTTTTGAGTGTTTGTATTTCCCTTCAATTTGTAAGTTGCCTTTGAAAGGTGTTATAGTGTCTTTTATTGTGGGTATAATACAAGTAGTTTATTTACTTGTTTGGATCCAATATTGATAAATTTAGATTTGTGTATTCTAAATTTTACTCAACAGATAAATCCTAGAATGTTAGATTTGTACGGTTACATAAATTTAGGCTAGGCTAGTAGTCTAGATGAGAAAACGAGCATATTTGCATATTGTATGATGTTTGGAGGAAATGTAATAAGCTGGTCTTTTACAAAGCAAAGACTTGTTGCATGTTCATCAACAAAAGTTGAGTATAAGTCATTAGCAAATGGTTCAGTTGAAGTTTTTTAATTTAGTCCTTGTTTAAAGAAGTAGGATTGTCTTTTTCAAAAGTATTAATTTTGTGACAATCAAAGTGCTAATAACTTAGCTAGAAATCTCATACAACACTTGCATACAAAACACATAGAAATTGATTATTATTTTGTATAGGGTTTAGTGTTGTAGAAAAAAGAACATTGAGTAATATTTGCTCCAATGATTAATTTGCTAATGTATTCACTGAACCATTGATCGAATCTAGTTTTGTCTTAGCTAGAAGCAAATTTATGGTCTTAAACATGCCATAAGTTTGATTGGGAGTATTGACATAAGCCTTAGTAACATTAGTTCAAGTATATTAAGTTAAAATGTAAGATGTAACTAATATTTTTATAACAAGATTAGTAAATATATATACATCAATATTACAATGCATGCTTAGAGGAATTATCAATAAACATTTTCTTAAGAACTCATATTCTCTTCTTATTTTGTTACAGAGCTACATTCAAAGCTCTTGTAATGAAGAGATATCTAAAAGGAAATATAAATAATTCTAAAATAATAAAACTGAACATGTTAAAGCAAACAAGTGGTGAAGTACTCATAGATATAATCATATAAACCAATTAACTGACTTGTATAAAGCTAGAAGGATCCGGTCTAATTCAATCTAACTCAAAGCTTGGTTAGGCTTCAAAAACTTTGACCCTCTCTTGTTTGAATAATTTTATGGTTGAGTTTAAGGCCAAACATTTTTACTTTAGGCATAGCCCAGGCCTGAGCTCAACCCAAAGAATAAAATGTTTTCAAGCAATCGATACTTGATATAATTCTAACTTGTGATTTGAAATGAGAGAAGAATAAATCCTATTATCAGATCATTAAGTGAACCACTTTCATTATTTGACAATGAGTTAAGTTCAAATTTTATATAATATATATTTCTAGCAATTGATATTGTTTTATGATTTATTATATTATTTGATGTTTTACACTATCATACCCAAACTTACTTAAATAATTTAGATTGGGACTTTGGTATTCTAATAAATTTAATAAGCCTAGTACAACTTGGCACAAAATGTACGTGGGGTAACAAAATTCAAACTAAACTTGGCTCGAACATAAAGGTTCAAATTTTAACTAGTCTAATTCGCCCGAATTTACATCCCTAAAGTTCAATACCCTTTGTAAGCTAATATCAATCCAAGCTACTACCTGCTCATCCATTCATATTCTAAAACTTATATTAGACGTTCATTATTGCTCATACTTCTTTCTTCTTACATGTGCGAACAATCGATAACACCACCTGCTCTTATTTTCCTTGCGAATTTTTCATGGTCAAAATTTTTTTTTGGGCTATTAAAATTATGAGACATCATAATTCTCAAGGTTTGTGGGTAATTGTACGAGGTATGTATTTTCCGCGATTCCAATGCCACACCAACATAAGCCCTAAATAAATTTTTTTGAGGAGAATGAACAAAATATTATCATGCTCTATTCATTCTTAAAAAAGTTATTGTGGGCCAAATTTTCCCTAGAATTATGAAAATTGCCACAACCAAACAAGTATGGGATACATTGCCAGAGGAGTTTTAAGGCAATGACATGGTATGTGTTTCCAAGCTTCAATCTCTAAGTAGAGACTTTGAGAGCATTTAAATGGAGAGTTTGTAGAAAATATATATCACATAAAAGAAGGTTGTAGAAAAGATCATTATATTTTGTAAAAAAAAAAACAAAATGATCCAAAAATCATAGTTATTGAAAAAAAACAAAGAATATAGCAATTTTAATTGCTATTGAATTAATGGACTCTCTAACGTCATATGAAAAAGGTGAAGAAGACTTCATAGAGAGTGCCTTTTAGTCCAACAGTTAATATACAATCTCAATAGATAGAAAATTTCAAGAAAATTTTCAAAATAAAAAAAGGCCCAAAAAATTGATGAAAATGGATGTTCATTTCCAAAACATTCAAGTTGTACAATCTAATATCAACTACGCCTTCTATTTAATTATCAATCTCTCCCAAATTTCTATGCCTTTCTCGTGTCCTCCAATAGCAACTATCCAGCAATATAAACCAATTAACCAACTGTCCAATGTTATCCAAATATCCATTTAACCCAAACTATTAAACAGATCAATACCCTTTGTTGGCTAAATCAACCCAAGCTTCTTCATATACCCTAATTTGAACATATGATTGAAATAGAGTTAATGTAATATTTGATATTCTCTGAAATGAAAAAAATAAAGTTGTAAATCCAGGTGAGTTAACTTTACCTAGATAAAATTCTTAACAATTATCTATTGTAAAATGCTTATTTTAAAATGACATTAAGGAGTGAAAATATAACACTTGTACGACTTTGTTCAAAGAAAAAGGAAAAAAAGAAGAAGAGATTTTAGATTACTAATTAAACTGTCTTACCTTTTGTTGAATCATAGAACTCATACAAATCTTTACCCTTTTCCATAATCTAGTAAGGTGTTCATTATTAGCCGATTCGCACAATGAAGGTTACAATTTTTGCTGGTGTGAATACTATATTGATATCCCATTTTTCTCAATAAGCGACTACATTTTGTGGGCAAACATGAACTCATACAACCGAGGTATACTGGTATAGGTTGCAACTTATTACACAACATATCACATTGCATCATGCAAAAACTCAACTTTGCAGATATCAAGTGTATATGTATTGGTATTTTAGGCATTTTAGGTCTTTTAATGTCGGCATTTGAAAATTTTGGAGTGAGAAGTGATTGAGAAGAAAACTTAGGCAAATAACTAGGATTATTAGCAAGCACTACAATATTTAGCATAGGCATCACTAATATCATCAAGCCAATAGCACACATTCTGTTTTTATCTTCCATTTTCCTATTGCTTGATTTCAACTTTGCAAGGTTTATGTGCATGAGTGTTAGGATTAAATATAAAATGGTAAGATTTTTTTTTAAATAATCATATATATTAAGGTTTATAGTTTATAGCTCTATCATTTATTGTTTATTTTTTATATTGACTATCATTTATGATTTACTATGTGATGTTATTTACCAAAAAAATCAAAAATCATATAAACTATTAGAACTTGTAATGAACCATCAAATAACACTTTCATCTAGTTTATATACTTTTACTATCAAGAGAAAACTTAATACTAATATTTTATATTAAACGTTGACAAATTAGACATTGTTTAAATTAAATTTCAATTAATTAGATATATTTAATGTTAAATTCTAACCAATTAAATATATTTAATATTAAACTTAATTTAATTAGAAACGGTTGATTTTGAACTTCGATCATTTAAATTTGTTTAATACTCAACTTTAACCGATTCATTTAATATTATTTTGTTCTTATAAATTTTAGGATGTTATTGTAGGTAATTTTATTATTTATTTATTTATCACAATTTTCTCTCCAATAGTCCTTCATTTCATTTAACAAGGTAAATTGTTCCAAAAATATAAAAACCTAAGCTGTTGGTAACTTTGTTTCATATCCAAAAGTTATTATTCTGTTGTCTCTTCGCTAAAGGAACTTAAAGACTTAACGCTTGGCATTTACTATAAGCTCTGACTTAATTTATTTATATAACAATAATTATAAAACTTTGGATACAAAAGCGACAAACATTTTTTATTGGGAACATGATTCGCTTCTCGCCGTAAAAGAAACACATCAAATACAATTTAATTTAATAAAAAATAATAATAATAATAATAATACATTTTAAAATTTATACCTACTAAAATAATTTATATCCAATTTATATATTTTTATGATTAAAAAAATACAATCAATCATATCATATTAAACACAATCCAATTAAACATCATTTATGTGAAATTTAAACATTTAAACTCATTAAAAACTATTCAATATTATTAGATAATAATTTTGTTATTTAAATTCTAATGGTATTAATTTATATAAAAAAATTAAAAAAAACAAATTATCATCTCTCAATGAAATTAATCTTTCTTCCATAAATAGGTTATTAACGATTCAACTAATCTTTTTAAAATAATATTTTTTTCCTTTATTCAACAACAAATTTTTTTATGTTTTTCTACAAATCTCAAAGAAGTGCAATTTTTATTGTCAAATGCCATAGAGACATATACCTTGCACATGAACAATATAAATTATGAACAATATATTTATATATCTTCCAAAAAGACTTGGTGTCACTTAACTAAAACTACTCGAGCTATAAAAAACTTATAATTAAGATCCAATTAATACTTAGCAAGGAAGGAAAGTACAACCAATTAAAACACTAATAATTGAATATATGATCAAGTTTTGTTAAAAAAGTTATAATATACTTTGATATAAGCTTATTTTGTAATCAAGATTTTCTAAATAATTGACGTACCCGTGTAATCACGTTACCCACGTAAAAATCGTTTTTAAACTGAGTTTTCCCCGATTAAAATATGGTATATCATGATTGTGAATGATTGTGAGTTTGTGACATAACATAGATAGCTTTAGCAATTAAATGTAAAATTAACATAAATAACCACCAAATTACAGTCTAATCTTTACTTCTTTTTAATAAGATTACACATTTACACATTCACACATTCACACATAGTAGATTTCGAACTTACATCTTTTTAGTGACCACAATGAGCATACACCATTGCTCTACCAGGTATTATTAATAAATAAGTATTGGTTATAATATTTTGTAATATTTTTAGATAATATTTTTGCATTTTATTTAATGATTCTACTACCATGATGGTGTATTTTTATTATTTTACAAGTAAATAAATATTTGTGGAATTTTCTACCCTCCAATAAATTTTTGAATTCTTTATTTATTTATGAAAATTGGCAACTGCCTCTAAAAATGTAAGTGCCTGAATTTAGTAGCTGAGAACAGTAGAAAAATAGGCCACGTAACAAAGACGTAGCAAACCCAGATGGACCTCTGTAGAACAGGGCGTCGATTTACTCAAAATAGAATGATGGTAAAACGAAAAATGGCATCAATAGCATCTTTTTATGGGTTGAATTCGATCCTTGATCAGATATCCAAACGATGTCATTTCTTCTAATGATTTAACACTTAGTATAGGCAACATAGACTAAGAGCAAGCAAATTTTAAGGAACCTGAGTAGAACCAAGATGAGTTATTGTTGGATTGATTAATCGCAACAAGGAATCTCAACCAACCACCCATTTTAAAGCCGCAAAGAAAATTTTTCATTATCTAAAAGATAATCGAATGAGCACTATTAGATTCATATTTTTCATAGAAGATACTGTTTTCACATGGATGTCAAAGAAACAATCGATTATCACATTGTCCACTTGTAAAGCGAAATATGTTGCTACTACATCATGCATTTGTCATGCAATTTAGCTTAGAAATCTATTAAAGAATATAGGCTTGATACAAAAAGAGCCAACCAAGGTTTGTGTCGACAACAAGTCAATCATTGTCTTAACAAATAATCCAATATTTTATAATCGAAACAAGCACATCAATATTTACTACCACTATATAAGGGAGTGTATTGCAAGAAAGGATGTGTAAGTTGAATATGTGAAGTCACAAGATAAAGTTGTCGATATTTTTACCAAGCCACTAACAAGCGAAGACTTAATAAGATAAAAGAACTTACAAGGGGTCACAAGATCAAGTTTAAAAGAGTGTTGGATCATAAACTTTATCCAGTATAGGAGCTTAAACTCAAACCCAATCAAATTGGAACCCAAGTCCACAAATTAAGGTCTTAAACTACAAGCCTTCTACCTAAAATCTTCAAGAGTGGTAATTATGCATACAAATCAAATTGGTAACTTAAAATATTGATAAAATGATGAAAAATAATGAGATGTATGGTCATTGTAATTTTGGATTAGTTTATTCGTGTGGTGTAAAACTATTCTTAAGTAGTATAAATATCTCTCCCCATTTTAGTTTAAGCATTGAGAAAAATTAAGAGCTTCTAAATGAATGAAGAAGTAAAGTCTAAATAAGAATGAGTTATAATATCTTGTATTTTGAGTGTGAGTGCTCATTTATTATTTTTTTGAGTTTGAATAAAAGTTATTTGTGTGAGTGTTTCATTTTCAACAAAGTGGTATCATACGCTGAAAGAGTGTTGCCATAAATCGAGTTGACTCATCGAGTTTAGCTAATTAGAGCCATTGACCGAGCCATCGAGCCGTTAATCGTTGATTGTTAACTTTGACTAAAAAAATTTGAAATTTTGTCAAAGTTCCTTCCAAGATTTTCGACGTATCGAGGTTCATTTGTGCGATCGGATTTTACAAATTCTCATTATATTGAGAGATATGGCAATGATATGGCATCATTCCAAGTCCCGACACTTAACAACTACGACAATTGGAGTATCAAAATGAAAGCACCTTTGGATCACAAGATGTGTAAGATATCATAGAGAAAGGCTATAACAAGATCACAGATGATGTTGCTCTTACACCATATCAAAAGAAAACTTCAAACGATTCAAGAAAGAGAGACAAGAAAGCTTTTTACCTCATCTACCAAGCATTAGATGATGATGGCTTTAAAAAGATTTTGAGTGCAAGCTCTGCCAAGAAAGCGTGAGAAATGTTACAAACCTCTTACAAAGGAGTCGAAAAGGTGAAGAAGGATTGTCTTCAAACATTAAGAGATAAATTTGAATCCTTACACATGAAAGTAATTGAGTATATTTCAGATTATTTCTCAAGAGTAATAGCTATTTCTAATCAATTAAAAAGAAATAGTGAAAACTTAGAAGATGTTATCGTTCGTTGGATCCCAAATTTGAGCACATCGTTGTGACGATTGAAGAAACTAAAGACTTGGAATAAATGACGATCAAGCAATACCAAGGATCATTGCATGTATACGAAGAAAAGCATAAAAAGAAGCAAGGGTTTACTGAGCAACTCCTCAAACTGCAACTCAAGGATATACATGAAAGCCAAGGCAATGATAGAAACCAACGTGCTTGAGACAGAGGTAGAGACCGTGGATGAGGTGGATGTCGCGATCGTAGACGAGGTTGGAATTACAACAATAATTCTAACAACTATGAGAAGGAAGAAAGCTCAACACAAGGCCGTGGAAGAATCAATCCAAACTCGAGACATAACAAATCTCAAGTTTGATACTATAATTGTCAAAAATTTGGGTATTATGCTTCAGAATGTAAAGCTCCCAACAACAAAATTAAAGAGAAGGCCAACTATGTAGAAGAGAAGACAAATGGTAAAGAAATTATTCTTCTAATACAAAAGGAAAATGATGGTGGCCAAGCAAATTCATCATAACTTTGGCATCTTCATATATAGCTTACAACTATATATGAAGAAGCCATGATGCATCTTTGTAGCAAGCTTTCAGGCATTTTACAACATCGTTTTGTATGTTGATTAGGAACATTCTATTTTTTGACATCGATACTCTAACAATGAAGTTATTCTCATCATCTTTTATAAAAAGATTATGATCCTTCATACATCATCTCCTTCTTCGATAGCAACTCTAGACCTCTAAAATTGAGATGCCTAAATCGAAGATGCCAAAACCATGATGAATCTTTGTAGCAAGCTTTCAAGAATTTTGCAACATCATTTTGTATGTTGATCAAGAATATTCTATTTTTTGACATCGACATTTTAGTAATGAAGTTATTCTTATCATCTTTTATAGAAAGATTATAATCCTTCATATGAATATCATAGCATTTCTCTAACAGTTGTCCTAAACTCAAGATGTTAATTTTCATATTAGGCACATAATAGACATTGGAAATAAACTAATGTCTTCCATCTTTCAAACGGATAAGGATGTTACCTCTCCCTTTTACTACTATTGTGGAATTATCTCCAAACAAAACATTTCTGCTTATTGGCTCGTCTAGCTCCACGAACATATCTTTCCTTACACACATGTAATTGCTTGCACCACAATCAAGATACCAAGAATATGCTTGGCCACCATCAGTTTCCTTTCGTGCTAGAATAAGAGTTTATTTACCATCTTTCTTCTCCTCTACGTAGTTGGCCTTCTCCTCAATTTTGTTGTTGGAAGCTCTACAATCTGAAGCATAATGCCCAAACTTTTTATAATTATAGCATCAGACTTGAGATTTATCATACCTCGAGTTCGGATTGATTCTCTCATGACCTCGTGTTGAGTTTTCTCTTTTCTCATAGTTGTTGTCGAAATTATTATTGTTCTAATTCTAACCTCATCCACGACCGCGACTTCCACCTCATCCACGGCCTCTACCTTTGTCTCGACCACGTTGGTTTCTCTCATTACCTTGGCTTTCATGTATACCTTAAGTTGTAGCTTGAGAAGTTGCTCAATAAACATTTGCTTCTTCTTATGCTTATCTTCATATGCTTGCAATGATCCTTAGAGTTATTTGATCATCATTTCTTCAATCGTCACGACGATGTGCTCAAATTTGGGATCCAACGAACGATCACATCTTCTAAATTTTTACCATTTTTTTAATTGATTAGTAATCTAAAATAGATTCGGATACTTTCACGTGTCAAGATTCAAATTCACCTCTTAATGTTTGGAGACAAACCTTCTTCACCTTTTAGACTCCTTTGTACGAGGTTTGTAGCTTCTCTCGCGCTTCCTTGACAGAGTTTGTACTCAAAATCTTTTCAAAGTCATCATCATCTAATGCTTGGTATATAAGGTAAAGCTTTCTTGTCTCCTCTTCTTGAATCCTTCAAAGTTGTCTTTTGATATGATGTTAAAATAGCATCATCTATGGGCTCATTTTAACCTTTTTCTATGATATCTCACACATCTTGTGATCCATAAAGTACCTTTATTTTGATACTCCAATTGTCATAGTTATTATTGTTGAGTGTCGGGACTCAGAATGGTGTCATAACATTGCCATATCTCTCAATATATTGAGAATTTACAAAATCCGATCGCATAAAAGAACCCGATACATCTAAAAATCTTGGAACTTTGAAAAAAAATTCAAATTTTTTTAATCAAAGTCAATAATCAACGTTTAGCAGCTCGATCGACAAGCTCAGCAACTCAATCAATGGCTCCAACTCGACTCAACTCGATGAGTCAACTTTGTTTCTAGCAACACTCTTTCGACAGCATGCGACAACACCTCTTAACTCCGATCATGGCATTCTGGCAACATCAGATTCCTCTCGTCGAGACCTTCGATTTGATATGATACCATTTTTTTGGAAATGAAACACTCATACAAACAACTTATATTCAAACTCAAAAAAATATTACAATAACACTCTCACTCAAAATACAAGATACTACAACTCACTCTTATTTAGACTTTGCTTCTTCGCTCACTTAGAAGTTATTAATTTTTCTTGATGCCTAAACTAAAATGGGGAAGGGTAGTTATAGTACTTAAGAACAATCCTACACCACACAAATAAACTATTCCAAAATTACAATAACCATACACCTCATTCTTCTTTATCCTTATAAAGTTACCAAATAATTCACATGCACACTTACCACACCCTACAAGATTCTAGGTAGAAGACTTGTAGTTTTGGACCTTAATTTGTAGACTTGGGTCCAATTTGATTGTGTTTGGGTTTGGGCTCTCATAATGGGTTAAGTTTATGATCTAACAATTATCTTCTCCTCTACACTAAAGGTGTCCACCGGTCCAGTTCGGTCTGATTTTGGGAAAAAAATTAACCAAACCGAAATGTTTAATTTATAAAATCATTAGGTCCAATTTCTGGTTTGGTACGGTTTTTGGACACCTTTAATAAGAAATAATATGAAAATTTTAATATAATATTAAACCGGTCTGATCTGGTTCGATCGGTTTAAAAATTAATATAATCAGACCGAATCGTTTGAAAAACAGTTTTAATTAATACAAACCAGACCAGATCGTTTGATTTAAAAAATCGTTCAGTCCAATCTGGTTTATGGACACCCCTACTCTACACTACAAAAGACACCTAAGCTATACAGATCTCCAAGAAGTATAACACCAAAAAAGAGGAGATATGAGCCAAATGGAAGAGTTATATTGACAAAATTTTCTAAGCAGTGCTTGAAAAGAACTTGCTTTCTAAGTTGAAAGATCCTAGAAGCTTCAACATTAACATTATCATTGAAGAGAAAATGGTGGATAAAGCTACGATGTACTAAGATTCGAGTATTAATATCATACCTTATTCAAAATACTTGTAACTAGGTTTAGAAGAACTTAAGTAACAACTATGTTCCTTCAACTTGCTGATAGGTCTACTAAAAACTCGAAGGGGATAGTTGACGATTTGGTGGTACATATAAATAAGCTTATAGTACCTGTTATTTCTGTAATTTTAGAAATGTAAGAGACCCCAACAAGGAGGATACAATTCTTATTTGTAAGTCCTTCATGGTCACAATTATGACTATTATTGATGTTCATAATGGGAGACTAACAACGATAGTCTTAAGAAAGATTGTAATTTAAAGTTTTTGATTCCTCACTTGTTCCTTCTATTTCTATTATTGAAAAGTTTTCTTATATTGATTGCATGGATTCACTTGTTTATGACACTTTTTGTAGTAAAATGTTGAAGAAAAAGTTGAATTTGCATTAACTGTTAATAGGGTAGAGAAAATACTTGACGAGGAAAATAAAAGGTACCAAGACATTCTAGAATAGGTCACACCAATTGTACCAACAAAAAAGTCTAATAAACCCTTATATCTACGTAGATCCTCATATGAAAAGAGATCATTCCACCTAAGTTAAAACTTAAAGACCTAAAATATGTATTTTTCAAAAAGGGAGAGACATACCCAGTTATTCTTTCATTTACCTTGACCCAAACCAAGAAGAAAAACTTGTGAAGGAGCACGGTAAATTAGGAAAGTTATAGGATGATTAGTGATTATAAGTACTAGTCCAGTTATTTGCATGTGTAAGACAAATTTGAAAAACAATGCCAAACAATAGAGAGGGTGATAAAAGACTAAATCATGTTGTACACGAGGTAGTAAAAAAAAGGTTTTAGAATTTTAGATGTACATGTTATTTACCCTGTTATTGATAACAAATGACTTAGAAAGCTATACTTATTCATTAAAAATATCACTTTTCCCTTCTCTTTATTGATCAAATGTTAAAGAAATTAGTTTGACATAGCTTTTATTGCTTTCTTGATAGCCTTTCATGTTATTACCAAGAACCTATTGCACTAGAGGAACAGAAGAAAACCATATTTACTTTCCTATTTGGGACATTTGCTTTCAAGGGGATGTCATTTGATTTATGTAATGCCCTTGTCACTTTCAAAAGAGTCATGACATTGATCTTTTCAAATATAATGTATTCACTTTTCAAGAAAATGACGCGAGAATTCGCGGTGAAAGTATTTATGGATGATTTTTTTGTCTTCGAAACCACATGTGATGATTGTTTGCATTAACTGACTTTAGTCTTTAAACGTTACATTGAATGTAATAATATATCACTTAGATGAAAAAAAAAATCATTTTATGGATAAACCATGCATTCTATTTTTCTAGCAAGGATATAGAAGTAACAAGACTAAACTTGAATTAATTGCTACCTTCCCACCTCTACTCCAATTAAAGGTGCTAGGAGTCATTTAGGACATATAGGTTTCGATACGGGACATTAAATAGTTTTCTAAAATAGGTCACTAGTTGTGTTATTTATTATCTAAAAGTGTTTCTTCTGTTTTTGATGCGTTTGCATGTGATTTATTATGCTAGTAAAATGCTCAATGATGTCCATCTAGTAATCCCACCACTAAAAAAGGGATTTTATTGTTTTGTTTGTATCAAAAAATTTAGATCTTATTGATTTCTCTTAACATAAAACAAATTGTATTTGAACTAGAATTTGCATCCAATTGAATCTCTTAGGATGTGGTGTCTTAATCCTCTACCAATTCCAAGAATCTCAATCAACTATAATTTTATTTTCATATAAAATTTCAATTTTATTCTTATAATATTAATTAAATCAATTTCTTTTAATCATTACTAAAATAAATTATGTTAATCCCCAATAAAATTCAAATTTAACTAGTATCTTGTCTAAACTAAAGTTGTGATATGACTAGAATTTTATTCCAACATAAGGCCTAGGAAAACAAAAATCCCAATACAAGGAGTCCGTCCCACTCAAATTTGAAACATAATCATAAAAAAAAATAAAAAAAGAGTAATTCCAAGGAATCCTTGTAGTACAAATAGTCCGAAAAATATATAACACTCACACACAATCCTAAGGTGAATTTTGGAACCAAAAATAGCAATAAGAATCACAAAATTTTGCACCATGCTTGTACATACATGAATTGGCAGTAACTCTAAAAATTAAATTATAATGATTCTTCTAATTTTAAAATGTGATCTAAAAAAAGAAAATTGCACAAAAAATCAAGAAGAAAATCTAGCCATATCGAGCTAATCTTCTTGTTACAATCCTACTAGAAATACATGTCCTATTGAGATAGAATTTGTAACTTGTTATCTTCTTGCCTAACAGGCAAAGATTGACTTCCGTGGAAAGAATGATTCATTCGGATCAACATGAGAGTCTAACTACATTGCATTGTCTGAATCCATGTTGTATATTTGAAAGAGGTTAAACCCCTTACTTATCTCATGTTACAATCATTTTCCTACCGAGCACCCTTTCTCCTCGGTCCATAGAGACAAAATGTAGAACTAGTGCCAACAACAGTTCATCACGGAAGAAAGGACTCACTGAATCGAAATCAATAACTAATATTAAGAATTTCCATTAAAAGGAGCAGACTGATGGGGTCATTTTTTAAGCACGAATAGAATGATCTAAAGAGGGTGTGCAACCTAAAGAAATGGTTGTATCTCTTTGATAAATGTGGTATCGATGGTCGACTCATTTGGAAATTAGGTCAGTCTTATGGGAGACTATGTGAATGGTTGAATTGATGACTTCGCTTTGATCTCCTCGACTAAACCTGAAGTTATAGGAAAGAGTATATTATAACATTTCTAATTTGTGAATTTCTAATGATCGTCGTGTTCTGCATACTAGATCTTTTACTATTCTATGTTTTTTTGAAAGCATGTTAATCTCTATGTTGTGCGGAGTTGAGCATCTTCTATTCATTGGGATAAATATTTTCCTTTGTAAGGGCCTTGTGCAGTAAACCCCTTATGGGTAATCGTTCGTCATCGTAAAGTAGTCCCTGCAAAGCTTTCAGAAAGAGGGGTAGTCTTGTGTATAAGCATAGCATTTCTGGTCGAACCCACCCAACCCAACTAAGAAGAATCAAACTTGACAGACACATCTTTTTTCCTTTTAGGAGGGTACTCCGAGTAATGGGTACCTCGTAGAAACCTCAACCCGCCTACTCAAGTCTTGTATGGATATGCAGGAAGGGGTGCTTCTAAGTGTGTGTATAGGTTGTGTTTGTTCGCGAGAATGGATTCCTCATCAAGTCAGTTTAGGGGTGTCCCTTAAAGCCCCAAAGCTTGAGGTCTACTTCCACCAAGATACATACAGCTTGCCTTACCACCATTTCAGAGCCAAGCCTTTTTTTTTGATAGAAGGGAGTGAGAAAGAGATTCATTTTCGGATCGCCTAATTCAATAGCTCAAAAATAGGTGGAGTTCACCCTTTGAAGCATAGTTTAGTGTTGCAACAGGGGGTTATTCAACGAACTAGAAGAAAACAAAGTATCCATACTAACGTTGAAGGCTTCGTAGCTATCTAGAAGAGAGTCTTACTCTATAAAGGTGCTAACGCTTTACTAATAGAATCTAAAGTTAAGGCTCTTCTTATGTTCTACAAATCTAACCAATCTATACTACTACTAACTATAGTCAGACTAGGTCTTCTAGAGTGAACTAACATAGTCTAGTTTCTATATTTCATGCTACTAGAGCCATAAGCCACACTATACTATACTTGATTGAACCTCCTTACGCCAGTTCAAATGGGGGCAAAGAAAAAAGGGCTAAGGCTTCAAAACTCCACTGATTGATTCTTTGATCCCATCCACAGGTTCAATGGTAGGTGGTTCCCCTTGACCTAGCTTTTTCTCCTTCTCTATAGAGAATTAAAGCAAGCCATGCTTTTGAGGATCAAAATGATGGTTAATTCAACTACCTCAGAAATGAAATTTTATGTCGATTTCATTTCATTCTTGTAGTACCCGTTGTTTATTTTGTTGGGTTGATTGAAGTGCTTTAATCAGACTTGATAAAGTAGATCATGTTCCTCTAACCATGATCAAGGGAAAACTATATGATTATAACAATAACGATTAATCTACAAATAATTCAAGTAATCCAATAATACAAACAATTTAACACGTATAAAAACTTAGGCACCAACACATCTAACATATGTATTGATCAACATCAATATATTGCATGGCCAAAGAAAAATTATTCTATATATATTAATCATGAGATGACGTTGTACCACTTGGTGATTTTGGTTTGTAAAAACATGAACATGGAGTCAATATGTTTCAAAAAATTTAATTACATGCAGTGGAAAGAAAAAAATCAATGTACTAAATGTTAATATACATAGAATATAGAAAGAGGAAGATTTAATACCTTAGTATGTAGAACATTGATAGCCTTATGAAAGTATAATTATTTAACCACTTCAAGCTAACTATTTGTCTTGTTTCGAGATAAATATTGTTAAAAATATCTATCTTATGTTTAACTTTGGTAATGTAGGTGAAAAGGCATCAAACATAACAAAAAAAGGCAAAACAGAATAATTCAAGATCAACGAGACTCGATAGATCGATCCACCTATCAAACGTTTGAGACAAGACTTAATCGATAAATGATTGATCAAGAAAACAAGGCATTACGTACAAGAACGATAAAAAAGAATTAGATCGATTGAGAAGGGTATCGATTAATCAAGCATAGGTAGATAAATCAAGGTTCAATTGAATGCTTTCAGGTTGAAAAATAGCATAGTTAGATCGATTAAAAAGAGCAAATTTTGATACATCAGTCCTGATTTGAAGTCCAATTTTCAATCTCAATCGTTGACTCAAAGCTAATATAAATCCTAAATGATTACAACTTATTTCAACGTATTTAAACACTATTAAGAGACCATAAATAAGAATTAACGTAGAGAATTAAAAGAACAATGAGAGATCAAAAGAGAAAAGTTAAAGAGGCAATTGAATGCCTAGCAAAGGAGATTAAATAATGAATTGGATGGATTTTTTATCAAAGTTTGATCATCTAATTCTTTTTTTCATTATTCTTGTAACTTTTATGCATTCATATATTTTAATTATGTTTTTAGAGCTATGATTGGTTAAGTTCTTATTTGAAATTTTTGATGAAAATAACTACAAATCATATGATTGATTTTAATTAGTTGAATGAATTTTTCTATTATTAGTTTATATAATTATTTTAATCTTAATGTTTTGATTGTTTAACAAATAATTATATGATTTAAGATTTATACCCTAATTTGATAAATTAAGTTTTTGAATTAGTCATGAAATTGGTTATGAATGTGTGGAATGTTACATGTGATTTTAATTTATGTGTGAATGAAATAATATAACAATGTCATTGTTTGCACATAATACAAAATAATGTTTCATAAAGATTCATAGGTATATAAAAGCATTTAGCTAATTAATTAGATAAAAAAATTGCTTAATGATATTTGATATTACCTGTCGAGTGGTTAAGGGATTTCATAGATCTCAAGTCATCAAACATTGTTTACTTAATCATTATTTGTTAATTTGAATTAATTTTAAGTTTAATTAATAGTTTAGATAATTATCTCTATAGTATTATGACTATTGTGCACTTATACTTAATTATAAAAGACAATGAATCTCTATGAAACAAGAACTTAACACATTTTAATACTTACGAAATCATTACCAAGTTTTTGATACTATTATCGAGAAGTACAATATATTTTATAATTAATATCAGTATTCGTATAACAGTACTAGTTTAAGCAATTTCATCATTTTGATCCATAGACCTATTTATAGGTTAAGAAGAGAAAGACTACACCAACTTCATCTTGAAACCAAGAAAAATTTAAGAGATTAACGGGACATCGTCTCTAAAAATCTTCAGGATTTCATAGTATTGCAAGTGGAGAGAGTTCAATCATCCATCAATAGACCACATCAATGTAAACAAATTTGAACTAAAATTACTTCTGATCTAAATGATACAAATTGATAAACTTGGAAAGTTAAATGATGAGAATCCTAACTCGCACTTAGCCACATTCTTTAAGATATATGATAAATTCTAGATGAATGGAGTTTCAAAAGACATCATATGTCTTCTCTTGTTTCCCTTTTCACTTAAGGACAACGCATAAATATGACTAAATTCTTTACCAATGGGATCTATTGCTACCTAGGATGACTTGGCTCAAAAATATTTGGCTAAATATTTCTCATATTCAAAAACAAGGAAGTGGAGGAATAATATTATTTTCTTTCAACAATTTGATGGAGAACCTTTCTATGAGGTATGACAACATTTCAAAAAATTGCTGAGAAAATGCCCACATCATGGTATTCCTCTATGGTTACAAATCAAAACATTCTATGGTGGATTATTATGGCAAACAAAAACTATACTTAATGTAGCTACTGGAAGTGCTTTAATGGGCAATGGCCAAACTGAAGCCTTTGTACTACTAGATGAAATAGCCTCCAATAATTGTTCATGGCCAGTAGATAGATTACACCCAAAAAAGATTATTGGAATGGTAGATGTGGATGCATTAACAATTTTACAAGCACATAGAAATGCATTGTTGTTAGGGCTATCAAAGAAGCTTAATATTGTAGTTACGGGGAATAATATGGTGCAAAACCCCTTTTTTTGTGAGCATTGTGGTGAACCCTATGCCAATAATGCTTATGGAAGCAATCTTGAAGTTGTGAATTATATCAACGATCAAAACCACTAAGGGAATCCTTATTCATACATATAATACATATTGAAAGAACCACTATAATTTTTCTTCAAGTAATAACAACCAAAGAAAGTATAGCACTCAATAATAAACCACCTTTTAATCCACCGAACTTCAATTAGTCATAACAACAACGCACAGTCAAAAAGTCAAGACTTAATGAAATGGAGAGCTTGGAAAGCATGTTAACTAATGTGGAACTAAGGAATGGACTAATAAGGACAAATTTATTACTAAAGAAGCAAACAATAGTACTAGTATAAGAAACTTAGAGGTACAAATGGGACAGCTTGCACAAACATTGTAAACAAGGAACCAATGCATGCTTCCTAGTAGCACCGAGGTAAATCCTAAGAAATGTCACTTTAAATATTTTTTGTTTCAATTTACTACTTTTATTATTGAAATGCCTTTCATTCAACTACTTTAGCCAAAAATTAACCAATTTGATCGAAATATTTAAGTCACCTACGCAACATGTGAAGTTTTAAGGGCGTGACGTAAATAAGATAATGTAGTTATAACTTCATGCGTCATACACCGACTTAAATTTTCAAATTGACAATTTTTTTAAGAATAATTGATTGAAAGACATTTTCATAAAATTAATAGTTAAATGAACATTTGCTAACACACAAAAATAAAGGAAGAACATGCAAAAAATGAAACAAAAAAAACAAAGAAAAAAGAAAATAAAAAGTAAAATAGATAAACGAAGGAACTAAAAAATGTGACGAAACAATTGAAATTACTCACAAAATACAAAATACCAAAAAAAAAATAGGGAATTTGCTTATCGAACAATATGAAACCAAAAGAAAAAAAAAGGAAAAAAAATTAAAAACCAAACCACGGAAAATTCAAACGCAACAACAATAGATAAAACATGCAATGCGAGAAGAAACGAAGAAAATGCAAACAAGAAAGAACAAAGAAAAAGAAAATACGAATAAAAAAATTAGCACAAATTACTCACCAAATCAAAAGAAAAGACAGGATTACATAATCGAACAATCGAAAAGAAGAGAAGGACAAATCATTATCAAGAAAAAAAGTGTCGAACAATGAACCAGAGAGCTGAAGGAACGAAGAAAGTAGGAACACAATAATCTGAAATGAATAACGCAAAATGAGTACGAATAGTAAACAAAGGAGAAAATGAAACGAAATCAAAAGATTCATCAGCAAAAAATTAAATAAAATACATGCAGAAAAGGAAATATAAACAAAGAACAAAGCGAAAAGCGAAGAAGTTAAAAATTTAAAAAAAAAATAACTCACCAATTCTACCTAGAACAAAGGAGATGAACAAACACAATAATCTGAAATGAAAAATGAGTATTAACAGTGAACAAATGAGAAATGAAACGAAATCAAAATATTCATCAACAAAAAAGTAAATAAAATGAAGTATAAACAAGGAACAAAGCGATAACCGAACAAGTCAAAAATTAAAAATTAAAAATAACTCACTAATGCTTCAGGGCAGAAAGAAGATGAAGGAACACAAGAATATGCTGCAAGTAAATCACGCAAATAACTAGCAAACTAGCAAGATGATTAAAACCCTAAAAGAAAATCGAGGCAAAAACGACATCGTTAATCAATTATAGGAAAAAATAAGATCTGAGGCATTGGGTCTCTATAATGGATCTTTAATTCATCCTGGCACACCAGCACAATAGCCTCCCTTAGCATGCCTAGTTGGGTCGGACTGCCCCATTCTACACATTTAGTGTTGGGCCTGGAAGGACAACGTAGCCAATTCCATTTGTTTAATTGGCCCGTATTCCAATTTACTTGGCCCCATTCTACACATTTAGTGTTGGGCCTGGAAGGACAACATAGCCAATTCCATTTGTTTAATTGGCCCGTATTCCAATTTACTTGGCCCCATTCTACACATTTAGTGAGAGGTTTTCGAATCGGTGTTATACTAACGTATATAATCTAATTTAAATTAACTTTATTTTATAATATATTTTCCATCATTATTCATCATTTTATATATTTTATATGTTTTCTCATCCTTAAGCATGCATGTGTGAAGTTTATATTAGGAGAATCACAATTTCAATTCGAACTTAATCAAGTTCTAAACAGGGAAATTAAACATATTATCTTTTTTTTTGTGAATCTTTTAAGAAACAAATAAATAGAGCTTAAAATCAAACATGCACAAAATCAACACAACCAATTTATTTTAAAACCTTCCAATTTATAGGAAGGAAACAACCACGACTCCTCTCCAAAACTTCCACTATCAGAAACAATGTATGACGCTTGATTCTCTAGGTAAAACTGAGCGCAAACAATCAACAACATCAAGAATACACTTAGAAACTAACAATTATTTCAGAAAATGGAGAAATTTAACTCAATTCGTAGTACTATTCACTGCTTTCCAGAATTTCTCAAACCGTATGAGCTAAATCCAAATCCCACCGCATTAAAAGAGTTCTTGAGTCGTGGAACCTACCTGGCAAATTTTCACTAATCGGACCACAAACGACCTTCGATAAGAGCACTTAATGAAAAGACTGGAGAGGGAAAACTACTCTCTTTTACGCTAGCACGCCTTACTGTGAATTGTGAAAATCTCTGCAGAATCTATCTCATCAAACCCTAAATGGGTTTATTAATGAAACAATGAAATAACACAATTGCCCGCTTATTACTCCACGGGCTTTTAAGCCACACGTGGGCTTCATTTAGCTCCTCCAAATAAGAGAAAACTTCAAGAATCTTCCCTTTTCCAATTAGATGGTGGATCCGTCATCCCCGCAATTGAATAACAAACTTTAAGTTTTTCTCTTGACACGCTTTTGTCAACATGTCGATCCATTCTCATCGATGGATTTTCTCAAGTTCAAGCAACTTATTATTAAGAGTATCCCTTATCCAATGATACCTACATCAATATGTTTTGATCTTGGTGAAATGTCGAAGTTCTTCGCTAGGGGAATAGAACTCGATTATCATGATAACACATATTTCTACCGCTTGAAACCAAGTTCCCTCAAGAATCAAGCTGTTTCATCCACAACAACTCTTACAGGCTTCCATTCTTTATGATAAACTTCACCTTCAGTAGAAAGTGCAACACACTTTTGCAATCTTGACTGCCAAGAAACTGCTCCACCAGATAAATTAATTAGATAACTTGAAGTAGACTTACGAGAATCTTCATCTCTTGTCAAATTTGAATCAGTGTATCCAACTAACACTGGTTTTCCACTTCCAAAGCTAAGTGTCAACTTGGAAGTACCTCGAAGATATCTCATAATCCACTTCACTTCATCCCAATGTTCTCTTCCTGGATTCGAAAGAAAACGACTAACAACTCCAACTGCATGAGCTATGTCTGGCCTCGTACACACCATTGCATACATTAAGCTTCCTACTGCTGAGGCATATGGAACCTTTTTCATATCTTCCTTCTCTTTATCTGTTGAAGGGCCTTGACTCGATCTCAACTTAAAGTGATTAGATAAAGGAGAAGAAACCACTTTCGCTTTAACCATATGAAACCTTTCAAGTACCTTGTTGATGTATCGTTCTTGTGACATGTACAACTTCTTTCTTTTCTTGTCTCGACAAATTCAAATACCAAGAATTTGTTTTGCTGGCCCCAAGTCCTTCATGGCAAAGGACTTACTCAACTGCTTCTTCAAATTATCAATTCTTGAAGAATTTCTGCCAACAATCAACATGTCATTAACATAGAGCAATAAAATGATAAAGTCATCATCGGAAGAATTTCGCACAAAAACACAATGATCAGTAGTCTTCTTGTAACCATGCTCCTCACATAACCGACTCAAACTTCTTATACCATTATCTAGGTGCTTGCTTGACCCGTAGAGGCTTTTCTTTAACCAACATACGTAATCCCTTTTCCTTTAACCTCAAAACCCTCGGGTTTCTCCATATAAATCTCTTCCTCCAACTCACCATGAAGAAAGGCGCTTTTCACATCCATTTGCTCAATTTCTAAATCCAAGCTTCTTCTTCAGACCTAGAACAACACGTATGGAAGACATCTTCACAACAGAGAGAAAATATCATCAAAATCAATACCTTTTCTCCGACCGAATCCGCACGACCGCCTAGCTTTGTATCGTGGTTGTGAATTGTGTTCTTCTTGCTTCACCACAGTAGACCAACATGTCTTCAAAGCTCTCTTTACCCTTAGGCAACTTTACCTCTCAAACGTGTGATTGTCATACAAGATCGCATCTCATCTTCCATAGCACCAACCCGGTGTGGTCTGTTTCCCATCTTCCATCGCTTGCGTAACATCGAGGTTCTCCTTGACCGTCAAAACACATACTCATTCCGTATCATACGTGTGGAGGACGTCGGTCTTTGGTAGACCTCCGGTGGAATTTCTCTGGTTCTCGAAACCGATCGCATACGGTGATCTATTTCACCGACATATCTACATCATCTAAAACCCCGTTGGTCATCTTGAACATTTTGTTCCATCCGATAAAGGAACCATATCTAGGTCAATCAAATCATCGCTATACCGATAGACTCCTTTTTCTATCTTACTCAACATCTTGTATGGTTGATCTTCTATAAACACAACATCACGACTCACTTGAGTTTCTTCTCAACGGGATCATAAAATCTATACCAAATTCATCCAGACTATAACTAACAGCATATTAATCGTGTGTCTTCACATCGAGCTTAGATCTCTCATCTTTTGGTATATGCACAAATGCCTTGCAACCAAAAACGCGAAGATGATCATAAGAAACATCTTTGCCAATCCAAACTCTGTTTGGTACATCAAACTGAAGAGGAACACATGGTGTGAGATTAAGAACATGCACAACTGTATTCAAAGCCTCACCCCAAAAAGATCTTAGCAACTGAGCCTGTGAAAGAAGACATCTTACTCTTTCAACCAATGTCTTGTTCATTCTCTTAGCCAACCCATTTAACTGAGGAGTCTTGGGAGGTGTCTTTTGATGTCAAATGCCCCGATGCCTACAGTACTCATCAAAAGGACCTGAATACTCTCCTACATTACGATGCACGCACTTACTTCTTCCCAGTCTCTCCACTAAGGCTTGAAACATTTAAACATATCTAATACTTGATCTTTGCTCTTCAAAGTGTACACCCATAACTTTCTTGAACAATCATCTACGAAGGTCACAAAATAAGCGACACCACCCAAAGTTTTTGTCTTCGTGGGACCACATACATCCGAATGTACCAAATCAAGTATGTATTGTTTTCTTGAAGGAGGGAACTCTTGAAAGAAACTCTATTTTGCTCCCCGCCAAACAATGAATACATCTTAAACAAACATCATTCATTCCAAAAAGAAGATTCTTTTTAGTCAATATTGCCAAGCCTTTCTACGCTCGTGGCAAGTCTCTTATGCCACACCCCGATGCGAAATACATCCGCACAAAGATTAATAATGCCTTTAAAGAGTCTACTCGCCGGTATATACAAACTGGAATGCTTGTTCCCACGAGCAGCAACCATAGCACCTTTAGTAAGTTTCCATTGACCATTACTAAAGGTATTGCAATATCCTTCATCATCAAGTTTACCTGTAGAGATCAAGTTCAAACGAATTTTAGGAATATGCTTTACCCCTCTAAGAAGTAGCCTCGTGCCATTATTCATCTCCAAACACACATCTCCAATACCAATGACTTTAACCAAGCCATCATTACCCAACTTCATTGTCCTAAAATCACCTACTGTATAGGATGTAAAGAAGTCCTCTCGAGACGTAGCATGAATGGAGGCTCCACTATCAATAACCCAACTGATCTCGTGACATGCAACATTGACAACATCTTCATTGTAAACAACGAGAAAGTCTTTTGAACAAGCGGTGGCAACTCGATCATTTTCTTTACCAACATCATCCTCTTGTTCTTTGTCTTTCTTCTTGTTATCCCGCTTCAACTGTCTACAATATTTCTTGATGTGTCCTTTCATGCCACAGTGATGACACCCAACATTAGAAAACCTGTTGGACTTGCTTCTTCCTTTTTCTTTGCTCTTGAAACCTTTGCTTTTACTCCTCCCTCTTCTTTCTGTAACCAAAATCTCTTACTGTTGAGAAGACCCATGTGATTTTCTTCTCATTTCTTCATTCAAAACACTACTCTTAGCGGATCCACGTTGATTACACCATTTGGAGTTACTTAACGACATTCTAGATGTTTCCAAGAGTCCCAACGTATAAACACAACCTTGAATCTCATCATCAAACTTGATACCCATTCCAACTAACTGATTGATTATTCCTTGGAACGTATTCAAGTGATCTGTCAACGGAGTTCCATCTTGGTACCTTAAAGCCATCAACTGCTTTATAAGAAACATTTTATTATTTCTTGTTTTCCGAGCGCATACAACTCTTCAAGTTTATTCCATGGTGACGTGCATGTATTTCTCCACTAATATGATTCAAAAACATTATCATCTACCCACCTACTTTATATACCGAGACTCGATGTAACAAAGTCCATTCTTCTTCATATAATTTTTCAGACTTCTCAGAGGTAAACACCGGTAAATGAAATTGTTTGACATAAAGGAGATCTTCCATTTTTCCTTTCCAAGTATGATAATTAGAACCATTCAAAGTAATCATTCTACTTAAATTTTCTTACATTATTCAACACAAGAAATTCAAAAATAATAACCACAGCTCTGATACCACTTTGTTAGAAGAATCACAATTTCAATTCGAACTTAATCAAGTTCTAAACAGCAGAATTAAACGTATTCTCCTTCTTTGTGTGAATCTTTTAGGAAACAAATAAATAGAGCTTAAAATCAAACATGCACAAAATCAACACAACCAATTTACGTGAAAAAACCTTCCCGGTATAGGAAGGAAACAACCATGGCACTCCTCTCCAAAACTTTCACTATCAAGAAACAATTGTACAATAGTTCTCTCTAGGTAAAACTAGAGGCAAACAATCAACAACATCATCAAGAATACACTTCTTGGAAACTAACAATTATTTCAAGAAAATGGAGAAATCTAACTCAATTCGTAGTCACTGTTCACTGCTCATAATTTCTCAAACCGGTGAGACAAATCCAAATCCCACCGCACAGATTAAAAAGTCTTGAGTCGTGAACCTGCCTGCAAAATTTCAACTTAATCAGACCACAAACAACCTTCGATCAGAACACTTGATGAAGACTGACTGGAGAAAGAAAAACTACTCTCTTTTCTGCTAGCTGATGCCTTGGTGAAAATCTATGCAGAATCCTATCTCATCAAACCCTAAATGGGTTTATTAATGAAGCAATGAAATAACACAATTGTCCCATTATTACTCCATGGGTTTTTAAGCCACATAGGCTTCATTTGTACTACTCCAAATAAGAGAAAAACCCAATAGTTTATACATGCACTTATAATAAGTTATAAACATGTGTATAATTTTCACACATAATGTAAAAAATTTCACTCATCCATGTAAAAAAAAATTTACTCTCTTTTTTCACCAGCTATAGCACTTAAAAGTAATTTTATATAGTGAAATTCAAGTATCTTAACGGCACTTGAATTATGAATTTACTTTATGAAGATGAAATTGAAACTTAATAGAAAAGGAACAAAACAAATAAATAAGTTAATTTTTTTTCTTTCAAAAGGAGTACTATTACTAAATAGTAAATACCACAGCCGTACCTATCCCGTGGACAGAGACAGGAATGCCGCATTAAAAGGTTAGAAGAGAGGTGAACGTGGTCCAAAGAAAAGTTAAATTATTAAATTCTTTATATAATTTTTGTGTTATTTTATGTTAATTAATCTTATTGTAAGCTAAATTTTTGTTGATGCTAAAAGAAATATTTAAAATTTTAGAAACACTAGTTTTAAATTGTACATTAAAATTTTAATTTGGTCTGACTTTAGTGTTTTCTGTAGAAACAATTTCTTTTTATCCTAATAATTGGAAAGAAATATGTTAAATATATACACGTTTTCACTTATATTAATTAAATATAATACATAATAAAATTTTATTGAAAATGAATAATTTTTTATTTATGATTTCATTCACTCACGATTAATAATATAATTAATATAAACATAAATATATGTATAATTTTGTATAATTAGTATTTCTCTAAAAAAAATTATTTATAAATCAAATCGTTATTATGTTACCTATAATTATTAGTTAAAATAATAAAATTTATTTTATTAACATATAATAATTATATGTTACATCATTTATAGTAAATAATAATTTATTTTATAATTATTCTTTTATTTCTTCGATGAGAAAACACATGAACAAAAGAAACTATAAGTGAAAAATGTTAACTTTTTTAACCACTTATAATTAGATTTTTTTATCATATTAATTATATATATATAATAACGCACGTAAAGTGCCGATAGAAAAAAAAAAGCAAATGAGTTGGAGATGAAGAGAGGAAATTGGGGAACCCTTTTAGTGCACCTTCGTTCTGCGCTAACTTTTGCTTTGGTTTGAATTGTGAAAAGAAAATCAACACACACGCACTTGTCTTTTATATTTAACACCAAAATGGGTTTTCTTTCTTCTAGACTTTCAAGTTGGTGTACATGTTTTTTGGCCTCTAAATTTAATAAGAAAAAAAAAAGGGACACTGAGCCCTCTGCTTCTGAAATACTGAATAAAGTTACTGTATGAATGAGTGATTGATAAAATACATAAATAAATAAATAAAATTGATATTTTGAGACCAGGAAACATAAATAGCATAATAAATAAATATTTTATTTCATAATTTAAATTTTTTTAAAATTAAAAATATTATTATAATAATAGTACCCACAAATAAAAGGAAAAAATAGATCTAGAGAGTGACTCTCTATCTATCTTAATTTGTCTCTGAATATAATGAGAGTTTGTGTGTTGTATATCATGAGAAGGACGAGAGACTGAGCATAACCATTTCAACTGTTGCACTGAAAAACATGGTGATTTAATAAGCATTTAAATGATACATAATATGCAATGAAAATGACCTCCCAACCCATTCTCTCTCTCTCTCTCTCTATAATATGCTCACATTTCACTTTATTTATTTATTTTCTATTCTATTCTATCCCATTGAATTTGGTTTGAAAAGTATTCATCCGGTCAAATCAATATTTCAAATCCTTTTTCCCATTATCTAGTACGTACAATGATCCCCATCTTGGTATGAATACGCTGGATAGTACAAATTATATATTAACTCTGTTTAAAATGACGACATATGTAGCTGTGTTATTTCAATAAGAAAGTGGAGTAAGAACTCAACATCATCTATCCACAATCAAAAGTCTTTTTTTTATTTTTTTATTAATCTAATAAATAAATAATTTAATTATTTAATTTATATTATTTTAAAATTCCTAGATAAAAAATATATGTTAATTTTCTTATAACATTTAAAAATATGTTTATTTACTATAAAAAGTAAATATGTGAAGTGTGATAATATCATATAATTAAACCATTACACTATTTCTTATTTTTATTTCAATTAACACTTCCATTAATAAAATCTTTTAGTCAAAAAATTTTCAATTTGATTGAAAATTTAAGTAACATGGATGGTACATAAAGTTATTATTTTATTATTTTATTTATGATATGACACGTATAATGTATTTTGATTTATATTTTTAATCAAATTGATCAATTATATTTCGTAATAGTTGATTGAAAAATATTTTAATAATACAAATAGTTAATTCAAACAAAAAATATTAAAAGCATTAAGTTAAAAAAATTTCACCATGTAAAAATATAAAGTGCTAAATAAATGTTTACCCAACCATAATCTATCAACATCAATAATTTGAATTTAAGTTAAGTGCATATTATATATGCCTTTTATTCTATTCACAATTTTTTTGGAACTTAATTCAACACAAGTTACTTAACAATGAACATCTATTTATATTTTTATAATGAATTTGAATTCATATATATCTACTTAATTTTATAATTTATATATCTCTAAGTGTATGCTTAAAGTTGTTAAATAAGAAAAATAAATAATCACCTTTTTAGGAAAGGATATTGCAATTTGAATTAAACTATGTTATGAAACATTTAAACATTTACCAAATATATAAAATTATTTTTTAAACATTTTGGTAGAAAGACTGCATAGATTCTTATATCCTTAATTTGTAGACAAGCACAATGGTAAGTAACTTAAGGTCATAACTTGATAACTTGTGAAAAGCGTGAATTATATAGAGATAATTAGAAATGATTATCGATTTAAGGACGGACAAATAAATATAAGCTTTTGTGTTTGCCATAATTTGGTAGTTTATTCGTGGGGTGACTCTTTCACAACACAAATCCATGCAAAATACAATGGATGATCTTCAAGTCCTTCACTATTTTATGGATACAAGGTATCCCATTATAGGCTCTACAAATTGTAGAGATTACTTAGAGGACACCATTTACAAGATGGATTAAGGCTAATACAAATGGTGTTACTTTTGGGTCACTGGTATTATCTAGTTATGCGAGTGTTCTTCTGACATCAAGATCCTTTATTAAGTGATTTTTTTACAATCCACTTGGGGTATCATATGCTTTTGATGTAGAACTAGTCATAGTCATTCATGTAGTGATGTATGCTACCATGTTTGGTGGTAAAAACTTTGGTTGGAATAGAACTCTATTTATGTTGTTACTCTTTATCACGATCAATCGTATTTTGGTGTTGTAGAGATGGTATTCTACTTAGGTTAACTACTTAGAGAAAATTACATACATAGAGTTTCACTATTCTCATATTTATAAATAAAGCAATATTAGGACTCCTATTATTTATATCGTGACTTGTAGTGAGGTGTCCCACTATTCGTTAATCCTTTTATTTATTTGAATTCTAATAGAAAGCTTTAATTATATGTTTTGTTAAAATTTAGTTTCTATATTTTTTTCTCCATTTAATAATACCCTTGTATATCTTTTTTCTCTATTTAATAATATCCCAAGTGGAGGGATTAGATGATTAAGATGCTATAAAGATACCAACCTAATTAGAATGTCCTAACAACCTACTAAAACATATTAGCTAAACTTTTTCATTTGAAAGTAAGACAATATTAGCTAGTTTAATTTTGTGGAATTGAGTAGTGATTAATATATATATATATATACACATGTTCATAATGATTTTGATGTCTTCTTTTGTTAAAAAAATTGCTATTTTTTCATCCACATTAATAAATATCAAAATATTTATAAGAAATATATTTTTTATGAATAGTTATTTTTGACAATACAAATGTTTTGTTATGTTTCAAATTATATGTCCTTTTTATCAAAAATTTCCACATATTATTTTTTTTACACCAAAGAACTATGTTTCTTACCCATCAACCCATTACACCTTTCCTTTTACTTCAACCATCTATTAATTAGAAATGAAAAAAATAAAAATTTCCACATATTATTTTTATACATCAAAGAACTATGTTTCTTACCCATCAACCCATTATACCTTCCCCTTTACTTCAACCATCTATTAATTAGAAATGAAAAAAAATATTGTATGAAAAAGCAAATTTAATGGGTATAAACATCTAAATTTCATTTTTTTTCTTCATATAATTTTTCTTGAAAGAATCAAACATCCAATATATTACAAGGGTAAGGAGAAATAGAATCCTTAACGACTCAATCCTAACTCACAAAAATAGAAAATGCAGTAGAAATATAAGTAATACAATATGGTCACATAGCTAAAATCTTAAGACATACCATTTGGTCATAGTCTTTAAAAGATCGAGGTCATAAACATACTATTTAGTTACAATTTTATAAAAAATCGAGGCTACAGACATACCATTTGGTCATGATATTATAAAAGATCGAGGTCATATACATATTATTTGGTCTCGATCTTTTATAAGATAGAGACCAAATGATATATCTATGGCTTCGATCTTTTATAAGATTATGATCAAATTGTATGTTTTAGGGTTTTAGCTACGTGACCCTAATGTATACATGGACGGTGATAAACAACAGTAAGAAGAAAAATAGTAACCAAATCTAAATGAGAAATGTTGATGTTTGCCAGATTCAATAAGAAAAAACAAAAAAATACAAAAAATTAGAAATGGAAAGATTAAAAAAGAAAATAATGAACAATAAGAAGAAACTACCTGAAAAACAAGAGAAACACACACGATTGAGAACGTGAAGAAATATAGATGATTGGTAGACGGTTGAAATGATGATACTGGTGGACGGTAGAGTTATCGAGATTCGATGAAACTGGAAGAAAAAAATTGTGAGGAAGGGAGGAAACAATTGAGAGGGAAACACTGCTACATTTGAGAAGAAATTAGAAAAAAAGAATTGAGAGGAAGAGAAAATATTGGAATAAGAAATTGTGAGAGGGCTTGGAATGGGAGGACAAAGGAAAATAAATGTGAGAAAATAAGAGAAAAATGAAATCGTGTGAGGAAAATATTTTTTGTAGTTTAATTTATGATTACGGTTATTGATAAAAATTTAGATTATATGTATACACTATGATCACGTAGCTAAAATTCTAAGATCTCGGTTTTTAAAAAGATCGAAACTAAATTTTTAAGATTATATATCACTATTGTAATAATGATTTTTATTCAATTCTATTCAAATTTCATTACAAATTAGTAAATGTGTCCTCTATATTATTTATTTTTTTCAATCGAATGATTAGCTCAATCCCTAGTTCATCCCCATTGCCCTTTCCTTCCATATTGAGCACATTAAAGTTATGATCAATAACAATATTCTCCTACAAGATATTTGGAGTGTCCTTTCCTTCCATATTGAGCACATTAAAGTTATGATCAATAACAATATTCTCCTACAAGATATTTGGAGTTTCAACTGGGTATTAATTTAGCCTAATTGATCTTATAATGTATCTACCAATTGGTTGTTTGGATATTTTGTATTCCTACTTTCATTTTCTTAATTTCTTTACTTTCGTTTTGTATTATTTTCGGCTATCATTTCAAATTCATTAGATTTTAGGTTTATTCCTTTTAATAAATAGTAAATTAAAGAGAATTGATTTTTATTACTACTTAATACATGTATTAATATACATGTTACATTGTAATTGGCATATTGTTAGTAATTGTTTAGTGCAACAATTAGTTCAACATTCAACATCCATAACTTCACATACAATCCTATATTATTGACACACAAAAATGTTCAAACAATAAAATAAGAAAAAGTATATCACAATATTATCATAATTAATATAATAATTAATTATATATTAAATTAATAAATTCTATTATTTTAATCAATAGTTAATGCTTCCATAAAAAAATCTCCATAAAATCATGCATATAACTAATGCAAAAGAAAGTATATGTCAGGATGAAAAATAGCTTATAAAGCAACAAAAAGATAGAGCTGAAAGTTTGAAGGGGCACATTGCATGTAATGATGTAAAATAAAAGCCAAAGCATATACTCACATTCATATATTCTTTTTTTTTTATTCAACAAATGAAGATATATACATATCAAACACTTGAATCCATAGAAGGACCCAGTTACAGACTTTAATCAACACCACAACCATGGTCAGAAATACAGAGGACCCTCAATCGATACTACAAAAGAAAATCAATGAGTATGAGGGTCTAGTTTTGAACTTAAATGTTTAAAAAACGATAAAAATAAAACTTTAATAATACTAAATCACTCAAATTAAATGTAATTAAACCCAATTAAGGTGTTCAATGAATGTTTAGACTACCTTTTTAATATTAAAAATACATAAATAAAATATAAAAATATCATTTTTAAGATTACAAATTTTTAATAACCCTGTTGTTTTGACTAAATCTTTTAAGAAATAAAATCAAATAAAATATTCCTCTCTTTTTAAGTAACATGAGTGTATCATTATCCTCATTATTATATATGATTTATTCTCCTTCTCCTTCTCCCTCTGTGGTGGTAGCTGAGGACATATAACTCATTGCAAGTGAGGTCTCATCTGAAGGTCCTCCCATGGCGTTCACAGTCGAAGTTTGAAACTGTTGCTTACAAGCTTGACAAGTGATCTGTAAAATAGTAGAACTGATCTTCTTTGTGGCTTGTTCTTTTAGTGACTGAGCCTTTTCAAGCTCTACTTGAGCTTGTTGTCTAATTCTCTTAGCATTTGCAAACTCAAATTCAGCCATTTCAATTTGTCTTTTTGCTTCTCTTCTCGCTTGTTCGGCGTACTTCTTTTCCATTACAGCTAAATTAATCTCCTCAGTAACAACTTGTTTCAACTTGGAAACTTCAAATGTGGATTCGAGAGTACTGTTTTTTTTATTTGGATCACAACGACTGTTCTCATTTTTCTGGGAAGATCCGATCGAAAGCTTCAAATAATCAGTAGCGTAATTATCGTGTGAATTTTGAAGCGATCGGTTACGGTGATCTGAAGATGATGAAGGAAGAAGTTGAAGCTCAAGATCAGCATGTTGTTGATGTAAAGTTTGTTGAATAAACATGGTTTGTCGATGATCCAATGGCATAGGACTGTCGATTCTAGGTAACGAAGTTCTTTTGACTGTCCCGAAATTAGCTTCGCTTGAAGGGCTTGTACTTGAAGCAGTTCGAGAGGAGCAAGCTACAGGTTGAAGAGACTGTAATTCAGGCCTTATATGCCGAACTATGCATGTATCTTGATGTTCAATGAAACTCTCTACTCTGAAACATTTCAATAAAGTTGTTAGGAATTCATTTATTTTGTTTTTTTATACAACATGCACTTGCAACTGGAGCCGTTGACTCATACAGTTCATTTGCAATGTGTTGCGAACATCTTTGAACTGTAGGGTTATACAAAAGCAAACAGAATATATATAAAATAATAATAATAATAATCATGAAAGATTTGTAGTATATCTGTATACTACATAACTTGCTAGGTTTAATTATAATATTGATTAGGATATAATTAAGGAAAAGAAATGAGGTGGGGTCTGATCTGTTTGTTTTAATTAAAAAAAAAAGTTTTGTTTTGTTTTGTTTTTTTGGGTCATCACTCTCTAATTAATTAAGTTGTATATATTTACCATATGAAATTAAAATCATCATATTACAAAGTCTTTGACGCTTTGATGACATACGTACATCCTCAGACAATGAGTGATCGATAATCTGAAGCTATACTTGCTTTTCATGAAGATTTTAGGGTTTAGAGACGATCGAATCTCAAACAGTATAAAGCTTACCGAAAATTTGGGATTCGAGATTCAGTTATTACTGTGTGTGTGAGTTTGAATTGTGTTAAAAAAATAAAGAATCGAAGAGGAAAAAAATAGAGACCTGGAAAATACTCGGCCACAGTCACAAGAATGTCCTCTAGTGCCACAAGTTTTGAGATGTGCTTTATAATCAGATTGAACAGCATAACCTTTAGAGCACTTCTCACAAACCCACTGCTTTTGATTACTATGCTTTCTTCTGAAGTGCTTCTTGATACCAACAAGATCACCAAGAGCATGAGTTGGGTCGTGATGTAAACAAGTAGGCTCAGGACAAACAAATACTCTTTTCTTCACTTCTTGTGTTTCTCTCTTAAGTAATTTCCATGGGACTTTATGCCTTCTTCTATGCATCTGAAGATTCTGATCTCTTTGAAATCCTTGGTTACAGATCTCACATACATATCTGTCTGATTCCAATAAGGTTTTAGGAGAGAGAGACACAACTTCCGCATCTGGATCTATATATTTAAGATTAATTTGTTTAAAATTGACGAAGAACAATAATTCAAACCTAAATATTTAATTTAATCGATTAATTAATTATATATTACCTGGAGTTCCTGCTGGTCTTCGTTTTCTTTTGCTAATAGAAATATTATCTCCATTTTCTAAAGGATCAGGAGATGATGGAGCAGCATAAGAGGTGTGATGGTGGTTGTCGTCGTCGTTCAGCATGAATGAAATTATAAAACTGCGAATATTTTTAGTGAATTTATGAGTGAGAGAAGGAAGACAAAGCAAAATCAATCAACAATCTCTATGTACAACCAGTGAAGTATTGGAAGGAAGGGTGAGTTTCAACTTTACTAGTAAGAGGAAGAGAGAAAGAGAGAGAGAGGAAGATGGAAGATAAAGCTATTGCTTTCTGAAGCAACTTTCTTTAAGCTTTAAGGCTTTTTTAGCTTTTCTATGCCCATGAGCTTTCTTACTTTGTTTCATTGACCCCTCACCTTAAGCGGGTAAAGGTTGAGCCAAAGCCTTGTTTATAAAGCTCTTAGTTTTAGCTTTAAATAATAGTTACATCTTTTAATTAATAAAATTCATTCCAAAATAGCATATATATTATAGTAGATATTATATATAATGTAACTTCATTTACTGTATAAAGTATATGCACAGTTGGGAATTTCTTACTTTTAATTATCCCTATTTTTTATTTTATTTTTATGTTTTTGATATTTTTTCTAAAGTTGAATACATAAAATATCATTTTTAATTTATTAATATATATTTTAGTTAATTTTAACAGTAATATCAATGAATTAGTATAATTCAAAGTTATTGTTATTGTTTAAATTGATAAAAATATAAACTAGCATATTAAATAGGGATATTTTATGTCAAAAATAAAAATAAAAAAATAAGAAAATGTATAGTAAACAAGTATCAACCTAATTAATAATTATCCACTGTCTATAAAATTTAAGAGCTAATTTTATTATACTTAACGTATTCATGTTTTGAGCTTTAAATGTATTTAGATAGAAAAAGAAAAAAAAATTAATTTTAGTTTTTTAATTTTTTAATTTTTTATTTCAGGGGGACCCAATCACGTTGCTTAAAAATTGAAACCCCAGACACAGAATTTGAACAGAAACAAAAAAACATCCTCTCTCTCTCCTCTCTAAAGAAAACAAACAGTCATAATTCAGCACACTGTAAATTGCAAGCCAGACCCCATTTACACGTGAGCTCACATATTCCTCACGTGACAAGCCCTCTCTCTTTAAGATATAACTTTGGGTATTGCTTAATTGATGGGGGAAACAAGCTTTTGGAAAGGCGAAAGGAAGCACAATTAACTTTCTTGAGTTTTGTAATCATTTCTAGAAGTTTAAATTTCTTCTTCAATTCAACTGAGGAAAATAAATTTAATTGTCTCATCCTTCGCTTGATATAGAAGATAATTAGCATAAGATAAATCATGTGTTCCGCGTGTGATCATTCCAAATGTCGGCGAGTATCGATATTTTTTTTTAGCAAGGGTCGTAGTAAGTAATGTACTTACATAAGCATTTACTTTAAGGGTGGATACAAATTGATACATTCTAATTTTTCAAAAATTTATTAAAATTGAATTGAATTGTTTATGTTTATAAAATTTGAATAGATTAGACCAATAAAATCAAAACAATACGGTAGTTAAATTGTTACGTATATAGTTATAATTAAATAATTATTTTTTTAATAAATATATTATCAATTTTGTAGTTTATTGCTTAATTTTGTTTTCTTACATCAAATGTACCTTGAGTTTAACACTTGTAAAAACATAATTTTATTCGTTTTTTTATGTTTTTACTTTAATAGAATAATAAAAAAATAAATGCAATACCTAAGGCTTGAATTAAAAGCCAAGATAATATATTTGCTTCATTCATATTGTGTCAAATAATAATTTTGTTATACATATATTAATTATAACAATCTGGTTTGATTTAAACAATTTTTAAATTTTATAAATTGAATAAAACCAAAATTAGTAAAAAATTGGACTGAATTGTTTGGTGCAATTCAGTTTTCTATTTCGATCTAGTTTACTACTTTGTTTGTCCACCCCTAATTTACATGGAGGGTACCGTTATAGTACCATTGGAATGCTTTCTCGCTTAGATATATGCTCATAAATGTAGAGTAATGTTAACATAACAAGTAATGTATTTGTATTTAGTTATATTAAGTAGTGTAGT
This sequence comes from Hippophae gyantsensis, assembly GCA_030763125.1. Lineage (NCBI taxonomy): Eukaryota > Viridiplantae > Streptophyta > Magnoliopsida > Rosales > Elaeagnaceae > Hippophae > Hippophae gyantsensis. The sequence continues at coordinate 18,256,714 of CM061029.1, read as the reverse complement.
TAGAAAAAAAAAGACATTCTCCTTACATGAACGATAATACTTGGCATAACTACAAATTAGGATTTTTGTTTCGAATTGTTGAACCAACCCACATAAAATTAGGATAAATTCTACATCATAACCGACTCTAAATTTAAAGAAATTATTTATTGTTTATGAAGTATGTGATGACGTAGTATTTCAGACCAATGAAATTTAAGATAAGTGTAACTTTTTCTTTGAGAAACAAATACCTAATAAGAGGTGTAAAGAGAAAGTAATTTGATTAATAAAGGGTACACTCCATAAAATAATAAATAACACCACCTAAATTTAGGGGATCTTAAACTTTAATTTGCACTATAAGAAATATGGTATTTTACTACCAAAATCTTTTACTATGAGTGTTACATTAGTACAAATAAAGAACATTTGCTTCAAATTCTAACCTTTCGTCATAATTAAAAAGGGTCACAATATACTTAAGCGCATATATCTTATATGCTCTATCCATCTTTTAGGATCAACTCATTAACAATCTATTAGTATGAAACATAAGGGTATCAACACAGTTGTAATCTGTAAGTCTGAAACTCGATAGTCAATCTACACTTATAATTAGTACACACATAACAAACACATAACCCTTGAATGTATCATGTAAAAATAATATATAATATATCAAATATTATCATGTTACCCCTATATAAATACAAACCGATAAGCTAACCACATACAGACATACATCAAAAACACATACAATATACACAACTCTCCCTAAGTGAATGCAAGTCAAGCAACAATATGCATGTAGTGAAATCCTACACTTACATCCCATGCAACACACAACATGGTAATAATCATATAGGTTTGCACATAAACTTCTCCCTTCTTTTTGGCATAAAAATTTAAAAGAATGTCCTTATATGAGAGAAAGAAGGCATATAAGAATATAATAATCCTAACACTCATGCAACACACCAAAGAAGATTAAACCAAACAAAACAAGAAGTAACACATCCAAGAACATAAAACAAAGAGACAAATAACAACACATAAAGTTCTTCAGGCTTATACAATTCTGGCATATAGTAATCTCTTAGGGAGAGATGCAAACACCATTAGTCTTTCTCAGGGATTCAAACCTGAGACAATCTAAAGGTTTAGTAAAAATATTAGCAAGTTGAAGATTAATGTTGATATGTTGGAAAGACAATGTATTCGACTCCACTAATTCTCTTATGAAGTGATGTCTAATGTCAATGTGTTGGGTTATAGAATGTTGGACTGAATTTTTCGAAATACAAATGCACTAGTGTTGTCATAAAGTAAAACTAGGTTTCTTACTGTGATTTTATAGTTAGGAAACATCTTCTTCATCCATAGTAATTGTGAGCAACACAACCCCACAGCATTATCTTCAGCCTTAACGATAGACAGAGAAACAAAACTCTACTTCATACTGTGCCAAGTGATTGGACATGAATTGTGTTCAATAAATATGCAAGAATATGTATTACAACAAGTAATATAATGATAAGAAAAGATCACTTCTACAGAGATTATGTTATTAGAAACTAATTTAAAAAAAAATTAATTTTGTTTGGTGTTTTCATATTTTAAGAAAGCAAAATTAAAAGAACTAAAATTAAATAACAATAATTAATTATCTCAGATTTAGAAACTAAGAAGATATATGACAAAATATCTAGGAATACTTAATTTCTCAATTTTCTAAACACGTGAATCACTAAAATCCCCCCAATATAATTATCAAATAATTACATGATCAATTGAATCCAACCTAATATGTATTCCTCTCTTAAGTAAATCATACACCATATAGTAATTAACCTAATCACACTCTCATATCAATTAGATTGCATACAGTACATTAATTACATCAATTATGGATCACATACATAAGAATCATACATCTTTGCCTAGAAACTATGCATATTTAATCAAGACAAACAATTAAATAATTTTCTCAAATCTATTTAATTGTTTTTATAGATCAATTGTTTGCCAAAATCTTAATAGCGTAAAACTCAGATTAAATAATATAATTAAATTATAGTCATAATTAGGGTAAAATATTAGATTATTATATGGTGAAAATTGTGTCTCTTTTTGAATTTTTCTATGTTTTCTCTCTTCTTGGCTCTAAAAATTGATAAAAGTTATGTTAATTTCAGCTTCTTTAGGTTTATGGGGTTAATTAGAGGGTTAAATTAAGTTTAGGTGGAATCTGGACCTTTAGATCAACTTTAGCTCAAGAGCTGAGATGAAAAAAAGAAAAATTAATAGTGTCAGCCAATAGGAGCATGACACGTGGTACATGATTTTTACTGGGCAAATCAACGCATGACGGGTGGCATAGGGTTACTGGTCTAATCAACGCATGCTGAGTTAGTACCATATGGCGACATTAAAAGGAATGGATGAATTGCTTTACATTACGTGGTAAGACTTTTAACAGCGTGACTAAGTTGAAATGAATGCCATGCTAACACGTGGATGGTGCTACATCACTAGGAACGAGCGATGTTGCTTGATTCGCTCTCTCTACTTGCATGGTATCCACGTGGATTCTTCTGATTGGTTATGCGTTAAAAATTCCTAAAAAATCCATAAAAAATTCAAAAAATTATATTTTCACCCATTTTTACTAGAAAGTTCATATTTTAATATTTTTAACCCCAAAAATACAACTTATTAAATAAAGTGAGCAAATATTAAGTAGAAAAGTACATTGATGACTTTACTTTCTTAGAGTCATCACAACTCCAAACTTTACTATTTTCTTTTCATGAAGTAAAGCCAAGTCTAATTAAATAAAATGACATGAGTAGTATATTCATAAATATATATCTATTAATACATGCATATTCATAAATCAATGTTCCATCAATACTAGGATATGAAAGGTTTTTGATGAATTAATTCGTGTGTGTGTGTGTGTGTTGCATATGATATCTTTCAATGCACTCATGAAATCAACCTATATGAGCATGTTAATCAGTTCAATCTTAAAACAAGTCATATAAGTCTATTTTTCACATCCTTCTCCACTAATATAAATATGCACTTAGCTAAAGATCAATAAAGACTTTATATGCTTGTAATTCAAGGCTTAGGTGGAAGTCTATAAATGATTGTATTTAGGCTCTTGCCACACCTTAGCTTTCTTTTTGTTCATTATGCATTTTTTAACTGCAATTGAGGTTTAATGATATCTTAGTGTATCCTCTCTTATCATTCTTTTCATATTCTTTTATTCCATATATTATTTTTTTTGTAACTTCACAACACCCACATACTTATTTTCAATTTTTTTATGGATAATTGTGTTGTAAGTTGTTTCTTTCTTTTTTTCATAGGGTGCATCACATTTTACCTTACTTTTAGCATAACACATAATTGCATTACTTTCTTTTCATACAAGCTAAAGGTGCAAGGGTTAAGATAATGATTATTGATTAGGCATAAAATATGGCTTAAAGATATGAAGGGTTCTTTGTTAGGCTCAAATGGGTGACTAAAGATGCTAACAATGGATATCTTGAAAGGCTCAATCGATCCAAATAAGGCCTAAATCATTTCTCTTCCTAAATACTATTTAGAATTTTGTCTTAAGGGATGATCAAATAGATTCTAAAACATGGTAGATCTAATCAACTCGCACAACTCACTATAAATTTTCTCTCAATAAGAGCACCAAAATTAATCATGAACATATGCATAAAAATTTAAATCAACCCAATCAAAACTAGCAAGCGTATTGCATGATTAATGTAATTATCTTAACGAGCATGTTACATTCCTTATGCTAGTCATGACAACCAATTTTTATCATTGAGTTCATATGTTTCATATCAAGCATACATGCATTTAATTTTCATATATTTATTAATTTCTACCCAAATCATGGTTAAAAACATCCTAAACAAATTTCCTAAAAATTGAAAATACATATAAATACTAAAGTAGAGAATGAAGTTTCCTCCCCCAAACTTAAATTGCACATTGTTCCCAATCTGCACATATAAATATGAAAAATGTAAAAGAAAAGAAAACTCCCTTAGTCTTGGCATACCACATCTGTCATCAAAATGCTCAATCTTGTTACGCTATTACTCTCCACATTAATTAACCTATAAAACAAAACAATAAAAATATAAGTCAAATAATATTGGGTTGCCTCCTAGCCAGCGTCACGCGTCACGTTTAACATCCTCGACTAGATGGTCATATCAAGTCCTAAGGTACACCCCTATGTGTCCATTTACTTTTGAGTTTTCCCAAAGATAGTTTAAGTCTTCCTTTGTTCAATAATACTTTATGCTCTAGTTTAAAAATATTGTGCTCAATTCTCTTATCATGCCATATTTTTGTTTTCTTTTTGTACTTTTTGGCATTCTTATATGTACTCCACCATAACTTATCCAATTTATGTATTTCTAGCATCTTTTTCATCTCTCTATTAGACTCTTCTGCTTGCCCACTTGATTGAGGATTGTAGGAAAAAGGTGTGGGGTCTAGCCATAGTGGCACTTCAATTGATGGTTTTGTACTTAGATCCTATCTCAAAATTCACCACAATAACATTAAGTATACACATGGGAGGTATAGCTTCCAAATAGTTTACACAATCAATAATATCAATCATATATTCCATACATTTAAAACTAAAATAGATTGAGTTGTTCATTGGTAATTTTACTTCATTATTCACAATAACATGAGTACCAATCTTAAGTATGGGCAACTCAATAGATTCTTTCAAGTTATCATCACAATCAGTAACATTTATCCACAAGCATTCATTAGCATTATTAATATTAGGGGTTTATATACTTTAAAAAATTTAAATGTTACTTATTCATCTTGCACTCTTATTGTAAACTCATCTTTTTGTACATTATTGAGTGCTTTTTTAGTTGCTAAGAAAGGACAACCAAGCATGATAAAAATATTGTGGTCCTCTTCTATGTCTAGTACAATGAAATACAATTGGGATAATGAACTTGTCTACTTTTACCAGTATATCTTCTACCATACCCCTAGGTCATTTAATTGATTTATCTACCATTTGTAATGTTACTAAAGTAGGTTTGGCTTTATCAATACTCAATCTCTTGAAGATTGATAATGGCATAAGGTTAATGCTTAAACCTAAGTCACATAATGCTTTCTCAAAATGAATGTTCCCAATTGTGTAAGGAATTTCAAAGCTACTTAAATCTTTCAATTTTTGGGGTGGTTATCCAGCAAGGATAGCATTACAACCTTTAATCAAGGTTATTGTTTCATTATCTCCAAGCCTTCATTTCTTAGAGATGATGTCCTTCAGAATTTTGGCATAAGAAAGCATATATTCAAGTACATATGTAAATGATATGTTTATGTGTAGCTTCTTAAAGACTTCCAGAAATTTTGAAAAATGCATATCTAACTTATGTTTTTGCAGTCTTTGAGGAAAAGGAATGGTGATTTTGTAGAGGTTGCTCTTTTTTGGTTAAGTTATTTCCTTCCTATTACTCTTTTTATCCACTAATACCCGACTCTTTTTATCCACTAATGCCTTCTTATCCCTATTAGTCTTATAGTTTTATTCATCCTTTTGAGTCTCATCTTCCTCCTCTAAAGTTTTACCACTCCTCAAGGTTATGGTGTTGCAATGATCCTTACCTTCTCTTTTTGGTTTTATAATTATGTCACTTTGAAGGTTACCTTGAGGCCTTTGGCTTATGGCCTGGGAAAGTATTGTCTCATTTGGTTCTCTGAATTTTTAATTGAAGCCTCTTAAGTGGGTACTTTTGTATTTACTGATTGGATGAAGTCTTTCATCATCCCTATTAAAGCATTTTTTTGTCGTCGGTAGGTAGCTTCTTCTCTTGGGCTTGTGATTACCGTAGTTATTGAAAACCTAGTGGTGGAAATGACTGATAGTTGAATTGATTTACCACCTTGATTGTTGTTATTCCAAGAGAAATTGAGATGTTGTCTCCATCTTGGGTTATATGTGTTTAAGTATGGATTATTGTTTCGGTTCACATTAATCACATAGAAAGCTGATTCAAGATTATTTGGACAATTATCAAACAAATAAGCTCCACTGCAAATGACATAAGACACCTCTGAATCTTGGACATGGTTTATAATCGCTAGTGATTTTTGAGCCTTAAAAAGATTCATCAAGGATGACACTTGAGCTATAAGTACTATGATATCACTTACCTCATGTATTCATGCTACTCTTCTTGTGGCTATTGTTTGGTCTATTGGCCATTGATAACTATCGCTAGTCGTTTTCTTAAGTAACTCATAAGCTTGATTGTAAGATTTGGCTAGCAAAGCTCTATTAGCAGATGCATCAAGAATGGTTCTTGTTTGAGCATTGAGACTATTGTAGAAAGTTTCCATTTGGATCTAATGAGGGATACCATGGTGAGGACACTTCCTTAGCAATTCTTTGAATCGTTCCCATGTTTCATATAAAGATTATCCTTCATATTGTTGGTATGAGGTAATGTCATTCCTAGGTTTGGAATTCTTTGTTGGTGGGAAGTATTTCATCAAGAATTTTTCTGCTAAATAATTCCAAGTTGTAATGGAATCATGTGTGATGAGTGCTCAAAAAGCACTAAAATTACCATGATTTTATGCACATTAATTGATTAAAAATATATATATTTATATGTTTTATCATATATTTATATAAATTTGTCTTTTTCGGAATCACGGGTGTTTTTATTGTTTTTCAGGTATTTTCAGTTAAAAACGCAACTTAAAGACTCAAAGAGGAATACTGGAAGCAATACATCACAAATATATTAATAAATAAATGGGGAAAGGTCAACAAATAAGGAAAAATTGGACAAAATGGGTCAAAAATATCAAAAAGGAGAAAATCGTCATTACAAGGCCGCTTACCACATTTCAAATTTCTCGCTACGGGTACTGTTCATCCATGGTAATCGTTTCATCCATGATGCAGTCTGGCCTTCTCAGGACGTCATCGCGTCATTAATGACATCAAGAATTCCAATACGCTGCTTACATTTTTTAATATTTTTTTAACATTTTTTTACTGATTTTTTCTCTCCATCCTCACCTATAAATACTCCCCTTCCCTTTACTTCAAAACACACCTTCAAAACACACTTCTCTCTTCTTTCTTTCTCTCTTTTCTTAGATTTTTAGTTTTTTTTTTAGTTTTTCTTAGTTTTTAGTTAATTTCTCTTAGTTTTAGAGTTCTTCCCTTTTTGGGAAGAACTAATTATGTTTTTGTAATTTATTAGCTTTTCGATTCAATAAATGGGAGTGCAAATTCCGCTTGGAGGTTTTCCAAGAACGGAATAGCATCGAAGTTCTCCGTAAGGATTTTATTTTCTTTACGCTTATTTTTTATGCTTTATTCTTACATGTTATATTTAATTTGTCTGTGATTAAATTTAACTCGTGTTGGCTATTTGTAAACATGATATAATAATAACGTTGTTATGCTTCATAAATATTAAATAGGTAAAAATCTCTAAAATGAATTGATTTTATTTTTATTCAAGATTTTATATTAAGAATGTTAGAGAGAAATATATTATTTTTCATTACAAACTTAAATCAAAATTTGATTTTAAGGTTTAGTTATCCTATTCGATTTAGAGTAGTGCTCTTTTATTTGTTGGTACAATCGCCCTAGAGTTAGAGTGAAGCTCTATTTCAAAAGTTTTTATAAGAATTATTATCTCGAAAATGTATTGACAACATGTTTTCGTAGTGGTTTTAAAACTTGAAAGTTAGTACTTCGGATAACTAAATTCTTAGGTTTAATTTGGACACCTTGAATAAAGTTTAAATCGTCTAACCCCACCAAAGGTGGCATTTAAATGGTTCATTTTCAATCTCTTAGAAAAAGAAATTAATTTAATTAACCAAATTAGTTATCAACCCCACCCATAGGTGTTAATTGATTTGTTTAGTTAACAAAGAATATCTAACTCACCAAAGGTGGTATTCATATAAAAAAGAGAGAATCAATAAATATCAATTCATATCTTTAATAACCTAAATAATATGAGCAAGCATAATTAACTTAATTATTATATCCATAAATACTCCAATGTTTTAACAGATAAATTTGCATAAATGTTTATTGAATCTATGTTTATTTTTATGTAATTAGATTAAAAACACAAAACCCAAAATATCGTGACAGGATGTTTAGGATTTAATTTCGTTTTTAAAAGTTTGAATAATAAATTAAAAACCACATACATTCCTTCCTTAGATCGACCTTGGGAGTATACTTATCATTTTCTACGAAATGATTCGTGCACTTGCGAGAGTTTTATAAATACATAAAACCAAAGTAACGGGCAGGATCGGCGATGTCGGTTCTGCCCCGATCAATGTGGCAAAGAGTTTAGCCAAGCTCAAGCACGATCTAACAAAAAGTAAGGGAACAATCTAAGCCTAAATGCCTCATTGGTCACACCATTGAATTTAAATGAATCTACAACTTCAATAAACAATCTGAGATGCAAATGAGGATCCTGTATTGGTAACCCACTGAATTGTCCACCTATTTGTAGCATTTGAAACATCACAGGTTTTAGTTCAAACTGATTAGCTTGAATGTTAGGCTTTGTAATACTAGGATTCAGCCCTTTTAACATAGGTAATCCAAATTCATTATAGCTCTGTCGCTATCATCCATCAAAGCTATCTTATCGTTCAAATTTAACTCATTATTATTTGTTTTTAATCGATTGGCCATTTCTTCCAATTGGGTGACAACTTGTTATTTTTTTTATTGATTTCAAAGTATGCTCAATTTTGGGATCTAAAGGCAAAAGTTCTCTCATATGAACTCTACTCATGCAATAGACTCAATTGTGTTTTTAATAGCACTAAAGAAGATGTCTAAATCAAAAATAAATTAAAATTTAAAATAAATAAATTAAAATTATGAAAAATAAATAAAAAATATAAATAAAGAAAAATAACTAAAATAAACAAATAAATAAATAAAAATAAATAACTGGATAACTGGATAAATAAATAAATCAAAATTCAAATTACGAAAAATAAATAAATAAATAAAAATAACTAAAATAAAATAAAATAAAAAAAATTAATTTCTAATACTTATAATCCCCGACAATGGTGTTAAAAACTTGGTTGGACACAAATTGTGTTCAATGAGTATACAAGTACATGTATCGTAAAAAATAATATAATGATAAGAAAAGATTGTTCACAAGGAGATTGTATTATTAGAAACTAATTTTTAAAACAAAAAAAATAAAAATCAATTTTTTTTGGTATTTTTATATTTTAAGAAAGAAAACTTTAAAAAACTAAAAATAAATAGCAATAATTAATTACCTCATATTTGAAAACTAAGAAGATATATGAGAAAATATCTAAGAATACTTAATTTCCCAATTTTTTAAACATATGAATCACTAAAATTCTTCAAATATAATTATTAATTAATTACATGATCAATTGAATCTAACCTAGCATGTATTTCTGTCTCAAGTAAACTACACATCATGTAGTAATTAACATAATCACACTTTTATGTCAATTAAATTGTATACTACTTATTAAATTTATCAATTATGTGTCACATACATAAGAATCATATATCTATGCCTAGAAATTATGCATGTTATTTAATCAAAACAAACAATTAAATAATTTTCTTAAATCTATTTAATTTCTTTGTAGATCAATTGTTGGACAAACAAAAAATATCATAAAAATAAGATAAAATAATATAATTAAATTAATATCATAATTAGGATAAAATATTAGATCATCACATGGTAAAAATTGGGTTCATAAGACCCCTAGATTAATAAATCGACTAGACATAATTATGTTCATAAAACTCATATTTTTTCATAAAGAAAGACATAAAAATTGATAAAGAAAGGAGAAGAAAAAAAAAATAAAATCAATCTCTGGAATTGTAGTACCATTCTCCTATTGAATCTCCACCAGATTTGTATCTCCTTTTGAATTTTTCTATATTTTTCTATCTTTTTGGCTCCAAAAATTGATAAGAAATATGTTTATTTTGGCTCCTTTGGGTTTACGGGGCAATTAAGGGTTAAATTAAGCTCAAGTAGAATCTGGACCTTTATATCAATTCAGATCAAAGGTTGAGATGAAAAAAAGAAAAATTAATAGTGTTGGCTAATAGGAGCGCAACATATGGCATGTACTTTTTACTGGGGAATCAGCATGCGATGCTTTGCATCGAAGGACTAGTCTGGTCAATGCATGTTGAGTCAAAGCCATGTGATGTGACGTTGGAAGGAATGGACAAATTACTTTGTGACACGTGGGAAGACTTTTGATTACGAGACAAAATTAGAATGAACGTCGTGCGAACATGTGGCACAACGCTGTGTCATTGGGAAAACATAGTGTTGTATGATTTGCTCTCTACTCGCGTGGTGTCCACGTGGATTCTTTTGATTGGTTCTATATTAAAAATTCATAAAAAATCCATAACGATCCTAAAAAATTTCAAAAACTGTATTTTTGCCTCTTTTCACTAGAAAGTTCATATTTTAATATTTTTAACCCCAAAAATACTACTTATTAAATAAAATAAGAAAATATTAAGTAGAGAAGTACACCATTGACTCTACTTTCATAGAGTCATCCTTTGGAGATCAAAGAGTTACCAAAGTAGAAACACCTGCTTGATGTACTCTTTCTATCATAATTACACCTAGCTCAGTTAGTATGAAAATACCTAACCAATTCTATAGTAGTGTCCCAAGTATACCAAATGCCAAATTCTGACATGTCGTTGACATACTTAATGACCCATTTAACATTAATGAGATGAGATTGTTTAGGGCTAGCTTGAAATCTAGCATAAACTCAAACATTAAAGGAGATATCTAGGAAAATAGTAGTGAAGTAAAGAAGACTTCCAATCATACTCCTGAATAGAGTCTACTCCACCTATTTTCCAGAAGGATCTAGAGAGGGTTTAACTATAGTACTCATAAACGTGTAAGAAGGTTTGGCATTCTTCAATCCAAACTTCTTGGCATACTTTTCTTGGGAGAGAAAAATCTTATCTTTCATCTATTTAACTTGAAACCCAATGAAGAACTTCAACTCTCCAACTAAGCTAATTTCAAATTAATTCTAAATAGTGGTAGCAAACTTTTGAGCAAGGGTATCTTTTGTAGATTCTAAAACAAAATTCATCAATATACACTTAAGTGATGACAACTTCACCCTTATTTCTTGAAACAAACAATGTTTCATCACCACCTCCTCTTAGAAAACCATTATTGAGGAGAAATGAAGTGAAATTCTCATACTAAGCTTATGGAGCTTGCTTTAAACCGTATAGGACTTTCTTCAATATCATGACATTATTTCGAAAGTGAGAATCTTCGAAACCTTTTGGTTGTTCAACATAAACTTCCTCCTTGATAACCTCATTGAGGAAGATACTCTTCATATCCATCTGATGTAACTTAAAACCAAAGTAGCAAGCCAGGCCAATGAGTACTCACACAAACTTCAAATGGGCAACTGGACCAAAAGTTTCTTTGAAGTAAATTCCTTCAATCTCTGTGTACCTTTGAGCAATAATATGAGACTTATTTAATGCAATCATGACATTTTCATCCTCTTTGTTCTTGTACAACCAACGCATACCTATCACATGGAGTTTAAAGTATCCTGTATCTACCGTCTCATTCTATGACCACCTTTAACATTAGCAATAATGTTATCAGCATAATGACCATTCTTTACCCATTTTGGAAGAAAATATTCTTCTTATTCATCTTTTTCTTCATCTTTAAAAGTCTTTAGAGGATCAACATAATTAAAAGGAATCTAAACTTTATCTGTAACATTTTTAGAAGAACCCCAATCACCAAACACATCGTTGTCTTTAGACTCAACAAGTTTAGTAGCACTAGAGTCATCGATGACTACACTAATAGATTCCATATCTTTTGAAGTTCTCAGATTGTAGACCTGACAAGCACAAATGCTGTTTGAATATCTTAGAAATACTTCAATGTCATTTTTAGCCTCAAACATTTCTAAATTCTCTTTATCTTTGAGAATGTAGCAAGTACGTCCAAACGCATGAAGGTGCTTCACATTTGGCTTCTTTCCATGAATGAGTTCATAAGAAGAGTGACACATACTTGGTCTCAAAAAATAACATTTCAAAGTGTAGCAGGAGGTGTTTATCACTTCTACTTTGAAATGCTTAGCTAGATTCTTGCTTGTCAATATTACTCTAGCCATTTCTTGAATAACTCTATTCTTTCTATTAAATTAAAGAAATAATATTACTTAAAAATGATCGGTTGTCTCCCATCCAGTGCCTAGATTTATGTCTTAACAAGATGTGTTATCATCATGGTGCTAAGGATTACATATCCATATATAGTCATTGTCTTCTATGCTGTGTTTTCTTCTAAGTAAGGCTTCAAATGATGTACATTTGCTTTGAACGTTCTTTGAGTCTTAGAATCCATAAATTCTACTACTCTATGTAAGGTAATTGTGAACATTCCACTCCACCTTGATTGTAATTTTCTTGGAAATAATCTTTGATGAGAGTTAAATAAAAGAACTTTATTCCAGAAAGAAAAGTCTTATGAACTAGTCTTTTCTCATGATAGCGCTTAGTACGTTCTTTATACAACTTTGCATTTTCATAGGCTTCATTCTTAATTTCTTCAAGCTCATTAAATTGGAGCAACTGTTTTTCTTTTACTTTAGCCATATTCATAATTAATTCTTTAATTGCTTAATAAGCTTGGTGTTCAAGTTCAATGTGTAGATGGTATGCTTTCTCAAAGTTTAATCGATAAGAGCTCATCCTAAGGGCATTTTTGTCTGCTATGGGGTAATCCCATAAGGTATCATTCAACTTGATTGCCTAATTATTACTTGAATGGAACACAGTACATTCCAAAATCCTTTTCAATTGCCTATTACTCACTTCTACTTGACCAAAAGTTTGTGGATGATGTGGAGTAGCTACTATGTGTATAATGTTATACTACTTCAATATTCCATCAAAATGTTTATTGTAAAAATCGCTTTTTCCATCACTTATTATTATTGTAGGAATCCCAAACCTTCTAAATGTTGAATCCTTCAAGAATTTTATAACAACATTAGCATCATTAGTTTTACTGGGTTTAGCTTCTATCCATTTGAATACATAATCAATAGCGACCAAAATATATTCATATCTAGAAGATGAGGGAAAGGACCCATAAAGTCAATCCCCCATGCATCAAATTGTTCAACAACCAAATTATATATCAAAGGCATTTCATCTCGTTTTCATATATTATCTATCCTATGACATCTATCACAATGTGCACAAAACATATTAGCATTTTTAAATAGATTTGGTTAGTTAAAATCTAGATTCTAATGGCCCCTACAATGAAACTCATGACAAAAGGCCAAGATGCTATTATGTTCTTCTTCAGGCACAGACCTTAAGATGATTTGATCTTGACCAATCTTGAATAATTAAGGGTCATCCCAAAAGTATTACCTGCAAAAGTATAATAAATTTTTCTTTTCTTGAAAAGAAATGTTAGGTCTCAAAATACCAATAGCAAGGTAGTTAACTATGTTAGCATATTATGGATTTGGACCTATTGAAAATAATTGTTCATCAGGAAAAGTTTCAACAATGTCTTCTATACTACCACCTTCAAGAGAAATGAATTAAGAAATTAACCTCGATAGATTATCAACTACTAAGTTTCTCGCCTTTCTTATCTTTGATTTCAAGGTCAAATTCTTGTAAGTGTAGAAACCACCTTATTAATCAAGACTTAGCATTAAGTTTACTTAGCATATATCTTAAATCAACATGATTAGAATGTATAATTACTTTAGAACTTACTAAGTAAGACCTAAATTTATCTAAGGAAAACACAACAGTCAAGAATTCTTTCTCAGTGGTGGAATATTTTATTTGAGAATCATTGAGTGTTTTGCTAGCATAATAAATAACATGAAAATGCTTATCAATTCTCTATCCCCAAATTGCTCCAATTGTATAATCAGAAGCATCACACATAATTTCAAATGGGAGAGACCAATAAAGTGCTAAAATTATAGGGGCAGATGTTAGATTTCCCTTCAAAATATTAAAAGCTACCAGGTGGTTATCATTAAAATCAAAGTAAACATCTTTTGACAATAGATTACATAAATGATGACTTATTTTATAGTAATATTTAGTAAATCACCTATAGAAACCGACACGTCCTAAGAAGCTTCTTATCCTTCTAACAAATGTAGGGTAGTAATTTTGCAATCAATTCAATTTTTATCTTATCAACTTCAATTCCTTTGTTAGAAATTACATGTCTTAAAACAACCCTCTATTGTACCATAAATTTTCTTATGTCGCAACTAAGTGTTAGATTGCACTCAATGCATCATTCTAAAACTAAAGTAAATTTATACAAGAAATCATTAAATAAGGTTCCAAAAATAAAAAAAATCATCCATAAATACCTCATTGATTTTTTTCTCTATGTCTGAGAAGATTGAGATCATACATCTCTGAAATGTGATGGGGACATTACATAACCCAAATGACATCATTCTAAAAGAAAATGTCCCGAGAGGACATGTGAAAGTGGTCTTTTCCTAATCTTCAGGTGTAATAGGTACCTGATAATATTATAAGAGACCATAAAAAATAGTAAAATTGATGATCAGTTATTCTTTCTAGCATCTCATCAATGAATGGAAGAAAAAAGTGATCATTTTTAGTGTACAAATTCAATTTCCTGAAATCTATACACATCCTCCATTCAATGATTGTTTTAGTAGGCACTAATTCATTTTTATCATTTTTCATGACTGTTATACTAGATTTCTTTGGTACCACATACACCAAACTAACCCATTTATTATTAGCAATCGAGTAAATGATTCCTACTTCTAAGAGTTTAAGGATTTCATTTTTGACCACCTCATACATAGTTGGGTTAATTCTTCTTTGGGTCTCTCTAATGTGTTTAGTATTGCCTCAAGATTGATCTTATGCATGCACATAGTTAGACTAATGCCTTTTATGTCCTTAATACTCCAACCTAATGCCTTTTTTAATTTCTTAATCACCTTAACAAGTTCATTTTCTTAGGCTTTTGTCAAAAAGGAAGAAATATTATATGGATAAGTTTCCCCTTCTCCTAAAAACACATACTCAACGTGATTAGGTAAATCTTTAAGTTTTAAGTTTACTGGAATGGCCTCTTCCCCAAGTGAGGTTCTAGGTAGATCCAAGGGTGTAATATATTCTCCTATTAGTTTAACATTATCTAGTAGATCATGATACCTCTCAGTCTCCTTATCTAATTCCTTTTCTACCTTTTTAACAGTAAGAGCAATTTCCAATTTGTCCTTCATTCTATCATGCTAAAAAGTGTTATGTACAAGTCTATCCATTGAATCAATATTAAGGCATTCATTAATGACATAGATAGAAGGAAAATGTGAAGAGTCAAAAACTTTAAAATGAATAGTCTTTCCCAAGAATGTCATTGTTAAATTCCCATCTTAGACATTAATAATAATAGTTTTTGGTTGTGGCCATGGATGATCTACCAAGAAGTATTGAATAATTCTTGTCCATGGCTGGGTTTTTCTCCATGTCTGGAATTACAAAATCAATTGGTATTATAAGTTTGTCTACCTATACTAGTACATATTCAATCTATTTGCAAGTTGAAGGGACATGATTGTAGGTTTATATTAGCACCTAAATCTAGCATTGCTTTAACTACCTTTCTATCTCCTATGGTGATGTTTATTATAAAACTTTTAGATCTCTTAACTTTAGGGATAATTGGTATTGAAGCATAGCATTATAAATTTCTAATACCACTACTCTTTCATTAAGCTCATACCTCATATTTCTTAGTGCTCAATTCTTTGAAGAACTTAGCATAAGATGTATATTCTTGATCACTTCTAAAAAAAGGTAAATTAATATTAAATTTAGAAAGAATATTAAAAAGATAAAAGAATTTCTTGTCTTGTTTGGATTCCTTCAATCAGTATGGAAGTGGTATTTATTTATGGTTTGGTTATGATGTTTTATAAATTTAGGGAATGTCAATTGACTCCCCAATTATTTTCTCAGAAGGTTCATCATTATTAGTACTTGTCTCTTCAGTGTACCAGACTATAATTTCACCTTCTTTATTATTTACACTAAATGGTAAATCATTAGAAATTTCAGATAATATTTTATTGACTACCTTACCACTTCGAAGGATTGTGAAATCCTTTGCTTGTTCTTCTTCGTAAGGTAGCTTTCCTTTTTCTTGCTTTTGAAATCATTCTTCTAGCTACTTGTTGTCTCTTTTGGAGAACATAAAACGTGCAAGTATACACGATCACAAGTAATAAGATTTGTAAGTAAAGTATCGTTCCCACGGAGATTTGTTACTAAAGTTTGTTGAGTACTAAAATTGTTTCCCTCTGATTTTATCCAAAACAACCGTTGATTTAGAAAAAGAAGAAAAGAGTTAACAAAATAAAAGAAATCTAGGATTGTAATTTTTTACCAAATTAATCCACTCTTATCATATTATTTTCTTTTAATTTATATTTTTTAGTACATTTAATTTGTCAACTGAAAACTTCTATTTTTATTCATACATATCTTCCGAGCTCCGTATAAACACACCTCGTTAAATTAATTTACTATATCTCTATGAGAATTAAATTCACCAAGATTCATTACGTTCTAAGTTTTCAAATGGCCACACATACAATTAGGGTATATTCCTATCCTTCTTCATCATACATGTCATTTTATTTACGAGCAATATATACACAAATGCCTCTTCCAAGTTTATTTATGTGCCACAGATCATTTTGATAAGATTCATAAATAATCAAAAAGCATTAAGCACAAAATAGAACGAACAAATCAAACGTCTTATAAATCTATCAAAAATAATTAAAATCAAAGCTTTATAAATTTAGATCAAATGCAACCCTAAAAAAATTAAATTACTTCATTAATTAAAAATAAAATTACAACAAATATAGAAAAATTAGAAGAAGAAGAAAGGAAAATTAAAACATTTTGTATCGTAAATATTTGGCACACATAGAACACAACAGAAGCCAAAAATGGCTTCTGCGTGTTCCATAGTCCAGAACTGAACAACATAAAAATTATAAACTCTCCAAAACTTCCCAAAACTTTTCCAAAAAAACTAAACTTTTCCAAAAAAATCTAAACTCTTTAACTCTATCATCTTACCCCTATTTATAACATCAAATCTATATATAAAAAAAATACATTAAAAAATATATTTTTTAATACACGTGGGGAGAGAGAAGTGTGGGGAAAATAATAAATTAAAACGCGTTTGGGGACAAAATGTATCAAAAATTGGAATGAAAACGCGTGAGTGGCGAGCCGTGTGTTTCTGTTTTTCTTTTCAATAAACTCTCCCACGTGTCGCGATCTGATTCGCTGAAATAAATAGTAGGACACGTGGCAGTAACTCATTGGTTGCAGGTAATGGGCGCACGCAGAAATTGTCGCACGGGATTGGGGCGCGCAAAACGTGGGGGACAGCGGCTGGACGCGGGCGTGATCCTACGCTTTCGCGCTCATTGTAACATGCCACGTGTCAGAACCTGATTGGATTCAATATAAAGTGGGACACGTGGCAGCTTGTGATTCAAAGAATAATCGGGCACATGTGGATGGACCGCACGGGAAAACATACACGTGAAGGTGAGGGATAGGGCCTACACGGTGTTAGACAGGTGGGTCCCACCCTACACGCCGACCTGCGCGGTAGGTGGGCCCCACTCGGTGCACCGAGCCACGCGATAGATAGAATTCTGCACCCACTCGCGTTGGTCGGGTGCGCTTGTAACGCGCGCATCTGGTCGTTTATTTTCTGATCGGACGGTCCACGTTGCGCGCTTGCATTAGGGTGCGTGGCTTCCTCTCACCTGCGCAGAAATTAAAACTTTCCTTAATTGCATTTTGACCCATAAATTTAATTGAAATTATATTTCAAACTTTCTTTAATTAAAATTAAGCCCATTTTCTAATTTAAATTAAATTTTAAACTTTTAATTATTAAGATTAAGCCCGATTTTAATTTAAATTATATTTGCGACTTTTATAAATTGTAATTAAGCACTTATTTATTTGAAATTATATTTTTGGACACAAATTTGTAATTAAGTACGTTTTCGATACAATTTATTTAATTTTCTTAAAATATATAAAAAACAATAAATACTAATTTATTAAACTAAAATTAACTAAAAATAAAAAGAACATAGCAATTATAATTAATAAAATAGGTGAAAATAACTATATAAAATATATTTATCACTACCCAACTCTGGCTTTCAACCCTTTTATCGAAGTCTCTATAGAGTTTAACCTTTGATTATTCATTAGCTAGTTGTCTCTTCTAATTTGAATAAAGGCATTCAAATTATCTTCTAAAGTTGGTTTATTTGGTTGAGTTAGTGGGTAAGGTTGGTTTTCATATGGCTTTTGTGTTTGGTTTTGGGTATATGCTTGTTTTATTGTTTGGTTTCCAAGTAAGGTTAGGGTAATTATAGGTGTTGGAATGATACCTTTGCATATACTTGGATTTCTCCATGATATCCACACAAGAATTACCTTTAATTGAACAATTAAGAGCACTATGTCCAATTGAACCACAAAAATCACATGCCATTTGACTTGACACTTGATGGTTAGCGAGGAGTTACATTTTTTAGTTTATTTTATAAGTTACAAGGCCATTTTGGTCATGGAGTCAATTTTATTGACTTCTGCTCTCCTTCCTCTAACACGTTTTTGTTGGGAATTAGTACCCAATAGCTCATAGAGCTCATTAGTTTGCCCTGCAATCGCTTCTCCTATAGCTCCTCCTATAGCATCATCAATAATGTATTGACACTGTTGTGTTAGTCCATCATAAAAGAATTGAATCTATACTTACTGTGGAAAACTATGGTGTGGACATTGAATCAAAAGGAGCTTGAGGAATGGTTATCCATCCAATTGAAAGAATGTTGCTATTTTGCCTTAAATCGGTAGTCTTTTGAGGGAACCTACCCATAAATTTGTTGTAATGTACCTCTCAAGTAGTTAATGAACCTTGTTGTAGAGTTATGAACCAAGAATTAACTCTATCCTTATGTGTGTAAGGAAAATACTTCATCTTAAGCTAGTCTTCATCAAGTCTCTACAATGGAATTGTATGTATAATAGCATAAAATTCTCTAATAAAAATTAAAGGGTCTTCATTAGGGATAACGTGAAACGAAGGTAACAAGGAATAATGAATATTTTTCAATTCAAAATTCCTTGGATCCTCTCCCAGTTATATGCAAGAATTAATATTATCAATGATTGGTACTGCATGCTCATTCATCATTTTCTGTTTATAACTAGCATCACCCATGTCTACTTGTACTTGAGGTTGTTTCTCTTCTTGATAATGAATGTCCATCTTTCTTGAAAAATAATCTGAACCCATAAATTTTCACAATAAAAGTATAGATTCTTTCTAAAAGATCTCTTTACTTTTTGTACATTAATACCATAAAAATTAAGATAACGAAGAACTTAGCACTAATTATATAAGCACTGTTAGAAGTATTTATACAAAAAATAAAAAATAAACAATATATACAAGTTAATGAAAGAAAATAAATTATACCCGAAATAATTTAGTATACATAAATACTAAACATAAAGTAAAAGAAATAAAATAGTAATAAAAGATTTACTAAATAAATTAAAGAAAAGAAAATTAAAATTAAATTAAAAATTAAAATAAAGAAAAACAATTGTATTAAATAACAAGAAAACTAAATTAATCATCATCATCAATATTATTATTGATGATACAAAATTCAACTATTTTTTGATGTTATTACCAATTCTTCGACAAAAGCGACACAATCTTGATGTACCAAAGCTTGGCATATAAATTTTGTATATTTTTAAATATCCCATAATGCACAAATCACTTATATAAAATGATAGGTATACTTTCAAGGTCAACCTAAAGAGGAATCACATAGTTTTTAAATAATTCAAAAAATTCTTAAAGACAAAAATAAAAACATAAACATCATGTCATGATTGTTTGGTTTGGTAAACTCTAAACTAACAACATAAAATAAAGGGTAAATTTAATGAAATAATTTGTAAATAAACATTTACATTCAGTGGAGAATTTATGGGATATATTAGTTAATCAATCATACTTGCTCAATATTAATTAGGTTATTAAATATGTGAATTAAAATTATTGATTCTCTCTTATAAATAAAAATAGTAGATTAATTAGGTCTAACATTTGTTATTACTTAAAATCACTTAACACCTTTGTTTTGGTCCATCAATTAATTGTAATTAAATTATGTTTCTTTTCTAAGAGATTAATACATCATTCAATTGATGCCTTTGGTTGGGTTTAAAAGTTTAAGTAACTGAAAACTAATTATCAGATTTTAAAACTACTATGAAAAATATGTCGTTAATATATTTTCAATAACAAATCTTATAAAGTTCTTTTAAATATACTTAGCTAAAGATCTGAATAGTCAAATCCAAAATAAAAGAGCTCACTCTAAATTAGATTCAGATAATTAAATCCTAAATATAACTCATATTTTTTTATGAAAAATTCTTTTTCAATATATTTTTCTTTTATAAAATTCGTTTGTATCTTAATGAAGAAATAAAATTTAATTCTTTTTATAAAAATGTGTACCTACTTTATTATTTCACAAGGATAAAAATATTACTAATATACCATGGTATTTTCAACCAAACATGCTTAATTTAAAAAAATGAATAGTGAATTAAACATAATATGTAAAACAATATATAAAGATAATTTGAAAAGATTACATTTAAATTACACTTCAAGTGTATCCTTATAGAATCTTAGTATTGTTTCTGTTTCTAGAAAACCTCCAAATAGAATTACCAACATTGTTTGTTGAATTGAGAGTAAAATTGCTCCATAAACTATGTTCAAATCTTAAATTGAGAGAAGAACTTCAAAACTTAGAGAAGAAAAACTAGTGAGAAACCAAGAAATCACCTAGAAGAGAGCCGAGGGATGAAAAAGATGATTTTTACAACAAAGGAGAGGTCATTTATGTAGCTTTAGAAAATGCAGCAAAAAAGAGGAAAAGTGGATCAGATTTTTGTGCACCGTAACATACATTGATTATATACCACAACATGAGACATCCGATATGTGTAAATTGCTCGATCCACAACTTCCATACCATGGCACATAAAATACTACATCATGGTTTTCGTCTCCCCAAACTTCTGGAACCCTATTTTCTTTTACACCATTTTCTATCCTTTAGAATGTATGTAAACTTTTCATATGTTAATATTTTATCGTTCAATGTTGTAATAGAGTACTTTCAGGTTCTATTCTTTGAGTGTAGATCAATTAAATGATTTTTGAAGCTAAAATATATGAAAAATAACAAAACATAGACGTGATTTTGAAAATATAGATTTGCTTTACAAGATAATAAAACTATGCAAATACAAATCTATTTTATCATTTAAAGTGCATAAAATCTTGTTTTATTAAGTGGTTTTAAGCAATCATCAAGTATAATAAAAGAGTATGAAATTTGGATATGCTTTTGTTGATTTGCAATACATGATAGTAGTTCTTTTATTTGAATCTTTATCATAATATTTAGATCTTATTTTTGTCTTATTAATCTTTAGTTTTTAGATTTGATTTTTCGTTCATTAAGAATATTAACTTGTGGGGACTTTAACTCATGAAGAAGTACAATTGCTTCATTTTGTGAAAACCAAAGCATTTTTAATCAAAGTGGTTGACATAATTTTCTTATCATAACAAGGAGATCTTTTGTGAGTGTTAGAGGTAGAAAATAAACCAAAGAAGTTTGAGACTACAGAGAGAGAGAGACTCTTTACATATAACATATCAAAAGTGCAATCATCATCAGAATCCTTAATAGAGGGAGTAGGATCTTGAATGAGTATCAAAAGTAGAGAAAGAAGGGTAGTGAATATCACTAAACTTAAACAACTTGTCAAAATAAGTATTTCCAAGAAGCCATTTTTTATTAATGTCTCAAAATTCCTTTATTTTTCTCTCCATATCATACTATTAAATAAGAAAAGTCTCGACCATTTCATATATTTCCAATAAACTAGATTCAAGAAAGTTGACTTTGGTAGTATCAACATCAGCAAAAACTTGAAGATTATTAAGTTTTGCTTCACAATCATCCAATAGAGACTCAAAAAGAGCATTTTCATCATCCAAGATGCAATTGTCTTTCTTTAGATTTAAGATAACATTAGAATTATTGGAAAAGGATCAAGAGTGCTTTGAATCTTGTGTGTTTCTAATTCTTTATCCTCAATATACTTCTTGAATTCATTTATACTAGTGAGACATTTCGCATTATCATGAAGCAGAATTTGAAGTGACTTGATGTGGTTATCTAATCTCATCTTTAAGCTACCCATATCCTTTTCACTTTCAAAAGTGAGATTGAGCAATTGACCAGAGAGTTATAAATTCTCTTTATCTTTTTCTTTTTGGGTATTGTTGATTTTGGTCATAAACTTCATTAGCATAAGATTCTCGCACATGACTTTATCATAGGACTTTTGAAGGAAAAAAATTTCATCATAAACAACATCGGTCCAATAAGATATACTTGAAGAGACAATCCCATAGTGAAAAGCCATCAAGGTATAACAATTAGAAGAGGTAATAATGACTTTTCTAGAGGTGACACACCATTTGAGAAGAGCACTCATCATACTTTCTTTCTAAGAAGTCTCATGCTTCCTTGGAGCTAGTAAACTTAGAAATCAAAATTGGGTCTTTAGAAAAAATATAATTGATAATCAAATGCAACCCTTGACAATTTAGATTGTTGAGATAAAGCTCTTCTTTATTTCAGTCACCAATGGGTTTGGGTTCAACAACTCTAGATTTTGAGATGTACGTAGAATACTTCTAACCATTCTCAATCTCGAATCAAACATCGTCATTTGATGATCTTAAATAGGAATACATTTGGGATCTCTAGTGAAAATAGTAGTAAATATTAAACTAATAAGGTTTACTGACTAAACCTTTCACATCATCCATCATAAAAGAATAATGAAATTAAACAAAGAGAAAGGAGGAAAGGATCAACACCAGAGTGTTTAAGCCTAAAGAGGGTGAACTTATTCTAATACCAATTGAAAGAGTCTAGAGCTCGATACATAATAAGAGTGAGAAGATATTGACTTCTTAAGGACTCATCCCCCATAAGCAGTCAAACAAACAAGGATAGAGAATAAATAACGAAAATGTGAGTCATTAAATAGGCTACTCAGTTATGAAATAAGGCATGCTTTACTAAATGAAACAAGCTTTCCAATCAAATTCCAAAACCTATATGTTGAAATACACATGATCAAGACTCAGATTATACTCACAATAGAGTAGATCATACAAACAAAATCTTATAACGAGGTAAGCCCACATAGAACCCCTATCTATGTGGTAAAGTCCTTGTGTTACTTATGGAAACCACTCAGTAGTAAACAATCTACTAAATAATAAATAGATATAACTTGACAAAAATATAAAATCAAATACCTCTATCGGTCTAGACCATACTACCCTAACTATCTATTATTGCCTTTACTCAATACCTTTGTAACTACTTGATCCGACACATGGATCTGACTCTCCTCCAAAGCCAACATCATACTTAGCAGCATGATTGGAAACCAATGATGAATAGTATGAATAAGAAAGTGTATTAACAATGTAGGAACCACCTCAACCACGATTACCTACAATCACCATCTTTGGAATACTCTACCATCCCAAAAGCACAATATTTCTCACACCAGTAAAATAGTCTTAAACATTTATAGCTTAAGAAAACTATTTAACACATAAAAATGTATCACAATCACTAAAATACACTCAAGATGATTAGTAAAGATGGAATTTGAATTGCTAGAAAATTTTTGGCAGAGTTTCACTAGGAATTTTGTATTGCCAAAGCAGTTAAGAGAACATATTTATAGGCAAAGCTTAACTACATGAGACCTCATCGAGGCTTCATTGACCACCCTCTTCATGGCTTCGTCAAGGGGTTCGACCAGGGGTCTAGTGAGGCACTCAAAAATTGATTTTTTGTTTCAAAAATTACTTAGTAATTTTTCATAAATACCCTCAAATGTAAAAAAGAAAAGAAAAACAATCAAAACTCACAATATATCATGCATACTATGAAAACCAACCCCATAGTGCTTGTATAACATGCTTGCATACAAAATATGATTAATTATGTGCGTATGTGCATTATTAATCAATAGTAGCCAACTTTACACAAAGGGAGATAGAAATACCAAGTAATATAGATAGATTCCATGTTTTATATAGGGGAATATCAATAAAGATAGAAAGAACTATAGGACTTTTATACTATCCCTTCGGCTAATTAGAATAATCAACCATATAGAATTCTATCATGGTATCTGATATGTCAAGTAGGTATCTACTTGCACATAAAGTAAAGTCACCATATAATCAACTCATGAGGCACCTTAGGTGTGCCAATATGGCTACTATATGTTGCCATATAATGATTCAATATGATTACTATGTGTCAAATTGTTGGCTTGTCATATCACCACATTTTTTGGCTCTTAATTTTTTTTCCTTTTTTGGCCTTTTGTATTAATTTAATATTACCTAAGTCCTTAGTAAAAAATTGTTGAAAAACTATTAATCTAAACCATGCCTATTAATTGATACATACATGCCAAAAATATTCTGGGACCACCAAGTTTCTAAGTGACAAGCAACCTATTTTCCTTTAGAGAAGTTTTGTTTATAGTTATTTAAAATTTTATTTATAAAATTAAAAGTCCTAACATTTTGGTGTTGGTATTTTTGAGTGCAAAACATAAGTGTCGGTATGTTATTAGATGTTTCTATCTATCCTTTGTAAGGTTAGTTATTGGTAACTGAGTATCACTTAGGACATAGTTTCATGAATACAAGTTACACACACTCGCTTTCTTAGTTTACATATAGTTTGCATTATTAGGTGTTCATTGTTATCGTGTCCCATTGGAGACTTTGTTTATTGTTGAACTGTCCCATTGGAGACTTTATTTATTATTGTGGGATCCCATTAGGGGCTTTGTTTATGTTGGATTATCCCATTAGGGACTAGGCATTTCTCCTTGTTAGAAACACCATTCATTATGGTTTTTGGTGAGTGAGATTATGAGTAAGTCGATGCTATCACCGCTTAATTTTTGTTATCTCGGCAAGGTGCTTACTGCCCCTTTGCCAAAAGGTTTGACAGGTATATAATGTATGGTCCTCACCAATCTTAGGTAGGCAAGGTGTCGATGAGAAGGGTCAATGAGGGTCTAAAATGTTGAATTTTTCTATAAATTCCCATATCTTACTCTTTTTTTGCCAGAATTGGGGTGAAGCAATACCCATTTGGAACCTAATTTTCTCAATCCATTCATAGTCTATTTTCCTTCTAAGTGTTGTGTATGGGAAATAGTGTAGCCTTTGTAGATGTAGGACTTCAAAAATTAGTCTATCTCATATTTCTCAAACAATGGTTGAGTGTAAAAAAATGTGAGATTGAGTGAGGTTTTGATGAGAGGTAAAATGTAAGGTTGGCTAGTAGATAGCCATATTATTGTAAGGAGTTACTCTTAATGTTGAGGTGGGTACCTCTTTTTGTTTCACAGTTACCTTGAGTGTTTGTTTGGTATATAGGAATCTTACTTGTGTGAGCAAAATTGTGTCCTTAGTTTGGGCTTAGCTATATCTGTGAGTTCCCAAGATAGTGTTTGCTAATGGATAGGGTTTAAGGTTGGTACCTCATTCTATTACTCTATTGACTAGTAGAGTGCCATGTATGGAATGGTAGTGTGCTATATGTCGGTTGGTAATGTGTCACATGTCAGCAGGTAGTTGTAAGGATACAACAGTTCCCATAGGTGAGGAGCCTATATGGTAGTGAGTCGTGTGTAGACTAAGTGTTGGAAGGTTGCAACATAGTGCATAGATGAAGAGCTTATGTATTTGTACTAAGTGTTGGAAGGTTGCAACATAGTGCATAGATGAAGAGCCTATGTATTTGTACTAAGTGTTGGAAGGTTGCAACATAGTGCATAGTACACACACACATGCACATACATATTAAAATTTTATGCCATCAATTATTGATCACATCATGTGGTGATGGTGCTCTTGAGATGTGCTTAGATAAACTTGGATTTGACATTGTACATGAAGCAAACGAGGGAAGCATAGGCAGTTAAGGTAGGGTCCCAACCGATAGAGGCATTTATGTTTATACCTTTCTATCAAGTTGTATCAATTTATTATATTTTAGTGGATTATTTTCTTTCAAGTGATTACCATAAGAAACCCAAGGATGTTCCCACATAGGTAGGGGTTCTATGTGGGTTTACCTCATTACATGCTGTCTAATATATCATTGTATGTTATGGAGTACAATCATCATTTATCAAATATATTCCCATATATGAGGTCATGAAGTGATTAAAAATTCTTTATAGTTTTTGTAGTATGTATGTCTAATTCATATGCTATGTGATATTTTCCATGTATACACATATTGCCAACTTAGACAGGAGTTTGTGAGGCACACCATCACTATTGTATTTACTTTAGATTTTTCTTTCATATCTGCTAGTTGTTTTTATTATATGTTAAAATAATCATGTTGTTATGTACTTTCAATATGATATATGCTTATGTCATGTTGTGATGCATGCTTGGTCGAGTTGGAATAAAGTTTGTAAAAATATTCTATGGTTTGGTGTTTCCACCCTTCATCTTGGTCTCAGATGATTATATGGGTCGAAATATTAATTAACCAATGTGAAATTGTTCCTACGTATGGAACTCTTAGTTGGTATTTGAACGAGTCACCCTTGTTTAGGCTTAACTAGCTAGGTGTTTGATCCTAGAATTGTATTTTTATATACACACTCCTTGTATGTTTGTTCACTTTGTCTCCATTGGCGTGGGCTATTGTTATTATTCTTTGAGGTTGTTTATCTCTGTGAACTTTTGTTGTTTGCATGTTCCCTATTTTCTTGTTTATGCATATCTCTTTCTCGCTGCTTCTTTGTATTGCATAGTATGTTAATTGTCTTATTTGTTGCTATAACTGGTTGTTTGATCCTTTACTAGTATTATCCTTTTTTAGTTTCTTTAACTTGCTTTTTATGTGTGTGAGTGTTATATGGAAGATAGTTGGACTCCAAGTTAACTTCTTTTTACAGATTCATTGACACATGTTTGTGGAATTGGTATTTGACTACCTATCCTGTCTATGTGTTGCAAGCATAATATGAAGTCTCTTATGTCCCCCATACCATATAGAGATGTGAGGCTCTATGCTATGTATCATATTAGAGAGATCATTTATATCCGCATCTTTCTTGTCTTGTTTGTGTATTCAGTTTGTTGTTTATTGCATATTTTTACCTTAGTCTTGTTCTTTTTTTATTTTATATGATAGATTTGTATTGCATGCATTTTTTTATGAATTCTCTCTTTGATATTGATGGATGGTAAGTGTAGTTGCAATGCATCATAATTACCTAATATGCATAAACTTAAGAGAGTATTACATATCTTTATGAGGGTCTATATAGTTTTGTTACATGTAGATTGTGTTTGTTTTATACTACATGGAGTATACTTAGCATATCATTGTTCACCAGTGTAAGGGTGACTTGATAATAGTTGTTAGACTACATTGTATGTCTACTTGTTTGCTTTTTTAGAGGTATGCGTTATTTTGTGTGTGTAGGTACAAGTGTAACTATAGACAACACAATAAGATCAAAGCTTACTTAAAGCTTGGAGTTTTGTTGAAGCTCAATGAAAGATGTAGACTTATATCATGGAGTAGACCATTTAGATAGATGTGTTAACTCATCAAGATGGATAGAGCACAATAAGATGGACATACTGGAATCAGGTGCATTAGGGGTGTCTTGGTTTTGATACAGAGTTCATTCATGTGAATGAATTCCTTAGGTATATCTTGCATGAATTAATTGTGTTTAGATGCCTTGTCCATTTTAGACTTGTGTGATATTTTACCACGAAATGCCAGAGGGGGAGATTGTAAGTCTTGTTGTTTTGTTGTATCTCATGTGTAGAACACACGTGTCTATATTTTAGTTGATGTTTCTATTTTTCCTTTATAAGTTTGGTTATTGGTGGCATATTATCACTTAGGACACAATCTCATGTTTTCCTTTTGCATTTATGTTGCCTTACTAGGGTACTTATCGCCTTCTCCCCGAGGGTGGTCAACAAGTGTGTAACGGATGGTTCTCACCAACCCTAGATAGGCGAAGGGTAGATGATGGTCCAAGAAACTGAATTTTGTTTTTAAATTCCCCTTTCTCCCTCTTATTTTTGGGGCCATAATTGGAGAGAAGCTCTACCTGTTTGGCGCTTGACTTTCTCAATTTATTTGTGGTCCATTTTCTTTCTAGGTGTTGGGTTCGAGAAATAATGTAACATCTTTATGATGTAAGACATTAGATACAAGTCTCTTTTATATTTTTGAAATAGTGTATTAAGTGTAAAAAAATATGAGATTGAGTGAGGTTTTGATGAGAGGTGAAATGTATGTTTGGCTAGTGGAGAGCCACATCATTTTAAGGGTTACTCTTATTGTTAATATGGGTACCTCATTATATTTCACAACTACTTTGAGTGTTTTTTCAGTATTTTGGAATCTTGTTTGTGTGAGAAAAATATTTTTCTTGGGTTAAGCTTAGCTATATCTATGAATTCCCAAGACAATGTTTGTTTGTTCGTTGGTAGGTGTTGAGGTGGATACCTTATTATATTACATGATTGACTGGTGGAGTGGCATGTGTTGACTAGTAGTGTGTTGGGTAGTTGTAACGATGTAACAGTTCCTATAGGTGAAAAGCCTATATGGTAGTAAGTTGTGTGTCGATTGAGTATTACTAGGTTACAACGTTGTGCTTTGGTGAGATGCCTATGTGTTTATGTGCCATGTGTTAGTTGGGTGTTATAGGTCGCAATATATATACATATTAGGAGTTTATGCCATTAGTAGTCAATGACACCACGTGGTGATAGAGCTCTAGGGTCATGCTTCGATCTACTCGGATCATATAGCATAGGGAAAAAGGTCCCAACTAATAGAGGTATTTAGGCTTATACTTTGCTATCGAGTTATATCAGTTTATTTTATTTTAATGGATTGATTGCTACTGAGTTGTTTCTATAAGGAACCCAAGGATTTTACCACAAAGACAAGGGTTTTATGTAGGTTTATCTTGTGACATACTGTGTAATATATGATGCATGTTGTGAGAGTACAATCGTCATTAAGTAAATATGTTCCCACATATAAGGTCATGAAATGATTGGAAATCCTTTACAATATGTATATTTGATTCACATATTATGCGATGTTTTCCATATATATGTATGTTGTTAACCTGGGTAGGATCCTGTAAGGCCTACAATCACTAGTGTGTTTACCATAGATTTTTTTTCTTATCTATTGGTTGTTTTTGTTGTGTGTTGAATCAAGCATGTTGTTTTGTACTTCTGTTGGGCTATTTTCTTATTTCACACTTTGAGGCTTGCTTGGCAAGTTGGAATAAAGCTCACAAAAAATTTCATGGGTTGGCATTTCCACCGCTCATCTTGGTCCTAGAGGCCTATTTGGGTCAGAAAAACTATTGACCTATATGCAATTGTTCCTATGTATGGAACTCTAAAAAATCCCTTGCTAGGGATCTATGTTAGATGCTTAGGTGACTTTCAAATAATCACAAATGCATAGTTCCAAATTCCAATGGCATCTTTCTTGGATTATTCAATTGCAATGACAAACCTATTGTTGTCCTACAACTATACTAGTCTACTCCTTCTTTGATTCTTATTTATAGCTCCAACTATCAATATGTCTGAATGATGATTTTTTTGCCTCTATTTATTATCTATCAATTCTTAGGATGGCTGACCATGATTATCTTTATCTAGAATTTAATTGATCATAGTGTATACTCTGGAGGTTTGCATATCTCTAATATTTATCCACAAAATGGGGCTAACCATCATTAA
Source organism: Hippophae gyantsensis (assembly GCA_030763125.1). Taxonomy (NCBI): domain Eukaryota; kingdom Viridiplantae; phylum Streptophyta; class Magnoliopsida; order Rosales; family Elaeagnaceae; genus Hippophae; species Hippophae gyantsensis. The sequence goes on along the minus strand of CM061029.1, from coordinate 18,226,448 downwards.
GCTCATATTTCACAAGATAAATGAATACATTCTTACACGCTTAAAACATAGATTCACAAAGGGAAGTGATTATCATAGAGCATGCCTGATGGTTACCCAAAACACGAAGATAAAGGCAATAATACTATACTTACAATTGAATCAATGTAGCTAGCTTGTATACTCTTGACTACAATCGTGCATGTGATTAAAAGTTATCATCATTTTTTTTTCTACAGATCTTGCTATAGTCATTTAGTGATGCCATACAGATAACTAGTGATTACATCCAATACTTTACTGCATTATCTCTAACTGAAAAGTGCCCCCTTCATTATGATGAGGCTAAACCACCACCTTATAGTGCAGTTATGAGATACATATTACTATTAATCATTGACCATGCTTTACTTAGTATGTGGACATCTATTTTAAGGGGAAATAATTAAGTGTACATGAATCCATATATCAAGTACCTTATTGCCTACAAACCTAGTATGGAACTACTAATGTTAAATAATATTAGACTGATACAAGAATGCTTAAATGAATGTTTATTTTATTAAATAAGTAAAATAATATATTATACATATGTAATCTACATGGGTTTTATGGCATACCACATAACAATAGAATGCAAGCCATCAATGGAATATATAAGCATATAATCTTTCATTTGCCTAAGATACTTGAGTATATGCTTCAAAGAATATGAGTGTTTCTCACTTGGATTCCAAGATTTTATTTTTGAAGCATAAGGTTTGCACTTCTCATGATCATACTCATATTGTTGCATTTTATACGTAAAACAATATTGAGGACAATAATCGAGATATAAAGATTCTTGAGGAAATTTTTGTACATGTATTATTAGATAAAGACATATTTAGCAAGGTTGAAATATATTGTTCTTTTCTTTAATGTTGGAAGGATCTAATTTTTGCTAATTGAAAGAAATATAAGATATGTGTTAGCTTTAATATGAAGTTGATATAGATCAAAAAGTGAGACATATGATAATTAATTGAAATAAATTAGAAAATGAAGAAAATGAACAAGGGTAATGACATCAAACATGAAATAACGAGTGCAAGAAAACTCTAAGACTTTCATTGTAAAATTTAATGCAAGTTCAATCATTGTTTTACATACTTTTATACTTAATAAAATTATAATTTAGGCTAGTTACAATGCTCTTAATTATTTAGAATACAAACTACAAGTCCTATAGTCCTTTGTGTTTGTATGTTGGCTTTCCATACGCAAAACACATAGTTCATTTATTTTACTCAATGTTTTTTCTTTCTTTATGTAAGGTTGGTTATATCGGATTAGTAATGCATACACACACTAAGTTAGGAACACTGTGATGGAAAGCATGTATAGACACATCACAGGGTTTGTTCTCAGAGTGCACATGCTAGGTGAAGTGTTATGGTTTTTGGAAAGCGAGCATGCAAGTGAGCCAATGTGGTCACTCATGTTTTTTGTTTGAGTTCGGTATGAGTATTTATGGAAATTACTTGAAATTGTTTTAGAAAAAAAATATGAATTTTGGCTCTTTGCCATATCCCTCAACAAAGCCGTGGAGAAGGTGGTTAGTAAGGACCATGGTGAGGCCATGGAAAGGTTGGCCATGAGCTTGGGTAACTTTGTTAAATACCTCTTACCTTCTAGTTTATTATGCAAAACATATGCGAAGCTTTGATAAATTAACATCTCATTTTTCTATTTCCAGATCACTATTACCTTGAGTGTTATTAGTAATTAGTGAGGAGATAATAATTTAACACAAATAATTGTGAGAATAATCAAGATCATGGAGGTGCATGAGAGACAATGATGAAAATATCTATAACATAAATAATTATGAGAATAATCAAGATCCTGGAGATGCATGAGAGACAATGATGGAAACATCCATGTTTATGGATATATTGAAAATTAGGAATGATAATTTTGAAAAGAATTATGAATCCTGAAAAGAATGGAATCATAATTCCTAAAGTTCATAACCTTGAAAAGGTTCATCAAACATATACCTTAGAATCTGGTGATAAGATAATGGTAGCCCATCCTCCAGTCATTAAAATATCAGAAAAGGTACAAGTAGTTCCTTACAAAGGAAACTCAACAAAACTAGAGTTACAAGCCATAGACGATTCTGTGAGTCAAGTTTTAGAACAAGGAAATTACACCAACTTATTCTTACAAACAGTTGGGAGTCAGTTAACAAGAATTGAAAAATCAGTTCAAAAGTAGACTGAAAATTTTCCATCTACTTCTAAATATAAAAAAGAAGTCAAACTAGCCTTTTTTAAACCTACTTCAGAGTTTAAATTAAGGAAAGAAGACAATTTAGAATTCTTAAAAGAATTATTAGAAAAATGTCTAAATTAGACACTACAGATAAAGAAAAATCTATACGAATGCTTGAAGGAGATCTAAATGAGATATCTGAAAAAGAGGTAGATGAAATTTATCATTATCTGAAAGAATCTTCTAAAAATGATTCTATAGAAATAAATAAATTGGAAAGACCAATTCTAGTTTACAAAGCAAAGCCTTATTATCCTAGGCAATCTCCAGTTGATTTACAAATTGAAGAAGAGCTACCAAGTAGAATAGTATATTCTGGTAGTACCATTCAAGAATGGAGTATAGACGGACTATCTGAATATCAAATTATTCGGGTAATTAAAATTATGCTTATGTATGCAACTACAATCAAGTTTCAAGGAAACCCAGATAAGCAAGAAGGATTAGCAATAATAGCTGGCTTTGTTGGACAATTACAAGCCTGGTGGGATACTCACTTAGATCCCCAAGAATGTCATACAATTCTTAGCTCAATTAAGCAAGAAGTAAATGAAAATGGTGATGTTCTCCAAACAGAAGACTCGGTCAACACACTGGTCTACATAATATTGTTGCACTTTGTGGGAAGTACAACTTTGCAACAAGATAGAAGTCATGAACAACTTATAAGCTTAAGATGTCCTACTATGTCACATTTCAAATGGTATAAGGATGTTTTCTTCTCTAAAGTTTTCATAAGAGAAGACTCTAATAGCGACTTCTGGAAAGAAAGATTCATTGTAGGGTTACCTACCCTATTTAGAGATAAAATTCGTGCAAGACTCCCAGCCAAACATGGTAGTTCCATACCCTATGGTATGTATACATCTGGAGAATTACCCACTAAAATAGTGGCAGAAGGATTAGCATTCTGTACTAATATGAAGCTCAAAAGACAAATGGACAAAGAAAGAATCCAAAGCAAGCAAGCCTTATGAGACTTCTACAAACAGTATGGGTATCAAAATATCCTTAAAGGATTATATCAAAATAAAGCCCATAAATCCCATAAGGCTTATAAAAAGCCTTGGTTTAAAGAATCAAGAGCTTATCCTTCTAAAAGAAGGAAAAAATCTAAAAGATTTAATTGGACTAAAAAGCCCAATAATGAAGCCCAATTTGCTAAAAGTAAAAATAAAATACCCACTTGTTATAAGTATGGAAAACAGGGACACTATAGCCCAAATTGTAGAATTCAACAAAAAGTCAATGAATTAAATATTGACAAGAAACTTAAAAATCAGTTTCTACAAATACTCTTAACAGAGCAATCTTCTGAAAAAGAAGATAACGAAGAAGATTATACTAGATCCTCATCTTCCTCATCTCAAGAAGATGAAACAAGTCAAGAAGACCATGAATGCGATTACTATAAAGCCATCATTAAAATGAATGGTTTAGACTTAAATGTCTTAACAAAAGAAGAAAATTTCATTCTGGATATTATAGACAAAATTCAAGATCCAGAAGAAAAAAGAAAAACCTTAGCAAGATATATAGAAGTTGCTAAAGAAGAAGTCCCTCAAAGAAAAAATAAAAAGAGATTACAAGCTCAAATACAACAACATCAGCAACAATATTCCTTCAATGAAATCCTTAAAAGGGTTAGGAATAATCCTCCTGGAATTCAGGAACCAATAGTAAGTGATCTCAGAAAAGAGATTAATCAAACTAAAAAAGATCTTAAAGATCTAAAAACAAAAGTTCAGATCCTTGAACTACCACAGTGTGTTCAAACACCGCTCATCTTTGAAAATGAGATAGATAATAGAGAAGAAGACTTTAATGATCTCTTAGAAGAAGTCCCAACAATTCTTACTGAAAAGGGGAAAGAAGTTCTCATAGAAGGAGAAAATTCTAATCTAGAATTTGTTGATATGCACTTTGTCAACTCCTTAGACAGTCATAAATCACAAATGGTACTCAAAAGTGACCATTATAATCAATAAAGAATATTCTTTTAATGCAAAAGCCCTAATTGATTTAGGAGCTGATTTAAATTGCATTAGTGAAGACATTGTACCTATAAGGTATTTTACAAAAACCACTCAAGTATTAAATACTACTAATGGTAGAAGAATGCCTATACATTATAAGCTGTCTAATGCAGTTGTATGTAACAATAGAGTATGCCTAGAAACTACATTTTTTCTAAGTAAAGAATTATCAAGAATGGTAATTCTAGGCACACCATTCATCAATATGCTATATCCTTTCAAAACTATGACAGAAGATATCAAAACAAAAATTGATGGATATCCTATTATTTTTAAGTTCAGAAAAGAACCTTAGATACATGAAATAAATTGCCTCAAAGGTAAGATTACTGAAAAAGAAAAAAATTATTTTTTCCTTAAAAGAAGAAGTGAATTTTAAAACAATTCAGCAGAAGATTTTCTCTAAAGAAATACAAGAGAAAATTCAATCTCTCAAAGAGAAATTTGAAAAAGAAATATGCGTTAAAATCCCTAGTGCATTTTGGGAAAGAAAGAAACATGTGGTAGAATTTCCATATGAACTAAACTTTACAGAGGCCCAAATCAATACAAAGGCCAAGCCCATCCAAATGAATGAAAGACACTTACTCATATGTAAGTAAGAAAGAGAAGACCTTCTAAAAAAGAATTTAATAAGGCCCAGTACTTCTCCTTGGTCCTGCCCAGCATTCTATATAGAGAACAATGTTGGAATTGAGAGAGGAGTTCCTCAACTCATGATTAATTATAAGCCCCTAAACAAGGTGCTTAGTTGGATAAGATATCCATTACCCAATATAAAAGACTTACTTAGTCAACTAAACAAAGCTCTACTATTCTCTATATTTGATATGAAAAATGGATACTGGAAAATACAAGTAGCAGAAAAAGATCGATACAAAACAACATTTACTATTCCATTTGGGCTTTATGAGTGGAATGTTATGCCATTTGGGCTTAAGAATGCCCCAAGTGAATACCAGAGAATTATGAATGATATTTTCAACCCTTATTTAGGGTTCACTATTGTCTACATAGGCGATGTTCTAGTCTACTCAAATACAGTAAATCAACACTGGAAATGGTTAGAAGTGTTTTTTAAAATAGTTAAGTCCAATGGGCTTGTTGTATCATCTAAAAAGATGAAGCTATTCCAGACCCAAGTAAGGTTCTTAGGTCATAACATAGAAGATGGATTTATAAGTCCTATTGAGAGATCAATAGTCTTTGTAGAAAAGTTTCCTGATGAAATAAAAGACAAGAAACAACTGCAAAGATTCTTAGGGAGTCTTAAATATATTGTAGATTTTTATAAAAATCTTGCACAAGATGCCAACCCATTATTTCAAAGACTAAAAAAGAATCCTCCAGAATGGAATATAGCTTGCACAACAGTTGTCTAAAAGATCAAGCTTTGAGCTAAAGAGCTCCCATGCCTAGCTTTATCTGATCCTGAAGCTCCAAAAGTAATGGAGAATGATGCTTCGGAGTTAGGCTATGGAGGCATTTTGAAGTAGAAAATTCCTATAAAAGAGGTTTTAATAACATATACCTCAAGCACCTAGAAACCAGCTTAGAAAATTTATTCTACAATCAAAAAAGAAATATTAGTCATTGTTCTGAGCATTAATAAATTCCAAGATGACCTTCTAAATAAGAAGTTTTTACTTAGAGTTGATTGTAAAAGTGCTAAAGAAGTACTTTATAAAGACGTCAAAAATCTAGCATCAAAATAGATTTTTGCTAGGTGGCAAGCCATCCTATCTATATTCGATTTTGATATCGAATATATTAAGAAGGAAGATAACTCACTCCCAGATTTCCTCACTAGGGAATACTTACAGGGCCATGAAGAAAACAAATTATCTTCAGGCACTAAAGAAAGAAAAGGCTCTTCAAAAGGAGTACGAATGGCATAAGATCACCCACAAATCTATCATCTCAATTGAAGATAAAGATATGGCCAAATCACCTGAATAGGTAGCTAATATATATCTTAAAGATAATTTACCAGCAAATATTACCCCTAAATCCAAGGAATATTTTGAATTAATCTTAAAAGAAACTAATTTGGTTGATATAATTCATAATATGAGAAATTCTCATGAAATTACTTATTGAACTTTTAAGATAAAAAATATTTTATCTAAATTAGATTGGAATTCTAAATTATTCGTTAGATAAAGATTTAAAAATAAAAGGATGAATCCAGTCTCATATGACTATTTTGATTATATACAGGCGTGGAAAACACACTCTTCTAACAAAACTCAAAGAAAACCCATACGTGGTTTATCCAGTTTTTAACAGGGGATCATTATGCCTTTAATGATTTTCCTACTTGGTTCAGAGATTGGTTCTCATTTTTCGGGCCAACTAAAGATATATTTCCTCAAAAGGTTTTAGAAGCTTTTATATTATTTGAAGAGTTTAATTCAAACTCTTCCAAAAATGAAGATCATTCATTATTGTTCTTCTTTACATTATATATAGTCCCATGGATATGGAAATGGGATTATGTAGTAACTCATTGTGATGAAATCTATTGTCTTATAAGACAATCATGGGGAAGATGGTGGGATAAAACTCCACTAGAACAGTTTGATAATGTTAAAATTATTGAATTATTCCAAGCACTTAAAGTGAAAGAAAGTATTGACCCTAAACCACTTAAGGGTAAAACCAAAGTAGAAATTGTTATAGAAACCCTAAAATAAAAGGGAAAAAGTGACGAGTATATCTCTAAAAAATTAGAGAGATTATGTTCTGAAGAAGAAGAAGAAATCTCCACAAACTCTAATGAAAAATTAGATCTAGAGCCTTCTAAAAGTGATTTACATATGGCCATCTCAAGCTAGAAGCCAAGCCAACCACCCACTAAAGAAAGTGGACGACATCATAGGAGCCAACAAAGCACTATAGATAGACGACTCTAAAACTTAAATAGGGACACACCACCAGACAAAGGGCCCACTCTTCACATGGGAGAGCATATGCTTTTAAGAAAAGTCTTACTAGACTTATCTTGTGAATTATTGTATTTTGTTTTTTTAGATAAGCCTCTTTATCTATATAAGGCTCTTAGACTTCTAAGTTTAGTATCCGAATAATTTTATATATTTTAGATTTTTAAATTCCGCTAATACTCTCTGTAATATATTCATACTAATAAACATCCTTTAGTTAATATATCTTTTCTATTTTCTTTATTGTTTTTTAACTTAGCAGATCCTGGTCATATTTGGTATGAGAGCCATCTAAGTTGGAAAAGATAGTAGAATTATAGTTTGTAATCTTAATAATCTTGTTATTAAAAGAGACATTTTATTTGATAAATTAAGATGTCTTTTCGTATGAATTTATATGGTATGTGGTGAGGTTGTAGGACTGATTACACCTCAGTGTTAAGTCTTCCTCTGTATAAGATTGGTTACTGTAGATCAATAATGCATACATGGAATTAATAAGGAACATTGTGATTGAAAGCATGTTTACACATACCACGGGGTTGGTTTTCATAGTATACATGCTAGGTGGAGTTTTGTGGTTTTTGACGAGCTTGTGTATGAGTGAGCCAATGTTTTCGCTCTTACTTTTAGTTTGATTATAATGTGGGTATTTATGGAAATTAATTGGCATTTTTTGGACAAAAAATTTGATTTTTGGCACCTCGCCACTCCTTTCGACAATGCTATGGTGAAGTGGTTGGCCAGAACAATGGTGAGGTTGTGGCGAGGTTAGCCATGAGATTGGGTAACTTCTATAAATACCCCTCTCTTCTTGTTTATTATCCAAAAAATATGTAGTAAAGCTCTATCATATTGAATCATTATTACCCTAATTATTGTTAGCTATTGGTGATTCGTGATTGTGTAGGAAAAACTATGCTTTTGAATGGTGAGTACTTGAGGTGATGTTTATAAGTGGATATGTGTGAGGAGCCCGTGTGGCTGTGAGTTGTGTGTTGGCTGAGTGTCGTGGGTAAAATAACATGCTTCAGTGTTGAGCTCAAGACTATTTTACTTTCTATGTCAAACACAACATTAAGAGATTGGGCAAGTTGTTTTACTGTGATGTCAAATTGTTAGTTGTGTACATACATGGATTGTATGCGTGTTCTTCATGCACGATATCGACCATTTGCGGCTACGCTATGGCACGATTGATTGTTAGCGCTCAGTGATCGAGGTAGCCTCGAGGTTTATTATACTCACTCTTCACTTTATTGATCTATGGTTTCTAATCACACCATATGGTGTTGGCTTTAGAGGAAAGTCAAGTTTGTGTGTCAAACCAATTTGTTACGGAGGTAGTAAGTAAGGGCAGCAATAGGCTATTCAGATAGTAGTATTGACTGATAAGGTAATAGGGTTATTATTTCTATCAGGGTTGTAACTGTTTTATTTCTTAAATAAGCAACTCGAGGATGTTACCACATAGATAGAGGTTTTATATGAGTTTACCTCATTATATCTAGTGTTTTGGATGCTATATTGTTTGGCTACTACAATCTTAGTTTAAATTGTGTATGATTCTACATATTGAGGTTAAAACTCTAATTAGAAACTATTACCTACTTTTTGATTACTTATAATATTCTTGCAGCTTATTTACTACCTGTTTGTGCTTTTTTGTACTACTACTATGAGTATTAGTTAAGTGTTTATCTTTCTATTGTATGCATGTTTAGGTAGAGTCCTTAAGGAGTTTGCATCTCATTAACATGATTGTGTGCATATTTCGGTAGAGTCTTTCATGTTCGTATACATGATTAGATTGTTGTGTTAGTATAATTTGAGTTTCTATCATGTATGTGCAAGCATATTAGATTTAGACTCTGATTAGAAAGCTTATTTGTTTCATGTAGTTGCATGCTTATAGCTTTTTGTTTATTGCTTTTACAATAATAAGTTAATATGCATGTTTTTTGATTAATTTACATTGCTTCTATAGTTTATCTACATATGAGTTTGGTGTGAGTCTCTAAAGAGTTAATAACTCCTTACTCTAATTGTATACCAGGTATTTGCACTCTTTCTCTTAATAAGTTGTGTCGTGTTTGATCCCATGTTGTGAGATTACAGTTATCATTTACTAAATGTGTTTTCACATACAAAGTCTTGAAGTGATTGAAAATCATTTTTTGTTCTAGTATGCATTCTTGTCTCACATGTTTTTTGTTGTTTTTGGTGTTTATTCTTGTTTTTGGTCTGAACATGAGCCTATGAGGCACATCATCACTAGTTTGTTTATTTCAATTTATTCTTTCTTATTACTAGTTGTGTTTGTTATGTGTTAAATTGAGTATGTTGTCTTGTATTTTTGCTGTGTTATTTTCTTAATTCACATTTATGAGATTTGTTTGGCCGAATTGGTCTAGAACTCGCAAAAAGATTTCATAGGTTTTCATTTTTATCCCTCATCTTGGTTTCGATTGTCCATTTGAATTGGAAGAATAATTAACTTTTTTGTAGTTATTTCTATGTATGGAATTCTCATAAACTCATATAACAAACTGTTACACTGAATTGGTTGACCATCGGAATCAAGGGCATTGTAACTAGCATATACTATCATTTAGACTTTCATGGCTTATGAATTTTTGGACAAAAAGTTTCACATATTTTGAGATAATGATTAGTATTGTTATTATCACCTTAGTTATTCTATAATTTATTAAAAAAAATTATTTTATTTATTAATTAAATAATAAATTATTAAAATTTAAAATACCGATAATTATCTAAATATTAGATATATGTTCACTTTAATATATAACAATAACAATATTATACTTTTAATTAAACACAATTTATTGTTAAATATTTTGAACATTTAACAAATTAGCATGTGCTGATTAGTTTAATAAAATCCAAAAATCACATTTGCACGGATATGTAATATTTACGGGGGCAATAATGATTATTAATATATAAAAAAATGAGAAATTTAATTTAAAATTTATAGTATGATAAAATAAATGATCTGAGACAATTTCTTTATAAAAATATCATATGCGAATCTCCCTTTGAGTAAAATACTTGTTTAAAATCAAATAAGGTACATAAATCTCAACCTAAAATGGCCCTATTATATTTATTCTGACGATAAGAAGATGAGGGAGATAATAATTTCACACAAATAATTGTGAGAATAATCAAGATCTTGGAGGTGCATGAGAGACAATGATGAAAATATCTATAACATAAATAATTGTGAGAATAATCAAGATCATGAGAGACAATGATGGAAATATCTATGTTTATGGATATATTGAAAATTAAGTTTTATAAAAATATCAAATATGTTATTGGTATATGCAGAAATTCACGTGAAAATAAAAAAAAATGAAAAATTGTTTAAAGTATTGAAATTTTAAAAAATAATTTAAGTGTTAGATAATTAAATAATATTACATCCAATATAATGGTCTTTCCAACAAATTAATAATTATATACTAAATAAAAGAGTAACTTAAATGAAAATAATATTTTTTAATATTAAAAAAATTAATCAATAATTATATCTAAAAATATTGTTTATAGAGTTAAAGTTCATGTTATCTTATTAATATTAGTGACTAGTTGAAGACTATTTGAATATAATGATTAATAATATATGAATATGTTGATATCTTTTTATTGTTTTTACATGAATAAAACATTATGGGTTAACCCAACAATTAGTAAATTCTTCTGGAGGGTATGCTACCTAGAAGATCACTTTCATTCATATTAACAATCGTTGGTAAACTTGTAGCTATAATTTTGTCGTTTAATTCTAACATATTATCGTATCCTTCCATAGAGTATCATTGTGTATTTCTTTCTAATAACACATCTCACCTCTACACTATGTTCTTCATCTTGCATAACATGTGTATAGTTAGTTTGATAAGTGAATGAATATTATCTATGATTAAAAAAAAATCTAAAAATTTATATTACAAAAATTTCAAAATAATTCAATAATATCTCCATTTTTTTTTAAACATTACACTCGAAAAATTGTCATATTTATATTGTAGATATTATTTATAAAATCTCTAAAATATTCAATCATGTCCCCATAATTTAATTAAACAAATATTATATAATCATATTCATATTAAATTTTACGAAATATAAAATTATTCATGATATATTGAAATATCTCATGATATTCTAATTTATCATAAGAGATGAATAAATTGCCTCTTAAACAACAATTTTATCATTTTTTTTAATATTCCATGAAAGTTGCCATCACCATATTTATTCATTTTGTGAAATTGTCTATTTTGTTTTTCGTCAAACAATTGTCCATATTAGAATTTTTTTCCTTCTTTTTTTCCCACAAGGCTGAAACATATTCATGTAAAGGCCAAAAATGAGAGGAGCATGTGAACCCTAATTAATATTTCTTCTTCATATAGAAAACTTTTTCTTTCTTTTTGAGAATGAATTTTTTTTGTTTTGTTTTGATTTTTGTTGTTTAATTAGGAGGAAAAATAGAAAATAGAGAGAAGATAATAGAATTTACGAGAATTTATATATTGGAGGAGAAACATATAGATAGAGAGAACGTAGTGATTTGAACTCAAAATAGCACCCCGCTGTATGTTTTACATAATTCAACTTGCCTAAAATAATATGTTATCTTCTATATCTATGCAGTAATTAGGAGCATATGGACCCCTCTGAATTAAAAATGTAATTTTACTTATAATTTTTTTTTTGTAATTTTCATGAAATTTCTTAACACGTAATATCTATTTTAATTTTATTTTAAGCTCGTATTATAAATATAAGATATTTTAAACTCAAATTTTATATATAAAATATCCCTTAAAATTTATAACAACAATAATAGCACTATTAACACTCATTCATGTCTTCCAATTCAAGACAATGGTGTTATTTTTATTATTATTAGTTTTAAGTATGTTATTTTAAATAATTTTCTTATCATTTTTTTTTGTAAAAATTCTATAAAATTGTAACAGAATTCATATTTTCATAATTCTTTGGTCAAAAAATTTAAGTGTTAGTTTTCACACTAATATTTAATTTTTTTAGTTACGAATTTTCGTGCAAATTTTATATTATTAATATTTTATCACTATCCCTTTGAATTTAATTGTTAGATCATATACAAATATAATTTATATATTATGAAGATAAATGAATATACATTATTTATAACATGTATATATAATATATATTTACATGTTATTTTAAATTCAAGTCAATTATATACAATTTACATATCCTATTTAAATTTAGAACACTAATATAATGAAAATGAGAGAAACCAATAACTAATGTACAATTTACAAATGCATACTAATGTGTCTTATTTATGGTTCAATAAAGTAAAATATTAAGAATAGCATATGTAATTATTATAAATATAAAAATATTATTTTATCTATTTTATGTGTAATTTATATTTTTATATATACTAATCAAGTTCACATATTTCCTACGTGTTAATTTATTACTTAATTAATAAAAAATAAATCAAAATACTTTTTCTTAATAAATAAAAGAAACAATAGATAAGTGTAGTTCAAACTTAGTTTTATGATTGTTGAGATCATAGTCATACCAGCCGATGTAACTTAAAGTAAATAACATGGTATAAATAATAATAATTAATTATAATTTAATTTATATTATTTAATTAAAAATATTAAGTATTAAGATAATTAAAAGAAAAAATGATAATTATTTATATTTAATATAAATAATGTTGCATTAAAAAATAAATAATTTTAATTTAGATAATTGTCAGTATTTTAGTTAATAATAATTTATTATTTAATTTATATTAATTAATTAATAAAAAATATATTTATAATATAAAAAATTATCAATATTTTAGCTATTAATAATTCATTACTTAAATGATAAAAACAACAAGATTTAAGATAATTAACTAAAAACTAATAATTATTTATGTTATTTAAGATAAATAGTATCATATAAAAAAGATAAATAATTTTAATCTAGATAATTGAAATTATTTTAGCTATAATAATTTTTTATTTTATTTATATTACTTTTTTGATAAATAATAAGACTTGATAATTAACAAAAAGGAATGATAATTATTATGTGTTACTTAATATTAATAAACTTGTATAAAAAATGTAAGCAATTCAATCTAGAAATTTGTCAAGACATTTAACATAAATAAACTTGTAGAAAGAAAAGATAAATAATTTAACTATTAATAATTTATTGTTTGATTTATATTATTTAGTTGGTAGAAAATAAGATTTAAGAGAGTTAACCAGAAAAAATAATCTTTTATGTTACTTAATAAAATAACATTTTATGAAAAAAGATAAATAATTATTGATATTTTAGTTATTAATAATTTATTATTTAATTGATAAAAAATATAAATCATAATTAATTAATATAATAATTAATAGTATTAATAGTAAGGAATCTAACATTTATTGGAAATTTAATATACAAATTTATAGCGTAATTAGATAAAATATACATATAGATAATAGATAATTTTAGCTAATGTAAATTTTTTTTTTTTTTTTTTGCTAGGAACCTTTTAGCCACTTGTGTAGAGAACAATATCTAAAGCATTGCATATGGTAACCGTTCTTAGTACTAAAAATGATTTAAACAAATTTCTTTAACAAATCATTTTTAATTATGGAATTAAGTCAGTTCAATACTCATGAATATTTTTTATTGAACTTGATTTTTCCTTAATTTTAATAATTATTCATTAAATTTAAATTTAAAAATATTATAACATATACACTATTAATTACTTTAAATTATTATAAAATTATAATGATTTATTAACCTAATATTTATCATCCTAAGGTGCCCGGATAATTATATGTTTATATTGATCCTTTCAAGGAAACTGCTCGATGAATTTGTGTTCTTTCTTTAAAATAAAATAATAATAAAAGAAAACAAAGTTGTCTCCTTGCTGTTTTAAAGTTTTATAAATTAACGTGTATTATTGTCTTTTAGCTTTAGAGAGATAATTAATTAGATAAGAGATATAGAGATTTATAGATATATAGAACTAGAATGTTGGTTTTTTGAAAATTAAAAATAAATAAATAATGTTAGAAAAAGGTGAAGATGCTAATATTCTTCGTGTTGTTGAGTTGGAAAGAATGGGAAGATGATGGGAGAAGGATTCTTATCACATGCTTGCTTCAAAAAAAGCAAGAAGAAAGCAATCATATCTCCAAGTGTTGTAGGATTCCAAATCTAATACACTTTTAATAAACTAATCTGTTTCAACGTGGATGCTCCTTTAAAATATTCTGTTGACTTGAAGCCAAAAAGTCTAATTAAGTCATGTTTTACAACCATTATTAAAACTACTAATATAATTTCAACTTTTCTTTTTTTTTCTTTCTTTCTTTATTTTTGGGGTTTAGAACCATTATTAAAAGTACTAATATAATTTCAACTTTTTTTTTCTTTCTTTATTTTTGGGTTCATCTTGTGGAATGGAGTTTCACAATATTTAAAAAATATTAGGCTTAAACATCATTTTTAAAAGAAAAAGTAAATGCATGTTAATTACATTATATTAAATATTTTAATAATATAATTTTATATTATAAATAATAAAAAATTTAATACATATAATTATATTGAAGACTTTACTTAACAAATTTTTCAAAAGTAAAAATGTCATTGCTAGACCCTTACAAGGTATTTTTGTTGCATAATGATACAATATTGATTGAATAAATTTTGTAAACTCATGTATTTGGCACATATGATAGTAAGTGTATCAAGTAAAAATTTAGTAACGGTAGTTGATGTGAGTCTAAATCGTATTAAATATTTTATCTAATATATCTAAAATTTTAATTAAAATGATATGTTTTAAATATTTCTTTCATCTCAATTTAAAAATATTTTTTATTTTTAAAACGTAAGAAAATATAAAAATAAATTAAATATTAATTTAAATAAATTTTTATAATAAAATTATTTTGATAGATAATAAAATTACATAAAATAAATTAAATTTTTTTAAATATAAATTATTTTATTAAAATATTTTTCATCAATTTTATATATAATATTATATAGAATATTATTCACAAACATATATACTTTAAGTTATTTTTTTAGTAACTTTTTACTTTAAACAATTAACATAAATTTTTGTTAAAAAAAATCAAACATCCATTCATCTATTATTCTCATATTCAAATAATTTTCCATTAAAAATTTCTTAAAAAAAAGAAAAAATAAACAAAAATAACACTTGTTAATAATAAAGTCATTAGAGGTTTACAAAATGTATATAGTTTATTTGAGTATTTAAAAGATCTTAGACTTATGATAACTTGATGATAAGGAAGTTTAAGTTATATATATAAAAAAAAAACAATTCTATGTAGCACTAACAGGATATTAAAAGTAGTTAGATGAATAGATTATAAGTTATTGATTAGATTTTATTAAAATATAAATATAAATATAAATTAATTTATGGTATATAAATAATATTAAGTAGTATAATATTATTATTATGTTTTTCATATAAAAAAATGAAGGCATTAATTTGTAATAATTAATTTTTTTAAATTTTATCTTTTTTTTTATAATTTATTTAATATAAAATTAGAAAAAGTAAGTAAAAAAAAAATAAAAAAAAAATGAGAAAACAGAGCTTTTTAATTGTCATTCAAATTTTATCTCAAATACGCTATTATTATAATTGCGAAAGTTTAAAAATATTTAAATAGATGTTAAAGTTTAAAAATAGGTTCTGCTTTAATGAGAAGTATAGTTATCTGGATACCCCATTTTCCCCCTCCTATTACTTCCTCAATCCTCTTAAACAATCAATATCTCTCCTAGCTACTTCCACAAGTACCCTTGTCATTACCATCACCTACCGTTAGCGTTGTCATTTATAATCTCTTTATTACACCGCCGTCATCCAACCAAACCATCTTTTGATTTTCAGCCGATTATAGTGTTAAATTTATTTCACAACAAAAGCGACCAAATTAAAGTGACTATGTATGACCAAAATTGATAAAATATAATCATAATCATCTAAAATTAGCCTAAACGACTAAAATAGTTATTCAAAGTTGTGATATTGTAAAGTTTAGTTGGCAACAAAATTTTAATATGATCAAATTCAATCAAAATTGTTTTTGAAACTATCAAAAATGACCAAAAATTATAAAACAAATATACGGTGATGAATACCTTATTTTTTAGAATCTAATTTAATAATATAATTAATTTAAATTTATTTGAATTTAAATATATCAGATTTTTTAAATCGTATAAGGTTAAATTTATAATGAAATTTAATTATAAATTATTATAATATATAAAGTATAATCATAACTAATAAAATAAAAGGATGATAAGTATGATTCTATAATTATTAAATTATTATAAAGATTTAATTTTTATATTTATTTTTAAAATAAAATAATAATTTAATATAATTATATTATATATAATATTTATTATAATATATTATAAAATAAAATATATATTTATCTTTAACTTTAATAATAATTTGATTTAGTTAATATTGAATCGAATCATAAAATCTATCGATATGAATCGAATTTAAAATAATTATATATATTTTAATCTAATTTTTATCTAAATATAAAATTCATTAATTTAATTTTATCTTAATATAATAAATCGAATTAAATTTATTAATTTAAATAAACGATGATATTGTTTTTTTTACCCCTACTATCTACCAGAACACATACCAAATTGAAGCATCATAATGATCCTATTTAATGAGTTGGCTTTAAACTTTGGCAGCCTTTTGTACCTCTTTAAACTTTTATCACTCCTGGAGCCTATTTTATGTAAAGTATTTCTTCAGTCCTTCATTTTAATATTTTCATTTTAACTTTAGATTTTATAATTTTTTTTATTTATCATAAATAAAATTAAAAAATAAATAAAAGAAACTGAAACTAAAACTAAAAATAAAAACAAAAACAGGAGAGCATGTCCTCCCTTCCCTCCCTCCCTCCCTCCCCTCCACCCATTATAGTTTCTCTATATCATCTAGGCTAATAATTTTTTAATTTACAAAATTAGAAAAAATAGTGACGTCACCCATATGAAAATTAATGTGGAATCATCTATCCTAAATCTCACTTACCTCAAGAACTAGCACCCCAAAACCTGAAGGATATTGATCTATATAGGAATGCTCTGACGTCACCCATGGGAACTCAAATGAACAATTCTTCCTTGTGACTAAAACTGTATTAATAGTTAGGTTAGGTTACATGGGATTCAATCACATATAGCCATTCAATTAGATTGAATTGTGATAATCTAATTCTTTCGTTACATTATTTTCTTTTGACAAAGACAAATCAAACCAGTAAAACACATTGATCTAAAATAACAAAGAATCTAAGTTTATTTATTAACAGTAAATTTGATTATGTAACGTCAATAATCTTTTGTCTTTGTCTTGTGTGAGTGTCTTACTCACAAGCACAATCAGTTGGACATACATACATCCTTAGAATTGATTGAGTAAACACTTAAGACTACATAAATACTCAATATATTGTTTATAAATTAACGTGGGTTTTTATATATATGAATTTATTATCCAAAAAAATTAGATGATTTTAAAGTAGTATACATATCTCATCAATGCAAATTATGTTCTTCAACTTTAGGCAATATAAGATACCGTGAAAATATATAAAAGTAATGTCATTTGTGTTAAATATATTAAGATTATGATATTTTCACAATTATTTTTATTAATACGTGGAATGATTTTTTTAACTATATATTTAATTACATTTTATTGATAATATAATTGAATAATTTACCGTTAATGAAAAATATTTGTATCAATAATAATTGAAGTTACGAAAATATTGCTATCTATATGGTAAAAAAATATCTACTTATATGAGATTAAATTTTGTAAATTTTGAGAAATTATATATTATTCCTAAAATAAATAAAATGTTGCTGCCATCGATTATAATAGTTGGTATTTAGTAAATTATTGGGTGGTTTTTTATTCAAGAAAATTTAATGCACTTACAAACTTCGCTAGATGAATACTATTAGAATAATAAATAATTTCTCATAAATTCTAATATATTTGCAAACAACCTTATGCCACGTAACTTAAAGTGTTGATTTAACGACATATTCATAGGAAATTATTTATCATTTAAAATATAAAATTATTACTACTATTTTATTAGAAAACATAAATACTTAATAGTTAATTAAAAAAAAAGCATAATATATTATTAGTATAGAATATTGTTACGAGTAGAATTTTCAAAGAGGTAGGGAGAAGAAGAGAAACTAAGAAAGAATGATATATTGTTATATATTTCTTGTTATTTAATTCTTCCATTGAGTCTGATTATATAGTCTCAATTTACAAGGGTTTACAAGGGGATTTCTTAACTAATTTTAACATTCCAATTGAATTAGTGGTCCTTCTCGTTCGTGCTTCCTGCTTGCATTTCTCGCCATTTGTGGTCCCCATTTTTGTTTATGATTTTTGCGCCTCTTGCGCCCAGCAATTGCTCAGACTGAAACCCAATTAATGTTGGCGAGTGATGCGCCTGGTTGCGCCATAATGAGGTTATTGATACTTATACTCTTGCAGCTATTTTTACTCGTAACATTCCTTCCCTCTTTTAAAATCCTTGTCCTTAAGGATGAAGTTGGGGTGTGAGTTGATAAAGATATATGTTGTTTCCTTATAACTCTGGAATAAATCATCCTCTTACTGAAACTAGGAACTTGCTTATCCCAATCAATTTTGACCCTATATAGATCTTCAATCCAGTAATATTTTGGCTCATAACGAATTCTAACATCATTACAGTTCAAGTTGTTACCATTTCCCTCGAGAATTGTGTTCCAGTTATAGAAGTATGACCAATCCAATTTGAAAACATCAATACAGGCTTTGGCAGCTATTGGGTCCAAGCGGTTTCTAAAACCTTGTGGATGACTAGGTTGGGTGATTCCAAAAGTAGTCATTGCTTGCAAGGTTAAACTAGCTGAGAAATCTATTCAACTAACCATCAAAATATGCGTATAAGATGGGCAAGTAGTGTTTCCAAGTGTCTTCACAATTGTGGAACCAAGAAAAATGCTTGAGGGAAACCCAAAAATGTAATAGCTCCCAATGTGGTAATGCGCAACAAGAGGTTTCTATGCAGCTACATCCGTAATACCAGATAAAACTAGTTGGAGACTGTTTAAAAACACTACACTGCCAAGCCATATTGCGAGTTGGGTAGTTTCTTCAACAACTGCATCACTTGTTGTGAAAAGGTAAGCAAAATAACCTCTTATGGCCTGAGTAACCGTCAACCCTCCAATTCCAATGACCACGGATGTTGCCACAACTATTACCATTAACAATTTTGCTATCTTAGCGTTACTCGCCTCAAGTTCATTTGATACTCTCACATTTGGTGTCATATTAAATCCAAGTGCAATCCTGGTACCCCATCTTTGTATACTTAGTACTATTGAATTGGCATAAACTACTATTAAGGGATTTGGCAAATGATCTATAATGACTTCTGACACCTTTAGGTGCCAAAACTCAAAGCATAACATAACAACAGGAACCCAAAAGAGCTTAACAAGGTTATGTAAGTTAGAAAATACAAACCTTAAGGAACCAGTTCTAACTCCATCTGATTTAGTAGTGAAGATGGACAATAATTGGCCAATAGCATTGAGCCATCAAGATGTATGAAGTACCATAGCAGCTCCAACTAAGTCTCATCTCAGCTTTAGTTTTAGCCACCAAGTCATAGGCCATCCAAGTCTAACTCCAGGCAATTCTCTTATTATCATAGAAACTGAACTTGGTATTGCTGGCACCCTTTGTATTAACCCTACAGCTAGGGGGTTGATGCTCTTGTTGACCACTATAGAAGGCTCTCCTTCTGACTGAGTGTAAGATTTATCCGACAAGGAAAAAACTGGTGTACGGGTTGAAAAATTCCTTTGACCACTACCCAGAACTGTTTTGGCAAAACTATGTTCCAAACTATGATTCCAACCTTGAATTGTTTCCTTCAGGACCATATTGACAACACCACTACTTTGAATCGTGGATGATTTGTTCACTATCAAGCTCAAAGTATCCAAGAAACCATATCTGGGGTAGTCTTGTATTTTCTGAGGGTCTTAATAGCTTGTAAAAGAAGCTTCTCTTTTGAAGCCAACCTTCTGTTATTTACAACGAGAATTCCACAGTCATTTGGTAGCTCCTTAGCACAATACTTGGCAACATAAATTGGTAACAGAGTCTTATGATGGCCCTTACTAGTTTCTACAATAATCTCAGTAGTCGAGTAGGATTTGGCTTCATGAACTAAGGTTTTATGGATTGAAGTTCCTTTGCAAAATTTAAACTTGAGATTCCCGTGTTTCAATTTACAGAGACCATCATAGTGATATAACCTTCCCACTTGACCCTTTGAAAGTTGCCCTAAGAATTCCCACTGTGAAAGTAATGACATTCTTCCATGATCACTTCCCATTTCCTTATTATAACTCAAATCTCCATTTTCAAAAAGTGATCCTTGAAGATTTCTATTAGGCCTATAGTCATAAGTAGGGATTCTAATACTCTTTTCAACACAATAACCCGAAAGGATCACCAAAAATGATGATCTCAACCCATCTAGAATATGTAGCCCTTTTAGAAGCCCTCCTTTTATTTGCAATGACAAGGAATCCAATTTTTTAATAGCAAGTATAACCCGTATAGCCAGAGAGAACTCCTCTGGGAGTACTTCCTTGGTGGAAGAACGAGGGAACCAATTAATCAAGGAACTTAAGTTGGAAATGTTTTCTTCATAGTAAAGAGAACTAATGTTCACGAAAAACACCTTCTTCTCAGCCCAATGTTTTTCAGTAATTTTCCCCCCAAGTGTTTGATTATTATATACCGAAGAAACAAGAGTATTGATGTTACCTCTATGTAGTGTTACTTTAGCCTTAATTGTAGGATGATTAGGAAGGTAGGGTGAGATGGAGATATCCTCAACTTCAGAGAAAACTCTGGTATGCTTCAGAGTTCTAATCGTTGCTGAGGTTTTCGCAACACTTTCAACTAACTCCCGAACGACAAGGGTTCCTTCTGGAAAAACCTCAAGACTTAGATTACGCATCATAACCATAGATGAATTACCAGAAATATCCATAATTGATACAAGAGTGTATCATTTTTGTTTAGTCCTACCATGCCACCGTTGCTAGATCTTACTGAGATCAAACATATGACCTCTTCGGCCCTTATTTCCGGCAGTTCTCCGACCACCTCTGCGAGCACCTCCACCACAAACTCTAAGCCACCTATGCAATTTTGCACAACTGGCATCCTAACGAGCTAGGTATTTCACCTGATATAATTTCTCGCGGTTAACCTTTTCATACGGAGCAACCATTTCTTCGTGGGTTGGGTCTAGAGACTCGTCTAAAGGCTTGAGACAAGCCCATTGCGAGGGAGCCCAATTGAAATCGAAAGGCTATCTTCACGATATGGACTCGCTTTGGGGACCAGTATACGGGCTAATTTTGGGAGCCCAGTTTGTAGTGACCCACCAAATCTCCATTTGGGTTCTAAACAAGTCATCGTCTTCTCTTTTTGCATCCCAATTACTACCTTTGATTTCTATGGATTAGGGTTCTCTCATCGCGAGGGAACCGGTGGGTTGAGTTACAAATCTCTCGTAGATCTCAGGTGAGGCACGAGGGTGGGGTTTAGGTGAAGGTGATGATTGGTGTTTGAACTTTTCTGAAGATGTAGAGAAAATTTGAACTATGTTCTTGAAGTTCGAAATGTTAGATTGAACAATTGTTGCTGGGTATGGATTTGATTCAGATCCCGGTATGAGTTTTGGATTAAGAGGTTTGTGAGAGGTGTGAAGAGAATGCAGCTCGCTCAACACCGCCTGTATATCAGCGATTACTCGCTCGAATCTAGACCTAAGTCGTGCCAAAATCTTAGATACTTCGTGGAAGAACTCAGTATCGGAGCGATCGTTCATGGATGAAACCAACTCTGATACCATTATTACGAGCATAATTTTCAGAGAGGTAGAAGGAAGAGGAGAAGTTGAGAAAGAACGCTAAATTGTTATATATTTCTTGTTATTTAATTCTTCCATTGAGTCTGATTATATAGCCTTAATTTATAAGGGTTTACAAGGGGATTTTATAACTAATTCTAACACTCTAATCGAATTAGTGGTGTCTCTCGTTCGTGCTTCCTGCTTGCATTTCTCGCCATTTGTGGTCTCCCTTTTTGCTTGTGATTTTTGCATCTCCTACGCCCAGCAATTGTTTGGACTGGAACCCAATTGATGTTGATGAGTGATGCGTCTGGTTACGCCACCGGTTTGTGCCGAGACTACTGATACTTATATTCTTGTAGCCATTTTTACTCGTAACAAATACCACCTCACTTCATGAATAGTAAATTCTCCATTTTCGAATGAAGTTCAATGAAGATATTCAAATAGACTTCTAATCTTGCAATTGAGCATCTCTCTTGGCCGACCCATATCTCATCTTCCTTTTTATCTTCAGGAGGCTTTGACAAGGTTCATGGGAATATTATTCTACATTCATGTGAATTATTGAGGCAAAAAGAATTTCCCTTCTTGGAATAAATAATGTAATTATTTTTAACTAATTTTACTCTTAATTTTTCTAGTAAAGAAAAATATGTATATTTTAAGAGCTAAATTCTCTAGAATTCATTTAAGAAAATATTAAGAACAAGTTAAATTTCACCAAATAATAATCGAATTTTAGACTTGGGTCTTCACCTAAATTAATAAATCTATCAAAGAAGTTCGGGTTGTCAACGATCTTATAGCTTAATGATTCACTTGAACATGTAGAAGAAATAGAACTTGAGTATCAAAGAAGTTCGGGTTGTCAACGAACCTGTGGCTTAGTAATTTACTTGAACATGTAGAGGAAATAAAATTCTGAGTGTAAAGAAGATTGTGCAAATAGTACTCTAGTTTAAATAAAAAAAGACAGGGTTAATTAATGAGCCAAATTCAATTTGCTACTTAAACCATTTTAATTAATGAGTCATTTTAAGATAAGGACAAAACTCTTTTTTATGATCAATGGAACAATTGTATTTAAATAACCTTAATTTAAGTTACAAAGTATTTTTAATATGATATTTTAAGTACAATCTCAATTATTCTAATAATAATAATAAATAAGTTATTGTTAGTTATATCTAAGGATATTTTGAGATTCTTATGTGGTGTCTATAATTTGATTATTACATCTTTTATTAAAGTTATCACAACTTTATTAACTAACTAGGCAATAAAAGTATGGGCGAAAATTTGAAGGCTTCAAGCAAACTATGCGTGTAAAATGTGGTAACACAAATAATTTTAGATTTTGTATTAATGCCATTGAAATTTCAAAAGATTTCTTATTTTTATTTTTGGGAGGTATTTGAAGCACTATCTTTCACTTCGAAAATTCCAGAATCCAATCAATATAATATACGCACCAAAGATTTGAAACATAGTGTATGAACTTTCTTGTTCAATAATTTCATTATGGGTATGGGATAAATAATGGACCTCTGTTATTGCAGTGATACCTGACCCCAAGTCTTTGTCTGGTTTAGTTTTGTTGGTATCCTGACAAGTGAACCAAAAGTTGGCATCTTTAAACAAACCTCTCTGGAAAGCGCAAACGTAAAAATAAATAAATAATAATAATAATAATAATAATAATAAATTATAACAAAAACTATTAGGGTTATGGAGATATCTCATTTTTCAATAAAATATTTACATTTTCTACTCAGTATTTCGGTCCATTTTTTAAAATGTATACCAAATTTGTAAATTTTCTGACAAACTTCAAATTTTTTTGTCAACTTATCGAAAAATGATACTATATAATGTATATTGTTGTACAGGTTACAAAAGCAGTATACAACGTATCAGTTGTAACCCGTAACTTGTATTGTAGGTCAGTTGTAAGATGTATATATAATACGGTACAATAGACTGTTCCATTAAAATAAATATGTAAAATGCGGCCAGTTTATACACCAAAAATAAGAAATAAAGAGAGGTCATGCTAAAGTTGATTTCAATTGTTAGAAACTTAGGCCTAACTCAACCCAATAAGATCTCATTAAGTTAAGAATTGTCCAAGCTTATAAGCAGCTTTGCTGCTTTATTCCTAGTCGATGTGGGACAAGGATACTTAACAGCCCCCCTCCACACGGCGGACAAAGGTGGACATTAGCGCCACGGTGAGACTGTGGTAGAGCCCAATTAGGTCCAAACACATAATTAGAGACTAGGCCCAGCTCTGATACCATGTTAGAAACTTAGGCCTAACTCAACCCAATAATATCTCATTAAGTTAAGGATTGGCCAAGCTTATAAGCAGCTTTGCTGCTTTATTCCTAGTCGATGTGGGACAAGGATACTTAACATCAATAATTATAATCACACAAGGTTATTCAACAAAAGATTGTAGCCATGAATTCCGTAAAAGATTGAAGTTATTAATTCTATTCAATTTATTTATTTGAAGATATAAATGTATGAAAAATATATGAAACAACACTACTAAAATATATACATATAGTCTCGGATATTTAGTCACGGTTATTAGAAAAATCGAGGTTATAGGGTTTTGACCTCGATTTTTCTAAAACCAAGGCCATAGACATATCCTGTGACCTCGGTTACCGAGGTCATAGATATATTTTATCAATTTTTCCTCTTTAATTTACACCAAATTTTTTAACCAATTTTTTTTATTTTTTCCCCTCTCGATTTTCTCTCTTTTACACTAAACACCAAATTTTTTTATCAATTTTTTTCTTTTTTTTCTTTTCTGTTTTCCATCTTTTTTTTCAATTTTTTTTCTAATGATTTTTTTTGCCGTATATATATATACTACTCATATATATTTTTGATCCCCTAACCCTAGCTTATATTCTCTTCTCTACTAGATCGAAACCCTTGCGTCGCATTCTAACCTCACGCCACCGCGTTCTAGCCTCTGTTCCACTCTTGCGTCATCGCATTCCAGCCTTTGTTCCACTCTCGCGTCGTCGCATTTCAGCCTCTGTTCCACTCTCGCGTCGTCGCATTTCAACCTCTGTTCCACTCTCGCATCGTGTTCCAGCATCTGTTCCACTCTTGCCAGAGTAGTTCCTTGGCCACTACTTGAATCTTTCTGGTAACATTAACTCATCTTTTCCTTTATAAATGACTCTCGGTACCAAATCTCGATCGGTACGTAGAGGTTATTTCTAGCTGCCTAAACGCTTGCTTGTGTTGAGAAATTTGGATGTTGGATATTTCTTAGATGGGTTATGATAATTTTTTAGGAAGGTCGCTTGGTACTTGGCTTGGTGTTGGTGCGCTATAGCTTGTTCGTTGGGGTGGTGCGATGGTACGTGGTGCTTAGCCTAGTGTTGGTGCTGTTCATGTTTTACCCTAGCTAGCATTTCTATAACAATACACAGAGATGAGAGAAAATAATATTTTTAGAAAATTTTATTGATATACTATTTACCAATTAACTTGTAATGAGTAATTGTATATTTTCCTATTTTTGTTGCAAAGCAGTTTCACCAGAGAAGTTTTAGCTGGCCACTATGCTATCTCACCATAGTTGTGCTTAATTAGCTTCATTAATGAGAGAACCGCACAAGCTGTTGATGATAACAATTTATTTATGGTAATTTTTGCTTGAAGTCCCTTGTTAGATTATTTATATAGTTACACTACAGATTGTTGTTGCTATATTATTTTTTGGTAAGTACCTATGTGTACTGTGTTTTGAGCATATAGTATTTATTTTTATCTATTTTGTTGCTGATTTCTTTTTCCTGGATCAGAATGTAATGCATGGAGGTATCAAACCTGAAAATCTTTTGGTAACTTGAAATGACAATGTGAAGATTGTAGATTTCAATGTGAGCTAGGTTTTTGAGGTAATCATATTCATCAAACCTTTGCCACCATACAATAGAGTTGTGTTGAGCTCCTTCCAATGAATGTTTTCTACTAGGAAAATACATATGTATTGTTGAGAAAGTTGATTTCCTAACATTTTTCAACATTGTCTTACAAGAAGATGAGGACACACTTAGGCGATCCCCAGAAACTCATGCATTCACTACACGTCTGTGCCTAAATGCTGTGTAGGTTTTAATTTAGTTTGAACTTGAAAACTACCTTGAGTCCTACTATTTAATACTTCCATTGTATATGTGGTGTTTCCCATATATTCCTAGTAAGAAAAGTCAATTGTTTCTATTGTTTTAGTTTTGTTAACTGAAATAATGGAAGTACCCATATGACTATTTCCAGAGCCTTATATGCACCCTAATCAATAGATAAAAATAAATACTATGTCAAGTTATTTCTATTGTACATTATATTTATGGTTCATTCTTATTACTTACTTGCATAGCCTTATAGGTACACCAGGCACTAGGGGCACCATCGTAGCAGGCACTAGCAAATGGTGGATTATTTCCATGTTTGCCACATACCCAATGGATTTGGTTCGAGGAAGGCTAACTGTGCAAGTACTTTCTATCATTCTATTGTCCCTTCAATTTCTTGTTTTGAAGAGAGACTTAGACGAAAAAATTATACAGTTTGTCTACTGATCCAATTTTTGAATATTTGTTCTATGCATCTATTTCAAGTGCCTTGCATTGTAATATTGCAGATATATTACTATTTCTTTCATAGATATTTTCTATTAGATTTTAGTATGACAAAAAATGAAATTTATTTCACTGTTGGCCTCGGTTATCTTTTAGCTCTGTATTGTCCTTTTCATTATTTGTTTAAGTTCTAGATTATGTTATTGCAGCTATTGACGGTCCTATAGGAGATCATCTGGAGATAAATGAGATCTTGAATCAAATTTCTGGTAACATGGCTAATTGATCAGCTTGATCTGTTTGGCTCAGTTTCTCCTCTACATTGCTGAGCTTAACACTGAGCCATGACATAAAAAATATTATGAGAATATTTTGTTGTTTTTTTAATTGTTTTGTTTTTTTATTTATAAATTCTTACTATATATTGGCAAATATCATCTTTTTTATGTAAAAGCTGAATTTGAAGAGCTCATGGGAAAGACTATGAGCGAGCTAGTGACAACAGCAAATGAAGGTCCAATTGGTGCTGGTGCTACTGCGTAGCATTGACATTGGCGCTAGAAGGTCTTATTGCATTAGTCTTGGTCTTTGTGCATTGGTCTTGGTCTTTGTGCATTGATCTTCTTGCACTCTTCTTGCCTTAACGTTGGTCTTTGGTCTTTATTATACTTGTTAGTCTTTGCTATCTTTGTATTCTTTGTTGATGCTATTGGTTGATTTGAAATACACTTATAAATGCTTGTAATTAATAGTAAAAATTCAGTTTGTAATACTAAGTTTTTTTTTATGTTTTAGTGTATAATAAACTCTCAAATATAATTATACTTAGTGTATAATAAACTCTCAAATGTAATTATACTTTTAATATAATATGATTTTTAATATTGTAATTAATAAATTTATTGTAATTTATATTGATTTTTGATATTGTAATTACTAATTATATTTTTTTTAATTTATGTATATCATATGGCCTCGGTTATTATAAAACCAAGACCATAAGGTTTTTTTTTTAATTTATGTATACCCTATGGCCTCGATTATTAGAAAAACCAAGGCCATAGGGTGTACTTATGACCTCGGTTATTAGAAAAATGAGACCATAGGTACCCCCTATGGTTTTGGTTATATGCTAACACAGGCCATAGGTACACTCTATGGCCTCAATTATATGCTAACCGAGGCCATAGATACCCCATATTGCCTTAGTTTTCTAATAACTGATGTCATAGATCGTTACCTATGGTCTCTCTCACTTAGGCCTCAGTTCTTATAACTGTGGCCATAGACCTACGACCACGGTTAAAACCGAGGCCATATGTACTTTTTGTAGTAGTGCAAGGAAGTCGAGCAACAAAGGGATTTAAATGAGAAAACTACCAAGTGAGAGTTAACGCCTTTAGGAAAAATCAAAATAAATACAAATGTTGTACTTTTCACTAAAGAGAAAAAAATTGGTATGACATGTATTGTTAGAGATGTTATATGTAGATCACTTGGTATATTTTCAATATCTGTGAATAATCTTTTTTCACCCTTGGTAGCTGAACTAAAAGACTTGGCTTAGGGTTTGCGTATTGTTATGCAAAGATCATGGAGAACGGTAATTTTTGAGTCTGATTCATAACAAGCTACTTAGTTGATTTTGGTTAGAGATGGTAATTTTACCCTTTAATTGACAACGAGTTATTTTTTTGATTTTAAGTAGAAATATAATTTTACCCCTAAGGATGCTATCATAGAAGAGATTTGGAAATTAAATCTATGAAAACATGAATTTTTATTTTAGGTTTAAACCTAGGGAGCACAATAGAGTAGCTTATGTGGTTGCTAGTTTGGCTCGTGCAAGCTTTAAGCTTTTGACCTTTATAGATGACATTTGTGATATGATTAGGAAGTTTTAATTTTGGATGTAAATGATAAAGATAGGACTGTCATAGATGTAACTAATTAAGCTTAAATAGAATGGATATTATATTGATGGTTAGTTTATAACATAAGTTTTTATGAGTTAAATTTGATTTTGCTTAAAATTTACAAATATGTCTTTTAGTAGGACTTATCGTTTTCTTCTTTAGCTTCTTTTGATGATAATTTTTTCAGATTTTGCTTCTTTTTCTTCTATTTATTCTTTTGAACCTTCTTCTTCTTATCAAAACTACGAAAGAGACAACCAACTCTCTTTTTGAAGAAACTCAAAACTTCTCTTTTAAAGAACCTCAAAACTCTTTTGAAAACCAAAAACCTTTAAAAAGAATTGGTAAAACAAAAGATTATATTAAAAAGGAGAATTCTCTTAAAAATATTATTCTATCAAAACCAGAGAAAGAGATAAAAAATCTCTTCTGATTTATCAAACAAAATAGAGTTTTTTAAAGTTCTACTCAAAAAATAGCTAGAAGCTGCAAACTCCAAAGTTGGTGCTAAACAAACACCAAGCAAAAAGAAAGAAAACATTTCAAAAAATATTTCTCACCAAAACAAGGAAAGAGATATCCAAATATCTCTACCTTCTCAAAATCAACCTAGGTATTCTACCTTAGAAATACCTAATTCAAAACTCAAAGGAGTAGAACAAAACTAGGAGATGAATCAATCAGCTCCGTCAACACCTTTAGTCATAACCTATGAAAATGAGTTTAAATTATTAGACATAGAAACCATACATCTAGATATTGACGCTCCCTTTAATAGCCATATCAAAGCTTGGTTTATCAACATATACTCTGAAGCACAAAGAGCAAGCTTCATGAGAAAACATCATCGGTACATTAACTAGTATCAACAAAACATAACATTCTTTGAATGTCTTGAAACATATATCACTGGGAAGGGTGGTGTATGGCAAGTCCATTCTCAAAAAACTAAAAACCTAGAACAAGTTAAATCACTTGACATGGCCAACACCAAAACACCTATTTGGGAAATCCTAGTTGATACCATCAAGGTTGAAAACCCTCCATTGAAACCTATCTGCATCCCTTATAGAAAAATCCAAAATACAAAGGCTTCTCCTCTTCAAAATCCCTAAGAAGATTGCACTTCCAACATTAAAAATATTGTCTTCCAAGAAGAGCTTACTAGGCTAGAACATCCAAACTTAAAAACAAATGTTTCCTCGGGCTCTAAAAATAGAATTCCTAGAAGCCATTAGGAATCAAATAACAAAAGAGGAGTTAGAAATAAATAATTCCAACCTTAACATTGGTTCTATAGCCACACCTATAGTTACAAAAACATTTCAGTTATCACCTGAAAATATTAGCATCTTACATGTTGATACTTCAGAAAACCCTAAAATACCAACGAATATTAGCTTTGTCTCACAATCATATTTTAATACCACTAGATCATTTCAGGCATTGTCTCCTAAAATATCACACAGGCAAAATGAGTTCGAGCTTACTAGCTCCAACTCTACAATGCCAAAGGAATCACAAAAATCACCTCAGGGTATTGATGTCTTACACTTACACTCTGATATCTCTGATGATAAAACATTTCAAAAACCATCCTTTTAAAATCCTCAAAACATTTCCCAGGATGCTAGTATCTTACACTTAGATCTTACACTTAGATGCTTGTATTCAAAAATCAATTAAAACATCACAGAGTTAAATGTATCTTACATAAGGATACCAATAACTCTGATACAAAAACATCTCATGAACCGTCTCCTAAGATTGCTCTATTAAGTTCTAAAACCCTATCAACAATGAGCATCATACCAATTAGGTCCCCAGATATAGGAACCCAATCAAACCAGCTCACTCAAAACAGATATAATGCTTCAACCATCTTTCAATGGAATATTGATGGCATGAACGATGAACAAATCTTAAACCTATTACAATAGATCACTATGGCATCCAATGCTTATAAAAATCAGTTTGGAATTTCAGAAAAAATAGTTACTAAGCTGAGCTAGCTTCTCAGGCCAACTAAAAAGATGGTGGGATTTCCATCTTACCAAGCAACAATGGTTGGATATCTTAAATGCTATCCAAACTGGAGAGGATGGTGAACCCATTCTCGATCATCATAGAGAATTTATTCAAGATGTAGTGCCCACTTTGATATTGACAATATAACTGCATTTTATGAGTGACTCCTCACACAAAAAGGATCAAAACACTGAGCTCCTTTCAAACCTTCGGTGTTCAAAACTCAATGATTTTCATTGGTGCAAAATAACCTTCCTTAGTAGAATTATGCTATGAGAATACTCTAACCAACCCTACTAGAAAGAGAAGTTCCTTGCCATAATTCCTAAACTTATAGGAGAGAAAGTTAGAAACAAAATTCGTGAAACATTTGGGAAATACATAATTCCTAAACTTATAGGAGAGAAAGTTAGAAACAAAATTCGTGAAACATTTGGGAAATACATAATCCCTTATGATCAACTCACTTATGGTGAATTAATTAGTTTCACCCAAAACCAAGGACTTCAAACCTACAAAGATTTGAAGTTACAAAACCAACTTAAAAGGGAATGTCTAAAACACAAAAAGAACTGAGTTCTTACTGTAAATAATTTGACATTTCTCTTACTAAAATCAAATACTACATTACACTATGCAGTAGCAAACGTCTTCAAAAACATTCAAGTGATCTCCCAAAAATCCAAGCGCCTCTTCAAAAACATACATCACTTTCTACAAATGTGGCAAGAAAGGTCATACTTCAAAATTCTGTCGAGTTTCCAAAAAACTCTAGAAATCAAAACTTGAGCAAGAGACTCTTCAAAAGGTCTCTACTTTCTTTGAGTTTGAAACATGCTACGAGAACTCTTCTAACAATCAAAATTATCAAATTAGTAAATTAGTCATAACTAATCCTAATTTTGATAAACCAAAACAAGGAAACTTTTTAAAACAAAGAATTTCTAAATATAAAAAAATTTCCAAAAATGATGCTTATAAACCAAACTTCCAAGAAAAAGTTATAAAACTCCAATTGCATTCTCCATGCATGTTTCCAAAACACCACTATCAAATGACATTCACTCTTCCATTTGGACAATATGAATGGAATGATATGCTTTATGATTTAAAATATGCACCTTTTGAGTCTCAAAAAACAATAAATCATATTTTTAACCAATACTCAAAACTCTGAATTATTTACATCGATAGTATAAAAATTTCAAAATTTTCTTTTACACTAGTAAAAGAAATCATTTTTCCTAGGGGATGAAAGGGTTGATTTCCCAGCACACCTCTGGCCACAGGAATGTGTATCACAAAGATTGTTCACCAACAATCTTATGTATTACCAAACTCCAATCCAATTCATTGTTTTCATTAAGGATTGAAGTTTTATAAAAAAAATTACAAAACCTTACCTTCAAGCACATTTTTACCCAACAACAAAACATATTAAGTATACTTAAAGATACAAATTCATTACCAGAGTTCAAAATCGAGGGGTTCTCACAAAATTCAACAATACCAAGAAAAGAAAAGAATGAACCAATAAAACCGTTTTCTTCTTCAAGGCAAATTGCCTCTCCAAACTCTAGTATAACATGGAAAGAAGAACCACTACCTATAACCATTTCTTCTTTCGAAACCATTACTATTACTTGGTCTGAATCAATCAAACCCAGAACCAAACAAAATCAGGAATGGAATTTGTCCTTTTCTGAATATTCAAGTATACTAAAAACCTTTCAAAATTTCCTTTAGAATATTGATAATCAAAATCAGACAAAGTCTCTAGCCTCCGTAGGTATAACTTTTAAACTTGTTACAAAGGAAGAAACTTCTTCCAAAATTATCTCACAAAAAGAGGATCCATCCTTATTCATAATATCTGAAATAGAGAAAGGAGAGTCATCTTCCTCAAAATCATTTTCAAAACCAACTCAGTACATTTCTAAACAAATTACTCAGACTATTATCACAGTTATGCAAGGGTTTCATAACAGAAGTCCTTATATTTTTGGGCAAAAAATATTTACAAAACAAGGATTCCATAACAAGAATTCCTTACAAAATATTTTCAAAATTTGGTTCTATAGAACTTGGAACCTAACCAAAACCTCATAATACTATTAGAGTATTTCAGATTTCAAAACCTTTAATTATGGGGACCATGAACCAGTATGGTCCAATACTTCTTTCATTTTAAACCTAGATTATTCCTTCTAGACATTCTATTTTACAGCTAAAATGCTTTGGATACATACCCACTGGTGGAAGTCCTTTCGATCCCTACCAGGAATCCAAGCAAAAGATAACTTGTTCAAAACACTCTTTAAACCCAAAAAGAGTGGAAAAAAGATCCACAACCTGGTGTATCTTTCCTAAAAAACCATACCCTCTTAGGTATATCCATTGTCCTTAAGATAGATATATGACCCCAGGAATTATGAATATCAAATGGTGGATAGCACCCAATGTCCCCAAAATAATTTCAAAATCATTGGTAGAAGAATGACATGAAAAGCTTTAGCCAATTCAACACCACCTCTTGGCGTAAATCCAACAGGCTTATACAAATGCATTTATTGCTAAAACAAGAACAAAAGAAAACCTGGACATCATGCAAACACTATTAGAAGACAAAACAAAATCTTCCAAGCAACACATCCGACGACTCTACACCAGACAATTCATCACCTATAGGAAAGACAAGGATGACTATTTGGGATCCACTCCAAAAATGGATAGCTTTAAAACCCATATAAAATGACCTTTGGGCCTTATTAATGTAAAATGGCCTTTGGGTCTTATAAGTTGTATTAGGGTTAGAAGTCGATTTATTTGTATGAGGATTAAAAGCCCATCTACTTGTATTAGGGTTAAAAGCACACTAAGTTGTATCAGGGTTAAAAGTGCATTTATTGTAAAATGTAAGAGCCAGATACATAGGGCCTCGAAATGGTTCAAAGCCAATAATGGTGACATCAACAAGATGTCACTACAACATTAGCATCTAGGTGACATCACCAAGATGTAACTTATACAACATCATCAAGGTGACATCAACATGATGTCACTTAAGCATCAACAACCGATACTAATGAGTCAGCACCAAAGACAAAATGACAATAGGAGTGACCGACAATGCACTATTCAAGCAATAATGCAAAGCATCTCCTACAGTAAAAGGTGTCAGGCAAAACATAGTTCACCAAACAATAATGACATCTTCTACAGTATAAAGTTGGTGATAGAACACTGTTCACAAACAATTCAAGCATTTCCAACAGCACCAATTTCGGCTATAAAAGAAAGCTTATCTCCATTCAAAATCAAGTCTTGTTTCAACCACAAAAGTGTTCTCTCTTATCACCTTCTACATAAATCTCTTAATTTCCCTTCAATAATCTTTTTGCATATTCTTTAGTTTTATGTAAGTTTTATTTATCCTTGTGAGTGTGTTTTATTTTTTTTTTATTTTATAATATTAATATTAATATTTTGTTTGTCAGACTTATGGCCAGCTAAGCCTCATAATCTATCAATATAATATGCTTGTTAATTAATCTTGTTATCTTATTCTTTAGTATTACCTCTTTGATCAACTCCCCAGATCCTAAGGATGCCTTGGATGAATTATGGTATCAGAGCCAAGGGGGATGTTGAATGAGTTATTACAAATTGTAGATACTCGTTTCTATATGTTGTTTATAATCTAGTTATGCTATAATAAACTGTAGTGATTTACAAAGGGTATGTGAAGTTTGCTAGTAGTAATAATTCTTGTTAACTATATTATTATGTTTAGCTATTACATTTGTACTGGAAATTGGTATAAGAACCAAAAGGTATGTGAAGATGTGGCATATTATAGTCTTGTTAATTATATTAGTATGTTTAACTTATGAGTTTGTATAGAGTTACTTGGTATTAAACAGAGGGGTATGTAAAGCCCTTAGAGTATGATACTTACTATAATATTAAGTATAGCTATTGTGTTTTTACAAAGTTACTTGGTGTCTAAAACCAAGGGGTATTTAAATTATTTATAGCATAGCTTATTGAATCACTATAGAAGTTTTAGTTGTTATATACATGTACTAATTCACAAAATCACTGGGTGGTAGTAAGTCCCGAGGATAAGATAGTAAAACCATAAGATATCGATATTTTGTTGATAGGTGTGGATAGAAAGAAGGATAAAATTATATGGTGAGAAGATGAGTATTAGTTTCTATAAAGCTTCAACCCATTTTAGGTTTGTAAAATGATCAAAGTAAGTATGAACCATTAGTTGAATAAAATGATATAGTTCTCACACAAGAAGACCTTCTAAATACAATTATAGGTTAAGAATGTGATTTACTTAATTAGGTGATTTACTTAATTTACAGAATACGGTTATAGGTTATGAAAGTTATAAATTGAAAACTAATATCAGAGAGGATGGGTAGGTAAGAGCTTGAGAGTAGAGAATTGTGGGTAATGGAAGTGATGCCCTTGAGTGAATAGTACCTTCTATACCACTTGATACTATTAGAGATGCTTTAGCCAACTTTATATTGTAGAAAATGTCATTACTATTTTGAATAGTAAGCACCTTTCATTGTATTGTGAACAATGGTATGTCTACACCATTCCTTGATTTGTCTTCTTCTACCGACTACTATAGTGACCAATTGTGTGGACCTTTGATGGGCCAATTGATGGGTTGTTGTGTGGACATTTTATGGGTTGTTGTATGGGCTTGTTACAAATTAAATGGGCTGTTAAACCTTCAATACATGGGCTGGGCTCTTAATCCTAGTAAAAGAGAATGGATATGCAGATCCGAAATAAGTAAATGGACTCACAGGCCTATAATATCTATGGATTTGTAGACTTAGTAATATAGATGGCTACGTAAACCCGAGATTCATTATGGGCAAATATCTTATTTCTTCTTCAATGGGCCTTAAGCGGTTTCCTAAGAAGGCATTGGAGATTGGTGATAGTTGTGAGACTGTTGCATTTGGTGATTAAGTCTCTTCTGAATCTTCCTTCTTACCAGAAGTTTGGCTAGAAGATCCATGTGATAATTTGTTCATAATTTCCAAGAGTTCTTCTTGGTTTTTTTCTTGTGAAATGAGGGCATTTGTATATGCTCATTGGGCTAAGAAAAGCAAAGTATGTTGTAGTTCTTCTATCTTCGGTTCTCTATGTCCCCTTTTGGTTAGCCATTGTTCTATAGGTGGTTTTAATATGGATTTGGAAATCGTAAATGACAACCACCTCTTAACTTGAAACAAGCGATTAATAGTTATTACCTCAGATGTAACAAGTTTTAAGACCTATTGACATATAAATGAAAGGTAGAATTTTGATGCAAAGATACATAGAGGAGGGAATCCTTTCTCTTCTGGTGTAGGTTTCAAATGTTTGGAAAATGTTTCATAGATTTCCTTCACTAGAGGGATGAGGATTGTAGGAAATGATCCAAATGATCTCCACTAGTTATTGTACCAATATGAAAATTTTTATGGGTTAATAGATGTTTGGATAAAAAAGAATAACCGAGAGTGTTTATTATCCTTATTTTGAATAAGAAACGCATTGAACCATACTTGATAATAATCCCAATAATTGTAGGTTTTACAATATGGTAGGGATTTGGAAATACTGATTGTGAAGGTCAGGAGTTTTAATAAGTCATTTCCCCAATCTTCTATAGCTATAACTTTGTGGAATTTGGCAATAGAATACTAGGCTTCAGTTTGGTTATGGTAGATGAAATGTTTGAATTTCATACTACTGATTATTTCCAAAATACTCTGGTAGTATTATGGTGTTTTGGATAGGGCTGAAGGCTTGTAAAACAAATTTTCCAAAAGGTTTTTGGATTGTTAGATAAGGATTCTTGTCTTGAAATCCCTTTTCAATAGTTATGACCATCTGAGTGTCAATTTTTTAAAAAATACTTAGATGAAGGTTTTGAAATAGGTTTGGGAATAATTTCCCTTTTCCCTGGTACATGGATGATATTAATAGAGGACATTGCCTCTTTTCTGAAATGGAAAGTGTTTCAGTTCCAGGTTTTGAAATAAATTTTTATGTGGATGTTGGTTCTTATTGTTTTACTTGAGCTTTACCTTTGGAAACTGGGTCCTTACTCTAGATGATGATGGTGGTGCTCCAAGTCTTTGGAGGCTATCATTGGCTACCTGCAAATACTCTGAAGTGTCTTTGAGGTTGAAGATCTAATCTTGGATCTCTTGATAGAAAGCTTCACCTAAGGATGTTGGCTCGTCTGCTGGTGATAATAAGGTTGCTTGGGATCAAGTAATAATGGGTTTAAGGGAAGAAATGGTTTTGATTGAAGGTTTTGGTAGAGGTTCCTTCTTTTCTTTTTCTTTCTTCATTTTACTCATTATGATCTGTTTTAAAGGAACTCTTTGGTTAGAAAGTATATTAATGAATTGGTTTCTCCTCTGATAAATTCAATATCAAAATCAAAAACTCTTAATAATGCTTGCCATCTAGTAAAAATTTGTTTTGATGCAATGTTTTGAACATCTTTTAGTAAAATTTATTTTATAGATTTACAATCAATTCTTAATAAAAAAAAATTTGATTTAATAAATTTGATTGAAACTTTGAAATACAAAGTACTATTACTAATACTTCTTTTTTGAAAGTGGAAAATTTCTTTTGGCAATCATTCCAATGGCTAGAGATGAATTCAATAATTAGTTCTTGATCATTCTAGACTGGCTTGAGGATTCCTCTGAAACCAACTTCCCTAGCATTGGTTTCTACTATCTTAGGAAGTGTTGGATCCACAAGATGTAAACAAGGAATATTTTGAACTTGTGTTTTTATTGTTTGCACAATTTTGGTGTGTTCTTTTGTCTAAGGGTCAGAGTTTTCTTAAGCCTGTTATGAAGTGGTTTTACAAACCAATTAATGTTTGGATAGAAATTAAACATAATTTAAGCTCCTGAGAAATCTCTGAAGTTGAGTTTTATCGATCATCTTATCAAACTTTGTAGTAAACTATAAAGATCTCTCGATATGAATAATGGTTCCATTAGATACATTATGTCCAAGAAACCTTATATTGGTTTGGAAAAGAGTCATCTTCTTGATTGATAAGGCCAGACCACTCTTTTTAATAATATAAAAAAAGGTTTTGAGGTTGTGGATATGTTGTCCAACGGATTTTGAGAATATGAGTACATCGTCAATGTACACAATACATAATTCTGAATAAGGATTAAATATGTCATTCATAGTCCTTTGGAATTCAGAAGGTGCATTTTTAAGCCCAAAAGGCATGAAATTCCATTCATATTGTTCGAAGGGAACAGTAAATTCCATTTTATATATGTGTTTTGGTTCGATTTGTATTTTCTAGAAGCCTAACTTCATATCAAATTTTGAGAATATTGATGAAGAATGGAATTTTTGAAGAAGGTATTTTTTGTTTGGAATAGGGTACCTAAACCATTTAAAGCTTTGTTGAAAGGTTTGTAGTTGATGACCAATTGAGGTGTTCCTCATTCGATCTCAACTGATTTCTTGACATAGAAGGCCACACAATTCCATGGAAATTTGGATTTTGAGATTAATTTCTTAGATAAGATATCATTGATCTCTTTTCTGCAAAATTGTTCGAGGTCAATGTTTATTTGGATTTCCTCATTTTTGTTGAGATATCTCTTTCATTGAAATATGATTCATATGGTAGGTCTACCATATGTTCTTGTCTATCCTAGAATGCACTAGCTAGGTCAGAACAAACTTCTTCTCAAAAGAGTTTTGTAGTTTGGAGATCTCGTGTTGTACCTCTAGGTTTTGACATTCTCTTTCAATAGTATGAAATTGAATATGATGTTGAGATAGAGAAGGTCCTTTTTTCTATGCCTGATAAGATTAGAAATCTCATTTTGATGTAAGGAATGAGCTTGGATGAGATTGAGATTTCTAGTTTTTGGTTTATCGAGGAAGAGGAAACTGAAGGTTTTGTCTTCAATTTTGAAAGAGATCTTATCATGTTTGACAAGATATAGAGTGATGACATTCATAAATGGCGTGCCTAATATAACCTTGTGGCTAATATCAGATACCATGACAAATAGGGTTTTAATTGAGTATTTGTTGATGAGGATTGCCACCTTAGATTTACAAATAATATTCATCTTTGAACTATTGGCTGAGCTGAGTTGTTCATTTTTTATGAAACTTTCTTGAGACAAGTTTTGGGTTTATACAATTCAGATCAGCATCTGTGTCAAACAATGCTACTGTCTGAAGTTTTGAATTGCCTAGAAATATGAGAGTGACAATGCTTTGTATTTTCGACTGGTGATTTCCCTAAGCATGTAGAGCATATCTTCTGGAATCGTTTCCATAGTGTGGATTTGGGTCATAATTTTGTCGACTTCTTCATCCGAATTACTCGAGGGATATTGGTTTTGGTTATCAGTCTTCTTTTTGGAAACCAATGTTTTGGTTTTATGAAAATCATCCCTACACTGGTGAAGCTCTAGCTTAATGGTTTTGATTTCAACCCTCAAGTTTTTTATTTGACTTTGTGGCTTTGGGTTTTGGTTCTTCTTTCGATAAAGAGCTGTAGTGAGGTCATAATGGCCTGTGTTAGTTGATGGAAGTTCAGAAGGGTTTTGTAGTTTTTGGGTTTTGTCCAAATGATCCAAATATAATTTGGCAAATTAGGGTCATTTATCCTAAGGATTTTTTTTCTTAAAGTTAGTCTTCTTCCTTAGTTAATATGTTGATGTTTTTGTGAAAACAAATGTCAAAGTTAGAGGATGTTAACTCATCTACATGTGGGTTTAAGTCATTAGAGTCTTCAATTCAAGGTTCATATTCAGATGATGATGATTCATCCACCATTAAGACAAAGATTTTTTTAAGATTTCTTCTTCATGGTTTAATTCATGAATTGTTTTAGACATCTTGTAATAATTGGCGATATGACCTTTCTTATCACATTTATAATAGGTAAACTCTTTAAATTTTTTAAAGGGTTTATTTCGTTTTTTAGAATCTTTGTTAAAGGTTCTATTATAAGGTTTTTTATAAAAATCCTTCTTAGGTTTTTGATAAGGTTTTCTATATTTTGAAAATGCCTTATAAGGTTTTGACATGTCTTTTTTATAGCTTCTACACCAATTTTTGCAAATGTGTTGTTAGCTATGAAAATGTTTGTCGCAAATTGGTCGCGTCATACCTATCATAGATAACTTATTAGTGATGAAATTTTAATTTTATTCCCATATTTAATATTTGTAATGAAATATTTATCGCAAGTAAGATCCAAGTGTTAGTTATATGAGATATGTGATATTTAGATACAAAATCTTTCATTGTTAATAATGTCTTTTGCTACAATTATAAATTTCGTTGACAATAATATTTCATTCACGTGAACACATTCGTAATAAATGCTTCATATGCGATGAGCACATTTGTAGTAAATTTTTCATTCGTGATGAATACTTTCATAGTAAATATTTTTGATGACAATTAATTTCATTGTAAATATTTCATTTACGATAAATAATTTCATAATAAATATTTTATTTATAACAATTAACTTCATAATAAATTTTTCATTTTGTATCAGTATTTTGTAGTAAAAATGGTATTAATATTACGACATTTATTCATCCATGAAAACCTTTTGCTGTCAATAACAACTGCTATCATGAAATGTTCTAATTTTATTCATAGCTCATATGTACACAAACATGTATATACATATGAACATATGTATTCATATGTTATATATGGTTAATTATAACACAATATAACTTGTGGATCCAAAATGTAAAATACTATAGCTACGTAATTCGAGTGATCAAAACAAAAATCACAAATATAATTGATATTTTTAAATTTATAGTATATTATCAAAATAGGAAAATCAACTCAAATATATAATATAGAAGTAATATTATAACGATACATATGCATCAAATAAGTTTTTAAATATTTACTAAAGTAATGTGCAGTATGAGGTAATATAAATCCATAAACTTAATCATGATTTAGAAAATATGGTTGAAAGTTTTGATACGGCATCTAGATTCATTTGATAGAGTACCTCAAAAAGTGCTAATTTTTTTTGTTCATAAACGCCTACTCTCATCCAATTTAGCTCTTAATGCAAAAATAGTGTCATCAAACTATGTTTGCATTGAATCCATTCATTAGTGCAACTCTTCTTTCTTCCTATAAATAGTTGTTGCTCTAGCTATATGTTTGGATGCTTGGTAGCCACCAACAAAAATGCTAGACTTCATCTTTAGACTATATCAACAAATTTCTACATTAGATAGCTGCATTGGCTGGCCATTATCATCGAGTGGAGGATTCTCTCCATAATGAATCATTACATCCTAGAAATGCAAAAAAAAATATCAAATATATTTTGTTTCACTAACTAATACAAAATCAAATAAATAAAGTAGATGATAATTCTCTCTATATTTAATTATTCCATCATAGAAATGAAAAAAAAAACTCCTACTTGGATGGTAAATTTGGAAGCATCAATGCAATATCTTACTAAAATAATTCATTAAAATCATGCTTAGAAAAGAAGATTAATTTGCATAAATATTATATGTTTGTTCATCATTATTAGTAGTTTATTCTTGTAAGTATGAACTAATCCATAACAGAGACGAGACACACGTAAAAACATAAATAAAAGGAATGAAATATAAAAAGCAAGTACAGATTAAAACTTTAAAAAACATTATCAGATCACTGAATTTTAACTCTATTGCGTGGAATATAACAATTCAAAATACTATCACAATTATTATTATTATTATTATTTTTATTATATATAAGTTAAGCGTTCAGGTTAAAAGATTTTAATGTTACATAAGCATTTTTGTTTGCTTGCTATACCCATCCTTTCTTCGTTGAGTGATGAGTCTTAAGAAATAAGCCAATCGTGTCAAGCCTAGCACCAAGTTCTTTATCTTTCAATAACATCTAAAAAATGATAAGAAGTATTATTTGCAAATGATACGGAAAAACATAAAAGTACACTTTAATTAAAAATATATGTTCTCATCACTGTGAAGAGGAAATGACTTTGATCCTCCCTTATATACATACCGAAGGCTGCTCTGTTCGCTTGTTTATCTCAAAAACTTCCTAAAATGAAAAATATGTTCAATAATAAACTAATGAATATAATAGAGACTATTATAATTAATAAAATTACATTTCTTGTAATCATGATTTTCAAAATTTCCACATAGTAACTATGCTTTCAAATGTTATATAGTTTTTAGTGCTGCTATCAGTTTATCTAGTAATTATACTAAAAACTTGATGTATTAAAATTAAGCATATAAATTTTGTATAATTTATAAAATAGTTCGTAAGTGAATGAATTACTCATAAAAAATGATTAGTATGTTTACAAAGTCAATCTAAAGAGAAATTATATGATTTTCAAATAATTAAAAAATTCTTAAAAATGAAAATAAAACCTAAACATTCTACCACAAACTTGTGATTTGAAAACCTAATCTAATAAAAACAAAAACTTATTCAACAAACATTTAAGTAATTAAATTTTTTTTCATGTAATGGAGAATTTTTAAGATACATTAACTAGTTAATTATGTTTGCTCAATATTTAAATAAATTATTAAAAATATGAATTAAGATTATTAATTCTCCCTTTTTAATAAAAAAATATCCTAAAGTAAGGATCAAATTCTTTTATTAATCAATTATCAACTAAAGTCTTTTTATAGGCATCAATAATTGATAATTGACAAAATTTTGTTTTATTTCCAAAGAATTAATAAACTATTTAGTTGATGCTTTTGGTAATGTTATTCATTTAAACTATATTAAGGTGGCTAAGTTAGGTTTACGATTTAAGTATGTAGAACTAACTTTTAGATTTTAAAACTACTATGAAGGATATGTCGTTAGTATATCTTTCAATAATAATTCTTATAAATTTTTTTGAAATAAAGCATGCCTCAAAATAAATTTAGATTACAATTATCTATTATCCATGAGTATTATTCTAAATTAAAAGTTAATTTAAATCTTAAATTTAATTTTCTTTTATATTATGAAAAATATTTCGTCAATATATTTTCCTTTTACAAACTTTGTTTTCATCATCTTTTACGATCTTTGTTTTAATCTTGATGAAGAACTAAAACTTAATTCATTTTATAATAAAGTTTATTCACTTTAGTATTTCACATTCGTAACAACATTACTAATATCTTATACTTTTATAGACAGAAATACATAATTTAATAAATGATCAATAAATTAAACATATAATATATAAAACAATAATTAGAGATGATCTGAAAGAAATATATTTAAATACGCATAGAAAAAATTCTTAAATTTTTCACGTTGTTTATTAAATTGAAACTATAAATTATTACATAAACTAAATTTGTTCAACTTTCAATTGAGATAACTTTAAACTACTAAAAGAAAAGGCTAAAAAACTTAAGAGATTAAGAAATGAAAAGAATAAGAACGATGAGGGATATGGATTACAATGAAAATAAGGTCCTATTTATAGGTGAAGGAAATGAGAGAAAAAAAGATTTTTACACTAGAGTCAAAGCATACAATTGTTTCACATCATGGCATACATTGGCTGTACACGGTTTTAACTTGATCCATTACATTTGCAATGCAGTCACTGCTACAAAACGGACTATTAAAGTCGGTTAAAAACTGA
This sequence comes from Hippophae gyantsensis, assembly GCA_030763125.1. Taxonomy (NCBI): domain Eukaryota; kingdom Viridiplantae; phylum Streptophyta; class Magnoliopsida; order Rosales; family Elaeagnaceae; genus Hippophae; species Hippophae gyantsensis. Next base: position 18,182,751 of record CM061029.1, on the reverse strand, counting down.
CTTTAAACCAATAGCAAACTGACTTAAAATTTAAAGTCGGTTCAACGCGTGAACTGACTTTACGTTTAAAGTCGGTTCACGCATTAAACCGACTTTAAATTTTTAATTTTTTTTTACAAAATTTACTCATTTTCTATTATACTCAAATTAAAACATGTATTTAATCACTACATAATAGAAGAAAAAAAACCAAAATCTGTTTAACAAATAGTTTAAATAATACAAATAATTGAAAAATAAAATATTAATTAATAGTAGAAAAATTATCATGGTGTTGTCCTTTGTTATTCAAGATCATCGTATTTTTCTCCTGATGTTATAATACAAAACCTACATATATAATACAAAAATTTATACACAGAAATAATAACACATAATAGCAGAAAAAATATTAATAATAAGTGCGTATTATTAATAGAAATACTTACAAGAGTAAATGAAGTGACAAAATGAAAGAAATGAAAAAAATGGTGTTTTGTAATTGAGACATGGGTATAATTTTTTTGAATATTTTGCTCAAAAAAATAGGAGATCTAAAAGATAAGTTAGAGAGGAAATAAACCCACTAACCGACGCTGGAATTGGTGGTCATAGGTGGTCGAAAAATGAGAAAGAGTGGAGGAGGTTTTGGATTTTTGAGAGTTATGCAGCGCTTTGAATAGTTTCTATCTGGGGAAGAAAGAAGATAAAAGAAAATATCCACGTGTGTAGCGTCAGTTCTACGTGTCAACCGACGCTATCCATATAGTTTGTAACGTCGATTGAGGTGATGAATTGACGTTACACATGGACGTAGCATCGGTTCACCACATCAACCGACGCTATGTGTAGTGTCAGTTCTACACTGAACCGACTTTAAATTCATTATAAGTCAGGTCACTTCTATTGCCTAACATCCCAACATATAAAACTTTCACGTCACCACCCACTATGTTCTAAAATACATAAAACCCTTGTTTTGTGTATACCATTCTTTCAATTTTTAAAACATATGTAATACTTTACATATGTTATCTTTTTAAGCTCCAAGGTTGTAATGAAGTACTTCAATTAAATTTCTTCAATTAAATCATTTAACTATAAGAAATACCTTGAAAACAAAAAAAATATACTAGTGATTCTGAAAAAATATATTTTTTAAAATGATAATAAAACTAAACAAATACAAATCTATTTAATCATTAAACATGAATAAAATCATGATATATTGAGTATTTAGCACACATCACAACTTCCAACTAGCTTATTGCTAATCTCTTAGCAAGAGTAGTGAAATACTAAAGACAAAAAATAGAAATAAAATTGAATTATCCTAAATCATTTACGTAGCTTGACATGGTTGCATTTGACATATGCAACATGCCTTTAAACCCTTAGGTTTCTCTAGTGGGTGAGTTTAAGTCTTGTGGGAGTTTTCAAATATGACATCCATAGACATTTAAAATAAATAATACAAATAAAAAACCAGCACATAAACAAATAAAATTCAAAACAAAATAAAAATATAACAAAATAAAAACAATAACAAAACTTCTCATGCATTTTAATATTTTCTAAGATTACAATTAAAATCCATGGCATAAGTTATTTTAATATTCTAAACATAAATGGTTTATTATAATAATTAAATAAAAATAACTTTCGTATTCAAAACAAAAATATATCAATATTAAATTTTCCCAATCTCAGTGTAAGAAATTTGAATTCGCTTCGACTCTAACCTCACAAGGCATAAACTCAATAACATTGATCCTATCGATTCAAGTACTCATTCAAAGATATATGTAAAAAGGTTTTATATATAAAATGAATTAATATATTCACACTTATTTAAAGATGAAAAGGCTCAAAGTATTGCATCAATATTGATCTCATGAAATGAATCAAATGAAAGGATTTTATGAATAAGTCATATTATTTTTTTACATAAATCAAATTCATCAAATAAAAATCTTAAGTAATAGGTTTTTATGAGATGAAGAAAATGCAATCACTTCTTGGAAAATTATTTTCTATTATTTTATTTTGTATTTAGCCAATTCTCACAACTTTAAAGGATATTGGGTCAACATATGCAATTTATATTATTCATTTTTCTCTCTTTTTCGATTTTTTATTATAGAGAAGTACAAATTAATTTCTTATTTAATGCAGTGCCCTCATAGGCAACCTCTAAATATCCCAAACATATTGTGCAGTATCAATATTGGAAATACAATGAAACTCATCAACAAAGAAATTACTAAAAATATCATTAATATCTTTTTTATTCGAGTTCCTAATAGTTTTATCTTGATTGATCTATTCGTTCCTAGACTTAACAGTGAATACATTATCTTTGTTAACCGTATGTGATTCCATACCATAAAGCACAGAGTTCTAGATATACTCATCTATAGAATATAGAAAGGTTCTCATACGAACTTTTCAATATGGGTAATATGAAATCTAATGTGCATAAGAACACAAATATATTTGAACTATGATTTTTGGAGCTCGGTAGTTTCTTTGACTTGAAAATATTATAGAAAGATACACCTAAACACTAAAATTCTATTTGTATATTTTGTTTACGAATATTGCCAACACTCACATAAACTTTACAAGAAGGGACCCATGTGTAGATTGTACATATTTTGAATGATAAAGTGAGTGGCTAATTTGTGGATTTTTTTATTGGTTTAGGTAACCCCTATATTTTCTTCTCTTTAGAAGTCATGTATGAATGAAGAGAGAAACATATACTTTCAATTTAGATTTAACTTATTAAATTTAAGCAATATAAATAAATGTATCACATTTTATTAGAAGTAAAAATTCTACCATTCAATGTGATGACCTATAAAGATCATTTAGCAATTTAAAACTAATTTTAAGAGTGTTTAAAGAAGTAGAAAAAATACCACCACTTAGAATGGAAAGATATTGACTCAAAATATATTCTCACAAGGTAGTATCTATTATTTGATTCCTAAACATAGATGTTGGGTTCATTGCAATTTTAATATTTTATCATGAAATATTAATTATGAAAAAAAACTAACTAATTATCACATTATTCCCTAAAAGTTTTAAAATTAATCTAACAATGCAAAGACTTAATCTAACCTCTATGAAATCATTTTGGTTAATTTTAAAATTAACCAAAAATTTCAAATTCAATATAAATAAATAAAAGCACACAAAATGCAAGTAAAAACAAATAAAAATGTAAACAAAGTAAAAATGTGAACATATAAAAAATGCAATTTAAGCATAATTCTATTATGTAGTTTTTTCTACTCACAATCTAGAACTTACATTGCTCTCAATATAACAATTATAAATTAAAGATAAATAGTAATGAAAGGAAAAGTTACCCATTTGATGATCTTCAAAGAGTTTATATGAAATTGTATGTGCATCTATTAATCCAAACATAAATATATTACATAGAAATAATACTGCATACTTCTCACAAATTTCAATAAATGGTTATAAAATTTAACAATTTAATAATGTCCACAAAATTGGAAACAAAATAAATAAATTAACATAAAACAAAAAGAACACAACATCCAAAAATAATAACAAATAAAGAAAAATAAAAATACATAAAAAGTAAAAAACAATTATGTATCCAATTTAGAGCTCATTCTCTATATCATTAGGACCTTGATCTCCAGATTGTTGTTGTCATAATCTTTCTAGCAATATAAAAGTGAAATCATAATGAGATACTCAGATGTTGTTAAGTGACTTGTATCAATCTTGAGGTGACTTAATTGTAATTAGTTCATTTCATGCAATAACTAATTATGTTCCACTTGATCATAATGATGTTGATTTAGGAATGCAGTTTGTTAGGTAAAATAGGCTTGTTGGTATTCTTTCATATAGCTCATTATTTCACTAAAATTATGAAATTTTTCTTTCATAAACAATCTTGATGGAGGAATGACTCTTCTTTCATTTGGAACAATATTCATACCAGAGGTGAACTCATTAAAATATGTTATGTTTAATAATTCATCTGGTTGTATAGCAACCTCACCTTTCGAATGGGGTATCCTCACTTTCTTACATAAAGTAGTTATAAGTTGAAAAAAGACCCAAATGGTGATTATTTGTAGAATAATTTATCCTTTGGTGAATTATAGCTCCAACATCTATAGACAATTTAGATGATATTACATATAGTAAAATAGCCCTTTCTCTATCAATAGTGTTATAATGTATAGTGGGTATCACCCTAGAACACACAAAGTATTGCAAAATTTTTGAAATTTAATCCAAATGCTTTGCTTCAGAACCTTTATGCTTACTACCATCATATATCCATTAAGCACCTTGTATAGTTAAGGTCCTTAAAACTGTAGTTTAATCGACATTATTAAGATATTGTTCATACTCACCTTCTTCAATATTCATGAAATAATAGTGAGTATTTATATCATTAGGCCTATAAGGAACTAGAACATTCCTTACTAAAACTTGGTTATCATCGGGAAAATTCCCATAGAATTCCCAAACAAGATATTCAATAGTAGCCTCTAGTTTCCTTATGAACATTTTTCATCCTAGGATTTCTCTAACACGGTAATTCTCTCAAGTCCATCATTAAATTTCTTTCCCCTCTTTGCTATAAGTCCTTTATTAACTTCCATAGCTTTTTCAAAGTGAAATTTTAACTCATAATTGGCAAACTTAGAACTCTTGTAATAATCGAAAGTTGAAACATTCTTTCCCTTCCTACTTCTTTTTAGTCCCATATTTAATCTTTAAAAAAATCTAAAATTCAAGAGTTCACAAAGATTTCAAATAACAATACAGATAATCTAATATTTTTTCTCACCCCTCTTGGGCATAAATAGGGTTTTGCAAACTCTTAAAAATCATAATAATTCCAATAATTTTAGAAAATTTAATTTATGAACTTAAATTCTAACATTTGTGAAAGCTTACTTGTATTGTTGTAGAATAAAGAACAATGAAGAACATCCATTTATTGAAGATGAAGATTTTTTATTTTGTTAAAAAAAATTAAAATTGTCTTTGTGGGATAGGTTGAAATTTTTTAGGAAAATGGTTATTGTTAAAGCTCTTTAAGAAATATTGAAGAAAGGTAGGGGAAAATTAGGTTTTTGTGAAAAAATGAAAGAAAAGTAGAAATTTCGTGTGGGAAAAATGTATTTCAAGAATGAAATTTCATAACGAACTCTAAACTGTTTTTCTTTCACATTTTCACATTAAATCCCCATTTTATATTAAAATAAAAATATCTACACATAAATTTAGACCACACAAAATAATAACAAAGAAAATTAATTATCTACAGAATGAAAATAAATAAATAATAATGGGTTACCTCTCATTCAAGATTATATTTTTTAATCATCTTTAGTGAGATGTTGCTAGGGGGATTTCATCTTTTGGTAAATTCAATGTCCCTTCATTATTGAGTTTTTTTTGTTTTCTGACCTTGAGCTACTTCTTTCCTTTGTTCTACATGTGTTTGGTCAACTGCTCCACTTATACTTTCATCTTTTTTATGAAAATTTCTACAAAACCCAAGCTTTAATTAGTTCTTGATTGACTGTCTCTACTAACTTGAATGAATGAATTCAAGTTGTCCTCCATATTTGGCTTGTTGGAAGGATTCTTGGGCAATTGTTGGTGGAATTGCTGGCCCAATTGGTTCAAGCTTTGGGCAAATAGAGGGTTGTTTTACCTCTAGAAGAACTTTGAATGATTCCTCTACCCAAGATTATAGGTATTAGCATTAGGGTCAGATCTTGGCCTAGGCTGGTATCTCTCAGTACATTGTCCTGCTCAAGTCCAACACTAGCTTATATTTGATAGGGATAGGTATTAGTACCATGTCCCAGAGTGCTTAACACACCACATTATTCTTTGTTTATTGTGGCATGTGTTATAAAAAGAACAACTTGCTTGGTCAGTTGGAAATTTTTCATTTGAACTTCAGTACCAGAGTCTATTTCATGGACTTCTACTTTCCTCATTCTAGAGCTCTATTTTTTTCTTTCACTCCAAAAGTATTATCAATAGTGGACTGACATTATTGTGTTAATCCATCATAGAAATTTGATTATGTAGCTACAAAATAGCTATAATGGAAAATAATTTGTAAATATTTCGTAATAATTGGACGCACAAAAGTTTACTCACTTTGTGCTGAACAAATGAAGAAAATAATTCATTAACGGAATAAAAATGATGAAAAGGAAATTTTGTGTTTATGAATTGCTAAATATTCAAAGGGGGTGTACGGAACAATGGGAATGCTTTATTATAAAATTTGATGCTGTTATTTTATGGGTAATGAATTTAGATTTTAAGTTATTTTTATTATAAAAATTTTATAGTTATTAAACAGTGCATAAATTTTTTATAATTTTTTAAAAATTTATACATTGATTTTAAATCAATAATTTATTATTTTTTTTGTTTTAATTTAATCATGTGTTTGAGGCATGACCACTTTTTTAAAAAATATTATTTTAATTATAATTTTTTTTATTAAAATTCATCAAGTTTTTTTGTACATTTTGAATGAAATTTATAAGGTTCCCTTTCACCCGTATTTTAGGTGGTTAGTTGAGAAGCGTAAAAATGTATCACATTGAGTAAGAAAGGGTTTGAACCTATCTCATGCTTCATGAAAAAGGTTATCCTTTCGTTTGAGAGAAAGTAGATATATTTATCTCTCACCTCTAATGCCTTTTGGTGAGAATAAAACTTTCCCATAAACTTGTCTTCCTAGGTCATTAGGGAACCTAGAAAAAATGACATTAACCATGCTTTGGACTTTGATATAAGAGTGTAGAAGAAACATCGCATTTTGAGATGATTTTCGGTAAATACACCGAAGGGGAATGTTTGGATTGTAGAGTAAAAGTCTCTAATGAAAGAAAGTGAATCTTCATTAGGCAATCCATGGAAAGAAAGTAACATGAAAAAATGAATGTTTTGTAATTTATAGTTCCTAGCAACCTTACCGAAGTGGACAAAGGAAATTATAGTGCCAATTATTAGCCTTACAAACTCCATTGTGGTTTCTCTTTGTAGTGGATTTTCCCCATGGTTAAAAGTTAAAGAGTAAGGTTAGGCTCAAAATTATGTTTTTTGAAAGCTGTGGAACATCAAAATCCAACTTTCTTGACAGTATATGTGATATATGTATATTATTATCGAAAGGTGTGAGAAAGTACCCTAAAGACCTTCTACTTTACACAAACTAATAAAAACAAAAATTAAATTTACATATCAATTAGAAAAATAAAAAGATAAAATATATAAATAAAATATATAAAACAATACATGTTTGTATAAAAAATAATAAATACGTAGTAAAAAATAATTACTAAAATTATACATACGTTGGTAAAAGAAAATAAATTGTAAAAAAATTATTTATTACATAAATATTAAACAAATATTAAAAGAAATAAAATAAAGAAAAGAAAATTGATAAAATAAAGAAAAGAAAATTAAAAATAAAGAATTGATTTAAAAGAAAAGAAAATTAAAATTTCAAAAAAAATTATTATTAAAAAATTAACAGAAAATAAAATTTAAATATATATTTTTATTTTTTAAATTAAAAGAAAATTTTAAATTTTTTTAAAAAAGAAAATTTAAAGTATTTAAAATTAATTAATAACCTTGCTATTTTAAAATCTTAAATAAAAATCAAAATATTTACAACACAAAATATTTTTAAGATTTTGATAATAAAAATTTAAAAATGTTATTCTTCCCTAACAATAGTGCCAAAAAGTTATGCTTGCAAATGTTATCTAATTTTCAGTGCTATTATTGATTTACTTGACAATTACACTAAAAACTTGATGTGTCAAAATTAGGTGTACATTTTTTGTATAATTTATAAAATAGCTCGCACGTATACGAATCACTTATAGAAAATAATAAGTATACTTTTAAAGTCGATCCAAAGAGGAATCATGTGGTTTTAAATAATTCAATAAATTTTTAAAAACAAAAATAAAACCTAAACATTCTATTACCAAATTTTGGTTTTAAAATCTAATATAATAAAAATAAAGATAGATTCAATAAACATTTAAGTAATTAAACATTTAAGTAATTAAACATTTATCATGTAGTGGAGAGTTTAGGGATAATTTAGCTAGTTAATTATGCTTATTCAATATTTAAGTAGGTTATTAAAAATATAAATTAAAATTATCGAGTAAATTTTGCTTTATTTCTAAGGAATCAATAAACCGTTTAGTTGATGTTTTTGACGTAACTATCAATTTAAACTCTCATCAAAGTGTCTAAATTAAGTTTACGATTTAAGTATTTGAAATTAACTTTAAGATTTTAAAACTACTAGGAAGAATATGTTGTCGATATATCTTTTAATAATAATTTGTATAAAAATCTTTGAAATAGAGCATACCTCAAAATAGATTTAGATTGCAATTATCTAATATCCGTGAGTGTTGCTCTAAATCAGGGTCAGATAATTTTAACTCCTAAATCTAACTCTCTTGTTTATTATGAAAAATACTTCGCGTATATATTTTTCTTTTACAAATTTCGTTTTAATCTTGATGTAAAAATAAAACTTAATTCATTTTATAAAAATGTTTATTTATTTTACTATTTAATAAGCGTAATAAAATTATTAATATCTCATATTATTTATAACCAGACATGCATAATTTAATAAATGATTAATAAATTAAATACATAGCATAAAAAACAACACTTAGTGATAATAAGAAAATAATACATATATATATATATATCAACATAATTCTTAGAATTGTTTCTGTTCTAGAAAACTTCCAAATAGAATTTTCGCACAGTTTATTAAATTGAAACTATAAACTATTATATAAACTAAATTTATTCAATTCTCAATTAAGAGAAGAATCTTAAACTACTAAAAGGCAAAAAAAAACTAAAAAGCTTAAGAGACTAGAAAATGAAAGGATCAAGGAGGATAAGGGTTATAAATTACAATGAAAATAGGGTTTTATTTATATGCCAAGGAAATGATAGAAATATGGATTTTTAGACTGGCATCATCGCATACAATTGTTTCATACCACAACATATATAGACTATACATAGTTTTGACTCGATCCATTACATTCACACCAAGGCATATAACTTTTTCATTCATTGATCATGTATTCTTCAACAATGCAACTTCTAGGTCTTGCTGTATTTCTAACATAATTTTTTAATGTTCTTAAATATTGTTCAATTTGATACATCCATCGTGAGCTAACAGAATCAGCCAATTTCACTTCATGAGGTAACTAAATTACGAAATGGACCATTATATCATTAATGCTAGAGGAAAAATTGTTTTAAGCTTATACAATATTAAATCTTATCCAAATCCTCTTGATATAGACTTTTAGAAAAACAATTCAACAAAACAAAATGCCCAATTCCACCAAAATCGTATATATTTCATTATCAACCAAACTCTACATTCCAATAGAAATCAATCTTTGTAACAATACATGACATTCATAACTCTTAAGTCTAAACAATTTTTCATCTTTTATATTGACATTCCTAGATATATTTAATGCATATTCATCTAGAAACTTGATAAACCTTATGAATGAGCAAAAAATATTTTGTTCATCCACAATCATTGTATAAGCTATAGAAGGTTTGTAAAACTTATCTTGTTGTACTTACAAATGTAATTAAGATCTAATGTAGAAATATTTCAAATCTAATTTACCCATAACTGTGTCCTTCATTTTGCCTTCAATATTGAGCAATGTGCCTGAAATTGAATGGCAAATATTTTTTATATATATGTATCTTATAATTTCAAAATAGGCCAGTATTTGAGCTTAAAGAATATGTTTTTTTATTCAGTTCATATTTTTGACATTATATTTTTGTTTGCCACAACATTTTCGATTTTTTTTTCAAAAAGGACATTGTAAACAATCAAATTGCTCTAACATATACTGACTTGTTAATTCTTTTGATGGATTATGAATTCCTTGAGAGCACTCTGACAAAATTTATGATTTTTTGGCCAAAATAGACAATGAACAATATAACCAAGTTTATTTATGAAGGAGATAATAGATATATCATCAAGACAAAGCCATTGTCCCTTTCGTGCTCCACCCAGAAAGACAACCATATGCTAGAAAATCATTAATTGTCTAAATAATTACTACATGTAGTTTAAAATTCTGTTTTGTGTTTGTATCATATGTTTGTACCCCTTCACACCATAAGTTCTTTAACTCATCTATTAATAGTTGTAGGTACATGTCAATCTCTATACCAGCTACCTTAGGTTCTAGAATTAGCATGGACATAATTAAGTATGATTTTTTATGATTGTATGGCATTAAAATGAATGGCCACATGCAATTAGCATCGCTCATGTTTCCAAAATGATTAAAACCATTTATAGCTAAACCCAACTAAACCTTACATTTCTTGAATCTGATGCAAAGTTAGGAAATTGTTCATCAAATAATTTCCAGAACTCTCCATTTGCTAGATGTCTTAGCACACCTTCTCCATTAAGTCTTCTATCCTCATGCTATTTCATGGTTGATGTTGTATGATGGGACAAAAAAAAAATTGTAATCATTTCTTTGGTGAAAAATATTACAATACGTTTTGAGGCACCTTTTTTCCATTATTGTTATCATGCTTATAACTTGATTCCCCACAAGTAGGCACATATTTGCATTCTTGTGCTCTTTCGAAAATAAGATACAATCATAATTGCACAAATGAATACATTTTGCATCAATCTTTTTTCTTCATAGTAGGATGTGGTACATTAGAGTATTGAGGAAGTGATTCTTTCCAAAATTCAAGCAACATGTCATAAGACTTATTGGTCCAATTATTCAAAAAATTTAATATATATATAAACCTAACTATAAAACTAAACATAGAGAACTTTTGACATCTAGGATATAGTTCTGTATCAACAGCCTGAATTATGTCACCAAACAATGTCTTTTTTTTATTTTCATGAATAGAGGAATCATCTTCCATTCCATGCTCTCCACCAACTTAGGACCAACAATATCATACAATATTTCAAAAATTTCATCATTATTATCATTCATGCATGTATCTATGGCATTAACACCATCTACATGATTGTCATTGTTTGAGGTTTGAAATGTTTCCCTATGATCATTCATTGGTATGCATGTTAGGTCGAACCCATTTATGATAAGATGATGTTTTATGCTATTAAGTTCATGATTTTTGTTATGACATCTTAACTTCTTGTATCACTTCCATCCTTTATATTACACCCTGCAAATTATAAACTTTTTAACTCCATTCTTATAAACCTTCAACAGTCTATTATCCAATCCTATCCAGCTCCAGTCTATTTTCTTCTAATTAGACACAGCATCAATGTTATTACAAGACTTTTATGCAAGTGAATAAGCCAAAGCTACATTTTGTGTTTGCTAACTTAAATCTTGAATCAAAGTTCAACAAGGCATATAAGTGTTGAGGTAAGGTGTATAACTTAGTTGAAAATGATACCATAAAGTTCATATAAATTTAATCTTTTATGTTTTAGTTATTTTTTATATAAGAGGTTCACAAGCTTTATTTATATCTTAAGCTAATTTTGGGCTTTTATTTATTGCACCTTGCAGTTGCTGCAGATAAAAATGAAGCATTGCAAGGGAACAAGACAGAGTTGAAGCAAGTGTTCGTGTGGTGGATGCAACCTGACCACTTTACCCCAAACTTTCATCCGTCTATCGAGCTTATTTTCTTTCTACTGGTTTTGAATAGTAATTATTACTAAGAGGGGTCGTATTTGTGAGTTTCATTGTAAATTAAGACATACAAGAATATACAGTTAATTGATCGAAAGGCAAGTTTAATTAGTTCTTTTATTAGATTCTTTTTGCCAATTAATCAATACATTCGTTATTAATATTATTAGACTCTGCATTGTATGTTTATTGTTAATGTTGGCTTCCAATTTTGGATGTCATGGAAAGCACTTAAGGCTTTCCTTGATGCGCATACTATAACAAAAATTTAAGTAAGCATTATCTTCTTTCTTTATTGGATTTCTTTAAGTTCCCTTTTTGTTCATATTTATGAGGAGTGGTAAACCAATTAATCACAAATTTGATCGAGCTTCTTTGTAATTGCAGATGCTAAGCATGAATTATCTAAAGAACTTATTAATTCAAGGTAGCATTTTGAATCATATGAGAACTGCTACAGAATTATTCAGACTCATTACTAAAGAACTAGCACTAAGTGACTCATTAAAGTGTCAAAAAATGGATGAATAATATTTGGTAGAGAGGCGATTCAAGTGATTTTCATGCAACAACGTAACATTGAAGGTCTCCAGTGAGGTTTTTGAAGAGCTTATTCTGTGTATACTCGTTTAGAAGAAAACCAACTTTTATTTGACGGGAAATTAGGGATGGACAATGATCAGTTCAATCGGTTATTATTCCAAAAAACTAACCAAACCTACATAGTTGGTTTAGGAAATATTGCAAACCAAAACCGACCTACGAAGCAAACATAACCAAATTGACAATCAACCTACTTATATGGTTGGTTAAGTAAGTCATTTATAACACATTGTTGCAGTTGTGTTTTGAATGTTGAGTAAAATTTAGAATACACAACTCTAAATTTTCTAATATTAGATCCAAACAAGTAAACAAACTACTTGTATTATACTCACTATAACACATTTCAAAGACAACTCACAAATTGAAGAGAAATACAAACACTCAAAGAGAAAGCTCTCAACTCACACTCAAACTAAGAATACAAAGACTTATTTGTTTTTGATGGAATGATAAAACCAAATGCAAGGTAGGCTATTTATAGTCCTCACCATGCAATCTACACCACACAAATATAAAACTAAGAAATAATCCTAGCCACACACTTCTCTTTTCTACAACCTTCAACTACTTCATTTATTTCTACAACTTTCAACTACTTCATTTATTCCTATAACCTTCAACTACTTCATTTATTTCTCTACTTCTTCAACTACTTCATTTATTTCTCTACTTCTTCAACTACTTCATTTATTTCTCTACTTCTTCAACTACTTCATTTATTTCTCTACTTCTTCAACTACTTCATTTATTTCTCTACATCTTTAATTATTATGTTGGTGTTGATTTTCAACACTCCCCCTCAACACCAACTCTCACTATTTTTATTGTGTCAAGCTGACGGCGAAACATTTCGAACTTGCCAATGCTTAAGCTTTTTGTGAACAAGTCCGCAACTTGATCATCTGTCTTGATTTGCCTCATTTCAATTTCTTCTTGCAAAACCTTTTCTCTGATAAAGTGATAGTGTACTTCAACATGTTTAGTTCTTGCATGAAAGACTGGATTCTTTGCCAAACGAATTGCTGATTGATTGTCACAGTACAATGGTACTGCATAATCTACTGGTTGATGTAGATTATTCATTAACTGTATTAACCATGTACACTCTTGAGCTGCCATTGCCGCTACTCGATACTCAGCTTCAGTGGTTGATAATGATACCGTTGGTTGTCTCTTACTACACCAAGAAATTGTTCCAAAACCCATCTTAAATACATATCCAGTTGTTGATCTCCTGGTGTCATGATCTCCTGCATAGTCTGCATCGCAGTAACCAACTAACTTACAGTCTCCACCTTTCTTGTACAAAAGACCATAGTCAATTGTACTCTTCACATATCTCAGTATTCGTCGAACTGCTTCCAAATGTGGCTTCTTTGGATTTTGCATGTATCGACTCATTACACTAACTGCATGAGAAATGTCAGGCCGAGTTAAGGTTAAGTAGATCAGACTACCTACCAATTTTTGATACATTGTTGCATCTTCCAAGTCTTTTCCTTCATGTGCACACATGTTGGCATTTGGCTCCATCGGTGTCGAAATTGGTTTGCATTCAAGCATTCTGAACCGCTTCATCAAATCTTTGGAATATTTTTACTGATAAAGAAATATTTCTTCTTGTGTGCGATCAACCTCTAAACCAAGGAAGTGCTTGAGCTGGCCAAGTTCTTTCATCTGGAAATGGACTGACAAATTCTCCTTTGTTCGAAGAATTTCTGCCTCATTATCACCAGTTATGATTAAGTCATCCACATATACTAGCACAATAGCTAGCTTTCCTTCATTGGCTTTAACAAACAAGCTGGAATCTGCAGATGTTACTGAATAACCATTTTGTGTTAAAAATTCAGCAATCTTACCATACCATTCCCTGGGCGCCTGTTTCAATCCATAAATTGCTTTTCGTAGCTTACACACATATTCAGGATGATCTTGGCTCTGAAAACCCATTGGTTGGATCATGTACATCTCCCGATCCAACTCTCCATGAAGAAAAGCATTCTTCACATCCATCTTCCATAACTTCCAATCTTTGTTGGCTACAAGTGCAAGTAGGACTCAAACAGTTGTAAGTTTTGCCACTGGACTAAACGTTTCATCATAGTCTAGTCCATATTGTTGAGAGAAACCACGAGCTACCAATCATGCCTTGTACCTCTCGATTAATCCATCTAGTTTGCGCTTTATTTTGTAAACCCATTTGTAGGATATGGGTTTCACATCTCTTGGCTTTCGCACCAGATCCCAAGTTTGATTTTGCTGAAGTGCATCGATCTCTTCTTTCATAGCTGTCATCCACTCAGATCTTTGTGATGCTTCTTCAAACGTCTCAGGTTCTATTGCTTCTTCAATTATGGCTGCATTGGCATATTTGGGATTTGGCCTTCGTGTTCTTGTTGACCTACGGAGTTAAGATTGTGGAGTGGATTCTTCTATTTCACTAGGCCCATCTTCTTCATTTAGTTGTTGATATATGCTAGTTTGCCAAGGATTCAGAGTTACTCTTTGTTCGGCACTATCATCGTCTTGATCTTTGGATTCATCTAAACTTGGTTGGAATTGAATAGTATGCTCATCCATCTTTTATTGCAGCTTATCTCCAAATTCTCTTGAGTCTAGCAATGCTTCCTTCTCTGATGACCACCAAGAAGATGCTTCATCGAACACCACATCCCGTGAAGTGTAGCATCTTCCACTCATTGGATCATAACATTTCCACCCTTTTCTCTGGCTGTCGTATCCCACAAAGATACATCTAACAACTTTCTTGTCAAATTTGCTCCGTAAATGATTAGGAACAAATACATAACACACACAGCCAAATACTCGAAAGTAGCTAACTGTAGATTTCATGTTCCATAGTTTCTCAAAGGGTGAAACAAATTCTAACCTTGGTTGAGGAAGTCTGTTGATCACAAAGGCTGCAGTCCTCATCGCTTCAGCCCAAAACCTCCCAGGTACATTCTTTTCATGTAGCATACTCCGACAAATTTCTGCAAGATGACGGTTCTTTCTCTCTGCTACACCATTTTGTTATGGCGTGTTAGCACAAGTGTACTGATGATGTATTCGACATTCCCTTAGGTATTGAGAGAACTCGTTTGAGCTATATTCTCTGTCGTTGTCTGTGCGTAAGCATAGGATCTTCTTTCCAACTTCTCCTTCAGTTGACTCTCTAAACTCTTTAAACTTAGAGAATACGTCAGATTTTTCTTTCATAAAGAAAATCCACACATACCTTGAAAAGTCATCAATAAATGTCACCATGTATCGCATACTGCCAATTGATGGTTGCTTAACAGGACCGAATACATCAGAGTGAACTAACTCTAATGATTCTTTTGCTTTAAACTTTGATTCCTCATATGGCAATTGGTGAGCTTTACCATATTGGCATCCTGCACAGACCGTGTCTGTTCGCACGTCTAATTGAGGAAGCCCTTTAAGCATCGACTTCTTCACCATCACACTTAGCTTGGAATAGCTAACGTGACCTAACCACATATGCCATAGATCTGCTGTCTCATTTCTTCTTGTTTTGTCTACATATGCAGATTCTGCTGACATTACGTAGACTGATTCCAATCGTTGCCCCTCCATTGTTGGTGTTTCTGAGATTTTGAGATCATGATACACCTTCACATCTTGGGGACCGAACAAGACATAGTGGCCTGATGATGTTAACTGAGCCACAAATAGCAAATTTTCTTCATTCCTGGGACATGATAAACATCTTGAAGTGGTACTTGGTTAGTACTATATCGAGGCGTAACTATTGTCTTACCGATGTGGGCTATCGGTAACCTTGAGTTGTCAGCTGTCACCACTACACGACCTCCCTTGTACTCAGATATGTTTTCCAACTTCTGTTTATCACCTGTCATATGATTTGAGCAGCCCGAATCTACGATCCAGTCATTCTTGTAGTCAATTTGTTTTGATGTTGTCACCGTAAGAGCCAATTCTTCTTCCTCTGTAGTGAATAATGTTTCGGCATCCCAACCATCTTCGCTATGCTCCTTAGAACTGGAAGTAGCTGTATTGCTTTCAACAGGCTTTTTCTTACTCCAACAATCTTTTTCCATGTGACCCATCTTCCCGCAATTGTAACATTCACCATCAAATTTTCTATTGTTATTGCGGTTCTTCCAAGCTCCCCCTGGACGAAAGCCTCCCTTTCCTTGAGGAATTTTTCCTTTGTCACCATCATTTTTATATCCATTTTCATTATACCGCTTGAAAGTGCCTTTGATTTTGCTAGTGTAGAGTGCTTCTTCTTCACCCTTCAGTGAGACTCCTCCCATTTGCTTAGCCATAGCTTCTTGACCGGCCAATAAATTCTCAAACTCAATAAGAGATGGTTGTGTCAGCCATCCTTGTATAGTAGTAACAAACCCTTGATATTTGGTCTCAAACCATGAATAATTATTCTCTTTATCCTAGTTTCTCCAATAGGAGCTTTTGGATCTAACTCTGAAATTTCGCGGCATAA
Organism: Hippophae gyantsensis; assembly: GCA_030763125.1. Lineage (NCBI taxonomy): Eukaryota > Viridiplantae > Streptophyta > Magnoliopsida > Rosales > Elaeagnaceae > Hippophae > Hippophae gyantsensis. The sequence continues at coordinate 18,165,867 of CM061029.1, read as the reverse complement.
GGACTTTACCTTGTGAAAGTATTGGGAAATCGTCATGTCACGTTGCGCCATCGATAGCAACTCATTCTCCAGAAGTTGCAATCTTGTATCATTCTTCTTTGAAAAGAGTGTAACAAGAGTGTCCCATGCTTCCTTTGGTGTTTTTGCATCTCGAATGTGCTCCAACATTTCTTCTTCAACTGTGGTCTTCAAAGCAAACATCGCTTTGCCTACTTTAATTTTCCACTTTCGCAAGATGCCGTTTGCATCTTCCACTGTTGGTTGTATAACTTCATCACCACCAACAACCTCCCACAAGTCTTGACCTTGTAGGTAAGACTCCATACATGTTGCCCATGTGTTATAGTTTTTGTTGTTGAGCTTCTTGATTCCTCCAACTACTTGAAGATCACCCATCGTGTCGGCAAGACTTCGACTATATCGAACAAGCTTGACTAATAAACTTGTAGAGTACCAAACTCCTCACTCAAGATAACTCCACTAAGAACGATCCCTGACCGTCCCACTCTAATACCAATTGTTGAGTAAAATTTAGAATACATAACTCTAAATTTTCTAATATTAGATCCAAACAAGTAAACAAACTACTTGTATTATACTCACTATAACACCTTTCAAAGGCAACTCACAAATTGAAGAGAAATACAAACATTCAAAGAGAAAGCTCTCAACTCAAACTCAAACTAAGAATACAAAGACTTATTTGTTTTTGATGGAATGATAAAACCAAATGCAAGGTAGGCTATTTATAGTCCTCACCATGCAATCTACACCACACAAATATAAAACTAAGAAATAATCCTAGCCACACACTTGTCTTTTCTACAACCTTCAACTACTTCATTTATTTCTACAACCTTCAACTACTTCATTTATTTCTACAACTTTCAACTACTTCATTTATTCCTATAACCTTCAACTACTTCATTTATTTCTCTACTTCTTCAACTACTTCATTTATTTCTCTACTTCTTCAACTACTTCATTTATTTCTCTACATCTTTAATTATTATGTTGGTGTTGATTTTCAACATTGAACCTGTCGAAAAAAAAGGGGAAAGGTTCGCGTTGATTTTTGGGTAGTTTTGTGGAGGGTCCTTCCTTTTCATTTTAACTTTTTTGGTTCACCTTGTTAGCTAAAGTAACAGCATAACAATATACAGGGTATAAAACAACAGTATCAATATATTAAATAAATCAAAAACAACAATATTATTAACATGTTAATAAATCCAAAAAAAACAACAGTTCAAAATTCAAATATCAAACTCAAAAATCAAAGTTCTCAGGTTACCAAAAGCACTCAAAAACCGCTCAAAAAAATGACAAAGAAATGAAGTATGGGATACAAATGAGGTCCTTTGTGTATTGAGCTAAGTAGTGATAGAAAAATTTTAAATTCTCACCATATAGGCATACACATGAAATCCAAACAATTATCGCATCTTTTTAGACCATTTAAATTTGCATTCCTCTTATTTTCTTTTGACTAGGAACTTGTAAAACATCATGCCAAATGAAGAATTTGTTTCTCTAAGAACATCTGCTCGACCTCCACACATAGGTCACACCAAAATGATTTTGGTACACTCCATAACTAAAGGAACTCCTCGTGTAAACCCATAGGAGTTTGTAAATACCCAAATAGGTCATAGTTGAGAAATAAGTACTAGCAAAGAAGCCATTAGGTCTAGCATATTAGCTATTCCCACTTTTGCTATCTCTCAATCCACTGGTACTCCATCAATATTAAGGCTTAGTATTGGTGATACAAAATCATAAGGTCTAGTGTTCATTATCCAAATCCCAATTCCAATTCATATTCAGAGAAAAAAGAAAAACAAATGAGACACTAAAGGCAAGCCAACAAAACGGACCAAGGCCAACCATCAAATTGAAAAAAATGCCCAACCAACTAGGTGCTGAGGATATGGATCTCAGAAAGGATTACAATGTGCCACATTGGGTATTAAATTATGTATAAGAATCACTTAGTTAGTTAGATAAAAGTAGTTAGTTTGTTATTTTTCACTTTGTATATGAGACAGCCTTCTTTGCCTCCTATATAAATCAATTTTTGATTTCTTTCAACAATATAATTTTTGATTCTTCAATCAAAATATTCCTTTCTTGCTTTGTTTACAGCTTCTTGAAGCTGAGCATTCTTGAAATGGTATCAAAGCATCATTAGAACTCCAATTGATTCTATTTTTGCCAATTCTTCTTCTTCGTTTTCTTCCTCTTCTGAAGAAATCAATAATTCCTATCATCTACAAAATGGTGATAATCTTATAATTTCTTTGGTTTCTCAACTCTTGGATGGAGATCAAACTTGGAATCGATCTTTGTTCTTGGCGCTTATAGCCAAGAATAAAGCAAGTTTTGTTGATAGTTCTATCAATAAACCTTTAAATTTTGTAGATCCAAATTTCTTTGCTTGGTCTCGCTGCCATACTATGGTTTTGCCATGGTTGTTCAATTCAATATCCAAAGATATTGCTACAAGCATGATCTATCTCAATATGGCTCAAGAAGTTTGGAAAGATCTTCAAAATCGCTTTTCACAAACCAATGACCCTCGTATATTTCAATTACAATAGGTTTTATCATATCTCATCCAGGAGTAGATGTTTGTTAGTAATTATTTTACTAAACTAAAAGGCCTTTGGAATGAACTATCCAATTATAAGTCAATTCTTCAATTCAATTGTGGAAAAATGCACATGTAGAGGTTTTAAATCTTTTTTAGAGTATCAACAGATGGAATGCATTCTACAATTTTTAATAGGACTCAACGACAACTTCTCACAGGTCTGAAGTCAGATTTTACTGATGGATCCAATGCCTCCCATAAACAAGTATTTGCTTTGGTTTTGGAAGAAGAGAAAAAGAAGCAGATCATCTCCCTACCATCATCATCTTCCTTCAATCAAACAGTTTATCTATCTAAAGTTGAAAAATCCTCTACAAATGTGAGTAACAAAAATACAATGAGAAAGGAAAAACCTAAATGCACTCACTATGGTGTTTTAGGACACACTGTTGATACATGCTATAAATTGTGTGCGCCTATAAGCAGACATTGTGGTATAGTTGGACATTCAGCTGATGTGTGTTACAAATTGCATAGTTATCCAGCAAGATACAGATCCAAAGGAAAAAATGCTTCAAATCAATCCAATCATGGTACAAATCAAGCTACTATTCAGGGAATAATGATTTTTAATCTATCCTTAGAATCAGTTTCACATGAGACTTCACAGCTTCCAATATCTCAAGCTCAATATCCGCAATTGCTAAAGTACCTTAACTCTTCCCAATCTCCAAATTTTTCTGGTATAAATCATCAAGTAACAAGTGCAAATTATACCAACTCCAACCAACACCTTTCTAATACTTCTATTTTTCCCTTAACAGTCATTTGCATACATATACACGATCCAATGAATGGATCATTGACATTGGAGCAACAAACCATATGGTACACTTTGTGTCTATCCTAACTAATGTTACTGCTATGGAGAATCTATCTGTTAATCTTACCAATAAGGATTCTATCCCTGTTACTCATGTTGGAAGTGTAAAATTTTCTCCTTCCTTTGTTCTAATTGATGTGTTATGTGTTCCTGATTTTCAGTTCAATCTTTTATCAGTGAGAAAACTCATTTCTTTCATTAAATGTGGTCTCATTTTTTTGTACAATCATTATTTTATTCAGGACCTTATCAATTGGACGATGATTGGACTGGGTAAACAAAATGACAGACTCTATATCCTATAGCAACTAATGTTGTCTCTAGTTTTTATATTACATGATGAATGAGTCACAAGACCGGCATTACAAATACTGATCTTACGGAATACCCTTTGTGGTTTTATTATTTGTAAAACTTTCGCAAGTGCACAAATCATTTTATAGAAAATGATAAGTATACTCCCAAGGTCAATCTAAGGAAGAAATATATGTGGCTTTTAATTTATTATCCAAAATCTTAAAAACAAAATTAAATTTTAAACATTTTGTCACGATATTTTGGTTTTTGTGTTTCCTAATCTAATAACATAAAAAAAATAAACATAGATATGGATTCAATAAACAATTATGCAATCTTTTATCATTTATAACATTGGAGTATTTATGGATATAATAATTAAGTTAATTATGCTTGCTCATATTATTTAGGTTATTAAATATATAAACTGATATTTATTGATTCTCTCTTTTTTATATGAATACCACCTTTGGTGGGATTAGATATTCTTTGTTAATTAAACAAATCAATTAACATCTATGGGTGGGGTCGATAACTAATTTTGTTAATTAAATTAATTCCTTTCTTTTTTGTAAGAGATTTAAAATGAACCATTTAAATGCCACCTTTGGTGGGATTAGACATTTTAAACTTTATTCAGGGTGTCTAAATTAAACCTAATAATTTAATTATCTGATTATTAATTTTCAAGTTTTAAAGCCATTATTGAAAATATGTTGTCAATAAATTTTCAAATATGAATTCTTATAAAAACTTTTGAAATAGAGTTTTACTCTAACTCTAACTATCAGGTGATTGTACCAATAAATAAAAGAACACTACTCTAAATCAGACTGGATAATTAAACCTTAAAATCTAATTTTCAGATTTAAGTTTGTAATGAAAAATAATATATTTCTCTATAACATCCTTAATATAAAAACTTGAATAAAAACAAAATCAATTTTTTTTATAGAAATGTTTTACCTATTTAATATTTTGCAAGCATAACAATTCTTTTTATTATATCATATTTAAAAATAGCCAGCCATATTAAATTGAATCACAGAAAAATTAAATATAGCATATAAGAATAAAACATAAAAAGATAATTGTAAAGAATCCATTGAAATTATACCTTAATAGAATCCTTACAATAGTTTGATGTTAATTCTATTGCTGGAAAACCTCAAAATGGATTTGCATATCTGTTTATTGAATCAAAAACTAAAAATTTATAAAACATAGCTAGTTCTTCTTAAAAAGAGAACTTAAAAAAACAAAAAGTTAAAAACTAAAAAAAATGAAGAGAGAGAAAGTGCTCAAAATATTGTGTGTTTTGGAATGGAGAAGAGGGTCATTTTATAGGTGAGGAAAAGGCCAAAAAAGGGGGGATATTTGAAAATTTGAATATGGACGCATTTAGATAGGTTGGGTTGCATATGGGTGTGAGAATCATGATAGATAGGCAGTTGGTGCACACGGGACACATCGAGGAGTGTGTAGGTGCGCATGTTTTCGTCTTTTTTCGGGCGATGCGCGTAGATGGCCGTGGATGTGTAGGTGGATGCTCGGAATTATGTAGAATACTACACATGTTCTTCGGCAAGGTTAGGCGGCTGTGCATGCAAATTTGGCTTTTTTGACCCAATTTTTCCATCCTTTTGACTTTTCCTCATTTATTTTCTCAATATATTTGTAATGTATTGCCTCCAGTATTTTTTATTCAAGTCTTTAAGTTATTTTTTGAAGAACAAATATCTAAAAAATAATAAAAATATCCATGATTTCGATAAGATCAATTTATATAAAAATATGATAAAATCATATAAATATAAATATTTTTTAATCAATTAAATTACATAAAATCATGGTAATTTTAGTGCTTTTTAAGCACTCATCATTACACATACTTCAAATAATTCCTCCAGTGATGTACTTATAGATCTATGGCATTATAGGTTAGGTCATCCTTCTTTACTAAGAATATCATTGTTGAATTCCCACACCCTTGTTCTCAAATAAATCTCCTTATGAACTTCTATTTAAAGTTCCTTCCACTTCTCAACACCTTTAGGTATTTCATTGTCTTTGTTATGCATCTATCTTAGCTCAAAATAGAACCAAATTTGATCCACGAGCTAGGAGGTTTGTTTTCCTTGGATATCCTTTTCCCATAAAAGGTTATAAATTGTTTGACCGTAACGAAAACACCTTCTTTATTAATAGAGATATTATTCTTCACGAAACAACATTTCTTCATGAATCTAATTCATCTACACCTTAACCTTCAAATACACTCATGCGTGCATAATCTCCTAGCATTGTTCTACCTCACCTTATTCCTGATATAGAACCCATTTCATCATCTCCATCCTCTCCTTCTCCTATTATTTCTACTCCTATGGTTTTACCACTCCGTCATTCCAGTATAACTCACAATGCTTCCGATTATTTGCATGATTATAACTTTCCTTTCCTCCCCATTCATATTTGCATAAATCAACTCAGGTTTCCAAAATATTCATCCTTCAAATCAACCCTATGATATCACTACATCCCTTTCTTATACCAAACTTTCACATCCCCATAAATAGTTTGTGTTAGCAATTACAATTGACTATGAGCCTCAGTTTTATCATTAAACTGTAAGGCATCCCCAATAGAGGGATGCAATGGTTGCTAAAACTATAACCTTGGAAGAGAATCACACATGGGCACATGGGCACATGTTCCTTTACCTTTTGACAATCACACTATTAGATGTAAATGGGTGTATCAAATTAAATATAAGTCTGATGGCACTATCGAGAGGTGTAAAGCTCGCTTAATGGCCAAAGGTTATACTCAACAAAAAGGCCTATCATGAAAAATTTTCTCTTGTTGCCAAACGTCCTACTATTCTATGCATGTTAGCCATTGCAGTAGCAAAACATTGGATTTTAGAACAATTGGATATCAATAATGCCTTTTTACATGAGGATCTACATGAGGAAGTATACATGGATTTACATCCAAATTTTGGCTCTCCATTTGACTCCAGGGTGTGTAAATTGAACAAATCCTTATATGGAATCAAGTAAGCTTCCCGCCAATGGTTCTCCAAATTTTCATCTACCATTATTAAGCACGGGTTTGTTCAATTTAAGGCATATTATTCCCTATTGACACGATCCCAAGGTTCAAGTTTCATTACTTTACTAATCTACGTTGATAACATTGTTATAGCAAGCACTAATCAGGCAACAGTTGAAAATTTGAAACTCTTTCTTCTTCAGTCCTTTAAGTTGAAAGAACTTGGTTCTATGAAATACTTCCTTGGTCTTGAAATTTCTCAAACTAAGCATGGTCTTTCTGTCTATCAACGAAAATATGCCTTAGATATATTAGTTGATAATGGTTTTCTTAGTTGTAGACTAGCCAAATTTCCTATGGAATAGAATCTAAAAGTAAACCAATATGATGGTATATTATTAGAAGATCCATCTTCTTATCTAAGGCTAGTTGGACATTTGTTATATCTTATCATTACTAGGCCAGACATTACTTATGTTGTTAATGTTCTCAATCAGTTTGTGGCTCTACCACGACATCCTTATCTTATATTAGCTCATCTTGTGCTTCAATATATCAAGAATAACCCTTCTCAAGGCTTATTCTATTCAACAACTTCCTCGTTACACCTTAAGGCCTTTTGTGATTCGGACTGGGCTGGTTGTCAAGATACACATCATTCAATCACTAATTACTGTATTTCCTTGGAAATTCTCTTATTTCCTAAAAATCCAAGAAACAAAACACTACGTATCATTCATCTACAGAGGCAGAATACAGATCCATGGCTTCCATTATTTGTGAAATTTTATGGTTAAAATATTTACTTGTTGATTTACAAGTTTCTCATCTTCAACCAACCACCCTTTTTTGTGACAATCAATTTGCTCTTCACATTGCTTTGAATCATATCTTCCATGAAAGAATGAAACATATTGACATTGATTATCATCTAATTTGTGATAACATTCAAGATGGGACCATTCAAACCAATCATGTGCCCTCTAATCATCAAATTTCCGATGCTCTCACCAAAGCTTTGGGCTCTACTCAATTTCATTTTCTCATTTCAAAGATGGGTGTGCTTGACATCCATAAGCCATCTTGAGGGGGGCGTATTAAATTATGTATAAGAATTAGTTAGTTAAATCAATTAGTTCGTATTTGTTAGTAGCCATTTTTTAAATCAAGCTTAAAAAATATCTTAGAACCTTCTAATTTTTCCAACATATCCTTTTTGGCACTAATAAAGCAGGCACTGCACAAGGGTTGAGGCTCACCTAAAGAATTTTTTTTTGAAGCATATCATTAACCATTTCTTCAAGTATTATGTGTTCTTTAGGACTCATATAGTACTGAGATAATTTGGGTAACTAGCATTCAAAATTAGGTATATTTGATGTTGAATATCACGTATAAGGGGTAGCTCATTTGGTAGCTCAATAGGTGCCAAGTCTTTGAACTCTTCTAAAAATGGAGCAAGTCTTAAAAGGGATGATATTCATTATGGGTAAATGATTTGGCCACTATAAAATAATAAGCCTCACTATGTTGCAAATATTTAGTCATTTCTACCTTAGAGATAATAGTAAAAATTGGTCTCATACAATAGTGAGCTAAGTTGGGTAACTAGTAGGGGTATCCATAAACTGGGTCGGACGAGACCAAACTGGAAAGCCGGACCGAACCGGACTAGATCAAATAGTTTTATAAATCAAACGATTCGGTCTAGTTTGTATTAATTAAAACCATTTTTCAAACGGTATGGTCCAGTTATATTAATTTTTAAACTGGTCGAACCAGACCAGACCGACTTAATAATATATTAAAATTTTCATATTATTTTGTCATTAAAGGTTTCCAAAAACCAAACCAAACCAGAAACCAGACAAAAAGTTTTATAAATCAAACGGTTCTGTCCAGTTAAATCTTTTTTTCCAAAACTGAACCAGACCAGACCGGTAGACTCCCCTAGTAACTAGCACTCAAAATTAGGTATATTTGATGTTGAATATCACGCCTAAGAGGTAGCTCATTTGGTAGCTCAATAGGTTCCAAGTATGTGAACTCTTCTAACAATAGAGCAAGTCTTAAAGAGGTTGATATTCATTATGGGTAAATGATTTGACCACTATAAAATAACAAGCCTTACTATGTTGCAAATATTTAGTCATATCTAGCTCAGAGATAGTAGTAAAAATTGGTTCTATGTTTTTTGGTAGGACTGCTTGCTTTGGTTTATCATGAAGTGGTAGCAACATTATCTTCTTTCCTTTCCAAGAAAAAGAATAACTATTCTTTTGACATTTATGGATATTATTCTTGTCAAATTTCCATGATCTTACATGACAAGCTTCTATTTTCATTTGCATGACATCAAAAGTAATTCATCTTGATAATATTAACCAATGGAAAGGACAAGTTTGCAAACTTCTATGACTTTAGTTCCAACAAATCTTTTAATCCATCCTACCTTTTAAGGTCATGGATGATTTTCAATAGGTAGATTCAAAGCTTTCGCCAATTATTTAAAAACCATATTCACTACTACCACTATCTATGATTAGGTCACAAACCTTTTCATTGATCGTGCATCAAGTCATGAAATTAATGTGCCTTTGATTAACCTCATTTTTCCAGGGGTGAGGAAAATTCTTTGAACTATGCTAGCCAACATATCTTCAATATTGCCTTCCACTAATTCTAGCTCATCCTTTACTTCTTTAGACTTAAATATCTCATCAAATTCGTCACAACCCCTTATGATGTAATGTGCTTGCACATGTCTCACATTGCTTAGGAAGTTGTTAAGTAGTAATGTACTTATAAGGAATGTCCTATCTTACATGGTATGATGCATTTTAGGGTTTCTCCCTAGAAGTAAAACTGTAAGGCCTCGCTAAATTGTAGAGTCATAATGAGGGCTCACTGAACTCATAGTTATGAACCAAAGTAAACAATCCCGCACCATATGGAGTGTCCCATCCCACTACCTGTAGGGGTTTTTTCCTATATGGACAATCTAATATTCTTATTCAATATGGTATCTTGTGGATATTGTCAGAAGTAGGATTGAAATCTTATGTTAGAGGTTAGTAATGGTTTTTAATCATACATATTGTAGTTATTACTTTTTAGATCTTAATGCAATGAATGGATTAAACCTAATAAGCGTACCTCTAGGTTATTCAAGATTTAGGTTAATTAGCAATTGTATCATTAATTAATTATACAGTAAAAAAAGGTGTAAATTCTTAAGCATATATGGACTTCTAAACTGAAGTTAATAATTCAAGAAGGGTTTTAAACTATAAAAGTGATTTAGAACTTACAAAAGTAATTTAAATTAATGATATGATTAATTAAATTGTAAGCTAGTAGTGGAATAGTCTCATGATCATATATCTCTCAATATTCTTGTGTAATTCACCTTTATTGTTTTATATTATTTTCTTCACAAACAATAAAAGCCCTTTTCTAACTTGAATTGATTTAATAATGAACTAGTAATTAGGAGTAGAAATTGCTACCAATATTTTGAGGTTTGACCCTTGAAACTATACTTACAATGCAATTTTAAGAAAAGTAAGATTTTATCTTTTGACGTGCTCTTTTGGGGTGATCATATAGGTGATTGATGAACATTATTTTGATGTACATGTAATTTTCTATATTTTTTAGCATTTATTTTATTTTTTATTCTACTATTATCATGTTTTGGAGGGTATTTTTTGTTTCGTAGGTTAAAGTGATTTTAGAAGAATCTTGGGAAAACATGAGCAAAAGAGTGAAAATGGGGCAATTGATGGACACTCACATAAGTCAGAACAAACCAGAATGTCAAAATCAAAAATTATATACACACCATAGTTTATACATATTTCATGTTGCATAAAGGTGCTCTCGAGTTTTAACTAGTGAATTTAGAAAATCTACACTTGCCACGGCTAAATAAATACCATACCACAACACAATGCTCTCAAATCCAATTGTGTGCTTATTAGAGATCAATGCACGTCATGATCTAACAATTTCCATGCCATGACATAAGGCTCTTAGGTTGTAATTGAAGAATCAAAATTCATTATGCGTCGATGCACAGTTTAAAACATGCTAAGGCTCAAAGGTCAAAAATTATTAGAAACCCTAATACTCATAGTGTACGTGTTTTAACCCTAAACAAAACATATAATTAAACCCTTCATAAACAATATCAAGCCATAAATCCAGCCACTAGCTCCCATAGTCATTCTTTACATCCATAATACATATATAGAGAAAACCTCTAAATTGTGAAGTAGATCCAAGGATTTGAAGAAGGTAGTGAAAACTAATTTTGAGACTTGGAATCACAGATCAAGAAGGGTTGTTTCTATTGTTGTATCTTCTTTTTCTCTTTATAATCTAATGTCCTTTATAGTTGAATTAACTTTTGTTAATTTAATTATGATTGGATAATTGTTGTAATATAGGATTTTAGTATTTTTTTTTTCAACAATGATTGTTAGAACAATTTTATGGTCTAAATAAATAAAAGTTTTTAGAGCTATTTCTTGTTCATATTCTTCAAATTTTTAAATAGCTAAGTCTTGATTTATAATTAAGTAAAATATTTTAGAACTAAGCATTAGACACATCATATATGTTTGGTTATGTAATGAATAAGAGTCTAATTTAATTTTATTGATCAACTTCATGGCCAATCTAGGAAGCTATTGATTTATTGAGATTAAATTAGATAGTTTAAATTAATGATGAATTAAATATTGATTTATAAATAAAGAATATATTTATCTTAGGTTTACCAATTAATTAATTTCAACCTCAATCTAGTAACTTATTAATTAATTGAGATCATGTTTATATATTCTTATTAGTTTTACAATTAATTAAATTTAAGCCAGATCCAAAAACTTATTAATTAATTGAGAATTATGGAGACTTACCTGACCATTGGGGGTTTGCTTATTTAAAAAAAATCCATAAATCTAACTTTTTTTAAATAATTTAATTTGTTCTTTCCATGAAAGGACATGCGACCTAATTTTCCATATTCATTCATTATCCTTATTTTTGACTATAATTCAATTTATTTTTAATATTTTAGTTATTAAATTAATTTAGAATTTATAGTTTTACTTGAAAGGACATACAACCTAATAGAATATTTAGGATTTTTTCTTAACTAATTTGAAAATAATTTAACTTTTTTAAAATAACCTACTAATTCCTTTAGAGACCAACCTTAGGATAATCTTATCATTAATCTACTAGTGACTAGAATACTTATAAACAATTAAAATTTTTGCATCAGTTATTGAGATTACTGACTATGTGAGACAAATTGTTAGAATAATGTGAGACATGGGGAAAAGGAAACTCACTTTCATTGAAAATAAGGAAAAAGTAACTCTTGGGTCATTCATATTTGTCATTTTAGATACATTGATTATCTTACACTACTACAATAAAGAGTATTTAAGTTGGGATTTAAATTCGACACGTAGAACTGATATTACATGTAGGATTTTAAGTCGGTTTTAAGTGTCAACCGACGCTACACGTGGCTTGCGTCGATTGACACGTAGAATCAACTTAAAATCCTACATATAGAATCAGTTATTAACTCACTTAAAATGAGGACTTAAAATTTAAGGTCGGTTCTACTCGTGAATTGACTTTAAATTTTAAGTCAATACTACGTGTTAATCGACTTTAAATTTTAAGTAAATTCACGGGTAGAACCGACTTTAAATTTTAAGTAGATTTACCAGTAAAAACGATTTAAAATTTTAAGTCGATTTACCTATAAAACTGACTTAAAATGCCATATCCTCTTTTAAACATATTTTGGTTCTTTTTTGTTATCCTCACTGCATTTTTTGATCACTTAATAACAGAAAAAATAAAAATATGTTTAAAAGAGTTTTTAAATACATTCTGTTAATTGAAAAATTAAATATTAATTAATTACTTAAGAACTAAATTTATAACAAAACATAATTTATATACAATGCATACATATATATATTTAAACTTAATTACAATATTATCATATTTTTCTTCTAATTCTTTTTATGATTTTATAATTTCAAGCATATGTTCTACCCATTATTCTCATAAATCATAAAAAATTTGCATAACATAACCTGACTTGTTCAAACCAAAGAACTACATGTATTTAAATTCAAAATAAGAATGTAATATCATGAATTCACAAAAATAACTTATATATGTTAAAAGAATATATTAGTAAAAGAGATTACCATATCGACACCAGAGTGATATAACAATAAATCCATCCCTTCAGAATCTTATTAGCACTATATTAATCTTTTGTCTATAAAATATAAAGCTATCTGGAATAAAATTGATATTTTTAATGTTATAATGAGCTCTAAATATGAAGTCAAGTGTAACTCCGATTTATTACTTGGGTTGGTTGAGTTTTGGTGCCCATAAACTAATACTTTTGTATTTCCTTGGGGTGAAACAACAATTACTCTTGAAGATATGATGATTCTTGGTAGGTTTCCTATACTTGGCTTATCAGTGACTACTCTTATAAATGACTAGGATGATCACGTCCAAATGCATAATATATCTCATCTTTTTTGGTTGCTCGATTATTTCACCCTGTTTATTTGTTCTTGAACTATTCTCTATAAATAATAAAGTAATAAAATATATCATACATTATTACATATATATGTAAAAATCAAATAAGGATTTTGTATCAAGTTAAATTACTAACCAACTTATTGAGTTGTTCTTCTCCTTGTTTATTCAATCAAGGATTTTATATTCATTAAGTGGTTCCAAGTATGGAAACACATAATTAATTTCTGTCCAATTTGAAAGTTTTGTATTTCTTTCATGCCTTATTTGCAATCTTATAACACTTGTTTATCCAAGTATCAGGGACTTTAAAACGGTTTTGTAAAAATAATATATTTTAGAAGAGATATAATACAAAAATGATATAATATATGTAATTAATTATAAAAAAAGAAGCTTGCATAAATTATTTTTCATATCATACTTTTCGACAACTTAAACCTTATATTTTACATTTAACACATGGGTATTGAATCATACTAGTTTCATTATTATTATTTCTATGGACAAATTTCAAGAAAGTTTTAACTCTAGAAATATAGTCTTACTCAATTCTATACTTTAACATCCAAGATTTGTCCATTTTCTATTGATGAAATTAAATATATTAAATATGTATACAATAAAATATAATTGTATTAATTACCAATATATTTGAGATATTATTATATATAAAGTCATAAATTATTAAAATAACCATCAAAACATCATATAAAAATAAATACATAAAATCCAAGCGATTAATAAATTCATTATAACATTAACAATAATAATAATAATATTAACAATATATAATATATAATAATTTATATACATATATAAATGCATGTAATAATAACAAATATTTTATACATATATATAATAATAAATATTAATAAAATCATTATACATTATATATATACAAATATATTTTATATTATATATATTTAATGGAAATGTAAATACTATAAAAAAAAATTTAAGTTTAAAATAAATTAATATATATCTAAAACATAACATAAAATTATTAAAATAAATAAATAAAAAATATTTTCTTCTCTTCTAAGATTCAATAAAAAATACACAACCTATATAACAAAAAATATACACAAATAATCAATTAACATATAATATACATTAAAATAAAAAATATGAATAATAAGTGTAAAATAATTCATAGAAATATTTACAAAAGTAAATGAAGTGACAAGATGAAGGAAATGAAGAAAAAGAATGTTTAGTAAATGAAAAAATGAACGAAAATGGGTATGAAAAATTTGAGTATTATGCTAAAAAATAGTGGATCTAGAAGAAAAATTGGAAAGGAAGAAAACCAAACTAACAGCGTTGAAAATGGTGGTCATAAGTGGTTGGAAAAGGAGAAATAAAATAGAGATAACAAATAGTTTTTCTCTGTAAGGGAAGAGGGAAACACGAGCTAAAATTGTCGGTAAGTGGGAGAGATAAGAAGATAAGGAAGAAAAATAAGGTAGTGTCGGATCTACATGTCAATCGACTTAAAAAATTGTAGAAAAATAAAATAGTAACATCGGTAGACATGTAGAACCGACACTACACGTAGGATTTTAAGTCGATTCTAAGTGTCAACTGACGCTACAAGTGGCTCGCATCAGTTGAAACGTAGAACATACTTAAAATCATATGTGTAGCATCGGTTGATGCATATGATCGACTTTAAATTTTAAGTCCCCTCGTTTTAAGTCGGTTCATCTAACCAACTTAATAGGTTATTTTTCTAGTAGTGTGACTTTAAATTGAGAGACATTTTCCTCCCAACTATGATACTATGAGACAGTTTAGTATAATATGTCATATTTAAATAAAAGGTTCATCATTTTTATATGACCAACAATACCTTTTTAAATTTTGTTAAAAGTCATTAACATTAAAAATATCAAAAGGATGAGCCTTTTATTTAAATATGATATATTGTACTAAAATATCTCATAGTATCATAGTAGGAAGATAAATGTATCCCAATTTAAAGTAAGATAATTATTGTATTTAAAATAAAAATTTATATGACCCAAGTGTGCTCAAACCTTTGAAAATAACATAGGTGGGAACATACACTTTTTAGGAAATTGGTTAGAGACACCAAAATCCTTTATGACGTGCACCATAACCATAAATACGCAAGGTAAGGTCATGGGCTCTAATTTGTTTATATTGTAGAGTCTGAGATAGAGGTAGTATAAGCACCCAAAAAAATTCAAATAGTCATAGGTAGGTGTTGCCCAAAGAGAAACTCATAAGGACGGACTTGATTAAATGTATTGGAAGGCATGGATGAAAATATGAAGACTTTAATTTTACAAAAATATAGAGGATATTAACAATATTGATGAATATTTGAAAACAATTGTGAAAATTGTTGTAAAGTTTTTAAAATATTTTATAAACTTATAATAAATATTAAAATAAACAATAATACATTAGTTTAGCTAATATTTTCATTTAAATAACATACTTATGACATACATCATACATATAATATGCTATAACAATCGCGAAACATAAGTAGAACATTTATTTTGATAAATATTATTAAGTTATATAACACAACTTTAAATACATTAAGTTACATATAATATAAATATACATAAATATTTAATTATAACAACTTTGTCTATCTAACTCAAATCCCAAAGTTATAAAAATATAATAGACATGTTAATCATACAATGACATTAAGTAATAATAATTTTTATTAATTTATCATGTATATATTACATCATCTCTCCTAAAAGAGTTTTCATATAAAGGAAATTTTGAATTAATCTAATTCCCATGGTACCAAAGTTATTTATTTCAATATGAATGTTGATGTTGTTCATGTTGAAAGTCATCATGTATACTTCCACACTCAAATGGATACTATATAGTTGTACATTTGGATCATCACAATGACTAGGAATAATGTTCATGATTTAATTTTTCATAAATTAAATTCTTGTGAAAAATAATTATTATAATTACAAACATATAAAAAAGAATCCTAAAATTTCACATGGCATCCATTTTTTTACATATGAATCAGTATTATTGATATTTTTATCGATATTATCAAAACTTTTGAAAATTTTGAGAAAATAACAAAACAAAACTACTAAAATCGATATTTTGGATAAATTGATTTCTACTCCATATCAATATACATATTGTGAATTTACTAAAATTTTGAGCGATATATTAAAATATGTAGCAATTTTTTCATCCATTTTCTTAACCATATATCTATTTTTTTTTTCATAACTCCATTCTAAAAAGTAGTGTAAGGACAATAAACCCTTCTATTGTACCCTCTTGAAACAAATAGGTATCTAAATTTTTTATTCTAATATCCCATCAATCGGTGGTTCTTGAATTTGAGTGTTAAACTGGCAAGATATTAAAGCCTCAAAATGGGGGGAAAATACTTACAACCTAAGATTTACTAGTCAAGACAAATCCATTAGAACCTAGTGTAATCATCAAGAAAAACTAACAAGTATTTCATTAAATGAATAGAAGTTACAGGTATTGAACCCCATATAGGTCAACATGGATTATTTTCAAAGGATGTTTAGATATGGTATGTACTTGGTAAGACACATTTGCCTAGTTAACAAGCTCCATAGGCTTATAAACTACTATTAGTTAAAATATACTAGTTTAAAATGTTGGCTACCTTATGCCCCAAAAAAGAATAAGTGTGGCCCAATATTACATGCCACAATGGTCACTTGAGTGTAACCTTATAGCATTGTATAGTATTCAAGGTGATAGTATATGAACCTATTTCAAATAATTAATGTTCAGTGTCTTAGTGAGTATAATATTTTGAGAGAGGGGTAGGTATGGTATGGTATTGGTCATTTTTTGTTTAAAATGCTAATCAAATTGGCATATATCAATTTATTAAATCAAAAATTGAAACTTATTATCCATAAAATTTCGATTAGAAAACATTATATCTACTTATTTATGTCGTTTTGATAAGGTTTTGTCCTACTTATTTTTAAAGAGAATTTAAATTGTTTTGACTTTATGAAAATGATAAATTAAAAAAAAAATTAATTAAAAAAAAATTTCTACCACAAAAAGTAATTTAGAACTTTTACTAATCATAGTAAAGTTTTTTAAAAATGAACATTAAAGAAGAATAATATAAGTTGTTTCATCTTTTAGTTGATATAAAAATGTAATTAAAATTAAATAATTATAAATATTCTTGGGTGCATAAATAACCCAGTTATTAAACATGGTTTCACTTTTAATCTCTTTTAGTAAAAAAATATATGTTTATTTTCATATAACGTTAAAAATATATGTTCATTTATGTTATAAAAAAACAAGTATATGTTTTTTAAGGGTTATGTCCTGTAGTTAAACCTTATAAATACATTAGATGTATATACTATAAATACATAAAATTAAAAAATAAATATGTATGTTAGCGGTACAAATAAGTTAAGTATCGGTTTACAAACTTTAAAACTTTAAATGATCCAATACAAGTCATTTTTTACATTTCAAAAATTGAAATTAATCTATTTGAATATATAAAAACATAAAACTAAGTTTGTCTAGTCTCAATTTTCACTCATATAAATTGATTTATTAATTATTATCCTTCACAAAAAACTATTACAATAGAATCTAAGTATATATTATTATCTTTGAGTAGTCTTGAATAATGTTAAAAAAATTCAAAAAAACTAACAATAAGTTATTTACTCGTTACACGAGTATCACAAGATATTATAGTGGAACCAAACTGAGACAAGAGAATTGTAGAATATTAAATAACATGATTCAAGCATTGCCATAGTAAGAGCAAGTATCTTGAACTTGATTCTTGTCAAATAATACACAAGGGATTATCTACAAATCATATACTCATTGAGCATCATAAGTTATCATTAATAACACACCCAATAGTTATATTATAACATTTTTTTTAAATTTATAATAATAAAATATATTATTATTTAACTCATATATATTTACTAAAAAAAATCAAGTCAAATATTACAAATTGAATTATGATGTTATTTAAGGTAAATTTCAACTAGTTAAACACATTCAATGTTCAACTCTTGTAAATTAAAATCATTTAAAGTTAACCTAGCTAATTATATATTATTTAATATTATTAAAATTTATTTTTATAATTATAAATTTTAAAAATTATATTAGAGATATGTTTTTATTTTAATTTACTCCAGCATTAATTCTTTATTCTCTAACAACCACATCACATGCTAAAGAAAAGAAAATTGAAAAAATATCAGAAGAGATTTTAACCGAGGAAATAAGGGAGTAGGGTGAAATTATTTATTTTTATTGAAATATAAGATGATTTGGTATTTTAAGTTAATAAAATTTAAAATTAATATAAATTTTTTAAAATAAATATTTAATATAATATAAAAAATATAATTAATGATTAATAAGTACTGATGGCAGTTTCATAGATGAGTCAATAAAATGGTGTCCTTTTGTTGGGTCCTTTTGTTGGGTTTGGCTATAGAATAAAGTGATGTCTTTGGAATTTGGGCCAACGCAGAGACAAATTTACCAATAGAATGGACACGGCCCCTGGATTCTAAACCAGCCTTATTCGTCCTGCACAAGACTTTGGGGTCCTTTCATTTGGTACCAATTTGTCTATTATCATGTGAGAGAGTATCACAGAAAAGAGAGAAAATACAGGGATGACAGGACAACATTGTAGTCTTCCCTTATTTTTAACCATTAATTTGTTACTGTACCGGAAACAATGTACAGACTGACGACCAGATAGGCAGTTTTTTTTTTAAATTAATAGTAACCAATTAATACGAAGAGTAAATGATTATAATTTTAAAATTAAATATATAATAATATTATATATGGGACTAACCATAATTTTTATATAATTTATTATAATATTATATCTCAATTATATCTCATCAGTTGATATTAAAAATATTTATTTTATCTCTTAATTTTTATAAATTTATTAAAAATATTTATTTTACCTCTTAATTTTTATAAATTTTATCTATAGAGATATTTATGATGTAAAAAATTATGATAATTATATACATATATATATATATATAATTATATAATAAATAATACTTTAAATAATTAAGTTAATTTTTTAATTTTTACATATATATATATATATATATATTTTAATGTAATGTTGTAAATAAGATATTATAATAACTGCACTGAGATATACTAACTAGGTCGGTATATCCATAGCAATCATCAACTACGAATATTAATAAATAGCGAAAAAACATATACAAAATAAATCTTAATAAAACTTATAATTAATATTGTTGTTAACATTCAAATAAAAGAAAGGGCTATCGAATAACGAGGTATATCACAATCAATTCACAATACAAATACTATGAGCCCTAGAGAGTATACTATCGACTACAATATTATTCATTCTATAAATACGATAATAGTAAAAATCCATGCAAACAATTTTTTCTAACTCCATGGAATCGAAAGTAATCAAGTCTAAAAAAGACATAACGTAAACAAAGTTTGATTTCAACCAAAGTTTCTGTAATCCAAAGATGGTAACATATAATATCATATGAATGGTCACAGCTAGTTTGACCTTAAAAGTATATAAGCCCTCAAGTGTGATATACAAACATCCCTTAACAAAGGATCTTAATGTCAAAAAAAACATCCACACAACTTCATAACCTTTGCGCTCCAAAAGCAATACCATCTGTATTAGTCTTGATCCATTCTGAAGGTGTTGCCCTCCAACTAACCTTTACTATTTGTGCAACCCATCATGAGATGCCTTGTATCTACAGATGACAAAAAACCTAAAGATCATCCAATTTCACATAAATATGCATTGAGAAAGTCTCACCTCACGAATAAACTATCAAACTATGGAAAATGCATAGCTTAAAGCCATTTGTTTGTGCTCAAATCATTACCATTTTTGTATTTTTACTCAAAAATATGTACTAAATAGCTAAACAACAAAAAATAATGTCAATATTTTAAATAAGTTAGTAGAGTAAGAATTGTATTAACTTTTTAATTTTTTAACTAACATATTTTTAAATAAATATTTTTTTTAAAATAAAAATTATGGTTAAATAATGAGAAAATTGTTATTCGATCATAACAAAAGGAATATTCAAGAACTATTCAAAATCAGTGCAGATCGATTATGATTATTGACCTAATCGTATCCACGCTTATTCCTAACCATATGTTACAAAATGATTCAATCTATTATATACAATTTTTTTTCTACATTATATTGGTGGGGGACCTATCCATATTTTTATAGAGAGGAAATATTGTTTCACCCATCATAAAACCCTAATCCTACTAGACTATACAAATTTATCATACTAATAATTTGGCTTAAGGCTATTAGGAGTTATGTCAAGTCCATATTAAATAAATTAGGCACCATGCATATTAGTTAGCCTATAGGTTAATCCATTTTAGGGGAAAAAAATTGATAGGAACCACGTAATAAAATTCCAATATATGTTCTATAACTTATTAAATATGAATTGTGTTAACCCCAATT
Source organism: Hippophae gyantsensis (assembly GCA_030763125.1). Taxonomy (NCBI): domain Eukaryota; kingdom Viridiplantae; phylum Streptophyta; class Magnoliopsida; order Rosales; family Elaeagnaceae; genus Hippophae; species Hippophae gyantsensis. The sequence continues at coordinate 18,144,885 of CM061029.1, read as the reverse complement.
TTCCAACTTCACCTTCTTGTAACTAAAAACCACACATAAATCTTGGAATACTAGTTTCATGCCAAAAAAGATACATTAATACTTAAATCTATTCAAGTAAGAAGGAAGAAAAATATTTATTTCCCAAATTTTTAATTATACCTTAAAAGTGGTGGAAATATGGGTTATTCATAGCATGAATTCTTTGCTACCACCTATTAACCAGTCACTTTCTCTCAAACAAATTTATATTTCATCATAACTGGGAAGATGTTTGATTGTTTTGAAAAGAAAGAAGAAAAAAGAAGAAGACATTTATAGCCTTATTTAGATTTATTGACATTTCCCCCACACTTTCATCATTACGATATACTATGGCACAATCTGATCTTTCTTCACAAATTTGAGCACGAAAAATATTAATTAAACTTTTTGGGTACACACCTTGGCACGTAAATTAATTAATCTTCCATGTAAAACATTATTTAGGAAAACAAATAACAACTCAATCTATTTATATTTATTCTCCCACGTGATATACTTTAAGTGGAGTGAACGTAAAATAGAGTAGGTAAATACATGTATCCTTAGCTTTCTTAATTTGAGCAGACAACCAGACATTGTAGTTGCAATCACGATTGGCTAGTTCAAATATGTTGTGCTCACGATACTTTAGTATAATCCATTATGAAAATTATACTATAAATGAATTATAACCCAATTTTTGAGTATTTTCACAAATATTTTGGTATAACTAGTCATGAATATTACAGTACGAGTACATCAAAACCCTATTTTTGTTATGTATAAAGAAAAGTTGCAAAATGCATACCAAGATGTCTCACCATCAAAACTGTAATACAAATGCACCACGTCTCAATTTTGGGTATTTGCATGAAAAATTTGAAAAAAAATGTTTTAATACCAATCGAAATGCATATTACAATACAAATGCACAAAAACATTATTTACGGGTATGTGTATAAAACTTCATTTATGGTATCACTCATTATGAAAATTGAACTATGAGTGCATGAAAGCTTTATTTTTGTGTATTTTTACAAAAAAAGTTATAAATAGTATTTCATGACTACCAATCATAAAACTTGTAATACAAATATACCACAATATATATTTTTCCTGTATTTTCACGAAAAACTTGAAAAAAAGAAGTTAAATACCACCCATAATAAAAATTGCATTATACATGCACCACAACTCTATTTTCGAGTAAGTGAATGAAAAAAGTTACAAAAGTATTATGTTACTGCCTGTCATGAAAATTGTACTACAAATGCATCACACTCCAATTGTTGTATATGTATACAAAAAAGTTGCAAAAAGTGCTCTATATATGGATCAAAACCCTATTTTTGGATATGTGTATGAAAAAGTAGTAAAATGTTTCACATATCAATGCTCATGAAAATTACTCTCATTACACCATTAACCTATTTTGATGTATGTGTATGAAAACATTATTAATAATTCTCTACTACAATTAGCATGAAAATTTCACTCAAGATAATGAAAACAAGTTTTTGTGTATGTGCTTAAAAAGTAAAAAAACTAAAAAACTAAAATAAAAAATGTTCCCAATCATAAAGATTGCAATATGTGTGCACAATAACCCCATTTTTGCCATGTGTAGGAAAATGTTACAAAACTTATAACGGTACAACCCATCATTACAATATTTTTTACAAGTCAAGAGAAAGAAAACACCATTTTTCGTGTATGTGAATGAGAAAGTAAAAAAATGTTTTCCAATACCACCCATCATAAAAATTGTAATATGCATGCACCATAACACCATTTTTGGTATGTGTAGGAAAATGTTACAAAAACTGCTATGGCACCACCCACCATTACATTTTCTTTACATGTGCATGAAAACCTTATTTTTTTGGGTATTCGAACAAAAAAAGTTACAAAAAATTCTCTAATACCACTCACATGAAAATTGCAAGTGCATGATAACCCCATTTGAAAAAATTACAAAAAATGTGATGTGAACATTCACAATAAAAATTACACTATAAATGCACCCATATATATATTTATTTTATGCACATAACAAGTTTCAAAAAGTGATTCGCTACCATCTTTCATGAAAATTGCTATCATGCACCACAACCATGTTTTATGGTATATGCATGAAAAAGATGCAAAAATTGATTTGGTAGTATCTTTCATGAAAATTGTACTACATGTGAACAAAGACAAAATTTGAGAAGTTGGATGAAAAAGTATAAAACTTATTATGGTATCATATATCACAAAAAATGCATTACAAGTATACAAAAACCTCATTTTTGTGTTCTTGCATATAAAACTTGCAAAAAGTCTTCCAAGACTACTCGTCATAAAATTTCACTATAAATGCACTATAATCCAAATTTTTGGCATGTGTACAAAAAGTTACAAAAATTACCTTGATATTATCTGTCATTAAAATTACATTATAAGTGCACCACATCCCAACTTTTGGTATTGCATGAAAGTTGTAAAAAGTATCTTGGCACCATCTATCATGAAAATTGCACTACGAGTACACAAAAACTCCATTTTCATTGATGTGCATGAAAAAGTTTCAAAATGTGCTTCAAAACCATCCTTTATACAAATAGTAGTATAAATGAACTACAATCCATGATTTCAATATTTACACGAAAACATTGCAGAGAATGCTTTAGCAACATTTTAATGCAAATTACACTACCAGTGCTTGAAAATCCTATTTTATATTATGCAACCAAAAAAGTTATCAAAAGTAATATGGTGTCACCTTCATGAAAATCTCACTACAAGTACATGAAAACCCCATTTTAGGGATTTGTAGGAAAACTTTACAAAAATTGTTTTGGGACGTTCCATCATAAAAAATGACTGTATAAATGCACTACAAGTCAATATTTAAGTATGTATAGAAAGAATATTGTATTTTATGATATGTGCACCAGAAATGTTGCAAGAAGTGATATGGTATCACCCATATAAAAGTTTACTATAAATGTACTACAACTCAATTTTTGAAAAATTGTACACAAAAATTACAAAAAGTTATATGGCCCAATCCATAAGGAAATTTCTTTAGGAGTGAAAGAAAATCCCATTTTTAGGTATGTACATGTATGAAAAATTTGCAAAATTTACTTCAGGATCACATGTTATGAAAATTGGACTATAATTCCACCAATACCTAATTTTTTGGTATTTGCAAAGAAATGTTCCAAAAAAAGGTTCTGGTGACACTTGAGATGAAAATTACACCATGAGCATATGAAAACATATGTTTGAATATATGAATGAAAAGATTGTAAAAATTACTTTCATACCATCCCTGTGAAAATTGTATTATGAATATGCATGTATACACTATTGTTGGAGATATAATGAGAATGGAAAAATGCCAATGATTTATAATGCTAGGACATTATCCCTCTGAACTATATATAGATAAATGGTGTATACCTGTGTTGTTACAAGACAGTGTCCATGTATGACCCATTTAAGAAGAAAGATAAAAGGGAATATTGTTGTCAAAACGCGTGTGGCAGAGGAAGGCACCCCAAATACATGGGTGAGACTTATGAAAAAAAAAATTTGATTTATACAAAGTTAATTAAATTATTTAAGTATTTAATGCCTATTAAAGCATCAAAAAACCTTTAAACATATATGATAAGTGACATTATATATTTATATATATATATATATATAATGTCATGATGTATTATAAAGATTTGATGAAATTAGTTTTTCATTTATTCAATTATTTTTTATTATAAAGTAATATATATAATAGCAAATACTTTATGAATTATGTCAATAATTTATCATATGTAAATATAATTAATAGCAAATACTTTATGAATTATGTCAATAATTTATCATATGTAAATATAATTGTATTAAATCTCAGTAAGATTTCATGAAAAAAAATTAAATACAAAAATTAAATTATTTTAATATATTCATGTTTTATGTTAGAATCTTCCTCATGGTCACTAGTACTTAAAGAAGTTTTAATACACATTAGAACATATAAAACTTTAGTATAATATCTCATATTTTTCTACTCTATACCAAACTGTATAAAATAGAACATGATATGTATTTGTTTTACAACATTTAAAACCCACCACTCATATAACCAATCCAATAATGAAGGTAACACTTAACTAATAATTAATATTTGTCTATTACACTATCCACTATCATCCAAGGATTATAAAACAGTTTTTAAAACAATTAGTTACCAAGGAACTGAATAAACTCCAAAAGAAAAGGAAATCATATAAAGTAAAATCAATAAATTTAATTTGATCTCTTTTTAAGATAATACTCAAGCCTTCAATCAAAAACTATTCTTGTTTGAGGGGAAAAAATTAAAAGAAAATAGGGTAACTAAAAACACTATGTGAATGGATAATTTTAGATAAATAATAATTATAGAACATATTTATTTAATCTATAATAATTTAATTATAAAATAGATGCAAATCATTACATGAAAGTATGCACAAACTTTATTAAATTTTTTAAAGAAATAAATATATATTGAGGTGTATTTATGCATGTAAAATAGCTATAAGTAGTTTACATGTAATAATTTATAAAATAAAACCACACCAAACTCGCATCAAGGAGAAAGCTGATGATACATATACAGAGCTCTTTGCACACGCAGACGAAAAAGTCTAAATTATATGTGTGCTGGTAATACGTGTACAAAAAGAGACCCTTTATTTATTTGTTTATTATATTATTGATGAATTTGAGGGATGATTCTTGTTTGATGGTTTAAAAATAATGATACTTACTAATATGCTTCTAAGTAAAAGGTTGTGAACTAATATAATAATAATATTATAAAATAATGTTACTAAAATCTAAATTTTTATGTTCTAATCAAAATCTATAGTTATGTCGTAAATTTGAATAAAACTTATAAATTCACGTGAAAGTCAACTATCTACTTTCTAAATATAAAAAACTCATTTTCTAATAAGAACGAACTAAGTTTGGGAAAACTTAATAAACTTAAATATTATAAACATAATAGACAAATACTTATAAAATTTGAGTTAAATGTGTCCCCTTATTAAAAAAATAAATTATACATCTTAAGAACGATCAATAGGCTCCGTAAAAGTATTTGTAAGGATTATGAGAGTTTGTGATATTACCAAACAAAACATCCAAATGAAATTTTGGTTTCTAGGTAAGTCTTTCAAGAATATTTTTTGAGCCAAAGAAACTATTGAGCTCCAATGAACACGTCTAATGTATATATCTATTCTTAGGCACATCATATTTCATATTAAACACATAGAACATTTTGCATATACGTCACTTGATCGATCACTTTAACTAAATTATGCTCATTTTTTAAGAAATTAACAAACCATATAATTGCCACCTTCGATCAGGCCAATAATTTAAACTTTCATCAAGGTGTCAAAGTTAGATTTATGATTTAAGTATCTAAAACTAATTTTCAAATATTAAAACTACTATGAAAAGTATATCGTCAATATATTTTTCAATAATAATTTTTATAAAATCTTTGAAATAGAGTTCTCTAAAGATCTAAATAATTAAATCCAAAATCGAGAAATTGACTCTAAATCAAATTCAGATAATTAAAGCTTAAATCTAACTCTCTTATTTATTATGAAAAATACTTTATCAATATATTTTTCTTATCCAAACTTCATTCAAATCATGATGAAGAAATAAAACTTAATTCATTATATAAAAATGTTTACCTATTTTAATATTTCACAAGCGTAATAACATTATTAATATCACATACTATTTATAACCAGACATGCATCGTATAATAAATGATCAATAAATTAAGATATAACATGTAAAATACTTTGTTTGTTGGTTTGAAATTAAAAATTATTATATTAACTAAATTTCTTTAAATCTCAAATAAGAGAAAACTTTAAACTACTAAAAGAAATAAAGATTAAAGAAAGCTAAGAAACTAGTTTCTAAGATAGCTGTGGGATTCTAGAATATTCTTTTACAATAGAAATAGGGTCCTACTTATAGGGTAAGAAAAGGAGGAAAAAGTGTAATTTTTAACTTGGTTCTGATGTACACATTTTATTCATGTTACAACATACATAGCCTATGAATGACTTGAGCATGATCCACTCTTTTCGCATTAAAGCATACAATGTTTTCACCCACATCACATTTAGGATGTATTAATTATTTCCTTTGGCCTTGTACAATGGCTTATAACAAATTTCATGCCAAGACAAACAACAAACTGCATCAATGGAACCCAAAATTACATGCAATTTCTTTTTTCAATTTTTAAAACATATGTAATGTTTTACAAATATTTCCTTTAATCTTCAAAGTTGTAATGGAGTGCTTCAAGTATAATTGATCAAGTTGATTTATTTTAATATAAGAAATACCTAAAAACAACAAAATATATTAGTGATTTTGAAAAGATAGATTTGCATAAAATGATAATAAAACAAGCAAATACAAATCTATATAATCATTAAACAATGATAAAACCATGATACACTTGGTCTACAAAACCCTTATCCACCAACTCTTGTAATTGGATTTTTAATTCTTTCAGTTCAATTTGAGCCATTCTAGAAGAGGCTTGAGAAATCGGACTTGTGCCTGAAATTAAATAAATAGAAAACTCAATTTCCCTTTATGATGCCAAACCAAAAGGTTCTTCAAAAAAATCAAGAAACTCTCGAATAATGCAAATATTTTGCAATTGAATCTCTTTGACATGATTATCAATGACATGAGCAAGGAAAGCTAAGCATCCCTTTTTAAGCAATTTCTTAGTAGTGATCACATAAATCATGCATAAAGGAAGAATACAACATTCCTCGACAAAAGTAATGCAAAATTTTCCAAAAATATTGAACACTACCTCTTTTCGAAAACAATCAATAGAGTCATGGTGAGAAACTAGCCAATCTATTCTCAAAATGGCATTAAACTCAAGGATTTTTAAAGGAATTAGATTAGCTAATAACTCTTAGTCACCTATTTCAATAACATTATTTTTATATGCATTTCTTACTCTTATGGACTCCCCAATTGGTGTAGTAACTACGAAAGGCTTTTCTAATATATCCAAATCAATATTAGAATATAGGCTAAAATTACCTTACATGAATGAATTTGTAACACCAAGATTAATCAAAACATGTGCATCATGGCCAAAGAAATACAACATACCCATAATCACCTTGGGTGTATCCTAGATATGTTGATGGTATAAAGAAAAAACCCTATATTGAGCCTTAGGGTAATCTCCTTGTTTATTACGTCCTGTCACACTAGCTTGAGTTGCATTATTGGTACTAGTAGTTCTAGGTTGAATTGCAACTTGTCTTTAAATTTGTGTTTGTTTATTGGTTGCTTGATTTAAAATTAGTTCATGTGACTAACTGTCATTAGATGTAAGAATTAGAATTTTTTTCTAAATATGATCCATTTTCCTATAATTGTAACAAGAAGAACTACCTCGCATAGAAGGGACATCGTGACGTTGCCCATAACTAGCACATATAAAAAACTTGAATCTAGTACTTTGTGCACTCCATTGACCATCCTTTCTTACAAAAACTTTGTTGACTTAGCACTATTACCAATAGATTCTTGCACTGTACCTTGAATAGTTAAGTGTACTTGCTAACCAAAAGTCTTCAATTTATAACTAGTATTATTTGTGCTAATCTATTCGGAATTAATAGCAATCCTTTTTTTGTTTCTATCTGTGGCTTAAATTTAGTATTCTAGTTTGAGCTCCCTTAATTTTATCATTGTGAATCTTTGTAATACTATTCTCAATTTGTAATGCTAATTGCAACATTTTGTTAATATTGGTATGTTCTTGAGCAACCACGATCGCCTTAATATTGCTCCTTAATCCATCAATGAATCTACCATACTTTTCCTTGTCACCCCTTACGATATGAGAAGCATATCATGACAATTTGGTAAATTTGTGCTCATACTCCGGAACCATCATTGTTCCTTGAGTTAGATTCAAAAACTCCTTGATCTAAGCATCTTTGTATATCCATGGGAGATATTTGCCATCCAAGGCATGATGGAACTGTATCAAAGTAATAGCATTGAGATTAGGATATTGTTGTACTACATATGTCCATCGATAAAATGCACTATCCTCTAATAAAATTGTTGCTAATGAAACTTTCACATCTTCAAGGCACCTTATAGCACTAAAAATTCATTTCAATTTTTTGGTCCATGCTTTTGCCTAGTAGCGTTAGTAGTAGCCTTAAAATTGGTAGCCCCTATTTTTCTTACTCTTTCAATGCTAACCTTATTATTATTCAAGGGCTTATTATGAGTAGGAATTTGAGTATAGACTTGCATTAGTTCTATTACAGCTATATTATGCACATCTATATTTTGTAGAGCAATAAGGAGCACTTCTTGCAATACTTGTACAAGTTCTTATGGAACATTCTTATCTATCCTTTTATGAATGAGTTCATTTATCTCATTAGTAGCTGGAATCTCATTAGGCACTCTCGCCTACCTTGTAAATGGTTTGTCATGGCCAAGAATGCAACCATGACCATGAAAAGGCATCATAAACCTATAGAATAAAAGTACTTTCAAACATAAGAAAAACTAAAGTGTAGTTTACAGAAAGAAAAACCTATGCCTTGATACCAAATTTTTAAGACCTGTACTAAGTTTACTAGTAGTTAAAGAAGTCTTAATACATATTAAAATCTATTAAAAAATTGGCATGTCATTTCTTGTTTTTCTACTCTAAATCAACCTATATAAAATAGAACATGACATATATTTGTCATAGCATCCAAAACCCCACCACTTATATAACCAATCATACAAAAAAAATGATACTCAAATAATAATTGATATTTACCTATTATATAATTTGTTGTCATTAAGGGATTAAAAAAATAATATATAACACAACTTGGTTAACAAGGAGTTGAATCAACTCCTAATAACTTCAAAAGAAAGAGAAATCATAGAAAGTAAAATCAATAAATTGATTTTGGTCTTTTTCTAAGATGGTACTGAAGCCTTCAATCAAAAATTACTGTTACATGAGGGAAGAACAATTAAAAGAAAATGGGGTGAGTAAAAATAATCAATAAGTGAACAAGTTTAGGACAATAATAATTATTGAACAAATTTATTTAATCTTTAATAACTCAACTATAAAATAGATACAATCATTACATGAAAGTATAAACAAACTTTATTAGAAATTTTGAAGAAATATATGTAACTTGAAGTGTATTTATGCATATAGAATAGCTATGAGTAGTTTATATGTAATAATTTACTAAAAGGAAAACATCACGAAACTCGTACCATAAAAAATCTAGTAATAAGTGTGTAGAGCTTTTTGTACACGCAGACGAAAAAGTCTTAAATACATGTGTATTGATCTTATGCGTGTAGATATGGGCCCATTATTTATTTATTCTATTATTCATAAATTTGAGAGACAGTACTTGTTTGATGATTTAAAAATAATAATACTCACTAATATACATAATATGCAGAGTTGTTTAAATTAGGATATAAATATGGATAAAGATTTTGAACTGTCATAATAGTAATAATCTGAAATATTGTTGCTAAAAATTGAATATAAAATTTTATGTTCTAATCAAATTTTGTATCTATATTGTAAAACAAAATAAAACTTTTGAATTTACGTTAAAGTTAATTATCTACATTTTAAATACAAAATATTCTTTTTCTAATGAGAAATAATTAAACTTATGAAAACTTAATAACTTTAAATATTATGAATTTAATAAATAAGTACTTAACAAAGAACAATCAATAAGCTCCACATAAGTATCACATTCTATTAATTTTACGATTATAAAATTAGACAATTTATAATTTCCATACAACTAAACTTTCTAAACGAGAAAACTCAAACTAAAAAGTAGATTTTAAAATAAAGTTTCATAATCTCCTTCTAAATTCCTATAATTTATAAACTAATATTATATTTACTAGTTATTTAAAATTATCAAAATTAATTAAACATTAAAAGACACTAAAAACAATCGATTTACGTAAAGATGTTTAAGAAAAATAAACTATTTAATTATTGCTCATACTTGTTAAGAATATGCAAAATATAATGTTTTTAAGTTTGGGATTTTTCTCTAAAATAATTAATATACAAAAATAAAGTATAGGTAATGATAAGAACATCAAATTCATGCATTTGTATGAATTAAAATTAACAAAAAAAATGATATCTTGATATAGGGGTTAAAGAAACATTGAAGCTAAATACTCTTAAAATAATAAATATTAAAAATTATAAAATATAAATATAAAAAAGAATGAAAAGAGCTTTAATTTGGTATCTTAAATGCAATAAATGGTAGAAAAAGAATAAAGATTGATGTAAAAAGGTCTTTAAAAACCCACCGTGCGTGACACGACAAACCACTAATTTCGTTTTCCTTTCTATGTCTCGGGGCCGAATGGCCTTAATTGGCTTTATTTAAAGCATGTGTGGCCAAGCTAACCTCCATCTTTTTTTTTTCTTTCTTATTAAAAAAACAAAAACTATTTATTATAATAAAACCTAACAAGTTGCTAATTTAACCAAAGAGTAAACGACTAATATTAGCATTATTAATTTTTGTTTTTTCTAAAAAAAATATTTATCTTAAAAAAAACCTAACAAATTACTAATATTAACATTATTAATTTTAAATAAAAAACTTTTTAAACCTTGAAGCATTAATTTAAAAATATCAATATTTAATAATAATTGTAAGGAAAAACCTACTTAAAAAAATATATATATAAAAATAATTTATGTAGTTAAATTATACAAAAAAAAGTAGGATCTCACAATAAATATTTCAAGCTTTTGTTATCCATGAAGATTTGACATTTTTTACCATATAAGTAGTGTCTATATCTTTAGTACAAAAACTAATGTTCCCAGTTATAGATCATGAGTACGATAGTTGAGTTCATGTGGTTTGAGTTGTCTCAAAGCATGAGTGACGACCTTACCATATTTCATGAGGACATACCTTAATCCTCGGTAACAGTAATTATCAAAGTAGAGGTTAAATGACCCTTCAATTCTTTGAAACTCTTTTCCTACTCTTCATTCCACTCAACCCTTATATTCTTCATTTTCAAATGAGTTAATGGTAGTGCAAGTTTTGAGAATCCCTCGACAAATCAGCAATAATATTTAACTAGCCTGAAGAAATGTTGCACCTCAATTACATTGAAAGGTCTTCCCCAATTAAGCACAATCTCTATCTTTTAGGAATCAACAGAGATCCTTTTTGTTGATTTGACATGGCCCAAAAATTTAACTTGATGCAACCAAAGTTGACACTTGTTGTACTTGGTATGAAGTTTTTTCTCTCTTAATGTTTGTAACATAAGTCTGTTATAATCTTCATGCTCTTTTTTATTTGGAGAATAGACCAAAATATCATTAATGAAAATGATAACAAATCTATCCACGAAAGGACGAAAGACTCGATTCATGAGATCCATGAAAGCAATTGGAGCATTAGTTAAAACAAAAGGTATGATTAGAAATTCGTAGTGACCATAGCGAGTTTTAAATATAGTTTTTGGTATGTAAAATTCCTTAATTTTTACTTGATGGTAACCAGACTGCAAAGTGATTTTTGAGAACACCTTTACACTTGTAACTAGTTAAATAGATCATCAAAATAAAGGAGAGGACACTTGTTACATGTGGTGACTTCATTTAGTTATCTATAGTTAATACATAATTGATGAATGCTTAAAAAGCACTAAAATTACCATGATTTAATTTACTTTAATTTATTAAATAGATTTATATTTGTATAATTTTATCATATTTTTATATAAATTTGTCTTTTTAGAATCAAGGGTATCTTTATTTTTTGCAGGTATTTTCGTTCAAAAAACAACTTAAAGACTCAAAGAAAAATACTGGAGGAAATACATCACACATATGTTGAGAAAAAAAATGAGAAAAAGTCAAAAAGAGAGAAAAATTAGACAAAATGTGTCAAAACGGTCAAAAAGTCAAAATTCTGCACGTAGTCATCCATTCACGCCGAAGTCTCACGCGGGCCAACATGTGCACGTGCGTACATGCCTAGCACATGACCGTGTGCAGCCAGTATATGCCCAGCATACACCAATGCACAATCAGCACACATCAACGCACGGGCAGCCAACACACGCCTACACTTATCCCACACATTCCTAACGCCCGTCTGACACAATTCTTGCCCCCACACACGTGCCAGCCTATTCAAATACATCCAAAATCAAATTTTGAAATATTTTCTCACCTTTTTTGGCCTTTTACTCATTTATAAAAGGACCCTCTCCCTATTATAAAAAACACAATTTTCTCAACTCTTTCTCTCTCTAGAAAGTTTTCTTAATTTTTTTAGATTTAGTTTTAAAGTTCTTCTCTCTTTGAGAAGAACTAGCTATACTTTTATAAATTTTTAGCTTTTCATTCAATAAACAGGAAGACAAATTTGTTTGGAGGTTTTCCAACAACAGAATTAACATCAAAGTTCTATAAGGATTCTTTTGAGGTATAATTTTAAAATGAATTTTTTACAATTATTTTTTATGTTTTAATCTTATATGTTATGTTTAATTTATTTGTGATTATATTTAACATGACTAGTTGTTTGTAAATATGATATAATAATACTGTTGTTATGCTTATGAACTATTAAATAGGTAAAACATTTCTATAAAATAAATTGATTTTGTTTTTATTCAAGATTTTATATTTATTCAAGATTTTATATTAAGGATGTTAGAAAGAAATATATTATTTTTCATTACAAACTTAAATCTGAAAATTAGATTTTAAGATTTAAATATCCGGTCTGATTTAGAGTAATGCTATTTTATTTGTTGGTGCAATCGCTCGGTAGTTAGAGTGAAACTCTATTTCAAAAGTTTTTTTTATAAGAACTATTATTTGAAAATATATTTACAACATATTTTCAGTAATGATTTTAAAACTTGAAAGTTAGTACTCAGATAATTAAATTCTTATGTTTAATTTGGACACCTTAAACAAAGTTTAAAATGTCTAACCCTACCAAAGGTGGCATTTAGATGGTTTATTTTCAATCTCTTAGAAAAAAAGAATTAATTTAATTAACCAAATTAATTATTGACCACATCTATAGGTGTTAATTCATTTGTTTAATTAATAAAGAATATCTAACCCCACCAAATGTGATATTTATATAAAAAGAGAGAATCAATAAATATCAATTTATATATTTAATAATCTAAATAATATGAGCAAAAATAATTAATTTAATTATTATATCCATAAATACTTTACTGTTATTAATGATAAAAATTTGCATTATTGTTTATTGAATCCATATCTATGTTTATTTTTATGTCATTAGATTATGATACAAAAATCAAAATATTGTGACAGGATATTTAAGATTTAGTTTTGTTTTTAAAAGTTTGAATAATATATTAAAAATCACATATATTTCTTCCTTAGATCGACCTTAGGAGTATACTTGTTATTTTCTATAATATGATTCATGCACTTGCGAGAGTTTGATAAATATAAAACCAAAGTATTTGTATATACTAGCTCGATCCTTAGAATGATCTCCTTGTTTATTACTTCCTGCTACACTAGCTTGAGCCCCATCATTGATACTAGTAGTTCTAGGTTACACTATAACTTGTCTTTGAATATGTGTTTGCTTGTTGGTTACTTGATTTAGTATTGGTCCATGCAATTTACTGTCATTATATGTAAGAATTGGACAATCTTTCTTAATATGACTAATCTTTCCATAATTGTAGCATGCAAAACTACCTTGCATATAAGGACCATCACGAACAAATATAAGAAACTTGAGTCTATTACTTTGTACACTCTATTGATCATTATTTCTTCCCCAAAACTTTGTTGACTTTGCACTATTACCAAATGTACCTGATCACCAAGAGTTTTTGATTGATAACCACTAGTATTTGGATTAATTTGTTCAAAATTAATATACCTCCTCTTTGTTTCTCTCTCTGATGGAAACTTAGGGCTTGTTTGGCCAAATAATTTAAAAGCTATTTTTTGTTAAAATGTTTGATTATATTTTTAAGTTATTATTTTTTAAAACAATATAATTTTTAAAACAAAAAATTGAAAACAACTTATACATATTTTCATTTTTTTTCATAACTTAAAAACACGGAAAATAACTTTTCTTAAATTTTTGGCCTTTTTTTGTGTGCTATTGGTATTTCATGTTATATTATCAATCTTAAATTTTTTTAATAGGTATTATTATTATTATTATTATGTAAATTATTATTGTTATAAAAATAGTTTATTAATGATAATTTTATTCAATTACAATGACATTAAAATATAATTAATACTAGAAATAAAATAGACATTTAATGTATTTTTATTGTGAAAATAATAAAAGTTGTAATAGCCATTTCAATTTTGCATCACTTTAGAGATCTTTAGTTTCGTTCTAGGTTTTATTATTTTAATTATTTTAACAATTGCGTGCGTGCGTGCACACATACATATATATAATGACAGGGTTTAAGCTCAAGCCCTCTTATTAAAATATTAATTTAATGAATTCATTTATCGTGTTGTATCATATTTTACCCATTTTGAATTTTATTCAATAAATATTAAGAAATATTTCTCACTTAAAACAATTTTTCTAAACATATTGAAAAATATGTGTTTATAATTTTTGTTCTTTAGAACTATTTTTTAAAGCAATGGTCGAACAACTTATAATTTTTTAAAATGAAAAAAAAATTCGAGTAATGATTTTAAAACAAAATTGAGAACTGTTTTCAAGTTAAGCAAGCAAACAAGCCCTTAGTATTCTAAGTTTGAGTTCCCCTAATTTTATCATTACAACTATCTGTAATATTATTCTCAACCTGTAATGCTAATTGCAATATTTTGTAAAAGTTGATATGTTCCTGAGTATCCATGATCATCTTAATATTGCTCCTTAACCCATCCTTATCATCCCTTACTATATGAGAAGTATATCGCAACAATCCAGTAAACTAGTGCTCATATTGCAAAACCTTCATTGTTCCTTAAGTTATATTCAAAAACTCATTGAACTTAGTATTTTTGTATATCTGTGGAAGATATTCATCATTAAAGGCACGATAAATCTATGTCCAAGTAATAGCATTGAGATCAGGATATTGTTGTACCACAATGTCAACCAATGAAATGCATTCTTCTCTAATAAAAATGTTTCCAATAAAACTTTCACATCTTCATGGCACCTTATAGCACCAAAAATTCATTCCAATTTTGTGATCCATGCTTTTGCCTAGTAGCAATAGCAGTACCCTTAAAATTGGTAGCCCTTTTTTTCTTACTCTTTCAATGCTAACCTTATTATTATGCAAGGGCCTATTTTGAGTTGGAATTTGAGTATAGGCTTGCGTTAGTGCTATTACAACTCTACTAAGCACATCTATATTTTGTAAAAAAACACGAAGTACTTTTTGTAATATTTGTGCAGGTTTTTATAGAACATTCTATCCCTTCATGAATGGGATCATTTGTCTCATTAATAACTACCTATCGTGTATATGGTCTGGTATGGCCATGAACACGACTACGACTATGACCACAAATATGACCATGAGGAGACATAATAAACCAATAGAATAAAAGCACTTTCAAACACAAGAAAAACTAAAGTGTAGTCTACTTAAACTAAAACACATGTTCACTAGTATTTAAGGAAGTTCTAATACATAGTAGAATCTATAAAAATTTGACATAATGTCTCTTGTTTTTCTACTCTAAACCAACTTGTATAAAACAGAACATGATATCTATTTATTTTAGAGCATCCAAAACCTACCACTCATATAACTAGTCCTACAAGGAAAATGATACTTAACTAATAATTAACATTTTCCTATTATGCAATACATTGTCATGAAGGTTTTACATAATAGTTTATACATAACTAGGTTACCAAGGAACTGAATAAACTCCTAATAACTCAAAAAAATCATATAAAGTAAAATTAATAAGCTAATTTTGGTCTTCTTTTAAGATAGTATTATTCAATCAAAAACTTCTGCTATCTGAGAAGGAAAAATTAAAGAGGTGAGTAAAAATATTTAATGAGTGAACAAGTTTTTAAAAAATAACAATTATAAAACATATTTATTTAATCTATAATAATTTAATTATAAAATAGATGCAAATCGTTACATGAAAATATACACAAACTTTATTAGAAAGTTTAAAGAAAATAAATGTAACTTGAAGTGTGCATATATATATATATATGTAAAATAAATATAAGTAGTTTACATGTAATAAATTACTAAAAGAAAAACCTCATGAAACTCACATCAAGGAGAAAGTTGGTCATATTTGTATAGAGTTCTCTGCACACGTTGGCAAGAAAATCTTAATTACATATATGCTAGTCATATGCATGTAGACAAAAGTCCATAATTTATTTATTATGTTATTGCTAAATTTGAGAGATAATTATTTTTTATGGTTTAAAAATAATGATACTAATATGCATAATATGTTGAAATATTGTTGCTTAAATTAAGATATAAATTTGAGTAAAAGGTTCTGAACTAATATAAAAATAATATTATGAAATATTGTTGTTAAACCAAAAATTTTATGTTCACTAAACCGATACTTCACCCGTAATTAATATTTAACATTATTAATTTTAGATGAAATTTTTTTAATCTTCTCACATTAATTTAAAAATATCAATATTTAATTATAATTATAAAGAAGGTCAAATAAAAATAATTAATATATATAAAATGTAATTAAATTTTATAAAATAAAAACAGTTTTTCGTATTTTATATTATAAAAATACACATGTACTTTACCTTAAAAAGTAAAATCAAGTCATTGAATTCTTTAGGTTAAACATGTTTATATGTCAAAAAAGCATAGTATATTTGCGAATAAAATTATTTTATTCAATGCATACTATTTGATTACGGACATGAAAAATATCTCATATTCCTCCTCAAGTGATCTTAGAGTATCATATATAGGAAAGTGACTAATATTCATTGTATCTTACATTTATTTTCTTTTATTTTTTAATAAAGGTATTTTACATATGCAAATTAAATTACAAGCAAGATATATACTAGCATTAAGGATTATAATCGAATGCATATTATACAATCAAAAGTGTAACTTAATGTATATATCTGTCTTGTCATGAAATCATCATTTTTTTTTCTAAATAAATGAGAAATGATATATTTTTGAATTAAATGTGTTAAATTATACATATATAACCTTATATAATTACTCAGTAGAGAAGAACTTACACTTTAATAATTGAAAAAATGATCTTATAATATTGAATAAAATAATTCAATGATGTCTTATATTAAATTTTTTTTTAGTATTAAAGGGAGTAGTCAACTCAGATACTGTACTCTTTTTTTTTTTTGGCAAATGTTCTATCCCATTTGATTTTCTTAGCTAGGCTTTGATGAAGAAGATCTTACGTTCACGTGATAATAGTGTAAGATTCTCTTCACTATGTTTTTGTCACGTGTACTAAATCTTCTAGCAAGGATTTAAATAAGTAGTGTTTATTGATGTGATTGACATCCAAAAGGGAATCATATAATATGGATTTTAAATCTTAAATTATGATAATTCAAATTTCCTATTATCATAGTTAATTTGACCTCTTATCATAATTGATTAGTTTCATGAAAAGTTTAAAATGAAGATTTAATCTCCCTCTTATCATATATTTGAATATAACTATAAATTTGATTTCCATCATTTCTTCTGTTTCAGATTTATATTATATTTTGATAATCCTATAAGTATACATTATAATATTTGTAGAAAATAATACATAGATAAATATATATATATATATATATATAAATTATAAATATAAAATTTAAATAACATAAAATAAGAATATTATAGAAATGAGCAAAACCTATATATCACATTATATTATTTTAAACAAAAAATACATAAATATAAATATATATATATATAAATTATAAATATAAAATTTAAATAACATAAAATAGAAACTAATATAGAAATGATTAAAACTCGTATATCATATAACATCAAAATAATTTTTTCACTCATAATTTATGTTTAAAAACTTCAAAAACTTATATTTCATAATATAATAATCAACTAATAGTAAATATATATCTTTATTTGCTAGTCT
This sequence comes from Hippophae gyantsensis, assembly GCA_030763125.1. Taxonomy (NCBI): domain Eukaryota; kingdom Viridiplantae; phylum Streptophyta; class Magnoliopsida; order Rosales; family Elaeagnaceae; genus Hippophae; species Hippophae gyantsensis. The sequence continues at coordinate 18,126,605 of CM061029.1, read as the reverse complement.
AACTAACAGTCAAGTCTCTAAACTCTACGAGAAGATACCTAATTTTAGGTTGAAAATACAAAAAATTGAAAATGATATTTTTTTTTCTTTTTTTCTTTTGCCTTTTTGTTCTCTGTTCTTTATTTACATTTCTTCTATTTTCCTATGCCTTTCCTTTTAATATATATAACAGCAAGGGGAGGAATTAAAAGATGAAAACAGCAGCACCGTTTCTTTGAAAACGGTTCAAAATAATTTCCACCACCGTTTCTTTGAAAACGGTTCAATGTCAAATTAATTTTCGTTCAAAATATCCAATAGTATTCAAATAAGAATTCAACAGATCAATTTCTATCAGCTTTCTTATACAACGATAGAACTGTCTCAGAATAATCCTTTATGTAGGGGGCATAAAATTATGTATGCAGCAACAGCAACAATCCGAAAATTATATATGTTTCTTGCTTGGGTATGTTAATGAATGAATTGTTTGCCACAGTTACCAAAAAATAATTAATTAATTAATTAATAATAATAATCTACGATTTAATTAATTGAATTAGTACAAGTCTTTTGTTACGATTTTCACTCAATAATGGTGATTATTCACCAATATTCACCATTATTTTCTATTTCGTTGGTCTTTCTTTCAATTCAAAAGTAATCAGTTTCGTATTAATCCTAATCAAGTAAATGGTTATAGGGACCGGTGTTGATTACAAAGTTGCTTTTTCTTATAATCAAACACTAGGATCGCCTTATTTTTGGTTGCCTCGTATCTTTATTATCTAATAACAAAGACACGACTTTGAATTATTAGTATACATACATATAGTTTTAGATATTTAGTTTCAATTTTTTTTAAAACCGAGGTCATAGGATTTTAACCTCGATTATTTTAAAATTGAAACCATAAATATACCCTATGACCTCGATTATTTCAAGACCGAGGCTATAAACATACCATATAACCTCGGTTATTTAAAAACCGAGACCATTGACATACATTATTAATTTTTTCTCTTTTTAAAATTAAATAAATCAAACATCAAATTTTTGTATCATTTTTTTCCTTCTCCCCCCTCTTTCTCTTTTCACTGGCCAACTATATACCCTATATACGTATACACAAATTTTTTCTTGGCCATTAATTATTAATTTCTTTTCTCTACTTATCGTCCAAACCCTAGCATCTTTGATCTTGATCCATCCTCTTTAGAGCCGTCCTAGAGAAACCCTAGGGTTGATGAGGTTCGGGTGGTTCGAGGCATATATAAGGGTCCTGACGGAAAGGTTGTTCAGGTCTATCATCGCGATGGTTGTCCTTTGCTTTTGGATGTGTTAGAAGGAGGTTAGTGTTTTCAAATCTTTTTCCTTTTCACTTTTAATTGACAAGATCTATTTTTTTCCTGGTGTTCTTATGCTAGGGTTGTTCCTACTTCCTAGGCATCCGGTAAGTAATATAGTTGTATGATAAATCTGTTTGTAGTCTTTACTTATTTGGTTGAAATTTCTTTCTATAATCTATGTGCAACACCTGATACATTTTAGAATCGAGATAGGAGTAGTACGTGGTTCAACAATTTCTAGTTATGTTTTTGTATTAATTTTTTTTTACTTTCAGGCTTCTACATCAAGATTATTTTTTTTGGTAATATGCTAATTGCCAGTGTTTTTCCTAGTGCTTGGTATTGGTGTTAGTGCTTGTTGCTAGCGTTGGTACTTGGTCCTGGCATTAGTGCTTGGTGTTGGTATTGGTGTCTGGTGTTGGTATTGGTGTTGGTGCTTGGTGTTGGTGTTGGTGTTGGTACTTGGTATTGGTGCTGGTACTGGTGCTAGTGTTGGTGTTAATACCTAGTGTTGTTGTTGGTGCTTGGTGTTGATGTTGGTGCTTGGTGTTGATGTTGGTGCTTGGTAGTGGCCCTTGACCTATTGTTTTTTGGTAATATGTTAATTTCCAATGTTTGGCCTGGTACTTGGTGTTAGTGCTTGGTTCTTGGGTCGATACTTAGTATTGATGCTGGTGCTTAGTGCTAGTGTTGATACTGGTGCTGTTGTTGGTGCCTGGTATTGGTGTTAGGTCTAGTGTTTAGTGTTGGTGATGGGCTCGGTGTTTGGTGTTGGTGCTTGGTCTGTTGTTTTTTGGTAATATGTTAATTTCCAATGTTTGGCTTGGTGCTTAGTGCTAATATTGGTGCTTGGCCTGGTGCTTGGTACTAGTATTGGTATTGGTGGTGGTGCTTGGCCTGTTGTTTTTTGATAATATGTTAATTTTTAGTTTTTTTTGGCCTACTGCTTGGTACTGGTGGCGGTGCTTGGCCTAGTGCTTGGTGTTGGTGCTAGTGCCTGGTACTGGCACTGGTGCAAGTGTTGGTGCTGGTACTACTTGGTGTTGTTGTTGGTGTTGGCGTTTGGTATTGGTGTTAGGCATGATGCTTGGTATTGGTGTTAGGCCTGGTGCTTGGTGCTTGGTGGTGGTGCTTGGCCTGTTGATTTTTGGTAATATGTTAATTTTCAATGTTTGGCCTGATACTTTGTGTTGATACTGATGCTTGGCCTAGTGCTTAGTGCCAGTGCTGGTGCTTGGTACTGGTATTGGGTATAGTGCTTGGTGCTTGGCCTGTTATTTTTTGATAATATGCTAGTTTTTAGTGTTTGGCCTGGTGCTTGGTATTGATACTGGGTGCTACTTGGACTATTTTTTCGGTAATATGCTAATTTCTAGTGCTTGGTGCTGGTGCTTGGCCTATTATTTTTTGGTAATATGCTAATTTTCAGGGTTTGGCTTGGTGCTTAGCCTGGTGTTTAGTGTTGGTGCTGGTGCTTAGCCTGGTGCTTGGTGTTGGTGTAATATTTCCTTGTGCTAGTTGGTGCTTGGCCTGGTGCTTGGTACTGATGTAATATTTCCTTGTGCTGTTGTTTCAATTTCAGGGTATGCATTATATTAATTGATTAGGCTAAAAGTCAAGTTATTTTTGTTACAAAATAAGTGGGTTCTTGTAACTGTTTAAATTTGTATTCAATAAATTATTGTCACTAAATTATATAAAATGTATATGCCTTGAGGTTTCCTGTTTATTATTACTAATGCATTAGAATAGGCATGATTTACAGTTTTTAATGTTATGTTGATCATTAAGAACTTTAATCTCAATATTTAGTGTCTTTGTGGAAAGTATGAAAGCAGTGTTATATATCTATACTATAGAGCTTATTGATTTGTATTGATATAGTTTATAGGAGATAGTTTATTGAATTGTATCAATGTATTGATGTTATATATATGATGTATATTTACATGTTCTATGATGCATTTTATTGTTTGTTGGGGTATCTTTTTTGTCCCTATATTTTCTGATGCAGTTAAAAATCTGTAAAATAGTGGAGATATAATCACAAGTAATTAACATGGTATATTGAAAGTAATATACTAGTTTTTAGATGATCCTTTGTCAAGCTTATGAAAATTGCAAAATTATTTTGATCATTTTGTCATGAATTTTTGAAATGTTCAGAATTAAGTGGATTTTTTAATATTCTTTTCAATGTATGTAATAAATAAAGTGTTCTTAATGAAGTTTACTTCATTGGTTTGTCTATGGTATAAATGAGCTTGAAAAGACAATTTTGTAATGTTTTAGTTCAGAGTATCACCAAGTAGTATTTGACTTTGTCGAGCAGCTAAAGTTTTACCAAGTTGTGTTATCTAGCATATTGATTTTGTTAATTAAGAGTATTTGACTAGTTGTACACCATATAATTTGTTCATTCTTGTATTATAAATTATGACTATGATATTTATGCAGGGAAATACTGTTGAAACCGTTGAATATAATTCAAAAGTCGAGAAAAAGACCGTTGATGTTAACACGAAGTTAGGCATTAATTGTTTTAATAACGAGGAAAGGGATCCAAAGAAAACTTATGCCATGAGTGAGTATCATTTCATTTATTGTCTCGTTAGGAATAGTGTTATGTACTTTTCTACTTAATTGCATACATAAGCAACACGTGTTTCCAGCCATTTGTCCATAAATTCCACTTCATCTAATTTTGTTATGTTTTAACTAGCGCAACACCCCAGTGCACCACCACTAACACCAGCGCACCATCCTAGTGCACCAGCATCCCAGCGTACCACCACCAACACTAGTGCAACACCTCAACGCACCAACACCAACGCAGCACCCCAGCGTACTAGCACTAGTGCACCAGCGCCTATGGTATTTTCCTTTTCTTTACACTTCTATTGAAGTCGTTGTGGACTTGATTATTTAGATTTGAAATATATTTATAAATGCTTGTAATTAATAGTAAAAAGTCAATTTTTAATAATACGGTTTTATTATGTTTTAGTGTAAATAAACTCTCAAATTTAATTATACTTTAATTTTAATATAATATGATTTTTAATATTTTAATTAATAAATTTATTGTAATTTATATTTATTTTTAATATTATAATTAATAATTATATTTTTTTAATTTATGCATACCCTATAGTCTCGATTATTGAAAGACCGAGGCCATATGACATATCTATTGCCTTGATTTTTCAATAATCGAGGCCATATGACATGTCTATGGTCTTGGTTTTTCAATAATCGAGGTTATAGACATACCTTATAGCCTTGATTATTGAAAGACCGATACCATAGACATATCATATGATCTCGATTTTTGAAAAACTAAGGCCATAAGTAACAATTGAAAAACCGAGGCCATAGGTAACAATCTATGATCTTTATCACTTAGAGCTCGGTTCTTATAACTATGATCATAGACTTATGGTCATGGTTAAAAATCGAGACCATATTAGTGAGCGTGTGATTAGATTACCAACCAATTTTTTAGAAGGATACTATAGTCGATTTTTATTTTTTATTAAATAAATGAAACATAAAACAAGTGAGTTTTGGTGTAAAGATGCTGAGTTGGTCTAACCCAAATCACTTGAATTAATGTGACAAGTTTGACCTAATTCAATAAGTTATGGATTAATTTAAGTCAATTCACCAACCTATTTTATTTTTATTTTTTATCTTTATTTAAAAGATTAATTTTAATTTGTATTATATATGATTTAATTTAAAAAGAACAAAAATTAAGATAATAGAAAATGTTTAGTTATTTGTTTATTTATTGATTACCTTTTTTGTTAATTTATTTATGAGAAAATAAAAAATGATCCCCATAAATGTCAGGAGAAGATGAAAAATTACATTAGTAAAATTTGAGAGAATCTAAATCATTAAAACAATAAGGTGAATTTAAGTAATTTTTAATATTAATATAAATTTATTTCAATATTTAAAAAGTAATAGAAAAATATATATACAAAATTATTTTAACATTTATTTATTATATTTTTTATTAAAAAATATAGAAACTTATTTATTTCCTTATTTGAAGTCATTTATAGAAGAAAAATTAAATATAATCTAACATTATTTATTTCTTTCATTTTTATTCAAAAAAATATTGAACTTAGAAATTTATTACTTTTTTTATATAAAAACAAATAATACATTAAAAAATTCATATTTTTATGACTTATGAGAAGATAAAGTCTTATATTAAAATTAAAATAAATTTATATATATATATATATATGATTAATAAAAAATATTATATTATTAATTATATTTTAAAAAGAAGAAACAAAATAGAGGATCAAACGGATCGATCTATTCAATTACATTAAAGCACATAAAGACAAGGCTTGTATTGGACTAATAATGAGCCAGACTTAGATGAGCATAGATAACCTTACCCATCTCAGACTTCTACATATGAGATTTTGACTTAGGTCCATGTTAATAGGCTTAGAATTATAACCCCACAACGACAAATAAATTGAAATTTATTAATTGTGATAGTGTGTCCTCATATAATAGTTGACACTTGGCTTAATCAATATAATCTAGTTAAATTTGAAGAGTTTCTTGATTTATTTGAGAACTGTATAACGCATATCTGTTGAAATATTATGGATTAAAATTACTCAACACTTAAGAACACTCAAGAATAATTTTTCAAAAACTTTCAGAAACTTTCAAACTTTTATTTTTGATTTATTGACTTGATTATTACATAACTATTGAAAAGTATTTATAAAAATAACTGATAAATCAAAGTTATATAACATAAATTTACTAAGCAATCTAAAATCATCTAGTCCTTTAAGTAACCTATTTCTTTTCTTTTTTCTACTTTCAACCAATTCAACATCATGAGTTGTAACATTATCAACCCAGATCATCACCATAGAAACTTCCATGAATTGGACTTCAAATGGATTGATTCTTTCAAAAAATTTAGCTTATAAACAAGTTTACAAAAAAAAAAAAAAACAACAGAAAACTTATGTCATTAAATTGAGCTTCTCTGTAATTTACATCATTAATAATTCTCATTACAACGAATTAGCACAAGAAAAAAATGCCATCCTACCTTTATTTAAGAGTAGGAAATTCGTTAGTTTCTTTCCAACTCCTTTCTCTCTGTAAATTGAATCATCAAAACTCAAAACCTTTTTTTCTTCCTTTTCTTCGTTCAAGTAAGAAAAAAGCCACCTGATAAAATAGTTAACAACAAAATTCTGGTTACGGATGCTGATATTGGAAACTTAGTCAACAACATGTGCATATACCACTGGTTCCTGGCTGCAAAAGTACCACACAAATTTGTCATAATGGACAAATGATTACTTCTACCATCTAGATTCAGTTCAAATATGAGAGAATTCCATATTTTTGCACACAGTGTGATCCAAATCCAAGAAACTGGTCTAAGATTTACTTGGTGTAATCGTAGGATTTGTATGGACATAATTTATGAAAAAATTGGATAGAACTTTATGTTCATCAGATTGGTTGGGGAATTTTCTAAAAGCTCATTTGGTGAATTTACCAGCTTATCAGTTTAAGGAAAGAAAATTCTATTTTACCTTATCTCCACATCATTGTTGCAGAATGTTTATCTAGATTGGTAACAAAGGCTGAAGATGAGAATCTGTTACATGGTGTTAAAATAGCAAGGCAAGCTCCTTCTATCTCTGACTTACTTTATGCAGATGACTCCATATTTTTCTAAGAGAGCAAATGAAGGTAATATTCAAACTCTGAACGAAATTCTAAACAAATATTGTTCTTGATCTAGACAGAAAATAAATTTTGAAAAGTCTATATACTTTTTTCTCTTTTTTCTAAGAATTTTAATTCAAAACTTAAAATCTAGTTTAAGTGCAGTCCTCAACATTAAAAACTTTGAAGGATCAATCAAATATTTAGGACACTCGTTGTTTATTAGAAAAAGGAAGAGGGAAGACTTTAAAAAAACTGTTGACTTTTTAAGATCAAAAGTAGATGGATGGAAAGCCAAGTTACTCTCACAAACAGGAAATCTTTATTGTTTAACTCTCAAAAAAAGGAAATCTTTAATGTTCAAGGATCCTTGGGTTCCTAGATTGCAAGAACAAAAACTTCTTGATTCTTTGTGTAATTCTAACACTAATGTTGAAATGAGAGTTTGTGATCTTGCCACTTATCAAGGGTGGTAGAGTGATATGGTTCACACACTCTTAGGACCTAGCATAACCAAGTTTATATTGGCTCTTGCACCACCTGCTCAGAACTATATAGATAGAATTCAATGGTATGGTGATGGAACTAAAGCTTTTCATGCTAAAGAAGTCTACCATAAGTTACTTCACCATTGTTGTTCAAGAGGTGATGACCAATTTTTGAAAGGAATTTTTGAATCTATCCCTGAAAGATAAACCCTTATTATAAAAAACTTATCACAATGCTCTGCCTACTCAGGTTAACCTTAAGAGATTCATGACTATTGAAGATCCAAAATGTACTCTTTGTAATGAGGAAATGGAGGATTAAGAGTATCTTTTTATCAAATGCATAATTTTACAATAATGATGGAAAGCTTTAAATTGAAATATTCTACTTAGTTTTACAGACAAGTTGGACATTTGTACTTACATTAAATTGTTAATTGAGCCTCCAGCTAATCTCCTCAATAGTACCATTGTTGTGTCTCAATCAACTGTAATTGCTACTGACAGATTAGATGAAGAAGAGAATAAAGGAGATGAAGATGCATATGCAGATACAGAAATATAAAAACAAGAAGCAAAGCTGCATTCATTTCTTTGTATTTCACTAAGCTATGTAATTACATTATATTATTTCCTATGGCTGAATAGTCTATATATAGACTTAGCCCATGTAATGTAAGGGTAGCAAATTATAACTAATTGTAAAGGAATAACAAACTAAGACTTTTACATCTTTTATCTTGTCAAAATCATTCACTTGCTCAACTGTAACTAACTTTGGCACCATTGTTTCCATGTCATCAATCCAGGTGCTCCTTTGATTCCATTAGCATTTCCACAGTTGGATGTACCTTGATTTTCCATTGTTGTGTTTTCAGCATATACTCCAATACCCCCTCAAATTGTATGGCATGATCATAACACTGAGTTTGTTTCTTACAAACTAAAATTAATAAAATGGTAGGAGTTTATTAAGAAAATTTGTAAGTTGTTTGTGATGGAAAATGATGAACTTGCCATTGATTTCTCAAGACTTTCTCACGTACAAAATAGAGGTCTAACTCCACATGTTTGATCCTTGTAAGATAAACTAGATTTGCAGCAAGAGCCATGGTGCTCAAATTTTCACACCAAGGTGTAATTCACTGAGTATTCTTTGTATGCAAACAAGATCAAAGGTAGCATTTGCAAAGGCAAAATACTTTCTGTAGAATTATAGAGAGATTTATAGTTGAGAATCTGTTAGCAATATTAGGGGCTGATTTCTAGGAGATCTACAGTTATCAAATCAGTTTATTTTTATCCCATGTTTTTAGAAGATTTGATAATTTGTTACAAAATCTATACATTTAAGTTTTTTTAGTTTTAGGTAGTTCTGATTTCCTTCTTAAGTTAGTGGTAAATATTCCTAAAATAGATGAGTATTATCATCTATATAAAGAAGGGTTGTAACCTTTTTTCTAATATAGTGAAATATTATTCTTTCCTTTCACAAACAAGATGGTATCAGAGAAATCTGTGAATCTTAATTCTCTCATTTGACCAAATATGGGAAATATGATTAAAGAGCTATCATTTCTCAAATCACCTCCAATCAGGAAGCCATGGCTTCCAACAGTGATAGTAACCTTATGCCCATTATAGGACACAAACTGAATGGAAATAACTATCTCCAATGGTTTCATTCCGTAATGATGTTCATATGCGGAAAGAGCAAAGATGATTATCTCATCGAAGATGCTACCAAACCAAACAAGATGGATGAAAATTTCAAAGTCTAGAATGTCGAGAATAATATGGTCATGTCATGTCTTATTAATTCCATAATAGATGAAATTGGAGAAAAATTTCTTCTCAATGGAACAAAGGAGATTTGGGATACTTCCAAGGAAATATATTCTAACAATGAGAATACATCAGAATTATTTGAGGTGGAAAGTGTTCTTCATGACTTCCACCAAGAAGAACTAATAGTGACTAAATACTTCAACATTCTCAATCAATATTGGCAACAACTAGACTTATGTGAGGAACATAATTGGAGCTGTCCAAATGGTGCAATCAAGTATAGACGAATAATTGAACGAAAAAGAATATACAAATTTCTGATTGGATTAAATAAGAACCTTGATGAAGTACGGGGAAGAATTTTAGGATCCAAACCACTATCAAATATTCGAGAAGCTTTCTTAGAAGTTTGGAGAGAGGAAATTCGAAAGAAGATCATGATGGGATCTCAAGATTCTGTGACAAATCCTAAGAGTTCAACATTTATGGTGAGAGAGAATCCATCTAACAATAACGATCATAGGCCAAAGAAAGGGTGACCATGGTGCGATCATTGTCGACATCTTGGTCATACTAAGGACAACTATTGGAAGATTCACAACAAACCAACAGACAGAAGGCCTTCTCGGTTTCCAATGAAAAAGAAGGACGAGGAAACCTTGCTTCCATGGATGAACAACCTTTACCCAAACCAACTCCTTTTAGCAAGGAACAAATAGAGATCTTGTAGAAAATGTTCAGCCAATCCTTTCTTACACCAGCTCCCACTGGGGTTGGTACCAGATCCATGGCACAAAAAGGTAATTTTTTAAGTGCTCTAAATGCTAACAAGGATAAGCTCAGTCCATGGATTATATACTCAGGAGCTTCTGATCATATGACTGGAGATGAGAAGTTGTTTTCAACTTACAACCTATGCTATAAAAATTTAACTGTGCAAATAGTTGATAGGTCACTCTCAAAGGTGGCTGGTATAGGCTCGGTTCAAATTTTAGAGAATATCACTCTTGATTCCGTTCTACTTGTACCAAAATTAAATTACAATTGACTGTCCATTAGTAAACTCACAAGGGATCTCAACTATGTTACTAAATTTGGCTCAAATTTGTGTGAATTTCAAGTCTTGGAATCTAGAAATATGATTGGCAATGCTAAGATGTGTTCAGGACTCTATCTCCTAGAGGTTAATGATCCTTCCCAAGGAGTAATTCATCAATCATATTTTTCAGTGTCTAGTAGTCCTGTTTCTTTATCTGTGAGTCAGTCTAATAATGATAGTGAAATTATCTAATGGCATTATAGGTTAGGTCATCCAAATTTCTTGTATCTTAAAAAGTTGTTTCCTTTATTATTCCATAATAAAAATCCAAATGAATTTCAATGTGAGATTTGTCAATTCTCTAAACATATTTGCAATTCTTATCCTAATAGATTCTATAGAGAATTTCAACCCTTTTCTATGATTCATAGTGATATATGGGGTCCTTTTAGGATAAAAAGTTACTGGTTCTCATTAGTTCATTTCATTTATTGATGATCACACTAGATTCAATTGGGTATTCCTCATAAAAGAAAAATCTGAGGCAAACTAGATATTCAAAAACTTCAATACCATGATCCAAACACAATTCCAAGCTAAAATTCAAATTCTCAAAACTGATAATGCCAAAGAGTATTTCAATTCCAACATTAATGATTACCTCATGAGTCATGGTATTGTTCACCAAAGTTCCTGTGTTAACACTCCTTAGCAAAATGGTATTGCCGAGAGAAAAAATTAGCATCTTCTTGATGTGGCTCGATCTCTTATGTACTCTACCCATATACCAAAATATTTCTGGGGTGAAGCCATCCTTACTACTACATACCTCATAAATAGGATGTCATCTCGTATTCTTAACTTTCAGACTCCTTGTCAAATCCTCCTTTATTTCTTTCCCACTACTCGTCTCATGTCTACCATTCCATTCAAAGTTTTTGGGTGTTCAACTAATTTTGTCCTAGAATATCAACTTTGGGATATTGAAGAATCACTTCATGTCTCTCCTAATTCTGACCAAACCTACCCATCACTAAATTTTGAATCACTTCATCCTCAAAATCTATCCCTTGAGTCTTCTTACTTCATAAAACCTACTACTCAAGATCAAGCCAACAATACACCTCAAAATTTGGGCACTATTCAATCAACAAAGAGTGATGAATTGATTACCTACTCAAGGAGGAGAAAAAACCAAAAGGAGATGGAACATTATGCATCTTTTGAGCAAACCCAAAAGTCTGACTCAAGTCCTAGACCAAGTGAAGATCCACCAGGTAACATAATCCTGAAACTAATGATGACAATGGCTTTCCTATTGCTATGAGAAAAGGGGTAAGAGCATGCATAAAACATCTAATATACTCATTTGTGTCACATGAAGGATTGTCACCGAAGTTCAAAGCTTTTGTTTCCAACCTCGACAACATCCAAGTTCCTAATAATATACAAGAAGCTCTCAGCTCACCAGAATGGAATTTTAGCAGTGTATGAAGAAATTCACGCACTAGAGAAAAATGGAACTTGGAAAATTTCTAACTTATCAACCGAGAAACGCCTAGTAGGCTACAAATGAATCTTCACAATAAAATATAATGAAGTGTCAAGAATGCGTTTTCTAAATAGGGACTTAACTGAAGAAGTGTACATGGAAATTCCCCTAGATTTGAAACATAGACTACATGCAACAAGGTTTGTAAACTGATGAGGTCTCTATATGAGCTTAAGCAATATCCAAAAGCTTGGTTTGAAAGATTCACAAAGGTAATGAAGAAGCACGGCTACTCTCAATTTCAGACGGACCATACACTATTTGTTAAACACTCTTCTGTAGGAAAAATTGTTGTCCTCATAGTGTATGTGGATGACATAATCCTAATAAGAGATTATGAAGAGGAAATCTACACCATCAAAAGTTTACTAGCTGTAAAATTTGAAATCAAGGACCTAGGGAATCTTAAATATTTCCTAGGTATGGAGATTGCAAGGTCAAGAAAGGGAATCTTCGTCTTAGAGAAAATATGCCCTTGATCTCTTAAAAGAGAGTGGAATGCTCGAGTGTAAGCCGGTAGATACTCCTATGGATCAAACTATCAAACTATGAGCTAAGGAAAATTGTGCACCCGTGGATAAAAGGAAGATACCAAAGGTTAGTAGGTAAACTAATATACCTATATCAAACACGACTAGACATTGGATTTACTGTTAGCATGGTAAGTCAGTTCATGAAAAATCCAAATGAATAACACATGGAAGCTGTGTATAGAATCTTGCGATACCATAAACTAACACCAGGTAGAGGATTCTTTTTTGAGAAGAATCAAAGAAGAGATATTGAAGTGTTCAACGATGTAGATTGTGTAGGATCAGTACAAGACTAAAGATCAACTTCAGAATATTGCACTTTTGTGTGGGGAAATCTGGTCACTTGGAGAAGTGAGAAGCAATCAGTGGTGTCAAGAAGCAGTGTAGAAGCTGAATTCTGGGTAATGGCACACGATGTTTATAAGGGAATTTGGTTAAAAAGGGTGCTAAAGGAATTAAAAATTTCAGATGAAGAACCTATAAAAATGTTCTGTGATAATCAATTAACAACCAACATTTCCAAAAATTCAGTTCATCGTGATAGAACAAAACATATGGAAATTGATCGATATTTTATAAAGGAGAAGATAGAGGAAGGAATAATCAAGATGTTGTACGTGTCTACATGTTTATAGATAGTAGATATCTTTAACAAGGCTCTACCAAGAAAGGTGTTTGATGATCTGAGTTCCAAGCTAGGGTTAATTAATATTTATCGCCCAGCTTGAGAAGGAGCTGGTTTCTAGGAGATCTACATCAATCAAATCAGTTTATTCTTATCTCATGTTTTTAAGAGATTTGGTAATCTGTTACCAAATATGTAGATATAAGTTTTTTCAATTTTAGGTAGTTCTAATTTCCTTCCTAAATTAGTGGTAAATATCCCTAAAATAGATTAACATTATCATCTATATAAAGAGGGGTTGTAACCTTTTTTCTAATATAGTGAAATATTATTTTTTCCTTCCACAAACAAGATTTTCCCTCCATGGTTGAGCGTGATACTAAATGTTGCTTTTTTGATAACCATAGGTGATGCACAAAAACTTAATTGTCAATTTTTATTTATAAAAAACTTGTAAGTGTACGAATTATTTATAATAAGCGACAAGTATACTCCCAAGTTAGTCTCTCAAGGAATTATGGTATTTTTAAAAAGTTAAATTATTTTTTGATTCAATTAAGAAAAACAACTCCCAAACACTCTAATAACATGTTAGTTTGAGGAAAAAAATCATAAATTTTAAATTAATTTAATATATGAAGAAACCAAATAAATGAAAGCGTTAAATAAACTATAGTCGAACTTAAGATAATGGATGAATATGTGATTTTAGTGAGAATAACCCTTCACGGATAGAATGAATTAAATGAGTCATATAACAAGTTATAATTACTCATTTTTCCTTTTCTTTTAAATAAGTAAACTCTCACAGTTATGACAAGTTTACACAATTTTCAATTAATTAATGATTTTTTGGATTACACTTGAAATTAATTAATTGGGAAACTGAGAAAATTAACCAAGGTTCTCAATTAATTAATTTTCAATTAATTAATAACTTCCATGATCTGGTTTGAAATTAATTAATTGATAAACTTAAATTAAATATATTTTTTAATTATAAATCAAGATTTGGTCCATCAATAATTTATAATTAAAGATATTTTTAACCATCAAATTTGATCTTGTTTAATATATAATTTCCTTGGTCAGGCTTAAAATTGTTAAATGAAATTAAATTAAACTCTTAATAACCTATGCACAATTGAACAAAAATGATTTTTTTAATACCTAATTCTAAAATATATGCTTTAATTATAAATTAAAAAATTTGATTAATCATTAATTTATAATTAAAGATTTTAAGACCATAAACAAGAAATAGATAAAACTCATATTTATTTAAACATATAACTATTCTTCCAATCATTTGGAACCAAACAACTAAAATTTCATATTATAGATTTAACCAATCATAGTTAAATTAATAAAAATTAATTCAACTATGATAGACATCAGATTATAGAAAGAGATTAAAAAGCACAACAATTATAAATAATCATTTTTGTTGAAAATGATTCAAGATATCTAAACAAGTTGTTACTATTTCTCTAATTTCTTAAATCTTATTCACAATAAGGAGGTTATCTTTCTATATCCATATATAGTAGTGGAACGACTTTAGAAATTAGATCTAAACAAATAAACTAACCTATTAATGTTATTGAAAATATAAAAATTATTAAGCTAAATTACAATGACCTAAATGAATAAAATGTTTTATTTATAAGAAGAGGGTGGTGTACAAGGCTTTAGGCTAAATGAATAAAAGCACGTCATGGCACAAGTTATTCACCACTATAGCACAAGGTTCATTAAACTTTTCCAATTTCATCCCAAATGAGTCACACTAAGGCATCACTTATTCCATGCCGTTGCACAGAATATTCAACGTGCCGAGTTCGACATGCTTCACTTTTCTTCAAATGTGTTTTGTGAAAGTTTATAATATATGGACCTAATTAATCTAGATAGGATAAATAAATTATTTGTAATTTTTATCAATTTATAATTCAATAACTTAAATAAAGCGGCCAGACATGCAATCATATGTAATAATAAATTGCTAAAATAAAATAATAACACGTAATATTTTTAAGTGGAAACAACATAGGCCACAATCATGATCTAGGAGGAAAACCACTGGTCAACTAGACCACCTAACTTTCCACTATGAAAATTAAATGTTCAAGTACAAACTCGGTCTTATGTTACACTCCCTAAGATATTGTCCCAATATACTTTAGTTACACCCCTACTATGTTTTCACCGTTTCTAAAATTAGCGTGAATGGTTTCTAGACCACCGTTATAATGAGTTTTTCGCCAATCAGATACGTTCACGAATCAGCTGTAAAATGATTAGTACAAAAACACAAGTGTCATTGTGTATTTTAGAATTGATTTAACAATAAATAATCCTAACTAGACGATTCAAAATATATGTCATTTAACTCAAATTAACTAGCAAATTTTAGAGAAAAAAATTAAGTATAATTTCGGTAAAAATAAATTCTTTAAAATTTAATAATTAAATCAAATAATTATAATCGTTCATAAAATTATTTAATATAAATATCTATAAATCTAATGAAAAAAATTAAATTAATTAATGTATATATATATATTAATTAAGAAAAAGGTAATTAATATATATATGTGTGTTTTTTTATTAAGAATTACCTTTATATACACATCCTGCGTGCCTTTGTTCTCTGCTGCCTTGTGATATCAATATATAGTAATTGCACCGGCGACTTTTAATATACATACCTTTCAATCTTTTAATCTATATTAGTTACACCAGCGGCTTTCAATCTTTTAATCTATATTAGTTACACCAGCGGCTTTCAATATATATATATAACTTTCAATAGCTTCCCTGCAGCCAGCGACCTTTTTTCTCTCTCCAGTAGTTAGGGAGCTTTTTCTTTTTCAACCTACAACACTAATTCAATTGTGTCTATATATATATATATATATATATATCAAAACCCATAAAAAACTTTAATATTATAAAAAATTATTTTTAAAACATATCTTAAAAATATGAAGACACATTTAAAAAATATTTAAACACATTTATTTAGGAGATACTTATTAATAATTTCATAAAATGATTCAAATTTAAATAAATATTTTAACACCAAAAATAATTTTAGATTTATAAACATATGCTATTAAATGCATAAATACAATTCTATGTATCGTAGTTATCAAAGATATACATGAAGTACATTTATCTGAAACTCAAACATTTGTTCGACTTTTCTTGATAGACTTGATAGCATTCCTAAAAATAAATTTAAATGTAAATTTTTGTCCATAAAAATAACCAATACTCATGATCATTACAAACTCTCCCTTTGCAATTTTCGTGCAACAAAACCTCTTACTTACTACACAAAACTTATAAAATAAGATAAAAATACAATGATGTCTCAAACTCTATAGTTGGATTATCATATGTTCCGATGAATCCATCTTTGCTGCAACTTGACAAACTTGTAAGTAACTAAAATGACATAAATAAAACATACAATAATTTGGTTTGAAAGCGTCATTGTGCATTAGTTTAGTTTACATAAAAATAATTAAAATATAAAGAATAATCATGTAGTATGCATTCATACCAATCAAGCTTAACTAAAATATTCTCCCTCTATATGCATAACAAAATAAAACATGTAAGTAAAACACATTATTCTCTCCCCTTTTTTGACATATGAGAATCACAAAACATTAGACAAAATAATGAAGCTAAACTCTTAAAGATATAGCAATGTAAAAGCAGAGAAATACAAAAGTACAATGTGTTTTAAACTCCCCATAAGTTCTATGACTCTTTAACTTATAAACTAATTAAAAAGGTAATAAAGAAAAAGAAGATATAAATGAAAAAAAATCTGAATTTTTTTTCTTAATTTTCACACATAGTCATATAAGGTATTAAACTCATTTAATCACAAATGAGCACACAACCAATTGGTATTAGAGCTAACGCTAGATACACTTAGTGTTTGTCCTATGGATTTTTATTATGGATCATTTTATTGAGGGATACAACACTCATAATCCTTATACCTTGTAACATGTCTTATTCTTTCAAGCTTTTAGGGTGCAAATTGATTGCTTTATGTATTGTTCTTCATATGTTGATAATTTTAAACATTTTAAAGCTAAAAATACCTAAAATATAACAAAACATATCTACAATTTCAAACATATAGATTTGCATAAATATCGATATTAACATGCTATAATCAAATCAATTAAGCACAATAAAATCACAAAATATTGGTGCTTTTTAAGCACTTATCACAACCCTGAACCAGCTTCTTGCTAGCCTCTAGCAAGGATAGTGATATAAAAAGAGAATAAAAATAAATAAACTAAACTAACCTAACCTAAATCATTTTCATATATTGATATGATTGTATTTAGCGTATACAATAAGCCTTTAAAACCCTAGGTGGTCATAGTGGATGAGTTTAAGTCTTATGAGAGCTTTTAGTGATGATAACTAGAAACATCCTAACATGCAAAAACTAAAAAACTAAAAATAAATAGCAAGAAAAAATGTTTATTAAAACTAAATGTTAATCCACACTGTGGTACACATTATGCAAAGTGCCTTTGTAATCACCCTAAATAGTATGCATCACAGTAGACTATATTCTTCGCTGCGATATATTTCACTTTTCTTCAAAATTACCTTGTAGACCTTAAAATTTGGTTCATTTTTTATGTAAGTCCTACATACCTTAATCTTTCAAACTACAAGGGTGTAAATTAAATGCTTCAAATGTTGAGAAATTTATACATTTTGAAGCTAAAAAGTACAGCAAATCATACTCGTAATTTCGAACATATAAATTTGCATAAATATTGATGTAAGCATGCTAAAATTAAATCTATTTATCACATTTAAGCATAATAAAATCACAAAATATGAGTATTCTTCAAGCACTTATCACTTGTAAGAAAGACTAGAAGTTTTAAGTAAAGCAAAGGGAAAAATATGCTCACAAAAAAATGACAACTCTACTATGTAGAGATGACCATCGTTTGAAAGGAACTTGTGTCATTTATGACGAGGATTATAGTGTAAGAAAGTGTGAGATTGAGATCGATATTTAAGTTTAAGATGGGTGTAAGGTCTTAGGCAAGGAAAACATTCGTATCCAAAAACTTTCATAAATTTGTAATTTGGTTTTGATCAAATAACATTTCAATGGAGAATTAGCTAAATAACAATAATAATTATAGAACATATTTATAAAATCTTTAATAACTCAACTGTAATATAGAGATAAATTGTTACATGAAAATATATACAAATTTTATTAGAAATTCTAAAAAAATAAATGTAATTTGAAGTGTATTATGCATATAAAATAACTATAAGTAGTTTATATGTAATAATTTACTGAAGAAATAACATCATAAAACTTACACTAAGGAGAAAACTGATCATTCGTGTATAGAGCTCTTTACACATATAGATATGAAAATCTTAATTACACATGTGTTAGTCACACGGGTGTATACAAAACCCATTAATTACTTATTTATTTATCATGTTATTACTGAATTTGGAGGATAATATGTCTTTAATGGCTTAAAAATAATATACTTACTAATATATAAAATATTTTAAAATATTGTTGCTTAAATCAGGATACAAATTAGAATAAAAAGTTATGAACTAATATAATAATAATATTTTGAAATATTACTACTAAAATTTGATTATAAACTTCAATATTCTAATCAAATCTATATTTTTGCTGTAAATCTGAATAAAAATTTTAAACTTACGTAAAATTTAATTATCTATTTTATAAAAATAAAATATTCATTGTCTAATACGAAAGAACTAAACTATTAAAAAATTAAGTATTATGAACATAAAAGACAAGTATTTATAAAATTTGAGTAAAATGTATTCACTCATAAAATGAAACGAGTTACACGGCTTAAGATCGATCAATAGACTTCATTGCAGTATCATCTCCTGTTAATTTCTCGTTTATAAAAATTAGATAATTTACAATTTTTAAATAATTAAACCTTCTCGACAAGCAACTCACACTAAAAACTAATTAAGTTCTAAATTAGAGTTCCATCATCTCCTTTTAAATCCTTAAAAGCTCTAAACTAATATCATATTTTCTTATCATATCAAATTATCTAAATTAACTAAAGAGTAATAGATACTTAAAACAATCAATTTACACAAAGATGATTAAAAAAACAAACTATTTAATTATTACTCATATTTGTTTAAAAATTAAAAAATCTAGAGTTTTTAAATTTAAGGTTTTTTATAAAATAATTAATATATAAAAATAAATCATGAATAATGAGAATATTAAATTCATAATCATTCATGAATTAAAACTATTATAAAGTGATATTTTGACATGGTTTTAAAGACTCAATTAAGATAAATACTTTTAAAATAGTGAGTATTAAGAAGAAAAATTATAAATAAGAAAATAGATCGAAAAAGGTTTTAATTTGGAGCCTTAAATGTTACCATTAGTGAAGATTTGTGAGAAAATGATACTAAAAAATTTCAGGTGCTGAACTGCCTTCCTTTATTCGTGTTTTCATCTCTGATCGAATGACCTTATTTCTTTTTTTCTTTCTATGGTTCAATGACCTGATTCGCTCTTAAGATGGCCACACACGTGACCAAATAATCCTTTAAAAAAAATCATAAAACTTAAAATTATCAATTTAATCTTAGACTAAACAACATTATTAATTCTAAATGAAATATGTTTTAGTCTCCTAGTATTAATTTAAAAATATAAATATTTAATTATAATTAAAAAATCTTAATTAAATATATATATAAATAAATATGTTTTAGTCTCTTAATATTAATTTAAAAATATAAATATTTAATTATAATTAAAAAGTCCTATATATATATATATGTTTTATTCTCTTAATATTAATTTAAAAATATAAATATTTAATTATAATTAAAAATCCTAATTAAAAGTATATATATATATATAAATATATTTTAGTCTCCTAATATTAATTTAAAAATATAAATATTTAATTATAATTAAAAATCCTAACTAAATATATATATATATATATATATATAAATTTTATAAAAGAAAAATAAAATTTCATACATTGACTTAACATTATTACTAGTGGATAAATGTTTTGATTTCAAGATTGATAATTTATGTAATTCATTATTACTGATTTAAACAACTAATTGTGTTAGATTAATTCATTATAAGAGAATCATATTTGAGTTAAACTAAATGTATATTTTAATAAATATCATATCATATTTTATACCAAACATATTATCAATTACTAGCCCTTATGATTGGAATACCCATCACTTTTTTGGAGGAAAGAATCTTTCTTAATGATTGAATGAAATATTTCGTACCAAAATTTCCTTAGTCTTTCTTTTCACTTCTTTTTTTACTTGCCTATTTTTTTTAAAATTGTTTCTTTATACTAATAAATATTAAAATATTCATATAATAAATATATTATACTCTTATAAATAGTATATTTTAATCACTTAAAATTCATTATACTTGTAATCGAGTCACTTCATGAGATTTATATTTACACATTTGTGAAAGGGTAAGGTCTAATCAGTTCATTTATGAACATATCATATTTGTATTGAAACTATCTTTTTGTGTCTATACAAATAAAATTAGCCAACTAACATTTATGTATTGAACTCATCATTTTAAATTACCTTCCTTTTTTTAATTTTTTAATTTAGTTTTTTTTGCTTTAGCTTTTTTATTTATTTAGTTTTTATTATTTTTTCTTATACACTAATAAATACTATAATACTCTTATGTAAATATATCATACTTTCATGAATAATTACATTTAGTAGTTTTATTGTGTATTAATTTTATATTATTACCCTTAGTTAATTGGTTTAATCACATAAATTTTTTTTACACTTATAATCAAGTGACACTTCATACAATTTATACTTACACATTTAATAAATAGATAGAGTCTCATCAACTCATTAATAAATGAATCATATTTATATTGAACTCGTAATTTTTTGGTCCATAACAATTAAAAATAATCAACTAATATTTGTTTAAAACTCATCATTTTTATTCTAGATCAAGATAACAACTAAAAAGATAGCCATGAAATTATATTATATTGTGTTAGACGATTACATGTGATTATCACAATATTAAACCAATCACTATAGATAAATTATTAATTGTATCAAACAAAATTTTGAATTAAATAATTTATTATCTAACAAGCAAAAAAATTTAAAGTCATGCGATCTTTTTATTATCGTTTTTATTTTTCTTTCTGAATATGTATTTTTTCATTAATAGATAATAAAAAATCTTAAAATAACCACAAAAATTTATATTAATATCAAAAATATCAATAAATTTAAGTAATAATTACTGTACTTATTTATTGCTATTAATAATCTTAGTTTTCTTGTTTTTTATGATAAAATATTATTTTACCTTAATTCAAATTTTTTCTTCTAAATTACTAATTTTTAAACTCATCCATTCTTTTCTCAGTATACTCTTCCTTCATCATATTTTTTGGTAGATCAATAAACACTTTTAAATAGATATTTAGACTTTAAAATTAATTAAATAAATTTTTATTAAAAAAAAAGGTAAAAATATGTGAATTTTGGCCAAAAATATACGTACTTAAATAACACTAATAAACAAAAAGACATAATTGTAACATTTTTATGATGCAACATTAAGCATGTTATGGTAGTAACAGTTTGGTTTCGTAACTATACGTCAATTATGAAACCATACGAGGTTTTTGATGGGAGAATTTTTATAAAGACATCAGGTCCTCTTATTACTTATCTTCTGCTATGTTTAAATTTATGTTTATATGATTTTCTGAACGTTTCTTGATCGAATTATGATCCAACATTTGGTATCAAATCCATTTTTGAAAACACCAATGTTTTGTTATGTTTCATGAAGAACCGAGCATTTGGGTTTTTTATTTTACTTTTTTTTATGCATATGAAAATTATAAATTATTTCAGTGTTGATATTATAATGATCTTGTGAATTGAAATTGAAAAATCATGAAGAAAATAAATTCAATTTGTTGTTCGCGTTCATTGGAATGTATTAATAACTTTTTATTTAAAATGATATTTTTGATTCAAACTAAAACCATGAATCACTTGGAAATTAAATTATAATTTTTTTTTTATAAAAAATGCTAGTTTTTGTCGTTGGAATAGTGAGATATGGCCGGGTATCCGTTTAGGTTATAACCTGATCGAGTTGACCCAATTGGAGGTTGAAGACGAATTCTTCGGGGAAAAAAATAAAATAAAACATTTGTCGTTGTCGTGATTTGAACTTGGGTCTCGCGGTTGGCAATAAGCACCTTGTCCACTAGGCTGCAATGAATGTTGTATTTTATTTTGTATCAGACTTAATTTTATATCTACATTCAAAATTTAATTTTTATTAAAAAATATATATTCTGAATATAATTTTAATATGATTAATTATTTAACTTAAATTTGTCATGTGTAGAAGATTTATTATACATATGACATTCATTTAAACAATTTTGGACACATTAAAATTTATTTAAATACGTTATGCTTAAATTATTTGTTGTGGTATGTGTATGTATAAATTATGTAATTAATTATACATATGAAATTTGGTTAAATAGTTTATACATAATGGAATTAATTATTAATGACTCTTTATGAATTTAATTAGTGGTTATATTATTTATTTTTTGTTTGTATAATTTATTGTCATACACGAAATCTTAAGATAGATAATATTTTCACATTTGAAATTAAATTAATATTGCTTATGATTTTATGCAATAATTGAGCCTAAGAATTTAGCTAATATTTAAGTGATTCTTATAGTTTAATTAATTAGGGAATAGGCACAATATCTTTAATTAATTAAAACTATAATAAGGTTTATTTAGGATCATATTTATAAAATAAATATTAATTGTAATTAATCATATATGATATAATAAATCTTATTCCACAAGAATTTTTATTATATTTTGTGTGATTAATTATGATAAAATATCAAATTATATTTTCTAATTTACCTATAGGGATTAGGAAAAGGAACATAATTTGATATTTTTATCGTTAAGTTAAGATGAATCTAATTAAATTAGAATTTTAGTCCACAGACAAGTTTTATATTACTAGATTTATATTTTTCATGATTTATATTGGTAAAGAATGACTTTAATTCATGTCTCAAATTTTAATAAGCAAATAATCTTTAATTGTAGCTTCTCAACTTGTAAATTTCTTTGATATCTGCTATGACATTCCCAATCTGAAAGGGGATAATTATAAAATATGGAAGAAAAAAAATTCTTCTTCATCTAGGGTGGATGGATATTGACTATGATATTAGAAAAAATGAACTACCTAAAATAACTCAAACCTACACTCCAACGAATATCATGCTTTATGAATAATGAGAGCAATCTAATCGCCTTAGCGCAATGTTCATTAAGACTAAGATCTCTATTGGTATTCATGGTTTTGTTGATTAACATAACAATATTCAGGACTTGCTAAAGGCCATTGATGATCAGTTCGTCACTTCAGATAAGGCTTTAGCAAGCACCCTTATTATGAAGTTCTCTTCCTTAAGACTCACCAGTGTGAAAGGTGTGCATGAGCATGTTATGCAAATGAAGGATTGATAACTCTATGTTTTAGAGTTAATTTATCCAATTTATTAATTATAATTGTTATGTTCTTAATGTTTTTAGTTAATTTTAAGTTCTTAATTATTATTTATTGTTAGTTTTTTAGAAATATATTTTTAAAGAAAATTAAAGAATTTAAATTAAAAAAAGACATAATTGTAAATAATAAAAGTTAAAAATTTAATTTGAATTAAAAAATGACTTAATTGCAAATAATAAAATTTGGAAAATTAATTTGAATTAAATTAGAGAGGTTAAATGCAATTAACAAAACTTATTTTTTCCTGCGTAGAGAAGGAATACCACGCACACCATTGTCAACGCGTCTCACGCTCCGTTAGATCAAAACATCAACGGTAAGGATTAGGCGAGTGAGATGCAAGCACTACAAGGGCGATTGGACGGGTTTGCAACTACGGCACACTGCTCGGTGCGCAGAGTGGGGTCTACCTCTCTGTGCAGTTTGGCGCACAAAGTGGGGCCCATCTATCTGTATAGTTGATTTTCCCAAGATTATTCTTCTTCACACACTGTCAGCTCAAAGCACAAACGGTCTAGATCACGCGTGTTTTCCACGCTCCACGCGAGTGGAATCCAATTGTTCCATATAGCGCATATTCTGGTATTCACCTATGATGTAGTTCACTGAAGTTGCATACGCCCTCTCATCCCAGCCAATACGAAGCTGCCACGTGTCTTGTTATTCTTCTAGTGAATCAAAGCTCGCTACGTGTCATACGTATTGTATAAAGAAATAAAAAAATCGTGCACGCTATCCAGCTCTTTTGCACGTTATGTTTTTACACTTTTACACGAGTGTATGCATAATTTTTTTCCCCCACTACACCGGTGTTCTGAATTTTTTTGGGAGTGGTATATTTTGGAGACGCGGGGGGAAGAAAGCTAGTTTTAGTTTTTTTTCTTAGTTTTTAGTTTTTAGTTTTGTGTTTTTTTAGTTTTTAATCTACGTGTCTGAAAATAAAGAGGACACGCAGAAGCTATTTTTTTGACTTATGTTGTTATTTTGTTAAGGAAAAATACAGAGAAAGAAGACAACAAAGAAGAATAAAAGGGAAGGAATTTTATTTTTCATTGAGGAATCGTGAAAGAGATTCTTCTAATCCTTTTCTTTTAATTTTATTTCTCTAAAATGTCTAAATATTTTTGTATTGTAATATCTATTTTTTCTATAACTAATTTATTTGTTCTAGGGTTGCAGTGTAGCTTAAATTATGAAGCTTGAATAATTATTTTTGAATGATTTATGGGATGTTTTTAAGTTGTTTATTTTATTTGTGCTTAATGCTTTTGATTGTTGGAAGATTAATTAATTGATATGTGACACTTAAATAAACTTGAAAAAATCATTTTTGTGTGTTGCTCGTGGATAAAAATAACATATATATATATAAGGGATAGGAATATACCTTTATTGTACATGTAGCTATTTGAGAACTTTGAACGTAATGAATCTTGGTAAATTTAATTCTCATAAGAATATAATGAATTATTTTAGCGAGATGTGTCTATATGAAGCTCGGAAGAGACATATGGATAAATTAGGAGTTCTTGGTTGATAAATTAAATTCAAGAACATAAATCAAGAGAAAATAATATGATTCAAGTGGATTAATTTGGTGAAACTACAATCCTAAAATTTTCTTATAAACTGTTATAAAAAAAATTAGTTAGTTAAACTCCATTCAACTATCGATTGTTTGGATAAAATTAGGTTGAAACCATTTTAGTACTTAACGAACACTAGTAAAAAATCTCTATGGGAATGATATCTTACTTATCATTTATTACTTGATACCGTGTATACTTGCACGTTCATGTTCTCTTAAAGAGACAACAGGGAAATTATGGCTCAACTTAAGAATCTTGAGGTTGAGATGTCAGAATCCTTCCTAGTGTAGTATATCCTTAACCCTCTCCTATATCAGTATGGGCCATTAAAAATTATGTTCAATACACATAAGGATAAATGATCAATCAATGAACTAATGACCATATGTGTTCAAGAGGAAGGGAGGCTTGTTATAGAATTTGGTGAAAGTGTAATATTGGCTACAATGTATGGGAAAGGAAAATATCAATACAAACAGAAAGGAAAAGGGATAATTCCACCTCAGGCTAATATTAAGAAAGAAGTCAGGTGTTTCTTCTGTAAAAAGAAGGGACACATGAAGAAGGAATGTATCAAATTCTAGAAATGGCTTGAGAATAAAGGTAATCCAACCTCGTTTATTTGTTATGACTCTAATATGGTTAATCTTAATATTAACACCTAATGGATTAATTATAGATCAACAATCCATGTTGTAAACTTTTTACAAAGTACACAAAATCTAAGGAAGCCAGTGGGAAGTGAGCAATACATCTTATCCGGTAACAAGATGGGTTCACACGTGAAGGCTATAGGAATATGTAGTTTGATTTTAAGTAGTGGTTTTATATTAGAATTAGAAAAGACCTTTTATGTTCCAAGTTTCTCTAGAAACTTCATTTCGATTTCAAGACTTGTACCTTTTGGTTATTCCTTTCATTTTTCAAAAACATCTTTCAATTTATTTAATAAATCCGATTATGTTAGGGATGGTATTTTGTCTGATGGTCTTTACTGCATTAATTTATGAAATAATGCCACTCATAATGCTATGCATGTTCAAGATGGAACTAAGAGGTGTATTATTGACAAGAACTCTTCTACATTATGGCATAGGAGATTAGGACATATCTCTATAGAATGAATTAAAAGATTAGTGAAAGATGGGGTACTTAGTACTCTAGATATTATTGATTTTGAGACATATGTGGACTGCATTAAGGGAAAGCAGACTAACAAGTTAAAGAAACGTGTCAATAGGAGTTCAAACATATTAAAAATCATAAAATGGATATATGTTATCCAAACATGGACATTCAAGATCAGAAATATTATATCACCTTTATTGATGATTTTTCTCGATATATGTATCTCTACATGCTTCATAATAAGAGCGAAGCATTAGATGCCTTCAAGAGCTTTATGGTTGAAGTAGAGAAACAATGTAAAAAGAAAATAAAGGTCATGAGATCAAATAGAGGTGGTGAATATTATGGTAGATACACTGAGAATGAACAAGCACCTGGTCCATTTTCTAAGTTTCTTCAATAATATAGGATAGTTACCCAATACAGTATGACTGGTTCACCAGACCAGAATGGTGTAGCAGAAAGGAGAAACCGAACATTATTGGACATGGTACAGAGTATACGTAGCAACTCAAATCTTATTGAATCCTTATGGATTGAAGCTTTAAAGATGGCTATGTATATATTAAACTGAGTTCCAACAAAGGTTATTTCAAATATGCCATTTGAATTATGGAAAGGTTGGAAACTGAGTTTGCAACATATGCGCATTTGGGGATGCCCATCTGAAGTGAGGATTTATAATCCACAAGAGAAGAAGATGGACCAAAGGACCATTATTTGGTATTTCATTGGATATGACAAACGGTCTAAGGGTTACTGCCCATCTCACAGCATTAGGTTTGTGGAATCAAGAAATGCAAAGTGTAAGAATGTTTTCTGTGTTGAACTATTATTTATCATTCTTGTTTTCTTTGGTTTCATGTAATTAAATTTGGCAAGTGGAACAATATATCTTTTATTTGATGTGAATGAGAAGGCTTATTTTTGTAATAATTTCAGTGGGATCTTATATTTAGTCTTTTGTTTTTGAGTCATTATCTCATTCCTACTAATGTTTGTTATTTCTGGTGTGGCTACCACTAACATAGTGGTATGTATAAACTTATATAGTCTTCATGTATGATAATGCACAAGTTATGGGTTGGCTGAATCTAATTTTGTTTTATTTTAACCAGTGCAACACCTTAGCACACCAACACTAGCATAGCACTCTAGTGCACCAACACCAGTGCAACAATGCCTATGAAATTTGCCTTTTCTTTACACTTTTGTTGAAGTCATTGTGGACTTCATTATGTTTATTTGAAGTACACTTATAAATGATTGTAATAGTAAAAAGTTAGTTTGTAATAGTAAAGTTTTATTATGTTTTAATGTATAATAAACTCTCAAATATA
This sequence comes from Hippophae gyantsensis, assembly GCA_030763125.1. Taxonomy (NCBI): domain Eukaryota; kingdom Viridiplantae; phylum Streptophyta; class Magnoliopsida; order Rosales; family Elaeagnaceae; genus Hippophae; species Hippophae gyantsensis. The sequence goes on along the minus strand of CM061029.1, from coordinate 18,098,731 downwards.
ATTATACTTTTAATTTTAATATTATATGATTTTTAATATTTTAATTTATATTGACTTTTAGTATTGTAATTAATAATTATTTTTTTATATTAATTTATAGCCATAGAGTATGTCTATGGCCTCGGTTATTGCAAGATCGAGGTCATATGACATATTTATAGTCTCAATTTTTTAAAAAAACCAAGGCCATAGACATGTCGTATGGTCTTGGTTATTTTAAAATAGAGGCCCTAGGTTATGTTTATGACTTTGGTTAAATATCTGATGTTATATGTAACACTGTATGATCTCTCTTACTTAGGTCTCAATTTTTATAACCGTGGTCATAGACCTACGATCATGGTTAAAAATTGAGACTATATGTATTTATTATAGTAGTGTATATTTATATCAATTAGAAAAGCAATTAACTAATATAAATTATTTTAAAATAAAATGTTTATTAAATTCGATCTCTATCGTGTTCACTTAGGATTTACTTTAGATAATAATAAAAATATTAATTAAAACAAGTTCATAATATTTGAATTGCATTTTTTTTAACGAAAGGTTGAAAATGACAACAATGAGTAGGTGAAACGAGAAATATTAATTATATTAATACCTCCGTATCACCATCATTGTTAGTTCATCGTCTAAGAGTATTATAAATAGAGAAAACAAGTTAAAAGAGTTCATAATAAATAATCCTGAACATAACCTATAATTAAGCATATCTTTATCATTTGAATAAACAAATAACTATTGGTATAACATCTCATGGTAATGTTGCTGTATAAATATTGAGAGATCAGTTACTCTCTACTTTCTTATACAATATACAAGGATGAACCTTCTCACAATAATCCTTTATGTAGTGCGCCCAAAATTATATATTGAAAAAAAAAATGAACGTTTTTTGGAGTCATAAAAAAGAAATAAAAACTAACAATAACAATTTACTATTAAGTTAATTAAATCAACATTTCTCTTATTATACAACTTAATATGATGTTATATATTACTCGTTAATTTAAAATTTTAAAATATATTAATATTCATAATTTAAATAAAATGAATGTATGAGGATGAATAGTTAATATTATTTTTTAAATGCAACTATCAACAAGTGCGTGTATATATAAATATGAGACATGGACAATGGTGCCACCCAAATCTCATAGTACCTTATTAAAGTGTATGTTATTAACAGTACAAGGGATGTCAAAACTACTCAGGTCATTTAGTTTTTTGGTAGTTTTCTATCAATGATGGCACTACAACCTTCAGTCAAGGATATTGTCTCATGATCTACAAGCCTACTTTTCTTAGATAATATATTTTTCGTCAATTTAACATATAAAGGTATTTGCTTAAGTGCATCACAAATGGTATTTTGATGTGCAATGTTTTGAAGATATCTAGGTATTTGAAAAACTACTTGTCTAACTTTTGTTTTTATAGTCTTTGAGGGAAAGGTATAATGATTTTGTAGAAGTTACTCTTCTTCGATTGAATCACTTCATTTTTAGTATTCTCCCTATCCACTTGTTGCTCCTCATCTTTTCGAGCTTCTTATTTCTCCTATAAAATTTTACCACTCCTCAAGATTATTGCATTACAATTCTATTTACCCCATCTTTTTGGGTTCAATTTTGTGTTATTGGAAGGTTACCTTGAGGCCTTTGATTTATGACTTAGGCAAGTTGTCCTATTTGGATCTCTAAATTCCGGATAGAACCCCATGAGTGGATTCTAGTTGATCCACTTTTTTATTTATTGAATGGATGAAGTCTTTCATCATCCCTATTAAGACACTTATGTTGTCCTCACTAGGTGGCTTCTTTTCTTGGACTTGTTATTGTTATGGTTGTTAAAAACTCTGTGGTAGGAAGGGTTGACAATTGAATTGATTACCACCTTGATTATTTTTATTATTTCAAGAAAAAATTTAGTGGTTTCTCCATCTTGGGATGTATATGTTTGAGTATGGGTGTACTTGGTAGTGTTGATTATTGAAATAGTATATTACTTCAAGAAAGTTTCCACATGTCTCAGTATAATGAGGCTCATTACAATAATCACACCACGAATATACTTTGTACCATATTTAATCCCAGAGGAACACCATCTAACTTCTTAGTTAAACCAATTAGCAAAGTATTTGTTTGAGCTTGCAATTGTTCTATGGTCCTTAGCCATCCCATTAATCCATTATAAATTTTTTACGCTTGTATCAAAGAGTAAGAAGACCATAGTGTAGGTATCTTCTTAACAACTCCTTGAAGCTTTTCCAAGCTTTATAAAAATAATTACCCTTCAAATTGTTGAAAAAAGATGATGTCATTTTTGAGTTTAGCTTTCTTCGGATGTGTGAAGTACTTTGCTAAGAATTTCTAAGCCAATTGATCCTATGTAGTGATTGACCCAGTAAGTAGTGACTGTAACCAAGCTTTAGAATTATCCCTCAGTGAGAAAGGAAACAAGAAAAGGAAAATTACAACATCTGAGACACTATTCATTTTGAAGTTGTCATAGATTTCCAAGAATTAAGCCAAGTGAAGATTTGGGTCATCATTGACTAACCCTTCAAATTGGTTTCCTTACACCATCTGAATGACACCAAGCTTGAGTTCAAAATTATTTGCGATGATGCTCTATCTATTGATAGATGATTAGACTTCATCTATATATAGGACTATAAAATCCATTAATAGTTTAGGAACCGATATAGCTCATTGATCCTGACATAACCCTTGATTGATGTTATGCTAACCATTCCCTTTTAAGCAAAGTAAGGTTTTCTTTATTTTTTGAACAAAAGGTACATGCATTATTATAAAAAGGGGTATTTAAGTCGATATGTAAAGTCAATTTTTGGAAAAAATTGACTTATAATGAATTTAAAGTCAGTTCAGTGTAGAACTGACGCTACACATAGCGTCGGTTAACATGTCAAACCAACGCTACACATGGATGTAGCGTCGGCTCTACGTGGTAACTAATACTACACACGTGGATAGCGTCGGTTCACTACGTCAACCGATGCTACGTCTTACGTGTAGCGTCAGTTCGACACATCAACTGACTCTACTATGCTACGCTACGTAGCATCGGTTGACGTGTCATAGAACCGATGCTACATCCACGTGTAGTGTCAGTTTGACACGTCAACCGATGCTATGAACTATGTGGATAGCGTCGGTTGACACGTAGAACCGATGCTACACACGTGTATATTCCTTTTATCTTCTTTCTTCCATAGACAGAAACTATTCCAAGCGTTGCATAACTCTCAAAAACCCAAAACCTCTTCCACTTCTCCTCAACTCTTTCTCCTTTTCCGGCCACCTACGAACACCAATTCCAACGCCGATTAGTGAGTTTTCTTCCTTTCTAACTTATCTTTTAAATCCCCTATTTTTAAGCAAAATACTCAAATATTTTATATCCATTTCTCACTTACAAAACACTATTTTTTTCATTTTGTCACTTCATTTACTCTTGTAAGTATTTCTATTAATCATACGCACTTACTATTCATATTTTTTCTACTAATATGTATTATTATTTCTGTGTATAAATTTTTGTATTATATATGTAGGTTTTGTATTATAACATCAGGAGAAAAATATGACGATCTTGAATAACATAGGACAACAACATGATAATATTTCTACTATTAATTAATATTTTATTTTTCAATTATTTGTATTATTTAAACTATTTGTTAAATAAATTTTGATTTTTTTCTGCTATTATGTAGTGATCGAATATATGTTTTAATTTGAGTATAATAAAAAATGAATAAATTTTGTAAAAAAAATTAAAAATTTAAAGTCGGTTTAATACGTGAACTGACTTTAAACGTAAAGTCGGTTTACGCATTGAGACGATTTTAAATTTTAAGTCATTCCATTTAAAGTCAGTTCACGCATTGAGGAAATTTTAAATTTTAAGTCATTTCATTTAAAGTCGGTTCACGCATTGAGGAAATTTTAAATTTTAAGTCAGTTGAACCGACTTTAAATTGATTTAAAGTCAATTTTTAACCGACTTTAATAGTCCGTTTTATATTAGTGATGATTTTTACTTGTCAACCTGGGTATACAATAGAAACACTAAAATAGAAATTACAAGGTCCAAACTAGTATGTTAGTAACAGTTATTGATATACACTACAAGTACTAAACTCCCCATAAATGATTCCAAGCGCGAGGGGAAAAAAGAAGAGAGGTGAGGGTACTCGTGCATGAGGGAAAAGAAAAATAGAGAGGGAAAAGGAAAAGAAGGGAAGAGAGAGAGAGAGAAAAGGAAAAAAATGATAAGGAAAGGGAAAAAAAGAAAAAAATTGGGAGAGAAAATATTTTCATATCGAATTTAGTTTGTGGTGTAAAAGAGATAAAATATATGAAATTAAATTAATAAAGAAAATTTACCATCTTTTATTATATAAAAATAACTTAAGTGTATAAGAATGTATATTTCAAAATTACAATATAACATGAAAAAATTGAAAATGTATCAAACGACATAGATTTTTTCTTTTTAATAACTCAATCATTTTATTTTTATCCTGTAAAGAATCAAATCAAAATTTTTATGGTAATGTTTTAACTATATCCATTAACAAAAATTATCTCTCATATATTGAAAAATTTTACCCTAAAGTTTTATAATTTTCTATCACAAATGTTTTGTCCTTAATAGTTCTTCGTATTTTATCCCAAAGTCTAATCTTTTTCAAAGGCAAAAATCTTGTTCTAAATATATTGTAAATTTTTTCCATTAATAATTTTGATTTTTAAAAACAAATAATTTTGTCATAAAATTTGAAACAAATTTCTCACCATTTTTTCCATTTGTCAAGACAAATTTTTTGTCAAAATGTTTTTGTGAGAAATTCCAACCATCTTTTCAAAGACTAATTTAAAGTTTGTCCTTAACTATTATTTTGTGACAAAAAAATTGTTCTAACTTTTTGTCCTTTTTAATTTTAATTTTTTAAATTTATGGTTAATATTATCAGGGACGAATATCAAATTTTTGTTCCTAATTGTACTACTTTAAGGGCTAATTTTATTTTTTGTCAAATTTTTGTCCCATATATTGTTTTTTATTGTAGTGGAAGTGGTCGAAAAAAGGAGAAAGAAAATAGAGATAACGAACGACTTTTTCTATAAGAAAAGAGGGAAACATGAGCAAGTATGGTCGATAAATAGGGAAGAGAAGAAGATAAGGAAAAAATAAGGTAGCGTCGGTTGACACAAAAAAACCGACGCTACACGTAGGATTTTAAGTCGGTTCTACGTATCAATCAATGCTGCACGTGGCTTAGGTCGGTTGACACTTAGAACTGATTTAAAATCATATGTGTAGTATCGGTTCTACGTGTCAACCAATACTAGGTGTGGCTTAAGTCGGTTGACATGTAGAACCGACTTAAAATCCTACTTGTAGCGTTGGTTCTACGTGTCAATTAACTTCAAAAATTATAGAAAAATAAAATAGTAGCGTCGGTTAACATCGGTTCTACGTGTGAATTGACTTAAAAAATTATAGAAAAATAAAATAGTGACGTCGGTTGACATCGATTCTACGTGTCAATTGATTTAAAAATTATAGAAAAATAAAATATTAGCGTCGGTTAACACAGAATCGACACTACACGTAGGATTTTAAGTCAGTTCGACGTGTCAATCGATGCTACACGTGGCTTAAGTCGGTTGACACATAAAACTGACTTAAAATCCTACGTATAGCGTCGGTTAACACCTAGAAACAACGTTATTTTTTTAATTTTTTAAGTTGGTCTTTCAACGTACCGACTTAAAGTTGTAGTGAAATTCCTTTATAATTAATTTTAGGTAATGACATATCTTGGTATTTATATTTTTAAAAAAAATTTAAAAAAACTTTAAGCAAGAAATGTGAAACAAAACTCTTAAAATATTTCCTAAAAAACAATCTTATAATAGTAATAAAATTAATTTTCTAATAGGTATTTTATCCTTCTAATTTTTATTTTTTGAACTTATTTAAAAAGATATATTCACACGTTAAGAGAATTTAAAATTCAAGTACTAAGTTTTATTGTATGTGTTCTCGATATATATATGTATGTTTTACATAAAAGGAGTTTTTAAATAGATATCTAATTGATTAAAAAACATATAGTTATTTTTTTTATTTTTTTATGTTTTATTTAATAATCATTATATCAAATAAATTTTAAAATGAAACAAAATGAAAGATTAAGAAGGGTGGATGTAATTAAAATGAAACCTAAAATCAAAAGGAGAAAAAGAAGATTAAGAAGGGTGGATGTAATTCTAGCACACATTAATAGTTTGGTGAGTTGTTTTCTCTGTCTATATATATTTGGCATTTGTTTTTAACAGTTTTGTTAATTTTCTATTGAAATTGAAATAATTAAGTTTCAATAATATATCTATCGGGTATTCGAATCAGAATTTCAATAAAATTTATATTTTATACAAATTAATGATTTTCTGATATAACATTTGTTGCTATGTGGTGTATTCTTACTGCTAGCGTTAGTTTTAGGTGGGTGTGGAAAAAAATAGATATTATAATTTATTATAATTATAAAAATAATATGTTTTATATTTATCTTATATATTTTTACTATTAAAAAAAATATTATATAATATTTTATTTCAAACATTATTTAATTAAATATCATTTAAATTAAACTATATTTATTTAAACTTATTTAATATTGAACTATATCTAATTAAATCTTATTCAACGTTATTATTTAGATGTTATTTTTATTATTATAAATTTTATATTCATTATTTTGTTTTTCCAAAAAAATTCCCTGCAATAGAATGGATGGATTCCTATTGATACTCCTCAGTCCAATTTAGTAAATTTTTGATTAAAAATATTGACTGCAATATTATCCCTTACGCACCAGTCCACACAATATTTTAATTAAAAAAATTCTTTTGATAAATTATGTACATTTTTATTTAGTTGTTAAATTAGATGTCAAATAGTAAAATTTATTTGCTTGGACGACAGTAGGTACAAAATATTACAAAATCTTTTATCATTATATTTCATTTATTAAAATTTAAATAATCAATTTTCTCTTTTCACTAATTTATAAATCTCCACAAGATTAAAACATAATAGGGTAAAAAACTATGTAAATAATTGTAACATTATCATATTCCATATATATATATATATATATATATTAGTAGAATCCATTTAAAACAATATAAAATACTTTATTCTATTATAAAGCCTTGATATAAGAAGGCCTCATTGGAAAGCACATGCACCCTTATTTATACAATAGATTGATCTAATCAACAAGTCTATAATAGCTTCTTGATTGATTACAAATATCACATAATGCAGTTGGTAACTGCACATTTATTATATTAACCAAAACATATATATAATTAATAAAACTATGATCTTATGCCTTCAAAGTGAGTACCAATATCTTTAATCATATTAGTCATGAAACCAAAGTACTTAGTGGGGGCAGGTATATTCTGGTTCCATTTCTCATATTCAATGGCAGCTCTAACAAAGCAACCCTCATCTTTTGGAAGAGCTTGATAAATTGCCTTAAACATCTTGTACTTCTTGAAGATATGCTCTCCTTCTAATCCACACAATGTTATTGTCTTGCTTTCATCATCCAACTCTACCTTCTCCTTAAATGCTCCAACTTCACCCTCTGTGTTTTTTTTTAAATAATAACAATATTAGTAAATATGCATGTTTCAAATTTTATGCAATTCCTTTAAAAAAATTTGAAATTAAGAAAAAATAATATTTAAAGATAATTATGAATTGTATTATATATTTTTTTCATGCAGCTCAAATTCACATACTTATAATTATAAATCAAATCTTAACCTTCAATATGCCCAACTAGACTGTATATCGTTGACACATGGACAGAGCTATATATAAATGTTATTTTATTTTGATTTTGGATTTGTATGTTAGATGATGTATCACCTAAATTTAAATTTTGATTTCTTTGAATATGATACTACTTTCTCAGGAAGTATTCTCATATTCGTCAATTTTTTTTATAAAATTATAATAAACTACTCTCTTTCTCTTATGGAAACGAAGTTAGTTTCACAATCTTCTTTTATTTTGCTTTTATTTTGGAAGTCTCTTTTTCATGACTTAGTTAGAATCTCCCAACCTAAGTATATTGGTAAAAATATTTGTGTTCCCTCTTGACAACCTTTAATACTAAACACATCAAAAAAATTATTGGAAAATTTTCTTTTATTTTTATGACAATGTTTTTGTTAACAAATTATACCTTTATATATATATATATATATATATATATTTTCTCGTTATGGATTCACGTATAAATCAATTTTAGAATCTCTAACTTAATTAATTACAAATGCATTCTTTTAAGATTTTTTTAACAATAAAAAAATCATTTAAAATTTAAAAAATAAAAATTACACCTTAATTTCTTGATTATTTTTTTACTTTTCAATAATTTTTTGAAAACATAATGATTTGTTAATTATAAAAAAAAAATTTGATAATTAATATTTATTAGGAAAAATAAATGTATTAATGAATCCCTCACCTAGAGCATATTTCCAAACCTTGATGGAGCCATGACCATGAGAATCCCAATCACCTTGTTCAAGTTCAACTCCTTGTATGTTGTCACCACAGATGTTGGGAAGATGATGGGGTGTACTCTTGAAGAAGTCATAGAATTCATCAGCTGTTGCCTTAATTTCAACTTCAGTTTCAACCTTACCTTTCAGAGTCATCACTGAGATGATATTTTAGAAGAATTACTACTATAGCTAGTTTGTTCTTATAGCTTGAGATAGTGTCTAAGGCAAAGTTCAAAGAATATTAGTACATTTTTGCCTTGATCAATTACACTTTTATATACAATTTTTTTCCATCGACAATTATTATGCTAATAGTTCCGTAGCTGGGATTACTTTACTTCCATGCTTTTTAACTACTGTATTTAGCCTTAATATTTTTATAAAAATATACAATTTAGTCATAAACTTTTGACTTAGAATGTACCCTTTAATCCTATATTTAACACACAAGTGCAACTTCGTCATTTACGTAAATATTTATTTGTATAAAAATATATTTGTATTATATATTAGATAGAGTGTATTATAAATATTTATTCTGTATAATTTAATCATGTATAATTATTTGTAAAATAAATATGTTTGTATTATATGATAGATGAGTGTATTATAAATATGTATAGTTTAAGTATGTATAATTATATGCATTAAATTTTTTATAAAAATTGTTTGCATTATATATATTGTAAAGTCTGTATAATTATTTTTCTATTCTTTTCTTTATTTTACCAACTTTATTTTTCTCTTTTATTTGTTTATTTTTCTTTTATTATTTTCTTTTGTTTGTTTCTTTTACTTAATTTTTATTTTTATTGTTTAGTATTTATTTTAATACTTAGTGTTAGATTAGTAAAAGGAATTTTTTTTTGAAGCTATCTCTAAAATTTCAAAGTTTTTAGATATAAGTACAAATGTGTTTTGATGTCTTAGTTATTTGACTTGCACCTAGAAGTGGTTTATTTAAAACCCATAATCATGTCCCTAGTTTTAAGTAAATAAAATTTTGAAAATCCATAAGGCATGACTTAAAGAGTATAGGTAGACAAACTTGTCCTACCTGTAGATTTGATTGACTCAATGATGTGAGGACATTGAGTTTACTTAAAATGAAATCCCCAAGTAATGTCTTGCGAAGAAGTTAAACTAAGCATTGGATGAGAGACAACCCATTATTTTAGGTAATTTTCTTTTATTTATTTTAGTTTGATTACATGTGAATAATTTTAGAATTGTTAAAACTAAAAATATTTTTTGAGATATTAGAAGTTCAAAGCGATCTGTATATGTGGACTTTAATGATGAATATGATGGATGCATCTACAATATTTCTCCATCACTATTTGCATATTCTTAGGAAATAGGTAACTTTTCTTTTCTTTTATCTTTATCTTTAATTTATAATTATTACATTGAGGACAATATAAGTTTTAGGTTGGGAGTGTGAAAAGTTACCATGCTTAATTTCAAAAAAATTATATTCACATTTTCATTTTTATTGTGTTTGATTTTATTTTCTTTGTGTGGTTTAGTAATTTTTAGAAATTTAGGATTAGTTTTTAAAAAATTTCTCGACTAGTATTTCTTGATAAGGTGCAAAAATTATGTTAAACCCAAAATCGGTGTTTAGGAATCAAATAGTGGACACTATCCTTATGAGAAATATTTTGAGTTCATTATCCTTTATTCTGAGTAATAAATATTATTTTTTCTACTCTAAACATTTTTCTTATTTTTTCAGAATTATTAGATTATCTCAATAGGACTTAACATTGAATGTCTAGATGTTTACATCTTAATGAAGTGTTATACAATTATTTTTCATTTACTTAGAAAATGATTTAAGTAGAAATTAATAGTATATGTATTTCTTCATTCATGCATGATTTTTATTAAAAAAGAGATATATCTAGGGTTACTTATACAAATACAAATAAAAAAGCCAAATATTAAGCATTCATCTTACCATATAAAAAAATGTACAATTTGTACATGAGTCCACTTTCTAAAAAATGGATTCTCTTATAAAAAAAGAATATAAGCTAGAGAAAGAAAAAAAAAGAGGAAAATGAATAGTATAATCTATATACTATGACTCAAAAAGCTTAAACAGTTATGAGAAATAGTTTAATACAAAAGAAAATATAGGAAATAATTCCCTAAGAAGTTATTGCATTTTCCTACATTTTTTAAAAGGCATATTACTTATATTTTTATTTGATGAATTTGATTGATGCATGAAAGTAATGTATAATATTTTATAAATCTTTACATTTTATTCCTTTCATGAGATCAACGTTAAAATAACACTTTCAACCTTTTTTTTCTTTACATATATGTGAACATATTAGTTCATTTCTATAATCAACTCTTTCACATATAAATTAGTATGAGTGTCTAAACCTATATGATGCAGTATTTTTTAGATTATTGACTTGTGAGGAATAGAGTCGAAACAAATTCAGATTTCTGACACTAAGTTTGGGTGAAATTAAATTGATACATTTTTTTATATAAAATATGAAAATGATTTTCAACTAATTATTATAATAAATTATGAATGTTTAGAAAGTTGAAATAATCTATACTTAAGATTTTAATTATGAAATTTAAAAGAGAATATAAGCATGATATATTTTTGTATTTCATTTCTTTATTTGAGTCCTTTTACTTTATTTTAAATTTTAGTTAACTTCTTATTTTATTTGTTTTATTTTATTTTCAAATTTTTTAATGTTTGTGGGTATCATTACTGAAAACCCTTACGAGACTTAAAATCGTTCACTAGGGTAACCTAGGGATTTAAAGACTTATTGCATATGCTAAATGCAACCGTGTCAATCCATGAAAGTGATTTATGATAATTTAATTTTTAGTTTTTATTTTAGTTTTTACCGTTTCTCTTGCTAAGAGACTAGGAAGAAGCTAGTTGGGGGTTATGACGTGTGCTTAAAAAATACTAAAATTATCATGATTTAATGTACTTTAATTGATTAAATAGATTTATATTTGTATGATTTTATCATATTTTTATATAATTTTGTCTTTTCAGAATCATAGGTATTTTTTTGTTTTTTAGGTATTTTTGTTCAAAAATAATTTCAAGATTGGAAGAAAAATATTGGAGAAATAAATGACGAAAAGTCAAAAAAATGAAAAATTGGACAAAATGGCTCAAAAAGGTCAAAAATACTCTGAGCCGCACACATCATATCTATCCCATGCATAGCCGTACACATTCATGCTGAGTCCCGCGTGTAGCCAATACATGCCTAGCACACATCCAGCACATGCTCGAGCACAACCAGCACATGCCCGAGCACAACCAGCACACACCTGTGCAAAGCTAGCATATGGCCAACACACCCCACACCAATTTCTACACATGTTAGCACATGCCTACACCGAGTCTCTCGTGCACTAGCACATGCCTACACCTGTCCTGCTCGTGCCAACCCCCATCTACCGTAAATCTTGCCCCCTACATGCATGCCAATCTATCCAAACACGTCCAAAATCAATTTTTGAAATATTCCCCCCCCCCTTTTTTGGCCTTTTCCTCATCAACAATGAAATCCCTCAAAATCTCTTTTCTTTCTCTATAACTTTCTCTTTTTTGGAAGAACTAGTTATGCTTTTATACATTTCTAGTTTTTGATTCAATAAACGGAAATGCAAATCTATTTGGAGGTTTTCCAGCAATAAAATTAGTATCAAAGTTCTGTAAGGATTCTTTTGAGGTATAATTTTAAAATGAATTATTTATAGTTATTTTTATGTTTTATTCTAATATTATATGTTTAATTTTTCTATGATTAAATTTAATATGTCTGGCTGTTTATAAATATAATATAATAATAATGTTGTTATGCTTGCGAAATATTAAATGAGTAAAGCATCTATATAAAATAAATTGATTGTATTTTTATTTAAGATTTTTACGAAGAATGTTATTTGAAGGAGTACATTACTCTTAATAACAAACTTAATATGAGAGTTAAAATTAAGATTTAATTATCCAGATTTAATTTAGAGTAGTACTCTTTTATTTATATTTAATTATTTGGATATTCAGAGTAAAGTTCTATTTCAAAGGTTTTTTTACAAATAATTATTTTTTGAAAATTTATTAATAACATATTTTCTTGAATAGTTTTAAAACTTGAAAGTTATTTTTTAAATAATTAAATTCTTAAGTTTAATTTAGACACCTTGAATAAAGTTTAAAATGTCTAACCCCACCAAAGGTAGTATTTAAATAGTTCATTTTCAATCTCTTAGAAAAAAAAGTAATTAATTTAATTAATCAAATTAATTAGAGACTCCACCTAGTGGTGTTAATTGATTTGTTTAATTAACAAAGAATATATAATCCCACCAAAGGTGATATTTATATAAAAAAAGAGATATTCAATAAATATCAATTTATATCTTTAATAACCTAAATAATATGAGCAAACACAATTAACTTAATTATTATATCCATAAATACTCCATTGTTATAAATAATAGAGTTTTGCATAATTGTATATCTATGTTTAATTTTTGTTATTAAATTAAGGAACACAAAAATCAAAATATCGTGACAAGATGTTTAGGATTTAATTTCATTTTTAAAAGTTTGAATAATAAATTAAAAACTACATATATTTCTTTCTTAGATCGACCTTGGGAGTATGTTTTTAATTTTCTATAAATTAATTCGTGCACTTGTGATAGTTATAAATATAAAATCAAAGTATTTGCAAAATCGACATTACTGATTTTGTTCATCAGTTATCAATGTCAATAAGGTCCCTAACAAAGAGTACATGACCTCCATGGCGTGGTAACACAAAAATGCTAAGGGGCTAGAATTCAATTGTAATCCTAAATATAAACTCAAGTACCGATCACAATCTCTCAACGTGCACTAGCTAGAAGAACAACTCGAGCTAAGGATTGTAATTTTCTAGTAGAATATATTAAAGAGTTTAACATTGGCTTAAAAATATTTATGCAAACATTAAGTATTGTTCCAAAACTTGGAGAGTTTAATTAATAATACTTATAATTAATAATTTCTATATGCATGTATACTATTGGTTAGTGTTTTTACAATAATGGATCTGTAATTGGCTCAAAAACATATGTTTCGCTTTGAGAAAAATTGTGTGCATATTTGTCTATTTAATTTTTTAGCATATATATAAGCTTTCAAGATTCAAGTGAAGAAGGTTTCATCGAATCATAGGGTAGTACTACTATGCAAACTTATTTTTTTCTACTAGAATTATGTAGTGAGAGAGATGTTTTATGACATGAATATGTCAAAGGAAGAGATTGTAAGATATATAAGAGTTGGAAGTATTCATGTACAAACCGTTTAGGTGCAAACAAGTTTCTAGGTGAATTTTCATGTCCATTACTCAAGCCGAAGAATCTTTCAAGTTTCATGTGAATGTATTTTAGGTATACATTCCTTAAACACGTTAGAATTCATACTATACAAATATGAACTTTTGGTATAAATACTACTCGATCGATTGAGTGGAATGTCGATTATTCAAAGTGGTAGATCAATTGAGATTAATCGTGTATGATTTGTATCCTCTCAGGTTGGTTTCCAAATCGGGGTAGATCGATTGAAGTTAGGCTCGATTAATGGAGAGGTTGGATCAATCGAGGATCAATCATGTTCGATCTACTTGGTCTCGAGTTGTTTTTAATGATTGTTGGATTGATCAAAAAGGGTTTTGATTGATCCATCTTATTAGTACTATCAATCGAGCGTGGACTGGATCAATCGAGTAGATAGATTTTCAAATTAAAACCTATTTTGGTACTTGATCTAAAATTTTATTTTCCCATATTACCCCAATTATTATTACTTTATAGAATGTTTAATGGACATAATGATAAATTCTCTTTCACCTTGCACTAGGGTTTCATCTTCTCTATATAAACAACCTAATACTCCTTGTTTTAAACAATCATACATATTATATTCATCTTATGCTTTCTCTCTGAAAAGCATTTTATAAAATCTAAATAATATATTATTAGGTTTGTTCTTGATTTAATCTATTAAACGTCATGTGATTATGTTTGATTGATCAATAAGCCTATTTTTTTTATGATACTATGACTTCTAATTTCATTATAGAGTTTGTTAGACGATTTAATTTAACTTGTTTAATTTTGAATCTTATAGTAAGGATTTTTTTCATTATTAAATCTGCTATAAGACACACTTTGCACGTGCTATATGTGCTAACCTTTTAGGTGCTTACTAAATAGATTCAATTGCTTGTGTGACTTGAGATATTGAAATGTTTTTTTTTAATCCATACCCCTAACTCTTAGAGATTGTGAAAGAGTGAAGGATCATAAGTAGGTTATTTTGGGGATTTTATTAATGAAGGGTAGTTTAAGACCTAGTTTTGTAACTGAATTGTTTTTCATAGTGGATAGTTGCATATTTCGATGGACCAGTAGTTTTCCTCTTCCATAGGTTGTTTATACCTAAAATATCATGTGTCATGTTCTTATTTATTGTTACTTTATATTATTTACATATGATTGCTTGTCTGGCTACTTGATGATTTTTAATTAGGCATAATTCAAAAATATTACCTATTCACCACCCTCTCTAGGTTTATTAGATCTGTAGCTTTAAACTTTTAAAAAAATCATTTAACATTTAGCGAAGGCATTTGACCATACTTGTAATCTAGTAGCCACAAGGTACAACTTTGAATAAGGGTATTAGCAATTACATACTAACTTCTTAGACTAGATAAACATACTTATGCAATAAACTAGTCAACCACCTAATCTACAACATGCATAGTTTTGGCATTTACACGTATAATTGAACACATCAAGAATTAAGAATTGAAACTAAAATTTATCATGACATTAACTTAATTTAAATCATAGTTTAGGTTTTCAAATTTTCTATAATCACATTAAAAGTTTAGCTAGACATGAATTCTACAAAAATCATCATTATAATCATGGAAAATAAGAAGAGAAGAAGTGACCAAAAAAGCTTAGGAATCATCATACTCATTGTGCTGGGTCAAGGGTAGTAGGTTTGGATTCCTAGCATGAAACAACATTCTCTGGTAGTAGCACTATACCTTAGTATAGTATCTATTTAGCTTCCAATCTATATAAAACTTAGTTAGCAAAAGTAAGTCTATCTGGCATTGACTCTCTCTTGTCAGGTAATTATTGAGGTGAAAGCTGCTCTCCTAGAAGTCAGTTTACATGCCATCTTAGTGGTACTTGTCTAATAAAATTTCACTTGAATTGCCAAGTCTCAAATTTTTTTTGTTATGGTAATGCCCTTATCGAATTATGTTTAACATCCCTTTATAACTTTCCCAATCGATGCCTCAAGTTGGTATCCGGGATTCACGACATTACTATCATGGCTATTATTGACTCGAACCCAAAGAAGGAAAATAATGGACTAAATTAAGGAGTTCATTAGCCATACATAGTGAAGGGGGATAGGGTCAAGCACTTTCATGACCCATGGCTTGAGTGTGTCACTTGGTTAGCATTTCTAGAACAATTTGAGTAGGGTTGGTTTTTTTATAGGGAAATGAGGGAGTTGGCTGTAGTTGAGACATGTTTTTCAGATGGTTGATATAGATATCTTTGAGATGGTTAACCATTTTTTTAACTATGAGAGAGAGGTAATTCAGAACCAACTGGCTCCAGAACTAGTGGAAGTTCCCCACGCCGATCCCCATTAAGAAAAAAATGAGGTACTTCGGAGTGCCATTCAAACTTTGATTCTTGAGAAATTTTGGGAACATTGTGAGAAAAGGAAAGGGAAACTATCTATTCACTTTTCTAAAAATGGTATAAAGATATTCCAGTATCGTAGAGAATGTTTGTCTTATAATCTGAAAATATTTGTAAAGATGGTCAAAACAAAAGTTTCCCCAAAATTCATTCGATTACCTTATGTCAAGAATGGATTGGATGGTGAATTTTGAAGCCTAAAGAATCTCAGGTCAAGTAGAATGATATAAAGAAGACAATCTAGATAGCATCTCGGGGAAAAGCAAAACTCATCCATAAAAATGTAGGTGATCGCTAATCTAGTCCTAATCTCACAAAGAAAAATAGATGAATCAATGAGTCTATCAGTTGGTTAAAAAGTTAAGTTCTATACAATTATGCAAGAACTCTAAAAATAAGACATTATAGGGCAGCTAAAAGGAGAAAAAAAGAGAAATAAAGGATTCTTCATGATCATTTCATTTGAAAGGTCGAGCATTAGTCTAACTTGGAAAATCAAACCTCTCCCTTGGTTATTTTGGCCTTGCCATTGAAAGCACAGTTTCAGAAATGATTTAGTTAATATTGCTCCATGGGCTTCATAGATTATGATTAATCAGAATAGCCTCACCTTCCTTAGAAAGTAGATATGCTAATGGTTAGAGGTTAGCGAACATCACCTTTTTCATATAGATATAGGGCTTAGACCTATACACTTATACCTTCTTCTTACATGAATGTATGTCATGCCCCGCCCTAACTCATATCTTTCTTCCTCTAGGACATTGGTGTACTTGCAAACAAAGTACTCATATTCACTTGAAGAGAGTCTTTCTTCGACCTTTGAAGTTGAACACCTTTTCAATTGTGAGTTGGAAAGTGAGTTTGAAGAGAGTTGGTATGGTCTAGGGCTTTCAATTTATAGGCTATGAGAATTCCTTCCAACTCTTTCATAATCATTCGAAGAAGGACTTGCTAGAGAGTAAGTAGTACTAATGTCTACTGGTTGGTAGGCTTTGTTGAGGGGGAACCCCGCCTCTTAAGTAAATAAAGCATAGAAAAGTGTGCTCTATAGCTAGCTCCAATTGAACAGGTTGAGGAGAAGAGCCACTAAAGCCCTTTTGAACTATGTAAGCCTTAGGCTTGTTTAAATAAAATAGCCTTGAACTAGGGTAGAAGGTATAGCATGCAAAAGCAAGGTGGGTCGTAAGAGCAAGCTTCTTCTTTTCAGGAAAAAAATCTTCTTGTATTTCTTTCACTATCCTTAGGTTAATAATATGAATCCTATTTCCTTGAAAGGAACCACTACCTGTGCCTTCTGATGCTACCATTTCCTAAGAGGTGGTTGGACAGCATGTGGCTTGGCCGTCGATTCAAGTTGTTCTAAATATTGACGTGGTACTATTTTTTAACTTAAAAGATAACACTTGTTTACTAATATTATTTTATTATATCTTATATTGTTATTAACATACATAATATTTTTCTTTAGTCTATTATACTAGAACTCTTAAATGCGACACATTTAAGAGATACGAAGCAAGTATCTCATGCTAAATCTATGTCTAATGGCCAATCATCACGCACTAAGTCATTCAAGAAGAAGCCTTGGAAAAAGTATAGTTATGATTATGCTTTAAACTTCAGTAGAAATCTTGGCTTTTTGATGACTATTGTTGCGAGGGCATCTAACATAAATGATGGATAGACTGTGCCACTTCCTATAGAAATTTTTGGTGTAGACCTCGGCCAAACTTATATATCGATCGAGTGCATATTGTAACTATTTGAATATCAAATGATCGATTTAAGTATAATTCAAGTGTGGACAAGATGAGTCCTCAATCTATTCATTTTCTTTCATTTGTGTAGAACATATATAATTATATTTATATTATCTAATTACTTATAAATATTTCTTTTATATAGGGCGTGTTATTATCGACTTCAACATAATCACTCATCACATTTAACAATGTTCTATGATTCTTCATATGTCAATCAATATCAAGAGAAAGATGTTAGCATCAGAGCTAAACAATTATGTGATAGGGCATTAACGCTTAACAGAAATCAAAAGTTGATAATCCCTTGGCCACTAAGGTTTGAAGAATGCCAAGATCATTGGATGTTGGTAATCCTTGATCTATTCAATAATCATGATTGATAGTATGACTTAGCTTCCATAGAATTGAGTAAAGATACAAAAGTTGTTGTTGAAATGTAAGAGTTTATAGCTAGCTATTGGTTTCTTCTATTATTTTTTGTAATATTTAATAAAAAACTAACCGTTTTAAACCTTGATAGGGCATGTAAACTGTGAAACAAGTTTAGGGGCATTGCCCTTAAAAAATCTCATAAGCTTATATGGAAAAAAGTTATGGTATGTACAAGCGAATATTAATAATTTTATTAATTTTACTATTGAATAATAAAGATGTTCGAATATGGAAAATCATGTACACTTGTTTTTTGTAGGTTCCACGACAAAATAATGGAGTAATATATGGTTATTATGTCATGAAGTTTATGAGCAAAATCATCACAAATATCAAAATTCTAATTGATGATATAGTAATATCTTTTACCCATATATAGAAAGTTTTTAACATATTTGATTTATTTTTTGTAAATACATGAAATTACATTCTTATTTTGATTTTAAATATATGTAGTTTTTTGGTTGGAACAAGACGGGCTATAACCAGCAAATTTTTGATGATTTACGAGAGGAATGGGCAAAACACATGGTTCAAATTATATCATCACAAGAAGAATTAGGAGAAGATTCTGATGATCTTGAATAGCATATGAAAATATAACGGTAATTTTTTTAATGATTTAATTTCTCTATTCCTATGTCTGAAGTCCCTGGTTTGATGGATGTTTTGTTTGATGGATGATTATGTGCTCATGTATTTAGGGAATGCATTGTTTTATGGACCTGTTTTTTTCCCAAACTTCATCTCATCTCTCTTGCCTACTTTCCTTATGACAACATCGTGGTAGCACTTTATTAATCATTTGTCTATAAATATGAAGCTATCTGGAATCTCTATTGGTATTTTTAATGCTATAATGAACTCTAAATATGAAGTTAGGTGTAACTTCTATTTTGTTACTTGGCTTGTATGAGTTTTGGTGCCCATAAACGTATTACAAAATTGTTCCATACGTTTAGAGGCACCAAAACTCATACAAGCGAAGTAACAAATTAGAGTTATACTTTATTTCATATTTAGAGCTCATTATAGTATTAAAAATACCAGCTTGATTCCAAATAACTTCATATTTATAGACAAAAGATTAATAAAGTGCTAATATAAGCATTATTGTTCCAAAATTTGAATGATCTAAGAGGAGTGTGTCGCGATGCACATATTCGTTTATCGCGATATGCATTATAATTCTTTTTTATCTCTAAAAATAAATTCTTTTTTTGCTCCATTTGTTCCCTAACACATATATAACACAAAGTGAACACATAATACACATAGAGAATAATAAATGAGTATAAATACATAGGAATTGATAAAAAAATATATATATATATATATAAGTAAAATGATACCGATAAATCATCGTGATGATAAAATTATTTTGTTTTGTCCATTTGAGTTTTGAACATCCTTTAAACTTTATGTTCCGAGCAAAAGTTAGAAAGGAAATTTTATCAAATTTCTTTGCTCATCTCTATAACTTCTTTTACCTTCTTTTTATTAATCAAATGCAACTAAAATTCATTTCAGAAATAATATCTTTAATGTTCGGTATCCTCTTTTATAGCTCTAATGCAAAAAATATTACTTTCGAACTATATTTCTATTTGTTTGACTATGCTGGGTTTTACATTTGTTTTGTTCTACATGGGCTTGGTTGAAAATTCTTGATTTTGATAACTTTGTTTATTATTGTTGTTCATTGTGTAGAAATGAATAAGTAGTTATTTTTGTTATTTGGAAGTTGACTTGTTTTTGTGTTTGTTGACTAATGTTTTCTTTTGCCTGCCAAGGGACATCTTATAGACTTTGATGCAGGATCCAAATGGTTGAAAAAACTCATTTTTTTATGCAAAAACTTTTTATTTTTGTAAGAAAAATGGTAGAATATAACTTTCTTGTAATTTCTTTTTCTCACGTTTGAATGATTGCTATTGATTTAAGCTTTTATAAAGCTTGTGAAATGATTTTCTATTATATATGTCAAATTTTGTTTGTTTTCAATTTTTCAGGACATGAATATACTTGACGAAGATTATTGAAGAGCAAGATGATAATTTTAAATTCCTACGTCTCCAAATCCTTTCGATAATAAAAAATTTCTACAAAATTTGTGTAATCTATGGATTACTTTAATTTGCTTAAATAGTTTGAACTCTTGTTTTTTTATCGAAAGTCATACTACTACAAAACGGGGCATTAAAGTCGGTTAAAAACCGACTTTAAATCAATTAGCGATCCGACTTTAAATTGTAAAACTTAAAATTTAAACTCGATTCACGCGTTGAACCAAATTTAAAATATTTTTTTAATACATATTTTACTCATTTTTTACTCTACTAATAACCTGTATTCGATCACATATATTAGAAAAAAACCAAAATCTATTTAACAAAGTTTAAATAATAATACAAATAATTGAAAAGTTAAATATAATTAATTATTTGATAATTAAATTTATTACAAAAAATAATTTATTTACAATACATATATATTTAACTTAAATTACAAATAAAATAATGTCGTCAAAGTGTAATGGATTTTGTGATATTCTCACTTTATTTCAAGGAGAGCAAGCTTGGTTGGCTTAGAATCACCAGCATAATGATAAAGAAACTGGGCCAAAAAAAAGTTGGTCCATATAACAATTCATTCCCCTAAATACATGAGCACGTAAACATCCATCAAATAAGCAGTCTAAACTTCAGAGACATAGGAATGGAGAAATTAAAGCATTATAAACTTTACCATGGTGTTGTCCTATGTTATTTAAGATCATCATATTCTTCTTCTAATGTTATAATTTGAACAAAGTGTTATGTTCATTCTTCTTGTAAATCATCAAAAATATGCAAATCATAACCCCACTTGTTCCGACCAAAGAACTATATGTAATTAAATTCAAAATAAAAATTTAATATCATGAATTCACAAAAAATAACTTATTTATGTTAAAAGATTAGTAAAAGAAATTACGACATCGATACCCGAGTGATATAATAATAACTTTATCCCTTCGAAATCATATTAGTACTATATTAATCTTTTGTCTATAAATATGAAGCTATTTGGAATCAAGCTAGTATTTTTAATGCTATAATGAGCTCTAAATATGAAGTCAAGTGTAACTCCGACTTTTTACTTGGGTTGGTTGAGTTTTGGTGCTCATAAACTTCTGTCAACAGACCATCTTGTGTCAATTTGATCACTCACGTAAAATACTTGTTTTATATGAAGTGCTAACGTGAAAGGATCATCAGTGTGACTTATCTTGGATAAATTTACAAGGGTAAATCCAAAATCATCTATTTTATATCCAACATTGATAACATCGTCCACCCAATCACACAAGAATAATGTTTTATGGAAGACCTTATAATCGAGTTCCCAAATTTCTTGACTTATACCATAATATGTTATATCATAAAGTACAAGATTACCATCTTTTGAACTGGCAAATTGCATAGTTTATGCAACCATCTTTACACCACTATTCTGATTTACTCGGACTTTGTCCCTTGCTTGAGTCGTAAACCTCGATTCATTAATTGTGAAACTAGAAAATGATTTAACATTGAATTTTGGACCATGTGCAAGCCTTTCTAAACTTTCTGTTATTTTATGATTGGGTTGTTAAGTTCAACTCGAATCTATGCATACAAAAACATGAAATGTGTTTAAAGCAAAGTTTTAAAACATTGCATATAAGTACATATCCTTAAGGACTTGCATGTATCTCTCAAAAAAATACATCCACCTTAAGTAAGTAGGATCACACAATTGAACCTCTCGAGCTAAATGAACACACAAGTGAATCATTATATCGAAGAAAAAAGGAGGAAAATATTTTTCAATTAGACACAAAGTTTCTACAACATATTTTTGTAAATATTTTAACTTACCAATTGAAATAAATTTCTTGCATATTGTATTAAAGAATGAACAAAGATGAATTATTGATAATCGAACATGTTTTGGAAGAAATTATCTAATAGCAACTGGTAATAACTGATGCATTAAGATATGGCAGTTATGTGATTTTAATCCATAAAGTTTCTTATCGGTGATAGACACAAAATTTCTTAAATTGGATGAGTAACCATCAGGAACTTTCCCACCCGCCAAACATTTACAAAACAAATCCTTCTCTTTTTTTGACATTGTATATGATGTTGGTGGCAAGTATGTTCCATTCTTATCATTTTCCACCCTTGGTGCCAATCTAGATCGTATGCTTAGTTTCTTTAAATACAATCTTACTTTAATTCCATCCTTCATTTTTCTAGGTATATTAAGTAATGTACCAATCAAGCTCTCACATACATTTTTCTCAAAGTGTATGACATCTAAGATGTGACGAATATATAGGTATTTCCAATAAGATAATTCCCAAAATATTCATTTTTTATTCCAACAACCATAGTCTATTGATTCAATAACATTTTCATTTTCACCCATTTTATTAGTTAACCCCTTTCGTTTCCTTACCTTAGTGAGTATTCTTCTTTTCATCTTTCCATATCGTTTGAATGTCATACCATTCAATTGCCTTAATATCTCAACACCTCGCAAAGGTTGGGGTGCATGATCATGATATTCTTCACCATCGAACGGTTTCTTTTGGTATCTAAACTTGTGTCTAGATGGTAAAAATCTTCTCTATCTTCTATAAGACATCTTTCATCCTTGAATAAGATAAGTTGTAGAAGTGCCATCACTACATATAGGCATCTCATATAACCTTTTTTGCATGTCCTGATAAGTTCCCATAGGTAGGAAAATCATTAATTGTTCATAAAAAGACCCCTCTCAAGTTTAAGTGTTCTTCTTTATGTGTATTGTAAAAATTTATACCATCATTCCACAACGTCTTTAAATAATCTATCAGAGGCTACAAATATACATCAATATCAACACCAGGTTATTTCGATCCTGAGATCAATAATGTTAACATCATGAATTTTCTTTTCATACACAACCAGGGAGGAAGATTATATGTTACCATAATTACTGACCAAAATCTATATCTATTACTAAAGGAACTGTGTGGATTAATTCCATGAACAGTAATGGCAAGACGAAGATTGTGTGGATCAGATACAAATTCAAGGGATAAATTATCTACTACTTTCTAATTTGGAGAATCACAAGGATGACATAGCACCTTATCATCAGATCGATTATCTGAATGCCAAGACAACATATTTGATGTCTCTTTACTTTTGAACAACCTTTGAAAGCAAGGAATCAGAGGAAAGTACCAAAAAACCTTTGTGGGCACACCTTTCTTAGGTGTTGTCTTATTTGTAGCATGCTTCCATCTTGATTCTTTACACATCGGACAATCATCTAATGTCTTATATTTTTTTCTATAAAGAATGCAATCATTTGGACAAGCATGAATCTTATGATATTCCATGCCAAATCGACTAAGAGATTTCTTCACTTCATATATTGAAAATGGTAATTCAATACCATTAGGAAACATATCTATTAGTAGATTTAGTAATTCTATGAATCCCTTGTCAAAAAAACCATGTTTTTCCTTCACATTGTACAAATGAACCAATCCCGATATTTTAGTGTATTTCTTGCATTCTTGATACAACAGTTTTCGGCATCTTCTACAAGTAAATTCTAAGAAAATTTCAACTCCAGAAATGTAGTCCTGCTCAATTCTACTGTTTGACATCCAAGGTTTTTCTATTTTCTATTAATGACATTAAGCATACATAATTATTAGAATATATACCAAAACATACATAATACAAAAATTTATCATTTTAATCATTTTAAAATTGTATTACTTTTACTAAATAAAATGTAATTATTTATATGTAAATAAATTTTTCCACTTACAGTAATTATTCTAGTCCCTCAAACCCACAACATCTAGATATTATTTCCATTGATTCACCTAGAAAATCAACCAAACAAATAATATGCATAATACAAAACATACATAATATAAAAATTTATACAAAAAATAACCAAAGTGAATAATAAGTGCGTAGGATTAATAGAAATACTTATAAGAGTAAATGAAGGGACAAAATGAAGAAAATGAAGAAAAAAAAGGTTTTTTGTAAGTGAAAAAATGGGTATAAATTTTTTGAGTATATCGCTCAAAAAATAGGGGATCTAGAAGATAATTTGGAGAGGAAGAAAACCCACTAAACGGTGTTGGAAATGGTGGTCGTAGGTGGCCAGAAAATGAGAAAGAGTGGAGGAGGTGAAACTCGATTTTGAGCGTTTGGGTGCTACAGATTAAAAATGTTGTGTCTAATGGAGAAGAAAGAAGAGAAAAGGAAAAATCCACGTGGATAGCATCGGTTGATGTGTTGAACCGAACTGACTTTAAATAGACATTATACGTAATGTCGATTTTTCACCGAACTGACTTTAAATTCATTATAAGTTGGTTTTCTCCAAAAATCGACTTTACATATTGAATTAAATGCCCCATTTTGTAGTAGTGTCAATATATTATGTACACATTTCATAGTATAAATGTTTTTCTACAATAAAATAATTCTTATGAAAATTTGTCCTTTTTTATTTGTGTTTTGAAGTTGAATTTTGTGGTAACTTAATATATATTGCACGCAATAACAATTATCACAATTTCACTTAAAACATGGTGGTATAAGAGGTTGATATGTGTTCATATAGTATACAAGTAGGGTGGTTAGATAGATGCCTTCATAAAATTATTAATCAGGGCATTCAAACACATGTCTTCTTAAAGGTATTAAGTATTACGATTTAATATCCTTTCTAGAGTAAAAGAGAGCATGTATAATAGTGAAAAGAGCGGTTTATTTGGGTAAATCATTGCCTTATAAAGCCAAAAATATTTATGAGTGCTAGAAAAGTGAGCTCTTATTAAAGAGAAAATCTTACATACAACATGTTACATACCCTCTATTAATATTAGAATTGATCTCGTCCATACTTCTAACACCTTTTCCTTTTAAAAAACAATAGAGAGTCAAGATGACCATGTTCTACCACATATTTGTGCCCTCATTTTATTCAAGATTCTATCCTTGCTGGAACACCCTTTATTACATTACAAGGTGTTTTTCAAGTGCTCTTTTATAAGGGTTTTTGTAGTAGTGGAAATTATCTTATCTTCAAGTTTCATGCACTCAATATTTTCAACAAACACTTTATGAGGAAATAATAATAATAAATGAAAATATCTTCATCTCTATCTCAAGGTGAAACATAATAGGAGGATCTCAAACCAAAGTACAAAATGAAAAAAAAAATGATTTTTATATGAAACAATTATTCAACTATATAAGTCTTGTAGTCCTTTATTCATTGTTAGCTTCCCATGTACAAAACACAGAGTCTATTTATTTTACTTAGTGTATTTTTGTTCCTCTGCTAAGGTTGGATAATGACAATCAGTAATACATAAACTTAGTTTAGTACACTTTGTATGTAAGTATGTTTACTCACTCCACGAGGTTGATTTTCATAGTGTGTATGCTAAGAAGAAATGTATGGTTTTTGTTTCGTTCGGCAAGCGAGCTTGCGAGTGAGGTGACGTTGTCATTGTTGAGTTGCATGCACAGATATTTATGAAAATTTCTTAGCAATTTTGAAAACAAAAAGTAGAATTTTTGTTTTCCTCATCGAACCACCTTGCCGAACCCCTTTGTGGTTGTTGAACCCTTGATAAGGTACCCTATGAGGTTGAATTATTTCTATAAATATCCCCTCTCTTTGTGTTTGGTATCTAGAAAATTGTAGCAAAGCTCAATTAAAATTTACATCTCATTTTCTATTTAGGATTATTATTACCATGAGTGTGATTTGGTATTAGTGATTCGTGATTGAGTGATCAAAATCATGCTCTTGAGTAGTGAGTACTCGAGGTGCTGTTTACTAGGAGGTAGTCATGATTGAGTTTATTTCACATATATTTTGTTCATTGTACATGGTTGAATGTGTTCCCAATGTTGGTGGTTTGTGATACATGGTTTAATGTGTTTCCTACATTGGTTATTGGTGGTTCATGGTTGAAGATAACTCTCATATTTTATTGTTCACATTCTATTTCACATTACTAATCTTTAATTATTGATCACATTACATTGAGTAGTGTTGGCTTTGGAGGGAAGTTGGGTTTGTGTGTCAGACCAAGTCATTACAGAGGCATCAAGCGAAGGCAACAAAATGTATTAGGGTAGATATCCTGACTGATATTGATATTTACTATTATATTTCTATCAAGTTATACATGTTTATTATTTTTAAAGGATTATTTACTTCTAACTTGAGAATATTACCCTATAGACTGTTTTTCTATATGGATTTCTCACATTATATCTATTGTTATGCATGATATGATATTGTAGAGTTTCTATTGTCTATCTACAAACATACTAGATTTAAACTCTTATTTGCAAACTCATTTGATTTATATTGTTGCATACTTTCTTTTTTTTTTCTTGTAGCATGCCAATAGCTTTTAGATTTTTTCTTCTACTGATTGAAATTAATATTCCTACATGTGAGCTTGGTATGAGTCTTTAATAAGTTAGTATCTTTTGACCCTAGTTGTGTATCAGGTGTCAGATTCTTTCTTTTGGTATGTTGTGTTTTGTATTATTACATATTGTGAGAGTATAATTATCATTTATTGAATATGTTTTCATAAATAAGATCTTGAAGTGATTAAAAATCATGTATAGCTTTTTTACTATGTATGCCTATTTCACAGGTTGAGTGATGTTTGTCAAGTGTATGCTTTTTGTTAGCCTTGACAGGAATATGTGAAGGACATCATCATTTGTGTATTTATTACAGATTATTGTTTCTTTTTTACTGGTTGTTTTAATTGTGTGTTGAATTAAGTATGTTATTTTGTACTTTCTGCTTAATTCATATTATAATTCCTATTTGGCTGAGGCAATAGTGTTCATGATAAGATTCTATTGGTTGGCATTTTCACCATTTATCTATTATAATTCCTATTTGGCTGAGGCAATAGTGTTCATGATAAGATTCTATTGGTTGGCATTTTCACCATTTATCTAAGTTCTGGTTGTTTATTTAAATTGAATGAATAATTGATCTTTATATAATTATTCATACGTATAGAATTTTTAAACTAATTTTACTTTTCACCCTTTAAAAAAGGACTTTTATATATTTTTTATATTTTAAAAAAATCATACTAGCAAATAAGACAGAGAAGAAAAGGGTGGAGAAGTAAGAATCTTGCAAGAAGTGAGAGCCATATGCAAGATGCGGAGGAAGTTGAAGAAAAACTCTCGTACCAATAATATTAATAAGGATTGCAATGGTTGTTACTTTCAAGACGGTTCACTTCACTAAATTTGTTGTCTTTTTGTTGGTTTTTTAGGCTAAGTTTTATCTTTTTATTTGATGTCCCTCACACTTATTAGCTTTCAATAGAAAATTAAAATATATTATTTCAGAATTATTGAAATATTGCAAGGTTTTGATAATGATTTTGATAAAGATTTATAATTTATAACATTTAAACTAAACTATAATCATTTTTATCTTTTTAATGTTAAATGTCATCTAATTAAATCCTGTTCAACGTTATTAATGTACTATTTTTATTGTTATAAGTTTTGAGAGTTATTTTAATTTTTCAACCTTACTTAACTTGTTAACTTATTATTATTATTATTATTATAAAATCACCAAGATTATATTTCACACAAAAATCTAAATCAATCCTTAAAATTTTTGAATAAAAATATCCTTAATTATTTTAAGATAAGGACATTTATTACCTTTTATTTATTTATATTTACTATTATATATATATATATATATAATTAATTTTTGGACAAATAACTTTTGAATAATTTTAGGTAACGACATATGTTGAAATTTATATTTTATTTGCAATTTTTAAAAACATTTAAGAAATTTTAAACAAAAACTCTTATGATATTAAAAAAAAAACACTCTTATAGTATTAATAAAATTACTTTCCTAATTTATATATTTTCCTAATAATTTTTATTTTTTGAATTTATTTAAAAATATAAACAAATGTTAAAAAATTTAAAACAATTCCAATACTTAGCTCTTATTATATATATATATATATATATATATATATATATATATATGTATGTATGTTTTGGTTGAGTTTTATAGTAATAGCACTACTAAAATACATACATATAGTCTCGGATATTTAGTCACAATTATTAGAAAAATCGAGACTATAGGGTTTTGGCCTCGACTTTTCTAAAACCGAGGCTATAGACATACTTTATCAATTTTCTCTCTTTAATTTACACTAAACACCAAATTTGTTTACCAATTATTTTCTTTTAATTTCCTCTTTTTTTCTTTTTTTTCTTTTTTCATCTTTTTTTTTCAATTGTTTTTTTTTGTCGTATATATATATATATATATATATATATAGCTCATATAATTTCCCTTACTACTCGCGCAAAACCCTAGCATAGCTATATATTCTCTTCTCTGCTCGAAACCTTCGCGTTGCATTCCAGCCTCGCGCCACCGTGTTCCAGACTTTATTCCACTCTCACATCGTCACATTCCAACCTTTATTCCACTCTCGCACCATGTTCCAACATCTGTTCCAATCTCGTACTGAGTTCCAGCCTCTGTTCCACTTTCGCACCATGTTCCAGCCTCTGTTCCACTCTCGCCATAGTAGTTCCTTGGCCACTACTTGAATCTTTCTGGTAACATCAACTCATCTTTTCCTTTATAAATGACTCTCAGTGCCAAAACTCGATCAATACGTAGAGGTTATTTCTAGCTGCCTAAAGGCTTGGTTACGTTGAGAAATTTGGATGTTGGATATTTCTTAGATAGGTTATGAAAATTTTTTAGGAAGGTCACTTGGTATGGTTTATGGAACGTGTGCTTGCCTGGTGTTTGGCTTGGTGCTAGTGTTGGTTCGTTGGTGTGGTGCACTGGTGTTGATGCACTATAGCTGGTTCGTTGGTGTGGTACGCTAGTGCATGGTGTTGTGCCTATTTCACCCTAGCATTTCTATAACAATAAACAGAAAGGACCGAAAATAATATGTGCAAAACTTTTTATTGATATACTATTTACCAATTAACTTGTAATGAGTAATTGTATATTTTCCTATTTCTGTTGCATAGCAGTTTCACTAGAGAAGTTTTAGCTAGCCACTGTGGCTATTATGAATGTAATTTGAATGGGCTTTGGATGATCAGAATTGAAAACATAAATGAACGTCTTAATTGAACAAACATTGAAAGCCTCAGATAAGCAAGTTAATTCCATTTGGGTTAGTGTTACTAAAATTTCTTTTATCAATGTCTCCTTTTGCTATCTCACCATAGTTGTGCTTAATTAGCTTCATTAATGAGAGAACCGCACAAGCTATTGATGAAAAAAATTCATTTATGGTAATTTCTACTTGAATTCCCTTGTTTGATTATTTCAATAGTTACACTACAGATTACTGTTGCTATATTATTTTCTAGTAAGTACTTATGTGCACTATGTTTTGATCATATAGTATTTATTTTTATCTATTTTGTTGCTGATTTCTTTTTCCTGGATCAGAATGTAGTGTATGGAGGTATCAAACCTGAAAATCTTTTGGTAACTCGAAATGACAATGTGAAGATTGTAGATTCCAGTGTCAGCTAGGTTTTTGAGGTAATCATATTCATCAAACCTTTGCCACCATACAATAGCATTGTGTTGAGCTCTTTCCAGTGAATGTTTTCTACTAGGAAAATACATGTGTATTGTTGATTTAGTTGTTTTTAGTTGTACCTTGCTTTATTCTTGGTTTTCATTGTATTGTCTTATAATACGTGAAACTATTTTTGTTACTTATTTTATTAACTTTAGTTTTTGAGAAAGTTGATTTCTTAACATTTTTTTAACATTGTCTTACAGGAGGACGAGGACATACTTAGGCAATCCCTAAAACATCATGCATTCACTGCAAGTCTGTGCCTGAATGTTGTGTAGGTTTAATTTAGTCTGAACTAGAAAACTGCCTTGAGTCCTACTATTTAATACTTCCATTGTATATGTGGTGTTTCCCATATTTTCCTGGTAAGAAAGTCAATTTTTTCTATTGTTTCAATTTTGTTAACTCAATGAAACTCTGTATTCATGCATTTGAACCAATTAGGGTGATATTAGTACGGGTTATGTTTATTGGGAATTTTTTTATATAAAATAACAAATCATTTACAATAGATGTTGCCATGTGCCTATTTCCAAAGCCTTATATGTACCTTAACCAATAGATAAAATAAATACCTATGTAAGTACCTATATGCACTGTGTTTTGAGCCTCAAAATAGACAAAAATAAATATTATGCTCAAGTTATTTCTATTGTACACTGTGTTTATGGCTCATTCTTATTACTTGCTTACATAGCCTTATAGATACACCAGGCACCAGACACTAAGCGCACCAACACACTAGTGTAGTACGCAGCAGGCACCAACACACTAGAGCACCAGGCACCAGGCACCAGGGCATCAGGCACTAGCACACTAGTGCAGTAGGCACCAACACACCAGCGCATCAGGCACCAACACACCCAAATAAGCGAGTTCTCCACATACCAAATAAGAATAGCACCAAGCACTAGGTGCACCAACACACCAAGCAAAGAGGGCTCCAAAGACACCAATACTGACGAGCTCCAACACACCAAAGGTAAAGAAGCTCCAGACATCAAAGACAAAGAGGCTCCAACCCACCAAATAAGAAGAGGCACTAGGCGCACCAGTGCACCAGCACACCAAACAATAGACGAACGGTATTTTGAGTGTGAAAATAGATAAAAATAAATACTATGCTCAAGTTATTTCTATTGTACAGTTTTATTAATTTTTAGTGTATAATAAACTCAAGAATATAATTATACTTTTAATTTTAATATAAAATAATTTTTAATAAATTTATTGTAATTTATATTGATTTTTAATATTGTAATTAATATATAATTGTATTCTTTTAATTTAAGCTTGAGTTATTAGAAAATTGAGACCATAGAGGTACCTATAGCCTCTGTTATTAGAAATATTGAGGTTATATGAGGTACCTATGGCCTCGGTTAGCATATAACTGAGGCTATAGATACACTCTATGGCTTCAGTTAAAAAATCGAGACCATAGGTCATTACCTATAGTCTCTCTCACTTAAGCCTCGGTTCTTATAACCGTGGTCATAAACCTACGGTCACAATTAAAAACCAAAGTCATATGTATATTTTATAGTAGTGTAGATATCTAATTGATTAGAAAAACTTATGGTTAATTTTTTATTCTTTATCTAATTATCATTATATCAAATAAATTTTAAAAACTTTTAGCCAAAAAAATTCCTCTGTTGCAAAATTGATTAAGTTATTCAATTAATTTTACTTTTATTCCTTTAATAGAAAAACATTTTGATTTTCTTACACAGTTAGAAAATATATGTTCATTTACGTTTTTAGAAAAAATGATATTTTTTTCTGAAGAATTAAAACGAAACTCTATGTATTAAAGTACTATGTCAATTAACACTTAAATTAAAATAAAATTTAATATTGAAAAATTAAACAAAAATAAAAATATTATAAAAATTAATAATTTAGTTACAAAACACATCTTTCTAACTCGTGCGGTTAGAGCCAAAGATTAAGAGGAATGAAAGTGAAAGAAGATAACAGGTGGGGAAAAAAAGAAGACAAAAGTTAGGAGAAAAAAAGTGAAAAGTGACAATAGGAAACCTAAAATTCAAATTCAAGGAGAGAAAAAGAATGGTGAATGCAATTTTGGCACACAACAATAGTTAGATGAGTTG
The DNA here is from genome assembly GCA_030763125.1 of Hippophae gyantsensis. Lineage (NCBI taxonomy): Eukaryota > Viridiplantae > Streptophyta > Magnoliopsida > Rosales > Elaeagnaceae > Hippophae > Hippophae gyantsensis. The sequence continues at coordinate 18,066,270 of CM061029.1, read as the reverse complement.
TTATCTCTCTCTCTCTCTCTCTCTCTATATATATATATATATATATATATATATATATATGTTATTTAGCATTTCTTTTTAACTGTGTTGTTAACCTTCTATTAAAATTGTAATGATTAAGTTTCAATAATATATCTTGTACCATTATATTTTATATTTTTAAATTTAAATAAGTAATTTTCTCGTTTTATTTTATTTACTTATAAATATCGATTATTAAGACATGAGAGTGTAGAAAAGTATGCAAACAATTGGGGCATTGATAGTATCATTTTATATATATAAAAAAAGTTATAAAACAACCTAATAAACCTTGAAAGGAATAAATAGGTTAATTATTTTTATTTTCATAAAATTATAATTTTGCAACATAATCATAATTGTAAAACAAGTTTGAATCGCTATTTATATAACCTTTCCAAATCCTCCGTTGCTGATTTTCTTTGATGAGGTTAATGGTTTTTTTGGCTTCCTTCTCTCTGATGTCGATATCAAGATAGACTTCCAGTAAAACAGTTTTCAGCACAACCCACCATTCAATCCAAATAACTGCATATATAGAAGATTGTAATAACTTCGTAATATTATGGTAAAAAAATTTTTTTGACTTAATTACTCAAAGCCTACTAAAATTATCAATAAAATAATAAGTTAATTTTGGGACCCATCCTAAAACCATTGAAGCAAATTTAAGAAAATATTTACTAATAATTTTATAAATTAACTCGAGTTTAAAAAAATATTTTAACAATAAGTGTTATTTAATGTGTGAGTGCAATACTTTGTGTCATAATGATGCACAAAAACTTGATAGATAAATTTGTAATTAGTAAAACATTCTTAGGTGCATAAATAACTTATAATAAGGGATTAATATATTCTCAATGTCTCTCTTAAGAGAAACTATACGTCAAATTTGTTAAAAACAAACTAAACAACAAAACCTACATATTTTATCATAATATTTGGATTTTTAAAAATATTAATCTAAAGATAAAATAATAAAAATAACTAAAGATAGATTTGAATTAAATAAATTGAAAGTAAATATATGTTTAAAAATTAATGCAAATATTTAGCTAGTTAACAATACTTGTTAGGATTATTTTGGTTAATTAAGTATAAATATAGATTACTGATTCTCACGTTTTAGTATAAATAATACCTTTGATTGGGTTACTATTTTTTATTAATCAAACCACTTAATGTCTTAGTCGTATTATTAGTTAATTTGATTAAATTATGCCTAGAGATATTAACAAACCATTTAATTCATATTTAAACTCCTAATCAAACTATCCAAGTTAGATCTAATTGATGTATTCGAAACCTAATTTCATATTTTAAATTTATTATCAATATACTAATCAATAATAAATTGTGTACCAATCCTGAAATAAGGAACAATATGTTTTATTAAATACTAATATTCATCTAAATAATCTATACAAATACGATAACAAAAATAAATTTATATTATAATAATCAATCACACTTGCTTAAAATTAATAAATAATCAATAGATTAAGCAATCTTTTGTTATTTTTTGATTTAAAAAATCTCTCTATTGCTACCTCTTATTTGTTCTTTCCTAATCTAAATTGAGTAAAAACTAAACCTAAAATTAAGAAATAGAATATAGATGGCTGAGAGAAAGAAAATGTAAACTAATGTTTCTACGTATAGACGCTTAACATTTACTTTAGAAGGAAAGGTGAGAATAAAGGGCTTGGTGCCAAATTAATATAAGCATGTCGTGTCACATGTTACATTTAGCTTCGTCAAAGTCATCCTTAATAGGTCGCATGTTGGTATCACTTAATTCACACCATGGCACACAATAATCAACATGTCTAGTAAATTCCTACCGAAAAGAGTGCACGACTTCACTTTTCTTCAATTGTGCCTTGGGCATCTTATAAATTGGTTAGTTCTTCATGTAAGGTCTAAATTCCTTATTCTTTAAAGATACTAAGATGCAATTTGAATGCTTGAAGTGTTGTTATTTATATGTTGACACGCTTATACATTTTGATGATAAAAACACCTGAAATATAGTAGATTATACCCGTGATTTTGAACATATAGTTTTACATAAAAATTGATATAAACTTGCTATAATCAAATCTATTTATCACATTTAAGTTCAATAAAATAACAAAATAATAGTGTTTTTCAAGCACTGATCACAACCTTTAACTATCTTCTTGCTAGCCTTTAGTAAGGAAAGTGATATAAAAACTAAAAAGAAAAATAAATAAACTAAACTAAACTAACCTAAATCATTTCTATTGATTAACATGATTGTTTTTATAATATGCAACAAGTCTTTAAACCCCTAGGTTACCATAGTGGACGAGTTTAAGTATCGTAAGGACTTTCAGTGATGATATCCACAAATATCCAACTATGCAATATTAAAACTAAAAATAACTAAAATGACAAAATAAAAGGAAATAAAAGATAAAACTATGAATAAAAAAATTAAAATAACTAAAATCAACAAAATTTCTCGTACTTTAGTTTCTTTTCAATTTATAATTAAAATCCCAAACATTAGTTAAGCCAATATCTTAGAGGTTCACAATTTATTGTTCAAATTAGTAGCTCATCACAAATTCATGCTCCATTATAAAAATATATCAATTTTGACTCACCTAATCCTAGTTTTTAGGAATCTAAATTTTTTTTATTCTAATCCTCATAAGACATACTCTCAATTTTACCATGATCCTATGAGTTCAAGCACTCAACAAGGCATATGTGAATAAAAGTTATGTGAAGAATAAAACTTAAAGGTTTGCATATGATAAACAAGAAAGGCTCAAATGTTCATCTCATGAACTGAATTAAATGTTAGGATTTTTAAAGATATCACATTACTAATTTCATACTTCAATCTAAATCATTAAGTAAAAATTTTAAATGTATGGCTCAAGATGAATGAAAATGCATTGAATGCAAGGGGATTATTTCCTATTTATTTGTAATAACAATCTCGCTACTTTAAAGAACTTTAGAGTCATAGTATTTATTCTTCTTTGTTTCTCCTTCTTTATATATATATATATATTAGAATTCAATCATGAATGAAATAGGCACACATTCTATTTAAATTATTCAATATAAGAAATGAAAATAAGCATATGATTCTTCATCAAATGTTAAAAATCTTAACATTCAATATAAAACCTATAGAGATCATCTAACAATTTGAAATAATAAGAAAAGTGTTCAAAGGAGTAGAAAAAATTAATCACTCATAATGAAATGATATAGGCTCAAAAATATTCTTCCAAGGTAGTCTCTACTATTTGATTCTTAAATACCAATTTTGAGTTTCTCTCATTCTCGACATTCAAGCATGAAACATAAATTATGAATTAAAAAACCAATTCTCACAATAATCCATGACATGTTTAAGATATCAAATGAATAGTGCAAAGATTCAATCATTCATTTTAAATTAATTAAAAGCATGATAATTTCATATTAATATTTTTTAAAATGGACCTAAATATTCCTAAACAATAAATAGATTAAATAATTGCAAACACATGTTTAATAAAAAATTTAAAAATGCATAATTTTATATATAACACTACTACAATACATACATATAGTCTCGTACATTTAGCCTCGGTTTTTAAAAAAACCGAGACCATAGAGTTTTAACCTTGGTTATTTAAAAACCGAGGCCATAGACATATCTATGGTCTCGGTTATTTTAAAACCGAGACCATAGACATATCCTATGGTCACGGTTATTTAAAAACCGAGGCTATAGACATATCATATTAATTTTTTCTCCTTTAAATTTTATCAATTTTTTTTCTCTCTTTTTCTTTCTTTTTACACCAAATTAACACCAAAAAAATTTATCATTTTTTTTATGCTTCCCTTTTTTCCTCTTTTTTTTCTTTTTTCCTTTTTCCTTTTTCTTTCTTCCTTTTTTCCTTTTTCCCTTTTCCTTTTTTCTTTTTCTTTTTTTTCTTCTCTTTTTTTCTTCCTTTTTTTTCCTTTTCTCGGCTAGGGTTTTCCTACAGAGCATATATATATATATATATATACTTTCTTTTTAGAGATGGCCAGTCTCCAGTTGCCGCTCTAAGTCTCATCTCCCATCCGTCCTCGTCTCGCCATCCATCCTCGTCTCGCCGTCCTCGTCTGGCTGTTCTCGTCTTGTCGTCCTCGTCTCGCCGTTCTCGTTCCCTTGTTTCTTTTTCCCCCTCGCGTGCTGTGTATGTATTTCCTCATCGTGCGATTGATCTGCACTTCAAATTCACTCTAGCTGAGGTACGTATATTCAAATTTTGTTTATTAGGTAATCATCCCATGGATGGTTTGCGTCTTGTTTTCCCTCCTACTGCAACATCTGTTCTTTGTTTGCCAATATGTCATTATTCCTTGTTTTTTTTGTTTTGTCTCAGCGATGAACCCATTACTAAAAATTCTTGTTTATAATTTTTGGGATGACTTTGATCTAATTAATGGAACCCAGGTTTTAATTTTTGGGATATCATATCATTACTCTTTGTTTTAGTTTACATTGAAGCTGTAATCTCTAGTCATGTTGGCTTTTTTTCTGATAAATTTTTCTTAGTTCTCATTATGCTGGACAAGATCTAGATCCAAAGTTTAGAGCTGATGAACCTTGGAAGAAGGTATTTGGCCCTGTTTTTATCTATCTTAATTCTGCTCCAATGGGTGATAAGTGGTCTGAATTTATGGAATCCTATAGTTTAATCCTCAGCTGTTTAATCCTGAGAGAAGTAAATTCATTTTACTATTTGAGTTCTCATATAAATTCTTCTGTTATGATAAAAAAAATATAAGTTCTGTTGTTGATTATAATTTTTTTTGTTTATAATATTGTAGTGGCATTTTGCCAACAATTGATGTATTCTCTGGCCATATATTGGTAGGGGTAAGTTAATGCTCATTCTTCAATTTTCTTTTATTAGCTTTAGATGCAAATTTCATAATTCTTGTACAGTTGGGTTGGTTAAACGTGTGTTACTACTGGAGGCTGTTTATGATGTTCTTTGGCTTCAGTAGTAGGGTAAATACCCTTTAGCTCTCTCATTATGATAAGACTGTTTTTGATCACAAATTTCAACTCTTATTCTTGAATTTGGTTCCTATCCCAAGTATGGTATCTTATTTCATAATTTTGTTTGGTTTGTGCAGAAAGTATATATGTATTTCAGGGGGTACAAATGAGATTATTTGTTGTTGTGATCCAATTACCCTTCAAATTATATTATCTTTTCAGGCTGATTTTGCATATACATGCACATCTCCTTTTACAGTTGTTATCACTGTGAGTATAAGTTTGACAGGATAATGAGTACACCAAAATCCAAATACATATTAAGATATTAATTGTAGTGTTCCATCAACAACTGATGTTCTATTATAACTTCACATTTTTGGTTTAACATTCAAAATGAATGTTTTGATTGATATAGATATTTTTGTAGGGGTCTTCTTTATACGCATTCAAGGAAGAAATGGTCATATTGTCAACTTTACGAGGCAACCTTTTTCCTCTATTTGATCACCATACTCACCTTTTCTCATCCTCTCGTCTCCAAGGTAGTTTCTTTGTGGATTTTGTGTCCAAGTTCTATCTCTTATGAACTTAGAGCATTTTTTCTTTGAGTTGTAGAATCTGGGTTTTCTTTTATTGCAATTAAAGATTTATACTGTGATTTGTAAACAAGCTGCTGATCAATCATTGAAAGCCTATGAGGTAAACCAGATTCAACCTACAAGCTTCTTTTGCGCTTTATTTTTGTTATTTCTCTATCTACTTGTTCACAATATATGATACTCTGTCCTATTTGGCTCAGTTTGTAGATACAAGTGTGTTGTCACATTTGTCCTCCTTTTATTGCTTATAAGTGTTGGGACAATCTTTCTAGCTTATATCACCATCTTTGCACTGATCTATACATGAATGGAAAGGTCTGTCCTCATTCCATATTTGCTTCATCTTGGAATTTAGGTATTGAATTTACATTTTAGTTATATCAGTGCTAACTAAGTTTCTGGTGATACATTGATATATCAGTCCTCTGTGTGATAGGCTTCAAAATCCTCTGGTGATACATTTTAGCTTGCTTGCTATGCCTTATGCTATGTTAGACTATGTTTTGAGTCTATTGTGAACAGTTTTTATGGTTCATTCTTATTTTATCTACTGTTATTTCTATTGTACATTGTGTTTATGGTTCATTCTTATTTTATCTGTTGTTACCAGCGCAGCAGGCACACCAGGCACTAGGCGCACCAGGTGCACCCATGCAGCAGGCACACTCATGCAGCAGGCGCACCAGTGCACCAGCACCAGGCAGCAGGCACACTATTTTGAGTCTCAAAATAGATAAAAATAAATACTATACTCAAGTTATTTCTATTGTACACTGTGTGTATTAATTTTTAGTGTATAATAAACTCTATAATGTAATTATACTTTTAATTTTACTATAATATGATTTTTAATATTGTTTTTAATAAATTTATTGTAATTTATATTGATTTAATTTTTAATATTGTAATTAATAATTGTATTTTTTTAATTTATGTATACCCTATGACCTCGATTATCAGAAAAATCGAGGCCATAGGGTGTATCTATGGCCTCGGTTATTAGAAAAATCGAGGTCATATGGTATATCTGTGGCCTCAGTTATTAAAAAAACTGAGGTCATAGGGTGTATCTATGGCCTCGGTTATTAGAAAACCGAGGTCATAGGGTGTATCTATGGCCTCGGTTATTAGAAAAACCGAGATCATAGGGTGTACCTATTGCCTCGGTTCTTATAACCGTGGCCATAGATTTATGGTCGCGGTTAAAAACCGAGGCCATATGTACTTTTTGTAGTAATGTAACTTCTTTTCTTCTATCCCAAACCTAGAATCTACATTATCCCCAATGTATCAAATGTAAATCAAAGATAAAGAAGAAAGACAAAAGAAAAGTGAATTATTTTCTTAGCTCAATGTGATCAAATAGGTGATGTGGTTACTTCATGGTGCATCCATTATCTAACTCAATTATACACGTAGATAAAAACATTGTGTACTTATTAAAATCACTAAATAATAAAAATTATGAAAATAACACTTCTAAATAAAATAATCATTGTTTACATCAACATGAAATAAAAAAAAGTACAACAAAATACATTAAATTTGAAATAACAGAAAACAAAATAAAAACCAAAAATAGAAAAAAATAAAAGTTTATAAAAATAAAATATATGAAAATAAATGAATCCAAAACAAATTGAAACTCAGTCCTCCAACTCGTCCGGTTCTCCTTCATAACTCTACGAGGGCTTTGGTGGTCCAAAAACAAAATCACATCCTGAATTCTCGAGCGCTCTCACTTGATTATAATCAATTCCGAAATGAGAGAGATAACCTTTGCATCTCCAAGAGAGATTGTATGGATTCACTTAGAAATTGGTTCTGCCCACTTGTATATTCAGCGTCTTGAACATCTGCATAGAATTCCCAAAAAATTAACTCAACAGTGGCTTTTATATTCTTAACGAATTGTTTCCATCCAAATGCCGCTATTTTTTCTATAATCCTCACAAAATGATGATCTAGTCTAAGTTGAAACTCCATTCCCTTTTATACTATAAATTTTTTGTTACTCAGTGACTTTGTCAAACCTTAGTTTAGCAGCTACAACAGCAAATTTAGCTCTACCATATACTATGGGTATTTCCTCATCCTTTCCAGTATCATCAATGTTTCTTTTTGGGGCCATAATAATCAAGTTCTTAAACTAGGTATACATAAAAAATCTAGAAATTTTATTAACAAAATTCTAGAAATTAATGAAAAAATTTCCTCAAAATTGGCTTATACATCATATACATCTTGAAAGTATGCTCTCATTCTAATCCACCAGGGGGTTATTGTCTTGCTTTCATCATCATCAAACTCTACCTTCTCCCTAAAAGTTCCAACTTCATCCTCTGTATTTCTTTTTAAGTAATAACAATAATATATATCATTTTCAATTCAAATTTTAGTACTGCATTGTTTATTCTTATTTTATAAGTAAATATGTTACGAATGTAATGCAATTTCTTTAAAAAATTGAAATTAAGGAAAAATACCTTTTTTAAAAAATAAGAATTGTGGTGTAATTTTCTTTATACAACTCAAACTCGCATAATTGTAACTATAACTCAAACCTAAATCTTCGATGTGTCCAAATAGATTTTATGTCGTTGATACATGGACCAAGCTATATATGATTCAGAGGGGCATGTGCCCCTAACTTTGGCCAAAAAAAATATTAGTACTAATATTTTTGTAAGATTAGTTCCCCTTGAAAATATATTTTTCATTTCAAATTAATAATTGTTTAAATTTTGTCAATTGTTTGTCAATATTTGCGTAGATTTTACACTTTCTAAATATGATGTGTTGAAGATATAAAATTATGTCATATGGCTTCATATGAATGTTTTTTTATTTTGATTTGGGATTGTATACTAGATGATGTTACCAAATTTTGAATTCTGTTTTCTTTAAAGGTATAAAATTATGTCATATGGTTTCATATGAATGTGGGAGTTTAAGTACTATTATTATTATTATTATTATTTTCATTTTACATTTTTTTAATAAAAAAGGTGCTTTAAAAATTCATTTTCCCAAATTCTTAGTGTAAGTTTGAACTTTATAAAAAAAAAAGTTCCCAACGACGAACAACCAAATGAGAGTTGATATAAAAAATTGAGTTTCAGTCTTTACATGAGGTAACTTGATAGGTACATGCCCTTTAGTTAGCAAACTCAATTAAGTAATGATCTCTCTATTTTACTAAAGATCAAATGTTAATATTCAGGTTGATTTTATGCTTTTTAAATATGGCATGTTGAAGATATAAAATTATGTCATATGATTTCATATGAATTTTATTTTATTTTGATTTTGGAATTGTATGTTAGGTGATGTATCACCTAATTTTGAATTTTTATTTTTTTGAATTTATACTACTTTTTCGTAATGGATTCACATATAAATTCTTAGTTTCTTGATTATTTTTTTATTTTTAATAATTTTTTGAAAATATAATTAATGATTTTTTTAATTAGCAATTAATTTTCAGATAATTAATATTTATTATGAAAAATAAATATATTAATGAATCGCTCACCTATAGCATATTTCAAAACCTTGATAGAGCCTCACCTTGTTCGTGTTTCACTCCTTGTATGTTGTCAGAGATGTTGGGGGAAGAGGATGGGGTGTGCTCTTGAAGTAGTTATAGAACTCATCAGCTGTTGCCTTAATTTCAACTTCTGTTTCAACCTTACCATTTAGAGCTATCATTGAGATGATATTTCAGAACAACACTATTATAGCTAGTTTGTTCTTATAGTTAGAGATACTCTGTCTAAGGCAGAGTTTGAAAAATATTAATACATTTTTGCCTTGATCAATGTGTTAGATTACAATTTAATCCAGAAACGTTCAGAAAATCATACGAACATAAAATTTAAATACAATGGAAATAAAAATGAATTGAAAACATGCCTCCTATCATTGATCAAATTTCAACACTTACACGGGAATTCCAATAGATTTTCGATTTGATGCTCTCACACTTACTCTTTGCGTTTTGATGGTGTATATGTATGTATCAATGAGTAGTGAGAGGACCCAATGCCTTTATAAAGGTTCTTCCATCAAGCGAAACGTTAAGCGAAATTCTCTTGAGTAACAAAATACATGAATCATAGCGATAGGTCCTCTAAGAGCGAATATTATCTTCCATGTATTACATGTATTTAGTTTCTCAAGTATTATACTTTATGTGGTAACAAAATTTAATAAATAAATCCTATATTTATTCTTAGTCCAATAAAATATATATTTTCTCAAATAAATTAAGGTGCATATGAATATGAGAAAATATCACAATATATAAGAGTTTTATTAATAAATTGTATATATATACATTTACAAAGTGGAACCAAATCCTATTTTCTCTATATGATCCTTAAATTTCAGTAGTGGCATGCTTTTAGTCAAAGGATCAACAATCATCAACTCAATGTTAATGTGCTCAATAACCACTTTCTTTTCTTTCACACGTTCTCTTATGGCCAAGTATTTAATATTGATGTGTTTACTATGACTACCACTTTTGTTGTTCTTAGCCTAAACACAGCAGCTGAGTTGTCATAATACAACCTTTATGGCCTAGAAATAGAGTCAACTACTCTAAGCCCATAAATGAAACTCTTCAACCATACACCATGTGATGTGGCCTCAAAACATGACATGAACTTGACCTCCATAGTGGCAGTATCAGTCAAGGATTGCTTCGCACTTTTCCAAGACATGGCTCTACCGGCAAGCATGAAAATGTAACCAGATGTTGATTTTCGTGAATCAACATAACCAGCAAAGTCCGCATCGGAGTAGTCAATTACTTCTAGATCATCGGTTTGTCTATACATGAGCATATAATCCTTGGCTCCTTGCAGGTACCTCATCACTTTCCTTATAGCTTTCCAATGGTCAACACATGGGTTACTCTGATATCTCCCTACTCCTTAATTAATTAAACTATATAAATCACTTAAATATTAGTTAAATCCTTAGGCTAAATTATTGTATAAAATGATAAGCAATATTAATTTAATTCTAAATGTGAAAATATTATCTATCTTAAGATTGCATGTATGACAATAAATTATACAAGAAAAAATAAATAATATAAACACTAATTAAATCCATAAAGAGCCATTAATAATTAATTTCATTATGCATAAATTATTTAACCAAATTTTCATATGTATAATTAATTACAAAATTTACACATACAAATACCAAAACAAATAATTTAAACATAATGTATTTAAATAAATTTTAATGTACCCAAAAATTATTTAAATAAATATCATATGTATAATAAACATTCTACATATAACAAACCTAAGTTAAATAATTAATCACATTAAAATTATATTCGTATTTTTTTAAATAAAAATTGAATTTGAAATGCATATAAAATTATGCCAGAAACATAAAGGATAAAAGCTTGGTCATGGTTTATTACTCTACAACTGGGTTCTCTAACAACTTGGGAGGTAGTTTGTGAAAATTTTATGTGTAGGTTCTATTCCCATCAAAAGACTATTGATATAAGGATGAAGATAACAACGTTTTCTCAAATGGATGTAGAGCCCTTTCATGAAGCTTGGGAAAGATTCAAACTCCTTTTCATTCAATGTCCTCATCATAGCTTTCCATTATAGTTATAGAACCAATTATTTTATGATGGATTGACACTACAGAGTCAATACATGGTTGATAATGTTGTTGGAGGAGTTGTGGGAAAAGAGACTGCAAAGGAAACCTATAGTCTCTATGAGATGTTGGGTTCTAATTCCCAACAAAGAAGTACTAGAAGAAGGAGAGTAGGACTAAATGAAGTTGACTTTGGTAATGAAATTACCTTGCAACTTGTTGAATTGACTAAGAAAGTGTAACATCTCACTACCCACCAAATGCCAAATCAAAAGGTGTGTGAAATGTGTTTTTCAATTGGGCATGATGCTCATAATTGTTCATATACTTGTGATTCTAGTATGGATGCCATAGAGGAAGTAAATTCCTTTCAAAGGTATCATCCAAACATTAATAATCACCCTAACCATCATTGGACACCAAACAATTACCAAGCCTACACCCAATGTCAAACACTAAGGTCAAATAAAAACCACCCTTATCCACCAAATCAATCTTTTAAGCCAACCTTAAAGGATAACTTGAATGTTTTTATTCAAATTAGTCACGAAAACAAATTGATGAATAATCAAAGGTTGAGCACCATGGAAGCTTTGGTTGAAAGGATTGAAACTAAAATTGGTAAGCTAGTAGAACAAATGCAAAGGCAAGAACCATGAAAGTTTCCCAATTAACCTGAAAAAGTGAAGGATGTAAGAACCATTCGAAGTGGTAAGATAGTAAATACTAGTTTACCTGAAATCTCTAAAGATCTACCTTTTAGTTCAAATAACAAAGAAGGTGAAATTCTAGTTTCGTAAAAAGGAGAGACAAGTGATAAACTTGACAAACCTTAAAAAAAACTCATTGGGGGGTCATCTGACATCCCCAAAATTCAAAAGACAATAGAACCACACCAGCTACAAGTACCTTTTCCATGATAGCTGAAAGAATCCAAACAAGATAAGCAATTCTATGATCTTTTTAATATGCTTTCTAAAGTAAATATCAATTTACCATTATTAGAAGTAATCATGATTATGCCCTCCTATGCTAAGTTTTTCAAAGAGTTGAACACTAAGAAAAGGAGGTATGAACTTAATGAATGAGTAGTAGTATCAGAAATTTCTAGTGATGTACTTTTGCATTGACTTCCCCCTAAGTTGAAGGACCTTGGAAGTTTTATCATAAAGATAACTATAAGGGATAGAAAGGTCACTAAAGTAATGTTTTTTAGGTGCTAGTATAAACTTGATGCCCTACTCTATATTCTTACATCTTTATTTAGGAGATTTAAATCCCACAACTATGTACCTTCAACTTGTAGATAGTTGAGGATGTACTAGTACAGGTAGACAAATTGATAATACCTGTTGACTTTGTGGTTTTGGATATGCAAGAAAATCCAACCTTGGATAGAGAGCATACAATACTTATTGGTAGGCCATTTATCGCAACTACCAAGACTATTATTGATGTCCAAGATTTAAATTTGACAATGATAATCTTAGGAAAGATTTTTCATTTTAAAGTTTTTGATTCTTCACCTTTTCCTTCTATTTCTTCCATTGATGAAATATTCAATGTTGACCCTTTGGATAAGCTTATCCAAAACACCTTTTCCTAAACCAAAATAGAAGATAAGTTTGAAACTATTCTTACACTTGAAAAGGTCAAAGAAGATTTAGATGGGGAAACTAAGTGGTACCTTGAACAACTAGATAGTGATGAACTAATGAAAAAATCTAGTACACTCTTAAATCTACCTAGTTCCCCATCTAGTAAAGAGGTCAATCCACAAGGAGAAACTTATCCAGTGAAAATTTCTTCAACATTGACCAAAACCTAAGAAAAGGAACTTATAAAAATGCTTAAGAAGTTTAAGAAAGCCATTGGTTGGAGTATCGAGGATATAAGAGACATTAGTCCTACCATGTGTATACAAAAGGTCAACTTGGAGGATGGTGCAAAACCTATATGAGAGGCCCAAAGAAGACTAAACCCAAATATGCAAGAGGTAGTTACAAAATAAATTCTTAAATTGTTAAAAGAAGGATTTATGTACTCTATTGCTAATAGTAAGTGGGTTAGTTCAGTGCATGTAGTACCTAAGAAATTTGGGATAACAGTTGCTAAATATGACAAAAGTGAATTAGTACCCATTAGAATAATCACATGATGGAGAATGTGTATAGATGTCAGGAAACTGAATTTATATACTAAAAATGATCAATTTTCTCTTCCATTCATTGATCAAATGTTGGAAATATTAGTTAGGCATAAATTTTATTGTTTTCTAGATGGATTGTCCAGATACTATCAAGTACCCATAGCATTAAAAGATCAGGAAAAGACCATATTTATATTTTCTTTTTGGGACATTTTATTTTAGAAGAATGCAATTTGGGTTATGCAATGCCTCTACCACATTCCAGAGATGTATGACATCTATCTTCTAGGACCTGATGGAAATATTTATTGAGGTTTTCATGGGCGATTCTCTGTCTTTGGAAACTCATTTGATGATTGCTTACATATATTGACTTTGGTTTTAGAAAGATGCATTGAATGCAATCTAACCCTTAGTTGGAAAAAAAATCATTTTATGGTTCAACAAGGGATAATGTTAGGACATATAATTTCAAACAAATGTATTAAAGTTGATAAGGAAAAAGTTGAACTGATTTCCAAATTACCTCCCCATACATCCGTTAAGGGGATAAGAAGCTTCTTAGGACATGTAGGATTTTTACAAACGATTTATTAAAGATTTTTCTAAAATAATTCGTTCCTTATGTAAATTGTTATCAAAATATGTTTATTTTAATTTCAATGATGGCAAGATAGTTTACAATCACTTTGCCCCTATTTTTATGGCACCAAACTGGTCTTTACCCTTTGAAATAATGTGTGATACTTCTGATTATGCTATCGGAGTAGTCTTGGGGTAGAGAGTTGATAAGCATTTGCATGTAATCTACTCTACTAGAAAAACACTCAATGATGCCTAGATGAATTATACCACCATTGAAAAGGAAATCTTGGCTATAGTGTTTTCTTTAGAAAAATTTAGGTCTTATTTAGTAGGATCTAAAGTGATTGTGCATTCTGATCATGATGCTTTAAGATACCTATTAAGTAAATTGAATAACAAGCCAATATTAATCATGTGGGTCTTACTCTTACAAGAATTTGACCTAGAAATCAAGGATAAGAAAGGCAGTGAAAACTTAATAGTTGAACATTTGTCTATATTGATTTCTGACTTCAATTCTCTTAAAGATGAGACTAATGAAGATATAGGTGAAACCTTTCCTGATGCATAGTTATTTTCAATAGGTCCAAACCCATGATATGTTGATATTGTAAACTATCTTGCCATTGGTCTTTTGAGACCTAACATTTCAAATCAGGACAAGAAAAGGTTTTTTAAAACTATTAAGGACTACTTTTGGGATGACCCTTATTTATACAAGATTGGTCAAGATCAAGTCATCCGGAGATGTGTACATGAAGAAGAACATAAGAGCATTTTGAATTTTTGGCATAAACTTCATTATGAAGGCCATTTTGGTGGAGAAAAGATAGCCAGTAAGGTATTACAGTTTGGATTCTTTTGGCCCACTCTTTTTAAAGATGCTCATATGTTTTGATGTATGAGAGATTAACTTTATGGGTCCTTTTCCCCCATCCAATGGTTTTCAATATATTTTGGTTGCTGTGGATTATGTATCCAAGTAGGTAGAAGATATCCCCACTAAAACCAATGATGCTAATGTTGTGTAAAATTCTTGATGGATTCAATATTTAGTAGGTTCGAAACACCTAGAGCTATAATAAGTGATGGAGGTAGCCATTTTTGTAACAAAATATTTGATGGAGTACTGAAAAAGTACAACATCACACATAGAGTAGCTACTCCATATCATCCTTAAACTTTTGGTTTAATGAAAGTAAGTAATAGGAAAATCAAGGGAATTTTGGAACGTATCGTGTGTCCTTCAAGAAAGGATTGGGAAATCAAGTTGAATAATGCCTTATAGGCATACCGTACAGCTTACAAAACACCCATTGGGATGAGCCCTTACCAATTAATCATTGGGAAAGTGTGCCACCTTCCCATTGAACTCGAACACAAGGCTTATTGGGAAATTAAAGAGTTAAACATGGACTTAGATAAAGTAGGAGAAAATGGTTAGTCCATCTTAATGTGTTGGAAGAAATTAGAAACAAAGCCTATGAGAATGCCAAATTGTTAAAAGGGCGTACTAAGCGCTATCATGATAAGAGGCTAGTTCCTAAGACTTTTCACCCTAGAATGAAGGTTCTTTTATTTAACTCTTATTTGAGATTGTTTCCAAGAAAACTGAGATCAAGATGGGATGGACCATTCAAAATAGTCCAAGTATTTTCTCATATAGTAGTAGAACTATTGGATTCCAAGACACAAACAACATTCAAAGTCAATGGGCATCGTGTGAAGCCTTATTTAGAAGGATCACACAACACTGCCTAAATTGATTGCATATGGCTGAGTAATCCTTAGCACCACAATGATGCATCTTGCTAAGATGTTAAACTAGGCACTAGATGAGAGGCAACTCGTCATTGAAAGGTAATTTTATTTTATTTAGTTTGTTTTATTCATTTTTTTTCTTTTATGAGCACTTCGTTTATTTTATTGCATAAAATAATTGCTTGTTAAGATGTGTTAGAGTACCTGTTTGTATGATTCAAATATGATGTTGGATGCAACTAGCATTTTTTATCAAAATCCTTAACACATAAAGAAATTTGGCAACTTTTCTATCCCTTCTCTTTTACAATTTGTAATTTTTTACATTGAGAACAATGTAGATTTTAGGTTGGGGCGGTAGGATTTAAAAGTTACAAAAATTAGGCAATTTAAAACTTTTTTATAAACATGCCCTTATTTTGCTTATTTAGTTGTGTATTTTCACATTAATTGTTTCCTTTAATTTATTTGTTTCTTATATATCTATATATATATATATATATCTGTGTGTGTGTGTTGTTTTCTTTATTTGTGTATTTATGTAAATTAGAGAAGTGTTTAAATTTGTTTTTCACAAAAATTGATCATGTCTTAGAATTAAATTTAAACGATGAATAAGAATTTTTGCACTATTAGATTAATTTCCAAAAACATATTATGAAATAATGTGATAATTAGTTAGTTTTTGTCATGACTAGTATTTCTTGATAAGGTGTAGAAATTATATTAAACCCAAAATTGGTGTTTAAGAATCAAATAGTAGAGACTACTTTTGTGAGAAATATTTTGAGCCCATTATCCTTTTGTTCTGAGTGATAAATATTATTGTTTTCTACTCTAAACATTTTTCTTATTTTTTTCAACATTATTAAATGATCTCTATAGGAGTTAGCATTGAATGTTTGGATTTTTACATCTTAATGAAGTGTTATATATTTATTTTTCACTTGCTTAGATTATATGATTTAAGTAGAAATTGATAGTATATGTCTTTCTTCAATCATGCAAGACTTCTATTAAAAAAGAAATATATATATAGGGTTACCTATAAAAATACAAACAGAAAAGCCAAATACTAACCATTCACCATACCATATAAAAAAAGTACAATCTGTACATGGGTCCACTCTCTAAAAAAATGGATTCTCTTATAAAGAAAAAAGAATATAAAAGAAATAAAAAATATAGAGAGGAAAATGAATAGTATAATATATATACTATGACCCAAAAAGCCTAAACAATTGTGAGAAATAGTTTAATGCAAAAGAAAATATAGAAAGTAATTCCCTAAGAAGTTATTGCATTCTCCTATATTTTCTAAAAGGCATATTACTTGATATTTTTATTTATTAACTTTGATTGATGCATGAAAGTAATGTATAATATTTTATAAATCCTTACATTTGATTCCTTTCATGAGATCAACGTTAAAATAACACTTTGAGCCTTTCTTCTTTATACATATGCGATTTAGTGTTCTTGAGAGTATTGACTTGTAAGGAATAAAGCTGAAGCAAATTTGGATTTCTCACATTAAGTTTGGGTGAAATTAAATTCATACATTTTTTAAATAAAATATGAAAATGATTTTCAACTAATTATTATAATAAATCATGAATTTTTAGGAAGTTGAAATAATCTATGTTTAAGATTTTAATTATGAAATTTAAAAGAGAATATAAGTATAAGATATTTTTGTATTTCATTTCGTTATTTTATTTTAGTCTTTTTACTTTATTTTAAATTTTTGTTAAATTCTTATTTTATTTGTTTTATTTTGTTTTCATTTTTTGTTAATGTTTGTGCGTATCATTACTGAAAACCTTCACAAGACTTAAACTCGTACACTAGGGTAACCTAGGGGTTTAACGGCTTGTTGCATATGCTAAATGAAACAGTGTCAATCCACAGCAAGAAGTTGGTTACGGGTTGTGATGAGTGCTTAAAAAACACAAAATTTACCATGATTTAATGTAATTTAATCGATTAAATAGATTTATAATTGTATGATTTTATCATCTTTGTATATAAATATCTTTTCGAAATCACGATTATTTTTATTTTTTTTTGGTATTTTCATTCAAAAATAACTTAAAAGACTCGAAGAAAAATATTGGAGGCAATACATCACAAATCTGTTGAGAAAAAAATGAGAAAAAGTTAAAAAGATGAAAAAATTGAACAAAGTGGGTTAAAATGGTCAAAAATGTCAAAAGCATCTAAATTTCACGTGTAGCCCCATTCACGCCAAAGTCCCGCTTGCACCAGCACTCCCAGCACACCCCAAACATAGCCAACACATGCCCAAAATACTTCCACATCTTTTCTTGTGTGTGCCAGCACACGCTTGTGCTTGTCTCGTGCATACCAAATGCACATCTACTATAAATCTCGCACCCAACACATGTGCTAGCCTGTCCAAATGAGTCAAAAATCAATTTTTGAAATATTTTCCCACCTTTTTTGGCCTTTTCTCACCTATTAAAAGACTATGTCCCCCATTATAAAAATCACATTCTCAACTCTTTCTCTTTCTAAATTTCTCTCTCTAGAAAATTTTCTTATTTTTTTTAGTTTTTAGTTTTAAAGTTCTTCTCTTTTTGAGAAGAACTAGCTATGATTTTATAGATTTTTAGTTTTTGATTCAATAAACGGAAATGTAAATTCGTTTGGAGGTTTTCCAGCTAATATAATTAGCAACAAAGTTCTATAAGGAATCTTTTGAGGTATAATTTTAAAATGAATTCTTTACAGTAAATTTTAATGTTTTATTCTTATATGTTATGTTTAATTTCTCTATGATTAAATTTAACATGGCTGGACCACCTTGATTTTCATTGTTAGTTCAAGAGAAATTTGATTGGTTTCTCTATCTTAGGTTGTATATGTTTGAGTATGGGTTTCCTTGGTCGTTTTGATTATTGGCATAGTTTACTACTTTGGGAAAGTTATCAAACGCCTCAATAAAATGAGATTCATTGCAATAATCACACACTATGAATGGAGTTTGTACCATATTTACCACCATATTGCCACCATCCAACTTCTTAGTTAAACCTAATAGTAAAGCCTTTGTTTGAGTTTGCAATGTTGCTATAGTGTCCACATCTACTACTCCAGCTACTCTTCTTGGGTTGAGAGCCTATCCATAGGCCATAGGTAATTGTTGGATTCCATCTTATCAAGTAGTACAAAAACTTCCTCTTTAGTTTTACACATTAAAGCTCCTCCAGTTGTAGCATCAATTATTGCCTTGTTTGCGCCATTAATCAATAATTGGATATTTACACTTGCAACCAAGTAGGAAGACCATAGTATGGGAATCTTATTAATATCTCTTTGTAGCATTTTCAAGCTTCATAAAGTGACTCCCCTTCAAATTTTTAAAAAGAGGTGATGCCGTTTCTAAGCTTAGATGTCTTTAAAGGTGGGAAGTATTTTGCCAAGAACTTTTTGGGCCAATTGATGCCATATACTGATTGATCCAGCTGGTAGTGATTGTAATCGAGCCTTAGCTTTGTCCCATTTAGGTGAATTATTTCCTTTTCATTACTCTCTTTATCCACTAGTTCCTCCGCATCCTTGTTAATTTCTTGTTTCTCCTCATCCTTTTCTGTCTTATGTTCCTATTCTAGAGCTTTACCACTCCTCAAGACTATGGCATTGCACTGGTCCTTACCTTCTCTTCATGGGTTTACAATCATGTCACTTGGAAGGTTAACTTGAGGCCTTTGACTTCTAACCTAAGCGAGTTGCCCAATTTGGTTCTCCAAATTTTGAATTGAAGCCTCGTGAGTGGACACTTTCATATTTATCGATTGGATGAAGTCTTTCATCATCCTCATTAAAGCATTTTTATTGTTCTCAATAGGTGGCCTCATCTCTTGGACATGTAATTGTTGTGGTTGTTGAAAACCAGGTGATGGAAATGATTAATGGTTGAATTGATTACCACCTTGACTATTGTTATTACGCCAAGAGAAATTTTGATATTGTCTCCATGATGAGAAAAACTGGAATCATCAATCCTGCCAATACTTTGGTTTTATATTTATAAAACTTTTACAAGTGCATGAATCATTTCATAGAAAATGATACGTATACTTCCAAGATCGATCTAAAAAAGAAATGTATGTGGTTTTTAATTTATTAATCAAACTTTTAAAAATGAAATTAAATCCTAAACATCCTCTCATGATAGTTTGGGTTTTTGTGTTTCTAATCTAATAACATAAAAATAAATGTAGATATGGATTCAATAAACATGTATGAAAATTTTATCATTTATAATAGTGAGGTATTTATGGATATAATAACTAAGTTAATTATACTTGCTCATAATATTTAGGTTATTAAAGATATAAATTGATATTTATTGATTCTCTCTTTTTTATACGAATAACACCTTTGGTGGGGTTAGATATTCTTTGTTAATTAAACAAATCAATTAACATCTATGAGTGGAGTCGATAACTAATTTGGTTAATTAAATTAATTTTTTTTGTAAGAGATTGTAAATGAACCATTTAAATTCCACCTTTGGTGGGGTTAGATAGTTTAAACTTTATTCATGGTGTCCAAATTAAACCTAAGAATCTAATTATCCGAGTACTAACTTTCAAGTTTTAAAACCATTACTCAAAACATGTTGTCAATACATTTTCAGATAATTCTTATAAAAACTTTTGAAATAGAGCTTCACTCTAACTACCGGGCGATTGTACCAACAAATAAAGAGCACTACTCTAAATCAGATCGGATAACTAAATCTCAAAATCTAATTTTCAGATTTAAGTTTGTAATGAAAAATAATATATTTCTTTCTAACATTCTTAATATAAAATCTTGAATAAAAAAAATTAATTCATTTTATAGATTTTTACCTATTTAATATTTCACAAGCATAACAACGTTATAATTATATCATGTTTTGAAACAGCCAGCAATGTTACATTTAATAAAAAACAAATTAAATATAACATATAAGAATAAAACATAAAAAATAATTGTAATGAAAATAAAATCCATACAGTACTTTGATGTAATTTTGTTCTTGGAAAACCTACAAACCAATTTACATTTTCATTTATTGAATCAAAAAGCTAAAAAATTACAAAAACATAACTAGTTCTTCTCAAAAAGAGAAGAACTTTAAAATTAAGAAAAACTAAAAAAAAACTAAAAAATATAGAGAAAGAAAGAGATAAGAAGATGTTTTTAGGTGTATTTTGAAATGGAAGAGATAGGGGTATTTATAGGTGAGGAGAGGATGAAAAAAATGGGAAAACAATGATTAAAAAATGGTAAAAATGCGTAATAGGTGGATCATGACATCATTTTTTATGCAGAAAGGACAAGTGCTGACATCATCGACATGTGGGGCGCGGTTGGGCGCAATGGTGCGCGAGCTTAGGAAGATTAGCACTCAGACTTTGGAATTGTTAGGGAGATGTGCGCAGGCTTCAGCGTTTGTTTGGGCATGGCTGGGCACGTTGCGTGCATTTCTCGGCATAGTTAGGCGCATTGCACACATTGCTCGGCACGGTTAGGCAGTTGTGCGTGCGATTTCATCCTTTTTGACCCATTTTGTCCAATTTTTTCCATCTTTTTTACTTTTCCTCATTTATTTTCTCAATATATTTGTGATGTATTGCCTGTAGCATTTTTCTTCGAGTCTTTAAGTTATTTTTTAAGCAAAAATACCTAAAAATACCCTTGATTCCGGAAAGAAAAATTTATATAAAAATATGATAAAATCATATAAATATAAATATTTTTAATCAATTAAAGTATATAAAATCATGACAATTTTAGTAATTTTTAAACACTCACCACAACTCTCAACCAACTTCTTGGTAGTCCCTTAGCAAGAGAAGCGATAAAAACTAAAAATTAAACTATCCTAAATCACTTCTGTGGATTGACACCGTTTCATTTAGCGTATGCAATAAGCCTTTAAACCCCTAGGTTACCCTAGTGGACCAAATCACTTCTGTGGATTGACACTGTTTCATTTAGCGTATGCAACAAACCTTTAAACCCCTAGGTGGTACTAGTGGACGAGTTTAAGTCTCGTGAGAGTTTTTGAGTAATGATACCCACAAACATTGAACTAAATGTAAAAATTAAAAGAAATAAAAAAAATAAAAAAATAACAACTCAAAAAATAAAATTACAACAAAATCAAATAATAACTTAAGAATAAAAGAAAAGAAAACAACATGAAACATAACACAAAAATGTCTCATACTTTTTAATCTCCTTTATGATCATAATTAAAATCTGAAGCATAAGTTATTTTAATCTTCTTAAACAATCATGATTTATTATAATCATTATTCAAAAATAATTTTTATATTTCATATAAAAAATGTATCAATTTATTTTTACCCAAATTTAGTGTCAAGAATCTGAATTCGCTTCGACTCTATTCCTTACAAGTCAATACTCTAAAAAACATTGATTCTTATGGGTTCAAACACTAATACTAATTTATATGCGAAAGAGTTTATGTATAGAAATGAACTAATATGTTCGCATATGTATTAACAATAAAGACTCAAAGTATTATTTTTAATGTCGATCTTATGAAAGGAATTGAATGTATAAATTATAAAGATATCATATATAAAAATTATTTTCATGCATATAAATCAAACTTATTAAGGAAAAATTTCAAGATATATGCATTTTACAAATGAAAAAAGTGCAATGAATTTTTAGAGAATTACTTTCTTTATCTTTCTTTTGTAATTAGCCTTTACTCACAACTTTGTAGTCAATGTGAGTTATAGTATGTAGATTATACTATATATTCTTTCTCTCTATTTGGTGAGTGGTTAATTTTGTGGCTTTTCTGTTTGATTATGGTTTAGGTAACCTCATATATATCTCTCTTTTTTATAGCAGTCATGCATGAATGAGATAAAATCATATATATTATCAATTTCTACTTAAATCAATTAATCTAAGAAAAAAAGAATAATAAAAAATATACGACACTCTATTAAGATGAGAAAAAACATTCATACATCCAATGCTAATACTTATAGAGATCATCTAACAATATGAAGAAATAAGAATTGTGTTTGGAGTAGAGAAAATATATTTTATAGAATAAAGGAAATTGGGCTCAAATTATGTCTCACAAGGATAGTCTCTACTAAAACAAATCTTATCAAGAAATACTAGTTATGACAAAAACTAACTAATTACCAAAACAATACTTCATGATATGTTTTCAAAAATTAATCTAACAGTTCAAAAGACTTAGCTATTTACTTAAATTTGATTTAAAGAAATGATAAATTTTTGTGAGAAAAATTTTTAAAACTAATTTTAAAATTCTAAAATTTACTAAACCACACAAAGAAAATAAAATCAAACACAATAAAAATGAAAATGTGAATTATTTTTATTTTTTAAAATTGTTAAATTTTTTTGAAATTATGCATAGTAACTTTTCACCACCCCAACCTAGAACTTACATTGTCCTCGATGTAATAATTGTAAATTAAAGATAAAAAGAAAAGAGAATAAAAATTACCTATTTCTTGAGAATGTGCAAGTAGTGATGGAGAAATGCAGGTGCATCCATCATATTCATCATTAGAGTCCACATAAAAGATCGTTGTGAACTTCTAACATCTCAACAAATAATTTTACCTTTAACAATTCTAAAATTATTCACATGCATTTAAACTAAAATAAACAATGAAAATTAAATAAATAAAACAAATAAAAGAAAATTACCTAAAATAATGGGTTGTCTCCCATCCAGTGCTTAGTTTAATATCTTAACAAGACGTAACTTGTGGGATTTCATTTTAAGTAAACTCAATGTCTCCACATCATTGAGTCAATCAAACCTACAGGTAGAACAAGTTTGTCTACCTATACTCTTTTAATCATGCCCTATGAATTTTCAAAATTTTATGTATTTTAAAACTAGAGACATGCTTGTGGGTTTTAGATAACTCACATCTAGGTGCAAGTCAAATAATTAAGGCAACAAAGCACAGTTATACCTAGATCTAACAAAGCAACTACTTCCTTAGATAGTAATTAAAACTTTAAAATTTTGGAGATAGTTTCAGAATGTTTTTTTAGTACAATTTCTAAGTTAACTAACATAATCAGTATTAATCAAGAGTGCTCCCAAGAAAGAATGGTGGTGAAAATGCTCTTTAAAAACCATCCTCCTACAAAAAGTAACGTTCCCATAAAAGACTAGTGGTACAAAGGCTTCCAAGAACTAGTCTCCAAGATAAAACTCCCTTAAATCTTTACTTTTCATGCTATTAAAATTAAGTTAATTAAGTTAGTAAAATTAAGTTAATAAAAAGGTAAGTTAATTAAGTTAGTAAATTACGTTAATGAAAATATAAGTTAATTAAGTTAATAAATTAAAATCTAGTTAATTAAATTAATAAATTAGTTTTTATTTTAAAAAAAATAACTTAAAAAAATAATAGAGAATAAAAAATTCATTAAAGAAAAAAAGAATAAATTAAAAATTAAACAAAAATTAAAAGAGAATAAAAAAATTAAAATTAATATTAATATGAAAATAAAATTAAAATAAAAATTGAAAATTGAAAATAATAAATTTTTTATTCATTTTTATATATTTATATTTTTATTATTTTTTTCGTAATTTTTTTTAATTTTATAAAAAAAAATTTTATTCTAATTACCGGGCAATTGTATTTAAAAATAAAAGAGCATTACACTAAATCGGACTAGATAATTGAAACTTAAAATCTAATTTTGAGATATAAGTTTGTAATGAAAAATAATATATTTCTCTATAACATTTTTAATATAAAATCTTGAATAAAAACAAAATCGATTCATTTTATAGATTTTTACGTATTTAATATTTCACAAGCATAACAAAGTTATTATTAAATCATGTTTACAAACAGCCAATAATGTTAAATTTAATCACAAACAAATTAAATATAACATGAAAGAATAAAACATACAAAATAACTGTAAAGAAAATAAAATCCTTACTGTATTTTGATGTTAATTCTGTTGTTGGAAAACCTCCAAACGGATTTACATTTTCATTTATTGAATCAAAAAACTAATAATTTACAACAACATAACTAGTTCTTTTAAAAAAGAGAAGAACTTTAAAACTAAGAAAAACTAAAAAAACTAAGAAATATAGAGAAAGAAAGAGATAAGAGGATTTTTTGGTGTTTTTAGGTGTATTTTGTAATGGAAGAGATGATTTTCTTTATAGGTGCAAAGAGGGTGAAAAAGTGGGAAAATGATAAAAAAATGGGAAAAATGTGTAATAGGTGGATGATGATATCATCGTTTATGAAGAAAGGACAGACACTGATGTCATCGACATATCGGGCGATGCACGCAAACTTTGGCGTTTGTTCAAGCGTGGCTGGGTGATGATTCTATGAAAATAGAGTTATTAGAACATTGTTTTACTTAATATTTACTTATTTTATTTAATAAATAATATTTTTATCGCCAAAAAAATTAAAATATAAACTTTTTAGTGAAAATGGATGAAAATATAATTTTTGGGATTTTTATGGATTTTTTATAAATATTTAACGCTAGACCAATAAGAAGCTTCCACATGGCATACCACGCAAGCAAAGGAGCTGACTGGGCAAACCACGTAGACGCCATGTGAGCATAAAGGACGAATCACGTCGCATCGCTTGTGAGGAGGACGAAGTACGCACCATGCGTCAGTACGGCATTCAATCTGAGTTTGGAAGTCGATCATTGTGACATGCCACATGTCACCACGCCATTACTCCGCGCGTTCCACCTATGTGCCATGCCATCTGTTTTCGCAAATCACATCACGCCACGTGTTACTGACTCAGCAAGCGTTGAATTTGACCAATCTCCCTTGCCACACGTCCTCCTTGATTCTCCCAATGAATTTCACCCTACCATGTGTCGCGCTGTGATTGAATGAAATTGTCAATTTTGCTTGTTTTGATCGTAGCCCTTGATATAAAGCTGATCAAACGGTCTAGATTATACCTGACCTTTATTTAAGTTCCTAATTAGTCCATAAACCCTAATTAGCCTCTATTAGCATAATTTTTTGTCTTGATTCTTTTTTTTCTTCTACTCTTTTCTTTATCAATTTTATGTCTTTCTTTATGAAAAATATGAGGTTTATGAACACAATTATATGTAATTAGTTTATTAATCTAGGGATCTTATGAACCTAATTTTCACCACGTGTTGATATAAATTTTTACCCCAATTATAATTTTAATTTAATTATATTATTTAAACTGATTTTTATGCTATTAATTGTTTGGCCAATAATTTATCTATAGAGACAATTAAATAAATTTGAAAGAATTATTTAATTATTTGTATTGATTAAATAACATGCATAATTTCTAGGTAGAGATGTATGATTCTTATGTATGTGATACATAATTGATGAACTTCATGAGTAGTATGAAATTAATTGGCATGATAGTGTGATTAAATTAATTACTATATGGTGTGTAGTTTACTTGATAGAGGAATACATGCTAGATTAGACTCAATTGATCATTTAATTAATTGATATTATATTAAAGAGATTTTAACTATTCACATGTTTAGAAAATTGGAGGATTAAATATTTCTAGATATTTTCTCATATATCTTTTTAGTCACAAAATCTTATTTAATTAATTATTGCTATTTAATTTTAGTTATTTTAATTTTACTTCCTTAAAATATAAAAACACCAAAAAAATTGATTTTTATTATTTTTTGTTTTAAAAATTAGTTTCTTATAAAATAATCTCCATGAGAACGATCTTTACTTATTATCATATTACTTGTTACGATACGTGTACTTGCATATTTATTACACACACTTCGTGTGTGGCAATCAAGTTTTTGGCACCAATTCTAGGGACTATTAATATTATAAATTAATATGTTTTTATTATTATTTTTATTTTAGTGATTTTTTATTTTATTTTCTTTACTTTAATTTTAATTTAATTTATCTATTTTATTTTACTGAATTATTTATTTATTTATTTTAATTAATTAATTAATTTTATTTATTTATTTATTTATTTATTTTGTAACTTTAATTTATTTATTTTGTTGATTTTTTTTAAAAAATTATTTATTATTTATTTTTAATTTAAACATCATTTAGTGCTATTAGAAACATAGAGTAGAAAATGGCTAGTAATAATTATCCATGACTAATGAATGAAATAATAGCCACAAAAAGAGTAGGTAGAATGCATGAGATAAATGATATCATGGCACTTACAACTCAAGTGTCCTCTTTGGAAAATCTTTTGATGGTTCAAAACTCGCCAGCAAATATAAACCAGGTCCAAGATTCGATTGTGTCTTGTGTGTTTTGTGATGGAGCCCATTTGTTTGATAATTGTCCACATAATCCTAAATCGATATTCTATATGGGTAATGTGAATCAAAACAATAATTCATACTCCAACACAAACACATATAACCTAGGATGGAGGCAACATCCAAATTTTTATTGGAATTACAACAATTAAGGTGGTAATCAATTCAACCATCAATCATTTTCACCACCTAGTTTCCAACAATCACAACAATTACAAGCCCAAGAAAAGAAGCCACTTACTGAGGACATTACAAATGCCTTAATGGGGATGATGAAAGACTTCATCCAATCATTTAATAAAAAAATGTCAACTCAAGAGGCTTCAATTCAAAATTTGGAGAATCAAATGGAACAACTTACTTAGGTTATAAACCAAATGCCTCAAGTTAACCTTCAAAGTGATACAATTGTAAACCCAAGAAGAGAAGGTGAGGACCATTGTAAATCATTATCCTTAAGGAGTAGTAAAACTTTAGAGTAGGAAGATGAGACTAAAAAGGATAAGGAGGACTATGAGACTAAAAAGGATAAGGAGGACTATGAGACTAAAAAAGATAAGGAGGAATTAGAGGATAAAGAGAGTAATGGAAAGGAAATAATTCATCCAAAAATATAGCAACCTCTACAAACCCACTATTCCTTTCCCTCAAAGACTACAAAAGCAAAAGGCATATATGCAGTTTTCAAAATTGCTTGAAGTATTCAAGAAGTTGCACATAAACACATCATGTGTAGATGCATTTGGACATATGCCTTCCTATGCCAAATTTCTGAAGGACATATTTTCTATGAAAATGAGACTTGGAGATAATGAAATAATAACCTTAACTGAAGGTTGTAGTGTCATTCTTGTTAGAAAACTACCCCAAAAGTTGAAAGATCTAGGTAGTTTTGACATTCCTTATACAGTTCAGAACATCCACTTTAAGAAAGCATTATGTGACTTGGGTTCTAGCAATAACCTTATGCCATTATCGGTCATCAAGAGATTAGGGGTTAGTAAAGCCAAACCCACTTCAATAATATTACAAATGGTAGATAGATCAATTAAGAGACCTCAGAGTATCGTAGAATATTTGCTAGTAAAAGTAGACAAATTCATCTTTCTGGTGAACTTCATTGTGCTAGACATGCAAGAAGACCGTGACATTCCTATCATATTTGGTCATCCATTCTTATCAATTGGAAGAACACTCATTGATGTACAAAAAGTTGAACTTACAATGAGAGTGCAAGATGAACAAGTAATGTTTAAAGTTTGTAAAGAATCTGAACCCCCTAATACTGATAATGCTAATGAATGTTTAAGGATAAATGTTACTGTTTATGGAAGTACCTTAAAAGAATCTATTGAGTTGTCCACACTTAAGATGGTTACATATGATACTATGAACAAGGACATAAACTCACTAGAAAATAACTCAACCTATTATAACTTTGAAAGTATGGCATCAAAGGTTGATATTGCCAACAATGTGAACTTTTTAGTAGACGCACCTCTCATGTATGTATCAAAGGAAATTATGGAAAATTTTGAGATATGATCTAAGTTCAAATCATCAATTGAAGAGCCACCAAGTTTAGACCCTACACTTTTAACCTTCTATCCCCAGTCAAGTATGAAAGTGAAAGAGTCCAATCGAGAGGTGAAAAAGCTATTAGAAATAAATAAATTGGATGAGTTATGGTGGAGTACTTATAAGAATGCCAAAAAGTTAAAAAAGAAAAAAACAATATATGGCATGAGAGAAGAATGAAGCACCGTATTTTCAAGCCAGGACATAAAGTATTATTCAACAAGTCAAGACTCAAACTATTTCCATGCAAACTCAAAAGTAAATGGACACAACGTGACGTTATTTTACAAAAGCAAACTCAAACTGTCTAGTCAAGGATGTTAAATGTGACGCTGGTTGGGAGGAAACCAAACGTTATTTTACTTATATTTTCATTGTTTTTATTTTTTAGATGAATAAATGTGGAGAGCAATGGCGCAACAAGAATGAGCATTTTAGCAAAAGATGTGGATTTCAGCGACAAATGTGGTGTTCTATGATTAAGGGAGTTTTTTTTCTTCTACCTTTTCATATTTATATATGCACATTGGGGACAATGTGTAATTTAATTTTGGGATAGGAAACTTCATTCTCTACATTAGTATTTAGTATGCATTTTAAATTTTTAGGGAAATTGTTTTTTGGATGTTTTTAATCATGATTTGGGTAGAAATTGATAAATATATGGAAACTAAATGCATGCATGCTTGATATGAAACATATGAACTCAATGATAAAAATTGGTTGTCATGACTAGGATAAAGAATGTAACATATTTGTTAAGATATTTACATTAATCATGTGATATGTTGTTAGTTTTTATTGGATTGATTCAAATTTGTATGCATATGTTCATGATTGATTTTAGTGTTCTTATTGAGAGAAATATTTTGTGAGTTATACGAGTTGATGAGATCTACCAAGTTTTAGAATCTATTTGATCATCCCTTGAGGCAAAATCCTAAATAGTAATTAGCAAGAGAAATGATTTTGGCCTTATTTGGATCGATTGAGCCTTTCAAGCTAACCATTGTTAATATCTTTAGTCCCTCATTTGAGCCTAATAATGAACCTTTCATATCTGTAAGCCATATTTAATGCCTAACTAATAAGTATTACCTTTACTCTTTCACCTTTAGCTTGTATGAAAATAAAAATGCAATCATGTGTTATGCTTTAGAGTAAGATGAAATGTAATGCATCCTATAAAAAGAAGAAGCAAAACTCACAACACAATTATCCCTCTAAAGAAAAACAAAATATAATTGAAAATAAGTTTGGGTGTTGTAAAGTTACAAAAAAAAAAAGAGAAAAGATATGTGGAATAAAAAAAATATGAAAATAATGTCAAAAGAGGGTGCACTAAAATATCAACTAAAATATGGAACGTGGATTGATGAATATGTGAACCTTTTTATCATAGACTTGTACGACTTTTGAGAGGAATAGTTTTCGTGAAATATGCATATACTAATAGAAGTATATTTATGAATATACTACCCAAGTTAGTTTATTTAGTTATACTTAGCTTTACTTAGGACAAGCAAAGATTTAAGTTTGAGGGTGTGATGACTCTATAAAAATAGAATCATCAGTGCATTTGTTTTACTTAATATTTACTTATTTTATTTAATAAATAGTATTTTAATGGCCAAAAAATTAAAATATAAACTTTATAGTGAAAAGAGGTGAAAATATAATTTTTGGAATTTTTAACACATGATCAATCAAAAGCTACCACGTGGCATGCAACGCAAGCAAAAAAGTTGACTAGGCATGTGATGAGGACAAAACACACACCACGTGTCAGCACAGCATTCAATCCGAGTTCGGAAATCGGTCAACATGACATGCCACATGTCACCACGACATTGCTCTATGCGTTCCACCCACCCAATTATAATTTTAATTTAATTATATTATTTAAACTGATTTTTATGTTATTAATTATTTCGCCAACAATTTATCTATAGAGGTAATTAAATAGATTTGATAGAATTAGTTAATTGTTTGTCTTGATTAAATAACATACATAGTTTCTAGACAGAGATGTACAATTCTTATGTATGCAAGCTATAATTGATGAACTTAATGAGTAGTATGAAATTTAATTGGCATGAGAGTGTGATTAAATTAATTACTATATGGTGCGTAGTTTACAAGAGAGAGGAATACATACTAGGTTAGACTCAATTGATCATTTAATTTATTGATATTATATTGGGGGGATTTTAGCTATTCGCATGTTTAGAAAATTGGGAGATTAAGTATTCCTTGATATTTTTTCATATATCTTTTTAGTCACAAAATATTATTTAATTAATTATTGCTATTTACTTTTAGTTATTTTAATTTTGCTTCCTTAAAATATAAAAACACAAAAAAATTGATTTTTATTATTTTTTGTTTTAAAAATTAGTTTCTAATAAAATAATCTCAGTGGGAACGATCTTTAATTGTTATTATATTGCTTGTTACGATACGTATACATGCGTATTTATTATACACACTTCGTGTGTGGTGAACACTTGGTAGTGGCATGCGTGATTTTGTCTTTTTTGACATTTTGACCCATTTTATCCAATATTTTCCATCTTTTTTACTTTTCCTCATTTATTTTCTTAATATATTTGTGATGTATTTTCTCTAGTATTTTTCTTTGAGTGTTTAAGTTATTTTTTATGCAAAAATACTTAAAAAATAATAAAAATATCGGTGATTCCGAAAAGACAAATTTATATAAAAATATGATAAAGTCATGTAAATATAAATCTTTTTAATAAATTAAAGTACATAAAATCATGATAGTTTTAGTACTTTTTAAGGACTCATCACTCTATCCTGGGTTATATGTGTTCGAGTATGGATTATTGTTTTGATTCACATTACCCACATATCATATGGATTCAAGATTATTTGGCCAATTATAGCTCCTTCACAAAACACACACTATACTCTTGAATTTTGGACCTAGTTTATATTTGCTGTCAAGTTTTAAGCCTTCAAAAGATTAACCAAAAATAACACTTGAGTTGTAAGTGCTGTGATATCATTTACCTCGTGCACTTCGACTACTCTTCTTGTGGTTGTCATTCTGTCCATTGACCATTGATAATTATTGCTAGCCATTTTCTCAAGTAAATCATAAGCTTGATTGTAAGATCTAGCTAGCAAAGCTACATTAGTAGATGCATCAACAATAGTTCTTGTTTAGGCATTGAGACAATTGTAAAAAGTATCCATTTGAATCCAAGAAGAAATACCTTGATAAGGAAACTTCCTTAGCAATTCCTTGAATATTTTCTATGCTTCATATAAAGATTCTCCTTCATATTTTTGGTAGGAAGTAATGTCATTTATAAGTTTGAAATTCTTTGTTGGTGGGAAGTATTTCATCAAGAATTTTTTTGCCAAACCATTCCAAGTTGTAATGGAATTAGGTGACAAAGAGTTTAGCTAAGCTCGAGCATGGTCTTGCAAAGAGTAAGGGAACAATCTAAGCCTAAATGCCTCTGTCACACCACTGAGCTTAAATGAATCTACAACTTCAATAAACAATCTGAGATAAAGATGAAGATCCTTTGTTGGGAATCCGCTGAATTGTCCAACTATTTGTAGCATTTTAAACATCATTGGATTTAACTTAAACTAATTAGCTTGAATGTTTGGCTTGGTAATACCTGGATTCAGCCCTTCCAATGTAGGTCTTGCATATTCATTCATTTTTTTATCTCTATCATCCATCAAAACCATTTGATTGTTCAAGTTTAGCTCATTATTGTTTATGTTTAATGGATTAGCCCTTTTTTTTTTCTCTTGGGTGACAATTTGTTGTTTCCATATTGACCTCAAAGTACGCTCAATTACATGATCCAAAGGTAAGATTTCTCCCTCTCTACTCATGTCATAGACTCAACTATGTTTCTACGATACTAAAGGAGATTTCTAAATAAAAACTAAATGAAAATTAAAAAATATAAATTAATTAATAAATTAATTAAAGTTAAAATAAATAAATAAATAAAATAAATAAATTAAAATAAATAAATAGATAAGTCAGTAAAACACAAATTTATTGTGCTTAGGAAAATCTTTTAGTTCTAAGTTGGATGAAATGGCCTCTTTCCTAGGTGTGGTACTAGGTAGCTCTAAAGGTTTACTAGGATTTCCTATTGCTTTAGTATTATCTAGTAATTTATGGTACCCCTTAGTTTCCTTATCTAAATATTCTTCTACCTTTTCAATAGTTAAAGCAATTTCTAATTTATTCATTGCATCTTGCAGAAAAGTGTTATTTGCAATGTTATGTATTGAATCAACATCAAATCATTCATCAATGGTAGAGATAGAAGGAAAAAGTGAAGATTCAGTAACTTTAAAATGGATAGTCCTTCCTAAGACTATCATTTTAAAATTCCCATCTTGGACATCAATAATAGTGGCCATAAATGGTCTACCAAGAAGTATTGTATGATCTTTGTCGAAGGGGTTTTTCTCCATATCCAGAACCAAAAAATCAAAAAATTATTACAAGTTTATCTACACGTACAAACACAACCTCAACCATGCCCTTTAGTTATTTAATAGATCTATCCACATGTTGAAGGAACATGATTGTAGGTTTAAGGTCTCCTAAACATAACTGTAGGAAAATAGAGTATGACATCAAATTTATACTAGAAACTAAGTCTAGCATTACCTTAGCCACCTTTCTATCTCCTATAGTGTTGTTTATGATTAAACTACCTAGGTCTTTCAACTTTGGGGGTAGTTAGTGCTGGAGCATAACATATAAATTTTTGATACCACTACTCTTTCATTAAGCTCATATCTCTTTTTCTTAGTGTTTAATTCTTTAAAGAACTTAGCATTGAAGGGCATATTTTGATCACTTCTAATAAAGGTAAATTTATATTAATTTTAAAAAGAATATTAAATAGATCAAAGAATTGCATATCTTGTTTGGATTCTTTTATTCGGTGTGGAAATGGTATTGGTGGCTCGTGTGGTCCTATTGTCTTTTGATTTTTGGGGAGTCAATTGACTCCCCGATTCTTTTCTCAAAAGATTGATCATTGTTGGTACTTGTCTTTTCACTCTAGGTGATTGTAATTTCACCTTCTTTATTACCACTACTAAATAGTAGATCATTAGAAATTTCAAGTAATAATTTATTAACTACCTTAATACTTTGAGGGATTGTGACATCCATTGCTCATTATTTTTGGTTGGTTAACTTTTCTTTTAATTTCTCATTTTTGTAAGTGTTCTACTAGCTGTCCAACTTTGACATCAACCTTTTTTATCCAAGAATCAACCTAGTTCAACCTTTGACTATTAATCAATTGATTAGCTCTACATGCTTGAATAAATTTATTCAAAATATCTTCCAAAGTTAGCTTATAAGGTTGATCTAGTGGGTAAGGTTGGTTTTCATATGACCTTTGTGTTTGGGTTTGGGCATATGTTGGGTACTTGTTTGAACACTAAATACCATAATGCTCAACTATGCTACAAATTCCACATACTTTTCTATTTGACATTTGGTGGTTTATGAGGAGTTTCAGTTGCTTAGTTAACTCTATAAGTTGCAAGGTTGTTTCATTCTTAGAGCCTACTTCATTTACTCCTGCTCCTCTTACTCAAGTGTTATTTTCTCGAGAATTGGTACCCAACATCCTATATAACTCCAAAGTTTTCTCTACCTTCTTTTCTCTTAAGCTCCTCCTATAACATTATTAACAATGTACTAACATTGTTGTGTTAGTCCATCATATATGGAGTCAAAATTGGCTAAAGAGGAGTTGGAATCTGTCTCAAGCTTCTTGGAAGGGCCTTCCATATATTTGGAAGAATATTTCCATTTTTTCACTCCACTTTTTAGTCTTCCGTTGGTAATAGTACCTACCCATGAATTTGCTATTGATTGTCTCCTAAGTAGTCAATGAACTCGGTTGTAGAGTTATGAACTAAGACTTAGCTCTATCCTTGAGTGTGCAAGGAAAATATCTCATTAAGGGCTGGTCTTCATTAAGTCTCCTCAATGGAAATGTTTGTACAATAATATAAAAATCTCTAATGAAATTTAAAGGGTCTTTATTAGAGATACCGTAAAATGAATGTAATAATGAATAATGAATATTTTTCAATTCATAATTCCTTGCAACCTTTCATAGTTGGATGCATGAAGTGATGTTGCCTACAAATGAAAATGAATACTCGTTCGTCATTTTCTACATGTCTCTCTAGTCTGCTTGCACTTGGTGTTGTTCCTATTCCTCCTGATAAATGTCTATCTTTTCTTTGAAAATTGTTTTAAACTTGTAGATGTTCAACAATAAAAAGTATGAGTTCCTTTCTCAAATGTGTCTTTACTTTTTGTTCATTAATAATAAAGCACTAATCAAAAGAGTAGATAATTTTAATACTAATATAAGTATTATAAGATGTACACAAATAAAATTAAATAATACACACAAGTTAGTAAAAGAAAATAATTGAAATTAAAAATGCGTTAGTACCCAAAAATACTAAACACAAAAATAATTAAAAGAAATAAGATGAAAGTAAAATAATAAAAGAAAAGAAAATTAAAATTTTAAAATAAAATCAATTGGTAAAATAATTAAAAAAAATAAAAGAAAAAAATTAAATTAAATTTAAAAATTAGTATACACATATATATTAAATTTATAAAAGATCATTTACTTTTATTCAAAAACTATTTTTATTTTTATTTTTTAACAAAAATAAAAGCGAATTTGAAATTCAAAATATCTAAAATTAATTAATAATTTTGATATTTGATGATTTCAAATAAAAATCATGATATTTACAACACAAAAGGTTTTTAAGATTTTAATAATAAAAACACTATTTCTCTCTGACAATCGTGCCCAAAACTTAATGATTGCAACAATTATCTTAGTATTCAATGCTATTATTGGTTTTACCTTGCAATTACATCAAAAACTAGATGAGCCAAAATAGCTCATAAGTGCATGAATCATTTATTAAAAATGTTAAGTGTACTTCTAAGGTTAGTGTATCAAGGAATCATGTGTTTTTAAAATGATTCCACAAACTCTTAAAACGAAAATAAAACCTAAAATTTCTGTCATGATTATTTTGGTTTTAGATATCTAAACTAAAGATAAAAGAAGAAAGGTTCAATGTGTTATTTTAACGTTTATAAAATATTATACATTATTTTTATGCATCAATCAAATTCATCAAATAAAAATATCAAGTAATATGTCTTTTAGAAAATGTAAGAAAATGTAATGACTTCTTAGGGAATTACTTCCTATATTTTCTTTTACATTAAACTATTTCTCATAACTGTTTAGGCTTTTTGGGTCATAGTATATATATTATACTATTTATTTTTCTCTCTATATTTTTTTCTTTCTCTTATATTTTTTTTCTTTATAAGAGAATCCATTTTTTAGAATGTAAACTCATGTATAGATTGCACATTTTTTTATATGGTACGGTGAGTGGTTAATATTTGGATTTTCTATTTGTATTTGTTTATGTAACCCTAGATATATCTCTATTTTTAATAGAAGTCATGTATGAATGAAGAAAGACATTTACTATCAATTTCTACATAAATAATTTAATCTAAGCAAATGAAAAATAAATATATAATACTACATTAAGATATAATAATAATGAAAAATAAGAAAAGTGTTTAGAGTATAAAAACAATAATATTTATCACTCAGAATAAAGGACAATAAAGGACAATGGGCTCAAAATATTTCTCACAAGGGTAGTCTTCATTATTTGATTTCTAAACATTGATTTTGAATTTAATATAATTTCTATACCTTATCAAGAAATACTAGTCCTAAAAAAAACTAACTAATTAACATATACTCCATGATATATTTTTAAAAATTAATCTAATAGTGCAAAAGACTTAGCTATTTACTTAAATTTAATTTAAAGAAATGATAAATTTTTGTGAGAAAAGTTTTAAAAACTAATCTTAAAATTCTAAAAATTACTAAACCACATAAATAAAATATAACACAATAAAAATGAGAATGTGACAATTGTAAATTAAAGATAAAGAGAGAAGAGAAAAAAAAAGTTACATATTTCCTAAGAATATGCAAGTAGTGATGGAGAAACGCAGGTTCATCCATCATGTTTAATATTAACACAAGTAGATCGCTGTGAACTCCTAATATCTCAACAAATATTTTTAGTTTTAACAATTCTAAAATTATTCGGATACAATTAAACAAAAAAATTAAATAAATAAATAAAAGAAAATTACTTAAAATGATGGGTTACCTCTCATTCAGTGCTTAGTTTAACATCTTAGCAAGACGTAACGTATTAGATTTTATTTTAAGTAAACTCAATGTCCTCACATCATTGAGTCAATCAAATCTACAGGTAGGACAAGTTTGTCTACCTATACTTTTTAAGTCATGCCCTATTGATTTTCAAAATTTTATTTACTTAAAACTAAGGACATGATTATGGGTTTTAGATAACTCACTTCAAGGTACACGTCAAATAACTAAGGCATCACAACACATTTATGCGTAGAACTAATAAAGCAATTACCTCATTTTATCACATATTGTGATTAAAAACTTTGAAATTTTGGAGATAGCTTTAGAAATTATTTTATTATTTTAATTTATTATAATCTCTAAGTTAAATAACATAATCAGTATTAAACAAGAGTGCTCTCAGGAAAAAATAGTGGGATAAAGTCTCCTTAAAAACCATTTTCCTACAATGAACAATACTTTCAGGAAAGACTAGTAACACTATAAGGCTTCCAAGAATTAGTCTTCTAGACATAACTCTCATAGATCTTTACTTTTCATGCTATTAAAATCAAAGTTAATTAGGTTAATAAATTAAGTTAAGTAAAAATCTAAGTTCATTAAGTTAACAAATTAAGTTAAATAAATTATAAGTTAATTAAATTAGTAAATTAGGTTAAGTGAAAATCTAAGCTAATTAAGTTAATAAATTAGGTTTTTTTACATTAAAATTAAAATTAAAAGTGAAAGTTATTAATTAATTTTTTTTGTTTTCTAAATATTTTTTAATTTTATTTAAAAATTAAAAGTTAAAAAGTTTTTTCTTATGAATTTTTTTTGGTTTTTTAAATTGTTTTTAAGAAAATAATTAAATAAAATAAAGTTTATTATTTTTTGAACACAAAATAAATAAATAAAAAATCACAATTATTTATGACACGAAATGTTTTTAAAATTTTGATAAATAATTTAAAAACATTATTCCTTCCCCAGTAACAGCACGAAAAATTTGATGAACAAAATTGGCAATGTGGATATTACAAATATATTGGTTTTATATTTGTAAAACTCTCGCAAGTACATGAATAATTTTATAGTAAATGATAAGTATACTCACAAGGTTGATCTATGAAAGGAATATATGTGGTTTTTAATTTATTATTCAAACTTTTAAAAACGAAATTAAATCCTAAACATTATGTCACTATATTTTGGTTTCTATGTTTCCTAATCTAATAAAAAAATAAACATAAATATAGATTTAATAAACAATAATGAATTTTTTATCATTCATAACAATAGAGTATTTAAGGATATAATAATTAAGTTAATTATGATTGTTCATATTATTTTTATGTTATTAAAGATATAAATTGATATTTGTTGATTTTCTTTTCTTGGTATGAAAATGTCCTTAGACAGGACCCAAATTATTTTGTTTAATATTAATTAACTAATATTCTTTGGCAGGGCTATTAATTAATTAAGTATTAAATTTTAGTTTTATTTCTAAGAAAATAGAAAACCATTTAATTACAACTTTAGTCAGAGTGAGTTAATTAGACTTTATTTAAGGTATCCAAATTAAATCTAAAAATTTAATTATCCGAGTATTAACTTTCAAGTTTTAAAACTATTACTGAAAATATATCGTCAATACATTTTCAAATAATAGTTCTTATAAAAGAAACTTTTGAAATAAAATTTTAATCTAATTACCGGGAGATTGTACCAATAAATAAAAAAGCACTACTCTAAATGAGACTAGATAATTAAAACTTAAAATATAATTTTTATATTTAAGTTTATAATGAAAAATAATATATTTCTCTCTAACATCCTTAATATAAAAACAAAATCAATTTATTTTATAAAGGTGTTTTACCTATTTAATATTTCGCAAGTATAACAACATTATTATAATATCATATTTAGAATAGCTAGCCATGTTAAATTTAATCATAGACATATTGAACATAACATATAAGAATAAAACATAAAAAATAACAGTAAAGAATTCATTTTAAAATTATACCTCAAAATAATCCTTATAGAACTTTGGTGCTAATTTTGTTGTTGGAAAACCTCCAAACAGATTTTCATTTCCATTTATTAAATTAAAAACTAAAAATATATAAAAACATAGCTAGTTCTTCTAAAAAAGAGAATAACTTTAAAACTAAAAACAAACAAAAAACTTTCTAGAGAGAGAAAGAGCCGAGAAAATTGTCTTTTTGAAAAGGGTCCTTTTATAGGTGAGGAAAAGGCCAAAACATGTGGAAAATATTTCAAAAATTGATTTTGAATGCATATGGATAGGCCCAGATGCGTGTGAGGTGCATGATTTGCAACGACCGAGCGTTTGGTGAGCTTGGGACACAGCATCGGCGTGTGCTGGCGTAGGTAAAATTTGGCACAACATATGCTGGGTATGTATCGGGTGCATGTGGGCGTGTGTTGGGAGTGGGTTGGGTATGCATGTGGGACTCGGTGTGGATATGTGGTAGTGCATGTGGAACTTCGGCGTGAATGGGCGGATGCGCACATAATTTTGACATTTTTGGCCCATTTTGTCCAATTTTCCCTCCTTTTGATTTTTCCTTATTTCCTTTCTTAACATATTTATGATGTATTACCTCTAGTATTTTTCTTTGAGTCTTTAAGTTATTTTTGAACAAAAATACCCAAAAACCAATAAAAATACCTGTGATTCTGAAAAGACAAATTTATATAAAAATATGATAAAATCATACAAATATAAATCTATTTAATTAATTAAAGTACATTAAACCATGGTAATATTAATGATTTTTAAGCACTTATCAACTAGCCCCCTAGAATACGGCCCCAATGTACCTAGATTAGCATAGGTGATATCAAGACCAACATTCCAATTAGCTTATCACCAATTAGACACATTTAACAACCAATAAAATATTAGCATAGAAAAAACAAGTGTTGGTGTGTGTTCTAAGATCATTTTAATAAGAAATAAATCTTAACCATAGTTCAAAACATAGATCAACAATCAAGAAACTAGGATTTCTAGAACAGATAATAAAACATTAATCTAGATATCGATTTGTCAATCAAATAGCAATTAAAAATACTGAAATCAATCTAAATAGAATAGCTACAGAGTAAAGAATCATAGACGAGACCACAATGGTTCTCAAAAACTATATATCCTTTGTAGTGTAAGAATGAACCAAGGTTTATATATTTATAAGATTGGGATTGCTAAACCTAGATCTCAATGGAAAAGATTAAAATACCCTCA
Source organism: Hippophae gyantsensis (assembly GCA_030763125.1). NCBI lineage: Eukaryota > Viridiplantae > Streptophyta > Magnoliopsida > Rosales > Elaeagnaceae > Hippophae > Hippophae gyantsensis. Next base: position 18,025,967 of record CM061029.1, on the reverse strand, counting down.
TTAGGATTTTAAAGAACTTAATTAAAACAAGGATATTTTGTAAACCATATAGAGGTTAATTTAAAAGAGGATTCTTAAGTCTCAATTGCTATTCACTCAATCAATCGAGTCATTTGATCGATCGATCAGATGAATTAAGAATTTGACCCAAGAAGGTCTTGATAGAAGTTGAAGTCCAATTGATTGAGTAAACTCGTAAACAACTTGAAAGGGTCTTGACATAACTTGATGAAATTTTGATCGATCTAACTACTTGATCGCTCGAATCCATTAGTCAATCAATTGAACAAAATAAATTATAGCTCAATAAGTAATTCTATGTGTTGTGATCATGTACAAATGAATGCATGAGTGCAATGCTATATGTGAATGTTATGAAGGATATACTCAAATTACAACTATCGAAAACTCGAGCATTTCTTTGACTTAGTTTGATAGACTTGATAACGAGCATAAAATCTCTTTTACATGTACAAGTTTTGTTCAGAAAAATCATCAACACTCATAATTCTTTACAACCTCATCCTTTTGCATTTTTGTGTGGAAAAACTAATCTCTTACTACATCATACTCATAGAAAAAATCATTACATTGATTACCTAATTCTGTAGTGGAATTATTCTATGATCCGATGAAGTCATCTTTGATTTATCTTGGCATGCTAAGAGTTAACTGAAATCACATTAATAAACCACAAATTTGTCCTTGAATTCATTCATTTATCATAGTGATAATGCATATAGAGTATGAATTCATTCATTTAAAACATATTTATCATAAATCAAATAACAATGATAATGCATTCTCCCTTTACGTGCATAATCATAGTGATAAGTGCTTGAAAGCACTTAATATCATGATTTTTATACATATTTAGTGATTATATAGATTTTTATTTGCTTGTTTTACTATCATTTTATACAAATCTATCCTTTTGAAATTATGGGTGTATTTTGTTATTTTTTAGGTATTTCTTGTATGAAAGGATCAACTTGAAAAAATTATACTTGAAGCACCATCATAACATTGAAGATTAAAAGAAAACGTTTGTAAAATATTAAATATGCTTAAAAATTGGTAAGAAAAATTACAAGGAATTTAGAGCTTTAAAGTGATGCAGTATGCTGTGTGAAAACATTATGAGCCATAGTGCAAAGCCAAAAGAATGTGTCCAAAATCCATACAGGTCATGGCGTGAAAACTTTGTTTACTAAGGCACGAATAGAGTGGATCATGCTTAAAAACATGTATAGTTATTTATGTCGAGGTATGAAAAACAATATGCAATGCCGCCAAGTTAAAAATTCACCTTTTCCTCCTTCCATTACCTTATTAATATGACCATATTTCTATTGTAGAAATATATCTTAGGATCCCGTAGCTCTTTTAGAAGCTGATTTCTTAGCTTTCTTTAGCCCTTTTTTTTATTTCTTTTAGTAGTTTAAAGTTTTTCTCTCGTTCGAGAGTTGAACATATTTAGTTAATATAATAACTTTTAGTTCAATTCAAAAAACAATGCAACAATTCTATTTGGAGGCTTTCCCGAAGCAATCCTAAGGATTCTATTAAGGTATATTTAAAATGTATTCTTTCATAATATTTCTAACCATTTTTTTTACATGCTATATGATTAATTTATCAATCATTTATTAAAGTATGCAAGTGTAGCTATAAATAGTATGGAATTTCATGAAATGATTTAAGTTTTATTTCATAATAAACAAGAGAGTTAGATTTAGGATTTAAATCAGCTGTATCTGATTTAGAGTAGTACTCTTAAATATTTTGGTCTATATCAATTGTATAATTAGAGTGGACTATTTCAATGATTTTTATAAGAATTATTATTAAAAGATATTATGGTGACATATCATTCATTGCAGTTTTAAAATATAAAAGTTAATTCTAGATATATAAATCATAAACTTACCTTAAAGACCCTGATCTAAGTTGAATTTGTTAGACCCAATCGAAGGCGACAATTAAATAGTTCACTATTTTGCTATAGAGGAAGCATACTTTAATTGAAATTAATTTCTAGACCCAACTAAAGACAATAAGTGATTTTTATTAATAATCAATGGTAGAATTAATTAATCTTCTATTTTTAAATACAAGAGAGAATCAATAATTTTAATTCATATCTATAATATCCTACTTAATATTAAACAAGTGTAATTAACTAACTAATATATCCCATAAGTTATCCATTACATGATAAATGTTTAATTGCTTAAATTTGTATTAGATCTATCTTTATTTTTATTTCAACAATTTAGAAACTTGACCCAAAACAATCATGATAGGATGTGGAGGTCATTAATTTTGTTTTTAAGAATTTGTTTAATGATTTAAAAACCATATTATTTCTCTTTAGACTAGAATTGAAAGTATACTTATCATTTTCTATAAGTGATTCATACACATGCAAGCTATTTTATAAATCATACAAAATTTGTATGTAATAATGTTTTTTATCAAGTCTTTGGCACCATTGCAAGGGAACTGGTAATAGCAACAAAACTCCTAATTTTGTATCATCACATAACATAAGCTTAGTTCTTCCCTTATGTTGTAAAATTTCAAAGTTAAATTTTCTTCACCTTTTGACATACAAATATAAATAAATTAAAGAAGACATTGATTTTGAAGGAAAAACAAGGAAACAAAAAATATGGTAGTTTGAAGGTGAAGACTTGAATTGAAGATGAAGACTAGTAGAGGATTAATTTTTATAAACTATTGTAATCTTGAAATTCAATACTTGTAATTTCTCATTTAACATTTGTAGAATCATAATTGCTAAAAATTGAAAGGGAAGCTAAATGAAATAACTTTGTTATTATGCTATTACTTATAATGCAGTTGTAACAACCCATGGTTGCTAACAACCTAATGGTTTTCCAATGTAATAAAATCATAGAATTTATCTACTACTATTACATTAGCTAGCTTACTATGTTTCTTAGTTGTAAGTTATCAACACACTAACTTGGCATACCATTCCTCACACAATTTTAATTGCAGTGATCGATTTGCTAATCTTAGCATACCCTTCCTTACACAATCTTAATTGTAAGTGATCAACACATTAATTCTATCATACCTTCCTTACACATTTTTCCCCTCACTACATGTAGATACACTTCCTCACACACAATTACATTTACTCACACTTATCAGACACTTCATATTCTTCAATTGGCATAACACTCCCTCTCAAACTTAGGGTTATTTAAGTGACACTAAGTTTTCTCCTTAACTAAAAAAATTGAGCCGTAGGTAATGGTTTGGACACTAGAAGATCCACCTCAGGGATTTGTATCTTTCTTGGAGAAAAGCTAGTGGTATGGTTAGCACATAAATAGCCTACTATGGCTAAATCAAGTGTAGAAGCCAAATATAGAATCTTAGGGCAAGTAGTTGCTAAAGTTTCTTAAATTCAATCCATCCTAACTGAATTAAAAAGTACCTCAACTATAAACCCAGTACTATGGTGTGATAATACAAGTTACATTGTACTAATGGAACTATCTTACAATTTTGTCCTGCGTTGATGTACAAAGCACATTGAGCTTGATTATCACTATGTTTGAGAAAAGGTGCTAATGAAGCAGTTAACAGTCTAATTTGTACCCATATTTGAGCAAAATCCATTAATGGCTAATGAAACAGAGGGTTAAATTCAATGCCAAACTCAATTTTTCTAGCCAGATACTTCAAGATGTTAAGAGTAAGGTCTCAGATTGATTAAGTACAATGCTATAGTAGAGTTTATAAGGAGTATGGGTGTCCCCCCATTAGGTTAACCTTATGGGATTGGAATGGTTCTTATAGACTTTAACATGGTATCATAGGTTTATTTGTTTAGGCTAAAAACCTTGGACTTTACCTCATAAAAAAATTGAAATGGGCCCTGGGTCCATGGCGGTGGGGACTCATACTACATGGGAAATAGGCCAATCATAAATTACTTTCTATAACACTGGGTATAGTATTTTAGATATTATATTGACTAAAGACTTGGACATTTCTAGGCATACCATTCTATATGTGAGCTATATGACTAGTTGTTCCTGTTACAGTTCTTCTTGGATCAACCTGACCATTTGTGCATAGGCTTTAGTAAGCATTATTTTCACTGAGGATATTGTTGTACACATTTGTAAGATTTGAATATGGGAGTAAAGCCATCACATAGTTTCTTCTTTCCAGTCAAGCTTCTTATGTTAGATGCTTCTGAGTATGTTCTTGAACAGTTGCTCCACCTTCTTGGATTATTGTTGTTAATGAATGATAATCACCATCTAATCCATTATTGATTGATAGTACCTAATCTTCATCATTCACACAGTTACAAGTTGAAGCTAATTATGAGGATAATGTCTAAAAATGTTGCACAAAATCACAAATTGATAACCAAAAAATCCTTCAAGAACAACCAAAATCTGATACTTTCTTGATAAACTCTTGAGTCATTGAACTTATCAACCATGATGTAATCATTTGGTCCATGATAGGCAAAAACTTGGTAGTCAAATTTTGTAAAATTTATAATAGCTCGCAAGTCCATGAATCACTTTGGAAAAAGTAATAAGTATACTCTCAAGGTCAGTCTAAAAGTGAGCTACATGGTTTTAAATAATTGAACAAATCTCTAAAAAATAAACATGAAAATAAACCTAAACATTCTTTCACAGTCGTTTAAGTTTTGAAAATTCAATCTAATGATAAAAATAATAAAAGAAAAAAAGATAGATTGGTTCACACAAATAACAAGAAGATATACAATTAATAAATAAATGGTGAATTAAAGGAATATTTAGCGAATATATTTGGTAGAATTAACTAGGTTGATGAAATATAAATTTAGATTTTCTTCATTATATGTATAAATAATGCCTTCGGTTGGGTCACTATTGGTTATTAATTAAATCACTTAAGGTCATCGGTTGGGCCGTCAATTAATTTAATTAAATTATGCTTATTGTCTAAGAAATTAACAAACTATTTTACGTGACACCTTTGGTCGGGCCGACAATTTAAACTCTTATTCAAGCTGTCTAAATTAAATCTAGATTTTATGTATCTAAAATATAACTTTCATATTTTAATTTTATTATGATATGTCGCTAAGACATTTTTAAATAATAAACTTTGTAAAAATCTTGAAATAGAACATAATCTATGTTTAATAATTATTAAAAATATTCATCTAAATAATCTAAACAAACATATCAACATAACTATAATTTCATTACCACAATAAGCCAAACATGTTAAAAATAATAAATGATTAGTAAATTATTTATAAAAAAAATTCAAAAATACAACATTGTTTACTTAAAAGAAATAAAAATTTATATTATATTTATACACAAAAAATAGATGTACAGATGTGTCCTACTCCACAAAAGAGGTATTAATCTTCATAATATTTCCTAGATTAGAGTAATGATTTTGTATCGTTGGATATGGAGTAACTCCCTGTTACTACCTTTTATTTGTGATAATCTAATTTAAACTATGTATAATCTAAACATAGAACTAAACTATGTAACTCTAAAAAACTTGAGAGAAATTGAAAGAAAACTATTCAACAAATACTAAGCTAAAAACTTATGCTTGATCAGTTAATGTTATGTGTTGCAAGAGAAACTAAGATTCTTATTTATAGGTGATGCGAAGATGAGGAAATAGAGGAAAAATATGAAGAAGGTCATATCGTGTCCATCATGGCTTTTGTTCACTTTCATTTTTTCATTCAATTACACAAGTTTGAACATATGTAATGCTTCACATATTTTATTGTTTTATTTTAAGTTATAATTGAGTACTTTAGGTACGATTCTTAAGTGTTTATCGTTTGAATCAATTTGAAGCCAAAAAACACTTGAAAAACAACAAAACATACTCGTGACCTTGAAAACATAGATTTGTTTAAAAATTGATAAAATGATACAAATTTAAATCTATTTATTTAATTTAATGTAAATAAATAACTTAATATTAGTGCTTTTCAAGCGATCATCATAACCCCAACCATCTTCTTATTAGTCTTTAGTAAGGAAAAAAAAAAGCTAAAAACAAAATATAAAATAAATTAAACTGACCTAAATCATTTTTGTAGATTAACACATTTGCATTTAGCGTATGCATCAAGCCTTTAAACTCTTAGGTTGTCCTAATGGAAGAGTTAAAGTTTTGTGAGTGATTTCAATGATGATACCCACAAGCATCATACTAAATGAAAAAACTAAAAAGAAATAAAAACAAAAACAAACAAATGACAAAAAACCACTAAAATTAACAAAGTAAAAAATTAAAACGAAAATAACAAGGTATAAATTAAATAAAAAAACTTCTCAACTTTATTTTAAGTTCATAATCAAAATCCAAAGCATAAGTTGAATCAACATCCCAAAGATTTATAGTTTATCATAAAATTTATTTGTAAATCACAAATTCATATTCCATATAAAAATGCATCAATATTGATTGACCCAATTTCATTGTTAGGAATCCTAATTTGCTTTGCCTCTAATCCTCATGAGCCATACTTTCAATATCACATTGATCCTAGGGGTTCACGCACTCAACAAAAATTTATGAAAATAGAAGTTATGTAGAGAAATGAACTAACGGGTTTGCATATAATTAAACAAGAAAGGCTCAAAATATTGTGTAACTTTGATCTCATTAAAGGAATCAAATAATAGGATTGATAAAGAAATGAAATACTATTTTCGTACATCAATTAAAATCATCAACTAAGAATATCAAGTATATGTCTTTAGAGATGAATGAAAATGCAATGACTATATATAATTGATTTATTTCCTATCTTTCTTTTGTAATTAACATTCTCACAACTTTGAAAAACCTATTATGTCATAGTATTTAGTTATACGATTGATTTTTCTTTTTTCATACTCTTTTTTTATATAGATATTTTTTCCTTCTTTTTTTAAGAGAGTTGACCCATGTACATAATTGTATGATTTGGTGAATGGCTACTTTGGCTCTTTGTGTATTGGTTTTAGGGAACCTCAGATATATTTTTTTTGGAAGTCATGCATGAATAAAATATGCATACACTTTCAGATTCTACTTAAGCCTTCAATTTAGGCAATAAAAATAAGTATATGATACTTCATTAGACGTAAAAAAATCCTAAAATTCAACGTAAAATATATACATATTATCTAACAAGTTGAAGAATAAAAAGAATGTTTAAAGAGGTAGAAAAAATCTTATCACTTAGAAAAAAGATCATATGCTCAAAATATTCTTATAAGAACTCCACTATTTGATTCCTAAACACTAATCTAAGTTTATTTCAACTTCAACATTCAATTATAAAACAAAAATTATGACAAAAAACTAAATATCACATTTTTCCATAACATATTTACGACATTAATCCAATAGTGCAAACAATCAATCAATTGCTTAAAATCAACTAAAACCATGATAATTTTACAAAAAATTTAAAAAAATGAACTTAACTATTTCTAAACCAATAAATAAAGTAAATTATAGCCAATAAATAAAAATAAATGTAAACACATGGTTAATAAAAAATTTAAAAATGCTTAAATTTATGTAATTTTTTCTCCAACCCATTCTAAAATCTACATTTTCCACAAGTAATTAAACAATTACTTATCATAAAGGAAAACAATATTACAAAAAAAACCAATAGATTGCCTCCACCGGGCACTAGTTTAATGTCTCAACACTACGTGGACTTGTGGGGTTACAATTTGTAAAATTCAATTATCTCAATATCCCCTTGTCATTTATTTTGTGTTAGTATGTGTTTGAAAATGTATAGTCTCTCCCAAGAATTTCATTGATAAACTTCTTCATGGACATTAATAACTATTTTGATAGAGGCCTACCAATAAGTACATAGTATTCCTTGTCCAATTTTATGATTTCATGCATATTTGTAATTACAAAATTTATAAATACCATAAGATTATCTACTTGTATCATTAAATCTTTTTCCATGCTCTTTGGATATATTAGATATTTATCCTCTAATTGTATACATAGTTGTGGGTTTTCGATCACCCACTCCTAGTTACAAGTATATTGAATAAGACATTAAATTAATGCTTGCATTAGTCCTAACTTAGTATTTAACCCCTTTTTATCATCAATGGTGATATTTATATAAAAAACTTGCATAATCTTTGGAGGTATTATTAGAATTATTTGTGTTTGGGGCATGAAAAAAAGGATTGGTAAAAGAAAAAAAAGAGAAAATTTGTGTGTCTAATTTGAAACGTGTTTTTAGGGGTTATTAGTTTTAAAATTCATCTCAACAAAAAATAAAACTCATTGTATTCAAATAGAGCCTCATGTGCCGTTATATTTTCCTTCGGTCCAATTGTATCCTAATGTCTCATACAACAGCAAGCACAAAAACCATGTCGCGACCTTTTTTTAAACTAACATAATACTAATTATTAAATTAAAATGAATACTAATAAATTTTAATAAGATAAAAAATAAATAAAAAAAAGTAAAAATAAGATAAAATAAATTAATAAAACAAGAATAAACAGAAAATAAAATGAAATGATATGAGAAAATATACAACTATAACAAGTTAGTAAAATAAGAGAATATATTATAAAGAGAATTAAAACTTATTACATAGAAATAATAAACAAAAGCAAATAACAAAAAAATAAAAATACAAATAACTAAATTGTAAATAAAAGTTAGTATAGAAAAATACTAAAAGAAAAATAAATTAAGTTAATTAGTAAATAAATTAATAAAGAAAATAAAAATAACAATTTGTACTAGGAAAAAAATTAAATTAGTAAATAATTTAATAAGTAAAGTCCAGTTAGCAAAAGAAAAGAAATTAAAAATAAAAAGTAAAAATAAACATTTTTCTATATGTTTTGTCTTTAAAATTTTCTTTTATCAATTCAAAAATTATGAATTTTTTTGACTTTGTATAAAAATCTATATATATATATATATATATATATATATATATATATATATATATATATATATATATATATATATATATATATATAAAAGATTCTTAAATTTTTTTTGAATTTGTTTTAAAGATCAGTTTATGTTTTTTTTTCTTTTGACTTTTTTATACTTTTTTATTCTTAAAATTTAAAAACAAAATTAAAATATTTTAAAATATCTTAAGATTTTTATATATTTTTTTAATTTTGAAGTTTTTATAAATTGAAAAATTCACAAATTTTACAAATTGTTTTTAAGATTTTTGGTAATAAAAGTTTAAAATGTTTTTTTCCCGACAATGATGCTAAAAACTTGATTTGTAAAAACTTGCTAGTCAAATTTTATAAAATGGATAATAACTCACAAGTGTACGAATCATTTTATGAAAAGTGATAAGTATACTCAAGGTCAATCTAAGATTAAATGGTATGATTTTAAATTAGATCAACAAATGTCTTAAATATAAACACGAAATAAACTTAAACTTTCCATCACAATGGTTTGAATTTTGAATATTCTAAAGTAATGATAAAAAAGGATAAAAGATAGATTTAATCACACAAATTATAGGTGGATATGCAATTAATAAATTCATAAATAATTAATGGGATATTTTGCAAGTTGAATATGTTTGGTAGAATTAATTAGATTAATGAAATATAAATCCCAATTTTTAATTCTCTCTTATATGTATAAATAATTCCTTCAATCGGGTTATTATTCATTTTTAATTAAATCATTTAATGTCTTCGGTCAGGGATATTAGTTAATTTATTTAAATTATACTTATTGTTAAAGAAATTAACAAATAATTTATCTTGATACCTTTGGTCGAGCCAACAATTTAAACTCATATTCAAGTTATTTAAATTAGATCTTGATTGATGTATCTAAAATCTAATTTTTATATTTTAAATCTATTATGAAAATATGATGATAATATATTTTTTCAATAATAAACTTTGTAAACGATCTTGAAATAGAATATAATATTTTTTTTAATAATTATTAAAAATATTTTTCTAAATAATCTACTCAAACATATCAACATAACTAAAATCTCATTATCACAATCAGTCAGATATGTTAAAAAGAATGAATGATGAGTAAATTATTTACAAAAAATACAATATTATTTACTAAAACGAAATTAGATTACATATTATATTTATATCCAAAAGATACATGAACGGATGTGTCCTGTTCCACATAGGCGATATTAATCTTCACAATATTTCCTAGATAACAGTAGCAATTTCATGTTGCCTGATCTGGAACAATTCCCTATTATTATATATTATTTGTGATAACCTAATCTAAATTGTATATAAATGAAACATAGACCTAAAATATGTAACTCTCAAAAACATAAGAGAAACTAAAAGAAAACTATTAAACAAATATTAAGTTAGAAACTAATGCTTGATCAGTTAGTGTTTGATGTTACAAGACAAGAGAAGGCTCTTATTTATAGGTAAGTAGTAGCTGAGGAAAGAGAGAAAATGTGGATCATAAGTGAACAATCACTGGGCACTATGACCCACTTTTATCCATACCACTACTTGCATCTAATTTGGTGTGCAATCAATTCAAGAGAAGGTCGCACTGTAGCACATTATTATCCACTACCATGGCCAATGTCACTTTTCTTCACTTTCCTTTTTTCACTCCCTTACATTGGTTAGGACACATGTAATGCTTCACATGTTTTATTTTTTTTATTCTTATAAGTTGCAATTGAGAATTTCAGGTAAGATTTTTCAAATGTTTATTATTTAACTCAATTTGAATGGAAAAATACTTGAAAAATAACAAAAAATATTCGTGATTTCAAAAACATAGATTTTTTTTAAATGATGATAGAATCGTGAAAATTCAAATCTATTTATTTCATTTAAGTGAAAATTGTTAAAGATGATTTATGAGTGTGTGTATTAGGTGTCTAATACTAGGTGTCTTAGTGGTGTGAGTTGTGTATTAGGTGTCTTAGTGGTGTGAGTTGTGTATTAGGTGTCTTAGTGGTGTATTAGGTTTATGTCACCTAAGATTGTCTCTATCTTTGTATATAAATAGGTAGTGTCTTTGAATGATAATAAAAAATGAGAGAATTTTGATTTTACATGGTATCAGAGCATTTGGGTTACAAAATTTGAGAAAAAAATTTTCCCGTTCAAATTGGGGGTAGATTTTGGGTAAACACAAATTAGGATTTGGTGCATTTTTGAGTTCCAACTTGGAACACCCCTTTGGAGTGCACATTTTTTCTCACCGCCGGCACAGGGAGGAAGAACAGCCGTAGGCCAGCCAAACCCCGATGTCCGGCCACCATACAAGCCGCGAATGGGCCACACGCGCCACCGTGACTTTCTGTCAAAATTTCCATGCATCTCACCGCCAGCACAGGGGGGAAGAACAGCCGCCGACCAACCAAACCCCAAAGTCCGGTCACCAGACGAGTCGCGAGTGGGCCACACGCGCCACCGCGACTTTCTGTCAAATTCCACGTGCCGGCGCGTGACAGCGCGTCCGTGTAGAATTCTTCTCCGGTAGACCCAGTGCCGCTCTCCGCCGTCCCCCTACGTCATCTGTGGTGGTTTGGCACTCATCGCTTGTGATTGTTCAGGTTTGTGTTCTTCCAATTTTGTGTTCTTGTTCGCTGCGTGTTTGGTTGCTACGTGTTTGGTCGCTGTTGTTGTTGGATTTTTTTTGTTCGTTTGCTTGCTGTCTTGTCGTTTGTAAGAGTTATGGCTGAAAAGAAATCTAATGTTGTAACGAATATGGTGCCTGGGATGTCTAAAATCACGGACCATAAGCTCAATGGCTCGAATTATTTGGCTTGGAGCAAGAATATTCGAATTTATTTGAGAAGTATCGAAAAAGATACTCATTTGACTAATGATCCTCCTAAAGATGATTCAAAGTAGACATGGCTTAGAGACGATGCTCGCTTATTTCTACAGATTCGGAATTCTATTGAAAGCAATGTAATTGACTTGATCAATCACTGTGAATTCGTTAAGGAATTGATGGATTATTTGGATTTCTTATATTCTGGTAAGGGAAATCTTTCTCGCATATATGAGGTATGCAAAGCATTTTACCATGCAGACAAACAAGATCAGTCACTCACAAATTATTTTATGGAATTTAAAAGGACTTATGAGGAGCTCAATAGTTTGATACCTTTTAGCCCTGATGTCAAGGTTCAACAAAGTCAACGGGAACAAATGACGGTCATGAGTTTTCTTGCCGGTCTTCCCTCTACTTTTGAGACTGCTAAGTCCCAGGTTCTTTCTGGTTCTGAGAAGTGATTTGGTGTTTAGTCGAGTACTTCATACAGAAGTGATCGGGGCAGAACCGACATCGCCGATCCTGCCCGTTCATTTGGTTTTATGTATTTATAAAACTCTCGCAAGTGCACGAATCATTTCGTAGAAAATGATTAGTATACTCCCAAGGTCGATCTAAGGAAGGAATGTATGTGGTTTTTAATTTATTATTCAAACTTTTAAAAAAGAAATTAAATCCTAAACATCCTGTCACGATATTTTGGGTTTTGTGTTTTTAATCTAATTACATAAAAATAAACATAGATTCAATAAACATTTATGCAAATTTTATCTGTTAAAACAGTGGAGTATTTATGGATATAATAATTAAGTTAATTATGCTTGCTCATATTATTTAGGTTATTAAAGATATGAATTGATATTTATTGATTCTCTCTTTTTTATATGAATACCACCTTTGGTGGGGTTAGATATTCTTTGTTAACTAAACAAATCAATTAACACCTATGGGTGGGGTTGATAACTAATTTGGTTAATTAAATTAATTCCTTTTTCTAAGAGATTGAAAATGAACCATTTAAATGCCACCTTTGGTGGGGTTAGACAGTTTAAACTTTATTCAAGGTGGCCAAATTAAACCTAAGAATTTAGTTATCCGAGTACTAACTTTCAAGTTTTAAAACCACTACTGAAAACATGTTGTCAATACATTTTCAGATAATAATTCTTATAAAAACTTTTGAAATAGAGCTTCACTCTAACTACCTACGATTGTACCAACAAATAAAAGAGCACTACTCTAAATTAGACCGGATAACTAAACCTTAAAATCTAATTTTCAGATTTAAGTTTGTAATGAAAAATAATATATTTCTCTCTAACATTCTTAATATAAAATATTGAATAAAAATAAAATCAATTCATTTTAGAGATTTTTACCTATTTAATATTTTGCAAGCATAACAACGTTATTATTACATCATGTTTATAAACAGCCAGCAGAGTTAAATTTAATCACAGACAAATTAAATATAACATGTAAGAATAAAGCATAAAAAATAACTGTAAAGAAAATAAAATCCTTACAGAACTTCGATGCTATTCCCGTTGCTGGAAAACCTTCAAGCGAAATTTGCACTCCCATTTATTTAATCGAAAAGCTAATAAATTACAAAAACATAACTAGTTCTTCCCAAAAAGGGAAGAACTCTAAGACTAAGAGAAATTAACTAAGAAAAACTAAAAACTAAGAAAACTTAAAAAAAAAACTAAAAACTAAGAAATGGAGAGAAAGAAAGAAGAGAGAAGTGTGTTTTGAGGTGTGGTTAGCAGTGAAGAGAAGGGGGGTATTTATAGGTGAAGATGGAGAGAAAAAGTGGGGGAAAAATTGTTAAAAAATTCTGAAAACGCGGAGTGGTAATTGCTTACGTCATACTGATGACGTCAAAGATAACACGAGGCTCATGCGCAAAAATGGGGCGAATGGCGGCGCGCGCAGTAGGTAACGCGCGTACAGCGCGCTGAATCGAATGGGCGCGGACGTGGGGCGTGCTGCGCTGGTTCAAGGCGCCTCGCACGGGCTCAGCATGGCCAAGCGTAGTCAGCGATTTTCTCCTTTTTGACATTTTTGACCCTTTTGACCCATTTTGTCCAATTTTTCCATATTTGTTGACCTTTACCCATTTATTTATTAATATATTTGTGATGTATTGCTTCCATTATTCCTCTTTGAGTCTTTAAGTTACGTTTTTAAGTGAAAATACCTGAAAAACAATAAAAACACCCGTGATTCCGAAAAAGACAAATTTATATAAATATATGATAAAACATATAAATATATATATTTTTAATCAATTAATGTGCATAATATCATGATTATCTTAGTGCTTATTGAGCACTCATCACAACCTCCCAACTGCCTTCTTGCTAGTCCCTTAGCAAGAGAAGCGATAAAAACTAAAAATTAAACTATCCTAAATCACTTTCGTGGATTGGAACGGTTGCATTTAGCCTATGCAACAAGCCTTTAAACCCCTAGGTTGCCCTAGTGGACGAGTTTGAGTCTCGTGAGGGTTTTCAGTAATGATACCCACAAACATTAAACTAAATGTAAAAATTAAAAGAAACAATAACAACAATCAACTTAAAAAATAAAATTACAACAAAATAAAAAATTAACTTTTAAGAATAAAAGAAAACAACATAACACAAAAATGTCTCATACTTTTTAATCTCCTTTAAGATCATAATTAAAATCTCAAGCTTAAGTTATTTTAATCTTCTTAAACAATCATGATTTATTATAATAATTAGTTGAAAATCATTTTCATATTTCATATCAAAAATGTATCAATTTAATTTCACCCAATTTCAGTGTTATGAATCCGAATTCGCTTCGACTCTATTCCTCACAAGTCAATACTCTCAAAACACTGAATCCTATAGGTTCAAACAATCATACTAATTTATATGCGAAAGAGTTGATGTATAGAAATGAACTAATATGTTCGCATATGTATAAAGAAGAAAGGCTCAAAGTGTTATTTTGACGTTGATCTCATGGAAGGAATCAAATGTATAAATTATAAAGATATCATATATAAAAAAAATTTTCATGCATAAATCAAACTCATTAAGAAAAAATTTCAAGATATATGCTTTTTACAAATGAAGAAAGTGCAATGACTTTTTATGGAATTACTTTCTATATCTTTCTTTTGTAATTAACCTTTACTCACAACTTTGTAGGCAATGTGGGTCATAGTATGTAGATTATACTATATATTCTTTCTTTCTCTCTATATTTTTCTGAAGATATTTTTCAATATATATCATTTTTTAGAGAGTCAACCCATGTACAAATTGTACATTTTTTTTTAGGATTTTGGTGAGTGGTTAATTTTGTGGCTTTTTTGTTTGATCTTGGTTTAGGTAACCCCAGATATGTCTTTCTTTTTTTGTAACAATCATGCACGAATGAGATAAAAGCATATACTATCAATTTCTACTTAAATCATTTAATCTAAGCAAAAATAATAATAAAAAATATACGACACTCTATTAAGATGAGAAAAAATTCATACATTCAATATTAATGCCTATAGAGATCATCTAAGAATTTGAAGAAATAAGAAATGTGTTTGGAGTAGAAAAATATATATTTCACTCTGAATAAGGGAAATTAGGCTCAAATTATATCTCACAAAGGTAGTCTCCACTAAAACAAATTCATAAACACCGATTTTGGGTTTAATATAATTTCTACATCTTATCAAGAAATACTAGTTATGACAAAAACTAACTAATTATCAAAAATAATTACAAAATATTTCATGATATGTTTTCAAAAATTAATCTAACAGTACAAAAGACTTAACTATTTACTTAAATTTGATTTAAAGAAATGATAAATTTTTGTGAGAAATTTTTTTTTTAATTCCAAAAATTACTAAATCACACAAAGAAAATAAAACCAAACACAAAAAATGAAGATGTGAACATAAAAAAGAAAAAATTAATAATTTTTTTTTTAATTTTTTTTTTTAATTTTTAAATTGTTAAATCTTTTTTTTTCTTTTCTAATTAAGCATGGTAACTTTTCACCACCCCCAACCTAGAACTTACATTGTCCTCAATGTAACAACTGTAAATTAAAGATAAAGAGAAAAGAGAAGAAAGATTATCTATTTCTTGAGAATGTGTAAGTAGTAATGGAGAAATGCAGGTGCATTCATCATATTCATCATTAAAGTGTATACGTACGACATTCTTTGTGAACTTCTAACAACTCAACAAATATTTTTAGTTTTAACAATTTAAAAATTATTCACATATAATTAAACTAAAATAAACAATAAAATTAAGTATATAAAACAAATAACAAAAAATTACCTAAAATGATGGGTTGCCTCCCATCCAGCGCTTAGTTTAACGTCTTAGCAAGACGTAACTTGGGGATTGCCTTTTAAGTAAACTCAATGTCCCCTCATCATTGAGTCAATCAAACCTACAAGTAAGACAAGATTGTCTACCTATACTTTTTCAGTCATGTCCTATGGATTTTTAAATTTTTCTGTACTTAAAACTAGGGACATGCTTGTGAGTTTCAGATCATCCACATCTAGGTACAAATCAAATAATTAAAGGCATCAAAACACAATTGTACCTAGATCAATCAAAACAACTAACTCCTTAGATTGTAATTAAAACTTTTAAAATTTTGGAGATAGTTTCAGATTTTTTTTTTTTTGGTTTTTTTAAGTATAATATCTAAGTTAAAATAACATAATCAGTATTAACCAATAGTGCTCCCAGGAAAGAATGGTGGTGCAAAGGCTCCTTAAAAACCATCCTCCTAGACAGAACAACGTTCTTAGGAAAGACTAGTGGCACAAAGGCTTCCAAGAACTAGTCTCCTAGATAGAACTCCCTTAGATCTTTACTTTTCATGCTATTAAAATTAAGTTAATTAAATTAAGTTAAGTAAAAATTTAAGTTAATTAAGTTAATGAAACTCTAAGTTAATTAAGTTAATTTAAGTAAAAATCTAAGTTAATCAAGTTAATGAATATGTAAGTTAATTAAAAAACTAAATTAATTAAGTTAGTAAAAACTTAAGTTAATTAAGTTAAATGAAAATTAAGAGAAAAAAAAAACATAGTAAAAAAAATAATAAAATAAAATAAAATAAAAATAGAATAAAATAAAATAAAATTAAAAAAAAGGGAAATAAAATAAAATAAAATTAAAAAAGGTAAAAAATAAAAATTGATTTTTTTATTTTTTATTTAAAAAATAAAATTAAGATTAAAAAAAAACTTAAATTTAAATGAAAATTAAAAATTAAGTTTTTTTTATTTTTTTTATTTTTTTTATTTTTTTATAAATTTTTTTATTTTATTTTATTTTTTATTTAAAATTTATTTAAGTTTTTTTTTTATTTTTATTTTTTTAATTTTTTAATTTTTTTAATTTTTTAATTTTTTAATTTTTTAATTTTAATTTTTTAATTTATTTTTACTTTTTTTTACTATTCTTGAACGGTAAGTTTTATTTTATTTTTTATTTTTTTATTTCTTTTTTAATTTTCCTTGTTTTTTTATTATTATGAAATTTGAAATTTGAAATTTTTTTGTTTTTTTTTTAAATTATTTTAATTTTTATTTATTTATTGTTTTTACTATTTATGAACAACAATTTTATTATTATATATTTATTATTTTTTTTGTTTTTTATGAGAGAAAAAAAATTTATTTTAATTTTTATTAAATTTTTGTTTTTATTTTACTATTCACAAACAACAACAAAAATAATTTAATTTATTTTTGTTTTTTTTAATCAAAATAAAAAAAATCACAATTATTTACAACACAAAAATTTTTTAAAATTTTGATAAATAATTTAAAAACGCTATTCCTTCCCTAAGAACGGCCAAAAACTTGATCTAGGTAACCGACATCGCCGATCCTCGCCTGCTCATTTGGTTTTATGTATTTATAAAACTCTCGCAAGTGCACGAATCATTTCGTAGAAAATGATTAGTATACTCGCAAGGTCGATCTAAGGAAGGAATGTATGTGGTTTTTAATTTATTATTCAAACTTTTAAAAACGAAATTAAATCCTAAACATCCTGTCACGATATTTTGGGTTTTGTGTTTTTAATCTAATTACATAAAAATAAACATAGATTCAATAAACATTTATGCAAATTTTATCTGTTAAAACAAAGTGGAGTATTTATGGATATAATAATTAAGTTAATTATGCTTGCTCATATTATTTAGGTTATTAAAGATATGAATTGATATTTATTGATTCTCTCTTTTTTATATGAATACCACCTTTGGTGGGGTTAGATATTCTTTGTTAACTAAATAAATCAATTAACACCTATGGGTGGGGTTGATAACTAATTTGGTTAATTAAATTAATTCCTTTTTCTAAGAGATTGAAAATGAAAAATTTAAATGCCACCTTTGGTGGGGTTAGACAGTTTAAACTTTATTCAAGGTGGCCAAATTAAACCTAAGAATTTAGTTATCCGAGTACTAACTTTCAAGTTTTAAAACCACTACTGAAAACATGTTGTCAATACATTTTCAGATAATAATTCTTATAAAAACTTTTGAAATAGAGCTTCACTCTAACTACCGGGCGATTGTACCAACAAATAAAAGAGCACTATTCTAAATTAGACCGGATAACTAAACCTTAAAATCTAATTTTCAGATTTAAGTTTGTAATGAAAAATAATATATTTCTCTCTAACATTCTTAATATAAAATCTTGAATAAAAATAAAATCAATTCATTTTAAAGATTTTTACCTATTTAATATTTCGCAAACATAACAACGTTATTATTACATCATGTTTATAAACAAACAAATAGAAAGTTAAATTTAATCACAGACAAATTAAATATAACATGTAAGAATAAAGCATAAAAAATAACTGTAAAGAAAATAAAATCCTTACAGAACTTCGATACTATTCCCGTTGCTGGAAAACCTCCAAGCGGAATTTGTACTCCCATTTATTGAATCGAAAAGCTAATAAATTACAAAAACATAACTAGTTCTTCCCAAAAAGGGAAGAACTCTAAGACTAAGAGAAATTAACTAAGAAAAACTAAAAACTAAGAAAACTTAAAAAAAACTAAAAACTAAGAAATGGAGAGAAAGAAAGAAGAGAGAAGTGTGTTTTGAGGTGTGGTTAGAAGTGAAGAGAAGGGGGGTATTTATAGGTGAAGATGGAGAGAAAAAGTGGGGGAAAAAATGTTAAAAATTTCTGAAAACGCGGAGTGGTAATTCTTTGACGTCATACCGATGACGTCGGCATGACATGATACGGTCACGCGCAAAAAATGGGGCGAAATGGCGGCGCGGGCCGATGCGCGCGGATGTGGGGCGTTGCGCGCGGTGGGCGGTGGCGCGCACGGTCCGGCCGGCGCCGCGCGGCCTGGCGCCAGGTAGCGCGTGGGCCTCAGCGCGGGCGCGCTGGTGCGATTTTCTCCTTTTTGACCTATTTTGTCCAATTTTTCCATATTTGTTGACCTTTACCCATTTATTTATTAATATATTTGTGATGTATTGCTTCCAGTATTCCTCTTTGAGTCTTTAAGTTACGTTTTTAAGTGAAAATACCTGAAAAATAATAAAAACACCCGTGATTCCGAAAAAGACAAATTTATATAAATATATGATAAAACATATAAATATATATATTTTTAATCAATTAATGTGCATAAAATCATGGTTATTTTAGTGCTTTTTGAGCACTCATCAAGAAGCCACTCCACCTCCACCTGCTCAATTAAACGGTGCTTTGGTCAGCCGAAGTAATAATTATGAGCATGGACGGTCAACTTATATGAAAAGAAATAAAGGAGGCGGCTCGCACGGGTTTGAAACTCGACCACAGGACCTCGTAGGTATTATATGTCACTATTGTCACAAACCAAGACATACGAAACATGAATGTAGAAAGCTTCAGTACAAACATCAGAAAGGTCACTCGACTCATATTGCATCCACTTCTGATACTTCTGAAAAATTGGTTCTTATCTCTGCAGATGAATTTACCAAGTTCTCACAGTATCAAGAATCACTAAGGTCTTCATCACCCTCTGTCATTGCTATTGCTGATTCAGGTAAATAAAATGCGTGTCTCATTTCTTCATCTTCCAAATGGGTTATTGATTCTGGTGCCACATATCATATGACAGGTAATTCTAGTCTCTTTTCTACTCTTCAGTCACACACTTCTACCTCTACTGTTACCTTAGCCGATGGGTCACCATCTCGTGTTCTTAGTCCGCACACTTACTCCCACTCCTTTGCTTCCTTTGTCGTCTGTCTTACATTTACCTAGCTTATCCTTTAATTTGATATCTGTAAGTCAGCTTACTCGCAATCTTAACTGTTGTATCTCATTTTTTCCTGATCATTGCTTATTTCATGATCTTATGACGAAGAAGACTATTGGTAAAGGACATGAGTCTGGAGGCCTCTATATTCTTGACACACCGATACCGAAATCTATCGCTTGCTCTATTGTAACCTATCCCTTCGAGGCACATTGTAGATTGGGTGATCCATCTCTTCCTTTACTGAAGAAACTTTGTCCTCAGTTTAGTAAGGTGTCTTCATTAGATTGTGAGTCTTGTCAGTTTGGAAAACATCATCGTCTTAGTTCAAATCCAAGAGTTAATAAACGTGCTAGTGTTCCTTTTGAATTAGTTCATTCTGATGTTTGGGGTCCTTGTCCTATTTTCTCTAAACCTGGATTTAAGTATTTTGTTACTTTTGTGGATGATTATTCTCATGTAACTTGGTTATATTTAATGAAGAGTCATTCTGAATTGTTTTCTATTTTTTGTGCATTTTGTGTTGAGATTAAAACTCAATTTAATGTTTCAATTCGTACTTTACGAAGTGATAATGCCAAAGAATATACATCAGCTTTGTTTCAATCTTATATGGTTCAAAATGGCACGCTTCATGAAACTTCGTGTGTTGATACTCCATCTCAAAATGGAGTGGCCGAATGTAAGAACAGACATCTTCTCGAAACTACACGTGCCTTATTATTTCAAATGAATGTTTCTAAACCTTTTTGGGCCGATGCAGTTTCAACCGCATGTTTTCTTATTAATCGCATGCCCTCATCTGTTCTTCATGGTGAGATTCCTTACAAAATTTTGTTTCCTAATAAGTCACTATTTCTGGTTGACCCTAGGATATTTGGTAGCATTTGTTTTGTTCGGGATGTTCGTCCACATGTTACTAAATTAGATCCCAAGTCTTTGAAGTGTATCTTCCTTGGTTATTCTCGTCTCCAAAAAGGTTATAGATGTTATTGTCCTAGTCTTAACAAATATCTTGTCTCCATTGATGTTACCTTCATGGAAGACATACCCTATTTTTCGCCTTCTCCTCCTCTGCATGTCAGGGGGAGGATGACGATTTGTTAGTCTATTCTATCACATCATCTGAGCCTGTCTCTGATCCAGTTCCTGTTAGGCCTCCTATAACTCAAGTCTACTCCAGACATAGACCTTCTAATTCATGTCCTGCACCTGCTCCTTCGTCATCAAATCCTGTCCTAAACGATGATCTTCCTATTGCATTACGCAAAGGTAAACGTCAATGTACTTATCCTATTTCTTCTTTTGTTTCGTATAATTGCTTGTCGTCTTCCTCTTGCTCTTTTATTGCTTCTCTTGATTCTATTTCTATCCCTAAAACTGTTTATGAAGCCATATCTCATCCTGGTTGGCATAATGCAATGATCGAGGAAATGAATGCATTGGATGACAATGGTACTTGGGACTTGGTTGATTTACCTTCAGGGAAACGGGCTATCGGATGCAAATGGGTGTTCACAGTTAAGGTCAATCCATATGGGTCAGTTGCTCGATTAAAGGTCCGTCTTGTTGCTAAGGGATATGCTCAAACCTATGGAGTGGACTATTCTGACACTTTCTCTCCTGTTGCTAAATTGACATCTTTTCGGTTGTTTATTTCTATGGCAGCTACTCACCATTGGCCTTTGTATCAACTAGATATCAAGAATGCTTTTCTTCATGGTGATCTTCAAGATGAGGTGTTTATGGATCAACCTCCTAGTTTTGTTGCTCAAGGGGAGTCTAGGCACGTTTTTCGTCTCCGCAAATCTTTGTATGGTTTGAAACAGAGTCCTCGTGCTTGGTTTGGAAAATTTAGTCAAGCTATAGAAACGTTTGGTATGATGAAAAGCAAGTCTGACCATTCTGTGTTCTACAAACAATCAGAAGCTGGTATCATTCTTTTAGTTGTGTATGTAGATGACATTGTTATTACTGGAAGTGATACTACGAGAATTTCATCTCTTAAGTCTTTCCTACATACTCAGTTTCACACGAAGGATTTGGGGATGCTAAAGTATTTCTTGGGTGTTGAAGTCACAAGGAGTAAAAAAGGTATATTTCTATCTCAAAGAAAATATGTCCTGGACTTATTAACTGAGACAGGAAAATTAGGAGCAAAATCTTGTAGTGCTCCAATGACTCTGAACATCCACCTTACAGGAGATGGAGAACCCTTTAAAGATTTTGAGAGATATCGAAGGGTGGTTGGAAAGCTGAATTACCTTACTATGACTCGTCCAGATATTGCATATTCAGTCAGTGTTGTTAGCCAATTTATGTCATCCCCAACAGTTCATCATTGGGCAGCGTTAGGGCAAATTTTGTGTTACTTAAAAGGAGCACCTGGACGTGGAATCTTGTATGCAAATCATGGACATACTCATATTGAATTTTTTTCAGATGTAGATTGGGCATGTTCCAAAGTGGATAGAAGATCCACATCAGGCTATTGTATTTTCATTGGAGGAAATTTGGTCTCATGGAAAAGTAAGAAGCAGAATGTTGTGTCATAATCGAGTGTAGAGTCAGAATATAGGGCTATGGCACAATCTGCGTCTGAGATAATATGGATATATCAGCTCTTGGATGAAGTAGGTCTTAAAACTTCAGTACCAGCGAAATTGTGGTGTGATAACCAAGCTACTCTTCATATTGCTTCTAACGCTGTGTTTCATGAGCGAACTAAACACATTGAAATTGATTGTCATTTTGTTCGCGAGAAAATTCAACAAGGGTTGATTTCTACATGATATATGAAGACTAGAGAACAACTAGGAGATATCTTCACGAAAGCTTTAAGTGGGGTTCGGGTTGATTATCTTTGTAACAAGTTGGGCATGATTAATATCTATGCTACAACTTGAGGGGGAGTGTTAAAGATGATTTATGAGTGTGTGTATTAGGTGTCTAACACTAGGTGTCTTAGTGGTGTGAGTTGTGTATTAGGTGTCTTAGTGGTGTATTAGGTGTATGTCACCTAAGATTGTCTCTATCTTTGTATATAAATAGGTAGTGTCTTTGAATGATAATAAAAAATGAGAGAATTCTGATTTTACAAAAATAAATAACGTATTATTAGTGATTTTCAAGTACTTATCTATACTGCCTTAACTAGTACCTATTTTATCCATTTATAGAACCATTTTGATTCAACCTTATTAGGCATGGTAGAGTACTAAGCACAAAACCTTCAACTTCTAACTTATTAGGATTTGAAAGACTTGAGTTTTCGCTCACTATAACTATCTTTATCCAATTTGATTGATGAAATATAAGTATGAAATACAATTATCTCTTTTTGTTATTGATCGATCACTCTTATGATTTCTTTGCATTTCTTCTCATGGATTTCTATTTCCATATCTCCTGTGAAAGCTCTAATATCATATAAAGAAATTAAAGAACAATTTTTTTGTAGGAAAATCAAGAAAAAACTAAATATGGTAGATTGAAGATGAAGACTAGTAGAGATTCTTGCAAACTATTGTAATCCTAGAATTCAATACTTTCATGTAATTTATCATGCATTTAACTTTTGTAGTATTATAATTGCTAAAACTTGAAAAAGAAGCTAAATGAAATAAACTTTTTGTTGTGCTACTACTTATAGTGTAGATGTAACAACCCACGGTTGCTAAAAACTTGGTGGTTTTACAATGTAACAAACTCATAGACTTTATCTTCTACAATTACACTAGCTAGCTTACTGTGTTTCTTAATTGTAAGTGATCAACATTACTGCATTTCTTGGTTGTAAGTGATCAACAAACTAATTTGGCACACCCTTCCTCACACAATCTTAATTGCAAGTGATCAACACACTAATCTTAGCATACCCTTCTTTACATAATCATATTCCCTCATAAGGTGTACATACACTTCCTTAGACACAATTACATTTACTCATACTCATCATACACTTTATATTCTTCAATTGACTCAACAACAAAAAGGACAAACAAAACACAAATATGTAACCACGACTATGAATTATACATTTAATAGTACAAAGAGTCATAGTTGGTTAGCATATTATACCAAGGAAATAGCAAATTACAAAAATTTTAAGGTTTAGTCAACATAACAAGGAAGGAGAAAAGAAAATAGAAAATCAAAAAGATTAATACACCCTTGATCACTTGGTATATGGCGTGAGAAATGTATATATCTCAATGTTTAAATGATGTCACTTTCTCATTCATCCATTTTATTTATGTGGCAATTCATGCCTCATACATGCTATGCATAGCACCTATCTGTGTAGAAAGTGCATCCATTCTTGTCTTCATTTCATCCTCAAAGTTGGTATGTGAGGGTTACGTGTCATCCAAATTTTCCATTTTATCAACCCCAACAATGTTTACTGCCCCACTTGGCCCAAAGACTGGTCGTAATCATTGAGCATATTTTTCATCGAGATCATTCATGTGCATAAGCTTCCTATAGTAATGTATTTTGCCTCAGTTTTAGAGAACAAGATGGAGTTTTACTTTTTACTTTTCCAGGAGACTAGGTTGCTCCAAATATAGAAGTATCCACCTGATGTACTTTTCCTATCATCTTGGTTCCTAGCTCAATTTGCATCTGTGTAACCATTTATCTCACAAGTAGTGTAAATAGTAAAACCTGTACCATAATTGTTAGTTCCTAAAACATATTTGATTACTCATATGTTCAAGGTGTGATTCCTTAGAATAAGCTTAATGGCATGTACCCACATAACACTAAAGTGTATATTAGGCCTACTAGCAGTGAGATACAACAAACTACCTTTGATGCCCTGATAATTAGTCAAAATTTATACCTTTTGTATCCATTGTGATTTTCATGAGGATTTGAGAAAAATCATGAGAGAGGCATGAGTTTTTTGAGCTAGGGTTTGGTAAGGAGGAAGAAAATGACGTTTGGTATATAAACTAAATTCGTTAGATCGATTGAAAAATTTCTTGATTGATCGATATTCAAGGTTTGATCACTTGATTTCATGATAGATCGATCGAGATTAAAAAAAATCATAGTTCCAATTTCACTCTTGAAAACAAATGATTAAATTCCAACAAGTAGTAGGACTCTACCTAACTTTAAAGACCACTTAAAAATGCAATGCATAAATAGATTAGTGCAAACTTTCCCTAAATGAAGTTTTTTTAACAAAAAGCATTCACACAAGGTACTAGACTTATTCTAGCATAAACAAGTTTACAGTCAAGTCAAAATTTATTTCTTCCCGATTGATATTTTATTAATGTGATATTAAAGTTTGAACTCCTTTAGTATGTTAATTAATTCATTTATGACCAATCATAAGACACCTAATCAAATGAGTACCACACATCTTATGAAATTTCAAATTAGTCCTTGAATTTACAGAAAGTATTTCATCCAAGAGAGAAACAATTTAAATGAGGCATAAATTTTTAATCTCTTTGGCTCTTTCTTTTGGTGCATGATAACAACATATATTTTTATTATAAGCATATTCACTTTTCAAATATATATTTTTTGGTTTTCCCCTTCGTCCCTTTTTTTGTTTGTGTATATTTTTCTATACGCATGTGCCTTGCACCAAGTATGATGATTTTCATATTAGTTGTGAGGTAGCCATATCTACTCATTGTAGTAACTTTCACATATCATAATAAGTAGCTCTGTAAACACTAGATGTCTCTCTAGGATAATAATTTGCATAAAGGAAAAGAAGGGCTAACACAATTTCATAATTAAGGCTAACTCAAATCCTAGTATTTTTTAAGATTAATCACAAAGTTAAAGTATAATATACATGTGTATTTAGTGAGAGTGTGAGAAAAATCATATTAACATCGATCATCACAAGTAAAACTATAAGTGTTTGTAAGAGTTTGAATCTTAGGATCATTTATATAAAAGATAATCTCAAAGAGTCGATCTATTTTAGAACTAGGTAGTGTTTATATAAATGTCTCTAAGTTTATTACCTTGAAGTTTTTTTTTTCAAGTTTCGTTTTGAATTTTAACAAATAAAAATACTAAAACTAAAACTAAAAGAAATACAATTCTATGAAGTTGCTCACCTAGAGTCATTTAAGTACTCAAACAAAAGTACAAAAGATAGTCTTTCTTAATGCAAAGTTTTTAGCATTTTTGTTTCTCTATGTCTTTCGATTGGGAGTCAACTGCCTTAGGTTTCATAAACATATTCTTGGGTTTAACTTTACTTTTGATATTCATCCTAATAGAAGATGCAACATCATGGTAGGATGATGATAATGAGCCCTATATCTAGAATCATGGAAATAATTATTAGTATGGATAGTAGTCTATAAAAAATAACACTCAGGCCCAATATGACCTATCTTATTGCAAAGATGATAGATAGGCACAAACTTAAGAGTTTATTTTTTACTATAGCTACAATGGCTCTTTATGCATAATTATTAACAGTATGAGTAGAGTTAAAAGGCCTTAAAAACATGGTTTTTGATATTGAAGGTGTGAAACTTTCATCCTTATAAATCAGTCCACATGTATCACCATATGACTTACCGATACTCAAGATTTTATGCAAACATGAGCTCCAATGGTAAGTTTCTTAATTTGTTCATTTGAGTATTTATTCTTTTGCAATAATTTGATGTTCCCCTAGTGAGTTTCATATTTACTTCCTTGGGGCCTGCAAGACTTTGATTTAAAGCATCAATACGTTTAGAAAGTTGTATTTTATTTTTCTATTTCAAATGAAATTTTTTTGTGCACTCTAATTATTTCATTCAATTTTAAAACTTCAATTGCCTTTTTCTTCTCTAGCACTTATGTAATTTGTAAATAATTCTTCAAAACTAGATGTATTATATTAGCTAAAAGAAAAGAAGATTGAACTCCTTCATCATCTTCATCCAAACTAGAGTCAAAGTAATTTGAATGTTTAGTGCTTTTGCATAGAAGCCACAGAAGCCGGTTTCACCATCTTTTGAATTGTTATCTTTCTCATGTTCACTCTTTGTATCACTATGTGTAGTATTAATGTTTTTCCATATTTCTTCTTATTATTTGCACATTCTGTAAAAATATGGCTGAAACCACTATTGGTAAAATATTGAGTACCATAAGGTTTATATTTTTTACCATTTGAACCCTTGGATTTATGTTCCTTAGAATGTTTGTCCTTGAACCAATTCTGCTATCCCTTGTTAGATAAGTTGTTTTGTTGGCTCTTTTTGAGGTTGTAAGCTTATAAAACAATAGATTCAATATCAGAACCATCATCACTATCAAAAGTTACCTTTTTAGAGCTTTTAAATTCCATGTCCTTGTTCTTCTTGGATGGTTCAAGAGTAAGCTCATAAGTTTGAATTGAACCAGCAAGCTCATCAATGTTCAAAGCATCCACATTTTTGCTCTCTTCTATTGTAGTAACCTTCATTTTATAGTCTCATGTCAAGGGACTTAGAAGTTTGTGTACAAGTATAAGTGGAGGAATTTCGCCCCAAGTGTAGATCAAGCATTATAAATATCACAAATACGAGCAAAACATAGACCAAAGGTTTCAGTGTTGCTCATTTTAAGAGAGTCAAATTGAGATGCAAGCAATCTCAATTTTGTTTGTTTCACTTAGAAAGTTCTTTCATGTGCAAGAGCAAGTACATTCCAAGCACCTTTGGAAATCTCACAATCAAAGATGCAATGAAACTTGTCTATCAACACTATATAAAAGATAGAACTTAATCCTTTTCTGTTTGATCCATATAGGGTTTTTCTTCAATGGTCTATTATTTTCTTGTCTTTATAAATGTTACACCATCTTTCTTTACAAAAGTGGGTTCACAACCTTCAAAAATGGAATCCCAAACTTTTTCAACTTGTCTAAGATAGCCTGGCATGCAAGCCTTCTAGTAAGGGTAGTTGTACCCATCAAAGAGTGGGGGTCCAATAGATGACCTACCTTCTTTAATTAGGTCCTAAGTGAGTATACATATATCTACCAATCAAAATCAATAAATGTGTCTAGTGTAGGCTTTAATGCCAATTGAAAGCTTACAATAGGACCAAATAACCTATTTACCTAGAAGGGGATGAATAGGTTATTTTAAATTTTATCAAATTATAGTTTTGTAACCTAAACAAAGCAGTCATAAATGCAATCACATGTAAATAGTAAAGTGTGAAAATTAAAAATGACACGTGATATTTTTAGGTGAAAAAATCTACAAAACAACAATGATCTAAGAGGAAAATCATTGATCAATCAAACCACCAAACTTCTCATTGTGAAAACCAAACATTAAAGTACAAACTTAAACATTTTCTACCATCTCTAGGATATTGCCCCAATGTACCTAACTTATGAGGCCATGCTCTATTTTCATAGTTTAGATGAATAGTTGATCACCACACAAATTGTGTGTGTAATGAATACGCAAATATACGTATCACAACAAGTAATATAATGATAAGAAAATATCATTCCCACAGAGATTATTTTATTAGAAACTAATTTTTAAAACTAAAAAAAAATAAAACTCAACTTTTTTATGTTTTTATATTTTAAGGAAGCAAAATTAAAATAAGTAAAAGTGAATAAAAATAATTAATTAAATCAGATTTGGTAATTAAGAAGATATATGAGAAAATATCTAGGAATACTTAATCCCCCAATTCTCTAAACATACGAATCGCTAAAATCCCCCAATATAATTATCAATTAATTACATGATCAATTGAATCTAACCTAGCATTAAATAAAAATAATTAATTAAATCAGATTTGGTAATAAAGAAGATATATGAGAAAATATCTAGGAATACTTAATCCCCCAATTTTCTAATCGTACAAATCGTTAAAATTCCCCAATATAATTATCAATTAATTACATGATCAATTGAATCTAACCTAGTATTAAATAAAAATAATTAATTAAATCAGGTTTGGTAACTAAGAAGATATATGAGAAAATATCTAGGAATACTTAATCTCTCAATTTTCTAAACATACGAATCACTAAAGTTTCCTAATATAATTATCAATTAATTACATGATCAATTGAATCTAACCTAGCATGTATTCCTCTCTCAATTAAACTGCACACCATATAGTAATTAATTTAATCATAGTAATTAATTTAATCACACTCTCATACCAATTAAATTACATACTACTCATTAAGTTCATCAATTATGGATCACATCCATAAGAATCCTACATCTTTGCCTAGAAACAATGCATGTTATTTAATCAAGACAAACAATTAAATAATTATCTCAAATCTATTTAATTACCTCTATAGATAAATTGTTTGCCAAAAAATTAATAGCATAAAAATCAAATTAAATAATATAATTAAATTAAAATTATAATTGGGGTAAAATATTAGATCATCACATTGTGAAAACTAGGTTCATAAGAATCTCAAGATTAATAAATTAACTACACATAATTGTGTTCATAAAGCTCAAATCTTTCATAAAGAAAGACACAAAAATTGATAAAGAAAAGAGTAGAAGAAGAAATACAATCAATCTCTTGAATTGTAGTGTTAATCTCCTCTTGAATCTCCATCAAAATTGTATCCCCTCTTGAATTTTTTTGTATTTTTCTCTCTTTATAGCTCCAAAAACTTACCAAAATTATGATAATGATGGCCCCTTAGTGTTTATGGGGTGATTAAAGGCTTAAATATAGCTCAGGTGTGATCTAGACCTTCAGATTATCTTCAAATCAAGGGCTGGGATCAAGATAGGAAAAATCCAATCACAACGTGACACATTGCACATAGAATTCACTGGGCGAATCAAAGATTTTCACATGGTAGAGGAGGCCGGTTAGAGTCAATGCTCGCTGAGGCAGTGCTGCGTAGTGCAACATGATATGCGGAAATGGATGGTGTGGCTCACGGGTGGAACACGGGAGTAATCACATGGCGACATGTGGGAATGTGGTTTGATCGATCTTTGAACTTGGATTGAATGTAGTACTAACTCAAGTAAAGCCAATTATAACTAAATAAAATAGCATGTCTATTATATTCATAAATATACTTCTATTAGTACATGCATATTTTACAAAAACTATCCCTTTCAAATTTCATACAATCCTATAATAAGAAGGTTCACATATTTATTAATCAACGTTCCATCAATACAAGGATATGCAAGGATTTTGACAAATTGAGCATGTTAATCAATTCAATCTTAGAACAAGTCTTATAAGTCTATTTTTTACATCCCTCTCCACTAATACAAATATGCACTTAGCTAAAGATCAATAAAGATATGGTTTACAGATATGAATGGTTCTTTGTTAGGCTCAAATGTATGATTACGGATATTAACAATGGTTATCCTGAAAGGCTCAATAGATATAAATAAGGCCAAAATAATTTCTCTTGCTAAATACTATTTAGGATTTTTCCTCAAGAGATGATCAAACAGATTCTAAAACTTGGTAGATCTCATCAACTTGTACAACTTACTACAAATCTTTTCTCAATAAGCACACCAAAATCATCATGAACATGTGCATAAAAATTTGAATCTATCGAATCAAAACTAGCAAGCATATCACATGATTAATGTAAATATCTTAACAAATATATTACATTCCTTATCCTAGTCATGCCAACCATTTTTTATCATTGAGTTAATATGTTTCATATCAAGCATGCATGCATTTAGTTTCCATATATTTATCAATTTCTACCAAAATCATGATTAAAAACATCCTAAAAATTAAAAAAAATTCCATAAAAAAATTCCTATAAATTTAAAATGCATAGTAAAAATATTAATGTAGAGAATGAAGTTCCCTCCCCCAAACTTAAATTACACATTGTCCCCAATGTTCACATATAAATATGAAAAAGTAAAAGGAAAGAAAACTCCCTTAATCATGGCGCGCCACATCTATCACTGAAATGCTCATTCTTATTGTGCCATTGTTATCCACATGTAGTCACCTACAAAACAAAAACAATGAAAATATATGTATAATTACGTTGGGTTGCCTCCCAACCAGCGTCACGTTTAACTTCCACTAGATGATTATATCAACGCCTAAGGTATATCCACTAAGGTTATCATAGATGTTTCATTTTATAATTGATCTACATAATAGTGCTTCACCAT
Source organism: Hippophae gyantsensis (assembly GCA_030763125.1). Lineage (NCBI taxonomy): Eukaryota > Viridiplantae > Streptophyta > Magnoliopsida > Rosales > Elaeagnaceae > Hippophae > Hippophae gyantsensis. The sequence continues at coordinate 17,994,660 of CM061029.1, read as the reverse complement.
ATACCCATTAACCATAAATCATTCCTTATCTTTGTTCTCTATTTCAATGGCTCCATGGTTGGTTACCTTAGTGATGATGAATGGACCTGACCATCTACTCTTTAATTTTCCCAGAAATAATTTGAGTCTTGAGTTGTACATCAACACTTTTTGACCCGGTTCAAAGATACGGTGCACAATTTTCTTATCATGCCATCTTTTTGTCTTTTCTTTGTAAAGCTTGTCATTTTCATAAGCATTCTACTGTAATTCATCAAATTCATTTATTTGAAGCATTCTTTTCTCACCAGTTGCATCTATAGACATATTCAACTATTTTAATTCCTAATATACTTTGTGCTCCAATTCTAATGGTAAATGACAAGCCTTTCCATAAACTAGCTTATATAGGGTGGTACCAATTGGTGTTTTAAATGCAATTTTGTATTTCTGTAAAACATCATCCAACTTAGATGACCAATCCTTCCTAGAGATGTTCACAATTTTCTCCAAAATTATTTTCACTTCCCTATTGGATACCTTTACTTTCCCACTTGTTTGGGGATGGTAAGGGGTAGATACTTTATGCTTAAACCCATACTTAGACAATAAGGAATGAAATGCTTTATTCCAAAAGTGACTTCCTCTATCACTAATAATGATCCTCGGAGTTCCAAACCTAGTGAAAATGTTTTTCTTCAGAAATTTCATGACAACTTTGGCATCACATTTGTTGCACAATGGCTTCTACCCACTTTGACAAGTAATCCACTCCTACAAGTATGAAGGAAATGGTCCTATAAATTCGATGCCTCATGCATCAAATAGTTCCACTTGAAGTATACTATTCAAAGGCATCTCATCTCTTTTTGAAATATTACCTATCCTTTGACATATGTCACATATTTTTACATAATTATAAGTATCTTTAAATAGTGTGGGCTAGAAATAACCAGATTGAAATACCTTAGCTACTATTTTTGTGCTCATAAAGTGACCTCTATAGTCTTAGCTATAGAAATGGTAAAGAATACTTTCAACTTCATCATTAGGGACACACCTTCTCAAAATACCATCACCACATTCTTTATAGAGGTAAGTGTCATCTAAAAAATAATGTTTAATGCCATGGAAGAACTTCTTCTTTTGTTTCCATGTGAGGTTCAATGGAAGAATGTTGGTAGTAAGAAAATTGCAATGTCTCTATACCATGGGACTTCTATTTGAGCTATAGAAAATAATTGCTCATCTAGAAAAGATTCCCCAATCACTATATTATCATCCATTTTTACTTCCCTATCTAGTCTAGACAGATGGTCTGTTACCTGATTTTTTCTTCCTTTTTTATCATGAATTTCCAAGTCAAATTCTTATAGAAGAAGCACCCATCTTACAAATCTTCGTTTGGAATCCTTCTCATCACAAGATACTTTATTGTAGAATGATCCGTATAGACAATCACTTTGGTGCTAACCAAATAAGATCTGAATTTCTCAAAGGCATATACAATGGTAAAGAGATATTTCTTTGTAGTAGTATAATTCATTTGAGCCTCATTTAGTGTCTTGTTTGCATAGTATATGGCACATAACATTTTGTCTCTTCGCTGTCTAAGAACAGCTCTAATAGAAAAATCACTTGTATCACACATCAACTCAAAGGGCTTGTTCCAATATAGTGTGACTATAACTGGTGTTGACCCTAGTCTCTCTTTAAGTAATTGAAATGTTGTTAAACATTTGTCATCAAAGTTGAAGGGAAAAATATTTTATGAATCTACGATAGAAACATGCATGCCTAAGAAAACTCCTTACTACTCGTACATTGGAGGTGGTGGTAGTTTCTATCACTTCTATCTTAGCTCTATCCACCTTTATACCATTAACTAAGATTTTGTGGCCCAAGATTATACCTTCATGTACCATGAAATGACATTTCACCCAATTTAAATCCAAATTATTTTCTTCACATCTCTATAACACTAGGGAAAGATAGTGTAGACATTCATCAAATGAGTTTCCAAAGACCAAAATATTATCCATGAAGATTTCTAGATGCTTTTCCACTATATATGAGAAAATGGCCATCATGTAGCTTTGAAATGTAGCAGGTGCATGTCATAATCCAAAGGGCATTATCCTGAAAGCAAAAGTTCCATAAGGATATGTGAAGGTGGTCTTTGCTTAGTCTTCAGGTGCCACAACAATTTGGTTATAACCAAAGTATCCATCTAGAAGGAAAATCAAAGAATGCCTAGCTAATCGGTCAAGCATTTGATCAATGAATAGGAAAGGAAAATGATCATTCCTTGTAGCTTTATTTACTTTACAAAAATCCATACATACTCTCCATCCTGTGACAGTCCTAGTAGGTATTAACTCATTAGACTCATTTTAGACCACAATGATTCCTCTTTTCTTCAGTATACATTGGAATTGACTTACCCATTCACTATTTGATATTAGGTAAATAATGCCCATGTTTAGCCACTTGACAATTTCCTTCTTCACCACTTCTTTCATAATGGGATTTAAGTGGTGTTGTGCATCCCTGGTGCGTTTAGCCCCATCCTCTAGCAAGATTTTTTTCATGCATATAGATAGGCTTATTCCATTGATATAGGTAATAGACCAACCTATAGCTCTTTTGAAGTTCCTTAGCACCTTTAGTATTACTTCCACTTGCTCTATACTTAGATCAATCAAGATTATGAATAGAAGTGTCTCGTTATCACCCAAAAATGTATAATAAATATGAGAAGGTAAAGGTTTAAGCTCTAATTTGGGTGGCTTTTCAATGGATGGTTACAATAAATACATATGGCCTCTATTTTTAACCATTACTGTAGGTCTATGGCTACGGTTATAAGAACTGAGGCCTAAGTAAGATAGATCATAGACTATTACCTATGACCTCGATTTTTATCAAAACCGAGACCATAGGGTATGTCTATGGCCTCGGTCTTTCAATAACTAAGGCTATAGGATTACCCTATAGCCACAAACTTAAATAAAAATATAATTATTAATTACAATATTAAAAGTCAATATAAATTATAATAAATTTATTAATTAAAATATTAAAAATCATATTATATTAAAATTAAAAATGTAATTACATTTGAGAGTTTATACACTAAAATATAATAAAACCTTACTAACTAATTCTAATATTTAGAATGACTATGAAGAATAGAATTACTATTACAAACTAACTTCTTACTATTACAATCATTTATAAATATATTTCTTCAAATCAACCTAATCAAGTCCACAACGACTTCAACAGAAGTGTAGAGAAAAGGCAAATACCATAGGCACTATTAGCAGTAGCTGGTGTGCTAGTGCTTGTACACTGGTGTGCTGGTATGCTGGTATTGGTGCACTAGTGTGGGTGCGCTTGTGTGTTGGTGCACTGGTGCACTGGTGCGCTAGTGTGCTAGTGTTGGTGCACTGGTGTGGGTGCGCTTGTGTGCTGGTGTGTTGGTCCTATTTGTCCCATATCTATGGTATATGCAAACAAATACCAAAGTTAAAATCATATGTGATGAGAAAATCAAATCATCGCAACCATAAACAACCCTTTTAGGAACTACATATTTATATAAACCAAATAAGTAGTCGTAAAAAATAACATCAGAATTATTGGAATACTGCATAAGTGGACTTAATTATAACTAATAGTTGATCAAATGCACTTCAACTACATTCTTTAGAGGATCATGCCTAGTAAGTTTTAAACTAAATAAAGGAAATACTGACCTCTATTCTTGGAAAGTTTGCTAGTAAGTTCTTGGATGCCTTTAACTTTGCTTGCTCCTCTTCCTCCTCCTACATGCTAAATCAGTAAGAAATACTAATAATTAATAATAAAATACTAAAAGGAAACAATATCAAGAAATAACAAGTTTAAGGAACCATTACTAAAAATGTGGAAACAAGAACAAAGTTGAGTATTTACTAGCTTATGTAGAATTATTAATTTTTTTGTCACAAGCTTCTATAGATTGATATATAAAATTTATAGTATTGTTCTTTCCAAAGAGTAACATTTCTCTCACTCTCTCCATTCGAAGGAAACTAAAAAATTTATTAGAAATAGAAAAATCATTTAGAGAGCACCAAGAGCACTAACTGTTATGATATATAAAATTAATAAAGGCCATTGCAATACAAATAAGTAAGAATGTTTAACTTCAAATATTATCAAAATATGCTCATTAAGAGAATAAATTTTGTTGCTTATCTAGGGTATAAAAAAATCAAGAACATCTGATCTTGATGAGGTTTAACAACACCTTTTTAACTAAAATATTGTTAATCAATATTTTTTAAGAATACTAAAAGCTAATAATACAATCAAGCTAAATTCTCATTTATATCCTTTCATATCATAGTAAGAGATTAAATCAATGCTAAAATGTCAGAAGGCTAGTAAACCATATTGAATTATCGATGGAATATCATGCTATACTTTAATAGAACTTAGAAAGAAAATACTATCCCCTATGGAGAGGCATCCAGGTGAAAGTATTAGTAGATCTTTTCATACGAAAACTTACACTACAAGATTGCATTTCATAAAAGGTTAGGTATTAAATTTTCCAGAATTTAAAAGAACCAGCACCAAGCACTAGGCCAAGCACCAATACCAACACTAACACCAAAATTAGGCACTAGCACCATACTAAGTATTAGACCAAACATTGTAAATTAGCATATAAATCAAAGCCAAACTAACCTCTCGGCAATGGTAATTTAGACCTAGAAGCTAAATGGAAAAGAATGTGATGATTTGAAGAGTTTGACACGTCATGCACCAGTACCAACACTAGCATCAGGCACTAGCACTGACACCAATACCAAGCACTAACACCAACACCAACACCAGTACTAACACTAGCACCAAGCACTAGGCTAAGTACCAAGCACCAGTACTAAGCACCAACACCATTACCAAGCACCAGACACTAGCACCAAGTTAAGCACTAGTACAAACATTGGTAATTAGCATATAAATCAAAGTGAAACTAACTAACCTTTTAGAAATGGTAATTTGGACCAGGAAGTTGAGTGGAATAGAATGTGATGATTTGAAGAGTTTGGCATGCCAAGCACTAACACCAATACCAGCACTAGCACCAACACCAGCATCAACACTAGTACCAAGCACTAGCACCAGCACCAAGCACCAAGCTAAGCACCAGCACCAGTACCCAACACCAGGCCAAGTACCAACACCAACGCCAGCAGTAGATACCATGCATCATCACCAGTAATAGGCAAAGCACTAGGACAAACACTAGAAATTAACATATTACCAAAAAAAATCCTGATGGAAAAGCCTAAAAGTAAAAAAAGGGAAGAAATGAATACAACAACATAACCAGAAATAGTTAAACCACTACTCCTATTTGGATTCTCAAATGTATCATATGTTGCATATAGATAACAGAAAGAAATTTCAACCAAAGAAGTAAAGACTACAGAGAGATTTATCATACAACTATATTACTTACTGGATGCCTGAGAAGTAGGAACAACCCTAGCATGAGAACACCGAAAAAATAGAGCTTGTCAATTAGAAGGGAAAAGAAAAAACTAAAAGGAAAAGGATTTGAGATATAAATATAAGGAAGTCATGTTCTGATAGCAACTTGTCCAGTGAAGGCAAACCACCACCAGTAGACGATGAAGAAGGTTAGTGAGTGTTTCATGAATCTAAATTAGATAAAGATTCTACTTCTAAAGACACTAACCTCCTTCTAGCACATCCAAAAGCAAAGGACAACCATCGCCATTTCTATTGAGATCATATCCATTCTTGCTACTGAACTCTTTCAACTCGACTTTCCACGAATCTTTTTCCACAACTTAGTAAAACTCAAAAATCATTACTCACAAAAGATATTAATACAAATAGGGAAGGAACCACCTCCTGATTCTCAAAAACATCGTGGATAGGTGATAATTTTCCCTCAAACAACAAGTGATTTTCTCAATGTGAATGACCCACTTACGATGATAGACCTAAACAACCTTTCTTCCCAAACCCTTGTATGTGCCTCGAACCACCTGAACCTCATATTCTTTGTGAACTAGCATAGACACTTCTGGCAGAGATCGGTGGAAAGAGGTGCGCTTATCAACCCTTTGATTTTACTTCATTTTTGTTGCGCTAGGGTTGCTCTGGGACGGCTCTGAATAGTGGAGATCAAATATAGGATTTGATGAGTAGAGAAAATAAATTAATGGAAAAATATTGGAAGTAATATTAGCTGGGAGTGAAAAAAAGGGAGAGAGAGAGAGAAACGGGAAAAAGGAAAAAGGAAAAAAATAATAAGAGAGAAAATGAAAAAAATGAGGAAAAAAGAAAAATAAATGATAGACAAATTTGATGTTTGATGTGAAAGACAGAAAATTGATAACATATGTCTATAGCCTTGATTTTTAAATAACTGAGGCCAAAGGATATATCTATGGCCTTAATTTTTAAATAACTGAGGTCATAGGGTATATCTATGGCCTTAGTTTTTAAATAACCGAGGTCATAGGATATGTCTATGGCCTTGGTTTATAAAAAAACTGAGGCTAAATTTCTGAGACCATATGTATATATTGTTGTAGTGATATGTGTTTCCAGAATTAACAAGCACAAACTTTAAAGCATCAATAAGGCACATGTTATAAAGCACATCAGTACTATCTATTCGAAAGCAATCACTACCATTGTCAACATCAAAAAATTTAATTACTTTAAACACATTAAATGTCACTTGCTTATCTTGCACCCTTATTGTAAGCTCACCTTTTTGTACATCAATGAGTGCTTTTTTGGTTGCTAAGAAAGGACGACTAAGTATGATAGGAATATCATGGTTCTCCTTCATGTCTAGCACAATAAATTCTATCAGAAAGATGAATTTGTCTACTTTTACTAGCAAATCTTTTTGAACACCTCGGGGTCTTTCAATTGTAGACACCAAATCACATAGTGCCTTGCCAAAATAGATGTTCCCAATAATGCAAGGGATGTTAAAACTACCTGGATATTTCAATTTTGTGGTAATTTTCTATCAATGATGGAGTTACAACCTTCAATCAAGGTTATTGTTTCATGATCCCCAAGCCTCATTTTATTTCATAGTATATCCTTCATGAATTTGGCATAAGACGACATTTGTTCAAGTGCCTCTAAAAATGGTATGTTTATGTGCAACTTTTCGAAGACTTCCAGAAATTTTGAAAACTGCATATCTGACTTTTTCTTTTACAGTCTTAGAGGAAAAGGAATAGTGGGTTTGTAGAGGTTTATCTTTTTTTTTGCTAAATTATTTCATTTTCATTACTCTTTTTATCCACTAATTCTTCCTCATCCTTTTTAGCTTCCGGTTCTTCATTATCCTTTTTAGTCTCATAGTCCTCCTTATTCTTTTGAGTCTTATCTCTCTCTAGAGTTTTACTACTTCTCAAGGCCATGGTACTACAATGGTCCTTCCCTTCTCTTCTTGGATTTATAATTATGTCACTTGGAAGGTTATCTTGAGGCCTTCGGCTCATGGCTTGGGAAAGTTGTCTCATTTGGTTCTCCAAATTTCGAATCGAAGCCTCTTGAGTGGATACTTTTATATTTACTGATTGGATGAAGTCTTTCATTATCTCGTTAAGAAATTTGTATTGTTTTCAGTAGGTGGCTTCTTCTAAGATGAACATGATGGAGATGCAAAAGCCATCATTGATGCTTTCAATCATGAGAATTGGCCTTTAATTGACTTAAACTTTCAAGTGATTCTTAAAGAATCAACCAGGTATCTCAATGAAATTTCTATGCTGTTTGTGGGATGGATTCTTCGAGAACTCAACATATAGGCACATGATTTTATCACTTGGCTAGACATACAGGTTTATTTGATAACATTTCCATTTATTTTTTGTCAATCACCATATTTGAGCTTCATTCCGAAGGACAACAAATGAATATATCTATATATTCTTTTATGTAGCGAAAAAAGAAGAATTTTATTAGTGTACATAAATACTTTTTTTGTTTTCAATCTGTCTTTAGGTAATACGTTCGTTATATGCTTTATCAAGTTGTTAATAATTATATAATAATTAGGGTAGAATAATGTATTTTCAAGGTCCTTGTCATTAGTATCATAGGAAAGTTTTATTTTTGGAAACACGTGAATATCAATTTTTTTTCTTTTTATCCATCTTCAAAATTGATTGTTAAAATTTTATTTGCTCTGACATTGATAAGTTTTGGTCTGAAAGTAATTTTTTGAATAATTATTATAAAAGTAGTTAATAATTAGGAATATAAAAAAAATAATTTGTGATAAAATTATGATTATTAGAAATTTATAAAAATGTATGTGATAAGCGATTTTAGATTTTAAGTGGTTTTGAATTAATGATTAAATTTAATTGAATGAAAAAAATTCTCAATCAATTAATATGAAATCAATTAGTAGAATATATTATCACATTCTCTACAATTCGAACGGCTCAAAATCAAATACTTATATATTATTTGTTAGTGAAAAATTAGAATAACTATTTAAAATATTCCAAAATATATGACATATCATATTGATCCTATCTAATCCACTCAATTAACGAATCACATTAAAACAAGTGTTGGATCGGATAAAAAAATTCCAATCCTATCAAATGATTGAATTGAATTAGATGAGCTCAATTTTAATACTTAAGATCGTATTAATATCATAAATACCCCTAAGTTTTAAGGAATCTTTATAAATCCTCCTAAGTTTCAAAAAAAATACAAAAACATCCTTAAAATAGAAGAAAAAAAAATAAACTAAAAAATAATAGATATAAAAACAGAAAACATTTCAGAATCTTTTTTTATAAGAAATGATAATAAGTAAAAAAAAATTGAAAAAATTTAAAAAACAAAGTTAAATCTTAAAGAATGAGATGGATTTAAAGACCAATCATTTTTATTAAGAAAATTATTCCCTAGAAAAAATATAATTTATTATGGCATAAGAAATAAAAAAAATGAGTATTCAAATTACATATGCAAAAGGAAGATATAATATATCATTAATTGATAAATAAACTATATTAAACAAGCTATCAAAAATTCCTCATAAAGATAAAGAAAAAATTGGATACATCTATTTAGGAAGAATTCAAATATTAATAAAAGCTCATTTTAGAGAATAAATAGATACACCAATAAAAATAGCATTATTAGATAACAGAATAATAAATAGATAAAATGTCTTATTAGGAATTATCTATGGTAATTTAGGATGCCAAAAAGTAAAAATTTACAACATATCCTAGATTTGTTATTAATATACATGATAAAAATCTAAATCAAGTATTAAGTCTAGCTTATGAATTTGAAAGAGGAGATTTAATGAAAGAAATAAATCATTTATTTTCAATACATTATCTAATAGCATATTCTATAACAAATAGTCATAATAGTTCAATATATGGACAAAATGATTTATATAAATAGACAAAACTTTTAAGGAATTTGGACAAATAATAAAATTAAAAATACTAACAGACTTTGAAATACTAGAAGAATGGAAATTAGATATCAAAGAAAAACCCTTGATAACAAGAAGAAAAAATAAGGTTGTTAAAACTAACAACATACTAAGGTTTACGTTTATAGACCATGAAGGAGCAATTTCTAACCAAGAAGAAGTTAAAAAAACTAGAAAATGAAGTCAAAATAGTAAGGCATTAGTTCATGATTGTATATTAGGGAAAAATAATGTTTAGAGATAAAATAAAAAAATATACATTTAGAAGTAAATGGAAGCCTAGTAGGTGTAGCAAAAAATCAAGCAAAATTATTTGAAACTGTACAATTATTAACAGAGGAAATAGATTTAGTCCAAGAGTCAGACACAAAATATTTACAAGAAATAATAGATATACAAAAAGAATTACTAAAGGAAATAAATTAATGTGGTTATAATAAACTACAACAAGACATGCATAAGAAATTTTCAAAATTAATAAAAGATGTATACAACATACATAGGAATAATGAAATAATGAGTTATAAATATGATCCCTTAGAAGGACTAAAAGAAGAACCACCTAGGAGATTAGATTCCCTAATTCCTAAAAATGAGAAAAGGAAAAATGAGGAATAATCTAAGAACAAAGAGATAATTTCAATTTAATGGAATATAGAAAAGAATTAGAAAGAAAATTCATGGACCCTGAAAATAGAGATATAGAAATATTGGTCAGTTTATTAACATTAACCAATGAAGAAATAGAAGAACATTATAATGAAAAACTTTGTACTAATAAAGAAGATGATGATATGACATAATCAATGAAATTGATTCTGAACCAGAAAACATGACCTCAAAAGGTCATATGAAACCAATTTTATTACCAGTCCTTTATCAAGAAGGAACATCTAACCCACATAGGGGAGAAAGAAATAGACAAAGAATAGAACAACCTGATACCACATATAGAAGAAGACAATCACCTAACATGGCGGAAGGGTTGCATTAGGGAACTAGAGGTCGTATTCTACCAGAGTTCAAACTCTATGATAATTATAAATCTGAACTTCTAGATTTAGACTGTATAAGAGATAGGAAGAAAGCCTTAGATGAATGGCTTAGTGGAATAAGTGTGCTCATACAAACTTATCAAACTACCCAAAAAAATCCTTCAACTTTTAGAGTGCTTATAACACATAAAATGATAAGAAATGTTGAAGTTTGGTTTTCAAACTTAACAGATCAATAACATTTTTTAATGCAAAGAAATGCTTTCACAGGAAGGGAATTCTTGGATACAGTAATAAATGAAATATACAAAGAATTTATTAGAAAAGATAAATGAAGGACTATCACTGAATCTAGTGAAAATGAAATTGATGAAGCTAAATGGCATCTAACAAATATGAAAATTTATAACATGTGTTACATAGATTCTTTTATTTATGAATATGAAATGTATTACCATAAATTACCACCCTTTTATGCAAACAACTTATAAAAAAATGTTTTTTTCAAAAATTACGTGAAACATTGTATAAAACCTTAATAGAAAATTGGGAAAAAAGGAATAGAGAAACTATACCAGATACTCTGGGAGGAAGAATAAGAAATCTTAAAGATTGGATCATTATTAAATTCCAAGAAAAAAAAAGAATATAAACATATAAGAGGAAATGATAAAATCTGTTGTGATAAAAGAGATTTTAGAATACCAGGAAAATATGGATGTAATATAAAATTCTATAAAAAAATATAAATTCAGAAAACAAAATTTCCAAAACTATAAAAAGAGATTTAATAGAGAAAACTACAAGAAAAGATATTTTAGAAGAAAGAATTATAAACCTTTTGAAAAAAGAAATTATTGCCCTTTAGGAAATAAAAAATGCAGATGTTGGATCTGTAATGAAGAAGGACATTATGATAACGAATGTCCAAGCAAACTTCAACATAAAAAGGAATTTTCACAAAAAACAAAAATGTTAGAAGAAGCTTTCAAAATGGAATTCGAACCAATCGAGGAATATGATATAGATGATACTTATAGTATCTATCTATTGGAAGAAACTAAGGAAGAAATAACTGACTCATAATATGAACACTCAAATTATGAATATTCTTCATCAAAAGATGAATGATTTGTATAGTATTACAAATCTAAATAGTACTTCAATTTAAAGGCTATAACACTTATTATTTACATGCATATATAGATATAGGAATTAGTATGTATGTAGCCAGTAGATATGTATTTCCAGAAGACAATTGGAAACAAGCGCCAAAAGATTTAATTGTAAGAATTGCAAATAATACTATAATAAAACTTAATAAGGTATTAAAAGATACTGATATAATGATAGGAGAAAATTTTCACATTCCTACCATATATCAACAGGAAACAAGAGTAGATTTGTTAATAGGAAATAATTTCCTAAACTTATATCAACCTTTCACACAACATTTTGACAAAATAAGTCTCAAAACCTTAAAAGGAGATACCATCTATGTCTCCAAAATAAGAAAAGTTTTAACTGTCTCAAACCTAACTTTTATGCAACAACATAAAAGGTGAAAACGTGGTGAGATAGAAGACCAACAAAAACCTTATTTAGAAAATATTTCATTAGATATAGAAGAGAAACAAAACTCTTTTCTTAATGAAATACAAGAAGACAAAGCCCTAACGGACATTAGAAAATTATTAAAAACAATTAGTTCAGAAAATCCTTTGGATCCAAAAATAAATAAATCTAAAACAATAGTCAACATAAAATTAAGAGATCCTAACAAGATCATAAGAATAAAACCAATGATTTATACTCTAGAAGATAGGATTGAATTTGGAAAACAAATTCAAGAACTTTTGAGATTAAAAGTCATAATACTAAATAATTCACCTCACTCTAGTCCAGCATTCTTAGTTGAAAAAGAAGCTGAGAAAAGATAAGGGAAAAAGAAAATGGTAATAATCTTTAAAGCACTAAATAAAGAAACCATTGACAATGGATACTTCATTCCAAAAAAAAGGAAAAACTAATATCATTAATAAAAGGAAAGAAATACTTCTCGAGTTTTGATTGCAAAAGTGGATTTTGGCAAATAAGTTTGAATGAAAAATCTCAAAAATTAATGGCATTTAGTTGCCTCCAAGGACAATTCCAATGGATAGTTATACCATTTGGATTAAAACAAGCTCCAGGTATTTTTCAAAGATATATGAATAACATCTTCAAGAAATTACAAGCAAAATTGAAAAAATATCATATCTGAAAATGGACAGAAGAAGATACTCTATATATGGATAGAGTAAAAGCAAAGGTAAAAAATTTACCAACTTTATACCATCCATGACGAGATGATAAGATGATAATTGAAACAAATGTATATGGATAGAGTAAAAGCAAAGGTAAAAAATTTACCAACTTTATACCATCCATGACGAGATGATAAGATGATAATTGAAACAAATGTTTTACAAGAATATTGGGGAGCAATTGTTAAAGCATGAGTAGATGACAAAGATGAATATCTTTGTAAATATACATCAAAATCTTTCTAAGGTTCAGAATTAAATTACCATAGTAATGAAAAAGAATATTTAGCTGTTAAAAAAGCTATTAAGAAATTTGCAATATATGTCATAAGTTCCAGATTCATTGTTAGAACAGATAACAAGAATTTTGGTTATTTCTTAAGAACTAATATTGCAGGTTATTACAAACAAGGAAGATTAGTTAGATGGCAACAATGGCTCAACCATTATAATTTTTATGTTGAACATATTTTAGGCCATAAAAATAATTTAGTTGATGCCTTTACTAGAGAATTAGCACTTCTAACTGTTTTTATGCTTTTAGGAATGGAACATCTTGGTATCAAAATCAAGATAAAGGAAAAAGAGATAAAAATCCTACAGGAACAACTCGAGCTACTATATCTCGAGAAATCTCTTATGAAGACAAAAAAGAAACAGGAAGAACTTAATTGTTCAAAACAACCTCTAAAGATCAGAAGCTCAAACGATGAATCTCCATTTAAAAAGGAAGAACCTAACAATTTACAAAAAACTTCTAAAACTACAAAGCTCAATTGGGCAGATGAGGCAGAAAAAGAAGAATAGAAAAAAGTTTATGTGGTCTAAAATGGCCCAAAACCAAGAATTTATAACAACTGGGCAGAAGCTAGCAAATCTATTCTAGGAATTAGTGGAGTAACTCATCGGGCCTTCACCAACAGAATAGAAGCTGAAGGTAGTTATGTCAACTACAAAACACCAAAACTAATAACTCCAAAGGAGATAGTAAGAAATTATTCTACAACACTACAACAATAACCAATAGCTTCAAGCAAATTGACAAATCTTAAAAAGATAGCAAGGCCTCTAGTGCTATTTAGAGAAACATCTCCTCCAGAGACATCAAAAATAATAAAGCATTCAATACTATTTAGGGAGACATATCCTAGAACTACTCCAATCAATGAAGATGAAAAGAACCTCAATAAATCACAATGGTTGAGTCTCTATAACTTGACTAGAAAATCTACCCAAGAACATATTAAAGATATGAAATTCAATACTACAGACAAGGAATTTCTTGTATTAAGTAAATTCAATATATTGGAAGAAGCTGATCCAATATGTGTGTATAAAGCATTTCATGCATGACTAATAGAAAATATATATCCAAGAACTAATTTAAGTGCGTTAAATTATTTCTCATAAAATTTTAAAAGAGAAATCAAGAATTTCAGAAGAAAAATTAAAGTAGATGATAAACTTATTTATCTTAGATTTTCAGTTCATTAATGGACTGGAATGAGGAAGGAAGTATTAGTCCCTACCACTTCATCAAGATAGGGATTTCCAACACAAACAGAGAAGTTTCCAAAACAAGGGCACATCCAGAAAAAGAATTCAACATAGAAGAAATCTGTGTATTAAGAGGTCAAATGCTAAGTCAAATTTACTATAAACTCAATAAAATTGACAATTCTACTGAGATTAAAGTAAATTATTCAACTAGTAAAATCATCACTATTTCCCACAGTAGCATGGCTTTGTTAGAAGAAGATGGTGAAAAAATTATTAAATATGAAACCAATTTTAATTACAATAACCTAAAAATTAATCAAGAAACAAGGAAGATATTCTACTTCTATGCTAGAAAAGCCACCAAAGACCACAAATGCATTCTTTGCATCAAATACCGAGAAAATGAAGATACATCATCATCAACATCATCAAAGGAACCGTCAACAGAAAATGATAAAGAAAAATAAGAAAAAAAACTATCGGTAGAAGACGACAAAATAAATAAAGTAAAAAAGTAGATGAATTATTAAAGTAAGGGTAAAATAATAATTTTAATCTTGTAAATAGGGATTTTTTATTCTATAAAAGAAACTCTTATTATCATTTCAAAAAACACACAAACACACAGAAATCTAGAGCTCTCTACTCTGAAACACTCTAGCATAGAAAACCTCTCTATTTAGAAATCTCAAAACCAATAATGTTATACCTAGTATTTATGAGCGGCTAAGCACACCTTTCAAGATTCTTAGTTGGCCTTAAGTTGTAATAATTATTATTCTATGAATAAAATAGAGTTAATTTACTCTTCTTTAGTAAGTGAACTATTAGACACCATTTATGTTCGGATGCAGAAGGCTCACCATTGCCAGAAAGGCATTGAGGTTTGAGCAAAGCTAAGGCATAACAAGTGTAACAAAAGAAGACGAACAGAAGGAAAGACTATAATGAACCCATCAAATTCAGATATAATAATTATAAATTTAAACCAATTAAGAATCTTAAATGTTTAAATATTTGCTTACAACAAGACATAATATTGTTAAAATAGGAAAATGGAAATTGTTTTTAGAAATAAACAACTAATAATTCCAAATAAAATCAAAGATAAAAATCAAATTCTATTAGAAACATTTCATAAAGGTTATCTCTATCATTTAAATGAATATTTTAAAGATGAAGATTATGAAACTTTTCTTAAAAATTTTAAAAGATTTAATACCTTATTAGATATCTATACATATTATATTAAAACATCATTCTATTTCAAGGACATTAAAAGACTATTTTAGTCAAAAATATGTAAAAATAAAGGAAGGCGAATTCAACAACTTAATGTTTAGATACTACTTATTTGAAGATTATAAATACACTATATATACACAAGAAAAACATATTTGTATATTACGAATGAAAAAAATAATATACATTCAATACATATGATTTATCAAAATAATACTCTATGAACATCAAATCATTAGTACATAAATTAAAACTATTAGATTTAACAAATGAAAGAATAATTTTAAATTTTAAAAGACAATTAATAGATTCAAAATTAGAATTAAATAACTAACATAATGGAGAACATAATATACTATGCAATTGTAACAAATATAGAAAAGAATTAAACTTTTACAGAAAAATAATAAGTTTTTTAAACAAATTATTAACTTCAATAAATAGACAAAGATTATCAATTAGATCAATATTAACTACCGATTAAAAATTGTATTGATCCGCCAAAATTGGTATCAAAACCTAAGAATAATAATCTAAAAAGTAATGAATAGAAAATTAACGCAATTAAAATCTAAAGACATCTTTAATATTTTATAAACCTCATGAATATAATTGAAGATATATCAAACCTCAATTGCATTTGAGATAATGTTCCAGTTAAGATCTGAAGAACACGTACCAATACTCATCATTTTATTTATAAAAGGTTTAATTACAAGATATGCTTTTCTTTATATATAAAGTTTTATTTTTAAATGCACATATGTTATGTTATTTTACAAGGTAAAATTGTGTTATGCATGCCGTGCACATTTTTTTCATAACAATACACAACTAATATTGGTTTTCAACACAAAAGTCACGCTTGATGAGAAGCTGAGCTCCATTAACAAGCTGGTTTACAACTTGAGCAGCAGGTAATATTTGTTTAATAAGCCCTACACCACCTCCTGCATACATTGCCATGCTCTCAATGTCACCTGTCGTCGTCATATTTGGTACTGTTCCCGCAAAACGACATATTGCTTTTTCCTTTATGTAATCAAATTTTTGCATTAGTTTACTTGAATGTACAAATTAACCACTAGCCAACAAAATATCAATATATATATATATATATACGTAGTCCCATCTATAAATTGTACATTCTTACCATTTAGTAACAAACAAAAGGAAACAACCTGATCACTTGTATACCTCATGAGATTTGTAATTAGGGCTTGAGAAGTTTATGTGATCGAATTTCGTTAGACATTTTCCATCATTTAGGATGAATAATTGGATGTTTATGCATGTATTGATTTTATTTTGTTGTCATGGATTTATTTCTAGATCTAATAGGACAATCGATTTATTGGGTTTAAATCGATTTAATACTATAACTAGACACTTCAATCCAATAGCTATTATGTTAGATACATTTAATCAAGTAATTTTAAATTTGGGTCATCTAATGATGCCTTTTTTAAAATTGTAAGATTTTTTCATTAAATAGACACGTGCATACCACCTTTGTTATTTATTTAGGATCTTCTTGGATTATTATTCTAATATAGTACATGCATATATAACATTCACATGTTCATTTAATGAAAAAATCTGATATTTTTTAAAAACATTAACATTTAATTACCCAAATTTAAAATTATTAGACTAAATGGACCTACTATAATAATTACAAGAGACTAAAGTAAACAAAATCTAAAAAAAAAAAAAACAAAACCTCAACTCAACTTCTATCATATCTTAGATAAGGAAAATCAGTGCCTAAGATAGAGATGACAAGCATATTTAAAAAAAGTTATACCTTGCCATGTATAATGGAGTGACCAATAACAGGTTGGTTAAGTTCATTTTCATGGTTAGGAAGAGATCTCCATTGCTTGAAGAAGGGAGTTTCGAGAACACGGTGTGGTGCACCGGGCCACCTTGCACGGCCAAATATGTCGGTGTATTCAGTCCTCTCATACTCAACCAATTTAATCTTGTACTCTGAATGAGCGTAACTTTCTTCTGTTGCAACAAACCTACAAGTATAATTATAAACTAACAATATTTGCTATGGCTTATATATATATATATATATATATATATATATATAAATCTTCTTTTTATAAAATGGAATAGAAACATATCTAATCATCATCTATATGTACACCCATGTTGTAATGTATAATTGTACATCACTTGTCAATGCATGTATATGTTTAATTGTACACTATAGATACACAATTTAAGAATGACTGCTCACTAAACAAATTAATAATCAATAATTATATAAACATAGACCGATCTTTTTCTGCTCAATTTAAATAGCTAAGTAACTGAGCATATAATAATATTGTGATGTCAAATGATAAGCTGATCACTCCAATATAGCTCATTTATCATTGTTTCATGGAGCTGATGAGCTAGAAAGCCCAAACTCATTTAGATCAACTCGCAAACTCGTTTAAGAAAATATAATCATTAATGATAAAAAATTTAGAAGATGTAATTTTTTTTCTTATTTTAAAAGTATAATCAAAATGTAATATTTATACAAACATTTTTTTTGTTTTTAAACAAAATTATAAAATAATTTTTATTATTTTTTTAATTTTTTAAGAAGGGTAAATAAACTCACTCGTGAACTATTCTGTTTAATTCATAATAAAAATGAGTTAAGTTGAACTTGCGCACATAAAATTTAGATGAGATAGCTAAATTTAAGTGAGTTAACTAGCTCAACTCATTTTATGCCTCTAATAACATATAACATGTTCAACATCATTTAAAGCATTGTGTATAGATATGATGTAAACCTTGTGCCAAGGCAGACTCCTTGAGCTCCAAGGGCCAGAGCAGCAACATAACCACGAGCATCGACAATACCTCCAGCAGCAATAACTGGTATATTCTTTTCTCCAACCAGTTCAACAACTCTTGGCAACAATGAAAACAAAGACTCCTGTAATCAATTTCCAAATTAATCATGTAATTCTTTAATCATGATCTAGTCCTCAAAACCTTAATAGCATCACCATACCAATAAATATATTTACGTGTTACAAAGTTAAAGGTCATTTAATTATATTTTAATCAAAATGAATCGATGACAAAATGTCTATACACGTGAGTGATTTTAATGCCTCACGTGCTATAAGCATTCTAGCATCAAGCTTTCTTAGTAATTGCTCTAAATAACAAATATATATAAACATTAATTAGTATATAGGGAAGAATTGAACACGACTATTTTCTTTTTTACTTTGGTTGTTAGAATCTAAAGTGCTCAAAAATATAATTAGGGATCTAAGTGATTCAATTGTAATAGCTAGTGAATCTTGAGTTATTTACCCTAATCTTAAGAAAAAACAAAAAGAGAAAAAAGGGAACATTGCATGAGATGACATCTTCAAGGGGTGCTTGCATTTGTTTTGACCCCACACTATTTTTGAATGCATGTCAAAAAATATTTTCTTTTTGTACATGTGTTCAAAAGAATAAAGATCGTTGTAGCTCCAGTAATGAACAACAGCTGGACAACCATGGTTCAAGAAAAGTTTTGAATGATAAATATTACTTTTAAACACATTTAAATGAGCTCCTTTTTTAACTCATATTATACACAAATTAAGTAGAGGTCTAGAATGTAAAAATAGTATACCAAGGGTTAAAAAAACAATTGCAATTGTCTAGCTTACCCTAATGGGAAACAGGGGAAGGGATGAGTCTTCACTTAAGAATTAACTTAAATTCTAGCTAGCCATCTGTTCTGGAGGATTATCTTGTACCTAACAATTGTTTTTTTACATAAAAATCTAGTAAATGCTAAAATAAAAATACTAAAATTAAAAATTATAAAAGTACTCTTTCGTTTTTTTTCCTTCTTTTTTTTTTTTGGAAAATATAACAAAACCTAGAAATGTTATCAAAGTAACTACAATTGTTTGATATATTTTTCTTGAAAATGGAAAACAAAAATGGTGAATCAAAGCCGTGCATATTGCCTTCTTGTGAACACTTTAACAAGATATATATTAAGATAAAATTTCTACATAATTATATTATTTTTATTTTGTATGATACTATATGATTTCACAATGAAACGCATGCTTATACAAAAGTTACACATTTATGAGTCTTTAGTACTATGTAACATACATATCTTAATGATGTGAATTGAGTTGTGTATGCAAGTGTTTAATTATTTATTTAAAAATTTATTTGTATTTTTTAGCATAAAATGGAAATTAAAAGCTAATTGCAAAAATATAAATCAGAAAATATAATTCATAAAAAAATTATCAAGTAGGCCTTAAATAGTAATAAGCATGAAATAGTACCTGACCAATGACATGGCCTCCTGCTTCACGACCTTGAACAATAATTGCATCCACATCAGCAATGATTGCTTCCTTTGCTTCCTCAACACTCCCAACCTAAATTCATTTCAATAACTTGAACAACTTACCATTGAACCCAAAACCACCAAATAGCTAGAACAGAGTAAACTTGAAATAGAGTATCACTACTACAATATGTAGGTTTCGAAATTTTAGCCTCGGTTCTTTTAAAAACCGAGGCCATAGGTTTTTGGTCACGGTTTGATAAAACCGAGGCTATAGTGTATACATATAGCCTCGGTTTTTTTAATAACTGTGGCTATAAGTTAAATTATAAAAAATATTTAAATATATATAAATAAATTTATATAGACACGATTATTAAATGACTGTGATTATAATTAAAATAATAAAAATTTTAATATTAAAATACTGTATGTCATTTAAAAAAAATATAAAAATTAATTTATAATTTTTTTATTTTTCTCTATTATTAATTTAATTTAATGTATTTTTATTTCTTATATAATATATATATATATATACATCATATTTTTTTTTTCTCCCTCTCATATTTTCCCCTCTTTTTTTCAATTTTTTTCCCAAAATTTTTTAACGCATTGAACGCGCACAGTAATATATATATATATATATATATATATATATATAAAAGAAATTTTTAGTGCACTGAGCGCGAGAAGTAATATATATATATTAATATATAAAAGAAATGTACGCGTAACTTTCTCTCTCTCCCAGCAAAATGCGTAACCCTCTCTCCCAGCAAAATCAAGAAAACGCAAATCCCTCTCTCCCAACAAAACGCAAATCCTTCGTTTCAATATACCGATCATCGTCGCACTACGTCGCACCGCGCCGGACCTGAAGAAATTGTAGACTTACAGCAGCTCCTCCTTTCCAACACCTCCCTCTCGCACTCGTTCCTTTCCAGCAGCTTCTTCTTTTCTCTCTATTTCTTTTCTGTTCATATTCGCACTCATCGCCGGCCATTTGTAGTGTCGTCGCTCACAACGCAGCTCCTGATAAGTGTGATACCCTCAATTTTTACAAT
This sequence comes from Hippophae gyantsensis, assembly GCA_030763125.1. NCBI lineage: Eukaryota > Viridiplantae > Streptophyta > Magnoliopsida > Rosales > Elaeagnaceae > Hippophae > Hippophae gyantsensis. Next base: position 17,973,703 of record CM061029.1, on the reverse strand, counting down.
ATCAATTCATATGTGTTGATTCTTAGTAGATTATTTATGCGCATAATACATTTTAGTTAGGGTTATTTTTTCAGTGTTATACAAATCCATCTCCTGTTATCTGATAATTACCTCTGAATTTTTTTTTCATTGTATTGCATCAGATTTGAAACATTTTTAGGGATTTAAGAACTGGCTATTGTTGCTGAGTTTAGCTTTTGGAAGAATGTTTATATACATGCTGATGAGCCTATACAAATTTTCATTTGCTGAAAAGCTAATGGATTTACAAATTTTCATTTGCAGCTCCTAAGGAACGCTATTAGCAGAAGGGCACATAAGGAACGATCTCAACCGTGGGTGACCCAATTCCTCTTTTTTGTTATAGTTTTCAGATATTACTCTTTTGCACTGTTTTAGATTATGGGTTTGTGGCCTTTATTGCAGGGAAGCAAGGAAAAAATTTGGGCTTCTTAAGAAGCACAAAGACTATGTTGAGCGAGCAAAAGCCTTCCACAAAAAGAAGGACACTATACTGGTAAATTTGCTTGTTATTTTTCATCCATGTGTTGCCATTGATTTATTTTCCTTTTTCTTGTATTTTCTTCCAATTTTATACTCTAAAATAGTATGTGTCTCAATTTTATTTCATCTTTCTGTTCCACTGCACAGAGGCTTAGAGAAAAAGCAGCTTTCAGAAATCCTGATGAATTTTACTTCAAGACGATCAAAACAAAAACTGCTAATGGAGTTCATAAATTAGAGTACTACTAGCTATCTTATTCTAATGTTTCTTTGGGATAGTAGCTTTATACTTACTGCTTATCTGACTTGCACATTTTTTTTCTTCAAGAGTCAGTCAAACAAATATACCCTAGAAGAGCTGATGCTCATGAAGACACAAGATATAGGATATTTGCTTCAAAAAATGCAGAGTGAGAAAAAGGTAAACAGTATATGTACTTATAAGTTGGTGGGATAAAGATGAATGAGTTTATGAATTGCTCTCTAGTAATTACTATTTTGTTTTCTAATGCAGAAAATTGAAAAGTTGACTGCAATGCTACATTCTCTTGATAATCATCCCTCCAATAGACACGTCTACTATGCTGAAGACTGGTTTTAGCTCCCTTCCCTGATTCTTTTCTATAAAGATACAATAATTTTTTTTAAAATCATATGGAATTACTTTTTCATTATTTCTTGACTGAACTTGGAGGAGGATCAATGGGGATAGATTGTTCTATTTAGTGCCATTTATATGTGAGTGTCTTCCCTAAAACACTCTGTAGTTAAGTGCCATTTATATGTGAGTGTCTTCCCACGGTGTCATTTATTATAGACATTTTTATGACATTATAATTATGATGTAACCTATATATTAAGAATAAATAAGTAGAGAAAACTATTATGTTCTGGATGTTATATATGCAGGATTATATTCATCGACACTGGATGTTGTTATGCTTATACTAGATGCTGTTTTTTTATGAGGAAATTAATACATACTGCCAAGGACAAAGATTTTAAAGAATAGCATTATTACAATGGGACTTACTCTTTTTCAGATTGATTTAGATTGTAGACTGATAACAGCTTTAAAGTTGTTTCTTGTATTTTTTTATATTTTTGGAATTCTTTAATTAGTTAGTTTTTATTATGTGTTTTATTGTATCATTTTTTATTAAACTCTTAATGTAATATCTCTTTTAAATTTAATATAATTAATCTTAATTTTTTTAATTTTTTCAATTTATATTTGAAAAATTAATGTAATAATAATTCATTTTGATTATCTATGGACTCGGTTATATAGCAAAATTGTGACCATAGGTAAGACTTATGACCTCATTTATAGCAAAACCGAGGCCATAGGTGAGATTTATGGCCTCGATTTTTCAATAACCGAAGCCATATGTGTCACCTATGGTCTCGGTTATTAAAAAATCGAGGCCATAGGTCGCACATATGGCCTCGGTTATTGAAAACCCAAGGCCATAGGTATCACTTATAGCCTCGGCTATTTAAAAACCGAGGCCATATGTACTACTTATAGCCTCGGCTATTGAAAAACCGAGGCCATAGGTACCACTTATGGCCTCGGTTAAAAACCGAGGTTATAGGTAATGATTTTTGGTCTCTCTCACTTAGGCCTCGGTTATAAACCGAGGCCATGGGTACCACTTATGGCCTCGGTTAAAAACCGAGGTTATAGGTAATGACTTTTGGTCTCTCTCACTTAGGCCTCAGTTCTTATAACCGAGACCATAGGTCTATGATCACGGTTAAAAACCGAGGCCATAAGCACATATTTTAGTAGTGTATGTTTGACAATGTAATAAGATAATAAGATAAAAGTTCAGTAACCTAATATTTAACAAGTTCAATAACCTAATATTTAACACATGACAATGTAATAATATGGGGCGATATTTTTTTCGATCCCTAATTTAAACTAAAGGTATAAGAAGTGGATTTCAAGTAATAATGTTTTATGTATAAAGTTGTCATATTCATAATCAAATGACATTAAATGTTAGTGCAAATAATTATGATACTAATTATTTTTATTATTTCAATGACACAAATAATACAAGAAGTAATTTTATTTGTATACAATACAACACCCCCACACTAACATGTTTAATTTTTATTGGTTTTAAAAAGAATTATGCTAACAAATCAAGTAAGACCCCCCCCCTATGTAAGATTGTCCATTTTTATGTATGGATAATGAATAGTCATGATGAAAACAATTTGAAAAATAACAAAAAATATCCTAAAATTTATAACAATAAAAATAAAATCTCAATAATACTAAATCGGTTCTAATTAGACGATATTTAACATTAAACAGACTTAAATGACCATAGTTCAATTTGAATGGCATCTAATTAAATGACTGTTGAGATTAGTTCGATTTATTGAGAGAGACTAATTAAATGACTATTGAGATTAGTTCAATTCATTAAGAGAAAAACTAAAGAGAAATCAAATAAACTTGTAAAATATGTAGATTTCTTAAGCAATCCATATATATAGAGTATTACACTTACAAGTGTCGATTAGTTCATATGTTTTTCGATAGATTGACCCATTTTCTGAATGATTGAAAAGAGGTGGTGCGACTCTTTCATCAATGGCTTATTACAGGCGTAATTGGTGATGAACTTGACAAACTGTAAGGAGGTAATAGTGCGGGGTGCCAAATTATTGAACCACTTTCAGGCGCCATCACAGAGGGTGGTAGCGAACAGTTTACACATCATGACGTCTTTTTTTCCCTGTGTAAGGCTCATAAGGGTCATGGCCGTCTTGAAGTGTTGCTCGTGAGTTACAAGGTCTTTAATTCCTTGATAGTTAGAACACTTGTGAGCATTGAACTTAGATGGTGGTTTGTTATTCTCTATTTCATCAAAAAATGGGGAGTTACATAGTTACTCGTAGTCTCCATCCATATCATAAGGAGCCTTACCTTTTTCTTATCCTTCATTGGTCATTCTCAAGACCTTGCCTTGCTTTCTGTTAGCTTCCTCCAAAGCTTAAAATCACACCTTCTAGTTTTTCCTTTCCTACAACCGTTACTTGTTAATAAGTCTCACTGAACTGGAAGTATGATCACCCCCCAATTTCACATTCTTCTTGGTTATGCTTGGGCATAACATGATCAGGACAATTTCCATCGACCAGGTTAGTGGTGTGACTATCAGAGGATCTCAAACTTGACTGCAAACGCATCGTCCTGTTTTCTCGTCTGATCTCCTCGAGTTCTCTTCTTAACTCGAGAAGTTGATGAGCTAACTCCTGATGAGGGTCGATATTTGTTTTGGCTTCGTCATGGGTAGGTGAGACGTTCAACGCTTCCACCGTTTTTTCGTTTACTAGTCTCAATCGTCCTTCAACCCGCGTCCCTACCATGATGGTCGTGATCCTGAAGGTACGTGAAACAAGTGTTTAGTCTCTTAAATCTCTCTCAGAATTCGGGGTGAATACTTGAAAGTATGGAATGACAAACCAAAGTTTGACCTTAAAATCTAGGCCCACGGTAGGCATCAAAATATTGGAATTAGTTCGATTTACATAGAAAGAAACTATAGAGAAATCAAAGCAATTTGTAGAATGTGTGAATCTTTTAGGGAGTTCATGTATATATAGTGTCATGTATATATAGTGTTACATGTATAGGTGTTGATTACATAGGGTAAACACATCTAAGTGTGTTAGGGGATATAAAGGTAAAAAACAAGTATATTTGTAGTCGAAGACCAACCATCACATAGCTTGGGCTAATGGTTGACCCTCCAAATGCAAAGGCTCCACAAGACAAGTCTCTCACACGAATGTATTCGAGGGTGCGGACACAGGTAGGTCTTATGGGGTGAATCTTATGACTCGGGCTATTTGCTAGGTTCAAACTGTTAAATAAGTAGAATTTCAGGTCAATCTATGTATCCAAACAATAATATTCAAAGTAAAATGATATGTTAAAGACTTTTAAAATTAAAAATATACGAAATATATATAAAAATGTTATTTTTATAATTAAAAATTTTAATAGTATTATTTTTATTGGTTTTTCATATAATTTTCCCATTACAAATTACAAATGATGTCGAGAGTAGTACTAACTTGTGGAAGTAGCCTGACCCCAGCAGAATGACATTGGAGTAGAAGATGTTGAGAAATTTGGCCCCATGAGACCTGCAAAACTGCTACTTTTTCCTCCAAAATAGCTTTTATATTTTCTTCATGTGGAAATGCCAAAACTACCCCTACTCCGAATGGTTTATCAGTCAATTTTCTTGTCTTCCTTATCAGCTCCTTTAAGTAATCTGGTGCTTCCTAGTCATTACGTAAACTTAATTCGATCATCAGAAACCAATTAAGGGGTAATTAATTTCACATAATTAAGAAGAAAACAACAAAAGGTTTGAAGTAAGTAATAAATACCCAATCAGGGGATCTAAGAAGACCAATACCACCAGCATTTGCAACAGCGGCAACTAGATCTGGACCTGAGATATCGGGTCCCAATGGTGCTTGTACTATTCCGTACTCAAATCCCATTATTCCTCTCCAACCCATCTTTCTCTTGTTTGATTTCAGTTATCTGATCTTTACGACCAGTCTCCAACCAGCTAGCTAGAATTTAGACTATATGTAAAGATACGAACAAGCACTGCACTTTTTGTCAGCTACGTAAGCGATGACGTTTTATTCTAATCATGTTTTGTATATACTAACTATTATAGAGTTAATTATAAATATATTAAAAATATTATTTAATATATTTATATTTTATTAATATAATTATAAATTTAAATATTTATAATATTATGTATGCAATTTTATCTGTATTTATTATATATTTTAGATATAATTAATTATAATTAAATAAATATTTTAATTATATTTATAATCCATATTATATCAAACATAATTAATCCCTTTTGGTATTCTAGTTATTTGCGATGATGTGGTTTTATGCATGACCCTAAACTTTAATACTTCTGGAATAAATTAATCCATCACACTTTTTACTATCTCACTGTATCTGTTTTCAATTGCATCATAATATATCAATATGTTCAAGTCGACTACTATGTTAGTTACCTTCCTACTAATTCAATCTTAAAAACATAAACAATTATCACTGAATCAATTATCCGATAAAAATTAACTAAAATAATAGAAGGATTATAGAAAGGTAAGTTATAAATGTATTGTAAGATTATTTATACGTGTAACAAACTTCTTAGCTATTTTAATATATATATATATATAATCATGTCATTTAAATATAGATTTAAATACTATCAAAAATCAATAATTAAATTTTAAAAAATTCATAATATTTTATTAATTAAAATCATAATTTAGGGTTTTAAAATTACCTATAATCACATCAATAGATTATTTAGATATAAATTATAAAATAATCATAATTAAAATAATATAAAAATAAGAAATATTTCTTAATTGCCGCTTTGAATTTTATCTTCCCTTTAGCATTTAAATTCTATCCGTAGACCTACATTTTTTTTTAATTATTGTGACTATAATCAATGATTGTTTTTGTTGTTGACTTTAATTACATATTTATAGTAAAAAATTACAATATAATTTTAAGTTTAAGTAACTTTTTAATTAAATATTAAGTTTTTATTATGTACTTATTGAAAAATATAAACAAGCTTATGATATATGTGTTATTCTATTATATTTATAGAAAATGGAATGTTCTTTCATGGCATATTTTTCACCAATAAAAGGATTTAAATAACACATTTTTTACAAACAAAGGGACTAAATAACACATTTTTTACAAACAAAGGGACTAAATAACACATTTAGCCTAAACAAAGTTACCATTTCGACACTTTACCCAAAAATCTATAGTTCCAACATAATGAAATATAGAAATCAATTAGAAGAACAATTTATGGATTCTAAAAATAAAGATATATGAACATTAGTAAGTCTATTAACATTAAAAGATGATCAATTAAGAAAACATTATGAAAAAAAAATATGTTATAATAAAGAAGGAGATGATATGACAATAATAAACAAAATTAATTCTAAACTAGAAAATTTCAAAAATATTATGGAAAGAAACACAATAATGTCCTCTATAATTTAGGGAGAAACTTTCAATCCTCGGAAAAATAAAAGGAATAGAAAAAGACCAAACGAACCTAATCCTCTAAATAGAAGACGATAACAACCAAAAATGGAAGAAAGATTATATTGGATACCACATGATCTATACCACCATAAATCAAACTTCACAAAAATATTAATAAAACTGACTATCTAGATTCATATTGCATTAGAGATAGAAAAAAAAGACATTTGATGAATTGGCTAGTGAAACAAGTGTACTAATCTAACATTTGAACTACAAATACAAACTCATTAATCTGTAGAGTATTATTAAACCATAAAATGAGTGAAAATGTTGAAGTATAGTTTTGTAATCTACCAGGTGATATACATTTTAGGATTCATGGAGATTCTATAACAGTAAGACAATATTTAAATAAAGTAATAAATAAAATATAGAAAGAATTCATAGGAAAAGATAAAGGAAATCATACTATTAAAACAAGTGAATTATAAATAAATGAGGCTAAATGAAATTTAGCAAATATGAAAATATGTTATATGTGCTACGTAGATTCTTTTATATGTGAATATGAAATATATTACCACAAGATACATAAAATACAAAAATCACAATTTAAGAAATTTTTTTATCAAAAGTTACCAAAAACTATATTTAAAACTCTAGAAGAAAATTAGAGAAATAGAAATACTATAATACTACCAGATACATTAGGAAAAAGAATTAAAAAAATAAAAGCTTAGATAATTCTACAATGTCAATGAAGAAGTGAATATAATTACGCTAAAGAAAATTCTAAAATATGTTATGATAGTAAGAATATCCAGATGTTAGGAAAGTATAGATGTAGTATAAACCATTACAAACAAAAATATAAAAGGTTCGAGAAATATAAATTCATAAAACAAAACTTTTCTAAGTATAAGAGAAGATATAGCGAGGAACCTCCTAAGAAAATATATATTAAAAGAAGAAAATTTCACAAAAAGGAAAATTATTGTCCATCAAACAAGAAAACTTACAGATGTTAGACATGTAATGGGAAAAGTCATTATAACAATGAATTTCCTAATACGTTAACTCATAAAAAATAATATAAGAACAATTTAAAGATACTAGAAAAGGACTATAAGATGGAATTAGAACTCATAAAAGAATCAGACATTGATGAAACGGAATCAATGTTCTTAATGAGTGAAACTGAAGAAGATTAAACAAATTTAGAGGAAACATCTGAGGATGTATAACCTATACTGTATAACTAATCCTAATAGTACTTACACAAAAATATGATACAAATTCAAAGGATATAATATATATCATTTACATGCGGATATAGATATTGGAGATAGTATGTGTTTAGCAAGTAACTAAGTATTTTTATAAGAACTTTGGACTGCAACCCAAAAAGACCTAATATTAAGAATAGAAAATAATACAACAATTAACCTTATAAAGGTTGACCTAATATTAAGAATAGAAAATAATACAACAATTAACCTTATAAAGGTTGTGCAAGATATTAATCTTATAATAAGAGGATAAAAATTTCATATCCTTACTATATATCAATAGAAAACGGGAGTTGATTTCTTGATAGGAAATAACTTCTTAAACTTATATCAATCATTAACACAATATATAGATAATATAAGTATAACAACATTAGATAGAGAAATAATATATATTCTAAAGGTTAGAAATGCCAAGAGTGTGTTATTAGAAAATTTTATTGAACAATATAAAAAGAGAAAATATGGTGAGATGTATCAAAAACGGAAACCATATTTAGAAAATATAACTAATAAAGAAAATTGCTAGATGAATACAACCTAGAATTTAATAATCAAAAAAATATCTTCTTAAAAGAAATATAAGAAGATAAGACGTTACTAGAAATAAGAAAATTACTTAAGATAGTAAACTCAAAAAGTCATTTAGATGCAAATATCAATAAGCTTGAATATGTAATCAGTATAAAACTAAAAGACCATAATAAGGTTATAAAAGTAAAACTTATTATCTAAACTCCAAAAGATTGAGAAGAATTCAGTAAACAAATTTAAAAAAAGTTTTGAAACGAAGAGTAATTGAACCAAGAATGAGTCCACCCTCAAGCCAAGCATTTTTAGTAGAAAAAAAAGCTGAGAAAAGATGTGGAAAGAAAAGAATGGTGACAAATCTTAAATCACTAAGTAAAGAAACAATAGATGATGATGCAGACCCTTTAGGCGAATAATCGTCACACACGAAGTGTGTGTAATGAATATGCAAATATAAGTATCGTAACAAGTAATATAATGATAAGAAAATATCATTCTCACGGAGATTATTTTATTAGAAACTAATTTTTAAAATTTTTTAAAAATATTTTATATGTTTTTATATTTTAAGTAAGCAAAATTAAAATAATTAAAAGTAAATAGCAACAATTAATTAAATCAAATTTGGCAACTAAAAAAATATATGAGAAAATATCTAGGAATACTTAATCCCCTAATTTTCTAAACATGTGAATCACTAAAATACCTTATGCATATTTTTGCAAGTGTACGAATCGCTCAAGTAATAAAGTGTACAAAAGTACGGATATCGAACCCACAAGGAATGCGTTACTAAGTACCAAAATTGACTAAACCTAATTTTATTTGAAAACCGAATTGTTGACATTGTTTAAGAAGCAAATTAACTTAAAACTAAACGCAATTAACAAAATTGAATGTTGTTCACAAATGCTTAAAAACGCTAAGGCATTTGATTTCGCTAAATCAATTCAATCCGATTTCAAGTCATGTTATATGAGAATCAAAGCTAAGAGTGATGATTGAAAACCCAAATTTACCTAATACTCTCTCTCCAGTTATATTATAATTACTTATCTATGAAAACCAACTATACTTCTATGAAGATTTAATCACAAATAAGCACATTACGATTTATGGAATTTTTAGAATAACCATATACATCATGCATTAGTTCTCACACTCGCATTCAACATACGGTATTTATCACAAGAAGCATTCATTACACATCTCCTCTCGGTCTCAATATAATGCAACAAATCATCTAAATCTTGGCCATAAATTTAAAAGCATTAAGCATGGAAATAAATACTCAACTTGAAAACAATGAACTCATATAACAATAACACAAGAAATCAGATTTTCTTGATTCAACTACATCATAGCCTTAGCAAAAACGAATTAGTTCATAACGGAAATAAGAATAAACATTATCTCAATTGAATCCATGAATAACAAATCTGAATAAAATGCAGAATATGAAGGCTAAGGAGAAGAGATGAAAAACTCTTGAAGATGAACACTTGGTAGCAACAATGGTGATAATCCTTCAAGCTTCTCCAAACTTTCTCTCCAAAATTGTCTTTTCTTCTCCAAAAATGACTCAGATATACTCTCCCTTTCTAGCATGGCCTCTTTTTCCATCATATTGTATATATAGATCTAGGGTTTTGGGGGCAATTTTGCAACAAAACAACATAAAAAATGTGTTTTCGGACAAAACTTACCGGCGGCGACATTATTCTGTCCGCGGCGAGATTTCTAGAAAATGAAAATTTTGGTTCCTCTAATTCTCGTTGGTGGCTAGATGAATTTGGCCCGCGGCTAAAGGTGTCTCACTGGTGGCTAAATAATCTCCCCGGTGGCGAGATTTGCATCTACCAAAATCTGTGCTCTCGAGAAGATTTTCGCCATGCTCTCTGTAAGATTTTCACCGGCGGCGAGAATCATCTCGCCGGCGATGGGATTTCCAAATTTTGAAACTTTATTTTCTTTTTATTTTCACTCAATCCTGATCAATGAAATTAGTCCCAAACTTCTCCAAAATCATGAAATTGCACTTTAAATATGAAATACCCGTGAAATGATATTTGTGGATTAAATAATCAAATAAACACAATTTTCACACAAATATCAACATTTAAATCATAACAAAAATGCAATAATTTGACTCTTATTAATACCCCCAATATAATATCAATTAATTATATGATCAATTCAGTCTAACTTAGCACCTCTCTCAAGTAAATTACACACCATATAGTAATTAATTTAATCACACTCTCATGCCAATTAAATTGCTTACCACTCATTAAGTTCATCAATTATTGATCACATATATAAGAGTCATACATCTCTACCTAGAAACTATGATGTTATTTAATCAAGACAAACAATTAAATAATTCTCTTAAATCTATTTAATTACCTCTATAGATAAATTATTGGCCAAATAATTAATAACATATAAATCAGATTAAATAATATAATTAAATTATAATTATAATTGGGGCAAAATATTAAATCATCAGATGGTGAAAATTGGGTTCATAAGATCTTTAGATTAATAAATTGATTACACATTATTGTGTTCATAAAGCTCATAATTTTCATAAATGAAGACATAAAAATTGATAAAGAAAATAGTAGAAGAAGAAATACAATCAATCTCTTAAATTGTAGAATTAATCTTCTCTTGAATCTCCACCAAAATTGTGTCTTCTCTTGAATTTTTTTATACTTTTCTCTCCTTTTAGCTCCAAAAATTGACCACAATTATGCTAATGCAAGCCAATTAGGGCTTATGGAGTGATTAGAGGCTTAAATATTACATAGGTGAAATATGTATCATTAGATCAGTTTCAGATCAAAGGCTATGATCAAAACAAGCAAAACTGATAGTACTAGTCAATCACAACGCGACATGTGGCATCAAAAATTCACTGAGCGAATCAAGGAGCGACGTGTGGTAGGGGAGATTGGTCAGAGTCAACGCTTGCTGAGTCATTAACACGTGACACGACATGATTTGAGAAGACGGATAGCATGGCGCACGGGTGGAATGCACAGAGAAATGGAGTAGCGACACGTGGCATGGTGCATTGACCAATTTCCGAACTCAGATTGAACATTGTGCTGACACGTGACACGTATTTCGTCCTCCTCATAAGCGGCATAATGTGATTCATTCTCCATACTTGCGCGGCATCCGCATGGCTTTCCCAGTCAGATCCTCTGCTTGCATGGCATGGCATGTAATAGCTCCTGATTGGTTCTGCATTAAAAATTGGTAAAATTTCTAGAAAAATTTCAAAAAATCCCAAAAAATTCTAAAAATTATATTTTCACTCCTTTTTCACTAAAAAGTTTATATTTTAATATTTTTGACCCAAAAATACTATTTATTGAATAAAACAAGTAAATATTAAGTAAAAAGTGTGCTAATGACTCTATTTTGATAGAGTCATCACACCCTCAAACTTAACTCTTTGCTTGTCCTCAAGTAAAACCAAGTATAATTAAATAAAATAACATTGGTAGTATATTCATAAATATAATTTTATTAGTACATGCTTATTTCATGAAACTATCCCTCTCAAAAATCGGACAATAATATGATAAAGAGGTTCACACATTCATCAATCAACATTCCATCAATACAAGGATATGCAAGTTTTGTGAAAAATTGATTCGTGTGTGTGTGTGCTACACATGATATCATCCAATGCACTCATGAAATCAACAGATATGAGCATGTCAATCAATTCACTCTTAGAACAAATCTCATAATTCTATTTTTCACATCTCTCTATACTAATATAAATATGCACTTAGCTAAAAATCAATAAGAAATTTACATGGTTGTAATGTAAGGTTTAGGTGGGGGGTTGATAAATGAAGAAATTTAGGCTCTTTCCACACCTTCACTTTCTTTTTATTCATCATGCACTTTTTGACTACAATTGAGCTTTAACTTAATATTTTAGTGCACTCACTTTTGATATTCTTTTTTTTTTTGTAACTTCACAACACCCCCAAACTTATTTTCAATTCAATTTTATTTTTCTTTAGAGAGATAATTGTGTTATGAGTTTTGCTTCTTCTTCTCTTTTTAGAGTGTATTACATTTTACCTTACTCTATAGCATAACACATGGTTGCATTTTTTTTCTTTAGATACAAGCTAAAGGTGCAAGGGTAAAGGTAATACTTATTAGATAGACATTAAATATGGTTTAAAGATATGAAAGGTTCTTTGTTAAGCTCAAATGGGCGACTAAAGATATTAAGAATGGTTAGTTTAAAAAGCTCAATCGATCCAAATAAGGCCTAAATCCTTTCTATTGCTAAATACTATTTAGGATTTCGCCTCAAGGGATGATCAAATAGATTCTAAAACTTGGTAGATCTCATCAACTCCCATAACTCACTACAAATTTTCTTTCAATAAGAACACCAAAATCAATCATGAACATATGCATAAGAATTTGAATCAATTCAATCAAAACTAGCTAGCATATCACATGATTAATGTAAATATCTTAACAAACATGTTACATTCCTTATCCTAGTCATGACAACCATTTTTTATCATCGAGTTCATATGTTTCATATCAAGCATACATGTATTTAGTTTCCATATATTTATCAATTCCTACCCAAATCATGATTAAAAACATCTTAAAATTAAAAAAATAAAAACAGCTAAAACAAAAATTCCTAAAAATTTAAAATGCATAGTAGAAAAATTAATGTAAAGATTGAAGTTCCCTCTTGAAACTAAAATTTCACATTGTCCCCAATGTGCACTTATAAATATGAAAAGGTAAAGAAAGGAAAACTCCTTTAATCATGGCACACCACATCTGTCGTTGAAATGCTCATTCTTGTTATGCCATTGCTCTCCACATTTATTCACCTATAAAACAAAAACTATGAATATATAAATAAAATAACATTGGGTTGTCTCCCAACCAGCATCATGTTTAACGTCCTTGACTAGACAGTTATATCAAGTCCTAAGGCACATCCCTTTGTATCCATTTACTTTTGAGTTTGCTTGGAAATAGTTTGAGTCTTGATTTGTTCAATAATAACTTATGTTCTGGCTTGCAAACACGGTGCTCCATTCTCTTCTCATGCCATATTTTTTGTTTTCCTTTTGAACTTCTTGGCATTCTTATAAGCACTCCACCATAATTCATCCAATTTATGTATTTCTAATAGCTTTTTCACCTCTTCATTGGACTTTTTCACTTTAATACTTGACTGGGGATATGAGGGTAAAAGTGTGGGATCTAAACTTGGTGACTCTTCAATTGATGGTTTGAGTTTATATCTTATCTCAAAATTTTCTATAATCACCTTTGATTTATATATAAGAGGCATGTCCTCCAAAAAATTTACACAGTCTACAATGTCAACCTTTGATGCCATACTTTCAAAGTTAAAAAATGTTGAGTTGTTTTATGGTGAGTTTATGTCCATGTTCATAGCATCACTTGTAGGATTCTTAAGTGTGGGTGACTCAACAAATTCTTTTAAGTTGTTCCATATTCAATAACATTTATCCTTAAACATTCATTAGCATTATCAATATCAATATCAGGGGGTTCAAATTCTTTAAAAAATTTAAATATTACTTGTTCATATTACACTCTCATTGTAAGTTCACCTTTTTGTACATCAATGAGTTCTCTTCCGGTTGCTAAGAATGGACGACCAAGTATGATTGGAATGTAACGATCTTCTTCCATGTTTAGCACAATGAAGTCCACCAGAAAGGAACATTTGTCTACTTTTACTAGCAAATCTTCTACCACACCCTGAGGTTTCTTAATTGATCTATCTTCCATTTTTAATGTTACTAAAGTGGGTTTGGCTTTACCAAGCCCCAATCTCTTGAAGACCGATAATGGCATGAGGTTAATGCTAGAACCCAAGTCACATAGTGCCTTGCCAAAACGGATGTTCCCAATTGTGCAAGGGATGTCAAAACTACCTGGATCTTTTAATTTTTGTGGTAGTTTTCTATTAAGGATGGCACTATAAACTTCAGTCAAGGTTATTGTTTAGCAGTAGGTAGTTAGGATATCGATTACCATATAGATATGGTCTCTATATGAGTTTACCTCGTTATATCAAGTGTTATGCATGATTTGATATTGTGCTAGTATAATCCAAGTTTAAGGTGTATATGTTTCTACATACTAAAAGCTTAAACTTAGATTAGAAAGCTTTTACATTTTTGCTTGCTTTTTGTTTGATATATATAATATATGCCATTAAGGTTATATGTTGTTGTTATTATATGTTCTATGCTTCATCTGTGTGTACTACATAAGTGCTTGATTTTCCTTTCTATGAAAATTAAGGTTGAGTCATTTAGGAGTCTACATCTCCTTAATCTAGATGTATACTAGGTCGTGGACTTTTTTAGTTGGTATCAGAGCTGGTGCACCCTTTTGGGCTTAGCCACTCCAATGTTGCTTTTGTTAACTCGCTTGTTTATATACACATTTCCCTCTGATGGAGTTTGGAGAAGGAGGTAATGTTGGTAGATCTCCACTTTTTGATGGGTTGAATTATGCCTATTGGAAATCATAGATGAGGGCCTTTTATGGTCTGAAGGAAACCGAGTGTGGTTTCTTGTTGAAAATGGGTGGACTTACCCTACCAAAACCTTACCTATCAATAATGTTATCCCAAAACTTTTGATTGAATGGACCAAGGATGAATCAAAGGAATCTAAATGGAATTGGAAGGGTTTAAATGTAATTATCAAGGTTGTGATGCTCAATGAGTTTTGAAGAATTCAGAGTTGTACTTTTTCAAAATAAGCTTGGGATATTTTAAAGACTACTCAAGAGGTACATCAACTGTTAAAAGATCTAGAATTCTATAGCTAAATAGATATTTTGAACTCTATATCATACAAGAAGATGAAACCTTTGACAAATTTTGTGCTCTCTTCTCAAACATTATCAACTACTCCAACAACTTAGGTAGGCCTATTAGCAAGAAAAGTATATTAAGAAAATCATAGCTAGCATATCCTATTGGTTTCATGCCAAAGTTATTGTGCTTAAGTCCATGTACAAGCTTGGTAAACTTATTGTTAATGAGTTAGTTGGTTACTTGCCAGTCTTCAAACTTTAGCACCAGTTGCCTAGAAAAGTTAAAAAAGTGCAAAAAAGGGAAAAAGCTTAGCTCTCAAAACCACCAAGGAAAGTGGTCCTGGTAGTGATACAATTGACACTTCTGTTAAATGTGATAATGATGATTCTGACCCTGACAATGTGGAAATGACATTCCATGCTTAGAAATTTACTAGGTTTTTCTTGAAGAAGAAACCTTATTTTGTGACAACTAAAAGAGATACTTCCAGATCTAAAACTTCAAGATCTACTAAACATGATCAAGACTCAAAAAATGGTTCTTCGAAACCAAGTAAAGGTAACTTAAATAAAATAAGGTGCTTTGAATATGAAAAGCAAAGACACATTACTCCTTAATGATTTTAGAAACTAAAACACACAAATAAACGTGCAATGAATGTTGAGGTCACTATTTTGGACAATACCAATAGTGATAATAAGGATGATACAATGTTTATGGCCTTCATTGCCTCAAATAGCATCGTTAATCCTATAACTACTACCTTAGATATTCAAGAAGAGATTATTGAAGACAATGAAGTTGAAGAAGAAAAAGATGAATTGCTCGATTCCTATAATGCTCTACTTTTGGAGCATATTCAGTCTGAGAAGGATAAGAGAAAGGCTATGGAAAGACATAAGGAAAAAGAATGCAAGATCAGAGTGTTAAAGAAAACTCTAAAAGAAGGGAATTCTTCTATTGATAAACAATAACATGATCTCATAAGTAGGTGTGATGTCACGAGGAAGTTGAAAAGCTTAAGGAACAATTAATGGTTCCTAGTTGTGGTAAAACTATTCAATCTTTGGTCAAATGATCATTTGAATCACTTTTTTATGAAAAGGAATGTTGAGATTGAGAAACAAAGTGTCAAGATTCTTAATAACTTGACCTATTATCTTAAATCCTTCATCATAAAAAGGAAAACGTTTTACCACCATGAAAGAAAAAATCAACATGTAGGAGAAAGAATTGGCGCGTTCTACTATTACCATCGATAGAATGACTATGGGTTCAAAAATGTTAAAATAAATGATTATAAATTTCAAGTTTTCTAGGAACAAGTATGTAATTGGGTACAGTGAGGGGTTTCAACTTATACAGTTGGTTCTATTAAGTTTATCAATGCTTTCAATCAAAGTTAAAGTTAAAGTCTACCACTATAGCCTTAAAAGGTAAATATGTTGAATAGTCTCATCCAGATTCTCTTAGCAAGGTGAACCCTTCATCTAGGGCTAACACTTCCTGTTGCTTCAGTGGTGGTTCACTACCTTTACTTATTATCACTCCAACTTATCACTATTGTGGTTAGCTTTGAGATTTGAGACCACACTATGGGAAATTGACTTCTCATCCCCATGTGAAAGTTAATATATGCACTTCCTCTTCTTTTCCTTCATGTACTACCCTTCCAAATCAGGGACCTCGTTCTCCTAACTATATTGTTTGTACTTTTTATCATTGTGGCATTGCTAGCCATATTGCTAGGTAGTGTCCTAGATTGTTTAGAAGTACAACTCAGAGTCCTCCATCTCGATCTTCCCCATCATCTTTGTTAGGATGTAGCTACTATGGCTCATTCGAGCATGTTTTTATAGGTTGTATTATACACTTGAGACACAAAATAGAAAGAAATAAATCTACCTCAAGAAGCCTACCTTACTCGGTTTATATGGATAATTTGACTAAATTTTCTAAAAACTATAAACTAAATAGATCTTGAGTTCTATAGACACCCCATGTGACATGAATCAAAGAATATCTCCTAGCTTAGTTGCCCCATATAAATTCTTTAAATAGAGGGATGTTATTTGATCACTATTTTTGGGTAACATGTTGGTGTTATGTTATTTATTTTC
This sequence comes from Hippophae gyantsensis, assembly GCA_030763125.1. Lineage (NCBI taxonomy): Eukaryota > Viridiplantae > Streptophyta > Magnoliopsida > Rosales > Elaeagnaceae > Hippophae > Hippophae gyantsensis. The sequence goes on along the minus strand of CM061029.1, from coordinate 17,956,279 downwards.
TTTCTCTCTTTGTTTGTCAATTTTTTGTATGTGAATATATCTCATTTGTTTGTATTCATCTATTTTGCTAGGTTTTTGGTTCCTACACCTAGCATGTTGTATGGTGTTTCCCTATTTGTCTTTTGTTAGCTTTTGTCCCTCTTTTACCTTTTTTCCTTTAACTATGCTATATTTGTTTTCTTAGAAGTTTACTTTAATGATTTTACAAGCACGTAAGCATTAGTGTTTCACTTTATTGTGGGTACTCTCCCTTTCCTTGTGCATCTGTATGTCATTTAGACTTTATAATTCTCTTTATAACTTTTGACATACTTGAAATATCATGTATATCTTATGTGTTATGTTGACAATCCTATTCTTTGTTTTGTTGTCTCTTTCTTAGTCTGTTTCACTTTTTGTATTGGAACTCATGTATTTCTTGTTTGTTATGTGTTTTAGTTGCATCTCCTACTTCTTCCTTCTCTTAGGGATGTTTCTTGTGATGTTCCTTAGTTAGTTAGTGATACGGGCAGAACCGACATCGCCGATCCTGCCCGTTACTTTGGTTTTATCTATTTATAAAACTCTCGCAAGTGCACGAATCATTTCGTAGAAAATGATAAGTATACTCCCAAGGTCGATCTAAGGAAGGAATGTATGTGGTTTTTAATTTATTATTCAAACTTTTAAAAACGAAATTAAATCCTAAACATCCTGTCACGATATTTTGGGTTTTGTGTTTTTAATCTAATTACATAAAAATAAACATAGATTCAATAAACATTTATGCAAATTTTATCTGTTAAAACAGTGGAGTATTTATGGATATAATAATTAAGTTAATTATGCTTGCTCATATTATTTAGGTTATTAAAGATATGAATTGATATTTATTGATTCTCTTTTTTATATGAATATCACCTTTGGTGGGGTTAGATATTCTTTGTTAACTAAACAAATCAATTAACACCTATGGGTAGGGTTGATAACTAATTTGGTTAATTAAATTAATTCCTTTTTCTAAGAGATTGAAAATGAACCATTTAAATGCCACCTTTGGTGGGGTTAGACAGTTTAAACTTTATTCAAGGTGTCCAAATTAAACCTAAGAATTTAGTTATCCGAGTACTAACTTTCAAGTTTTAAAACCACTACTGAAAACATGTTGTCAATACATTTTCAGATAATAATTCTTATAAAAACTTTTGAAATAGAGCTTCACTCTAACTACCGAGCGATTGTACCAACAAATAAAAGAGCACTACTCTAAATTAGACCGGATAAATAAACCTTAAAATCTAATTTTTAGATTTAAGTTTGTAATGAAAAATAATATATTTCTCTCTAACATTCTTAATATAAAATCTTGAATAAAAATAAAATCAATTCATTTTAGAGATTTTTACCTATTTAATATTTCGCAAGCATAACAACGTTATTATTACATCATGTTTATAAACAGCCAGCAAAGTTAAATTTAATCACAGACAAATTAAATATAACATGTAAGAATAAAGCATAAAAAATAACTGTAAAGAAAATAAAATCCTTACAGAACTTCGATGCTATTCCCGTTGCTGGAAAACCTCCAAGCGGAATTTGCACTCCCATTTATTGAATCAAAAAGCTAATAAATTACAAAAACATAACTAGTTCTTCCCAAAAAGGGAAGAACTCTAAAACTAAGAGAAATTAACTAAGAAAAGCTAAAAACTAAGAAAAACTAAAAAAACCTAAAAATCTAAGAAAAGAGAGAAAGAAAGAAGAGAGAAGTGTGTTTTGAGGTGTGTTTAGAAGTGAAGGGAAGGGGGGTATTTATAGGTGAGGATGGAGAGAAAAAATGAGTGAAACAATGTTAAAAAAATGTGAAAACGCGGAGTGCAAATGCTGAGGTCATTGATGACGTCGATGACGTCATGGTGCACACGTGAAAAATGGGGCGAAATGGGCGTCGCGCGGGGCAGCGGTATGTAGCGCCGGGCGTCTTGTGATGGCGGAATGCCTGTATGAGAGCAGTGAATCTTGTAGAGCAATGAACTGGATGGCGACGATCTGTATGCGTGGAAGCGTCTTCATGTGAATGGCATATAGCTCTTGCTCAGCGGCGGCCCATGCGCGATTTTCTCCTCTTTTACATTTTTGACCCTTTTGACCCATTTTGTCCAATTTTTCCATATTTGTTGACCTTTCCCCATTTATTTATTAATATATTTGTGATGTATTGCTTTCAGTATTCCTCTTTGAGTCTTTAAGTTACATTTTTAAGCCAAAATACCTGAAAAACAATAAAAATACCCGTGATTCCGAAAAAGACAAATATATATAAATATATGATAAAACATATAAATATATATATATATTAATCAATTAATGTGCATAAAATCATGGTTATTTTAGTGCTTTTTGAGCACTCATCAGTTAGTTCCTTCATTTCTATTGACTAGCAATGATGTGAGTTTTGTCATTTTTCACTTTTGAGGCACTTTTTCCCTCTTATTGGACAATGTTCTACCATACAATCTTCCTTGTCTTTTCTCTTGGTAGTTATCATTTTTCCATTCCTTGAGATTATTGAATCTTCTCTTTTTTATCCTATTGCTTATAAAATGAATTTTAGAGAGATCATGTTGTTATATGTTTAGCATGCACTTGGCCTCTTATTGGCATATATAGCTAAATTTTTCTGGTTTGTTTTATTAGAAATACTTCTTTCCTTTGCACATGCTATACCTTTGTAAATTTGTATGGTTTTTTTTGAAAAGCTTGTGTGAATCTTTGACTTTGATGATTTGTATTTCTCTATGAAGCTCTAGAATCCACCTTTAGTGTCTCTAGAGGTGAAATTCTAGGTGTTGTTTGGATAGAAAAAGGATTTAGGCCATCCTTGATTCTTTTGATCCTTTTTTGCACCATTGTTCATATATTCTTTGTCTCCTCTATTTGTTCCATTATGTTATTCCTTCATTTTTTGACCCTAAATATTGGCTTAGCCCATATTTTGTTTCCCTCTTACCTTCTACACATTTTGGTGAGCTTTTTCGTATTGCGTTTGTCCGCTTTACATTCTTATGTTCAATATAATAAAAAAGGAAAGAAGAAAGTTGAAAATGGAATTATAAAAAAAGGGCAATAATATTTAAAAAGAAGAAGGAAAATAAGTAAAAATTGGATGATATAAAAAATGAGGAGGATAAAGAAAAGAGAGGTATGATAAAAGAAGAAGTTCATGTGTCATTGAACTTTATGTACTGTTCTCTCAACTTCATTGGGTGAAGTTTAAGAAGTCATGAGATAAGAAATCCATGTTTGAGGGTATAAGTGTCATGGATATGAATTTATCCTTTTGTTTGGATTAACAAGGTGTGTTCAAAGCCTAAATATCTACTCTTCCTTACGCATTCCTTAGCATTTCATTACAATCTTTGAAAGACCTATTGATTTCTTCTTGACTAGCACTTACTTTAGGGGAGAGAGATTCTATATATGGACAAATGAAGCCTAGTTAAACTTGAGTCTATATTTCGATTTGCTTGCTTCACATAAGCATATCATGATGGTATATAGAGTTTGCATATCATACATAGTACATGTCATAAAAAAATTATTCATACCCTTACATGAATACATCATGGATTGATAGACATGTGGATATTTATATTGAATGTATTATTTATTCTTTACATACCCTTTGACTCGTTGAACATGCTTTTTTTGCTTTCCTCATTCTGTGTTCCTTATTGCCTATTGTGTGGAAATGCTTCTGTGTTGGGGGTGTTTGCAAGTAGAATGCATAACATGATTATTATATTGCATGCATACTTTTAAGGGAAAGTTGTGTGTTTGTTTTGCTTCATGCTCTTTATCCTATTTATGAGTTTTTGTTATGATGTATATTTATATGGTGTTTCTATCTCTTTTGTAACACTGTATGAACCATGCATAAATAGGACTATTAGTATGACAAGTTATATGAATTATATGCAATCTCTAATTCCACATGTTCACCTATGTGTTTTCCTACTTTTATTTCCATTTTACATGCTTCTTGTTTGCCGTTCATTACCTTGTAACTATTGCTAGAATGCATGTCATATGTTCTCTTGAGTAAACTTAGATGTTTTCTATCTATACTTATCTTTGGTTACCTATGCATTTATTTTATTGCTTGTTGCATATTTCTACCCTGCTTATATCTTGGTGCTTCTCTATTTCATTTTCTCTTATCTACTTTAATCTTACTTGTTGCATTGCATTAGTGTTAGGTTTATAACATATTTGTATGCCTTAATTTACTCCCTTATATAAGGATGTTCCTTTTGACTTTCAGTGTCAAAAAGGGGGGAGAAGTTTATGTGCACAACTATATGATTTTTTCCATACTGTATACCGCATGGACTATTAATGTAGGATTACTCTACATATTGTTGTTTAACTTGCATGCATTCAAAGAGAATGTTGCATGAATTTAGGGGGAGTTACGTACTTTACTTATATTTATGCCTATTGGCGTGTGACGGGCAGAACCGACATTGCCGATCCTGCCGATAATTTGATTTTATATTTATAAAACTCTTGCAAGTGCACGAATCATTTCGTAGAAAATGATATGTTTACTCCCAAGGTCGATCTAAGGAAGGAATATATGTGGTTTTTAATTTATTATTCAAACTTTTAAAAATGAAATTAAATCCTAAACATCATGTCACGATATTTTAGGGTTTTGTGTTTTTAATCTAATGATATAAAAATAAACATAGATATAGATTCAATAAATATTTGTGCAAATTTTATCTTTTATAATAGTGGAGTATTTATGGATATAATAACTAAGTTAATTATGCTTGCTCATATTATTTAGGTTATTAAAGATATAAATTGATATTTATTGATTCTCTTTTTTTTATATGAATACCACCTTTGGTGGGGTTAGATATTCTTTGTTAACTAAACAAATCAATTAACACCTATGGGTGGAGTTGATAACTAATTTGGTTAATTAAATTAATTCCTTTTTCTAAGAGATTGAAAATGAACCATTTAAATTCCACATGTGGTGGGGTTAGACAGTTTAAACTTTATTCAAGGTGTCCAAATTAAACCTAAAAATTTAGTTATCCGAGTACTAACTTTCAAGTTTTAAAACCACTACTGAAAACATGTTGTCAATACATTTTTAGATAATAATTCTTATAAAAACTTTTGAAATAGAGCTTCACTCTAACTACCGGGCGATTGTACCAACAAATAAAAGAGCACTACTCTAAATTAGACCGGATAACTAAACCTTAAAATCTAATTTTCAGATTTAAGTTTGTAATGAAAAATAATATATTTCTCTCTAACATTCTTAATATAAAATCTTGAATAAAAACAAAATCAATTCATTTTAGAGATTTTTACCTATTTAATATTTTGCAAGCATAAAAACGTTATTATTATATCATGTTTACAAACAGTCACCAAAGTTAAATTTAATCACAGACAAATTAAATCTAACATGTAAGAATAAAGCATAAAAAATAACTGTAAAGAAAATGAAATCCTTACAGTACTTTGATGTTATTCATGTTGTTGGAAAACCTCCAAAAGGAATTTTCACTTCCATTTATTGAATCAAAAAACAAGTAAATTACAAAAAATATAATTAGTTCTTCTTAAAAAGAGAAGAACTCTAAAACTAAGAAAAAACTAACTAAGAAAAGCTAAAAACTAAGAAAATCTAAAAACACTAAGAAAATCTAAAAAAACTAAGAAATAGAGAGAAAGAAAGAGAAAGAAGATGTGTTTTTAGGTGTGGTATGTTATGAAGAGAATGAGGGTATTTATAGGTGAGGAGAGGAAGAAAAAGTGAGTGAAAAAATGATAAAAAATGGTGGAAACGCGGAGTAGTGAATGATGATGTCATTGTTGACGTGGGGCGGTGGTGTGCACGGAATGGGCGCAGATGGGTAGTGGCATGCGCGGACTGGATGCTGATGGGCACAGGCGTGCACGGACTGGGTGCGGGCGCGCGAGGGGGCGCACAGAGTGGACGTGTGGCGCACGCGGACTGGGCGTTATGCTGGCGCGGCTGGGCAGCTACGTGTGCAATTTCCTCCTTTTTGACCCATTTTGTCCAATATTTCCATATTTTTTGACTTTTCCTCATTTATTTTATGAATATATAAGTGATGTATTGCCTCTAGTATTCCTTTTTGAGTCTTTAAGTTATGTTTTTGAGAAAAATACCTGAAAAACAATAAAAATACCCGTGATTCCAAAAAGACAAATTTATATAAATATATGATAAAATCATATAAATATATATATTTTTAATCAATTAATATGCATAAAATCATGGTAATTTTAGTGCTTTTTGAGCACTCATCAGCGTGTGCCTATGTAGGAGTAACACGATAGTATATGGTTTGACTACACGTTGTTTCTGCATAATATATTTATGTGATATGTGTTTGTTTCGTGTGTGTAGGTTGTAAGTGTAGAGTGAAGCCTTCATGCTTATAGTATGTAATGATGCTGCGGTTTTGAGTCCCTCATGTTTCAGGCTGACAAAGGAAGCTTTGTTACATGAAGATAGATAGAGCACACTCAAGATGGATGCACTTGGAATAGGTGTGTTTTTTAGGTTATAGTGTGTGTCGTTTTGTTATTCATAGGAACAAACAACTTTAGGACATCTTCATGATCTTTGCATGCTTAATAAGTTTTTATATCTAGTTGTACAATGTTTTGACATGGAAAGCCAAAGTGAGAGAATGTAAGTCTCGTTATACTTGTGTCTATGTGTTGCCTTCTTGTTTACAAAACACGATATCTATTATTTTACTTAGCATTTTTATCTTCCTCTATGCAAGGGTGATTACTACATGTCAGTAATTCACACATATATATAATTAGGTACAATTTGTATATGGGCATGTTTACACACACCATGGAGTTGAATTTCATAGTATGCATGCTAGGTTTAGAGTGTTTGTTTTTGGAAAGCAAGATGACTTTTTTACCTGTGGTTTTTGATACGTTTTGGGTGATGGTATTTATGGATAATAATCGACACTTTTGGAAATAAAAAGTGCAACTTTTTAGTACCTCACTATCAAGCTCACCACCACTCTTTCAACCACCCTTTGTGAGGTGGTTGGTGAAGTGACTAGCAAGATAGCTAGCGAGGTATGCATTCTGAACCCTACAAATACCCCAGTCATTTCTCTTCTCTTCACTCACATTTTCAATGTAATAACTTTTCCAAAATTAATACCAAGATTTATATATGGTTTAGAAATCATTTTGGTGAGATTATATTTGAGTGTGGGTCTTTTAGTGTAGTTTGTGATCAAATCATTTTTTGTGTAAGTACGTGGTTTGACTGTATGTCTCCTGTATCAATTGTACATTAGGGGTGGATTGTGTGTCCCGTGATATTGTAAGTAGATAGACTTTTAGTTACCAATCCTTGGTTACCAATCATGTCACTTTGGGTGTTGTATGTTGTGGAGGACAACTAGGTTTGATTTTTGAAGCAAAAAGTTATGAAAATAGAAAGTGAAGAGCAACAATCGGTAGTTAGGATGTCGGTCCCAACTACTAGAGGTAATAATGGTTTCATTGTCTATTAGAGTTGAACTTGTTTATTACTTGGTGAATTATTTGCTACTGAGTGGTTGCCTTAAGCAACCCGAGAATGTTACTATGTAGATACAGCCTCTATATAGGTTTACCTCATTATGTCAACTGTTATGCATGATTTGATATTGTGCTAGTATAATCCAAGTTTAAGGTACATTTTTCTATATACTAAAAACTTAAACTTATATTAGAAAGCTTTTTAATTCTTGCTTTCTTTTTGCTGTTGATGTTATATGTTTCGTGCTTCTTTTGTGTATATTGCATAAGTGTTTTTTTTTCTTTCAATGCAAGTTAAGCCTGAGTCCTTCAGGATTCTGCATCTCCTTACCCTAGAGGAATGTCAGATTGTAGACTTTTTCATATGCACACATTAAAAAAAATTAAAAAATTAGGTACTTATCCCTTATTATATTTATTTTTGACATATATCTATCTTTTGATTAAGGAGTTTTACAATAATAGATATCTAATGGATTATAAAATTATGGTTAATTTTTTATTTTTTATTTAATTTTCATTATATTAAATAAAATTTACCCAAATTTTTTAAAAAAAATTCCCTACTACATAATGAATGGATTCATATTGATACATCTCAATCTAATTTAGTAAAATTGGATTAAAAGAAAAATACCTTCAATATTATCCCTCATGTGCCAACCCTCACACCATTTTGATAAAAGTAGAATAAAAAAATTCTTTTGATAAATTATTTACATTTTTAATTAGTTGTCAAATTAGATGTCAAATAGTAAAATTTAGTTGAATGTTTGGTAAGTGCACTACTACAATAGTGTCTTATAGTTTCAGAAATTTATCCTCATTTATTTTAAAAACTGAAACCATAGAATTTTAGCCTCGGTTATTTAAAAAACAAGGTCATAAACATACCTTATGGCCTTGGGTTTTTAAAAAACCGAGGCCATATATATACCATATTAATTTTATCTCTTTTATACCAAATATTAAATTTTTTTATTAATTTTTTTTTCATTTTTCATTTTTCTCTTTTTCTTTTTCTTTTTCCCTCTCCTTTTCTTTTTCCCTCTTTTTTTATTTCTTCCTTTTACCAGTTTTTTCGATCCTCTTTTTTTTTATTTCTTCTTTTCCTGGCTTCAACTTTGCTGCTCTCTCTTTTTTTTGTTATAAAAAATCAATATAGGGTTTCGACGAAGCTATCATTAGTGATAGAGAATTTGATGGTAGCGCAGCTTTCGCCGGCAATGGATTCATGCCCTTTCAAGTCACTCAAACCCCTAGGTCCATACATGCAAGCTTTTCCCCGGCTGCTACGCTAGCATTTCCTTAACGCTAGCTACACGATCTAGATCTTCTTCCTCTTCCCTGGGTAGCTGGTTTCTCAGCACACACTTTATTTTGATTTGCTAGGTTTGTCACTCTTCTCAATTTTTAATTTAAGGTTTGTCACTTTTAGGATCTTAAAACATGTTTATAGATCTTTACTGTGCATGGTGTCTGGTCCTGATGTGTGTCTGGTCCTGGTTCTTCTTCTTCAATGTGGTTTGGAGAAATCAGAAGGAAAATGAGGGCAAAGATATCTGTGAAGCCCATGTTTAGCTTAGTGGTGATGGATCTCTCTTTCCTTCTCTTCGTTCTTCTCTTATTTTCAACTGCTCTTTTTTCTCAAAAGCCTTCTTCTACTTTGCAACTGTAAGTTATATTTCTCTTCTTTTCTCCCCCACTCTCTAAAGTTTTGTATTTTACTATCTCTATTTTGGGTTTCTATCGTTCCTATTATTTAGCATTTTTGATTTAATCTGCTAAGATTTATAAACATAGGAGGAAGATGGAGATTTGAAATGTAAGGAGTATGGTAGAACGGAGGCCTTGCAAATGGTGGATACAAGGACATCTTTTCTGATTCGTTTGAGATGGAGGGGACTATATGGTTTGGCTTGAGTTTTTTATTCGTTTTTTGATATTCTGAATTAGTCATAATTGACTTTCAATGCAGATAATTGCTTTAAGTTTCCACAAATGCTTCCACACATGTCAATTTGGGCCTATATGACCTACAATGGGATCATGTTGATGAAACTCAAGGGCAAGTCTATAACCAGATTCTATAGTATACTTTCTATGAGAAGTATGGCGTCAGATCAAAGAAGACATATAGTCTGACCCAATCAGCATATTTAGAATAATAGCAGCCTCCGGTAGAAACATGAACACCTTAAAAGAGCATGTATAATAGTTAAAAAGGGCAGTTTCTTTGTAAATTTTTAAACATATTTAACCCGTTGTCCTATGATTATTGTTATAAAAGCATACCTCACCAAAATTTTAAATGACTCCTTAAATATTTGTGGGTAAAAATATCCTCAATTATATTAAGATCATGACATTTATTACCTTTTTATTTATTTATATTTAAGAAAATAATTTTATAACATGAAAATATCAATCATTCAAGTTATTAATAGTCTAATAGTATTATATATCAAGTGAAATTCTTATAAGATAAATACATTTATATCATAGTCTATATTATAAATGTCTAAATCACATACTTAAATAAATTTTGGACAAAAATACCCTTACAATTACATTTAGTTAAAAACATATCTTGCATTTAGATTTTATTTTAAATTTTGAAAAAAAAATTTAAGCTAAGAACTTTTAAACAAAACTCTTATAAAATTGCTTTCCTAATAGATATTTTATCCTTATAATTTTTATTTTTTAAACTTATTTAAAAATGAAGATAAATTCCATCAAGATTCTATATTTATTATAAAAATAACACTTAATTTATATACTTATTTTTTATAACAATTTAGTTTTATTTTTACTAAAAAGTGACCGTTAATTGCTACAATATATGTTATGTGTTATCTCCTTATTTGATTGCATAATGTAGAATCTTTCCCAACTTCACTGTTTACTTGGTCTTCTTCTTATGACCATTATTAATTTTTTAGTTTGTTGTTCAATTACTCCTTGGTTAGTTAATTTTTATATTTTCTTTCAAGCTCTTTAGTGATTGGAATTTATGTTTTACATGGAATTTGAGTGCCATGGTTCAAATATAGGTTTCTATACATCAATTATCAAACCTTTTTTTTTTTTTTTTGCTAGTTGTTTGTATTATGGTTTATTATGCTTCTCAAAAGATATACACATGAAATCAAATTATTTAATAATAATGCAAACCAAATATTTTATTTAATTTGATAATTAGTGGGTACGGTGTTATTTTCTTGAGTGAGATAGTTTGAAGGGCTAATGATGAGGTTGTTTAGAGTGCCTGTAGTTTACTCAATTCTTTGTACTAGGATCTGACTGTTATTTTGGATCATTTTTCACATAATTAACTATAGATTAATGTTTTAACTCTTTAGTTGCGCCTCAGTGATTTTGAAGATATATTTGATGTTGATTACTTCATTCAATAAATGAATGGCTTCCTTAAAGTTGCCAAAGAGTTGCCACCAGAAATTATATCAAAAGAACCCTTTCATGTGGACTGCAGCAAACACAAAGGTCAATTCGATTACATTGAAAGTGTGCTTCCATTGCTACTGGAACATCGTTATATTTCAATAACACCGACAATGAGCCAAAGAAGGGACATCTTACTGGTACTTTCTGGATCTTTATTGGGTTTTCATATTATTTATTTTTCTTGTTGTTTTGTGAGATTCCCAGAGGTTATGGTTCCTTAAATTTTTGTTTGTCGATTTGTGAGTGGTAGTAGGAAGTCCTTTTTTTTTGTTTTGGTCAAGAGTTGTAGTATGAAGTTAAGATTAGGAATTTTCAAGATTTTGAGATTTATGAAGAGTTATTTGTAGTATCTTGAGTATTTGGTTTTTGTTTTTGATATTAAGTCGGATTTTGATATCCTTTATCATATGAAAACACCGTATAGAAGAAGGACTATCATGCCTTTGTTTTTATGCGTTAATTGATGGTCCATTAATTGCTTTAGTAGAACTCTCACATTTTCATAAAGATAGTTTTGATCCATTTTTATGTGTTATAAGCATTTAAAAGAAAATAAATTGACACGAGATATTTTCAAGCTTTTGATACATGGAATCTGTATAGGGAATTCTGGAGGACTATTAATTGATTCATATGGCCATGTTATTGGAGTTAACACAGCAACGTTCACTCACAGAGGTAGACAATTTTTGGATCAAACAACTTTTTTAGCAACCTTTGCCCAACCCTACTACTGATCATCTTTTTTCTCTTTTCAGGGACTGTAATATCATATGGTGTTAATTTCGCCATACCAATTGACACCGTTGTGAGAACGGTACCTGATCTTATTGTGTACAGAACATCTTATAGGGATAGGTTTTGATTATATTGTGCATTGTATTCTAAATAAACTATTTTCATGTATATTTTTGAAACATTTTAATTAGCTAGTTATATTAAAGTTTTATTATGTTTTAGTACATCTATTAAAATCTTAATGTAATATCTCTCTTAAGTTTAATATAATGACTCTTAATTTTTAATTTATTTTAATTTATATTTGAAAATTAGGTTAATTGAGACAATAGATATCATTTTGATTACAAGTGTATGACTTCGGTTATTAGAAAACCGAGACCATAGGGTATATCTATAACCTCGGTTATTAGAAACCCAAGATATAGGATGTATTTATGGCCTCGTTTATTGGAAAACCGAGACCATAGGGTGTATCTATGTTCTCGATTATGAGTTAACCAAGGCTATAGGATTTACCTATAGTCTCAATTATTAAAAAATTGAGGCCATAGGTCGTTACCTATGGTTTATTTCACTTAAACCTCGGTTATTATAATCGTGGTTATAAACTTATGGTCACAGTTAAAAACCGAAGCCAAAGACATGTTTTGTAGTAATACTGGCTACAATAATTACAAAATTTCTTACCTTTATATTTCATTTGTTAAGATTTAAATAAGAATTTTTTCCACTTCGCTTGCTTATAAATTTCGACCATTAAGGCATGCGAGTATATATATAATGGTAGCTTGTTAATTGATTACAAATACCACACAAAGTAGTTGGGTAACTGCATGTACATTTTTATATAACCAAACACTACTACAAAAATGGGCATTAAAGTCGGTTCGTTGAACCGACTATAAATTGAATGACTTAAAATGTAAAATCGATTCATCGCGTGAACTGACTTTACGTGTAAAGTCGGTTCACACGGTGAACCGACTTTACATATAAATTTTATGATTTTTATTTTTATTCTTATTTTTCATATTCAATATTCAATATATATAGCATAAAAAAACTAAAATATAAATAATAATACAAATAATTATAAATTTAAATATAATTAATTACTTGATAATTAAATTTATTACAAAAATAAATAATGTATATACAATACATATAGTTAACTTAAATTACAAATAAAATAATGTCGTCAAAGTGTAATTGGATTGTGCGAGCAAGCTTAGTTGGCTAAGAATCACCAACATTATGACAAGGAAACTAAACAAAAAACAGTTGATCCATATAACAATTTATTTTCCTACATACATGAGCACGTAAACATTCATCAAACAAACAGTCTAAACTTCAAAGACATAGGAATGGAGAAATTAAATCATTATAAATATTATCATCAAAAAGAGATTACCACAACGACATCCATATAACCTTTGTTTTGGAATGTTAAAATACTTCATATAACCATCATATTGGCTACCTCCCCTAACACGATCAGGATGCTCGCGTCCGAATGCATGATATAAAGCATCTCTCCCAGGCTCTTCGATTATTTCACCCTTGGATATTTTTTCTTGAATATCTCTTTACAAATAATAAAGCACACAAACATAACATTCATTATTACATCTTTTAAGTTAAAAAATCATTAAGACTTTTTATCAACCAAAATTACTAACCAACTTATTTAGTTGTTCTTCTCCTCGCTTAGTCATCGGTCTTGAATTCTTCATTTTGAGAGTCTTTGTTTCTATGTACAATTTAGTTCAGGTAACAGGTCTACCCAATTAAACTTCCTACATAAATTATGAAAAATTTATTAACAATGACATTAAATTAAATTAAGGAAAATAATTATAAAAATATTTAAAAATTAAGACAAATTAGTAATACCATTCTATATCTAACTTCAGGATTTGAAGACCTCCCAGTACGGTTAGGAAGAATGTTATGCATTTGTATATTTAGATGTTCTTCCCTAATAATTTGAAATTCATCTGAACGTCTATATTCACAAAGTCTTTCCAAACTTGAGGTGTAATCCAGGGGTGTCCTTCAGGGATTTTGTAGAGCTCTACCTCATCAAGTGGTTCCAAATATGGAAACACATAATTTCTTGCCAATCTGGAAGTCTTGTATTCCTTCCACGCCTTATTTGCAATCTTATAACACTTAAGTTTCCAACTGTCATTGACTTTGTAACGATTCTGTAAAAACACAGTACAAAGGATTAGATATAATACAAAAAAGATATAATATATATATTGATTATAAAATATAATAGACTTACACAAATGGTTATCCATATTTTGAAATTTTTTGCATCGTCAACCTAAGACCAATCATTTATATTGATTGGTATACTAGACTTCGCAAGTCGACCAATAGAGGATTTCAATTGTTGGCCATTTTCCCCTATTGGATTACCAATACCATCAAATAGAATAGATATTCTATCATCTGGGTTAAGTGGAGCAACATATATATTCACCCAACCCCTTCTTTTCAAATACCCCAATGGATTATTTGGATCTATAAGCTCTGTTATCCGAGGATCCATGAAATATCTACAAACAATGAAGAAATATAAATTAATTGACAATTTTAGGAACATACATATATATAATAGTTATTACAACAATATATAACATACGTTATGTTTAATTAGGTTGTTGATCGTATACATATATTCCTTCACAATCAATTCGAGCCCATGACGAAGAATCATCATCATCAACTAGATCATCACATACATTAGGCAATTTATTTGAAAAATTACTAATATTGGTTAATGTATTAAGCATAGGGTCATCATCTTCTACAATATCACAATGATAAAACTCTTTTTGTGGAGGCGTTAACACAACAGACCATCTTAGATCAATTTGATCGCTCACGTAAAATACTTGTTTTGCATGAAGTGCTAACGTGAAACAATCATCAGTGTGACTTATCTTGGATAAATTTTCAAGGGTAAATCCAAAAATCATCTATTTTATATCCAACATTGATAACATCTTCGACCCAATTACATAAGAAAACTGTTTCATGGAAGACCTCATAATCCAATTCCCATATCTCTTGTATTATACCATAATATGTTCTATTAGAAAGTATAAGATTAACATCTTTTGAACAGGCAAATTGCATAGTTTGTGCAACCATCTTCACACAACTATTTTTATTTACTCGAACTTTGTCCCTAGCTTGAGTCGTAAACCTCGATCCATTTATTGTGAAACTATAAAATGATTTGACATCGAATTGTGGCCCATGTGCAAGCCATTGTAAACTTTATGATATTTTATGATTGGGTTTCTTGAGTTCATCTTGAATCTATGTATACAAAAACATGAAATGTGTTTAGAGCAAAGTTTTAAAACATTGAATAGATCTAGGAACATACATGCATGAATTTTTGTTTATGGCACTTACATGGTTGCGAAACCAATTAATAAGTTCTCGCTTATGTTCATCATACAACCATTTTCTCCTCCTTTTTTTATAACGAGGATCGATCTTCAATAAGCTTAAATGCATCTTGTAATGTTATTAAATATATATGAAGTTATATATCATCATTAATAGTTAAATAAAAAATGATTTTTGCAATCATGAAACAATGAACATCACTTACTCTATGTACGGTTGTGCCTCATTATTATTTACTAAAATAATTCAATGTGCTTTTTCCCATCGACTACAATCAATAAACAATTTCTTACTTCCACCAAGCATAGGGTTACCTACTTGGATCATGTGACATCTAAGAACCACTTGTGCGTAGGATTCCCAATTTTAGTGCAACCACTAAAGTATTCAGAACAAAACTCAATGGCCTCTTCAGCAATGTATCATTCCACCATGCATCCTATAGGTCGATTTCTATTATTTATATATCCTTTAAGGACTTGTATATATCTCTCAAACGGATACATCCATCTTAAGTAAGTAGGACCACACAATTAAACCTCTCGAACTAAATGAACACACAAGTGAATCATTATATCAAAGAAAGAAGGAGGAAAATATTTTTCAATTAGACAAAAAGTCTCTACAACATCTTTCTGTAAAGAATTTAACTCGCCAATTGATATAGATTTCTTGCATATTGTATTGAAGAATGAACAAAGTCGAATTATTGATAATTGAATATGTTTTGGAAGAATTGATCTAATAGCAACTGGTAATAACTATTGCATTAAGATATGACAGTCATGTGATTTCAATCCATACAGTTTCTTATCGGTGATAGACACAAAATTTCTTAAGTTGGATGAGTAACCATCAGGAACTTTCACACCCTCCAAACATTTACAAAACACATCCTTCTCTTTTGTTGACATTGTATATGATGTTGGTGGTAAATATGTTTGATTCTTACCATTTTCCACCCTTGATTCCAATTCAGGTCGTATACCTAGTTTCTTTAAATCCAATCTTGCCTTAATTCCATCCTTTGTTTTTCTAGATATATTAAGTAAAGTACCAATCAAGCTCTCACATACATTTTTCTCAATGTGCATGACATCTAAGGTGTGACGAATGTGTAGGTCTTTTCAATAAGATAATTCCCAAAATATTGATTTTTTCCAACAACCATGGTAAGTCAGTTCAAACTCTTTTTCATTTTCACCCATTTCATTAGTTGACCTCTTTCATTTTCCTACCTTAGTGAGTTTTCTTTTCATCTTTCCATATCGTTTGAATGTCATATCATTCAAACGATATCAACATATTTAGAATAATAGCAGCCTCCATATGATAGAAACATGAACACTTTAAAAGAGCATGTATAATAGTTAAAAAAAGCAATTTCTTAGTAAATTTTTAAGCATATTTAACCTGTTGTCTTATGATTATTGTTATAAAAGCATACCTCATCAAAAATTTAAATGACTCCTTAAATTTTTGTGGGTAAAAATATCCTCAATTAAGTTAAGATCATGAGATTTATTACCTTTTTATTTATTTATATTTAAGAAAATAATTTTATAGACATGAAAATATCAATCATTCAAGTTATTAATAGTCTAATAGTATTTATATATCAAGTGAAATTCTTATAAGATAGATACATTTATATCGTAGTCTATATTATAAATGTCTAAATTAAACACTTAAATAAATTTTGGACAAAAATACCCTTACAATTACATTTAGTTAATAACATATCTTGTCATTTAGATTTTATTTTAAATTTTGAAAAAAAAAATTTAAGCTAAGAACTCTTAAACAAAACTCTTATAAAATTGATAAAATTGCTTCATAATAGATATTTTATCCTTGTAGCTTTTATTTTTTGAACTTATTTAAAAATAGAGATAAATACCACCAAGATTCTATACTTATTATAAAAACAATATTTAATTTATATACTTACTTTTTATAACAATTTAGTTTTACTTTTACTAAAAAGTGATCGTACAAAGACAAATTAAATTTTTTTATTTTATTTTTTAATTTTTTTCAATTGCATTAGATATATATTATTTAAAATTAAATAAATTATAACTAAAAAATAAATAAAAATATAATCACTTGTCTTTACTCAGTCACTTTTTCATAAAAATAACATTAAACTATTACAAAAATAAGTATATAATTTAAGTATTATTTTTATAATAAGTATAAAACTTTTACGATTATCGTCACTTAAAATATAGGCGCACATTACTTAACTCTTATCATATTTATTTTCAATATATATGTACGTTTTGCTGAGCTTTAAAATAATAGATATTCAATTAATTAAAAAAGCTTACTATTAATTTTTTCCTTCTTATTTAATTATCATTTTGGACAAAACAAATTTTAATAAAATTTAACCAATTTATTTAAATATTATAAAAATTTAACAAAAAGAAAAACAATTAACAAATTAATAATTTAAGTATGAAAGACATGTTCTGGTTAATAATTTAATAATATTGAAAAAGATTTAAGTAAATAATATTCAGTAGAGTAATATAAAAAATAAGACAGTTAAAATATATATATAAACAACTCACCTAACTATTGTGTTCAAGAATTGCATCGGTGATTCTTATTCTTTTTCTCTACTTTGAATTTTAGGTTTCATTTTGTCACTTTTATCATTGGACCAAACAAATTTTAATAAAATTTAGCCAATTTATTTAAATATTGTAAAATTTAACAAAAAGAAAAACAATTAAAAAATTAATTATTAAGTATGAAACACATGTTCTAATCGTATGGTTAAAGATGAAGACAAGGACAACGAGTTAAAGTGAAAGGGGAAAAAAGACGCAAAAGCTAGGAGAAAAAGAGAAAAGTGACAAAATGAAACCTAAAATTCAAAGTAGAGAAAAAGATTAAGAATCACCGATGTAATTCTTGAACACAATAGTTAGGTGAGTTGTTTATATATATATATAATTTCTTTTTAACTGTCTTATTTTTTATACTACTCTAATATTGAATATTATTTACTTAAATCTTTTTTCAATATTATTAAATTATTATTTTTGTTATTATGATTTTTAATGGTATTATTTTTTTAATTTTCCAAAAAAACACTTTCCTGCAATATAATGGACGGATTCTTAGTGTCAGTCCAATTTAGTAAAATTGGATAAAAAAAACAAAAGTTACTTCCAATATTATCCCTCAAGTCTCATCCTTCACACAATTTCCATTAAAATAAAAAATAAATAAATAATTCTTACGATAAATTATTTACATTTCTAATTAATGTCAAATTAAATATTATATTGTAAAATTTAGTTGAATGCTTACAAATCATATTAGCAAATAAGATGGAGGGAAAAAGGGATGCACAAGTAAGAATCTTGTAAAGAATGAGAGTCATATATATAGAATTAAAGTGAAAGATGTGGAGGAAGTTGAAATTGGCTGCTGCTTTCAAGATGTTGCACTTCCGAAGATACAAACAACGTGTACATTACGGGTGAAGACGGTTATTGGTATAACTGTTCTTAAATTGAATTATAAAATTTTTACTTAAAATCGTCTAAAAATAATTATGATTAAAGGGTGGTTTTTTAACCGCAAATAATAGTTCGAAATAATTATTAAAAAATATCTAAAAAAAATATTTTTGTAAATATTTAAAAAATTTCTACGTACTTATGCGAAAAGTAAATAAATCTTAATTATTAATTAATATATAATTTAATTTAATAAATATATAAATAAATTAAATAAAAATAATTAATTTTGAGTACAAATATACGTAATTATCAACATAATTATACATGTTATTTTATATTCGATTTTTATCTAAAATAATATCTATTTTTTAAATTTATCGAATAAAAATTGAATTTACGATATAGATAATTTAAATCAAATTTACGATATAGATAATTTAACTTATAGTTTTTTTTTACCATTTCTAGATCCAACGTACATGGAGTGCCATTTGTTTTGTCTTTTTGTTGTTTTTGGGTAAGTTTTGTATTTTCGTTTGTTTGTTATAATTTTACGTGGCTTTTCATGCTAAATTAAAATAATAAATAATTAATAGTGGAATATTATAAATATTTTGATAATGATTTGATTTATGATATGTAATATTTAAATTAAATTATAATTATTTTGATTTATTTAATGTTTAATGGTTAGATCTCTTTTAATATTATTGAGATATTATTTTTATTGTTATAAGTTTTGAGAATTTATTTTTTATAATTTTTGAGGCTTATTTAACTATGTTTTATGATTATTATGGTAAAAGTACTCACAACAAAAAACTAAATGACTCATTATTATTATTATTATTAGTTTTAGATAAAAATAGCCTCCGTTTAGTTAAGAAAATAGCATGTATTACCTTTTTATTTATTTATTTATTTTTAAGAATAATTTTACAGATACGAAAATATCAACTATTCAAGTTACTAATAGTTTAACCGTATTCTATATCAAGTGAAATTTTTATAAGATAGTTATAACTATACCTATATTTTATACAATAAATGTCTAAATTATATATTTTAATAAATTTTAAACAAAATACCTTTATAATTAATTTTAGTTAAGGACATATCTTGACAATTATATTTTATTTTAAATTCTGAAAAAAATAAGCTAAGAATTTTTATACAAAACTCTTATAATATTAATAAAATTACTTTCCTAATGAATATTTTATCCTTATAAGTTTTTATTTTTTGAGCTTATTTAAAAATATATGCACACGTTAAAAAGAATTTCATATATATATATATGTTTTGGTTGAGTTTTGAAGTAATAGATATCTAATTGATTAAAAAACGTACTGTTAATTTTTTATTCTTTATTTAATTATCATTGTACCAAACAAATTTTAATAAAATTTTCACAAAAATTTTAATTGAAAAAATTGCCTGCTATATAATGAATGGATTCCTAGTGATACGCCTCAATCCAATTTAGTAAAATTGGATAAAAAAATAAAAGTTACCTCCAATATTATCTCTCATGCCTTACCCCTCACACCATTTTGATAAAAATAGAATAAAATAGTTCTCCTAATAAATTATTTACATTTTAAATTAGTTGTCAAATTAGATTTCAATTAGTAAAATTTAGTTGAATGTGTGGTTATTGGCTACAATATATTAGAAAATATTTTTCCCATATATTTCATTTGTTAAGATTTAAATAAGTAATTATAACATGTGAATATATATATATATATATGAGTAGAATCCATTTAAAATAATTTATTCTATTATAAAGCCTTGACGTATCAAGTACTCAATATACATGAGAACAAGAAGGTAAAAAAATAAGAAAGAAGAAAGCTGAAAGGAAGAAGAAAGCTGAGAGTAGGGGTGAGCAAAATATCCGATCAATCCAAAAAATCCGATCTAATCCGAAAAAATTAAGTGGTTTCGATCCGAAATCGGATCGGATTCGGATTGGATTTTATCAATCCGCTCGGATTCGGATTCGGATTCGGATTCGGATTCGGATTAGAAATATTCAAATCCGTATAATCCGATCCGATCCGATATATTTAATATATTATTTAAAAATATATTTATATATATATATATATATATATATATATATATATATATATAATTATTTAACCTAACCTAAAGAGCTGTCGTATAACTAAATCTTAACCCAAAACCTAATATATTTTTCTGCAGCCTCCATCTCTCTCCCTGCCTACCTAGCTACATTGTTAAGTGCTTCTTTCTTCTTCTTCGCTTCTGCTTCGCCGCGGCTCGGCTTCTCTATTTTTACGCCCATGGGTACAGCACTACCTTCCTTCTCTGCTTGTGCTTCTCTGTTTTTGCTTCTCTGCTTCGCAGCTGCTTCTGCTTCTCTGTTTCGCAGGTGCTTCTGCTTCTCTACTTCGCAGCTGCTTCTACTTCTCTGTTTCGCAGGTGCTTCTGCTTCTCTACTTCGCAGGTGCTTCTGCTTCTCTACTTCGCAGGTGCTTCTGCTTCTTCTGCTGCTGCTGCTGCTTCCATCTTTCTCAAGTGCTCTTGCCGTTTGCTCATTGATCGCTCTCTCGTTTCTACTGCTCGTCGATCTGCTGTCGCCGCTCTGCTGTCACACCTTTGTTGTCCCAGTCGCTGCTTGCTGTACTCTACACGTTGCTCATTGCTCGCTGCATTCTACACTCTGTTTGCTGCATTCTGCACTCTACTTACTGCATTCTGCACTCTACTTGCTGCATTCTGCATTCTGCATTGTACATTCTGCATGATGTATTATGCACTCTGCACTATGTTTGGTGCATTCTGCACTATGCTTACTGCATTCTGCACTCTGCACTCTGCACTCTGCACTCTGCTTGATGCATTCTGATATTTAATTTTTTAGAGTTAAATTATGTAATTGATATTTAATTTTTTAGAGTTAAATTATATAATTGATGTTGAATTTTTTCTTTTTGATTATTTTTGTTGAATTATTTTTAATCATGTTGTCTACTTTTTAATTTGTATGAAAAATATTTTTATTTTAGTTTTTTTTATTTTATGTAATTTTTCATTTTATATGTTGAAATTATATCAAATTTGGATTTGTTCGGATTAAAATTTATAACGGTTCAGATTATATTGATATTTCATAATTTGCTTATTTATGTAATTTTTTAAGAGATTTAAATTAAAATTTTGATCCTATCCGATCGGATTGGAATTTAAAGCGGATTTAGATTAAATAATTTTCGGATTGACTTAAAATTGGCGGATTTGGATTGGCATGTACAACGGATTGGATTCGGATTGGCATTTAAGGTGGATTCGGATTGAATAATTTTTTGATTGAATAATTTTCGGATCGGATCGGATCGGATTCGGATTGACTTAAAATTAGCGGTTTTGGATTTGTTCGGATTGGCATGTACAGCGGATCGGATTCGGATTGAATAATTTATAATTTGCTTCGGATCGGATCAGATTTGGATTGACCTAAAACTTGCGGTTTCGAACCGATGCTCACCCCTAGCTGAGAGAGAAAAGAAAGAGGAAAGGAAGAGAAAAGAGAAAAGAGAAAAGAGAAAAGAGAAAAAGGAAAAGGAAAAAAAGAAAGAAAGGTAGAATGGAAAGAGAAAAGAAAAAAATTATTTATTTATTTTGTTTGTATAATTTTTATACAGAGTTATTCTTTTAATAGATTTTGAATATTTTAAAATTCGTTGAATAATAAAATATAATGTAAGTTTATTATTGTGTAATTGTTGTATCCTAATAGATAATTTTTTGTCATTTTTATACACATATGGTGAGAAAAAAAATATCTTAAAGATACTGTGTGATATATAAATCTTGATTATTATTTAAATTTTATATTTATAATTTATAAATATATTTATATTTGTGTATTTTTAATTTTAATAAAATAATTTTATTCTTTAATTTATTTGTGCATATATTATTGCGATAATTTTTTCTCCAATTTTTTTTTTGGACAAACATTTTTACGAAATGGCTTTTATTTTCGTAAATTAGTGTTTACGTCTTTCAATTTTCATTACCTTCGTATTATTATTTATTTGGATGTTATTACTATATTTTTGTTAATCTTTATACTATTAAAATATGTGTATTGATAATTATTTATATTTTTTTTATATACAATTTTTTTTTGTTAATGGTTTATGTTATCAATATTACTATCTAATTTTTATTTTTCTGATTGCATATTTTTTTTCTACTGCTACTTTTATGCCCACTACACTTAATACATGCATTTCAACAATTATATATATATATATTTTTTAATCAATTAGAGCTAATACTAATTGTGCCATCATCACGTCAATCAATCAATTAGAGCTAATACTAATTGTGCCATCATCACGTCAATCAAACAAATAGGGAAACAATATTCCATCATCATCTCACCTCTGCTAGATAGAAAGAAAAAAAAATCCCAATTCTTGTTTTACCTGTTAATTTCATGGATTCACTGATCTGATGCTATTATATTAGCATGAACTTATGCTGGTTGTTCTTTGTAGATTGTATTGTTTTTTAACAACAACACATTTATTTTTGATAATAATTCTCTGCTATGTTAATTTTGGACAAACAAGTTATGTTTCTTCTTACTGCTTTGATTTTACGTTTCTTTTTACTTAATTTAAATACTTTACTAATCAATTTTTGTAGTATTTTCTTCAAGATAGGTGAGTAGGGGTTTTTCAAGTTCTCCTTTGTCATCAGTTTGAGAACTTTGCTTTCATAAGAAGGTAAAGTAGATGAAGTGAAAATTTAATGCACTTTTTTATTTGCTTCCAAGTTCTTGATACCTGGTATATTGGAATTATATGTGATACTAATTACGTCATCCGTAGTAAGTTTTATATTGTTTAGCTATTTCAATTTGTTTATTTTTTAGGCTGTTTTTTTTTATTGAAAAAGGTGTTACATCATTTTGAATTATACTGATGTGATATCATAATTTATTATATATATTTAATGTGCATTCATTTATATATTTAATGTTAATTGAATCATTTTTATATAATCTAGTTGATAAGCTTATTACATGTTATAATAAAATATTATTATGTAAAAGTTACTATTATTAAATTTGCAAGGAAATTTTTTTTATAGAAGTAGGACGTTTTTTTTAGTTTGTTTTGCCTCTACACCTTTCTATTGGTTTATATAGGTAGTATATTGATATATAATAAACTCACTAAGTGTTTTTTTATATCGTAATTGATGAAATATTATAATTTCATAACTAGATGAAATAATGTGAATCTCTATGCGTGAAATAATGAAATTTTGCATTTGATAAAATCATTTGATTTCAAATTTTTAAATAAATAAATTTTGCATCAATGACAGTTATTGAATGATGTTTTCACTTTAGTTGAATTTTATACTTATGAAATAATGAATTTTTTATTTGTTAGTTTCTTAGTTTTATAAAATAAATAAATTTTATACTTATGAAATAATTTGATGAATTTTACATTCACAAAAGAAATAAATGTCGTATTTTCAAAATAATGAATTTTGTATTATTGATTTTGAAATATTTAATTTTATTAAATTACAAATTAAAATTGAATTCTAAAGAAAATTAAATTTTCTGTGTTGAGAAAATTAATTTTCAAATTGAATTAATTAATTTTGGGTTAATTGTATTAAACTAAAATTTCAAAATTAATTTTTGTATTATGAAATTTAATTTTGATTCTTTTTGGACATAAATGCATTTAAAAACATGAATTTGTTTTTGAGATGACAACAAATGTAATTGAGAACATTATCATGTTGGCAATTTCAGATGTGAGTTCTTTAGGTCTA
Source organism: Hippophae gyantsensis (assembly GCA_030763125.1). Classification (NCBI taxonomy): domain Eukaryota; kingdom Viridiplantae; phylum Streptophyta; class Magnoliopsida; order Rosales; family Elaeagnaceae; genus Hippophae; species Hippophae gyantsensis. Next base: position 17,931,710 of record CM061029.1, on the reverse strand, counting down.
ACTCAAAAGAGTAATGAATCAACAGTGGTGCTATTAGGCACATATGCTCAAATTAATAATAAGTTATTCACTTTCTCTAAACCATTTTAGAATGGGGAGAAGTTGTGAATGAGAAACTTTCCAAACTCTATAAATGATGGTGAGGCAAAGTGATCCTAAAGATGATATTTGAAAAAAAAAATGATTCTAAACAACATACTGTACATGCTAGAGATTCAGAAAAACCTTGAATGGTTCGTTGCTTGAGAAGCATGGATTCTAGATGAACGAAAGAATCATATCTTAAAAGAAATGATGAATGCAATGCTATTAAGTTCAGGGTTGTCACAAAACTTGTGGGGGAAGCTATTTTGTCAGCTAACTACCTTTTAAATAAGGTACCTTGGAAAAAGACACATAAGGCACCGTATGAATTATTTAAAGGAAGGATACCTTCCTATAAATATTTGTGAATGTGGGGGTGTCTTGCAAAAATGGTTGTACCTATACCTAAGAAGGTGAAGATAGGTCCAAAAACAATAGATTGCATCTTCATTGGATAATAGTAGTGCTTATCTGTTTATTGTGCATGAGTCAAAGATCCCAAACATACATAAGAACACAATAATGGAATCAAGGAATGCATTATTCTTTGAACATGTATTCCAAGTAAATCTCAAGGAGAATCAAGTTCGTCTAAACGAATGTATGAGACTATAAATGAAGATAGATAAAACAAAGAACCTGAATAAGAGGTTGAGGATAAGGATGAGGTTGAACTCAGACGTAGCAAGAGGGCTGGTCCATATTTTTTGACTTATTTGCTAGAAAGTGAATCTCAAACCTATGAAAAGGCTATGAATTCTTCTGAAGGTCCTAGATGGCAAAAAGCCATTAATAGTGAAATTGAGTCCATTCTACAAAATCACATTTGGAAACTAGTTGATTTTCCTCCAAGTAGTAAAACACTAGGATCCAAGTAGATTTTCACAAGACAATGTAGATCAGATGGATCAATTGATAAGTACTAGGCCAAGCTTGTAATTAAGGGATATAAGCAACAACATGGCCTTGATTACTTTGATACTTATTCTCCTATGATGAGAATAACATCTATAAGAATGATAATTACTATCGTAGCTTTGTGAAATCTTGAAATACATCAAATGGATGTAAAGACAGCCTTTCTAAATGGAGAGTTAGATGAAAAAATCTACATTGACCATCCTAAGGGTTTTTCATGCCTAGGGAAAGAAGGAAAGGTCTATAAATTGGTGAAGTCTTTATATGGCTTGAAACAAGCACCAAAACAATGGCATGAAAAGTTTGATAATGTCATGAGGAAAGATGGCTTTAAAATCAACGAATGTGTATATGTCAAGGACAAAGAATATGATTATATTATCTTATGTCTTTACTTTGATGACATGCTAATTATGGGTAGTAAAGATCAAATGATCAAATCTATTAAGTCTATGTTGAATTCAAGATTTGATATGAAAGTTATGAGGCATACTGATGTAAAAAGGGTGATTTTGGAATTATGAGAACACCAGTAGATGTAAATCTATATCTGTCTAAGAATAAAAGTGAGAGTGTGTCTCAACTAGAATATTCTAGAGCGATAGGAACTCTTATGTACTTGATGAGTTGTGTGAGACCAGACATAGTTTATGTTGTAAGCAAACTAAGTAGATATACTAGTAATCTAGGATCTGATCATTGGAAAGGTATTACAAGACTACTTAGATACTTAAGATATACACGTACCTATGGACTACACTACACAAGATATCCAGTTGTATTAGAAGGATAGAGTGATGCCAATTGGATATCTGATATGAAAGACTCAAAGTCTACTAGTGGATATGTATTCATACTAGGTGGTGCAACTATTTCATGGAAGTCTTCTAAATAGACATGCATTACTAGATCCACGATGGAATCTGAGTTCATCGCTTTGGATAAATATGCTGAAGAAGCCAAATGGATATGCAATTTTGTAGAAGATATTCCTAAGTGGGTGATGAGTGCTCAAAAAGCACTAAAATTACCATGATTTTATGCACATTAATTGATTAAAAATATATATATTTATATGATTTTATCATATATTTATATAAATTTATCTTTTTCGGAATCACGGGTATTTTTATTGTTTTTCAAGTATTTTGGCTTAAAAACGTAACTTAAAGACTCAAAGAGGAATACTGGAAGCAATACATCACAAATATATTAATAAATAAATGGGGAAAGGTCAATAAATATGGAAAAATTGGATAAAATGGGTCAAGGTCAAAAATGTCAAAAGGAGAAAATCGCGCCGCGCCAAGGCCAGCCGCGCCGAAGCCCCCGCTACAAGACGCCGCCCACGTCCGCGCATCGGCGCCTGGGCCCCAGTCCGCGCGCGCCACAAGATCTCACTCGCTCCCGCGCGCGCCCGTGCGCGCAGCGCCTGCCATCAGCGCGTGCCCCTGCGCGCCCAGCTGCCCTCCGCGCGCGCCGACGCCCATTTCGCCCCATTTTTCACGTGCAGCCACCCCATGACGTCATGCTGACGTCATCAATGACCTCAGCATTTGCACTACGCGTTTTCACATTTTTTTAACATTTTTTCACTCATTTTTTCTCTCCATCCTCACCTATAAATACCCCCCTTCCCTTCACTTCTAAACACACCTCAAAACACATTCTCTTCTCTCTTTCTTTCTCTCTTTTCTTAGATTTTTTAGTTTTTCTTAGTTTTTAGCTTTTCTTAGTTAATTTCTCTTAGTTTTAGAGTTCTTCCCTTTTTGGGAAGAACTAGTTATGTTTTTGTAATTTATTAGCTTTTCGATTCAATAAATGGGAGTGCAAATTCCGCTTGGAGGTTTTCCAACAACGGGAATAGCATCGAAGTTCTGTAAGGATTTTATTTTCTTTACAGTTATTTTTTATGCTTTATTCTTACATGTTATATTTAATTTGTCTGTGATTAAATTTAACTGTGTTGGCTATTTGTAAACATGATATAATAATAACGTTGTTATACTTGCGAAATATTAAATAGGTAAAAATCTCTAAAATGAATTGATTTTATTTTTATTCAAGATTTTATATTAAGAATGTTAGAGAGAAATATATTATTTTTCATTACAAACTTAAATCTGAAAATTAGATTTTAAGGTTTAGTTATCGATGCGATTTAGAGTAGTGCTCTTTTATTTGTTGGTACAATCGCCTTAGTTAGAGTGAAGCTCTATTTCAAAAGTTTTTATAAGAATTATTATCCTAAAATGTATTAACAACATGTTTTCAGTAGTGGTTTTAAAACTTGAAAGTTAGTACTTGATAACTAAATTCTTAGGTTTAATTTAGACACCTTGAATAAAGTTTAAATCGCTTTAACCCCACCAAAGGTGGCATTTAAATGGTTCATTTTCAATCTCTTAGAAAAAGAAATTAATTTAATTAACCAAATTAGTTATCAACCCCACCCATAGGTGTTAATTGATTTGTTTAGTTAACAAAGAATATCTAACACCACCATAGGTGGTATTGATACAAAAAAGAGAGAATCAATAAATATCAATTCATATCTTTAATAACCTAAATAATATGAGCAAGCATAATTAACTTAGTTATTATATCCATAAATACTCCACTATTTTAAATGATAAAATTTGCATAAATATTTATTGAATCTTTGTTTATTTTTATGTTAATAGATTAAAAACACAAAACCCAAAATATCGTGACAGGATGTTTAGGATTTAATTTCGTTTTTAAAAGTTTGAATAATAAATTAAAAACCACATACATTCCTTCCTTAGATCGACCTTGGGAGTATACTTATCATTTTCTACGAAATGATTCGTGCACTTGCGAGAGTTTTATAAATACATAAAACCAAAGTAACGGGCAGGATCGGCGATGTCGGTTCTACCCCGATCAGTGGGTAAAGCTTGTACCTACAATATACATTCATTATGATAGTCAATATGCTATTGGCAGGGTGCAGAGAAATATGTATTATGGTAAGTCTCTATATATACGTCGTAAACATAATACCATTAGACAACTACTCTCAACTGAGGTTATCTCTATTGACTATGTGAAGTCAAAGGATAACATAGTTGATCACTTAACTAAAAGGTTAAATCGAGAGTTAGTTGATAAATCATCGAGAGGAATGGGACTAAAGCCTATGAATGAATAAGGATTTGCAAAGGAAACCCAACCTATTTGACTGGAGATCCCAAGATCTAGGTTCAAAGTGACAACCTAATTGTAAAGATTTAGTGAGATCACTATGGGGGTTTACCCTCAACTCCATTCTTATGATGAAAATAATGATACCTATAAGATACAAGGTATGTTAAGGCTTTTAATGATTCTTATGAAGAGAATACCTAGTGGAGTATGCTGATTACTCTTTGTAAATTACTTTTAAAGATAAGAGATCACCTATGTGAGGGAGGAGTAGGTCCGTTTTGAAAGAGAATTGTATAGGGCTCAATTATTTAGAGACTCTTACAAAACCAGACATATGTTCATATCCAAAACAAACATAATAGTGAGAACCGAATTGTGTCACAAAATATTCTTGTGTGAAGTATGTCATTGCTTACTGATAGGGGCAGAACCGACATCGCCGATCCTGCCTGTTACTTTGGTTTTATCTATTTATAAAACTCTCGCAAGTGCACGAATCATTTCGTAGAAAATGATAAGTATATTCCCAAGGTCGATCTAAGGAAGGAATGTATGTGGTTTTTAATTTATTATTCAAACTTTTAAAAACGAAATTAAATCCTAAACATCCTGTCACGATATTTTGGGGTTTTGTGTTTTTAATCTACTTACATAAAAATAAACATAGATTCAATAAACATTTATGCAAATTTTATCATTTATAATGGTGGAGTATTTATGGATATAATAATTAAGTTAATTATGCTTGCTCATATTAATTAGGTTATTAAAGATATGATTTGATATTTTTTGATTCTCTTTTTTATATGAATACCACCTTTGGTGGGGTTAGATATTCTTTGTTAACTAAACAAATCAATTAACACCTATGGGTGGGGTTGATAACTAATTTGGTTAATTAAATTAATTCCTTTTTCTAAGAGATTGAAAATGAACCATTTAAATGCCACCTTTGGTGGGGTTAGACAGTTTAAACTTTATTCAAGGTGTCCAAATTAAACCTAAGAATTTAATTATCCGAGTACTAACTTTCAAGTTTTAAAACCACTACTGAAAACATGTTGTCAATACATTTTCAGATAATAATTCTTATAAAAACTTTTGAAATAGAGCTTCACTCTAACTACCTAAGCGATTGTACCAACAAATAAAAGAGCACTACTCTAAATTAGACCGGATAATTAAACCTTAAAATCTAATTTTCCGATTTAAGTTTGTAATGAAAAATAATATATTTCTCTCTAACATTCTTAATATAAAATCTTGAATAAAAATAAAATTAATTCATTTTAGAGATTTTTACCTATTTAATATTTCGCAAGCATAACAACGTTATTATTATATCATGTTTACAAATAGCCAACACAGTTAAATTTAATCACAGACAAATTAAATATAACATGTAAGAATAAAGCATAAAAAATAACTGTAAAGAAAATAAAATCCTTACAGAACTTCGATGCTATTCCTGTTGCTGGAAAACCTCCAAGCGAAATTTGCACTCCCATTTATTGAATCAAAAAGCTAATAAATTACAAAAACATAACTAGTTCTTCCCAAAAAGGGAAGAACTTAAAAACTAATTAAGAAAACTAAAAACTAAGAAAAACTAAAAAAACCTAAAAATCTAAGAAAAGAGAGAAAGAAAGAAGAGAGAAGTGTGTTTTGAAGGTGTGTTTAGAAGTGAAGGGAAGTGGGGTATTTATAGATGAGGATGGAGAGAAAAAATGAGTGAAAAAATGTTAAAAAAATGTGAAAACGCGGAGTGCAAATGCTGAGGTCATTGATGACGTCATGGGGCGGCTGCACGTGAAAATGGGGCAAAATGGGTGTCGGGGCGCGCGGAGGGCGGCTGGGCGTGCAGGGGCGCGTGCTGATGGCAGGCGCTGCGCGCACGGGCGCGCGCGGGAGCTGTGGGAGATGTCTTGTGGCGCGCGCGTAACCGGGACTGGCTCGCAAGGCTTCAGTGCGCCGGGCTGGCGCGGCGCGATTTTCTCCTTTTTGACATTTTTGACCTTTTTGACCCATTTTATCCAATTTTTCCATATTTATTGACTTTTCCCCATTTATTTATTAATATATTTGTGATGTATTGCTTCCAGTATTCCTCTTTGAGTCTTTAAGTTACGTTTTTAAGCCAAAATACCTGAAAAACAATAAAAATACCCGTGATTCCGAAAAAGACAAATATATATAAATATATGATAAAACATATAAATATATATATATATCAATCAATTAATGTGCATAAAATCATGGTTATTTTAGTGCTTTTTGAGCACTTATCATAACCCCCAACCAGCTTCTTTCTAGTCCCTTAGCAAGAGAAGCGATAAAAACTAAAAATTAAACTATCCTAAATCACTTCCGTAGATTGACACGGTTTCATTTAGCCTATGCAACAAGCCTTTAAACCCCTAGGTTGCCCTAGTGGACGAGTTTGAGTCTCGTGAGGGTTTTCAGTAATGATACCCGCAAACATTGAACTAAATGTAAAAATTAAAAGAAATAATAACAACAATCAACTTAAAAACTAAAATTACAACAAAATCAAAAATTAACGTTTAAGAATAAAAGAAAACAACATATCACAAAAATGTCTCATACTTTTTAATCTCCTTTAAGATCATAATTAAAATCTCAAGCATTAAGTTATTTTAATCTTTTTAAACAATCATGATTTATTATAATAATTAGTCGAAAATCATTTTCATATTTCATATCAAAAATGTATCAATTTAATTTCACCCAATTTCAGTGTCATAAATCCGAATTCGCTTCGACTCTATTCCTCACAAGTCAATACTCTCAAAACACTGAATCCTATGGGTTCAAACACTCATACTAATTTATATGCGAAAGAGTTGATGTATAGAAATGAACTAATATGTTCGCATATGTATAAAGAAGAAAGGCTCAAAGTGTTATTTTGACGTTGATCTCATGGAAGGAATCAAATGTATAAATTATAAAGATATCATATATAAAAATTATTTTCATGCATAAATCAAACTCATTAAGAAAAAATTTCAAGATATATGTCTTTTACAAATGAAGAAAGTGCAATGACTTTTTAGGGAATTACTTCCTGTATCTTTCTTTTGTAATTAGCCTTTACTCACAATTTTGTAGGCAATGTGGGTCATAGTATGTAGATTATACTATATATTCTTTCTCTCTATATTTTTCTGAAGATATTTTTCAATATATATCATTTTTTAGAGAGTCAACCCATGTACAGATTGTACATTTTTTTTTTTGGGTAATATGGGTCATAGTATGTAGATTATACTATATATTCTTTATCTCTCTATTTTTTTTCTGAAGATACTTTTCAATATATATCATTTTTTTTAGAGAGTCAACCCATGTACAGATTGTACATTTTTTTTAAGGATTTTGGTGAGTGGTTAATTTTGTGCCTTTTTTGTTTGATCTTGGTTTAGGTAACCCAGATATGTCTTTTTTTTGTAACGACCATGCACGAATGAGATAAAAGCATATACTATCAATTTCTACTCAAATCATTTAATCTAAGCAAAAATAATAATAAAAATATAAGATACTCTATTAAGATGAGAAAAAATTCATACATTCAATATTAATGCCTATAGAGATCATCTAAGAATTTGAAGAAACAAGAAATGTGTTTGGAGTAGAAAAAATATATATTTCACTCTCAATAAGGGAAATTAGGCTCAAATTATATCTCACAAAGGTAGTCTCCACTAAAACAAATTCATAAACACCGATTTTGGGTTTAATATAATTTCTACATCTTATCAAGAAATACTAGTTATGACAAAAATTAACAAATTATCAAAAATAATTACATAATATTTCATGATATGTTTTCAAAAATTAATCTAACAAAGACAAAAGACTTAACTATTTACTTAAATTTGATTTAAAGAAATGATAAATTTTTGGGAGAACTTTTTTTTTTTTAATTCCAAAATTACTAAATCACACAAAACAAAAATAAAACCAAACACAAAAAATGAAGATGTGAACATAAAAAAGAAAAAATTAATAATTTTTTTTTAATTTTTAAATTGTTAAATCTTTTTTTTCTTCTTTTCTAATTAAGCATGGTAACTTTTCACCACCCCCAATCTAGAACTTACATTGTCCTCAATGTAACAACTGTAAATTAAAGATAAAGAGAAAAGAGAAGAAAGATTACCTATTTCTTGAGAATGTGTAAGTAGTAATGGAGAAATGCAGGTACATTCATCATATTAATCATTAAAGTGTATACGTATTCTTTGTGAACTTCTAACAACTCAACAAATATTTTTAGTTTTAACAATTTAAAAATTATTCACATATAATTAAACTAAAATAAACAATAAAATTAAGTATATAAAACAAATAAAAAAAAATTACCTAAAATGATGGGTTGTCTCCCATCCAGCGGTTAGTTTAACGTCTTAGCAAGACGTAACTTGAGATTGCCTTTTAAGTAAACTCAATGTCCCCTCATCATTGAGTCAATCAAACCTACAAGTAAGACAAGATTGTCTACCTATACTTTTTCAGTCATGTCCTATGGATTTTTAAATTTTTCTGTACTTAAAACTAGGGATATGCTTGTGAGTTTCAGATCATCCACATCTAGGTACAAATCAAATAATTAAAGGCATCAAAACACAATTGTACCTAGATCAATCAAAACAACTAACTCCTTAGATTGTAATTAAAACTTTTAAAATTTTGGAGATAGTTTCAGATTTTTTTTTTGTTTTTTTTTTGTTTTTTTAAGTATAATATCTAAGTTAAAATAACATAATCAATATTAACCAAGAGTGCTCCCAGGAAAGAATGGTGGTGCAAAGGCTCCTTAAAAACCATCCTCCTAGACAGAACAACGTTCCCAGGAAAGACTAGTGGCACAAAGGCTTCCAAGAACTAGTCTCCTAGACAGAACTCCCTTAGATCTTTACTTTTCATGCTATTAAAATTAAGTTAAGTTAAGTAAAAATTTAAGTTAATTAAGTTAATGAAACTCTAAGTTAATTAAGTTAAGTTAAGTAAAAATCTAAGTTAATTAAGTTAATGAAAATGTAAGTTAATTAAAAAGCTAAGTTAATTAAGTTAAATGAAAATTAAGACAAAAAAAAACATAGTGAAAAAAATAATAAAATAAAATAAAATAAAATAAAATAAAAATAAAATATAATAAAATAAAATTAAAAAAAGGGAAAATAAAATAAAATAAATAAAAATAAAATAAAATTAAAAAAGCTCAAAAAAAATAAAAATTGAATTTTTTTTATTTTTTATTTAAAAAAAAATAAAATTAAGATTTAAAAAACTTAAAATTAAAGGAAAATTAAAAATTAAGTTTTTTTTTATTTTTTTTATTATTTTATTATTTTATTATTATTATTTTTTTTTATAATTTTTATAATTTTTTTAATTTTTTTAATTTTTTTTAATTTTTTTAATTTTTTAATTTTAATTTTTATATTTTTTTTTACTATTCTTGAACGGTAAGTTTTATTTTATTTTTTTATTTTTTTTTTAATTTTCCTTGTTTTTTTATTATTATGAAATTTGAAATTTGAAATTTTTTTTTGTTTTTTTTTAATTATTTTAATTTTTATTTATTTATTGTTTTTACTATTTACGAACAACAATTTTATTATTATATATTTATTATTTTTTTGTTTTTTTATGAGAGAAAAAAATTTATTTTACTATTCACAAATAACAAAAAAAAAATTTAATTTATTTTTTTTTTTTAATCAAAATAAAAAAAATCACAATTATTTACAACACAAAAAGTTTTTAAAATTTTGATAAATAATTTAAAAACGCTATTCCTTCCCCGGCAACGGCGCCAAAAACTTGATACAATCCCCGGCAACGGCGCCAAAAACTTGATCGGGGCAGAACCGACATCGCCGATCCTCCCCGTTCATTTGGTTTTATGTATTTATAAAACTCTCGCAAGTGCACGAATCATTTCGTAGAAAATGATAAGTATACTCCCAAGGTCGATCTAAGGAAGGAATGTATGTGGTTTTTAATTTATTATTCAAACTTTTAAAAACGAAATTAAATCCTAAACATCCTGTCACGATATTTTGGGATTTTGTGTTTTTAATCTACTTACATAAAAATAAACATAGATTCAATAAACATTTATGCAAATTTTATCATTTATAATGGTGGAGTATTTATGGATATAATAATTAAGTTAATTATGCTTGCTCATATTAATTAGGTTATTAAAGATATGATTTGATATTTATTGATTCTCTCTTTTTTATATGAATACCACCTTTGGTGGGGTTAGATATTCTTTGTTAACTAAACAAATCAATTAACACCTATGGGTGGGGTTGATAACTAATTTGGTTAATTAAATTAATTCCTTTTTCTAAGAGATTGAAAATGAACCATTTAAATGCCACCTTTGGTGGGGTTAGACAGTTTAAACTTTATTCAAGGTGTCCAAATTAAACCTAAGAATTTAATTATCCGAGTACTAACTTTCAAGTTTTAAAACCACTACTGAAAACATGTTGTCAATACATTTTCAGATAATAATGCTTATAAAAACTTTTGAAATAGAGCTTCACTCTAACTACCGGGCGATTGTACCAACAAATAAAAGAGCACTACTCTAAATTAGACCGGATAATTAAACCTTAAAATCTAATTTTCCGATTTAAGTTTGTAATGAAAAATAATATATTTCTCTCTAACATTCTTAATATAAAATCTTGAATAAAAATAAAATTAATTCATTTTAGAGATTTTTACCTATTTAATATTTCGCAAGCATAACAACGTTATTATTATATCATGTTTACAAATAGCCAACACAGTTAAATTTAATCACAGACAAATTAAATATAACATGTAAGAATAAAGCATAAAAAATAACTGTAAAGAAAATAAAATCCTTACGTAACTTGATGCTATTCTTGTTGCTGGGAAAACCTCCAAGCGGAATTTGCACTCCCATTTATTGAATCGAAAAACTAATAAATTACAAAAACATAACTAGTTCTTCCCAAAAAGGGAAGAACTTAAAAACTAACTAAGAAAAGCTAAAAACTAAGAAAAACTAAAAAAACCTAAAAATCTAAGAAAAGAGAGAAAGAAAGAAGAGAGAAGTGTGTTTTTAAGGTGTGTTTAGAAGTGAAGGGAAGGGGGGTATTTATAGATGAGGATGGAGAGAAAAAATGAGTGAAAAAATGTTAAAAAAATGTGAAAACACGGAGTGCAAATGCTGAGGTCATTGATGACGTCAACATGACGTCATGAGGCGGCTGCACGTGAAAAATGGGGCAAAATGGGCGTCGGGGCGCGCGGAGAGGGTACGGGCGCGTAGGGCGCGCGCCGATGGCAGTCTTCTGCGCGCACGGCGCGCGCGGAGCAGTGAGATGTGCGCGGCGCGCGCGGAACTGACTGGCGCGCGCCGATGCCCGCGGACGTGGGGCATGCGGCCTACGTTCTGGCGCCGGGCGCGCGGCGGCTCTGCCGCTGGCCGGGCGGCGCGGCCGCCCGATTTTCTCCTGTTTGACCTTTTTCACCCATTTTATCCAATTTTTCCATATTTATTGACCTTTCCATATTTATTTATTAATATATTTGTGATGTATTGCTTCCAGTATTCCTTTTTGAGTCTTTAAGTTACGTTTTTAAGCCAAAATACCTGAAAAACAATAAAAATACCCGTGATTCCAAAAAAGACAAATATATATAAATATATGATAAAACATATAAATATATATATATATATATATATATATATATTAATCAATTAATGTGCATAAAATCATGGTTATTTTAGTGTTTTTTGAGCACTTATCACTTACATAAACCACAAAATAGTTTAAAGACATCGTGTCTACTGGTCAACCAGTAATATAAATATACTTTCACAGGGGAAGGTTTAAGGGGTAATACCTACCTATCCTATCCAGGTTTCGATTCGCTGAATTCTATTTCAATGTCAAAATTAGATTTAAAATCTATGTCAATTTTTATTCATGTAAGGAATTGTTGGAAAATTAAATGAAAATTGAACTGTTAATTGTTACATATTTTTTGTAACTGTTAAAATCTTTAAATCTTTCTTTTTCCATTGGAGTTTCTTTTCTTCTTATGTTTCCATTTTACTTTAAAGAATTAATTTTATTTAATTCTTTAACTGCTTAAATGATGATAGCGTTATGAGATATATATGAGAACAAGAGTAAAGAAAAAAGAGGAAGATGAGAAAAAGAAGAGAGAGAAAAGAAAGAGAAAAAGAAGAGAAAAAAGAAAAGAGAAAAGGAAAGAAAAAAGAAAGGCATAATGGAAAGAGAAAGAAAAAATATTATTTATTTACGTTGTTTGTATATTTTTTTTATCTAAAGTTAAGTTCTTTTAATAGAATTCGGATACTTTAAATTTCATTAAATAATAAATTGTGGTGTAATTTTATTATTGTGTAATCGTTGTATCCTAGGAGATAAATTAAAAACATTGTGTCACAATGTCTCGATTATTATTATTATACATATATTTATATTTATATATTTTTAATTTTAATAAAATAATTTTATTCTTAAATTTACTTATCCATATATTATTTCCTATATATTCTCGTATTCAGTTTCTAGTCTCACAAAGCAACCATCATCTTTTGTAAAAAGCTTGCAAAAAGGTTAAACATCTTGAAGATATGCTCTCTTTGTAATCCACGAGAGGTCATTGTCTTGCTTTCATCATCAAACTCTACCTTCTCCCTAAATGTTCCAACTTCACCCTCTATGTTTTCTTAAAATAATAGTAATAATGTATATCATTTTCAATTCAAATTTATGTACTGCGAAATTCATTATTATTTTATTAGTAAATACTAAATAAGTTCAATAATGCTTTAAACTCTTTTGTCAAAAATTAATAGACTCAATTAAATTGCATTTTTATTGATTACAAGATGAAGGGTCTTATGTATCTTCAGATGGTTGTAGCCATAATATATTCTATATTCTATTAGTTTAGCATCATATGATGTCAGAGGTTTTCATAAAACTAAAGTCTCTATTAAAAATTCTATTGATAGGTGCAGAATGCGCCAGGCCGTGCACAGATGGGCATGCTCGCGTGCAGAGACGGACATAGGCATGCAACTATAGCTTCTAGAGTAGAAATGATACTTGGTAAAGGAAGGGACCACCTCAAATCATTAGGAAGGACCATTGTTGGCTCTTTTGGAGAACATAAAACGTGTAAGTATACACGATCACAAGTAGTAAAATTTGATAAGTAAAGTATCGTTCCCACCGAGATTTGTTATTATAGTTTATTGAGTACTAAAATTATTTCTCTCTGATTTTATCCAAAACAACCGTTGATTTAGAAAAAGAAAAGAGTTAACAAAATAAAAGAAATCTAGGATTGCAATTTTTTCACCAAATTAATCCACTCTTATCATATTATTTTCTTTTGATTTATATGTTTTAGTACATTTAATTTGTCAACCGAAAACTTCTAATTTTATTCATATATCTCTTCCGAGCTCCGTATAAACACACCTCGTTAAATTAATTCACTATATCTCTATGAGAATTAAATTCACCAAGATTCATTACGTTCTAAGTTTTCAAATGGCCACACATACAATTAGGATATATTCCTATCCTTCATCATACATGTCATTCTATCTACGAGCAATATACACACAAATGCCTCTTCCAAGTTTATTTATGTGCCACGGATCGTTTTGATAAAATTCGTAAATAATCAAAAAACATTAAGCACAAAATAGAGTGAATAAATCGAACGTCTTATAAATCTATCAAAAATAATTAAAATCAAAGCTTCATAAATTTAGATCAAATGCAACCCTAAAAAAATTAAATTACTTCATTAATTAAAAATAAAACTACAACAAATACAGAAAAATTAGAAGAAGAAGAAAGGAAATTAAAACATGTCGTATCGTTAATATTTGGCACGTGGATCGATCGCACGGGAAAACAGGCACGCGAAAGGTGGAGGACAGGGCCTGCAAGGCGTCAGACAGGTGGGTCCCACCCTGCACGCTAGCCTGTGCGGCAGGTGGGCCCCACTCGGTGCACCGAGCCACGTGATAGAAGAAACCCTGCACCCACTCTCTTTGGTCGGGTATGAAGAACACGCGCGCATCCTAACCGTTTATGCTTTGATCGGACGGTCCACGTTGTACGCGTGGATGATGACGTAAAAAAATAACTTTTATTAATTGCATTTTGACCCACAAATTTAATTCAAATTACATTTTAATCTTTCTTTAATTGCAATCAAGCCCATTTCTAATTTAAATTAAATTTTAAACTTTTAATAATTAAAATTAAGCCCAATTTTAATTTAAATTATATTTTTGAGGTTAACCCTTTTGCAATGGAAGAAAATCCACATCCATATCCACATACATCTCGAACACCTACTAAACAACCACGCTATCACTTAAAAATTTCATTTCTAATGTTTACTGGTGAGGATCCAACTGGTTGGATATATAAAGCTAAGCAGTACTTTGAATTCACTCACACAATCCTAGAACAATGAGTGCAGCTAGTATCATTCCATCTCAAGGGAATTTCCTTACAATGGCATCGATGGCTTCCTAAGTTCCGTAGACCTCTTACTTGGGAAGAATTCACCAAAGCTGTAGAATTAAGATTTGGCCCAATAGATTATGAGGACCTGTCAAAAGTGTTAACTAGACTTAAACACACCTCAAGTATAGCTACCTACCAAGAAGCGTTTGAGAAACTCTATCACAGGGTTGATGGCTTGCCAAATGAGTTTTTAATAGGTTGTTTTATTGCTAGATTAAGATATGCTATCAGAATTTATGTCAAAATTAAACAACCTCAAACATTGGCTTATGAAATAGAGGTGGAAAGATTGATCGAAGTGAAGAGTATACTTGAGAGGAAAATAGCTCAATACCCTTGTTACCAAGCAACCTCAGTGATAGCAAGAACATCACCTAACCAAACAACTAGTGTGTTAGGACCACCCCTTAAACAACGACGAAACTCAGCTTCAACAATTCAACCAAATACTTTTCGTAAATATACTAACCAAGAAGCACATGAGCGTTTAGACAAAGGGTTGTGCTACTACTGTAATGAGAAATTTATGGTTGGTAACCTATGTGCATGACCATAGCTATTTATGATAGAAGATTCTACCCAAAACCACACATATAACCTTGAAAAAAACCAACTAGAACCAGAACCTCACAAAGTGATACCTGAGATATCATTCCATGTAATATCAAGAGCTGAACATCCATAAACCATGCGCATCATGGGACAATTAAAAATAAGAAGGTATTAGTGCTGATTGATGGGGAAGTACTCATAACTTCATTGATCAAGCCCTAACCTCCCAATTTGGAATAACCATAACCAAGGAAAAAAAGCTAGAGGTAATGGTAGCTAATCGTGAGAAAATAGAATGTGCTGGACAATGTTGTAACCTTACCCTTACCATCCAAAAGTATAAGATCATAATACATTTTTTTGTCCTTCTAGTTACAACATGCCAATTGGTTCTAGGTTTCCAATGGCTAGAGACCCGATGGCCCATCGAGATGGATTATAAAAACAATTACCATCAGCTTTATAGTAAAAGGTGTCAATCACAAGTTCCAAGGGTTATGGCGAACAAACATTGCAGCCTTGACTTGTAAAGAGACTAACAATCTATAAGGTACATGGTTGTTTCTTCAAATAATTCTTGATGATAGCTCTGAGGAGAGAAAAACTCATCCCCTTGAGATAGACAAAATACTGGCTACATTCCCTCAGGTATTTGAACCTCCATCTAGCCTACCACCAAACAGATCACATAATCACTGTATACCTCTACAACCAGGTTCAAGACCAATAAATGTGCAACCTTACCATTACCCTTATCATCAGAAGGCTGAAATAGAAAAAAAATGGTGCAAGAACTCCTACAATCAAGCTTGATTAGACCTAGTAACAGTCCCTTCTCATCACCTATTTTGTTGGTTAAAAAAATAGATGGATCTTGGAGGTTCTATGTAAACTATAGGTCTCTTAATGCCATTACTATCAAAGATAAGTACCCTATACCTGTCATAGATGAGTTGTTAGATGAATTACTGATGAGTGCTCAAAACGCACTAAAATTATCATGATTTTATGCACATTAATTGATTGAAAATATATATATTTATATGATTTTATCATATATTTATATAAAAACGTCACTTAAAGACTCAAAAAGGAATACTGGAGGCAATACATCACAAATACATTCAAAAATAAATGAGAAAAAGTCAACAAATATGGAAAAATTGGACAAAATGGGTCAAAAATGTCAAAAAAGAGGAAATCATGCCGGCCACTGCGTGCAGCGTGCCCAGCAACGCGTGCACCAGATCCTCCTTCTGCGCGCGCCTCGCTCTCGTCCTGCTGCACGTCAGCGCCCCAAGAAGACATCTCGTGGCGCAGATCCAATCTGCGCGCGTCTACGCCCAGCTGCTACCCATCTGCGTGTGCCTACGCCCAGTTGCGCCCCATCTGCACACAGCCGCCTCACATCATGCTGAAATCATCAATGACGTCAGCAATCACCACTCCGTGTTTTCATCATTTTTTCACCAACTTTTCTCTCCATCCTCACTTATAAATATCCCCTTCTCTTCACTTCTAAACACACCTCAAAACACACTTCTCTCCTCTTTCTTTCTCTTCATTTCTTAGTTTTTTAGTTTTTTTTTAATTTTTCTTAGTTTTTAGTTAGTTTTTCTTAGTTTTTAAGTTCTTCTCTTTTTGAGAAGAACTAGTTATGTTTTTGTAATTTATATGTTTTTTTATTCAATAAATGGGAGTGCAAATTCCGTTTGGAGGTTTTCCAGCAATGGGAATAGCATTGAAGTACTGTAAGGATTTTATTTTCTTTGTAGTTATTTTTTATGCTTTATTCTTACATGTTATATTTAATTTGTCTGTGATTAAATTTAATTGTACTCGCTATTTGTAAACATGGTATAATAATAACGTTGTTATGCTTGCGAAATATTAAATAGGTAAAAATCTCTAAAATGAATTGATTTTATTTTTATTCATGATTTTATATTAAGAATGTTAGAGAGAAATATATTATTTTTCATTACAAACTTAAAACTAAAAATTAGATTTTAAGGTTTAGTTATCCGGTCTAATTTAGAGTAGTGCTTATTTATTTGTTGGTACAATCGTCTGGTAGTTAGAGTGAAGCTCTATTTCAAAATTTTTTATAAGAATTATTATCTGAAAATGTATTGACAACATGTTTTCAGTAGTGGTTTTAAAACTTGAAAGTTAGTACTCGGATAACTAAATTCTTAGGTTTAATTTGGATACCTTGAATAAAGTTTAAACTGTCTAACCCCACCAAATGTGGCATTTAAATGGTTCATTTTCATTCTCTTAGAAAAAGAAATTAATTTAATTAACCAAATTAGTTTTCAACCCCACCCATAGGTGTTAATTGATTTGTTTAGTTAACAAAGAATATCTAACCCCACCAAAGGTGGTATTCATATAAAAAAGAGAGAATCAATAAATATTAATTCATGTCTTTAATAACCTAAATAATATGAGCAAGTATAATTAGCTTAGTTATTATATCCATAAATACTCCACTATTATAAATGATAAAATTTGCATAAATATTTATTGAATCTGTATCTATGTTTATTTTTATGTTATTAGATTAAAAACCACAAAATCCCAAAATATCGTGACAAGATGTTTAAGATTTAATTTCGTTTTTAAAATTTAGAATAATAAATTAAAAACCACATACATTCCTTCCTTAGATTGACCTTGGGAGTATACTTATCATTTTCTACAAAATGATTCGTGCACTTGCGAGAGTTTTATAAATACATAAACCAAATGAACGGCAAGATCGGCGATGTCGGTTCTGCCCGATCAATTACACAAAGCCAAGGTCTTCTCCAAAGACTGCCTTTAGAACACATGAAGACCACTATGAATCTCTTGTGATGCCATTTGGCCTCACCAATGCTCCAGCCACCTTCCAAAGCCTAATGAATGACCTCTTCAGAACTTATCTCAAGAAATTTACACTGGTTTTCTTTGATGACATTTTGGTGTATTCTCAATCTTGCGAAGATCATACCATATACATGCAGAATATTTTACAGACACTAGCAACTAACAGTTTGTTTGCTAAGCCATCTAAGTGTCACTTTGGGGTATTGTAGGTAGAATATTTGGGCCACCTGATCTCAGAACAAGGAGTATCAGTCGACCCTACAAAAATTTGTGTAGTTGTGGAATGGCCAACACCAACCACAACCAAAGGAGTCAGAGGGTTCCTAGGGTTTGTAGGTTACTATAGAAAGTTCATTAAATAGTTTGTAGCAATGGTAGCACCCCTAACCTGTATATTGGGAAAAGAAGGATTCTAGTGGAATGAGGCTGTAGCCAAAGCTTTCCAACAATGGAAGGAAGCATTGACTTCCCTTCCCATCCCATCCTAAGGTTACCAAATTTCACTCAACATTTTGTAATCGAATGTGATGCAAGTGGCATAGGGCTTGAGGCAGTTTTGACTCAAGAAAATTTCCCAGTGGTTTAATTCAGTGCTACACTTAAGGGATCAGTCTTAGCCCTATCAACCTATGAAAAGGAAATTCTAGCAGTGGTTAGAGATATCATGTAATGGAAACCTTATCTATTAGGAAGACCATTCAATGTGTATACTGATCAGAAGAGCCTGAAATACCTTCTAGAACAAAGGATCACCACCGCTGCCCCAGCACGATGGTTACCTAAGCTTCTAGGTTATGTCTATGAGATAGAGTACAAAAAGGGTTCACAAAATCAGGGCACAGATTCCTTGTCCCGAGTGGTAGAGTTCCAACTTATCTCCATCTCTCAACCCCAAGTTGCTTGGTGGCCTATACTTCACAAAGAAGTCCAACAAGTTCCCTTCTTTGAGAAACTCCAAGCTAGGATCTCCTCTAGTGAGGTACATAACATCTATCAACATGATGGAGTATGGTTCAAAGTGTACCTAAGTTCACAGTCCTCCCTAGTTCCACAGATTTTAGCTGATTACCACTCATTACCCATAGGGGGACACTTTGGGTTTCATAAAACACTCTCTGGCATCAAACAAAATTACAGTTGGCCTAACATGAAAAAAGGAGTAAAGGATTTCCTACGCTCATGTGATATACACCAAAGGTACAAAAATGATTGCATAAAACCATTAGGGATGGTACAACCCTTATCAATTCCTACCAGAAGTTGGACTGATATCTTAATGGATTTCATTGAAGGGTTACCTCCCTTGAAGGATAATATCGTGATCAGGGTAGTAGTCAACTACATGACCAAATATGCTTATTTCATCTCCATATGACACCCTTTTACTGCAATGACTGTTGCCAAGGCGTTTATGGCCAACGTGGTGCGCCTACACGGCATTCCGACGTCAATAGTGAGTGATAGAGACAAGATATTCATCAGCTCATTTTGGAAATCCTTGTTCCAGCGACAAGGTACCAATCTATGCATGAGTTCAAGCTACCATCCTCAAACTGATGGCCAGACAGAGGTGGTTAATTGTATCTTAGAACAATATTTGTGTTGTTTCACTAAGGAACCGTCGAGGTAGTGGATAGAATGGATACCATGGGCTGAATTCAGCTATAATACCTCAACACATTCCTCCACCAAGATGACCCCATTCGAAGCAATTTGTGGCACTCTACCACCGCGCCTACTAGCCTACATTCTAGGAACCTCTAACGTCCAAACGGTGGATGAGTACCTACATGATGGAGATCACATTTTATGTGATTTGTGCCATAACCTCCTACAAGCCCAGAATCGAATGAAATGCCAAGCTAATCAACATCAACGAGAAGTATCTTTTGAGATAGGGGATTATGTGTACCTCCGTCTACAACCATACAGACAAACATCAGTGGCTTTTCGAGCTACCATGACACTAGCTCCATGTTTCTATGGCCCTTACAAAATAACAACTCAAGTTGGAATGGTGGCATACAAGCGAGCCCTACCCTCTAACTCTCAGATTCACAATGTCTTCCACGTCAATCTACTCAAAAATCACTTGGGGCACTACACACCACCCATAAATCAACTACCTCCTATCTCAGACAATTCAACAATGCTTCCTTAACCTGAAGCTATTTTGGATCGTAGAGTAAACAGAAAAGGAAAATATCGACCAAAGTCAAAAATCCTTGTGAAATGGGCCGATGCCTTAGTATAGGATTCCACTTGGGAAAATGAATGGCAGTTCTCCAAGACATACCCTGAATTCATCCTTATGGACAAGAATTCTCAGGCGAGGAGGAGTTGATAGGTGCAGAATGTGCAAGCTGCACACAGATGGGCACGCTCGCGAGCAGAGACGGGCATAGGCACGCAACTGCAGCTTCCAGAGTATAGATGATACTCGATATAGCAGGGGACCACTTCAAATCATTAGGAAGGAGCACCAAGATGTTAGGAGAAGATGCTCCCTCAACCCCTCTGACACGCACGTATTTTCTACTGTGAATTCTGTTATTTTCCTACATTTTTTTTTCTGTTAATTTCCTGCATTTCCCTTCTGTTGATTCTCTTGCTTTATAAGGCTATATATAGCCAAAGAACTAAAGAAATGGTATGAAGAATTATACAAATTGCCTCTCCTTATCCTTCTTCTTCCTCTAATTATATCTCTAAATTACACGTATCATCTATCTAAAATGGGAGTTATTCATATTTCATTCATGATTGGAAAACGTAAAAAGATGAAGATGATAGTTAATGATTTGATGCATAAGCAGAGAATGTCAAAAAATGGCATAAACTTAAGAAAATATGGGTTGTGCATTTATAAAGAGTGAGAGTTTTCGAGAGTTCAATCTTATAATTTTAGTTTTTGAGAGTTTAATCTTATAATTTTAAATGAGTAACATGCTTGTCTTTTTATCTTATAAGTGACTTCTCTAGTCAGTAATAAACTAATAATTTCATGGAACTTGTTACTTTATTAAAATTAATTATAATTTTAGAGAATATTAAAATGTATAATATATTAAATAAATGGATAGTTGCATAAGATTATATGAATAAATATATAAATAGTTATAATATCTCTAGTCAATCAAATTTGCATGCTATTTTTGGTGTAGAATAATCATTTTATAATACTTATAAGATTATAGCTTTTCTCCAGCTTCCTCCCACTTCGTGCAAATTTCTTTCTTCTCCAGTCTCTCTTCGTCTTATTTGCAAATATGTTTTTATTTTATTTTTCATTTTTTACATTAAGTTAAGATCTCCCTTTATAGAAGTCCAAGTGTTTTCATTAATTTAATTAAGCTTTTCATTCATTAGCTGCAATGATGGCGGAAAAGATAGAGGGCATGAAAGAACTATGAAATTATTTAAGTCTGTAGTGGAGCTATTGGGTATTGAAAAGTAGTTGAAGTTCGATTATTTAATTTGCTGCTAAATGTTAAGAGGAAAATGTTTGATTTAATTTCAATGTGCATGGAAACCTAAAAACATTTACACCACAACAATTTTTTGTTTTTACATAACTACTCTACTTACTCATATGTAATTAAGACTTAAATCCACACCTTTTACCTGATCAAATGAGTGATAAGCTCATTGGCTACAACAAAATCTTTATGAAGACTACCACAAATAAACCATTTAAGGGTGCATACAATTATGAGAGAAATAAATATATAAAATGGGACATTTTTAAAGAACATTACTCCTTTAAATCATTTTGAAGACTAACAAAATATACAACACCTTAAAAATAATTCAAGAATACTACAATGAAATCTTTAGAGCGTTTAAATTGCTCAAAAAAGTTGTATAAAGAAAGAGTTTAAAGAAGCGCCCTCCTAATCTCTTTGTTTAGCTCGTGGGGTTTAGGGAACGAAAATTTATCTCCCAATTCTTCTCTCTTATTCGTAATCTTTGTTGCGCCAATGCCAAAGGATCTAAACATCAATGAAACTTCTAGGTAAACAAATTATAGTGCCACAAACTCATATCATCACATACTTTCCTTTATATTTTCACCTATTCTTCTCCCATTTTTCTCATGTAAGGTCCAACCC
The DNA here is from genome assembly GCA_030763125.1 of Hippophae gyantsensis. Lineage (NCBI taxonomy): Eukaryota > Viridiplantae > Streptophyta > Magnoliopsida > Rosales > Elaeagnaceae > Hippophae > Hippophae gyantsensis. Next base: position 17,909,389 of record CM061029.1, on the reverse strand, counting down.
AACATTTGTAATTCATCGGTCTTATAAGTGATTGGTTTTCATCAAATAGAGGAGGACTCCCATGTGGGGTAGCTATTGGAAGTACATTCTCATCAAAACATTCATCATGATGTAATTGATGGTAAGAATGCATAGATTGCATTGGAGAAAATGAACCACTACCTGATTGCATCTACATTCCTAGTAGAAAGGGAGGACCAATAGGATGACTATATCTCATATAAGATATAGGTTAGGCATCATGAGATTGCATGGGTGGCATGCCTGGCATGGATGGTGGCATGCCTGGCATGGATGGTTACATGCCTTGATTGTAGTATGATTCTATGCCTGACATGTGTTGTGATTGATATTATTTTAAAGTGGCAATCTCATTTAACATTGAGGCCTTAAAGGAGTTGAGTTCTTCTTTAATTTTACTGTACTTTTCCTTACTGACCATTTGAGGATTTTGTTTTGGAATGTTAAAATACTCCATATAACCATCATATTGGCTTCCTCCCCTAACACTACCAGGATGCTCACATCTGAATGCATGATATATAGCATCTCTCCCAGACTGTTCGATTATTTCACCCCTGGATATTTGTTCTTGAATAGCTCTCTACAAATAATAAAGCAAACAAACATATCTTACATTATTACATCAATTAGAAAAAATCATAAGGACATTGTGTCAAGTTACTTTACTAACCAACTTATTTAGTTGTTCTTCTCCTCGCTTAGTCATTGGTCTTAACTTCTTTGTTTTGGAAGTCTTTGTTTCTATGTACAATTCAGATCGGGTAACCGGTCTATCCAATTCAGCTTCCTACATAAATTAAATAAATTTATTAACCATGACATCAACTTAAATTTGAGGAAAATAAATATAAAAATATTTATAAATTAACACAAATTAATAATACCATTCTATATCTAACTTCAAGATTTGAAAACCTCCCAGTACGGTTAGGAAGAATATTATGCATTTGTATATTCTTATGTTCTTCCCTAATAATTTGAAATTCATCCGTACGTCTATAATCCATAAAGTCTTTCCAAACTTGAGGTGTAATCCAGTTGTGTCCTTCAGGGATTTTGTAGAGCTCTTCTTCATCAAGTGGTTCCAAATATGAAAACATATAATTTCTTGCCAATCTGGAAGTTTTGTATTCTTTTCATGCTTTATTTGTAATCTTATAACACTTGTTCTTCCAAGTTTCATCGACTTTATAACAATTATGTAAAAACACACTACAAAATATTAGATATAATACAAAAAAGATATAATATATGTAATTAGTTATAAAATAGAAGAGACTTACACAAATGGTTTTCCATATTTCATACTTTTCAGCTTCGTCAACCTAAGTCCAATCATTTATATTGATTGGTACACTTGACTTCACATGTCTACCAATAGAGGATTTCAATTGTTGGCCATTTTTCCCTATTGGATTACTAGTAGCATCAAATAGAACAGGTACTCTATCATCTGGGTTAAGTGGAGTATTAGGTATATTTGCCTAACCTCTTATTTTCAAATGCTTTAATGGATTATTTGGATCTACAAGCTCTGGTACCCTAAGATCCATAAAATATCTGTAAATAATGATGAAATATAAATTAATTGACAATTTTAAGTCCATACATACGTATAAACATCCAAGAGTTATTAGAACAATATAGAACATATATTATGTTTAATTAGGTTGTTGATCGTATACATATATTCCTTCACAATCACTTTGAGTAAATATAGAACATCAACTAGATCATCATATACATTAGGCAATTTGTTTGAGAAATGACTAATATTGAATATTGTATCAAGCATAGGGTCAACATCTTCTAAAGTATCACAATGGTAAAACTCTTTTTGTGGAGGCGTTAACACAATAGACCATCTTATGTCAATTTGATCCTTCACATAAAATACTTGTTTTGCATGAAGTGCTAACGTGAAAGGATCATCAGTGTAACTTATCTTGGATAAATTTACAAGGATAAATCCAAAATCATTTATTTTATATCCAACATTGATAACATCTTCGACCCAATCACATAAAAATACTGTTTCATGGAAGGCCTCATAATCGAGTTCCCAAATTTCTTGAATTATACCATAATATGTTCTATTAGAAAGTACAAGATTACCATCTTTTGAACTGGAAAATTGCATAGTTTGTGCAACCATCTTCACACCACTATTCTGATTTACTCGGACTTTGTCCCTTGCTTGGGTCGTAAACCTCGATCCATTAATTGTGAAACTAGAAAATGATTTGACATCGAATTTTGGACCATGTGCAAGCCATTCTAAACTTTATATTATTTTATGATTGGGTTTGTTGAGTTCAACTTGAATCTATACATACAAAAACACAAAATGTGTTTAAAGCAAAATTTTAAAACATTGCATAGAAGTTCTAATGAATTCTTGTATGTAACACTTACATGGTTGCAAAACCAATTAATAAGATCTCGATTATGTTCATCATACAACCATTTTTCTCCTCCTTTTTTTTATAATGAGGATCGATCTTCAATAAGTTTAAATGCATTCTATAATGTTATTAAAGATATATCAAGTAGATATCATCATTAATAGTTAAATAAAAAATAATTTTTGCATAAATGGAAAGGTTGAACTTGTCATCACTTACTCTATGTACGATTGTGCCTCATTATTATTTACCAAAATGATTTGGTGTGCTTTTTCCCATCGAGTGTGATCAATAAACAATTTCTTACTTCCACCAAGCATAGAGTTACCTACTTAGATCATGTGACGCTTTAAGAAAAACTTGTGCATAGGATTCCCAATTTTAGTGCAACCACTAAAGTACTCAGAACAAAACTCAATGGCCTCTTCAACAATGTAACGTTCCACCATGCATCCTTCAAAACTCAAAAGGATACATCCATCTTAAGTAAGTAGGACCACACAATTGAACCTTTTGAACTAAATTAACACACAAGTGAATCATTATAACGAAGAAAGAAGGAGCAAAATATTTTTCAATTAGACACAAAGTATATACAACATCCTTTTGTAAAGAGTTTAACTCGCCAATTGATATAGATTTCTTGCGTATTGTATTGAAGAATGAACAAAGACAAATTATTGATAATCGAACATTTTTTGGAAGAATTGATCTAATAGAAACTAGAAATAACTGTTGCATTAAGATATGATAGTCATGTGATTTCAATCCATAAAGTTTCTTATTGGTGATAGACATAAAAATTCTTAAGTTGGATGAGTAACCATCAGGAACTTTCACACCTGCCAAACATTTACAAAACACATCCATCTCTTTTGTTGACATTGTATATGTTGCAGGTGGCAAGTATGTTCGATTCTTATTATTTTCCACCCTTGGTTCCAATTCAGGTTGTATGCCTAGTTTCTTTAAATCTAGTATTGCTTTAATTTCATCCTTCGTTTTTCCAGGTATATTAAGTAATGTACCAATGAAGCTCTCACATACATTTTTCTCAATGTGCATGACATCTAAGATGTGACGAATGTGTAGGTCATTCCAATAAGGTAATTCCCAAAATATTGATTTTTTATTCCAATAACCATGGTTTACTAATTCAGTAACATTTTCATTTTCACCATTTTTATTATTTGACCTCTTTCGTTTCTCTACCTTAGTGAGTATTCTTTTTTTTTCATCTTTCCATATCCTTTGAATGTTATACCATTCAATACCTTAATATCTCAACATCTCGCAAAGGTCAGAGTGCAGGATCATAATCTTCTTCACCATCAAATAGTTTCTTTTGGTATGTAAACTTGTGTCCAGATAGTGAAAATATTCTATGTCTTCTATAAGACATCTTTTGTCCGTGAACAAGATAAGTTACAAAAGTTCCATCACTACATATAGGGCATCCCATATAACCTTTTGTTGCATGTCCTGATAAGTACCCATAGGCAGGAAAATCATTAATTGTCCATAAAAGGACCCCCTCAAATTAAAGTGTTCTTCTTTATGTGCATTGTAAACATTCACACCATCATTCCACAACGTCTTTAAATCATCTATCAAAGGCTGCAAATATACATCAATATCAACACCAGGTTGTTTCGATCTTGAGATCAATAATGTTAACATCATGAATTTTCTTTTCATACACAACTAGGGAGGAAGGTTGTATGTTACTATAATTACTAGCCAACATATATATCTACTACTAAGGGAACTATATGGATTAATTCCATCAGCAACAATGGCAAGACGAAGATTGCACGAATCAAATCCAAATTGAGGGGATAAATTATCTACTACTTTCCAATTTGGAGAATCACAAGGATGACGTAGCACTCCGTCATCAGATCAATTATCTGAATGTCAAGTCAATATATTTGATGTCTCTTTACTTTTGAACAACTTTTGAAAGCGAGGAATCAGAGAAAAGTACCAAAGAACCTTTGTAGGCATGCCTTTCTTTGGTGTTGTCTCATTTTTAGCATGTTTCCATCTAGATTCTTTACACATCGGACAATCATCTAATGTCTCATATTCTTTTCTATAAAGAATGAAATCATTTAGACAAGCATTAATCTTATGATATTTTATTCCAAATCGACTAAGAGATTTCTTCACTTCATACATTGAAGATGGCAATTCAATACCCTCAGGAAACATATCTTTTAGTAGATTTAGTAATTCTGTGAATCCCTTGTGAGTTAAACCATGTTTTGCCTTCACATTGTACAAATGAACCAATCCTGACATTTTAATGTATTTCTTTCTTTTTGGATACAATGATTTTTCGACATCTTCTAGAAGTTTTTTAAAGGTTTTGGGATCATCCTCATGTAGTTCATCTTTAACACCATGAAACATATTTTCTGTCTGTATATTATGATAAGATGTATGTAATCTACTCACATTCTTATTTATCTCTTCCCCATGAGTATTATCAATATTTTCTCCATGATAATACCAACATTTATAACTCAAAAGAATACCACTATAGATAAGGTGATACTTAACCTAGTCAACTTCATGAAATCACTCATTTTTACATTTAACACATGGACATCGAATCATACTATTTTCATTATTACTATTTCTATAAGAAAATTCTAAGAAACATTCAACTCCAAAAATGTAGTCCTGCTCAATTCTACACTTTGACATCCAAGATTTGTCAATTTTCTATTAACGACATTAAGTATATTAAATACATATCCAATTAATATATTTCAGGTATTATTATATATGAATTCTCTAATTATTAAAATATATACCAAAATATATATAATACAAAATTTATCATTTTAATCATTTTAAAATTGTATTACTTTGACTAAATAAAATATAAATATTTATATGTAAATAAATTTATCCACATACCGTAACTATTTTAGTCCCTCAAACCCACAACATCCAGATATTATTTCCCCTCACCCACCTAGAAAATCAGTCAAACAAATAATAACATGCATAATACAAAACATACATAATACAAAAAATTATACAAAAAATAACGCAAAGTGAATAATAAGTGTGTAGGATTAATAGAAATACTTACAAGAGTATATGAAGTGACAAAATGAAGGAAAGGAAGAAAAAAAAGTGTTTTGTAAGTGAGAAACATGGGTATAAAAAATTGAGTATTTCTCTTAAAAAATAAGGGATCTAGAAGATAATTTGGAGAGGAAGAAAACCCACTAAATGACATTGGAAATGGTGGTCATAGGTGGCCGAAAAATGTGAAAGAGTGGAGGAGGTGAAGCTCGGTTTTGAGTTTTTGGGTGCTGCAAATTAAAAATGTTGTGTATAATGGAGAAGAAAGAAGAGAAAAGTAAAAATCCACATGGATAGCGTGAGTTGATGTGTTGAATAGACCCTACACGTAGGATGTAGCATCAGTCCTACGTGTCAACCGATGCTATCCACGTGTGTAGCATCGGTTGACACGTAGAATCGATGCTACATCCTCGTATAGCGTCGGTTTTTCACCGAACCAACTTTAAATTCATTATAATTTGGTTGTCTTAAAAAAATGACTTTACATATCGACTTAAATACTACATTTTGTAGTAGTGTAGAGTTTTCTTAAGTGTTAATCTCATCTATTGTTATTTAGAATTAGTTTAGTTAACTCTATCCAAATATCAATTGTTTGGATAAAATTAGGTTGAGACAATTTTAGTACTTAACAAATATTAGTAACAAATCTTTGTGGGAACGATATCCTATTTATCACTTATTACTTGTGACGGTGTATACATGCATGTTGATGTTCTTTTAAGATCACAACAAGTTTTTGGCGCTGTTGCTGGGGATTTGATTTACTAATTTTGTTGATATTAATACCAATCAATCTAATTTTAGTTCAAATCTTTAAGTTTAATTTTTTGTTATTTTTACTTTAGTAGATTTCTTTTTCTGATTTCGGGTAAATTGGGACTTTGTATGCGATGCATAAGAAGTCTTTACATTGCTTCGTTGGATCCAAAAATTAAGAGAACTCTTTTGAAATTAAAGAAGGACAAGAAAGAAGCTTTACAACATCGTATAATGGATGAGGCAATTCCTGAAGTCAAAGAACCAAGATCTGTAAGAGACTATACAGTGCCTTTTGTTTGTGGGATTCATTCAAGCATTAGAAGACTTGAAATTCAAGCCAACAAATTTGAGATTAAGTGTACGATCATTTAGATGATTCAAACTTCACTTTAGTTTGGAGGCTTAGCCAATGATGGCCCAAACTCTCATATAGCCAATTTTTTAGAGATTTGTGACACTTTCAGACATAATAGAGTCACTAATGATGCTATCAGGTTGAGAATTTTTCCTTTTTCACTCCAGGATAAGGTAAAGAGTTGGTTGAGTTCATTTCCATCTAGTTCTATCACTACTTGGGATAGGTATAAGGATCTACTTAGAAGATGCCCTCACCATGGTTTACCAAAGTGGCTTCAAGTTCAGACATTTTATAATAGTTTGATGGGTATAACAAGAAACATGATTGATGTTGTAGTAGGTGGTGCTCTTATGAGAAAATCTATTGATGAATCCTATAACTTATTAGAGGAAATGGCTTCCAATAGCTACCAGTGGCCAGTAGAGAGGATAGTGCCTAAGAGAGTGGCTGGAATTCATGAGATTGATGTTATGTCTGCTTTAGCTGCTCAAGTAACAACTTTGGTGAAGAAGATGGATACTATATATGTCTATTTTATTCAGAGTCCTTTTGTTGCATATGAAATTTGCAATGGAATCCATGCCAGTGAGAGATGTCCTCACAACTCTGAATCTATCAATTTTGTTGCCAACTATAATAGGCATGAAAATAACCCTTATGCCAACACTTACAATCCAGGTTGGAAGAATCATCCTAATTTTTCTTGGAGTAACAATCAAGGACCCTCATCTTCTATGAAGCTTACATATCCTCTAGGTTTTCACAATCAAGCTCCACCACAAGAGAAGAATCCATCACCGAAAGATATGTTTGCTCAATACATGGCTAAGAATGAGAATATTCTTCAGAATTAAACGACATCTATAATAAATCTTGAAGTTAAATTGGATCAACTTGCTACTGCTTTCAACAACTGCCCTCAAAGAGCTTTTCCTAGTGATACTAAAACCAATCCAAAGAGGGAAGGAAAATCACATTGTAAGGTAGTCACACTTAGAAGTGGAAAAGAGTTTAAAGAAATACGAAAGCCCATTTTTCCTCCCACTTCTATTGTTGAAGCTATTGGCCTAAAAAAACAAGATCATGGGGAAGATAAAGCCAAAGAGAATGAAGCAACAGAAAATGTGGTGATGAAACCAGGTTCATATAGTCCCAAGCCTTACACTCCACCAATTCTATTTCCTCAGTGCTTCCATAAGCAAAAACTTGATAAGCAGTTCTCTAATTTTCTTGAAGTATTTAAAAAGCTTTATATTAACATTCCTTTTGCTGATGCTTTAGAGAAAATGCCTAGCTATGTCAAATTTATGAAGGATATCTTGTCTAAGAAGAGAAGGTTAGGTGATTTCGAGACAATTGCTCTTATAGAGGAATGTAGTGCCATCCTTCAAAAAAACTACTTCATAAGCTTAAAGATCCTGGAAATTTCACCATTCCTTATGCTATTGGTGAGAAATTCTTTAGTAGATCTCTATGTGATCTGGGTGCCAACACTTTTTTGATGCCACTTTCCATCTATCAAAGACTTGGATTAGGAGAAGCACACCCGACCCAAGAGGCATTATAAAAGATGTGCTTATAAAAGTAGACAAATTTATCTTTCTTGAGGATTTCATAATTCTCGATATGGAGGAAGACAAAGAGATCCCTATTATTCTCGGGAGGCCATTTTTAGCAATAGGTAGGACTTTGATTGATGTTCAGAAATGGGAGCTCACCATGAGAGTTCAAGACTAAGAGGTAACTTTCAATGTTTTTAAACCTATGAAATTTCCAGGTGAATCTGATGACTGTTTTAGAGTTAATATGGTGAATGAGTTAGTTGAAAGCACGTTCATGAAAAACTTTACCATTGATTCTTTGGAAGTTTCTTTTGTGAATCTAAATTTTGACTTAAGAGTTATTGGCAAAAGTATAACTCAATGATATGGATGATTTTAGTCTATAAGCATATGAAAATTCTAAGCTTTATAAGGAGAAGATGCAGAGATGGCATGACAACAAGATCTTGCATCGACACTTTGAACAAGGATAGAAAGTTTGGCTCTTCAATTCTAATTTGCAATTCTTCCCAAGAAAAGTCAAATCTAGTTGGTCAGGTCCTTTCACTACTACCAAAGTGCACCCATATGGAGATGTTGATATTAAAGGCGAAGAATCACAAAGGACTTTCCAAGTGAATGGGAAAAGACTCAAACATTATTGGAGAGGTGACATTGATCATCAAAAGTCCATCGTTATGTTATCTGACCCTACCTAAAGTAGAGAAACAGGAAGTCAAGTCAATGATGCTAAATCAAGTGCTTCTTGGGAGGAAATCTAGGTGTTTTAGTTTTTATTTATTTTACTTAGTTGCACACGTATTAGTTTGAATATTTCTTTATTTTTTTGTTTTGTTTAATAGGTGCAAATTGGAGAAAGTGAAGCTATTCTTTTTTCTGATTTCAATCTTACAAGCCAACTCACCAACCAGGGAAGTTTATTTTAACCCATCTCCTTTGTTCTTTAATTTTCACACATCGAGGACAATTTGCATATTAAGTTTGGGGGTGGAGAGATTGAACTTATTTGAATTATTTACTTGGTATTGTTGCTTGTGTAGCTTTGTTTATTTGGTTGATTGAAACTTGAAGATATATTGTGCTTTTTGTGATGATTTATTTTTATTTATTTGGTTGGATTGATGCATAGTTCTTTGAAAAATGTGAATATTGTCTAAGTTTGTGTGCAATTTTTGAGTAAGTTTCATTTTGACAAGAATATGTCTATTTATGATCACTAGTCTTGATCTTTGAGCTATTATGCTAATTTAGAGAAGGTTTATATGAATATGTAATTCTATTTTATCTCCTTTGATTTCACATGTCTTAGAATTTGTTTGATTTTCTCTCAAGGTGAAATCCTAGACGAAATTTAGCTAAGAAAATGATTTAGGACATCTTTGGATCGTTTGAGCCTTTTTATCCAACTTTACATGTTTTATCCATAGTATACCCTGTTTGAGCCTTTATGTTTACTTTTATCTATCACCCACATATTAGCCTAGAAAAAAACAAAAAATATCAATCAAAAATCAAAAAGAGATCGTGGCATGAGAAGCTAAATACCAAATTTGAAAGTGTTCATTAAGATGTTAGAAAGTGCCTTGTTATGATCCTACAATGATATGTGTTTACAAAATATTTGAGACAACTATTGTCTTTTTTCCTACCTCTACCTAAGTCATACATTACAAGCTTAATAAAGTCCTATTAATCTTTGGTTTTGTGTTTTTCTACATTTGTGGAGAGAGAATTGAAAAACAAACTTATGAGATTTGTAATTTCATTAAGATTAATTGCTTCCATATTTGCATAAACTCATCCAAATTGCATATGATGAATTATGAAAAGACTTTAAACACACACAAGAAAATTCAATGTGAAAATGTGACATACTCTTGAATTTCTTTCAATGTTTAGATAAAATTCTTGTATTTTTTGAGTTATGCTATTGATATGACCAAGGAGAAATATTTTGAAAATCACTATTTTGAGTGCATATATCCTTATTTTATTTCTTTTCTTTTGCTCGAGAACTAGCAAAATCTTAAGTTTGGGAGTGTGATAACTCTATGTTTTAGAGTTATTTTGTTCAATTTATTAATTATAATTTCTATACTTTTAAGGTTTTTAATTAATTTTAAGTTTCTAAATTATTATTTAGTGTTAGTTTTGTAAAAAATTATATTTTTCGAGAAAATGAAACAATTTAAATTTAAAAAGGACTTAAATGCAAATAAAAAAAGTTGAAAGTTTAATTTGAATTAAAAAGAAGACTTAAATGCAATTAACAAGAATTTGCAATTTAATTTTTTTTTTCTACATAGAAAGGGAATCTCATGCGTGGAATGAGTCACGTGCATCTCGAGCCATTGGATCAAACATTTAACAGTGTAGATTAGAAGAGTGAGATTCAAAGGCTAAGTGGGGGAGTGGAAAAGGATTTCAACTACTTTTGCACAGTTTGGTGCATAGAGTGGGGTCCACCTTTCAACATAATTAATTCTCCCTGAGACGCACTCTCTGTCACCCACTATCAAATCAAATGATGAATGGTCTAGATCGTGCATGTTGGCCACGCCCCATGCGAGAGAGTCAAAAGTGGAGTCCAGTTGTTCTACACAGCCCAGCGCACAAAATTCCCCTATGACGTAGTCCATCGAATCTACGTGCACCCTTGAGACTCGTCTGGTACGAATCTACCACGTGTCCAATTCTCCTTCCAGTGAATCAGAGGTCGCCACTTGTCCTACGTAGTGTAAAAGAAAAAATCAGAAAAAGTTCTCTTGCCAACTTATTTTGCATGATTTTTCTACTTTTTTGCACGCCTGCTTTGCGAATGGTTTTAGTGTATTTTTAGAGAACACACAGAAGGAATTTGAAGAGAGTTTTGTTGTTGAGAAAATAGAGAGAACAAGACAGAGCAAAGAAGAAGGAAAAGGTAAGAACTCCATTTTTCATTGAGGAATCATGGAAGAGTTTCTTCTAATCTCTTTTTTTTTTTAATTTAATTTATCTAAAATTTCTAAATATTTTCGGATTGTAATTTCAATATTTGCTATGAACAAAATTATTTGTTCTAGGGTTGCAATGTAGCTTATATTATGAAGCTTGAATTAATTATTTTTGAATGATTTGTGGGATGTTGCTTTTAATTTGTTTATTCTATTTGTGTTTAATGTCTTTGATTGTTGAAAGATTAATCAATTGATATGAGAACTCTAATGAACTTGGAAAAGGAATTTTCGAGTTTTGCTCATGTATAGAATAACATATATATATATATATATGGGATAGGAATATACCTTTATTGTATGTGTAGCTACTGAGAATTTTGAGATTAATGAATCTTTGATAAATTTAATTCTCATAGGAATATAGTGAATTAATTTAGCGAGATGTGTCTATTTGTTATCGAAAGAGACATATGGATAAATTAGAAGTTCTTGGTTGACAAATTAAATGCGAGAACATAAATCCTAAGTGTTAAATAATATGATTCAAGTGGATTAATTTGTTGAAATTGCAATCTTAGAGTTTTCTTAAGTGTTAATCTCATATATTATTATTTAGAATTAGTTTAGCTAACTCTATCCAAATATCGATTGTTTGGATAAAATTAGGTTGAGACAATTTTAGTACTTAACAAAGATTAGTAACAAATCTCCGTGGGAACGATATCATATTTATCATTTATTAATTGTGACCGTGTATACTTGCATATTGATGTTCTTTTAAGATCACAAAAGAGGAATTAATTTCATAGGATTTGAGTTTATCATTTAATTTGGTTACTTCTACTAGTAACCTATCCTGCTCTTTCTTACAACCCACAAAATCTTTAAATAAACAATCAAGACTATTCATATTAAACAATATCATAAATTTAGAATCACTTTCCTCACTATCTGAACCAATATATAACTTACTGGAGTGTCCACTAATAGTTACAGTAAATGTCAAGTGGTTAGTGTCATGATTTCTGAGTCATTTGGATTGTCGTTGTCACTTTCTGAGTCACTAAGGGTAAAATTGAAGGTTCTTCTAGTTCTCATCTTTTTATTAGCACACTCAGCTACAAAATGACCAATCCCATTCCATTCAAAAGATTATGGTCCAGTGTGTTTAGTATTTTTACCTTCTAAACTCAAAGGTTTGAGTTCTCTTGATTTATGGTCCTTTTTGTGGCTTGGTTGCCAATTAGACTATGAGTTACTTCTATTGAAGATCTTCTTAGGCCTTTTGGCTATTAGTACCAATTCTTCATCACTCTTATCATTATATTTGTGACAATCTGATAGGGCAGAACCGACATCGCCGATCCTGCCGTTCATTTGGTTTTATGTATTTATAAAACTCTCGCAAGTGCACGAATCATTTCGTAGAAAATGATAAGTATACTCCCAAGGTCGATCTAAGAAAGGAATGTATGTAGTTTTTAATTTATTATTCAAAATTTTAAAAACGAAATTAAATCCTAAACATCCTGTCACGATATTTTGGGGTTTTGTGGTTTTTAATCTAATAACATAAAAATAAACATAGATACAGATTCAATAAATATTTATGCAAATTTTATCATTTATAATAGTGGAGTATTTATGGATATAATAACTAAGTTAATTATGCTTGCTCATATTATTTAGGTTATTAAAGATATGAATTGATATTTATTGATTCTCTTTTTTTTATATAAATACCACCTTTGGTGGGGTTAGATATTCTTTGTTAACTAAACAAATCAATTAACACCTATGGGTGGGGTTGATAAGTAATTTGGTTAATTAAATTAATTCCTTTTTCTAAGAGATTGAAAATGAACCATTTAAATGCCACCTTTGGTGGGGTTAGACAGTTTAAACTTTATTCAAGGTGTCTAAATTAAACCTAAGAATTTAGTTATCCGAGTACTAACTTTGAAGTTTTAAAACCACTATTGAAAACATGTTATCAATACATTTTCAGATAATAATTCTTATAAAAACTTTTGAAATAGAGCTTCACTCTAACTACCGGGCGATTGTACCAACAAATAAAAGAGCACTACTCTAAATCGAATAGGATAACTAAACCTTAAAATCTAATTTTCATATTTAAGTTTGTAATGAAAAATAATATATTTCTCTCTAACATTCTTAATATAAAATCTTGAATAAAAATAAAATCAATTCATTTTAGAGATTTTTACCTATTTAATATTTCGCAAGCATAATAACGTTATTATTATATCATGTTTACAAGCAATGACTTACAGTTAAATTTAATCACAAACAAATTAAATATAACATGTAAGAATAAAGCATAAAAAATAACTGTAAAGAAAATAAAATCCTTACAGAACTTCGATGCTATTCTCGTTGCTGGAAAACCTATAAGCAGAATTTGCACTCCCATTTATTGAATCAAAAAGCTAATAAATTACAAAAACATAGCTAGTTCTTCTCAAAAAGAGAGGAACTCTAAAACTAAGAGAATTTAACTAATAAAAACTAAAAACTAAGAAAGAAACTAAGAAAAACTTAAAAACTAAGAAATGAGAGAAAGAAAGAGAAGAGAAGAATGGTTTTGAGGTGTGGTATGAAATGAAGAAAATGGGGTTATTTATAGGTGAGGATGGAGAGAAAAAGTGGGTGAAAAAATGATGAAAATGCGGAGTGATGATTGCTGACGTCATTGATGATGTCAACATGACGCGTGGCGGCGCGCTACGGAACGGCAGCGCCAGATGGGCGGCTTGATGAAGCGAACCGATGCGCTGGGCGCGTGCGCGTAGAATGGAGCAAGTGGCGCGGCGTGAGAGCTCTGGCACACGGTGAGCGTTACGCGCGGGCTGGCGGCCGTCGCGCGTTTTCCTCCTTTTTGACATTTTTGACCTTTTTGACTCATTTTGTCCAATTTTTCCATATTTGTTGACCTTTCTTCATTTATTTATTAATATATTTGTGATGTATTGCTTCTAGTATTCCTCTTTGTGTCTTTAAGTTGTGTTTTTAAGCGAAAATACCTGAAAAACAATAAAAATACCCGTGATTCTGAAAAAGACAAATATATGATAAAATCATATAAATATATATATTTTTAATCAATTAATGTGCATAAAATCATGGTAATTTTAGTGCTTTTTTAGCACTCATCACAATCATCAATAATGGCAGTTTTGAAAGCCACACATTTACACTAAAGATTGCATTAATTCCTTTTTATTCTAGTTACTACCAGTTTTATCCTCATGGGTCCATTCATTTTGAGGCTTAAGTGTGAATATATTACCTTTGGTAACAGTAGATGGTTTCCAACCATAAATAATAGAGTTTCACACACTCACATCTAGAAAACCTAAAAAGGCTCTCATACGAGCCTTCTAGTATGGGTAGTTAGACCCATCAAAGAAGGGATCATGGATTGTAGAAGAACCCTCTTTGAAATTATCCATAACAAGGTCCTAGGAAACACTAAGTATACCTAGTGACATACTTTGATACCAATTATAAATTTAAATTTTTAGATCTAATTATCCTAGAAAGAGTGAATATGTAATTTTGTTAAATATGTCTAATACCAACTTTTTGATATCTTGAGTCACACAAGAAATTAAACCCGTTCAACAAGCATATGAAAAGTTAACTTAAATAGCACAAGTACAAAGTGTGTCCTAGAGCAAATTCAACAATGAAAAACGCTAGCTAGAAGATTCAAGATTTAATTTAGATAAATTAAATCATCTAGCAAACCCTAGAATAAAAGTTTTAATCACAATATCATAAAAGTAAATAGACATATGAATCAATCAAATATAACCACAAAAAATCTTTGATGGATTAAATCAAGAGCACACCTAATGAAATATGATATAGTTTAAAAATACATTTTGAGAGAGAAAGCACAAAGTAATCAAATGAATAGAATATGAGTGGTTATTTAAAATAAAGAGCATTAGGTATTTTATGTTGGGGGATTGAGGTCAAAGATAATGAGCCTTCTATTGATAAAAGAATTCATAGAGTAGTAATAAATAAGGGCAATATGGTAATCTACAACTTTGGCTCGAGTAAACAAAAGGATTTTAGGTTAAAAACTTAAGCACTCATTCAATCCAAAATAGGTTCTATTGATCCAACAACGATTAATAAAAACAAGAGAATAGGTACATCAAACACGATCAATCCTCAATCAACCTAGCCTTGCGATCAGTCAAACCTAAATTTGATCAACCTATTCAAATTAAAAATCAACCCAAGAGAAACTAGATAATATGCGATTGATCCTCGATTAATCTAACATTTTGATTGATTTACCTAATACTTGATCAATCGACTAGCATATATATACACACCATATTTTTCTATGTTTATAAACTCAGTTCTAAAGTCTTAAGTAAAGAGTGTATACCTAAAGCACCTCAAATTAAAGCTCAGATGTTTCTTTAACTTCGAATAATGAACAAGTAAACGTGCCAAGAAACTCGTTTACACTCAAATTTTTTTATTCATGAATGCTACCAACATTCATAAACCTTGAAGATTTGACAATTATATTCCATTATTTCTCGCTCATGTGCTTATTATCTTAATCCTTATTCTTGATATTTTCTAACTCATTATGCTATGTCAATATTGATCCCATAGAATTTTAAAAGTAGAGCTTCAAGAAAAGATAAAAGTACCATATTCTATATGTTTCATACACTTGGAAACAAGCAAGTATACGTAGTCAATTATACAAATGATAAATGATTTTTAAGAACTAAGGTTGTCATGCCCATGAGAATCGGTGACAATTTTTACTACTACTTATTAGTTTACTAATGAGTTAATTGAAGTTAGAAAATAGGGTTTTCAAAATTATTTTTAAAGAAAACAACATAAAGAAAATAAATGTAAATTTCAAAGGAGTTATGAGAGATATGTGATTATTGGACTATCCTCGTCACTAGCTTACAATTCAACTAATCATGTCATGAATTAATATTTAGTTTTTTAAATCCTAAATTACCATCATAATCTAAAACCATTATTGAATTCTTAATTTTAGCTTTAAAAGTCTAGGTTCACTCAAGACCTCCCTCTTATCTTACTGTATAATGACTAATGATAATCTATTTACCCCTTAACACTTGTATAATACAAAGTAAATACATAAAATGTATAAGAAACAATAAATCAGTGTAAATATGTGGGAATTGATATATATATGTGTGTGTAAAATGACACCACTCAATCATCATGATGATAAAATTATTTTGTTCTATCAATTTGAATTTTAAACATGCTTTAAACTTTATTCCAATCAATAGTTAAAAAAGAAATTTTATGAACTTCATTTAGTTTGTTTGTGATTGTTCTTAGTATCGAATGTCTTTGTTCATCTCTATAAGTTCTTTTATCTACTTTTTGCATGATCTTTACCCCTTATTCAAATGCAGATAAAATTCATGTCAGAAATAATATCTTTAATACTCGGTATCCTCTTGGGTAGCTCTGATTCAAAAATATTACTTTGTAAATGTATTCTTATTTTATTTTTATTATACTAGGTTTTGCTTTTGCTTTTGTTCTACATGAGCATGGTTGAAAATTCTTAATTTTGATAACTTCGTTAATTATTATTGTTCATTGTCTAGAAATGAATAAGAAGTTACTTTTGTTATTTGGAAGTTGACTAGTTTTTGTGTTTGTTAACGAATGTTGTGTTTTGCCTGCAATGCTAAAGGACATCTTATAGACTTTGATGCAGGGTCCAAATAGTATGTTTGAATAAGATATTCTATAAAATACAAAAATTATTATCAGGTCATCATTTAAAACCTCATGATGATATGTTTTGGTTATGAAAATTGGATGATATTTTTTTGGCTTATATAGTTACTTATTATTCATTTTTTTTTTAGAATGAAGAGTCGTTATTCAGGTCAATGAATGTTTATCTTCATGAAGAATATTTCGACGTGAAACCTTTACCTAAGCGTTGGTAAGATTGAATATTATTTCTTATCCTTTCACTTATGTACATTTCTACTAAGAAACTCAACTTTTTTATGCAAAAAAGCTTGGCAGTATGCAACTTTCTTGTTTTTTTTTTCTAACTTTTGAATCATTGCTATTGATCTAAGCTTTTATGAAGTTTGTGAAATGATTTTCTATTATATGTGTCAATTTTTTTATGGATTTTTTTTATTTTTCAGGACACATGCATATATATACTTGACAAAAAGATTATTGAAGAGCAAGATGATAATTTTAAATTCCTGAGTCTCCGATTATTCCTTTCAACAAAAAAAAAAATTCCACAAAATTGTGTAACCTATAAATTACTTATAGTTTGCTAAAATAGTTTGATCTTTTTTTTATCCAAGTCAATATATTATGTACACACTTATAAATTTTGTACTACAATAAAATAATTCTTATGAAATTTTGTTTTCTTTTATTTGCTTTTTGAAGTTTAATTTTATGGTCATAGCTTAATATATATTGTACACAGATAATAATTACCATAATTGCACTTGAAATATGTGTGGTATAAGTGGTTGATGCATCACATGTGTTCATAAAGTAAACAAGCAGGGCGGTTAAACAGATGCCTTATTAAGCAGGACAGTTAAATGTCTTCATAACGGTGTTAAGTATTACGATTTAATAGCTTTCTTAGAGTAAAAGAGAGCGTGTATACTAGTGAAAAAGGCAGTTACTTTGGGCAAATCAACTTCCTATAAATCAAAAAATCTTTAATAGCAATAGAAAAGGGGCTCTGGTCGAAGAGAAAATGTTAGGTATGATTATGTTATATGTCCCTATTAATATTAGTCATTCATCTTATTCACACTTCTAACATATTTTTTATTTATAAACCTTTTTGCAGTAATGGAAATTACCTTGTATTCAAGTTTCATGCCCTCTATCTTTTTAGCAAACACTTCGTGTGGGAAAAATAATAATAAATGGAAATACCTAGAGACCTCGTTGTGAAATATACTAAGAGGATCTCAAACCAACGTAAAAATGAAAAAAAAAATTTGATTTTTTTATGACTTAATTATTCAATTGGTTTTACTTTTCACTCTTAGAAAACATATCATAAGTTCATTTGTACTTTGTGTCTGTGCACTGACTTCACGTATGCAAAACACGAAGTCTATTTATTTTAATCAATGTGTGTATTCAATGAAAAAACAAATTGACTTTTTTATGACTTAATTATTCAATTGGTTTTACTTTTCACCCTTAGAAAAAATATCGTAAGTTCATTTGGACTTTATGTCTGTGTGTTGGCTTCACATATGTAAAACACAGAGTCTATTTATTTTACTGAGTGTATGTCTATTTATTTTACTCAATGTTATATCTTCCTCTATGTAAGATTGGTTACTATGGATCAATAATATGCACACACACATAGTTAGGTACACTTTGTATGCGAGCAAGTTTAGATATGCCATGGGGTTGGTTTTTGTAGTGTGTATGCTAAGTTGAGCATTGTGGTTTTTGCAAGCGAGTTGACATTATCGCCCGTGTTTCTGGTGTGAGTATTTATGAAAATTACTTGGTATTTTTTAGATAAAAATGTGATTTTTTGGCACCTTGTCACACCCCTCGACAATGCCATAGCGAGGTGGTCAATGAGGACCATGGCGAGGATCGTGGTAAGGTGGTCCGACCATTGGGTAACTATTATAAATACCCATCTCTTTTTGTTTCTCATCCAAAAAATATGTAGTGAAGCTTTGCCTATTTAACATCTCGTTTTTTCTATTTTTGAATCACTATTACCTTGAGTTTTGTTCGATATTATTGATTCATGACTATGCGAGAAATTTTTTACTCTTGAGTGGTGAGTAATTGAGGTGGTGTTTGCAAGTGGGATTTATTCGAGGAATCTGTGTGGATGTGTGCCTTATGTCAGTTGAGTGTTGTGGAAAAATTAGTATGCTTGAGTGTTAAGATTAAGACTATTTTGTTTTCTATGTGAGACAAAACACTGTGAAATTGAGTTGAGAAATCATTAGCTATGTGTGATTTATGGATAACTATGTGCCACACGTAAACAATTTGTGGATTTTTGTGAAAGTGTTTCCCATGGTGATTTCTAGTTGTTTGTGATTGAGGGTGGTCCTCAAGGTTGATTGTTTCTTTCTTTTCACATTATTGATTCGTGGTTACTGATCACACTACATTGGGTGGTTCAAACTTTAGAGGAGAACCAGGTTCATGTGTCAAACCAGGTTGTTATGGAGACAACAAGTGATACCAGCAATAAGCAATTTAGATAGAGACCCCGACTAATATAAGTAATGGGAATTTTATTTCTATCAGGGTCATAATTATTTTATTGCTTAGTGGATTTTTGTATTGTTGAGTGGTTTACATAAGCAAGCTGATGATATTACCATATAGATAGGGTTTCCATGTGGTTTTATCTCGTTATTTCTTATGCTATGTATGCCCTATTATTTGGCTAGTACAATCAAAGTCTAACTTGTGTATGTCTCTATCTACTAAAGTTTAAACTCTGATTAGAAAGCTTTTATTAATCATTGCTTTCTTTCTTAATATTGAATATTGTATCTACTTTTTAATACACTACTACAAAAGGGGTATTTAAGTCGTTGTGTAAAGTCGTTTTTGGAAAAAATTGACTTATAATGAATTTAAAGTCGGTTCTGTGTAGAACCGACGCTATCCACGTTGGACGTAGCGCCGATTGACATGGAGAACCGACGCTATCCACGTGGATAGCATCGGTTCTCCACATCAACCAATGCTACGTCCAACGTGGATAGCATTGGTTCGTCACGTAAACCGACGTTACGTCCTATTTTTTAAATAAAAAAATGGATGAAGTAAATAAAATTAAAATTAATTATTATTTTATTTGACTCTTTAGAATTTAAGTTGGATATAAATAGTATAATTTTTCCTTTTTTTTAGAAAATTAGTTTTAAAAATTATATAATTTTGTTTATTTGTTTGGATATTTAAATTTATATATGTACCTACAATATATCTTTATTTAATTTTGTGTATATGTTTTAATTAAATATTATTATAAAGTTATTATTTTTTCTTTTTCTATAGTATGTATATGCATAGTTTAAATAAAATAATAATTGACAAAAAAATAAATTTTAAATTATGTGAATAGTGTCGATTGACGTGGCGAACTGACGCTACCCACGTGGCTATCCATTTAATATATCCATTCGGCTTATTTTTTTACGTAGAAACCCAATTTCTTCATTTCTCTTCTTCATTTTTTTCCCAAAACTGAGCTCACACCCACCTTTTTTCTCAATTTTCGGCCACCTCCCACCACCATTTGCAACGTCGTTTTGTGGGTTATATTCTTCTTCTCATTATCTTTGAGATCTACTATTTTTTGAGCGAAATACTCAAATTTTTTATACCCATTTTTTCACTTATTCTCACTTACAAAACACTATTTTCTTATTCTTTCCTCCATTTAGTCACTTCATAGCATTCTTGTAAGTATTTTTATTAATTTTGCAGCTTATTATTTAGTTTATTTTATTTTTTGTAGAAATTTTTGATTTAGGTATATATGTTTTTTATTCTACTTGTTATTATATTTGACTTATTTTATGTGAAAATAATATCTAAAATGTTGCGGGTTTGATGGATTATATATATTTACTATGCATAGATAAATATATTTATATATAAATAATTATATTTTATTAAGTAGAATTTTGCAGCTTATTATTCAATTTGTTTTATTTTTTATTTAGGTATATATGTTTTTTATTTTGCTTGTTATTATGTTTGACTTATTTTATGTGAAAATAATATCTAAAATGTTGTGCGTTTGATGGATTATATATATTTACTGTGCGTGGATAAATTTAAATTTATATATAAATAATTATATTTTATTAAGTAGTGAATAGAGGAAAAATAATATTTTTTTAAATTTTTAAGAAATTATATTGGTATAAGAGTTATACGTGTTATCTATTAATTCTTAAAAAAATTATAAATATATATTTATAAACTCAATAATTTAAATAATATATATATATATATATATATATATATATTTAATAAAAATTAAATAATAACTAAAAACTAAGTAGTATTATTATTTTTATTTATATATGCTACTTATGTGTTAAAATGTTAAATATGTTACTATAGTAGTCCCTACTTCTATAGAATGTTATATACGTATAATTAATATTACTTTTTAATTATGATTTAATAACATGTTTAGAAATTAGAATCAACCAAAGTCATTGGTTTTTATATATTCATGTTGGCATGCTACTTATTTTTTAATTTGTATAAAAATGATTTTGTAAAATGATTAAAATGATAACTGTTTTGTATTATGTATGTTTTGATATATATATTATAATAATTAGGAAATTTATATATAATAATACTTGAAATATATTCATTGGATACATAATTAAGTAATATGTTTAATTAATCTCATTAATAAAAAATAGACGAATCTTGGATGTTAAAGTGTAGAATTGAGCAAGACTATATTTTTGGAGTTAAAAGTTTCATGAAATTTGCTTGTAGAAATAGTAATACTGGAACTAGTATGATTCGATGCCCATGTGTTAAATGTAAAAATGAGCGATTTCATGAATTTGACGAGGTTAAGTATCACCTTATTCGTAATGGTATTCTTTTGAGCTATAAATGTTGATATTATCATGGAGAAAATATTGATAATACTCATGGGAAAAAGATAAATAAGAATGTGAGTGGATTACATACATCTTATCATAATGTACAAACAGAAAATATGTTTCATGGTTTTGAAGATGAATTTCGTGAGGATGATCCCGAAACCTTTAAAAAACTTATAGAAGATGCCAAAAAACCGTTGTATCCAAAATGCAAAAAATACACTTAAATGTCGGGATTGGTTCATTTGAACAATGTGAAGGCAAAACATGGTTTGGTTTTTCTGACAAGGGATTCACAGAATTACTAAATCTACTAGTTGATATGTTTCCTGAGGGTATTGAATTGCCATATTCAATGTATGAAGTGAAGAAATCTCTTAGTCGATTTGCCATGGAATATCATAAGATTCACGGTTGTCCAAATGATTACATTCTTTATAGAAAAGAATATGAGACATGATTGTCCTATGTGTAAAGAATCGAGATGGAAACATGGTACAAATGAGAGTACAACACATAAGAAAGGCGTGCTTGCAAAGGTTCTTTGGTACTTTCCTCCGATTCCTCGCTTTTAAAGGTTGTTCAATAGTAAAGATACATCAAAGATGTTGACTTGGCATTCAGATAATCGATCTGATGATGGGGTGCTACGTCATCCTTGTGATTCTCCAAATTGGAAAGTAGTAGATAATTTATCTCCTCAATTTTCATCTGATCCGCGCAATCTTCGTCTTGCCATTACTTCTGATGGAATTAATCCACATAGTTCCCTCAGTAGTAGATATAGTTGTTGGACAGTATGTGGCTTGGCCGTCGATTCAAGTTGTTCTAAATTTTGATGTGGTACTATTTTTTAACTTAAAAGATAACATTTGTTTACTACTATTATTTTATTATATCTTATATTGTTACTAAAATACATATATAATACTTTTTTTACTCTATTATACCAGAACTCTTAAATGCGGCACATTTAAGAGATACGAAACAAGTATCTCATGCTAAATCTATGTCTAGTGGCCAATCATCGCGCACCAAGTCATTCAAGAAGAAGCCTTAGAAAAAGTATAGTCATAATTATGCTTTAAACTTCAGCAGAAATCTTGGCACTTTGATGACTATTGTTGGGAGGGCGCATCTAGCATAAATGATGGATGGACTGTGCCACTTCCTATAGAAATTTTTGGTGTAGACCTCGGCCAAACTTATATATTGATCGAGTGCATATTGCAATTATTTGAATATCAAATGATCGATTTAAGTATAATTCAAGTGTGGACAAGGTGAGTCCTCAATCTATTTATTTTTCTTTCATTTATGTAGAACATATATAATTATATTTATATTATCTAATTATATATATATATATCTTTTATATAGGGCGTGCTATTATCGACTTCAACATAATCACTCATCACATTTAGCAATGTTCTATGATTCTTCATATGTCAATCAATATCAAGAGAAGGATGTTAGCATCAGAGCTAAACAATTATGTGATAAGGCATTAATGCTTAACAGAAATCAAAAGTTGATAATCCCTTGGCCATTAAGGTTTGAACAAGGCCAAGATCATTGGATGTTGGTAATCATTGATATGTTCAATAATCATGCTTGGTACTGACTCAGTTTTCATAGAATTGAGTAAATATACAAAAGTAGTTGTTGAAATGTAAGAGTTATAGCTACATATTAGTTTCTTCTATTATTTTTTATAATATTTAATAAAAACTAACTGTTTTAAACCTTGTTAAGGCATGAAAGTTGTGGAACAAGTTTAAGGGCATTGCCCTTAAAAAATCTCATAAGCTTATATGGACAAAAGTTATGGTATGTACAAGCCAATATTAATAATTTTATTAATTTTACAATTGAATAATAAAGATGTTCGAATATGAAAAATCATGTACACTTGTTTTTTGTAGGTTCTACAACAAAATAATGGAGTCATGTGTGGTTATTATGTCATAAAGTTTATGAGCGAAATCATCACAAATATCAAAATTCCAATTGATGATGTGGTAATATCTTTTACCCATATACATAATTTTTTTAACATATTTGAGTTATTTTTTGTAAATAAATGAAATTACATTCTTATTTTGATTTTAAATACATGTAATTCTTTGGTTGGAACAAGACGGGCTACGACTAGGAAATTTTTGATGATTTACGAGAGGAATAGGCATAACACATGGTTCAAATTATATCATCACAAGAAGAATTAGGAGAAGATTCTGATGATCTTGAATAACATATGACAACATAACAGTAAATTTTTTAATGATTTAATTTCTCTATCTATTCCTGTGTCTGAAGTCATTTGTTTGATGGATGATTATATGTTCATGTATTTAGGGGAATGCATTGTTTTATGGACCTATTTTTGGCCCAAACTATATCTCATCTCTCTTGCCTACTTTCCTTATGACAACAATTAGCACTTTATTAATTATTTGTCTATAAATATGAAGTTATATGGAATCTTTGCTAGTATTTTTAATGCTATAATGAGCTCTAAATATGAAATTAGGTATAACTCCGATTTGTTTCTTGGTTTGTATGAGTTTTGGTGCCCATTAACGTGTTTCATACGTTTAAGGGCACCAAAACTCACACAAGCCAAGTAAGAAATCAGAGTTACACTTGATTTCATATTTAGAGTTGATTATAACATTAAAAATACTAGCAGAGATTTCAGATAACTTCATATTTATAGACAAATGATTAATAAAATGCTAATATGAGTTCGTCGAAGGGTTATATCACTCAGATGTCGCTATGGTAATCTCTTTTTGATGGTAATATTTATAATGATTTAATTTCTTCATTCGTATGTCTCTGAAGTTTAGACTACTTGTTTGATGGATGTTTACGTGCTCATGTATGTAGCGGAATGTGAATTGTTATATGGATCAACTGTTTTTTGTCTAATTTTCTTGTCATAATGCTAGTGATTCTAAATCAACCAAGCTTACTCGCATCCAATTACACTTTGACGACATTATTTTATTTGTAATTTAAGTTAACTATATGTATTGTATATACATTATTTTTTTTGTAATAAATTTAATTATCAAGTAATTAATTATATTTAAATTTTTAATTATTTGTATTGTTATTTATATTTTAGTTTTTTTATGCTATATATATTGAATAATACGAAAAATGAGAATAAAAATAAAAACAATTCATAAAATATACGTGTAAAGTCGGTTCATCACATGAACCAACTTTAACTGTAAAGTCGGTTCATGCGATAAATCGACTTTACATTTTAAGCCACTCAATTTAAAGTCGATTTTTAACCGACTTTAATGCCTATATTTGTAGTAGTGATATTTTATGTCTTCGTTTATTTTCACTACTACTATGATTATCTAACAAGTATTTATCTCTCTATTGTTTGTGTGTTTGGGACGAGTCCTTAATGAATCAATATCTCTTTAGCCTAATTGTGTATTAGGTTTTGGACTCCTTCAATGTTGTTTTACATGATTATATTATTGTGTTAGTATAATCTAAGTTTCTATCATGTATGTACAAACATACTAGATCTAGACACTAATTAGAAAGCTAATTTATTTTTTATAGTTGCATGTTTTTTTTCCTTTACATGTAGCATGCCTATAGTTTTTTTTCTTTGTATTTGCTATATTAAATTGACCAGCATGCTTCCTAATTAATTTATATTGTTTCTACGTTTTATCTACATGCGAGTTTAGTGTGAGTTTTAAGGAGTCGATATCTTCTTACATTGGAAGTGTACTAGGTATTAGACTATTTATTATGGTTTGCTATGTATATTTATTTGTATGCTATGAGAATACAATCATTATTTATCGAATATGTACCCACATATGAGTTCTTAAAATGACCAAAAATCCTTTATAACATTTTAGTATGTATAATTGTTTCACGTATTGTTGTGTGATGAATTGATCATATTGTTATGTACTTTAGTTATGTTATTTACTTAATTCACGTTTATAAAACTTATTTGGTTAAATTAGTATAGAACTCACGAAAAGATTTTATGGTTTGATATCTTCAATTCTCATCTAGGCCTTGGTTACTTATTTGAGTCAAAAAAATAATTGACTTTTGTGAAATTGTTCCTATATATGTATCGATATCTTCACATATGTTTTTTTTTATTATATATATTCCACATTTTTGAATATGCAAAAAACATATATCTTCACGTATGTTTTTTTATTATTATATATATATCACACTTTTGAATATGCAAAAAGCATATATTCATTACATTATACAAAATAAAAAATAATATACACATCATGAAAATAGTTTAAAGAGGTTATGATATAAAATTAGAAAAATGGTATTGACAATTAAGGAGAGAAAAAGGGGCGGAGAAATAAGAATCTTGTAAGAAGTGGGAGTCATATGTACAAAATAAAAGTACAAGATGCGGAGGAAGTTGAAGAAAAACTCTAGTACCAATAGTGTGTGTTAATAAGGATTGCAATGGCTACTGCTTTCAAGACGATGCACTTTACTAAATGAAGATCCAACGCACTTGAGAGTGCTATTTGTTTTGCTTTTTTGTTGTTTTTTTAGGTTAATTTTGTATTAATATTTTTTTGCTGTCTCTAACTCTACTTAGCTTTCAATAGAAAAATAAAATAAATCATTTCATCATTCTTGAAATATTATAAGATTTTAATAAAGATTTTAATAAAAATTAATTTATTATTTATAATATTTAAATTAAATTATAATCATGTTAATCTATTTTATATTATACATTATCAAATTGAATATCATTCAATGTTATTAATGTATTATTTTTATTTATAGAATTAATTTTTTAATTTTTCAAATTTATTTAACTTGTTATCTTATAATTATTATTATATATAAAATTACTAAGATAATATTTCACACCAAAAATATAAATAAAACCTTAAATAATATAAAATCTTTGAAACTTATATTTCATTTGTTAAGATTTAATGATTAATTTTTTGACTTTATTTATTTATAAATCTCAATTATTAAAACATAAAATTGAAAAAAATTGTGTAAACATTGGGGCATTATGTATCATTTTATATATATATAAGTAGAATATTTTTAAATTTATTCTATTATAAAGCCTTGATACACGAAGGCCTCATTGGAAAGCACACCCTTGTACAATAGACTGATAACAAATATCACACAAAACAGGCATATTCTTGTTATGAATATCACACACCAAGCATACATATAATATTTTGAACCAAAAAAAAAAATGCATATATATAATATAATTAATAAAATTATGATCTTATGCCTTCAAGTGATTACCCATATCTTTAACCACCTTAGTCATGAGATCAATATACTTAGTGGGGGCAGGTATATTCTTGTTATGTTTCTCATATTCAATTGCCAGTCTCACAAAGCAACCTTCATCTTTTGGAAGAGCTTGATAAATTGCCTTAAACATCTTGTATTTCTTGAAGATTTGCTCTCCTTCTAATCCAGAACAGGTCATTTTCTTGCTTTCATCATCGAACTCTACCTTCTCCTTAACTGTTTCAACTTCACCTTCTGTTTTTGTTTTAGAACAAAATAATAATATATGTCATTTTCAATACAAAATTCAGTACCGTGTAATTCTTTATTATTTCATTAGTAAATACTAAATATATTCCAAATGTTATGCAATTCATTTTTTTAAAAAAAAATTGAAATTAAGGAAAAATATTTTTTAAAAAAATTCAGAATTGTACTATAATTTTCTTTAACATGTCCACTTTATGTTGTCGATGCAAGGACAAAGCTACGTACATATGATTCAGAGTGGGCATTTGTCTAGCAACTTCGCCCAAAAATATATTAATATAAACATTTATCTTGATATTTAGGTCGATTTTATGCTTTTTAAATATAACATGTTAAAAATATAAAATTATTTCATATGAATATTATTTTATTTTGATTTTATATTGTATGCTATGCTAGGTGATATATTACCTAATTTTGAATTATGATTCTTTGAATATAATATTACTCTTTAATAATGAATTCTCATACTAATCAATTTTAATAGCGACTTCAATTAATAAGTACTTGCCTCTCTATTTTATTAGATAGAAGTGGTTTGAATTTCCAACTTAGTTAATTGCATATGCATTCTTCTAAGATTTTTTTTAACAAAAAAGAATCCTTTTTAATTTAAAATTTAATAATTACACCTTAATTCCTTTATTTTTTTACTTAATAATAAAATTTCTAAAATATAATGATTTTTTAGCAATATTAATATTCTGATATATAGTTAATATTTATTAGGAAAAATAAATATATTAATGAATATCTCACCTAGAACATATTTCCAAACCTTGATAGAGCCATGACCATGAGAATCCCAATCACCTTGTTCATGTTCAACTCCTTGTATTTTGTCATCAGAGATGCTGGGAATATGATGGGGTGTGCTCTTTAAGAAGTTATAGAATTCATCAGCTGTTGCCTTGATTTCAACTTCAGTTTCAACCTTACCCTTTAGAGCCATCACTAAGATAATATTTTAGAACAACACTACAGCTAGCTACCTAGTATGTTCTTCTAGCTATTGTGTCTAAGGCAAAGATTGAAGAATATATTATACATTTTTGCCTTGATGAATGACCCTTTTATATACAAATTTTTTCTATGAACAATTATTATATCAATAATAGTATGGCAATAGTTTCATAGCTTTTGGTAGCTAGAGAGTACTTTACTTCCTTGCTTTATTTATTAACTAGTGCATTTTAATCCTAATATTTTTATAAAAATGTGCACCTTACTGATGTTGGATAAAGTAAATCAGTTATATATGTAGGAATTCCCATACTAATCTATATGTAAAAATAATGCCTCATAACCTTGAGGTTGTGGATTCAAGTCTTGCACTCGTACTTTCATTAGTAGCATTGGCTATATCATACCTTCACATTTCAATCAGTAATATATCATGGTATCTTTGGCCAAGGATTTATGATTCAAATTTGAATCTACACATTAATTCCACACCCAAAATAGATGCGTTTGGTTTTAACTAAAAACCTAAATCGGTCATATTGTAATGTAAAAACACTATTTCATATATTGGTAGTTTTTATGTATGAGCTACATTATTAGCAATAACCATATCATTTTTCTCAAAAATCCATTTTAACAACTAAAAGAACCCTAAATTCAGAAGAAAATGTTGGAACATTATATCATTATGATAATTCTTATTCTTAAACTTAAAAGCCTGAGCAAATAAGATATTCTGGTGATATGTTAATAGTGTATCTACTTTGTTTTTATATTTTCTCTATTTTGTAACGACACATATAAATTAATGTGTATTAAATTAGAGATAAAACATTAGGGCTGATAATTTTAACATACTATTATAATACAATTTCAACCCAAGTAATATTATATGATAATTGTGGTTCATTTTGTAGTAAGATGTAAGAATTACTTTTAGCTCAATTCAAATGATACGTTGAAATTATACCAAATTTAAATACCCCAAAATGCATAATATATTTAATAAATTAATTATATATGATAGCAACTTTTTTAAAAGAAAAAACTTAATATGATATTTCACATGAAAAAAATATCTATCATTGTTAGCATTAAATTAATATGCTTTAAATTAAAGATAAAGCATTATGTGTGATAATTTTTACTTAATATAACATAATAATACAATTTGAGCAAAAATGATATCACATGCTAATGTTAAAATATACGACTTATTTAATAAATTTAACATTATAATCTAAATAACTTGATATAATTTATATATTATTAACTGGAAAATTAATATAGTAAGATATTTGTTTGCATAAAATAATATATTTGGCATACTTTTTTATGAGCTTATTACCTTGAAATTGGCACAAACATGTTTATTTTGAATTAACGTGTTTTTTTAATAAACAGAAAAGATTGATATGAAAACTCATAAATTATTTTGACATGATAACTCATAAATTATTTTGTTATGACAACTCATAAATTATTTTAGTCGGCATCTCTCAATCCACCGACTGCCATTATCCAGTCTGTCACCACGTATTTTGCTGAGCTTACAATTTATTTTGATTGAAATGACAATTTGATATAAATAATTTAATTAAAATTATATCCATGAATTTGGTACATGAGAAATAAAAATCTAAAATTATACTGCTTGTATAATGCGATAATAAATTTTGTAATCCAATTTTTATAAGAAAAATATATTTGCAACTTCCAATAATATGTTGAAAAAAAATCAATATTATGCTGTTCACAACAATGAGGAATGGGAGGAAGATGGGTAATCTATATTATACATAAAAATTTAAATTATATTTAAAAAATTTGAAAAAAATATCCTTAATTTTTAAACTTAAAAGACATATATATCCTTTGTATTTTATTTTAAATTTTTTAAAAATTTAAAATTAAGAATATTAAGTAAAAATATTTTTATAATATTAAATATTACAATTTTTTAATAGAATATACCAAAGAGTTTAATATTAACTTAAAAATATTTATCATGTGTTAAATACTATTCTAAAAATCAAGGAGTTTAATTTATAACACTTGTAATTAATATTGGTAGATAGGGTTACACCTTCTATTTGATAAGACATAAATATTTAATCACTTCAACTATTTAAAGTATATTTTTATATTCTATTTAGATATATAAATGATTAAAAATTATTCTAAATGATCTCACAAAAATCATCTATGATATCTTTTGGTGAGGGAAAAAAGATAAGCTTAAATTGATTCAAGTTTCTTAGAGGAACTATTATTACTCTTTTCGAAGAAATGGATATTTATTTGTTGGATCTTAAGTCTCTTAAATAAGACTTAATTAAGAAAGTTTGTCTTAAAGGTTATTATAGTGAACTCTAGCATTATACTTTATTTAAGTCGATGTTTGGGTAGAGAAGAAGCATAACACAAAATCAAAGAACAAAATGCAAGGAATGCATAATACGACATTGAGAAAATGTGCACAAAACTTGTCGTCTTGCCTTTTATCGATAAGATTGAGATAACCATATGATAGGTGCTGAAAAAGCACTAAAATTATCATGATTTTATGCACATTAATTGATTAATATATATATATATATATATATATATATATATATATATATATATGTTTTATCATATATTTATATAAATTTGTCTTTTTTGGAATCACGGGTATTTTTATTGTTTTTAGGTATTTTGGATTAAAAACGTAACTTAAAGACTCAAAAAAGAATACTGGAAGCAATACATCACAAATATATTAATAAATAAATGGGAAAGGTCAACAAATATAGAAAAATTGGACAAAATGGGTCAAAAATGTCAAAAAAGATAAAATCGCGCCGCACTTCAGTTGCCAAGCTCCGCTTAGATCGCCCAGTATAAGAAGATGTACCACGTCCGTGCGCATCGGTCGCGCCAGTCAGTTCCGCGCGCGCTGCCATTTCGCCCCATTTTCGCTAGCGATTCTTATGACGTCATCAATGACATCAGCAATTACACTCCGCGTTTTCACAATTTTTTAACATTTTTTCCCCTACTTTTTCTCTCCATCCTCAACTATAAATACCCCCTTCTCTTCACTTCTAACCACACCTCAAAACACATTCTCTTCTCTCTTTCTTTCTCTCTTTTCTTAGATTTTTTAGTTTTTCTTAGTTTTTAGCTTTTCTTAGTTAATTTCTCTTAGTTTTAGAGTTCTTCCCTTTTTGGGAAGAACTAGTTATGTTTTGTAATTTATTAGCTTTTTGATTCAATAAATGAGAGTGCAAATTCCGCTTGGAGGTTTTCCAGAAACGGGAATAGCATCGAAGTTCTGTAAGGATTTTATTTTCTTTACAGTTATTTTTTATGCTTGATTCTTACATGTTATATTTAATTTGTCTGTGATTAAATTTAACTCTGCTGGCTGTTTATAAACATGATGTAATAATAACGTTGTTATGCTTGCAAAATATTAAATAGGTAAAAATCTCTAAAATGAATTGATTTTATTTTTATTCAAGATTTTATATTAAGAATGTTAGAGAGAAATATATTATTTTTCATTACAAACTTAAATCTGAAAATTAGATTTTAAGGTTTAGTTATCCGGTCTAATTTAGAGTAATGCTCTTTTATTTGTTGGTACAATCGCCCGGTAGTTAGAGTGAAGCTCTATTTCAAAAGTTTTTATAAGAATTATTATCTAAAAATGTATTGACAACATATTTTCAGTAGTGGTTTTAAAACTTGAAAGTTAGTACTCGGATAATTAAATTCTTAGATTTAATTTAGACACCTTGAATAAAGTTTAAACTGTCTAACCCCACCAAAGGTGACATTTAAATAGTTCATTTTCAATCTCTTAGAAAAAGAAATTAATTTAATTAACCAAATTAATTACCAACCCCACTCATAGGTGTTAATTGATTTGTTTAGTTAACAAAGAATATCTAACCCTACCAAAGGTGGTATTCATATAAAAAAAAGAGAATTAATAAATATCAATTCATATCTTTAATAACCTAAATAATATGAGCAAACATAATTAACTTAGTTATTATATCCATAAATACTCCACTGTTATAAATAATAAAATTTGCATAAATATTTATTGAATCTATGTTTATTTTTATTTTATTAGGTAAAAAAACATAAAACCCAAAATATCGTGACATGATGTTTAGGATTTAATTTCGTTTTTAAAAGTTTGAATAATAAATTAAAAACCACATATATTCCTTCCTTAGATCGACCTTGGGAGTATACTTATCATTTTCTACGAAATGATTCGTGCACTTGCGAGAGTTTTATAAATAGATAAAACCAAAGTATCGACAGGATCGGCGATGTCGGTTCTGCCTGATCAAGTTTTTGGCACCGTTGTCGGGGATGGTATCAAGTTTTTGGCGCCGTTACCAGGGAAGGAATATCATTTTTAAATTATTTATCAAATTTTTAAAAACTTTTTGTGTTGTAAATAATTGTGATTTTTATTTAAAAAAATAAAAAAAAAATTTGTTGTTTGTGAAAAGTAAAAAAAAAAATTTCAAATTTCAATTTCATAATAAATAAAAAAAATTAAAATTTTAAATTTCATAAAAAATTATAGCATGAATAATAAAATAATTTTGAAATTTGAAATTTGAAGTAAAAAAAGTAAATAAATAAAAAAAATAAAAATAAATAAATAAATAAATAAAATAAATAAATAAAAAATAAATAAAAAATTTACTTTCAATTTTTTTTCTTTTTTTTCTTTTATCTTTTTCAATTATTTTTTTAATTATTTTTTTTATTTTATTTTTTTCCATATTTGTTGACCTTTCTCCATTTATTTATTAATATATTTGTGATGTATTGCTTCCAGTATTCTTTTTTGAGTCTTTAAGTTACGTTTTTAAGCCAAAATACCTGAAAAACAATAAAAATACCTGTGATTCCGAAAATACAAATTTATATAAATATATGATAAAACATATAAATATATATATTTTTAATCAATTAATGTGCATAAAATCATGGTAATTTTAGTGCTTTTTGAACACTCGTCACCATATCAACAAGAAAATTTGTTATGTCTCGTTGCATGCCATATCAAAAAACAAAAGATCTAGTGGCACTTGTGTTATCTTTTAAGTACTCAATAGTTTCAGTGTGGCTACATATTGATGTGAAAGATTCCATTTTATGCAAAGTGTTTGTCTCAACACTGCAGGACAACGTTCAAAAGTGATTCAATAATCCCCCTAGGAGTATTTCAAGTTTGGAAGAATTGGTAAAAGTGTTCATCATTCAATATGTGAGCAACAAACCCATAAAATAATAGGATCTAAGAGTTACATGAAGAGATTTAAAATGGATAAATAAAAAAGTTTGAGGTGACCTAGCTCCATTGCCATAGAGGCATTCCTAAAAGGAGTTATCAAAAACTCTTGACCGTTTGTAGAGCTAACTAAAACGACACCAAGATCTTTATAGGCTACGTATTTGGAAGCCCTAAAATTTCTAAACTTGGAAAGGGAATTAATAAAAAAACCCCATATTGAAAAGAATCATAAAGAAAAGAGAGATATAAAGGAGGTGAAGTAAATGATCCATAATTAAGAGAGACCTATTCAACCTCTTTTTACTTGAAGGATACGGAAAATTAGATGGACAGACATGTGGGGAAGATCTTTATCACCATTTTGAGGACCACCAATCCATGTGTCTTTGGGTGAGGTAGTCCAAAGCATGGAAGGAAATGATCAGGTTAAGTAACCACCTCAGATGAGGACCCTAAATATAGACCATAGAAGATACTACTCATTCATAAAGACACAAGGCATTTAACGAGTTATTGTAGGCACCTCAAGCCTGAAATTGAATAACTACTATCTAAAGGCCACATGAGAGAAATTTTCAATGAAGACCCTATCAAGGAAAGGAGGATAAGCTTATTGCATAATAGGGGAAATCAACCCAAACATCCTTTGGCTGGGGAGGCATAGACTAGAGATGTTGACAAAAATGTGAGAATTGTCCACACTATTCATAGAGGGCCTAATATTTTTGGCCTATCGTCAAATTCATGAAAGTGACATGCCAGAGAAGAACAGAGTATTCCACACCTTGTATATAACATTGAACAAGGACCTAACCATCCCATTATCTTTGATAAGGATGAGATACTCCGTATGCATGACTACCTTTGGGTTATCACAACCCAAGTAGCCAACTGCAAAAATAATCAAAGTGTTAATGGACAATGGTAGCTCCTTGGATTCATATATCTCATTACATTGTGAGAAATGAGAGTTCAACTACCTAAAATCACTAGAAAGGAATTACCTATGGTGGGTTTCAATAGGTGTATAATAATGTTGATAGGTGTTATAAGGCTCATAGTATCATTACTAGGGCCAACTGTATTAACAAACTTTATGGTATTAAATATTCCACCTCTATGGAACATTATCTTAGGAAGACCATGGTTACATAGACTTCAGGTCATACCTTCTACCCTATATCAGGTGATTAGGTATCCCACAACATCAGGGATAGAAACTATAAGAGGCAATTTATAAAGGGTTAGGAGTTTCTATGTCTCAACCTTCAAAGGAATACGAACTCAATAGCAATCAAAGATCAAGAAACCTATAATGATGCTTATTTTTATGTTGATAATCTAGTTATCTCACATGGATTCAAAATAAATGAAAGTGACAAATGCATTTATTATAAATTAGAAGATAACATTTGCACTATTATATGTTTATATATGGATGACATGCTTATTTTTGGATCAAATATTCATGTTGTGAATAATGTGAAAACTTTGTTAAGTGTTAACTTTGATATGAAAGATCTCGGAGAAGCGAGTGTAATCCTTGGTATAAAGATTACTAGGTCTGAAAAGGGAATTTCTCTAGATCAATCTCATTACATTAAGAACCTTTGCATAATATTGATGCTTTAGAATATACTAGAGTAACTCATAGTTTTGAACTCTATTTCTAACAATCATTACACACACAACCTTTCCAAGGTGTAGTTCAAAAATCTCGTGCTTTATGTTCATGCACGTGTATCTCAATATAGTGAATGCTCTAGTAAATTTTGTCCAAAAAAATTCCATAGGAAGCGATCACACTTCCACATTCACATAGGTGAGTCTATCAAGAGCACTCTTGTAGCTATGTACTCCACTCCACATAGAGTATAGAACTCATTAAGAGTTTAACAATTAACTCGTCCTTTTCTATCACTTCAGGACTTCATGCTTCTAACAATATAGAATGAGATTTCAAAATAGCATGATTCATCTCATATCACTTCATGACTTGTTATTCCTCTTTGAACTTATTTTTTGGGATTTCCAGTCTATAAGTTGGGTTACCATTATGAGTGACTCTTTATTCTAAGGGCATTAGTCACATTCCTTTTGAGGTTTTGAAAACCTTCTCTCTCGGTAATCCTTTCATCAAAAGATCTACTAAATTTTCATCAGAACGTACATGATCCACTCTTACAGCTCCTGTAGAGAGAAATTCTCTAACAATACTATACTTACGACGTATCTGTCGTCTCTTTCCATTGTAGTAACGATTCTGAATCTTTGCAATAGTCGCGATACTATCGTAGTGGATCAAGACATCTGGTATCGGTCTTTCCCATAAAGGGATCTCAACTAACAAACTTCTTAACCAACCTGCTTCTTCACTAGCAGTGGCTAGTGCTATCATTTCAGACTCCATTGTAGATTGAGCCAATATTGTCTATTTCCTAGACTTCTAAGAAATAGCTCCACCATCTATGTTAAATATATAACCACTAGTTACTTTGAAGTCTTATGATAAAGTGTTCCAATCAACATCAATGTATCCTTCTAGAACAGTGGGAAACTTTTTATAATGTAATCCAAGGTACATAGTTCTCTTAAGGTATCTCATAACCCTTTCAATAGCATTCCAATGTTTTACACTAGGTCTACTGGTAAACCTATATAGTATTCCCACAACATAAGCTATGTCCGATCTATTGAAATCACTAGCATAACGTAAGCTACCAATGATGCTTACATACTTAGTTTGTCTAACACCATCTCCAGTGTTCTTGAATAACTTTACACTAGGATTATAAGGAGTACATGCAAGTTTGTCGATAGACACCTTTTGCCTATCTACAATCTTATACTTTTAATTGATCGATTGCTCGATGAAAAACTACTTTTATATAAAATTCAAGTGGGGGATTGTTGAAAAAAGTGAATGTTTATAAAAACTAGTAAAGCCAAGTTTTTTCCTTGTACCACATTTCTTTTTTACATCACTTAGAAGATATATAAATAGAATAGAGTTGGCTATTGGGTTTAGGCCCCAAGGGGTACCCACTTTTGTGGAAGGGGAGAGGACCTAGGCAAATGTGATACCACACACGCGCGCACGCATCGCCGCCGCCGTCTGTTCGACCGACCAGTCGGGCCATGCCGTGCTGAGCCGAGCCGAGCTGAATCCGAGTGCGTGTGTGTGAGGTGGCATTTTATTTTTTGAAATTTTTTTAAAATACTTTTCACTCAGAAAATGGTTGTTACATTTTTTCTCAAAAAAATAGCTGTTATTTTCTTTTACTTAGAATATGATCGTTGTTTTCTTTTACTCAGAATATGATCGTTGTTTTCTTTTACTCAGTATATAACTGTTAAATGGCAATTACTCTTCTTTACTCAGAAAATGGCCGTTACTATTCTTTACTCAGAAAAATGGTTGTTACGCTCTCCATCCCCAGATATTACCGTTATTATCATAATGGTCACACGGTTTATAAAACCTATAAATAGAGGACCTCGGTTCTCAGTTTCTACACAACAATCTAAAACACATCTTACTAAGATAAAAATTCTCTCAAAAAGAAAAAAAGAAGAAGTTCCTACATTATTTTTTCAATTTCCCGAGCAATAAAATTTTATAGGTGTAATATTTCGGTCTTCATCAGTGTAGTGCAGTTCCGAGATAGAAAAATAAAGATTCTAGGTTGTTTTATCCTAAAGACGACGATGATGTATTTGTTTGCATAAATTTGGGTAAAATCGTGAAACGTCTTAAAGAAAGCGACCTAGTCTGTGACTCAACCCAAGCAGTACATTTCAGATTATCGGTAATATTGTTCCAACACTGTTTTGATGTACTTGTATCAACATTATTCTATTTACATAAATTTTCTTTATTAATTTTATAAGGTGTATTTTATTAATAGATTTTATAATCCTAAAATATTAATCTTAAGATAATAATAATGATAAATTTTATACTAATATCATATTTAAATAACATGAGATAATATATCTAATATAGCATTATGTTTAAAAAATAATGAGAGGCGAAGAAAATTGAAAGAATGTCATCCGTAGAAAATCTACATGGTACCATGAATAGTAACCCTACCACTCTCTAGAAGACGTAGCCTTTCAATATCTTACTCTGTCATCATTCTAGTATATTTATTTTCAGGCTTTAATTTTACACGTTTATAATTCCTCAATTTATTTTATAAATTTATAACTCCGAACAATTGTGAGTGTTAAGTATCAAGCAAACTATTTGATAGAAATTCAAGAACTTAGGTTAAAATATATATTTCTTTAACTCTCATATTATGTTATAAATTATTAAAAAATTAAATATATCAAAAATTTAAATTATTAAAAAAATATAAATATTATTTTTATATATCTATCATATTAATTTAAAAATAACATTAAATGTACCTCTAAAACCAGCTTGAGACTACTTTGAGTTTCACACATTTCTCACACGTTTGAATTTTTAGCCAACTTGATGTGAGTTTATTTTGCACATCAATAAAATCAAACAGAATTGAGAATGAAATTTTTTTGAATACATTTTTAGTCTAATTGCTACTAGTTTATTTTTTAATATATTTTTTGAAATGTTTTTGAATATAATTATTTTTGAATATACATTAAATGCACCTCCTATAATATCTCGTATAGTTTCTCTATTCTTTTGTTTCCAATTTTCTATTGAGATTTTATATAATATTCTAGGTAATTTTTGAAAAAACATATCTTTATAAGTTGTTTGTATAGAGGGTGATAATTTATGATAATACATTTTATATTCACAAATAAAAGAATCTATGTAACACATGTTACAAATTTTCATATTTGTTAGATGTCATTTAGCTTCATTGATTTCATTTTCACTAGATTCAGTGATAATCCTTCCTTTATCTTCTCTAATAAATTCTTTGTATATTTCATTTATTATTGTATCCAAGTATTCTTTTCCTGTGGAAGCATTTCCTTTCATTAATAAATGTTGTTGATCTATTAAGTTTGAAAATAAAACTTTAACATTTCTTGTCATTTTATGTGCTATAAGCACTCTACAGATTGAAGGATTTGCTTGGGTAGTTTGAGAAATTTGTATGATCACACTCATTCCTCTAGCCCATTCATCTAAGAATTTTTTCTTATCTCTTATACAATCTAAATCTAGAAGTTCAAATTTATAATTATCATGGAGTTTGAACTCTGGTGGGATACTACCTCTAGTTCCCCAATACAACCTTTCCTCTATTTTAGGTGGTTGTCTTCTTCTATCTATAGTATCAAATTGTTCTGATTTTTACCTATTTTTTTCTCCCTTATGTGGGTCAGATGTTCCTTCTTGGTAAGGGACCGGTGATGAAATTGGTTTCATATGACCTTTTGAGGTCATGTTTTTTGGTTCAGAATCAATTTCACTAATTATTGTCATATCAACCTCTTCTTTGTTAGTACAAAGTTTTCTATTATAATGTTCTTCTATTTCTTCATTAGTTAGTGTGAATAAATTGACGAATGTTTCTATATATCTATTTTCAAGGTCCATGAATTTTCTTTCTAATTATTTTCTATATTCCATTAAATTGGAATTATCTCTTTATTCTTAGATTATTCCTCATTTTTCCTTTTCTCATTTTTAGGAATCAAAGAATCTGATCTCCTTGGCGGTTCTTCCTTTAATCTTTCTAAGGGATCATATTTATAACCTATTATTTCATTATTCTTATGTATGTTGTCTACATCTTTTCTTAGTTCTGAAAATTCCTTGTGCATATTTTGTTGTAGTTTATTATAACCACATTTCTTTATTTCCTTTAGTAATTCTTTTTGTATATCTATTATTTTCTATAAATATTTTGTGTTTGATCCTTGGACTAAATCAATTTCCTCTATTAATAATGGTACAGTTTCAAATAATATTGCTTGATGTTTTGTTACACCTATTAGGCTTTCATTTACTTCTAAATACATATTTTTATTTTATCTCTAAACATTATTTTTTCCTAATATGAAATCATGAACTAATGTTTTCATTATTTTAACTTCATTTTCTAGTTTTTTAACTTCTTCTTGGTTAGAAGTTACTCCTTCATGGTTTATAAAAGTAAATCTTGGTATACTATTAGTTTTAACAACATTACTATTTCTTCATGTTATTAAGGGCTTTTTTCTTTAATATCTAATTTTCATTCTTCTAATATTTAAAAATCTATTAGTATTTCTGGTTTTATTATTTGTCTAAGTTCCTTAAAAGTTTTGTCTATTTCTATAAATTCATTTTGTCCATATATTGAATTATTATGACTATTTGTTAAAGAATATGCTACTAGATAGTGTATTGAAAATGAATGATTTTCTTCTTTCATTAAATTTCCTCTTTCAAATTTATAAGCTAGACTTAATACTTAATTTAGATTTTATCATGTATATTTATAGCAAATCTAGGATATGTTATAAAGTTTAACTTTTGTATCCTAAATTACCATGAATCATTCCTAATATGACATCTTGCCTATTTATCATTCTGTTATTTAATAATGTTATTTTTATTGGTATATCTATTCCTTCTATAAAATGAGTTTTTTTTAATATTTGAATTCCTCCTAAATGGATATATCTATTTTTTTTCTTTATCTTTATGAGGAATTTTTGATAGCTTGTTTAATATAGTTTTATTATCAATTAATGGTATATTATATCTCTCTTTTGCATCTGTAATATTAATACTAATTTCTTTATTATTTATACCATAATAGATTATATTTTTTCTAGGGAATAATTTTCTTAATAAAAATGATAGGTTTTTAAATTCATCCCCTTCTTTAAGATTTAATTTTGTTTTTTGAATATTTTCAAATTTCTTTTTACTTATTACCATTTCTTGTGAAAAACATCCATAGATATCTTTTGTTTCTATGTCTATTATTTCTTAATTTATTTTTTCTTCTTCCATTTTGGGATGTTTTGTTTTTTAATTAAACTTTAATGATATTTTTGATAACTGTTAGATTTAACCTCCGTTATGTTTTTAAAGATATATTTGATTTTTTTTAAACTATAGGGATATTTTTGAAGATTTCTTAAACCTTGAGGGTATTTATGATCTTTTTCCCAAAAGGAAGTTTTACAAAAGAAAATATATAGTAATTAATCGTATAAATTTATAATTATGTGATTAAAATATTCATAAATATTAATTTTTTATATTAAAATAAAAATTTTAGTTATATAACTATAAATTTATGCTCTTTAAATGTATAAATTTTAAAAATTAAGTGAATTATATATTTTTTATAAAAATTATTTAATTAGATTATCTAAATAATATATTTTAATAATATTTAAGGTAATTTTTTCTTTAAAAAAAATTCAAAGAAAAAACAAATTGTTTTTTTATTACAAAGGTAATCCAACTTATACATAAAGGCAATGTGAATATTTTATAATTAAATTGAGAGTTTTTGCCCGCTCAAATGATGATCATTAAAAGAAAAAATAGAAAATTAGTTAGCTTTGCTTTTTTTTTTAACATTATAAACATTCATTTTAAATATGATAAATGGAGATTGAGAATTAAATATTTGATTTTTATCATTGTCTATTATTCTCGTATACCATAAGATCTTGAAAATGTAATAGCCTAAAAATTGGAAAATGATTAAAGTTGTATACGTCATTGCAACATAATTTTTGGATTCAATATATTATTTTTTAAAAAAAATATTTAACTTAATAATAACAAAATAAATGGTTATCAAATGTAAAAATTCTTAAAAAGTAAAGATATTTTAATCATAAAAAATTAATTAAAGCGATGTTAATTTATATTCATATTTACTTATAAATTTCACATTAATATTATTCTTAAATAATTTTAGACAATAAATCTAACATCCATCTCAAAGTGAATCTTTGTTTTTTATAAAACTCTTTATATTAATAACATATTTTATTTCATTTTTTTTAGGATCAAGTTAAAGGTTATTTAAAATCAATAAAAATAATAGATTTTTTAATCTTATAATATTAACTCTAAGATTAATTTTGATCTCTAATAAAAATCATCATTTTATATTTTTAACTTATTTTATTCTATTTATATAAATTTT
Source organism: Hippophae gyantsensis (assembly GCA_030763125.1). Lineage (NCBI taxonomy): Eukaryota > Viridiplantae > Streptophyta > Magnoliopsida > Rosales > Elaeagnaceae > Hippophae > Hippophae gyantsensis. Next base: position 17,867,578 of record CM061029.1, on the reverse strand, counting down.
TTTATTAATTTTATAAGGTATATTTTATTATTTATTTTATAAATAAAATCTAAGATTTTTGATTTAATCAATAAATATATAAGTAAATAAAAATAATAGATTTTATAATCACAAAATGTTAATAACCATAAATTTTATATTAATATCATAATTAAATAATATAAGATAATATATCTAATATAGCATTTATGTTAAAAAAATGACGAGAGGTGATGAAAATTGAAAGAATGTCAACCGTAGAAAATCTATATGCTACCATGAATAGTAACCCTACCACTAGCCTTTCAATATGTATTTTCATGCTTTAATTTTACACGTTTATAATTCCTCAATTTATTTTATAAATTTATAACTCTGGACAAGTGTGAATGTTAAGTATCAAGCAAACTAAATAATTTATAGAAATATAGATTTTTTTTAATTATGGTATTATGTTATAAATTATTAAAAAATTAAATATATAAAAAATTTAAGTTATTTAAAAAATATATAAATATATATCATATTAATTTAAAAATAACATTAAATACACCTCATTAAATGCACCTCTAAAACCACTTTGAGTTTCACACATTTCTTACACGTTTGAATTTTTAGACAACTTGATGTTAGTTTATTTTGCACATCAATAAAAACAAAGAGAATTGAGAATGAAATTTTTTTGAATATATTTTTAGCCTACTTGCTATTAGTTTATTTTATACGTAATAAAATAAAGGATAATTGAGAAAGACAAAAAGCATGTGCTTATAAACGTGTCATCTTTCCAATACTAATTAATTTTATAAAAATATTACAAATTTTTAACTATTTTAATTTTATGTATATTATGTAATTTAAATAAAAAAAATTGATATTTTTAAAGAAAAAAAAACCAATACCAAACTAATTTAAAATTTATAATCATAATTTATCAATTAAATATTTTTACAAATATAAAATTTATTTTAACAATAGCAAAAACAGCTTTAGTATTCCACATAATGTGTATGAAATCATCCATTATCTGTCACCTCAATTTTAACTTATTAGATCAATTAACTCACATTTTTTCTTTTATAGATAACCAATGAGAAAAATCAAATAACATATTTATATTATCTTGATATTTAAAAATAATAATATAACGAAATATGACTTCATTACTCATGGTTTTGCCTATAAATACACACGCCTACAACTAACACCCACATCACACTAATCCATTGGAGCAATATTTAAGTAAAAGAGTGTAAGAAAAACATCAATATGTCTGCCGAACAAGAAATTGTGAGACCATTAGCTAATTTCCCACCTGATATCTGGGGTGATCAGTTCCTCAACTTTAGTTTCGATGAAAAGGTCAAAAAGCAAGCCAGTTAGAGTTGTCCAAATTAAAGCCATATTTTATATACACTTAAACTGTTACTAAATTTTTTTCACATTCAAAGTTTTAGTCTTTTTAATATTTTTTTTTCCTTATGATCATATCATTTCTATTACTTTTTTTTTTAATTTCACCGTTGATTTCCTTAATTTTTTTCCATTCAATTTAATCATTTTAGTTTTTATTTTTTACATCTTGGTGCGGCCCTTACATTAATTTTATATTATTGAAGTTTAATTTTAAATTATTCTTAAATTTTACACTAAATATGTGAAAATCAAAGTAATAAAGAGAGACCAAAAATTATAAGAAAGAAGTGAGAGACCAAAGTATAAAAAAAAAGAATCAAATTATAAGAAAAATAAGGAGACAAAAGAATAAAAACTAAAAAATAAAGTGAAAAAAATATTATGAAAAAATAATAATAGAAGTGGAGTTTAGAATGAAAAATTTAAGTAATTGCATGTCATTATAAACAATTATATAGGTTAAAGTGCATTATTGGTCTTAAAATTTTAACTAAATTTTCATATAATTATCCAAATTTTTAAAATATATAATTTGATCTCAAATCTTTAAAATTTTCGATATGTGAACTTTTAAATCTTACATTTTAGTCCCCAAACTTTTAAAATCACACATAAATCATAACTTAATTACTAAAGTACATATTTGTGAATCATAATTTAGAATCTATATATGAAGTTTTAAATGTTTGGGGATTATATCGTAATATTTAAAAATTCTGGCATCTATGTGTAAAGTTTTAATGTTTGAGGACCAAATCTTAAGTTTTAAAAGTTTAGAACTCATGTGTAAATATAGTTAAAGTTTGAGACTAATGATACACTTTATTATACTATATAAAACTATTAATATTATCTTGATTTTTTTATATTTTTTATTTACAATTTATTTTATTTTATTTTACATGATTAGTTTTTTAAGTTATTTTGTTTATGTGATTTTTACATTTTGGTTACTCAGTTTTTACAAGGGGCTTATTAATAATTTAGTATTTGAAATTTAAACATTTTGGTCATAATTTATTCAAAATTATGTGTTTAAAGTATCTTTATTTTAACAACCAAATAATTTGAATGATTTTAGTGAAAATTAAGGTACGTACAAGCGACCCATACAAAATGATTTATTAAGATAATTTTTTATTTTTATATGATTATTTATGTGATTTTTAATTAATTTAAAATACACTGAATGCATGTGTATGTAAAATTGGTAGGTTTACGAGCGTGGACAAAAGGAAATTGATAAATTGAAGAAAGAGGTGAAGGAAGATATATTGATAATTTATGCAGATGAGGCCTTAAAACAAATGAAATTAATCGATGAGGTTCAACGTCTTGGTGTAGCACACCATTTTGAGAAAGAGATAGAACAAACTTTGAACCACATTTATAATTTCTATCCTTATTATGAAGATGATAATCTTTACAATGTTTCTATTTGTTTTCGATTGTTGAGACAACAAGGCTTTAGAGTTTCCTCTGGTACGTACTAATTAGTTAAGCCTCAAAATCATAATCATGCTATTAACTCTGTATCTCATAATTTATTATAAGTGTATTCAAAATAAATTAAAAAATTAAAAAAAAAATAATACTCTTAAAATTTATAACTATAAAATAAAATCTTAATATATTTAATATAAAACGGATAGATTGTTTAATTAGTAACCAATTATAAATATTTTTTATTTTAAATGAAAATAAGTTTCAAACTTTTTAACTTAATTTTAAATTATCAAAACATTTTTTTCTTTTATTTATTTTTTTCAATTTTCAAAACTTACCCAATGGAAGTTCAAATCCTATTTTCAAGACATTATTTACATAGATCATGGACATAATTTGCCTATTTCTCTATCACTGTTTTCAAGAAAATGTAATTATAATTGAGAAAATAAAAAGCAAAAATTCAGTAAAAAAATATAAAACAAAAACACATAACACAAAACATAATTTTACAAAACTAATTTAATAAATGAATTAAAAAAATTAAAAATATAAAACAATGACAAAATGAGCTCTAAATAGTTCGTATAAGTCAATTTTAACTTTAATAGGAACTAAACATCTAAGGGTAAGGGGCGAAGTGAAGAGGAATTGGGTGGGCCATAATTCCCTTACCTCAATACATATTATTTGTACATTTTATGGAAATAAAATAAACATGTTGCATATATGGTAATGAAATAATTTCCATAAAATAAACATGTGGCTTATATGGTAATGAAATTATTTCTATTTCTATGTAACCCAATAATATATTTCAATTCAGTTAAGTTTTTTTAAATATTTATTTATATATTTTTTAATTTCCCCACTAAGAATTGTATCATACAAGTTCAATATGGAATTAATATTTGATGAATGATATGCAAGCAGAAATATTTAACAAATTTCAAGATGAAAATAAAAAGTTCAAGAATTGTTTGGTGGAAGATGTACCTGGAATGCTAAGCTTATATGAAGCTTCTCAACTTAGAATTCGAGAAGAAGATATATTAGATGAAGCCCTTGTTTTTACAAAAAAACAACTTGAGTACATAATATCCTCATCCTCTATGAGTAATAGTGTTTTGACAGATATAATAAGACACTCCTTGAGTCAGGACCTTCGAAAAGGCATAGAAAAGTTGGAGGCCAAATATTATATGTCCATTTACCAAGATATAGCCTCCCATAACGAAACTTTACTTAAGCTTGCAAAGCTGGATTTCAATCTTTCTCAAACATTATACAAGAAGGAGCTAAGTGATTTGACAAGGTATGTTATTCAATGTAAAAAATGCAGTCTAACTTACTTTGCTTTAACAAAAGTTTATATTAATTTCATAAATATTAGGTGGGTAACATAAATATAAAAAGAGTAACAAAAATCTATAACTTTTATAAAACTTGATGCGGCATAAATATATTATATTTATAAAATGAGTTTTTACAATATTTTTTTATAAAGATATTAAATTTGTACTGTCTCATCTAATACATATCATTCTAAAATACATTTTTGTGAAAGGTAATAAATTTGGATCAACATACATTCTTATTTATTTATAGCTTATAATTACATTGTTTTTTGTTCTTTAATTAATTACATTGCTTTTGATGTTCTCTATCTTACATAAAAAAACATTAAGAATACCCTTGAATTAATTATGTATAAATAACTCGTTAAGATGCCCAAATATGCAAAAGATAGGTTAGAATCCCATCTCAATTATTTATAAAAATTAATAAGTATGAGTTGTGTATCCTAAAGTATATTGTATGCATAGATAAAAATGAGAAAATAACAATTTTAAAGAAAAAATTCTCTAGTATTTTAGTTTTAAAAAGACAACTAAGAGAGCACAAAAAAGCGATCTGATGATAAATAGTTTTGGATACTTGAATTTTATTTAGTTATAACATTTCTATAAAATTGTTAAATCTATTGTTATTGATATTATCCCTACTTTGTTGATAAAAGTATTACACGATATTTTTTTTATCAGAAAAAGGGTAATTCAAATCACACATTTAATGAAGGTATACTTTAATCTCCTACATATTAGATGTATTAGCACAAATTCATTATCTTTACAAAAATGGTTACACAAATTTCTTTTATAAAGGTAATAAACTTATGCTATCCCATTTTCGCAAAAAAATGAGACAACACAAGTTTATTATTTTTACAAAATTGACTTATGTAACCTTTTTATTGAGGTAGTGGACTTGTGATATCTGACCTATTAAGTATGAGTTTAAAATATATTTTCGTTAAATGTAACATACTTAAACGATTTTTCGTCCTTTTTTTATTTTTCAAAGTTAATTTATTATTTAGACAAAGTATTATTTTTTAGAATCTAGCTATAAGTATTATAAAATATACGATTTTAAAAGCTTTACTCAATAGGTAAAAAAAATCATGATTATTATAATATTGTCTTCAATCAACGTTACATTTACAAATTTTATTAATGACATCCCATCAAAGCGTCTTTTTATTTTGCAAAGATTTCACTTTTTGTATTTTTTTATCTATTTGATTTATAATTTATTCTTAGGGTAACTTGTTTCTTTTTTACAAGACTTTAAGCAACATAAACTCAAAAAGCCAAAATAATTGGAAAAAAAGACTCATGATTTTTATAAGATCTATGATAATATTTTCTTTAATAAATATGATATTTAAATTTTTATTACCAACATTAATGGTTGTGAATATTTTGATGAATATCTTTTAGCAAATTGATGAAAAATTATTGTTTGAGATTCATTTAAGTACTCACTTTTTAGTAAAAGTACAATTTTTTTAACATATCTCTACACACTTTCACTGGGAAAAGAACAATGCATGTGTTTATACAAATGGGAAATTTTGTGTTTGTATAGAGAATAGTTTTCAATGGAAAAGAGAAAAGGAGTGAAATTAATTAATTAAAAGGGAACTTAGTATTTCAATAGACAGTGAAATGATTTAATTAAATATTAATAAATTATCTCAATAATTTGAATGTAGAAAGAGATCTAAATTTTTATACGTTTGAAGAAAGAAATTGCAAAACTCATTTTTCAAAATAAATATTAGGTTTAATTGCATAACATAATTACTTTATAGATAAGTTTTCATTTTTAACTTTTTTTTACATGTAGTGTACGTATGTATCTTTTTCATATAATGTACAAAACATTTATTTTTTAAGTATTCAAAAATAAACATTTTTTTATATATAATGCAAAAAAACATGTTTTTTAGAGGTTGAAAATCAAAATTATTTAAATAACTTAGTTGGATGATAAATATTGTTATTGATGAATAACTAGTATATGGCAGGTGGTGGAAAGAGTTGGGACTAATGAAAAAGCTAACATTTGCAAGAGATAGACTTGTAGAGTCGTACTTTTTTTCTGTGGTGATGTTTCCTGAGGCCGAGTACTCAAAATCCAGAAGTCTACTAACTAAGGAATACACATTTCTTACATTTATTGATGATATATATGATGCTTATGGAACAATTGGAGAACTCATGCTTTTTACGGATGCAATAGAAACGTTGAGTTTTCAATCTTTCTCTCTACTTATTTACTAGTAAAATTCGCATGCTAAACAATTGAATATATATATTTAAAAAAAATACTTTGTTTAACTCTACTAATTTTTTGATTTTTATAATATGTTAAAAAATGATATATCTATTAAGAAGTTTTTTTAGTTAAGGTTTTTATATTTTTATGAAATTTAAGATAAAATATAAAGAACAAAATATGTTTTTTTTACTATAAAGCACACATGAAACGAGAATGTAAGAAAATATAATAATGAGTTTCATATATCTTCCAACAAATATATAATCTAATCCTAAATATTTTATGTTTGCATAATAAATTAACCAAATAAAATGATGAAGTCTCAAATTTTCTATTTTCAGGTGGGATATTAGCAACAATCAACTTCCGGAAAACATGAAATTATTGTTAGAAGCTTTTTTTGCTTTTCGCAAAGAAGATGTTGAAGATGAAATGACAAAGCAAGGAAATAAATATCGAGTTTATTATGCAAATGAAGCTGTAAGTAAAAATTTATACATTGTAGTTAGAAGTGAGAAGAGGATATGGTTGGTAATATGTGGATGCATTATGAATTTATACCTACTTTTCGATACTATGAAAGTATTTAAAAAATTTATAATTATATGTCTTATTTAAAAGCAAAAAGTGTATTATTATATAAGGCTTATAATTTAATTTGCATATTGATATTATTTCAGATTAAGTGTGCAGTTCGAGGCTATTTCAAGAAAGCTCGGTGGTTAGTTGAAAAAAACACTCCTGTTACTATTGAGGAGTATCTGGAACATGGAAATGAAACTATTGGTGTCCTTTTGGGTATTGTTCTTGGCCTTGCTGGCATTAACGACGATATTGTAACAAAGGAAATTTTTGAATGGTTATTCAAACCTCCTAAGATTCTTACTGCTACATCAACTCTTACAAGGTTAATGAATGATATTGTAGGACATCAGGTAAATAGCACACGTAAATCATCTTAGCCATATGATAGTAAATTAATGATATAGATATTTTATGATTTGAATTTAATAAGGGATAGTAAATCAAAAAAATAAAATCAAATATAAATAAATATTTATTGTTAAATAAACTCAAATCAATTGTTGTAAATAATTTGTTGAAACTGTTTATTGATTTTAACTAGTTTCACTCCTTAATAATATTGCTTTGCATGTAGTTTGAACAAAAGAGAGAGCATATAGCATCAAGTGTTGAGTGCTATATGAAACAACATAATGTACCGGAGAAAAAGGCATACGATGAGTTGAATAAAATAATTGAGGATTGTTGGAAAGATATAAACGAAGAGTACTTGATAAAACCCATAGCTGTATCTAAGAGAATTCTCGATACTCTTCTCAAATTTGATCAAGGCATGGACGTCGTATACAAGAATGAAGATTACTACACTGAAGGTGGACCCACTAAGAAGTTTGTTATTAAATCCATATTAAATGATCCAATCTAAAATAATATTATTATAGTATTTAAATAAACTTTACCTTATGTTAATACTTATATTATTCTGTTCCTATACTTAAATATCTACATAGATATCTACATAGATGGATTTCATTTGTAGTTAATATCAAATAAAATTATCCAACCCAATATGTATGGTCTACTCTCCTTCCATTTTGAATAAAGTTTTGTTTATCCACATTTTAATTTAAGTTCTTTCTTTTTGTTTCCTCACAATAATTAACGTTCCATGTGATTCATTTAATGATCAAACGATAAAAATCACATTTCATTCGTTTCAAATTGCAAATTCAATTCATATCTAATATTTGTTCATCAATTTAAAAAAATTATGTTTCTTTGTTATTGTTTTCAGTTTCTTACTCGTGTTTAATGTCATTGTTTCCAAGTGTTACAATGAATAATGAAATGAGAACTAATCTCAAACAGATTGATATCATAACAATATAGAATGTTACAATAACTTATGTGAGTCAAGTTTATCAAAACATTGGTCCAGATATGAACATCTTACTTGTGGAATGGAGGCTTATAAGTAGGTTACTTAAAGGAATTACCTCAGATGGTAGTTTGAGTTTTGTCCTTGTAATTAAATATATTTCCATAATAGATAGTTAAGTGGTTCGATAGATTGATTATTTTTCTCTTAGGTCATTGTTGTGACTTAGGTTATTTTTTCTACCTAAAAATCTTGCATGTTAATTTATATTTTTGTATTATTTTACTAACACAAAATTATATGTCTGGTCATCTTTGAAATTTTAATTTGACATATTTCTACAATTATATATTTACCCTTCTAGTTAATTAGACTTGTAACTTAAAAAATCTCATTTGGTACTAGAGCAAGTCACTAGATACACTTAGTGTTGTCTAAGATCTTACTATGAATCATTTGAGAGACGGTTAATCTACAACCAATGCTCCTTTATTTGATGGGTCAAACCATCCATATTGGGAAAGGCTCGTATGAGAGCCTTTCTATGTTCTATAGATAAGTGTGTCTAGAACTTGGTTATTTATGCTTGAGAACTACCTATGATTTCCAAAGATAATGTAGTCACTGTTAATCCCAAGAACTATTGAATTGTTGAAGATAACAGTGGTGGTAACTAGAACTAAAAGGGTATAAATGTTATCTTTAGTGTTATGTCTGCCGACGAATTTCGTCATATATCTGATGTTGAAACGGCTAAGGTTCTTGAGATACTTTAGAGTTTTTCTATAAGAGCACTAGTCAAGTTAAAAGAATAAAATCTCACATGGTAGGTACTATGTTTAAAAATCTTAGAATAGAAGAATCTGAAATCTTTTATGAATTTTATATTCAATTATATAATATTGCTAACTCATCTACTAATCTTGTTGAGAAAATCAAGGAATTCAGGTTGGTTCAAAAGATTCTTTATATTTTTACCATATTAAGGTCATCGTCATTGACAAAAGCAAAGATATAAACACTATCAAAATTGGGAAAATAGTTGGCTCCTTTTTCACTTTTGAGATGAGTTTTCGAACACCTCTAATAAACAACCACAACGCTTTCAAAATCACCATGATTGAAGATAGTTACAATGATGATGAAGAACTATACTCATAACTAGAAGATTAAAGAAAATCTTCAATAGAAAATATACTCGATGCAAAGGACAATCACTTCACCTAAAGGATCAAAATATGAGAGAACTCAAACTTGTGAATTCTAAAGGTAAGAAATCTGAATTGACTAGACCTCAATGCTTCAAATGTATGGATTATGGTCACTTTGTAGCTAATTATGCCAAAAAGAAGAAAAAAACTAGAAGACCTATTAATGTTACACTTACTTGACTCTGAAAGTGACATCGATAATCCAATTGAATCAAAAAAACAATGATAGTAATTTTCTTGCATTTATTGTAACAACTAATGGACACTTCAGTAAGTCTAAAATTGATTTAGACAATGAGAAAAGTGGCTCTAAACTCTTATTGAATAAAATTCATGTTAATAGCCTTCATTCTTTCATGCATGACCAGATTGGTTGCTATAAACTTAGCACTTATGTTATCTATGAATAGGAATGGTGTATGTGCCTCTGTAATCTTCGATTCTTTCAGCAAGGATTACAACCATGTCATTTCAGCTATTACAAGGTTTAATGCCCTATATACTAGCTCAACACTTGCAGCAAGGATTGCAACCAAAATGTTGTGAAAATTATCTTTGAAAATTACTTCTACATCACAAATTGCTTTGAGTGCTTTATAATTTTTATGCTACACTTTCATGAGTAAAATAGTATGGCTAGGTGTCGAGAGCTCTTAACAATTCTATATATTTTGTGAGAATAACATTGTGGGATTAAGTTGAGTACTATTAGTTTAGTCCTTAAATCTATGGTTGTTTATGATTCATGATTGAGTGTATTTCCCACTATTAGTGGTTCACTTTAATGATGTTCAGTTAATGATCAAACTACTTTGTGTAGTGTTGGCTTTAGAGGAAGTTTAGGTTCATGTTTCAAATCAAATTTTTGTGGAAGTAATAAGTGAGGCAACACTAGGTAGTTAGGGTAGAGATCTCGATTGATAGAAGTATTTGAGTTTATATTTCTATTAAGTTGTATATGTTTATTGTTAGTGGATTTTTTACTATTGAATGAATTTCTTAAGAAGCCCAAAGGTTTACCGTGTAAGTAGGAGTTCTATGTGGGTTCGCCTAATTATATTTGGTGTTATGCATTCTCTACTATTTGGTTAGTACAATCTGAGTTTAATTTGTGTATGTTTCAACATATTGATATTTAAACTCTGATTAGAAATCTTTTAATATTCATTACTTACTTTCTATAAACCAATTAATAGCTAAAGTCAAGTTGATAAAAGAAAAAGGTAAAAATAAATTATAATAATTTGTTGACTTTTGAATTTTTGAATTTTTGAATTTTTGAATTTCCGATTTTTGAAATTAAACAACTCACAAATATTTACAAAATGCTTTCAAGTGTTTTATAATAAAAATTTTAAATGTTATTCTTCCTCGATAGCGACACTAAAAGCTTGATAGTGTCAAATTATCAAGTTGATAATGCTAAGACAATACCCTATAACGGTGCTAAAAACTTGAAATTCAAATTTTATAAATTTATAATAAGCTCGTAAGTGTACGAATTACTTATAATAAGTATACTTCCAATGTCGATCTAAAGAGAAACTACTTGATTTTAAATAATTCATCAAACTTTTTTAAAAAAATAAGAAAATTATAATCTAATAACATATAAATAAAGATAGGAATATAGTTGATTCAAATAATTATAGACATATAAACAATGAAGAATTTATGAGAATAATTAACTAGTTAACTATAATTGCTTAGAATTAATTGGATTATTAAATATATAAATTAAGATTATTGATTTTTTATTTTATATATGAAAAATTATTTTGGGGAGAATCATTAATTGATAGATTAAATTATATCTTATTCTTAAAGAAATAACAAATCATTTAAATCAATATTTTATCAGAGTCACCAATTCAAGTGTCAAATCAGATCTAGATGACATTTTTAAAACCTAACTTTCATTTTTAAATCTATTATTAAAAATGTGTTGTTAATATATTAATCAATAATACACTTTGTATAAATCTTAAATAAAGTAATAATCTCAATTTATTTTATGAAAATATTCATCTAAATTAATCTTCACAAACATGACAACATAACTAATTTCTCATTATAATAATCAGTCAAATATGCTTAGATTTAATAAATGATCAATAAATTAAAAAAATATTAAGAATAATACATAAAGATTGAATATGTATATAAAATTAAATGAATACAATAAGTTCTATAATATAAATTAATGATAGACGGGTGTGTCTTGCTCCGTAACTATGATATTGATCTTCAAAGTATTCTATAATATATAGATATCTTCTATATTTTCTATGATGTGGAATACCTCCAAAAGATTTTCCTATTACTATTTATGAATTTAATTTATTGTAAAAATACAACTAAAAACAAGAATTACAATTGTTCTTAAACTTTTCCTACATGAAACTACAATGGTTGCATACCTAAACCTTAAACATAATGTGTTTATTTATACCTGAGGCTGGAAACTGAGGGCTTTGGGTGAGAAAACTAATCACTTATTGTAGCCTACTTTTTCCATACCGTAACCCGAGTCTCATAATGCTTTGCGTTGTGTTACCTTGAACAAGTTGTGCTATGGCACAATCTTTTCCATGCCACAACACATAATGAACTTCGTACATATTGAATTCTTGCATTAAGGAGTGCACTGGGTCCGATGAAACTTTACTTTAATTCTTTTTTCACCCTTTATAAGTTGGCTGGATCTATATGTAAGTCTTACATATATTGTTCTTTTAAGCCTTTAAAATGCAAATGAGTGCTTCATCAATTTATTAATTTGAGGCTAAAAATATCTAAAATAAAATAAAAAATACCTATAATTTCGAACATATAGTTTTTCTTAAATAATGATAAAATTTGCATATTCAAATCTATTTGTTACATTTAGTGCAATAGAACCACAAAATATTTATGCTTTTCAAGCACCCATCAATAAAAAATGGATTTCACGCCTAGAATGATACAACTCTTACCCACTTTTCATGGCTTAGATAGCAAAAATTCATATCTACATACTAGGCATTTTAAAGAGATAATGGCCACCTATCATAGCCAACAAAATGTTATAGACTCTATTAGGTTGAAATTTTTCCCTTTCTTCCTAAAAGATAAATCAAAGAGTTGGCTATACTCTTTGAGATGAGATCCATAGGTACATGGGTGGAAATGACCCAATCATTCTTTAATAAATTATTCTCCCACCATAAGAACAATAACATTAAAAGACATATCTCAACTTTTTTTCCCAAAAAGATACAGAAACATTATACCAAGGTTGGGAGAGTGTAAAATCTTGTGAAATTTAGTATATCCAAAAATAAATGTAAATAATGTTTTACAATATAGGGATGTATTAGGAAAGTTTCATGTGAAAAATTGGATCGAACGAAAAAGTTGGAAAATCTCTACCATCTTGCCACCATTACCTCGCCCTCACTTTGCCACTACCAATGGCAAGCTCGATGGTGAGCTCTATGAAATGCCTATAAAAAAGAGGTGAGCTCCAACCATTTTCCCTTATTCTCTCCCTCCATCCAATGGCTTTCTATCCTTAAAGTGTTCGTGTTTTGATTACATTTTAGAGCACATTTTGGGGATAAAATATCTGAATGTTCAGGTCAAGGATTTGAGAGAGGGTTCTTACTCTAATTTTCTAAATTTATGCATTGTCATATAAATGTAATTTCATGCATTATATGTTATGAATAAAAATGGAAACCATGATTTTATTAGCAATGCTATAATATTATAAATATTGTTTAAAAATGAAATACTTGTTATAAATATTTTATTATTCATACATTGGAAAATTTTTGTATATGAAATAAGTATCAAATGTTGATATGAAATGAGCATTAAAAATGTGATACAACATTTGAGAATTTTATACATACATTATGAGAATGGTTTTAAATGTAGGGAGTACACTAGTATGTTGTCTTGCGAATTATGGTACCCATGAACTACTAATTGTAGCAATATGTTTTTGACATACTATAGATATGCATCATATACACATGTATTCTCAGAGTATTTCCATCTAAGGTGCCTCTTATTGTTGATTGTAGATTTTTGTGGTCTTGGATTGTTGATCGTGGAATTTTGCTCACTCATGGGCCTAGGAATTGGACCCTTATTGTGTTTAAAATTTTCCACCTATTGTGGATTTTTAGACTACACCTGGGCCTTAGAGTTGGGCCTTCCATTGTGTTTTGGAGTCGACTACCCATAGACAAAGGCCCATATGATTTTGATTTGACTGATATATATGCCATATATATTCTGATCATATATGGGGTTAGAGGTGGACCCATATGCATCTCGGAGTTGGACTGTGCATGTGCGTATGTATTTGGATAATCACTATATATGGGTTTGCATTTCATGCATTGGATTTATATTGCATGGAATATTTTATATTGTATAAGAATGCATCGGGTTACTTGGAATGTAAACTCCCTCGATCCTTTAGAAGCGAGAAAGTACTGTTACAGCTAGGTATTATGACTAAAATCTACCCACATTGTATACTGATAATGATTACTTACTTTCATAAATTGTTTTGTTAATATATAATGAAATAGTCCATAACTTGGTATACTACCAAGTTAAGGAGATTCAAACTCCTAAAGGACTCAGCCCTAACTCATACAAACAAGAAATCAAATACTTACGCAGTATACATAGTAGAAGCACAAACAATATAATATTAAATAAGTAGATAACTTTGAACAACATATATTATGTAAATTCAAGAGATATTATACAAACTCAAATTGTACTAACACAACAACAGATCATACACAACAAGTGATATAATGAGGTAAACCCACATAGAGACTACATCTATGTGTAACATCCTTGAGTTACTTAAAACAACCACTCAGTAGAAAATAATTCAATAAACAATAAAACAGTTACAACTCTGATAGACAATAAAAAAACTATTAATTATCGTATTCTATACATGCGAAGCCAACACAAAAATACAAGTACAACAAGACTTACAATCTCCCCATTTGGCTTTTCGTGTCAAAATATTGCACAACTAAATACATAAACTCATTAAATATGAGATGATCATAAAGATGTCCTAAAGTTGTATGTCCCCATGAGCAACACAATGACCCATATCAAACCCAAAAAGACACACCTACACCAAGTGCATCTATCTTGAGTGCTCCATCCATCTTCATTAATCAATGCTTTCTTTGTCAAACTGAAGCATGAAGGTTTCAGCACCACTGCATAATAAAAGCATCAAGACTTCACTCTTTACTTGTAAGCTACACACACGAAACAAACATATACCCTATGAACGTATCATCCAGAAACAATGAGTAATCTAACCTTATACTATCGCATTATCTGTACATAGGTGAACAACATTAGGCAGAAACACAGAAATAAATGCAAAACTCCCCCTAATTGCATGCAAGCCAGATAACAATATGCAGTGCAATCCTACACTCACAACTCATGTAGCACACAACATGGAAAACAAACACTTAATTATATATATAAACTTATCCTGATTTTTCACACTGAAAGTCAAAGGAAAACTTCTATATGAGGAAGAGAAGGCATACATATATGCTATAATCCTAACAATCATGCACCACAGTAGAGAATATTAGAGAAAATGTAACAAGAAGCAACACATGCAATCATGTAAAAAAGACAAAGAAAAACACCTAGATTCTAGAATGGTATAAGCATGCAACAAGCAACAAACTAAATGCCCAAACAAGCTAAGACAAATGAAGATAGAAAACATGTGTTGTGCAATCTAGTGAAAAATGCCAAGCTAACAACTACATGCAATAACCTACTATAGTAGGGATGTAGTTAAACAGATAAGAAGACATTTGAGATAAGATATTGCAAGCATTACATGCAACATGTCATGCTAAAAATCCTAGTTATGCATAGTTCATACAAAGTGATGTCAAGAAGAAAGAAGCATCACAACAAAAAAACATAACATAAAATCATAAATAGAGCAAACACCATGGATGCAACACAAATATAGTACTTCTCTTGTCTTCATGCATTGTACACACTCTCCCCCTAAAAGTATGCATGTGAGGCAATAAATATGTTATGCATTCTACTCCCAAAACTTCCCAAAGGTAAAATCATCTACGCACAATAGAAAACAAGTACTATCAAAAGAGGTGACTGAGATAAGCATGTTCAAAGAACTAAAGGGTTCATAGAGCTTAAGCAATGAATTCAACATAACCATCCACATGACCATTAATCCAAGATGCATTCATGTAAGGATATGACTAAATTTTTGATGACATGATTTATGTATGATATGTTTAAAATTGTTTGCTTTTATATGTCATCGTGATATGCATATGTGAACCAAGCAAATAGAAATATAGACACAAGTAAAACCAAACTTCAAAAGTTCACATTTAGTCTCTCTCCGCTAATGTAAATGCAAGCTTAGAAGAAATCAACATGTCTTTCAAGGATTAAAAAGATACGTCGAGGTTTTTGGGTAGAAGAGAAAACATTTAGGCTCAAACACACCTTTGCCAAAAAGATAAGTTCATGTCCAACATGATTATACCCTTAAACATGAGTTCTTTTCACTATACTTCTCAAACATCAATTAATGAAGTTATGAGAATAGTAAACAGAATTTGAAAGTTTAATCAACACTTCTTTATCATACTTAACATCATTTCACTTTTATTTCCTTTTTCTTTCTTCCTTCCTTTTGTTTTTAAAAACAAACAAATCTCAACACTTCATTTTTATTTTTCTTTTCTCCATCTTTCCCCTTTTTTTTTATAGAAAGCAAGGAGATAAAATGAACATTCATAGAATAAACATGCTCAATAAAGAGTGTATAAGGTAAGTGGGAGTATATATTCGAGTTAAGCCTATGTTTAGGTGCAAAGAAAAGAAAAGATAGCATAAAGGCTAAAGGGGAAGATTAAGGATAAAAAATATTGGTCGTAAGAAAGGATCAAACAATTTAAATATGGCCTAAATCCTCTTTCTATCTAAGAAGCACCTAGGATATTACCACGAGAAACTTTAAAAGTGGATTCTAGAGTTTGTTAGAGACATACAAATTTTCAAAGCAATAGATCTACACAAGTTTCTCAAAATAAACATACAAATTCACAATGTAATAGCATATACATGTGTAAAAAGTGTAGTTCAAATAACACATTTAACCATGTATATTCTTAATGAATAGACATGTAAAAATAGCCGCACTTCTATTCAAGTGAAATGCATGCCAACCATATAACAACAATAATCCCATTAAAATTAATTTTACATGCTACTTTTTAGTAAAGTGAAAAGCCATCAATCTTATAAAACACAAAAACAATGAAAACAAGTGAGATGACAAGGATGGACTCAAAATAGAACAAAGTCCAAAAAGAAGGGAGAAAAGTCCCAACGACATCAACATCAATACTGACACTAATGCTAGTCATGAGAGAGAAAGAAACTAACTAATCAGTGAACAACACAAGAAACATCCCTAAGAGAAGGAAAAAACAAAGGATACTACTAAAGCTACTAAGCATGAGAGAAAGATACAAGTTCCAACATAGAAACAAGATATATTCGTAGATAGAGACAACATCTCAATTACTAAGAGTGCCAACAAAACGCACAAGTTGAGATAAAACATTACAAGTATGTCAAAAGTCCTAAAGACAAATGAATAATCTATATGACGTATAGATGCACATGGAAAATCAAAGTAAGCATAGAATAGTGAGACACACAAAGGTACAGGCATGAAACAACACATCAGAATTCTCCAAAGATACATATAAAGCTCAATGAAAGAAAGATTGGGAAAATTAAGAGCAAAAACCAATAGGTAATAGACTGAGCATCAACACACAACATACTGGATACAGGAAAGATGGACCAAGTAAAATAGGAAAGAAGCATTCAATATGTCATGGAATATGAATGACCAAACTGTAACTAACAAGGATGAATACTAGTAAGGGATATGATGAACATGCAACATGATGCTCATGCAAACAGCCACAAAAGAAGTAGCCAACAATAAGTAGGGCAAATGAATATAAGAAGTATATCAAAGCAACTAGCAAGGATGAATACTAGTAAAGGATTAAACAATTAAGTATAGCAACAAATATGACAACTAACAAATTGTGTAAGACAAGGAAATAGTGAGAATAGATACAAAGAATAGTCAAATAGAGAAACAAAAATAAACTACCATAAATTCACATACAGAAGAATCAAAAACAAAGAAAGCAAGGAGATAAACAACTCAATCAAAGATGGTCTCTGACTCATATGAGCATGAGGAGTATATGGGACTTGTAGTTTGTTTTGTTTATAATTTCTAGAAAATCCAGATGAGTCATCCATATAAATCGTACTAGGTGGACTATTTAAGATAGATTTATTTCCTTCTACTTTGTAATGCAACCTACAAAATCATGCGCAGATAAGCCACAATAGTGAATCCAATCAAAAAAGGAAAGGAAGAGGGAGATGGCCAACAATACCATAACAATAACAAGTACGAACAATAGAGTTGCGAAAGTTGGGTACCTGGCTTCGAAGAGTAGTACGTAGATGAGAAGAAGATGAAGCACTCATATTAACTTTCACATGAGGATGAGAAGTCAATTTCAAGCAGTGTAGTCTCAAATGCACAAGTTCTTCAAAAGGATGACAAGTGGAAATAGCAATAGGTAGAGGCAATATACCACTACTAGAGCAACAAAGAGAGTTAGCCTAAGGAAAAGTTTGCACTTACCCTAAGTTAAAGGGTTCATCTTGCTAGAGGAAACAGGCTAAATAAAACACCAGAGTTACCATTTTGGCCTGTTGCACTTGACTTCAACTTTGGCTCTTGATTAGTAGACTTGACAAACTTAGTAGTAGTAGAAGTATAAAACCCTTCATTATACCTCATACCGCATTTGTTTTACTAAAATTTTTACTTAATTTCAGGGAACCAAAAATCATTTGTTAACAATAGAGGAAGATTGAGCCAATTCTTTTTCATTCACACAAAGCTAATTTTTTAAAGTTATAATCAAGTCTTACTTTTCCTTCAAGAAAGATTCCATATAAGCCATTGAATTTTTGAGAATCCCAAATTTCTCATTCATATGTTCCACGTCAACATATTTCTCAATGAGAGCATAAGTCAGATACTCCTTGGAACTTTAGAGGAAAATTATCTACTTTTTTAGCTGTTCAATTTCATCCTTCTAATCATTCAAGGGATCATGATTGACATATAAAGGAGTAGCTTTATCAAAGGTAGAACACTTCAAATGCTCCTCAAGTATCTTCATCTTCTCGAGATTTGTGTCAAACTTTTCTTCCAAATCTAAATGTCTCTTTTGGATGACCTCACAACTGTTAGTGAGATCATGTTGTTGATCATCAGTTGATGAGTTCTTTTCCTTAAGAGTTATCTTCAAAGAACTTATCTTACATTCCTTTTCATCCAGGCTCTCTAAAGCCTTTTTCTTAGCTTTTTCTAATTTGATGTGCTCCAAAAAGAATAAATTATAAAAATAAAACAATTCATTATGCTTGTATTCATCATCATTAGTTTTAGTTGTAGCCTCTTAAAGTTCTGAGGTGGTAGTTAAAGGATCAATGACATTGCTTGAAGTAGAAAAGCAAGAAAGTTAATGTTATCCTTATCTTCACTTCTAGTACTATTTGAAATAGTAATCTTAGCTCTCATAGCATGCTTGTTGATGCAATTTTATTTTTGAAAACACATTGTAGTAATGTGACATGGATTCCCACATTCAAAGCATCTGATTTCATTTAAGTGTTCTTTCCTCAGCTTCTTAGATTCATTTTTTGAGTCTTCATTAGCTTCAATAGAATTTTAGGCTTTGGAACTCGATGTATCTCTTTTAGTAAACCTATTTGCTTGTTTTTATTTATAAAGAATTGGATAAATCTCTGGGAAAGGAAGGCTATTTCCTCCTCATCAAGATTAAAATCATCATTATTTCAAACCATAACACTAACTTCTTTGCTTTACTCAATTCCTTTTTTTTTGTTTTAAAAGCCAAGCGCTTACCTTTTCTTAGAGGTAATTTTTTATTGTCCTATTAACAGGTGATGCAGTTTGAAAACTTAGAAGTCACCAACTAGCTCATTCATGGAGAGCTCACTAAGTTTGAACATTGACTCAAGTATAGTAACTTTAGCATAAACCTATAAGGTAGACTGACATGATTTTTTTCTACCCAGGTTATAAGAACAATTAACAATGTTAAAAGAATTATGCATAAAACTTATCAAAATTTTCATCCTCTTGTAGGATAGAAAGTTCGAAACCTCTATTTAATTTTAGAATTTGGGACCTCTTTACAATAGAAGTACCCTCATAAGTAGTCTCCAAAATGTCTTATGCTTGTTTTGAAGAAGTACAACTCTGAATTCTTCAAAATTCATCAAGCGTAACATCCATGATTATTGCATAAATTCCCTTGCTATCCATTCAAATTCCTTACTTTAATCTTTACTCCACTCAGACATGGGTTTAGGAATCACATTGTTATCAGGTACGATTTTGGTTGGATGCGTCCTCTTCAACACACGATCTCCTTGGGACCATAAGAAGGCCCTCATTTGTGATTTTTAATACACATAGTTAAGCCCATTGAAAAGTATATATCTACCTACATTACCTCCTTCTCCTAGGTCTATCAGAGGGAATATGTGTGTGTGTACACATGAGTTAGCAAGAGCAATTAAGCCCAAAAGGGTGCACCCACTCTCATACCAAGTGAAAAAGTCCATGACACAATACACTACAAGGGTAAGGAGATTCAAAATCCTTAAGACTCAACCCTAACTTGCACAGACAAGAAATCAAACACTTATGTAGTATACATAGCAGAAGCATAAAAAATATAATATCAGATAAGTAGATAACTTTGAATAATAGATATTATATAAATTTAACAGAAATCATGCAAAAATATAAAGGATTTTTAATCATAGTTCAAGCTTTTACTATATTGTAACATACATACTTTAAACAAAGATTGTAACAACACGACAACAGATCATACATAACAAGCAATATAACAAGGTAAACCTACATAGAGACCATATCTATGGTAACATCCTCGACTTACTTAATGCAATCACTCAATTGTACATAATTCACTAAACAATAAAACAGTTACAACTTTGATAGACAATAAAACCATTATTACCTCTATCAGTTGAGACCTCTATCCTAACTGTCCACTCTTGCTCTTTACTTACTACTTTCGCAATGATTTGGTTAAACTCTCAAATCAGACTATCTTTTATAGCCCATACCACCCAATATGGTGTGATTGATAACCACTGATTAGTAACAAGAAGTGTAACTACTCACACTCTCAACGAACACACAGTCCACTACAATATCAAATCTTGCATGAGAGACACATAATCAAACCATATATATAGACAACCTAAGGTTTGATTTCTAATCTTACTAAATGACCCACACTTAAATGTAAGCTCTCTAAAATGATTTTAAAAAAAGATAAATCTTGGTATGAATTTTTTTAGAGTTTCGGTAGTGTAAACAAGAGGTAAAGAGAAGAGAAATGATTAGGGTATTTATTAGGCTCAAAATACATACATTTCCAACCATCTTGCCAAGTGTAATGGTGAGAGTGGTGACAAGGTCCTTGGAAAGCTAGTTGGCTAGGTGTTAAAAAGTTTTATATATTTTTTTTAAAATGCCGAGTACAATCCATAAATACCTACATCTAAAACACCCTAAATACCACATGTGAAAATGTTACCTAGCATGCACACTATGAATACCAACCCCTTGGTGTGTGTAAGAATGATTTTGTACAAAGTGTATCTAACTATATGCGTGTGTGAATTATTAATCCACTACAACCAACCTTACACAGAGGAAGACAAAAACACCAAGTAAAAAAAATAGACACCATATTTTGTACATGGGAAGCCAACACAGACACAAGTACAATAGGACTTACATAGAACATGCATCATGAATACTTATTTGTTATAATTATATGTATTAGAGTAGACTCCTATTGAGCTACGTGTAACTCACTCCTTTTTCCCCTCACCTTCAAATTAGAGTTTGATAAAGTAGTGCACAAGTCGAAGATGAAGAAAATGAAGAAAACTTCATGTTCATTTGTGTAATTCATATTTTATCATTTTTTTTTTTGAGAAAATACTGAGACATGCTATAAAATGAATCTTTTTTCTAATTTATGTATTTTTGTGATTTTTAATTTAAATATTTTTTTTAAATTATATTTTTAAATTGAGATATCTCAAATTGAATTTAAATTTTATTAAACAAATCTCTTGAATTTCTTTTAACTATAATTTTAAAATTTACCCCATTCCTATCTCACGTACCATTTTTTGGGCGTCATAGTTTTGTATCAAAGCATGGTTCTGATCTACTGAGAATAATATTCATTCATCATCAAAAAATATTTTTCAAATAATTTTGTCTTAGCATGTCTCCAAAAGGAAAGGTAACTAAGAATTCACTTGTGAGGGAAGCTAGAAAGAAACCCCCACAAGACATAGATGAAAATTGTGATCTATTGCAAGTGCTATGAAGATTAAATATTCGGGGCAAAGAACCCAAGGAATTGGTAGAGCTTACTACCTCAAAGAGCTAGTAAACATTTATAGAAGGGGAAGGAATGTAGAGACAATCACATAGGAGGATGGTACTCCCAATCCCAACATCATAGAAGGATGGATTTGGGAAATTAAGAAGAAAATGATTACTCTAAACATTTATGCACATTTTAGAGCTAGTTTAGCCACATGTAAACTAACTAGTGAAACTAACTACTAGCGGGACTTTGTTAGTAGGGGAAGGAATGTAGAGACAATCACATAGGAAGAGCTCGAATAGATTTTTTACGAGAGATTTTTCACTATGACTGCTAACGCTAACAAGGTAGTCGAGTTTTTGAATATTTAACAATACAATATGACCGTTGCATAATATAAGAGCCACTTTAATCAACTATCAAAGTTTGTAGAAAACAAGATAGTATAAGACACAGACAAAGTTCCAGCATTTTTAATAGGTCTACGAGATGATATTCACGACCAACTAATGTATCAAGGTGTGCGGACTTAAACTTCAATGATTGTCATAGCTTATAGAGTTGAACAAGTTAATGTAAAACAGTAAAAGGTGACCATATCATCTCATAAGATCAAGGATGAAGGAAAAGAGAAGAAGAAATTTGGGCAAAGGAGACAACATAGTGAATCATCAGATAATAATTCATCTAGAAGTCCTTGGTATCACCTTTATACCTATCATAACTACAACCAACGGAGACACCTAAAATGAAAATGTCCTCAACTCATCATTGGAAAATATGGAGAAGGATCATATCCTAGCTTTAGTTCTGGAGTGTCAAATACTTAGAGGAATTTTCAAGGGTCAAATCAACCAACTGATTAGTAATCTCAATAAAATTTTCAACAACCAAGATGATCGTTCCAAGAACAATCCTCTAAATCATATCAACCTCCTAAATAGTCTTTCTAACAAACTTCCAGCACAAGATTGTTTTTTTAATATAAACCATATACTTAAGAAAAGGACAAGAATAAAGGTGTTTCCACCCAAGAACAAGAAATGAAAGATCAAGCCTTTATGATAGCTGGAAAATAAAAGGAATCTAAATTCAAAGATGTGGTGCAAGGTACAATTCTATTATATTACTCTTGGATATGCGTTATTTTTTATACTCGAGCCACTTATTCATTCATTTTTTTAACTTGTGCTCAAATGTTAAAACTTGAATATGAAGTTATTGAAACCTCCTTACTTTGAACACTCCACATAGAGTCTATTCTAATGTCTCGTATATTTGTAAGAGTTTTTCAATTGACTTTAACCGTCAAAAATTCCTAGTTGAATAAATTATAATCGATATAAGTTATTTCAAAGTCATTTTAGGAATGGACTAGCTAACCAAGCATCAAGCCATTGTAAATTTCTTTGAGAATAAGGTTAGAGTTCAAACCCCCAAAGGTATAGAAGTCAGATTTTATGGCAAAAAGGGAGAAAAAATTTCTAATGCTTTCCATAAGTGCTACTTAGACGGAATACAAAACTAGGCAAAGCATATCTCTCATGAATTCTCTGGAAGAAGACATAGATATTGGAAGAAGCTTAGCACAGATACCAGGAATACTAGGATGTGTTTTTGGAATAATTACTTGGATTTTCTCCAACTTGAAAGATCAATTTTATGATCAAGTTATATCCCAAAAATGTGCCAATATCTATCGCTCCTTATCTTATGACACCTATAGAGAAACAAGAATTGAAAAACAAGTTTGATAGTGAAAGGATACATTCTACCAAGTTTATCAACCTGGGAAGTACCTATTCTTTTTGTCAAAAAGAAGGAAGGAATTATCAGAAATTGCATTAATTACCACCAATTGAATAGGTTAACCATAAAGAACAAGTATCTATTACCTTGGATTTATGAATTGTTTGACCAACTAGAGAAATAAGAGTCTTCTTAATGATTAATCATTGATCGAGATATCAATAACTAAGAATAAAAAAGTCAGATATACCTTAAATTTCCTTCCATATACGACATGGGCATTTTGAATTTTGTGTCATACCATTTGTTCTAACTAATCCCCCTGTTGCTTTTATGGATTTAATGAACCGAGTATATTTACCTTATATAGATCAATTTACCATTGTGTTTACCAATGATATATTGATTTATTCAAGGACCCATGAAGAATATGAACAACATCTCAGAATCACCTTGCAAACTCCAAGAGAGCATCAATTATATGCAAAGTTTGAAAAATGTGACTTCTCTCTTACCGAAGTCAAATTCCTCAAACATGTCATATTAGAAAGAGGAATTGTAGTGGATCCTTCTAAGATTAAAGCAATTTTGAATTGAAATCGACCAAGAAGTATGACCAAAATTCACAGTTTTCTTGGACTGGTTGGATACTACTGACATTTTGTACAATGCTTCTCAAAAAGTGCTACACCATTAACAAAGCTTACTCAAAAAGGAATCATATTATTTTGGTAAGAAGCTTGTGAAGAGGCGTTTGAAGAGTTAAAGGCATGACTTACAATCTCACCAATCCTCATTGTGCCAGATAGTATGGAATCTTATGTGGTTTTCATGGACACTACATTATAAATCATTGGGTGCATCTTAATGAAAAATGATCAAGTAGTTGCTTACGAGTCATGACAACTCAAGTTTTACCAGTGAAACTACCCAAAAAACATGACTTAAAGCTAGCAACAATGGTCTTCACTCTAAAAATGTGGAAATGCTACCTCTATGGTGCCGAATTCCAAATCTTTTAGGACCATAAAATCTCAAATATATTTTCACTAAAAAAGATCTCAATTTGAAACAAAGAATGTAGGCAAAGTATCTTCAAGATTATGACTTCACTTTCCAATATCAGACAATGCTAATATAGTGTCAGATGTTTTAAGTCATAAGTCAGGCTTTATTATGCAAATGATGTTGGACCTTTGGTCAAAAACTCAAAGTATGGAAGATTACCAACTCAACCTGTATAATGATGGAAGACAAATTCTTGTACAATCTCATGACCAATCCTACATACTGGTGAATTTCAAGGCAATCCAATCAAATGATCCTGAAATTTATGAAGTACGGTGTAGGATGAATGAAAGAGATATGGTGGAAGGATGGACTTAAAATAATGGAGCATTTCGTTTCCATGGAAAAATTATGATACCTACTAATGATTATTTGAGATAGGAGATCATGTGAGAAGCACATAGGTCGAAATTTTTGGTACATCCTAGAAGCAAAAACTGTATAATGATTTAAAAGGACCTATTCGTGGAAAGGAATGAAGAAAAATGTTGCACATTTCATGGTCAATTGCATGTTATGTTAACAAGTGAAGGTAGTGCATTGGAAACCTGTAGGACTACTTTAACCACTCCTAGTACTGGAATGGAAGTGAGACAATATAACGATGGACTTTGTATAAGGATTACCCCCATACTTCTCAAGGTCATGACACCGTATGGGTAATTATTGATCATCTTACAAAGTGTGCATATTTCATTCTAGTCAAAACTTGGTACTCGATAAATGCTTTGTGCAAGTTGACATTTGAGAGATAGTACAATTGTATGGCTTCCCAAGTTGGATTGTATCAGATCGAGATCCAAATTTTATTGCATGATTGTGGAGATACGTATAAGAGGCTTAGGGTACAAAGTTACTACATATCACGGTTTATCATCTTAAAATGGATGGATAATTCCAAAGGGTTATTTAGATGTTATAGGATGCATTATGATCCTATGTTCAAGAGAAATTGGAGGGACACCTACCACTGGTTGAGTTAGATAGAAATAGCTATCATACCAGCATTGGGATGGCTACTTATGAAGCCTTGTATAGACGATAGTGTAGATCTCCATTATACTAGACGAAATGCAAAGATTTTAGTATGATAATAAATGATCCTATTGAATAAACAATAAAAAAGATTCACATCACACAAAACAAACTTTGTATAGCTAAAAGTTGGTACAAGAGTTATGTTGATCATGGGCGATGACCGTTGAACTTTGAATTGGATCACTACATTTTTCTTAGAGTTCAATGTCAAAAGGAAGTAACTCGTTTCAGAATAAAAGGAAAGTTATCAACCCATTATACCGAAAAATTCAAAATTATAAAGAGAATTGGTTATGTAGAATATTAGTTGGTGTTACCCTAGGTATTGTCACAAGTTCATAATGTTTTTCAAATATCTGTCTTATGAAAATGTCAAATATCTGTCTTATAAAAAGATTCACATCACACAAAACAAACTTTGTATAGCTAAAAGTTGGTACAAGAGTTATGTTGATCATGGGCGATGACCGTTGAACTTTGAATTGGATCACTACATTTTTCTTAGAGTTCAATGTCAAAAGAAAGTAACTCGTTTCAGAATAAAAGGAAAGTTATCAACCCGTTATACCGAAAAATTCAAAATTATAAAGAGAATTGGTTATGTAGAATATTAGTTGGTGTTACCCTAGGTATTGTCACAAGTTCATAATGTTTTTCAAATATCTGTCTTATGAAAATGTCAAAATAATAATAATGCTATCCTAGATTAGACAGAACTACTATTACAAGAAGACGTGACACATGAAGAAGAACCGGTGGCAATAATTGATTTTCAAATCAAGAACTTGAGGAGAAGAATAATACTTCTATTGAAATTTTAGTGGAGACATCACAACATTGAAGATGAAACTTGGGGGTTAGAATCGAAAGTTCATTTGAAATATTCTTACTTGTTTGAATAATTATAAATTTTGAGGACGAAATTTTCTTTAAGTAAGAATGTAAAACACCATAAACTTCATTATAAATAATTAAAGTATCCAAAAATAAATTCTTAATAATGTTTTACAATATAGAGATATCGATAAATTTTCTTGAAAAAAATTGGATAGAGGGGAAAAATTTGAGAAAGCTCTACCACTTGGATATTACCACCTCACCACCACCTCGCTACCAATACCAATGGTGAGCTTTGTGGCAAGCTTGATGGCGAGCTCCACAAAATGCCTATAAAAATAATGCAAGTTCCACCCATTTTTCACTCTTCTCTCCCTAAAGTGTTTAGGTTTTTAGTACATTTTAGAGCATGTTTTGGGGATAAATATCCAAGTGTTTGGGTTAAAGACTTAAGGTAGGGGTTTTACTTTAACTTTCTAAATTTATGCATTGTTTTTATAGATGAAATATCATACATTATATGTTATGAATAAAATTAAAAAACCGGATTCCATGATTTTGTTAGTAATATTATAATATTATAAATATTTTATTGTACATACATTGAAAAAACTTTATATATAAAATGAGTATCAAATGTTGATATGAAATAAGCATTAAAAATGATATGACATATGGGAAATTTTTACAAGCATAATGAAAAAACGTGTATGTTGTCTTGTATAATATGGTACCCATGGGCTATTAGTAATAGAAAACTATTTTCCATAGACTATAGGTATGCATTGCATACACAGGTATTCATAGAGGTTTTTCGTCTATCTCACCCCTTATTGCTGACCGTAGATTGTTGCTTGCACATAGGCCTCAGAGTTGGACACCTTATTATGTTTTGAAGTTGAATACCTGTAGCTAAGGGCCCATATGACATTGATTTGATCAATACATGTGCCATATGTATTATGATTGTACATGGGTTTGGAGGTAGACCCACATGCATCTCAGAGTTGGAATGCGTAAGTGCCCATGTATTTAGATAACCAATATAGATGGGGTTGCATTTTATGTATTAGATTTATATCCTATAGTATATTTTATATTGTATGAGCATGAATTGGGTTACTTAGAATGTACACTCTTGCGATTCCCTGGAAGTGAGGAAGTAGAGGTAGGCTTATGTTTTATGACTGAAATCTCCTCACATTGTATACTGATGATGATTACTTACATTCATAAAAACAATTGTTGATATATAACATGCATCATGAATAGTTATTTGTTATATTTATATATATTAGAGTAGACTCCTAAAGAGCTGAGTATAGCTCACCCTTTTTTTACCTTGCCTTCATATTAGAGTTTGATAAAATGGCACACCCTCTTTTGAAATTGGGATATCCCAAATTGAATTTAAATTTTACTAAATAAAGCTATTGAATTTCTTTTCAATATAATTTAAAATTTTAACCCTTCCTATATTTCGTACCCATTTTTAGGGCGTGACAAAGAGGTTCAAAGAGTTACTAAACATGTGCCCATACAACTAAAATAGTCATCTTTGGTCTTGGAAATTTAACCTCGGTCTTTTTAAAAACCGAGGTCATAGGAATTTGGTCGTGGTCTTATAAAATATGTGACCATAATGCATACATATAGCCTCAGTTTTTATCAATAACCGTGATTATAAGTTAAATTACAAAAATTACTTAAATATAAACAAACTTATATAATCACGATTATTAAATGACTGTGATATAATTAAAATAACATAGTTCCCAATATTTTTAAAACCAAAATCAAATAATATAGAATGTGTTATTCATTTAAAAAAATACAAAAATTACTTTACAATTTTTTCATTTCTCTATTAATTTAATTTCGTGTATTTTCTCTCTTTTACACTACACACCAAATTTCTCTATCATTTTTTTCCTTTTTCCCTCCCAATTTTTTCTTTCTCCCTTTTTTTTTTATTTTTCCCTCTCTTTTTTCTTCCTTTTTCCCCCTCGTTTACGCTGGATATTTATTTCCCTAGCTCCTTGTGCTATTTGATCCTTCTCTTCTTCCTTTTCCCCTCTCGTACACCTCTCCCTCACTAGTCATTTCTTTTCCTCATCGCTCGTGACCTACCTCTGGCCGCACCCCTCTCTATTTCTTCCTAACCCTATTTTAATGTACCCAGCTCATAAATTCTAGCATTTCATTATCAAGTAGCTTCATTGCTTCTCGCATACCTCCACTCAGCTAGTGCCTCTGCCTATTCCCAACCGTCCCCCAACCTCAACTCGACCACCAATTTTTGACCTATTATTGTGGTAGAGCCCTTTCCTGTAGGTCTAGATTGGGTGAGTAATTATTTTGTTATAAACTCAATGATAGTCCTCTTATAGCAAACACATTCTTTTAAAGTTGCTATTTGTAAATAACTATTTTGCTGAAATATCAGAGGAATAAGGTATCCTTTGGCTAATTTCCATAGTTCTTCACGATTATGATCCATCCATCTTCATCGTACCAACCTTAGGTTGTACCCAGTTCCACCGTACCCCTATCAATTTCTTCCTAACCTTAGTTTCATGTAACATTTCTAGCGTTTCTCGATCAACTACCTCCATAGAATTTCTCTAATTTTTTCATGTTCATCCTACCATTTCAATTTCACCTAATAATTTTATGTTCATAACAAATCAATCGAGTAGAGTTTGTTCATTCCAATTCATTTCTACATCGAGACATCGAGCCAAAAAAATTTCTTATGGGTTTAGGGAGGCGTGCAAATCAAGTTTTGGAACTAATTAAAATTTTAAGTTTCCTTCATTCTTATCCTTTAAGCATATGCATTCTCTGATTGCTTCTCTAATACATGTTTATTTCATTGACTTTGGTTTTGCAAGAAGTATCGAGACACTTCAACTCATCAATTCCTTACAGGTTGGTTTGTTTTGATCTTTTTAATGGTTGGTAATTACATATTTTACAAAATGATGGATGGAGTTCATAGGTTAGTTCTTAAATCCAACCTCTTTTATGAAGTTGTAGTATTTCCTTGTAGTTTATTTTTATTCAATTACTCCTAATTGTGTAGGCCATAACTCGTGACATATTAATGTATGATGTAGTATAAGTGGTTTTTCCTTAACTTCATTTTTATCTTTATGTTCGTGAACTTTTACAAAAATAAAGAGCTGTGATGCCTAGTAGTGATGGTTATATATTTTTAATATCCAGTTTAATTGTCAGGAAATAAATGACTTAGTTTTATTGAAATTGGTATCAATATATGTTGGTAGATGTGGCTTGTCTGGCAATAACCATAATAAAGTTTTATGCATGTGTTTTGATTTGGTCTCAAATATATACTTGTAGAAATAGAAGGATCAGTGAGCATCTTCCAATATATTGTTAAACAGATTGAAACTCATACATATAAATTCATAAATGTTGTATTAATCTTTTATTTTTGCCAGTTAATTTGATTGGAAAATATTATTGTAGAGAAAATAAGAATTTGACTAGGATAGCTCGATATGCAAGTATGAATACTCACCTTGGAATTGGTAAGCTCGTTGGCTTTTTGTCCCTGAAGTACACTCACAAGTATGTTGGTAGAATTAGACTTCAATTAATTAATAATCTACATTGTAGCATAATTTGGACACTCATCTTGGTTCACTTACAATGCTCAAAACAAAGCCGCAAGGATGACGTAGAATCACTTGGATATATTCTAATGTACTTTTTAAGGGGAAGGTAAGTTCCTACCACATAGTTTTATTCAATACTTTTGTTGCTCAATATTTTATAAAGTTATGATAGTATATTTGTATAGCATACTTTTGTAAGGACTCAAAGTAGAAACTAAGAAGCAAAAGTATGAGAAGATCAATGAAAAGAAAGCACCAAATTCCATTGAGGTTAAATAATATTATTCTCTTGTGATGTAATGCATGGTAATGGTATTGTTTAAAAATTTTTCAAAACTCATGCCACTTCTGTATTTCTTTTTTAGGCTCTATGTTGAGGCTATCTTACAGAGTTTGCTTCTTGTTTTCATTACTGTCGGTCTTTAAGATTTGATGATAAACCAGTTATGCTTATCTGAAGAGGCTTTTTCGAGAGCTTTTCATTCATAAAGGTTTGGAAATTTTTTGTTTAGCATATTATTCTTTGAGTGCATAATTGCTTTAGTGTTTTAATGTAGCACTACCTATGTAGAAGCAGTATTCATAAAAACTCTCAGACCATCTCTACTTGTATTCATCTTCTTTCTCTAGGTTTTCAGATCATCTAATATTGAACAATGTTGTTTCTTTTCATATGTATTAGATGTTTCATTTTTGTATGTTTTGTTATTGTAGATGGAGAAGAAAATAGAGTCACGGGTTGGGTTATCAAAGTGACATAAAAATATTTTCATGTATGTATTTTTCCTCTGTAGGTATGGCTAGTTTGATTGCTTATGTTGGTTTCTTTGAAGTATGTTCTCCTAAAAACGAAGATCATGTCTTTGTTTCAAAAGCATTTGGTGCTGTTGGTCAGCTTGTTAGACAATTTGCAAAATTGGTAGGTTGCTACGTTGTTGGAAGTGCTGGAAGTAATGAAAAGTTATGCTTTTAACACAAACTGATATTAAAATCAAATCAACCATGTATTTATTAATCATTATTGCATATTGGGGAAGCTTGGAAATTTCTTTCTCTATGACTTATTGATATTCAATGTTGATCTTAATTTAGGTTGAACTGTTAAAGAATAAGTTTAGATTTAATGTTGTGTTTAACTACAAGGAAGAGCATGATTTAAATGCCGCTCTAAAAAGGTAAGTTTTTCACTTGTTGCAAAGGTTCTATTACAAGACACTTATAATCAATGATGGCAATAAGGAAAACATCTATAGCCTAGTGCTTTGGTTGTTGATACTGGTGATCTTATGCAAGTCATTTTCTTCTAGCTATCTTAATTATTTCACCATCTATAGTCTCTTAGATTATATTTATTCAAAAGTCAAGATCATTTGGTAAAATTATTAGGAACTTATTAATATTATCCGATAACAAATGAAAAATTCATAAGCAGTCCACATAGAGTATTGGAAAATAGAACCTCTAGTCCAAGAGTCTCAATTGATTACTTCTTCTGCACTGGACTGAAGTATTCTACAAGACTATATGGACCCATCAAGGAGTTATGTTCAGTAGAGAACCCTCCAAAGTACAAGGAAGTCTTCTACAAGACAATATGGACCCATTATGGAGTTATGTTCGGTTGTTGCTTGGTGTCACTTCTTATTTTGGAATTAATTGTCCTTACCTTGGCACTCTTCAACTTAAGAACTTCTCTAGAAAAACAAATGTTTTGGAAATTGACACTCTTTCTAAGATCAAAACTGGTCATATCAAGATAATTCCTTTTTTTTTTTAAATTGTCTTATAATTAACTGTCATATGTTATTCAGGAGGGTCAAAATTAATATTATATAAATAAGTTTCATATAAAAATTAAAGTAATTAATTAATTAATTTATATAATAAAATTAATTGTGTAGGTATGTAATGCCATAAGGAAACTAAAGTACCGATGTGTGGAATTCATTGATGACAAAGTAGAAAACTTTGATGCTGTCATTTTTGCAACTGATTATAAAAGTAATGTTATGTCTTGATTAGTATTGTTATTGGTAAATTTTTTGAATGTAGTTCATATTTTAGAATACTTTAATTAGCTAGCTTGTAAGGTTTTATTATATTTTATTGCATAAACTCTCAAATGTAATTGCATTCTTAATTTTAATATAATATGAGTTTTAATATTATGATTGATAAATTTATTTTAATTTATATTAAAAAATGAGGTTAATTGAGATGTATATAGTCATGTTTTATAAAAAAACTGAGGCTATAGACATACTATTTGGTCACGGTCTTATAAAAGATCATAACCAATTGGTATGTATATAGCCTCAATTTTTTATAAAACCATGACCAAATGGTATATCTATAGCCTCGGTCTTTTAAAAACTGTGACCAAATGATATATCTATAGCCTCGGTCTTATAAAAGACTGAGACTAAATGATATGTCTATGGTCTTGGTTTTCTATAAGACTGTGATCAAATGATATGTCTATGGCTTCTGTCTTATAAAAGACAGTGACCAAATGGTATGGCCTATAGCCTAGGTTAAAAACTAAGACCATATGTAAGAGTTTATGGTCTCTCCCACTTGGGCCTTAGTTTTTATAACTGTGGTCATGAATCTGTAGTCATAGTTAAAAAATGAGGTCGTATATCAATTTTGTAGTAGTGGACCACACCATAGGTACGAAAATTGGCTCTTATTAAGCTACATGCTTTTATAATAGATTCACAATTAGGGAACACTAATTTATAGAAATGATGTACAATAGTGAGTTTCTTCAAAAATTCCCTGATGAAGCCATAGACTATCAAAATGAATTAGCTAAGAATGTCCATACATGGATAGGTGCTAGTGCTATTGATAGCACCAATAGGTCACAACGAACTGGAGTCTACCATCTAAGAGAAGAAGACAACCTTAAAGCCCAACTAAAAGTTTTGACTAGAGAATTAGAGGCCATAAAAATGAAAGATAGTAGAACTATCTCATAGAGTTGCAAGGGTAGAAACTCAATATACATGCTTTATTTATTAAGCAGTAGAACACTTGGCTCAAAATTTCCCAACCTATAGTGAGATGAGAGGGGTTTACAAAGAAAAATGTAATGATATATAGATGTTTACAAGATTTTACTCACCTTTCTCAAAAACATACAATCCTAGCTAGAGAAACCTCCAAATTTCGATTGGAAGTCCAACCAACTAAGGAAGACTAGAAAACTGAGCCACAAATAAGTTACCCAACGCCTCAAAATAATGCATGACCAAATGGGAATCCTTTAGAGGAAACATTACAATCATATCACTAAGTTAACCAACACTTTAATTATACAAGAGTAAGAAATGTTTCCCTCTCAACCTCAATCTAACCCAAAAGGCCAACATATGGTGTAAACCTCTACCACTGATGCACACCATGTCAAAGAGATCAATGCAATTTCAACTCGTATTAGTAAAATTTTAGATAGACCAACTATACCCAGTCCATTAGAAAACACAAGCACTAACACCACCATGAGTAATGCTAAAGATGTTCCTCCAAAAGAAGCAAAGAATAAGTTTTTGATTCAAGTACCCTTTCCTTAATCCCTAATATCTAGAGGGAAAAATCCTGATAACCAAGGTGAGATCCCAGAACACCTGAAACAAGTTAAGATTAAACTTCCCTTGTTACATATGTTCAAGTAGATACCCGCTTATGCTAAAGTAATCAAGGATCCTTGTACAATGAAAAGAAAGCACCATGTTAAGAAGTCTAAATTCTTGATAGAGAAAGTTAGTGAGGTGATAGCACAAAAGACACCACTAAAGCACAAAGATCCATGTTGTCTCACAATTTCCTACCAAATTGGGAAGCATGAATTTGGTCAAGCTCTTCTAGACCTAAGAGAAAGTGTCAATTTGATGACATATTCTATATACTTACAACTAGGACTTGGAGAGATCAAACCCACATCTGTGGCACTGTAATTGGCTTACCACTTAGTATGAAGACCAAGAGGGATAGTAGATGTTCTGCTCCAAGTTGAAAAATTCTTCTACCCTATTGACTTTCTCATTTTGGGAACATGGCTATAAAAGTAAATATTTTTCATGTTGAGAAGCAAACATGTGATGAAGATGAGTGCTATCAAACCTACATTATAGATACACTTATTCATAAGGAAGTACACCAACATGATCATTTTAAATACTTAGAGTATCTCCTCCTTAATCATAAATTTGAACCATTGTTTTTCCCTGATATATCTAATATTTCATTTGTTTTTGATAATAAGTAGGATAAGCAACTAATATACTAGTAACCATATTTCAAGGATCCACCCAATAGGAAAATTTTCAAAGTAAACGGATAGCAATTGAAAAATTGTATGGAGATTCATCCTATGTCTCATATCATTCAATATTAGTCAGGTTTTATTTTATGTAAACTACTTTTATTTCTTTCTTATCCTTTATTTTCTTCCAGTTTATTATTATTTTTTTTTTGTTATTTCTTATGTTTCTCATCTTTAGTTGACACACTTAGAGGCAATTTTCATGTGAAATTTCATCATTTCACGTGTTTTCTATCATTTTCTCTTTTATTTAATATTAATTTTTGGGACATTAAGTACACTGTCAAATTTAGGTTGGGTGGTGGCATGTCATACACACTTTAAATACACACTTTTGATATACATCGATGCCTATTATTCAAATTAAAAGAATGTTATAAAAAATGCTTAGATCTTAATAATTTTTTGAAAATAAGTTTGCATTACATGTTTGAAATGTTCAAATAAAAATATTTGCACTATTGTTTAGGTATTGATTCCAAATTGTTTGATTTGAGTCGCCTTTTATATTTTGATTACTAAATAATAACTTCAAAAATATTTTTATGCACATTACAAAGCTTTGTAGTAAGAAAGATGCTTAATGTATACAGCTTAGAGAATTTTCATATCTAAATGTATATTTTTATAATCTCACACATCCAATGTGAGTGGAAATAATTAAGAAAACAACTTATGAACTTTCATTGATATTTTGAATTGGTTAGTTAATGCTTAGAATATCATTTCTTGGTTTGTGGAACAAATTAGTTGAAAAGCTAAAAGATGATATTAATTAAAAAATGAGATATTTTTATGACAAAATAATATAGTAAATATGTTCGATCTTTTCTTTGTATTATTTTTAAGTTTATATTCTTTATCTTGAAAGATAAAAGTTTTCATTAATTTTTCTTTCGTAGGTAGCAGTTTTTATCATCAAGCTCTATTTATATTGTGTTATCATTTAAACTAATTGAAACCCTAAGCCTAGTTTGTGATAAAAAAATGTTGAATTTTAAGCAATCAATTTTACTATCTTTGTATCAATGTTTGTTTATTTGTATGTCCTACGAAAAATACCTATCTTTTGAATACTTTTATGTTTTCCAACTCTGTAATTGAAATCCTTAATCCTTAAAAATAATTTATTTATAAGGATATAGAATTGATGTTTTTACATGAACAAATTCTCAAGGTTATATTTGTTGTGGTTTGTGGTAAGAAGGCGCTGGCTTAGTTCATACTAATAAAATTTTAGAAGTTATAATTAAAATAATCTACATAGCAATTATGATCTTGAATTGGCTTTTGTTTGAAACACTTAGGTGAATTTTCTATATTTTTATTTAGACACATCATCATGTTTTTGTTTTTGTTTTTGTTTTTGTTTTTGTTTGCACTTCAATTACAAGGGATTAACAATAAGTTAATTGAGGTTGTAATAATAACATAAAAATACATATTTAAAATATATAAATTAATTTATATTTATAATTCAAATAATTTAAAATTAATAATTATCTATATTGATTCAATAAATATTTATTTATATTAATTATGAATATTTTATGCTTATAGAATCAACAAGATCATTAAAAGAATATCAAAACAATCAAAATTTGAATTTAGTAACATATATTCATGAGTTTTCATAAACATGTTATATAATTTGGATCATAACTTTTGATTCTGATATCCAAATGAGATGATTCAAGTTGTTATATAAATACAAAATATTTATCTACAATATCATATTTCAAGAAGAATATTCAAATCTGAATATTTCAAGCCCAAAAATAAGTTGAAATCTAAAATATATGGCATTTGAATGTTTGTTGGTATTTTTAGTATATCTTTTTATATAAAACTCTAAATTAGATAATTCTTGATCTATTAAAAATAAGAGATTTATATACAATTCATATTCTGAAAATATTTTTCAAATCAATTATATTTAAGGATAAAATAGTCTAATATTATCATGATTCAACAAATTATATGTGTATTAGTCATACGTGCTTAGATAGGGACCCATTATTTATTTATTCTTATTCCTCAATTTGAGGACGATGCTTATTTAATGGTTTTAAAATAATAATACTCACTAATATATTTAATATACTATAATATTGCTACTTACATCAAGATATAAATCTAGATAAAAGATTACAAAGTGACATAATAATAATATTATGAAATATTATTGCTAAAAGTTGAATATAAATTTTTATGTTTTAATCAAAATTTGTATTTATATCATAAATTTGACTTAAATTTTTAAATTTATATGAAAGTCAGTTGTCTATTTTTTAAATATAAAGTACCTATTTTCTATTAAGAAATAAATAAACTGGTAAAAACTTAATTATTATGAATAAAATAGACAAATACTTAAAATATTTAAGTAAAATGTGTCAACTCATAAAACCAAATGAGCTCTACAGCTCAAGAACGAACGATCAATAAAATCCTCAAAAATATCATCACCTATAAATTTCAATTATAAAATTAAATAATTTATAATTTTCAAACAAGACAACTCTTACTAAAAATTAAGTTCTAAAATAAAGTTTCACAATTTCTTTCTAAATTCCCATAATTCCTAAAATAGTGTCATATTTATTAACTATACAAAATTAACTAAAGTATAATAGATACTAAAAAAATCATTTTACATAAAGATAGTTAAAAAAAATAAAATATTTAATTATTACTTATATTTGTTAAAAAATTGAAAAAAAACTAAGGTTTTTAAATATAAGGTTTTCTCTAAAGTAATTAATACATACAAATAAATCATAGGAGGTGATAATATAGTAACGAGCACATCAAATCCATACTCAATCATTAATTAAAACTATCAAAAAAATCGATATTTTTGACATAAATTTTAAAGTTTTAATTTGATACCTCACATGCTATAAACGGTGAGAAATAAGTGAGGAATTCGTGAGAAAATGACGAGAAAATATGAAGATGCCGAAACGCTCAGTTCGGGCTTTCTCTTAGTTTGGCTGAATGGCCTTAGTAACATTAGCCTTAATAAATAAGCCCCACACATATATGGTGGCTGTTGGCCCCTTTTTTTAAAAAAATAATTAACTTTAGATTAAATAATTAATATTGGCATTATAAATTTTAAATGAAATTTTTTTATATATTTTTAATTTAAAAATATTAATATTTAATTATAATTGCCAAGAAAAACCTAATTAAAAAATCATATATAATTTATTTAATTAAATTCTATAATATAAAATTTCGTTCAACGCGTGAATCGATTTTAAACTTACAGTCGATTCATTTGGTGAACCAACTTTAAATTCTGTATTTTTTTACATTTTACTCATTTTTTAATATATTCAGAACCTATATTCGATCACATAATAGCATAAAAAAACCAAAATCTATTTAACAAAGTTTAAATAATACTAATAATTAAAAAATTAAATATTAATTAATTACTTGAGAATTAAATTTATTACAAAAAAGTAATTTATATACAATACATATATATATATATATATTTAACTTAAATTACAAATAAAATAATGTCTCTTTTGTCATGAATTTTGTGATATTCTTACTTTATTTCAAGGAGATAAAGCTTGGTTTGCGTAGAATCACCAACATAGTTTGGGAAAAACACAGTTGGTCTATTTAACAATTCATTCTCCTCAATATATGAGCACATAAACATCTATCAAACAAACAGCCCAAACTTTAGAAACACAGAATAGAGAAATTAAAGTATTATAAAAATCACTATGGTGTTGTCCTATATTATTCAAGATCATTAGATTCTTCTCATGATTCTTCTTGTGATGTTATAATTTGAATTATGTGTTTTGTACATTCTTCTTGTAAATTATCAAAAATTTGAATATTATAGCCCGACTTGTTCCAACCAAAGAACTATATGTAATTAAATTTAAAATAAGAATGTAATATCATGAATTTACAAAAAAAAATAACTTATATATGTTAAAAGATTAGTAAAAGAGATTATCACATCGGCACCAAAGCAATATAATAATAACCCCATCCATTTGAAATCATATTAGCACTATATTAATCTTTTGTCTATAAATATGAAGCTATCTGGAATCAAGTTGGTATTTTTAATGCTATAATGAGCTTTAAATATGAAGCCAAGTGTAACTTCGATTTGTTATTTGGGTTGGTTGAGTTTTGGTGCCCATAAACTAATAATTTTGTATTTCCTTAGGGTGAAACAACAATTACTCTTGAAGATATGATGATTCTTGGTGGTTTTTCTGTACTTGGTTGGCCAATGACTATCATGATGTTGTCATACTAGGGAACTAGGCAAGAGAGATGAGATGAAGTTTGAAAAAAAATAGGTCCATATAACAATTCATTTCCCTAAATATATGAGCACATAAACATTCATCAAATAAGCTATCCAAACTTCAGACACAGGAATGGAAAAATTAAAGCATTATAAAAATTACATGATTTTGTCATAAGCTATTAAGATCATCATAATCTTCTCCTAATTTTTCTTGTGATGATATAATTTAAACCATGTCTTCTACCCATTCCTCTTGTAAATCATCAAAAATTTGTGGGTCATAGCCAACTTGTTCCAGCCAAAGAACTACATGTATTTAAATTCAAAATAAGAATGTAATATCATGAATTCACAAAAAATAACTCATATTTATTAAAAAGGTATATTAGTAAAAGAGATTACCATATCTTTAATTGAAAATGTTAATATTTGTGATGATTTCATTCATAAACTTCATGACATAGTAACCACACATGACTCCATCATGTTGTTGTGAAACCTACAAAAATAAGTGTACCTAATTTTTCATATTCGAACATCTTTATTATTCAATAGTAAAATTAATAAATTTATTAATATTCGCTTGTACATACCATAACTTTGTGCCATATAAGCTTATGAGAGTTTTTAAGGGCAATGCCCCTACTCTTGTTCCACAGCTTCCATATCCTATCAAATTTTAAAACGTTTAGTTTATTTTATTAAATATTACAAAGAACAATAGAAGAAAATAACTAGCTATAACTCTTAAATTTTAACAACTATTTTTTGTATTTTTACTCAATTCTATGGAAGTTGAGTCACACTATAAAACATAATTGCCATATAAATCAAGGATTACCAACATCCAATGATCTTGGCCTTGTTCAAACTTTAGTGGCCAAGGGATTATCAACTTTTGATTTATGTTAAATGTTAATGCCCTATCACATAATTGTTTAGCTTTGATGCTAACATCCTTCTCTTAATATTGATTGACAATAAAAAATCATAAAATATTGCTAAATGTGATAAGTGATTAGCTTGAAGTCGATAATAACATGCCCTATATAAAATAAATAAATATAAATAATTAGATAATTAAAATATGATTATATATGTTCTACATAAATTAAAGTTATTTACTGATTAAGGACTCCCCTTATCCACACTTTAATTATATTTAAATCGATTATTTGTTATTCAAATAGCTACAATATGCACTCGATCAATATATATATATATATATATGTTTGGCCAATGTCTACACCAAATTTTTTTATAAAAAGTGGTACAATTTATTCATCATTTATGCTAGATATCCTCACAACAATAGTCATCAAATTGTCAAGATTTCTGCTGAAGTTTATAACATAATCATAACTATACTTTTTCCATGATTTCTTCTTGAATGACTTAATACGCGATGATTTCCCACTAAACATAGATTTATCATGAGATATTTTCTTTGTATTTGTTAAATGTGCCGCACTTACTAATTCAAGTAAAATAGACTAAAGAATAAGTATTATATATGTTAGTAACAATAAAAGAATAATAAGATAATAGTAGTAAAAAAAGTGTTATCTTAAGTAAAAAAAAATTAATATCATGTCAAAATTTATCGCAACTTGACTCGATGATACAACCACATATTGTCCAACTGTTTATTGGATTGTAGTAGCATCAGAAGACACAGGTAGTGGACAATCATGGAGCAATGATTGATCAATTACTATTCGCCAATAATTTGGAAAGTATTGATTATGAATCCTTCGATTATCGCTTAATTGTTGTACCGATCCAATAGCAACAAAGTCTATTGATGATGGATTTTTCAAAAAACATTTC
The DNA here is from genome assembly GCA_030763125.1 of Hippophae gyantsensis. NCBI lineage: Eukaryota > Viridiplantae > Streptophyta > Magnoliopsida > Rosales > Elaeagnaceae > Hippophae > Hippophae gyantsensis. The sequence continues at coordinate 17,826,574 of CM061029.1, read as the reverse complement.
ACATTCTGTAAAAATTTAAGCGTTATATATAATAAATAAAATAAAAATAATAGACTATCTACATAAACTTTAAATCTTACCATAAATTATTCATCAAATAGAAGAGGATTCCCATGTGGTGTAGCTATTGGAAGGACATTCTCATTAAAACATTTATCATAATGTGATGGATGGTAAGAATACACAGATTGTATTAAAGATATTGAACGACTACTTGATTGCATCTACATTTCTAGCATAAAGAGAGCACCAATAGGATGACTATATCCCATACAAGATATAGGTTGGGCGACATGAGATGGCATGGATGACATACTTGGCATGGATGGTGGCATGACTGACATGGATAGTTACATGCCTGGTCAATAGAGCATGCCCTGATTGTAGTATGTTTTCATGCTTGACATGTGTTGTAATTGATATTCTTTTAAAGTGGCAATCTCACTTAACACTGAGACCTTTAAGGAGCTAAATTCTTCTTCAATTTTACATTACTTCTCCTTAATGACCATCTGAGGCTTTTGTTTTAGAACGTTAAAAAACTCCATATAACCATCATATTGACTTCCTCCCCTAACACGATCAGGATGATTGTGTCCGAATGCATGATATATAGCATCTCTCCCTAGTTGTTCGATTATTTCACCATTGTTATTTTTTTCTTGAACAACTCTCTACAAATAATAAAGCAAACAAACATATCATACATTATTACATCAATTAGAAAAAATCATAAGGACTTTGTATCAAGTTAAATTACTAACCAAGTTATTTAGTTATTCTTCTCCTCGTTTAGTCATTGGTCTTGACTTTTTCATTTTTTGGGTCTTTGTTTCTATATAAAATTCAAACCAGGTAACAAATCTACCAAATTTAGCTTCCTACATAAATTAAATAAATTTATTAACCATTAGATCAACTTAAACTTGAGAAAAATATTTATAAATTAACAACTTAATAATAACATTCTTTGTCTAACATCAGGATTTGAAGACCTTCCAGTACGGTTAGGAAAAATATTTTACATTTGTATATTCTGATGTTCTTTCTTAATAATTTGAAATTTATCCATACATCTATAATCTACGAAGTCTTTTCAAACTTGGGGTTTAATCCAGGGGTGTTCTTCAAGGATTTTGTATAGTTCTACTTCATTAAGTGATTTCAAATATGAAAACACATAATTTCTGGTCAATTTGGAAGTTTTGTATTCCTTCCATGCCTTATTTACAATCTTATAAAACTTGTTTATCCAACTGTTAGGGATTTTATAATGATTTTGTAAAAAAACACTACAAAAGATGAGATATAATACAAAAAAGATATAATATATGTAATTAGTTATAAAATAAAAGAGACTTACACAAATGGTTTTCCACATTTTGAAATTTTCAACTTTGTCAACCTTAGTCCAATCATTTATATTGATTGGTATACTTGACTTCACAAGTCTACTAATAGAGGATTTCAATTATTAGCCATTTTTCCATAATGGATTACCAATAACATCAAATAGAACGGGTACTCTATCATCTAGGTTTAGTGGAACATCAGGTATATTCGCTCAATTCTTTATTTTCAAATGCCCCCAATGGATCATTTGGATCTACAAGCTCTAGTACCCTAGGATCCATGAAATATCTACAAACAATGATGAAATAGAAATTAATTGACAATTTTAAGTCCATACATATAAACATGCAAGAGTTATTAGAATAATATAGAACATACATTATGTTTAATTAGGTTGTTGATTATATATATATATATATATATATATATATATATATATATATATATATTCCTTTATAATCACTTCGAGTCCATGATTTGTCCATTTTCTATTAATGATATTAAACATATTAAATATGCATCCAACTAATATATTTCAGATATTATTATATATTAATTCCCTAACTATTAGAATATCTATCAAAACATCATATAGAAATAAATACATAACAAATATATACACATAAATATAATTATATAAGATTGATTGTAATTACTAATAATAATATGTCAAATCGTTTGAGTTGATTTCAAATTTAAGATATATAAAACAAAATTTATATAATAATTTTATGATGATTAATATTTTTTTTAAATAACTATACTACTTAAAACCTAAATTTTTAATGAGCATCATATTGTTAAATTATGTTTTTCCCATTTTATATTAACAAAAATAAATAAATTAAAACCAACCTTAAATTATAGTCATTTTCAACCGAATGATATAAAACAGGTTAAACTTATAAATATATAAATTTATTATGAATATATCACAGAATTATTTAATTTATTAAAAAAATTTATACAAAACCTATGTAATAAAAATAATAACATACATAATACAAAATCTATATAATACAAAAATTTATACACATAATATATAAAAAAATAAAAAAAATATGAATAATAAGTGCATAGGATTTATAGAAATATTTACAAAGGTAAATGAAGTGACGAAATAAAATAAATGAAAAAGAATGTGTTTTTGTAAGAAGATTTAGAAGATAAATCTGAGAAGAAGAAAACCTACTAAACGATGTTAGAATTGATGGTCGAAAATAACAAAAGAAAATGTGAAAGAGTCATATTTCTATTAAAATGCATTCCAGAATAATTAGTGATGACCCCATTTAACTATTCAAATTATTTGATTATCTGCATGTCTTTTTTTAAGTTCTTTTTGTGAATTATAAGTGTTTGAATTAGTCTCGGTACTTTTATTCTGGAGAACTATTTTGTGAATTCAGTTTGTAAATTAATATTTTGTCATTTTTTATAGGAAACGCTATATTATATTAATAAGCAAAAATTACAAAAGTAAAGAGTGGAAAAGTAATCTTCTTACACCAAAATGTAACAAAAAGTTCCCACATCTAAGATGGATAATATCTTCAATTAATACTTACGAGAAGTCATTCAATTTGTGGTACATGAATACACACTAACCTTCAATGCTTAATATTATTATAAGTATAGAGAACATTATTATAAGTACAGAGAAGCGATGTCAGATTAAATTGAAAAATTGAACCAGATTGAACCGAAACGGTTTTATAAATCAAATGATTTTTTTCGATTATATTAATTTTTAAATCGATCGAATCAGATAAGATCGGTTTAATAATATATTAAATTTTTCATATTATTTTTCATTAAAAATATTCAAAAATTTGATCAAATTGAAAAATCGAATTGGATTAGATCGAACGGTATTATAAATCAAACAGTTTGATCTAATTTTAATAATATAAACGATTCGATTTGATTAATTTTTTCCCCCAAAATTAAACCGTGGATAACCCTAATATAATGTTTTTATAAATAAAGATTGATTAAGATAATGGAATAATTGGGATAAACACTCCTAAAATTCACTTTTTAATTAAAATGTACATTTTAATTTTTTTTAAATGGCACTTTAGTACCCTATGAACACTTTGGTCTCTTTTTCTCTTTTCTTTCTTGTTTTTCCTTCTCACTTATCCTTTCTTTTCAATCTTTCTAGTTTCTGGAGCTATTTTTCTCTCTCTCACTTGTATTTTTGTATGTTTCTTCTATAAGCTAGAAGGATGAAGGAAGAAATACCCATGTGCAACAAAACAAAATCCAAACCTTTTCCATATGCACAATCTAAAACTGAGATAAGTACAGAGCAATTTCTTCAAAGTCTCTTATATTTTCTAGGTGTTTATCAAAAACTATTTCATAAATTAGTTTTAGGGATTTTTTTTTAACACTATGTAAAGGGTGGAGGAATATAAGTGTTTTTGATTTGGGAATTTGTTTGGCTCCATATGTTTTTTTAAAATCAGAAAGTGAGAGCCTTGACAAATTTAGTGGTACATTTGCTCGGACAAATTCCTGTTTTTGTTCCAAAAAAATATTTTGGCCATGAAGCAGATCCTAAAGCTTGTTTCTGTAAAACTCTGCAGCATTTTTTATTAAAAGTCCGTTTTGACCTTCAAAACCACCTCATGTGAGACTAATAGAGAAAGGGACCTAAGTGTCCGTATAATGATAAAAGTGGTATCGTGTCCCTTTTAAAAAAAATGAAAGTAAAGTATACCTTTTGGTTAAAAAAGGGACCCAAAGGGGTTTTATCCAAAATAATTGTGTTCTCATATTTCTTTATAACTTAGCAAAGATGGTGTGCTCCAAATTACACACTAATGGAGAGAGAAAGTCAAGACTTAAAACTAATTGAATTCAATTATGTTTATGGGGTTAGCATATCCATCCTGATGTGATGTGAAGTAATAGAAAACTTGTTTGTTAGGATCATCCATGCCAAGTTCAAAATAAGATTTACATGAAAAGTTATTCAAATAAATCCTTATTTCATATCCTATTAGTACTATTGCTCTTACTAGGATTCTTTCAACTTTGATATCACGTTCAAGAAATCTTCAACTTTGTAATATGTTACGATATGAAAACAAATTAACACAACTCAATTTGTTAGATAAAAACTCATTACTTTATTGAATCTTTAAAGAAATACAAGGCTATGGATATAAGCTCTGATACGAGCATACGTGTTCGGGCTGCTTGACACAACACATGGGCCAGCGAGATGCAAGGGGAACCACGCACGACGCTAAGGTGCAGGCAAATAGATGGAGGGGACCACTAGAAAACATAACGTAAGAAGGGTTATAATTCAGCTAAGAATGTCAGAATTGGTTAGCATGATTTCCTTGTAATTTCATGTGCATGTAAGGCTATATATAGCCACAGTTAATTCAATAAAAGGAGGAGAAAATTATAGCTAACAGTTCCTCCTTACCTCTATTCTTCTTCTTCCCAAACCACTCTGAAATCCAGTTTGTATCAATGGTATCAAAGCTGGTTCAAGCCATGGACAATCAGAATCGATCCAACACAAAGACCTCGGATGAGGAATCTGATACCCTCGAGCGAATAAACGCTATCTTACAACTAATATTGATCGAGCTACGAGCTCTTCGTGCTACCCATAGTTCACCATCGGCTCCCTATCTTGGCAATCAGAGGAGTAAATTGTCTGAAACCTTCGAGTTGAGAGCTTTTCGTACCTTTCACAGCGTACCTCTGAATCCAAAACACATACCCATATCTAAATCAAATTCATACCCAACAACAATTGTTCAAGCTGAGACTTCTAATTTCAAACACACAGTTCAAATGGTCACTGCTTCTTCAACCTTCAAACACCAATCACCACCTTCATCAGAACCACACCAGCTTCCTCAGAATCACACCAGCTTACACCCACATCTTCGTGCATCACCGGAGACATTCGAGAACCCTAACGCTACACCCACTGATTCCATCGCGACGAGTGAACTAAAAACCACAGAACTCAGAGCTAATAAGAGTTGCGTTTCTGAGTTACAAGGAAAAGGAACGAGGATTTATACAGAACCCAAGCAGAGGCTCTGTGTATCAATTGGACTCACAAAATCAGCTCGTATATCGGCCCACGAAGCAAGCTTATATCGTAGACATAGCCTCACGCGTTCAAATGGGCTTAGTTTCAAGCCTTTATGCAAATATCTAGACTTGACCCACAAAGAAATGGATGCTCTGTATGAAAAAGTTAACTGCGAGAAACTCTATTAGGTGAAATGCCTAGCTCATTGGGATACCAATCGCGCAAAATTAAGCTGGTGGCTTAGCATTTTTGGTGGAGGTGGTCTCAGAGGTGGTCAAAAAATTTCCGAAAATAAGGCCCGAGGAGGTCGTATGTTTGATCCCAGTAAGAGCTGGCAACGATGGCATTGTAGGACTAAACATAAACGATACGTTCTTATATCAGTTAGGGCTGCCTCTGCTATTTCATCTATGGTTATGGCTCGTGGTCGAAGTCTTGAGGCTGTCTCGAAAAGAACCCTTGTCATCAGTAATTCAGCTGAAGGTATTGAGAACACGTTGATTACAAGTTACAAGGAGAGTATCAATGGAGTTGTTGCAAATTTCACTAACCTTGAAACAAAAAGACTTGCTGACATGAAGGTAGTAGTTTCAATATTTCCTAGTGCAATTCTTCTAATCCATACCACAAGAACTGGGAATTTTATGGATCTCCAAGAGAAAATTAAAAGAAACCCTATAGTTCGTATTATTGATGCTAGAATTGGGCCTGAATTAGCCACATTAGAGAATGAGTCAACGAGGGATTTAATGGGACACGAAACACACACATCTTCAACAGTAGCTGCTAATAATGTAAAAGATGTTAGTTTGTATGGAACAACTCAGGGCACCGCCAGAGGAGATTTCCCTTCTGCAAGAATTGCTACATATAAAATCTACAGTATTGGTGTAGGTTGCAGTGCAACTGATATTCTAGCTGCTTTTGATGATGCTATTGCGGATGAGGTTGATTTTATTTCCATATCAATTGGATCAGCTCATCTAGTTGAATTCATCAAAAACCCAATTGATGTTGCTGAGATTGGTTCAGGTAAGACTGTTGTTTTTGTACTTCCTATGCTGATTTACAATTCTAGACTGCCTTCTATTTGTGAAGAGAATGAGGTTGAAGTGTCTTATGTTGTTATTTTGGCTCCTACCTGCGAACTTGCTCAGTAGATTGAGGTTGGGACTGTGAAATATGCTCATTATTTGGGGGTGAAGGTGATGTCAATTATTGGTGGGCAGTTTATTGAGGAACAAGATTTGAAGATCCTGCAGGAATGTGAAATGGGTGTGGGTGTTTTTGAGGCAATGCCATCAAGTGAATGTAAGCTTGAGAATGAGGAGAAAGCAAAGGTGATTTAAACAATACTCCTTGTTGCTGGGATTAACACGTTGTTTCAAACATTATTTGGGCCTTGTTTACCTACAGTTATTGGAGCCTATTATGCATATGTTCCAACAACCATTTCAATTGTATTGGCTGATAGATACAGTGACAATTTAGATTCTCGGGAGAAATTTGGGAGGGTAATGCATGGAATGCAAGACACCCTCATTGATGCCTCAACTCTCTAGATTATGCTTGGTTTCAATGATCCTTGGCATAACATGTCTCATTTGATTAGTGGGAAGAGGCTGGTGTTTGATCGAATTGCCGTTATAATTTCTCTAGTAATTATGTGGATTTATGCATATTTGCTAACTGTGGAAGGGGCTTACAAGAATATAGGACATAAAACTCAAATGAGTTGTAGAACTGACCATGCTAGCATTAGTAGTGGATCTCCATGGATAAGAGTCCATATCCATTTCAATGGGAAGCCCCAAGTTTTGATGCTGGTGAATTTTTTGCAATAATAGCTGCTTTATTTGCTGTAGCTTTGTATTGCCTTTTTTTTTGCCTATGTTGGCTCAGCAGGGCTTAGCACTCTTCGATTTGGTAATGTAAACACCTTTAAGACAAGATTCATCTTGGGGTTTTCTATTTTCAAGAGCTTATCAGTACCACAATATTTCAATGAGTACAGAGTTTTCAATAATTATAATCCTGTCCACACCAGAGTAAGGTGGTTCAATGACATGACCAACGTGTCCATAGCATCAAGGCATAATAATAAGGGGAAATAGTAATAAGTCGGTGTGGCCTTAGCATCAAAACAACTTCTCTTGGAGCTATGGGCTTGCTCCAAGGTCAATTCAGAACTACCTTTTTTTGCTTCGGTCTCAAAGCACAGGCTATAATTTTACCCAGTCACATCTCAACCTTATCTTTGAGGACAAGGATTGTAAAAAGGGGGATGTAATGATACGAGCATACGTGCTCGGGTTGCTTGGCACAACACATGGGCAAGCGAGATGTAGGGGGAACCACGTACGACGCTAAGGTGTAGGCAACGCAGATGGAGAAGATCACTAGAAAACACAATGTAAGAAGGGTTATAATTCAGTTAGGAAGATCAGAATTGGTTAGCATGATTTCCTTATAATTCCATGTGCATGTAAGACTATATATAGCCACAGTTAATTCAATAAAGGGAGGAGAAAATTATAACTAACAGCTCCTCCTTACCTCTATTCTTCTTCTTCCCAAACCACTCTGAAATCTAGTTTGTATCAAGCTCATTGCTCTAATTGAATACCTACGGATTCATTAATACCATCCTAAGGTTACAATAAGAAATACATTAACACTAGTATAAGACTCTCATCTAAAATATACAGAGTTCAAATAAAACTCTCAAGATACAAAAACACTCTTAATATCCTATACCCTCTACTACAAATGTTACTTGTATTTGTAGTCTCTAATTATTTGCTAGTAAGTTGTTTTATTAGAAAAGACAACCAATTATTTTTTTGATAAATTGTCTTATTTAGGAGTTATTCAAATATCTTCTCAAAAAGTGAGAAACTTGAAAAAGGTGCAAGGAAACTTCCTAAGCAAAGCTAGAAATATTTATAAAGAAATCCATAAAATTCAAGCTCACAAAGAATTGTCGAAGAAGATACTTGTATGACAAGTTTAGAAGCTTTCTCTAAACGTAATTTTTTCTCTAAAGTGTCCAAATAATGAACCTTAAAATTTTTTAAAATATAAACTTCTCGATCTTTTTCAATGGTATATGACTCGTCTTCTAAATTATAATGGATAATTCTCAAATTTAGTTCAAAGTTTTTCCTAAAACATAGTAAGGGTGGATCCTTAACTTCTTTTTAATCCATGTGCCCTCTTGATCCCCCATTATCCTTGAAAATTTTAGAAAGAGAATGAACTTCCAACCAATAATCCTTCCACTATCTCCATCTCCATCTCTTATCTTATATCTAGATCTAAAAAATATATGGAGCATTTAACAATTGCCATTCAAGGATTACAATGCTCTTGGTGCAACCCATGAACTGCGTCTTATCCATTTGGATATTCAATCCATATATACATTTAATGACCATGTGCCAAATATTCTTTCTTGTGAATCCCCACAGCCATCAAGTAGTGCTTTGTTTCTTTTTTGATGTTACAAGGACTACAACACTCTTAATTCATACCACAAACTACATCCCAACTATTTGGATATTCATCTATGTATACTTCTAAATATATGAACATATGTCAAATGGTCTCCCTTGGGAACCACAAAAGCCTCATTTTTAATTGCGTCTTATTTCTTTTGTTGATGCTACCAACGTGGACTCGTTTTTTCTTCGATCTCTGAAAAATCACCTAATTAACCATATGACTCTTTCTCTTCGTTTTCACCTTCTTACAAAAAGTTTTAGCTACTTCACATGTATTCTAAAAATGGCTAAATATCACCTTTGGTCCCTATATCAAATTTATGCTTTGTTCCTAACTTTTTTTTCCAGTAACATTTGTTTTCTAACTTCTTAATTTTAACAACTTTGGTTGAAGAGGAATTAAAAAGTTTAACACTTAATCATAAGAAAAGCAATAATGTACGTGTTAATTATGATTGCTTTCGACTTATTTCCTAAATTTAGACTAAAATTGATACTTGAAAAGTTAGGGGACCAAATCTATAATTGAAAATCAGTTATGCAATTGCCTACTAGGGCCGTTTCAAGTACAGTCCTGGCCAAGTTAGAGCATTTGGGATGATAGCAGGAAGGTCTGGCATTACTCCAATGTTCCAGGTGCGTATCTGAAAATATTATTTTATGTATGATTAAAGTGATTGTTAGAAATCTTGGCTTGCTCAATTGTTTGATGACTGATGTTATTATCTTGTGCCTGCATTAGGTTGCTAGAGCCATTTTGGAAAACCCAAAGGACAAAACTAAGGTGCATCTTATTTATGCCAATGTAACATATGGGGACATTCTTTTAAATTTAATATCCTTTACACTATGTTTGTTCCTCCATGTGGAATCTTCTTCATATCATAATCCAACAATAGATGATTTCTCGTTTTATTAAGTAGCAAGATATAGAAGTCCCCTTAGTTTTAAGATGGTAAAATGTGTTTTTTTAGTCTCATCGAGAAATGAGAAAAAATTATATTATTTTAACGATTTTGTATTAAAGTATTATTTAAGAAAAAATAAATAATAATATTATTATAAAAATTATTTAAATGCATATTTTTGTTTTAAAAAAATTCAATGAAATATTAAAATAAAAATAATGACAATCAACAAATATTAAAACAAATATTTTTTGAATTTTTTTTATATTAATTGTTACTTTATTATTGTTAATAGACAAGATTTTAATTACGTTTTAATCCATTGAAAAAAATAATAGATAAAAATATGAATTTTTTATCAAGTAATTAAAATATTATTATTTTTTATCAAGTAATTAAAAGGTGATTAAAATATGAATTTTTTATAAGAATAAAAGTAAAATTTAATATAAAATAGTTTAAAAAAATAAATAATATTAAAATTTAAACAAAAAGTTATTTAAATATATTTTTTAATTTTTAATAAAAATTAAAAATTAATAAAACATAAAAATAAAATAATCAAAATTAATAAATATTAAAAATTGAATATTTTGTAAATTTTTTTATATTAATTATGATTTTATTATTATTTTTGATTGATCTCTTTTCTTAAAGCCAGGGACTGAAAATACTTTTTACAATCTGAGACTAAATGCACACTAAAATTTAATTTGACATACTGTCTAACAGTTTTTCTCAAGTATATATATCGGGTAAGTCAAAATTGGATCACGCTCTTTAATGAATGGATCAGTGTTGTTCAACATTTTAGATTTTCTTTGGAATTACTTGGTACCTAGTTATGTTTGATAGCTCATGTAACCTCTTAGTTCTGGAAAAATTTGTGGGGCATCTCTTAATTGCATGTTTCAATAATGAATCCAAGTTGATATAAAACATTAAAGCAACGGAAATGCACTGATATTTGAGAGGAGATGATCAATAAAATCTCTGCAGGGACAACGTTGAAGAGGTACTATGGGTGTTTTAAATGGATAGTTTGACCTACTTATCTCCTTATTAGGAGGCATATCTCCTTATTTTGGGGGACGTTCTTAGAAACTAGAACTTGTTGGGCCAGGAGTTGGCTCCCTATTCCACCTTCCCACTTCTCCCGGTAAAGGAGGAAGAGAGAGAAGGAAGAAGTTATACAGAAACATGACTATTTCAACTACGTTTTATTGGAACTTGCAGGCTATGTTAACTCAAAAGAACTTGCTTGGAGTGTCCATTTTGGACACCGCATGTCGGAAATGAATACTTTCTGTTCTCGCCATAAAATTTCTATCCTACTCATGCCATACTCGTTAATGATAAAATAGGAATTTTCTTTAAAAAAAAATGAAAATATCCCAAAATAATTCCAATCGGGTGAAATTTACAAAGACATTTTTAATTAAGTGAGTTTCATAATGTAAAGTTAGATGCTTAGAATTTTTACATATAAATTGGAAAGGTGAATTAATACAAGTTACGTGAATAGGTAGAATTAATAATCAAAATATATTGTCAAATAATGCTATTTCAAGTTAGAGAGTGAATATTGGTATAATTCAACCTTATTTTTTAAGTTTTCCCTAAAATAAAGATGAGTTTCCATGTACTTTGTTTTACTTTCGGGAGGATGAGTTTACTTACAGGTTTCATGTTGAATATCTTATCTGTTTTATGTATATCTTGATCTACTTCGTTTTACTTTTATGTGACTGGACCAAACATAAATCATGAAGCAGGAATTACTGTATATTGTATCCTGTATATGAATCTACAGCCACTGCATTTGGATATAACTAATTCTGCTAATGAATTTGCAGGAAGAATTGGATGCACTGGCTACTAACTATCCTGATCAATATAAAGTCTACTACATTCGGAATCAGGTTCAGTATATGAATCCTATCCTTACTTTGTCTTCCCAACGTCATCTTCAAGCATGTTATAATTCTCACATCTCATTAGTGAATCTGAATTAGTCATTTAACTTATTCTGCTTTGTTAGAAATAGATCACTTAATTAGTGCTATTGTTGGCCAACCTTGAAAAGTTGAGTTTTGGCTGTTCTTCTTCTTTATCTTCTTTTGCTTTATTATTTCCCCTTTTTCTAGAAAAATTATGTATTGGACAAATACTTAGAATCAGCCAGCATGGCAACACATTGAAACTCTGATAGGAATAACTGTTACTAGAGCAGTCTGATATGCAGGATTGGTTTTATGTAGATTGTTAATTATATAAGGGGAGAAAGGTCTTGTATTTCTTACTGCTTTTCATGTCATGCATGAAATCCTATTCACGCGTGTCATGTCTTGAAAACACATTTTTTTCCTAATGCACTGTCATTTCTTTTAATATCACTTTATCAGCCTCCTGAATTAGCATGGGATGGAGGAGTCGGCTTTGTATCGAAGGAAATGATTCAAACTCATTGCCCTGCCCCAGCAGCTGATATTCAGGTAAGTATTTAGTTTGTCATAACTTGTTAATATAATGGCCCAAAACTTTAGGCCCAAGTCCACCATTAACCTAATTTTCCCTATCTCCCTAATTTTCCCTATCAGTAGAGAAAGCAGCAGCTGCAAGATTCAACAAAGAAAAAAACATAGCCAGCAGCAGGAGAGAGGTGTGAAGATCAGAAACTGCTAGAGAGAAATTAAAACTACAGCTGCAAAAAAGAGGAGAAATTAGCCCAAGGACAAACTGTCCATTTAAGTTACTATTTGTAGTGTTTTTTTTATTTGTACGGTAATATTTGATTTAATAATAAATTTGTTAATTTATCTTGCTATATATTATTAGTAAATTAGAGGAGATATTTTGTGCATTGATTTTGGATTTTAGTATAATTTGTGAAACTTTCTGAAAATTGGTGTTTGTATCTTCATTTAATTATTAGTGGATTTTTCTCGATGTGCCGTCGTCAGCGGAGAAGACTTTTCACATTGAAAAATTGAACCACTTAAATCATTGTGTGTCATTAATTTTCTTACTACTTATTATTTTACTGTTATCCAACATTATTAATTTATGCAATCAAAATTTGACCCGCTCTTCGCTTCCGCAAGTCCTAATTTATAACACTTCTAATTTATATACCATTTGTTTTTGTTTCCTATGTTGTTACTTCATCTTGGAGGCATAGTAATTCTTTTGTTTGATAATCAAACATCTGACTTTGATGCTGGAACTTGCAGGTTCTAAGGTGCGGTTCACCACCTATGAACAAAGCCATGGCTGCTCACCTTGAAGCTATTGATTATACACCCGAGATGTTGTTCATCCTCCCATGTATTTCATTGAGAGCATGAGCAAAGTTCTCTTTTTCCTTCATTTTTAACTTGGAACCATCCAAAATTGGAATGAGATTTATAAAATTTATTTTTATTATATTTGCCTTCAAATGTTATTGTCCAATGAGTAAATCTACATGCGTTGGTCATTATCTTACTCAAGGTTGGAGATTTTGGTGGTAAAGCATCATGGTATGGTATTTGGGTGATCTATTATGAATAAAGCAGAGTAATCAAAAACTCAGCTTCAGAAATAACAGTAATCATTGAAGCGAAAGAAGGGGAAGTGTTATCTTACACATTTTAGCTTAATCGCAAGCCTACTATTTTGCTATTTTATGGGAGGTCCTTTAGGTTGCCTTGGTTGTAAACCCATTTTGCTGATTTCAATATAATATTTGACGAATTGCCTATCCAATCTTACCTACCTTCTTTATAGCATATCTTTGTCGCATTAGAGAATCATTTTTGATAAAAAAAAAAAGCTTAAATCGCACAAATAGGATTACGTTGGATGAAAGAAGGCATTTTAATTGTGCAAATTTTACATTGTAGAGGTTTTTTTTTACTTTTTTTTTGTGTCAGAATTTTATTCCACATTGAAGCAAAATTAAAAGCTTGAGGATGAATAAAATACCACCTTGTACTAATGATAAACCAATATAATTATAGTATTTTGTTATGATTTTGAGTATTATATTTGTATTTTTTTTTATCAATTTATAGAAGTTGATGATGATCTAGAAGTTGTTTGGACAACACTTGGTGAAAAGGATGGGATGTAGAACAAAAAATGGCTTAGGTGGATGTTTGCAGAACTCATGAGGATGTTTTTAGCATGCGCGACCCGTCAACAAGAAACATGTTTAGGTGGGTGCATGAAACAATGACATGGATATTCTTAATATCTGACCCACCAACAAGACAGGCTTAGCTGGATGCAAAGGTAATGTGCTGGATGAACTTAGCAAGGCTGATGCAATAACATGCTGATCGAACCATGTGGGTGTGTACGGACAATATTGGGATCAACTTAAAAATATGTACATGAAAATGACCTCGTTTTTAATCGTTCAGTACTGTTTTGCACCCCCAAACGATGTCGGGCTTTTAACTCTATCAATGTTCCACTTTGCCAAAAACAAATGTTATTTTATTAAAATTTAATCGCAAATATCATATTTGTTACTCAAATTTGACATTTTTATATGATTTTAAGTCACATTTGAGCGAATTTATGCACGAAATTGAGGGAGTCTCGATCCAAAAAGAAGCAGCAACTCCCAAAAGAAAAATTATAACATTGTTGGAGATTCTATCAAGTCTTTTGAAAGGAAAAATAAACTAATTCAATGCTTGGGTGATTGTTTATTCAAAGATATTTTATTCTTTTGGCCGGTTTTAATTTTATGGAAAATATGATGCAATTTGTAATTAAATTCAAGTTTTTTGTTTGAGTATTTAGCTTTTTTTAAGGATTTATTTAAACTTTTAGGTGGATTATTATTTAAATAAATTTTGAGATTATTTTTTATTTATGTTTCATCTCTTTGATTTTGATTTATTGACGGGTCACTTTTATTTAATTATAATTATTATTTAAAAATATTTAAATTAATTCATGCTCATTGATTTAGTTTAAACGATTGCATGATTTTTATATATTTATTCTAATTAAATAATTAATTATATGGATAAAAAAATTAATTAAATGTTATGGATGAAATTTTCGTGATCATTAAAGTTTTTAATTTAATGAAAAGGTAAATATTCTCAACCTTATTGTTTTATTACGATTAGTCGATTAGTTAATATGTATAAATTAAAAGAATTAATTGATTAATTATAATTAAGAATTATAGGATTTTTTAAATTCAACAACCTAATATTATTGAATTATGATTAATTATTAAATTTATTTAATTAATTCAATTAATGATTGATTAGTTAATTTATTCTTATATTTTCTCTCAACTTTAATTCGTGCAAAATATTCTTTAAAAAAATAATTTAATTATTTATCTTATTTTATTTTCTAAATTTTCATTAATTTGGTTAGAGTTTTTAGGCTTTTTTACTAATTTATTATTTTTAGAGAAAATAAATAAAAAATTTAAAATCATTACAATTTTATCAAAGATCAATCTCACATAAATTATCGCTAGCAAACACATAGCAATCATTATATACATATTATTTTTCCGATCAGACTTAGTTTTACACACCAAAACACCATCTAATATCCGTAAAAGAACCATCAAACCAAACAACCCTAAAGTGAAGCCATATGTCCATATGGCCTAAAAGGATTGTTAGTCACCACCTACCCCTAAAATTGATCAAGAAAATAAATATACATCATCATCTTAACCATTCAATTCAATACTGTGACAAACTAAAAAATAAATAAATAATAAAATAAAACCAAAACTAAAGTAAACAAAAATAGAAATACGTATGATAATAGATGGTATTGCATCTCTCAAAGGTCGACCATAATCGATTTAGAATAGTCATTTTCATCATCCTCCATACCAAATTTGGGAAAAAATAAAAATAAATAGATCAAAATTAATAAATATTCCCTAGATTATTCTAGGAAGAAAGGTTATTCTAAAGAGAAAAAAAAAATTCTTGAAAAAGATTTTATAAAAACTAATGCTGGATTGAAAGTGGTTAAGAAAACCAATGAAAGAGCTGAGTTGCTATAACGATAGTGAATTTGAAATTAACAACGACAACAACGATAGAAACGAAAATCTTGATGATTGTTGTAAATAAGAGAATATAAAATGATGAAAATTTGTGAAAAGGATCAATATTAATGATTTTAGGTGTAGGTAGGAAAAATAGTGTGGAAGTTACAATTGTGAAATTTTCACACAATGTATTAATTATGTGAAAGTAAAAATTGAAGGAAAAAGTTGTAAAAATAACATAAATAGTAATCAATCCATATCATAAAATTAGATTAATTTAAATTAAATCATAAATATTGATGTATATATCCTTAAAAAAATTAAATCACATCCCAATTCTTTTGTTAAATGTGGTTATTTTTCCCTTTTAGATTCAATTTTAGAGATGGGATCCGCAAGAGTTCAAAGGATTGTTGACGGCTTCATTGAAATTTTCTCAACTTGGACATTTAGCCATCGAGTCACTACTTGAGTTGCCGTAAGCCCTTGAAGTTTATTATTACTCTGACTTGCTATAAGTAGAGTTTGGTGAGCCTGTAAGGCAAACACCAATTGTCTTGTTGTCTAAACAAAAAGGTTAACAATACAAGTCGAATTTTTTCTCAAAATACATTTAAAAATTTTATTTTTATTGTAAATTTATATAATCATTCATTATTTTTTCTCAATTTCTCATTTAAAATAGAATAAATTTTTAATTTTGTTTCATTTATAATTTCATAAATTTTACTTTAATATTTATTATTATTTTAATTTAACTACTCAAACATAATAATACTAATATTATATATGTTAAGTTCGATTCCTATTATCATCTCAATTCTCATTATGTTTTCATTCTATGTTGTCATTCTATGAATAAAAAATGACATTATTAACTTTCTCAATTTTTATTTGCCCACAACTAACACTTCTGTAGAAATTCCACTTCTAACGCATTACAAGTCTCTGAAATTTTCACAGTACCCAAACTCTACATTAAAATATATGATTAACTCATAATCTGAAATATACTAAAATTAGACCTTACATGAGGTGATTTCCATAGAACAAAAATTATTTATTTCATACGAAAAAAAACCATTAAACATCAAACAGTACTGTGTTCCGTATCAACCAATTACATTATTATAAGGCATAATGCAAACAGGAAATCTTGTTCCTGCTAAATGTATGATTTCAGCAATATTATTCTCACAAATCAAAGAAGAGTTTCGTATCATTTAGAACAATAAGGGTTTGTGAGCACAGCGAAAGTGAGAAACAATGCAGCTACAGATTTGATTTCTTGTGTATTATTGGTTTTCAGCAAGCAGTATGAATAGCTCTTCATCAGTTATTGCTCCCATCTCCATTGCTCTTTCGAGTGCACTGAAACCACCTCCGTCTTTGAGCGATGGCCGCGCACCTCTATTGAAAAGGCATATTGAAAACATTTATGAATAATGATTCCAACTAAAAGAACAGTACTCAATCTACCTGAAACTGACTAAAGTGTTCGTTTAAAATGATTTTTCAGAAAACAGAAACATCACAAATATTTGGAAATGGACCATAAAACAAGTCTTCTTGTTTGTTTTCCGGTTGAACTACACAAATGACCCATAAATTTTTCCAAATTCTACACTTTGGTCCCCTTATTATTTTTTCTTATGATTTTGCCTTTTTTAATTATAATCCGTTACTTTCTTTCTTTTTTATCTTATCATTCGGTCTTTTTATTTTTTTAATTTTCATAAACTTCAAAAAAAATAATAAAGTATATAAAAAATAAGGACAAAAGTGTAAAAATTAATAAATAAAGGGACTAAATTTTAAAGGGAAAAAAGTAGGGAAACCAAAGTGTAAAATTAAAAAGTAAAGGACCTAAATCATAAGGGAAAAGAAGTAAGGGGACTAAAGTGTAGAATGCAGAAAAATTTAAGAATCATTTGTGTAATTTTTTCTCCTTATCTGCTACTTTTTGTATCAGTTTTGTCAATTTTCACATGCATAAATTTTTCTAAATGCAATAAACACTAATATAAATAATAAAACTTCAGAAAGGGAATGAAATAAAATATTTACATAAAAAAATCGAAGGTAGAACACTAGAACTATTGGTTATTGAAAGGAATTGGATCATTTAATCATTCCAAAGTAGCAAGACTAGTAGGTACTTCACCTAGGTCTTTGCAAAGTCGATAAAAAAGTAGTGGCAATATTGTGATTAAAGGTACTATCTCATCAACCTTTAAGCAGGGAGTTGACCCTATATTAGTTTTTTGAAATTCATTTTATTACTCATAGAAGTTAAAATTACCTACTCAAAATAGCTTCTTTATCCTACCGAGTTATTGAGTTTCATCCACTACATTACGTTACCTTCTGAGTAGAAACTTGGCCAGTGGATTTTTCCTACTGGAGATACAATGGTGCAAAGGAGTTCTTCCATGGAAGTCTTGCAAATTTATGTCAGCACCAAACTGAAGCAACAATTCAAGCATCACGGGATTTCCATGGTGGCATGCTAAATGCAATAATGAGCAGCCTTGAAGACAACTTGTTTGCTTGTTAGAGTCATTGATTATTTCACATGTAGTCGGATCATGCTGATTCCTTTCTGTTGTGTGACAATACTTCGATTGTTGAGCATCGATATGAGGATGTACATCAATGTCAAACACATCATCAAATATGGTATGGATGATGTTAACATCTGATATAGCTATAAGATGATATACTTCTTGTATATTATCATTCTTAACTGCCTCCCAGATGCTTACATTAGTAGAAGGTGTGCCGGGTGCAAGTGCATCTCGAACAACCAGCAATTTCTCCACATACTGAAGAAACAACGGTAAAGTTCAAATACATCATGAGACACTGTCATGAAGTATAGTTTAGGGTAACAATGGATATAAAACATCATGGAGTAATAATATAAGGTAAAACAATGAACATAAAATTTAAAAGATAAGGGAATGCATGAAGG
Organism: Hippophae gyantsensis; assembly: GCA_030763125.1. Lineage (NCBI taxonomy): Eukaryota > Viridiplantae > Streptophyta > Magnoliopsida > Rosales > Elaeagnaceae > Hippophae > Hippophae gyantsensis. Next base: position 17,807,733 of record CM061029.1, on the reverse strand, counting down.
TGATTTTTTTCTTGTCAAAATGAAGGTGATATTAAGTGCCCTATTTTTAACCTAAGATTTCCAAGCAATGTTCTAAGTTGCTGTCCAAACGTCCAAGTAAAAACTGCATTTCCAGTATATTTCTGCTCCAATTAACACTCTAAACACTGTCCCAAGCAAAAACTTTCATAAATTACAAAACCTTTTTTTAGTACAAGGACAATTTGGTCCCTTACGTTTAATTTAGTAAACTTAGTCCAAAGCCCCAAATTGATAACCGTGGTTGTAGAATTTATCTGTAAAGCTGCTCATTAAAAATGACGGGAAAACAATGTAATTGACCGTAAATTTTTTTTTTTTTAATTACTTTGATGAGCAGTTTAACAATTAAATTCTTTAATTGGTTTCAATAATTTCAAGATTTAGAAAAGGAGAGGGAAAAAAAAGTGTAACAATTTGGTACAGTTTAAAAAAGGACTAACAATTTCAGAATTTTGGACTAAAATTGTCTAAATTTAAAGGTAATAAACCAAAATAATACCATTAAAGTAAGATATAAAATGACCACACAATGAAAAGATCACAAAATAATGAAGGTAAACAATCAACGACAAACCTTTTTTTTTATCTTAACGAAAAAATCATTTTTTTATTTTTTTCCGTACAAGGCTGTAAGGTGATAAAATTTTGCAACAAAATAGTTCACAACTTGAATGCCACCCCTCGTACCCATTCCTGTCCCCGGCTCCCCGCATTAATAAATTTTAGCATAAAAACACACCTCAGGCTATCACACTTTGAACATTGACTAGACACTCAACCTGGAGTAGAACCTTTTCATAGCAAAAGAGTTATATGTCACGACCCTAAATTTCAAATAGCGATCGTACGGCACTTAGCACAGTCCGTTGCACTAAGCCTGCCTTCTTACTCGAACAAAACACTCCAAAAAGACCAGAAAGAAACTTAGAGATTAAGAGGATTCAAGAGCAAAGCAAGAACACAAGAGAGTTTGTAAAAAATGTCTTCTATTGCTCTTAGAGAGGTTATCTTACAATTTTCCTAGGATTCTAAGGATGATTACAAATGAAGACCAATAGGTCTATTTATAGTGTGGCACAAAGCTTAAGATTATGCCACAAATTTCTAAATTCTTCTATGTCTAGAATGTACAAGAATATAGTTATAGTTTTATCTACAATGTGTCACAAGGTTTTAGGACCTTCTAGTTAAGTCTAGCCAACTCTAGAGTCTTCTAGGATTGTCTGATTTCTTTCATGCAAGTTCTAGGATGTTCTGGAAGCTTCTAGAGACTCTAGAATATTCTTGAATATTCCAGCACCTTCTAACGTACTCTGGAACATTCTGGAGTCTTCAAGGCTTGAGTTGAGTCCATCTAACTCTAGCTCTCTCTAGACATCTCTAAACCACTCTAAAACTTTCCTATGTAGAAAAGTCGAGATCCTTTAGGCAAGCACTATTTCTTTGGATTGTAAGGGACATTTTGAGCGGGACGTAACACCCTCTCCAACTCAAGTTCGCGCCTTCAAGCTTGAACCTCTCTATGTAATCTTTGAACTGCCACAAAGAGTCTTCAGGTTCCCAGCTTGTCTCTATGTCCAAGGTATTCTTCCACTTGATCTAGTATTCCCGATAACTTGGTACTCTCCTACACCGAATTAGGCGGTCTACCAAGATAGAGTCCACTCCTTTATCGAAGGAGGTTACTACTGCGGTGGGAACCCTCTTTAATTCTCCCCAACTTGTGTCTTCCTCATCTCCATGATAAGGCTTTAACATGCTTACATGAAAAACTGGATATATTTTAAGCTTCAGAGGGAGTTGTAGTTTGTAGGACACCTTACCGACACGCTTGAGGACTGGAAATGGCCCTTCATACTTCCATACCAGCCCCTCGTGAACCTTCCATATGGACTTGAACTGTTAGGGCAATAATTTGACAAGGACCAAATCTCCTTCCTGAAATTCAACCATTCTTCTTTTCTTATCAGCCCACTTCTTCATCTTTTTAGATGTCTTGTTTAAATAGGCTTGGGCTAACTCAACTTGCCCATGCCACACCTTAGCAAATTTGAAGGCAATAAGACTCTTTCCTTCATAGCTTGTGGCTCAAGCATGAGGAGTCATAGGTTGCTGTCCCATGATGATCTCGAAGGGACTCTTCATTGTGGACTCGCTTCTCTGCAAGTTATAAGAAAATTGGACTACATCCAGCAACTTAACCCAATCATGTTGGTTGGCACTAACAAAGTGTCTGAAGTAGAGCTCCAGCAATACATTGGAACGTTCTGTTTGTCCATTACTCTGTGGATGAAAACTTGTGAAGAAGTTCAAGTCTGTTCCCAATAACTTGAACAATTCTGTCCAAAACTTCCCAGTAAATCGAGGGTCTCGATCACTCACGATGTTGGATGTAATTCCCCAATGCTTCACAACGTGCATGAGGAACAACCATATTGTCTCATCCACAGTGCAATCTGCTGAGGCAGGTATGAATGTTACATACTTGCTAAAGCGATCAATAACTACAATGATGCTGTCAAAGCCCTCTGATTTTGGCAAACAAGTGATGAAGTCCATTGAGACACTTTCCCATGGTCTCTTCGGGATAGGTAGCGGCTCTAGCAAACCTCTGGGTGCATGCTGCTCTGTCTTGTCCTGTTGACATACAAGACAAGTTCTCACATAGGTTTCAACATCATCCCGTAGTTGAGGCCAGTAGTAAATGGACTTGATTAAGGCAAGGGTACGTCTCATTCCTAGGTGTCCAGCCCATAGTGAATCGTGACACTCCTTGATGAGCTCTTTCCATAAGTTCCCCCACTTCGGCACAAAGATGCTATTCTGCTTGGCGTAAAGTAGTCCATCACTCAGCCAAAATAGCTTTGTCTTTCCTTGATAAGGGCAAGGAGGTTTTGAGCTAGGGCATCATGCTCAAGCCCTTTGATCCTTTCCAGCAAGGGATTGCTTGGTCTACTCACGGCTACTAACTGTGCCTTTCGACTTAGCGCATCAGTCACCACGTTGGCCTTGCCGGACTTGTACTCCAGCTTGTAGTCAAACTCCGCCAAGAAGTCTTGCCATCGAGCTTGCTTGGGACTCAACTTCTTCTGAGTCTAGAAGTAACTGTTGCCACATTTTCAGTCATGATCACAAAGTGAGAACCCAACAAGTAGTGTCGCCACACCCTTAGGCAATGGATGATAGCTGTCATCTCCTTTTCTTGCACCGTGTAGCGACATTCGGTGTCATTAAGCTTACGGCTCTCATAAGCTATCGGACACCCTTCTTGCATTAACATTCCACCAATGGCAAAGTCTGAAGCATCTGTATGCAACTCGTGCATCTTAGAGGGGTTTGGTAGGCAAAGCACCGGTTCTCCACTAATGGCCTTCTTCAAGTCTTCGAAATGAGGCTTGACATTCACCTGTCCATTCCCAAGACTTGTTCTTTTTGAGCAAGTCAGTTAGTGGGGCTGCTCTTGCTGAGTATGACTTGATAAACCTCCTATAATAGTTCACAAGTCCAAGAAAAGACCTTAACTCAGGGACCTTGGTAGGAGGTTCCCATTCTTGGATGGCTTTCACCTTGGTTCCATCCATCATTAGGTTCCCATCCTTGACTCTGATACCAACTGTCACGACCCTAAATTTCAAATAGTGATCGTGCGGTACTTAACACAGTCTGTTGCACTAAGTCTGCCTTCCTACTCGAACAAAACACTCCAAAGAGACTAGAAAGAGACTTAGAGATTGAGAGGATTCAAGAGCAAAGCAAGAACACAAGAGAGTTTGTAAAGAATATCTTGTATTACTCTTAGAGAGATTATCTTACAATTTCCCTAAGATTCCAAGGATGATTACAAATAAAGACCAATATGTCTATTTATAGTGTGGCACTAAGCTTAAGATTATGCCTAAGTTTCTAGATTCTTCTATGTCTAGAATGTACAAGAATATAGTTCTAGTTTTATCTACAATGTGCCACAAGGTTCTAAGACCTTCTAGTTAAGTCTAGCCAACTCTAGAGTCTTCTAGGATTGTCTGGTTTCTTCATGCAAGTTCTAAGATTGTCTGGTTCCTTCATGCAAGTTCTAGGATGTTCCGGAAGCTTCTAGAGACTTCTACATCCTTCATGAACCATCTAGTATGTTCTAGAATATTCCAGCACCATCTAGCACCTTCTAACATACTCTGGAACATTCTGGAGTCTTCAAGGCTTGAGTTAAGTCCATCCAACTCTAACTCTCTCTAGACATATCTAGGCCAATCTAGAACTTTCCCATGTAGAAAAGTCTAGATCCTTTAGACAAGTACTATTTCTTTGGATTGTAAGGGACATTTTGAGCGGGACGTAACATATAGCTAACATTTTACTAGTTACTACTGATTCTTTATTAACTAAATGTGCCACGTAAGAACCCCTGTTTGAGAAAAGATGTTACACTAACCTTTCCAGACATAATTATGGGAATCTAAACTAGTCAAATAGTGATCTTTAAGAATATTTCTAGATTCATTTGCTTTTGCAAAAAATATCAATGTAGAAGAGATAAAATTGAAAATAATAACAATAAAGGAATTTATACGAAAATTCAAAACCGTAGAAAAATAGTGGGCTTCCAAAAGATAAAGTACAAACTTAGAATCTAAATCGAATCTATGAATTTCATTTTGGCTCATTCTTGCTTATAATTATGATGCATGAATTCCACCACACACCATGCATCAACATAATACATTTTTAAAATTTTTATAATTGCTAGCAATTACACGTCTCTTCTTATGGCAACTTAAAGACTAGAAGCATGCCACAAAGATGCACATGTTCTCCTTTAAAGAGCATCTGTAGATAAAATTTCCGAAAGTGGTGGTTTGGCTATTTGCTCCATGTTAGTTAAAGGAGATACTGAGTAATCCCGAGGCCCAACTAACCAAGCATAAAGTTGAGAAGTACAAGATGCCCAAAAAAAAAAGATAAGCCTACTACTGAAAACATAAACATGTGAAGTTGTATGAATTTTACATAAAATTACATCTATTTCTTGATACCAGATATACAGGAAGTAAGAATGTACATCAGATTTTTAGGAAATTAATCTCTTGAAAATCAGGAATCAATCATATGCCTAGATTGATTTCCTACACTTCTCCTCAAACTAGGCGATATATGTTTCCAAATCAAATGCTACACTTAACTCAGCAAAATTAGGTCGAAACAAAGCTTTGATTAAGATATCTACTACTTATTGTCTAGATGGAACATAGTTGAGGGAGATTATCTTGCCTTCTATTTTTTCACTGATCAAATGTTTATCAATTTTCACATGTTTAGTTCGATCATGGTGGACTGGATTTTTTGCAATTACTAACTGGTTGTCAAACTAGATTCTAATAGATTCTGAATTTTCAGCCTAGAGTTCGTTTAGCAATCGTTTTAACCAAATTCCTTCATAGATGCCCAAAGCCAATGCACGAAACTCAACCTCGGCACTGTTACGTGCTACTACTGCCTGCTTTTTGGTACGCCATATCACCAAATATTCCCAAATAATTGAACAATAACCAGATGTGGATTTTCGATCACTAGGAGATCCAGTCCAATCAACATCAGTATAAATTTTCAATGCTCCATTAATTGTTTTCCTGAACATGAGCCCTTTTCCAAGATTCTGTTTCAAATACCTTAGAATACGGTTTACTGCCTCCAAGTGATCTACTAATGGGTTGTCAAGAAACTGGCTAACAACACTGACTGCAAAACTTATATATGGACGTGTATGAGTCAAATATATTAACTTACCTACCAAACGCTAATATTGTCCTTTGCCAATTGCCAATTCATCAGTCCAGGCATTAGTTTGGTGTTAGGATCCATGGGTGTTTTAACCGGCTTACCTACTCATGTCAGTCTCATGTAAGAGATCTAGAACATATTTGCATTGAGAAACTGAGATTCCTTTGGTGCATGCCACCTCCATCCCTAAGAAATATTTTAAATGTCTCAAGTGTTTAATCTCGAATTCCTTGGATAATAGCATCTTAAGCCTCTTCATCTCTCCTTTATGATTTCCTATAAGAACTATATCATCAACATATACAATCAAAACTGTGATTTTTTCATCTATGAAGTGTTTGATAAATAGAGTGTGGTCTGCATGTGTCTGAGAGTATCCATCCTGTTTGAGGACCTTAGTGAATCTGTCGAACCATGCTCTAGGTAATTGTTTAAGTCCATATAGGCTTTTCTCAACTTGTATACATCTATGTAAACTTCCTCGATCAAATCTCCATTTAAGAATGTGTTCTTGACATCGAGTTGAAGCAGTGACCAATCCTCATTAACTGCAATAGACAGCAAGACACAAACTGTGTTAAGTTTTGCTACAGGAGCAAAAGTCTCCTAATAATCAATTCCATATGATTAGGTGAACCCTTTAGTCATCATTCGAGCTTTATATCTGTCTATATTTCCATCTACCTTCTGTTTAACCGAGAATATCCATTTACAGCCCACTGTCTTTTTTCCAGCTGGTAACTCTGTTAACATCCATGTACCATTCTTTTCAAGTGCGATGTATTCTTCTAAGGTTGCCTTGCGCCATTCAAGAACCTTTAGAACTTCATTGACAGAATTAGGAATCTTGATGTTGTCTAGGGAAGTCACAAATGCCTGAAATTTTGGAGACAGATTTGCCTAAGAAATGTAGTTTCGAAAAGGATATTGAGTGCATGATCGAGGACCTTTTCTTTACGCAATAAGAAGATCTAACTCAGGGTCAGAACCTAGTTTTGGACTAAATTTTGCTTCATCTTGTAATCTTTCAGATTCAGTCTGGCTCGAGAGAGTTTCTTGGCTTTGCTGATTTCGTGTGGATAAGTCAAGATTTCTCTTTCTTCCATAGACTTTTATGGCATCATTAGAAAGGAGAAGATGTCTAGGATAGACAATGGGAGATTGATCAAGTTTGGTTTTTGAAGGAGAATCTAGAATGGAAACTAGGTTAGAAGAAGACAAGACAGTGGAAGATAAATGAGATGGTAAATTCGGTTCAATGAATGATGACTAGTCCCAATTCTATAATTCATTAGTGTGATCCTCCCCCTGAATTGCAAAATTAGAATAGAATGGAGTTTCTTCAAAGAAAGTAACATCCATAGAATTGTAAAACTTATAGGTGATAGGAGAGAAACAATTGTAACCTTTTTGATTAGCTGAGTAGCCAAGGAAGATGCATTTAATGGCATGGACATCAAGTTTACCACGATATTGTGAATGGATATAGACAAAAACAATGCAACCAAAAACCTTGAAAGGAATTGGTGACACAAGTTATGATGTAGAATATTGACCCTGAAACATTTGTAAAGGTGAGTGAAATTTGAGAACTCGAGAAGGCATGTTGATCAAGTATGTTGTAGTAAAAATGGCTTCACCTCAGAATTTTTTGGGAACATTGGTTTGAAGAAGCAAAGATTGTGCAACCTCAAGTATATGACAGTGTTTATGTTCGACTACACCGTTTTGTTGTGGTGTGTCAACACATGAGCTTTGTTGGATAATACCATGTGATTTGAGATATCCACTAAGATTAGAATTAAATAAATTCTTAACATTATTAGTTTTTAGGATTTGAATATTGGGAGTTTAGATCATGGCATGAAAAAGTGTAAATATGTGCTTGGTTTCAGATTTCTCATACATAAGAAATGTCCAACACAATCGAGTATGATCATCAACTCACAGTGAGAACCATCGAGCACCAGTAATACTAGGAACGCAACATGGTCCCTAAATGTCACCGTGAATGAGGGAAAAAGAGTGACTTGATCATGGTGAAAAAGTGTTTCGAGTTTGTTTTGCCAATTGACAAACTTCACGACGAAATAAATTGGGATTTTTATTGATGAATAAGGATGGAAACAAACGTTTCAAATACAGAAAATTGGGATGACCTAGGCGAACGCGCCATTGCATGATTTCACTTTCTTTATTAGTATGACTATTAGACTTAAAGACTCTAACTCAATTGACACTGATGACTAACAGAATGAATTGAAGGATTGTTGGCATCAAGAACATTGAGACCCGCACAGAAATCAACACTGCCAATCATCTTCCCCGAGCTCAAGTCTTGAAAAACACAAGATTTAACCAAGAATTTAGTTTCACAATTAAGGTCATGATTTAGTCTACTAATTGATATGAGATTGCAATCAAAATTAGGCACAAATAACACTGATTTGAGGATAAGGTTTAAGAGACAAATGGTCACTGTTCCGACCACTGTGGTGTATGTACCATTGGCAACACACACTGTTTGAAGTCTGTTACAAGGTGAGTAGGTTGTGAAAAGTGATTGATCACCTGTCATGTGATTAGGGGCACCTAAGTCTACAATCCAAATTGAGGAAGGGAACTTACCGACATGCATTGCTAAATTACTGGAGCTACGAGCCGGGTTAATGTTTGTTTTTTGTATAAGTTGCTAAAGGAGATCCAACTGATCCTTAGTGAATGGGACAAGATTATCATATCGAATTACTTCAGTAATTGCAACATTTCCCTTTGCCTCTCGGTCTTGATTTGTTTTCCAGTCAGAAGGTTTTTCATGTAATTTCCAACATGTTTCCTTCAAATGCTCAAGCTTTTGACAATAGTCACATCATGGGCAACCTTTCCTTATTCGATTAGTGTCGGTATCTTTGAGTATTGTTTCATGCAGTGACTGCACCAGAATTTGATGAATTGCCTTTGACATCTACAAATGCTGAAACTTCAGGAATGTGGAAGGATTTGATTGTCCTAACATGACACGTTTTTGACTCTCCTCTCTACGCACCTCAGAGAATGTCTTACTTCATCAAGGGATTTATCAAGTCCTGTTGAAAATTGAATTCCAGATTGATAAAAATCAACAGATGTTAATTGATGCTGAAAAGAGGCCAAGGCCTTTAGGCCTTCCCACACAAAACAAACTCTCTTAAAGTTGTATTCTTATTTCTTTCTTCACTATAATTCTCTGATACAGATCATATATATATACTAATGTTATAACTAAAATACACAGTTGTAATACACTAAAATACAGTTAAGATACACTAATACAAAGTGAGAAATAAAGCTGAAAATAGAGCTGGAAGTCACCCTGAAAATAAGGAAACTTCCTCCTGAAAATCAAGAGTTGCTTAGGAATTAATCATATGCCTAGATTGATTTCCTACACTCCCCCTCAAGCTAGGCAATATATGATTTCCAAACCAAATGCTACACTTAACTCTCAGAAACAAAACTTTGGTTAAGATATCTACTACTTGTTGTCTAGATGGAACATAATTAAGGGAGATCATCTTGCCTTCAATTTTCACATGTTTAATTTGATCATATTGGACTAGAACCCTTTACTCATTGAATTAAGGGCTAATATTTAACACTCTCCCGCAAGCTGGATCCAGAAGGTTTATGGATCTAAGCTTGGTATGTGATGACATCCCAAAAGGGATTACTAATCCTGTTGCTAAGTAGCCTGAAGATTGAGATGATGAGGAAGTGTATGATAACATACCAAAAAGAATTATTGATCCTGTTGCTAAGTAGCCTAAAGATTGGGATGATGAAATAGATTTAACCACCAAATATGAGTGGAGCAATGTAGTTGAATCTCCTGTAGCTCAGAGGGTGGTGGTTGAATCTGAGTGGAGAGTAATGCAGTTGAATTTCCTACAGCTCGGAGGGTGGCCATTGAAACTGAGTGGAACTTGCAGTTGAATTTCCTGCAGCTCGAAAAGTGGCCATTGAAACTGAGTGGAGCTTGCAGTTGAATTTCTTGCAGCTCGAAGAGTGACCATTGAAACTGGGTAGAACTTGCAGTTGAATTTCCTGCAGCTCGGAGAGTGACTATATCCCGTTGAATCTGATATAGACTAAATAAATAACATTGAGATAAATGAATGCAATAAAGGCCAATTAGATTCAGAGATGTCTTCTAGTCACAACACTTCATCTTTAGAATGAGAAGTTTATTAGAAGAAATTGAACGGTCCCTTTAGATGAAATCATTCTCATGAATTATTTTAAAGAAATGGAAAAGCTTCCTGCTTTACCAAATACAGAACAAATACAAAAAATGGAAGTTATTGCGTTGATGTTTGATCTTTTTATGGCCAACCTAATGAGGAAGTAATATTATTATCCACAGAAGCAGAACCAAAATTGAGCGTAGGACTAAACAGGGATGTTGAATGGTTACTGGGCCTATTGGGCTGAATTGGACAGATTGGGCAAATTGGGCCGATGGGCTGAAATGTGGTTACTGGGCTGAAACTTCTTGAATAGTTGCAACGATCAAATAGAGGTGATATCACCCTACGAACTGAACATAAATGTTTCGTTCACCGTTTTCTATCTTTCTTGTTTGAGTTTGAATTTGATGCGCTGACTGGAGAGCAACACCGACTAGAGGACAACGGCTAAGCGACGAAGTGGAAGATGCCGGCGACTGGGTGTTTGGGTTTCGCGAGACTGAGGTTGACGTCGCGCGAGATTGAGGTTGACAGTTGTTCGAGTCTAGTGGCTGGTCTGAGCAGAGACGAACATAGATGCATGATAGTCGGTCGTTTCTAAGATGAACGACGACTTCGGCTACAAACAGAAAGAGCAACTGGAGATGCAGAATTAAACATTGAAACAAATTCAGAGGAAGAGTAAAGGTCAGCAAAGCCATTTTCGATTGGTGATTCCTTCTGAAAAGGAGAACACTCTTCTTGACAGCAATGCCATTTTGGTGTGGAAGCTGATTTACTGCTCTTCTGAGATAATGTCTGATGATGATTGTTTGAAGATGATTCCTTATGTGGTCCAAAGGCAAAGATAGGACCCCTCAAACATGGGATTCATCTCATAAAAAGGAAATTGTGAGGATCGACCACCAAGGAAGTGTGAATGCATTTGACTTGAAGAATTCTGTGGATTTGGTAAAGGTAGCCATAAGGAAATTGTTGGTATTGAAACCCATTTGAGGGTTTTTGGTCAGTTCACCACACAAATTACGATTCCCAGAAAAATACTTGGTTTCTTGAGTTAGGAAAATTTGAGGTTTTGGAATTGGTCCTGATAGATTGCTGAACGAAAGATCTATTTTGACATTACTTGGAATTTCGTTGGCAAACGTATTTTTTTTTTATATACCCAAAAAGTCTATTGAAGGAGAAAATTGAAGTAATGTAAATTATTGCCACCAAAATCAGAAGGCAGAGACCCATAGAATTCTTGCCAATACATTGATGGGAAAGAAGCAAGGTTTGGCATCTGTGAGGTTGTCTGAGGATGAGTAAATGCAACAGCATGCAGGGAAGAATCAACTTCTGGTTCAGATGGTTTTGGTGGAATCCAGAAAACTGTTGACCTTCTGTACAAGGTTGTAGATTTTTCATTCCTGAAGCCGCTTCATAGGCACCCACCGTAGTAGTGAAATCTAACTTCAATACAGCAACAACAGGATGCCATTGTTAGTTCTTAGATATCAATCAACCTCAAATAATGAGAATTAAAGCAGCAGAAACTGATCTGAGAATTAAAACAGCAGAAACTGATCTAAGAATTAAAACAGCAGAAACTGATCTAAGAAAAATAGAAAACCATTTTTTGATAAAAAAACGGTTTCCTACGAAGAGATACAGTGAAAGAGAGGCCAATAGCAGAGGTTTCTGAACCTAAAGCTCTAATACCATGTTGAAAATTGAATTCCAAATTGATAAAAATCAACAGATGTTAATTGATGCTGAAAAGAGACCAAGGCCTAAAGGCCTTCCCACACAAAACAAACTCTCTTAAAGTTGTATTCTTCTTATTCTTTTCTTCACTATAATTCTCTGATACAGATCATATATATATACTAATGTTATAATTAAAATACACAGTTGTAATACACTAAAAAGCAGTTGGGATACACTAATACAAAGTGAGAAAATAAGCTGAAAATAGAGCAAGAAGTCACCTTGAAAATCATGAAACTTCCTCCTGAAAATCAGGGGTTGCTTAGGAATCAATCATATGCCTAATTGATTTCCTACAAGTCCCATCAAGAATTTGAAGACATGCTTAGTCTCCACAATCTTTCTAAAATATGTGCCATCTTCTGGATATTTTCATTCATGTATCTCAAACAAGTCTAGTTGTTGCCAATGACGAGTAAGAGTTGTGAAATAAATAGTCACAGAGTTTTCGCCTTGATGAAGATCTTGGAGAAAACTTTCCACATAAAAGAGCTCGAAAGTGTTCTCACTACTGGAGAACGTTTCTCGTGCAACTTCCCATATTTCTTTTGCTGTGGTATACAGCAAGAAATTTTCTTCTATTTCGGTTGTCATAGAATTGATTAACCAAGACATAATCATATTGTTTTCTACTTTCCAGATCCTAGAATGAACAATATTGGGATAGGGTTTTGGGATGTATCCAGTGAGATATTTGTAGGAAATCAACCTAGGAGTATGGTTAGTTTCCTGATTTCCAGGGTAGAACCAACCCCTGATTTTAGGATGACAGTTTCCTGATTTCCAGGGTGGAACCAACCCCTGTTTTTAGGATGTTAGTTTCTGATTTTCGGGATGATTCTGTTGTATACTAATAACTTCCAGATGGATTAGGCATAACAAATGTATATATAAATGGATTTGATATTAAGAAATAAAGGAAGTAATTTTTACGTAAAATAAAAAGCGACTTCATTGGTATCGTAGGCCTTAGGCTCATAAACCTGCTCTTAGCCTCTGCTCAACTAGCTCAGTAAGTTCACCTAGTATGATGTCAAATACTCGGCGAGGAATGCAACCTTTTCAATTTCCAACTCAAGTTTCAAATTTTGGGTACATGAGCTATGAAAAAGCGAAAATTTAAATGTTCTTAGTACCGAAGAGGTTCCAGAGACAAGTAACAGAATCAATTCAATATGGGAAATTGTGACTTTGGGCTTGGATCCATTCTTGATCCGCTCCTAAACATAATCCTTTTGGTGGTCTATTTAACAATGCAACTATTAATGTTTACCTTCTCCTTTTAAGTGCAGGTCCTCGGGAGAGGCTATTTTGGCTACTGCGTCTTTTCGGTTCCCAGCTCTCCAACCATCGATTACAAACTCAACCTTCAAACTTCGAGTGCATTTTACGGTAATCCTATCCCATTCACTAAGAGCAGTTAGAACTTCTCCAACAACTTATACAAAAGGCAAGTATCAACACGCCACATTTAGTAGCGGCCAGAATAACTCCGCACGTATTTCCGGTAATTCAACAAAGTATGTCTTTGGAAAAATTTCCTCCTCATCTTGGATAGTAGACTCGTGTGCCTCCAATCACTTTTCACAACCTATTCACCTTGCAACGGACTTGAAGCGTGTGTCGCCAATGGTACTCGCACTGATGGTCGGAGCAGGGACCACATTTGCCTCTCGAAACAATCTCATTCTCGAATCGTGTTATTTGTGCCTGGATTTTCTTTGCCAATCTGCATGCTCGATTTAGTAGATTAAATCATGACCTTAATCGTGAAACTAAATTCTTGGCTAAATCTTGTGTTTTTCGGGACCTAAGCTGGGAAAAATGATCAAGGTGGCCGATCGGTTGCGTGCGGGCTCATGTTCTTGATATCAACACTCCTTCAAATCATTACATTGGTCATCAATGTCAATTGAGTCATAATCTTAACTCTCATAAGCATACTCATAAGGAAAGTGAAATCATGATGTGGCATTTTCGTCTAGGTCATCCAAATTTTTCGTATTTGAAAACGTTTGTTTCCATCCTTATTCATCAATAAAAATCCCAATTTATTTCATTGTGAAGTTTGTCGATTGGCAAAACATACTGAAACACTTTTTCACCACGCACCTGAGCAAGTCACCCATTTTCCCTCGTTCACGTGACATTTGGGGACCATGTCGCGTTTGATTAATTGTGCTCGATGGTTCTTACTATTAGTTGATGATCATACTCGATTATGTTGGACATTTCTTATGAAAGACAAATGCAAACCAAACACGTATTTCAACTTTTTCATGTCATGATCCAAACTCGGCTCAATACCAATATTCAAATCCTAAAATCGATAATGCTAGAGATTTCTTTAATTCCGATCTTAGTGGATATCTCAAATCCACATGGTATTGTCCAACAAAGCTCTGCGTTGACACACCACAAACAAACGGTGTAGCCGAATGCAAAAACCGTCATATACTTGAGGTTGCCCGAACTTTACTTTTTCAAAGCAATGTTCCTAAAAAATTTTGGGGTGAAGCCATTCTTACTTCGCAACACACTTGATCAACCGAATGCCTTCTCGAGTTCTCGACTTTCATTCACCTTTACAAGTGCTTGAGTCAATATTCTACCTCACATGACTTGTGTCACCAATTTCTTTCAAGGTTTTTGGTTGCGCTTTTGTCCGTATTCATTCACACACGTGGCAAACTTGATGCCGTGCCATTAAATGCATCTTCGTTGGTTACTCGGCCAATCAAAAGGCTACAAATGTTTCTCTCCCATCACTGTGAAGTTTTACCATTCCATGGACGTTACTTTCTTGAAGAAACTCATTCTATTCTAATTCGCACCAGTTGGAGAATCACACTAATGAATTGCGTAAGTGGGATTGGTCATCACTCATTGAACCGAATTTATCATCTCATTTACCCTCCACAATCTTGTCCTCTTCCAACCCGATACCCATTCCAGTTCTCCTTCAAAAACCAAACCGATCAATCTCTCATTGTCTATCCTAAACATCTTCTCCTTCCTAATGATGCCATAAAAGTTTATGAAAGAAAGAGAAATCTCGACTTGCCCACAGAAATCCAAAGCCAAAAACTCTCCTGAGCTGCATCGGAATACGAAAGATTACAAGATGAAGCGAATCTAGTCCAAAACTTGGTTTCGATCCCTGAGTTAGATCTTCCTATTGCACTGAAAGAAAAGGCGTTCGATCATGCATGACATCCTCTTTCAAAGTTACATTTCTTACACAGTACGTCCCCAAAATTTTCGGGCATTTGTGACATCCCTAGACAATACCAAGATTCCTAGTGCATCAACGAGGCTCTAAAAGTTCTCGAATGGCCTTGCAAGGCAACCTTAAGAAGAATACACGCACTTGAAAAGAATGAGTCATGGATGTTAACAAAGCTACCACGTGGAAAGAAGACGGTGGGTTGTAAATGGATATTCTCGCTAAAACGTATGCGATGGAAATATCGACGGATATAAAGCTCGACTAGTGGCTAAAGGGTTCACCCAATCATATGGAATTGATTATCGAAGACTTTTGCTCCTCGTAGCAAAACTTAACACGCTCGTGTCTTGCCATCTATCTATTAATGAGGATTGGCCACCTTCAACTTGATGTCAAACGCATTCTTAAATGGAGATTTGATCGAAGAAGTTTACATGGATGTGCCTCACGGCTTTGAGACTAAAGATACACGAGGAAGGTATGCAAGTTGAGAAAGGCACTATATGGACTTAAACAATCACCAGAGCATGGTTCGAAAAATTCACCAAGATCCTCAAACAAGATGGATACTTTCTCGGACACGCAGACCACACTTTATTTGTCAAACACTTCGCGGATGGGAGAATTACAACTTTGATTGTATATGTTGATGATATAGTTCTTACGAGGAAATCATGTAGGAGAAATGAAGAGACTTAGATGCTATTATCCAAGGAATTCGAGATTAAAGACTTGGGATATTTGAAATATTTCTTAGGGATGGAGGTGGCACGTAGTACTAAAGGAATCTCGGTTCTCAACGCAAATATGTTCTAGATCTCTTGCGTGAGATCGCGCGTAGTGGGTGTAAAGCCTGTTGAAACACCCATGGATCCTAACACGAACTAATGCCTCGGCTTGAATTGGATCGACAAGGGGCAATATCAACGTTTGGTAAAATGGTTAATTTATTTGGCCATACCGGATATAAGTTTTTACCGGTCGGTGTTGTTAGTCGGTTTCTTAGGCAACCCATCAGAGATCACTTGGAGCGATCATCGTGATTCTAAGATACTTGAAGAAGGATCCGGAAAGGGGCTCGTGTTCAAGAAAACAATTAATAGGAAATTGGAAATTTATCTTGACATTGGTGGGATCTCCTGGTGACCGAAAATCTACATACGGATATTGCTCATTTATTTGGGAAATTTGGTGACATAGCGTAGCAAAAAAGCAGCGTTGGTAGCACGTGAGTAGTCTTGAGAAATTTGTTTAGGCATTGGCTTTGGGCATCTGTGAAGGAATTTGGCTAAGCATCGCTATCTGAACTCAAGGTTGAACATTGAGAATCTATTAGAATCATGTGTGGCAAACCGGCCAATTGCAATTGCCAAAATCCGATCCATGATCGAATCCAAACACGTGAAATTGATGACATCAGAAAAATTGAAGACAAGATGATCTCAACTATGTTCCATCTACGCAACAAGTAGCAGATATCTTAACCAAAGCTTTGTTTCCCCCTAATTTCACAGAGTTAAATGTAGCACCCGCTGTGGAAACCATATATTGCCTAGCTTGAGGGGGAGTGCAGGAAATCAACCTACGAGTATGGTTAGTTTCCTGATTTCGAGGTAGAACCAACCCACGATTTTAGGATGACAAGCCGATTTCTGATTTCCAGGGTGGAACTAACCCTGTTTTTAGGATGTTAGTTTCTGATTTTCAGGATGATTCTGTTGTATACTAATAACTTCCAGCAGTGGATTAGGCATAACAAATGTATATATAAATGGATTTGATATTAAGAAATAAAGGAAGTAATTTTTCTGTAAAATAAAAACAGCTTCAATATTCATCCTTGCTTCACACATTTATGAACATTATCATTGATTGGGACCATTGAAGATAGTTTTGGCCAATAAGTTTGTGTGTAGTGATAGGGACGAGATTATTGTCTGTGTTGTCTGATGTTAACCAAGGAGCAGCGAGAATATTAAAAGAGGATTGGATATAGAGGAATGCTCTGTCATGACAAGATGTTATTTGGAAATAAAAGAGATAGATAAGAGTAGTGGTTTCTCTGCCCAAAGTTTTGATACCATAAAGTTGTATGAATTTTACAGAAAATTACATCATCTATTTATTGATAATACATATATATATAGGAAATCAGAATGTATATCAGATTTTTAAAAAACTAACCTCCTAAAAATCAGGAGCTAATTACACCCTAAAAATCAGGAATCAATCGTACGCCTAAATTGATTTCCTACAACATGAAGTTGAAATTCCCTAATAAAAAATTCAGAAAATTAACAAGAATAGAAAATATCAAAATTCCTTCAAAAGGTGGAGATCTAGAGATAAACAAAGAATCGGGATTACTAAACTGCAACAGAAAAAATCACTGTCTTAGGCGTGCAACAGAAAAAATCAACAGGGATGAAAATTGGTAGATTTTTGGCAGCATATATCCAAAAAAACAAAAATAATATGTTACAGTGTTTATTAAATAAAAGAGACGTCTCTGTAGCAGTTTATCATGCAGCTCTTGAAGCCTACCATGTAATTGACATGATTTTGCAAAAAGAAAAGCTATGTTGGTTTGGATTCTTGAGGAAAAAATTATGTGATGTATTAAAGAGTATAAATGATTGCTAAGTCCACTTCCCATAAGCTTAAGCTTTTGGGAGAATTGGTGCTTGACACTGACACTTTTAAATGGTATCAAAGCAGCAAGGTCTTGGGATTGAATTCCTGTAACAACTTTAAAATTAATTAAAATTTGATGAGTCTTGCAAAAAGACAAAGAAACCCACTCTTGAGGAAAATTCAAGTGATGAGCCTTTGCAAAGACAACATAGTCCACACTTGAAGGGGAATGTTGAAGAATATAAATAATTGTTAGGCCCACCTCCCATAAGCTTGAACTTTTGGAAGAGTTGGTGCCTGACACTTCTATACGATGCTCATTTTCAAAAGGAATTAACTCAATTAGGACCAAGATCATAAGAAAAATATTTGGATCTATTTAGTTCAACAAACATGTGATTCTCCAAATAAATATGTTCTTATGTGGTGTGTAAATATTTGCAAAATCTATAACATGCATTATCGTGACAATTTTGGAAGAAAAATTCAGTAAAAATAAAGACAGCAATTGTAAAATTTGAGAAAATACAGAATTATCCCCTGATATGTAAAATTGTTATTATGTCTTACACTTCCACCCATAGATGTTATAGAGAGTTCTATGCACATTAAATTGAAGGAAAAGACTTTACCTTTGCTTGAATGTATTTTTCTTTATGGTGAATGGCATCTTGTGGACATGGTTTTGACATTGAAATAACTGAAGCATTTGAACCGTCCATCCTGCATTGATTTTTCCATTCAAACTTGTTAGAATGTATAAATAAATTGTTGGCCCACCTCCCAACATATTATACTTTTGGTTGGAATGATGACCAACAATATCAGAGCAGGGGAGCGAGTTCAAACTAATGCAACACCCAATTGTTGAAATTCAAGTGTTGACGTACAAATCATAGAGAGCCCTCACTTGCAAGTAAATTGTTGGATCATCTCACAATAGCGTTAGCTTTTGGGAGGATTTGTGACCAACACACTCTAGCAAAACTAGAATCACTTAGAAGTTCTAAATTAAAGATATTGACAAACAAAAATGTATGGAACTTACTAGAATTATAGTAAGAAATGAAACAAATCCCTATTTAGAGATCTCTCTTTTCTTAATTATTTAATTATTTCACTTTTATAACAAGTAGGTATTAACAATGACAGTTCAATGTGAAAACTCAGAATTTACAAATAAAATTTGTTACACAAAGCAAAGAATGTATTTTAGTACTCACTTTCCATTCTCTTGTAGAAGCACTCCCTCCCATATATTATTACAAAAAGCATTTCCCAATTTCCGAAATAATTCCAAGATAGTAGGTTCCCAAATCTTCACATCTAATTTTAGAGATCTCACCTGCAGATAGGAGAACACTATTTAACCATGGGATTCCAAACTAGTAAAATGATATATGTACGACCAGTTGACTCTCCACAGCTCGTGAGCACACAAGCACTAAATCTAAAAAGATCTAAATCTAAATATATTATATATCAACAAACTAATATGGCCATATATTTTACAGAATGATTTTTCCTAAATTATGTGCATGTATTAGACTATTTATCAGAGTAGTCTCTTACAAAGAAGTAATAACAGAAAATTGCGCCTTCTCCACAAAACTGCTATTATCTATTACAACAATAACAAAAAAATTCCATAAGGGTATTGTGATAGATATTTTGATGAAAAACATTCAAAGGCAATCATACTTGCTTAAACTAGAATAAATTGATAAACTATTATTGTAAAAGCATAGAATCAAATATATAATCTCAATGAACTTTCATTATTGGAAAAGATGCAAATCAGACAGGGAGTTCTGAATTTTTTGTTTCTTGCGCACACCTTAGATATGTGGACACCAAGATTCCTATGAACACCAGAGCACTCGATGCACAGTAATATACCAAGATTAAGAGATGCCCAGTCAGGCTCACGAGCACTGCACTCTGCACAAAGATCATTTCCTGGTATACCTCGAAGAATACTAGAAACACAATCTAATCTGTTGAAATTTCTATCTTCTGGTAAACTTCCTAGATTATCTAGGGGTTGAACATCATACAAAACACCACCAGCAATTTTTTTAGTCTCCAGCTTTGCTGTTAAAATACCAGGCTGCAAAATATATAACTAATCATATTAGAAAAATGGTACATCATGCACATACATCTTAAAAATGAAATCAGCAGATGAGGCATCAAACTTTCATAGTGGAAAACCTGTTTTAGGAATTGAGAATTCAAAAGAGATGCAATTGCTCCTGTTAATTTGTTTATCCAGTCCATCCTATCTGCTTCGTTTTCAGCCTGGTATCAGAAGAAAGAATGTTGCAATCACATTTCTGTAGAAAAACTTCAACTTTACTGCTTTAGAGGTAAAAATGTTGGGAAAAGTACAAAAGAAAATTACGAGATGAAGCCGGGGATAGCTCAGACCTTAACTATGCAAATAATTACACTAATAAAATGATCAAAGTCTTATATTCCACAGAATCGCATAGAAGTATATAAAATTTTGATGAAAGTCACAAAACTGTGATTGCAAACTTCCTTTCAAGTCAAACTGCGTTAGATGTTACACCAAGATCACAAAAAAGCAGCATGTTCTTGTGCCGAGCAGATCATTGATTTCTTTGACGTGGTGAGCAAGCAATAAGATAGGAATTTAAGAATTAATGAGATGTCAATGACAGAGGTGGAAGAACCTACTTCATTGCTATTGTTTCCTCAGCAATTACTAAAAATCTAGCATAACCAACAACGTGAGAAATACTCAAAATAAAACCGAGAAGCTTAAAAAGTGAATTAAAATTGGTAATATTGATTAAACTTGCTGAAACATGTATTTGCAATGCAACTGCCCTTATGTACTTGTAGGAAACAAGTCCTAATCCTTATAAATTTGGAAAATCATATTTCTAATCTTATAACTATTTTAAACTAAAGGAGAAAGATTGCATTTTCACATGTAAATGATCATCCTAAACCCAAAAGTGGCATGCCAGAATTTGATTAGGGAGGTGTTTCCTAAGTATCAAGTATTTCCTCATATAACATAATTCAATTATCTATGTATTAAATATATCATATCTTTTGACATTCTCTAAAATTCTAATTAATAATAAAAATATAATTAGTTATGGTTAGACACTCCATGACCTACATATGATTAAATTTTAATTTATTTTTACTATTAATTATTAGTTTATTAATTGGTCAGGATAATAACTTATAAGAGGAAAAACAAAAAATTACTCATTAAAATTATAAGATTATAGTTTCCAAAACTCTTATACTTCTTAAAAGTTCAACCCATATAAATGATGTTTTTATTTATTTTTTAATAACACTTACCAACTCAAACATGACGGCTACAAACACATGCCCTCTTATTGCTCATAAAGAGCATATATCATTACACTATAACACAATTGGTAAGGATGTTTTGAATCTTACTATTCTAAATGTTTGACTTAAACATTTGTGATGGAAAATACCTTAGTGCCCTTAACCATTCATATTTGACCTCTATATCCTATAAAATAATATTTTTTTATTTGTTTCATTGCCAGCAATTTATTAAAGAATTTATTATTTTAATTAGACGATGAAAAAGTTAATTTTTTTATTATGTTTGGTAAGTCTTTATGTTTTCATTTTTCAAAAAATTAATTAGTTAGAACGATTTTGATGACTTTGTTTCTTTGTTGTTTGTTATTTTTTGAAATATAAGAGGTCACATTAATTAATTTATATTCATTAAATAATATTTCCTTACTACAGTTCATTAATTTGTATCTTATAGTAACAACTGAAATTTATAACAAATGAAAATCAATGGTTTGTAAGAGTATTATCATATCCAATGAAAATTCAAAAGTTATTTTACATTTTACCTTTAAACATAATTTTGAGCTCTTTCTTTATGTCTTTCTTTCTTGCACCATGCTCTCAAAGCCATTACCATCTTCATTTGAAGGTATTTTCTTATTTTTATTTATTATTTCATTTTATATGTATTTCTAGCAATACATGTATATTTTCTTCACAAAAAGATGAATAATTACATTCTCTTGCTTCTCTTGCTTCTTGAAAGAATTTTTTTTCTTGACCTCTATATGTACTTTACTTAAAGGTGAGCAGCGGCTCAAAACTGCCTATTTTTGGCTAATCTGAATCGGATTTGAAGATTTTTAATCTGAATCTAATCCGATGATGTAATCAATCTGAATCCAAACAGATCGTATTTTTTCCAATCGTATAAGATCGTATTACTATTGTAATTTAATTATGAATTATTATTATATATAAAACACGACTTACATAACATTTAAATTTTAAATTAGTGTATTTGTAGCAAAATTTATTATTTATAATCACAATAAAAAAAATCAAAAGAATAATTAGCATGTTCGTACGCTTATTAAATTATTATAAACATTTATGCTTATTTTTAATTTAAAATAATAATCTAATATAATTATAGTATACATAATATTTAAATATGACACACTATGAAATAAAATATGCATTTATTTATAGTTTAATAGTAATTCGATTAAGATCGGATATAACAGATTATAATATCTGTCAATCCGAATCCAATCTGACTACAAAATTTGTCAATTTAATTCAATTTGAATTTGACAGATCAAAATGGATTGATCGGATTATTTTCTCACCCCTACTTATACTTATAGTATTTTATAAAAGTAAAAAGAGAAGGAAAAATAAATAAATTGTCAATTCACACGTTCTTATTGGCTTGTGCACTATAAATTGGTTGTAAAGGCTATTTTGGAATTTGAAGAGAATTTTAGTCATGAATAATGTTTTTTTTCTAACTTTACTTTACCTATATAATAATATTTAAATTTGTATTTTTTTTGTACTAACTATTATTTTTTTTTATTCCATTATTGCTCCCCAAAATTAGTTATGCTTCAAAAATAAATATTGGTTTAGTCTTTCAAGCATATTTTAATATCTTTTTTTTTCTTGCATCTCTCTCATAAATCCATTGCCATCTACATTTATACATATTTTGCTATCTTTGTAAATTGTTTCACTTTACATGTATTTATAGCAATACAATTATATTTTCTTGACAAAAAATAAAAAAGTGAACAATTATATTCTCCTCGCTTTTGGAAGGAAGACAAAAAAGTTGTTCTTTGCACCTCTATATGTATTAATTTGTAATTGTAACAAGAAAAATCATTTTTGAATGTTATTTTATAAATCGTGAATTCAGATGCTCTTATTTGCTCATTTATGTATTGTAAATTGGTTGTTATAGCTAATTTTGAAATTATAGGATATACGTATAGCCCAGGGCACGTTATCTAATGGAGAGTTGTAATAGTTATAAAATCTGGGTTTCAAATCCCAAGTATATGCATGTGTAGATTGTTAGTAGACAAAACTTTTCCTTGTCCCCTCCTTGTTTCTCAAAAATAGTTGTACTTTTGTTAATAACTATTGACTAGGACGAAAATATTAATAATTTATGTGACTCTAAGAATGTGATACCATTTGAAATTCTTGTTATGCATATTTTATAGCACATAAAAAAATAGCTATTTTGAAAGGAGAAAAGCCATCTTCTTTCTTCCTTTTGCAATGCAATTACCAACTATTTTTTCTTTAATTAATTTAATGAATTCTGGAATATGACTTAAGATGAGATTAATTATTATATATTTTTTTCCTTTACTTATTTTTCGACTTCACCACTCTGTTTTTGGATTTTTTTATTTTATACATTTTTAACTTTTTGATAATTTCACAAAATCTAGAGAAATAAAGACTCATAAATCTAAGACAACAGCAAAACAAATTACTTTATCATTTTGAGGTTATATAAAAAAACATTAGAAAATCTAGCACGATAAAAGTCATTGCATTTAAGATTATTAAAAATAAAGTCAATACTTTTAACATTATTAATCTTATTACATATAAACACATAATTGATTTTATATTAAATTCTTCATTTTTAACTTGAACTTTTTACATATGTCAATTAAATTAATTATACTATATCATGGTTTAATTGTAATATATTAAATTAAATCTCTTCACATGTAAAGCAAGTTCTATTGGCTAGTATAATTATTATGGAAGAGTAACCTGATTTTGCACCTAAAAGGAGTCAATGACTTTCTAATGGTTGCACTTAGAAAATAATTTTTGCAGAGAAAATAACCTCACAAATATTAAAGTCCTAGCCTAGCTTGAATTTTCCTCCATCATAACCCTAGTCAAGTTTTCTTAAACAACGAACATAAAATCATGGCTCAATAGCACACACAGGAAAACAAGCACTGGTGACATACGACGTTTTTGAGTATCATCCCCATTGAGTTGCAGGAAATGAAACTATTAATAATGTAAACACATGCATATGTGTTATTAATACATGATCCACCACAAGCTAGTATTATGGATCTTATTAGATGAATTAGGTCGAGCATGCAAGTATAGTTTTTGAAGCAGTACTGACTAACCAACACAATTACCTGCAATGTGTAAGTCTTCACAGGAGATATTATTCTAAAGCACAACCGTAAGTCTATATCCTCTGCATCCATCTTTATTGTTGAGGTGCAAAGATCAACAGTATGACACCCCAGAATGTCTTCATTAAGTGATGCAGTGCGCCTTGAGCGAAATCTACTAAATACACCACTGTTATGTTCAACCGAACGAGTAAAGTGATGTGACTGAGAGGCCTAAGAGGGTTATGAGTACAAACAAGCAAGAATCAGAATTTTACCAAAATATGTTGAAACATGGTAAATTAACGCTAGTTGAATGCTCAAAATAGGTTGATAAAATAGTGAGAAAGCTACACAAAGTCGTTATAATTTCATGGTAATGGTGGAGAATACATAACATATTTATAGATACTATCTATATTCATCTTAGACACTAACAAAAGACAATTAAACAAGACACTCAATAATGATAAAACAGGCACTAATAATAAAGACCCATAACTAAAGTTGAGCAAAGCCGCTTTGAGAGTAGGAACAAGTTGTTCAATGACAACATTGTAAGACTCGTCTTGGTCATGCAGTATTATATCTTGTTAAGGATACTTAAGGTAAATAATTGCAGCACTAATTAGTGATATAGATAGTAGATAACTCTTGGATTTGACACAGACATGGAGAGTAGAGACCAGAGAAACAGATAGAGAACCCAAATTTTTTTGGGTACACATACTACATGATAAAGTGTGTATATAGTAGTTGTATACTATTCCTAGGTTAATACGTCTTTATTCTTATTTTGTATATAATTAGAATTTATTGTCCTCCTTAAAATAAGACTTGTATGTGTGCATAAATGTTCAATTGGCATTAATGAAAGAAATAATATTTTCAACAGGTTCCCTTCTAACTCGACACTGCTGTTGCCCACCTATGAAGACACTGTCACCGTAGCTGCCTCAATTTCCACCATTGCACTGCTGTCAGCCAGACCTTGTGCTCCACAGTCATTGCCTCTTACCAGTCTGTCAGTGCTGCCGAACTGCAGATCCTTTTTTGTGATTTGGCACCGCTGGTCTGTGTTTTCCAGTGACACCACCTATAGCTGTTGTTCCTCTGAACTTTCACCCATGGCTTTGATCTTTGAACTCTTGTTCCTCATTGCTAGCCCCACTTCCGGTCCACTTAAGCTCCGCCAAATGCAAGTCCCTTTTAGCGTGTTTTTTTCTCCAGCCACCATTCTACCATTTTAATGTTGTGGCCCTTATTTTAATTTGGGTTAATGTTTTGCGAAGAATATTTTACCGTGGCCATATTTCCTATTCCTGTCATTAAAAACCCATAATATTTGCTACCACCAGTAGATAACACTAAAACTTCCTTGATTCTACTTCAGTAGCCAGAATTCCTTCTAACAACAAACAAATTCAAACTACAAACATTCATGAAGGCTCTTCTCAAATAAATATTAAATTGGATGGTGCAAACTATAATGCTTGGTCCAAGATCTTAGAGATGCATATTGTTAGAAAAAGGATGATCAGACATATGGTGAATAGGAGACTGAAGACATTATGGTTAAGTGTTGGCTAGTTAAGGCTATGACGATAACTGATTTCACATTTTGTGCAATGTGTGGGTCTGCAAAAGATGTTAGGGATGCAGGTAGGAAGAGGAATAAGTCTTTTCAACTACGTCCAAGGTGGTCAACCTCTTGCTGAGCATTATAATTAATTGAACTCTACTTTCATGGAGTTGATTATCGAAGCACTAGTGATAGTGAGAAAATAAGAAAATGTACTACTGATATCGGTTTTATATGGTTTGATGGTCTAGGTACTTTTAATTTCCAATTTTTTAGGATAAGTAGCTTTAAGCTTGTAATCTGTCTTCAGAGAATGCAGATTCTCTACAATACTTTTTCATCACCTAAGATAGGATGTAAATTAAGACACTAATGGCCAGAATTGAGTAAAAAGGAGAAGAGGAAGGGGAAAGTTAAATAGAGTAAATTCATCAAGAGCTTTGGAATATAAGAATAACATACCATGGGCTTGGTACCCTTGAATCTATAATAATATAGAGTGCTTTGACTATTGAGTACAAAAAACCTTCTCTTCCAATCTCCTCTCAAACTCGAGGATCGCTTCAATAAATACCCTTGCTTGATTGTCTCTACCTAATATAAAATAATATAAAATATGAAAATATTTTTTGAAATAGTATAACATAACATGACAAATGCTATAAACAAGAAATTCAGTTCCTTAAGGACCTAGACAGAGTTGGATGTGATGTGATCCACTTATATATTTAATGATTGGATAACCTATATGAAATGACATGCAGAAAGGAAAGTAAACTGCTAAAACAAGCATGTCAGATCCATCTAATGAACTAGCTTCTTCAGACCTCTGATTCACTTTGTACCTTCACTTTTTTATAATTCAATATAATGTTTTTTCCTATCACAAATATATTAATAGGAAACTCTTAGCAACCATAAACTCAAAATCTGATAAGACTTAAAGTATACTCAAAAGGATACGATCATTTGGGATTTAATACCCGAAAGCAATAAAGTTACCTCGCCATTTGGATTATATGGCATTACAGTTTCTACATTCTTGTAAGAATTCATCCCAAAAGCACGAGTGTTATCAACACCAGCAAAAGGGTCAATGTTACTAGAAGCTCGTATACTGTCCAGCTCAGCTTGTGTCCGAAATTCTTGAATCCGTTTTGCAAGTATATCTTGTTCAACTTTTGCACGATCTTTAGATTGCTGTGCATATGACAATACCTGTATTTAGAGATTAGATAATCAATCAGATGAAAATAGATCTCCTTGAATAAGCCCAAGTAGAATTACATGTTGCTAGGATAACCAGAACACAGATGACACAAGAAAAGGTTTCGTCCTTGTCAAATTCTGTCAGTTACAGAAACACACTGTTTGATCAGACATGAGGCACTAGCTTCTTTATTCAGCAGTTTCCCCAACCAACCCTACACTTTTGTTTGAGCTAAAATTACACGTCAATTGATAATGCATACTGCTTTGGATATCTAAAAATAAAGTTTTGAACCAAAAAATAAATAAACATTCATCATGTTTATAATGTTTCTTGATTAGTTTTAGATACATGTAGCTGGGTTTTGTATTTTGTAGTGGAATGCTGGTCCACTCACTGTAGTTTTCTACTAATTTATTAAAACAGTATGATTTTTTTATAAGATATTTATAGATATAAAATATAAATAGTTACAAAAAACAAAAAGTGTACAAGCAATTCACTCAGAAGAAAGGCTAACCTATATCACTGTCCCTAAACTTTAACTAGAATCACAATTAAGTACCTAAACTTTTAAAACTTCATAACTAGGTTCTAAGCTTTTAGATCACATGATTTCATCCTCAAACTTTTAGAATTATGCAGATAGGTTCTAAAACTATAAATCACACATTTGTATGACAGTTTTCAGCCCATGAAGTTTTAAAAAGTTTAAAACCTAAATAGTTGACTAATCTACAAAGTTCAAAAAATTTGAGGTCTAAATCATACGATTTAAAAATTAAGGACCTATCTACGAAGTTAATCAAAGTTTAGGGACTGCCGAATTAATTAAGACCATCAAAAAGCTGACTATAAGACTGCCTGTTAAGAAATACATCTCCTAAACATAGACTATACAAGCTTTCCAATTATACCTTATAACAAACTTAGAATAATTTTTAAACTCTTTAAAATTTATCTCATAATGAAACCAAAAATAAAACTTCATCGCACAAAAGATCGCTACCATTACATCATTCTCAATATCCTCTAAATTATATTATTCCTTTCAATCTACAAAACCCAAATAATTGCTGCAACCCCACATCTCCACAACATTATAACCTTCTTAGCTTTGCATTCGTCCCATGCTCATGAAACGTTTCTAGTAATGAAGATTTTCATGATCTTGGCATAGTCCCCATTGTATACCCATATTAATTTGTAACTTATTCCAAATACTATGCACAATAGGGCTATGCAGAAATAAATAATCAATTTCTTCCATTTCTTCAAAATTTCTCTTATAAAACACACACCAATTTGGTAAAAGGAAAAACTTGAAGATTGTGACATCATCTAATCAATTGTATGTGCGTTAACCTTACAAAGAACAATTAGAGACTTCAACACCTTGACTTTACTTGAATTAGCGAGCTTTCATTCACAGTTCCATACTGAAACTTAGTGATCAAAATCTTATATAACAAGATCGTTCACAAGAACTCAAAGATTATGTGAGAAACTTCCTGTTAACTCAAATTAAACAATGTCCATGTATCACTGCTATTGACTCTAATAATTACTAGTTCCAATCTTGACATCAAGCTTATGAATTCATCAACTTCCCAATCATTTAAGTTTCTTTTAAAATCTGAGATTCCAACCATCTGGCGAAGAGAACGTGCTTATCAGAGCATTTTATCCAAATAAATACTATCCTACCATGGATACTTGTTGAAATATAGCTTCTATTTTTACGCCCCTATGTCGCCACGCGGGAAAGACATAGGAACTTTTGAGAATCTTTCCAAAATTAAATTTTAACTCTGTTGACCTTGAACTCAAATTAGAAAATAACAAAATAATTCTTTAATAATTTCCATCCAAGGACTACACATTTCAACCCATGTTTACTTCTAATATTTCATTACCAAAGAGAGTTTTCCTCTAATAGAATCTCCAAAACCACCTTCATAGTAATCTCTTGTTTCCTGCAATGAAATTTCCAATGCCTAAACCCCTTTTCATTGGTCTTCGTACCATCTCCAAATTTATCAAATGACTTTCTCCTTCTCTAACAGCGTGCCTAAGAAGTCCCTCATGAATTTCGCTAATCTCTTTGCAACTACTGAGTTTTGAAAATTGATAGATAATAAGTTGGAATAATTGAAAATACAAAATTCACTCTTAAAAAAATGTTTTGTTTTCTTACATCGTACTAGTCTTTTTTCAAATTGTTGAATAACCACCGACAAATATTTTGTGCAACTCTTGTATCACCTCCAAGACAATCAAATTGAAAATAAATAACAATCGGATTAGAAAAATCTCTATAGGGGCTGAAATGATCAGTTTCTTCTACCCATTTAGCTTCTTTGTACCTTATGATATCATCTTCTTCATTTCTTTTAACTTACGATTATGAGATATTTTTCGTCAGTATTTTTGAATCGTCAAAATAATAATAATTGATAATTTAGGGTTTTTTCATGAAATACAAGTAGCTTTGAATCATCAAAATACTCATATTTGATCTCTTTCTTGTAAGAAATTATGCAAACACATTATACTTCAGATGCTATCAAAACAACTGTTCAAAACTTGATGTTACCAAATTAGGTGCAGGTTAAAAAATCCGGTAGGATAAAACCCAAAACAAACCGGTGGGATTGAAAGAGTCGAATAAGATGAACCCAAAACTTGCAACAAATCTGAAAGGCGTGCGGTTGCACGTTGATTG
Organism: Hippophae gyantsensis; assembly: GCA_030763125.1. Classification (NCBI taxonomy): domain Eukaryota; kingdom Viridiplantae; phylum Streptophyta; class Magnoliopsida; order Rosales; family Elaeagnaceae; genus Hippophae; species Hippophae gyantsensis. The sequence goes on along the minus strand of CM061029.1, from coordinate 17,778,085 downwards.
CAAACGGCTAGCAAGATTGGTGGTGGCGACACTGAGATGGGATGTTGCAGCTGATGAGGTTGGTGGCATGGTTTTCATATCATGGGATATTTTTTGTTTTATTGTTTTCACGATAAATAGCATTACCAAATTATATTTTTTAAGAGAAATTATGGTTGAAGAATTGAAAGATATGGAAAAAGAGGTCAACAATAAGAAATTGGTGTAGATGAGAAGGATCTGACTTTACTTAGAATAAAAAATTAGCATGCTTTGTTGCCAAAAAACGCACATAGAAGGGCTTGTAATGAATAATCAGAGAACAATGTTCTCAATAATCAATATTCATTATTATACAATATAAGTCTAAAATACAATGTGAATAACCTATTTATATGCATAATAAATTATTAACATAATTGTTATAAAATAAATATTAAATATTGTGTTTTCTTATTAGTTTAGAGTCAAAAATTATAATATAATTGTTTCTTCATTCATCTATTAGGGTTTAGTGTCATAGCTTATCTATAAATAGGTTATATGTTCTCTAATATTGATCAATAAAATAACAATGACTTTCTTCCGCTTTCTCATTCTCCTTTCTACTATTTTTGATTTCTTAACATGGTATTAGAGTGTGTTCAATAGTAAACACTTTCTTCATCTTCTCTAAACCTTAATTGTATTTTCCCTCACTCTCTCTTTCATCGTTTTTTTCTATTTCTTAAAAAAACTTGTTATCTTTCGAGAGCTGCCATTACTAAAAGCTCTCTACAATCAGTACGGAAGCCCACCATCTTCCATCATCCATTGGGCATCGCCAACTGTCATTCGGTAAAATTGTCAAATACATGTAGATTTTGTAGTCAAAATGTATTTTAATGGTTCCGATCATCTTGACTCAATTCACTTAGCATTTTAATGTTTAGGAAATTTTGGTTTAGATTGGGAATTATTTTGGTCAATTTATTTATTCAAATTTTACTATTTGTGCCTGTTAAAAAGATAATGGGTTTTATCTTCGAATTCTACGTGAGTTAACTTTGGCCGAATCTCAACTCACAAGAATTTTCTATTATCTACTCTAATTATTTCATGGGTCTCTACTCTATCTCAACCCAATGAGTTATCAATTTCTATATGTGAAAAAAATAACTCTAATTATTTATGTAATTGTTATTAACAATAAAATATTAGCACAAGGCCAACATATATCTGATGAGTGACTAACTTCAAAAAGGTAAAGTATATTTGATGGTATTCTCACTCATGATCGAATCTACTTCAGAATCAAGTGCAACTATTAAAAGAGGTTCAATTAAGTTTCTGATATCATTTTATTTTATTTATTATTTTGATGTAAATAATATATTCAACCACCCCTCATAGGTCTAGAGACGAAAATATAACAATGATCTTATATAAGCTAGTAACCACACGAAAATGTGGCAATGATCTTATATAAGCTAGTAACCAAGCTTATTGACTTAAAAAATTTAACTCTCAAAGCATTACCCTATGTTACATGGATTTAGGAAGTAGTGTTGGACACGAGCGTGTATCTAGAGGTCGAATTCGTCAGTTTGTTAAATTTTAAGACACGGGGATATGGATAATAAGTGTCTAATTTTTAAACACGGGTACAAAGACACAACAAATTATATAAATTACTTTACATGGTCTATCATATGATATATAGATTTTATACTCATGCTTATTTTTATTATTGCATAATTTTTTTATTCTTAATTTTTAATAATTTTAATTCATTGTTATCTTGTTTCTTTAATTAAATGTATATAAATTTAAGATTTCATAAAAAACCAATTATTTTCTCTTAAACAAGAAACCCATTGTTTTCTCGTAAAACAAGAAGCCCATTATTGAGTTCTCTAATTGTACTTTTAGAATCTCGTTTCAGTTTCTAAAAACCCACTTTTTTAAAAGCCAATCTACCAATCTTATATTAGTCATATCACTTTTGTTGCCTAGGTTTTACTTTTTCTTCAGCTTCTCAACTAACTTTTCTTTCTTCTCTCTTCAATGGCAGCCACCACTCTATATTTCGTATTTTTCTCTTTTTTATAATACAATCTTTTATCTTTTCTTGTTTTGTTCATGGTTGAAACCATGACCAATAAAACATGTGTCCAGTGAGATGTTGCCAAGTCTGACACGTATTCCATACCAACATAGGTGTCGTGTTGTGTTGATACCAGTACAATGGACAAAGTGTCGAGTCGAGGTAACTATGTGTTAACTTTTATGAATAGAATTAGTTTTGTTGTTTTGACAACTAAACCACAATGTTCCAACAACTCCTCTTTAACTATCTCCCACCAACTCTGAAAAAAATGTTAAGTTAAAACCATTTGGGATTGGTGCCTTCTCTTTCTAGGACTTAAATAAGATTTTTTTCTGATTTTATCTTCTTCAAAATGTCTCCCCATCCATGTTGCTCTCTCTTCTAAAATACATCCCAATCTAAACCAACTTTGCTAATCTTTTCTTAAGTACAACATCTTAAAGACAGTCAACATTTCTTCTATTTGTTGATCATAATCTATAATTGTCATTTTTCCATCTTCCTTTTCAAGCTTTCCAGTCATATGTTTATTTTTTCTCCCATTATCAACAATATTAAAAGTTTTGAGTATGCTTTGTTTTGCTTAATCCAAATAGCTCGAAATGTTTGCCACCAAAAAGGTTCCTTGTTTAAAATTATATATTTCATATGTATTTTGATATTGTAAAACTCAGAATTCACTCTGTTAAAAATGATTAGTTGAAGCTGTTTTTATTTTACAGAAAAATTACTTCCTTTATTTCTTAATATCAAATCCATTTATATATACATTTGTTATGCCTAATCCACTGCTGGAAGTTATTAGTATACAGCTGTAAATCATCCTGAAAATCGAAACTAACATCCTAAAAACAGGGTTGGTTCCACCAAATCGTGAAATCATCCTAAAATCAGGGGTTGGTTCCACCCTGAAAATCATGAAACTAACCATACTCCTAGGTTGATTTCCTACACTCCCCCTCAAGCTAGGCAATATATGTTTTCCAAACCAAGTGCTACATTTAACTCTGTGAAATTAGGTCGAAACAAAGCTTTGGTTGAAGACAATACATGTGTCCAGTGGATTTTTGGCAATTGCAATTGCTGACTGATTGTCACACATGATTCTAATAGATTCTGAATGTTCAACCTTGAGTTCGTATAACAGTCGTTTTAGCCAAATTCTTTCACAGATGCCCAAAGCCAATGCACGAAACTCAACCTCGACACTACTACGTGCTACCACTGCTTGCTTTTTGCTACGCCATGTCACCAAATTTCCCCAAATAAATGAGCAATATCCAAATGTGGATTTTCGATCACTAGGAGATCCCACCCAATCAGCGTCAGTATAAATTTCCAATTTCCTATTAATTGTTTTCTTGAACATGAGCCCCTTTCCAGGATCCTTCTTCAAGTATCTTAGAATACGATTTACTGCCTCCAAGTGATTTACTGATGGGTTGCCAAGAAACTGACTAACAACACTGACTGAAAAACTTATATCTGGACGTGTATGGGTCAAATAAATTAACTTACCTACCAAACGTTGATATTGCCCCTTGTCAGTTGCCAATTCATCGGCCCGAGGCATTAGTTTGGTGTTAGGATCCATGGGTGTTTCAACAGCTTACACCCACTACGCTACTCACGCAAGAGATCTAGAACATATTTGCGTTGAGAAACCGAGATTCCTTTAGTACTACGTGCCACCTCCATCCCTAAGAAATATTTCAAATATCCCAAGTCTTTAATCTCGAATTCCTTGGATAATAGCATCTTAAGTCTCTTCATTTCTCCTACATGATTTCTGTAAGAACTATATCATCAACATATACAATCAAAGTTGTAATTCTCCCATCTCAAGTGTTTGACAAATAAAGTGTGGTCTCAGATGTGTCTAAGAGTATCCATCCTCTTTGAGGACCTTGGTGAATTTTTCGAACCATGCTCTGTGGATCTTAAGTCCATATAGTGCCTTTCTCAACTTGCAAACCTTCCCTTGTGTATCTTTAGTCTCAAAGCCAGGAGGCACATCCATGTAAACTTCTTCGATCAAATCTTCATTTAAGAATGCGTTCTTGACATCAAGTTGAAGCAGTGGCCAATCCTCATTAACTGCAATAGATAGCAAGACACGAACTGTGTTAAGTTTTGCTACAGGAGAAAAAGTCTCTTTAGCCACTAGTCGAGCTTTATATCTGTCGATATTTCCATCTGCCTTCTATTTAACTGAGAATATCCATTTACAACCCACTGTCCTCTTTCCATGTGGTAGCTTTGTTAACATCCATGTACCATTCTTTTCAAGTGCAGTGTATTCTTCTTAGGTTGCCTTGCGCCATTCAGGAACTTTTAGAGCCTCGTTGACAGAATTAGGAATCTTGGTATTGTCTAGGGATGTCACAAATGCCTGAAATTTTGGGGACAGATTTGCGTAAGAAATGTAACTTTGAAGAGGATGTTGGGTACATGATCGAACGCCTTTTCTTTGTGCAATAGGAAGATCTAACTCAGGGTCAGAACCAAGTTTTGGACTAGATTCTGCTTCATCTTGTAATCTTTCAGATTCAGTCTGGCTCAGGAGAGTTTCTTGGTTTTGCTGATTTCGTGTGGACAAGTCAGGATTTCTCTTTCTTCCATAAACTTTTATGGCATCATTAGGAAGGAGAAGATGTCTAGGATAGACAATGGGAGATTGATCAGGTTTGGTTTTTGAAGGAGAATCTGGAATGGGTATCAGGTTGGAAGAGGACAAGATTGTGGAGGGTAAATGAGATGATAGATTCGGTTCAATGAGTGATGACCAATCCCAATTCTGCAATTCATTAGTGTGATTCTCCCCCTGAATTGTAGAATTAGAATAGAATGGAGTTTCTTCGAAGAAAGTAACGTCCATGGAATGGTAAAACTTACGAGTGATGGGAGAGAAACATTTGTAGCCTTTTTGATTGGCTGAGTAACCAACGAAGATGCATTTAATGGCACGGGCATCAAGTTTGCCACGATATTGTGAATGAATATGGACAAAAGCAGTGCAACCAAAAACCTTGAAAGGAATTGGTGACACAAGTTGTGAGGTAGAATATTGACTCTGAAGCACTTGTAAAGGTGAATGAAAGTTGAGAACTCGAGAAGGCATTCGGTTGATCAAGTGTGTTGCAGTAAGAATGGCTTCACCCCAAAATTTTTTAGGAACATTGGTTTGAAAAAGTAAAGTTCGGGCAACCTCAAGTATATGACGGTTTTTGCATTCGGCTACACCGTTTTGTTGTGGTGTGTCAACGCAGGAGCTTTGTTGGACAATACCATGTGATTTGAGATATCCACTAAGATCGGAATTAAAGAAATCCCTAGCATTATCAGTTTTTAGGATTTGAATATTGGTATTGAACTGAGTTTGGATCATGGCATGAAAAAGTTGAAATATGTGCTTGGTTTCAGATTTGTCTTTCATAAGAAATGTCCAACATAATCTAGTATGATCAACTAACAGTAAGAACCATCGAGCACCAGTAATACTGGGAACGCGACATGGTCCCCAAATGTCACCGTGAATGAGGGAAAATGGGTGACTTGGTTTGTGCGTGCGTGGTGAAAAAGTATTTCGAGTATGTTTTGCCAACTGACAAACTTCACAATGAAATAAATTGGGATTTTTATTGATGAATAAGGATGAAAACAAACGTTTCAAATACGAAAAATTTGGATGACCTAGACGAAAATGCCACATCATGATTTCACTTTCCTTATTAGTATGATTATGAGAGTTAAGATTATGACTCAATTGACATTGATGACTAACAGAATGATTTGAAGGAGTGTTGATATCAAGAACATAGAGGCCGCAGCGTAAATCGACCGCCAATCATTTTCCCCGAGCTTAGGTCCTGAAAAACACAAGATTTAGCCAAGAATTTAGTTTCACAGTTAAGGTCATGATTTAATCTACTAACTGATATGAGATTGTAGCAAAATCCATGCACAAATAACACAGATTTGAGAATGAGGTTGTTTGAGAGGCAAATGGTCCCCTGTTAGACTCTTGTGGTGCGAGTACCGTTGGCGACACCATATTTGTTGAAGTCTGTTGCAAGGTGAATAGGTTGTGAAAAGTGATCGATCACTTGTCATGTGATTGGAGGGACCTGAGTCTACTATCCAAGATAAGGAGGGAAATTTTCCAGCATACTTTGGTGCATTACTGAAAATATGTGTGGAGGTATTCCTGCTCCGACTAAATGTGGCGGTGATACTTGCCTTTTGTATAAGATGTTGGAGAAGTTCTACCTGTTCCCTAGTGATTGGGCTAGGATTCCCAGAAAATGCATTTGAGTTTGAAGGCTGAGGTTGTACTGATGGTTGAAGAGAGTGGAACTGAAAAGATGCAGGCCAAGATAGCTCTCCTCGGTGACCGCATCATAAAAGGAGAAGCGAAACATTAATAGTTGCATTGTTAAATAGACCACCAAAAGGATTATGTTTAGGAGCAGGATCAAGAATGGATCCAAGCCCAAAGTCACGAATTTCCCATATTGAATTCGGTACTTGTCTCTGGAACCTCTTCCAATGTACTAAGAACATTTAAACTTTCAGTTTTTTCATAGCTCTCATGCCCAAAAGCTGAAACTTGAGTTGGAAATTGAAAAGGTGCATTCCTTGCCTGAGTATTTGACATCATACTAGGTGAACTTACAGAGCTAGTTGAACAAGAGGCTAAGAGCAGCAGTTTATGAGCCTAAGGCTCTGATACCATGAAGTTGTTTTTATTTTACAGAAAAATTACTTCCTTTATTTCTTAATATCAAATCCATTTATATATACATTTGTTATGCCTAATCCACTGCTGGAAGTTATTAGTATACAGCTGTAAATCATCCTGAAAATCAGGAAACTGACATCCTAAAAACAGGGGTTGGTTCCACCGTGAAAATCAGGAAACTGTCATCCTAAAATCAGGGGTTGGTTCCATCCTGGAAATCAGGAAACTAACCATACTCCTAGGTTGATTTCCTACATTAGTTGTGTGTGTATTAGGTGTCTAACACTATGTGATTATATTAGTTGTGTATTAGGTGTCTTATTTGTGTATTAGGTGTATGTTACCTAAGATTGTCTCTTACTTTGTATATAAATAGGTAGTGTCTTTGAATGAATATAAGAGAGTGAATTCTGAGTTTTACATGGTATCAGAGCATTTGGGTTACAAAATTTGGGAAAAAAAAAAATTTCGTTCAAATTGGGGGATGTTTTTTGGATAAACACAAATTAAGATTTAGTGCATTTTTGAGTTCCAACTCGGAACACCCTTTTGGAGTGCACATTTTTTCTCACCGCCGGCACAGGGAGGAAGACCAGCTGCCGACCAGCCAAACCCCGACGTCCGGCCACCAGACGAGCCGCGAGTGAGCCACACGCGCCACCGCGACTTTCTGTCAAATTTCCACTCGTCTCACCGCCGGCACAGGGAGGAAGAACAGCCGCCGACCGGCCAAACCCCAAAGTCCGATCACCAGACGAGCCGCGAGTGGACCACATGCGCCACCGTGAATTTCTGTCAATTTCCACGCGTCGGCGCGTGACAGCGCGTCCGTGCAGAATTCTTCTCCGGTCAACCTCGTGTCGCTCTTCGCCGTTCCCCTGCATCATCTGTGGTGGTTTCGCACTCATCGCTTGTGATTGTTCAAGTTTGGGTTCTTCCAATTTTGTGTTCTTGTTCGCTGCATTTGGTCGCTGCTGTTGTTGGATTTTGTTTGTTCGTTTACTTGCTGTTTTGTCGTTTGTAAGAGTTATGGCTGAAAAGAAATCTAATGTTGTAACGGATATGGTGTCTGTGATGTCTAAAATCACAGACCATAAGCTTAATAACTCGAATTATTTGGCTTGGAGCAAGACCATTCGAATTTATTTGAGAAGTATCGAAAAAGATACTCATTTGACTAATGATCCTCCTAAAGATGATTCAAAGCAAACATGGCTTAGAGACGATGCTCACTTATTTCTGCAGATTCAGAATTCTATTGAAAGCAATGTAATTGACTTGATCAATCATTGTGAATTCGTTAAGGAATTGATGGATTATTTGGATTTCTTATATTCTGGTAAGGGAAATCTTTCTCGCATATATGAGGTATGCAAAGCATTTTACCGTGCAGACAAACAAGATCAGTCACTCACAAATTATTTTATAGAATTTAAAAGGACTTATGAGGAGCTAAATAGTTTGATGCCTTTTAGCCCTGATGTCAAGGTTCAACAAAGCCAACGGGAACAAATGGCGGTCATGAGTTTTCTTGCCGGTCTTCCCTCTACTTTTGAGACTGCTAAGTCCTAGGTTCTTTCTGGTTCTGAGATCTCCTCTTTACAAGAGGTGTTTAGTCGAGTACTTCATACAGAAGGCACTCCACCTCCACCTGCTCAATTAAACGGTGCTTTGGTCAGCCGAAGTAATAATTATGAGCATGGACGGTCAACTTATATGAACAAAAACAAAGGAGGTGGCTCGCACGGGTTTGAAACTCGACCACAGGACCTCGGAGGTATTGTATGTCACTATTGTCACAAACCAGGACAAACGAAACATGAATGTAGAAAGCTTCAGTACAAGCATCAGAAAGGTCACTCGGCTCATATTGCATCCACTTCTGATACTTCTGAAAAATCGGTTCTTATCTTTGCAGATGAATTTACCAAGTTCTCACAGTATCAAGAATTACTAAGGTCCTCATCACCCTCTGTCACTGCTATTGTTGATTCAGGTAAATCAAATGCGTGTCTCATTTCCTCATCTTCCAAATGGGTTATTGATTCTGGTGCCACAGATCATATGACAGGTAATTCTAGTCTCTTTTCTACTCTTCAGTCACACACTTCTACCTCTACTGTTACCTTAGCTGATGGGTCACCATCTCGTGTTCTTGGGTCTGGCACAATTACTCCCACTCCTTTGCTTCCTTTGTCATCTGTCTTACATTTACCTAGCTTATCTTCTAATTTGATCTCTGTAAGTCAGCTTACTCGCAATCTTAACTGTTACATCTCATTTTTTCCTAATCGTTGCTTATTTCAGGATCTTATGACGAAGAAGACTATTGGTAAAGGACATGAGTGTAGAGGCCTCTATATTCTTGACACACCAATACCGAAATATGTCGCTTGCTCTAGTGTAACCTCTCCCTTCGAGGCACATTGTAGACTGGGTCATCCATCTCTTCCTTTACTGAAGAAACTTTGTCCTCAGTTTAGTAAGGTGTCTTCATTAGATTGTAAGTCTTGTCAATTTGCAAAACATCATCGTCTTAGTTCAAATCCAAGAGTTAATAAACGTGCTAATGTTCCTTTTGAATTAGTTCATTCTGATGTTTGGGGTCCTTGTCCTATTTTTTCTAAACCTGGATTTAAGTATTTTGTTAATTATGTGGATGATTATTCTCGTGTAACTTGGTTATATTTAATGAAGAGTCGTTCTGAATTGTTTTCTATTTTTTGCGCATTTTGTGTTGAGATTAAAACTCAATTTAATGTTTCAATTCGTACTTTACGAAGTGATAATGCCAAAGAATATACATCAGCTTTGTTTCAATCTTATATGGTTCAAAATGGCATGCTTCATGAAACTTCGTGTGTTGATACTCCATCTCAAAATAGAGTGGCCAAACGTAAGAACAGACATCTTCTCGAAACTACACGTGGCTTATTATTTCAAATGAATGTTTCTAAACCTTTTTGGGCCGATGCAGTTTCAACAGTATGTTTTCTTATTAATCGCATGCCTTCATCTATTCTTCATGGTGAGATTCCTTACAAAATTTTATTTCCTAATAAGTCCCTATTTCCGGTTGATCCTAGGATATTTGGTAGCACTTGTTTTGTTCGGGATGTTCGTCCGCATGTTACTAAATTAGATCCCAAGTTTTTGAAGTGTATCTTCCTTGGTTATTCACGTCTCCAAAAAGGTTATAGATGTTATTGTCCTATTTCTTCTTTTGTTTCGTATAATTACTTGTCGTCTTCCTCTTGCTCTTTTATTGCTTCTCTTGATTCTATTTCTATCCCTAAAACTGTTCATGAAGCCATATCTCATCCTGGTTGGCATCATGCAATGATCGAGGAAATGAATGCGTTGGATGACAATGGTACTTGGGACTTGGTTGATTTACCTTCAGGGAAACGGGCTATCGGATGCAAATGGGTGTTCACAGTTAAGGTTAATCCAGATGGGTCAATTGCTCGATTAAAGGCCCGTCTTGTTGCTAAAGTATATGCTCAAACCTATGGAGTAGACTATTCTGACACTTTCTCTCCTGTTGCTAAATTGATATCTGTTCAGTTGTTTATTTCTACGGCAACTACTCACCATTGGCCTTTGCATCAACTAGATATCAAGAATGTTTTTCTTCATGGTGATCTTCAAGAAGAGGTGTTTATGGAACAACCTCCTGGTTTTGTTGCTCAGGGGGAGTCTAGGCAAGTTTATCGTCTCCGTAAATCTTTGTATGGTTTGAAACAGAGTCCTCGTGCTTGGTTTGGAAAATTTAGTCAAGCTACAGAAACATTTGGTATGATGAAAAGTAAGTCTGACCACTCTGTGTTCTACAAACAATCAGAAGCTGGTATCATTCTTTTAGCTGTGTATGTAGATGACATTGTTATTACTGAAGTGATACTATGGGAATTTCATCTCTTAAGTCTTTCCTACATACTCAGTTTCACACGAAAGATTTGGGGATGCTAAAGTATTTCTTGGGTGTTGAAGTCTCAAGGAGTAAAAAAGGTATTTTTCTATCTCAAAGAAAATATGTCCTGGACTTATTAACTGAGACAGGAAAATTAGGAGCAAAACCCTGTAGTGCTCCTATGACTCCGAACATCCACCTTACAGGAGATGGAGAACTCTTTAAAGATTCTGAGAGATATCGAAGGGTGGTTGGAAAGCTGAATTACCTTACCGTGACTCGTCCAGATATTGCATATACAGTCAGTATTGTTAGCCAATTTATGTCATCCCCAACAGTTCATCATTGGGCAGCGTTAGAACAAATTTTGTGTTACTTGAAAGGAGCACCTAGACGTGGCATCTTGTATGCAAATCATGGACATACTCATATTGAATGTTTTATGCAGATTGGGCAGGTTCCAAAGTGGATAGAAGATCCACATCAGACTATTGTATTTTCATTGGAGGAAATTTGGTCTCATGGAAAAGTAAAAAGCAGAATGTTGTGTCACGATCGAGTGCAGAGTCAGAATATAAGGCTATGGTACAATCTGCGTCTGAGATAATATGGATATATCAGCTCTTGGATGAAATAGGTCTTAAAACTTCAGTACCAGCGAAATTGTGGTGTGATAACCAAGCTGCTCTTCATATTGCTTCTAATTCTGTGTTTCATGAGCGAACTAAACACATTGAAATTGATTGTCATTTTGTTCGCGAGAAAATTCAACAAGGTTTGATTTCTACAGGATATATGAAGACTGGAGAACAACTAGGAGATATCTTCACGAAAGCTTTAAGTGGGGTTCGGGTTGATTATCTTTGTAACAAGTTAGGCATGATTATCTTTGTAACAAGTTGGGCATGATTATCTTTGTAACAAGTTGGGCATGATTAATATATATGCTCCAACTTCAAGAGGAGTGTTAAAGATGATTAGTTGTGTGTGTATTAGGTGTCTAACACTAGGTGATTATATTAGTTGTGTATTAGGTGTCTTAGTTGTGTATTAGGTGTCTTAGTTGTGTATTAGGTGTATGTCACCTAAGATTGTCTCTTACTTTGTATATAAATAGGTAGTGTCTTTGAATGAATATAAGAGAGTGAATTCTGAGTTTTACACACTCTTATTAATTTCCATTCAATACACTACATATTTATATACAAAGCTAGGGACACTCTTAGATTACATATACCTAATACACAATTAAGACACCTAATACACAACTAATATATTCAACTAGTGATAGATACTTATTACACACCAAATACACAACTAATATCTCTAACACTCCCCCTCAAGTTGGAGCATAGATATTAATCATGCCAACTTGTTACAAAGATAATCAACCCGAACCCCACTTAAAGCTTTCGTGAAGATATCTCCTAGTTGTTCTCCAGTCTTCATATATCCTGTAGAAATCAAACCTTGCTGAATTTTCTCACGGACAAAATGACAATCAATTTCAATGTGTTTAATTCACTCATAAAACACAAGATTAGAAGCAATATTAAGAACAATTTGGTTATCACACCACAATTTCGCTGGTACTGAAGTTTTAAGACCTACTTCATCCAAGAGCTGGTATATCCATATTATCTCAAACGCAGATTGTGCCATAACCCTATATTCTGACCCTGCACTCGATCGTGACACAACATTCTGCTTCTTGCTTTTCCATGAGACCAAATTTCCTCCAATGAAAATACAGTAGTTTGATGTGGATCTTCTATCCATTTTGGAACCTGCCCAATTTGCATCTGAAAAACATTCAATATGAGTGTCCATGATTTGCATACAAGATACCACATCCAGGTGCTCCTTTCAAGTAAAACAAAATTTGCTCCAACACTACCCAATGATGAATTGTTGGGAATGACATAAATTGACTAACAACACTCACCGAATATGCAATATCTGGACGAGTCACAGTAAGGAAATTCAGTTTTTCAACCATCCTTCGATATCTCTCAGAATCTTTAAAGAGTTCCCCATCTCCTATAAGGTGGATGTTCGAAGTCATTGGAGCGCTACAGGGTTTTGCTCCTAATTTTCCTGTCCCAGTTAATAAGTCCAAGACATTTTCTTTGAGATAGAAAGATACCTTTTTTACTCCTTGGGACTTCAACACCCAAGAAATACTTTAGCATCCCCAAATCTTTCGTGTGAAACTGAGTATGTAGGAAAGACTTAAGAGATGAAATTCCCATAATATCACTTCAGTAATAACAATGTCTACATACACAGCTAAAAGAATGATACCAGCTTCTGATTGTTTGTAGAACACAGAGTGGTCAGACTTACTTTTCATCATACCAAACGTTTCTATAGCTTGACTAAATTTTCCAAACCAAGCACGAGGACTCTGTTTCAAACCATACAAAGATTTACGGAGACGACAAACTTGCCTAGACTCCACTTGAGCAACAAAACCAGGAGGTTGCTCCATAAACACCTCCTTTTGAAGATCACCATAAAGAAAAGCATTCTTGATATCTAGTTGATGCAAAGGCCAATGGTGAGTAGCTGCCATAGAAATAAACAACCGAACAGAGGTCAATTTAGCAACAGGAGAGAAAGTGTCAGAATAGTCCACTCCATAGGTTTGAGCATATACTTTAGCAACAAGACGAGCCTTTAATCGAGCAACTGACCCATCCGGATTAACCTTAACTGTGAACACCCATTTGCATCCGATCGCCCGTTTCCCCGAAGGTAAATCAACCAAGTCCCAAGTACCATTGTCATCCAACACATTCATTTCCTCGACCATTGCATGATGCCAACCAGGTGAGATATGGCTTCGCAAACAGTTTTAGGGATAGAAATAGAATCAAAAAAGGCAACAAAAGAGCAAGAGGAAGACGACAAGCAATTATAAGAAACAAAAGAAGAAATAAGATAAGTACATTGACGTTTACCTTTGCGTAATGCAATTGGAAGATCATCGTTCAGGACTGGATCTGATGACGAAGGAACAAGTGTAGGACATGAATCAGAAGGTTTATGTCTGGAGTAGACTTGAGTTATAGGAGGCCTAACAGGAATTGGATCAAAGATAGGTTCAAATGATGTGATAGAATAGACTAACAAATCATCACCCTCCCTATGTCGACGATGAGAAAACATTTGCACTCCAAAAGGGTGTTCCGAGTTGGAACCCAAAAATACACTAAATCCTAATTTGTGTTTACCCAAAATCAGACCCTAATTTGAACGGGAAAAAAAATTCCAAATTTTGTAAACCAAATGCTCTGATACCACGTAAAACTCTGAATTCACTCTTATTAATTTCCATTCAAGACACTACATATTTATATACAAAATTAGGGACACTCTTAGATGACATACACCTAATACACAACTAATATCTCTAACAGATATTTTCATATTACTCAACTCGAAACTCAAATATTAAAACATCATCTTCTTGATACTTATACAAAAAGGAAATTAGATCCTCCAAAACTTCTCTTTCTTACAAGTCACCGAATTCCTGATATAAATGTAAATTTTTCATGAATTTGTAACAACACCATCCTTGACCGTAACCTTTCTCCACCACTTTAGTAGTTTATTATTAAAGCTTTGATCCCCAAGCCACACATTCTCAAACTTAAACAGATCCAAACCTCATTACATAGTTTCTGTACTTAACATAATAGCACAATGATAAGAAATTACCCTTGACATATCTCTTGTCTAACATTAGATTCAATATTAATAAAATCTATCTAAAATTGAACAAGTAAACCTCTCACCCATACAATCAATTTTTCCTACCGAATCTCCCTTAAAATTCTTCATACTTCTAGTTTCTCTTCCTTCATTGGACTTTTCTTAAAAGAATCTCACCATATTAAAATCCCCCGCAGCAATTAAGACAACATAGTCAATACAATCCAACCAACTCTTCACAAATTTGTTTTCTTTCCCTTTCTTACGAAGCTCATAAATCGTAGATAATCATCAATCCTCCCTTTCTTTTGGCCTAATTTAAATAGTGATAAAAATCTCTAACTAGAGACTCAACTACCTCCAAAGTTCGTGCCCTAAATGATGATGTTACCCTGAACACCATATGATGGCAAATAAACTCATTCCTTAAAACAGAATCTCCAAAAACTACAAATGATTCTATAATCAACCATTTTCTTTTGAACTCATGAATTATGACCATATTAGGATTCAATAGAGTATGATGTTTCTTATAAAAAAAGTTTCTCCATTAGTCTTTATTACAAAAGGGAAATAATGCAGAAAAACAATCCACTATGAAAATCAAAGCAACATCATCATTGCCATCAAAATAGCTAAGCAGACAAAAAGGAGTTGCATGAAGTATATTAGATAATCGTTTGGGTTGTTGAGATCCAACTCTCTCCACTTTAACACAATAAAATTGAGTGCTTACTAACACTTGATTACATGTTTGACATATAAAGCATAGAAAGAGAGTTGTAACATACAAGAATTTCGTTTTCCATGGCTATTATGTTAGCTCACCTGATAAGTTGTCCCCAAGACTCACTAAATTCCATAAGCATCATAGACAAAATAGGGCATATCTAATAGGAAACAAAGTCACATGCTAGGTTCTTCACTAATATATAATGCACAGGTTGTAAAAGTCAATCTGTTTGCTCGATGTTTAAGACAACATAGTTTCTTCACATGTCCAGTTTACAGATACCTATTCAATAAAGAGATTATACTCATACCTGGTGAATATACGGCTCCATTTGACTCAGTAGCTCATATCCCTAAACATAAACATGTCAAAGTTTAGCTTACAAAACCACAGGCATATTCAATGGTAAAAAGGTAGAACCTACAAATTGCACATACAAACCAGCTTAAAATATCTTAGATGAGCATCCATTATTGCACTAATGGATTCCAAGAATTCATGCTTCTTCTTTGCTTCAACATTCATTAGTGCACTTACCTGCAGTCCTTATACTCAATTAGAAAATTTTACTACAAGAAGAAACATTCAAGGATAAGGGGTTAGTCTCTAAAGAGGACTGAAAACATCAAAGACATACTAGATTGAAGCGGCTTTTCTCAAATGCAGATTTTGAATTTTGAAGTTCCTGTCAATAATTATAAATGAGGATCAAATCAACTATTTAATTAATTAGCTTTGAAATATCTGTATGATAGAAATCAGTATATGATACAAAGTAGAACTTCAAAGGATGAAGCATTCTAAGATTTTTTATATTTCCCCAATCTCCACATCTCCACATGCGTATGTAAAATTTCTACACACTTGTAACAAGTTACAAATGTGTCCATAATTTTACACGTACATGTGAAAATTCCACATCCGTGTAAATTTGTTTTTACTTTCCCCGTTCCACCAACTATGGGACACATTAAAAACAATTATACATTGTGAAATTCACTTATCTGAACCGCATTTGTGAATTTCAATCATCTGGACCCTAATCCAGCGATTTCGTTAAGATAAATAGGTCCTTTAACCCCAAAGTAATACAGAAAATTAATTATAAAAAGTGACTATGCAGCAATTTAAACATCCTGCATTAGTAAATAAGGTAACAACAAAAGAGGATCGAACAAAACAAGCTTCCCAATTAAGCTAAAAGTAAAACTGAGATATTCCTCGAAGTTAATGATACCCATAAAGAAAAGAGACATTTTTTTCCCAAAGCAAATTGCAATCTTACTCTTGTTTTTTAGATACAATTTCGTTCTTGATAGATGAATAAAAGTATTGTTAGTCCTTCTCCCAATAACTTAAGTTTTTAGAAGAGTTAGTTTCCCAACAATCTCTAACATGGTATCAAAACTAGAGATCCTGTGTTCAAAACCCAATAACCTCGATAATTAAATTGCAAGTATTTGACCTACATGGTGCATAGAGCTAACACTTGTAGGGGAGTACTAGATGAATAAAAGTATTGTAGGTCCTCCTAATAGCTTAAATTTTGAGAAAGAGAGTTTCCCAACAACTTCTAATAGTTCTATTTCACCCAAAGAACCCACAAAATAGCTGTAACACTGCTGACACATAAAATTCCTTCTTTCTTTGTAACCCTAAAAGATCATCTAGTGACATATTACAGCCCCATGTAGGATCTTGCTACACATTACAGCCCCATATGGTGTATCGAAAATATAGAATAAAGCATGGGCATATATAGAGAAACATAAGACATTTAGTTGAACACACCATGTCACCAAATTCATAAAAGCACTTAATTATTAGTTACTACAATATATATATATATATATGTGTGTGTCTATATGTATACCTCTTCTAGTTCTGCAACAAGGTCGTCCCGAGTATTTTTCTTCAATGATACAAACTTCTCTCGGGCCTGGTAGAATAAATAAATTGTCTTTCAGCAACTCCATCAAAATATAACTTAGACAATATATAAAGACCACCCACCCTAGAGGATATATGTCAATATAATCAAGATAAGATATAAGGACTACCCTAGATCAAAATAAAAAAGAAAATAGTGAGCTGAATACAGGTTTACTTGTAGAAATGTACATGTGTTGTTTCAAAAATCATTAAATTTTTAAGCACCAAAACAAAATTGCTGTGATAACTAACCTTTCCTGGGCTAGTATTAATGAATAAATTGTTTTGAAAACAAAAGTGGTGTTATAACTGGTACAGCAATGCTAAGTAAAAATATTACTTCAGCTCCCTCGACAGCTAAGCAAAAAATGCCAGACAAAACACAAGCTCTTCACATTTGATCTCGAATCTTAAAGAAACAGACCTTATTGAGCTAAAGACCCTCATAATATGAACATAAAGTGTGCAATTAGAAGGAGAAAATGATGGAGAACCAATTCTTGCTTCTAACTTTAGCCTAAAAGAAGAAAACATCACAGTGCCAACAGCATTAAAGGAACCCACTTATTACTTAACATCAAACTTATTCCAGTAAAAAGTAACATGATTAAAAAACAGAAAACAAAAACCAGTTCAGTGGACCAGAAATCCACTCAACTACATTAAGTTCTCAATCCTATAAAACAAAAACGAAAAGAGTCGTTTAAAAACAAAGGCCCATCATAAGTAAAGCATAACAAACCAAAGAAGACTAGATAACCCGTTACAATAAATAGAAAACCAAGAAAGATATTTGAACTCTTAATTTGATGCTGCCTATAAAGATATCAGGAACAAAGCAATCTCCTACAAAAGACTACAGCGTCTGCTCTCTGATCAACAATAATTCTATTCCTTTCCCTCAAAATTACAGAGTGCAGCCACAATACCATACTTTCAAAAAGTTCAACTCTTCTTTATCAAGCCCACCTCTGAGCCACTCTCTAGAACCAAGACTTTAATACTTCGCAGAAAACATTGAACACCCATTTTTTCAGCCAGTTTACTTAAGACATAGGCTAAAAGTACTACGTTAGTCTCTAACCATTATTAAAGCCAGCACTTCAGTCCCCAAACTTTATATTCATTGATTTAATCTCCAATCTTGTAAATTTTCACACATTTAATCCAGTTTGCCAATTCTTTAACAAATTATACTATAAGTGTCAAAAACAACTTTTAAAACCTACTGTAGATGTCAAAATTAATAGCATCCAAAGCCCCTGGTCCCATGTCAGGTATACGTTTTAATTTTGAATTTTGCTCAAGTCATACTACTTTGTAAACAAAGGCCAATTTTAAGCCCATTTTGGATTGTTTATGTTAAATTTATTCACATGTGACCCTTACATGATAGTTAAAATAATAGGATGCTATTACCTCTTCAACATCTATAGTGCAATAACTGGACCAAATGTGTGAACATTAAAAACCATACAAAAATTAAGTTTAGGGATTAAATTGATTTCAACATAGATTAGGGATTAACAAACTAGTTCAAAGCCATAAGCTAAAGGACAACAATGTCTTCTTGGCTCCTCAGACACATCGCACACCAAAAACTAGAAACAAAGAGGCTCTGCTTAGAATATTTATTTTAAATTTGTTTCAAGCATAAAGTTTTCCTAACACCACGGTCATTCCAAAAGTTTAACTTTATTTAGAAACTTATAGATTATTAGAAAACAAAGAAGAAATTTTGGAAGAGTTGTGGAAGAGAGTTATATATAATTTTGCTTTCTGGTCATCAAGTTCCTCTTTGTTTCAAGGAATACATACAAGTTCAAAGAGGGGTGGGTGGTTGATAAATTTTCCTTTGTATTAATTCTACAGCTAGCTCTTTTTCTCACGTTTTTCATCTCATGGTGGACCACTGATACAACTCTTTTTATGTAACTTTTTTTCTATTTAGAATGAAATTTTGTTTCTTATAGAAAAAAGGAAGATTTTCAGACTTAGGTGATAGTAGTCAAACTATGCATAAACAAATTATCTACAAGGAACTGAAAGACTTGAAAACATGCTACGGCCACTTCTAAACTAAACTATAGAATCCCTATACTAGGGTAAAATGAGAACATTTTCAATGGACAAAAATTTCAAAAGGATGAAGGACTTTGTTGCTCCCCAAACTATGATTTCATTGATAGCAAAGTTCCAAAACAAAAACAAACATTAACATTTTCATCCTCAAAGTTATTAAATGTCGTACTTAAATCCTATTTACTACACTTAGGTCCCCAAATTGTTACTGTTTATTACGGTCCCAAAAATTAACAAGTTTGGGGACTTGGGGACCTAAGTGTGACATATTAGTCACACTTTCGTCCCCAACTTCTAATTTAGGACTTATATGTTAAATTATACATAATTGGAACGAAAGTGTTAACTTTTTATATTTTGGGATCTTTTTATCAATGAAAGTATAGTTCGGTTTCTTCTAAAATTAAATTAAGCAACCAAGCATGTGAAGAAAACATTTTTCGAATCGAAACATTCTAATTTGCACACAAAATCATTGAAGTAATCATCTTTATTTTGGTTTCTCTTTCTTATAGATAGTTGTTATCGGTTACTCACTCTTAGGATAACATTTTCCTACCTATAATTGAAATATTAGATATTTAATATTACTAGTAGAATATTAGATATTATACAAATTATCATTATGTTTCTCTATTAATGTACAAATCTTATTTAGAGTCCTATTAGAATTAGGATTCTAGTCTGATTATCCATATACATACATATGTAATCTTTCAGTAATGAGAATTAAAATATCTTTTTCTGATTCTACTCTTTACTTATTTCGATTTTGTAATATTTACTTGCATAAACTTATTTTATATTTCTACCCCTGAAATCCCAAAGGACCATTTCCAGTTCTCCAAAACATTACTTTAATCTTTCTATTTATGCAAAGGCACTACTTAGGCATCCTCTGGATATAAGGAACTAGACTTATTATGATACCATTTTCTTCCACATTGCTGCACTCTCTCCACCACTCCACTAATACCATCACAACCAAAACTTGAGATGAGCTTTGACCAAAAATAGGAATTAATGTTCAAAGTATCAAAGAAAAACCATCCTTCAAAAAACACTCTGAACTTGTCAAACCCTTCGCAGTGGAAAACATGAGATAATAAAAGGCAATATAAACTGATAGCAACTTTGGCAGAACATCATAATAAATCACCAAAGCTTTGAGAAAACTTTGCTGATATTCAAATATTAAACAAGATATTCAATTATTTGGTTCCACTACATAAACGTGATGCTCTGGTCAAAAACAAAACACAAAAAGGAGTAGCAATACAAAAGAAGCATTCATAGTGGGGAAAAACCCAAATACTCAAAAAAGTAAAATTTCTTTTACAACACCATACCTGGTCATACATTTGTATAGATTTGTCAAAACGCCGTCGTCCATCCTACAAAATCAATAGACAAGAATGTGGAGGAAATTTTCAGTACAATTCAGTAAGAAGAAAATTTTAAAATAACAGGCTTAGCTCTAGAGTAATGAAATCGGTTAGGAAAAATAAGTCTGACAGATTCTTTTCTTCCATCGAACTGATATATCACTACACCCATGAAATTTTTTCGTGGGGCAAGAATACCTTTTCTGGGCCTTAAAGTTTGGACGAAGCCACCATTTCTTTTACATATATTTTCACTAAATAAGATGATGTGATGAGAATTGCTACAAAAGACATCCCTTATTCAAGAAATAGTAATATTTGTTTTTACAATCTGCAATAAGAAAAGAAACAGCAGTTTACATCTTTTAAGCTCTACAGTAGAAATTTTAACAAAAAAATATCTTTCTTTTCCTCTTCGTACTGTAAGGAAGAATGAAAATTACCTAACCATATTTTTTTAAAAAAATAAATTTAATAAATAGTTTTCACATTAAAAGAAAGAGAAAAGTGTCATAGAAGTTCCCTAGATTAGGTCTATTTTGTGATTTCCTTAGATTATAAGTGGTGTCATTTTATCCTTTACTTTTGAAAAAGGGATCAATTGAGGATAAATTACATTATTTTAATCTTTTTATATTAAAATATTACTTTAAAAAATAATTTTAATAAAAAAATCGTTAAAATAATACGTTTTGATCTTAATTAGCCCTTTTTTCTAAAACAATAGAACTACGTGACATCACTTGTAATCTAAGGAACCAAATGACACTAATAACCTAATACAAGAGATCTCTATGACTCCATTATCTAAAAAAAATATCAAAAATTTATAGCACAAATGTCTCCACCATTTCTATGTTGTAATGGTTTAAATTCTTCTATTGGAAGTTTGAAACTGATGAAAAAGATACAGATATATACAACCTTGTTTACAAGTTTTGGAGAGGAAAATACGGGGATATAATGACAAAATTCTAATTATAACCTACCAAAAATAAACTAGGAAGTAATACATAGTAAATCAGAAATAAAAGAAAAGGAAAAATGCATATATTTGATTTTTTTTTTCTTTTGGGCTCATATACATATATCTGAATATTAAAACATTCTATTAGTGCAATATAGTACAGTGTAAAAGCAGCAATCATGGAACAAAAATTTACCTTTACTTCCTGAAGATCAACTGTGATAAAGTTCATTAGACGATCAATGAGCACATGCTCTACCTATTATATAGTATATGATTTGGTCAATATGATCAACTTGTGTAATATATATATCTAATCAAAAAGCATGAATAAAGACGAGATATACTTTATGGCATACAAGAAACCATACAATAAGTTTTTCATATTAGGTATTTTCTCAAAAATAGATCTAGCAGAACTCTTTAGAAAACACTCAAATAAGGGCAGTAAGTATTACAAGACTCAATCTTTCGTGTCAAATTTCTAGTTTCATAATGATATCCAAAGAAAATTATTATTGGAAAATAGAAGGTAGTAGGCAGCTGTACATAGCTATCCACAAAACAACTTTGCAACTACCTACTAGTTCATACAAGTTATAAAAGGCAACACCTAGTCGATTTAATCAGGTAAAAGGATTTTAATACAATCTTTATATAAAAGTGAAATCTAAGTTTATAAGAGATGGAATAGACAGTAGAACTTGTTCTCTATATTTTTCTAAGTATTGAATTGTCTTTTGTTCAAGAAATCTATTAATAATTTATAGGACAAAATTAAGATAAAAAATAAATAAAAAAATATTCTAGTCATAACATAAATAATTTCCTAATTAAGACAGATATTTTAATAATGAGCCTAATTAATATATAATCATACCAACCCCTAATAATTTGTGAAGGATTTCAAAATTCTCCTTCAAATTTGATCATAAATATTGATTATATCTAACTTGCTAACGAAATTATTGAAGTTCGGTCAGGGAAGTCCTTTGATGAATAGGTTTGTTGTTTATTCCTTTGTGGGAAAATAAATTATGCAAATTGTACCATCTTTAATTTTCTGTTTTATGAAATGTTTGTCTACTTCCACATGCTTGATTCTACATGTTGAACTAGATTAAGAGAAATGTTGATGACTACTTTATTGTCATAATAAGTTTGATCGGGGATTTTACTATAGCCCCAAGTTCAGTTAAGAGTTTTTTTAGCCACAAGGTTTCGCACATTCTTTGTAATACCGCTCTAAACTGATTCAACACTACTTCTAGCTATAATATTTTGTTTCTTATTTTGCCGAGTCACCAAGTCCCAAAAACAAGTACAATACCCAATGTGGATCTTCTATCCTCTATCGAGCCAACCAAGTCTACATCAGTGAAAACTTCTATATCATTAGTTTCAATTTTCTGGAAGAACAATCATCTACCTAGTCACCCCATGAGATACCTGAGAATTTTATAAACAGCTCCTAAGTGTACATCCTTTGGATAGTGCATGAGTTGGCTCACAACACTCACTAAAAATACAATGTCAGGTCTTGTGTGAGACAAGTATACCAGCTTTCTTACTAAACTTTGATACTTATTGGTATTTCCATATCTTCATTCTTTTTCTCAATCTCTATCAGAGTACCACTTGATTTCCATCCAAACATATCGATTTCAATAAAGAGATCAAGGATGTATTTTCGTTGAAATACACTAATTCTTTTTTATTTTGTGACTTTCATCCCTAAGAAATATCTCATTTGTCCCAAATCCTTGACTTCGAATTCTATAGAGATTTTTTTTAGTCTCTCGATTTCTTTCAGATTGTTTCCAATCATGATGATGTCATCAACATATATTATCAAAATTGTTTGTCTCATTTTTTGTGTCAAAAAAACATTGTATGGTCTGATTATGTCTAATGGTATCGTTGTTTCCTCATTAACTTTATAAATCTATCAAATTAAGCTCCAGGTGATTATTTAAGAGCATAGAGTGATTTTTTTTAGTTTACATATAGTGTTCCCTTCTTTGCAAAACCTTAGTGGCAAGGTTATGAAAACTTCTAATTCTCTATTTAAAAATGCATTTTTTATACCCAAGTGATAAAGCGGCCAATCCAAGTTTGTTACAAGGGATAGAAGGACTGACAATATTTAATTTGGCCATAGGTACAAATGTTTGTGTGAATCCTTTTACCACCAGTCGAGTTTTGTATCGCTCTATGGTCCCATCAGCTTTGTATTTTATTGTAAAAATCCACTTGCAAACAACAAGGGTTTTCCCTTTTGGTAATTCTATTTCATCCCATGTTCCATTTTTCTCAAGAGATTTTATTTCTTTCATAACAGCTTCTCTCTATTCTAGGATTTCCAAAGCCTTATGGATGTCTCTTGGTACTTTTGTTCTGTCAAGATTAGTGAGCACAAAATCCAGAGAACAAAGTTTTATATGAAATAAATTTAGAAATATACCGTGTTTGTTTCCTTAGAACCATTGTTAATTCAGAAGATTTAGGGGGTTTAGGGTTACCTGGATTATGTAGATTCATGGATATTTGGATCTATCATCGGTTTTGACTCTCTTGGTGCTTCAAGTGTGAGGTTCTCCCTTTTTTATAATTTTGACCTCCATGAGTATGTAATTGTCTCTTTGTTCTTTTGTTTCTCTATTTTTTTCCTCTGAGTTCAAGTTACTCTTTATAGATGGCAGAATAGGGTGGAAAGGTGTGTTTAGCTAAAATTCTATGTCTGGTTATAAGATTCATTACTCATGAGTAGTGAGATCAGAATGAGTGACATCAAAGTTCAAGTATTGATCAAAAGTTCTATCCTCTCTTACATTATTCTCCCCCTAAAGAGAGAACTTTTTGTTAGTATGGGATGTTTTCAAATAACGTAACATTGAGACAGATAAAAGTCCTATTGCTAGTGACATAACACTTTATAATTTTTGAGTAGGTGAATATCCAATAAAGATATATTTAATAACTATTGGAATAAGTCTGGATCTATTTTGTGAATGGTCTTGAACAAATACAGTACAATCGAACATTTTCAGAGTCAAATTTGACTGTAAATGGGATGTGAAACAAAGGTCTGTAACTTTTGAAATGGTGTGTCAAAAGAGAAAACTCGACTAGGCATTTTTCAATTAATGAGATATGCAGAAGTGAAAATGCCATCTCTCTTTAATTTTTTGTGCAAATTTAAGGTAAACATTAGAGCTTAAACTACTTCAAGGAGGTGTCTATTCCTTCGCTCAGCTATCTCCTTTTGTTGGGATGTATTGCACAAGAACTTTGGTATATTATACCATGTGTTTGAAGGTAATCTTGCATAGTCTCATTGAAATATTTTGTGTTGTTATCAGTGCGTAAGATTTGTATATGTGTTTGAAACTAAGTTTGAATCATTGTATAAAAGCTAATGAAAGCATTTTTAGCCTCAATTTTTTCTTTTAACAGATATACCCAACAAATTCGAGTATGATCATCAATGAAGGTAAAAACCACTTACTGTGAGTTCGATTACAGATACGAGATGGACCTCACACATCACTATGAATTAGGGTAAAGGGTTTGGAAGATTTATAAGAGACCTTTGGAAAAAAAGAGCAATGATGTTTTATAAACTCGCAAACTTCACACTGAAAATTGAATGTTTTATTATCCATAAACATGGAAAGAAATAATTGTTTCAAGTACTAAATGTTGGGATGTCCCATTCCATAATACCATAATAAAATTTCGCTATCCCTAGGAGAAAAAACAGAATCACAACAATTTGACAACTTTCATTCACTAATTCATCAAAGTAGTACAGACATTCACACTCTAACGCTACTAATCGTCATTCTTAATGATAGGTCCTAAAAGACACAATAAGATAGAAAAATTAGCAATACACTGAAAAGATTACAAATAAGTTGGGAACATGAAGTACAGAATTGAGATTTATACAATTTGAAAGTTCAATGCTCCCCCAACAGATGAGACAGGTCCATTAGCTAAGATTTCCAACACAAAGTAAGTAGTAAATAAGTGATAATCATCAGTCATTTGATCTGATTCTCTAAAATTAATAATCCAAGGAATTTTGGTTGGAAAAGTGGTAACAAGGGCACTTAAGTGTTTACCTTTGTAGGCTACCGAGGCATTTGTTAATCAGTGTTTAAAATGGCATTTTTGAGGCGAACCTTGGGGCAAGGCACACAAAAAGGTATTAAGGCTATAAGTTATGTTGAAATTTAAGGCTTATGCCTTTTCTTGTGAGGCATAAGCCTAGAGAAATTTATTGCCTCAAGGCTAGCCTGAGGTGGTTGAAGCTTAAGCCTCAGAATATTACAATTTTTTTTAAGTTTGTTCACAAATAACTCATTTCAATCTCATCCGACTTTATTAAACAAATAAAAATTTAGAAATTTAGAAAATATTTAAAAAAATCAAAAACTCAAGTTATACAAACCAAATTAGGGAAAGTTATTTTTAATTCTTTCAATACTATGTTGATAATTTTCCAATTAATTTCAATATTTGCTCAATTTTTTGTGTATTAATCTATTTGAAATTTGAAATACTTGTATCACAATTAAAAACTATGGAATATTAATTAGTTTTTAATTATCTCCTTATCTCTTTCTTTTATATAGTGATAAAAGTTCATGGTGTTATTCTTTTTTCCAAGGAAGAAATGTTCCTCATTTTAATAACAAAAGATAAGAAATGTTTCCTAATTAGATTAATTTTTTTGTGTTGTCAATTCTTATTTATACATGGAATAGCGTATATTATTTAATCAGAATATTTTTATGTCTGAAACTCTATGCCTCTCTCATGTATAGCGAGCACTGTACCATTTGATCTACACCTGTAATAGAGTATTATATACTTTCCTTGATTAATTTTTATTTCCATAGTTATTGAGTTCATAATTGTTATTATGTATATCTTTAAGGTTTCTTTGAAAGTTATATTTGAGGCTTACGCCTCACCTCATTAGAGAAAAACACCTAGTTACTTAAAATAACTTTTTACAACATTGTTGCTGATGATTGACCAGAACTTTGAAAATTGGAATACAACTTATAAAGTTCATCTAGTTGCTCTATATTGAAAACTCCCCATATTTGGTGGTCTACTGATGCTTGATAACTTCAAGATCTATTCTGTCTCGGTTTCCAATGCACGAGTTTTCCTGAATTTTCCAATAAGTTTCTTTAGTGCGTCTGTATTTTCGACAATGTTCACAAAAATTCTTTTTCATTGTTGATTTGGGCCTGGCCCAACGCTTGAGTAGGGCTTATGGGCTAATTTGTTTAGATTTCGATGGATCAACCCATTGTTTTTTCCATTAAACCCAATTTCTTTCTCAGACTCATTGAACCCAAACTTCTCAAGCCCACTAATCCCAAACCCAGCTCTAGTTTTGCTTAGATTTCGCAGCCCGTTTTGTCCAGACATTAGAGCTGATTTTTCTGAATCTTGATCGACTTTTGAATTGGATAGCTAGTATTAGAAATAGCATGGTGTTTTCCTTCTCTAGGTGGATTGCCAATCCATTATTTGTACTTATGAGCTTACTTATTAATACAATATGATGTTTCTTATCAAAAGGATACCTTTGGTCCCCTAAGTTGCAACGAACTCACAGCCCAAGACCAAGACCGTACTTGAACTATATCAAGATTTTATCCTTGAAATGGGTTTTACTACTAATGCAAAACATTACTTGAACTATATCAAGATTTTATCATTGAAATGGGTTTTACTACTAATGCAAAACATTAAGTGAACAACTTACATTACAATTGAACAGAATGAAAAAGAAACGCCAACCAATTGGTGATTAGTGTACTCACTTGAGAACGAAGAAGCTCCTTATAGGTAGCAAGCTCACGGAATGCAGAAATGAATCTGGTTATTACAGGACCTGGAATAAATAAAATCATATAACATACAAAATACACTTTTACCAGAAAGTCCAGAGGCAGACAAACTGAATTTTCCTTTTTTATATTAATCACTACTATGACCGGCCTAGGCTAACTTAAACACTAGGGCACTTAAGCTGTTGCAGTAAGACCGGACCTGCTGCTTGATCAATAGGAAAAAAACAGAAAAATGTAATGTAAACTAATAGCAAAGTTTTCACGATTTTAGGTACAAGAAAGCCATTTTATAAGATAAATAGTGTATACATAGGATTTTACGTCACAAATTTACTGGCTAGATGCAAATGAGATAAGATGGGAGATGGACAATTTCCATGGGACCAAAAATCAATATGGCAGAAAACTAAACCAAATTGGACTAATCGAATATTTTAATTGAAATGATTGGCTTTGAGCAGGAAAATTATATCTTAACAGAAAACATGTCTTAAGTTGGAGCAATCATTTAGGAACTGAAGAACTAAGACTTAGGGAAGATAAGAGAAGAAAGAAAACTTGGCTTCCATGGCTGCCAATCCTGTCCCAATTCTTGCCAAAGGAAAATAAAATCCTTACAACATTTTACCTATAAATATCCTTAAATATCCTAATTTATTTATTATTCATTATTGACATCACCATTGTTTTGGGTCTTGCAGTTTATTTAGATATTTTATATTAGGCAATTCTGCAAAAATTTGTGAAAGTTATATTCTTGTAATTGTACTACTAAATATTAAAATTTTGTCAATTTTAATATATAGATATGAGGCCTAAATAGGTTTCTTGTTGCTAGCGAAATCCTATATGACTTGCAATACAATACCAAAACAATAATCTTCCAATTGCACTGCACTGGTTTTATTTTAGAAGCATTTGATCTAAAACGTTCTCTAACTATAATTTAGAATTCTAACTCAACTATAATAAATCATTTTCATCTTTTCTTTTCTTTTCTTTTCTTTTTCTTTTCTTTTTTTTATTAAGCTCTCTTTATATGGAAAATGAAGTCTGCAGTTGTGTGAAAATATTTAGTAATTAAACAATTGTTGATTTTTAATTTAATATTTCATCAGATTCTTATAAAACTGAAATTCATTTACTAGATAAAAATAAGACTTACAGCAAGTGTCTAATACTATATTTTCTCTGAATGTTGAATTATGTAATAACATAATTATATTAGTAATAAAATGTACAATAAACACGTGTAAAGCAATTGCAAGTCACTAGTAACAATAAAACCACAGCTTAATTCGAGTAAATCCTTATTTATCATCCTACAAAATCCATTTTATTTAGTAGTACCCTGAGGAGAAAGAAATATGCCAAAATAATAACAGAGATTTAAAAACAACCTCCAACAGATACACTGAGAGGATCATCTTGCCCACCACCAAATTCTTCCATAGAATCTGCAAAGACTGTGTCCCCCTTGCATCCTTCTCCAAGAGCCGCCCTATCAAAAGATAAACAATAATCAAAAGCTTGCCTCTTTATGGCTTCGAATCTCTTAAGGAGAAAATACACAACAATCAAACGAAGTACTAATAATAGAAAGATAAAATAAAAAGTGTTTAGTGAAACATGACCAAAGCACATCGAACTTGATGAAACCACATCAAAGAAAACTTAAATTTTGGGGTCATCAAAATTCTATATATCAAGAGTGCTCATGAGCTAGTTAACATTAGAACTCATGGTGTTCATGCCTCACTATCCAAGTCAAACATGTATGATAATTATGCCATACCCTGAGGAGAGAGTTAAAATGTGAATATATTATTCCTATATTAATTAGGTATAGTCTTTTGGGAGACAGGTCATGCTAGTCCCTTAAATTCTGAGATTGGTGTCCCTTAATCCTTAGATTGTAAAATATGTTTTTAAGTCCCTTATCTTTGAAAAAATGAACCAATTAAAAACAAATAATATTATTTTAATGATTATTTTATTAAAATATTATTTTTTGATGCCAAGTTATTAAAATGCAATTAAACACGAGCCATTAGCAAGACTGTAAGTTAAATTTCTATGAAATTATTTAAGAAAAAAATCAATAATAAAGTATATTCTAACATATAATTATTTAAATATATAATTTTGTTTTTCAAAAAGAAAAAAATACTAAAACAAAATAGTGACAATCAGTAAATATTAAACAAATATTTTATTGAAAAATCGGGTTTGCTACCTTAATAATACAACGATTCTACTTTAAGTACCCGTTTTTACTCATATTTTTGAGATGATACTTTAATAGTACCTCATTTAAAAAAGGTACTATTTGATACAATTTGTCATTTAATTAGGGATTTTTCATATGTAGTAATACAATTGCAATATTCATAAGATATTTTCAAATAATCAATTAATTAAACGATATTCAATGGGTATTTTTAGATAATAAATTAAATTGATTATCCAAAAATACCTTCTGGATATCGCACTTGTATTAATACATATTTAAAAAAATCCCCAATTAAATGACAGTGCACCAAATTAGTACTTATTTTTAAATTGGGGTACCACTAAGGTACCATCTTAAAAATATGAGTAAAAAAGGATACCAAAAGTAGAATCGTGATACTACTAAGATAGCAAACCCAAAAAATCATTACATCTGTCACTTTACCATTGTTAAATAATCAAGTTTAACTACGTAACATAAAAAAATATTTTAATATAATATTATTTGTTTTTAATTGGTCACTTTTCTCAAAGATGGGGGGGCTAAAAAACACATTTTACAATATGGGGACTAAACGCAAAAAGCTTAATATGAAGGATGTAGCTAACACTTTTCTCAATTTTTTATTCTCTATATAAAACTAAGAAACTTACACTTGGTTAAAAGGAGGAAACAATTTACTACATGTGAACTATATAAGAGCAACAATTGAACGTATAAAATGATAAATCAAGAACAAAATTAAAGAAAGCATACAAAAATGTTATACTTCTGCTTATTGTTCAACTCATGTAATTGAACAATCATAGACTTCAAAGACGAAAAATAAATTGTGCATCATCTTCTCATCACGGTAAGAAGAATGAAGACAATGTGGTTAAGACCTTCTTGAAGAATAAATTGCATATAGGTTATGAAGTATGAAGCTGCCACTTGTCCTTGCCCGACGCCTAGCACGTAGCTTGAGTTATGACCCATTGACTTCTCATACAATGTATATAAGATTTATCATTAACCTTACAAAGCATTTTTATCATCTGGTCTAAGTTTCCTCCCTGCATTAATAATATACTAGCAGCTAAGACATGGAACCTAGGGAGCCAATATTGATGCCTCTCACCCAGGCCACCACCCACCCTAACCGCCAACCACCAACCTCATCAACCTTGCACACGCCTGATCAAAAGCCAAAGATACTAGTTTTCTAAAAAGTCATAAGTTTCACCCACGCATATAATACATACCTCAACCAACACCCACCTCTAACAACCAATTGAACTAAGTATTAATAACAGAAAGATAACATTTGGGCCACCAACTTAATATGCCCCCCCCCCATTTGTCAACTACACAGCCAACACTCACCTCTACCAGTCCATTGAAGTAGGTATTAATAGTAAAAAGATAACAGTTGTGCCACCCCTACCCCTACCCCTACCCTACCCCTAATCATGAACATGTGAACTATATAAGAAAGACCCTGGGAAACTTGAATATAAAATGATAAATAAGGAACCTACTTAAAGAAAGCATTCAAACATCTTATGCTTCAGCTTATTGTATAACTCATGGAATTGAACAATCATCATAACCTTCAAAGAAGACAAATATATGGCATTTCATCCTCATATTATCAATGAATTATGGTAAGAAGAATGGAGACAAATGTGATTCAAACATTCTTGGAAAAAAAAATTACATATAATAGGATATGAAGTACAAAGCTGTCTACTTGACCTTGGTTAATGCCTATTGAGTAGCTTATGTTATGACTAGGGGTGTGCAAAAATTACCCGAACAACCCAAACCAAATAATCATAACCAATCCAACAAATTTTGTCAGTTTTGAATGATTTTTGGTTTGGATTTAACTTTTTGAAAACTGATAAAGTATGGGTTGGTTTGATAATTCTTCTATCTAATTATGTTCTTCAAATAAAGAACATAATCATCTACAAAGAGATCATTTTTGGCCATAGTTTGTTGTTAAGCCTCAACTCCATGACACAAGCATGAGAAGATACTGAGTAAACTCTTTCAAGTGAGCTCTATTGCGTAGCTGTTGTAGCACCTTGTCTCAGATAAGGATGCTGAAGGGTAGAACCAACTCTTCACAACATTGTTTAGACGATTCCAGTGCAAAAACTTAGGATTAATCTTAGTAGATTGAGAATTCGTGAACTAATTTGGAGGAGAATAACGAGGATCGATAATTGTATCCAATCTAAATTTATTTTAACAGGACAAAAGTTTATTTGGAACAATCTAAAAAGATTTTAAAATGGATCCATCCAACCCCAAATAAAAATTAGTTTGGTTTGGTTTCTATTATTCAAAAATTGATTAGATTGGGTTACTTCGAGTTTTAGTTCAAAACTAACCAACCCAACTTTGCACATCATTAGTTATGACCCATTGACTTCTCATATAATGTGTATAAGTTTTATCATTAATATTACTCAATATTTTCATCATATGGCCAAACTTCCTACCTAGATCATTATATGTATAAGAAGCTACGACACCACCCCTTATAGGGTCCATCTTGATGCCTCTTACCCAAGCCACCACCCATCCCTAATTGCCACCAACCTCGTCAACCTAGCACGGTTCCACCAATTTTGTTAGAAGCTAGGGTTGAAGGTTTAAAAACTTATTCCAAGGCATCGCCCTGGAGCGAGCAAGACGATGGAAAATGGCCTTAAGGCTTACACCTTATATGGGTTTTGTGAGGCTTACGCCTTTTTGAGAGATAGGTGCATGCCTTAGAGCTTTTTCCTTGAGGTAGTAGAGGCTTACACCTCTTTTGAAAGTCTTTAGGGCAAAAACAACATACTTTTCATGTTTTTGGATGTTCCACGATGGATAAGCTACTATGGAGAAATTCAATCTTTTCTTTACTTTGGGTAGATTGGGTGGACAGGAATGAGAATTTTTGAAGATAAAGAGGAAACATTGAAAGAGTTATGAAAGCAAGCTATATACACATTTGCTTTGTAATCATTTAAACAACTCTTTTTCAAGGATACATAGAAATTCCGTGACCACAAGTTCAATTTACTTGGTATTTAAGAAGGGTCAATAAATGTTGTGTTGATAGCTTTTCCCTTGTATTGACTTATTCTATAACTAAACTCCTTTGTTTTTCATGTTTTCAATCCAAGTGGTCCAACTCTTTTGCTGTAATTTTTTCTATTTTCAATGAATTTATGTTTCTTATCAAATAAAAAACATTAACCTTTTGCTTCTTATCCTAAAACAATAAAAGCAATGACCATTTACGAGGAGTCACAGCCCACATAATCATAGTTGTACCAAAATCGACAACCAAACTATCTTAACCTTCCTATACCCTCGAAAACTTTATCAGCTGTTAAAGTAAAATCTGGCACTTATTACAAGACCCCAAAAAGGATTCTGGTTACCAAAATCTACCAATAAGACAGCCTTCAAAATTTTTAAAAATTAGAACTTTTCAAGTTCATAATTACAAATCTGTAGAGTAGATTAGTATATGGTTAGTAACGTTGCCTTCAAAATTTACAGAATCAATCAAAAAGGGACCAATAATTTTCATCTCATTAAAAATTCCAATATACCAAGGTACTTACATAAACTTCTTACCCCCTTTGTATAACTTCTGGCAGCGATCTTTCAGCTCATCAGCTGTCTGCTCTAGAGAACATACCTGTTCAAGAGAGCAATTTGGGCATTGTTTCATAACCAGAAAGTACAATCTTACACATTAAAACAAACATGAAGCTTGCTATAGAGAAGCCAATAAAATCGATACTACAAAAGCTAACTTTCAGATCTTTTTTTATCGGTCATCAATTTAGCATGTAAGTACAAAACTTCAATTAGGCATCAGCAATAGGAATTAAAAAAGAAATCTGGATCACTACCACTATTCATGAACTGAAACGTATTTGAAGACAAGCAGGAAATAATTTCTTCGTATTTCACACATAAGAGAACAGAAGACTTCTCTTTTTTTTCTTTGATTTTTTATTTTTGGCTAGGGAGAATACAAGGCAGCATATGTTGCTAGATATATGTACACACTACATAGAGTGAAATTCTTACCATACCTATAAAATCAAACATACGGAATAACAATTTTGAAGAGCAGTTCCAGACCAAATGTCCACCCTAGTGCTACCTTCCATTAACTAATTTGAGAATGCATGCTAGCAGAATGCATTCCATGTTGCTAACATCCCCCATAAACACCAATCTAGATAAATAGTTAAGCTCCATGGAGCACGACCTTGACCTTTAATATCTGAATTAATATCTTCACTACCATCAAATTAGAAGTTCCAATTTCTCTACCCCAAGACCTAGTGCAAGACGTTAGACCTATCTACAAGAATACTCAGACTGGAACTCTTCAAATATTCTTTATGACTAGACATCTAGCCCCCAAGTGGAATAGGATAACTCAAACTGGAATAATACTTCCAAAAGAATCATATATTGGGACATTTCTACAAGAATCATTTTGCCAGACAGGTAATGTACTATTTACCCTGTCAATCTCCTTCAATAAATACATATTAAACACAAATTCCCATAAGTAGGAATGCTAAGGACACACAAATATGCACAACATTTACACTCACGTTAATTATAGTGTGACACGTGGTGAAATAACTTTTGAAATGATGAAGTTCAAGAAAACTTTGGTGTACACCATAATTGGTGTTTACAAAGTTTTGTGCATTTAGCATTTCTCTTCCCATAAGACCTCAAAGGAAGTGCGCAAAAGTACTACCAAAGGAGACATGAAAGAAATTGACCTCTCAGATCTTCCAGGCAGGTCCTCGTATTCTTAATCAAAAATAAATGTCAAGTTCTTTACACTGGTAATTAGTTCATTTGAATAAATGAGCAAGAATCCATGAACTTATAACTCTCACGTTCGCAACACAAAACACACATACTGACTGTCTGACTGGAAGACAGAAAGAAAAGATAACATTCTAGCTACAACACAATTAACTTCAATCCAAAAAAATACAACCCAACGTATAAAAAGCCACCATAAATTAGCCAACCAACAATTCACCAAAAGCTTTGACGCCTCATTCAAACCCAAAATTCCATTTTTTCCCAAAACCTAACAAGCAATTTTCGACCAATTATGCGACAATAACCTACCAAATTTTCATATGAATGGCATTTAGAATGATGGAGCTCAACGGCGTAAAATCCACAACCACAGTGACCAGCATTAATATGGTGGCTTTATGGTGAAACTATAAGTTATAATTTGATCTAAATTTCGTGAAGTTACCTGACTTTGAAACATTGGAGAATCCTCCAGCTTGATAAAAGTCGCCATTGTTGTACTTCAAATATCAAAAACTTGTGACTTTTTTTAACGCAAACAACTTCGTTGTTGATTGCTCTCTGGAATTGACGTTTTAGATCGGCAGTGCAACAGGGACTAGTGACATGAAAATGAATGCAAAAGGAGTAGTTTCGTTATTGGTATGTTATGTGCTGTATTTTTCATTTTTATTATATTTTTTACCAAATTTATGAGACATGGGCTATTTTTTATTCGAGGGATTCAAAAAAAAATCTCCATTTTTATTCTTAGACACCTAGTTTAACAACTTAAAGTTTACCAAAATTAAAAATTATATGAGATTCCATAAATATCCTTTAGCCATCTTACACCTATTCTACACATGACATCCAATAACCCTTCCTCGTACCACTCGAGCTGCTATCTAAGATTGGAGATCACTAATAGTACATAGTCAACCAGCCACTCCAAGTTCAGGTATTTTTTTAATCTCTTTTTATAGTGTTTTCTATCTAATTAGCACTAAAATGTTAGAACAATTGCGAACAAAATGGAAAGCAAAAATTGGTTCAAAAGTGATGTTTGAGCTATTATAGATGGCCACCGAATGAAGAAGACGATAAACCTAATTGGAAAGGTCAATTGGGTCTACCAAACCTTATTGCTTGTTTCAATTAGTCTTACTAAACCTCAGGATAGATTTGTTTGTTTTAATAGAACGACTGTTAGGAAGTTGATGATAATTTGGAAAAAAAATATTATTATTTATGATATATTCATTATTAAGTATGAATTAGATAATCTCAAATCGTTTCTCACAAGAAAAGAAATAAAGAACCATTACTATAAAATATATATATATGATCTAGGACATTCAGCTTCGATTTTTATAAAAATTAAGACTATAAACATATCCTATAACTTCAATTTTTAAATAACCGAGGTAATAGACAACATCAAATTTATTTTTTTCTCTTTTTTTTTACAATTTTTTTGTCTCACATTTCTCATTTCACACCTCTCTCTCATTTTTCATTTTTCATTTTCCCTTTGTGCTTTTGTTTTTTTTACTCTAGAAAACTCTAGAAACATTTCTTCATTTGGTTGTGGCTTCGTTGGTTCACTGGTAACTGTTCTCTGTTCGCTGGTAGCTATTCTCTGTTCGTTGGTCGCTGTTCTCTGGTCGCTGGGGCTAGTGCAATGTTGCTAGTCGTTGGTTTGTTGGTTTCGAGACCATATGTATGTACATATATGTGTTACTTCCATCGTTCTCTATCAATTTATTTGTTACTTCTTTTATAATGTGTAAGACGCCTCTCTGACACTAGTTTTTATTTTTTTTTTATGCCTTAATTTGGGCAATTAGTTGGTCTTCTTAAATGTTTTTTCATTAGGTTTCCAGATTCTTGTAAACCAAAGCAAATCTCCCTCGTTTTCATTTAGATTAAGGCTGCATTTGGGTTATCAGTTTATCGTTTTTGATTTTGATTTTTCTCCATTTTTTAAATAAAAGTTTTGTTTCTTTATTAATCTTTGTGGAATTTATGGGTTCATTTGTTTTTATTATTTGTTCTATGGAATTTTCTTTCATTAAAATCATAAATTGATGTGGGATTTCATCAAAACCATTTTCAGTTGAAGAAAGTTTGAATCTTTTTAAAGATTTTAGTTGAAGAAAGTTTGAATCTTTTTAAACGAGAAGTTGAAGAGAAAATATGGGGATGCTTTCATTCATGGAAATAATGGGAAATAGGTTCACTCCTTATGATATTGGCTTTGCTTCACTGATTATGCTGAGTATATAAAGTTGTCAACAGTGTTTCGTTATTATTTCTTTGATGCAGTTTTGTACATCAGTACCACAAAGAGGACTTTAGCTGACGGGGCTTAGTTTCATTTTACCTTCTTACAACTTGATCACCATTTTCTCTTTGTTTTGTATTTTAGGGCTTCACATACCCTGTGCTTGTTACTGTTCTACCATGTGGCCACACCTTTCACGGTCACTACTTGGATGCTATCAACCCCATGACCATGCCAAAGATCCTGCATGCATCCCTTGTGCCATGGACAAGAGTTAAACACCAAATGTGATAATCTGTTTTGTGAATTCTGAATTTGATTTTGACCTCTAAATAGTTTCCAATAGTTAGAAAGGAAATGGAAAGACGAAAACAAAATTAATGATTTTCCTAGTAGTGTATTGGCTGGATTTATCTACTGTTATTTCTATTATACATTGTGTTTATGGTTCATTCTTATTTTATCTGTTGTTACCAGCGCAACAGGCGCACCCACACAACTGGCACACCCGCACAACAGGCACACTGTGTTTTGAGTCTCAAAATAGATAAAAATAAATATTATACTCAAATTATTTCTATTGTACATTGTGTTTATTAATTTTTAGTGTATAATAAACTCTCGAATGTAATTATATTTTTAACTTTAATATAATATGATTTTTTTAATATTGTTTTTAATAAATTTATTGTAATTTATATTGATTTAATTTTTAATATTGTAATTAATAATTGTATTTTTTTAAATTTATGTATATCCAATGACCTCAGTTATTAGAAAACCGAGGCCATAGGGGTACCTAAGGCCTCGATTATTAGAAAAACCGATACCATAGGGTGTAGCTATGGCCTCGGTTGTTAACTATGGTCTCTCTCAGTTAGGCTTTGGTTCTTATAACCAAGGTCATATGTACTTTTTGTAGTAATGAATTGTACAAAGTGCAAGGTCTTGTACATAGGAAAAGAAGAACAAAAAAAGATCAATAGATGGGTCTTTATATGTTCCAAAGATTACGGTATATCCTTCTACAAAATACATCACATGTGATATTGCAAAACCCAATACATAGATTCACTCAGGGTATATGTCGTGCATTCTAACACCCACGACGAGATGATTCGATTAGTGTTCATTACAATAGTAGTTACTTGTAAATTTATATGATTCTTCAACATACGCTAACTTTTAATTTTTTGTATTTGTCAAAGTGTGAAAGAAGCATCGGACATTGTTGAGTATGCTTTAGCATGAGGAAATAAGCAATCATCTAAAAAATGACATAAGCAATACAAAAAAGTTTAAAATATCTTGTAAGGGTATGTTAGTTCATTAGGCATTTGTGAATATCAATCATTTTCTCGTCGAAAAAATACACAGTTCTATTAG
This sequence comes from Hippophae gyantsensis, assembly GCA_030763125.1. Taxonomy (NCBI): domain Eukaryota; kingdom Viridiplantae; phylum Streptophyta; class Magnoliopsida; order Rosales; family Elaeagnaceae; genus Hippophae; species Hippophae gyantsensis. Next base: position 17,739,926 of record CM061029.1, on the reverse strand, counting down.
TTAATTATTTGAACTTTTTACGTATAAATTGTACCATATGAATTTTTTTATGTATTTATTAGAGGATTTTGGGACATTAATAGGGTGTGTTAAAATGTATTTTTGTATCAATTTATGTCCTTTTTTGTATCTGTTAACAATTATTGTTTGAGAATTTTAAAATTTATAAGATCTATTTAATCAAGTTTAAATAATAATTATTAATAAATTAAAAATGTTTAAATAGTTTGGATGCACTGTTAATATATGCCAAATAGTGTTGGTTATACAATTTAAAATGATATCTTAATAAACTAAAGTTATATAACATATAAGCATGTAAGTTTTAATTTTACTCAATATACCATTAACATATTTAGCACCTAAATAAAAGTAAGAAATTTTATACTTGTTTAAAAAAAAGAACTAATAATTACTATTAAAGTTAAGCACAATTTTCAAATGCATCATCGTGCAATTTGAATATAGTTGTGATGATTATAATCTTTTAAGTTGTTTTGTATAAAATATAATTCAATAATTTGCATATGGTTTATGAAATGCATATAAGGTTGAGGATATGGGTGGTATTGGAGTTCATAGTGCAAATCTAACGATCATTATATGGTCAACGCTAAACACTATCCTAGTAGAGCTTTATATTACCTTTTATAATATGATTCCCATCAATAAAACATATAACAATCATTATATGCTTGGGTTACTCAAACTAAAGAAGGAGAAATATACATAACTGTAAACTAAATGTACCCACACAATATTATATGTGAAACCATTTGTATGTCTCATGACAATGTAATAACATATTTGCAAGGACCACATTCATTCCTAAATTGAAAAGGTTTAAGAACAAGATAAGGTGTAATTTCAAAAAATCATATAATTAAGTACATGTAGATGAAATTGTAACTTATTAAGTAAATCAACATTAACCATTAGTTATGCTTCTTCTCGAAGTCCAAAGCCAAGTCCAATTCCAATGGCCATAACTCTAATCCTAAAATTACCATCTCTTTGAATATTATGAATTTTTTTACATGAGATTCAAATTTAACATGCATTTGACTTGTATATAATTACAAATAGTACACTATTATAAAATTGGTTTATTGTGCTTGTTAAAAATATACATGAAGTAAGTCTTCTACTTATTTACAAAACAGACACCTTAGGTGGGGGCACAAAACAAGCATAACAATTTATGCATATATTTTGAAGAACAGACGCTTGTTCTCACAAAAACAAACACAATAATTTGTACATGTTTCTACAAAAAATATACAAAAACTCAGAAACATTAGCGCCAATTTCTCTTTTCAAATCACAATAAGTAGTTGGATCAAATACAACTCACATTGAACATTATCTAGTTGTTTTGGAGGCCAAAAGATAAAGTTAAAAAGTACATACAACAATAAACATAAAAGTACCAACATATTATACATAGTAATTGATAAAATTTTATTTACCTTAAGTTTGTCTTTTAATTTGAGAGAGTTTGGTAATTGTTTTACGATATGATACCACTTTAAAATATGTCACTTATACAATAGGTAAATACTAAACTATTAACAATAATGTGATGAAGTAAATACTTGTTTAGAACAGCTTTGATATCTTTAGGAATTTATAAATGTGTTGGATCCATAAACCAATAGCTATCACCATGTAGATCCAATACAACTAACATCCATTGGTCCTTTTAAATCACAATAAATAATTCAATTATGTATTCATTTATTATGAAACTAATTATTTTTGAAACAAAATTATAAATAAAATATTACATTAAATAACGTATTTAAAAATGTAGATATCAACCATGTTTTACCATTGAAGTCATTTCAACTCATGATCCTAGAAATATTAGAGTAAGAATATTCTTCCTTATTTAATTTCATATAAGGATTTTTATACTAGGGATCCACGAAACCCCGTTCTTCAAGCATGTAATACATATACCTACAAATGAAAATAAAATGGCTAGCAATTAAAAATGCATAACAAAAATGCTACAACCAATTAATTTTAGAGTATTACGTAAGACAAAATGATACAATGTTATGTTCCCTTTGCTTAAAGTCACAAAAAGGTTGCAAGTACTCCACTCTAATTCATAAGGGAGCCTTAATTCCCGTTACATTAGGTTCCATTAGCACTAACCATAAAATATTCATGTCATTATATTCCCTAAAACTCAACATAAGGATCATCAACTTAACTAGATGGTTATTTGTATTTTCTTACATATAAGTTGTTCTTGATTGTGGAGGAGCAACACTATATCTAACATTATTGTTTTTAAATCCTTTCACATTTCTTGACATTTTGGAATTGCATTTACTAACCAATTTTTGGTGGTCCTTTGTTCTTAGAATTATAGACTATCACAAAAAAAATTTCATTAACTTATTAACGTGGGATGATGAGATAAATGTTCTTTGACAATTTTTTTTGAACTTATCTTTGTTTGAATCGAAACATACTAATTTTTTTCCTGAACTTGGTAATCTTTCGCTTACTAGATGTCGTAATCTTTTATGGTCGAATTAATGAGTCAACTTTTTATACAATTTATAACACTTTATTATCTCAATACTTGAGATTGATTATAAAGTCAAGATAAAACTAATTCATTAAATCTCAACATGGGATAACATAGCTTATAATAAATTATATGAAAAGTTTGCTAGTATCTTATATACATAGTTATTTTATGCATCAAATAAAGTTGTGTATGTGTGATAATGAAATGATTATAAAGCCACTTAAAATTTAGATTATATAATATATAATATATATATATATATATATATATATATCAAATTATGATAAAAAAAATTGATTACTTAATTTATGTCGATTCACAATATGCAGATCTAATCATTGATTTTTCCTTACCGACCATTAATTTGGATTAACGTGTGAAAATTTCAATTCTCACAAATATCACTTCTTTGTCTTTTGTGTTTTTTATCCTTTCTAAAATAAATGTTATAAATTAAAAAATATATTAATAATATATCATGCTTTAAATAACATATTCAAATTAAAATAAATAGCTTTTTAATTAAAACAATTATGGTATCATCATCATCATGCATATTCAAAAAAATAAGTTACGTTAACTTGTCAATAAATGAAAGAAACATTTACTTTGTCAAAATCAAAAATGACAAGATGTTTTGACCAAAGAATAACAAATAAGTACAATCTATATAGTATGGTATAATCATCATCCCACAAAATAGGTAATGAAAAATCTTTCTCATAGATTTCAGTCATATTAATACTCCAATTCTAATCCAATTGTTTGAAATTAACTTTTTCAGTTGTCCTTCGGGCAACAATGCGCTTATTTGAAGGTTATACAAGAAGCATCATCTTGTTAGGATCTATGATCTATAACAATAAAAACAATAATGTATTTACAAACTGACAAGTAAAATCAACTTAAAATGTACATTTAATAAATTTGTAAGATATGTTTCTTGAAATTTCTTATTTACCTCAAATAATTTCTTATAATAATGTGGAAATGGTGTTAAATTTGTTGGCCTCTTTCAAAAACAAAATTACTTTCCGACTTATTCATATTCAATATTTTATAAAGATAAAGAATTTTCTTAAAAAAATAGTGATTAAATTAGGAAATAGAGGTTTAATACAACAATTAGATTTTCAATTAAAAAAGAAACACACTTAAATTGAAGTATAATTCACATTACATGAAAGTTATTTCTAATTCTTTTATAGTCGAAAAGAATACACAAAATCCACATTACCTAAAAGTTATATATAATTCTTTTATAGCTAAGTACCATCACAATCAATATGCTTATAAATCAGCTCATCATTCCTTTCTTGCTTTTCAATATTATTGACATTCGATATTTAGTGTGTGAATGGAAGTGCATTAGAAGCAACATTCTCATCATCTTCCACCCAATCGCACAAGAATACAATTTTCTTACAAGCATCATAATCAAGTTCTCAGATCTTTTAGATTACTCCATAATACATCATTTCACATAATATGAGTCTCTCATCCTTGAAACTTGCAAATTGTTAGGCTTGTACAACTAATTTCACTCTATTATCTCATATGTTGTCCCTTCTAATCATTGTGAATTGAAAACCATTAATTACATATCTGAGATATTTTGGTACATGAAATTATGGGTCATGTGCAAGTCATTCTAATATTTTGGAAACATTATCGTTCTCATCTTCAAGCTTATATATAGCTAATCTATAAGTTTAAAAAAAATTACCTTTAAAATAAATCATTATGTTTTATTTATCTTATAATGTTTTAGTGGATTCAAGAGTTTCTTACATGATCATGGAACAAAATAATAAATTTTTGTTTGTACTCATCTTGCAATTATCTTTCTCTTTTGTGATGATATCGAGGATAGGCCTTCAGTAAATCCATATGAATTTGGTAGAATGGTTATAAATACAATTTAGTGTAACTAAATAATTGTACCAGTGTTCAAGGGATTGAAAAGTACTTAATAAATGTATGTCAACTTCCTTTGTACGAGCTAAAACAAGGCGCTTTCTCCCTGTAAGTTTGGTCAATATTCTCATGTTCCACCCTTAAATGGAACCCCAATACTTAATGATTCTTTATTTAAGAACAATTTGTGTTTTAGATTTCCAATTAGAGAGACCCCCAATAAGTACTCAGAGTAAAACTCAATTACCTCTTCGATAATATAATGCTCTACTATATAGCCCTCTGGCCAATTACAATTACAAATATAATCCTTTAATACTTTCATGTCTCACTCAAAAGGATACATCCAACGCAAGTACATAGGATTGCATAATTTAACCTCATTAATCAAATGAACAATAAGAGGAACCATTGTGTCAAAAAAATGGGGGAATAAAGTACTTCTCAAGAAGGTATAACATCTACACGTGTTGATAGTGCAAACTTTCCAATTTTGTATTCGAATAGACTTTTTGCAAATTGTATTAAAAAATAAGCACAATTAGGCTATTGCAACACGTACTTGCTTAGGTAAAATTGATCTAATTGCAACCAATAAAATTTTTTGGATCAAGGTGTGACAATCATAAGACTTTCACCCATATAGTCACAAGTTCTTATGTTTAAGGAGTATCCATTTGGTACATTAATGCCCTCCAAATAATCACAAAAGGCTTCTTTCTCTTTTCTTGTCAAATTGTAACAAGCAAGTGGTAGAAATAACGATGTCTGATATTTGATAAGAGCAAAATCTTCTCGTATGCCTAAACTCTTATGATCCAAACATAATGCAAATTCATCCTTGGTCTTAACCAGTATATTAAGCAAAGTTCTAGTTAGACTATTACTAACATTTGTTTTTCAATGTCTATGACATCTAAAATGTGACATACATGTAAATATTTTCAATAAAGTGATTCCTAAAATATTTACTTCTTCCAATATATTCTTTCTACACCTTCACATTTGTCTTTTGTAGATTTTTGTATAGGCTTTTTCTTTGCCTATTCTTTTTTCTCTTCTTTCCTTTCCCGTTAGCATTATAAGTTTTATCCATTCTTCCATTTTTTCGACTTCATAATTTGGTTTCTCATATCTTTTGAAAGTAATACTCTCCAACTTATGGAGTATCTCAACTCTTGTTAAAGGAGAAAGAGCTAGACTCTTCTCTTCTTTTCCATTAAATGCTTTCATTTGTTTTTGAAACCAACAAAGTAGAGGCAAGAACTTGTGATGACTAGTGTAACATATATTCTTTCCATAAAATAGGCATTCAACATTGGTTCCACCATTACATATGCGACATGCTTTGTATCCTTTGGTGGCATGCCCTGATAAGTTTTTGTAAGCTGAAAATTTATTTATAGTCCCCATCAACACAACCCGCAATGTGAAGTACTATTTTCTGAAGGCATCATAAGCTTTGATTCCATCATTCCACAAAAATCTTTAAATCATCAACCAAAGATTCAAAAAAAAAATCAATGTTATTACCAAGTTGTATTTGGAACCCGATATCAATAAGGTTAGCACTATATATTTCCTTTTCCTAAATACTTATCACAATCCAAATTCTATATATGCTACTAAGACAATTATGAAGATTAACCCCATTGGCAGTAATTGTCAGACTTAAGTTTCAAGCTTTTATAGCAAATTGTGCCCAGAAGCTATCAATTAACTTATTAGAAGATGAATCCATAAGATGCAACATTGTGTCATTTGTGCTTACATTTTATGCATTCCATGTCAATATCTTTGATGTTTCCTTATTCCTAAACATTCGTTCAAACTTAGGTATTAGTTGAAAATACCACAAACTTTAACAAGTGCACCCTCTTTTACTTTAGTTTCTTCAGAGTTTCACTTCCATCTTGATTCAACACAAACATAACACTCATTATATTTTTTGTTCTACTTTCAATTCAATAGACTACCATTCAAACACATATGTATCCTTTCATAGTTCATGCCATATTGACTTGGACTCTTCTTAACCCCATACATAGATGATGATAATTCATTGCTTGGAAGGAGTATTGTTATAAGCGTTTTCAATAATTTAATCAATTCATAATCAAAAAATCCATGTTTTGCCTTTGGATTATATAGGTTTACCAAGGCAGACATTTTCGTAAAGATTTTGCATCCATCATAAAGAGGCTTTTCTGCATCTTCTAACAATTTTGTAAACCCTTTCGGATCATCATAGAATTTTTCTTCCATCGCATGAGTCATCCCCACCATGTCATCCATGTGATTGGGCATTCCAATTCCATAATGTTACAATGATTTCGACTCACCAATGTTTTCAGCCATCTATTCTCCATGATTAAACCAATTAGTATGACTTTGATCCCACCTTTTAGAAATGACATGATCTCTTATAACACCTAAACTTTGACGCTTCATATTACCACAAATAATGCACGGACACCAATTTGCATTCTAGTTGTTAGCATTTTGTTGACCAAATTCTAAAAAAAATTCCAAAGAATTGGAAAATTCTCATGATATCATAAACTCGAAGATCCAAAACTTGTCTATTGTTAATTGGTTTTTTTACCTTATATACATGTTCTCTGGATTTCTATTAGTGTTTAGTATGTAATAAATACATGTTATTTTGTGAGAATTGTGCCTATTTCTAACAAAATTAAGTTTGATGTGTCTTAGGTGTTATAACATAAACAAGTTCTACTAGTTGTTACTAAATACAATAATAAAAGTCAAAATTGTTAGTTAATTTGAATATAAATCTAATGATATTTAGTAACTTCAATTGATAATTATTTTTCAATATAATAACTAGCAAAGGCTCTTAATTCATATAGTTTTTTCTTAATTAATATTTAATTCATAGCATAGCATGCATATTAAATTGTGAAATGCTATAACCAAATCAGAAAAATTCACGTAACCACAAGTGTGTACGGACATCAATAATACTGTAGTGTTTCCTTTATTTTCTTTTCAACTAATTAAAACCAGTAACCACCTTTCAAAAGGTAGCAACTAAACCTTGTTGATAAACCAAAGAAACATAGATTCAACGAGGAAGGGAGAGAATAGATAACTATATGTCGTTGTATGAATTCTTGTATTCTCGTTTCTAAAATTTGATTTAATTTTCAAATTAGAGTGAATCTTTTGTTGATTATTGCTAAATTACTGTATTTTTACATGGTCTAATTTAGGCGAATATTTGATCATTTTTATTGGAAAAAAAACATTCTTTTGAAAGTATTAGTGAAATAGACATGAGAAAGTGTCAATCTATGTTTATATTTTATCTTTGTTGTTTTAAACCTTTTTTTTTTGTCTCCTTAATCATTTCTTAAGATCATTTTTATTGGGAAAATAAAATTGCTTTTGAAAGTATTAGTGAATATACATGAGAAAGTGTCAATCTGTGTTTATATTTTATCTTTGTTGTTTTAAACCCATTTTTTGTCTCCTTAATCATTTCTTAATCGAATCAAAATCAAAGACACGTTAAGTTGTTACCTATTACCATCTTTTTTCCAAAATATCTCTCTTTATCTTCCCCCACTCTCTCATATCACTTCTTATTACGTTTGGGGATCATTGCAAGTTGTAATTATTAGATCATAATTTGATCCAGAAACGTTCAAGAAACCATATAAATATAAATTTAAACACAACAAAAGCAAAAATAAAATGAAAATATACCTTCTATCATTGATCAAATTTCACCACTTACATGGAAATTCCAGTGAGATTTTGGTTTAATACTCTCACTGGTTTCTGACACTTACTCTCTATATTTTGATAATGTATATGAATGATTCAGTGAGTAGTGAGAGAACCTGATGCCTTTATAAAAGTTCTCACATCAAGAACCTCATATGGTTTCTTAACCGACTTATGGTTATCATAATTTAATCTAGAAACTTTCAGGAAATCATATTAATGCAAATTTAAATGCAAGGAAAGCAAAAATGGATTGAAAACATACCTCCTACCATTGATCAAATTTCACTACTTACATGGGAATTCTGGTGGGTTTTTGGTTTGATACTCTCACTGGTTTCTCACACTTACTCTCTGCATTTTGATGGTGTATATGAATGATTCAATGAGTAGTGAGAAGACCCGATGCCTTTATAAAGGTTCTCCCATCAAGAACCTTGTATGGTTTAGTAACCGATGTATGGTTACGAAACCAAACTGTTACCATTGTCCATCATTGCAACATAAACTGTTACATTCTCCCACTTTGTACAAACGTTAAGCTAAATTCTCTTGAGTAATAAAATACATGAATCATGGCGATAGGTCCTCTAAGAGCGAGTATTATCTTCCATGTATTACAATGTATTTAGTTTCTCAAGTATTATACTTTATTTGGTAATGAAACTTAATGAATAAACCTTATATTTATTCTTGGTCTATAACTTAAGTATGTTTTCTCAAAATATATGAATAAAAAAATACGCATAAAATTAATGAGAAAACATTAACTTAATAAGAGTTTCATCAAAATATCAAATGTACGTACAATGAATATTTATATAATGGAACCAAATGTACGTATTCTTTAATTTGTTGGTATAATCGTTCGGTAGTTAGAATGAATATATACTTTAAAAAGTTTTTATAAGAACTATTATTCGAAAATGTATTTAGAACATAGTTTTAGTAAATCAAAAATTAATAATTTGAAATTTATAAAAAAAATCTAAATAAATAGTAAATAAAAAAATTTAAATATAAATTAAAAAAAATCAAAAATTAAGAGATACTATTCCATATAGTGTTCTTTGAACAGTAAATCCAAAAGTTCAAAAAATAAAATTTTAAAATTGATATTTAAATGTGAAATTAAAAAACTTAAACTTTAAATATATTAATAAAATTTAAATTTAAAATTAAATTTTTTTTAAAAAAATTAAACTTTAATTTATTTAATTATTTTTTTTCTAAACAAATAAAAAAATTAGGAAAATAAAAAGAATTAACTTTTAACTTTTAATTTTCTTTTAATATTTAATTTTAATTTTTAAATTTATTTAAAAAAAATTATAAAAAAATAACTATATAATAACATGAAAAGTAAAGATCTAAAGAAATTCTTTCTTGGAAACTAGTTCTAATTCTTAGTAGCTTTTGTGCCAGTAGTATTTCCTATGAACACTCTTGGTTAATACTGATTATGTTATTAATAAAAAATTAATTAATTTTTAATTTTTACTTTTTATTTTAATAAAAAAATATTAACTTAATTTTTAACTTAAATTTTAATTATTTACTTAACAATGATTAACTTATTTAGATTGTATTAATTTTAGTTTATACATTTTATTTATTATATAATATTTTTGTGTATTAACTTATAAATATTGTATGATATAATATATATAAATACATATTTGTATTATATATTAGATAGAGAGTATTATATTATGTACAAATCAATCATATATATTTATTTGTATAAAAATATGTTTGTATTATATATTGTATAAAATATATTATAAATATTTATTTTATATAATTTGATCATGTATATTTATTTGTAAAAAAAATGTTTTATTATATATTAGATAGAATGAATTATAAATATTTATTCTATATAATTTAATCACGTATATTTATTTGTAAAAAAATACGTTTGTATTATATGATAGATGAGTGTATTATAAATATGTATAGTTTAAAAATGTATAATTATATGTATCAAAATTTATATAAAATTTGTTTGTATTATATATATAGTAAAATCTGTATAATTATTTTTTTATTATTTCCTTTATTTTACTAAGTTTATTTTTTTTCTTTTCTTATTTTCTTTTGTTTGTTTCTTTTACTTAATTTTATTTTTATTGTTTAGTATTTATTTTAATACTTAGTTTTAGATTAGTAAAAAAATGAAACAAAAAATAAAACAAAAATTTAAAGTTTTTAATCACAACCTGTGATAAAAGGAGACAATTGCTTAGTTAGATCTAGGTACAACTATGTTTTGATACTTTAGTTATTTAACTTGCACCAAAAAATGAGTTATCTAAAACCCACAATCATGTCTTTAGTTTTAAGTAAATAAAATTTTGAAAATCCATAAGGCATGACTTAAAAAGTATAGGTAGACAAACTTGTGTTACTTGTAGGTTTGATTGACTTAATGATAAAGGGACATTGAGTTTACTTAAAATGAAAATACCTAAGTTACGTCTTGCTAAAACGTTAAACTAAGCGTTGGATGGGAGTCAAGCCATCGTTTTAGGTAATTTTGTTTTATTTGTTTTGTTTAGTTTAGTTTAATTGCATGTGAATAATTTTAGAATTATTAAAATTAAAAATATTTGTTGAGATATTAGAAGTTCACAACGTTCTATCTGTGTGAACTTTAATGATTAACATGATGGATACACCTACATTTCTTAATCACTACTTGCATTCTTAAAAAAATAGGTAACTTTTTGATGTGGACCCTTTAGAAATGATTGATTTGCTAAGAACGTGTTGAAGATGATCATATTAGAACCCTAAGTAAACAAAGTCCTTAAAACGTCACAAAAAATGATCACTCCCTTTGATAAGTCAGATTCAAGTATTCAATCAAGAACACAAGAAGGAAAAGCAAAAGGCTTTCTAAAATTTTATTTTCATTAATGAATATTCGTGTGTCTCTATTACATGCCTATTATCTCTTTTATAAAAAATAAACCCTAGACAACACATCTTCTAAAAAAACCGTTGGCGCCACTTCTATCCCCTAAGAAACCATAGGCGCTAGGTCAAGAGCCAAAAAAACTAATGGGCTTAATTATTGGTGGATTGGGCCTAATCCATTATTAAAAATAAAAGACAAAAAAACTTAACATAAAAAAGCCCACAATTAACTAAGACAACAATTCCTAAACATAAAAGACTAATAATTAACTAAAATAAAAATATTACTTCCTAAATCAATCTTAGCTCCCAACTTGATCTTCCAAATCTATCTCTTGCATAAAAAGGTAATAGATCATCCTCGATGAAACTTTAAAATCTTCAAATTTAGTTTTTTATTCTTCTAGCACAGCCTCTTGTATTACACTTCCATGATCAAGCCTTGTAAAGCTTCCTTTATCTTCTTTGTCTTTTCCCTAGTCATTGGACCATCAATTCCTTGCAAAGGATCTTGAGAATATCTGGGAACATCAACTTGATCAGCACCTTGATCTCTATTATTTTTCTTCTCTTTTCTCTTTATCTTTAATTACGATTGTTATATTGAGGACAATATAAGTTATAGGTTCGAGGTAGTGAAAAATTATCATGCTTAATTTCAAAAATTTTAACAAATTTAAAAAATTTTATGTTCACATTTTCATTTTTATTATGTTTGATTTTATTTTCTTCATGTGATTTAGTAATTTTTAGAATGTTAGGATTATTTTTAAAAACTTTCTCACAAAATATTATCATTTTTTTGAATCAAATTTAAGTAAATAGTTAAGTCTTTTGCATTATTAGATTAATTTTTAAAAACATATCATGGAGTATATGGTAATTAGTTAGTTTTTATCATTACTAGTATTTCTTGATAAGGTGTGAAAATTATATTAAACCCAAAATCGGTGTTTAGGAATCAAAAAGTAGAGCCTATCCTTATGAGATATAATTTGAGCTTAATTTTCTTTATTCTGAGTAAAATATATTTTTTATACTTCAAACACATTTATTATTTCTTCAAAATTTTAGATGATCTCTATAGGTATTAATGCATTAAATGCATGAATTTTCTCATCTTAATAGAGTGTTGTATATTTATTTTTTATTTGCTTAGATTAAATGATTTAAGTAGGAATTGATAGTATATGTCTTTATCTCTTTCATGTACAACTTCTATCAAAAAAAGACATATCTAGGGTTACCTAAACCAAAATTAAACAAAAAAACACAAAAATAACCACTCACCAAAATCTTACAAAAATGTACAATCTATGCATTGGTCCACTCTTTAAAACAAAAATATGTTGAAAAATATCTTAAAAAAATATAGAGATTAAGAACATGTAATATAATCTACATATTATGACCCACATAGCCTACAAAGTTGTGAGAAAAGGCTAATTACAAAAAAAAATTATAGAAAATATTTCCCCTAGAAGTCATTCCATTTAATTTTTCTACACTTCTAAAAGGCATACATCTTGAAATTTTTCTTAATGAGTTTGATTGATGCATGAAAATAAAATATATGATATCTTTATAATTTATAAATTCGATTACTTTCATGAAATCAACGTTAAAATAACACTTTGAGCCTCTTTTTCTTTATATGCAAACATATTAGTTCACTTCTATACATTAACCCTTTCACAAATAAATTAGAATGAGTGTTTGAACCAACAGGATTCAATGTTTTTGAGTGTATTAACTTGTGAGAAATAGAGTCAAAGTAAATTCAAATTTCTAACACTGAAATTGGGTAAATTTAAATTGAAACATTTTTTAAATAAAGTATGAAAATGATTTTTAACTAATTATTATTATAAACTATGACTATTTAAGATGTTGAAAATAACTTATGCTTTAGAAAATTAATTATTATTTTAAAGAAGATTATAGCATGAGATATTTTTGTATTTCATTTTTTTTATTTTATTTTAATCTTTTTACTATTGTAAATTTTGGTCAACTTCTTAATTAATTCGTTTTATTTTTTTTTCATTTTTTTTAATGTTTATAGGTATTATTACTGAAGACCGTCACAAGACTTAAACTTGTCCACTAGGACAACCTAAGGGTTTAATGTCTTCTTGCATATCCTAAATACAATCGTGTCAATCCACGGAAGTGATTTAAGATAGTTTAATTTTTAGTTTTTTTATCGTTTCTCTTGCTAAGGGACTTGCAAGAAGCTAGTTGAGTGTTATGATGAGTGCTTAAAAAGCACTAAAATTACCATAATTTAATGTACTTTAATTGATGAAATAGATTTATATTTTTATGATTTTACCATATTTTATATAAATTTGTCTTTTTGGAATCACAGGTATTTTTGTTTAAAAATAACTTAAAGATTGGAAACAAAATACTGGAGGTAATATATCACAAATATGTTGAGAGAAAAATGAGAAAAAGTTAAGAAAATGGAAAAATTTGACAAAATGGGTCAAAACGGTCAAAAAAATAGAGTCTTACGTGCGCACCAATGCCTATTTTCTATAAATCTTGCCTACACACTTGTGTCATCCTATCCAAATGCGTCCAAAATCAATTTTTGAGATACTTTCCCACCTTTTTTTTCCTTTCCTCACCCCCCATTGTAAAAATCACCCTTAAAACCGTTCAAATCCTTCAAAATCTCTTCTCTCTCTAGTTCTTAGTTTTTTTAGTTTTAAAGTTTTACTCTTTTTAAGAAGAACTAGTTATGCTTTTATACATTTCTAGTTTTTGATTCAATAAACAGAAATGCAAATCCGTTCAAAAGTTTTCCAACAACAAAATTTGTATGAAAGTTCTGTGAGGATTCTTTTGAGGTATAATTTTAAAATAAATTCTTTACAATTATTTTTTATGTTTTATTCTTATATGTTATATTTAATTTTTCTATGATTAAATTTAACATCGCTAGTTATTTGTAAATATGATATAAAAATAACGTTGTTATGCTTACGAAATATTAAATAGATAAAACAAAATTATAAAATAAATTGATTTTATTTTTATTCAAGATTTTATATTAAGGATGTTAGAGAGAAATATATTATTTTTCATTACAAACTTAAATCTAAAAATTAGATTCTAAGGTTTAATTATCCGATCTGATTTAGAGTAGTGCTCTTTTATTTGTTGGTACAATCGTCTGGTAATTAGAGTAAAGCTCTATTTTAATTTTTTTTATAAGAATTGTTATTTGAAAATGCATTGACTACATATTTTTAGTACTGGTTTTAAAACTTGAAAGTTAGTACGCGGATAATTAAATTCTTATGTTTAATTTAGACACTTTGAATAATGTTTAAAATATCTAACACCACCAAAGGTGACATTTAAATTATTCATTTTCAATCTTTTCAAAAAAAAAATTCATATAATTAACCAAATTAATTATCGATCTCACTAATAGGTGTTAATTGATTTATTTAATTAACAAGAAATATCTAACCTCATCAAATGTGATATTTATATATATAAAAAAAGAGAATCGATAAATATCAATTTATATGTTTAATAACCTAAACAATACGAGCAAGCATAATTAACTTAATTATTGTATCCATAAATACTCCACTGTTATGAATGATAAAAATTTGCATAATTGTTTATTTTATCCATATCTATGTTTTTTATTATGTTATTAGATTAGGAAACATAAATACCAAAATATCAAGATATGATGTTTAGGATTTAATTTTGTTTTTAAAAGTGTGAATAATAAATTAAAAACCATATATATTTCTTCCTTAGATTGACTTTGGGAGTATACTTGTCATTTTCTATAAAATGATTCGTGTACTTGTGAGGATTTTACAAATATAAAATCAAAGTATCTACAAGATCGGTATTGCTAACCCTATTTTGGTCTTGTTGCTATTCATTAATAGCATGGTTAATCATCATAATCCAAATCAAATACAATTATTGGATGTGTCATTGTACTACTTGAAGATGCATTCCAACTTGAGTGTATAGGTGGTATTGGTGCTCCTAACTGAAATTCTACCTTCATTGCATTTCATGGAATTAATAAATCAATATATTAATAATAATTATACACATCAAATAGTAAATTATGTTGCTTCATGTATACAAAATGTGTTTGAGCCTAAGGTTGCATTTCGTCATATAAACTAGAAAATCAATCTCTTCATAAGTGAGTTTTCTTGCATATGGATGACCTTCAAGATATCGTGCTACTTGGTGATTATGTGTATCACAACTCACCGTTAACTTCCAATGAGAACTATTTTCTATCATTATTCCTTTTAAAAAAATGGACAAATATATTTTCTTGTTACAATTCGCTTATCCTTCTCATCCTCTTTTTTATCCTTGAGTTCTTTTGGTTTTGCTTTAGAATGATAAACTCCACTTCTTTCACATGCAAAATCAGTTATAGTTTTCTTACCATCTGAACTCGTGTCAGATTTTTTCATTACAATCACCATTCTGTTATTTGTCCTAGTAAACTTCATCATGCTATCAAATCTTCTTTCGAAATAAACACCTATATTAAAAAAACATAAATTAATACATTCCAATAATGTATAAAATAAACACCTATACGTATTATTTATTATAAATGTATAAAATATCTCATTTTATATGTCTCTAATAAATTGGTACAATCAATACTTTGTCCATCTTGTATCTCGTATGCTCCATCATCCTGTAAATATATTAAAAATTTAAAACATTTTAAAAATATAGAGGTTTAGTAATTCTTTATCAAACATTTATGAGAGGTTCACTAGGGTATATTGAACATTTCATGAATGTTCAGCATGTTCTAACAAATGAATTTTCAAATTTTTTTAATTGGGTTTGGTAAGGTCTACTTAACATCCAGGATATGTTTGGTATACACTAGTGAACCATTCATAAGTGTTTGATTGGCTCTTACTAAACCATTGTGCAATTTGTAAGAAAAAAACATGCAGATACATATTTCAATTATGTTTGGCTCAATTTTCATTGAGTTTTTCTTCCTTTTTTATATATTTAATGTATATCTCTTTCTTTCTTAATATTTATAATATTTTGAGTATCAAAATGTTAGGGTTTTGGAATGGTTTATGTGGAGGTAAAGATGAAGAATGAGTGGGATGTAGAGATGAAGAATAAGAAATAAGATGGAGAGATGAAGAAGGAAAAGTGAATAAGATGTATAAGATGTGTGATGTTTCGCTATATTTTAAGTATTTAGGGACATATTTTTCTTTTATATATAATAAAATTGATTTTTAATTATTTTATATTTATCGGAATATCTTATAGTAAAAACCGAGTTTTTTTTGATAAATTTTCATGCACAAATGACTTGTACGTATATTAATTAAAAGGATTATGAATGAGTTCTTTTAAGTTGGTTCAAGTATTACCCGGTAGTTTAATTAATTAGATTTTTTCATTTTAATTAGAACTTCACCTGTTTTGTAAATATTTTTTCTTTAAGACTTTTTAATATCTTAAATTTTTAAAATTATATTATTTTAACTCTATTAAATTAGAATCTATGTACCATTAAACTAATAGTTGGATAATATTTGTCTACTAATATGTGATTTTAAAGTTACGGGATTGAGTTTAATCAAAACCATGTGTGTTTATTTTTATCAATTCCAAAAAATAATAATAACAATTTGTATTTGTTATTGAATACTAGATGCAAATTTTGCACTTAAATTACGAAAACAGGCGCAATCAAAAATTAGGATTGGTTTTGTGAAAACAAGTACAAAAAAGGGGTGCAATATGCGTGTAGTGTAGTAATGATATAAGGGGTATGATTCTGCCTATTTTTTTAAATTATATTTAAAGCCTTTCATTATATGTTATTTTTTAAAATAAATTATTTTTAAATAATAATTATTATTATTTGATAATCTTTAATGTTTACACAGTACAAAACAAATATATATATATAAGGAAAAACAATATTTAAATTCATTAAAACTTGTAACTGTAAAAAGAATGTGAGAAATTTTTTAAATGAAAATTTGGATAGAGTTATTAAATTAATCATTCAAGACTTTTTGTTCCTTTTTCTATATTTTGAGAATTAAACATTTAAAATGGTTTAGATAGTTCTCCTTAATGGTGTTTTGTTCATTTGGACTATTCTTTTATTCTTTGCACACTTTTTTTTAAGCTCCGTTGATGCAAACCCAAGAATACTATCCTTGAAACCCACAAATACAATATGGTTTGAGAACCACAATAGATATAGTCAAAGACCCAAAATGAAATTAAAATTGATTCATATAAATTAATAATTGGATTCTATAATACTCGCCTTAATTCAATGGATATTGCTCATTAATAATTTAAGATGAAAAGATGCTATAAGATTTACAAATCTCTTTATAAGTTAGTTTGAATAGGAACATAGAGCATTTAAGCTCTCAACTTTGATAATCATCAAATTTATTAAATATAAAGTGATTACAATAGGGCATAAAATTATATATAGGGTACATAATAAACCATAAAAATAAAAGGAATCAACAAAAAACAAAACCCTATAGGTGAGAAAATTTTCCAATAAAGTTAAATAGGGCCAAATTTCTCTTCTGTAGCACCCATGCCACTGTTTAAAATCCATAACTAATCAAGAACCCATCATTGAGGCGGTCAAAAACCACAACTGCAGAGCGCATGCCCCTGCTTAAGTTCTAAAATCTGTCTAAGATCTCCTCACTGTGGTGGCAAAAAATCCATATCGCGATACGCGTGGCCCTTCTTGAAATTTCATATTTGTCTTTATCTCATTGATTGGATCCCTTTATGCCTATTCTCCATATATGAAACTCATTGATCATGTTTGTTATTCTCATTATTCCTCCTCTCTTCAAAAGGATTCGACCTCGAATCGTCACCTATATAATGAAAAGGAGATAGAAACATTGAAAGAAGTGATAACGTTATACTCACCTAAAAGATCTAACTTGTAGGAATTATCATTATCCATTCAAGCACTTGGAATGGTCCATCTCTACTAGATTACAACATGGATCTTTGTCTTTCAAGGAACCATTCTTTTCTCTTACGTATCCAAACCCAATCACCAAGTTTGAAAATGACTATTTTCCATCCTTTGTTGGCTTTGGAAGTATATTCCTTGTTCTTTTTTTTCCAATACGTTCATGAATTCTTTCAAGTAGTTTCTTTACCGTTTCAACTTTCCTTTTACCATCAAATTCAATTCTTTTTAAACATGCAAAGGGAACAAATCCATAGGAGTAAGCGAGTTAAACCTAGAAAGATTTAAAATGGTGAATGATCAGTAGTTGAATGGACACTTCTATTGTAAGCAAATTTAACAAAAGGTAAATAATCCTCCAAGTTATTCAAATTCTTTTATATCATCGTTTTCAACAAAATAGACAAAGTTCTATCGACTACTTAATTTGATCGTCAATTTAGGGATGACATATAGTAGAAAATAAAAGTTTAGTCCCCAAATTAGCTTATAGAGTCTTCAAAAAGTAACTAAGAAATTTAACGTCCAAATCAAACACAATACTCTTTGGTACCTTATGTAGCCTAACAATCTTTCTAAAGAATAACTCTACTATATTAGTTGCATCATTAGTTTTATGACATGTTATGAAGTGTGTCATCTTAGAAAACTTATCTACAATCCCAAAAATGTAGTCTCTATCTCTTTTTGACTTAGACAATCCTAAAATGAAGTCCATAGAGATATCTACCCTAGGTGCATTAGGTACGAGTAAGATTGTATATAATCCTTGGGCTAGGACTTTAGATTTGGCTTGATTACAAGTAAAGCATCTAGAATATAATCTTTTTACATCCCACCTCATTTTGGTCAATAAAAATGTTCATATAGAGTTTTTTAAGTCTTTTTAATATCAAAATATCCCATTAAACCTCCCCTATGGGCCTTCTTAACTAAAATTCCATGCATAAAATAGTTGGGTACACACAATTGATTTTATTTTTATAGATACCCATCTAACTTGTAGAACTTACCAAAAGAAGCTTTGTCACATACACTGTAAACAACAAAACAATTATCATCATTGACATACATTTCCTTGACATATTAAAATCCTTGAAATGTAGCATTAATGTGAAAAGTAAAGGATACATCCAAGATAAAAAATCAACTATGATATTTTCCTTACCTCTCTTGTATTGAACAATATAAGAGAAAGGCTCAATGAATTCCATCCATCTGGCATGCCTTCTATTCAACTTACCTTTACTCCTCAAATGTTTTAAGGACTCATAGTCCTTGTGAATGATGAATTCCTTGGGCCAAAGGTATTGTTACCATATCTCAAGTGTTTATATTGAAGAATAGAGTTTCTTATCATATGTTGGGTAGTTAAGTGCTGCTTCATTGAGTTTCTCACTAAAATAAGCAATAGGCCTTCATTCTTGCATCAAAATAGCTTCTATACCTATACCTGAAGCATCACATCCGACCTCAAACATTTTGGTAAAATCAAGTAAAACTAAAATAGATACAGAATATAATCTATCTTTTATCATTTTAAAAGCTCTTTCCTTATCCTTACCCCACTTAAATCCAACAATCTCTTTAAGAACTACAGTTAAAGGTGTAACTAGTGTAGTAAAATCCATAACAAATCTTGGATAAAAACTAACCAAATCATGAAAACTCCTTGCCTTAATAACAGCCTTAGGTGTGGGACATTTTTTAATAGCCTTCATCTTTTCTTCATCCACCTTTATACCATTAGAACTAATTACCAAACCAAGAAAAAAGATATCTTTGTAAAAAAAAACAATACTTTTTCAAGTTAGCATACAACATTTCCTTCCTTAATTCCTAAAGCTAATACTTTAAGCATAGAAAGAAAATGTGAAACAGCCACAAATTTTCCAATAAATGCCCATAAAACATGATTAATAAGTCTCATAAAAGTACTAGGTGCATTTGTTAATTCAAAGGGTATGACTAATCATTCACACAATTCATATTTATTCTTAAATGTAATTTTTCACTTATTGTCCTCTTTCATTTTAATTTGGTGTATTCACTTTTCAAATTAATTTTAGTAAAATTGCAAAAATCATGCACTCATCTAACATGTCACTTAACCTACTAATATGATGCTTATACTTTACTGTAATGTTATTGATGGCTTGACCGTCAACACCCATTCGACTTGAACCATCTTTACTTGTCCTAGCATAAAAGTTCACATTTTTTCTTTCTTTTCCACTGTTTTCTTTTTTTTCACTATTTTCTTTTTCTTTTTCTTTTTCACTCTTCTCTCCTTCTTTCTCTTTTCTACTCGTTTCTTTTTTCTTTTGTCATTTTCAATTGGTCATCAAAGACTTGTTTGGGAGTAAAAGTATAAGTGTAATATTTCTATCTTATTTTAAGAGTACTTGTTCTTATACTTATCATGAGTAACCTTCCCGTCATATTGCCATGGACTACCTAGCAAGATATGTCCAGCTTGCATTGGTACCATATAACACAACATTTCATCTTTGTACTTGGAAAAGGACACTTACTTACCTATTAAGCCTTACTTATCCACTATCATTCAACCAGTGAAACTTATAAGATCTAGGGTGTTTAATCATTGGTAACCATAACTTCTCAATTAGGGTGCTACGATAGTGCAACTTCACCCGTCGATAATAACACTACATACCTTATTACTCATATGACACCTTGTATAAAAGATGTTTTCTCTTTGTTGTTCCATGGCATCTTATTTGATTTAAGCATTTAAGGCTCTCCTTATCATAAATGTTTCACCATCCATAGGACTTATTTCATCATCACTAACATCCCCTAGTAGTGGCATTTCTTCATATTCACTCTCATCACTGATTCCCACATTCCCATTTGCTTGTGTTATCATTGTTCTTTATTTGGACATTTGAGATGCTATATGACCCCTTACCAAGACAACATAAACTCTTAATATCATGATTATGAGTCAGGAATTCAATTTTACCTTAATACTTGCTAATTTTCACCTCTTTGGCTTTGAATGGTTTGAATCTAGACTTCAAACTAGTCCTTTAATCTTTTTTCCAATTAAACTTCCAATGTGTAGTAGCATTCAGTTTCTTTGTAGTAGGACTTGCCTTTGATGGTAATGACTGTCTACTACTTTTTCTTGGTTGTCTCTCCACTTTAATTTTCATGTAGATATTACCATTACAATCTTCATTTCTTTATAGTATTCATCTACTGTCCTAAATCCCTGATTAAACCTTTGTAATTTCTAGTATAGTTCCCAATAGTAATAGCTAGGACCGAACATTTTCCTTATGATAGTCTTTATACCTTTCCAATTATCAATTTGCCTTTCATGGTTCCTTCTACTACCAATTTAATGCATAGTCAGTAAATTCAATGACAACAATTTTCAGCATAATTATGACATTCAATGATGTGCTCCACCTTTTTCTCCCACTCCACGTATAGTTCAAAATCATTCTTTCTTTGCAACAGTGGCATATTCATTTTAATGCTTCTTAAGTTTCTATCAACTCCATCATGTGGTCTTGGTAGTGGTCTCTGTATACCTCCCTTACCATTTTTACCTCTTCTATTTCGATACCTCACTCATACGGGTATCCTTTCTTTTTCCTCCTCAAAATATCCATTATCTTACAAATTATCATCTTCAGGCTCTTCCTCTACAAAATCTTGGCTATCTAGCCCTCTAACATTTAGAACCCCTTGTGGTGCTCCTTGTTGTAAGGTAGCTATAGTGACTTCTTGCCTCTCTATCTTTTCATTCATGTCCATGATTACTACATTCATCCTTTAAATTGATTGTTGTAAATCCTTCATCATAAATGTTGCATCTGTTCTTTCTCTATGACTATTCATGTTGAACTTTGTGTAACAACTAACACAAATAAGATATTAATTAAAAAAAATTAGTTCCACTCAACAACCTCTTGTGTTTAACCTCGGACTGATTGCTCAAGCGTCGTGAGCTCCTTAACAAACCAAACCAAACTGTTTAGGTATTCCAAACAATGTAGACTTCCTTATCACCAATGGTAGTTCGCAATATCCAATTAAGTCAAAGCATAATGCAACAAACTCAAGGTGTTGAGAAATCCTAAAGATATAATAGACACAAATTGGAATAAGCGGGGGTAACAAAATACAAAGGTATTAATTTGCTCAAAAAAAATTTAAAGACATGAATTGATGAATAATAATAACAAAGTAGATATTCAACCTCCTTTTTTTATAACAAATATACTTGCTTGAGTCTTATAATTTATGGTATGATAGACTAGGTCAAGTTATTTAGAATATATTGTATAGATTAATTAATTTAGACCATATATCCATTTTTTATATTGATTCCAAACATAAATGCAAGACTTATGTTGTGACCAAAATGACTAGGTCATTTTTTATTCAATTGAAATAAACACTAAACCCATTGATTTAATCTATCGTGATATATGTGATTTGAAATTTCTTCAAACAATGAATGAAAATAAATATTTTATTATTTTTTTCGATAATAGCATGAAATATTGCTATGTGTATTTACTTAAAAGCAAAAATACAACTATATAAAAATTATTATTTACAAAGAAAAAGTTGAGAATCAACTCGACAAGAAATCAATTTACAACAAAATGACATCAATGATGACTGTGAAGCACCATTTGGTGATGTGCATAACACGAAATTATGCATGAAACCAAAATGCCTTATTAATTTTAGCAAAATAGAGTTATTGAGAGGAAGAATCGTACATTGAACGAAAAATGAATACAATTTTATTAAGTATTGGGTTATCACAGAACTTGGGAGGCAGTCATTTTGTTGGCTAACTACCTTTTAAATAAGGTAGCCCAAAATAAGGCACACAAGACATATATGAGTTATTTAAAGGAAGGTTACCTTCCTATAAATATTTACGAATGTGAGAATGCCTTTCTAAAGCAGTCATACCTATACTTAATAAGGTGAAGACAAATCTAAAAATTATAGATTGCATTTTAATTCAATATGCATATACCACTAGTGCTTATTGATTTCTTGTGTATGAGTCAAAGATCCCAAATATACACAAGATACGATAATGGAATCAAGGAATGCATCGTTCTTTGAACATGTATTTCCATATAAGTTTCAAGGGGAGTCAAGTTCGTTTAAACAAACTTATTAGACTATAAATGAAGATTATCAAGACTAAGAACATGAACAAGAGGTTGGGGTTGAACCTAGACATAGCAAGAGGGCTAGGACATAAACATCCTATGATCCATATTTTTTAACCTAATTACTAGAAAGTGAACCACAAACCTATGAAGAGGTTATGATCTGTATTACTTTGGTACTTATTCTCACATGATGGGAATAACATCCATTAAGATAATAATTCCATTTCAACTTTTTGAATTCTTAAAATACATCAAATCGATGTAAAAAATTGAAATCTTATGTTGATGACATACAAATTATAGGTAGTAATAATTAGATGATCAACTCAGGATCTTATCACTAAAAAAGGTATAAAATGACTACTTAAATACTTAAGATATACTCCTAGCTATATACTGCACTACACAAGATATCTATTTGGATTAGAAGGATACAATGACACAAACTGGATATCAGACTTGAAAGACTCAAAGTCTACGAGTGGATACATGCTCATACTAGGTGGTATAGTTATATCATGAAAGTACTCTAAACAGACACATATTGGTAAATCCATGATAGAATTTAAATTCATCGCTTTAGATAAATGTGGCAAAGAATCCAAATTGCTACATAATTTCTTAGAAGATATTCCAAAGTGGGAGAAGCCTATGCCTACAACTTGCATTCATTGTGACAGCCAATCGGGTATTGGTAGGGCATGGATTAATATGTGTAATGGTGAATAAATACATATACGTCATAGACATAATACCATTAAATAACTCCTTTAAATTGAGATTATTTCTATTTATTATGTGAAGTCAAAGGATAACATATTGGTTATGCTAACCAAATGATTAAATTGAGAGTTAGTTGATAAGTCATCAAGAAGAATGAAATTGAAGCCCATGAAAGAATAATAATTTACAAAGCAAACCTAATCTAGTTGACCGTAGATCCTAAGATCTAGGTTCAAAAGGATAATATAATTATAAAGACTTAGTGAAATCACAATTGGGGTTCACCCTCAAACCTATTCCTATGATAAAAGCAATAATACCAGTGGGGTAAAGGTTAAGCTAAATGTTATTAATGATTCTTATAAATAGAATATCGAGAGGATTATTGCGAGTTACTGTTTATAGATTACTCTTATAGATAAGAGATCATCTATATAAGAGAAAATTAAGGTCGCTTCAAAAGGAAATTATCAGGCTCAATTATTAAGAAACTCTTACAGAACCAGACCTATATTCATGGTCAAAATGAACGTAATAATGAGAACTAATATGTGCCCAGAAAGATTCTTATGTGAAATATGTTATCCCTTGTATAAATTACATAATAGGTTAAGAACATCATGTTTATTGGTCAGCTAGTAAGGTAAATATACTCCCATAAGGGACGGTTCAAAGGATAACATCTTCTTATCCTATGCAGGTTTTAGATTGTTTGACTCTATTTTCATGTCAAAATTGATTTGAAAAATTATGTCAATTTTCATTCATGTGGAAGATTATTAGAAAACTTTTAAAAGAAAATTTTGATTGGTATGGTTATGGAAATGATCATTCAAAAACATTTGTTTCTTTTTCTTTATTTAAAGAATTAACCATTCAAAATCATTTTGATATTTTTCTTAATCGTGTTTGTCCGTTTCAACTCTTCCTTTTCTTTTACTCTTTGTCCATTTTTGCTTTAAGCTCCATCTATAAATAGATGAGCAATCACACTACTTTGGGATAAGGAAAAAGAAAGAAAGGAAAATCATAGAAATTTTTGTGTTTTAAATATGTGATCTAGGTTATTTTATATAAAGTTCAAACATTTGGAAGTTTTTTAAAGTAGTCAATATGGTGTATATTTATTGTGAGATGATCGTTGTATCTTGAGAAAAATAATTTTTCAAAGTTGTCAAACACTCATAATGAGTATAAAAATTATCTTAAAAATATTATGTAATACAAGAAATTGACCATTTCTTTACTCAATTTTTATTTTATATAATTTAAATTTTGTATTTATAATTTACACATATATATATTTTATGTAATTTTGATTTAGAACTATACAATATTTATTTTTAATTTGTTTATTTATGCTATGTTTCTAACAAATAGCACCTCTTACATCTAATTTCTATATTTTTTACTATAAAGAAAAATCACATCCCAAAAATTTCACATTCAACATTGTTCAAGTGTAACTTAGAAACCATTTTAATGTTAAACTATGGTTTATTGAATCTCGTTCAATATTGTTGATGTGTTATTTTTATTGTTATAAGTTATAGATGTATTATTTTATATAATTTTTTAATATATATAATGTATAACATTGTTAATTTATCTAAGTAGTATGACTCCTTATCCCATCATTATAAACCTAAATTTCAATTTTACTTGTGTAATATTTTCTTCATTTAATAAGTTAAAGTGAGTTTTATTTTAACAAAAAAAATGATATGATCTCAATTTTTCCTCAAGAACTAATTTACTAATTATTATCATAAGTACACACCCTAAACCTAATTTCTTACTATTTTTAAAAGTATGCCGATTATAATAAAATAGAAGTAACCATCATTACTGGTAAATGATAGTTGACAATTAATATACTAGTGCTATAGTAATATGGAACAACAAGAAAGTAAATGGGGTTTGGTTTTTGTTTTAAACGAAATAAAAAAGAATCATAAATAATTAACACAATAAAAATCATGAGTCGAGAGTAATAATATGTAAGCATTCGTTTAAGGAAATCGTTACTAAATTCCGATTCAATTTATTCAACTTCCATTCAATTATTTTTCAACTCTTTATTATGCGACATAGCTCTGTACCTTTATGTAACTTTAGTTTTAGATACCTTATATCACCTAATACTTCCTATTATTTTTTATAGTTTAATCGACAAAATATTTAATCACTAATCAAATCTAAATAACCGATTAATTTATCAACAGATTTAATTTAAGAACAAAGTTAAGTTCTTAAAAAAGTAATAACTAAGTCAACAAACATCTGATTCAACAATTATAACCTATTTGAGAACGTTAAATGCTTGGATTCGAGGTAGAACTATTGTGTTTAAATAAACAATTATTAATAGGTAATTTAATCATTTAAGAGTAATATTTTGGTATTAAGTATCCTTGTTTCACATTGATTAGAAACAAAGCAGTAAAACTGCTTATAAGTTTGGGCAACCCTTAACTTAATGAGATTTTATTGGGTTGAGTTAAGCCTGAGTTTCTAACATGGTATCAGAACTGGACCTAGTCTCTATGTGCTTAGACCTAATTGGGCTTTACCAAAGTCCCACCGTGACGCTAATGTCCACCTTTGTCTGCCGTGTAGAGGGGGGCTGTTAAGTATCCTTGTCCCACATCGACTAGAAACAAAGCAATAAAGCTGCTTATAAACTTGAACAACCCTTAACTTAATGAGATCTTATTGAGTTAAGTTAGGCCTGAGTTTCTAACATTTGCAATTCATATAAAAAACAATCACATCATTAATTTAATAGATAAAAATAATTAAATTATAAAATAAATCGAATTTCCATGGTCCAATAAATGTGATTTAAAGTTTGGGATTGAAAAATATTATTTTTTGTGATTTCTAGATGGGCTCAATTGATGAAAAACCTTGGATAGATTAACAAAGCTTAATAAAAAAATGTAGTGGATGATGATTGCCGAAGCTCGATCTATTGAGGTGATTTATATCAATATAAAAAGGACTCCATCAATCTACCTGTGCAATCGAGGGTTTTATTTCTTCCACTTTTTATCGTTTTGCATTTATTTGCTCGTTTTGATTTCAAAACATATATAAAATAATAATTAAATACATAAAAGATGTTTGGAACACAAATGGGTGATAATTGTGAATAAATTGATACATAAATATATATATAAATTAGCACATATCAACAAGAATGTTTTGATTTTTTTTTATTATTAATTAGTTCAATTGAACTAGACTATGACGAGGAAAAAATATAATATTCATATTTAATAATTTGAAAGTTAAAAAAATCGATATTCGATACAGTATTATTTTATTCTCAAGTATTTTTTCAAGGGAGTAAAAATATTTATTTAATTTTATAATTTTATTTTTTGATATATTTATATTGATGAGTTTTAAGATTGGTTATTTGATTATAAATGTGTAATTTTTACACATATTTATTGGTTATTTGATTGTAAATGTGTAATTTTTACACATATTTTTTATTCTTACCATCATTAGGCGTCTTTAGAGTTAAATATTTAAATAATTATATTGTTATTTATTTTATTCTAACAAATAATCTCGATATTTTTTTTAAATATTTACATTTTATTTGCTTGAACCAAAAGAAAAATATCAATCCCAAGAAATTTATCATCCTAACTCTAATTGTTAGTTTTCATTCTTAGTAGATTTTTGTTATCGTACCATCGTTGATGATTGCATGAGTATTTAATTAATATTTTTTTATATTGAAGAAGGTTTAAACCATAAATAATGTGTAAAAAATTATTTTAAAAGTGACTAATTTAAAGTTAAAAACAGCCACAAACTTAAATGATGGGTTCGGCTTTAGCCCAAATGCATGAGCTAATTTTATAATAGGTTAACTAATGCCCAAACATAAGTCTCCCACTTTGCATACAAACTAAACCACATGGATTGTCAAAATTATAATTAAATCACATGATTAAAGTATAGATTTCAAAAAAATATGCTTAGTAATAACATAAAAACTTACCATCCAACGAAATAATACAAGATAATAAACTCATAAAATACACAACTGAAACATCTATTAAATTAAAAAAATTAAAGAAGACAATACTAAAACTTTTAAGTGTACCAATGAGAAGCATACCTAAAGTGCACAAACAAAACCAATCTATAAGTGAAGACAATTTGTCATATTGTAATATTGGAGAAGAAAACTCACATGATGCATTTAGTTAAGTTCAATTCAAGCCATACAATCAAATCACAAAAATATAAGATAAGGATACCTCACTCCTAAATAAGGGTTTTCTAGAAGTTTTATCTCGAGCGCTCAATTTTTTTTTTTTTTTGAAATAATCAGCTCTTATTTTTTTCTCGAACACTTTACCTAATTCTTTGCTGAGGTGATTAGCTTGTAATTGTCTCGAGTGCTCTACCTGATTTTTTATCGAGGTGATTAGCTCGTAATTTTGTCTCGAGTGTTCTACTTAGTTTTTTATCGAGGTTATCAGCTTGTAATTTATATCAAGTACTCTACCTATTTATATGCCAAGGTATGATTTTTTTATCTAGATGACCAGTTCGTATTTTATTTCAAGTGCTTAAAAAATCAATATTTTTATAAGTTAAAAGAATTAATACTTAATTTTAACTAAAAATAATTTGTGTTGTGGTTTGTGTAATAAGGTAGGTGAAGAAGTTTGGAATGTGATGATGCGTGAGGATTTTTGAGAAAATTGAGCTCCATTTTTTATTTGTTTAATAACATTTTAATTTATAATTCTTTAATTTTGAAATTAAATTTTTAATATTTATTTAAAAAATATGTAATTTGTTTATTTTCAATGTTAAAAAATAGAAATTAAAAATTAGATATTTTTTGTTTGGTAACTAATTTTTAATTTTTAGTTTTCAACTATTTGAGGCCATGTTTTATAATCTTTCTGATTTTTGATTTCCAATTTCCAATTTTTTAGTTTTGAACCGAATTAAACCGGAAAATCAGATCCGATCGAATTAGATTGAATAATTTTATAAATCAAATAGTACGATTCGATTTGTATTAACTAAAACTGTTTTCAAACGGTCTGATCCAAGTATAGTAATTTTTAAATCGATTGGACCGGTTTTAATAATATATTAAAAACTTAATTTAACAGAGACGTATTATATATATAAGGAAATCAATTTTTGGAAACACTACTACGAAGTGCGAACTGTGACCGATTTCACTCATCGCTGCTTCCAACACCAACCAACCATCCTCGCCTCTAGTCCTATCATCTATGGACAAAATAGGTATATGGAGTCTCTCACTCTATGTTTTCTCTACATTAATAATAGAACCCTTTTAAGCTTTGAAATTGATTTATCATAAGAACAGAGTCCTCTATTTTTATGGGCAATGATAGTTAGGGATCCACAGGGTTGTAGTTATGGTGAAGTCTCTCTGCAATAGACAATGCTATCAGAATGGTTTTGTTTTGGCTCAGTACGACGCTATAGGAAAAAAATAAAGAGAAATAGACTATATTGGCAAGTCATTGGTCATTCTTTGATGTATTAATTTGTATAAATACCCTGACTTTGATTGGATCTATTTCAATCCCTCTAGTGTGTGTTTGGTCTTTCATCGGGAAAGTGACTTGGTTTCATCTTTATTTTCTTGTAGAGTTCATTAAAGACATTATATTGATCATGATGATTAATAATGGCTTGCATGGCTTTTACTCTTTTAGTAATAGGTAATCTATTTTGATTTAATGGTTTCAATTTTATTCTTTATGCTTAGATTTTCTAGCGTTGTATGATACTATGATATTAGCTATTTATAGTTCTAATATAACATTTTATGTGTGTATTGGATCCTTTCCTTCAATGTAGTGCTTGAAATTTCAACTTGAATGGCTGATACTCGAAAAAGTGGTCCTCTGGAAAAGGATAACGACCATGTTTTTTTCCCTTGCTTTCATCTATTCTTATTTTAATTTGCAAAATAGACCTCTATATTGTACATTTTTGCATTCGTTATCATATCATGTTAAAGTAGGGTACAAATTATATTCCTTCTATTACTGTTGCTGGGTTGTAACTTATACCTATTATGTGTAGTCTTTAACTGAAAATTTAGAGAATTTCAATTTTGGTACTCTATATGTTCTTTCCCAGATCTTACCTCTGAAAATTACTTATTGCACGCATTACTAGAATGTTTGTACAATATGGATCATCCTAACTGGATGGAGGCTCGTGTATTTCATAAGGGGGAGTTGATATTTGTTTTTCCAATGTTAGATTTCTTCAACTCATATCGTCATTTAAAAATGAGGCCACATCCTTACGGAGATGAAGTTATTTAACTTAAATTACAAAAAAACAATCCACATTTCTATATTTGAATATACTCGAAAGTTTCAAAATAGTTTAGATTTAATGCTTAATCTCACCAGGAATTGTAATTTTTAAGCAATACTTTTTCTCCTTTTTGTATACACCATCTTGTATTATACTATTTGCTCACACACTAATTGACATAAAAAACTATCATTTTCTGTCTTTTAGGCAATTTTTCAACGTTCTTCAAAAGCAACATCTTGTTTTATTAACTGAATCGTTGGAAATAGTTAACCAAAATGTTCGGTTATAACATTTTTAATAGCCAAAAAGTATGATCCGATCCAGTTTAAGCAATATGAACGGTCTGGTTTGGTTAAAAAAAATTTACTCAAAACTGGATGGGATTGGAATGGACCGTGGATACCCCTAATCTCAAGTACCCTTTCTTCAATTTATAATCTCGATGAAGAAAAAATAAATTTTTTATGCTAGGACCAAGTGTTATTTTATACACAAAGGTCACTAATTAATGAGAAGAGAAAAAAAGAAAAATCATTGCATATATGGGCCCATATGTTTCAATAAGATAAAAATTAAATTATTTTCTAAATCAAAACAAAATTTATAAAAATATACGATAATAATTCAAAGATTCTAAAAATCTTAATATATATATATATATATAATTATGCGAAATTACTCATCTAGAAATATAATTTTTTGAAATTACTCATCTAGATTTATATAAACACTCAAATAAAAATATTTAGGTAAACAATAAGAGATAATCAAGTAACCAAAATAAGACAATTTTTCTAATCAATTTTTTCTTGAATTTTAGTTTATTTATATCTTTGAGTTAGGACTCAATTATTTTTTACTTCATAGGTACTTTTTTGGGCTTAACATTACTTTTCATATTCATTCTAAAAATAGATGCAACATGCATGATAAGATGATAATAATTAGTTATAGAGTTAAATGTATTAAATTTACTTGCCTTTTTGGACCTACGACCAAAGTTTGAAATGTCGATGTCAATGAAGATGAGATATAATTTTTATAAAAATATTGAAGATATTGTCGTTGTCGACGAAAAATTTAGAAAAATAATGGAAACTTGAGAAACTCTATCAAAAATATGAATTTTTTTTATAAAAATTTATAAAATATCAAAACAATCAATTGCTTATATTTTAAATTATTTTTTATTTAATACATGTATTGTAAATACTTAAAATATTTATATTAATTAATAATTTGATCAAATAATTAAAATATTGTAGAATAATATATATATTTTTTCTTAAATATTATAGAATAAGTAATTAAAATGTTAAAATAATTAAATAAACTATGTAATTGTATTAACTATTATAAATAAATAAATATCAACAATATTAAAATAAATTTAATTGATTATATATTTTTAAAAGTACCGCTAATTAGGGGGACATATTAAGCCTTACTCTTTAATGTAATCCATATATTATAATACTAATATAAAACAAAATAAAAAACATACATGCTAACTTTGTACTTGAGCATTTAATTGAATGCTACTATGTCATTCGCCTGCTCATTAAACAAAGTAATATATGATATAAATTTTTTTCTTCATTTTTTTATCTATTCATTTCATACGTATAGTAAATATGTTACAAAAAAAAAAAGAGAATATGTTTTCTTCTCCAAAAGTGAGAAAAATTTGAATTAAAATAATTGTTTAGAAAGAAGAAAAAAAAAGAGAAAAATAAATCAAAAATAATTTTTTTTGATATTTTGTTCGATATTTAACAACATTTTAACAACAATATTCACAATATGTAGGACATTTTAGCAAAAAAAGAAGCATTTAAATGAAATTTAAACAACAATGATAATTAAACGATATTTAAATGATATTCTCGTTAATTTCCTGATTATTTGACCAAAAGATATGTATATCAAGTTTTGACATTGGGATATGTAAAAAAGAGATATTGTCGCGACAATGTCGATGATGTCGTTGATATTTTCATCATTGCCTACAACTTTATGATTTCTAGTAGAATTATTAGACATAATATGAATAGATAGACGATAATAATGATTCTATAACTAGAAGCATATAAATAATTATTATAATGAATAGTTGTCAATAAGAATCTATATTTGAACCTAATATGATTTTTTTTACTACAATGATGACAAACAAGTACAAACTTAATAGCTTTTCTACCATATGTGCAATGGTTCTTTGTCCATAATTAATAACACTATTAATAGAGTTAGAAGGCCTTACAAATATAATATTTGATGTTAAAGGTGTGAAACCGTCGTCTTTATAACAATCCCACGTGTATCACTATGGTTCTTTCCCATACTCAATATTTTTTCTAATTTTTTAGTCCTTATAGTTAGGTTCCTTACTGTCTCTTTAGCAATAGTAAGCTCTATTTTTAGTCTACAATTTTCTTATTTTGTTTCTACAAGATGTAAATCAAAAATCTCAATATGCTCAAATAATTTTAAGTTTTATTTTGTAAGTTGAAAGTGTTTATTTTGTGCACACTAATTATTTCATTCAAATTTTTTTCACTTAAATTAGAAGTTTGTCTATTTTTTCATTAGCACTTATACAATTCATAAATAATTCTTCAAAACTAGATGCATTATATTTTGGCTAAAAGAAAAGCAGAGTTAACTCTCTCATCATCAAACCTAGTGTTGAACTAATTTGAACATATGGTGGCTTTTGTAGTGAAGGCACATAAGTTTGTTTTACCATCTTTCGAAATAGTTTCTTTCTCTTGTTCACTCCATGTCACTAAGTGTAGCATTGTTTTCTCTTTCAACTTTCTTTTTATTGTTTGCACACTATGTAGAAATATGATCAAAATCATTATAGGTAACATACTGAGGACAATAGGTTTAGATTTATTACCATTTGAATCATTAGGGTTAGGTTCCCTTGACCTTTTGTCCTTAAACCGATTCAGTTGTCCCTTGTTTGGTTCATTAATTTGTTGGTTCTTTGTCAAGAAGTACTTCTTGAGCGTACGAGAAAATAAAATAATATATTAAATATTTGAATCATCATCACTAACAGAAGTTACTTTTTAGAGCTTTTAAATGCCACGTTCTTATTCTTCTTATGTTGCTCAAGAAGAGACTCATAAGTTTAGATAGACTCAACTAATTCATCAGTATTAAGAGTATCAACATCCTTGCTTTTCTCTACAGTAGTGAATTTCATCTTATAATCTCTTTCCAATGAACTTAGAAGTTTTGTATAAGTATAGGCTCAGTAATTTTCTCACCCTATATAGATCAATCTCATTAGAAATATTATAAAAATGAGCATAAAATTTACCAAAGGTTTTAGTACTGTTCATTTCAAGAGAGTCGAATTGAGATGTTAACATCCTCAATTTTGTATGTTTCACTTGAAAAATTCCCTCATGAACAAGAGTAAGTGCATTCCATACATATTTGGCAGTCTTACAGTGGAGATGTGACAAAACTGATCCATCTACACTACATTAAAGATAGAACTTAATCCATTTTGATTTGATCCACTAGGGGTTATTTATTCAATGGTCTATTATTTTTTTGTATTTATGCTTGTTACACCATATTTTGTTACAAAAGGTGGTTCCCAACCTTTAAGAATGAAATCCCAGACTTTTTCATTTTGTTTGAGATAAAGTTGCGTGTGGCCTTCTAATAAGGATAATCATATAATGGAGATTAAGGTTCCAACCAAGTTTATGTTTACAAATATTCTAAATATTCTCAAGATCCTACACAAGAGATAGATTTGGATTGTTAAATTGGATGCAAAGATTAATTTAGGAAGCAACTTTTTTTTTGTTTTAGTTAATTATGTGCCTTTTATGTTTAGCAATTTTTATTTTAGTGAATTGTAGGCTTTTTATTTTAAGTCTTTTAGTCTTTTATTTTTTAAGGTTGGATTAGGCCTAATCCATAACTAAATAGGCCCCATTAGACTCATTTCAGCTAGGTTTTTTTTCTTTTAGGGTTTCTTGCTTATAAAGAAGAAGAGTTATGTAATTTGAAGGCAAGAACGAATATCATTAATGAAAAGTATATTTCATAAAGGTTTTGCTTTTCCTTCTTGTGTTCTTGATTGAATCCTTGAATTCGACTTATCAAAGGGAGTGACCATCCTTTGTAGCGTCTTATGATTGGGGTTTTAAGGACTTTGTTTCCTTAGGTTTCTAATCTGACCATCTTCAACACGTTCTTAACAATTCAATTGTTCCTACTCCTTAGAGTTCGTGAGTTCCTAGGGTTATTTTCCTAGAGGGCCTAGTCTTCGTCCTTGCAATTTTTTAGCCCAAATTCCACCGTTTACACTACTAACCGATGGGTTAAAGATTTTTTGTACCTTTTTACGTTGTTTTCAGTTCTTGTTCATTAGGTTTACGATTTTTTTTTGTGAATTTTCTATTCACAACAACAGTAGCAGTAAGCAAAACAATAAAATAAAAAAAAGAAGAAGAAAGGAGAACAAAGTAGTAGATTGTTCAAGAATCTAATTCTTGTTTTCTTGGTGAGTTTTCTTCTGGTTGTTGAAATTGGTTTTCCCTTTATTTTGTTCTTGCTGCCCAACACTAATTTGAAAAAAAGGGAATCATAGTTGATTAAGAGTCTTTCTTTAGAGTCTCTTTGGTCAAGAGTCTTTTTTTAGAGTTCTCTTTGGTCAAGAGTCTTTCTTTAGAGTCCTCTTTAGTTAAAAGTCTATCTTTAGAGTCCTCTTTGGTCAAGAGTCTTTCTTTAGAGTCCTCTTTAGACTTTCTTTTCTTAGAGTTCTCTTTGGACTTTTTTTGTCATACTTTGTCACTAAGTTTTAAGAATTCTGAATTTTGAGATTGTCACCAATAAAATGGTTACTTCTTGAGATTAGTTGGATTCTTTGATTTTGTTAAGAGCACAAAGTAGAAAAGTGAGCAAAAAGGAGAGAACAATATGCAAAAACTAGGGAAAACTAAACAAAAGAGAGAAAAAAGTAAACAAACAAGAAAAAAAGTAAGTAAAAAAGAGGAAAAAGTAAGCAAAGAAAAGTGAAAAGTGAGCAAACAAGAGAGAAAAATAAAAAATGAGTGTAATTGTTGAAAAATGTGAGATTAGGAGTGCAATGATGGCAAGGAAAGAAGTACTTGTACTTCTGTACAATGATGTTTGTCTTTCTACTAACTATCTTAACTCATCTTTGCCTAGTGTTGTTATATCTCTATTGTAGGACTTTGAGGATCAACTTTTTTGAAGAGATTCCCTATGGATTACATCCTTTGCAAGGCATACAACATCAAATAGACTTCATATTTGAATATGCAATACCAAATCAACCTGCTTACAAAGTTAAGATTCGAGAACGAATCTTTTCGAAAAGGAGAAGAATAATGGAGATTGAGATACCAATCAAGTTTATGTTTACAAATATTCTAAAGATTCTTAAGATACTACAAATATTCTCAAGATCCTACTCCTGCACCGTGACCCCCGCTCACGCGTATGCACCGAACGACCATCTATCAAATATTTTACGTCCTATACGCATGCCAACCTATCCAAATTCAAATTTTGAAATATTTTCTCCCATTGTTTTGGCCTTTTCCTCACCTATAAAAGGACTCTCTTCCCCATTATAAAACACACAATTTTTTGACCTCTTTTTCTCTCTATATAAAGTTTTCTTTTTTTTTAGTTTTAAAGTTTTTCTCTTTTTGGGAAGAACTATTTATATTTTTATAGATTTTTAGTTTTTGATTCAATAAGCGGAAATGTAAATTTGTTTGGATGTTTTCTAGCAACATAATTAACATCAAATTACTATAAGGATTCTTTTAAGGTATAATTTTAATGGACTCTTTATAATTATCTTTTTCATGTTTTATTCGTATATGTTATATTTAATTTGTCTGTGATTATATTTAACATAACTGGCTATTTATAAATATGATATAATAATAATGTTGTTATGTTTGCGAAATATTAAATAGGTAAAAATCTCTATAAAATAAATTGATTTTTTATTCAAGATTTTATATTAAGGATGTTAAAGAGAAATATATTATTTTTCATTACAAACTTAAACCTAAAAATTAGATTTTAAGGTCTAATTATCTAGTCTAATTCAGAGTATTGCTATTTTATTTGTTGGTACAATCGCCCGACAGTTATAGTTAAGCTCTATTTTAAAAGTTTTTTACAGGAACTATTATTCAAAAATGTATTGACGACACATTTTTAGTAATGGTTTTAAAATTTGAAAGTTAGTACACAAATAATTAAAATCTTAGGTTTAATTTAGACACTTTAAGGTGGTGTTTGGTTCACAGAATTAAATCGAAATCGAAATCGTAATCGGAATGGAATGGAAACAATTTTATTTGTTTAACCATTGAAATAAAAGAAGGAATCAATATTATAGTGTTTGGTTTACAATTGGAATGGAGTGGAAAATACTTTATATTATCTTAATACCCATATATTTAGTAAAGTTTAAATAATATCATTTAATTATTAATTTTTCGTCGGATAAAATACATTATTGAAATCATTATTTTTCTAAATAGTGTTTAGGGTTTTGAGGTTTGAGATTTGGGATTTAGGATTTGGGGTTTAGGGTGTAGGATTATATTTATTGTTTAAGGTTTAGGGTTAAAATTACTATTTTTCCAAATAGGGTTTAGGATTTTAGGATTTAGGATTTGAGATTTAGGGTTTAGGGTTTATGGTTTTAGGATCTGGGATTTGAGATTTGGGATTTAAGGTTTAGGATTTAGGGTTATATTTGTGAGTTAAGGTTTATGATTAAAATTATTATTTTTCTAAATATGATTTAGAGTTTTGAGATTTAGGATTTAGGATTTAGGGTTAAAATTATTATTTTTCTAAATACGGTTTAGGGATTTGGGATTTGAGATTTAGGGTTTAGGGTTTAAGGTTTTGGGGTTTAAGGTTTGGGATTTAGGATTTAGGGTTTTGGGATTTAGGTTTAGAGTTTTGGGATTTAGGATTAAGGTTATATTTGGAGTTAGGGTAAAATTGGAAAAAAAATTGAGATGAGAATGGAATCATGATTTCTTAAGGGAGGATAAAGAATTTTGATTCCTGTTTTTTTAGAATCAATAGAGAAGGAATGAGAATTTCATTTCATTCTCATTTTCCAACCCAACAAAACATTGCATAAATAAAGTTTAAAATATCTAATCTCACTAAATGTGGCATTTAAATGGTTCATTTTCAATCTCTTATAAAAAAAGAATTAATTTAATTAACCTAATTAATTATCGTCCCCACCTATAGGTGTTAATTGATTTTTTTAATTAACAAAAAATATCTAACCCTACTAAAGATGATATTCATATAAAAAAAAGAGAATTAATAAATATCAATTTATATCTTTAATAACCTAAATAATATGAGTAAACATATTTAACTTAATTATTATATCCTTAAATACTCTACTATTATGAATGATAAAAATTTGCATGATTGTTTATTGAATCCATATCTATGTTTATTTTTTTATGTTATTAGATTAGGAAACAAACAAACCAAAATATCGTGATAGAATGTTTATGATTTAATTTCATTTTTAAGATTTTAAATAATAAGTTAAAAACCACATATATTGTTTCCTGATATAGATCTTGGGAGTATACTTATCATTTTCTATAAAATGATTCGTGCACTTGCGAGAGTTTTAAAAATATAAAAACAAATTATCCGCAAGATCGGCATTGTATTATCAGTCTTGTGCTCATCAAGTTTTTGAAGCAAGACGCATCGTCATTGTGCTAAGGATTACTTAGCCACATGTAATTAATTTTGGTAGTATTGTGTGGTTCTTCTAAATAAGGCTTCACACGATGCCCATTAACTTTTAATGTTGTTTGTGTCTTGGAATCCAATAATTCTACTACTCCATGAGTAAATACTTCGATTATTTTGAATGGTTTATCCCATCTTGATCTTAGTTTTCCTAGAAAAAATCTCAAATGAGAGTTAAATAAAAGAACCTTCATTTCAGGGTGAAAAGTCTTAGGAATCAGCCTCTTTTCATGATAGTGCTTAGTACACTTTTGTACAATTTGGCATTCTCATAGGTTTTGTTCCTAATTTCTTCCAACTCATTAAGATGGAGTAACTATTTTTCTCTTACTTTATCTCAGTCCATGTTTAACTCTTTAATTGCCCAATAAGCCTTATATTCGAGTTCAACAAGAAGGTGGAATACTTTTCCAAATATTAACCGTAAGGGATCATCCCAATGGGTGTTTTGTAAGCTGTGCAGTATGCCTATAAGGCATTATTCAACTTAAATGCCCAATCCTTCCTTGAAGGACGCACAGTGTGTTCCAAGATTTCCTTTATTTGCCTATTACTTACCTCAACTAAACTAGAAGTTTAAGGATGATACAGAGTAGCAAATCTAAATGCCATGTTATACTTTTTCTGTACTCCATCAAAGATTTTATTACAAAAATGGCTACCTTCATCACTTATCATAGCTCTAGGCATTTTGAACCTGCTAAATATGGAATCCTTCAAAAAATTTACAACAACATTAGTATCATTGGTTTTAGTGGGGATAACTTCTACCCACATGGATACATAATCCACAACAACCAAAATATATTGAAAACCATTGTATGGGGAAAAAAGACCCATAAAGTCAATCCATCATACATCAAAGAGTTCAAAAACTAAATTAGATGTCAAAGGCATTTCATCTCTTTTGCTTATGTTTCTTTTTCCTTGACATCTATCACATTGTGCATAAAACATATGAGCATCTTTAAAAAAAGTGGGCCAAAAAAATCCAGACTTTAATATCTTACAGGTTGTCTTTTTGCCACCAAAATGGCCCCACAATGAAGTTCATGACAAAAAGTCAGAATGCTCTTATGTTCTTCTTTAGGCACACATCTCCAGATGACTTGATCTTGACCAATCTTGTATAAATAAGGATCATCCCAGAAATAGTCCTTGATAGTTTTAAAGAACCTTTTCTTGTCCTAATATAAAGTGTTAGGTCTTAAAACACCAGTGGCAAGATAGTTTACAATATCAAAATATCATGGGTCGGACCTATTGAAAATAACTATTTATCAGGAAAGGTTTTAACTATATCTTCATTACTCTCACCTTTAAGAGAATTGAAGTCAGAAATTAGCCTAGAAAAGTGGTGAGCTACTAAGTTTTCACTACCTTTCTTATCCTTGATTTCTAGATCAAATTCTTATAAGAGTAAGACCCACCTGATTAATCTTGGTTTTGCATTCGGTTTACTTAATATGTATCTTAAAGTAGCATGATCAGAATGCACAATCACTTTAGATCCTACTAAATTAAGACCTGAATTTGTCTAAAGAAAACACTATAGCCAAGACTTATCCATTCTCTATCCAAAGACTGCTCCAATAGCATATGCATAATCATCTAGGTGTCATTTAATGTTTTGCTAGCATAGTACATGACATGCAAACACTTATCCACTCTCTATCCTAAGACTGCTCCAATAGCATAATCAGAAGCGTCACACATTATTTCAAAGGGTAAAGACCAGTTTTGTGCCATAATAATAGGGGCAGATGTTAGTTTCTTTTTCAAAGTATTAAAGGAAATAAGGTAGTCATCGTTGAAATCAAAATAAACATCTTTTGATAACATGTTACATAAGGGACGACTTATTTTAGAGAAATCTTTAATAAATTGTCTGTAAAATCATGCATGTCCTAAGAAGCTTTTTATCCCCTTAATAGATATAGAGGGAGGTAATTTGGAAATTAGTTCAACTTTTTCCTTATCAACTTCAATGCCTTTGTTTGAAATGATATGTCCTAACATTAATGAATTTCTAACTAAGGGTTAAATTGCATTCAATGCATCTTTCTAAACCTTAATGAGTTTCCACCATGTCCGAGAAGATAGACATCATACATCTTTAGAACGTGGCAGGGACATTGCATAACCCTAATGGCATTCTTTGAAAAGCAAATGTCCCAAAAGAACATGTAAATGTGGTCATTTCTTGATCTTTTTGTGCTATAGTACTTGATAATATCCGAATAATCCATCTAAAAAATAGTAAAATTCATGCCCAACTAATCTTTCCAACATTTGATCAATGATTGGAAAAAGAAAGTGATCCTTTTTAGTATATAAATTCAGTTTCCTAAAATCTATACATATCCTCCATCTAGTGATTATTCTAGTGGGCACTAATTCACTTTTGCCATTTTTAACAACTATTATCCCAGATTTCTTAAGTACCATATGTACTAGACTAACCCACTTACTATCGGCAATAGGGTAGATAATTCCTTCTTCTAACAATTTAAGAATTTCTTTCTTAACTACATCTTGCATGTTTGGGTTTAGTCTTCTTTGGGCCTCTCGTACGGGTTTAGCACCATCCTCCAAGTTGATATTATGCACACATATGGTAGGACTAATGCCTTTTATATCTCCGATACTCCAACCTATGACTTTCTTAAACTTTTTAAACACTTTTATAAGTTCCTTTTCTTGGGTTTTGGTCAATGTTGAAGAAATTATTACTGGATAAGTTTCTCCTTTTCCCAAAAACACATATTTTAAGTGCTTAGGTAAGTCTTTAAGTTCAAGTTCAGGTGGATTGACCTCTTTACTAGATGGAGAACTGGGTAGATTTAAGAGTGTACTAGATTTTGTCATTAGTTCATCACTATCTAGTTGTTTAAGGCACCCCTTAGTTTCCTCAACTAAATCTTCTTCGACCTCTTCAAGTGTAAGAACAATTTCAAGCTTGTCTTCTATTCTGGTTCGGGAAAAGGTGTTTTGGACAAGATTATCCAAAGGGTCAACATCAAATATTTCATCAATGGAAGAAATATAAGGAAAAGGTGAAGATTCAAAAGCTTTAAAATGAACAGTCTCTCTTAAGACTGTCATTGTCAAATTTCCATCTTGGACATCAATAATAGTCTTAGTAGTTTCCATGAATGGTCTACCAAGCAGTATTGTGTACTCTCTGTCCAAGGTTGGATTTTCTTACATATCAAGAACCACAAAGTCAACAGGTATTATCAGTTTATCTATTTGTACTAGCACATCCTCAATTATTCCTTTTTGATACTTAAGAGATCTATCTGCAAGTTGAAGGGACATAGTTATGGGTTTTAAATCTCCTAAATCAAGATGTAAGAATATAGAGTAGAGCATCAAGTTTAATTATACTAGCACCTAAATCAAGCATTGCTTTAACAACCTTCTTATTCCCTATAGTTATGTTTACGATAAAACTTCCAAGGTCTTTCTCCTTAAGTTCATATCTTCTTGCTCATTAAGTTCATATCTCCTTTTATTAGTGTTCAACTCTTTGAAAAACTTAGCATAGAAGGGCACATACTTCTAATAATTGTAAATTGATATTTACTTTAGAAAGCATATTAAAAAGATCATAGAATTACTTATCTTGTTTGGATTCTTTCAGCCGGTGTGGAAAAGGTACTTACAATTGGTGTG
The DNA here is from genome assembly GCA_030763125.1 of Hippophae gyantsensis. Classification (NCBI taxonomy): domain Eukaryota; kingdom Viridiplantae; phylum Streptophyta; class Magnoliopsida; order Rosales; family Elaeagnaceae; genus Hippophae; species Hippophae gyantsensis. The sequence goes on along the minus strand of CM061029.1, from coordinate 17,698,006 downwards.
GTTCTATTATCTTTTGAATTTTGGGGATGTTAGATGACTCCCCAATGAGTTTTTCTGAAGGTTCGTCAAGTTTAGCACTTGTCTCTCCTTTTTATGAGACTAGAATTTTACCTTTTTTGTTACTTGAACTACAAGGTAGATCTTTAGAGATTTCAGGTAAATTAGTATTGACTACCTTACTACTTCGAAAGGTTCTTACATCCTTTGGTTGTTCAAGTTAGTTGGGAAACTTTCTTGGTTCTTGCCTTTGCATTTGTTTTGCTGGTTACCCAACTTTAGTTTCAATCCTTTTAATTAAAGCCTCTATAGTGCTCAACCTTTGATTATTCATCAATTGATTGTCATGACTAACTTGAATAAATCATTCAAGCTATCCCCTAAGGTTGGCTTAAAAGATTGATTTGGTGGATAAATGAGGTTTTTATATGGCCTTAGTGTTTTACATTGGGTGTAGGCTTGGTAATTGTTTGGTGTCCAATGATGGTTAGGATGATTATTGGTGTTTGGATGATACCTTTGAAAGGAATTGACTTCCTTTATGGCATCCACACTAGAATAACAATTATATGAACAATTACAAGCATCATACCCAATTGAAAAACGCATTTCACACATCTCTTGATTTGGCATTTGGTGGGTAGTGAGAAGTTACACTTGCTTAGTCAATTCAACAAGTTGTAAGGTCATTTCATTACTGGAGCCAACTTCATTGACTCCTGCTCTCCTTCTTCTAGTATTTCTTTATTGTGAATTAAAACTCAACAGCTCATAAAGACTATAGGTTTCCTCTGTGGTCTTTTCTCTCACAGCTCCTCTAGCAGCATTATCAACCATATATTGACTCTACAGTGTCAATCTATCATAAAGCTTTTGCTTTGCCTTCTTATATTCTTGATTAAATACTTGAATTTGACTTATCAAAGGGAGTGATAATCTTTTATGGTGTCTCAAGATTGGAGTTTTAAGGACTTTGTTTCCTTAGGTTTCTAATCTGATCATCTTCAATACATTCTTAGCAATTCAATCGTTCATATTCATTTGAGTTCATGGGTTCCTAGGGTTATTTTCAAGAGGGTTCGCATCATTATACCTATCAAAGAGCGGGGGTCTAACAAATGACTCAACTTTTTTCATTTGGTCTATAAGTACATGTGTGTGTTCCCACTAATCCAAATCTCTAAGGGTGTCTAGTGTAGGTTTTGATACCAATTGGAATTCTAAAACATACCAAATAGACCTAGAAGGAGTGAATATATTATTTTTAACTTTATCAAATTATATTTTTGTAACCTTATCATAGAAACCAAACATACAATCGCATGTAAACAATAAAGTGTGAAAATTAAAAATAACACATAAAGTTTTTATGTGGAAATAACTTAGGTCAAAATCATGATCTAAGAGGAAAACCACTAGCTCACCAGAGTACCTAATCTATCAACTATGAGAAATGAATGATTAAGTATAAACTCGATCTTATACTACTATTCATAAGATAATGTCCCAATGTATTTTACTTACGAGCTTATGTTATATTTTCACAATCTCTAAAACTAGCGTGATTGATTATGACCAACATTCTGATTTGCTCCTTACAAATTAAGCACGTTTACGAACTAACCTGCAAATAGATCTAGCATAAAAATACAAGTGTTTGTGTGCATGTGTTCTAGATGAATTTTAATAAGAAATAAATCCTATCAATAGTTTAAAACATAGACCAAAAAGCATAAAACTAAGATTTCTAGGATATAATAAAGCATAAATCTAGGTTTGATTTGGGAATCAAATATTAATTAAAAATACCTAAAATTGAATCTATCTAGAATAGATTCAGAGTGATAAAGTACAGAGAAGAAAACAATGGTCTCAAAATTTTATATTCTATATATTCTTAAAGTGAGACAATTTTTGTGTATATATAGAATTTTGATACACTAATCCTAAAGCTTAATGGAAAAGATAGGTTTTAAAGTACTTAATTAAAACAAGGATATTAAGTAATTTCATATAGGGGAAATTTAAAAAAGGAGTTTTAAAACACTTTAACTGCTCGCTCGATCAATCGATCAAGTTGCATTAAGAATTTTGACCCAAGAGTACTCGATTAAAGTCATTCAAAGTCTGGTTAATCGAGTAAACTCAAAAACAACCCTAGAAGGATTTAATAGAAGTCAATCGAAGCCCAATCAATAGATTACCTTAGTCTATCATAAAAAGTAATTCTAAGGTTGTAAAAGTCTGCTAGTAAATGCATGAATGTAACATCATGTGTGATAGTTATGAAAGATATACTTGAAATCATACTATTCGAAACTCAAACATTTATTTGGCTTAACTTGAAGGACTTCATTAACGAGCCTAAAATCTAGTTTACAAATAAACATTTTCTTTACGCAAATAGCTAACACTTATAGACATATAAATCCCTTAGTTTTTGCAAATCAAACTCTTTGATCTAGTAATTTTTAATTAATACCCTAGAAGTTTTATTTGATTCGCAAAGTAGAATCTTATAAGTTCATTTGGTGGTTTGATAGACATTAAATTTTAAAATACACATTCAGTTGTGTCGATATCGGTGGAAATAGAAAGCTCTCGACAAGAAGAGTTTAGATGTAATCAATCTGCTTAGATATGAGTCTGGAGATGAAAGAATAGATGGTGGCAAAATTTTTCCCACCATTGTTTCATTATTTGAAGATTTGCATGTAAGTAAAGTAACCACCATTAAATTTTATCATCAAAAACTTTTCAAAGTTATTAATATCGTCTTTATTAGAGATGTATTTTAAAATTTAACATTAGTTAAACCATCAAATAAATTTCTAGAGTCGTATTTTACTAACCTAATGGATTTTAGTGTAATATTTTACAAATTGTAAAATAAATTTTTAGGGTTATACTTTACTAATATAGTAATAAACTTAATAAACTTATAAAATACTAGTAAAAATTTAATGAATTAAAATGTCAAATCTATTTAATATATTCAAGTTGTTAGATGTTTTTTCTTTTCATCTTATTAGTATTTTAAATTATTCTTATATAAATCAATGGAAATCTGGATAATAGATTTTACATGTAATTTAGAATTGAACTTTTCATTCAAATTATTTAGTATTTTAAATTTGTGATTTAGTTTGTTCCCATTAGATTTTAGTTTTAATTAAAATATTAAATTTTAAATAATTATCTTGGAATGTAGATCAAAATGCATCTTGTTATAAAAATTGTTTCAAAAATAGGATTATGATTGTATGGTTGGATTAATGTTTCTTATTGATACAATTTATTTATAAGTTTTCTCATAAATCTCTTTCCACAATATAAGAGTATTTGTTTTAAAGGGTTAAAAATATGTAAAACATCATTTTAAGTTGTGTCTTTTTATTAAAAAATGGGTTTATAGTAGATTCATGAATGATAATAATAAATTATTAAAATATTAATTTTATATAAATTATTATTTTTATCTATTTTAGCTGGAATTTTATTAACTGACTATAAAAATAACTTATGATAATATGTCACACTTGTTAAGTGATATTTTTAATAAAAGAAACTATATATGGAATTTAATACAAGTACCCTGAGTCTAAATGCGTCGAGCAAGCTCGTCATCACCACGGGGTTTGACGCCTCAATCCTTGCGTAGTCATCTAGGCCAAGCAAAATCCTGTTGCTTCCCTACCTCTTCGACGTCGACCACCTGTCAACTTTGGCAAGAACAAAACCCTAGCAATCCATTGAAGAGATATGGTCAGTTCATACGGACCAGTCCAATTCAAAAGCATTCCAACAGACCCTGTTCAACCATTTTAAACCCGATTCTCTTTTGGCCAAGTCAGTTTCGAGCTCTCTGAACGCTGCTGAATTTGTTCTACTCGGGACATTAGGTTTGCTCATCCCCCATTAAATTTGTGTTAATGGTTTAAAATTGCTAGGTTTTTCAAGTTTTGTGCATTTGGAGCCATTTCATTTGATTTATTTATGAGAATTTACATCTTTAATGCTTAACCTAATCTTAGAAACAAACAAAAAGGCAAAAAAAAAAAAAAAACCTTAAGGCTTTCTATATTTTCCCTCCCAGATTTTAACTACTTGCATGATCCATCAAAGTTAGATTTACAAGTTTGTTGTGCACGTTACGAAAAGTGAGCATTACTTCAATTATTTTTGTTCTTAATGCATTTGACTACTTCCTGCTGTTCAATAACATCCTTACTTCAATTCACTATGACCAAAACACTAATCAAACCCAATCTCCCCTTTCTAAGGGCATGGATGATATAAAAGACAAATGGTTGATAATAAAATTGAGTTTGCATAGATGTTTGAAAAATTTAAGGAGGATATGATGGAACAAATAGCTAGACCTTTGAGAAATAATGGTCAAAATAAGGTCGACCTGGGAAAGAGTCCGTTGTTGGCCAAATAGATGATCAATCCACTATTGGTGTTGGTAGCTCTAATGCTGTAGGCATTGGCCCTACTTGAATTTTTCCTATCCCTCACCTTGTTAAGGTGAGCCTCGTTGAAATCTCGATTTGTCTCCAAATTGCACCCTAGAAGAAACTTTGCTTTTGGTGACAATCTTATAAAAATGATGTCTTTGTTGACCTAGCTAGGCACCAAACTCCTCAAATAATAGGAACCCTAGGCATCGACCCTAGGAGGCATAACATTGATGTCCCCAAATTTAATAGGAGATTGGACCCCATATGATTCTTAGTTGTCAGTTAGAAAATGAATGATAACTCTTTTACAAGAGTCAAGGTGAAAAGAGAAATTTATATTAAAATGATAAAATTAAAGAAAGTTGATGATAAATTATTATTGAAGACAAAAAATAGAGTAAATAATTGAGAAACTGAAATGATTCACTAGACTAATGTTACGTCCCGTTCAAATTGTCCCTTAAAATCCAAAGAAATGATGCTTGCCTAAAGGATCTAGACTTTTCTACTTGAGAAAGTTCTAGAGTAACCTAGAGATGTCTAGAAGGAGCTAGAGTTGGATGGACTCAACTCAAGCCTTGAAGACTCTAGAATGTTCTAGAACGTACTGGATGATTCATGAAGGATGTAAAAGTCTCTAAAAGCTTACGGAATATCCTAGAACTTGCATGAAGGAACTAGACAATCCTAGAAGACGCTAGAGTTGGCTAGAAGGTCCTAGAACCTTGTGGCATGTTGTAAATAAAACTAGAACAATCTTGTACATTCTAGACTTAGAAGGATCTAGAAAGTTGTGGCATAGCCTTAAGCTTGGAGTCACACTATAAATAGACCTATTGGTCTTCATTTGTATTCATCTTGGGAAATCCTACGGAAATTGTAAGATAACTTCTCTAAGAGCAATACAAGACATTCCTTACAAACTCTCTCTTGTTCTTGCTTTGTTCTTGAATCCTCTCAATCTCTAAGTCTCTTTCTATTCTCTTCGGAGAGTTTCGTTCGGATGAAAGACAAATTTAGTGCAACAGATCGTGCTAAGTGCCGCACGATCGCTACTTGAAATTTAGGGTCGTGACACTAAGCACTAAAAACCTTTCATGAATAAGAATAAAATAATAACTATAAATTTATAAATTATCCATAAATATTTTTTTAAATGAATAATGTATGATTTAAAATAACAAGTAAATAAAAAATTGAATATTAAAGGAATTACACTATTCGTTGTAGGAAGATGAACTACGATGTAGTTGTTAACAAAAATAATTATTTAAATATTTATTGTTGTATTTTTTTGTAAAAAAATAAATTATTTTAAAAATACAAATTTTATTTCTTGAAAATTTGACCTAAAATTATGAAATGGACTTCTCTTTTAGAAAAAGCAACGGAACAGATTTATACTGGCATACCAAATAATTGTCAGAAATAAGTCAAGAATGTTGTATGAAATTGACTGAATGTTGTATGAAATTGACTGAATGATTTGGTCTTATGATTTCTTTCTATTTATAGACTTTACAAAATACAACAAACCTACAAAATACAACAAAACTGTCTATGGACAGCCGTGGACAACTGTTTATGGATAGTCATGGATTGCTATCTATGGACAGCTATGGACAACAGTTTATGGACAATTATTTATAGTTAAAAAGACTGTAGACAAGAGCTCTGTACACAACTAAATGAATATAGACAATAAATTATAGCAAAACTGTTATGAATAGCTAAGCTGTCAATGGAACACAGCAAAGCTGTTATGGACAGTTAAGCTGTCCATTGACAGCCCCCCTCAAATTGATGCGGGTTGATCAATAAGCATTAATTTGCGACTTAGAAAGCAATGTCGATGACGAGTGAGAGACTTGGTGAAGATATCAACAATTTGTAGTTCAGTAGAAACATGTGGAAGAGTGACAACACGAGCTTCAAAGGCTTCACGGATAGAGTGACAGCTGACTTCAATATGCTTTGTGCGCTCATGATAGACAGGATTGACCGTAATCTGAATAGTACTTGTATTATCGGCATGTAAAGGTGTAGGATCGGTCTCAGAGAAGTCTAACTTAACTAGCAAACCTCGAAGCCAAATAATTTTGGAACAAGCAAGAGACATTGCTCGATACTCAGATTCTGTAGAAGACTTAGAAACTCTGTCTTGCTTCTTACTTTTCCAGGAGATCAATGCATCACCTAAGAACATGCACCAACCAGTGATGGAGCGACGTGTATCAGCACAACCACCCAATCAGCATCGCTATAAGCAACAAAACGAAGATAATTGCTTGAAGGAAAGAATAAGCCACGGGCAAAAGTGTCCTGAACATAGCGTATGATCTGACGGACAGTAGTCAGATGAAGATGACGAGGAGCTTGAAGAAATTGGCTGACTTGTTGTACAGTAAAAGAAATATCTGGTCTAGTGATGGTGAGATAGACAAGGCTACTCACCAATTTTCGATATAAGCTGGGATCAACAAGTAAGTCACCTTTCTCTTTGCGAAGCTTGACATTTAATTCCATGGGAGTATCAACAGAGGTAGCTTCCTGCAGTTCAGCTGTAGTCACCAAATCACTAGCATATTTGTGTTGATTGAGGGAAATACTAGAGGGGCTACGATGCACCTCAAGACCAAGAAAATATGTAAGAGACCCAAGATCCTTCATATGAAAGGATTGTGAGAGATGGGTCTTGAGCTGGACAAGTAAAGTAGAATCAGAACCAGTGATCACAATATCAACATAAACCAAAAGGACAACAATACCCATGTCTGATTTTCGAAGAAACAATGAATTGTCATACTTGCTCTACGTGAAGGAAAATTGTAATAAAGTGGTTCGAAATTTTTCAAACCACGTCCGTGGAGCTTGTTTAAGACCATAAAGAGAGCGACGAAGTTTACACACATTGGATGTCGGAGAGGAAAACAACCCTAGAGATGGCTTCATATAAATACATTCTTTAAGATCTCTGTGAAGGAAAGCATTTTTAACATCCATCTGATGTAGTGGCCAATCATTGGAAGCAACAAGAGTTAGAATCATTTGAATAGTAGTCATTTTAGCAACAGGAGCAAAGATCTCCTCATAATTAACACCATATTCCTGTTTGTTCCTAAGGACAACAATTCGAGCTTTATAACGATCTAAACTTCCATCAGAGCGAACCTTGACTGAGTAAACCCATTTGCAACCCAAAGGAACTATAGTAGAAGGACAAGACTCAATGTCCTAGGTGTGATTGGCCTCAAGAGCAGTAATTTCTTCCTGTATAGCTTGGCACCAACAATCATGCTTGACAACATGTGAGTAGTATGTGAGAATATCAAAATTGGATAATGCAATAGTAAGAGCTGAAATAAAATTACCAGAAGAAAAATCATACTTATTAGGGGGTACAAACACTCGAGAAGAGCGACGTACCAGAGGCTCTAGAGGTGTTGCAATTGACTGACTTTGGTGTATGTTAGGATCAGATATTGGGTGAGTCACCGGAAGAGACTGTGGGCGAGATTGTCTTGTATACACCATTCTTGGTTTGAAGCGAGAATTGTTTTGAGGAAGAGCTAAGAACTGGTGCTCAAAGGAGGGAAGGACTACAGTAGAAGAAGAGGGCATAGAAGATAGGAAAAAATGTTGATTTTCAAAGAAAATAACATTCTTAGAAATGCATGTACGATGTAACGTCAGATCATAGCAAACAAATCCCTTTTGACACACATTATATCCTAAAAGTGTACATGTAACAAATTGAGCAGATAATTTATTTCGCTTATGAGGTGGTAAATGAACAAAACATACACAACCAAAGATACGAAGATTATCATAATTAGGTTGCTTAGTAAACAAACGAAAATAGGGAGATTCCGTGTGCAAAACTTGGGAAGATAAACGATTAATTAAGTGAGTAGCAGTCTTTAGAGCCTCAATCCAGAACATGGATGGAACAAAAGATTGTAACAAGAGAGTACGTACCATATCAAGAAGATGACGATTTTTGCGCTCAGCTACTCCATTTTGTTGAGGAGTAGCAGGACATGAACGTTGATGGATGATACCTTTAGAAGCCAAAAATACCTGAAACTCAGTGGACAAATACTCACCACTAGAATCTGTGCAAAATGTCTTAATATTTGTAGAAAATTGATTTTCAACATATGTTAAAAACTCGGTGAAAGTACGAAAAATCTCAGATTTAGAGCGAAGAAAATAAACCCAAGTGAATCTGTTATGATCATCAATGAAAGTTACATAGTATTTAAATTTTTCATGTGAAGTAATCGGGAAAGGTCCCCAAACATCACTGTGAATAAGATCAAAGCAGTGAGAAGCTCTACTAGCATGCAAAGGAAATAGAAGAGTTTTGCTTTTACCAAATTTACAAGAATCATACTCAAAAGGTAAAGAAGAACGTTCTTTATTACCAAGAAAGCCCGAGTTCAATATATGAGATAAAACTTGAGTATTTGGATGACCTAAACGACAATGCCACACCATACTTAGATTAGGAATATTATTACAAGCAAAAGAATCAATAGAAGGAATTGGATAAAGTGTTAGAATGGGTAAAAGTAATGAAAACAAACGTCCTACTTTAGGTTCCTTTGCGATTGGCTCCCCTGTTACCTGGTCCTGCACAACACAACCATCACCAGAAAAGTTAACAGCACAATTGTTATCAACTAATTGACCAACAAAAATGAGATTTGTAGAAAGTTAAGGAGTAAGAAACACATCAGTAAATGTAGAAGAAGCATTTCCAACAGCTTTGATTGACAAAGAACTGTCATTGGTAGTCTGAATAGTAGATTGGCCAACATAAAATCGAACATGAGACAAAGGTGTGGGAGTATTCATCATATGATTAGAAGCCCATGAGTCTACATATCAAAGTGTAGTAGAATTTTTACCTTGAAATCCCATTGTAGATAATGCCAAAATTAGCATCTGTTGCACTATTTCAGGAGTGCAGTAAGTTGCTGCAGAAGGTTGAAGATTAGGAGAAGCACTTAAGGAAGACACATGTGCTACAGTAGGTGCTACTGGAAGAAACAACAATAGAATTGTGAAATGCTTGGACTTGACGATTCTGGGGATGAATACGACATTCTTTGATAATATGACCCTTTTTCTTGTAATAAGAACAACATTTTTTTAGGACAATTGACAACAATATGCCCATATTCTTTGCAGCAGAAACATTGTAGATTTTTAGAAGGCATAGATGATCTATGCCCTTGGGTTGCATAAGCTATAGTTACTGTCGTGAAATTACCATAAGATTGTTCCAGAATAGCTCGAGTACTTAGATGTTGTTCTTTGCGAAGTAACTCACCAAAACAAATATCCAGAGAAGGAGTAGGAGATTTGTTCAATAGAGAAGAGCGAACTGATTCATATTCCGGATGTAATTTCATAAGAAATTGATCACACCGACTAGTCTTGTGAAGATTTTGAATAGTTAATATAGCAACAATAGGAACATTTGCTGTAACTAAATTAGCATATTCATGCCAAAGAGTCAAAAATGTTGAGTAATAATCCTGGATGGAAAGATTACTATGTTGGAACATGGCAATCGCATGTTCCAACTGAAAGCGACGAGCATCATTGTCTTGGTGATAAACTTTCTTCAAATAATTCCACATGAATTGAGTAGAGCAATGAGCCATCAAGTTAGTGACGATATGTGGTTCCACCAAACTAAGAAGCCAAGACATGATTCGAGCATCAAGCACAGCCCAAGAAGGAGAAGATATGACTTTCTTAGAATTGGTAGTGTTAGATGTTGGTATAACATATGTGCCATCAATATGGCTTCAAAGGTCTTTTCCCTTGAGGAAAAGTTCAAACTGGAAAACCCAGGTAGAGTAATTTTTTCCCGTAAACTTAACACAGATTGATGCAGTGTCCATTGCAAGTAAATGAAATCCGAGAAATATTCAAAAAAATTAAAGAAACCAAGATAAGGACCTTAAACAGAGATTGTCGAAGAACATTTGTTTGGCAAAAAAACGCTAGAAAATATCAATGAAGATTTTCTCAAAAATATAATGTTGAAATTAAAGAAACTGAGAAAATGATTTTAAACAGAGATTGTCGAAGAACACTTGTTTAGCAGAAAACGTTAAAAAATATAAATGAAGATTTTCTCAAAAATAGAAAATCGATTTTTTTTTTCTCAAAGAAGCTCTGATACCATGTTAGAAATAAGTAAAGAATGTTGTATGAAAATGACCGAATAATTTGGTCTTATGATTTCTTTCTATTTATAAATATTATAAAATACAACAAAGCTATCTATAGACAGTTGTTGACAGCTGTTTATGGATAGTTTGTGACATCCATGGATTGTTGTCTGTGGACAGTTGTTTATGAACAATTATTTACAGTTAAAAAGATTATGGACAGTAGTTGTGTACAATTAAATGAATATGAACAATAAATTACAGCAAAACTGTTATGGACAGCTAAGCTGTCCAATGACAAATAATTATGGGTTTAAAGTGCATATTATAGATAGTGGACTCTTACTCTCCTTTATTCTTTAAATGAAAATTACATTGGGATAATAAATTATTCTTGTTAGGCGTTATCCATTTTTATTGGTTGGAAGAGTTATAATTGAAAACAATTGTTTTTTATTTGTCATCAGGATACGAGTATTGTCTATTATGAATTCTCACTAGCTATAGTAGTCAATTCTTGTTATTGTATTAGAATATATTTTGATGTAATATTTCTTGCTTTTTCTTTAAAACTCATCACTAAGCTCATTTTGTTTTATGCTCCTTTATAGAAATGGCTGGAGGGTCTCTTAATGAGGGAACTGGGCGATGCTTACCACAATGGATGCTGGGTGTATCTATTGCTGAACAAGTGAAACAAGTGAAGCCTGACCATGTGAAGGAGAGAGACAAGCACCAAGAAGTAGTGCTCGTGTCTGAAGGGACCCAGTCTGAAACAAAAGCTATGACAAGACGTCCTAGAAAAGGGAGGGTGCTTCATAAAGAGGAAAAGTTGCTGGATGATCCACAGTTACCTATAAAATGTGAGACAAAAATACGGAAAAGAAAGTCAAAACAAGAAGATACTGGTGCTGATAGTAAAATCCCTGAAAGTGTTCCAGAGAAAAATTATAATGTCATCAGCAAAACAAATCGGCAATCTGTTTCATGGAAAGGAAAAAAGGCAGCTGATTGCAGCTTAGGAAGTAATGAGGAATTGGAACTTCAGCCTCTGAGCGATGATCTTGTGGAACTGACAGTGGAAGATATGATCTTTATAGCGGAGGAGGTGATTTGCTTTATTCCTATTATTTAGAAAATAATGGATTTAGCATCTTATAACATGAAAATCAGGTTCACAACATCACTTCATGGTTGGGATTGATCTAGTGGTGTCAAATGAGCATCTCACCCAACTTAGCTCATTTAAATTCGATTCAATGAGTTGATGAGTTGAAGGGCCCAACTCACCTAACTCATAATCACCTTGTGAGTTCATTTAGTTCATATAACAAACTGTATAGGTTAATAATAGTATTTTTATAATTATTAATTTATTATAATGTCATAGAAAAATGCAATTAAAATATTACAAAATGTATTTTTTTCTTATATTACAAAAAATATAATATTTATACTAATATTTTTTTTTGAACAAAATTATAAATATTTGTTATTTTTGTTTTATTTTTTTGTAAGTGTAAATAATTCAATTCAGTATAACTTATTTAAAAGTAAGTTAAGTTAAACTTGATTCACATGAAATATAGATGTATTGAGATAAGCTATAACTTATTCAAACGAGCTATGATAACTCAACTCATTTAGCTTTTGACACCACTAGTTGGATCTTTGCATCCTTGAGTTGCCATCAATAAGTGGTAGAAATAAATCTGATATCCTTTGTAGTTTATACTGACTAAAGTTGCTATAACTACGTGCAGCATGTGAGAGCTGATGAGGATGTGGAGCACAAAGAAGTATCAAATCGACAACATGAATCAAAGAGCAGACCTCCCTCCACAAGCACTTCTAGAAATACATTAGAGGATTTTGATGATTGCAACCATATCCAGATCTTATCAAATCATAATGTAAGCATTTCTTTCAATTCACAGAGTGGTTTGATGAGTGAAAAATTGATTGTTGCTGGTGATGGGAATGGGGATCCTGCCCATGTCATGCTTGATCTGTTTTTGGGTCGGTTGCTGAGGAAACCCTCAGTGGATGAGAAGACACGTGAATTCAACAAAGAGGATAGTTCTTTTGCCCGTGAATTGGATATTCAAAGTCAGAACAAAATTGTAGGAGAATTGATAGTTCCACTAACAAAGAAGAAGAGCAGTCTGAAAGACAAGGTAGCAACGCTTCTTGAGTGAATAAGATATTCAAATGTATTGACAATATCACAAACCTGCACTATGCAATGAACTGCAAAAATGAAAATATTACTTGGTGATGAGGCCTGGTGTACCAACAAAGCACTTTAACCTGGCTCATCTCATCCAAATGATGCTTGAGTATGCGTCTATCATGAACCTTGGTTGTGTATGCATGTATGTACCCACACACATGTACGATCACCTATTCCTACCAGCAGATGCATTCCTCCTCTGGTGCATTATCTTTGGCTGGCTTTTCAGATCACATTTTTCTTCCATGTCTAAGCACGGATCGCCATTGTCTTTAACTCGTTTACGATTTTTCCAGCTGGATTGGTTGTTGTCACCATTGATTTCAAGTGTGCGTTTGTGATGTTCTTTATGTTTTCTCCCTATACAGCTGGATTTAGAGTTTCTTAATAAAAAGTTAAATTATCTAGCTAGAGTTGTGAGGTGGAGCTTTAGCTTTAGCTCTGTAAGTTGTTTCCTCTCTTGATATTTCTCATAAATGACAATCTTGAACTTTTACTGTTGAATGAAGAGCTCCCCTAGTCTCTTTAGAGGTGACTTCCATGGAATCAGATGGTGGTGATGATGATCTAGATCGAGAGGCTTTATGAACTAATGTTTTTAAGGTTTAGTTGCTGTTTGTTGGTAGGATTGTAAGAATTCTGTTTGATATAGTGGTTTGATCTTTTGCATATGAAGTGCTCTATATTACGTAGAGCTTCAATAATTGGCTTTAATGGTTGAAATGTGCTGTCTACTATGAAACTGATAGAATTAAAGATTCAAAATCTGTTCTGGTTACAGCTTATATGCTTCTCTTGGCTAATGATAATTGCTTAGAATTGGAAATTTTTCAATATGTCATCACTTGACTGCAAATTGATTTGGTCCTTTGTGAAGGTTTGATATTGTAAGAGACAGTGAACATTTGACAGTTTCAGAAGCCTAGTTGTATAGCAGTATGGTGAGGTTTAGCTATGAAAAACCCATATTTATTGCTTGTGTGGGATGACTTTATGAAAGTAGAATCATTAGCGTATTTTTTTTACTTAATATTTACCTGTTTTATTCAATAAATAGTATTTTTATGGTTAAAAATATTAAAATATAAATTTTTTAGTCAAAATAGGTGAAAATATAATTTTTGAAAATTTTTATGAATTTTTAACGTAGAATCAATCAGAAGTTATCACGTGGTTTGTCACGCAAGTAGGGGAATTGATTGGGCAAGTCATGTAGACGTCATGCAAGCACGGAGAGCAAATCACGTTACATCGTTTGTGAGAAGGACGAAACGTATGTCATGTTTCAGCACGGTGTTCAATCTGAGTTTGGACTCGGTCAAACTGTGTTGCCACGTGTCGTTATACCATTGCTTTGCGAATCACGTTTTTGTGAATCATGTTGCGTCGTGTGGTGCTGATTCAACGAGCATTGATTCTGACCGCTCTCTGATTCGCCCAATGAATTTCTTGTGTCACGTGTCGCGCTGTGATTGACTAGCATTATCATTTTTGCTTGTTTTGATCGCAACCCTTGATTTTAAGTTGATCTGACGGTCCAGATCGCACCTGAGTAATATTTAAGTCCCAAATCACCCTATAAACCCTAAGCGGTTGTTATTAATATAATTTTGGTCAATTTTTGGAGTTAAAAAGAGAAAAATACAAAAAAATTCAAGAAATGACATAATTTTAGTGGAGTTTTAAGATGAGATAAATTCTACAATTCAAGATATTGATTGTATTTCTTCTTCTACTCTTTTCTTTATCAATTTTTATGTTTTTCTTTATTAAAAATATGAGTTTTATGAACACAATTATGTGTAATTAATTTATTTATTTAGGGATCGTATGAACCTAATTTTCACCATGTGATGATCTAATATTTTATTCTAATTATAAATTTAATTTAATTATATTATTTTATCTGATTTTTATGCTATTAATTATTTGATCAACAATTTATCTATTGAGGTGATTAAATAGATTTGAAAGAATTATTTAATTGTTTATTTTTATTAAATTACATGCATAGTTTCTAAGCAAAGATATATGATATTTATGTATGTGATCCATAATTGATGAATTTAATGAGTAATATGCAATTTAATTGATATGAGAGTGTGATTAAATTAATTACTATATGATGTGTAGTTTATTTGAGAGAAGAATATATGCTATGTTAGATTTAATTGATCATGTAATTAATTGATAATTATATTAGGAGATTTTAGCGATTCGTATGTTTAGAAAATTGGAGGATTAAATATTTTTAGATATTTTCTCATATATCTTTTTAGTTACCAACTCAGATATAATTAATTATTACTATTTTTTTAGTTATTTTAATTTTGTTTCCTTAAAATATAAAAACACATAAAAATAATTTTATTTATTTATTTATTTTTAATTTTAAAAATTAGTTTCTAATAAAATAATCTCCGTAGAAACGATTTTTTCTTATCATTATATTACTTGTTGCGATACATATATTTACATATTTATTACACACAATTTATATGACGATCAATGCCCAATACTACATGACATGTTGTTTGGTTTCTTTTGGTTTTGGTCGTAGTTTGCTTAGATCCTATGTTTTTGTTTACTTGTTGATGAGTATCAGTGTATAATCTAACTTTGCATGGAGACTTCTGTAAGTCCCTCCTACATTTAAGAGGAAGAAAAAACAAATGTTAGGTGCAACCACAATTGGTAGGTGCAACCACAATTGGTAGGTGCAACCACCAATGGTAGGTGCAACCATAAATGGTAGGTGTAACCACAAATGGTAGGTGTAACCACCAATGGTAGGTGCAACTAACATTGACATACAATTTTGCCTATAAATAGGCAATGTCTTTGCTTTAGAGATACATCAACACACCAAAACAAGAAGAGAAGCAAAGCAAAGCCAAAGGAACAATTTCCTTTGAAGAGTAATAGTGTTGTGTGTAAGAAAGTGAGAAAGAATATCTTAGAAAAATATTGGGATATTTTTCTAAAAGGAGAGTGACAAAATAGTGAGTTTGGGAAACACTTGTGTGACACTATTTTGGGTTTATCTCAATTTGTTGTATTGCCTCTCACTTTGTACCCATTAATTTATTAGTGGAAGAAATATTTTTCGGAGTTTGTCCCGTAGACTTAGCCCAAATTAAAGGGTGAACCACGTTAAATTTCCGGTGTCATTATTCTACTCTATTGAATTCATTTTATTTTTACCCGCTGTACCTAACAACTTTCATTTCTAATAAAGTCCACTCTTAATTAAATAGATTAACATAATCATAACAACTCTTTCTAGCATGTAATATGCCAAGGCATTTCTCTCATTTCAGTCGGAAGGGTATACTGCAGTGGAAAACTTCTCTTTTGATTTGGCATTCTCAATTTGGGAGAGACCTTTCTTAAAAGAAGTATTTCTCTCCCCGTAGGTCTCTTGTGATATATATATATATTTGGAAAAATGGTATCACAAGTCTATTATTTTTAATAAAAATATAATTTAATTCTATACTTATTTAGCGTGGTAACACAAGTGCAAAAAAATAATAAAAATCTATTATTTTTATAAAAAATAGGTTAATATAAGTTTATTATCTTTATAAAAAAATATTAAAAGTTTATTATATTTATAAAAAAATAAGATAACATAAGTTTATTATCTTTATAAAAAATGGGACATTATAAGTTCACTGTTTATTAGTTGTGAGCTATAACTTTAGCTCTTTGAGTTGTTTTCTTTCTTGATATTTCTCATAATTGGTTATCTTGAACTTTTACTGTTGAACATAAGAGCTCCCTTAGTCTCTTTAGAGTTGACTTCCATGGAATCAGATGGTGGGGATGATGATGATCCAGATGGAGAGACTTTATGTACTTATGTTGTAAGGACGAGTATTGGTTATTTTCGTGGATAAAATATTTACTTGTAAATTTGTTTTAGGATTGTTATCAAATTTATCAAGAAAAACCGAACAAATGTTTAAGTTCTAGATATTCGTACTTCAGGTATGTTTTTTTATAACTACGACACATAGGATTACATTTATGTATTTAATAACACATTTTCATAAATTTAAAATTATATTTTATATTAAAATATTTATTCAAACTTTAATTAATTTATGAAATTATTAATTAAATATTTTTATAATATATCTTAAGATAATATTAAATTTTTATTTTTAAAGAGTTTTAAAAAGTTAAGAACAAAACACATTTAACTTAACCCTAATATCATTAAGCATCATTATTATCTATATAATACATATTAGGGTTAATTAGTCTGTGGTGCTAAGGAAAAAAAATAAAAAGCCGTCGGAAAAAGAACTCTCCATCAGCCAAAGAAAAAAAACTACGAAAGAAAAAAGTTGAAAAGGAAGTGCTATTATTTTAATTATTCAAGCAATCGAGGCTTTTCATAATACTTTGGAATATCACAAACTACCAAAGGCATTCCGGTTACTGGAGAAAGTAATTGGAGAAAGTATATTGAAAGTAAATAATATATCTTGAAAGTTAAGCAATAAGTTGAAAAGGAAGGTAATTAATATATATTGATTTTTTTAATTAATTTAATTCTTTTGGATTAGATATTTAGATATTTAGATTAAATAATTTTATGTATAATTATGATTATTTGATTTGAGTATTAAATTTTAAGAAAGTTATTTTTATTGAATTTGTACTTAATCTTTTTGCTATAAAATTTTCTAGTTAATTTGATTTAAATAATATATATTTTGAATCATCTAGTTAGGATTATTTATTGTTAAATCCGCTCTAGAACACACACGGACACTTGTGTTCTTTTTTGTGCTAACTATTTTGCAGTTGATTTATAAACAATCTGATTTGCGTGGAGCTTATTGGAACGTTGGTCTGGAAATCGTTCACGCTAATTTTAGAAACTGTGAAAATAGAGCAGAGACTAGTAAGTAAAGTATATTGGGACAGTATCCTAGGGAGGGTAGCATAAGACCGAGTTTGTACTTGAACATTTGATTTTCATAGTGGAAAGTTAGGTGGTCCGGTGGACCGGTGGACTGGTGGTTTTCCTCTTAGGTTATGGTTGTGGCCTAAGTTGTTTCCACCTAAAAATATCGTGTGTTATTCTTTTATTTTCGCACTTGTTTTTACACATGATTGCATGCCTAGCCGTTTTGTTTAGGTTATTAAATTATAAATTGATAAAAATTAAAAATAACCTATTCACCCCCTCTAGGTTAATCAGGTCCATATTTTATAAACTTTCAATTGGTATCAAAGTCGACACTAGACACACTTAGTGAGATTGATCCTTAGGGACACACACACTTACTTATGGACCAAATGAAAGAAGATGGGTCATCTGTTAGACCACCACTCTTTGATGGGTTTAATTACCCGTACTGGAAGGCTCGCATGCAAGCCTTTCTCAGACAAGATGAAAAAGTCTGGGATGCTATTCTTGATGGTTGGGAACCACCTTCGATAACAAAAGATGGTGTAACAATCATAAATCCAAGAAGATACTGGACCACTGAAGAATGCACCCTTAGTAGGGTAAACCAAAAAGGTCTAAGCTCAATATTCGTTGTAGTGTCGATGGATGAGTTCTGTCGCATCTCCGACTGTGAGATTGCTAAAGATGCATGGAATGCACTTGCTCTTGCTCATGAAGGAACTTCCCAAGTAAAACAAACAAAATTGAGATTGCTAACATCTGAGTTTGATTCTATTAAAATGAGCAACAATGAAACTCTTGGTCAATTCTATACTCGCTTCTGTGATATCACTAATGCTTGTTCTAATCTTGGTGAGAAAATTCCACAACCTATACAAGTGCGCAAACTCCTAAGCTCTTTAACCATTGACTATAAGATGAAAGTTACAGCGATAGAGGAAAGCAAGATTATAGACACACTAAAAATTGATGAACTTGTCGGGTCAATCCAAACCTATGAGCTTTCTCTTGATCCATCCAAGAAAAATAAGGATGTGGCATTCAAAAGCTCCAAAAGGACATCTCTGATAGTGATGATGATATGAATGATGAGTCACTAGTCTTGTTAGCACAAAAATGTAAGAAGTTCATGAAGAAGAAGGGTCAACAGAATAATCATTCCAACAAGGGACAATCTAGTCGCTCGAATGACAGAAAGTCAAGGGAAATCAAGTCTCCTAGCCTTAATGGTAAGAAAAGTAAGCCCACTAGTCCTCAATGCTTTACTTGTTGGGGGATTTGGTCATATTTCTACAGATTGTGCTAACAATAAAAAAAATTTGGAAAAGCCTTTAATGCTACACTCAGTGACATAGAAAGTGAGTAGGACAATGCTAGTAACTCAGAGGATGATGACACTAATTATTGTGCCTTCACCGCAACTGCCAAAGCACATCACAATAACTCCGACCTTAGCTCGGATGAAGAAAATGAGGAAGTAAACTCTTATCTCTTACTGTCTAAGTTTAATGTATCAAATTATGAGGAATTATTCATGGATTGTCTAGGTGCCAGGGAAGAGAGAGACAAATTGCTTGTGGAAGTAACTAAACTTAATGATATCATCAATGTTCACAAAACAAATTCCTATAGCCTAGAGAAAGATAAAAAGGAATTGTCTAATCATATTAATGATTTGAATATAAGACTTGCATAAACCATTGAGGAAAACAAAAATCTTAGGCAAGAACTTAGTATTGCTAAAGCAACGATGAAGAATTTGACCATTGGTGCTGAAAAATTAACCAAAGTCCTAGACTATGGAAAACCGCATGGAGATAAGAGAGGTCTTGGATACATAGATGAACAATCAACACCTTCATCATCCAAAACTCAATTTGTAAAACCCACTATTGCTCAGGCAAGGAAGGTAGTTTCTGCACCTTATCATTCTAAGAAAATTCAGTTTGTTCCCATCTATCATCATTGTGGTAGGAAAGGACATATTAGACCTAAGTGTAAATTTCTTTATGCTTATGATTCTATCACGAATACAAATGTTTCTAAAGCACCTCAAAAAATTTCAAAACGTAAAGTTTTTACTACAAGAACTACACAAAAAGAGGAATATAAAAAACCGGTAACTCAAATGTCCAAAATTAAAAAAAGATGGCTTAAGAAATCTGAGTTGCACTGCTTTGTGGCCCATATAGCATTTAAAGTTAAATCAAATACCGCTTGGTATTTTGATAGTGGATGCTCTAGACACATGACGGGGAATTGTTTTTTGTTTAAAACCTTTAAGGAATAAAATGAAGGGACAGTTACCTTTGGTGATGGTAAAACATCTAAAATTATTGGAAAAAGCTCTGTACAAATAGAGGGTATCCCTAAACTTAATGAAGTTTTATATGTGGAAAGATTTAAGGTAAACTTGATTAGCATAAGTCAAATATGTGATAGTGATTTTAATGTGCAATTTATAAACAATCACTGTATTGTAACAGATCAAAATGGTGAATGTAGGATTAAGGGAATCAGATCACATGACAATTGTTATTGTATTGATACATCACCCACAGTAACATGCAGCCTAGCTAGCAATGACTCAACTACCTTGTGACACGAAAAGCTAGGTCATATGAATTTTAAAGATCTGGTTAGATTAAGCAAAATTGAGACTGTGCGTGGTTTACCTATTCTTTCAAAAATTGAAACACCTGTATGTGGACCATGTCAATTGGGTAAACAAACTAGGATTTCTCATAAGAAGATCAAGAGTATAAATACAAACAGAGTATTAGAATTGATACATATTGACCTTATGGGTCCTATGAGAACAGAAAGTATTGGAGGTAAGAAATATATCATAGTTGTAGTAGATGATTTTTCTCGCTACACGTGTGTAGACTTTCTTAGAGACAAGTGAGATGCTTTTGAGTTCTTCATCTCATATTGTACAAGAGTGTAGGTTGAAGTAGGTGACAAAATAGTAACCATCAAGAGACTGAGAACAGACCAGGGAAAAGAGTTTGAAAATACCAAGTATGCTGACTTCTACAAAGAAGATGGTATCTTTCATGAATTCTCTGCTCCTATCACACCTCAACAAAATGGAGTAGTGGAAAGGAAAAATAGGATACTTCAAGAGATGGCAAGAGTAATGATGCATGCCAAGAGAGTCTCCAAAAGGTTTTGGGCTGAAGCTATAAACACTGCATGTCACATTATAAATCGTGTATATCTTCGCCCAGGTACAAACCAAACTCTCTATGAGATATGGAGAGGTAAAAAACCCAATATGAAATTTATGCATGTTTTTGGAAGTAAATGCTACATACTTAAAGATCGAGAACAGTTGGGTAAGTTTGATTCAAGAAGTGATAAATGTATATTTCTTGGTTATTCCCTAAATAGTAGAGCTTATAGAGTCTTCAACTGTAGAACTAATGTAGTTATGGAATATATAAATGTCGTTATAGATGATGGAGGTAAGAAGATTACAAGTGAAGAAGTTAGAAATGAAGAAAATTTCACAACACCTCAATTAATAATGACCAGTGACACAATTGGAATAAAAGAAGAGGAGTTAAAGGAAAGTGAACAAAAGAAGGAAGAAGCATCAACCTCATCAATAATAAATCCAACTCGAACTTCAAAAAATCATCCTATTAAGAATATAATTGGAGATCCTAATGCAAGCATGGTAACAAGAAGAAGACAAATAAGTGAGGTAACTCATTTATGCTATATTTCTCAATTTGAACCAAAAAATGTGAATGAAGCCCTTAGGGATGAATTTTGGATAAATGCCATGCAAGATGAGTTAGCTCAATTTGAAAGAAATCATGTATGGGTATTAGTACCTAAGCCTAAAAACAAAAATGTTATTGGAACAAAATGGGTGTTCAAAAATAAATTTGATGAGCATGACATTGTTGTTAGGAATAAGGCTAGGTTGGTAGCTCAAGCTACACACAAGTAGAAGGAGTTGAATTTGATGAAACATTTGCACCTGTCGCTAGACTAGAGTCAATTAGGATTTTACTTGTCATTTCTTGTCACATGAAGTTCAAATTATATCAAATGGATGTTAAGTCTGCCTTTTTGAATGAATTTCTGAATGATGAGGTATACGTTGAACAACCAAAAGGATTTGTTGATCCGAAATTTCCAAATCATGTTTACAAACTCAAAAAGGCTCTTTATGGTTTGAAACAAGCTCCACGAGCATGGTATGAGAGACTTACCAACTATCTTCTGAACAAGGGATTTATTCGAGGGGGAGTTGATAAGAATTTATTCATTAAAAGGAGTAGTGATGAGATCTTTATTGCTCAAATTTATGTGGATGACATAGTTTTTGGATCCACATCTAGTACACTAGTGGATGATTTTGTGCATGTTATGAAAAATGAATTTGAAATGTCCATGGTAGGTGAAATGACCTTCTTCCTTGGTTTGCAAATTAAAAAATCTCGTGATAATATATTTATTTCTCAAACAAAGTATGCTTGTAACCTTGTTAAAAGGTTTGGTCTTGAAACTAGCAAGCCATTACGGACTCCTTTAGGTACCAGCACAAAAATTACAAAGGACATTCAAGGTAAAAGTGTTGATCAAACCCTTTATAGGAGTATGATAGGTAGTTTACTTTACCTCACTGCAAGTAGACCTGACATATGTTTCAATATTTGTGTGTGTGCCCGTTATCAAGCTGACCCTAAGGAATCACATTTAGAAAATGTAAAGAGAATCATCAGGTATATCTCAGGAATAAGTAATTATGGTTTATATTTTACTACTGACACTACTTGGGAAGTAAGTGGTTTTACAAATGCCGATTGGGTAGACAACCAAGATGATAGGAAGAGCACATCAGGTGGTTGTTTGTACGTTGGAAACAACTTAGTATCATGGCACAGTAAAAAGTAGAACTCTATCTCACTTTCTACAATTGAAACGGAATACATTGTTGTAGGAAGCTCTTGCACATAAATGCTTTGGATGAGAAACATGCTCAAGGACTACGGTCAACCA
This sequence comes from Hippophae gyantsensis, assembly GCA_030763125.1. Taxonomy (NCBI): domain Eukaryota; kingdom Viridiplantae; phylum Streptophyta; class Magnoliopsida; order Rosales; family Elaeagnaceae; genus Hippophae; species Hippophae gyantsensis. The sequence goes on along the minus strand of CM061029.1, from coordinate 17,675,173 downwards.
CAAGGTATGATGCCCTTATATTGTGATAACTCTAGTGCTATATGTATTTCTAAGAATCTGGTTCAACATTCTAGAACTAAGCACATTGACATTAGGCATCACTTTATTCGAGAATTAGTTGAAGAGAAAATAGTGACACTTGAGTTTGTACCTACTGAGAGAAAATTAGTTGATATATTCACTAAAGCCATAGACACACAAAGATTTGAGTATCTCAGAAGTGCCTTGGGAATTTCTCCCTTAAATTGAATTTCAAATTTTATTACCAAAAAAAAAATAGCATCCTTGTTTGGCCAACACAATATTCGACTTATTTAATACTTACATACACATAATCTCATTTTTAATGACTCAACTCATTTTGATATTTATTGAATAAATTATTTTACAATTTTGGCTTACGCACACACATATTCTTGTACATGTGATGATCGATGTTGACATGAATGTATTCACACACTCACGAATACACATATATGTTATGCTTGAAGTTTATGGATTTTTTTGAAAGATTATAGGACGTCAACTAATCTTGACTATAAAATTGTGTTGAGTTATATTTATTGCTTTCAAAAACTTTATCTCATGGAGGCACCTAGTATTGAGAGGGCTACCTACTGTGATGTGTGAAACTACCGCAGTGAGCAGAGAAGGCTACCTCACAACTAGTGTGAAAGTCATCATGCTAGGTTTATGGCTCGTGCAAAAAAAATGAAAGATTATGCAAAAAACGATTACATATAAATCTTGTACATTGAATGCACAGAAAGAAAGAGCCAAAAGAGGTTATATATATATATATATATCATTTACCTCATATGTATAAAAAAAATACAAAAAAAAGAAAGTCTTCCTTTGGTGGATATACTTTATTTTGTAAGATTAAAGACTCGATTATAGTTTTACATGATAGGTGATAATTTTTTCTTCTGAGTCTTTCTTGATAGGTCATAAATGAATTAATTCACATATTTGTGTAGTTTAAACATATATACTACATTAAGTAAATGTCAATATGTCATTATATGTGCGTAATGTGCGTGTGTACCTCTTCTATTCTACTTATTTATTTATATGATAAATAATCAAAATTGGAGTTAAATAATGATGAGTTCTCAATTGGTTGTGTGCTTGTTTGTAATTAAATGAGTTTAATATCTTATGTGGCTAGTTATGAAATTACAAAAAAAAAGTCAGATTTTTATTCATTACCTTTTTAATTTGTTTCTAAGTTAGAGAGTCATAAAACTTATGGGGAGTTTAGAGCATATTGCATTTATGTATTACTTTACTTTTATATTTCTATATCTTTAGGAGGAGTTTAGCTTCATTGCTTTGTCTAATACTTTGTTCTTCTCGTATGTCAAAAAAGGGGAGAGAAATAATGTGTGTTACTTCCATGTTTTTATTTTGTTATGCATATAGGGGGAGAACATATTTAATTAAGCTTGATTGATATGAATACATACTACATGATTATTCTTTACACTTCACTTATTTTTATGTAAATTGAACTAATGTAAATTGAACTAATGCACAATGAGACTTTCATGCCAAGTTGTCCTATGCTCTGTCAATATCATTTCAGTTACTTACAGGCTTGTCAATTTGTAGCGAAGATGGATTCACCAGACCATAGGATAGTTCCACTATGAAGTCTGGGACCTCATTGTATTTTTATCTAATTTTTATAAATGTCATGTAGTAAGTGAAAGGTTTTGTCACACGAAAATGCCAAAGGGGGAGTTTGTAAGGACTATGAATGTTGACTATTTTCCTGGACAAAATATTTACTTGTAAATTTGTTTTTAGGTCTGCTATCAAGTTTATCAAGAAAAGTCGAACAAATGTTCAAGTTCTAGATATTCGTACTTCAGGTATGTTTTTTTATAACTACGACACATAGGATTGTATTAATGCATTTAATAACATATTTTCATAAATCTGAAATTATATTTTATGTTAAAATATTTATTCAAACTTTAATTAATTTATGAAATTATTAATTAAATATTTTTATAATATATCTTAAGATATTATTAAGTTTTTGTTTTTAATGTGCTTTGAAACGTTAAGAACAAAACACATTTAACCTAACCCTAATATCATTAAGCATTATTATTATCTATATAAGACATATTAGGGTTAATTAGTTTACGGTGCTAAAGAAAAAAAATAAAAAAACCCCGGAAAAAGAACTCGGCATCAGCCAAAGAAAAAAAAACTACGAAAGAAAAAAGTTGAAAAGGAAGTACTATTATTTTAATTGTTCAAGCAATCGAGGCTTTTCATAATACTTCGGAATATCACAAACTATCAAAAAACATTCCGGTTACTGGAGAAAGTATATTGAAAGTAAATAATATATCTTGAAAGTTACGCATAAGTTGAAAAGGAAGGTAATTAATATATATTAATTTCTTTTAATTAATTTAATTCTTTTGTATCTAGATATTTAGATTAAATAATTTTATGTGTAATCATGATTATTTGATTTGAGCATTAAATTTTAAGGAAGTTATTTTTATTGAATCTGTATTTAATCGTTTTGTTCTAAAATTTTCTAGTTGATTTAATTTAAATAAAATATATTTTGAATCATCTAGTTAAGATTATTTATTGTTAAATCCGTTCTAGAACACACACGATTACATGCATAGCTGTTTTATTTAAATTATTAAATTATAAATTGATAAAAATTAAAAATAATCTATTCATATCCTCTAGTTTAATCAGATACATATTTTATAAATTTTTATATGTTTTTAAGCTTGTTGCTTGGAAGGCTTGTAAGAATTATGTTTGATTTAGTGGTTTGATCTTTTGCATATGAAGTGCTATATATTACATAGAGTTTCAATGATTGGCTTTAATGGCTAAAATGTGCTGTCTATTAAGAAACCAATAGAATTAAAGATGCAAAATCTGTTCTGGTTACAGCTTGTATACTTCTCTAGGCTAATGATAATTGCGTAGAATTGGAAAATTTTCAATATGTCATCACTTGACTGCAAATTGATTTGGTCCTTTGCGAAGGTTTGATATTGTATGAGACAGTGAACATTGGAGAGTTTCGGAAGCCTAATTGTATCGTGGTATGGTGAGGTTGAGCTATGAAAAATCGCTATTTGTTGATTGTGCACAATGGCTATGGGACATGTTTATTTTACGTTAGTTTTGGTTTTAGTTTGCTTAGATCCTATTTTTTTTTGTTTGCTTGTTGATAGTGTCGTCAATGGGGGTTGGGTTTGAAATTCTCATCCTCATACTAATTGTTTGTGGTGATGAGACTTATATTCTCCATCTAAGTTTCAGAGAATTTGTCTGGATACTAACGACTAATATATATTGAAGTATATATTTAATATTACAAATTAATAAAATTTATATTTAAAAATAAAATAAATTTGAAATTATGTTAATGCATATTAGGTGTAATGTATAAATTGTATATTTTGATGGTAGTTGAAAAATCAAAATAAAATATGTTTTTAATTATAATATTGTTTTAAGTAAATATATAAGAAGTAATATAAAATGGTAAAAAAAATGGGATCAATGGGATGGGAGATTGCATTTGCACTCTTCAAAGGCATTTTTTTCTTTTAGGTTTTTTTGTCGGTAAAAAAATCGATTTTTTTTTAACACTTATCCGCCCCGAGGAGGAAAATTGACAACACTACTTGTTGATGAGTCCCCGTTTTTAATCTGACTTTGCATGGAGACTTACATTTCTAATATCATCAACTCTTAATTAAATGAACTAGCATAATCATAGGCAATTCTTAATTATATCATATCATGTAAACATTGATAAAGGTGGGTTGATATGGATCAGATTATCTCTTCTCTTTTCGGTTGAAGGGTATTCTGCAATGCAAAGCTTTTCTCTTTTTGATATTGTCTATTTTGTTGGTCTTCTTCTTCTATTGTTTTCCAAAGGATTTTGGTGTAGAATCCTCTTTATTTGAATTTAAACTGGGATATATTGTTATTGACTTTATTTTGGGTTCAGATTTAGGATTTTAATTGTCTTTCATGAATGCCAAAGTTGGAGATTAGCAATGCCTAGAAAGTGTTTGAGGAAATACTTAGCTTAAGGTGATGGGTGGTTGCTCTCTTAGGGTTTCTTTTCAAGCCACTGCAAGCCTGCGGCTGGAGCTTGTGCTTGATTTGTCTTAATTCCTCAACAATCTTCTTACACACATTTGAATACCAAGGATTAGAGATGGAATCCAACTATCAACTTTATCACGTTGGGTTTTGTCATATGTGTCTATTTTTCCCTCTTAGATTGTTTTATCATGTTTGTAAGCTGTGTAATTTAAGGATGGTTTATAATCAATGAAATATACTTCCCAGTTTGAAAGAAAAAAAAGAAAAAGACGTCCTTTAGCTTTGGAAAGAATATCGCATTAGTTTTTTAGTTTTCAACTTAAACACTTTAATCTTATAATTTTAAAAAAATACATTTTAAGTTTTAAAATGATATATTTTTATCTTAAGAATAATACACATAAATCTTATATTTTGAACTAGTAGGATTACTGTTTATATTTTTTCAAAGTTATAAAATTAACGAAATTAGAACATTCATTTTATAAAAATAATGAGATAATATTTATAATTTTATATTAAGGTCATAATAGAATGGAACAACACTTTATACTTTACTTGATAATTCATAAGCTTACCTCAAACTCTTAAACAACTCGTTTGGTTTAGAGCTAAGTGGTATACATCATATATAAGTACTAAATTAGGAACTTTGATTTTATAGAGATAGTGATGTCCGTTCCCATAATTCCTATCCACCCTTACTAACACCACAGTATAAATTTTATATAGAATACAATTTCATTTGTTTAGTATAAATTTTATATAACTATTGTATTGTCTCCCATCTTTTGCCTTTCAGAGATAAGACTAAAGTAGCCCTTATTTGATTTTTGATGACATGCGTAGTTCAACGTGAAAGAAGAAATCTGGGAAGGCCTATTTTGTAGCCGAATTTTCTGACATCCTCTTGGATTTGGTTCCTGTATTCTTTAAAAGTGAAGTTTTTGTAAGTAGAGGGTTCTCTGCAGCTGCCAATCAAAGAATCATAGGAAGGGCATAAGAAGTATGCTATTGAATATCTTTCTCTCTTACTTGCCACTACCCTGTGCTCCACACTTTTGTATACATCATTGCTCCATGCCTGAAAACAAAACCAAAGTCATCAACTATTATTATTTTTTTGAGGGAAATTTAAAAAATTAACATCTTAAAACTTAAAATAATAAAAATAACATCTCAATAATATTAAATGGGTCTAAATATTTGTATATCAGTTCGAACGACATCTAATTAGACAGAATTTAAAATAAAAATATTATGCTAGACTATTTTTTAATAGTGAAAGTGTATGAGGTGAATATAAGAGGTATTGTTTTTGTGGTTACAAGTTTTAAGGAGTTGTTATCTTTGTTGTTTTCTTCCCAAAAATTTAACCACTTTTAAATCGTATCGTTTAGTAATGAAACTTTTAAAACTTCGTATATAGGTCACAAAAATTTATTAAAATTGTATGATTTGGCATTCAAATTTTTACAACTTCACAAATTCACGTATATATCACTAAACTTTTAAATAATATGATTTAGTTTTCAAATTTTCTAAACTTTATAGGTTTAAAATACATATTTATGATTCAAAATTTTAGTACATACATAATAAATTTTAAAAGTTTGATGACTAAATCTTATGATTAGGTATGAAGTATTACAAATTTGAGAGATAAATCATACATTTTAAAAATTGTACTTAAATAATGATAGAAAAATATACTATAAATGGTTCATATAATGGCAAAGTAGAGTTATTTTAATTTTTATTTTAAGGAATTACTTGTGAAGTTTTAAGTTTAAATATTAAATCATTAAATTTAAAAGTTTATGATTTATACTAAATATACTTAAATTTTGAAATTAGCTTAGAAAATTAAGTTGTAGTTATATGAAGATTGAAAAATATAGTTTAAGTGGTCAGCATATAAGGACAAATTAGATTTATCTATGGATTTTTGTGTATTATGTGACAACAACAAATAAAAGGATCTCATGGTTAATTATTGCCAAAAATGTATACTAGGTTTTGTTGATTGTTTTGGCCTATGAAGCTGGAAACTGAACATCATAAATGCAGTAGCCTGATGAGATTGGTCACTTAGCACGTGACCCACATAAGTTTTGTTTTGCTCATTAAAATCCTGACAACTCATTTGTAACGATAATAAGTTAATTTTTCGAGCAAAAATATGTCAAGTCACTACATTAACAATTCATAGAAAGCAGTCTCTACCTGAAAGAGATCTCCAATGTTGATAATAAGAGCATCTTGATTGGGTTTGACAGCAACCCATTTGAAATCTTTCATGAGTTGAAGACCACCAACTTGATCTTGACAAAGAATTGTGAGAAAACCACTGTCTGTATGCGGCACTAAGCCGAATGTCTCATAGGATACTGGACAAGCAGGGTACCGATTCAGCCTAAGAAAGCACGAGCTTTCGTTGCATATATCATCCAACTCACCCAAATTTTTTGCTAAAATCCTCGCAAGTGAACTTGCAAGTTTTGACATAGCTGCTGTAAATTCTTCCATCACCTCCCTATTGCCACAAGATGCAGAACAAGCTCGTCATTCGTCATCTATAGTGTTAGTGGGAGTATCTTTAATTACTATGTGTTAGAAATTAGTTAATCACAAGTCTCTGCTATTAGGAGAATTACAGACAAAAGTTCTATACACTTATTTTATTATTATACTTGAACATAAAAATGACGATATTTTTTGTTAGAAATTATTAGAAAACCAATCCTTTCAAAACCATTGGTTTTCGTAACAAGTTTTAACATATTATTTGTGATTTTAATTCTTAATAATTTTAATTATTGAATTTCAAATGTTCAAATAACTTCTCTCAAAATTATTGATTTTTTCATAAATTTTAACATATTTTCATAACTAAAAGGTCCACCGTTCAAATTCTACTAATTTTAATGATTGAATTTTACCAATTAGATCTATATTAGATAAATAGTTTACATGAAGAGAATAATAAAAATATAAAAATATAACATTATGTTTTTAGATGGCAAAAGATGTGATGGTGTAGAGTTAATATCTAGCTTTTTGGTAATTGATGCACAAAATATTGAACATTACATAAAAGCTATCAAATGTTATTATAGTAATAATACCTTAGAGAGCTAAACTCTCCATAGCAAGCTTCATCTGAAATTTTAGTCAAAGGAACATGAAAAGCTTCAGACCATGAGAACTGATTTGGACAAGTAGCTGTTGGATTCCCCCACCTGTACGAATTATTCAAAACCCCACTTGTAGCTTTGAGCTCAAAGGGTGAAGTAAACAACTTCATTTGCTCTGTTCTCATCTTTTTAAGCAACTCAAGGCTTATACCATGGTTCACCACTTGAAAGAATCCCCATTCTGATGAAGCTTTTGAAATAGCATTACCGCATTCTACTCTCTCTCTCTCTTCATGGCTTTTTAAACCATTGAGGTCAATTAAGGGAAGTTCACATTCTTCCATAATCACTTCAGTGCAGAGACCTTGTTCATCACCTTCTAGTGCTTGAAAAGTGGATGTATTGAGCAAAAGTTGTCCATAATGGTCAAGTAGAGGTGGAATAGACTTAGATTTGATCATTGCACTTTTGGTTTCTTTAAGTTTGTGTACTTAAGAGTTGTAGTGAAGACTAAGGAGGGGTTGTTATGAAATGACATTCAGCTGTTTATATGAGTGTGAAGTGATTGCTGGGGAGGTCTTAGGGAAAGGACAGAGAAGAAAGAGGGTAAATTAAATGGTACGCAACATAGGTGCTCTCAAGTTGTGACAATTGTCAGAAGGAGAGTACTTCCCTATGAAATTGTCCAAGGGAAGACCAAGTCTAAAGCAGATACATAAAAAAGGAAGAATGGGGACAAGAGGTTCAACAAAAAGGAGTGGAAAATTCAGAAAGAAAATGATGGATCCAACCTAACATCATCTTTTTGACTTTATTGACGATTGAAAAAAAAAAAACCTGTTCTATGCATTCTAATTTGGAGAAAATCGTATATATAAAATATCGAGGGTGTTATTAATTTCCTTTTTTTTTTCTTTTAAAACTCCTTTTCACGGATAAGTTGAATTTATTTCATCATGAAAATATAGGAATAAATTAATAAATATAGGATTAAATTATCATTAAAATTATAAATATACTATTTAATTTTATTGAATGATAAAAATAAAATTCAATTATAATTAGTAATATAAATGTATTATTCTATTATTTTTTTGATGATTACCTTATATATTTTGGTGATAAATTTGTAAAATTAATAAAAAATTTGGTGATAAATTTGAACTACTAACCACTAATAAAGAGTTTTGTGTTAAATTTATTACAATAGTAGTATATTCTTATCACTAATAATACTTGAATTCTATTTTTTTGGGACAAGAAAAAGTGTGAAAGAAAAAAGGTGCAATATGATAATTTCGAGATCACACATCCTAATATTATATCCAAGCACGCTTAATTGCAAAGTTCTAATGAGATCCGATACGATAATGTTGGTATAATTACACATATTTAAGTTTTATTTTTATCACTTAATAAAATTAAAAAGATGTGAAAGTTCTTTTAAAACCCAAATGTTCAATATGCCATTAAGTGTTGTAAACATCTACATCTTTATATAATAAAAGCCTAAATGTTTAATTGTCGACCAACGATTCTTTTTTATTTATTTCTTTTTTACTTTTTCAATAATCTTGGACTAAAATCATATTAATGCACATATTATTATTAGGCATAGTGTAGCTTATGGTGTATGTATGATATCTATTCCATTGTTAGTTAGTTTTGAGTGATTTGTTAGAGTGCTAGCTATACATAGCTACACATGGATTGTGGCAATTATATGTATCACTCACCTTCAATGATAATTATCAAGAGTATTATTCACTCAAGAACCATTCCTTTCTACTCACTCAACTATGTATCTGAGCTAGGTCATTCCAAGAACCTTGAAGAAACTCTTTTCATAGTAGTGAAGCACTCTAACAATTCTCTCTGAAATGTTCTTCTACAAGTATCCTCTTTCCTAACTAAGAGTTCTTCTTCTTCATCTGTTACACCTCTTGTCAATCTAAAATTTTCAATCTTGATTGAACAAATTATCTTTTGTGATGTGAACAACTTCTGGCTATCATCATAGCTTATGGACTTGAGAGGATCATTGATCTTACTCATCCAGTTCCGGTTCCAGTTTGTTTGGAATAAATCTACTAAATTCAAATTAAGAAGAATGATCTAGGCTGAATGTAAAAGTGGAGTCTTGGAATCTTGGCTTCATAATTTAATCTATCTCCCTTTACTTGATCAATCAAACTACAATAGTTGAATATTGGTTTGCCTTTGCTAAACAATTTGCTGCTTCATCTCATGCTTGAGGCATGGATCTCAAACTTCAACTTCAAAAAATTAGTAAAGAAGGCCTGTCAGTTGAAGACTATCTTCTTCAAATTAAGAATGTTGCAGATCATCTCATTGCTAGAAGAGAAGCAGTCTCTAAAAGAGATCTCATTCTTTGTGTTGTGTATGGCTTAGATTCTACATGAACCACGTTTATCTCATCTCTATCTATGCAATCTGGTCCTACATCTTTCAATGAAGATCACAATTTGTTTTTATCATATAAAAGAATGTTGGAACGTCAAGTTAAGCACGTAGATTCTCAGATTTCCTTTCAAGCAAATTTGGTTAATATGTCAAATCTTAGCTTGAGGTCATCTTTTCAAAGTTCAAAACCTAATAACTCAGGTTTATTAAAAAACGGTTGGAACCTAAAAGATTTTCTCAATTAAAGTCACACTCAACAAATGAATTCATTTGGTAGAGGAAACAAAGGCAAGAAACCATAATCAGGCAACAATCTTAATGCTCCTAAGATTACTTGTTAAATCTGCAATAAATTAGGACATCTTGCAAACAAATACTTTAATTTGCATGATTTTATTTTAGGTTAGAATACCAATGCTTTAGTTATGATTGTGTTAGCTGGTACTAATACCCATACAAATACACCAACTGTAACTCCATGACTGCTTGATTCAAGTGTAGCTTATTATCTAACTAGTGATTCTTCAAACATTGATCAACCTATTCCATATCATGGCAATGATAATATGACTGTAAGTAATGGTGCTTCCATATCTATACTTCATCATGGCCATAATAGATTATATGTGCGTGATTATAGCTTCAATTTGTCAAAATACTTCATACACTGCAAGTCTTTAATAATCTTTTATCGACACATCGTTTATGTATTGATAATGTTGTGAGTGTAGAATTTAATGCTATTTTTTGTGTCAAAAAGGCACATAAGGTTTTAGCTCAGGGTAAAGCACAATAAGGACTTTACTACTTGACTGGTGCATCTCAACCTCACTTTTCTTAAAAAAAAACTTGGTATTTGTATAGTTTCAACTTTCTTTAGTAGCCATAATGTAGATGTAAATGTTTGGCCTAAAAGGTTAGCTCATTCATCTGACTTGGTAATGAGAAAATTGATGCAACAATCTATGTTGTCTTCTTGTAAAAATTTGACTAATAAAACCTTATGTTTTGTGTGTCTAATGGCCAAATTGTATAAATACCTCTTAGCATGTCAAGTCCTCTAGTCCTTTTGATCTCATTTTTATGGAACTATGGACATCATCAATGGTGGTAAAAACTGGAGCCATATATTTTCTCTTATTGTAGATGAATTTAGCCATTGCATGTGGATATGTTTTTTTTAAACACAAATTATCAAACACAACATGCATTTAGTTTGTTTATGGCTATGATAGAAAGGAATTTTTCTACTAAACTCAAATCAATCCAAAACTAATGAATTGTTTCTAGCTGGCCTCAATGAGAAGTATTGAGTTTATGCATTTCATACATGCCTTTGGCTCTCAATGTTTCCTTTGTCTTAGACCTTTCAACAAACATAAACTACAATCTAGGTCTCTTAGTTGTATTTTTTTTAGGTTATGCACCTCAATAGAGGGGATACCTTTGTCTTGATAAATCCATTGGAAGACTATACTGTATCAAATATGTTGTGTTCAATTGAAATCACTTTCCTCTCTCATACATCAATCTGCAAATCTAGAGCAGTATTACTTTATTTTTGACCCCTCTTATATCTTGTTTTAATATTCAAGCAAAGATGATATATTTGTGCCATCATCTCTTGTCAATCCTGATCTCATTGAGTCTTGCATTCTCACAGTACATCTTTTCCACCTACCTCTACTTTCTTTCCTGTTGATTCTAGTGTTTCATCCCAACATAATCCTAGTGTGTTATTAGTGTCTCATACACCTCAGCCATATAGTCCTATTTTAGTGCCTTATTCTTTTTCATCATCTACAAATTTGCCTCTTCCTTCTATGATGTCCTCATTACCCACATTACCCATTATACCATTTAACTCACCTTTAATTCACCTACCCACACTTGATTCCACTCGTTCTTATATACCAATTGAGTTAATAATTGATCTTGTTATTGCAAGCAACCCATCCATACCCTCTGGTCATCCGATGCAAACAAGGTCTAAGTCTGGCATCCACAAACCCAAAAAGTTGTATCTTATTATTGCTATTTCCTTCATTTTACCTGAGCTAGCTACTTATTATGAAGCCAAATGTATTCCCGAATGGGAAGCTATTATGCAAAAAGAGTTTAAGGCTTTTTTAGATAACAAAACATAGGTTTTGGTTCCTCTTCCTCGAGGAAAGAAAACTATTGGTTGTACATAGCTTTATAAAGTAAAACTTAAGAGTAAGAGAACTTTGGATAAGTGTAAATATAGGGTTGTTTCAAAGGGATATAGGAAGAGATATGGCATAGAATACTCTTAGACCTACTCATCAGTAATCAAGCCTCAAACAGTACATGTAGTCCTTACTTTGGCACTCACTTTTAGCTAGGTGATCAAGCAAATTGATGTTAACATAGCATTTTTCTATGGTGAGCTTGAAGATGAAGTGTACATGGATAAGCCACAAGGATTTATAAATCCCTTCACACCTCATTTTGTATGTAAGTTGAACAAAGCATTGTATGGGCTCAAGTAGGCACACCAGGCTTGGTTTCAAAAGCTCACTTTCACATTACTTTAGTTGTAGTTCACCCAATCTAAGGCTGATACATCTTTGTTTGTTCAATTCTCAAAAGCTCATGTTATAGTCATCTTAGTTTATATGGATGGCATCATTGTTACTACAGCAATGTGAAGTTTATTGCACAAATCATTGGTGATTTGCATGCTACTTTTAACTTGAAATATTTGGGAGATCTCAACTATTTCCTTGGCATTCAAGTTTAGCATGATGGTGTCTCTCTTCATCTCAATCAACATAAGTAGGTCATGATTTTACTGACTAAGGTTAGTCTGTAAAACCCTTTCCTACACCCATGAGCTCTACCACTCGATTATCCAAATTTGATGGTGATCTTTTAGGTAATCCAACTCTATATCGACAGTTAGTTAGTGGTTTGCAATATTGTGTCCTCATTCATTCTGAAATAACATTCATTATTTGTAAGTTATGTCAGAACTTGCAGGTACCTACCACAGTCCATTAGGTAGCTCTTAAACAAGTATTAAGATACTTGGAATGTGTGTCTCATCTTAGAATTCTTCTTCAAAAATCATCCTCCGTTGGTCTCATTGGTTTCACTAACTCAAATTGGGCTAGTTCAGATGATGACAAAAGAAGCACGAGTGGGCATTGCATTTTCTTTGGTAATTCCTTAGTTTCCTAGATGGTTCAAAAATAGAAGGTGGTTGCTCGTAGTAGTGCTGAGGTAGAATACATGGCTTTGGTTGTGGCTACCTCAGAGGTAATGTGGTCGGGTTATCTGCTACAAGATTAGCACATCACTATGCCTCACACTCCAGTTCTTTTTTGTGACAATATCAATGCAAAATAACTTACCTCCAATCTAATTTAACACAATCATATGAAACATGTTGAGATTGATTGGCACTTCATACGTGATTAAGTGGAAAAGGAGCTGGAAGTGTGTCTCACTCCTTCAATTGAACAAGTGATTGGCATTTTCACAAAACCTCTTCGTAAGAAACTCTTCTATTCTATATCTACCAAGCTATTCGTGGACTCTTCACCATTAAGTTGAAGGGGGATATTAGGCATAGTATAACTTATGGTGTAATACATGTATGCTATTTATTCCATTGTTAGTTAGTTAGTTTTGAGTGATTTGTTAGAGTGCTACACATGGGTTGTGGTAATTAGTTGTTGTTATATATATTACTCATTTTTAATGATAATTATCAAGAGTATTATTCACCCAATAACCATTCTTTTTTATTCACTCAACTAATTATCACCATTTCTGGGGACGAGTATTAGAGGAATTCACCTCTACTTTGTAAGAGGATCCTATTTTATATGAGTGTTCATTGAGATATTTATAATTGGTTTATATAAATTTAGTTTTTAAATAACATATTTTATTAAAATCAAGGTTTAAATTTTGGGCTATTATATATGTTATTTTAGATTAACCATCTTCTTTGTAATTTTTTTATTACATTTATAATAATTGTAAAAAATTTCATTGATTTTGGAAAATATAAAAAAGACTACAATTGAATTGAAAATGAATTTCCTTAAATTTGTATAAAATTATTTATTTAATAAATTATTTATTAAAGGAATAAGTTAACATGTTAAACTTAAAAGTTTGCTATATTTTTCCAAACCTAAACTTAAGATAAATGCAATAATTATTTTATAATGTAATAATATATGTTTTAAGTAAATATGTTCATCGGGATTAGAATCAACTGCAAAAGTAAGAGGACATCCTATCAAATATAAATAAGTATGTGAGTGTTTAATATATTATATGAAAAAAACTAAAACAAACATTACAGGGTTTATAAAAAGAGTTTGAATCTTATCGTAGTTACTAATTAATCTTTTGTAAAGGTTAAGTTCACATTCTTGATTAGGGACGAGTAAATAATTTAATTAATCCACTTAAATTGAAAAATCAGATTCGATTTATCATATTCGAATATGATTGAATTGATAAATTTTATAATCAAATTAGATTTGGATTGAAAATTATACAATTCATTTGGATTTGAATCGAATTCTGATCGATAGATTTTATAATCCGTTATATCTGATCCTATTAAATTATAAATAAATAAATATATTATTTTATATGATGTTATATTTGAATATTATGCATACAATAATTATATTATATTATTATTTTAACTTAAAAAATAAATATAAATGTTTAAAATAACTTAATAATTATACATACATATTCTTATTCTTTTGATTTTTTAGTTGTAACTATAAATAATAATATTTGTAATAAAAATAAAAATTTAAAATTTAAATTTGTATATGTCGTGTTTTATATGTGACAACAATTTATAAATAAATTTCAATATCAATATGTTCCTATTCGATCCGAAAGAATCCAATCTATTCGAATTCAGATTGATTTATATTGATTATATTATCGAATCAGATTCAGATTAAAAATCTTTAAATTCGTTCGAATCGAATTTGGATTTGAATTGATCAAAAACTAACAATTTCGATTTGCTACTCACCCTACCTTTAATAGAGGTGGTTAAGTTAGTGTACCTTTTCACGAGCGAGCGATGTTAGATTCTCTTTATTCTCATTTGTAAAATTAGTTAGATCACACCTAATTGACTAAGATTAAGTAGCGTGTTTTTACTTATTAAATTTTTGAATATAAAAATAATATTTATTTAATTTATAATAAGTTTATGTTTTTCTTTGAACTATTAATAAGTTTAAGGGAAAAAAAATATCGAAAAAATGATCCCTTGAAATAATGTATTCGCTCCTACTTGTTTCATTGAAGTTTTAATTATTGTTTTTGAAAAATATTTCTTATTAATTATATTTTTTTATCTTTTCATTTTTTATTGAGTATTTATTTTTTTAAAAGAAAAACTTACCTTAATTTTGTATTTTATTAACTTAGAGTATCACATATTTTAAGAATAATGAATAATTTTTCGTGTTTCATTATCTTATGTCATGTTTGGCTTGTAGAGTGAAAAAAAATAAGAATAAAATTATAAAATATTTATAATTTTTAAAATGAAGCAAATTTAGAAGAAAAATTCTTTTATTGTATTAAAAAATTGAGAGAAATGAATAAATGATAATATAAATAAGTCAAAAAATTGAGCATTTTAAAATATTTATGGTAGAATGCTTTCCATTCTTGTTGAGGTTAATAATAAAACCAATTTTTTTTATTATTATAAAAAATTCAAAATTTTTTTTAATTGTGATTTTTATTACAGTTAACTAAAAATGAGCTAACTGCTAGTGTGCCAATTTTGGACGGCTTTTACAATGTAAAATGTTAGTATGAATTTAAAATAAATTGATTGATGACTTAAAATAAAATCGAAGGTGCTTTTGGTCTTCTCTTGCGAAGCTTTTGGAGGCAATTTTTTTACACATCACGTGCCAAATACATGATTAAAAATCTCCAGTTACGTACTTAACATGTGCTGCATAAAAACATTGTCTCCAAAAGCTTTACGAGAAAAAGTAAAAAATATTCTAATTTTTATATAACTTAATTAAAAAAAATTATATATGAGAATTATGATACGTACTTAAATTTAGAAAAAAAAACTAATTAAATTAGTAAATTCATATGAAAAAAAGAAGAAGTAGCTAACTGTAATCTAAATTATAGTTTAACTCTTATCTAAATTATAGTTTAACTGTAATTTAAATTAGTAAATTCATATGAAAAAAAGAAGTACCTCCGTGAAATACTATGAGCCTAATAATAATAAAAAGGTCAATAACGAAAAGAATATAGTAGATAAACACCATTGGTTAGGTAAAAAGTATAAATAAGCAATAAATGGGGTCATTGAACACTGAAGACCAATTGACCAGTGCAGTGATAATATCCACTCATAAATTTTCATATTTTTTTATTTACACCAATTATTTTATTATTATTTAAAAACAAAATGATTATATAATATTATTAAGTGATAAATATATGTAAATTTATATTTAGTCAATAGATTACTTTTTATTCAATACGTGTTTAAAAATAAAAGTTAACATGTTTAAAAATAATATTTATTATCTAAAAAATTTCATTAAAAGTATAACAAAGTTTCTCGGTAATCTAATCCTTCTTTGCAAGTGAGTTCTAACAATTTTTATACATGCATAAAAAAAAATATTTTTAAATATATAGATAAAAATATTTAAATAGATTATTATTTAACTAAAATATTAACAATTATATATATATAATTTAAAATTTGTGAAATCAAATTTATTTTGAAGAAACAAAAATTTATAGTCAATAATTTAGAGAAAAAAATAAAAATTTTAAAACCAATACAACCTACCTAAATAAAATTAAATTTTTGATTTATTTTAATTTGAATTCTATTTTTTAAGAAATTATTAATTTAAATTAATTTATTTTTTTAATTTAAAATCAAATCAATCTAATTTTTTTACTTAATAAGAAAGTTTGACAGTCTTCAAGTTCATATTCTTAAGATATATTTTTTTAATTTTATCGAATATTTATTATATAATTACATTTTTAAAAAATAATTACTAAAATATATTTTTTATTAAATAAGTAAAAATTATACTTATAAGACTTAAAATTAAATCTAAAATAATGAGATGATAAATTATACCAATTAAATCATAAAATAATCTCAAACTACCTCTAATAACTTATTATATAGTTGCATTTTAATTTAGTATTTATATAATTTCCATCAAAGCATGTTAAGAATTATACGACAAAAAAGGGAAAAAAGAAAAATACCACATGCAAAAACGTTCAGCTTTGAATAATAAAACTAAAAAAGTGACTCTAGGCATGTGCATCTTTCAAATAACATGTGAAAGCGGCCTAAAATAAATGGCTATTCAACGACACAGTGCCGTCCAGAAGAATAAGCCTAAAATAGACAATGTGGTG
This sequence comes from Hippophae gyantsensis, assembly GCA_030763125.1. Classification (NCBI taxonomy): domain Eukaryota; kingdom Viridiplantae; phylum Streptophyta; class Magnoliopsida; order Rosales; family Elaeagnaceae; genus Hippophae; species Hippophae gyantsensis. Next base: position 17,658,047 of record CM061029.1, on the reverse strand, counting down.
ATGTCAAAAGCCTTGACCTTTGAATCCGATTCAATAACCCGTTCATATGATTAATATTATTACACACTAAATTAGAATGCCTCCTAATAATTATTTGTTTTTTTTTTTAAGAATTATCAACAAGTGGGTCATTCTTATTTAGAAAGTATCAATCTTATGCTCAGACGAGCTTTTATGTTTTTAATTGAACAAATGAATCTTCAAAGTCAAACCAAGGGCCCTACCTAACAATTTTTAACATTATTTATAACACAAATCAATTTATTGTATATATTAAACTACATATTAATATTGTACTAAATATTAAATTAAAAAAATAAATGATAAAATATATATAATTAATTATATTGTATTAAATTTTAAATTAAAAAATAAAATGATAAAATACATATAATTAATTATATCTGACATATGATTAATGTGAGTACATGATAAAAAACAATTTTTATAAAAATATGAATGAAATCAGAACTTTTTATGTATGAAAGAACATAGAATTGGTCGTTTTGATGGAGAATTTTGTTGCTAGTGACAGCAAAAGAAACATGTCTTCAAAACCATCAAATAATTTGAAACAAACCAATTATAACTATCAAATTATTTGAAACAAACTAATTATAACTCATATTTTATGATAGATAATTATGGTTTTAAAAAAAATTTAAGATCATTCTCTAAAAGATAGCTGCTTAATTAGACATAATAATAATGATAATAATAATAATAATTATTATTATTATTTGTAAATTCATATAAATTATATTAAATATAATTTACTTATATATATAAGTTACATAATCTGACATGGTACATTAGATTATGAAAAATTACATTCCTTCTGATTATGAATGGACTATTGTATTATATTATAAGTTATACTGTTACAATATGTAGGTATTTAGGAGGTTGATTATAAATGAATGTATAAGATGTAAACTTCATTAAAGTATTGCTTAGCTTCTTAAGAAGCTTAGTTAGAAGCTACCAAAATCTAATTGAACATAAATTGATAGTCCATTTCTATCAAGAGAGAATGAATCTGCATTGCTCTAGACAAACCAATAGTTAAGGATTGAACTATATACTATTAACAATTTGCACTGCATGCCAATCACATAGCATGAGAATCTCTAGTTATGAATGTAATTGCACCTTTTTTTTCTTAAAAGTTACATTAAAGTTGAATTTAATGAACGATGAAGGTGGTTTCCTCCATTTGTTAATACTCATCACTTGATTTTCTTAGATTATAGGATTTTATTAATTAGCTTGAATTAGAAGTTGAGAGTAAGCAAGAAAATTAGTTCTCAAAAACAATATACATTTAGAAACGTTTGGCTCTTCATTTTTAATAGTCATAGCATTTTGTATCCACCAAACACTCATCAAAGTCAAAGTGATGTTGGGTGTCAATTCAATCTTACTATTTTTTTCTGCAATAAAAGTACGAGGAGAATACATACATAGATCTAGAAATGATATAATGTCCAATCTATTGAACTATGATATCTTATGCCTCCCTTTCATGTTAACCACAATCTATGCAAAAAAAAAATCATATCTTACAAAAAGATACTCCATTTATTTATTTTTATCCACAAAGAAGACATATAATGTTCAAATTTGGAAGAAATCTTCTAAAAATAATGCATTTGAAGCTATCTATCATAAAAACACTTTGTGTCGTTCATACAACATTGCTTTCCAAATTTTCCTCCAAAATTTCACTTGGCCAATATTTTGCCCCCATTTTTACCATTAGGCACCCAAATGATCTTATCATGGATCTCTATATTAGGGCTTAGTTAACTAATGAACAAGACTATATTTAGTTGACTAATGAATATGACTATGTTCCTATCAAATAGATGATTCAATAACCCCTCAATCACAACCATTGTCAATACTAATTTCTTAACATTGATGCAATTTGCCTCTTGTTGTTTTCCTAATAATACTTGAGGTAGAAAAGAATGTACTTCACGAATCCATGGATTTTTTGTAGCAAAGATTTTTTTGGTAAATTCACATAAATTTATTAAATATAATTTATTTCTACGTATATAGGGTCTATAATCTTAAATGGTACATCATATTATGAAAAAATACATTCCTTTTCATTATAAATGGACCATTATGCTATATTATGAGCTTACTATTACAATGTCTAAGTATCCATGAAGCTAAAAAAACATGGAAATGAATCTATAAGAGGTGAGACATCATCCAAGTATTACTTAGCTTCCCAAGAAGTTTGGTTATAAGCTCCCAAAATTTGATTTATCATAAATTGATAGTCTTCATCTATCAATATATAATGAATTTGCATTACTCTAGCCAAACCAATAGCTAAGGATAAGACTCAAGCCTCAAAAATCTATGACCTATATACTATTAACAATTTGCATCATATGCTTGATCGAACACGAATTGTGTTCAATGAATATGCAAGTATATGTATCGTAACAAGTAATATAATGATAAGAAAAGATCGTTCTCATATAGATTATGTTATTAGAAATTAATTTTTAAAACTAAAAAAATAAAAATCAATTTTTTTGTGTTTTTATTTTTAAGAAAGCAAAATTAAAATACTAAAAATAAATAACAATAATTAATTAAATCAGATTTAGAAACCAAGAATATATAGGAGAAAATATCTAGGAATACTTAATCCTCGAATTTTCTAAACATGTGAATCACTAAAAAATTTCAAATATAATTATCAATTAATTACATGATTAATTGAATCTAATATAGCATGTATTCCTCTCCCAAGTAAACCATACATCATATAGTAATTAGCCTAATCACACTACGCATTAAATTCATCAATTATGGATCACATACATAAGAATCATACATCTCTTCCTAGAAACTATGCATGTTATTTAATCAAGATAAACAATTAAATAATTCTATCAAATCTATTTAATTGTCTCTATAGATCAATTGTTGATCAAACAATTAATAATATATAAATCAAATTAAATAATATAATTAAATTGCAATATAATTGGGGTAAAATATTAGATTATCACATGTTAAAAATTGGGTTCTTAAAACCCCATATTAATAAATTAACTAGACATAATTTTGTTCATAAAACTCATATTTTTCATAAATAAAGACATAAAAGTTGATAAAGAAAGGAGAAGGAAGAAGTAATACAATCAATCTCTTCAATTATAGCACCAATCTCCTCCTATATCTTCACAAAAATTATATCTCCTTTTAAATTTTTCTCTCTTTTTGGCTCCAAAAATTGATAAATATTATGTTAATTTTGGTTTCTTAGGGTTTATGGGACAATTAGGGGGTTAAATATAGCTCAGGTAGAATCTATACCGTTAAATCAACTCCAGATCAAGGGTCGAGATAAAAAAAATTAAAAGCTCTAACCAATAGGAGCGTGACACATGGCATGTGAGGGGGGTTTATTGGGCGAATCAAAGCGTGACGCGTGGTGGGAGGATTGGTCTCGGTCAACGCACGTTGTTTAATCACCACATGGCATAACGTGGTTCGCGGTTACTAATGGTATACACACGATTTGAATGAATTGATGAATCAGGTGAAGCCATATGGCGAAAGTGTTAACATATTACAATACATACATATGGCCTCGAAAATTTAGCCTTGGTTTTTTTAAAAATCGATACCAAAACTCTATATCCTCAGTTTTTAAATAATTGAGGCTATAGAATACCCTATGGCCTCTGTTTCTAAATAACAGAGGCCATATACATACCCTATGGCTTCGATTTTTTTAAAAATCGAGACCATAGACATACCTAATCAAATTTCTCTATTTTACACCAAAGACTAAATTTTTCTATAAATTTGTTTCTTTTTCCCTCTCTCTCTCTTTTCCTTCCTTTAAACTACAAAAAATATCTAAATAAAGAAACTTATATAGTCATGATTATTAAATAACCTTGATCATAATTAAAAAAATAGAGTTTCCAATATTTTTAAAACCGAAATCAAATAATATATTGTGTGTTATTTATTTAAAAAATATAAAAATTACTTTACAAAATTTTCATTTCTCTATCAATTTAATTTGATGTATTGTATCTCTTTTACACCATGTATACACTAGATTTTTATATCAATTTTTTTATCTCCCTAAGTTTTCCCTCATTCCTCCCTTTTTACCCCTAGCTCTCGCACGCATTTCTCTTTTTCCCTATAATTTTCTTGTTGTGTTTTCCTCTTCTCACCAGATCAAACCCTAAGCTAGCTCATCCTCATTGTCCTCTCCTTCATCGATACAATCACTTTTCCCATATCTCTATATCTAATGCTAGGTATACGGTTCATTTTATAGTGTAATTCCAAACCAATCGATGTGGGATTTGTGACTAAATATTAAGGAAGCTTTGTTTTTTTTAAGGACTGCCTTAAATCTGATTATAGAAACTATTTTCAGGTTATATATCTCTATTTTTTGGTACTAGAGGGCTGCCTAATTCTTGTTAATGCACTAGCAATATTAAATGGGCTTAAGAGTTGACGATTCTTACAATGGATTTTAACTTAGTTATGATAATTGGTCAATTACAGTGAATAAGATATATGGAGACATATCATTTCTAGGAGTTTGTGCTTGTTAGAGACTAATTACAATGTTTATCATTTAGTTTGTTGGTCATATTTCTGATGCTCAGTTTAATCCTACTGTCACTATCACTTTTGCTATTTTTTGCAAATTACCTCTCAAACAGTTGCACAATATTACAACACGTTGTATCTTTTATTTGATGTGAATGAAGAGGCTTATTTTGTAATAATTCTAGTGGGATCTTATATTCAGTCTTTTCTTTTTGAGATCATCATCTCATTCCTATTAATGTTTGTTATTTATGGTGTGGCTACCGATAACATAGCAATATGTATAAACTTATTTAGTCTTCATGTATGGTAGGGCATATGTTATGGGTTGGCTGAATCTAATTACGTTCTGTTTTAACCAGCACCAGGCACTAGGCTCTAGCACCCTAGCGCACCAGCACTAGCACAACACCCACACCAGCAACCTAGTGCACCAACATCCACACCAGCAACCTAGTGCACCAACACCCTATGTGCACCAACACCCCAATGCACCAGCACCAGCATACCACCCCAGCTCACCAAAACCAGCGCAATAACACCTATGGTATTTTCCTTTTCTTTACACTTCTGTTGAAGTTGTTGTGGACTTGATTATGTTGACTTGAAGTACACTTATAGATGCTTGTAATAGTAAAAATCCATTTTGTAATAATAAGGTTTTATTATATTTTAATGTGTAATAAACTCTCAAATGTAATTGTATTTTTAATTTTAATATAATATGATTTTTAATATTGTAATTTATATTGACTTTTAATATTGTAATTAATAATTATATTTTTATTTTAACTTATGGCCCTATGGTATGTCTATGGCCTCGGGTTTTATAAGACCGAGGCCATAGACATACCATATAGCTTCAGTTATTGAAAGATCAAGGCCATAAATATATCCTATGGCCTCGGTTATTGAAAGATCGAGGCCATAGGTAACAGTTAGCTTGAAATGCTCAATCGATCCAAATAAGGCTTAAATAATCTCTTTTTCTAAATATTATTCAGGATTTTGCCTCAAGGGATGATCAAATAGATTTTAAAACTTGATAGATTTTATCAACTTGCATAACTCACTATAAATTTTCTCTCAATAAGAACATCAAAGTCAATCATGAACATGTGCATAAAAAATTGAATCAATCCAATCAAAAATAACAAGCATATCACATGATTAATGTAAGTATCTTAACGAGCATGTTACCTTCCTTATCCTAATCATAACAATCAATTTTTATCATTGAATTCATATGTTTTATGTCAAGCATCCCATGCATTTAGTTTCTATATATTTATCAATTTTTACCCAAATTATGATTAAAAACATCCTAAAAATAAAAAAAATAAAAAAACTTTCCTAAAAATTTAAAATGCATACTAAATACTAAACTAGAGAATAAAGTTTCATCCCTCAAACTTAAATTGCTCATTGTCACCAAAATGCACATATAAACATGAAAAAGTAAAAACAAAGAAAACTCCTTTAGTCTTGGCACACCGCATCTGTTGTCAAAATACTCAATCTTGTTGTGCCATTGCTCTCAACCTTTATTCACCTACAAAACAAAAACATTGAAAATATAAGTAAAATAACATTGAGTTGCCTCCCAACCAGTTTCAATTCAATGTCCTTGACTAAAAGTTCATATCAATTCCTAAAGTACATTCCTCTGTGTCCATTTATTTTTAAGTTTGTCCAAAAAAAGTTTGAGTCTTAATTTTTTCAATAATACTTTATGTTCCAGTTTAAAAACATGGTGCTTAATTCTCTTATCATGTCATATTTTCTTTTTGTAGGGTTTGGCATTCTGATATGCATTCCACCATAACTCATCTAATTTATGTATTTCCAACATCCTTTTCACCTTTCTATTTGACTCTTCCACTTGCACACTTGCATGAGGATGGTATGGTAAAGGTGTGTAGTCTAAACTTGGTGACCCTTCAATAGATAGTTGAGCTTAGATCCTATCTCAAAAAATTTCATAATTGCATTTGATACACACATGAGAGGCATGTCCTCCAAAAAGTTCACAAATTTCATAATATCAACCTTTGATTCCATACTTTTAAAGTTAAAACAGGTTGAGTTATTTTCTAGTGAGTTTATGTCCTTATTCATAGCATCGTGTGCTAAAGTCTTAAGTGTGGGTGACTTAATAGATTCTTTTAAATTATCCTCACAATTAGTAACATTTATCCTTAAACATTCATTAGCATTATCAATATCAGAGGTTTAGATGCTTTAAAAACATCCAACGTTACTTGTTCATCTTGTACTCTCATTATAAGTTCACCTTTTTTTACATCAATGAGTGTTTTTTTTTTGTTACTATGATTGGACGACCAATTATGATAAAAATGTTATGGTTATCTTCTATGTCTAGTATAATGAAATCTGCGAGCATGGTGAATTTTTCTACTTTTACTAGCACATCTTCTACCACAACCCTAGGTCTTTTAATTGACCTATCTACCATTTGCAACATTACTGAAGTGGGTTTGGCTTTACCGAACCCCAATCTCTTGAAAATAAAAAATGGCACAAGGTTAATGCTGGAACCCAAGTCACAAAGTGCCTTGTCAAAATGGTTGTTCCCAATAGTGCAAGGGATGTCAAAACTACCTAGATCTTTCAGTTTTTAAGGTAGTTTTCTAGCAAGGATGGCACTACAACCTTTAGTTAGGGTTATTATTTTATTATCTCCAAGGCTTATTTTCTTAGATAGGATGTCCTTTAGAAATTTGGCATAAGAAGGTATATGTTTAAATGAATCTACAAATGATATGTTTATGTGTAGTTTCTTGAAGACTTCCAAAAATTTTAAAAACTTTGTATCTAACTTTTGCTTTTGTAGTCTTTGAGGGAAAGGAATGATGGGTTTATAGAGGTTATTTTTATTAGTTGAATTATTTCCTTTCCATTACTTTCTTTATCCATTAGTTCCTCATCATCCTTGTTAATTTCATGTCCCTCCTTATCCTTTTTAGTCTCATGTTCCTCCTTTAGAGTTTTACCCACTCCTCAAGGCTATGGCTTTGCAATTATCCTTACTTTTTCTTCTTGGGTTTACAATTGTGTCACTTTGAAGGTTATCTTGAGGCCTTTGACTTATAGCCTGGGCAGGTTGCCCTATTTAAGTCTCTAAATTTTGAATTGAAGCCTCTTGAATGGGCCTTTTTATATTTACTGATTGGATGAAGTCTTTCATCGTCCCTATTAACGCATTTGTATTGTGCTCAATAGGTGGATTCTTCTCTTAGGCTTGTGATTTTTGTGGTTGTTGAAATCCGGGTGGTGGAAATGATAGATGGTTGAATTATTTACCACCTTCATTATTGTTATTCCAAGAGAAATTTGGATGTTGTCTCCATCATGGGTTACATGTGTTCGAGTATGGATTGTTTCTATTCACATTACCCACATAGAATGTTGATTTAGGATTATTTATACAATTATGAAACAATTGGGCTCTACCACAAAACACACAAGACACCTATGAATCTTGTACTTGGTTTACACTTGCTGGCGAGTTTTAGGCCTTCAAAAGATTAACCAAAAATGACACTTGAGTTGTAAGTGTCATGGTATCATTTACCTCATGCACTCTGGCTACTCTTCTTGTGGTTGTTATTCTATCCATTGAAAATTGATAATTATTGATAGCCATTTTTTCAAGTAAATCATAAGCTTGATTGTAAGATTTGGCTAGCATAGCTCCATTAGTGAATACATTAATAATGGTTCTTGTTTGAGCATTGAGACTATTGTAGAAATTATACATTTTAATCCAATGAGGAATACCATGGTGAAGACACTTCCTTAGAAATTCTTTGAATCGTTCTTATGCTTCATATAAATATTCTCCTTCATATTGTTGGCATAAGGTAATGTCATTCCAAAGCTTGGCATTCTTTGTTGGTGGGAAATATTTTATCAAGAATTTATTCACCAAGTCGTTCGAAGTTGTAATGAAATCAAGTGGCAAAGAGTTTATCCAAGCTCGAGCATGGTCTCACAAAGAGTAATGGAACAATTTAAGTGTAAATTACTCTTTGGTCACACCAATAAATCTGAATGCATCTTCAACTTGAATAAATAATCTGAGATGCAGATATGGATCTTTTCTTGGTAATCTTCTTAATTATCCAACTATTTGTAGCATTTGAAACATCACTGGCTTTAGTTCAAATTGATTAGCTTGAATGTTTGATCTTATAATACTTGGACTAAGCCATTTCAATATAGGTATTACATATTCATTCATAGCTCTATCTCTATCATCCATCAAATGCCTCTCGTTGTTTAAATTTAGCTCATTATTGTTTATTTCTAATAGATTATCCATTTTTTCACTTGGATGACAACGAGTTGTTTTCTTATTAATCTCAAAGTATGCTCAATTTTGGGATCTAAAGGTTAAACTTTTCCCTTATGGACTGTGCTCATAAAATAGCTCCAATGTTTCTATTAGCATTAAATGAGATGTCTCAATTAAAAATAAAAATAAATAAATAAATAAATTAAAATTATCACAAGTAATTAAAAAAAATAACTAAAATAAAATAAAAATTAATTTTTAATAGTTATAATCTCTGACAACGGCCCAAAAAACTTAATCGGACACAAATTGTATTCAATGAATACGCAAGTATAAGTATTATACTTATGTTATTACAAATCAATTTTTAAAACTAGAAAAATAAAAATCAATTTTTATTTGTGTTTTTATGTTTTAAGAAAGTAAAATTAAAAGACTAAAAATAAATAATAATAAGAAATAATTAAATCAGATTTGATACCTAAGAAAATATATGAGAAAATATCTATGAATATTTAATCCCCTAATTTTTAAACATGTGAATCACTAAAATCTTTCCAATATAATCATTAAACAATTATATGATCAATTGAATCTAATCTAACATATATTCCTCTCTCAAGTAAACTATACATCGTATAGTAATTAACCCAATCACACTCTCATATCAATTAAATTGCACACTATTTATTAAGTTCCTTGATTATGGATCACATATATAAGAATCATACATATTTGTTTAGAAACTATACATGTTATTTAATCAAAACAAACAATTAAATAATTATTTTAAATCTATTTAAATACCTTTATAGAACAATTATTGACCAAATAATTAATATTATAAAAATCAGATTAAATAATATAATTAAATTGAAATCATAATTGGGGTAAAATATTAAATCATCACATGTTAAAAATTGGGTTCATAAGACCCCTATATTAATAAATTAACTAGATATAATTTTGTTTATAAAACTCATATTTTTCATAAAAAATACATAAAAATTGAAAAAGAAATGAGAAGAAAAAGAAATACAATCAATCTCTTTAATTATAACACTAATCTCCACTTAAATCTTCACCAAAATTGTATCTATTTTTTAATTTTTTCATATTTTTCTCTCTTCTTGGCTCTAAAAATTGATACAAATTATGTTAATTTTGACTCCTTAGTGTTTATGGTGTAATTAAAGGATTAAATATAGCTCATGTGGAATCTAGACCATTAAATCACCTTCAGATCAAGAGCTTAGATCAAAAAAAGAAAAATTAAAAGCTCTAGCAAATAAGAGCGTGACACATGGAAAATGGGTTTATTGGGCAAATCACAGCATCATGCATGGTGGAAGGACTGATCTCAGTCAATGCACACTGAGTCATCACCACGTGGCATAACATAGTTCATAGTTGCTGATGGCGCGTCGCACGATTTGAATGAATTGATGAATAAGGTGAAGCAACATGGAGAAATTATTAACCAAGTGTTGAACTCGAAATGAATGTCGTATTGAAATATGGCATGGCTCTACATCACTTTGAGCATGCGGCGGTTACTAATGGTGTGGTGCATGATTTGAATGAATGGATGGATCGAGTGAAACTGCATGGAAAAAGTGTTAACCAAGCACCGAACTCAGAATGAACGTCGTGCTAACACATGACATGGTGCTACATCACATTGAACATGTGGTGTTGTATGATTAGCCTTCTCCAATTGCGTGGCATCCACGTAGTTTGCTATATTTTAACCCCTTTTAACTAGAAAGTTCTTATTTTCATGTTTTAACTCCAAAAATACTACTTATTAAATAAAATGAATAAATATTAAGTAAAATAAATACACTGATGACTATACTTTCTTAGAGTCATCAATGTCAATCACATTAGCATGAAAATCTTTAACTATGACTGCAATTGTACCTTTATTTTCTTTAAAAGATGCATCAAAGTTATATTTAAAGACCTTAAAAGGTGGTTTCATCCATTCGTAAATACTCATTACTTGAGTTTGTTGAATTATAGCATTTTCGTAATTAGTTTGATTTATTAGTTAAGAGTTTCCAAGAAAATTAGTTCTCATTGAATTATAGTATTTTCGTAATTAGTTTGATTTATTAGTTAAGAGTTTCTAGGAAAATTAGTTCTCAGAAATAATATACATTTTATGAAAGTTTAACTCTTCATTTTTAAAATTCAATTCATTTTGTATCCATTAGACAACCATCAAAGTCAAAGTGATGTAGAGTGTGGATTCCATCTTGATATTTTTATTTATAATAAAAGTATTAGGAGGATGCAAACATACATCTAAAAATATTATAATATCCAGTCTATTGAATTGTTGGATCCTTATGCCTCCCTTCCATACTAACCAATTTTTTTGCAAAAACAAAAAAACAAAAAAATCACATCTTGTAAAGATATTGTCACTTTACAAAACATTAAGAACATAATTAGAAAAATTAAATGAGGATTAATAGCATAAGATCAAATAATAGAGGAATACAATAAGGTCAGATAAATTTAGATAATTATAAACATGAATAGAGACCTAGAATAATAGGATTATAAATAGAACACTACAAAATTCGTTCAGTGAAATAATAAGAATAAACCAAATATTCACATGAGAAGAATTGAAAGATTAACCTGTAAAATCAATAAAATTTAAAGAGAACAATTATATATCTTGAGCTTATCTCAAGAAAAATCAATAAGGAATAGGTAAATGAGTTCTTAGTATTTAACTAAGTTCAAGGTCTCATGAAGAAAAATGATATAAATGAAAATCAAGATCAATGAGTCTAATAAAAGAAAATGACAAATATAAATAAAGCCCGGTGTGAGAATCTATGTACGATTCCCTAATGATCTCAATAGTACCACACTTTCCTAACATATTTCAAAATCAATAATAATTATAGAGTCATCCATATTTTTTTAAAATCTCTCAATTTCTACTAACTACATAACAAAGGATATTCATTCTTGTGTTCAATCAACCTTGGCAATAGAGTTACTACATCATATAATTTATTCGATCATTATCAATAGTATAATCAAACACATAATCATATAAGTAGTCATTTAACAAATACATTTTTAAATATTTAAATGATTCTATCTGAATACAAACAACATTAAATTAAAATTTAACATAAATAAAAACTTTTATAAGATAATCAAAATCCATAAAAAATTTAGTTCATAAGTAACCCAATTAACTCATGGTATGAGAATAAATAAACTTTTCACCACATAATGTTAAATCTCTGGTATGCTTGAAAACATGCAAGTATTGATGAACAAAATCGACAATGTTGATCCTACAAGTACTTTGGTTTTATTTTTGTAAAACTCTCGTAAGTGCACAAATAATTTTATAGAAAATTAGAAGTATACTCCCAAGGTTGATTTAAGGAAAAAATATATGTGCTTTAAATTTATTATTCAAACTTTTAAAATAAAATTAAATTCTAAATATCCTGTCACGATATTTTAGTTCTTATGTTTTCTAATCTAATAATAAAAAAATAAACATAGATATAGATTCAATAAAATTTTATGTAAATTTTTATCATTCATAACAGTGGAGTATTTATAGATATAATAATTAAGTTAATTATGCTTACTCATATTATTTAGGTTATTAAAGATATAAATTGATATTTACTAATTCTCTTTTTTTTACACGAATACCACCTTTGTTGGGGTTATATTCTTTGTTAATTAAACAAATCAATTAACACCTATGGGTGGGGTCGATAATTAATTTGGTTAATTAAATTAATTCTTTTTTTATTTCTAAAAGATTGAAAATGAACCATTTAAATACCACCTTTGGTGGGATTAGACATTTTAAACTTTATTTAAGGTATCCAAATTAAACTTAAAAATTTAATTATCCGAGTACTAACTTTCAAGTTTTAAAACCATTACTAAAATATGTTGTCAATACATTTTCGAATAATAGTCCTTCTAAAACACTTTTGAAATAGAGCTTCACTCTAACTTTGGGTGATTGGACGAACAAATAAAAGAGCATTACTATAAATCAAATCGGATAATTAAACCTTAAAATATAATTTTTAAATATAAGTTTGTAATGAAAAATAATATATTTCTCTCTAACATCCTTAATATAAAATCTTAAATAAAAACAAAATTAATTTATTTTATAGAAATGTTTTACTATTTAATATTTCACAAGCATAACAACGTTATTATTATATCATGTTTACATAAAGCCAGCCATGTTAATTTTAATCACAAACAAATTAAATATAACATAAAAAAATAAAACATAAAAATAACTGTAAAGAATTCATTTCAAAATTTATTCCTTAGAACAATCCTTATAACACTTTGACTTTAATTCTGTTACTGAAAAATCTCCAAACTGATTTGCATTTCCGTTTATTGAATCAAAAGCTAGAAATTTACAAAACATAGCTAGTTCTTCTCAAAAAGAGAAGAACTTTAAAACTAAAAACTAAAAAAAGAGAAAACTTTATAGAGAGAGAAAGAATATAGAAAATGGTTTCTTAAGGTGTGATTTTACAATGGGGGAGAAAGGCTTATTATAGGTGAGGAAATTGCTAAAAAAGTGGAAAAATATCTTAAAAAATGATGATATATGTGTATTGGATAGGCTAGCATACGTTTGGGGAGCTGATGCGTGGGATTGGGCAGGATTTGTGGCCAAAAATTTACTGACGTAGGCGAGATTCGTGGCATGATTGGGAGTATTTGTGTGCATTGTTCATGCATGATGCGTGCGACTGTATGCGAACTTTCAGCATGATGCGCATTCGACTGAGCAGTTTTGTCCATTTTTCCATTTTTTCCATTTTTGGACTTTTCCTCATTTTTTTCTTAACGTAATTGTGATGTATTATTGCCTCTAGTATTACTCTTCGAGTGTTTAAATTATTTTTGAAACGAAAATACCTGGAAAAAAAATAACCATGATTCTAAAAATACAAATTTATATAAAAATATGATAAACTTGTATAAATATAAAATTTTTTTTATTAATTAAAATACATTAAATCATGGTAATTTTAGTACTTTTTAAGTATTCATCACAACCCCGAACTAGCTTCTTGCTAGTCCCTTGGCAAGAGAAGCTATAAAAACTAAAAATTAAATTATCCTAAATCACTTCCGTGAATTGACAAGGTTGCATTTAGTGTATGCAACAAGTCTTTAAACTCCTAAGTTGCCCTAGTGGAAGAGTTTGAGTCTCGTGAGTGTTTTAAGTAATGATACCCACAAACATTAAAATAAATAAAATAAAATAAGAAGTTAACTAAAATTTAATATAAAGTAAAAGGACTAAATGAAATACAAAAATATATCATACTTATAATCTCTTTAAAACTTCATAATTAAAATCTTAAGCATAGATTATTTCGACTTCCTCAACATTTATGATTTATTATAATAATTAGTTGAAAATCATTTTCATATTTTAATAAAAAATATTTCGTTTTTACTTCACACAATTTCAAGGTTAAGAATCTAAATTCGATTCGACTCTACTCCTTACAAGTTAATACTCTCAATTTACTGAATCCTATGGGTTCAAGTACTCATACTGAATCATATGCGAATAGAATTTATGTCTAGAAATGAACTGATAAGTCCATATACTTATAAAAGAAGAAAATCTCAAAATAGTGCATAACTGTGATCTTATGAAAGGAATCGAATGTATAAATTATAAAGATATCATATATATTATTGTCATGTATCAATCAAACTCATTAAGTGAAAATTTCAAGATATATGCCTTATAGAAATGAAGAAAGTGCAATGAATTTTTAAGGATTTGCTTCCTATAACTTTCTTTTATAATTAGTCTTTTCTCACAACTTTGTAGGCTATGTGGGTCATAATATGTAGATTATACTATATATTATTTATCTCTCTATATCTTCTTTCTTTTTTTGAGGATTTTCAACATTTCTTTTCTAAAAAAAGTAGAACCATGTACAGATTGTACATTTTTGTAGGATTTTGATGAGTGGTTAATTTTGTGGCTTTTCTGTTTGATTTTGGTTTAGGGAATCCCATATATGTCTCTTTTTGGTATAAGTCATGCATGAATGAGATAAAGGCATAAACTATCAATTTATACTTAAATCATTTAATCTAAGCAAATAAAAAAATAAATATATGACACTCTATTAAGATGAGAAAATTCATACATTCAATGCTAATACTTATAGAGATCATCTAAAATTTTGAAGAAATAGAAAAGTTTTTGAGTAGAAAGAAAATATTTCACTTAGAATAAAAGAAATTAAGGCTAAAATAATATCTCACAAGGGTAGTCTCCACTATTTGATTCCTAAACACCGATTCTGGGTTCGTTTCATTTCAAAATTTTATCATAAAATATCAGTTATGATACAAACTTACTAATTATCATATTACTTCATGATATGTTTTTAAAAATTAATCTAATAATGCAAAAAACCTAATCATTGCTTATACTTAATTTTTAAGACATGATTATTTTTGTGACAAAAACTTGAACACTACTCTAATTTACCTAAACACACAAATAAAGAAAATAACACACATATATGAAAGAAAACAAATGAATTGAAGGAAATAATTAATATGAAAATACACAACTTAATAAACAAAATAAGGGCACACAATTTATAAAAAATTTAATTTTTGCCTAATTTGTGTAACATTTAAATCCTACCACCCTAACCTAAAATTTACATTTTTTTCAATGTAACAAATACAAAATGTAAAAAGAGAAAGGATAGAATGCTACTTGCATCCAACATCAAATTTGAATCATACAAATAGGTACTCTAACACATATTTCAATGATGAGTTGCTTCTCATCCAGCGCTTAGTTTAATATCTTAGCAAGACTAATCTTTATGGTGCTAAGGATTACTCAGCCAAATGCAATCCATTTTAGTGGTGTTGTGTGGTCCTTCTAAATAAGGCTTCACACGATGCCTATTGAATTTGAATGTTATTTGTGTCTTGGAATCCAATAGTTCTACTACTCCATGTGCAAATACTTGGACTATTTTGAATGGTCCATCCCATCTGGATCTCAGTATTCCTAGAAATAATCTTAAACGAGAGTTAAATAAAAGAACTTTGATTCTAAGGTGAAGAGTCATAGGAACTAGCATCTTGCCATGATAGCACTTTGTACGCTCTTTGTATAATTTGGAATTCTCATAGGCTTCATTCCTAATTTCTTCAACTCATTAAGATGTAGTAACCATTTTTCTCCTGCTTTATCTAAATCAATGTTTAACTCTTTAATTGCCTAGTAAGCCTTGTGTTCAAGTTCAACGAGAAGGTGGCACACTTTCCCAAAGATTAACTAGTAATGGCTCATCCTAATGGGTATTTTTGTAAGCTATGCGGTATGCCCATAAGGCCTCATTCAACTTAAATTCCTAGTCCTTCCTTGAAGAATGTACAGTGTGTTCCAATATTCCCTTTATTTTCCTATTACTTACTTCCACTAAACCAAAAGTTTGAGGATGATATGGAGTAACTACTCTATGTGTGATGTTGTACTTTTTAAGTACTCCATCAAAGCTTTTGTTACAAAAATGGCTACCTATATCATTTATTATAGCTCTAGGTGTTTCGAACATGTTGAATAATGAATCCTTTAAGAATTTTACAACAACATTAGAATCATTGGTTATAGTGGGGATAGCTTCTACCCACTTGGATATATAATCCACAACAACCAAAATATATTGAAAACCATTGGATAGAGGAAAGGACCCATAAATTCAATCTCCCATACATCAAAGAGTTCAACAACTAAATTAGATGTTAAAGGCATTTCATCTCTTTTGCTTATGTTGCATGTCTCTTTGACATCTATCACATTATGCACAAAACATATGAGCATCTTTAAAAAGAGTGGCCAAAAGAATCTAGATTGTAATACCTTCCGAGCCGTCTTTTCACCACCAAAATGGCCTCCACAATGAAGTTCATAACAAAAGGTCAAAATGCTCTTATGTTCTTTTTCAGGTACACATCTCCAAATGGCTTGATCTTGACCAATCTTGTATAAATAAGGGTCATCCTAGAAATAGTCTTTTTAAAGAACCTTTTCTTGTCCTGATATGAAGTGTTAGGTCGCAAAACACCAGTGGCAAGATAGTTTACAATATCAACATATATACCATGGGTTTGGACCTATTGAAAATAATTGTTCATCATGAAAGGTTTCAACTATATCTTCATTACTCTCACCTTTAAGAGAATTTAAGTCAGAAATCAACGTAGACAAATGGTCACCTACTAAGTTTTCATTGCCTTTCTTATCCTTGATTTCTAGGTCAAATTCTTGTAAGAGTAAGACCTACCTGATTAGTCTTGGCTTGGCATTCGGTTTACTTAATAGGTATCTTAAAGCAGCATGATTAGAATGCATAATCACTATAGATCCTACTAAATAAGACTTGAATTTGTCTAAAGAAAATACTATAGCCTAGAATTCCTTTTTCAGTAGTGGTATAATTCATTTAGGAATCATTGAATGTTTTGCTAGCATAGTAGATGACATGCAAACACTTATCCACTCTCTATACCAAGACTGCTCCGATAGCATAATTGGAAGCATCACACATTATTTCAAAGGGTAAAGATCAATTTGGTGCCATAATAACAAAGGTAGATGTTAGTTTCTCTTTCAAGGTATTAAAGGCAATAAGGTAGTCATGATTTAAATCAAAATAAACATCTTTTGATAACAGATTACATAAAGGAAGACTTATTTTAGATAAATCTTTAATAAATCATCTATAAAATCTTGCATGTTCTAAGAAGCTTCTTATCCTCTTAACAGATGTAGGGGGAGGTAGTTTGGAAATTAGTTCAACTTTTTCCTTATAAACTTCAATACCTTTGTTTGAAATTATATGTCCTAACACTATCCCTTATTGAACCAAAAAATGACTTTTCTTTCAACTAAGGGTTAGATTGCATTCAATGCATTTTTCTAAAACCAAAGTCAATTTATGTAAGCAATCATCAAATGAGTTTCCAAAGATAGAGAAATCATCCATGAAAATATCAATGAATTTTTCCCCCATGTCCGAGAAGATAGACATCATGCATCTCTTGAATGTGGAGGGGGCATTGCATAACCCAAATGGCATTTTTTGAAAAGTAAATGTCCGAAAAGGACATATAAATGTGGTATTTTCTTGATCTTCTGGTGCTATGGGTACTTGATAATATCCGAAAAAACCATCTAAAAAATAGTAAAATTCATTCCCATCTAATCTTTCCAACATTTGATTAATGAATGGAAGAGGAAAGTGACCCTTTTTAGTACATAAATTCAGTTTCCTGAAATTTACAGACATTCTCGATCTAGTGATTATTCTAGTGGACATTAATTCACTTTTGTCATTTTTAACAACTATTATACCAGATTTCTTAGGTACCACATGCACTGGACTAACCCACTT
The DNA here is from genome assembly GCA_030763125.1 of Hippophae gyantsensis. Lineage (NCBI taxonomy): Eukaryota > Viridiplantae > Streptophyta > Magnoliopsida > Rosales > Elaeagnaceae > Hippophae > Hippophae gyantsensis. The sequence goes on along the minus strand of CM061029.1, from coordinate 17,639,621 downwards.
ACTATCGGCAATATGGTAAATAATTCCTTCTTCCAACAATTTAAGAATTTCTTTCTTAACTACATATTGCATGTTTGGGTTTAGTCTTCTTTTGGCCTCTAGTATGGGTTTAGCACCATCCTCCAAGTTGCTCTTATGCATACACATGCTAGGACTAATACCTCTTATATCCTTGATACTCCAACCTATGGCTTTCTTAAAATTCTTAAGCACTTTTATAAGTTCCTTTTCTTGCATTTTGGTGAATGTTGAAGAAATTATCGCTAGATAAGTTTCTCCTTCTCCTAGAAACACATATTTTAAGTGCTTAGGTAAGTCTTTAAGTTCAAGTTATGGTAGATTGACCTCTTTACTATATGGGGAACTAGGTAGATTTAAGAGTGTACTAGATTTTGTTATTAGTTCAATACTATCTAGTTGTTCAAGGTACCCCTTAGTTTCTTCATCTAAACCTTTTTCGACCTCTTCAAGTGTAAGAACAGTTTCAAGCTTGTTTTCTATCCTTGTTCGGGAAAAGGTGCTTTTGACAAGATTATCCAAAGGGTCAACATCGAATATTTCATCGATGGCAAAAATAGAAGGAAAAGATGAAGAATTAAAAACTTTAAAATGAACAATCTTTCATAAGACTAACATTGTTAAATTTCCATCTTAGATATCATTAATAGTCTTTGTAGTTGCCATAAATGGTCTACCAAGTAGTATTGTGTGCTTTCTATCCAAGGCTGGATTTTCTTGCATATCCAAAACCACAAAGTCAACATGTATTATCAGTTTGTCTACTTGTACCAACACAACCTCAACTATTCCCTTTGGATACTTAAGAGATCTATCTACAAGTTCAAGGGACATAGTTATGGGTTTTAAATCTCCTAAATTGAGCTATAAGAATATAGAGTAGGGCATCAAGTTTATACTAGCACTTAAATCAAGCATTACTTTAGTGACCCTCATATCCCCCATAGTTATGTTTTTCAATTTAGGGGAAGTTTGTGCTGAAATATAGCGCTAGAAATTTTTGATACCATTACTCGCTCATTCAGTTCATACCTCATTTTCTTAGTGTTCAACTCTTTGAAAAACTTAGCATAGGAGGGCACATTCATGATCACTTCTAATAATGGTAAATTGATATTTACTTTAGAAAGCATATTAAAAAGATCATATAATTTCTTATCTTATTCATATTCTTTCAGCCTGTGTGGAAAAGGTACTTGCAACTAGTGTGGTTCTGTTGTCTTTTGAATTTTGGGGATGTCAGATGACTCCCTAATGAGTTTTTCAAAAGGCTTGTCAAGTTTAACACTTGTCTATCCTTTTTACGAGACTAGAATATCACCTTCTTTGTTACCTGAACTACAAGGTAGATCTTTAGAGATTTCAGGTAAACTAGTATTGACTACCTTACCACTTTGAATGGTTCTTACATCCTTTGCTTGTTCAGGTTGACTGGGAAACTTTCCTGGTTCTTGCCTTTGCATTTTTTTAGCTAGTTTCCCAACTTTAGATTCAATCCTTTTAACTGAAACCTTCATGGTGTTCAAGTTTTGATTATTTATCAATTGGTTATCGTTATTATCTTGAAAAAAAATTCAAGCTATCCTCTAAGGTTAGCTTAAAAGATTGATTTGGTGGGTAAGTGTGGTTTTTATTTGGCCTTACTGTTTGACATTGGGTGTAGGCTTGGTAATTGTTTTGCGTCCAATGATGGTTAGGGTGATTATAGGTGTTTGGATGATACCTTTGAAAGGATTTTACTTCCTCTATGGCATCCACACTAGAATCACAAGTATATAAACAATTACAAGCATCATGCCCAATTGAAAAACACACTTCACACATCTCTTAACTTGACATTTGGTGGGTAATGAGAAGTTGTACTTGCTTAGTCAATTCATCAAGTTGTAAGGTCATCTCATAATCAGAGCCAACTTCCTTGACTCTTGCTCTCCTTCTAGTATGTCTTTGTTGGGAATGAGAACCCAACAACTCATAGAGATTATAGGTTTCCTTTGCAGTCTTTTCTCCCACAACACCTCCAACAACATTATCAACTATGTATTGACTCTGTAGTGTCAATCCATCATAAAAGAATTGGTTATGTAGCTATAATGAAAAGCTATGATGAGGACATTGAATGAAAAGGAGTTTGAATTTTTTCCAAGCTTCATGAAATGGCTCTTCATCCATTTGAGAAAACATTGCTACCTTCGTCCTTAGATCAGTAGTCTTTTGATAGGAATAGAACCTACCCATAAACTTTTCATAAACTACCTCCCAAGTTGTTAGAGAACCTAATTGTAGAGTAATGAACCATGACCAAGCTTTATCCTTGAGAGTGTAAGGAAAGCACCTCATCCTAAGCTTATTTTTTTAATTCCCTACAATGGAAAGGTTTGGACAATAACATAGAATTCTCTAATGAAATGCAAAGTGTCTTCATTAGGGACATCGTAAAAGAAAGGAAACAAAGAATAATGAATCTTTTTTAATTCATAGTTCCTACATTGCCAATGATTGGCGTTGTATAGTCCTTCATCATTTTCTGCCTATTTCCAGCATCTTCCATGGTTATTTGTAGTTGAAATTGATCTTCTACCTCTTATGTATAAACATTTAGCTCCTAAAAAATAGTAGAACTCTCTAGTAAAGATTTCTCACTTGAAAAAAAGTATAGGCTTAAAGAAGAAACACGCAAGGAACCTAATTATTATTATTATTATTATTTATTTATTTAGAGTGAAAAATTAAATATTTGTTTTCGTTTTTTATGCTAAATTTAAAGAATTGACACAATTTTTGATACGAACGAATTCAATTATTTCATTTGATTTTTATTACATGCATTCTTAAAATAAAAACAAAACAAAACAAACTAAAAGAAAGGAAAATACAATAATGGGTGACCCCTCACTTAGAACTAAAATTTATCATCTTCTAGTAAGACATTGCCTGGAGATTTCAGAATGACAAACTTAATGTCTCCTTTTCATTGAATATATTTGATCCAATTTGACCATACAGTTAGTCTTAGTGTTGATACAAGTATGTTAAAACAGTGTTGGAACAATATTATCGATAACCTGAAATGAACTGCTTGGGTTGAGTCGCGGACTAGGTCACTCTCTTTAAGACGTTTCGCGGCTCTGCCCAAATTTGTGCAAGCAAACACAACCCTGTCGTCCCCAGGATAAAACAACCCAAAATATTTTTCTCTATCTCGGAACTTCACTGCACTGATGAAGACCAGAATGCTACACTAGAAAAACTTGATGCTCGAAAAACTGAAAAATAATTTAGAATTGTTGAGAGAATATTTTTCTTAGTGAAAGGAGTTTGCAGATTGTTATGTTTAAACTGAGAGATGAGGCTCTGTATTTATAGGTTTTAGAAATCTTGTGGCCATTATGATAACAACGGTAATGTCTGGGAATGAAGAGAGTAATGGTCATTTTCTGAGTAAAGACGAGTAACGGCCATTTTCTGAGTAAAGAAGAGCAACGGCTATTTAACGGTCATATTCTAAGTAAAAGAAAACAATGGCCATATTCTGAGTAAAATAAAATAACGGTTGTTTATCTTAGAAAAAATGTAACAACCATTTTCTCAGTGGAAAAGGTTTTTTTTTAAAAGAAATTTTTCCAAAAAATAAAATACCACCTCACCTCACACACACGCACACGCACTCAGAATCAGCTTGGTTTGGCATGGCACGGTCAGTCGGTCAGACGGATGACGGAAGCGACGGCGCGCAAGTATGTGTGGTATTATATTTTCCTAGGTCCTCTCCCCTTCCACAAAAGTTGGTACCCCTTGGGGCCCAATCCCAATAGCCAACTATTCATTATTTATACATCTTTTAAGTAATGTAAAAAAGCAATGTGGGACAAGGCTTACCTAAATTTTTTAAAAAAACATTCATCTTTTCCAACAATCCTCCACTTGAATTTATATAAAAATATATTTTATCGAGCAACCGATCAATTAAAATTATAAGATTGTGCATAAGCAAAAGGTGTCTATCAACTTGAACCTTTGCATAGTATTGATGTTTTAGAATATGCTAGAGTAACTCATAGTTTTGAACTCTATCTCTAACAATCATCACACACACAACCTTTCCAAGGTATAGTTCGAAAAGCCCATGCTTTACGGCCATGCACATGTATCCCTGTATAGTGAACGCTCTAGTAAATTTTGCCCAAAAAATTCCCATAGGAAATGGCCACACTTCCACATTCACATAGGTGAGTCTATCAAGAGCACTCCTATAACTATGTACTCCACTCCACATAGATTATAGAACTCATTAAGAGTTTAATAATTAACTCATCATTTTCTATCGCTCCAGGACTTCATGCTTCTAACAAAATAGAATGGGATTTGAAAATAACATGATTCATCTCATATCACTTCATGACTTGTTATTACCCTTTGAACTTATTTCTTAGGATCTCCAGTCTATAAGTTGGGTTACCATCACGAGTGGCTCTTCATTCTAAGGGCATTAGTCCCACTCCTTTTGAGGTTTTGAAAACCTTCTCTCTCGGTAATCCTGTCATCAAAGGATCTGCCAAATTTTCATCAGAACGTACATGATCCACTCTTATAGCTCTCGTAGAGAGAAATTCTCTAACAGTACTATACTTATGACGTATCTGTCATCTCTTGCCGTTGTAGTAACGGTTCTGAATCTTTGCAATAGTTATGGTACTATCGTTGTGGATCAATACAGCTGGTATTAGTCTTTCCCCTAAAGGGATCTCAACTAACAGACTACTTAACCAGCCTGCTTCTTCACTAGTAGTGGCTAGTGCTATCATTTCAAACTCCATTGTAGATTGAGCCAATATTGTCCGTTTCTTAGACTTCCAAGAAACAACTCCACCAACTATGTTAAATATATAGCCACTAGTTGCCTTGGAATCTTCTGATGAAGTGTTCCAATCTGCATCGTTGTATCCTTCTAGAATAGTGGGAAACTTTTTATAATGTAATCCAAGGTATAGAGTTCTCTTAAGGTATCTCATAACCCTTTCAATAGCATTCCAATGCTCTACACTAGGTCTATTGGTAAATCTACATAGTAGTCCCACAACATAAGTTATGTCTGGTCTAGTGCAATCAGTAGCATAACGTAAGCTACCAATGATGCTCGCATACTCAGTTTGTCTAACACCGTCTCCGGTGTTCTTGAACAACTTTACACTAGGATCATAAGGAGTACATGCAGGTTTGCAGTTAAAGTAATTATATTTCTTTAAGATCTTCTCAATGTAGTGAGATTGATCTAGAGAAATTCCCTTTTCAGACCAAGTAATCTTTATACCAAGGATTACACTCACTTCTCCGAGATCATTCATATCAAAGTTAGCACTTAACAAAGTTTTCACATTGTTCACAACATGAATATTTGATCCAAAAATAAGCATGTTATCCACATATAAACATATAATAGTGCAAATGTTATCTTCTAATTTATAATAAATGCATTTGTCACTTTCATTTATTTTGAATCCATGTGAGATAACTAGATTATCAAATTTTTCATGTCATTGCTTAGGTGCTTGTTTTAGACCATAAAGTGATTTATCTAGTTTGCAAACTTTATTCTCTTGACCTGGGATAACAAAACCTTCAGGTTGATCCATATAAATTTCTTCTTCTCAATCACCATTTAAGAAAGCAGTTTTAACATCAATTTGGTGTACTACTAAATCATGGATAGTAGCAAGAGAAAAAAGTACACGTATGGAAGTTATTCGTGTGACTGGTGAAAAGGTATCAAAGAAATATATATTTTCCCTTTGCCTATACCCTTTAACTACAAGACAAGCTTTGTACTTTTCAATAGTACCATCGGGTTTTAATTTCTTCTTTAGTATCCATTACATCCAATGGTTTTGCAACCAGGAGGTAAGTCAACTAAATGCCAAGTCTTATAATACTCAAGAGAGTCCATTTCATCATTTATGGCTTCTTCCTATAAGTTGACATCTAAAGAAGATAATGCTTCTTTAAGAGTTTGGGGATCTTCCTCTAAGGTATAAACATAAAAATCAGACCCAAAATCCTTAAGGGTTCAAGCTCGTTTACTTCTCCTAATTTCAGTTTTTAATTCCTCATTTTGTTCACTAGTTCTAGTTATGGGTAAACTACTAGAAGACGAGCCCCTACTATTTTTCAATTTAAAGGGAAACCTATGTTCATAGAAGTGAGCATTATTTAATTCTATAACTACATGATCATTTAAGTCATAGAATTTATAAGCTTTACTATTCGTAGTGTATCCTATGAATACACACTCATATGCTCTCCTAGCAAGTTTATTTCTTTTAAGATCAGGGATCCTAACATAGGCTAAACAACCCCAAGTTTTAAAATAAGTTAAATTAGGTTTCTTATTTTTCAAAATTTCATATGGTGAAATTTTACTTGTAGATTTAGGCACTTTATTTAGCACATAGCAAACTGTTAGTAAAATTTCTACCCACTAATGGGAAGCAGCATTAGAGTTTAATAAAATTGCAACAATTGATTCGATAAAAGTTCTATTTTTTCTTTCAGCTTTGCCATTCATTTCAGGAGAGAATAAGGTGCAGCTTTTTCATGAATGATTCCATGAGTTTTATAAAAATCATTAAAAAATTGGAATCATATTCAGTGCCTCTATCACTTCGAAACCTTTTTATTTTTATGTTAAGTTGATTCTCAATCTCAGTCACAAATATTTTAAACATGTCAAACGCTTCACTTTTATTTTTCATTAGATATACATAAGTGTAATCTGAACAGTCATCTATAAATGTTATAAAATAGTGTTTCCCATTTCTTGTTAAATTTCCATCAAGTTCACATATGTCAGAATGTATTAATTCTAAAGGTTTAGATTCTCTAACTATTGATTTATACGAAGTTTTGGTTATTTTCGCCTGACTATAAAAATCACATTTTTCAAAATCATTCAAAGATAGTTTAGGAATTAGTTCTAAGGTACTCATATTCTTGATTATGCGTTTATTAACATGACAAACTCTAGCACGCCAAATATTAAAAGAACTCAACATCTAAGCAGAACAAGAGGTTTTATTCATTTCAACATTTAATTTAAACATGCCATCAATGGCATATCCTTTCCCAACAAATATATTATTTTTAGTTATAGTATATAAATCAGCCCCTATAGTTTGAGTAAACCCAGCTTTGTTAAGAAGATAGCTTGAAACTAAGTTTTTTCTCATCTCTGGAGTATGCAGGACATCCTTCAACATGATAGTCTTTCCAAAGGTAAAATTTAATACCACATCACCAGTTCCAGCAACTTTAGTAGAGTGGGAGTCGCCCAGCAGCACTTTCTAATCCTCAGAATTAGAATTGGACTTGAACATGTCTCGATCATAGCAAACATGGCGAGAAGCACCATTATCCACCCAGTACCCCTCGGATGCACCAATAAAATTGACTTTAGATATCATAACAATAAGTTAATCTTCGGTATGGTTTGCATGTGGGGTAGGATGATTCCTATACCGATAGTTCCTAGCCAAGTGGCCAGGTCTGTTACAACTATAACACATGAATGTGTTATTCCTTAAGAGGGTTTAGGTCCATTCTGGGGAGGATAGTTTCTATTTCTATTTTGGTGGTTGTGGTTTTGGTTATAATTACGATTCTGAGTTTTTATATTTCTACCTTTAGGTTTTAGAATTGCAGAGGAAGGTTTCTTATTGGTACTATTGTTTGAGACTATGAGTACTTCATCTCTTTGGTCTTGTTTTCAGGCTTCTTATTCTATTCTTAAATGGGTTATAAGACTTTCTAAATAAAATTCCATAGTTTTATGCTTAAATGTATTCTTAAAATCTTTCCAAGTAGGGGGTAATTTATCTATAATAACAGCTACTTGAAATTGTTCATCTAAAGTTATACCTTTAGAAGTTATTTCGTGTGCTATCTTCTGCAGTTCGTGTGATTGAGCTTCCACTGATTTCCATCAATCATTTGAAACTTCATGTATCTACAAACAGCATACTTCTTAGTTCCAACTTCCTCAATGTCATACATCTTTTGAAGTGCTTCCCAAATTTCTTTAGCAAACTAGTCAGAGTTATAATAATCATACAAGTCATCAGCTAAACCATTAAGAATATGATTTTTACACAAAAAATCATTTTCCATTCAGGTGTCTAAATCCTTAGTTGCAGCTTCAGTAGGAGGATTAAATTGTATTGATTTTTCAATAGTAAGAGCAGAAACGAATTTTTTCATGGTTAAGAAAAATAACATTTTTTGTCTCCATCTTTTAAAGTGTGGTCCTTCTAAACGGAATGGTTTGTTGAGATCACCAGTTAGCATTTCAATAGACATGTTAGATAGAATTCATTTTAAAATTTTTGATACAAGTATGTTAAAATAGTGTTGGAATAATATTATCAATAACCTGAAATGAACTACTTGGGTTGAGTCGCGGACTAGGTTGCTCTATTTAAGACGTTTCACAACTCTACCCAAATTTGTGCAAGCAAACACAACCCCGTCATCCCCAGGATAAAATAGCCTAAATTGTTTTTCTCTATCTTGGAACTTCACTGCACTGATGAAGACCAAAATGCTACACCTAAAAATTTTATTGCTCGGAAAACTGGAAAATAATTTAGAATTGTTGAGAGAATATTTTTCTTAGTGAGAGGAGTTTGCAGATTGTTGTGTTTAAACTGAGAGCTAAGGATCTGTATTTATAGGTTTTAGAAACCGTGTAGCCATTATGATATTAACGGTAATGTATGGGAATGAAGAGGGTAACGACCATTTTCTAAGTAATGAAGAGTAACAGCCATTTTTTGAGTAAAGATGAGTAACGGCCATTTTCTGAGTAAAGAAGAGCAACGACCATTTAACAGTAATATTCTGAGTAAAAGAAAACAACAACCATATTCTGAGTAAAAGAAAATAACGGTTGTTTTTCTAAGAAAAAATGTAACAACCATTTTCTAAGTGGAAAAGGTTTTTATTTTTTAAAAGAAAATTTTCCAAAAAATAAAATGCCACCTTACCTCACACATATGCACACGCACTCAGACTCAGCACGGCATGGCACGGCACGACACGGCACAGCACGGCCGATCGGTCAGACAGAGGGTGACGGTGGTGGCGCGCGCATGTGTGTGGTATCACATTTGCTTAGGTCCTCTCCCCTTCCACAAAATGGAGCCCAATCCCAATAACCAACTATTCACTATTTATACATCTTTTAAGTAATGTAAAAAAGCAATTTCGGACAAGGCTTCACTAAATTTATTTTATAAACATTCATCTTTTCCAACACTTAGCTTTGTTTTTGCAAATGGTCAGCTAACTGTTCCACTTGGACTTCCACATTTTTGATAAAAGCTTCCATAGAGTCTAATCATTGATTGGTATTAGACTGGTTATCTCTACAAACTTGAATAAAATAATTCAAGTTGTCCTCTAAGATTGGTTTACTGGGAATGCTTCTTGGAATGGATTGGTGGAATTGTTGGCTTAGCTAATTTGAGATTTAGGCGAAAGGAAGGTTGTTTTGCCTCTGAGAGAAGTTGGGATGATTTCTCCACCCAAGATTGTAGGTATTTGTATTGGGGTTAAATCTTGGTCTTTTTTGGTATACTCCCTAAACATTAACCTGTTAAGGTCTAGTTGGTGCTTCTACTTGATATGGGTAGGCTTTAGTATCATGCCCTATATTGCTACACAAACAATAATGTTCATTGCTGGTGTTGGTTTGCGTAGTAAGAAGATAAACTTGCTTGGTCAATTGAACAAGTTGTTGTTGAACTTCATTGCTGGAATCGATTTCATGTACTCTAGCTTTTCTCACTCATGAGCTATTCTATTGGGAATTAACACCCAACGTCTCAAATATGTTGTACATATATGAGGCTTCCTTCTCTCCCATTGCTCCTCCAGTAACATTGTTGACAATGAACTAGCATTGATGTGTAAGTCCATTAGAATTTTCCCATGATTTTGTTGTAAATGTCCTCCTATGTCATCAGAGAACCTGGAGGGATTGAAATCAACCAAGCTTTGGCCTTGTCCTTCAAGGTGTAGGGGAAACATCTTATTCTAAGCTAATCCTCATTTAGAATACCTAGGGGAAGGTTTGTATTATGGCATAGAATTCCCTAATTAAGGAAAAAAAATCTTCATTAGACAACCCATAGAATGAAGGAAACATAGAAAATGAATATTTTTTAGTTCATAATTCTGAGCAGCCTCACCCAGCTGGATAATGGCAATTATTATGCCAATTACTAGCCTTGCAAACTCCTTCATGGTGGTTTCCCTAACATGTGGGTTTTCTCCCCTTTCTTTTGGTTCTAGTCGAGGATTAAGGCTTGGTTATGTGTTTGGCTCAAAAATAGGTTGATGGTTAGAATCCAGTCTTGTGGACAGTTGTTTAAATTTATGAATATTATATATGCATGGTGTAAGAGGGTTTCCTAAGGATCTCCTACTATGCATAGACTATTGAAAGCATAAATTTAAAACACCTACCAAGAAAAAGAATAATAAGATAACCATAAAAAGATTTATAGAAAATTTACATAGTATTTGTTTTAGCATGGTTGAAATTCCCATTACTCGTACATTTAAGGGCATCTAGGCCAGCCCACAAATCTATGGTCTAGATGGTACTAACTTCTAAGAACCTAAGTTACTTAAGGGCTAGGTCCCAGGTTCGAGGCTGAGGAAGGGTAAAATGAATGGGTTACACGATGATCATAGATTTTTCGGCCCGTCCAAATACCCTTCAATGTGCGAGTAATGTGAATGTCAACCATACTCAAACAGTATTCAATATAAAAATACTAAACAAACAAGTTAGTCCCTAAGTTAAATAACATAATTAGTAGTACCCAAGAGTGCTCTCGAGAAAGAATAGTGGGACAAAGCCTCCTTAAAAACCATTCTCCTAGACAAAACAACATTCTCAGAAAAAACTAATGGCACAAAGGCATCTAAGAACTAGTCTCCTAGACACAACTCTCTTAGATCTTTACTTTTCATGCTATTTCATAGTAATTTTCTTTATATTTTTATTTTATGAACTTAATATTCAAATCTAAAACATTTTTTATTTTTTAAATAAATTAAAGTAAATTTTTTTATTAAAATTAAAATTAAAGATAAAAATTAAAATTTGATTTAATATTTTTTCATTATTTTATTTTTTTTCATTATTTTTTTTCATTTTTTTTAAATAAAGTTAAATTTTTAACACAAAATAAATTAAAAAAATCACAATTATTTATAATGCAAAATGCTTTTAAAATTTTGATAAATAATTTAAAAATGTTATTCCTTCCCCGACAACGGTGCCAAAAATTTGATAAACAAAATTTGCAATGTCGATCTTGTAAATACTTTGGTTGTATATTTGTAAAACTCTCATAAGTACACGAATCATTTTATAGAAAATGAGAAGTATACTCTCCAGATGATCTAAAGAAAAAAATATATATGGTTTTTATTATTCAAACTTTTAAAAACAAAATTAAATCCTAAACATCCTATCACGATATTTTTATTTTTTTGTTTTCTAATTTAATAACAAAAAAATAAACATAGATATGAATTCCATAAGAATTTATACAAATTTTTATCATTCATAAAAGTGAAGTATTTAGGGATATAATAATTAAGTTAATTATGCTTCCTCATATTATTTAGTTTGTTAAAGATATAAATTGATATTTGTTGATTCTCTCTTTTTTATAAGAATAATACATTTGGTGGGATTAGATATTTTTTGTTAATTAAACAAATCAATTAACACCTATGAGTAGGGTCAATAATTAATTTGGTTAATTAAATTAATTTTTTTTTCTAAGAGATTGAAAATGAACCATTTAAATACCACATTTGGTGGGGTTAGACATTTTAAACTTTATTCAAGGTGTCTAAATTAAACTTAAAAATTTAATTATCCGAGTACTAACTTTCAAGTTTTAAAACTATTACTAAAATATGTTATCAATACATTTTCGAATAATAGTTCTTATAAAACACTTTTGAAATAGAGTTTCACTCTAACTACCGAGTGATTGTATCAACAAATAAAATAACATTACTCTAACATCCTTAATATAAAATCTTGAATAAAAACAAAATCAATTTATTTTATAGAAATGTTTTACCTATTTAATATTTCACAAGCATAACAACACTATTAATATATCATGTTTACATAAAGCTAGACATGTTAATTTTAATCACAGACAAATTAAATATAACATATAAGAATAAAACATAAAAAATAATTGTGAAGAATTCATTTTAAAATTTATACCTTAAATAATCCTTACAGCACTTTGACGTTAATTCTATTGCTGAAAAACCGCCAAACGGATTTGTATTTCTGTTTATTGAATCAAAAGCTATAAATTTACAAAAACATAGCTAATTCTTCTCAAAAAGAGAACTTTAAAACCAAAAACTAAAAAAGAAAACTTTCTAGAGAGAGAAAGAGTTGAGAAAATTGTTTCTTAAGGTGTGATTTTTACAATGAGGGATAGAGGCTTTTTATAGGTGAGGAAAAAGCTAAAAAAGTGAAAAAATATCTTAAACAATGGTGACATATGCATATTAGACAAGCTGGCATGCGTTTGGGGCTCTGATGAGCACACATGGCTGGGCATTTTTGTCTATTTGTTTTCATTTTTTTGACATTTTCTCATTTTTATTTCAACATATTTGTGATGTATTGCCTCTAGTATTATTCTTAAGTGTTTAAATTATTTTTGAAGCAAAAATACCTGAAAAAACAATAAAAATACCCGAAGAAACAATAAAAATACCTGTAATTCTAAAAAGAAAAATTTATATAAAAATATGATAAAATCATATAAATATAAATATTTTTAATCAATTAAAGTACAGTAAAACGAGGTAATTTTAGTACTTTTTAAGCACTCGTCAAGTATACGTGGTCAAATTATTCAAGTGATAAGTAAATTAAGTCTTCGAGCGCATCAACTCATATCGTGGTGTGAAGCTTTTCAAGTTCTGTGCAAATTCATCCCGAGAGTGTTGTACCACGACACACATATACTCATGTTGTAGTGTGCCCTTAATTTTTTCAATTTAATGTTTTGATCCCTCCTTAATTATATTGTATAAATGTTTGTATTTTGGTCTTTCATTAAATGACAATTATACCATGATCATAAGATTTTAATTGATCTTTTGTCATTTGTAGCGGTCATTTTCCATTTGTATCTTTTAAGCCCAAAAGTAGCTAAAATAATCAAAACATATATCGTGATTCTAAAAATACAATTTATAAAATGCTTAAGTTAAAATGTGATATAAAACCTAATTTATTTTATTAATTTCAATTAATCACAAGATATATGTGCTTTTTAAGCACATATCAATCTCCATGGTAAAACCATACTAGTAAAAATCAATATGAAAAACATACATGCACATATCTTTGATCCCTTTTTCCGTGTCTCGAAATGAGTTACCCCATGTCCCAAGATTATGACCCACTTACTCATTATCCTATATCCAAGGATAGACCATCTTATATTCACGTGTCTTAGGATGTGGTCTCGTGTCCTAGCACTATGTGCAAACCTAGAGGTACAATACTTGGCATTACCATTAGCACATTGATCTCAGGCACATACACTATAACACACTCACCTCAATATTTATAGAACACATTATAAAGTACCACAACTTTGCGGCACTTTAAAACTAGCATTCATAAATATTTCATTATATATCAATATAAATTTCACACTTCTAAAACTCATGTTGGAAAGTAAATGTTAAACTTTTAAATTGTTAAGATTTTTAAAACCTTTATGGACTTATTCCTTTTCAAATATATTTACAAATATCAAAGCTTACATCTATCAATTAATATATTTAAATCACATTTAGAACAAATTTTGAGAAAATCTACCTAAGAAATTACCCACTTGAATTACGGATCCCATCACAAAATTTTCCTTCTTAGGTTCCCCAAAAATCTTAATTCTTATGAATCACAATCCATAACATTAATTATTTTGCAATTCACTAAATTATTCCCATGATCCTTGAAATACTAATTTAGATAATCACCCAATTCACACTTGATATACTTCATGTAGGGTCACAAATATCATTCAAAAGATGATAAAACCATTTTCAACTTAAACATACCCTTTTTATTTTCTTTGGCCATAGACAATGATTGAAAATAAAAGCCTTATAGATAATACTTGATATTACAATCAATCCTAAAAGAATAAAATACTAAAACATAAAATAAAGTATCCATATTAATTTTAAAACATAATATATCATCAAGTCTTAATAATAATAATGATATATTATGCATTATATAATTAATTATTTTCAATTTCTTATTAAGTAAAATAATTAATTATTTTTGGATTTAATAAAAATTATAATTTTTAACTTTCAAAAGAGCTCCAAAATTCTTTAAAATAATCAAAAATAATGTATTTCCTGTACCTAAAAGAAAACTCAAAATTTAACAATATTGAGGCCTAAAAAAAGCTTTAAAAATTATATTTAATCTAAAAATTATTAAAAAAAATACATATATTTAAATTTTTTAAACCAACATGCAACTAAGAATTCAAAGAACTCGTAAAATTTCAAATCCTATTCATACTATAAATTTATAAATACTCCATAAACCTATATGCATTAGTTGTGATATGCAAAGATGAGTAAAATAAAAAAAATATTGTATGAAAATATACTTAAATAACATCAAAGATCATATTTTTAATCAAAGAAAGATTTAGGATTTAAGTTCTATAAATTTACCTTACTATAAATGAAATGTAAGAGCTAGAAATAGATGTTTCTCCTATCTTTTCTTCCCCTTTTCTTCTTTTTCCCTTTTATTTCCTTTTTCTTTATCCTTTTCTTTCTCTTCTTCTCACAAAAGTTATTCTACATTTTCCCTCTCTCTCTCTCTCTCTCTCTCTCTTTCTCCTTTAGTTTTGGTTTCTTTTGTTTATTTTTTAGTTAATTAATACCCAACTCTCCAAAACCAGCCCACCTTTGGGATGCTCGTTTATTTTTTCTTTTTTAACTTTCTTCATCAAATTACTTAGTTGCTTCTTTAAAAGAAATGTAAATAAAATTACAAATTTTTCATTAGACAAACAAATTAATGACATTTTAATATCTAATTTACTCATTTTTAGTTATGCTTTGGAACTAGGGTCCGCTCCGATGTTTCTTCTTCTTGTCCAAAAGAAGACATATAGTGTTTGAATCTAGTAGAAATCTTCTAAGATTATGCTTAATGAATATTGCATTTCAAGTTATCTTCCATAAAAATAGTTTGTATTCTTCATGTGACATTACTTTCCAAATTTCTTCTAAAATTGCACTTGGTCATTATTTTCCTCTTTCAACATCATATTATAAGTTGATTTGATTGATAACTGTCAAATTTTGTTTGGCACCTACATGATCTTATCTTGAATCTCTGCATTAGGGATTCTTAGGTTACTAACGAACATGACTGTGTTCTTATCAAATAGATTATTCAATAACCCCCAATCCTAACCATTATGATTATTAAGATCTTTAACCTTGATGTTCTCTACCTCTTGTTGTTTTCATGGTAATACTTGAGGTAAAAAGGAATGTGCCCCAGGAATCCATGGAATTTTTGTAGCATAGATATTTCCATTTCCTATTTGAATGCAAAGTCCATTACTTAACACAGATTTAGCATCACAAATGCACTTACACAAGTAGGAATCTATAGCTTTGACCCTCACACTTATAAATTCACTACTCGTGCATTAGTTATCAATCAGGATTATAGCCCACATTTTATCTGAATTAGTTACTAAGCTCCATCCTAAGTTAGTCAATAAGGGTATATCCATTCTAACTTAGTTAATAAGGTTATATTCAACTCATGAAATGATCTAAATCTCTATCCAACCAATTGTTTAGGTTTACATATATATTTTCAACTCTTGAAAGCATAACAATGTGAGCTAGAATCTTTTAAACTACACCAAAATTTCTTAATTTGTGAGTTTGCCTTTTTACAAACAGTCATAAGAACTTTAAATGTGCTCATGGTATATATAGGAAGAGATTGAATGTCTGACTTAATAATTATAGCCTATCCTACATTAGAAAGAAAACAGGTTTTTCATCTCTCAGTTTTAAAAACAACATTGTCAATGGTTTTATTGAATTCTCTATATTTGTTATGCTAGAGAAAAAAAGAGATAACCTAAATAGGAGATATTGTGATCAAATTTTTGAATCCACATTATATTAATATTTTTTTGTTGAAGTACCAATCCAGCATTACATAAATATTAATTTTTGAAACATTATATAAAGTAACAAAATTTCATCAGGAAATTTATGAGAATGAACTATTAAATTTTTTTTTCAATGAGGTTTCAAGTTGGCCTAATTGGATTAGGTTGTATATAGAAGAATGATTGGAAAAGCACTCGACTAAAGCCCTTAGATTATAACTTCATTCATTTGAAAGGTTTATAATAGCTAGAATTTAAGAGCAAATCTTGAGGAAGGTGAGAGCTACCTTAAGGGCTCACCTTTTTCTAAACTCATAAGAATTGGTTAGAAAAAACGTTCTCAAAGACTATTGTGGAGTAAGGAAATGGCTTCCATGACAATGAGGTCCTTCTTGCATAGGATTGGCTTGGACTACATTTTTATTTAGTATAGGTTTTTTCTCTTTGGACTTCATTGTTATTTTTTTTAGGAAATAGTGTATAGTCGAGATAGCATATATGACTCAAGAACATGTACCCTTCTACTAATGAATATTCAATTAAATATTCATATCCAAGATCTAGTTGTCTAGTAGGTTCTTTATGATATAAGAATGTCTTTAAGTAGCCAACATTTGTATCAGTAGCAGAGTCAATTGAAAGAAATACTTCTTAGGTAGCTAAGGAAACTACCCAAAACTTCATATAAATCAAGAGTAGACTCTTTCATAAGGAATTTGATGTTAGCACTTAGATAGAGATCTTGCTATGAATACAAGAAGAACACGAGAAATCTTGAGCTGATGGCACAAAAAATAGGCCATAGCATTCTCTTTCTTTGAAGCTATCTTATTATAACCATAAGCTTATGTATTTAGAAAGATTGACATCTATAGGCCCTGTTCGACTATGTATGTCAAAGCACACAAGCTAAAACGTTGGGTGATAGCTTGGTAAGGTTTCCAAAAGTAAACATCTATGTTGGGATGGGGTAAAAAGAAAAGTATATCACTCAGAGCATGTCATAAAGTATTGGCTTGATTAATATAAGCATAAGAAGTGCATAATAGCCTTACTTTCGAGCGAATCTAGCAAGTAAGCCATATTTCATTTAGTAAAGCACTCTCTTATTTTACTATTCCCAAAGGCTTTCACACAAGCTTAAATTAAAGAGTTTTGCCGAATCCCTAAACTATATAATGGTAAAGTATACTCCATGAGCAAATCGACTCCTTGAGTGGCACTCTATCTTGTATACTCTTATGAATTCCAACCTAAAACTAGACTTTGTTTTTTACACTATAGGCCTTAGATCTAAGATGAGGATTGGCTTATTAACCCTAAGTTTTTTGGGACAAAATCCTTATAATTTACCCTAAACTAGCCAATCTTAAGAGCTTTTTTAGAGCCCTCCCTTTGAAATGAATCAATCACCACCGTAGACAAGTCTTTGAATTCCTACGACATAAATTGTATCATAACTCTAGAATTAAATCATTCGAGAGCTTCTCCTCCTATTGGAAATAGTCCTTTCACAATAAATATGCACTCTAGCCCAAGAATGATTGACTGACTGTAACTCTTTTCCTACCCACGCACCTGTGAATCTCTTTCAGTTGGTGACCACTACTCTAACCTCTCACACTTGGTGCTTTAACTCATTCTCTAGTTGCAACCATATTGTAGCATTAGTGCTATAATTCTTGGTGCAACTATGGATTTTATCCCCTATTCGCATCAAGGTCATAGCAACCATAAGTTAGACCATGAGGCCCTACTATTAACTATAAGCCAAGGACAGATTCCTTTAAAGATGTTAATCATAAACTAAAGCAATAAAGGAAAATTTTATGGCTATATAGCTTACTTTCTTTATTTATGGACAGTTAGCAACTTAAACTAAGTATGGATGAAACATAGTCTAGAGATCTTGTAATGCATACTACTTCTTCAAACCTCGATGTATCATTTTCATTAATATTTTTTGTCTCCTTTTGGACTTCTTATTCATAGATAAAGAATATGGAGATAACCCTAAATTCGAGAAGGATTCCCTTCAATTCAATAAAGGATCGATCTGACCATGAAAGGAAAGAAATTGAAAGAGTAGTATGTCTCAAAGGGAAGAAAGTCTTCTTATTTCTTTCTGTTTCCTCATGTCCAAGGATTTAATAATTTTTAATGCCTTACGAATCTATTCTTATATAGTGGTACCATTTTGTCTAGTTGACTTGTTTGCTTGCTTTCATTCATATGGATTTTGGCTCAAAAAGGGAGTCATTTTTGCTAACCCCTTATATTCTATTTTTAGGTAAGATAGATTAGATAATGAGATAGGAAGAAAGTGAGTTAGAAAATACAACATTAGATGAAAAAGGATACATTCTTTCAAGGGATGGAGTAAGGGATAAAATTTGATTAGGGCAAGCTAGTATGTATAAGATTTTCTTTCTAAATAGTGATCAATGAAGGGATCTTGCTTTCTAAAAGCCATATTGATAGTTGAGTTCAAAATTTTTAAATCTAAAAGGCATTACTTAATAATAGTAGGTTACATATTCAATGATTAATGAATTCTTCTTTTAGTCTTTAGGGTCTACCCTAATTTGGTGGTAACCAAAATACACATCCATAAAACTCACAAGTCATTACAAGTAGTTGAGTTTGCCAATAAATCAATGTTAGGTATGGCCTTCTTTACTATAATAGGATTTTCTAAACACTTTAGGTATATCACTTCTCCTATATAGTCTACTCCTAAGAGCCTTTTTACTTCTTTATTGTTTCGTTCTTTTTAAATGAGTATTTTCTATTTTTTTTACTTAATGGGAGGACAACTCGAATCAACAATGAGCTTATGGGTGATAACCCAAGTAGGTATCCCTGCATGTCCTTGATTGACCATGCTAAGTAATCAAAACTTCCTTCAATTCACTAGTGTATTCCTAAATTTAGCTTATACTCATCATCCTATATGAAACACCTTCTTCGGATCCTCTTAAAGAATCGCTTTAACCTTTCCTTTTCGGGCGAGCCTGTAGATTTTTTCCTTTTTGTTTGATTTGGAGTTGGAAGTGGTTTCTGTAATTACTATTGGGTCAAATTTTCCTTTATGAACATGAGGTAGCAACTTCGAGTATTAGTTTAACAAACCATTATCTATCTAACTTCTCCTTTGTATGGGTACTTCAGCATTTAATGGTTAGTTAAGGAAAGAGACTTAATCTCATGGATCCATAATCCTCCTAAAACAATTGTGTACTATGTTGGTACATCTACTACCAAAAACTCTATCAGGCTACATTTTTCATCATGCCTTATCTATGTTAGTAGTTTGATATTTCTGATTGTCACAACACTTTCTCTGTTAAAGCCAAAGAATGAGGTTTTTCTGGCATAATGAATAGAGGTGGGATTTTCATTGCCTCTAAGGCGAAAAAAAAGATGATATCCACCAATGAATCAGTATTAACCAAGATTCTTTTCAAAAAATAGCCTCACATGAAGAGTCCCGTGACAAAGGGGTCATCGCATGGGAAAGTACCTCTACTTTATTCTCTCGTATAAATTATATTAGGGGTGTGGATTGTGAGGCTTTTGTCCAAAACTAGCCTTGCTTTTTTTCCTCCCATATTTCCTTATATGTTATTTTCTTACATTGTTGGTTATGCCCCCAAAGTAGACTTCCATGTATGACATAGAACATTTTAACCCTCTCTAGTAGGTCTTATCCTCTATTGTTTTGGTTCAGTAGTAAAGGGAGTCTTAGGAAATTTTCTCTCTTATGGAAATGATCCTATTCTACCTTTTGCCCTTATATTTTCATTCTTTCTTACTTCTTCTCTCTTATGGTTAAGTACTCCTCCTCTTCCTTGACCATGACCTTTTTTGTACTCTTTTTCCTGATATGTAATTGAGGGTTTTATCCTTCTGGTAATTAGGTCATTAAGATGACCTTTTCCAAGAGATATTTAATTCTTTCTTTATGTTCAAGCACTCCTTCCCGAAAGGTTTCCTATCTCGTTGGAATCTACAGTCTCTCAAAGCATCTCATGGTTCATAATGATCATTTCTCATGGGTAAATGCATATATATGCATTTGATCAACCTTCACATCTGATGCCTCAATTAGTGACACTTTTAGAGGAGGTCATTTGATGGGAGAAATTTCTCTATTGATATGGTAATTAAAATTTTATCGATCTACCTCTTATATGTTGTGTACATGGTCTTTTTTATTGTAAACTTTGTTTCCAACCTTGTGCTCCATCTCTTGTTTGAATTTACCTATCGAGGATTCCACCTCTTTTGCCTTCTTGATGGAAGAAGAAACATGCACAGAGGTTTTAGCCATTTTTGCTCTTCTCACGTGCTCTTTCTCTAAATATATGAATTTTAAAGCCCTATTAATTTTATCCTCAAAAGAAGGACTAGATTTGATTAAAGAAATTTGTATGGTGATATCCGGATGGACTTCTCTTGTGAAAACATTAACAATGATAGATTCACCAGTGCCTTCGACATTTATTCTCTCTCTTTTGAACCTCTTTATGAAATTCTAAAGAGTTTCACTTAACTGTAGATTAAGAGAAAACATGTTATAAGCCTTCTTTCTTGCAATTTAGTAGCTTACAAAGTATGTAATAAAAAACTTAACTATGTTAGCATAACTATATATAGTGTTAGGACCTAGTTATTCAAACCACTTCAATGATGCCCTCTTCAAGTTTCTTGGAATTGTTTTTGCACAAAATGGCATTTCTATGCTCTTTCAGGATACAGGTTGACATCATAGAGAGCATGAAGTGAGTTAAGTGTAGGGTAGGGTATGTTGTTCCATCAAACTCATAAAAAGATGGTGGATCCGTCTTGTGTTGATTTTCTCTAACTATGGAGCAAAAGGTAATTGTACTAAAGCTAGGTTCACGTTCCTAGCTACGATAAAGTGTTTACCTTTCTCCAACCTCGAAATTAGGTTTTCCATTTCCCTCAGTCTGTTCTTGGCAGTAATATTAGTGGGTTGGAAAGTTGAAAGTTTTATGGGTTTTTAGGTAAGTTGGTTTCTATAGGGTTGAAGTATACATTATGGACTTATAGTTGAGGTTGGGGATATTGATATTGTGATTAGAGGTTTTGGATAATTTGGTGCATAGAGAGTTGGACTAGTTGGAATATCAATTGATTAAGTGAATAGAAAAGCTGGTTAAGTATAGCTGGGAAGCTATGTGGGTTATACCTGATCGGTGGCTCAAGGTTTTGGAAGGCTTTGGTGTTATGGTTAATAAGAAGCTGGTTAAATCCCTCTTTATGGCATATCTCATCCCCACCTTACTCATTTGGAATGGTTCTTGAGAATTCTCTAGTAGTGTTGCTTGTGGTTGTCGTTTGGGATGGGGTGGTAACAAAGGTAACCTGTCAGCCATGAGCCTCACCAGTTCCTCATTTTTCCTTCTTAACCTTACCAATTCATGGTTGATGACATCTACTCTTTAATTCACTTCCCTTACTAGATATGGCCTTTCTATCAAGCATTGTGATGGCTCAATAGATGGCTTAGAGCGAGCCTTTTTTCTACACTCGAGATATACGTTGGTCTTCCTTATAGAGGTGGTTGGTTTTTTTAAATGGAATGGTGAAATTTATAGATCAATGGAATAGTGAAAGCTATGAAAGTGATGAAACAATGTAATGAAAAGTAGGCTTTCGTCGTTCTCTTGGGAAGGTTAGTGGAAAAATTTCCCATAGACAACTCCAAACTATTAGACATAATAGTTGAAGGTATTATGGCTATAGAGTTGTGCAATGGTTTACAAGGTTTATAAATTTTAAGATGATGATCACATGTGTCATCACTATCTTCTTTTCCCTATTATATTATTATTTTGAAAAAAGGAAGGTGTATCGATGAGGCCATGTGGCTGGTACCTATCATGATTATGATTATTCTTATCTACACTTCCTAATAGAAAGTACAAAGGTCGTTATCTTTACCTTTTCTTATGTTGAAGTCTCAATGATCAAATGCCAAGATTTTAGGGTATAGATTTAGTGATATAAATTTCCATAGATTAGGGGGATAATGTCCTTATGATACACAAAGACTTCATATAGGGTGTACATTGGTTAGATGTAGTAACAATTTTGTAAGGCATCATCTTCCTTGTCTGCAACCTCTATGAGCAAATTTGCCCATTCCTCCAATTAATAAACAATTTCCCTCCTCTTCAAAGTCACCAATATGAGCCCTATAGTCATCTCTAAGATCATCTTCCATGGTTTCATGTCTCTCTTGAATTCTTTATGGTTATTCCCTTTGCAAGTTAGCTTCAAATATGTCCATCTAGTCTCTTGATAACTGTATTTTATATAGTTATTTTCACCTATTTTATTAATCATAATTGCTATGTTCTCTCTATTTTTAGTTAATTTTAGTTTAATAAATTAGTATTTACTGTTTTTTATATATTATAAGAAAAATAAATAAATTGTATCGAAAACGTTCTTAATTTCAAATTTTTGTCCACAAATGTAATTTCAAATATTAGAGTTCTTAATTACAATTTATAAAAGTTGAAAATATAAATTAAATTTAAATTTGGGCTTAATTGTAATTATTAAAAGTTGAAAAATTTAATTTAATATTAGAAAAGGGTCAATCAGTAATTAAAGAAAGTTTAAAATGTAATTTGAATTAAATTTGTGGGTCAAAATATAATTAAATAAAGTTTAATATTTGTGCAGGAGAGAAGAATGCACGCGTCATCATCCACGCGTACAACGTGGATCGTCCGATCAAATCATAAACGGTTAGGATTGGCGCGTGTAGATCAAACCCGACCAAAGCGAATGGATGCAGGGAAGATTCCTTCACGCGGCTCGGCGCCCGAGTGGGGCCCACCTGCCGCGCAGGCTGGCGTGCAGAGTGGGACCCACCCGTCTGCCGCCGCGCACACGCTGTCCCCCACGGTCGCGCGCCTCGATCCGTGCGCTGATCTCTGCGTGCAACCCGATTTTCCTCCAATAAAGAGATGACACGTGTCCCACTCAATTTTTCAGCAAATGATACTCCGACACGTGTCATATTACAATGGGCGCGACCGCGCTGGATCAAGCCCGTGTTGTAGCCGTTGGCTCCCATGCGTCCATTCATCGTGCGCCCGTTTTCCCTCAACGAATGATATGCTGCCACGTGTCCCACTAATTGTGTTCGCGAATCAGAACGCGACACGTGGTAGCGTGAAAGAAAATTAAAACAGAAACGCGCAGCGTCCCTCGATCCCATTTTCGATACAATTTTTGTCCCCCCACGCGTTTAAATTATAATTTTCGCCACAATTTTATGTCCCCCGCGTGGATTTTAATTTAATATTTTATTGATGTATTTTTTTGCTATAAATAGGAGATAGTTTTTAGTTGTAAAAAAGTTTGGTTGGAGTAGAGTTTTTGGAGTAGAGTTTTAGTTTTAATTTCGAAAGTTTTTAGAGTGTTTTAGTTTTTTCAGTTTGTAATTTTTATTGTGTTTGTGTGTTGGACGGCAAAACACGCAGAAGCCATTTTTGGCTTTTGTTGTGTTTTGCGTGTGCCAAATATTTTCATATGAGATGTTTTAATTTTATTTCTGCTTCTTCTTAATTTTCTGTAGTTGTTATAATTTTTATTTTAATTTTATGAAGTAATTTAATTTTTCTAGGGTTGCATTTAATCTAAATTTATGAAGCTTCAATTTTAATTATTTTTGATAGATTTATAAGACGTTCGATTTGTTCGTTTTATTTTGTTCTTAATGCTTTTTGATTATTTACGAATCTTATCAAAACGATCCTTGGCACATGAATAAACTTGAGAAAGGCATTTGTGTGTGTATTGCTCGTAAATAGAATGACATGTACGATGAAGGACAGAAATATACCCTAATTGTATGTGTGGCCATTTGAAAACTTAGAACGTAATGAATCTCGGTAAATTTAATTTTCATAGAGATATAGTAAATTAATTTAACGAGGTGTGTTTATACGGAGCTCGAAAGAGATGTATGAATGATAAAAAAAGAAGTTTTTGGTTGACAAATTAAATGTACTAAAAAAATATAAATCCAAAGAAAATAACATGATTTGAGTGGATTAGTTTGGTGAAAAATTGCAATCCTAGATTTCTTTTATTTTCTTATTTTACTTTTTTATTAACCAACGATTATTTTGGATAAAATCAGAGAGATACAATTTTAGTACTCGACAAACTATAGTAACAAATCCTCGTGGGATCGATCTTTACTTACAAATCTTTATTACTTGTGACCGTGTATGCTTGCACGAGTTCGTGTGTTGAAAAACACCCAACATCTCTCATGTCACCCATTCTTATATTTAGTCTCACAAACTGTTATTGAATGGCTTGTATTGTGAATG
The DNA here is from genome assembly GCA_030763125.1 of Hippophae gyantsensis. Classification (NCBI taxonomy): domain Eukaryota; kingdom Viridiplantae; phylum Streptophyta; class Magnoliopsida; order Rosales; family Elaeagnaceae; genus Hippophae; species Hippophae gyantsensis. The sequence continues at coordinate 17,614,927 of CM061029.1, read as the reverse complement.
CTTGATTTTTCCTATCCTCTTGACTTGATGATTCGTCCCTTGTAAATATTTTGTAAACTAAAACACATAAAAGATTGTTATGAGTAACATTTCTCTCACACTCTCACCTCACGTGTTTAACACCAAAATTTGATCACTCAAAGCTTTATTTTGGTCCTTTATCAAACTAAAAATCCTAATTAAGTAGTTAAACAACTAGTAGAGTAAAAAACTAAACCCAATGGTAGCTCAAGTAAGTAGTAAAAACTAATCAATGGTCACAACAATAATAGAAACAACTTAGAAACTCAAACAAGGATTGGACAATAAATAAGCAATTTGAGATGACAAGTAGAATTTTAAACAAAAACTAGACAATAAAAATCACTTTTGGACAACAAGAACAATAGTTTAATTGAAATAGAGCTCTTCCAATATATAATTTGACCATAAATAATTAAAACAAGATTAGAATTCTAAACAATTTTGAGCAAACAATTTTATAATACCAAAAGGACCCCCTAAAATTTAGGCTTTATCTTCCTTAAAATTAGGAGTTGCATAAAGATATAATTTCAAAGCAATAAGGCTCTTAAAATTTAAGCTTTATCTTTCTTAAAAATAGGAGTTGCACAAAGAAATAATTTTCAAAGTAGTAGGATTCCTAAAATTTAAGCTTTATCTTCCTTAAAATTAGGAGTTGCATAAAGATATAATTTCAAAGCAATAAGGCTCTTAAAATTTAAGCTTTATCTTTCTTAAAAATAGGAGTTGCACAAAGAAATAATTTTCAAATCAACAGGACTTTCACAATTCAAGAAGCACAATTTTGCACAATTTTTTTCTTGCTTTTTCTTCTTTTCTTTTCTTCTTCTTCATTTTTTACCATTTTTGTACTATTTTTATTATCAAATATGTACCACTCTTTTCTCATTTTTTTTACTCTTCATTTTGATCATTCAACCAAAATATGAAATATTAGAATAAGAAAGAAATAAGAACAAGACTAGATGGAAGAAATAAACCAAGAACGAGACAAAATTAGGACTCAATCAAATTGAATCTTGATCTTACACAGAAGACATAAAAAAGGTTAGAATCAAGAACAAGAAAATTCAAGAACATAAGAAACTAAAAGAAACAAAATAATGAAAACAAGAAGGGATAGAAATTTGAATTTAAAGCATGAGCTTCGATACCAACTAATACCAACCCATAGGTTGATTCTTGAAACTCACAGACAACTTGTGTTTGAGAACCTTAAAAACCTGTCAAGAACCCAACAAAATGGTAATTTGACCTCAATAAATTGATTTTCATATTTAAAAGTAATAACCTTGACCTAATGGCTATAGAAGAGCCAAGAATCAAAGGCATAGGTGAATGCCACAAGGATAACCCCTGATAAGTTCAAGTTTGTGTTAGGGAATTCAAGAAAGCTTAAAAGCTCATAACTTTATTATGTTTTGCAAAACTAATTGCAAGTGGCATCAACATGCAATATTTATAGCCTCACTAAACATATCCTAATGAAATAGAAACCTTATTATAAAAGAAAGTCCAATAAAAGATTACTTTTTGGCCGGCCACTAAGGAATAAACAATTTATATGTGTGTCGCACAAGTCGATAATTAATCTAGAATTTAAATTGTGTTGGTCTTAAACTAAATCCTTAGTTATAATAAAGTTATAAGAAATAACATCAAATCTCTTCAATAACTTAAAAAACAAAAGAATTGAGTTTTAATTGTAAACTACTCTAACATAAATCAAATTATTGGACTAAATGCAACTTACTTGTACTAAGTGTAGCACACGGTAATGTAAAGGCATTTAATCTCTCTTGAATCAATGACATAGTGTAAAACTTAAGCCCTCTCAATTGTATTGGCTCAAATGGAAAGCTCTATTAATTGCCCTTATTTTATTAATTAATTTTGGATCATTCTTGGGCTCTTCTTGGTTCACCTTCCTTACATCAATCCATAATTTTTGAATAAGCCCATTTAATTTCTCCTTGAGCTTCTTAGCCTTTGATATTGTGGTTTGTCCACTTGGTGTTTGCAAAGGATCTTGATTCCCATAATTTTGCTTGCTCATTTTACATGGGTATAAATAAGGAATTGTTTTATAGGTATGTCTTCTGATGTTGGTTATATTGTGATATCTAATGTTTCAAGGAGTAAGATTATTGGTATGGGTACTCTAAATGTGAAGATATTTGATAGAATTGTCCAAACATTAGGTGATATTAGACACATACCTAACTTAACAATGAATACGGTAGCATTGAGTAGGTTGGATACCTCGAGTTGTGCTTTTACGACAAGGAACAAATTTATGGAAGTTTGTAAAGATTCTTTGGTTATTATGACTAAGAAAAAGATAAATAACTTGTACAATTGATAAGATCTCATTCGAGGTGGAGTTGTAACAACTACCATTAAGAATAATGGTTAATATTAGTTCAAAGTTATATTTGAGATCTCGCATTAGTGATGGTATTATGAGTCCAAAAAAATGGGTCAAGTTTAATGAAATGTTTATCATTTTTGGTGATGATTACATGGTATTAAATGGTTGCTCTTAAGATAGAATAAGTTCAAATAAAAGTTGTATTTAGTTGAAGAAGAAATGATGGATGCACCCTACCTATAAATGGGATGGAATTAGGTCGTGTGTGGACATACTATGAAGTAATGCTTGCTTTTTATGTTAAGGTAGAGATTTTTGGGATTGTCGATTCAAAAGTCATTAAAAAATGAAAGTCAAAAGTTTGAATAATGGAAATATAAGAGTAAAAGTTACTTCTTAATGATAACTTTTGGTATGTTATGGAAGATAGAAAGTGAAGTATTGATGTTTTAAGCTAAACACTACAAACGTTTTGACTTTCTTTTGCATGAGTTAAAAATTACACTTATAAAAGAAGTGAAATGAGGCATGTGAAAGTGCACCTAAAACATAAAGAATAATATGAGTACTTTTTGGTTTTTATTTGGAGCCTGTGTATTAGAGCTTCAAATTTGATTGTTATTTTGAGTTCTTAATATTATTTTAAAATAGACGATATATTAGATATTAAGTCAAGACTTGTATTTAAGAATTAATATTAGTGATTTTAAAAAAAAAATTAGGTGTGAACTCGACTAATTATGAACCATTAATTTTTTTGTTTGATTTATCTATACTGTGGCATCTCAACTTTCCTTCTCTTTTCCCTATTCGCTTGGCTTTGCTAGTTTTGCTGCTCAATTCACTTGGCTCTTTTGGCTCCCCATTGACATTGCTTAGTGCGATAGTCCAATGGTTGTGGGTGGGCTTTGCTCATAGCTCTGCTTGTCTTTTTTTATTTCTCTTCTCTCGACTCTACTAGTCGTAGCTTAAAATTACTCGTTGGTGTGGTAGCTGTTTTCTACTCGTTGGTGTTTTTCATTATGTTATGAGCACCATAAAATTGAAACTCTTTGTATAGTTTTTTTTCATTATGATCGTAACCGTATGTGGGAGATGACATTTAGTTTTATAGATGATCTTTAATGGGATTGAATTGATAAATTTTCAAATAAAAGTTTTGATATTTAATTCAGATTGATATCAAATTTGTTTCCCTTTTATTTAAGGATTGGTATGTCTTTGTACGGTTTGTTACGTGCATCATTATGCACTATTTGGTTATATATTTGTTCTTTTGTTGATAGGAATGACTATTTAACAATTGTTGTTTCTTTTCTTTTTTTTTTTTGGTTGAAATGCCATATGCTTTTAAACCTTAAAGATTCAATTTGCATTGTAACTTATATTTATTTTGACTGCATGGAAGGGAAAAAAAAAACAAATGACATTTGTTTCCTTTTTTTTTTTTTTTTTGGGCTTCCGCTGTTATGACAATGCCTCCTCATCCTCAAGCCTGCAATTCACTACCAAACTTGCCTGCCCACAACAGAAGCGTTGAGACAGATAGATGGCTCACGCTTGCTTTTCCACTTCGGCCTCGTCTTTCCGACTCAAGTCACTTGACTTCTCTGCAGCACCAAACCCTAGCTCTTCTTCCGCTACCTCTGTTAAGCTTCCTCTCTGTTCTCTACCTTCATTTTCCAAGTAAGCTTCATTGTTTCTTCTGTGGGTTAAAATCAAATTAAATTTACGTTTCTGTCAATTTTACTAAAATTTACGAAGCCTATTATATTGGCTGCAGAGCGTAAAGTAAGTGGTATGAACATTTGATATGTAATTATGTTCTCTTATTTTGTGGTGAACGCTCAACTCTTTTTTTGGATTTAGTTCATGGTATGCTTGGTTGTGAGGAAGTGAAGACTTATTTGAATTAGTTCAGATTTCCCCCTGAATTTTAGGTTTTATGTGAAGAGAAGCTAAAGAAATCTAGTTGCTATCACTTGCCTTCTAAAGCTATTTGAATTGGTGAAAATAGTGATTTTGAATTTCATTCTTCAACGTTAACTGATTATGGAAAAATGGAATTTTAGTAAATGACTTGCATTTTCATTTTTACTTTAGTTTTTAAAGTGCTTATAGATTTCACCTTTTTAGCCAATTGGTTACATTTGACTTTTTGGGGAGAATTTTATTCTCTTCCTTTTTATAGTAGAGTTTGTATATGTATTTCTGGTCTGTTAGTGTGTGAGCAGTATTTGATTGGAATCTTTTCTGTCTCGTGGAGCTATTGGCTGGGAGTGTTAAGAGTAATGACTTGAAGTAAAATGCCTTGATAAAATTTATAAAGATTTTGGGTGTTTCCATCTATTGGGTAAACCTTTTGGGATTAAAAAACCCATAATTTTCATAGACTTTGACATGGAATCAGAGCTTTAGTCGATTGGGCCTTACAAAAAAAAAATTGAAATGGGCCTTGCAAAAATAAAAAAAGACAATTGATACAAATAGAATAGAATAAAATATAATAAAATTGGTTAAAAATATAAAGTGATGGGTTTTATAAGAGACAAATACTCATGCTTAGGGGATGTTAAGAGTAATGTCCCACACATTTGGGTTAACCTTTTGAGATTAAAAGATCTATAATTCTTATGGATTTTGATAGAGATTGTTTGTCTTCTCGCTATATTGTTCAATTTAATTTTAAATTTATAAAGCAATCATCATCTTGTTCAGAAAAATCTAAATTATAATGTAATTATCGTAATATTATCAATATAAATTATTAAAATTATGGCTGGTTTGATTGATTGAGAACTTAATTATATTCTAAGGTGATTGCTCTTGTTACTAAGAAATTTGATTACTGTTTTGGACCACATATCTTACGCCTCAAATTGGACATTCAATGGTGATTAGAGAAAATGTCATTGTTTTTTTCATTATTTTTTCTATGTGGATGCCATACAAAAATAAAGTGGTTTTTTTGGCGTTTATCGATAATGGTGGAATGACCTTATGAAGGCTAAGTTATCTGGTTATTCTCATAAGGGCGAAAATTCCCTTTAGGCTTCCCTAGGCTGGTGTGTGGAAAAATAAATTTAATAGTATATATTTTGGTCCATTGTGCAATTTCGATTAAGGTATTTACATTTTAGTCTAGTTCAAGTGATCTAAAGTTCATTGTAAAGAATGTTTTAATGTCCACACATTAATTACTTAATTTTGACTTTTAAAATAATATATATGCAAGATATTGTGTTAGGCTTTTTTTTTTTTCTTGGTTCTAAAAAAAATTCACTTGGTGGGAGGGACGTTTCATCAACAGATAATTGGCCATGTAGATGGTACTAGTCATGAGTTAGCTGGAAACATGAATAAAAGCAACCATACATACCTTTTTACCTTCTCGAACCCACAAACTGATGCATATAGGACGAGTCGCGGTACCATCTTGCCTACCCACAACTGGTTATGCGTTGGGCTTATCCAGCATGTCAATAACTCCATCTATCTAACCTATTCTCCGTATATCTTGACTATGTCATCTAGCAGCCAAAAACGTGTTATGGCCCATGTGGTTTGCAAAGAATGCAGCCGTCATATCATTTTTCCCGCTAACATAACAAACTTTATTGTTTACCTTGAAAGAGAACTTTCCGAAAGTATTGATTAATAGATGAGTTTTATGCTTTGAAACACTATAGAGCTCAAATTTAGTAATATTTTATTTTACTTGTGTACTATTTTGGAGTTTCACGTGATATATATTTAATGATACGATTTACAATGTCTTAAACTATCATTATATTTTTGTGTATTTAACTATTGAATTATTTTCTGTAATATCAGACTAGTCGCGAAAAAATTTCTTACTTCTCCATTGGTTATAGTAGCGAACCTTAAGATTTTGATGTTTTTGCAGGAAATTGAGAAAGTTTGGTGGAAATGTAAGATGTGTCCAGACTTCTCCAGTGATGGCTGTCTATTCTGGGGAGTTTTGGGTCTCAAGTAAGAATTCTAAGCAGGGGATTTGGTCCATCAGGTAGGTCTCATATAGGCTGCATAACTAGTTCTGTTTCCTGAAAATGTGCTCACATATGATCTATCTTGGTTTATTTGGTTTTCTTTATGCTTACCTCATGAAATTGTTGAATCTGATGTTTTAGGGATGATTTGCAAGTTCCTCATTCCCCCTATTTTCAAACAGTAGCACAAGGGCAGGGGCCACCACCAGGGATGCAGGAGCGTTTTCAGAGTGTTATTAGTCAGCTTTTCCAGCATGTAAGAAGATTATATGGATAGAAATTCTGTTCTTGAATTGAGCAACAGGCCAATGCTTAGTTTAATTCATTTTTTTCTGTGTTTATTGACAATCAGCGAATAATAAGATGTGGAGGAGCTGTTGATGATGACATGGCAAATATAATAGTTCCCCAACTTCTTTATCTTGATGCTGTTGATCCTAACAAGGTATGTTGCCATTTTTTTTCTGTTTGGTTTTATCTGCTTCAATGATTATTATCTAATAATTGCTAATTTGCTTGCAATTTTGGAAGCTTGAAATTTTTTTGTTCGGATGAGTAACCCATTAGCCTCTTTTGATATAATAAGCAGGATATTGTTATGTATGTAAATTCCCCTGGTGGATCAGTTACTGCTGGTAAATCTCTATTATAGGTTTCCGATCTCTTTTTATTTGAATCATTTTTCGCTCACTGATTTTTTTTTAATTGTTTGATTCACTTTATTATTCTATTAGGAATGGCAATCTTCGACACGATGAGGCATATCCGACCTGATGTCTCCACTGTATGTGTTGGATTGGCAGCTAGGTAGAAACTCCAATGTGTCTGGCTTTTACTTTAGACGCATTTTCTGTGTACATACATATTGATTGGCTTTCGCGGTAGGCAATTGTTTGCTTTGCGATGATACTATCATTTTGTTTTCTTTCTGAAACAGTATGGGAGCTTTTCTTCTTAGTGCTGGGACCAAAGGTAAACTTGTTCTCCTGATTCATACTCCACTCTATGTAAACTTATTCTGTTTCTTTTGCTGTGTGCATGAAGGAAAAAGATACAGTCTTCCAAATTCAAGAATTATGATCCATCAACCGCTTGGTGGAGCTCAAGGTGGGCAAACTGATATAGATATTCAGGTAGTTGTTTCTGTCATTCTGAACCATTAACTATGTTTTACTTGCCCTTATCCATCAGTCGGTCTGTTGGGTTTGTTAACTTTGTGTGGAACTCCTTGGGTCTCGGGAATTTAACGCATAGGAAATTATTATAAATTTCTTTTTCATTTGATTGGGGCGTGCATTTGATAATGTATCTATTTTTTTAGTTTTTGTTGCAAGCAAAAAGGTTTACATGTTTTAGGTTCTACCTTAAGTCCAAAGATATTCAGCTGTTCTACCATAATTAGTGCTTGGCACAGGATTGATTGTTTTAGTATTGTTCAATTTATGTTAATGTGAATCTGTCACTACCAATTGTGTACTCGTATTTTATGTTATATGGACTCTTTTAGGTGACTGAGTGTCTTAAATTTTTTTATACATATCCGGTGATGGTTATTTTTCTCAAGTTTTTATAATTTTTCATTAAATTAGAATGTCGAGTACTCACAGTTCATACCTATTTTTATGTTGTGTTGCTTGAACATGGTATTTCATGAAAATTGCAGATTCCATCTAACATAGCTTTAGCTTTTTGTCATAGACAAACGTATAAATGGTTACAATGCTTGTAGGCAAATGAAATGCTACACCACAAGGCAAATTTGAACAGTTATCTTTCCTACCACACCGGTCAAAGTCTTGAGAAGATTAACCAGGACACAGACCGTGATTTCTTCATGAGTGCAAAGGAAGCCAAGGAGTATGGACTTATAGATGGTGTGATCATGAATCCTCTTAAAGCTCTCCAGCCTGAAAATGGAGAAGGGTACAGTGTGCAAGCTTCGGCTAACAGTTAAAGTGATTCTGGTATTTTAACTTTAAAAGTTGCAGATAATAAGGGGTTCTGCTGTAGAGTTTCATCGAAGGACTTTTACAGTATATAGATTTTATAAGTATTCCCCCTCGTTTTCTTTATGAGCACTAAAGGAACTTTGTTGGTATCTGAAAAAATGTTAGTTTGATAGCATAATTATTGCAAAATAGGTATTTTAGTTCTGATATTAGGTTAAGCTTATTAGGCTCCGTAATTTAACATAAATTGTCATATTAATTCAATTAACATAACATCATCGAAATTAAACCTATTTACTAAGTACAGATTTAATTTATTAAGGGAACTTAATAATTTCAAACTACAATAAATAAATAAATTTCAAAAAAAAGATTCATATGTATTGGAATCTCCCTTTTCCATGGTACAAAGTAAGGAAGGAAAAAACACTTCGATTCAAAAATGATAGAATTTAAGAATGTTTTAGTTTTCTTTGGTTTCAAAATGGATAAAACTCCTCCAATATCTATAAAAAAAATAGATAATAAATCCCTCACATGTATTTTTATATTTTATTTAAATAAAAACTTATGATTTGAATTTATTTAGTTATTTCTTAAAAATTTTGCGACCAATTGTCCCCCGATCTAAAAATAACATTAAAATAATATGATTAAATTGTTTATTTTTAAAAATAATGGATTATTTTGGCTCCTCATCCCATTTAATGGTTTGATTAAGAAATAGATTTTCATAATAGATTATTATATTCGAATAATTATTTTAAATATTGCTATAATATAATTGTTTGAGATGTTAATTTTACATTTGTTATTAATTATTTAGTAGTATTATTATTGTATGAAATTTTTAATAATTATTGTTGCGGATAAGAATATAAATTTTTGAAATATAGCAAAACTTTATTTATTTTAATCTTCTTATCTTGGGTTAATTATTATTTTTTTGCCCAGATGAGTTACAAAAATGCTCAAAATGTTTAAATAATTATAAATATGTTTTCAACGTTATTTGCAACAATAAAAACATGCTTAATTGATAATAATCGTTTAATTTTTTAACAAAATCATATCTCATACGTTTTCTTACAACTATGTAAATGTTTTAACAATTTTACAACTTATCTAATACGTTATGAGCATAAAATGTAATTAACTCACTCAATATTTTATCATAATATTTTCAAGAAAATGCATGTGAATTATATATCATACAATTATGTTAAAAAAAATAAATGATAATTATAGATTTTACATGTTTTTATCGTTACACATAAATTGTTAATATAAGTACAACTACTTAAACGTTTTAGTATTTTTATAACTTACTTCGTACATTGTAAACATAATTACACATGTATTTATAAGGATAATAAAAATGAAATCTTAATTCTAATAAGACTAAATAATATATTTAAACTAATATTAAGATAATATTTAATATTTAATATTCTAAACATATGAATTGACGTGTATATATATATATATATATATATATATATATAGAGAGAGAGAGAGAGAGAGAGAGATCAACTATGAGTTTTAGTCCTAATACTTCTAACAATGATAAAATTATAGCCCAAATATTTTGGGTATTCTTATGGTAAATTAACATGAAAGATATTTGAAAATGTCTACTATTTTTGGAAAAAATAAGAAAAGGATGTTCAAAAGGGTCATAGAAAGAGTGGAATAAGTTAAAGTCGTGGAGGCAAAAAAATATTCTAGGGTTAATAAAAAAAATCTCGTTAAGTTAATTAACCAAGCAATCCCTATTATACTATATCTTGTTTTAGATTGCTTGATGCTTTATATGATTAACTGCATAACATAATGGAAAATGTTTTTTTGGGGTTTTGACTTGAAGAAAAGGGCTTCACATTGGGTTGCATGAGATAGATTATGTAAGTGAAAAGTTTAGAAGGATTTGGGTTTTGGAATTTAATTTCTTTTAATCATGTTTTGTTAATAAAGTATTGTTGGAGACTTATTCAAGAACTTGATTCATTTGCTACTAGGGTGCTAAAAGGGAAATATTTCTCAAGGAATAGCATTTTGAAGGTGAATGTACCTTGTTACTCTTCTTTTGTGTGGAAGAGTGTTATGTAAGATAAGGAATGGATGCAAAAAGGCTCTACATAGAGGATTGGTAATGGTCAAAATGTGTCAATTTATAATGATCATTGGGTTTCAAGTGGGTTGGGACCTAAATTTGTTTCTTCCTTTGTGCTAGGGAATGAAACTTTAATGGCATCACTTATTTTGAATGATGGTAACTGAATAGCTAATGTGATCGGTAACTAGATAACTGATGTAGAGGCTAATGTTATACTTCAGATTCTACTTAGTGATATTCATAATCCTGATAGATTGATTTTGGCTAGGAATCAAAATGGCTCTTTCATGGTGAATCATAACTAATGGTTGATTAAGGAATTAAGACTCTCTAAGCTGAAAAATGATTATAATGTTTCATTGAGTTCTTTAGAAAAGCATAGGTGGTGAGGAAAGATATGAATGCTTCAATTACATAATAAAGTGAATTTTATGATTTGAAGGGCTTGTAAAAATGTGTTGCCAACTTAGGTGGATTTGTACTAAAGGAAGATTCTTGAGTCTCTTTGGTGTAAAATATGAAACTATGAAACTATCTTGGATGCAATATGGAGTTATGGTTCTTTGAAAGAGTTTTAGAGGCAATATTCTTTTTTTTACTTGCATAGATGTTTTGATGGTAATCATTTTATTAACTTAGTTTATGAATTATTTTTGTCCTTATCTGAAGATATGTTCCAATTTTATGTTATATGTGTTAGGAGGTTTGGCGTAATAGAAGTGAGGCTCTCCACGAGAAGATTGGTAGGCTTGCTAAAATGTTATTGGTATAGACTAATTTTTCTACATGAGGAATTTCATAGAAGTAGAGTAAGTGAAAGGACTTCCTTATCTCAGTTTAATGGCACTAGGATGCTAAAGAAATGGAAGATACCTCATGATAAGTGGTAAAAAATTAATATTGATGCTGCTTTGAGTGTAATTGATAATATAATGGGTATTGGTTTTGTGTGTCAGTATAAGGAAGTGCATATTTTAGCTATAATAATGAGCTATTGTAAACCACATAGGTTTCTTTTATGTGCTAAGTTGATGATAATTTTTCTTGCTTGTAGATGAATAGGAGAGAAAGATCTTCATTCTATTATCATATAGAGCAATTGTCAAATAATTGTGAGCTTTGAGGAGTATCTTGGTGTAATGGGAGTACTGGTTAATGAGATTAGGAGTTTTAAAAGGAGGTTTTATATCAAATTTTACTATGTTTCTAGAATGTATTATAAAATGGCTAATGGGTTGGCAAACTATGCTCTAAGTTGTAAATAAAGTCTATGTTGGAGCTATTGTTTTCTTTAGGAATTTTTGAGGCTTCTTAAGTTGATTTGACTATGTAGTTTTGAATTAATGAACTTATAGTTTGTTACAAAAAATTTAATATTTTATCTCACTTTCAAGCTAAATATAGATAAATTATGCTTCAATAATTACAAAAGACACAAAATAGAAATAAGCAACAATAAAAAACTATCAAAGATGAAATTAAATCTCAAAGTTGTGTTGAAATAGTCTTATCAATCGTGTAAAAGTAGTTATTGAACTAACCATAAATAACATAAAATAATAGAATATGCTATTTTGTTGAGAATGTTAACTTTGATTGAAGACATATATCACACATCATAAAAAACCCCTGAGAGTATAAGGTAACACAGAAAGCAGTGGAGAATGTGGTTCCATCAGGAAATAACACCAAAATCATACAAGAAATATAACATGAGAAAATAAGAACCCTTATATTAAATTTTTAATGATACTAATAGATTATATGTGTATTTGGACGATAAGATTGAAATTTTAATTCTAATAAGACTCTAAATAAGATTTTTAAAATAAAAAAAACATAACGATAATGATCTAATATTTTAATTATAATAATATTAAATATTGAATATTTTAATTATTATTTAAGAATTTATCATACATAAACACAATAGATATTATTTAATCGAATTTAATAAATATTTTTATAAATATTATTTTACTTTAAAATAATTTATATTAGCTAATTACTTTTTAAATTTATACGAGATGATCTCATCGTATTAGTTTAATACAAATATGATCTACTTATAAATAAATTAACGGAATTCGACCCACTCGAAATGCATCCAACGTATTAATCGTAATACTTAATGTAATCAAAATATTTATCTAAAGAGTAAATATAAGGTCTATATGTAATAAAATTATAAAGATAATTATTTATAAAAAATATATTTGTTATATGATACTTTGGTATCAAAGACTATAAAAAAAATTGATATTTCATAAAATATCGTAACTTTTTATATATAAGAGAAAAAGAGAAGTTTGTGTAATTATCAACGTAAACTTTTAAGCGTATAATTAAAAGATAAATGAAATATGAAGTCATTGTTGTTTAGTATCTCCTTCTACTAAATATTTGATACAATTAAAATAAGGTATAAGATAATTTAGTTTTTAAAAAAATCAACGAAACCACACAAATTGTGAATAAGAGACAATATAATGACATGAAAAAAAATATGGAGAAAAAACTAATTTTAAGGTATGTAATTGTAAAATATATTTTAAATAAAATTATTTAAACTATTAATACGATTTAATTAAAATAAGAGAGTATATGTCAAAATTTTATGTCACGTTAATATGTCAAGGAATAATACCATTTACTTTATTACTCATTATTCATAAGATAAAATTAAATAAGTTAATATTAATTTTTTATTAACCTATCTATTTAAAAATAATAATTTCTCTATTGCCAATTAGAAATTAAAGAGTTTAATTTTCTTTTGTAAATTTAACACTAGGCATCTAAATGAAAGTATTGTAGCAATTTTTTTATTTATTAAAGTATCGAAATGCATTTTTCTAATTTTGTTTTATTTTTGTGTTTATGATAAGATTGTTTTGAAAAAAAAAAGAATTAATTTAATGTCACTTCAACTTTATGGATGTATTTATTAATAAGGAAATAAAATGAAGAAAAAGAGTCATTATTATCATTTTGTTTGACTTTCAAGGAATAAAAATATCATAAATTTTAGAAAATTAAAATATTATTTTTTATTTTCTTTGATATATTTCAAATGTATGTACAACAATATAAATAGGACTAGGAGTTAGACAAATAGATCACTATTACACCATGTACACAACCACTATTACAACCTAATTAAAGATAATATCTTTGAAATTATACACTCTCACTCAAGTTTGGTGATAGATATTAATAATTCCAACTTACAACTCAGTTATTCAAAGATGGTTTGAGGTAATACTTTGGTAAGGATATATGCAATTTGATGACGAGTAGATGTATATAGGATTTCCAAGATTTTGCCATATAACTTTTCTTTAATGAAATTACAATCAATTTCTACATATTTGGTTCGATCATGATAAACTGGGTTTCTTGCAATTCTTATTGCAGTTTGATTGTCACAATGCATGTTGATAGGTTCAATAGTTGTGAAGTCCAATTCATTGAGTAGTCTTCTTAACCACATTCCTTCACAAATCTTATGGACCATAGCTCTAAATTTAACTTCTACACTACTTCGAGCTACTACTGATTGTTTCTTACTTCGCCAGGTTACAAGATTCTCTCACACAAATGTACAGTACCAAGTGGTAGATTTGCGACCCACTATAGAGCTTACCCAATCAAACCTGCAAAGACTTCAATTTTCCTAGTGGGATTGTTACTAAAGTACAATCCTTTTCCTAGTGTCATCTTGAGATACCTGAGTATACGATAGACCGCCTTCATGTGTTCTTCAGTGGGACTATTCATAAATTGACTTACAACACTCATTGGTTAACAAGTACACTATTTTCTTTGATTCTGAGTTTTACTGTAGAGTCCATCACACTTTCTACTGGTTTACACTCCCTCATTCCAATTTCTTTGAAAAGATCAAGTACATATTTCCTTTGAGATATATATATGTCTTTCTTTGTTCGGGCTACTTCCATTCCTAGGAAATATTTGAGATTGCTTAGATCTTTGATCTCAAATTCCTTGGCTAAGAACTCCTTAAGTTTATTTATATCAACTATAGAATTACTTGTTAGAATAATATCATCTACGTACACAATTAAGATAACTATTCTATCATTGGATAAATGCTTGACGAAGAGTGTTTGATCTGATTGGCATTGATTGTACCCATATCTCTTCATAACTTTAGAAAACCTATTGAACCATATAGTGGAGACTGCTTCAATCTATATAAGGATTTCTTAAGTTTATAGACTCTATTGGTTGAAGCAAGATATTCAATTCCATGAGGAAAGTCCATGTAGACTTCTTCTTCGAGATCACCATTGAGGAATGCATTCTTGACATCTAATTGGTAGAGAGGTCAATCCAAGTTAGATTCCATGGAGAAAAGAACACGAACAATGTTGAGCTATGCTATAGGTGCAAACATTTCCTAATAGTCAATCTCATATGCTTGAGTGAATCCCTTAGCCACAAGGCGAGTCTTGAATCTTTCTACACTGTCATTTGCTTTGTGTTTGACTGTAAAGATCCACTTACACCCAATAGATCATTTTTCCATTGATAGTTCTATGATCTCCCAAGTCTTATTTTTTTCTAAGACACTGAGTTCTTCAATAGTAGATGTCTTCCATTCAGGTACTTGAAAAGCTTCATGAATAGAATTTGGAACCTATATCTGATCAAGGTTACTGATAAATGCCTTATAACTTGGAAAAGAACAATCTATTCCTTGCTAAATAGAGCAGATTCAGGTGAAGTAGTTCCATGGGTTGTAGAGGTAGTATTTTCATGGCTTTCTTTGTAAGTGTGTCGTGCGGCAAGTGGCTTTCAATCAGTTGGATTTCCATGAATTTTCCAACAGGTTTCCTTAGTGTGACACGGTCTATGATAATGGTCACACCAAGCTCTCTTCTTCGGGGATGATTTTCTGCATTATTAGATTACTGGTGTCCTGGAAAAGCAAATGCAAACCCTTCTCTAGTCACTGAAATGGCAGATTGAGGACCTATCATCACCTTTTTTCAACTCTCCGCTTGGTGAACATTGGAGAAGGCTTCACAAATTCTTGGTAAGGGCTTTGTTCCTAGAATTTTTCCTCGTACATCATCAAGATATTTGTTGAGCCCCATCAAAAATTTGAAAACCTATTTCTTTTCAATAATCTGTTTGTACAAGATTCCATCTACTGGACACTTCCATTCATGAACCTCAAAGAGGTTTAACTACTACTAATACCGAGTAAGAGAGTTAAAGTATTGGATAACTGATGACTCTCTTTGACAAGGATCATGGAGGATTCTTTTGGTCTTAAATAGTTTGGATATATTATCAAAACTAGAATAAGTATCTCTGGTCGCGTCCCATATTCTTTTGGCAGTTTCGTAGATACGAAAGTTCTCTCCAATCTCATTCGTCATGGAATTTATCAACCAAGACATCACCATATTGTTCTCAGATTTCCATGTTTAGTATTTCAGATCATCCCTGTTTGGGGCTGCTGCAACTCCATTAAAGTAATCGTCTTTTATCTTTCCGTATATAAACATCATGACAGATTGGGACCACTAAAGGTAATTATGCCCATTTAATTTGTGACTGATGATAGGCAAAATATTATTCTCGGTGGAACCTCCATTAGAACCGATCATGATAGGTTTTATTATGGCCATTGATGCTCAGATTGTTGTGATGAGTGATCATAAAAATGATGTTATTTCAATTCGGGATTATTTGATGTGTGGGTCTTTAAGTTATTGGGCTGATTGGACAATTTGGTTATTTTGGGTTTATTGGGTTGTCTAGGCTGATTTGTAACAATGTAGTTGGATTGTGGGTCATTGGAAACTTACTCAAAGATGAATGGTGGATGACTAGAAGACTAGAATAGTAAACAAGAAGTGCTGAAGTAAAGGACAACGACAACCGGGTAAACAAGAAGTGCCAAAGTGGAAGACGATGACGACTGGGTGCTTGTAGAATGGGAAATGGGCTCACAATGGTTAGATTGACATTCATATGTCATGATTGTTCAAAAATAAAATTGTCCACGAAGAACTATGATGTTCGTGGGAGATGAATTAGGTGGTGCCTAGGTTGTGAACAATGGCAGAATTTGTTCATGACTGTGATTGAAGTTATACGAAACTTGATGATTGAGGTCTCGTGAATATGATGGCTGAGGTCGCACAAGATGATATCCACGGAAGCAATCACGTAAAATGAGGTCAACGAAGATGACAGTGGATGAAACTAGATTATATGGAGGACGAAAACACCAGAGACGACAACGATAGAGGCAGTGGGTAGAGATTAGCTCTTGGGTTCACACCAATTAGCTCTCAGGTTCACTCAAATGGAACCGATGCTAATGAATATCAAATTGGCTCTTGGGTTCACTACCAAGATGGAGAAATTCTTTGTTTCACTCAAATCCTTTGTTTCATTCAAATGGAGTAATGATACCAAGATTTACTCAACTAGGAAAAGCTCTATTTCACTTAAATGGGAAAACCTCTATTTCACTCAAAGAGAAATGCTCTAATACCATAAAGAAATTTTGAGAGAAAAAACTAAAATATTATTTTTTATTTCTCTAATATATTTCAAATGTATGTACAGTAATATAAATAGGACTAGGAGTTAGACAAATAAACCATTATTACAGCATGTATACAACCACCATTACAATCTAATTAAAGATAATATATTTTGAAATTCTACAAACACAAAGAAAATAAATGAGTTTTATATTCTCTTTCTAGTTATTTTGATTTATGCTTTTTCACATTTCTATTAATTTCCGTTACAAATTAGTAAACATATATTATAGTTTAATATTAATATGGAAATAGCAATATAATCATAATCTGAGTGGAATTTACTTAGAAAAATTTAGTCGACATTTTCTTTATCTATTTTTTCTCTTTTGATTTTTGCTTTAATTCGTAATAATTTGATAGAGCTCTCCTTTCATGGAAGTTTGTTCTCTTTATGTGTAAATATTTTTACTTTATTTTTTTGTTAGGTATAATAAATTTATCAATTTGTAATATATTTATGCCTAAATCTTAATTTATACTTGATTTATTTCTAGCATATATTTGTTTGTAATTTTTGTCATTTTTAATTAATTTTTGATATATTTTTCAATCCATATCTAGATTTAGATTTTTTTTCTTATTTGAATTGTTGCTACCTTAGAAACTAAGGATATGAATTCAAGTAGATTAATTAAAGAAATGAAAACACCATAAGGAGCAATCCGATAAAATAAATGGAAACTCATGAAAGAGATAAGTATTGTCAAAGTTATCCCCAAATTGAAGAACAAAGATCCTTATATATTAATATATTTATCAATCTTTTTTTATTTGTGTCATGTAACTAGGTTCTTTATCTATTAAGATTTTAATGAATTAATCATATGATCATTCATATGAAAAAAATAGTGAAATACTTAACAATATTATCAACTTCTAACTAGTATATTATTTTTATAACTTATAGGATTGATAAGATTGAATATTAGTTAAAAATTTATGAACTTAAGTCTTAAAATAACACAACTTATTGAACCAAATTAGAGATATAAAATAGATTGTTTCATCGTATCTCATATTCTATTTACTATCTCTAGTGAATTTATGGACTAAAGTTGTCACATCTCATTTAAATGAGAATATTGACAGAGAGCCATCTTTTGATTAATTTTTCTAAATTAACAAAAAATTATCTCAAAACTCATAACTTTATACGTATACATACTAAAATATCCTTATACATAATTCAATAAATAAAAATAAGATTAGATCCCAAAATATCTTTGGTAGAATTCAAGCAACCCACCTTTGACGACCATCACTAATGAACCATTAGAGTTCCAACAACCAATTGAATGTATCATGTTAAATACATATGTATCTTTATATGTAACTAAACATATCCAACATAGTTTTAATAACCCACTGGATGTAATAAGTTATATCTACCTATATCTTTGTATAAAATATGTTACATCTATCTTTACCATTGTATATAACATATACATCTACCTCTACCTATGTACGTAACATCTTACATCTACCTGTACCTTTATATGTAACATTTTACACGCACCTCTAACAGGGTTGTTAGTGTGATGTTGGAGCACTAGTAGGATCATTGAAGCTATAATGGGGTCATAAGTTGAGATTAGGTAAGGTTGTCGACATTAATTGCCAGAGATATGATGAGTTGTAACCTTAATCTCATTTTATTAAAGTTATGAAAAGAGAGTTTTTTGTCTTTTTATTAGGTAATTTTGTATAAAATTATTAAGTTTTGGGATGAGTTAATACTAGTTATGAAAAACTGATCAATTTATCAAAAATTAAGATATTTAGGCCAAAAAATGCATATATATTTTCAAAGAGTCCAAGATCTGATAACCAATCAGGATAATGAGTTACATACTCCCTAGGATTGTCCCCAATTTGTAAGCAGCAAAATAACAATATATAAAGAGAAGGAAAATAGATAGCAAAACAAAGAATTGTATAGAAAAGTTAAAAGTCAAATAAACAGATTAATTTAACACAAGTAAGATATATCAAGATAACACATAAATAAAAAAATCTTGGAAAAGTAGGAAAGCATGATAGTAGAAAAATGATAGCATGTAATAGACAGAAAGAGATGCTTTCCAATCACAATCAAATCTTACATGTTGGAACATACTTGGATAGAACTCTTATTGTAATAACGAAACAACAGATCATACAAACATAACAATATAATGAGTACTACTACAAAAGGGGTATTTAAGTCGATATATAAAGTCTGTTTTTAGAAAAAATCAACTTATAATGAATTTAAAGTCGGTTCGGTGTAGAACTAACGCTACGTCCTACGTCCTACGTGTATAGCTTCAGTTGACACATAGAACCGATGCTACACACGTGGATAAATTTTTTTTTTTCTTCCCCAGACAGAAACTATTCCAATTGTTGCATAACTCTCAAAAACCCAAAACCTCCTCCACTTCTCCTTCACTTTTTCTCATTTTTTGGCCACTTACAACCACCAATTCTAGCGCCGATTAGTGGGTTTTCTTCCTCTCTAACTAATCTTTTAGATTCCTTATTTTTTTGAGCAAAATACTCAAAATTTTTATACCTATTTCTCACTTATAAAACACCATTTTTCTTCATTTCCTTCATTTTGTTACTTCATTTACTATTGTAAGTATTTCTATTAATTCTACGCACTTATTATTTATATTTTTTTTGTTATTATTTGTTATTATTTATGTGTATAAATTTTTGTATTATATATGTAGGTTTGTATTATAATACCAGGAAAAGAATATGATAATCTTGAATAACATAGGACAACACCATAGTAATTTTTCTGCTATTAATTAATATTTTATTTTTTAATTATTTGTATTATTTAAACTATTTGTTAAACAAATTTTGCTTTTTTTCTGCTATTATGTAGTGATCGAATACAAGTTTTAATTTGAGTATAATAGAAAATGAGTAAATTTTATAAAAAAAAAACATAAAGTCGGTTCACCGCATGAATCGACTTTAAATTTTAAGTCATTTAATTTAAAGTCGTATTTTTATCGACTTTAATAGTCCGTTTTGTAATAGTGGAGGTAAATTTATAAAGAAACCATGTACATATGATAACATCCCTCGGGTTGCTTATGATAGCCACTCGGCAGCAAACTGGCAGCAAACAATCCACTAATGAATAAAAAGGTTTATAACTCAATAGAAATATAAACACTAATACCTCTATCGGTAGGGATATATGCCCTAACTATGCTGCCCTTACCAACTACCTTCGCAACTACTGTGATCTAACATTGAATCTAGTACTTCTCCAGATCCCCAATACTATATAGTGGTACAACCTGTCACCAACAGTCAGTATAGAGTGAAAATTATAAAGATATGGCTTATCCAAGTACTAACATACAATCTAAGTTAAGGATATTTATCCAATTTTACTCAACCTCACTTGAAAACTATTTTTGTAAGCATAATCTTAAATAACTAATATTGAAAAACATCACTCAAAGCATCAGTGACCATAAACAAGAAAATAATTTCCATTCTTTGAAAAATGAGTTTCAACACCAACAAAGTTTCAACAAGTCTTCTAATTACTAAACCAATTGAAAAAGGGGTATTATAAAAAATTTAAAGTTACCTAGGTACCTTGCTAACCACTCACTAGCCTTATCACCGGCTAGGGTGGCAAGGGTAGTAGTTGTTACACATTAGCGAGCCAAGGTGATGATGGTAATAGCTACACCTAACGAAGGTAATAGCTGTTACACACTTGCTATCCACGGTGGCTTGGAGTGGCAAGCTCACAATTTCTTTTCAAAAAATTACCAAGTTATTTTTCACAAATACCCATAAAAATGACATCACAACAAAACAATGAAACATAACCTAGCATGTATACTATAAGTGCTAACCCCATGGTGTGCGTAAATATGCTCACATTTCAAGTTTCTCATTTAAGTAAGTGTATGCAATACTGACCATTAGTTATTGACTTTACACAGAAGTAAAACAAAAAGAATTCTATTTTACACATGTGAATGCTAATAAAGACAAAAAAATCTAAAAGGACTTACAACCCCTCTATTTGGCTTTGCATGGAAAAACACTACATAACTAAACACACTCTACATTAACACACGAGATAATCAAGCAAGATGGCTTAAAGGCATTTGTTCCCATAAACAAACGTCGACTCACAACTGAGACATCCCAAAACACACCTACTCCAAGTGCATTTGTCTTGATGAATCAACACCTCCATCTTGATGTACACTCCATGTTGCATATCTGAACTCTAACTCCTATTGAGCCACAAGATCTCCCGCTACATTTGTATCTTGCACATACGAAACAACACATACCTATGAATGCAACATGCAGAATTACATATAGTCTAACTAAATACTATAGTGTTACCCATACATAGATACCCATCGATAGGCTAAGCAGACTTCATCTACACTCCCCTTACATGTATGCAAGTCAAGCAACTATGATGTAGTACAACCTACACTCACATCTTATGCAAGCAATGCAATGAACAATAAGTTATGCAAATAAACATACTCTTTCCCCTTTTGATATAGAAAGTCAAACGAACATCCCTATTTGAGAGAGAGACATACAAATATGCAATAATCACATCACTCGTGCAGCTAATCGAGACAGATTAAAGTAATAAACCAAACAAAATGTTGCACATGCAAACAAAATACAACATAAACATGCCAAATAAAGACAAACCACAATGCTAAAAATAACAGCACACACTTTTGCATTAATAGTAGTTTTTTTAAAATATAAAGGTTTTTCATAATTGATAAAAAATTAAGAAAAATACAATAAGAGAGAAAAATAGAAATAAACTCAGCACTCTCTACCACCTTCATCATCATCATCATCATCAGAAGCTGCTTGATGAGAGGTATTACCAGAGTCCTTATTTATTGGAGAGAAATAACATTATGAATGGGGATAACATGCTTAAGTAATTGTTGGAAAAATTAGAAAGAGACAAAGAACTCAAGTAAGCAAAAGTCTCGAAAGAGGAAGCTAAATGAGTTACTACCAGAAGGAACATGTAAGGAACCACCAGGTGACTATTTGATAGATGGTTAATAACCTATAAACCAAGGTGAGGCATGTCGAGTATCTTGGTGGTTTGACCTAAAAAGGTACTTATTGAGCTAAACCAAAATCTGCTTGATGAAACTTTGATTTTACTGACCAGCTGCATAGTTACTAATCATTGTGTCTAGGCATTGAGAATGAGGCAAACTCCTCATGAAGAAGATAAATCTCAAATGGTATATGAGCAGTAGAAGAAGGAGAAAGGTGAATTAGAATAGAGGTACATGTGGAAAATTGGGACACTTTGAGAGGAAGAAGATGAAAACATAAGGACGATCAAAAGCAAAATAATTGGTACACACATGCCTTTTATCTTTAGAAGGGCCAATTACATTGAAATACAAGAAAACACCCAACTAGGTGATTAAGGAAGGGTAATGAAGGGAAGAAAGAACATGAGTAGTAGAAAGATACTCAATGGTCTTATAGATAATGCATAAAATATCTATAGTCTCACCTTTGATGATAGCATACAGAAAGTAACCCCGATAAAGAGTCACTAAAGGGAATTTAGAATGAGGATGAATGATGGAACTAATAATATCACTAAGTCGTCAGCCAAGAGCATAAGCACTCAATTTAAGTGCACTTCCATCATATTGATGACTAGGTCCTACCAACCGGTCGACTATCTTAGTAAAGTTACAAGATGAAATGTTTGAAAACTCACTAGGAAGATCAAAAGTGACAAGGTTTTCAAACTTGAAAGGGATGACATGAACTTAAGGGTCCTATACATCTAGAAGGGATACTATCCTAATGACATCATTTCGAGAGAAAGTTATCTCACGCTCTCGTAAAAGAAAGGTAGTAGAAAAACCAATGGCGCGATACGATGTAGTAGTTAAATAAAACTCCCGAATGAAAGGAGGGTGAAAATGATAAGTAAAAGAACATAAAGAGTGCCAAAAAAGTATATAAACCTTTCTCGACTGAGAGGAAACTCATCTATCGACACATATTATTATCCAATAATAGAGGCCAAGTGATGAGAAATACCTATAGAATCAGAAAGATACTATTGATCTTTAGAGGATTTGTTGGTTCTTTGGGTTCTTTTGGGGGCTATTATAGAGAAAGGCTAAAAGGAAAAAAGATAGAGAAATGTTTAAATAGAAGAAAAGTGTTTAAAAAATTATGTGGGTTGAAAAGAGAGGTTAAAGGGGATTTATATAAAAATTGTGTGTGCTCGTCGATTCCTTATAGCCACCTCGTTCGGGTGCTCAACGAGTGTGTAAAAACTCATACTCGATGAGCACAATTGTGAGGGTATGGTGAGATTCAGCAAAACACCATGAGCAGTTTAAGAAGAGAAAGAAAGGAAAAAAAAGTAGGCATATAATAAAATTTTTGATTGAATTTTTTTGTATAAAATAAAATAAAATATTTTTGAAAGTTTCTTTAGCAAGAAGAATTCACACACAATGAGAATTAATATAAAATACGAGATAAATAAGAACAAAAACGAAAAAATAGGTACAGAAATACTACAAGCACAAGGAGAAAAGAACAACAAGCTTAACCAAAAAAAAGATCACAAGAAAAAGTGATCAAACTGCATCTTTCTATTTAGAAAATAATTTGTGAGGATAACAGAGTCAAATTATAGTGTATGGTTTATAAAAACATGTGATGTATGCGGCACTCGAGAAATCTTGTTTATAAATTCTTGAAAAACTAGTAGAGTTATCCACATACACATGGCTAGACGAACTCTTAGAATAAAGTTTAGTACTTTTCGCACTGTGCCTAAGGTGCATAATGCACCTAGTTAGACATGATCAAGTGAGTCACAATAGTTACAACCTGAGAAAACAGAGTGAGGTGAGCAAGGGGAAGACCTTCTAGTAGTGCTCTTAACGTATTTAGAAAACGGTCTAGCAAAATGGCCAATAGTGTCACAAAGATGGCACGATCTTGTAGAAGAGTGAGAGAATCGAGGTCTCTGGCTCCAAGGAATAGTGCGAGGAGAGGAAGAAAAGGTTGTAGTGCTAACATTAATTCACACATGAGACTGAGAAATTAACTTCTCATAATGAGACCTCAAATGCCACATTCAGCATAATGATGACACATATTAACAAAAAAAAAAGTCAAGGGCAAGAGATTGTCATCGACGTAATGAGGAAAGGCAACAGGAGGTGAATGATTCACCTTGTTAAAGGAAGGAAGTTGGTACAAAACAACCAACATATCTTTTGGAACATTGCAACAGTTTTCTTCATTGGATCTGTAGTGATAGGCTTGATGAGTTTAGGCACGACATTAACTTGAGTAGAGATGCATCTTTATAACCTAGATCTCATTTGACCTATGAGTCTTTCTTGTTGCTCAAAATCTCATCTAGTTTCTAGGTTCTTAACATCAACTTTTTGACTATTTTCCTTAGAATGAACAAACTCCTCCTCAAGTTTCAATAACTTCTCGCTCAAAGCACTTATAAGGTCTTTATTTTCCTTGATTAAAGACTCAAAATTTGATTGAACTATTAAGATTTTACTTTTTTATAGAACATCTCAAGCTCCATATTTTTCTTTGAAAGAATATGTTTCGTTACTTTTTATCCTTTTCAATCACAATCACTTTCTTTTAAAATGTTATTTACGAGCAACTTGTTTAGGCAAATAGGAAGACCATATTTTTTAAAGTTTAATACAAAGTGTCTATTTTTCAAATTTTGTATCTTCGAAGTGCTCTTTTATACACAAAATCCCACTTGACACATGTAGAACCAACACCCCTCATCCGAACAAAATAAATCACACCCATCTCAGAAAATGATCGATGGTCATATGCATCATCAGCAGACTTCCTCTGCACCCGGGTCGCACCCAATGACCCCCCAGACTGCTTCCACCCCAACCATCACGCATAGGTCACCTACGGCGAATTCCACGCAGTCCCGGCAGCACCCTTCTCCTCTGTCTCTAGCTCCTCACCGCCACCAAACCCTACCGCCACCAACACTGACCGACCATCATGCGATTGGACCTCTGGTTCCAATCTCGTTGGTGCACCCTTCTGGCGAGTCGCCGCGTCTGATGGTGACTCCAATGGCTTTCCCGCTTGCGAAGGTCCGGCTCTCGGATATATTGCCGTACGATGGGTCCCCAGTTGGAAGCTATTCACGGTCGGTAGAGGCGCTTGTCGGGTCGTTGATGAGGCATAATGCTGCGGTAATTGAAGTAGGATGTGAGGACTCTGCTTTGATGAGGTGTGGATTGGAAGCGACGAGGTTATACTTTAGGAGTAGGGCTCAGCAGCAACAGGGTGGTGGGAAAGGAAGCCGTGGGGTTTACATGTATAGAGCTGGAAGGTACGAACATGAATGAATTTGTTTTCTGTTTCAGTTATTGGGTTTAGTGCAGTGTTTGTGTTTTGATTGTTTAGGAGTGTAACGGTCATATGATGAATAAATTTCTTTTCTTTTACTAGGGATGGGTTACTTGCATTGCTTTTATTTGAAAGTTTTTGGTTTTATGAGTGAAGATGCTTGGTTATGTGACTAAGTCTTGAGTTTTCTAATTAGTGGTAGAGTATTGCATTTAGATGTATTTTTTTTTAAAAAGCTTTGGAATTAGAAACCAGACCTCACAACTCTACTAGTCTCCAATTGGAAAACATGTCACTGGGCTATAGTGCTCGGAATATTGCATTTAGATGTCTTGTTTACCTTCATCTGCGTCTTTCCCTTTAGTGACTACACCTACTTCTGATTCCTCTCTGTCTCCTATTCTAACATCTGGCTCTTTAATTTTATCTCCTCCTTTTTCTTCTTCACCGTTAAATTATATAGTTCTCCATCTCTTTACTATCAACGTTGCTACCACAGTTTTTGCCCCACTTCCTATTTCAACTTCATCTCTTCTACCTGAACAATCATTTCATCCACATGCTTACTAGTACCAAAACAGGAATATATTGTTTTGTGCTTCTGCTCCTTCTGTTCTTTCTGAGCCAAAGATTAGTAGTAAATATATCTTTTGAATAAAATTTCTTTCTAGTGGAGCTCTTGAATGTTATAAAGCCAGATTAGTGGCTAGAGGCTGTTTGCAAATTGTTCGTATAGTATTTACTGAAACATATAGTCCAGTTGTTAAAATGACCACATTTAGAGTACTTTTAACACTTGCTATTCATCAAGGTTGGATTGTTAAGGAAATAGATGTGAACAACACCTTTCTTAATGGTGATTTGCATGAAAAAGTTTACATAGATCCATCACCTGGCGATGATTCTAGACCTGCTATTCCATGCAGGCTCACAAAGGCCTTATATGGCTTCAAACAAGGCTCTTTGTGCCTGATTTTACAAACTAGCAATTGATTTCTTGCTTTGGGTTTTCAAAACGCTAAATCTGATTTTTCTCTTTTCATCCAACATACATCCACTTCCATTCGTTTGGTGCTTGTTCATGTCGATGACATACTCATTACTGACAGTGATTCTATTGCTGTGCAACATCTCATTGCTAGTCTTCATGATCAACTTGCTCCAAAGGATCTAGGCAAGTTGTCCTATTTCCTTGGTATTTACGTCTCCTACACACTTACTGGTATGCATTTGTGTCAAGCAAAGTATCAATTCCTTTCAACCCGACTGAGGTTTATTTGCAAGCCTTGAAGAGGTTCTTACAATATCTTAAAGGAACTACTCTGTTTGGTCTTCAACTTTCTAAATCCTCTATTTTTGTGCGCTTTAGTGATGTAGACTGAGCCTCATGTCTTGATGATCGCAAGAGTACCGATTCCTATTGTGTTTTTCTAGACAACAACCTAGTATATTGGCATTTTGGAAATAAAAAGTAGTTTCCAGTTCTAGCATTAAATAAGAGTATCAAGCCATTGCTTTGGTCACATCTGAACTTGTATAGCTTTTTTCCCTTCTCACTAAATTTTATTTTGTGACAATTTGAGTGCATCATTTCTGGCTCATAATCTAGTATTGCATGCTTGTGCCAGGCATATCTTTGTTTGCGATCTGTGTTTAAGTCTGCATTGGTGGCTCAAAAACATTTCTGCAGAGGATCAGCTATTTGATAGTCTTAACAAAGCTTTGCCTGTTAAACAATTTCTGTATGCATGTGTCAAGCTGATGGCCTTGCCACACCCATCACCTTGCGGGGGATGTTAGACTAGTATACAAGATGCGGTTGTCATGTAGCCATAGGTCTTGTTACTTAGCATAACAGTTTCTGTTTTATGTTAGTTACAATTTGATGTCTATATAAAAAAATCAGGCCATGTTTCTCACAGCAAGAGATAATTCAATATTACCATTCTAGTCTTTGTTAATTCCTTTACGATATGAGTTTAATTTTTTTAGGAATGTGTATAGTGATGTTTGTGTAAGAGTGTTACATGCAAGTGTGGGATTAGGATTGAAATTTCGTGTTAGTTTTAGCTTGGTTTCTGTTGTTTGAGTGTTTGGCTTGGACTCGGCAGAATGTTTGTTAAATGTTTGCAAATATATGTTTTCTTTTTATTAAGGGTAAACGTTCTTTTGATAGTTATATTAAGTTAAAATTTTCAATTTACTACTTTTGTTATTTTTTGTTGTAATTGACTACTTATGTTATTAATATATCTTTCAATCAACTCTTTCATTAAAAAAAAAATTAACACTCATCTAATTTCTCTCCTTCTAATATAGATATGGGTTTTAGATCTTTAGATGAATGTTGGCTGAAAGAAAAAGATAACATAATGTGAGGGAAAATATTCTTTTTAATTTTTTTTTGAATAGACTAGTTGATTAGAAGAGATTGTAATAACATAAGTAGTTAATTGCAATAAAAAATATACAAAAGTAGTAAATTGGAAATTTTCACATAATATAAGTACCAAAATGAACGTTTGTCCTTCTATTAATCATTCGGATATAATCAGATGGGTTAAAATGGGAACTTAGTTTTGAAATCTTCGGTGGAATTGTCATAGTTTTGTCATAGTTATTGGTTAAGCCTTCTAAAGCAAACAATGGATACAATTGGAGTATTGTGAGCATTTGCTCTCAATTCAACATTCATTATTTAAGCTTCATCTACTTTTTTAATGCAAGGGCAAAAGCTTCACTTCTCAGCCTTTTATTTAGCTTTACTTTTAAGTTCATTTCCTTTAATATCCTTTGCTTGCATTTTACTTTTTATATCTTTTTTGATAATTTAGTTAGTTAAGAGAGTGCAATATCAGCACTCTGTAAGTACGGGAATGGGCAGATGATGTTTACCATGAGTTCTATTCATTTACTTTTTTGATGCAAGGGCATAAGCTTCACTTCTCAGCCTTTTATTTAGCTTTACTTATAAGTTCATTTCCTTTAATATCCTTTGTTTGCATTTTTCTTTTTATATCCTTTTTGGTAATTTAGTTAGTTAAGAGAGTGCAATATCAGCACTCTGTAAGTACGGGAATGGGCAGATGATGTTTACCATGAGTTCTATTTTCCTTTTGCTTTCTTTGCAAGTTTAGTTTTTTGGGCTTGATTCATTGTAATTCAGTCCTATTCTGAGGTTTGTAATCATCCTTAGAATTAATCCAAAGGTTATATGCCAAGTTGGTATCAAAGCTATAAACATTTCCTGAGTTTCTTTTACATGGCGAACAACAGTTTTGGAGTTTCCCAGACGGTGGCTGAAGAAATTATTATGACATCTTTGTTGGAGTTTCTATGAGTCCAAGAATAAGGCATGAATCTCAGTTTACAAACTTTGCGAAGGAAGTTTGCCAAGCTCTTACTCAGTTTCGTATAGAGCTGGTTGTTGAATTTTAACCACCATTACCCATAGTCCTAACCTCACCCAATCACCATTCCAACAACCATTTGACATTCGTCACACTCAAAACAAAACCTCACGACAAATAGAACCCATTTCCTTTCATCCTTCATCTTTGCGAACCCAAAACGCTTTACCACCACCTATGTTTGATCGACCCAACCCTTTCGAATTACTCCAGACTCCCAATTCTCTTTTTTGATCATCAGTTAACTGTCCACCACCTTATGGGAATCTTCGAACCCACCAAACTTCACCCTTACAGAGAAATAATCTTCATCCAATTCATATGCCAAAAAACTACCCACCTCCTAAACCTGACCCTTATTGTTACCTTTTCAGTCTCCACCAGCTTACAGGGTTAGCAACTTTGAGTGTTCTGATTTTAGAACAAAAAATGATAATCCTGTATATGGTGGCCACATGAATATCATTGAATTTTTGAACTAGTCGAAGGTTGTAGGCAATTTTTTTTAATTATATGGAGATTTTTGAAGAATGTCAAGTGAAGAAGATAGCCTATAAATTAAAAAGGGGAGCTAGCGCTTGGTGGGACATAATTCAATCCATTAGAAGGAGGCATGGTGAGCTAGCTGTTGCTTTGTGGGAGCTGATGAAAAGATTAATGTATGAACAATTTTGCCTTCAGATTATCAACGAACTTTGTTCAAACAGTATCATCACCATTGCCCATAGGGCAATAGAATAGTAGCTGAATATGTTAATGAGTTTCAATAGCTTCGAGTTAGAAATGATCTTAATGAGAATAAGTTGCAAGAGATCCTTTGATTTATTATGGGTCTAAGGGTGTTGCTTTTAAGTTTAGTGGATATGAGGCATGTGATGCGTTTTCCTAAAAATATAATTTTAGTTTCTAGGTATGAATTCCAATTAGACAGAAGTTTCAAGTCCTTTTTTTAAGAAACCTTAAATTAAATTCAGTTTAGATAAACTCTCATTCAGTACAAACAACCCTATTTCTCATAATCCAACTCTCTCAAAAACTCAACTGAAATTGAACCTTCCTTCTAAGAATTTGGGAGAACAACCTATCCTAGCCTTTATTGAAATCCCACTTTTTTAGGGATTTATATTGTATTTTAATTAGGTGAATCATTAGAATTATGAATAATTAAAATTTGATATTTGTACTTAATAATTAGGAATTAATCGGGGATTGTGGTAGTTAATTAGTTATATGTTTTTCCATTTTCCTAAGGCTGCTATGTACTATAAATGTAGTAGAAGTCTATGTGTTAGGATATACTCGTAGACCCGTAGCTTTTATACAGTGGGGGGTCCTTAGACTCCTCCAAATTGAGCTACGACGAGTTCCTTTCGCCTTTCCCAAGCCTCGAACCTGGGACCTAGCCCTTAAGTACCTCAGCTTCTTAGAGGTTGGTACCAACTGAGACACGGTCCACGAGTATATCCTAACATTAAGTGTCTCAGTTGGTATCAACTTCTACGAATCTGTTGACTAAAGGGCCAAGTCATAGGTTCGAAGCTGGGGAAGGGCGAAAGAAATACG
The DNA here is from genome assembly GCA_030763125.1 of Hippophae gyantsensis. Taxonomy (NCBI): domain Eukaryota; kingdom Viridiplantae; phylum Streptophyta; class Magnoliopsida; order Rosales; family Elaeagnaceae; genus Hippophae; species Hippophae gyantsensis. The sequence goes on along the minus strand of CM061029.1, from coordinate 17,584,464 downwards.
TCGTAGCTCAGTTTGGAGGAGGAGTCTAAGGACCCCCCACTGTATCGCAAATAGCCCTTATAAAAAGGCGCCCTTTTAATATTAGGATATACTCGTGGATCCGTAACTTTTATACAGTGGGGGGGTTCTTAGACTCTTCCTTCAAACTGAGCTACGTCGAGTTCCTTTCGCCTTCCCTAAGCCTCGAACCTGAGACCTAGTCCTTAAGTAGGCGAAAGAAACTCGTCGTAGCTCAGTTTGGAGGTGGAGTCTAAGGACCCTCCTACTGTATAAAAGCTACGGGTCTACGAGTATATCCTAACACTATGTACAAATCATATTATAAATATAGTTCATATATATAATTTCTAGTCTTTCTATATGGTTTCAGAGCTCGGTTCATCTAAACTAGCTTTAATTTTTCATGGTTAAAATAATCCCAAACCAATTAGAGGCATCTTATGAAACTCTAAAAAAACAAGAACTGACTATATTATGAATTCCAGTGGATTGAATAACACATCTTTGCAATTCACCATTGAAAAACTCAACGGAAGAAATTATAAAGTATAGGTAATCTGTAAAATTGCTTATCAATGGTAAGGAAAGCTTGAATACTTAACTAGTCAAACGAGAAAATCTGACTCAACTAACGTTAGCATTCTACAACGATAGAGCTCGAAGAACTCGATGGTGATTGCGTGGCTCGTGAATTCCATATTACCAGCTAAGGTAAGACTTATCTCTTTTTGCTGACAGCAAGTGTGGGATGTTGTATGAGAGCTACTATAATGGCTAGGTTTCTTCTCATATTTTTGAGTTGAAAAATCGATTATGAAAAACCAACATGCTGATAAAGAGTTGATTGATTTTTATATGAAAATGATGGCTCTTTGGCAAGATATTGATTTATGTTCGAAGGAAGAATGAGTGTTTTGGTGATAGTTTCCGTTACTGAAAAAGGTTGAAAAGGAAAGAGTGTTTGAATTCCTAGTTAGATTAAACCAAGAACTTGATGTGAAAGGGAGAATTCTCAGTCGATAACCCTTTCCCTTTGTTTGAGAAGTTATTTCTGAAGTACGTCGGGAAGACAATTGATGAAGGGTCATGAATGATATCTGCGTTGACACTGGTAGCTTTGGTGATTCGCGAGAAGTATCAACCTTTGTTGTTGGAGAAGGCGCGAGATGAAACCAACCTAGTGGTGTCGTGAAGAATGAAGCTCTCGTGAGGAAAATTGAGATCTCAAGGGGAGTTGTTAGGCTTTGGCCTAATTGGGTGTCTTCAACCAATGGTGGGATGTTTCCAGAAAATTGGATTGGGCCTGGTGGGCTTGGGTCATATGGGATCGTTTTTAAGGCCTAGTGGGATTTCCTTAGAAAGTCCACTTCAACGTAGATTTGGGCAAGGTGAGTTTTATGAATCCTTAGCAAATTTAACCTATGGGTCCCAAGATAATAAAGCAGGAGTTGGCCCAAACCCATAACGAAAAAGAATTTTTGTGATCATTGTCGTAAACTAGGTTATACAAAAGACATTTGTTGGAAAATTCATGAAAAATCGACAGATTGTATTTCGAGATAAAATAGGATACGAGGCTATCAAATTTCATTTGGCTACCATAAATCTCTAGATACCTCAAGTTCAAGTTTAGAGGAGCATTCAATCCAAAATAGTTGGATCAATTCTATAAAAGTTTTCAAAATTCCAAAACTCTGGTCAATCACCCTTGGCTTCACTAGCTTACAAAGATAATTATCTAAGTGCCCTAGTTACCACATCACAAGTCAAAATTCCTTGGATTATTGATTCTGGTACGTCAGATCATATGACAAATGCATATTATTTATTCACATCTTACTTGCAACATGTTGGTAATTTTAAAGTTGAAGCATCAGATGGATCTCTCTCATCAGTTGCAAATTTTTAACTCTATTGTCCTCAAATTTATTCTTCATGTCCTAAATATATCATGTAATCTGATCTCTATTAGTCAGTTAACTACAGGTTCAAATTGCTCTATTAAGTTCCTTGGATTTCATTGTCTTTTAGGACCTATTATTAGAGAAGACGATTGGCAATGCTATAGAGTGTGAAAGACTTTACTACTTTAATGACGCCAATGTGAGCGATCATAATCAGATTAAAATTTGTAATTTTGCTCTTGTTTGTAAGGATATGAACTATTATGGCATGATAGACTGGGTCATCCCATTTTTTAGTACTTGAAAAATTTACCCCTATCCATTTGTTATAATAAAACAATGAATTTTCAGTGTGAAATGTGTGAATTAGCGTACTTTTTTTTTCATAAGTTCAATATAAACCATCCAAATCCTTTACTTTAATTCATAGTGATGTATGAGGGCTTTCTTGTTTCCCTAATTGCACCTACATCAAGTGGTTTGTGATATTTATTGATGATCATAATCAGGTTTGTTAAGTCTATTTATTGAACGAAAAAATCGAGGTTCGTGATGTTTTCATTACTTTTCATTCAATGATTTAAACCTAATTTTAAACACAAATTAAAATTCTCTTGAAATGATAATGGGACAGAGTATTTCAACCATTCTTTGGGAAACTATCTCCAAAAACATGAGATAGTACACCGAAGTTCATGTGTTCACACTCCTCAATAAAATGGAATTGTTGAATGAAAGAATATATATCTTCTTGAAGCAACTTGAGCTTTAACGTTCACAATGAACATGCCTAAACAGTTTTGAGGGATGCCATTTGAACCTTGACTTATCTCATCAATTGCCTAGTAGAGTTTTTTCTTTTGAAACCCCACTTTTGAAACACCAGAAAACTTTCCAACAAACTTTCAATCTAATATATCCCTTAAAATGTTTGGTTATACCACTTTTGTTCATATGCATTCCAAGTTCAAATTAGATCTAAGAGCTATTAAATGTGTTTTTGTTGAGTACTCTCCTACTTAAAAGGGATACAAATGTTATGGTCCTTCTACAAAGGATAGTTAGTCTCATTGTTACCTTTTTCGAGAACACTCCTTACTATGAAAAGCCTTCTCTTCAGAGGGAGAATTTGAGTGAAGAGAACTCTTTTGGCTAAAATACATGAGTTTAATAGTGAAATCATCTATAGGAGAACACTTGGAACACATGGGGGAGATGTGGAACATAAGTAATTAAGGGACGATTATGTATATAGGAAGGCCAAAATTAAAAAGCAGAGAGAACTTTACACTTGAGGCACCAAGAGGGTTAGAATCGGTGGTAGATCCAAGTGTGCATGAGTCCATACTAGGTAGTTTTAAGTTACCTAAATCTTTTGAATTACCTTAGCTTTATAAGTTCATTTACTTTAATACTTTGTTTGCCTTTTACTTTATATATCCTTTTTGGTAACTTATTTAGCTAAGAGAGTGCAATATCAGTACTCTACAAGTGTGGGAATGGGAGGTGTTGCTTAGCATGAGTTCTATTTTCTTTTTGCTTTCTCTATAAGTTTAATTTTAATTTTAATTTTCTGGGCTTGATCCATAGTAATTCAGTCCTATTCTGAGGTTTGTAATCATCCTTAGAATTAATCCCAAGGCTATATGCCATTTTCACTACTTAGCAACTGAGAAGTCTAAATTGGCCTGCTTATTATATTTGATCATTATACATCTTTGTTTATGCATGATGTTTATGTCGCTCCACATTTTAATGGGAGCATGATTGAATCCCACTATTTGCACATCATGCTTCTCAATCCTTCATTAATAAATCTGCTTCTCCCTACGAACTGAAATTTTTAGCTTGGTGATTGGTTCATGGGAACACAAATGATGTCTTTTAGACATTGTTTTAAAAGGCGTGTAGTAGTCTCAATGCACACCTCTTCCACTGAGGCCTCATAAGCCGTGAGGTGGTATGAGGTTCAAGCCTCGTTAAAACAAAGTATAACAATAAAAATAAAAATTATCACAAAATAACATCATCATAATTCTAATAACCTCACATAGTTCATAATATAACTGCTATTCAATCACAACTAAAACATCTAAAGATGATAAAGTTAAGATCTATAAAAAGTTAATTAAAATAGACATTAATAAAATTCATCAAAAAGCTAGCAATCTATCATTGGATTAAGATATCTCGTGTTTAGAGTCCATCATCTTCACCATATTCTTCAATCTTGAATATAAGTCTTATAAGGTTCTGTTATTTATTTTGTAACAAATTGATGGATATAAGGTGTAAGCAAATAGCTCATAAAATAATAATAATGTGAAAACAGTTTATAGAAAAAACTTTGGCAATATAGTATAACAGTAACTGAACAAGCAAAATAAGAAAAAACAAAGAAGAAATATTAGAAAGTATAAAAGAAAGATGAGGGGAAAAAGGAGAAGTAGATTATAAAAAACAATAAGAAACAACAAGAAGAAAAAGAAAAAATAATAGAAATATCAACAAGGAAATATATATTTGCTTGTGTATTTTGAAAACTACTTGTTGGAAAGAACATAAGGTTGTTGAAAGAAGAAGGAACTGAGAAGAACAAGACCAAAGCAGAGGAAAAGGAAGAAAGAGGCTGTTTAGAAGTTCCACTATAATAACTAGGGTTTTTTTCACTTTTATTTTGTCGATAATTTTTTGGTTTTTTAGTTTTTATTTAACTTAATCGGGCTGAAATATTAATAGGTGAAGATTATATTCTTACTCTTTATTCTCTGTTAATTTTGATTTTATAACACTATAATACAACACTATAAATAGGAATAAGATATTAGACAAATGTCCACTAATTTTAGGAATATAACAGCTGGTATCAATAATTAAAATACAACTTGATTTACACTAGTTTTACAGCCTGTACAACACTAATAATATTCTCTGAAAGTCTACACTCTTCCTCAAGTTGGGTAATAGATATTAATCATTCCCAATTTGCAACTCAATTCTTCGAAGATTGTTCGAGGTAACGCTTTGGTAAGGATATTTGCAATTTGATGTTTAGTAGATGTATATAGTAGGTTCACAATTTTTTCATCTATCTTTTCTTTAATGAAATGATGATCAATTTCTACATGTTTGGTTCGATCATGATGAACTGGATTTTTCGCAATTCTTATTGCAGCTTGATTGTCACAATGCATGCTGATAGGTTCAAGAGTTGTGAAGTCTAGTTCATTGAGTAGTCTTCTTAACCACATTCCTTCACAAATCCCATGAGCCATGACTCTAAATTCAGCTTTTGCACTGCTTCGAGCGACTACTGACTGTTTCTTACTTCACCAAGTTATAAGGTTTCCCCATACGAATGTATAATATCCAGTGGTAGATCTGCGATCCACTATAAAGCCTGCCCAGTCAGCATCTGCAAAGACTTCAATTTTTCTAGTGAGATTCTTACTGAAATATAATCCTTTTCTTGGTGTCATCTTGAGATACCTAAGTATACGATAGACCGCTTCCATGTGTTCTTCAGTGGGACTGTTCATAAATTGACTTACAACACTTACTGAAAAACCAATATCTGGTCTAGTGGGAGATAAGTAAATGAGTTTTCCCACTAATCTTTGATAACGACCTTTGTCCACAGGTGTACTATTTTCTTTGATTCCGAGTTTTATTGTAGAATCCATCGGAGTTTCTGCTGGTTTACACCCCATCATTCCAGTTTCCTTGAGAAGATCAAGTACATATTTCCTTTGAGATATAGATATGCCCCTTTTTGTTCGTGTTACTTCCATCCCTAGAAAATATTTGAGATTGCCTAGATCTTTGATCTCAAATTCCTTGGCAAGGAATTCTTTGAGTTTATTCATCTCAATTGTAGAATTACCTGTTAGAACAATATCATCTACGTACACAATTAGGATAACTATTCTGTCATTGGAGAAGTGTTTGACGAATAGTGTGTGATCTGATTGGCATTGATTGTACCCATATCTCTTGAGAACTTTAGAGAACTTATCAAACCAGGCACGTGGAGACTGTTTCAATCCATATAAGGATTTCTTAATTTGCAGACTCTATTGGTTGGAACAGGAGATTCAATTCCAGTAGGAATGTCCATGTAGATTTTTTCGAGATCACCATTAAGGAATGCATTCTTGACATCTAATTGGTAGAGAGGCCAATCCAAGTTAGATGCTATGGAGAGAAGAACACGAATAGTGTTGAGCTTTGCTACAGGTGCAAAAGTCTCCTGATAGTCAATCCCATATATCTGAGTGAATCCCCTAGCCACAAGGCGAGCTTTGAGTCTTTCTATACTGTCGTCTGCTTTGTGTTTGATTGTAAAGATCCATTTACACCCAACAACTTGTTTTCTCGATGGTAGTTTTGTGATCTCCCAAGTCTTGTTTTTCTCTAAGGCACTGAGTTCTTCACGAATAACTGTCTTCCATTCAGGTACCTGAAATGCTTCATGAACGGAATTTGGAACCTGTATCTGATCAAGGTTACTGATAAATGCCTTATAACTTGGTGAGAGATTTTTATAGGAAACAAAGTTGTAGATGGGGTGGTTTGTGCAAGATCTTACTCCTTTCTTTATAGCAATTGGCAAATTCAAATCATTAGGAGGTAACTCAATAATAGAAGGTTTAGGGATGTTATCTTGTGAATTGTTGGAGTGGCCTATACTCGGGTTGGATTCCTGGACTGACTCAAGATATGTTCGGTTCTCCGCTCTTTCTTGAGTTTTTTTCCTCCTACAGTAGACAAGAAGATCATTGTTTGGGACAGAGAAGTTTGGATCTGTTGGTAGAGAACTTGAGGGTTCATTGGGATTATTAAGAGTATTTATTTGAAACATTGATTCACTCTCTTGAATTTGCGAGATAGGATTTGTGGGAGATTGAGTGGTTATGCTATTCCAAAACTGGTATTCATTGTTTACGTTCTCCCCCTGAATGGTAGGTTTGGAATAGTATGGATTTTGTTCAAAGAATGTGACATCCATTGTATTATAGAATTGTTTGGTGATAGGAGAGAAACATTTGTATCCTTTCTGGTACGATGAGTATCCTATGAATATGCATTTGATGGCTCGAGGATCAAGTTTACCTCTATGATGTACATGGACATAAGCAGAATATCCAAAATTTTTAAAGAGAATGTGGGACGCGATTTTAGTGTGTGGGTATGACTGAAGTAGAGTATTGATAGGTGTTTTAAACATGAGAACACGAGAGGGCATCCTATTGATAAGATAGGTAGCTGTAAGAACAGCTTCTCCCCAAAAATGTTGAGGGACATGAGTTGTGAACATGAGGGATCTAGCGACCTCGAGAAGATGCCTATTCTTCCTTTTAGCTACCCCATTTTGTTGAGGTGTGTCAACACAAGAGCTTAGATGGACAATCCCTTGACTTAATAGATAATCAGTAAGGGTGGAAGCAAAGTATTCTTTAGCATTGTCAGATTTCAATATTTGGATTTTCTTTTGAAATTGGGTTTGAATCATGGTATTGAAAATTTTAAAAATTTGGCCTATTTCAGATTTTTCTTTCATTAAAAATAACCAAGTGAGTCGAGTATGGTCATCTACAAATGAAATGAACCAACGTTTCCTTGTGATGTTTTTAATGCGAGAAGGTCCCCAAATATCAGTGTGAATTAATGAGAAAGGATGTGACTTTTTATGTGGAAGATGAGGATATGAAGTTTTAACATGTTTTGAAAATTGACATACTTCGCATTGAAAATCCTTTGAATTTTTATTTCTAAAGGATAAAGGAAAAAGTTTTTGTAAATACAGGAAATTAGGATGACCTAAGCGATAGTGATTTAACATGATTTCACCATCATTATTGGAATTAAGATTTAACAAAACTTTATTCTGAGAAGAAACTTCGGATACAGCTTGGAGGGCTTGTATTGTTGGAGGGTCTTCACTTCGTAGGAGATAGAGTCTCGAGCATTCTTTAGCACTGTTAATCATCTTCCCCGAATCCAAGTCCTGAATTCACATAGGTTATGAACAAATTTAGCCATACAATTTTTATCACGGGTGAGTTTAGTAATGGATACAAGATTACAATCAAGTGTAAGAACAAGAAGGACAGAATCTAGAATAAAGGAGTTTAAAATTTTAGCTGAACCAACTCCGGTTACTTTTGATACTGAACCATCAGCAATTCTGACAGTGTGGTCATTTTGGTAGATTTTAAGATTTATGAGAAGAGAAGCATCACCCGTCATGTGGTCTGAAGCACCTGAATGAACAATCCATGGTCGCATAACCTGTTTTACACCAAGAGCGTTTAGAGTGTTACCTGATTGAGTTATAGTGGCAGATGATATGGGCAAGGACTGTCCAAATAATTTTTGGAGGAGATCAATCTGTTCCTTGCTAAACAGAGTAGATTCAGGGGACGTAGTTCCATGAGATTTGGAGACAGTTTTTCCATAACTTTCTTTGTTCATGTGTTGTGTGGAAGGTGGTTTTTAATCAACTGGCTTTCCATGAATTTTCCAGCAGGTTTCCTTAGTGTGACCAGTTCTACGGCAGCGATCACACCAAGGTCTTTCTCTACGAGGACGGTTGTCTATAGTATGAGAGTGTTGGTGTCCTCGAATAGCAAGTGCAGATCCTTCTCCAGTCACAGAAATGGTAGATTGAGGACCCATCATCACCTTTTTACGACTCTCTTCTTGACAAACTTCAGAGAAGGTTTCACGAATGTTGGGCAAGGGTTTTGTTCCTAGAATTCTGCCACGCACATCATCAAGATCTTTATTGAGCCCCAGTAAAAATTTGAAAACCCTCTTCTTGTCAATAATCTGTTTGTACAAGATGTTGTCTGCTGGACATGTCCATTCATGAACCTCAAAGAGGTCTAATTGTTGCCAACATCGAGTGAGAGAGTTAAAGTATTGGGTAACTGATAACTCTCCTTGACGAAGATCATGAAGTATGCTTTCGATCTCAAATAGTTCAGACATATTATCACAACTGGAATAAGTGTCTCTGGCGGCATCCCATATTCCTTTGGCAGTGTTGTAGAGAAGAAAGTTCTCTCCAATCTCATTTGTCATGGAATTTATCAACCAAGACATCACCATAGTATTTTCAGATTTCCATGTTCTGTATTGCGGATCGTCTTTGTTCGGGGCTACGACATCTCCAGTGAGATAGTCATCTTTCATTTTTCCACATATAAACATCATGACGGATTGAGACCATTGAAGATAATTGTGCCCATTCAATTTGTAAATAGTGATAGGCAGAATATTATTTTCTGTGGAACCAATAATTACAGGTTTTTCTATGGCCATTGGTGTTATTTTAAGTGGGATTTATATGTGGGTTGATTTGGGTGTTGGGTTGAAATTTGTTATTAGATTAGTTGGGCTGAAATTTGTGATTGGGTTGAAATTTATTATTGGATTGGGTTGAAATTTGTGACTAGGTTGGGTTGGGTTGGGCTGAAAAATTATTACTGGGTTGGGTTGGTTGAACCGGGTTGGGTTGGATGTGTCGGGTTGGACTTAATGAACCGGTTAGGTTAAATCATAAAACAGAATGCGCAGTATTGGAAACAGAATGCCTCACAAATATAGAAACAGAATGCAGTGCGTATTGGAACTGAGATGTGGGACTTACTAACTGAACCAGATGGTCGACGACGACGATGGACAGATGGTCGGCGACGATGATAGACAGATGGTCGGCGACGACGATGGACAGATGGTCGACGATGACGATGAAAAGATGGTTTGATGGTGCCTGAGTTTCGTGAGATTGGATGATTGATGTCTCGCGATTTTGGGTGGTCGGCAAGCTATGGGTAATGGCTCGCGAAGATGGCCTGGTCTGAGCAGAGATGGCCTGGTCTGAGTAGAGATGGAACTGGTAACGAGCAGAAGTTGCTCTGCTGATGTTGCAAAATTCCAGTTTTTAGGAATGCTTGCATTGCTCTTGGATACAGATTTGAGCTCAAATTGGATACAAAATTGATGAGAAATCAAAATTAGATTTCAGAAATGCTCTGATACCATAAAGATTATATTCTTATTCTTTATTCTCTGTTAATTATGATTTTATAACACTATAAATAGGAATAAGACATTAGATAAATGTCTACTAATTCTAGGAATATAACCGCTGGTATCAATAATTAAAATACAACTTGATTTATACTAGCTTTACAGCCTGTACAACACTAATAATATTCTCTGAAAGTCTACAATAGGCTTTATCTAAGAGTTTAAGTGGTGTCTTAATTTTGCATTCAAGTCCAATTTTTCCTTTCTTGATATGAAACAAAGGCTATTAGCTGCAATAACCTTATTGCATGGCATCAGTGTTTGAAAAAAAGGCTTAAGCCTCGACAACAAAAGGTGTATAATTTTTTCAGCCCCTAATAAGTTAGCCTCAAGGCTACCCAGGTGGAAAAAATGCCCTAATGAAATGTTTTTTTTTTGAAACCATGCTTTTAGATAAAGAACACCTAATATCTCTATTATGAGCTTGTTGCAGGGCATTGGAAGACTGCGACTCATCTCCCCCATGCATGGCTGATATTTTTAGGTGTATGGGGAAAGCATCTCGTGCTGCTCTCTGTGCAATAGCTAGGCATCTTCGTTTGCGAAGCGAGTAAGGATGGTGATGGTGGATCTTTAACTTTATCTAATTTTCTGTTGTTTCATGACGTTTTTCATTAGATGTCTTACTTACAGAAAATTGCATTATGCAGTGTTTTCAATCACTTGCTTGATGACACTCCATTACCTGCTAACGAAGTCTCATCTTCTGTTCTTGTTGCCACCTACTCGAATGCAACCATGCAAAATGGAAAAAGTAGTATTGGTGGAGGGAAGCCAGGAATAAATGGTGAAATTGAGAAGGGATTGTTGACTCTAATTTTGTCAGACAGTCCTGGTTTACAGGTGCCTCTATAGTTTGATGGACAATAGATGTTTGATGTATATGTTTTACTGGTTGTGATTGTTTTGAGTAGCTTTTATTCATCAACGAAAGTGAAAAGCTAGTACTTTTAATTCTGCTTTTATTTGTATCCATCTTTGTGTGGGGTCTTTTGTTTCATAAGATTCTGTTGTGAATTTGTAAATCATTCTCTTTTACAGGTCTGTGATCCCAATGGTCGCTGGTACCTTGCAGACAATGTGTCTGGTCCTGGAGATCTTTTACTACTGACAGGTAAGGCGCTTAGCCATGCTACTGCTGGCCTTCGTCCGCCTGCATCATATAGGTTGGCTTCCGATTGCTCAAGTATTAGTGGTGGTGGGAGGTACATGTTTTTCGTCCATTTATATGATATCTGTACTGATGTAACTTCTTTCATTAATTGCAATCGATTTTCTGAAAAGGGTTTCTTCTAATTACCTGTCAACTGTTGTGATTGTAGGACATCGCTTGCATTCAGGCTTATGCCACAGGGAAATGCTGTATTAGATTGCACTCCTATTGCAGCAGCTGGTCATGTCATTCCCCAGAGCTATGTTCCAATATCCGTGAGCCAGTTTATGGATGACCTTTCTGCTGAAGAAGATGTATTGTGCAATCATTCTGATAATAACCATGTAAGTTCCAACCCTAAGTGTCTTAGAAGGTCTCTTCTGTTTTCTATCACTGCATTATGGTTGTTGATAATAATTAATTGTGAAAAGCTTACTTTGTTGTGTTTTATCTTGTGATTTGAAACGGGGTAGGGTGATTCATATTGTTAAATCATTACGTGAATCACAAAAATCTTACTTTGCTCAATAACCCTAATTGAGCATTTATACAAATATACAAGTCCTACACAAGGAAGAATATTAATTCCTAATTATATGCAAATAAAAATAAAGAATAAAAGCTGTTCGTAATTAATCTTAATTAATCTGGGATTAATGTTACACATGTTAACTCTCTTCATGTTGGATCATAGATATCAAGCACGTCCAACTTGGATGGTGAAATATGAAAAGAACTTTCACCAACACCATGAGTCATGAATGTTCGATTAGCTAACTAATTAACACTTTTGATGTGTGGAATTTTAATTACACTAGCAACTAAATTGTCATCGTTGTAGTTTCTATGAAATTCAACGTGCTTCATTCAGTTATATTGCATTAAATTGAATTATTAGCAATCTCAATTGTTGCAAATAGTATTATCACATAATAGTCACTTAACACCAAAATCAAGCTCACTCAAAAGGATCTTTAGCCAAGAGAGCTTCGTTATTGAATGGTGAAGAGTGCAATATTCAACCCCTACTTTAGACAATGATACCATGTTTTGTTTTTTATTTCTATTATTCTCCATATAGAAATGACTAGATGTCTAGATATCTAGATGTCCATGTTGAGATGTTAGAATCGTTATAACCTATGATGTTTAGATGTTCATGTTGAGATCACAAAATACCTTTGCATGGAGAAGATATCAGATTAGCAAACATTTGGTTAAATAAGAAACAAACTAATATCACTATAATCTCTTTTATACAAAAGAATATGATTTGTTTGGGTTTGTTTAAGATCATATTCTTTTATTAAATGACTCAATCTGCCAGACCACACCTAGAGTGGGTTTTGAACCAATACAAGGCCTTCCTCACCCTACCCACCTTTCTCCTTCTTAGGAAGGCGATTTATACATATCTCTTTTTTCAAATCTCCATGGAAAAAGGCTTCACATCGTTCTGTAATATGTCTATTCTGATTCACATCAAGAGACTATAACTTGAACAATATTCATCTTGGTTGCTAAGCATCAATATTCATCTTGTTGTTAGGAGCAAATGTCTCCTTATAGCAATCCCATAAGTCTAGGCATATTACTTAGCTATTAGTCTGCCCTTATTCGTCTCCATGTCCTATTCGATTGAAACGACAACCCACTATCTTTTTCCTTTTATGTAACTTGACCAGCTGTTAAGTACAATTTTTCCAGAAGGTATTCATTCTTTTATCATGGTGGTTCTCCAATTGGGATATTTCAAAAATGACTAGGAACATACAAAAGAAATCTCATGGACAAAAATTAAGTGAATTTTACAAAAGTGGTGATAATACACATATATATGATAAATATCATCGGAGGAATGCTTAAAGAAGCACAACTTGCCAAGTTGTTTATGAACTCAAAGAAGATATCGCGTACCTTGATCACCAACCTATGGATCCGAGGTAGTAGGTATAGAAATAACAAGATAAGAAGGTACATTAGAAGTAGAGTTGAAAAGAGTAGGAGTTAAGAGGGAAATTGGTACTTCAAAATCAACTTTGGAAGACTCGTTTTATGACATGGTAGTATCATCAACAAAAATATATGATTAGGAGGTGAGGGCATAACATTAACATCGTTATCTCTCCAACCAAATTATCGTTGTTTCACATGAGGTGTTCTCAAAGTTGGTCTTTCCTTCTCAAGTTCGGGTTTCTCCAAATGGATTGGAAAGCTCTAAAGAGCCATCTCATTTTATGAAAGAAGTTTCCCCTATAGGAAATCTACAAATTTTCTTCCAATCATTATTTTCCCTCTTCCTCTATACCAATCTTCCCTTAAAGAGGAGTCAGAGGTTCCTAGGAAGAAGACATCCATTATCAATAGGTGTATGAAAACAATCCTTATGTGTACCAGGTGGGTGAAAGCCTACATTATGTTGATTGAGATTTTTTGAACTTTGTATTGAAAGAGAAAGGGTTTGGAGAAAGATGGAGAATATGGATCAATGGTTGCATGAGTTCCATGAAGTTTTCCTTAATTATTAATGGGAGATCAAGAGGGTTTTTTGAGTCTTCAAGAGGGTTAAGGCAAGGAGATCCATTTTCTCATTTTCTTCTCATTTTGATAGTTGATGGGTTGAATAGATTGGTGGAAAGAGCCAAGAAATTTAACTTGATAGATTGTTTGAGTGTAGGGAAGGAGTGTTGAAGTCTCTCAGATGATACTATCTTTTTTGCCTTAGACAAAGAAGAAAATATTTTAAATTTGGTGAAGGAGATCGAATTGTTTTGCCATGTGTCGGACTTGAAGATAACTCTATCAAAAAGTTTCATTTTTTGAAGCAATTGTCCCGAAGATAAAGTAACAGTTTTAGCAAATTTCTTGTATTGTGTTGTTGGAACCTGGCCATTGAAATACTTGGAGGTAATCTAAGAACAATAGAATTTTGGTCACTTGTTATTGAAAGATTTGAAAGAAGATAAGCAGATGAAAGAGTGCTTTTTTCTTCAAAAGGGGACGGCTAACTTCGATAATTTATGTTTTGTCTAGTCTACTATTTATCAATCTTCAAAATACCCGTGGGAGTTGCAAAAAGATTTGAGAAAATTATGAGGGATTTTTTGTGTGATGATTCTAGTGAAGGGAGAGAGTCATTTGGTCAGTTGGGAAATAGTTTAGGAGTTCAAGGAAAAAGGGGGGTTAGATATTGATAACTGTTGAAATTACATATATTAGGGATTTCATTCGGTATTTAATTAGGGTGATTATTGTTGATTTTGTGTTTTATTAGGAGATATTTAAGAGTTATTAAGAAGATTGTTCTAGGTGATTTATTTCCTAATTTGCTTAGCCTAACTTTACTATAAATTTGTATCAAATGGTACTGTACAAGTATTAATCAAAATACAATTTTTGATTATATCAGTCCAAAGCAAGTCTTTATGATATCAGAGCAAGGTTTATTCTAACTTAACTTGCTATGATTGAATTTGAATTTAAACATGAATTAGAAACAACTTATGAAATTTTTAACAAGAAATAAAAGCCATCAATGGTAAAATTACCAGGAATGGGCTCAGTCTATGGAGTTCGTTATCAATGGTAAAGGGAGAATGAGATACTTGATCAAAGTCCAACGAGGAAAAAGGATGAAAAATGATGCTGAAAGAAGCTGGTGGTTTATCCGCCCTCACTGTTGGTGGTTCATCTACCCTCACCATTGGTGGTTCCTCGACCCTTGTCGTTGTGGACCCTCGACCTTCGTTATTAGTGGTTCCATTGTAACTTCATCTCTCGTTATTGGAAATGTATGTCAACCCGAGATATTTGATTTGAGGGATAGGGAATTTCATTTTGGGCTTGAACCCTAGAGACATAATTTAAAGGGTAGGGCATTTGATCTTGGGCTTGGGCCTAAAATAGGCAGTGGATTTTCAACCCATTCTAGCTATGGGAAAATTGGACTTAGTGATGGGTGTGGGCGTGGTAGATTTTGTGGGCCCTCAAACAATTCAAGAAGTCTTTAATTCAAAACAATTGGACCAACTTTACAATTTTTCTTCTATTGTGAGGCTTTGTGGCTAAGAAAATTGTTGATAAAACTTCAAATTTCAGTGAAGCCACCAATTAAATTTTACTGTGATAACAAAGTAGCCATGAATATCTCTGTGAATCCTGTTCAACATGACATGTCAAAACATGTGGAAGTGGATGGTCACTTTATCAAAGAAAAGGTTTTGCATGACTTGTTATCCAACAAAAGAACAGATTGTCGATATTTTCACCAAAGGATGTTCTCGATAGTGTTTTGATGATTTTATTTGCAAGTTGGATATGATTAACAATTATGATTCAACTTGAGGGGGAGTATTGAAATGACAAATATCAACGTCTTCATTCAATATTTAATCAGGGTGATTATTGTTGATTTTTGTATTTTATGAAGGGAGATTTAGGAGTTATTAAGAAGATTGTATTAGATGATTCATTTCCTTATTTTCTTAGCCTAACTTTACTTTAAATTTGTAGATATCAATCAAAATACAATTTTTGATCATATTATTCCAAAGCAAGTCTTTAGTAATGTAAAATCAGAATTCTTTCTACTTATTATCATTCAAAGACACTACCTATTTATATACAAACATAGAGACAATCTTAGGTGACATACACCTAATACCACCTAATACACAACTCACACCACTAAGACACCTAATACACAACTCACACCACTAAGACACCTAGTGTTAGACACCTAATACACACACTCATAAATCATCTTTAACACTCCCCCTCAAGTTGTAGCATAGATATTAATCATGCCCAACTTGTTACAAAGATAATCAACCCGAACCTCACTTAAAGCTTTCGTGAAGATATCTCTTAGTTGTTCTCCAGTCTTCATATATCCTGTAGAAATCAACCCTTGCTGAATTTTCTCGCGAACAAAATGACAATCAATTTCAATGTGTTTAGTTCGCTCATGAAACACAAGGTTAGAAGCAATATGAAGAGCAGCTTGGTTATCACACCACAATTTTGCTGGTACTGAAGTTTTAAGACCTACTTCATCCAAGAGCTGATATATCCATATTATCTCAGACGCAGATTGTGCCATAGTCCTATATTCTGACTCTGCACTCGATCGTGACACGACATTCTGCTTCTTACTTTTCCATGAGACCAAATTTCCTCCAATGAAAATACAATAGCCTGATGTGGATCTTCTATCCACTTTGGAACCTGCCCAATCTGCATCTGAAAAACATTCAATATGAGTATGTCCATGATTTGCATACAAGATGCCACGTCCAGGTGCTCCTTTTAAGTAACATAAAATTTGCTCTAACGCTGCCCAATGATGAATTGTTGGGGATGACATAAATTGGCTAACAACACTGACTGAATATGCAATATCTGGACGAGTCACGGTAAGGTAATTCAGCTTTCCAACCACCCTTCGATATCTCTCAAAATCTTTAAAGGGTTCTCCATCTCCTGTAAGGTGGATGTTCGGAGTCATTGGAGCACTACAAGGTTTTGCTCCTAATTTTCCTGTCTCAGTTAATAAGTCTAGGACATATTTTCTTTGAGATAGAAATATACCTTTTTTTACTCCTTGTGACTTCAACACCCAAGAAATACTTTTGCATCCCCAAATCCTTCGTGTGAAACTGAGTATGTAGGAAAGACTTAAGAGATGAAATTCCCGTAGTATCACTTCCAGTAATAACAATGTCATCTACATACACAACTAAAAGAATGATACCAGTTTCTGATTGTTTGTAGAACACAGAATGGTCAGACTTGCTTTTCATCATACCAAACGTTTCTATAGCTTGACTAAATTTTCCAAACCAAGCACGAGGACTCTGTTTCAAACCATACAAAGATTTGCGGAGACGACAAACATGCCTAGACTCCCCCTGAGCAACAAAACCAGGAGGTTGCTCCATAAACACCTCCTCTTGAAGATCACCATGAAGAAAAGCATTCTTGATATCTAGTTGATGCAAAGGCCAATGGTGAGTAGCTGCCATAGAAATAAACAACCGAACAGATGTCAATTTAGCAACAGGAGAGAAAGTGTCAGAATAGTCCACTCCATAGGTTTGAGCATATCCCTTAGCAACAAGACGGGCCTTTAATCGAGCAATTGACCCATTTGGATTGACCTTAACTGTGAACACCCATTTGCATCCGATAGCCCGTTTCCCTGAAGGTAAATCAACCAAGTCCCAAGTACCATTGTCATCCACGCATTCATTTCCTCGATCATTGCATTATGCCAACCAGGATGAGATATGGCTTCATGAACAGTTTTAGGGATAGAAATAGAATCAAGAGAAGCAATAAAAGAGCAAGAGGAAGACGACAAGCAATTATACGAAACAAAAGAAGAAATAGGATAAGTACATTGACGTTTCCCTTTGCGTAATGCAATAGGAAGATCATCGTTTAGGACAGGATCTGATGACGAAGCGAGCAGTGCGGGGACATGAATTAGAAGGTCTATGTCCTGGAGTAGACTTGAGTTATAGGAGGCCCTAACAGAACCGGATCGAGAGACAGTCGGATGATGTGATAGAATAGACTAACAAATCGTCATCCTCCCCCTGACATGCAGGAGGAGGAGAAGACGAAAAATAAGGTATGTCTTCCATGAAGGTAACATCAATGGAGACAAGATATTTGTTAAGATTAGGACAATAACATCTATAACCTTTTTGGAGACGAGAATAACCAAGGAAGATACACTTCAAAGACTTGGGATCTAATTTAGTAACATGTGGACGAACATCCCGAACAAAACAAATGCTACCAAATATCCTAGAGTCAACCGGAAATAGTGACTTATTAGGAAACAAAATTTTGTAAGGAATCTCACCATGAAGAACAGATGAGGGCATACGATTAATAAGAAAACATGCGGTTGAAACTGCATCGGCCCAAAAAGGTTTAGAAACATTCATTTGAAATAATAAGGCAGGTGCAGTTTCGAGAAGATGTCTGTTCTTACGTTCGGCCACTCCATTTTGAGATTGAGTATCAACACACGAAGTTTCATGAAGCATGCCATTTTGAACCATATAAGATTGAAACAAAGCTGATGTATATTCTTTGGCATTATCACTTCGTAAAGTACGAATTGAAACATTAAATTGAGTTTTAATCTCAACCACAAAATGCACTGAAAAAAATAGAAAAAAATTCGTAACGACTCTTCATTAAATATAACCAAGTTACACGAGAATAATCATTCACAAAAGTAACAAAATACTTAAATCCAGGTTTAGACAAAATAGGACAAGGACCCCAAACATCATAATGAATTAATTCAAAAGGAACACTAGCACGTTTATTAACTCTTGGATTTGAACTAAGACGATGATGTTTTGCAAACTGACAAGACTCACAATCTAATGAAGACACCTTACTAAACCGAGGACAAAGTTTCTTCAAGAAGGAAGAGAGATGGTGACCCAATCTACAATGTGCCTCGAAGGGAGAGGTTACACTAGAACAAGCGACAGATTTCGGTATCGGTGTGTCAAAAATATAGAGGCCTCCAGACTCATGTCCTTTACCAATAGTCTTCTTCGTCATAAGATCCTGAAATAAGCAATGATCAGAAAAAATGAGATACAACAGCTTAAGATTGCGAGTAAGTCGACTTACGTATATCAAATTAAAGGATAAGCTAGGTAAATGTAAGACGAGAGGACAAAGGAAGCAAAGGAGTGGGAGTAATTGTGCTGCATCTAAGAACACGAGATGGTGACCCATCGGCTAAGGTAACAGTAGAGGTAGAAGTGTGTGACTGAAGAGTAGAAAAGAGCCTAGAATTACCTGTCATATGATCTGTGGCACCATAATCAATAACCCATTTGGAAGATGAAGAAATGAGACACGCATTTGATTTGTGTATTAGGTGTCTTAGTGGTGTGAGTTGTGTATTAGGTGGTATTAGGTGTATGTCACCTAAGATTGTCTCTATGTTTGTATATAAATAGGTAGTGTCTTTGAATGATAATAAGTAGAAAGAATTTTGATTTTACATGGTATCAGAGCATTTGGGTTACAAAATTTGAGAAATTTTTTTTTTCCCGTTCAAATTGGGGGCAGATTTTGGAAAAACACAAATTAGGATTTGGTGCATTTTTAGAGTGCACATTTTTTTCTCACCGCCGGCATAGGGAGGAAGAACAGCCGCAGGCCAGCCAAACCCCGACGTCCGGCCACCATACAAGCCGCGAGTGGGCCACATGTGCCACCGCGAATTTCTGTCAAAATTTCCACGCGTCTCACCGCCGGCACAGGGGGGAAGAACAGCCGCCGACCGACCAAACCCCAAAGTCCGGACACCAGACGAGCCGCGAGTGGGCCACATGCGCCACCGTGACTTTCTGTCAAATTCCACGCGCCAGCGCGTCCGTGTAGAATTCTTCTCCGGCAGACCCAGTGCCGCTCTCCGCCATCCCCCTGCGTCATCTTTGGTGGTTTGGCACTCATCGCTTGTGATTGTTCAGGTTTGCGTTCTTCCAATTTTGTGTTCTTGTTCGCTGCTTGTTTCGTTGTTGCGTGTTTCGTCGCTGCTGTTGTTGGATTTTGTTTGTTCGTTTGCTCGCTGTCTTGTCGTTTGTAGGAGTTATGGCTGAAAAGAAATCTAATGTTGTAACGGATATGGTGCCTGTGATGTCTAAAATCACGGACCATAAGCTCAATGGCTCGAATTATTTGGCTTGGAGCAAGACTATTCGAATTTATTTGAGAAGTATCGAAAAAGATACTCATTTGACTAATGATCCTCCTAAAGATGATTCAAAGCAGACATGGCTTAGAGACGACGCTCGCTTATTTCTGTAGATTCGGAATTCTATTGAAAGCAATGTAATTGACTTGATCAATCACTGTGAATTCGTTAAGAAATTGATGGATTATTTAGATTTCTTATATTCTGGTAAGAGAAATCTTTCTCGCATATATGAGGTATGCAAAGCATTTTACTGTGCGCACAAAACAAGATCACCACTCACAAATTATTTTATGGAATTTAAAAAGACTTATGAGGAGCTCAATAGTTTGATGCCTTTTAGCCCCGATGTCAAGGTTCAACAAAGTCAACGGGAACAAATGGCGGTCATGAGTTTTCTTCTTAGGCCTTTCCTCTACTTTTGAGACTACTAAGTCCCGTGTTCTTTCTCGTTCTCGAGATCTCCTCTTTACAAGAGGTGTTTAGTCGAGTACTTCGCATTTAAGGCACTCCACCTCCACCTGCTCAATTAAACGGTGCTTTGGTCAGCCGAAGTAATAATTATGAGCATGGACGGTCAACTTATATGAACAGAAATAAAGGAGGTGGCTCGCACGGGTTTGAAACTCGACCACAGGACCTCGGAGGTATTGTATGTCACTATTGTCACAAACCAGGACATACGAAACATGAATGTAGAAAGCTTCAGTACAAACATCAGAAAGGTCACTCGGCTCATATTGCATCCACTTCTGATACTTCTGAAAAATCGGTTCTTATCTCTGCAGATGAATTTACCAAGTTCTCAAAGTATCAAGAATCACTAAGACACCTAATACACAACTCACACCACTAAGACACCTAGTGTTAGACACCTAATACACACACTCATAAATCATCTTTAACAAGTAACATTATCAAGAGAAACAAGGCCTTATTAGGAAAGTGGCTTTGGAGGTTCCCTTAAAAGGAAAGTTCTCGCTATGACATATGGTTACAAAAAGTAGATATGAATTGAAAGAGAATGGTTGGGAAGCAGGTTGTGGTTTGCATAGAGAGAGTTGTACTGCTTGAGAGTCAATTTGTAAAGACTTGGATTTATTCTTTTTCAATTTAAAATACATAATATAAGATGGAGATAAAATACCTTTTTAGGGGGATCTTTGGTTAGAAGGAGGTTTTCTTTCAACAAGATATCCAATTCTCTATAGGTTATGTTTGGAAAAGAATGCTCCTATTGGAAGGACTCACTCGAAGGATAAAATTTCATGTTTAGAAGGAACTTGAATGATCGAAAAGTAGAAGATTTTCAAGTTTAATGTTAGAATTGGATAGAGTCAACATAAGAGTTAATAGTAATGATAGAAGGAAGGGGATTGCGGATCATTCACATAATGGTGAAATTTCAAGATGTTATTCTTCTTTTTCAAAGAGGAAATGTTCTCTAATTGGATTAATTGTTATTTTATGTGTTATCATCCCTTATTTATGTATAGATATGTTGTATATTATTTAATTAGAACATATTTATATATCGAGCTCCATGCCTCTCGAATGTACTTTATTTGATTGATTTTTATTTTCATAGTTATTAGATTCATAATTATTATTATTTATAGCTTTAAGGATTTTTTGGAAGTTAAGTTTGAGGCTTATGTCTCTCCTCATCGGAGGAAAATGCCTCCATAATTGAAATAGTCTTTTACAACACTGGGACACAACCATTGAAATCTATGAGACATTGCCGACTTGCCATGCCTATTTGCAGAAGAAATGATGTTGCTGCTTACTTGTGGCTTGATGGACATAGGAAGTAGGAAGGTGGAAGAAGAAAGACCCACGACAGACCAAGCTCGACAGAGGACAAAAGATGGATGACAACGTTGACAATGGAAAGAGGTAGAGAGCTTTGTGTACGTTGCGGTTTGCCTGCTTGGGGTCACGTTCCTTACTTCCTTTTGGACTTGGAAGAGACGAAGAGTTAGGGATTAACTCAATTAAGGGCTTTGATTGTAACAAAATAAAATGTAACAGTTAAATACCAATACTTTTAGTTTTTCTAATTTTTATTTGTTAATAAATTATAATATAAAACTTAAAAATAAAATAAAATAATATTAGTAGTGGGTCGGATAGATAATATGGGATTTTCAATATCAATGAACAATTTAACCCATCTTGGATTTTTTTTTGGATTTTAGGAATCAATCCAACTCAATAAAAGGTTAAAAACCGGTCAATCTAGTTTGAGTTGGATCGGATTGGTTAATTTTTGAATACCCCTAACACAAATAGAAGATTATATATGTATTTATAGATGAAATTAACCAAATGCTATGACAAAAAGAAGAGAACGAATGTTTATTCGGAATTTTAGAGCTTTAAGCCAAATACACATGTCAAGAAACTGCTAACGTATAGCACTCGAAATACTCCCAATGTTTTTAAAACTGAATAAATCTATCATATTCTTAGATTTGTGCACATCATTCTGGATAAATTCCCGATTTCCTTTTGCTCATAAAAAGCACCTATTGTTCTTTGACAGAAAATTCAATTTAAAAATTGACAAGATCCAAGACTCCCAATTCCCAAAATCTATTTTTAGGCTTTGACGGACTCATCTTTATTTGACATTGCTGGTTGTGGCATGATATTTGTAATGACATTAATTGGGAAGTGATTGAGAATTAGGTTATGCATTTCAGGGTGCAATATACGTTGTCTATATCCAATTTTGCCAATTTTCTTATTCGTCAAAGGATTTGAAATATATTATCTTGAGTACTCATTCACACCTATGAAATCTCCAAACATTTTGCCCAGTCTTAATTTGTTCACTTAATTTCCATTGAGAAGTCTAATGTTGTTTTAAATATTATTGCAACATTGGGTGCAATCCCAATCAATATTTGAACTGATGTGAAGAAAGCTTATTGAAAATTTTTAACATGCAGGTGTCTCGGAACAATTCGAGTAAGGAACCATCATTAAGAAGTGTTCTCTCAGACCCCTTATCGTGAGTTGTTCATTACCTTGTCACTCATTCTCTTCTTGTGAGTCCAATATTGTTTTCATATTATGATACAGGGCAAACGTTCATTTAGTTAGTGATGTTATTTAAAAAAATTTAATTTACTATTTTTAATATTTTTTATTTCGATGGACTATTTTTATTATTGAAATGTCTTTCAATTAATTATTTTGAAAAAAAATTGGCTACTTTCATTGGAAAATTTAAATCATATACGTGAAACGTTAAGTTATAAGGACATGTCATAAATAAGATAATAAAATTATAATTTCACATGTACGTACCTAATATTTTTAATTAAATTGGTCAATTTTTGGTTAAAATAATTAATTGAAAGATACTTCAATAATATAAGTATTCAATTAAAACAAAAATTATTAAAAGTAGTAAATTGATAATTATCATATAATATAAGTTGTTAAATAAATGTTTTCCCTATGATAAATTGAATATATTGTTATAGATTAAGGACCAAAATGATTGTTCTTAACTTAATGTTGTTTTTTCAAGGTTTGTGGGTACTGTTCAACTTTCAGTTTTCTTTGTACATGTTTCGAGATGATAATAGCACGTCATGTTACTGTATTTAACTTCATGCTAACCCGTGGCCCCTCCTTCCTTCACATTGAATTAATGCCTAAATCTTTGTATGTTTATATGTGTGTGCTGTTCCTGCTCTCTCTCTCTCTCTTAAGCAAACAATATTTGTTTTCCTTTTAACCATGGTGTTTAATTAAGAATGGTTTTAGTGGTGCATTTCTCGAAGATGCCTCAGTCATTTCGTGTGGGCATTCATTTGGCGGTCTCATGTTGAGAAGGGTCATTGATACAGTAAGTTATCTACTCTTACTATGTTAAAGGAGGAATAATGATCGCTGTTCTGTCATGTTTGTGTGTGCTCAAATTGTTGATGCTGTGAAGCTTCTTTCTTTATCATCAACTAGGTTCTATCTCGTTACATGCTCCAGAACTCTTCTGATATGAGTTTAATGAGTAGCTTGGGAACAAATAAAATACGGTGTAATGTGAGAGAGAATGTTATCATTTTTTTCCTGATTGTAGGAAGTCAATAATTTCTTGCATGGTTGAAGTAAACATGTATACTAACAAAGATCATTTACATCATGATAGAGATAGAAATACTTATGTGAATAAGGAAAGGGAAATGTGTCTCCTTATGAAGTCAAAGAGAGGGGGAATAATATTGGTTCTACTTGTATGTATCTTAATATTTTTTGATTCTGTTTTGCTCTCGGTTTAACGACAGCCATATTAGGATTGAACCTTTCACTGATCATATGACCCATACTGTGCACCTTAATTAGCAATTGTTTTGTATTACTACATGGAAAAGAGCAGAAAAGGAAGGGCTAACCAGACTTGTGTACTGAGTTGATGGTATCATGTCCTAGATCAGGCTGACTTTGTATATGCTGTAGGCATTTTTTACATTGGTTTATGCACAGTTGATTGTGTGCCATTGTTATTTTAAGAAGTCTTTTTATCTTTCATTCCTTATTTGCTTTAATTTGGGTATGTTTCTTCTATTCATAAATCATAATGCAATATTATATTGAATCAGGTACAGTTAATTTATGATGACTGCTATTCTTGCTTCTTGTTTTTGTAGTTCATCAGTATTGGATATCCCTTTGTAGCCTTATTATTGTTATTGCGTAATAGATTTATTTCCTTTAGACGGGTGGCTGTAAGAATGATAGCTACTTATGTTGTTTGTATAACAGTCAAGATGTCCCCTCTGCAATTCAGAAATCGATAAAAGGTCATTGATTCCTAATCTTGGTAAGTGACATTTTGTTCTTATGTGTGCTTGTAAGGTGTATAGATGGAGAAATGATAAGAAACCAAATATTCCTAACTGGTTTGCATAAGATAAACTAATGTTGCTTCACCATTTTGGGCCAATAAAAGTTGATTTCAAAAGTATAAGTCGAGGGACCATTTTTGGACCCGAATGATGATGTGTCATAATGTATATGTAATATGTCTGCTAAGGATCTTTTGTATTTATAACTGGTTCTATGATTTTATTAATGAATAATAATTCATTACACACATTACATATGTGCAAATCTAATTTTATGTACAAATGATATAAAAGCAAATATATGGCTTCTGATAAAGTTAAAGGTTCTAGTAGGCAGGGGCGGATGCATATGTTAGTTAGAGAGGCCTCCTCACTTGATTAAAAATGTTTTGTACAAGTGAATTTTAATTTTTTATTTTTCATGAAAGTTGAATTGTATTTAACATAATTTGTTAATTATCAACTTAAGTTTTAACTTTTAAGCCAATATTCTAAGTGTTAAATGTTTAAGCTCAAATTTTATGTATAAACTCGATTATTATTTTAATTAAAATGCAATAATATTATAATAACCCCACATTTGGATAATCCTTTGCTAAAAAAAATTAATTGTCAAATTTTTCTCTCTAATGTTTATTTATTTATTTGTTAGTTTTTTTGTGTGAACTTCACATTATTGATTATTATTGATTGGTGCTCCCTCTGAGCTTGAGTCCTAGATCTGTCACTTCTAGCAAGTAGCAAATAACTCACTACTGTAATTCAGATGAGACACTCCAATGTATGCTGAGTGAACAAAATCAAGTATTGTGCAACAAACTAGAACTTTTCGGTTTGAAGAAACCATGCGTATGACATTACTTGATATCTGCTTGTAGACAGTCTCTATACGTTTAATTTTCTCTCTCCCCCCCAACATGTTTCTGTCCAGAACTTGAACTGTTCCTGATTTATGCATGTTATGTGTTATTATCTTTTTATCGAGGTTGATTTCTCTGCAGTTTTAAGAGCTGCTGCTGCAGCTGTAAAGCATGAGGACAATCGAAGACTTTTTCATAATGCTGTTGTCCGAAAGCGCCGAAAAGATATGGGTGATCAAAATGATTCATCGAGAAGACTGAACAGGGTATGTTTGAACTAGATGCCAGAAACTGCTTTGTTCCATTACACATGAGAGTATTCACATTGTCATGATCATTGTATCTTAAGTTACTAGGGAAGTGAATGGGATGCATAGAAAATTACTCTGCTTTGGCAGAGTAAGTAGGCTATCCTTGATAGATAATTTTTTCAACATGATCTCACCGTAGCTAGTTGATGTCAAAGCTGGCAAAATTGAAATCCATTTTTATAAAGAGATACGTGGGCATGTTACGAAAGTAAGAAAGATTTTGTTTAAGAACAATTGTAGAGCGTTCTATTTCCACGGGGAGTTTCAAGAAAATATCAGGGAAGCTGAAGGTAGTGCATGGTTCTTTGTCAATGGAGACAGTTTTCCTTTCTTCTTGATTTAGAATGATGGATAGGAGTATCTTCATTTATTTCCCTTCACTCATCTTTTTCCAGTTTTCATGTTTCTCTTGTATTTGTCTCCATTGGTTTGTCTCGTTTCTCTTATAATTTCATTGTTCTCATGGTTTGTGCCTCAGCAATTTTAAATTAGTTGAATTATGAACAAAAAAAAAATAATAATAATAACAGGTGGGGTTGTCAAAAGACACAGAACATGCAAGAAGGTGATAATTTGATAGTATCGTAAATATACGAAAATGAAAAAAAAAAATTCTCAACCTTTTTGTAAATATCACATGCTCTCCTTTGAAAACTTTTGTTTTTGTCAATAGTTCAGTGCTCATGTTGGTAAAAAGAATATTGGAAATAGATCTGTTCCATATTTCAGTGGCTTGTGAAATTGTTTGGAAAATTTGTAGGAGTAACAATTATTTCTTGCTTGATCAATTGAATATGGTAGTACGTCTGTTTGTGTGTTTCTCGATTGTTATTCATATCTAGGTCATAAATATTATTCATCATCTATTTTTTAGAATATTTCATGATTTTTGGTGGTAACTATTGTGCTTATCCTTTTATTACTCGCCCCCAATTATATTTTGATCTAAAGAAAATCTTATTACTACTTAGCTAGAGGGATCACCTTTCTCATGCTACTACTTATTGGATCCCTGAGAGTTTATCTGGTCATGGAACTAGTTTAGTTGATCTGTCAAATTACCACAATTTCCTCTGCGAGTACACTGTTTTCAGTTGATGCAAGAGAATATAGGTAAAGAAAGGGAAAGGTTACTGAGTCTATAACGTGAGCCCAGGTGTCATGAATCAACAAATATTTGATAAAACCACATAAAATTCACTCAGCTCACATGTCTGCATTCATATAATAAAATGCAGGCATTCACTGATTTTATGAACAAAGAGAGATTATTGAACATCTATTTCAGAGGAAGACTAAATGCTAAATCCACATGCTTAGAATCTTGAATTGGCTACTAGAAACATTTGACACACTCTAGTGATTTTTTCCCCTTGGTCATTCTGGTCTATTTCATCTGTGTAAAATACATGTAAATATTTCATCTGAGGGTTGTTTCAAATAGATAATGAAACGGGATTGCACCAAAGTTTTGGTTAGGATGAGGTGTATCTTAAACTTTTGGAACTGCATTTCATGCTCAAAGAATATCACAGTTGAATGGCTTTATCTCCAGGAAAATGGTGATATCAGCGATGATGCTGTTTGCAGTGTACAGTATCCATTTTCAGTAAATGAGAAAGTGGTAATTAAGGTATCTCTCCTGTATATTCTTTAAGTTGTCTTATACAGAAATACTTGTAATAACAAAGGAAATGCTTACTCCTTCAGGGTAACAGGAGAACACCTGAAAAATTTGTCGGCAAGGAAGCAGTAATAAAGTCGCAGTGCCTCAATGGCTGGTGAGTTCTTGTAACTTTGGTTCTTTTGGTTATGGCTGTATGGGACTTTCTGCTTTTAATATCTAATCACACGTGGTTCTCCGACTTTGTCACGAAATACTTTGTATGAATAGAAAGCTTCACTGTGTTTAGTTCCTGAATGTTGGAGCCCTCCGATATCTTAGTAGTTACTACCGAGTCATTTCGTATTCTGAAACTGTGCTTTACTGTATGAAAAGATAACTAATTATGAAAGCTTGATTTATTCGTTAGTCCAATTAAGTATTTATACATGCACAAGTTCTATACAAGTTAGGATAAATAATCCTAGTTATACAAAAATAATGACACCTTGAAATATCCTAGAATAACTAGAGTGACATTTACAATGCACACACATGTATAGACACAAACACACACGTAAACTCTACCCTCAAGTATAGATATCACAAATGTTCATCTTGGCCGATAAATGATGAAAAGAACTTTCACTTATACCACGAGTCATAATATTGGCTAGTTGATCCAACACTTTCGATGCACATAACTTTGATGACATCATAATTCAAATTCTTAATGATATAGTTTCTGTTGATTTTATTGTGCTTGTATTGATTATATTGTAATGAATTATAGTAATCTCAATACTTGCAACATTATCACAAAACAAAACAATTAGAATATTATATATTATTATAATTGTAACAGTAGATATATTTGGTTTCCTTTTTTGTGTTAGAAATTATTAGTACTAAAATAGTTAGAAATTATTAGTACGAAAATATTAGAAATTATTAGTACCAAGCTATTAAAATATTACTTTTAGGTTTCCTTATTAGTTTAGTAGTCATATTATACATGATATTAGGATTTTAGGTCTAGTTATTTCTATAAATATGTGTAATATATCATTATTATTATGAGGGGTGATTAGAATGTCTCTTTTTGATTATTTTTATTTTTATTTGTCTTTAACTTATTTCCATTCATCAATATTTTATCTTCCACATTTGTTATTTTACCTATTTTATATTTCTACTAGGTATTAGAGCTGTGACCACTTTTATTATTATATTTTCTAGACTATTTTATTTTCTCCCGTAATAATGCTTGATCCTCTCCTTTTGGTCTCGGTCCTTTGAGTTTCTTTGCTCTTATTTAAAAATTAAAGAAAAAATTTAGATCAGTTTTTGAAAGAAAAAACTAGAACCAACAAAAAAAAAATCCAAACTATCTTAGGCTCTACCACCAGTGTAGTCAAATGCTGCCACCACTTCCTCAAACCCAGGTAAAACTGAACTCCTTCCACCAGTTGTCGTCACCCACACATACCCTGTCCTAGTCGCCGTTCCCTAGGTGTTCAGCACTGCCATCCGAGTTGTTCACTCTTTCATTACCATCACCGTTCGATCTTCCTTTCACCATCGCCGGTCATCGTCTGCCTGGAGTCATGCGCACTAACTCTCTGTCAATCACGAAATTAGCTGTTGTCATCAGGTCTGTGTGGTTTGTTTGCAACCGCCAGTGAGATTCAAAATTCCATACTCAGTTCCTTTTATTCCAACAATGTGTTAGGAGAATCACAATTTTAATACGAACTTTAATCAAGTTCTAAACAGCGGAATTAAACCTATTCTCCTTCTTTGTGTGAATCTTTTAGGAAACAAATAAATAGAGCTCAAAATAAAAACATGCACAAAATCAACACAAGCAATTTACGTGGAAAAACCTTCCCGGTGTAGGAAGGAAACAACCACGACATTCCTCTCTAAAACTTCCACTATCAAGAAACAATTGTACAATAGTTCTCTCTAGGTAAAACTAGAGGCAAAAAATCAACAATATCATCAAGAATACATTTCTTGGAAACTAACAATTATTTCAAGAGAATGGAGAAATCTAACCCAATTTCGTAGTCACTGTTCACGATTCAGATTTTCCCAAACCGATGAGCCAAATTCAAATCCCACCGTACAGATTAAAGAGTGTAGATTTTCAGAGAATATTATTAGTGTTGTACAGGCTGTAGAGTTAGTGTAAATCAAGCTGTATTTTCATTATTGTTACCAGCTGTTCTATTCCTAGAATTAGTGGACACTTTGTATTTCTATAAATAGATTGTATTATAGTGTTGTAAGGAAGAAGAGAAAACAGAGAATACATACTCCATATTATCTCCATCTTATCTCTCGGAGTACATTTAACATGGCATCGAGCATTTCAAATCCGTAAAATCCAATTTTATGTTATATCAATTCTCACATGAACATCAAATTTCCAAATCCGTAAATCCGAATCAACCAAATCCGTATGCAAATTAACCAAATCCGTAAATCCGTAAATCCGTAAATCCGTAAATCCGTAAACTAATCCTAAAAAGCAAAAACCGTAAATCCGGTAGCGTAAATCCGTAAAGCGTAAATCGTAAATCTAGAAAGCGCAGTAATCCGTAAAAGCGTAAAGCGTAAACTGCAGGCGTAGCGGCGTAAAATAGACAAGTAGAAATCCATTTTCTTCGCCGCTGCTTCCATCTCACTATCGCCGCTGACCATCTCTCATCGTCCTAGATCATCATCATCGCCATCTATAGTAAGTCTCGCCTAAATACATTTCGCTTTTGTTTTGTTTTTTTTGTTTCCGTAGAGTAAGTCGTTTAATATATAACGCCCGACCTCCTATTAACCCTACCCGATCTTATTAACCCTACCCGACCTTCTATTAAACCTTACCCGACCCGGCCAAACCCTACCTGACCCGCCAAATGATTATTCAAAAAAAAAAAAAAAAAAAAATTGCAAATTTCAATCCACGTATTATCTACAATTGCAACAAATGGCCACTTGAAAACCTATAATTCTTGGTTCCACTGACAATAGTCTTACGCCCATCACTACCACAAATTAAATGGGCACAATTATCTTCAGTGGTCTCAATCCGTCATGATGTTTATACGTGGAAAAATGAAAGATGATTACCTTATCGCTATGCCGCAGCCCAAACAAAGACGATCTACACATACAGTAACATGGAAATCAAAACACATGGTAATGTCTTGGTTGATCAATTCCACGACAAACGGAAATTGGGAGAGAATTTTCTTCACAAAACCGCCAAAGGAATACGGGGATGCACTAAAGACACTTATTCCAGCTTCCGAGCACATGTCGTAACTATTTGAGATCGAGAGCATCCTCCATGATCTTCGCCAAGGAGAGTTGTCGCTACACAATACTTTAACTCTCTCACTGATGTCAGTAACAATTAGATCTCTTTGAGGTTCACGAATGGACCGTCTAAAGAGACAAAGATTCTTGTACAAACAGATTATTGACAAGAAACTGGGTTTTCAAATTTTTTACCTGACTCCATAAAGATCTTCGATGACGTGCGCCAGTAATTCTCAAGACAAAACCTTTGCCCAAAGATTCGTGAAGCCTTCTCTCAAGTCCGTCAAGAGGAGAGTCGAAAGAAAGTAATGAATGGGTCCTCAATCTACAATGATGGTTCTCAATCTACCATTTCCGTGGATCGAGAAGGATCTCAGACTTGCCATTCGAGGCCATCAAAGACTCTTATAATACGTACAACCGTCTCGTCGTGGAAGACCTTGGGGTGTGATCATTGTCGTAAACCCTGGTCATACTAAGGAAACTCGCCGGAAAATTCATGGTAAGCCCACCGATCGGGAAACCACTTGGCCACACAAAGACATCAACAAAGAAAGTCATGGAAAATCGCTTCTAAATCTCAAGGCAATGAACAATCAACTCACTGCTTAGCAAGGAATGATTGATTCTCCAAATTATTTGGACAATCTCGACCACATCATCTCGCCACTATAGCTCAATCGTGTAACACCCTCAATGCTCTTAATGTGAAACAAAGGTTACGAGACCATTGGATTGTTGATTCCTAAGCCTGCACCACATGACGGGTGATGCTTCTTCTCATAAATCTTAAATTCTACCCCACCGGACACACGGTCCGAATTGCCGACTCTGCCTCGTGTATCCAAAGTAACAGAATTGGTTCACCCAAAATTTCAAACTCCTTTATTCTAGATTCTCATTCTTCTTGTTCCTACACTTGATTGTAATCTTGTATCAATTACTAAACTCACCCGTGATAAAAATTGTATGGCTAAATTTGTTCATAACCTATGTGAATTTCAGAACGCATTCTGGGAAGATGATTGGCGGTGCTAAGGAATGCTGACTCTATCTCCTCAACAATGAAGAACCGTCAACAAGACAGGCCCACCAAGGTCTAGCCGAAGTTTCTAATCAGAATAAAGCTGTGTTAAACCTTAGGTCCAATAAAGATGGTGAGATCATGTTGAATCACTATCGTTTAGGTCATCCTAATTTCAAGTATTTACGTAAACTTTTTCCTTCATCATTTAGAAATAAA
The DNA here is from genome assembly GCA_030763125.1 of Hippophae gyantsensis. Lineage (NCBI taxonomy): Eukaryota > Viridiplantae > Streptophyta > Magnoliopsida > Rosales > Elaeagnaceae > Hippophae > Hippophae gyantsensis. The sequence goes on along the minus strand of CM061029.1, from coordinate 17,552,370 downwards.
ATTCAAGTTTTTCAAGGTGAAGTATGTCAATTTTCAAAACATGTTAGAACTTCATATCCTCATCTTCCACATAAAAAATCACATCCTTTCTCATTAATTCACACTGATATTTGGGGACCTTCTCGAATCAAAAACATCACAGGGACACGTTGGTTCATTTCATTTGTGGATGATCATACTCGAACCACTTGGTTATTCCTAATGAAAGAAAAATCTGAAGCATGTCAAATTTTTAAAAATTTTAATACCATGATTCAAACTCAATTTCAAACAAAAATCCAGGTATTGAAATCCGACAATGCTAAAGAATATTTCACTTCCACCCTTACTGATTATCTGTTAAGTCATGGATTGTCCATCTAAGCCCATGTGGTGACACACCTCAACAAAATGGGGTGGCTGAAAGAAAGAATAGGCAGCTTCTCGAGGTCGCCAGATGCCTCGTGTTCACAGCTCATGTCCTCAACATTTTTTGATGTCGTTCTTCTGACTACCTATCTTATCAATAGGATGCCATCTCGTGTCCTCTTATTTAAAACACCTATCAATACTCTACTTGAGTCATACCCACACACAAAAATCGTGTCCCATGTTCCCTTTAAAATTTTTGGATGTTCTGCTATGTCCATGTACATCATAAGTGGCAAACTTGATCCTCGAGCCATCAAATGCATATTCCTAGGGTATTCATCATACCGTAAAGGATACAAATGTTTTTCTCCTATCACAAAACGATTCTATAATACAATGGATGTCACATTTTTTGAACAATATCCGTACTATTCCAAATCATTATTCGGGGAGAACATAGCCAATGAATACCAAATTTTCGAATATCATAAGTACTCGGGCCTCCCACAAATCCTATTCCGCAACCTCTAGAAAGTGACTCAATATCTCAAATAAATACTCTTATTACTCCCAATGAATCCTCAACTTCTCTACCAATGATCCAAACTTCCTTGTCCCAAACAATGATCTCCTTGTCTACTTCTAAGGAAAACAACTCAAGAAAGAGCAGAGAACCGAGCATATCTTGAGCCATTCCAGAATCCAACCCGAGTACGTGCCACTCCGACAATTCACAAGGTAACACCACTGAACCTCATATTATTGAATTACCTCCTAATGATTTGAATTTGCCAATTGCTATAAGGAAAGGTGTAAGATCATGCACAAACCACCCCATCTACAACTTTATTTCCTATAAAAATCTCTCACCAGGGTATAAGGCATTTATCAGCAACCTCGATCAAATAGAGGTTCCAAATTCTATTCATGAAGCATTTCAGATACCTGAATGGAAGACAGCTATTCGTGAAGAACTCAGTGCCTAGAAAAACAAGACTTGGGAGATCACGTAACTACCATCTAGAAAACAAACCGTTGGATGTAAATGGATCTTTACAATCAAACACAAAGCGTACGGTAGTGTAGAAAGACTCAAAGCTCGCCTTGTGGCTAAAGGATTCACTCAGACATATGGGCTTGATTATCAGGAGACTTTTGCACCTGTAGCAAAACTCAACACTATTCGTGTTCTTCTCTCCATAGCATCTAACTTGGATTGGCCTCTCTACCAATTAGATGTCAAGAATGCATTCCTTAATGGTGATCTCGAAGAAGAAGTCTACATGGACATTCCTACCTGAATTGAATCTCCCGTTCCAACCAATAGAGTCTCGCAAACTTAAGAAATCCTTATATGGATTGAAACAATCTCCACGTGCCTGGTTTGATAAGTTCTCTAAAGTTCTGAAGAGATATGGGTACAATCAATGCCAATCAGATCACACACTATTCGTCAAACACTTCTCCAATGACAGAATAGTTATCCTAATTGTATACGTAGATGATATTGTTCTAACAGTAATTCTACAATTGAGATGGATAAACTCAAAGAATTCCTTGCCAAGGAATTTGAGATCAAAGATCTAGGCAATCTCAAATATTTTCTAGGGATGGAAGTAGCACGAACAAAAAGGGCATATCTATATCTCAAAGGAAGTATGTACTTGATCTTCTCAAAGAAACTGAATGATGGGGTGTAAACCAAATAGAAACGCCGATGGATTCTACAATAAAACTAATCAAAGAAAATAGTACACCCGTGGACAAAGGTCGTTATCAAAGATTAGTGGGAAAACTCATTTACCTATCTCACACTAGACCGGATATTGGTTTTTCAAGAAGTGTTGTAAGTCAATTTATGAACAATTCCCATCAAGAACACATGGAAAGCCTATCGTATACTCGGGTATCTCAAGATGACACCAGGAAAAGGATTATATTTCAACAAGAATCGCACTAGAAAAATTGAAGTCTTTGCAGATCCTGACTGGGGGGGCTCTATAGTAGATCGCAGATCTACCACAGGCTACTGTACATTCGTATGGGGAAACGTTGTAACTTGGCGAAGTAAAAAACAAGAGTCGCTCGGGCGCAGAGTCGAATTTAGAGCCATGGCTCATGGGATTTGTGAAGGAATGTGGTTAAGAAGGCTACTCAATGAATCGACTTCACGACTCTCGAACCTATCGGCATGCATTGTGACAATCAAGCCGATAAGAATTGCGAAAAATCCAGCTTCATCATGATCGAACCAAACATGTAGAAATTGATCGTCATTTCATTAAAGAAAAGATAGATGAAAAAATTGTAGACCTACTATATACATCTACTAAACATCAAATTGCAGATATCCTTACCAAAGCATTACCTCGAACAATCTTCGAAGAATTGAGTTGCAAGTTAGGAATGATTAATATCTATTACCCAACTTGAGGGGGAGTGTAGATTTTCAGAGAATATTATTAGTGTTGTACAGGCTGTAGAGTTAGTGTAAATCAAGCTGTATTTTCATTATTGTTACCAGCTGTTCTATTCCTAGAATTAGTGGACACTTTGTATTTCTATAAATAGATTGTATTATAGTGTTGTAAGGAAGAAGAGAAAACAGAGAATACATACTCCATATTATCTCCATCTTATCTCTCGGAGTACATTTAACAAAGAGTCTTGAGTCGTGAACCTGTCTGCAAAATTTCAGCTTAATCGGACTACAAACGACCTTCCATTGGAGCACTTGATGAAGACTTGTTGGAGAAGGAGAAATTGAAAAACTGCTCAGTTTTTCTGCTTTGCTGCTGCTTTGCTGCACAAGTTTTTCTCTCTACTGATTTTCACTCACAGCAAACCCTAAATGGGTTTATTAATGAAGCAATGTAATGACATAATTACCCCCTTCTTACTCCATGAGCTTTTAAGCCACATAGGCTTCCCTTGGCTCCTCCAAATTAAGAGGAAAACCCAACACAATAATGTCCCTCTTCCTACACCATTGCTGTTCTGAGGGACTCATCCGTAGTTGATAAATCCCAACGACATCATCCCCAATTACCCAGTCATTGTTGCCGCTTCTGGGCCATCTCATCTACCACCTGCTTGCATTTGGGTTTTTTTTTGGCACTAATCATCAACAATGTTACATGGACTCAGGAAGATTGAGTTATGGGTCCAGAAGTCTGATTTATCATATTATAAAATTCTAAGACACGGGAACACAAATAATAAGAATTTTAAGACATGGATACAGCGACATGCATATTATATAAATTATTATATATTTTATATTCATATATTAATATTTTATGTATTTTTAATCATTTTCATTTACTTTTACTTTTTATTTTTAAATTTAAATTATTTTTATTCATTTATATAATTAAATGTGTAATTTGAAATTAACTAGTTCCTTATTTTCTTTCATAAAACAGAAAAGTCTTTATTAATTTTTTATGTTCAATCTTTGTCCATTAAGAAAGAAAAATTCAGCCTAAATCCATTTGGAAAAGTATCTATCCCCTGTACATTTTTAAAAACTTCGAATCCCAGCCCATGTTTCTTTCTTTTATATTCCACTTTTTTTTAACTCGTATTTGTATTATGGCTTTTTTAATTTGTATCATGCCCAGCCCATTGTTTAATGTGCATTAGGGTGCCTTTTAATTAAGATGTCTCCCTTCAACATCTTGCTTGCCGCTGGAAGCATGTTGAGTATGAAAATATTTTGCTGCATCCAACACATATCCCACACCTGCACCCTCGACATGGGTGTGGGTGGACAAAATGGCGATTCCGAATAACATAGGTCATCAATACTGCATTGCGCGTGAAAATTTATACTTGTAAATTAAATGGAGAATTATTTTTATTTATAATAATATATTTATATTGCAATATTTTAAATAAATCGTAAAAATAATTATTAATTTTATAAACACATAATATGCAATTTAATTTTAGTACTGATATTTTATTACTTTATCTTAATATTTGAGTTTCATATTTTTGTATGACATAAAAATAATATTGTAAAAAGTTAAAACTCAATAAGCAAATAAAATAATTTTCTTTATAAGTGCTTCATCAATAGGCATATATATATATAAAAGTACTCTTAAGTTTTACAAGTACAAAATTTTATAGATTAAATCATTGAAAGAGTTATTATGAACATTAAAAAACAAGTGAAAATTTAATTATAATTAATTTAGTGACCATTTCTAATAGCTTGAAAAGATATATTTTTTAAGGTGAATGATAAAAATAATATAATAATTTTTTTTTGCTTAAACCTACCTATTTTTCTTTTTCACACCACCTTGTGTTCTTATATCATTACATAAACTACTTTCTCGTTTTAAGCCATAGATTTGAATCACATCAAATATTGTTCGATATAAAAAATTATTAAATAGCCTTACAACAAATTTGAGAAAACAAAAAATATCATGAACATATTGTCTAGTAAGTTAGATATATAATAATTATTGGTGTTGGTTTGGGAGCAACAAAGTTACATCAAAATAATTATTTACGTTCTCTGACTATTTTAATTTTATATAAAAGAAAGTTATGAAATTATAATTAAATAATTCACTATACTTTTTAATGACTTATTTATTATTCCACAAATAATCTTAATTAAAGTCTTTTGGAATTCTTATTTTTAATTCCTAATTAAGCCATTATTTATTTATTATTCAAAAAAATTAATTAAAAACATTAAAATTTTGAAGAAGTATTACCAAAATAATTATATGCAATCTATAACTTTTTAATTTTATAAAAATGACAAGCATGAAAGATGATGTATGTGTGATAAATTCTATGATTATAAGTTCATTTCATACTGGACTAGACCGGAATAAGGTCATATACATTCGAATTATGAGAAGAGGTCATTCGAGTGTATCTAAATAGATACTATGTTTACATATGGATCCCTGCGTTGTTACATTCCATTTAGGATTAGGAATAGTAATTATACATGTTTTTTACATATCTCTCGTTATTTGGGACCCTATTCACCTCTTTGGGTTTCTATTGAATCGAGAAATAGGTTTGATTTTTCATCCTTTTGATATAATAAATAGATAAATAATCTATCTAAATAAGGCATCCTCTAGATAATTCAAATCAGATGTTCGACTTAGGCCTATATGATCGGTCAATAGAAATACTCTAGCAATTCACCCCTATCATAGATTTCATACATCACACTGAATAGATATCCTATTCATGGAATACGATTCACTTTCAAGATGTCTTGGTGGTGAAATGGTAGACACACGAGACTCAAAATCTAGTGCTAAAGAGCGTGGATGTTCGAGTCCTCTTAAGGCATAATATTGAATATTGAGAATGCTCATTGGATTGAAATAAGTTCGACAACGGATCACAAAATCTTGGTAATCTTCTCTATCTAATGAATGGAGAATTCACTTTGAAATCGTCCGCCTTACACCCACCCCCCCGAGTATATGCTTCAACAAGAATCACAAAAGGGTAAATTGATACAATAGAAACCTCTAGTAAAATGCTCATTCGTAACCCAGTAGATAAAGTACATTATATAGTCCATTTTAGGAATTGGCGACTTATCCATTCAGTGACTTTGGTGCTGGACGTTTCCAAAATGGGTATTATCGGGTTAGGTGAATTCAATAATAGACGCTTGTTAGCATTCCAGCCTTCCTTCTCCTTTCAGGGCATATCCGAAAGAGAATCCGGTAATTCTTGGTCGTGAATATCTAAATAGGACAAACTGTTCTATGGATATCTTTCCTTCGGAACAAAACAATTTGAATTTATCGGTCAACTGGAATGTGTATTATCCATATAGGGGATCTTTTAACCAAGAAGATTCGTCGACCTAAGGCGAAGAGAAATATCTATCTATTGTATTAGTTATTTTGTTAAACCAATGATTTCTTATTGTAGCAGATAACAACAACCATTTCATTCGACATGCGTATTTTTTATTTTCCAATGGATTTACATCTTTCATTAATGGAAATTTTTGATGTAGTGAGAAATAGCTCTAGTTGTTCGCTGTTCAAGAATTATTGTTTATGCAGTTTATACCATCCATACATAATGTTTTGATTTAAGATTTCAATTCTTCTATGTTTCAGCAGTAGTATATTGTTCCATGGAGCTAAGGTCAAAAATATGGAAGAAATAAGTGTTTTCACGACTCTTACCACCCACTCAATTATGTTCCACTTAATCTTTGTTTCATGGCCACATATCCTTCCGGCTAAGGAATGGGAAACCTTTCTCTTATTACATAAATCCAATTTTCATTTCATCCAGGAAAAATCATCTTTTTCTCAACAATGTCTTTGTCATTTGATCCAATAACGTTCCGTTAGATAGGAATAATTTTGATAAATACTAATAACTCTCGGATGGAGTATTAGAACGGAAAAATCCATTAGATAATGAACTATTGGTTCTACACCATCTCTGGCGAGGAATCAACAATTTGAAGTACTTTTCTTGCGTATTCTTGATAAATCAACGTATATATAGAGATGTAGGAAGATTTGTTTGGAAAGTACAAAGCCCTTTTGACATCTCTTCATATGCAAAGAATTCTTGATGTGAAAACACAGAGACAAAGGGCTGATCTTTGAATAGGAAAAAGTAGGGATCTACGGGGTCCCAAATGATTTGACTTATTCGAAAAAAGCCTTGTTCTTTGGAGGATCTATCTCGTTTCTGATATTGCATGGTTCCACTCTGCAAGAATTTTGAACCATTCTCTTGAAGCCCACCCTCTTCATCATAAATGATTTGCCTGCCTCGAAATAACCTAGCCTAATAAGGAAATCCTAATTCATTGGGCCTTTCAATCCAATCAAATAGAAAGCCCAAAGGGTGCCATATTCTAGGAGCCTAAACTATGTGATTGAATAAATCCTCGTCTATCTATTGCGGGTTGAGAACTCTTTTCCCTTCAAACTTTGATTCGTATTGCTCATAGAGAAATCTCTGATCAACGATAAAGCAAGATCCATTTTGCATGATATCTAAGGGATTCCTTGGTTCGGGTCGAAGAAGAAATGCCCCTCTATCATTATCAAATTGGCTGCAATCTTTTCTGTTCGTGAGGATCCCACCAGAATGCCTTCTACTTCTAATAGGCCATGCACTAGATCATAATCATTCTCAACGAGTCCATAAGAAGTGATCCTATTTTTTCATCGAGTTTGGGTAGAGATGAAAGGTCTTGAGCGATCGATCCGATAGAACAACTCAAAAGATAAAGAAGTATCGTTAATTTCTTCATGCTCGTTCTAAGTTGGAAGTACCATTTGTATAAATAAGAATCTCTTTCGTTACCCTTACATGATTTCTTCTTCATATAGATATAGGATCTATGGTTATTTAGAAGTACATTTTGTGCAACAACCCTTCTTATCTGATAGGAAAGGATCCCATGGTCCTGAACCGATCTTACCTGGGATCGAAAATCCCAAGTTTGTTTATGAAGAACAGATCTAATTATATTAGTGTCTATAATTGATTTATTTTATGTAATACTAATCGATAATGCCTCATTGGTAAGTGCTACAAGATCTCGTACATTGGAATCCATGGTTATGGAGGTTATGGACCTGAATCCATTAGTATGGAACATTTTCTTTTCCAAGTGAATTCCCTTAGTATATGAAAGAGTGAAAGAGTGAAAAAGTGCTTTCGTTGTTGTGGAATAAGAAGTCTTCGTATCTTAATGCATCTATTTAATTTATTCGGAGCTATTAGAGTGGGATCCACCTTTTGGGGAATATAAGTCGAAGTAATAATGAGAATATTTCTAGTGCAACATCTTTCACAATCCCTGGAGAGATAGTTCACTAATAGACCGAGGGACAAGTAATTCGACTCATTCTCATTCATATTATGAATGTTTGGAATCCATATTATGCAAGGAGACATTGCTTTTGCTAATTTGAATTGAAGGATGATATAAAATCGATCAATTTTCGACATCATATCCATAGTTGGCACATTCATCATAGTTAGAAGAAAAAGTTTCGTATCAAGGTCACGGTCGATATCATCACTATCATCAATATCATTACTATTATCAATATCATCATTATCATCAATAAGAAAACCCTTGTTATCCAAGAACTTATTTCAAAATACTGTAATGAAAGGAACATAGGAGTTTGTTGCTAGGTATTTGACCAAATAGGATCGTCCAGTTGCTATAAAAACTGTCACTAAAATACCCCTAGAGAGGGATAGGGCTAAGCAGAGCAAAAAAGGTTTTTCATGATATGGGAAATGAAAACTATTAGTTCCACAGTTGGTTTGTGAATAAGTGATTATCTGATAATAAGTAAGAAATATCTGTCTTTTTGCTAAACAAGATGTATTGAACTCATAATTGATTAGATACTTTTTATGAATGTCAACTAAGTATCGTAAGAAAATTGCTCCTGGTTCAATCATTTGATAACCAGTCATTTTTTTGATAAATGATCATTGTGAGTCAGACTCAATAGAATTTAATCAATCCCCTTTTCTGTCGTTAAGGTGGAGAACTAAACCAAGAATTCTCTTTTTTATCATCAATCGAATCACTGTTCGAGACCTAGGATTCTATTTTATCATCAATCCAATCATTGTTCACGTTTTTTCTTTTTCTTATCAATGAATAGATCTCTTTACTTGTATGACTTAGATGTCTCATATTTCTCGAAAAAAGTGATTCGATTGACGGGATTAGGCATGATACTTATGAAATTGGCGATATTGATGAGATTGATATTCAAATCTTTCTTCTTAGAATGTATTGATTTGACCCCATAAGCGGGACCACCACCCCACAGCATGTTGCCACCAGTAGTAAAACCTTGTATTTTTTCTTGAGAATCTCCTAATTGTTCCAGAGCAACTAGAAAGATATTCTTTAACCAGAAAGAATTCAGTTCAGATGTAGGATACCTATCCAGAAGTTTTCACAACTCAATCATGTATGATGGAATCATCAAAGATTTTACCCTTTTGAACTTTGTCTGTAACTCACTATAGGCTCGAGAAACAAAAAGAAGATGTGTATGAACAAGATATCCAGCAAGAAGAAGTGGGAAAATGATTGAATAGAGCAACTCTCAAACATTTGGCGATCTCAGATGTGTCGATATCCATGATGACTCATTATTTCAATGAATCATTTCTTCGGACAGAAGAAGATTATGTAAACACTTACTCAAAATCTCACTTATCAGATTCTATTGTCTTCCACAATTTTTTCTAAAGAATTTGTCATGATATATCTGATCCATGCATAATATCATGAAAAATAGATACCTATTTTTGGCTACTAGTAAAGACAATAGGTCTGAAAAAGTATTTAAAAATAACCAATTTAGATATTTGCATTATGTCGAAGTAAGGAACCATGACATATATGTTTGGAAGATATTCCATTTTGAGAGAGTTGAAAAAGAACTATCTCATTGAAAGGTTCTATACATCTGCCCTTTCTCAAGGCATTTCTTTAGACAAAGACCCCGTTTTTTCCTCTTTTCGGATGGTAAATGTTTTTCAAAACATAGAGTGTGAATCAAAACCCATGTTTGAATTGAAATTGAGATATTGATGCAAGTTCTTCCCTTCTGAATCAGATAGATTCATATCTGAAAGAGGTTGACAATAAGTTATACCTTTTGTCACCATTTTGTGAAAAATCATTAGGTATGAATATGTTAGACATCTGTAATTGGATTGGTGAAATATTATCTTTCTTTCCAAAAGCATTTTTTTACCTCCGTGCAAAGAAAATATTTTGTTGCGAATGAACAAGATATTGAGTGTCTATACGTAAAATCATAATTCTTAATACGGGCCTTTTCCACATAAAAAAAGAATCCTTTGTTACAATAGAAGCAAAAGTGATGTGAATTATTCAAGAATCGAAGTCAATTTGTTTTATTTTTATAAAAAGAGGATATCAATGAACTTCTATGAAATTGTTTCATGAGATTCAGACAATTGTCTTAATCGTGAGATATCATTGAGAAATAAGAATCCGTGTTATCAAAAGATTTCTTGCTATTATTTCTAGTATGGAATGAGTCAATCATCCACTTTGGTATCTTATTGAACAAAAATGGTGATATTGTTCCCCAATTGATCAAGAATTTTGATTTTTGGGAAGTATCATGATCATTCAATAATAGGGGTTTCAATTTTTCAAATGAACGATTTGAAGATCTATTGACTCTAGCAACTGATTGCAGAGTTGATCATTTGGACCTTTTATTTCATAGATGTAGATCTCGGACCTATGAACGGGGATGTTCCCGAAACTCGCAAAGAAAAAGGAAGTGAGTTAGACAAAAAGAGAAGAAACTTGGACAAAAAAAGAAGTAACTTGGAAAAAAGAAAGGAAGTGACTTAGACAAATCTTTTTTGCCGATAACCTCAGACCAATCAATAGAATATTGATTAATACATAATTGATCGAACATTATTTGAAAATGAAAACGGCTCTTCTACTCAGAAATAAAATGTTCCAAATGTTCCTATAAATTCTTGCTCCCATTGGACCATTTGTATTTATATGCATTAAGATCCCGATTCATAGATCTCTTGGTTCGAGAAAGAAAAATAAGAGGATCGAACCATTTCTTTTGACTCTTTTTCAAATTTGATAAATATTGATTGATCGTATATTTCATTCTAGTTCTATGATTCAGAGTATCATTTCCTATTTGATCCTTTTGAATTCTATATTCAAAGTTGCGATCAGATCTATTCATTAAAAAGAATCAATTCAATATATTTCTTATGTACCCATAGGTGCTATATTGGATTTGAATCAAATATCAGATCAATCTATATTGATTGATTGCCTCCATTATGTTGTTGCTAGCAAATACCACTATTTTTCGTTTTGGATCTTCCAAATCATTCCTACAAGAAGTCTAAACCTATTTTTTTCTAATCTTTCGATAAAATGATTCTTTTTTTTCATAAAAAATAGGGGTAGAACCAATAAAGATATCTTTTTCGATTCATCCCTGGAGTTGAATACCTCATTCAAGATTAAATAATCCTAAATGAAGTCTTTTAGATTCTAATTTTTGATTCTTAATTAAGCCATTATGTTTTTGTTACCTTAGTGTTACCATAAATTCATTTTAGATATCATTTTTTACCCATATTTTTTATGTAATGCCTTAGTGATACTCATTTAATAAAAGATATAAATTTTATGTAATTTTTTTATTTTATTGGAAATTTTTCACATGTACATTTAATGGAGGGCATTTTGGATATTTGTGTAGTTTACTCCATTGGAATATTAACTTCTTTGTCCTCAATTTTTGAATCTTTAAATGTTTTAATATTTTTAACTCTTATATTCTCTCCAAACTCTCTTCTTTTTCTATCTTATATTCAATTTTTTTTCTATATATTAGCTTAAATTGAGATTTTTTTTCACTTTCTAATGATTCTAAAATTGATAAAAGGTTGAGGATCTTTCAAGTTCCAAGCATATCACTCATTGGTCTTTATGATATTAATTTACTTATAATAGTGGAGCTAGAGGTTTGATATATATGATTATATATTGAGTTATGTATACAAACTATTTTTTTCAATACAAATTGCATATTGCATACTATTTTTCTATTTTTTTTAATACAATTTTAAAATTACATACTATATTTATTAACACAAAACCTGTATAAAATTTGAATGAACATTAGTAAGCATGTAGTTACAAGTCAAGTTGTTGAGCTTCTAGGTGATGTGTGAAGAAGAAAGATTGTAAGGGCCATAAAATGAGTAAAAAAACATTAAAACATGTATTTAATGACTCAAAAATGTCGGGTAAAGAATGTGTTAATGTTCAAGTGGAGAAATTAAAAGAAGGCACAAATTCCTTTCATTAAATGCACATGTAGTATACATATGTGGAAAGTCATAAAATAAATAATTGCATCAAATTGATATCTTTTATTAAATTTAAGTATCATAGAGGTACCACTTGAAAATATGCGTAAAAATGTTAATTAAAATAATCCACCTTAAGTACCACTAAGAGGGAGTTCTATTATGTTATTAAAAATATTATAAAATAAAGTTACAAAGGGCGATTACAATTTTAATTCATAATTAAGTCATTATGTCTATTATTTATTATCCAATAAGATTTAATTTTAATTAAAAATATTAGAAAATAAATATATAACTGGTTGGTTAAATAATCTAAATTTAAAGTTTTTGAAATTTTAGTTTTTAATTTTTAACTAAGTCACATAGCTTGTTATTTATTATTTTAAGAAAAATTAATTTTAATTAAAAATATTAAAGTTTTGAAGAAGTATTACCAAAATAATTAAATATAATGTATCTTTTAAAATTTTATAAAAAGGAAAAATAAAAGACTTTGATTAAATAATACTATAATTGAATTCTTTAAGAATAGTAATTTTAATTCTTAATTAAGTTAATATTTTTATTATTTATTATTATAAAAAAATTAATTTTAATTAAAAACAAAAAAAAGTCTTTGAATTATTAAGAAGGAAAGAAAATGAGGGAAAAGAAAATCATTCTCATGCACATATTTACTTTCTAAAAACACGGGGAAAGGAAATAAGAAGCTCATAAATTTAGGAATTATTCACGTTGGTATTGATTCCTTTTTTCAAATTAACAAGATGTAATTACTAATATATTTCTTATTTTAATATTTTTATTGGATTCGGTAAACATAAAGGAATGAAATGAGTTTTACATTTCATTCTCTCTATTCCTATTTATATTTATTCTCATGTTGATTCTAGTTACGGATTAGTAATCACTTCTTATAGTGTGAAATTAAAAAAGTTTAAAGATCCCTTCAATGTTGTGAAAGGGAAATCGTACTTCAGTCTCCTTGAGTTCTATATATATATATATAGATAGATTGGACTTGTCTTGAAGAACAATGGCTGTGCCTCATAAAGCTTTACCTTTGTATTTCAGGTATTTACTTACGATTATTGAAAATGGTGAGAATGTCCGACTTCAGTACCGTTCTCTTAGGAAGATACTGAATACACCAGCCACGGATGAGCAAATTCAGAATAGCAGCTCATAGTATTCATTACTATATTTCTCAATCTAGTTTAGTCTAATTAGAAATTGCTTCGTATCTATCTGGCTATTGTTGAAAAAAGCTGTATTATCTTGTATAGTAGGTAGTTGTATTGAGGTAAAGGCCAGAATATAGGTAGTCACTCTGTTTGAGCCTACATTTTCTGTTGATCTCTTGTAAGTAGTACAGAGAGGTAGGTAGTCCTTAGGTTAACAATGAGCAGTGGTTGATGTTAAATGACATTACCAGAATCAAGCATCAGATTTGTCTTAGAGCTTTTAAGATAAAGACTTGCTATTAAGTTCATTACAAGAATTGTTGTATGTATAATAAGGCGTATTAACTATTATTGTGTAATATATAATACATGTATTTCTTAAAATCTTGGTACTTAGATCCTATGTTGAATGACAATTCTTTGGTCACCTATTTTTTCTTTAATGATTTAGTATATTTCAAAGTTTTACGCACTTGAAATTAAACTTCAAAAATATAAAATTATTATGGCGATGAAAGGGTAAAAATTAAAAAAGTAAAGTGATTAAATGGTAGACCTTATTCTCTTAATAATATTGTAATCCTTAATGTATGAGTTGGTTTGATTTTAGATCATAAGAAACTAAACTAATATATTGAAAAATAATAACCAATTCAAACTAATGGATTTAAAAAATTAATCTAACTCGAGTAATTTTTTAATTTAGTTTTGGTTGGATCAAGTAATTTTATGAAGAAGAAAAATTCTTTTTTTATCAATGGGGTATTATTTATTTTTTTATTTTTAAAGCTTTTGTATTATAGTTTATAATATTTTCAATGCTAATTTGATTATAATTTTTAAATTTGAAGATTTTAGATAATCAATATCTTAATATCTTTAAATTTAAGTAATTAAAATTTAAAGTTTTAAAATTAAAATATAGTTTTAAATATCTTAGTGAAGGAAGAAAATTGACAAATATAACTAATGATTCATTATCAATATTAGTTATAAAGTATAAAAAATATTTAAAAGTAAGAAAAATAAGTAATAAAGAATAATAATGGCTTATCTAGTAAATTTTTGTAATTTCCATATTCAAGATATTTGTAAAATTATTCAGGGATTTAAATAAATTTCATAAAGTGAGAAAAGAAATGTAAAAACCTTTAAGTAAAATTTTAAAAAATAATTATATAAAATAAAAATAAAAATTAATATGTATGTATCAATTTGATTTTTATAAGATTTTAAGAAATAAGAATTGAATCAACACAATATAAATCGATTTTATAAAAGTAATAATAAATGCAAACTTACAAAACAAAAAACCAAAAATATTGAGTTAGTTTGGTTTAGGTAGTATGAGTTAGATTAATCTCAATAAATTTTGTGTATCTTTATTTCTATGTTGGTTAGAATCGATTATTTATTAAATTAAGAAAATATTTGAATTAAATTTTATTTTTTTTCAATTAAAATTACTTCAGACTAAGACTTAATACTATTATGATAAAGTATTTATTTGTTATAATAAGATTTACTACCATAATATTAAATATCTTTCTAATACTTATGTACACTAATTATATTTTTTTATAAAAATTACTTTAAATAGACTCATTGATACGGTAAGAGGTTATAAATATTACTTCTAACGATTTTAATAAAAAAATATTATCCACAGTCGGGTAATTATTTTTTGTTCAGAGCTGTTTAAGAGTAGACTGATCCTATCATATGATTACTCTTTTCGGCAATGAACCATACCCCGCATGCTCCAAAAAGAGCCGAAAGATGCTTTCACTAATCTTATTTAACTTTATTTTTTAAAATTTAATTTATAATAAAATCCTCAAACACAATTGCCATTTTCTCATTGATTATATTTTAGTTTTATTGAAAGATTAAAAATGATTTAAAAACTTGATTGGTTGTCACTATATTAAATTGAGGGACATTAAGTAAATGTAAATTGGACATATTAAGTGTTTAAATAATTTTAAAAATTAAAAAATTATTTATTTTTAAACTTTGCATCACTTGATAAATTATATTTAAAATTTATATCACTTGACAAACTATATTTAAAATTTGTGCTAATTTAACATATTTCTCATAATATCATTGATTGACTATACAATAATAACAATTATTGAGAAAATATTTTTCATATAGTTGACTTTCATCATTTTATGCTTGTGGGACAACTCTTCTCATGTTTTCCCTTCTCCATCGGAGGAAAAACTCTAAATACTCATTAAAATAATAATTTCTCTCACGTTTTGCCTTCCCAAAATTAATAATATTGCATAAATTTTGCCGCGTGTAGTTGAGTTATTTTACATTAATAATTTTATCTTATATTATGATATAAGTCATTTTAGTACAAAGATGAATACAAAATTATGTGATCATGGATTCCTTTTAAACTATTTAGGCATATAGTTTAGATAGGAGACAAAAATGAAAAAAATAATTTGTATTTATTTTATTAAAATTAAAATAATTAAAATATTTGTTAATTATTTGCATTATTATAAATTTTATAATTATTTGTATATGTTTAAACTCAACGTATATGAATTTATACAAGATGATTTAATTTAAGTGAAATAATCTAAATATATAAGCAATTAAAGTTGAGATCTTTATATTGCATCTCTAATATGATTCATATCTATTTAGAATAGAGTGATTATAATTTGGGGTCACGAAGGTAGAGACATTTAGTTAGGGATACTTTATATCATAACAAATTTTACATGACTAAACCAGCTGTGTTAGAAATGTTATAAAGATATGTTCAACTTATAGCAATTTCAACATATCAATCAATGACGATTTCTAAGATAATTTTATGTGTTATAATTGACCCTTTTATGTAGCTATTTGATATTTGATTTACTTTACGATGCTTGTATTGATGGACTAATAAGCATTGTATCTTAGTATGATATCATTAATTGTGATGTAGGAGTCTTTTAAGCACTAAATTGAAGATAACCTAGGTTAAGGAACCTTAGCTTAGACCAGTATATTGATATTCAAAAGCAAAATAGAATTTAGTGAGAATTCATTACAAAAAGACGATGGCAAAAAGTGATAAACCTTTCACACACAAGATTCTAATTGAAAGGTAGGAAAAGGTAGTTAATCAAAACTATTCGGTTTTGGTATCATAAAGGAAAGAAAACATAAATAAGCTATAAAGCAATAAAGACCCAAACATAAAATATAAAGATAAAAAAAACAACAATGTAACATTAAAGTATAGACTTAGCCCCTACGCCATTCTATCCTTCTTGAAAATCAAACTCTCTCGAGTCTATCAACAATGTAACCCCCTCATATGGTAGATATACTCAAAGAGGTCAGAAATTAAAAGTAGAAGACATTTTAAGGTCTTCAGAAAGATCTATAATATATGCATTGTCTCCTGTCTTATGCAAAACTCAAAAAAGTCCCATTTTCCTCTCTTATAGCTCATAATAAGTTCTAGTAGATGTCTTCCCTCTCCCAAAATGTGCCAAAACTAAATCACCCTTCTACAAATTCTTTAAATCTTCTTTTTTATCAACTGTCCCTTTATACTTCAAATTTGACTCTTGTAAATGCTCAATGACATCTTTCAATATATTTTGAATTTTTATACTTGTTTTCATAAATAAAGTACTTTTGAAGTTGTATATAACACTGATATCAAGGAGAAAATTGGGAGGTTTAGTATAGACTATTTCAAATGGAATTTTTTGAGTGGATATGTTAACCATCCCATTAAAGGCAAATTCAGCTCGTGGAATTAGAGAGGCACCTAATCAAATCACCAATTGTCCTATTGATGACCACAATTTATCCATCAATATGGAGATGACAGATAGAACTAAATATTAGATGAGTATCAAACCTCTGCCAAAGTCCTTTTTGAAAGTGACTAGTATATTTCATATCTCGGTCGGAAACAATTGACTTCAAAAAGCCATACAACCTGATTATATCTCTGAAAAATAATTAAGCGACAAAGCTAGCATTATATTTCTTCTTAAATGCTTTTAAATGAGCTATTTTTTAAAATCTATCTACTACTATTGTGACTGAATCCATGTGCCTAGGAGTCTTAGGCAATCCAAGAATGAAATCCATGCTTAAATCTTCCCAAATGTTGTAAGAAAAGTATACTTTCAAAATTGATTTAAAGAAGAATCATATGGTTTTTAAATAACTTAACAAATCTTAAAAACAAAAATTAAACCTAAATATTTGTCACAAAGTTCAGGGTTTTAAAGATATAATATAATGATATATAAGTAAAGATAGATTTAACAAATAATTGGCAAATAAATATTTACATTCATTGGAGAATTTATAGGATAGATTAGTTAATTAATCATGTTTATTCAATATTAAATCTAACTCTCTTATTTATCACGAAAATACTAAGATATATATTTTTCTTTAACAAAATTTTTGTATAAATCTCGATGAATAAGTAAAACTTAATTCATTTTATAAATATATTTTACCTACTTTAATATTTTATAAGCATATCAACATTACTACTATAATCTCATAGTATTTTTAGCCAAGCATACTAAATTTAATCAATGATCAATAAATTTCACATAGCATTCAAAAAAACAAATAAAGTTAATCTAAAATAATACATTTAAATTATACCTCAAGTGTATCCTTATAAAACTTTTAGTATCATTTCTATATCTAGAAAACCTTCAAAAGAATTACAAATACTGTTTATTGAATTGAAACGAAAACTACTTGATGAGAATCATCGAGCTCTACAAATTCCAAGTGGACCAATAACAAGGTCTAGGAAGGCACAACTCGAAAAGGCTTTAAATGGGCTCATTTAAAAGGTCATGCATAATCAAGCGGACCTAAATTGGGAGTGCAAGGATTGGGACAATCCTAGGATGGAAATTAGCGCAAAATTGGCAAAATAAAACTAGGCACATTGTTGTGCCATTTGGACTTTTTTTTGGGCAGCTTCATTTTCAGCCCTTGGATGAAATCAAGGGTTAAGATGTTATATTTTATAGGATTACTTTTGTGGTCAGCTGCCCCATTTTTTTCCATGATTTGGTCAATGTTTTCTGCTACCTTTTCTGCTTTTTGGTTGTGTTTATTTTCAACCCTTGGATGAGATCAAGGGCTATGATGTAGTAGAGCTTAGGGTTGGTTTGTATCCTATTAAGAGCAGCTCAGTTGCTGTAAAATACAATTTTGAATAAAGTTTGAATATTCAGATCATTTGAGAGCTCATTCTAGCTCTTTGTTCCTCTTTAAGCAACTTATCAAGGGATTGGCAACCTTTGTGACGTTGTTTAGCATCCAAGCATTTGTGGTGAATAATATCCATACTTGTTAGGGTGTCATTTATGCTAGACTTATCAAGGAATTAGCAGCTCCTTGTGGCGTCTTTTCTCCTCAGAAAAATGGTGAGTAATATCCATTGATTTGTGGAGAAACCCTTTGCTATATAATCTGAAATTAGCTAGGTCCTATCCCCTTGGTTCTTATCATTGAGACTTTTCCTTATATTGTTCAATATAAGAGAGGTAAGGAGAATGTTGTAGCCGATGCTTTATCACGGAGGTATGCCTTACTCTCAACTTTAAATGCTAGATTGCTAGGATTTGAATATGTTAAGGAAATGTATGCTAATGATGATGACTTCTCTGCTATTTACCATGCATGTGAAAAAACTTCTTTTGAAAAGTTTTATAAATTAGATGGGTATTTATTTAAAGAAAATCAATTGTGTATACCCAAATGTTCCATGCATGAGTTGTTAATTAAGGAGGCCCGTAGGGGATTAATGGGGCATTTTGGAATTAAGAAGACTTTAGATGTTTTTGCGTGAGCATTTTATTGGCCAACAATAAGGGAAGGATGTAGGGAGAATATGTTCTAGATGCATCACTTGTATGCGAAATCCAAAGTCCTACCACAAGGACTATATACTCCTTTGCCCGTACCAAGCACACCTTGGTAGATATTTCCATGGATTTTGTTTTTAGGGTTACCTAGGTCTAAGAAGGGTAGAGACTCCATTTTTGTGGTTGTAGATAGGTTTTTCTAAAATGGCACATTTTATAGCATGTCATAAAACCGATGATGCCACTAATGTGAGTTGTTCTTTAGGGAGGTTGTTAGGCTTAAGTGGAGTTCCTAGGAGCATTGTGTCGATAGGGATGTTAAATTCCTTAGTTATTTTTGGAAAACTCTTTGGGCTAAAATGGGCACTAAACTCTTGTTTTCGACTACTTGTCACCCTCGAACAGATGGGCAAACTGAGGTAGTCAATAGGACTCGTCCACGTTGCTTAGGGCGGTAATAAAAGGAATTTGAAAAATTGGGAGGATTGTTTACCTTTTGTTGAATTTGCTTATAACCGGAGTGTGCATTCAACTACAGATCATTCTCCATTCGAAGTTGTTTATGGTTTCAATCCACTAACTCCTTTGGACTTATTACCTATTCCTATTTCAGAGAAAACTAACTTAGATGGTGCTAAGAAGGCTGAAATGGTGAAGAAGCTCCATGAACGCATTCATGAGCAAATTGAGAAGAGAAATAAGGATTATGCTTACAGAGCCAACAAAGGGAGGTGAAGAGTCATTTTTGAGCCTGGTGATTGAGTTTGGGTGCATGTGAGGAAGGAACGGTTTCCTGAAAAAAGACGGTCCAAGTTGCAACCGCGGGGAGATGGACCCTTTCAAGTGATTGAGCGAATCAATGAAAATGCCTACAAAATTGATCTTCCTGGTGAGTATAATGTTAGTACCTCTTTTAATGTTTCTGATCTTTCTCCTTTTGATTATGCAGGTGATGATTCAAGGACGAATCCTCTTGAAGAAAGGGGGAAGGATGAGAATCATCGAGCTCTACAAATTCCAAGTGGACCAATAACAAGGTCTAGGAAGGCACAACTCGAAAAGGCTTTAAATGGGCTCATTTAAGAGGTCATGCATAATCAAGCGGACCTAAATTGGGAGTGCAAGGATTGGGACAATCCTAGGATGTAAATTAGCGCAAAATTGGCAAAATAAAACTAGGCACATTGTTGTGCCATTTGGACTTTTTTTTGGGCAGCTTCATTTTCAGCCCTTGGATGAAATCAAGGGTTAAGATGTTATATTTTATAGGATTACTTTTGTGGTCAGCTGCCCCATTTTTTTCCATGATTTGGTCAATGTTTTCTGCTACCTTTTCTGCTTTTTGGTTGTGTTTATTTTCAACCCTTGGATGAGATCAAGGGCTATGATGTAGTAGAGCTTAGGGTTGGTTTGTATCCTATTAAGAGCAGCTCAGCTGCTGTAAAATACAATTTTGAATAAAGTTTGAATATTCAGATCATTTGAGAGCTCATTCTAGCTCTTTGTTCCTCTTTAAGCAACTTATCAAGGGATTGGCAACCTTTGTGGCGTTGTTTAGCATCCAAGCATTTGTGGTGAGTAATATCCATACTTGTTAGGGTGTCATTTATGCTAGACTTATCAAGGAATTAGCAGCTCCTTGTGGCGTGTTTTCTCCTCAGAAAAATGGTGAGTAATATCCATTGATTTGTGGAGAAACCCTTTGCTATATAATCTGAAATTAGCTAGGTCCTATCCCCTTGGTTCTTATCACTACTCCATGAAATATACCCATTCAACTCTCAAATTGAGAGAATAACTTTAAAATTATAAAAAGAAAAGAAAAACTAGAAAGAAATTAGAAATTGTAGCTAAAAGAGAGTTGATGGATGATTTACAATTAGGGTTTAGGATCCATTTTATAGGTAAAAAAAGGAAGAAAAAGTGGATTATATAAGAGGGTATCGCGGCACACTTCTATTTCACACTGCGACATAAGACATATTGTACTCACTAAATCCTTGATCCATTTCACCTGCGTAGTAGTACACAATATTTTCATGCTACGACTTGTATTCCTTTGAACTTTTGGAAGTCCTATTTTTTGATACACCATTTACAATGGTTTGAAACATATGTAAACTTTACATATGTTAATCTTTTATACTTCAATTTCAGGTACTATTCTTTTAATATTGATCATTTAAATTACTTTGGATCTAAAAATACCTAAAAATAACAAAACATATCTGTGATTTTGAAAAGATGATAAAAATATGCAAATATAAATCTATTTTATCATTTAAAGTGTATAAAATGAAGTTATATTAAGTGTTTTATGCACTCATCATAGATTGAAATATAGGATAATGTTGTACAAATTTGGGGAAATCCTTCTTAAGTTTTGACCAAAAAACTTATTCTCCAAAGCTACGATTATTTTATCTCTACCTACATGGCCAACCAAACCTCCATTATGGTGTTATCGACTCGAAATTTCCTTTAAGGAAGCTTTAGGAATACACAACTAGACTAAATAGTGTAATATTCAAGATACTCTTTGGCTAAAAGTTTTCTTCACATGTCTCCAAAATCCACATCTTTTCCATAAAGTTCTTTGAGAATTTGAAAACTAGTGATTTCATTCCTAACCGTAGTCCAAACCATACTTCTTCTGTTAAGGGCATTAACATCTATGTTGTGTTTTATAATTCTATGTTTGAAAACATAACTGAATTGTTGAAAGAAAAAAAAAAGAGTCGACCTAGAATGCATTTTACTCAGTGTCTTTTGTGAATTGATATACTATAAAGATTGATGATCATAGTGTAGAATGAGCTCCCTTTAGATGAGATAATGCTCCCAATGTTTTCAATCCCTTATGATTGCATAAAACTCCTATTCATAGATAGTCTATTTTTTTAGCTTTATTGAGTTTCTCATTGAAGTATTCAATAACTCTTCCTTCTTGAAGAAGAGTAGCTCATATTTTAACCCTTAAAGCATCAATTTTCACCTCAAATATCTAATCAAAATTTTTTAGAGCCAACACTAGAGCACTTGTAAATTTTTCTTTAATCACTTGAAATTTTTTCTCTTACTCTTGCCCCTAATGAAAATGACCCTTCTTCATGAAATTGGTGATAGGTGCCATTAGAGTTCTAAAATGTTTGATGAATCTATTATAAAAGGTTGTAAATCCATGGGAACTTGTAACATTATGCACATTTTTGGGTGTTGGCCATTCGGTCACAAGTTGAACCTTTTTTTGATCCATTAAAATACTTTCAAAGTTGATCAAAAATCCCAAAAACAGTAACTTACTAGTAAAACAAACTTCACTTCTTGATATTAAGGAAAATATTGTTTTCTATTAGTACTCCTAAAATAGATCTTAGGTGAACTAAGTGCTCATTTTCATTCTTGTTGAATATAAGCATGTCATCAAAATAGGCAACCATGAATTTCCCAATGAATGTCTTGAGGACTTCATTCATCAATCTCATAAATGTACTAAGGCCATTACATAACTCAAAAGGAATTACCTAATTCATACAAACCTTCCCTTATTTTAAGGTTTTTGTCCACTCATCTCATGGATGGATTCTAATCTGATGATACCCATTCCTTTAGTCCACTTTAAAAAAAATTGGGATCCTACTAACTTGTCAAGCATTTCTTCAAGTCTTAGAATGGGAAAACTATATTTAAGAGTGATCTTATTGATGGTCATGTTGTTTATACACATCTTGTAACTTCCATATCCTTCTTGGGCACTAGCAAAGCTGGCAATGCACAAGGGCTAATACTCTCTTTAAATTGTCTCCTTCCCAATGGACCTTCCACAATGGTTTTAAGTTCATCATGATCCCTTGGACTAATCCTATAATGGGGTAAAATAGGCAGTTTAGACCAAGGCACAAAGTCTATCTTATGTTGTATGTTTCTTAAGGGAGGTAACCCTATTCACAATTCTTCTAGCACTACTACAAAAGGGGTATTTAAGTCGATATGTAAAGTCGATTTTTGGAAAAATTAATTTTTAATGAATTTAAAGTCAGTTCGGTGTAGAACTGATGCTATCTACGTAAGACGTAGCGTCGGTTTACGTGTTGAACCGATGCTACACATGTGGATAAATTCTTCTCTCTTCTTTCTTCCCCAGATAGAAACTATTTCAAGCGTTGCATAACTCTCAAAAACCCAAAACCTCTTCCACTTCTCCTCCATTCTTTCTCATTTTTTGGCCACCTACAACCACCAATTCCAGCGCCGATTAGTGGATTTTCTTCCTTTCTAACTAATCTTTTAGATCCCCTATTTTTTTGAGCAAAATACTCAAATTTTGTATACTCATTTCTCACTTACAAAACATGATTTTTTCTTCATTTTCTTCATTTTGTCACTTCATTTACTCTTGTAAATATTTCTATTAATCCTATGCACTTATTATTCATATTTGTTTATGTTATTATGTGTATAAATTTTTGTATTTCTGTTATAATGTGTTATTATTTATGTGTATAGATTTTTGTATTATATATGTATGTTTGTATTATAACATCAAGAGAAGAATATGATGATCTTGAATAACATAGAACAACACCATGGTAATTTTTCTGCTATTAATTAATATTTTATTTTTCAATTATTTGTATTATTTAAACTATTTGTTAAACTGATTTTTTTTTTGCTATTATTTAGTGATCGAATACATGTTTTAATTTGAGTATAATAGAAAATGAGTAAATTTTGTAAAAATAAAAAATTTAAAGTCGGTTCACGCGTTGAACCGACTTTTAAATTTTAAGTCATTTCATTTAAATTTGATTTAACAAACCGACTTTAAATTGGTTTAAAGTTAATTTTTAACTCACTTTAATACCCCTTTTTGTAGTAGTGTGAGGTAAAATCCTTGAATTCTTCTAGCATTGAATTCAACAAAAGGGTTGTTCTTAGAAGTATTAGGATGATTTTCTTTTAGAACAAACACAAATACTTTGGAATTCCTCTTACAAGCTTTTTTTTAATTCATAATCATAGATATTATAAACCATCAAAGCTGAATAATTACCACCAATTGTTCTTTCAAGTTTTATTTGTTGGAGCATTAGTAATATTTTCTTATTTTTTTTACACAAAGGAATAAGTATTCACTTTACCCTTATGAATAATATCCTTGTCAAATTGCTGAGGCCTTCCCAACAGAATGTGGTAAGCATCCATCTCAATAATGTCACAATCTAATTCATCTTAGTAGTATTTTTCAATGGAAAAAGGGATTGTGCAAATCTCAAGTACTCTAGTCTCAAAATCCTTTTTAATCCACCTTACCTTATCAGGTTTAGGATGTTTTTGTAAGCTCAAACCCATTGCATTTACTAAGGCCTTTGACACTACATTTTCACCAATTCCTTTATCCATGATGACATCATAAACCTTATTGTTGATAGTACATCTTGTCTTGAATAAGGCATGTCTCTGAGGCTATCCCTATTTTGGAAGACAATAATTATGTCTATATGATACAAGTGAATCTCTCTCCTTCATCACCTTTTGTAACTTCAACTTCCTCCAATTCATCATTATTTGCATCCTCAAATCCATCCTCCAAGTCTTCTACTTCATCTATAATGTTGAAAGATTTCCTCTAAGGACATTCAATGTACCTATGCCCAAGTTGATTAATTTAAACTATTTTCCCATTGTAGGTCTAGAATAAGGATTGGGTTTAGGATCAGTAATATGTTATTTGTTAGGATTTTCAAGATAGTTGACAGAATCAAGGGTAGGTTTATAGGTTGATTGGGTTGTATTTGTATTAGAAGGATAATGTAGTTTTTATAGATTTATTTATAGGCTATGTTTCTTGTATAGACATTTAGATGATCTATTGAATTGATTTACACACCTAGTAGCAAGTGTAATAGCTTTTGAAAAAATGAAAATGTTTCTTACATATATCCGACTTCTTAATGATTCACGCAAACTAATGGTATATCTTATCACTTGCTGAGATTCATTGTTATCCAAGTCATTACGAGCTTATAATTCTTGAGATTCATCAATGTAGGAAACCGTACTCCTCAAGCCTGGTTGACAATAGTGATAATGTTTAAATAGAATTTGCTAGTAATCAGAGCGCATAAATTGATCATACATGAGTCATTTCATCCAACTCCATGATTTGATAGGAAGTTCACCATGCCTCTTCCTAGTAGATTGGGTGGTATCTCATCATGCATTTGTAGCTCCCTTTAACTTATATGTTCCCATTTTGACTTTTTATCATTAGGAATTTTCATATATTCTAGGAAATTATCAACTACCTTAATGTAATCTAAAAATTCTCCAATATTAAGTTGGCCAACATATGAGGGTGTCTCATTTTTAGTTTTGAAACTTTGATAATCATTGAAACATGGTCGAAGTTAAGTGGGTAGTTGGGACTAGTGTTCAAATTCTTCAAATGGGTGATTACCTAGACTATTTAGGTTATGAAATTTGGGTAATTATTGGGATGAGGTCGACAAACTATAGGTAGTTGGGATTGAGGGTCAGGTTTTTCAAATGGAAGGTTACCTAAGCTTTGGTTGCTGTGAAAATTGGGTCGATGTGAAGAATAGTGAATTCCACAACCTTTGTTGGTTTTATATGGTGTTAACAAGAGTGGGTCTGATGCAAAATCTATTGTAGAATGGTTTGGATTGGTCGAATCAAGCTGGGTAAGTGTTTGGATGGGTTGTTTTGAACTGTTTGTTGGTGAATCCTAAAGTTCCTTCCATAACTCCATTCAAAAATGAGTGAGAGTCCTATGAAAATCATCGATGAAGACTCAAAAACGAGTCTCATTCTTCTAATCTTGTTCATGTAAGTAAGCTATCAAAGCTTTCACAATAGGCTCTTTGACCATGTTACATTGACCACCATCGACCTTCTTTGCCATATTAGTTTAGGAAAATTCAAGAGATTTGATACCAAAATTGATGTAGGAGTCTTTTAAGTACTAAGTTGAAGATAACCTAGGTTGAGGAAATAAGTTACTATGACTTAAAGTAGTATATTAATACTCTAAAGCAAAACAAAATTCACATAGAATTCGTTACAGAGAGATGATGGCAAAAAATGATGAGCCTCTCACATACGAGTCTTGTATAGCTAAAAGGTAGGAAAATGTAGTTAATCAATACTACACAGTTTTAGTACCATAAAGGAAATAAAACAAAAATAAGTTATAAAGTAATAAGCAACAATATAAAAACAAAAAATGACAATGTAATATTCAAAGCATAAACTTAACCCTTGGGTCAAATTGGCTGGGAGTTTTATTTAAAAAGATAAAGAATTCGTCTTTTTTTCATATGATAGATAGTAGTTTTCTTGTTTAGTTATTCATGTATTTGTTCAACTTTACACAATCTAGTGATATGATAACATATAATTATTCAACATGAATCATGGGTACTAAAAAAAAGATAATTAGTAAGGTAAAATAAAAACATTCATCTATATCTAATTACAGACTAATTATAGAGGATCACACTGTATATAATAGTTATATCAATAGATTACTCAAAGTTAATGAATTGAGTAAATAACATATATACTTTTCAAAAGTTCACCGATAGGTTTTTATTGAAGCAAATATAGGATTTAAGAGATTGATATTTTATTTAAGAAGTTAATCGAATATCGGTTCTTATTCAAATTGAATTAATAGTTTAATTGGTTCACAATTTTCTTATGAAACGGTCGATTGATGTTGTGTTTAATAGATAAATACTCAATTATGAATTAATTATTTAACCAAAATATGTGATGATGTATCTTAGTACTTTATGAGTGTCATAAATGTCAAATTAACATAGAAAATAAAATGGTAGTTTTGTTAGTCAAATATTTATTCCTGTTAATTTATTAATTTATATCTTATTTAGTTTTATTAAATATTTATTTAATTAATTAATAAAAATTAAAAATATTTAAAAACTTACAAGGTAGGCTTGTATGTGTTTATTGACATTTTAATAATTTTCTTAATTGAAAATTATTTATGTAATAAGTACTGAATTGGACATTCTTACTGGGAATAGAATTATGCATGTGTGACATAGAGAGCAAAAACAAGTGAGAGAATAAAATTTTTAATAGCTTATAATTTAGTTGTGTGCATCATTCCTTAATTTTAATGAAATTAGGAGTTACATTGTTAATGAACAAGTGGTTGCTACATGTGTAGTGCCATTTACAAAGAGGGAAGGAGAGAGATGATTTTTCCCACACGCTCAATTGAGAGCAAACAAAATTGTGAGATTTGTGTGTGACAAATTATTACAAAAAAATAATTCCATATTGACGTAACAGTAGTCTTTGGAGAAAGATCAAATTTTTCTATTTACATAACATAGCAGATACCAATTTTAATGCTATTTGTATTTATATTTACATAAAATATATTTATAATCAATGATAAACATCAATTTGTTCTGGACGTAGCTTTCCATCCCTAATAATAATTAATGGTTTTTTATAGCTTTTTTTTTATGAACGTTGATAAATGTGGTAAACGATATCCCAAACAATTGCATTTGTTATATACATACTACTAAACCTTTTTTTTTTTTTTGGTTACAAGTATACCACCTTGTGGCAACCGACACACGACACATTTTGCATACGTTGACACCATTGGTCCCACATGGTAACTAACTAGTAAATGCCTATTTTTTTACTAGTGGAAAATGACACAAGAAGATGAATGAATGCAGCATTTTGTTTATATACATTCACATTAACATGCATAGCTTTCAAAAGAATATGAGTTTATCATATAAGAAAACCAATATATTGACTACAATCAGGAAAAAAAAAATAAAAACAATATATTGACAAAGATTTAATCTAAGTTTCCTCAAAGTTCTCTTGCAATAACCACTTTGCCTGCAATTGAAGCCCAGCATCTCTTAAAGCATTTAAAGCTGACCTATACAGCCTATCATCCAAATTTGTTCCTTCAAATTTCATGTCCTGCAAAAGCTTAACTAACTCATCAATTCTACCCATCTTTGAGAAAACACTAACCATTATTCCAGCCATAGCCCTATCTATCTTCCCTCCATTGATCCTATACTCATGGTAATATCTCAAGCATGTTTGAAACTCCCTTGCCTTATTGTAAGCACTCAAAACACTTGTGTAACTTACTTTATCTGGTGCCACTTTCCGACGTGCCATCTCCTTCCATAGCTTCTCAACCTGCCTTAAATTCTTAGCCCTTCCATGCATTTCCAACAAAGAATTGTAAATCCATACATTTGGCTTACAGCCTCTTTCTTTCATCAAAGCCACAAGCCTCATTGCATCTTTTATCCTACCAATTTTCCCATACATTACCATGATGCTACAATAAGCAACAATACATTTATCAAAACCCCTTTGTTGCATCTCTGAAAATACCGTTTCAGCTTTAGAATAAAGCCCAAGACGGCAATATATATTTAACATTGAAGCATATGTTACTTGTCCTGCTTCACAACCTTGTAAGACCAACAATTCATAAGCCCTAATAGCTGCATTTAAACCCTTTATCTTTGAGAAGCCATTGACAATTGAGCAGCATATGCAATCAGAAACTCTGAGATTTGCAGCCTTCATAATTTCAATCATTTCAAGAGTCTTCTCTGGCAAACCTTCATCTACATATATTGAAATAAGCTTCAAAAACAATACAGAGTCCTTCAAGATTTTCTTCTTTGCCGCTTCTCGCAACAGATCTTCGGCAACCTTCATTTCCCGAATGCTTGCAAAGGAATAAATCAATGTTGAGTAAACCTTTGGAGTATCTTTGAGATGATGCTCTTTCTCTTCCCATGTTCTCAACATTTCAATAGCTTCAAATTCCCTTCCCAATTTGCATAAAGATTGACATACAATCTCGAATATTTGTGAAGAAAACGGAATCAAATCGAATTGCTCAGATTCAAGATCTCTGTACAATACAATGGCTTCCTCAAAATTTCCCAATTTAAAATATGCTTTCATTATCTGGAAATAACATCCAGAATTAGGAAACAAATTTCTAGCAGAAATCAAAATTTCAAATGTAGAAACTGTGCTTCTAAACATATGAAGCTTGTTATAGCTTCTCATGGCTGATTCAAAAGCAAGATCAAAAGCACTTTCACAATCATTAATAGATTTTAAAACTTCAAGAAGAGTCTCAGCAACCCTAAATTTTCTTGCTCTAATGGATCTAGTTATTAATTTTGAACAAGTATAAGCATCAGGCACTACTTTATAATGCTTAACATCATGATCAAAAATTGATAAAAGACAATCCCATTTGTTTGACCGGATCAAATACCTAACTAGAAGATTAATCGTTGACCTCTTTGATCTGAACTCTGGCTTTTTTTTAGCTTTCTGATACCATTCAAATCCAAGTTCTGCTGTTCGATTATCTTGAAATAACCCAGAAAGAAAATCATTTAGATTATCATCTTGATTTGAATTAGGGATTGGATAGGGCTTAGAACAGGAAGGTGCTTGTTCTTCTTCTAGTAAAGGAAAGGGAAAACTAGTGGAATTCAATTGGGAAAATCGGACATTGGAGGTGGAAATAAGCGAGAACGAATTTAATTTGAAGGAAGAAATGAAGTGGATTCTTCTGGAAGAATTCATAGAAGCTAAGGTCCAGTCTGAAGAACTTGAAATCGCCATTAATGTTTGAAGGCGTGGGACTGGAAAATTGTATGGCTGGTGGTAGCTTACTATATATATACCTTATCCTCTACTAGATTTTGCCTTACATTTCGATGGCTTCGTCCAATAGTAATTGAACACTTGGAGATATTAGAAACAGAAGTTTATGGGTTGTGAAGAGCACCACGTGAGAACTAATTTACTTGGTTTATCCAAGTGGTTAGATTTGCCAACATTCCAAATATACAAATGCTAGACTATTATTTAAATGTATTACTTATCGTTTTTAAAATATATTTTTTATCAATTAGCTTATTTTTTTTCACTTTTTATCAAATATTTATTTTTTATCAAAAAATTATAAATCTTAAATTTTGTTAACATTTTTTAAATAGACAAATGCCGAAGGTTTTTACTTAAAAGTGTTATTATTCTTGAAATACTCTTTATATATCGATCAAATTTTTTATTTTTTATTAAAGAAAAATTATATTAATTTTAAATTTTATTAACTTAAATTTACTTTAATATAAAACAATAAATAATTTCTCCTTTTAATTATCCTAAAAAGATTTTAATACATTTTAAAATAATTTATTAGATATCTAAGCGTTCATATATATATATATATATATATATCAATTAAGTAATAAATATATAATTAATTTTATTTTATTCTAAACCTAGTATGAATAACCCAAGTCAATCATAATTATTCTAATTAATTACACTTTATTTTACATTTAAAATTTTTAACAACTTAATCAATTTTTCTTGGACAAAATTTCTAATTAATTACACTTTATTTTACATTTAAAATTTTTAACAACTTAATCAATTTTTCTTGGACAAAAAAAGGATATCTAAATAAGTGAAAAGGGTAAAGAAATATCATATAATACATTTGACAAGTTGCATTATAAGTAAAGCTATTATGTATCTTCCTTTTTGGGACTTCGAAAAGATACTTTTGAAATACCAATAGGTATTATATGAAAAAAAATAAAATACTTCTAGGTATTATAAAATCGTACATGAGATTTTCATCTCATACGGTTCCTTAAGAGCCATAAATAAATTTAAAAACCAATTGAGATTATTTTATCTCGATATGGTTATAAAATAATATACAATAGATTATGTGACCCCAAATTATACCAATTAAATTATGTCTATTATGTTTTAATTTATTATAAGGAATATTTTTATACGGTGTTAACGATTTAATAACTATCTTTATACTTTCGTAATGTTTCAGTTTATGTTTGTACTTATTATTTGGATATATCAAGAAAGATAAAAGGTCTAATAAGGTTACTATAAACTATTTACTCATGGGTGAGACAAGTGTATGGATACGTAAAAAATAAGATTTCTAATCCTAATAGAAAAAGGAGAGAAACAGATACCTAACTTAAAGTGAGTAAATAGAATTATATACTCGATCTCATATATATATAAATTATATATAAATAGAGAGAGAGAGAGAAATTATGTGGAATTCTATATATATAAGGCAATTTGTAATTTTACTTTATTTTTAAATTGTTTTATCACCGTTTAGTAATTTTATTATAAAAAATCATTGTAAAAAATAAAAGAGAGAGAGAGAGTTATATGGAATTTTATATATATAAGACAATTCGTAATTTTACTTCATTTCTAACTTGTTTTATTATCATTTAGTAATTTTATTATAAAAAGTCATTGCGAAAAATAAAAAATTATAAAGTTCTAAATTTTGGTAATTATCATCAACCACACTTATACTTGGTTTAAATATTAATTTCTTCAGTTATATTTTAAATTGGCTTAGTTATGTCCCCTTTATTTAAAGTTATTTTCAAAGATAATTCTTGTGTTAGAAGAAATTAAAAAAAAACTAATAGGTAATTTTAATAATAGGGTTCGAATTGAACTTGATATCAAACAAGATAAAGGTAACTAAATTAAAATGAAACCTCACATGGATTGATATGACATTTGAATAAAAACACATTAGAGTTCAATGATATTTTTTAATTATATATTAACTTGACCCCCCACTCAAGATGCGGGATATATCTCATGTCTTATGATTAGAGGTGGAGCCTCTCAACCCTCCACTTGAGATGTGAAATATGCTCAAAAGAATGCAAGCATGCCTTGGGTATCTTATTTTGTGCCCCAAGTTAGAAAGAGTCATTTGACCTTCCTATTTGAGATGTGAGATATGTCTCATGCCTCATGATTAGAGGTGGAGTTCCCTGACCCTCCCACTTGACATGAGGGATATGTCTTATGCCTTATAATTGGAGGTGGAGTCCCCTGACCCCCTCACTCGAGACGCCATATACTAATTCATTATTAAAAAAACGGTAGATTTAACGATTACCAAATCAATCACTCCATCTGATATTACAAATTGTTATCAAACATTATTACAAATTATTACTAACATTATACGAGTGTAGTATTTCTTCCTGATATGAACTTCATGGTTTTTTTATCAAGTGCCCTGTGTTTCCAATATTCCACTAATTTGCACAATCTGTCCCTTTCTTCTTTGTATCTTTCCTGTTCAAGATATGCTAATTTCAAGTCTTCACGAGAGTCCGCCAAATCTTATGCTAAGACTTTACATCACAATTTCAACACTCATAATTCTTGATCCACGAATTTACCTGTTTCTCGACACATTTCAGCCTATTTTTCTACATCTTTCGCCACGGCTATGGCCTACAATAAAAATCATATTGCATAGAATATTAATGAATTAAAACATATCGTGAAGAGTAAATACGTCCACTTCATTGTGAAATATTACGTCACAAATACTTACATCAAACATACGCCTTGCTATCATGTGCCACATTGTTCCCCCCTCTCTCTTGCGGGCTGTGTAGATAGATGGACGATCTTTTGGCACTCCAAAATGATGATATAATTCTTCTTGTGCATGAGGTACATTAAATATACCATCTTTGAAGAGATCGTTAACACCGCTAGTCTCACCCTTCTCTTTTTTGGGAGGATATATACTTTGTAAAGGCTTAATACCCTCCCTTGACGGGGACACCTCATTCTGAGATAATTTCTCAATACATGATCTGCTCATATGTAGAGAAGTAGACACCCCGCCCTGAGACGACTTAGCAATCATTGGGCGTCTTTTTATTTTTTTCTCCCTTTGCGACTTTGGGAGGGGCCTGGTTAACCTCCTCGCTATGAGTAGGAGAAATAGCTTGTTTCCTTGCATTAGGCACAACTTGCATTATGAGTAAATTTGTTGGATTTATCTTTTCGCTATAAGTAGAAACAATTTGTTCCCCTATCATAGGAAGTACTCTTATGGACGGAGATGACCACATTTCAAACAAATCATTCAAATTTACTTTACTATAATCCATTTAAAAACTAAATGGACTGCGATTATTTCTTAAAATTTATCAGGTCGCTCAATATTATTATATCAAGTCAATGCGGCTTCAAATCCTCCAATTTATGTGTACTATGTGAATGATAAAAAAGAGAGAGATACTTCAATCAAAGAAAAATATATAGAGGTACGTAGAAATAAATACTACATTTAAAATTAATTTCAAGTCCCAAAAATTTTCATTTTCATTTTGTTTTACATAATAAATCAATTAAATTCATCAAGGAGTGGCATCTTCTACCACCCCCTCGGGTCGATGACTTGGTGTGGCCTCTATATTACGAGTTAAAGCTTGAGGAGTAGTAGCTTCTTGGACCTATTACTTTGAAAAGCTCGCATCAGAGCCAGGTAAGGCACAATTAAGTCTAGCTTTTCAGCCTGAGCTTTGAGGTTGCTCACTACGAAGCTCGCACCACTCGACATGGCAGCCATTTGCTCTTCTAGAGCGTTGTTCTTTTCCTCGGCCTTCTTTGTGAGTTTTTCAAAGTGTTTAGCTACTTAACCCTTCTCAAAACAATAGGTGTCCGCTTTTCTTAGCTTTTCCACTTTGTCAATAACCTCATTTTCCAAGTTTAAAATTTTTGTATCCCTTTTGGCAATTAAGACATCTTTGTCTTTTATCGACTTCTCATATTTGGCTATCTACAAGCGGCTAGCTTGAACCTCACGCATGTAGTCCCTGAGGGATAGCTCGCCAAACACACTGCTTATAAACGAGATAAGTTAAAAAATAAATATATAGTAAGTTTATTTAATAAAAGTTTTAAAGCGGAGAATTAATGAAACTATTCACCTTAAAAAGATGATCTATTATTAGCTCTCTATGGGTCCCCCCTTCACTCTTATGGGCCGCTCTCACTTGTGACCTCTCAGCTTCTGTTCCAAAATGCTAAAACATATCTCTTTTAAGATCTGTTCGCCCAAAGATCCTCTTGTCAAAATAGGTAACGAGGGTCTCTAGGACTACGACATCCTTTAAAATGACCTCGTTAAATTCAAATTCGTCCATATCCATTGCCTCCATTTTAGGGGTATACTCCCTAACTTTTCTCTTCTTTGAAACCTCCGGTTTGCGAGGTGAGAACAAGCTCGGATTGCCCAAGGTCATTGAAGGCATTGCAACTTCAGTAGGTGCAGCGACCTCCAAATCTGCAAAGAAATCATCTCGAGTGGGTGAAAGGGTCATGCGTTCCAGATGAGGATAAGTGGGAGCCAGATCTTGAACACCTGAAGTGTCAATCAGATCTCCTAAATCGACATGTGAGTAGTCCATCCTTGCAAAATATAAACACATCAATAATTTCACCAACGATGTATAAATATATACATAACAAACATATATAAATATATACAACATAAAAATAAAAAAACGACCTTGATATTTGTTTGTGTAATCTCGTCATACCCCGGACTTCTGTAACATTCATGTGAGGTATTCTGTAGCTCAATTTGCCTCATTTTTTCTTTACCACTAATATCCAACTTACTGATGAGCTCGCTAGTCCGAGGTTATGAAGTATTAAAATTAGGGTTTTAAGTGTATCGAATCGGGAAATCCACCCCGTTATCCTAAATATCCCCAGTAATGTAAAAATATTTATCTTTCTAGCCAGCGGTGTTGTCGGGGAGTTTGAGGTGCAACCCATGGCCATGTTTGAGGTCTATTCCATGTTCTCCAACCACCACAGAGAGACATAAGAGTGTTCGCCATCCGTTTGGATTTATTTGGGCAAAATTAATGTCAAAAGTGCTCAAAGCACGGGCCACTAATTTGGAAAAGCGGCAATAGAGACCTATTTTAAAGGCCGCTAGATGTATCACCCACCACCCCGATGGAGGATAATCAACATCATATAAATGGGGAGGCACTGGAATTAGCCCTACACGAGTTGGAATGTCATATGTTTGTCTAATTTCTTCTAAATCGTTAGCTGTTAGAACACTAGGCATTTTTTCAATTTATTGTTTATCTTTGGTTCTATGTGTAGGTTCGCCCTTGTTTTCCCTTTTATTTTTTGGGCAAGGTACTTTGGTGGATGTCGACACGGGAATCCTGATGAGAGGAATTGAACCCCGTGACAATGAGGTAGATATCGCCTTGGACCCGAGGAAGCAAGAAGAGCGAGAACCCCTTCCTTAATAGCCCTCAGAGTAGGCCGATTGTCACTACTCCTTATCATTTCAAGTCATTTGGTTTGTAACGACCCTGAGGGAATACGACCGGGAAATACATTTTTGGTTGGGTCTCCCTTTAAAGACCTACTCACTTCTTTTCCTTTATGCGACAATAAAAAAGAGAAGATGAATAATTACCTAAATAAGTGAGAAGATCATATCAAATCAAGAGGTAAGGATATAATAGTGACCCGAATTCTAGTAAACATCGTTAAATAAACGAGATGAAATGATTATCAAGTAACTTTTGAACGACCTTATTAAGGAATAATACGACTTCTGAGTAATCAATGAGTTGAAATTCTCTGAATAAAATTACTAAGTTAAAAACAGGTAAAAACATAAAAGTAAATTCTTCCACTATTTATAAAAGAAAAACGAGAAATTGAAAGGTCTCAACAAAAATAAAATTAATTAAATAATAATAATAATAATAATAATATATCTATGTATTTTACAATTAAAAAACTTCGTAATTAGAATTTGCATTGTCTGAGTAGTCGTTATGTATCTAAACACGTTGAATCTATCAATTAAGAATTACTTAAAATGAAACATACCACCAAATTATTTCATTGACTTCTCAAAATCAAAAGAATATGAGAGTTAATGTTTGGTATTAAATGTGTAATTGACATATGACCTTAGATGTGTAGGTACCCTGCTATGGTGTAGCGAGGTAACAAGACTAGTTCAACGATGACCTAGGCCTAAGAGATTTGGTAAAACACATTACCTTGTCGACAGAATATCTCATTGTCCAAATGCGAGGTCCTAGACTTCAAGATCTGATGTACTAACCCTATTATGACGACATGATCATGGTTTTTCCTTTCTATGAGCGACCCAAAGAAAGCTGCTTAGGAACTTAAAGCGACCCATATGTAGCGATCTTCCTTATATGCATATAACGACCTGATGTAACACATCGATCTTCTTTCTGTTTATATTAGTTTGCATATCATTTTATTACATATAAACAATATATCCATATCGCTTATACGTACCCTTCTATGTGTGTAGGATGTAATACATATATATTTACTCCTTAAATAAGGAGAATACAAGATCTAATTCAGTTGTTCAATTTTTTACTTCTTACTAAAATTCACTAGAATCTGACACTTGAAATTCTCTCCAAATAATTATCATTTTTATTTTTATATTAATTTTATAGTTATTGTTGATCATACTGAAAACAATTTACACAATTGATATATGTATTATTTGAAGTTAAATTGAAAAAAAAAATTAACCGATAATGGAAAGAAAAAGAATTGAAATTAAATGTTTTCTTTTATTGTGTTTACATGCATTATTTGGATTTGAAATAAAATAATTTTTTGACAAAATATATTGTTAATGTAATATAATTATTTTTGAGGAGGTTCATTAGGAATATAAGGGAGAAGTGATTAAATAATTTGATTTTTTTCCCAAATAGTTTTATTTTTGAAAAATTAAACCTTTTTTTCTAACTAACAATAAAGCATTCCAAAATTCATAATTTTATATTAAATTACCTAATAAAAATATTAAATATCATTCTTTTATAACTTTAATAAAATAATATCAAAGTATATACCACTACATCTCAAGTTACCACCACCGAAGACCTTACTAGATCTCGATTGTTGACCCCATTGGTGCTCTTGTAGCCATTATTTGTAACTCTATTGGAAGTTCATGTAACATGTTATATACAAAGGTAGAGAAATATAGCATATTACGTATAAATATACATGTAATGTAACATATTTCATCTGATAGATTGTCGAAACTACTGTGAATGTAACATGTTACATGTTACATACAATAGGTCGTTGAAACTACAATGGATGTAATATGTTGCATAGAAAATATATGTGAATATAACATATTATATTTATATTCGGTGGTCGTTGGCGATAGTCGTTGACAATAATCATCAGAACTCTGCCTGGCTACTGAAGATTAGATTCATATATTTTATAATCAGATTGAATTTAGATTAAAAAGTGTACACTTTGTTTATATTTAGATTGAAAAGTATATTTTTCGTTCGGATTTGGACCGATAGATTTTATAATCTACAACAATCAACAATCAAATCAGGACCGAACTATTATTAAAATTATAAATAAATGCATATTTTATAATGAGTGATATTTAAATATTATACATATCATAATTACATTAAATTACTATTTTAGTTTAAAAAATAAATATTAATATTAAATTTTTATAATAATTTAATAATTTTCTAATCTTACTTCTTATTCTTTTGATTTTTTTTTTTTTTGTAATTATAAATAATAAATTTTGTCATATATGCGTTAATTTAAATTTATGTTATATATATCGTGTTTTATATATGATAATAATTCATAAATAAATTTTAGCATCAATAAGATCTTATTCAATAAAAAAATATATGATATGCTTGAATTTGAATTGGTTCAGACTTTAAAATCTATTTGAATCATATCATATATCGAATTTGTAAAAAAAATAAGTAGTTTTATTTCGCTTACTCTTAATATAAATTTTTATTTTTGTGATATAAACCAAGAACTAGCTCTTACGGGGCCAGGTAAACTATAATATGTTTTTCAAAACTGTTTAGAGTATTCCACTTAGAATAGATTCAAGTCTTGCTACCAAAGTGCAGATCTCCTTGTTGGTGGGTATGGATGAGTATATATAGTTTCAAAATCATACACTTGTCAATGATTTATTAGAATGACCCCTTGTTCGTAGTATAATAGATTTTATGGGATATCAAAGCAGGTCATGTATGGATTGGTAGAATTTGACACATTTATCTCTTCAATCAATTAAGAACTCAATAGATCGCATACCTCATGCATCCAAGTTGTTTCTCCTCTAAGGTTGAGTACTTCATTTAAATGGAACAATCTAGTATGCCTCCAGGTCATTAGTCTTCCTAGGTAGTGTGTCTTGTCTAGGTCATTAGTCTTCCTAGGTAGTGTGTCTTGTCTACGTCATTGGTCTTCTCAAGTTGTATGCCTCATCTAGGTTATTGGTCTTTTCACCACGCGTGCTTCGTCATGTCATTAGCCTTCTTAGCTAAGGTTATTACTTAAACGTACTTTGAAGATACAATACGTTCTATACTAGCATATGACTGAGCTTGATACAGAGACATTTTCAAACAAGTACTTTTAAATAAATAATATAGTCAATATTTTAAATTATATTTGCATAAAAAATAAAATCTTGTATATAATATTTTACTCCTAATATTTTAAGCTATTTATTATTATAGAAGATATAAGGAACATTTAGTTTATGATTTTTAATAATTAATTTTAGATGATTTTTTTTATTGATGATGCTCGGATAAAATTACATTTAAATTTTTAAATCAATCACTTCTAAAAAAACTTATAATTTACATATTTTTATTTAATTAAAATAAAGTTTAATTATATAAATATTTAATATTTAATTTCATTAAATTACAGTAAATATTACATGAATATTTTTTTTTAAAATAAATCATTGATTACTCAACCAGAGCCTTTATAAGAACTTGTTCAAATTGTAGGACTCCACTAATTATTAACATTAATATCTACGTTGGAATATACATGAATTTGAATCACAGGTTTAATTATCTTAGGTTTTTTTTACTTATTCATTTTGGTAGGTTTTCATTTAATTAATAAGAAGCATTTATTTTTGCATTTTGTATTAAATAAGAGCATAAATGTAAGGGAGAAGCAAAAAGTACAAGAGGTGGGAACTAAAGTATCATTTCACCCTATAATATTATATTATATAGCATGTTACATAATTATCAAAACAATAAAAATAAAGCATTTTTCTAATAATGACCATCTAAGGTCATGCATCAGTTACGTTCCTGATTCCAATATTTATGTAAGTTTCTATTTTTTAAATTCTTATTTGTTAAGTAATAAATAAAGAAAAATTAACAGCACAAATTTGGTATTTATTCTAAATATATTATTTATATTTTTATAAAAATTTAATCCTATTATAATTGAAAATTAATTGCACAAAAAAATTATTTTTATGTTTTTTTCTTTATTTATATTTTTATTTAATTTTTTTATTCTTTTGATTATAATTTTTTCAAATTAAAATAACATCCATATAATGCAATTAAAAAAATAATTAATTTTGTTGTACCGTTATTTTTTAATAATAATACGATACTTTTCTCATAAATAAAATAGTCATTACTTATAATTGAATTCCTTTTACTGATTTTAGTGAAGTAAACACTCGTAATGCGAATGAGTTTGTAGCAATTTAAAACCCATCAAATATGAATATTCATATAATATTTTAAATTACAAAATACAGAGCTTCAATTTTCTGGGAAAAGAATAAGCGTATGCAAGTGATGAGTGCACAGGGAAATTGCTAGCCTTCTCAAAAAAATTTCTGAAATTTGTCGATCATAAGAGGCCATATAAAGATTCTAAACTC
The DNA here is from genome assembly GCA_030763125.1 of Hippophae gyantsensis. Classification (NCBI taxonomy): domain Eukaryota; kingdom Viridiplantae; phylum Streptophyta; class Magnoliopsida; order Rosales; family Elaeagnaceae; genus Hippophae; species Hippophae gyantsensis. Next base: position 17,512,303 of record CM061029.1, on the reverse strand, counting down.
TACCAAAATGTCATATATAAACTAACCAAACTCAACATTTCAATAATTTCAATGAAAATTCAGTGTGTCTTGCCCTGTTTATTATGTTCCAATCCTCTCAAGACTTTCTGATACACTTTTCATCCTGGGCCTAACTTCAGGATCAGCTTCAGTACAAGCAAGAGCAACATGAAAAACTGCAAGAACTTCCTTTTTAGCATGCACTTCTTGAAGTAACATTGGATCAACCATATCTGATAAAGGGTTCTCTTCTTCAAATCCTTTTCTCACCGACCTCACTATGTCTGGAATTTCAATTGAAGTTGACGTATTGGGTGAGAGCTCCGGTGACTTTCCCGTGAGCAATTCAAGCAATACAACACCAAACGAATAAACATCCCACTTTTGAGTAGGTTTATTGTTTGGAACCCTAGCTTCAGGTGCACAATAGTTGTCAGTTTTCTCAGTTTGAATGGACTTCATATAAGGTAGAGCACCACCCATGAAGCCTCCAGATGAAGGGTTATTGCCTGTGATACTGATTAGCTTGTTGAGTCCAAAATCAGAAACGAAGGGTTGGAATTCATGGTCAATTAGTATGTTTGAGGGTTTGATATCTCCATGGACAAATTTTCTTGGACTGCATTCATGGATATACGCCAAACCTCTTGCTGTTCCTTTGGAAATTTTAAGCCTGTTGGACCATGATAGGTTTGTTGAAGGCTGACCATTTCTACCTATATAGCCCAAAATTAATATTATAAATTGAATGTATAAGATGGGTTTGTCACGAAGAATATATAGGTATGATAAATATTTCTAGAAAATCAAGTACTAGCTGCTATTCCTACAACTAATTAAATCTTATTAAATTTTCAGAGAGATTTTGAGAATATAAACCACAAAGAGCTAACTTTGTTAGTATCTATGTTAGACTTTTTTAAAGACACGAGTGTACTAAATTTTTGAATACACGTCTGGATTTTCCAGCAAATTAGATTGTTGAGTAACCACACCTATGTTCACAAAGTGTTGCTTGGACACAGTATTTCACAAAAATTGAAATTCCCATTTAACATAGCTTAGAATGAGCAGAAAGTGTTGAGTATTTGTTTTTTAGAAATACGAAGAAGATGGAAAGGAAAAGGGCAAGAATCAGAAGTCGCTTTTTCTAGCAGCAGCAATAAAGTGTACATTTTTCTAAAAGTTGAAGGCAAGAAAAGAACGAAGCAACCTTCCAAACGCTATAATAAAATAAACATGGGAAATTTTAGAAGCATCAAATTAACTTTGAAGAAAAGTTTGAGAGTCATGACAAAGCTACAAAAGGCATTCCTAGAAGGCTTAGGCAAATGCAATAAATGTGTTACCATGGTATGATTTATGTTCCTACATTTCATAACATATTCTCAAATTGAATATTAGTTATATGAAAATGAAACTGCTGAAAATAAATATAGTAACAGAACAACCCACAGCTCAATAGCAAACGAAGGAAAAGAATAACTTTAGGAATAAAATACACTATCATCTCATCTAGTGTGTAGCCACCACATGTATCGTTATGTTGTCCTTTTCAAAAAGGTTTACAAAGTCAATATTCCTTAGAAGTTTAACGAATGAACGAACAACATAGGTTTCTTATGTATTGGGAAATACATAAGAAACCTGTACAGTACATCAACATCTTTTTTTATTAGAAAACCTGGGGAAAATAATGTTTATAACATACTTAAAATTTTAATAATAAAATTAATACAACTTATATCAGGCTCACGTATTTTTAATACAAGGAGAAAGCGAACCTAAACATTTCATATTAAATGCAACCAATTAGATGTTATAGTTCAAATTAAATTCCAATTAATTAAATACTTTTCAATGTTATTAAGTATTATTTTTTTTCCAAAAATATCAATTTTTTTATTAGAAAAATAGACAATTGTACCTACAAAGTGTGACACAAGTTCTCTGGAAGAAAACCATCTCACACAATTCAAAACAATCACAAGTGAATTGAAAGCAGAGACTACAAAAATGAAAGACAGAAAGAAACATACCACGAAGAACAGACGCAAGACTACCATTGGACACAAAATCACTGATAAGGAGCTTTTCATCTGGAGCCCAGTAATAAGCTCTTAACCTCACCACATTTGGATGTTTCACTTTCCCAATAGCCTGTACTTCTGATACAAATTCCTTATACCTTTGCTCTCCTCCTTCACCAAGTCTCCTCACAGCAACTGGTATCCCATTACCTAACACAACCTTATACACAATCCCCAAAGCACTTTTTCCCAAAACATATGCCGAAGCTCTCAAAAGCTCATCGAGCTCAAAGCTAAAACCTTTATCAATGGCAACAAGTTCTCCCTCTCCACTCTTTCCTATCTCTGTTTTACCACAAGCCTCTATTTCATCAGACTCTTCATTGTTGCCAAACCCATTAATACAAGGACAACCACAGAAGAGTTGAGTTTTCTCATTGACATTGTGATCTCCAAGTTTTCTCTTCCCGGTGCAACTACATCCATTGGAGTTATCTTTCTTCTTCCAGTAAATGTAAACAATCACTAAACCAATAAAAGTCACTCCAGCAGCATCAGCCACCGAAATTAGGATTATCAAACCGGGACTCAGACCCTTTTTTGAGTTGTTATCGGATTTCGGACCCGATTTCGGACTACCCGATACTGATTGATCGGAATTTCGGCAAGGTTTTTGGAGGGGAAACCCGCAAAGGTTAAGATTATTGAGAAATGCAGTCGGACCTTGATTTGCAAACGAACCCGTTTGAGGAATTTCGCCGCTGAAATTGTTGTTTCGGAGATCGAAGCTTACTGTTACCGGCAAATCGCCTAATGTTTCGGGAAGCTTCCCCGATAAATGGTTGTAAGAGAGGTTGAGCGTACCGGAAAGAGATTTGAGTTTTCCGATATCTTCTGGAATTGGGCCGGTGAATTCATTGTCGGATAGGTCAAGTTGGACTAAGTTCTCCATCTCGGACCAAATTCCTGCCGGAATTTCTCCTAATAGTTTGTTCCGAGCTAAAATCAACCTCTGCATCTGCTTACAACTTTTGAGCTCTTTCGGAATCGAACCCGACAACGAATTGCTCGAGAGATCAACGTTTTGAATTCTCGGGAGATTACAAATCGAAGGAGGTATAGAACCAGAGAGATTATTTCCATAAAGAAAAACGCTATGCAACGACGTCGCATTGAAGAGCTGACTCGGAATTGACCCATGAAAGTCATTATTGTGAAAATTCACTCGCCGTAAATAAAGAAGAGTCCCAAGCTCTGAGGGAATATACCCACGAAGATTCTTGCCGGAAAGAGTGATTCCGACGACTCGTGGGTTGTCGGAGCTTCCTGAAATGTTCATACAGGAAATGCCGGACCAATGACAAGGAGTTGGGTCATTCTCATTCCAGTCGGAGAAAACTGTGCCGGAAGATGATTGATCAACCGCTGATTTAAGAGAAAGAAGAGCGAGTCCATCTTGTGTGAGTGAGAGAGCAAATTGTGTGATGCGAAATTGGAAGAAGAAAAAGAAGAAGACGAAGATGGTTACAGTTGTAGAAAAACTGCTCTTCTTCTTCTTCATGAGTTTTTAGTGAGTTAAGTAAGTCTAAATTGACTGGTGTTTTGTTTTCTTTAAGTTGTGTGTTTTGGGTTTTTGTTTCGAAGATAATCACAATAAGTTATGTGGTTGACGAAAGGAGTAGTTGGGGACTTAGTTGGAGTAGTATTTATGAGAAAAAGACTTGTGAAGAAAGAGTGATTGATTGGTAGGACCTATTATACAGCCACAAAGATGTAGGAAGTGGTTAACGGAATGGAAGAAGTAGAAGAAAAGCAAAGCAACGAAATGGAGGGTTTTATAATTTCATGTGTGGTATGCTCTTTTTTCCACCAAATTTTGGTTTGCACTTGATCTCTTCTATTATTGTTTTCTTCATCATGATGGTACTATCTTATTGTATTCTTATGTGTTTTTTTTCTTTTTTTTATTTATTCATAAAATTGTGTTTTATTTCTCTAATTCCTTATAAATTGTTATAGAATTTTTAAAAATGATATTTTATCTATACTTAATTAAGCACATCGAAAGCATTCAAGTCCTTACCCTATATTGTAGTTTAACGGTTTTTAATGAGTTAATTGATTATGTTTTCCTTTAAAAAAATATTATGTTATGTGAAATAGTAATTCTATATATATTATTAAAATTTGTTGCATTTATTGCTTCTACTTTTTTATTTTTATAAGAATCAACGTGCTTTGCTCAAGAATAGCAATATATATATATATATATATATATATATATATATATATATATATATATATGAGTTGTTGAAATGAGGAATAATGTAACTTAAAAGAGGAGATTTTTGATAACTTATTGTTACTTGTAGATCCGTGCAACTTAGCATTGTTCTGTGTTAAATAACAATTTTTCATATAAGTAGTTTTGGAGGGAAATTTCATTACCTAAGAGTGGCATCTTCTTATTTGTTTCAAGTCATTTTTTACTAGTTAAAATATATACAATTAGACTACAATGTTAATATATAGGTTTAAAATTAAACATAAAATATATCTAGATTATATTTCCTTTATAAGAATAATATCTAATAAATAAAATTTGATGTTATCGTACATTAAAAGATTTAAATATATCTTTTAAAAATTTATTTGTATTAATTGAACCTCTATAAGTAACCTTATATTACAATTATAAGGTATGTTTTCCATAATCTTTTATATTATTTTAGTTAGTTATTTTTAGATAACTAACTTAGACATCAAAATAGATTTGACACCTTCCAGTATCATTTGTTTTAATTGTTTATTCATTTATCTTAGAGTTAAGTTGGCAGACTTGTGATGAACGTAGTAAACTTGAAAATCAACTTTAATGTTTGGCATCATCTATGGGAAGAAAATTTAGTGTTATGGTCAATATAAGTTGACAAACAACCCAAGAACATTCATAGTGTTCTTTGTTATGTTTATCATTTTGATCACCTTTTTTTTCTCCTAAAGATTATGCTTGATCTGTTAAGCCTTTACAATTAGTTTACAACAAAGTTTTGAAGAGTACCATATTCTTCCATATGAGCTGGATCAAGTTTACTCCTAAGACAATAAGCCTTCGCCTTCCAAGAAAGTCAAAAACCCAAGAAACTCACCATGGAAGAGAGGTAGGGATGCTTAGAGAGCATATTGGAGTAGTTAATGTAGCTCTAAATACGACCTTAAAAGCAGACAAGTGTGTCTACTAATGTTTCTCACATTCCAAGACAAATTGAGCATCAAGTTAGAGGGACTAGCATCAAACTCCCAAAAATAACTATAACTCTATCTGTAGCAAAGTCCTAGTCCATAACTGGTTGGGACCTAGGGTTCTGGAACTCCCAGCACACAAAGGGGTGTTAATGGTATCAACTAGGTACCAACACAACCAAAAATCACCGTCTAAAATGGCGAGAACAACTTGGACTAGGAGTGTTCACATATTGGGTGCCAAGACTTGAGGGAACACCTCTAGACAAGACATCATGATCACTTCGACCAGGATAGAATTGTTAAAGATGTTACAAATTCAGGTCTAACCATCAGCAACCACTAGCAATAAGTAACCATTAGTTGAACACCCTTCCCATGGAGGATATAGAGTACCGAATCCAAAAAATGGAGTTAAAACTCAATAAAGAGAAGCACTACCTAAACTACATAGATTCCACCAAGGATCATTTTCATCTTGGAGGTGATGTTACTCCTTTAGGGTAGAATTGTTGCCATCTACAACAAATATGTGGATCCCCTTGATCACTTGGAGCTTTTCGAAGACCATGTGAACTTACATACCCAAATGATATTATTAGCTATCAAGCTTTCCCAATAACTTTGGTAGGAAAGGCCTAGATTTAGTCCAGGAATTTGAAACTAAGAACTATTGAAAATTTCTCAGAATTTGCTAAATAGTTCCTTACTCATTTCTCAACCAAAATGAGACTACCCAAAACCTCTACATAGTTGATGTGATTGGCTTAGAAAGATAACAAATATCTCAAGCACTTATTTGACCACTTCAACAATGAAAAGATTGAGGTCAAGGATTTCTTAGACTCACTAGGGATCAATGTCTTCTTACATGCCATTCATATAGGGCTTCTATGGAAAAAGTTAGCAAAAAACTCCATATGTTGACATACATAAAGATGACCAAAACTATGGAAGCAATATTAACTATAAAGGATATGGCCAACCATCATAGGAACAGGGAAAAAATAACTCCTAAAAGCACAAGGGTAAGGACGAACATAGGCTTAAGGGAGTCAAGAAGTCCATATTAGAGTCAAAAAGTTATAAGTAGCCTAGAAGAATCGAGAGCTCCCGTCTTAGGAGAAGTTTAAGAAGTTTTGTTCCTTTTAACACTACTTAGGAACAACTACCATTGTAGGTCCAAAGCTCAGGGCTCTTCAAGGGATTTAAGAAATTAAAGGGTCCTACGATTAGCTGAGATCAAAACAAGTTTTGTAAGTATCATTACAACTTCTAGCATAACACTGGAATTATTGGGCATTAAGTGACGAAATTGAATGTTGGATTCATATTGGAATGTTTAATGATGTACTATAAAATGGACCTTTGACTTCAACAAAACCCAGGAACCATACATAAGAAGCTCAACCGTCTACAGTTAGGTAGCATTTGGTTCACTAAATAAAATCGGAATGTGAATGGAATGAAATGAAAAGTAAAAAATTTTGTTTGGTTTGACCACTGGAATCAAATAAGGAATCATAATTACAGTGTTTGGTTTATAGTTAGAATGGAATGAAAAACACTATATATTACTTAAATACCCATATATTCATTAAAATTTAAATAATATCATTTAATTATTATTTTTTTGTCAGACAAAATACATTATTAAAATCATTATTTTTCTAAATAAGATTTATGGTTTTGAGGTTTGGGAATTAGAATTTAGGGATTTGGGGTTTAGAGCTTAGGGTTTAAGGTTTAGGGTTTAGGGTTATATTTGTAGGTTAAAGTTTAGGGTTAAAATTATTATTTTTTAAATAGGGTTTTAGGATTTTGGGTATAGGGTTTAGAGTTATATTTATGGGTTAAAGTTTAGGGTTAAAATTATTATTTTGCTAAATAGGGTTTAGGGTTTTGGGATTTAGGATTTAGGGTTATATTTGTGGGTTAAGGTTTAGTGTTAAAATTATTATTTTTCTAAATAGGGTTTTGGGTTTTGGGATTTGAGGTTTTGGGTTTTGCGTTTTGGGATTTGAGGTTTAGGGTTTTGGGTTATATTTATGGGTTAAGGTTTAGGGTTATATTTATGGGTTAAGGTTTAGAGTTAAAATTATTATTTTTCTAAATATGGTTTAGGGTTTAGGGATTTAGGATTTAGGGATTTAGGGTTTAGGGCTTAGTGTTTAATGTTATATTTGGGGTTAGGATAAAATTGAAAAAAAAAAACAACTGAGATGGGAATGGAATGATGATTCTTTAAAGGGGAGAAGGAATTTTGATTTCTTCTCTATTAGGAATTGATTCTATTCCATTTCCACTTTTCAACCCAACCAAACATAAAATTGGAAGGAATCAATTCTGATTCTATTCCACTCTAGCCAACCAAATATGCACTTAATGAAATGATCTTTGGAGGGCCTATTAGTAGAGATTTAAATTGCGCTAAGAAAGAACATGTCATGGTAATCCTTGTAGAACAAGAAGTTCTTAGCATTGTGTATAGCTAGGGAAAAGGCAAGTAATACATAATTATGGAAAAAGATTTGGTCTTTATCAAAAGGGAAGCCAAAAAATTAATGCATATTTATTATGATGCATTAGTTGTCGATCTTCAAATCGTTAACACCAAGATGCACATGATCTTGGTAGATATGGGATGTTCTGTGAATGTCTTATTCCTTGATTCTTGGAAACAAATGAATCTCTAACATCCCCTCTGGCTTGTGATGACACCATTATTCTGGCTTTTTATAAAACTTTTGACACTAGAAGGAAGTCTAGAAATCATGGTAAGTATTGGAGAATGGCAAGATGTTAGGACATTAATGATCAATTTCATATTAGCCGATTTCCCTTTAGTCTATAGTTGCATCTTAGGATGACCCATCCTTCATGCCGTTAAGGAAGTACCATCAAATTATCACTTGGAATTGAAATTCCCAACAAAAGCTAGAATTGGAACAATCTTCGGAGAAAAAAAAGGTAGCTTGACAATACTACAATGTAGGAATTAACAAGCATAGAGAATGTAGTCTTGGTGAAACTTAGGAGCAAGCAGTAGTGATACAAATTTACTTAGTTTTTTCTTTGTAATTTATATTTTTAAGAAATTGTTAAGTGAGGTCCTAATAACCATGCCAGTACTAGCACCTAGACTCATTGAAAGAGTTCAAAGAAAAAAGAAAAAAGAAGTATTCAGATTCAAACTATGCTTTATGATCCTGAGATTTAACTTGCTAGCAAAATGTTACAACACTTTCTTGAGTACCTAGAAACCCTATTATAAATAAAATCAATAAGAGTTTCTTTAACAATTAAACTTTGAACCTTAGCATGTTTCATATGCATGCTTATAAGTGAATATGTTCTTCCATCTAACTCTAGCAACAAATCTATTTTTTCAACTTAGGTGGAGAATGCCAAAAGAGTTGGGAGAGAGTATGCTCTTCTAAATAGATCTCGACAATATTGTGAAGAAAAAGTTAAGATCCAAACACATCACCATTATAACTAACATGTATAAATTTAAGACTACCTTCAGTAGAAAAGGGAGAATACAAAATCCTTTGTGCCCAACAACTTAAAACTAGAACTTGAAACAAGAGGTGATCACCCCTTAGAGTCTTGCACAAGAGTGGAAAGCATTCCTTCCTCAAAACCAGGTAGCCATTTGCCTATGGGTACTTTATGTTTGGCATCAGTCAAGCCTTACATAGATGAGGGAAGGACACCATCTCCAAAACCATACAATAGTGTTTGTCAAAAAAGACTTAAGGCACATTACATCATAAACCATCTTGCCAGGGAAGGGTAGGGCTACCATCCTAGAATCTAGCATGGACTAAGTTATAGTAGGAACTAGGCATGACTCACCCTAGAAATCTCACTATGAATGTGTAGAAATACCTACCTAGAACTAAATGACAACAATGAAGTCTCACTCAGGAAGTGTAGGATTGTCAACCTAGAACCCAATGATGATAATGAAGACTTTCATAGAAAGAGTAAGGTTTTCTATTGGGAACCTAATGATGATAGGAATATTTCTAGGGAAGTGCAGGATTGTGCACCTAGGCCCTAGTAATGCCAATAATCTTACTAGGTAGTGTACAACTACCTACCTTAACCCAACAATGAGAATGTACCAATGGATTAAGGCATGTTTCAACACTAAGTCTTATATGGAAAACAATGCAAGTGATAACTTTCTTTGGCACCCACAACAACGTTAGTCTAAGATCAAGACATTGATATTTTGGGAAGTATGCCACAGAGAGAAATAAGGTACTACCTATTTCATGCTCGATAGCTTATCCTCAAATACTTTGGGAAGTATGTTGCAGAGAGAAGCAAGGTAATGCCTACTTCGTGCCTAGAAACTTACACCCAAATACTTTGGGAAATATCTTAAGGAAATAATTAAGGTATTGATTCCTTTATGTATGGCTACTTACCCTAGATTCTCAAAATCCATGTTAGACCAATTAGGTCATGCAACATCATCAAAATTTTAGAACTTATGGCTCGCATAACTCCCAAAAATAAAGTCAAAGATCACACTTATTGAAAGCTTTGGTCTAAACTACATTTTTTTTGCTTGCCATACTCAAGAAGTGTGCCAAGAAAAAGGGATGGGAGGCTAGGGGGCTTTATGGAGTATAATCTCAAGATTCGACCATTAAACACTTTGGAAACTTCTAGGAAAAATCAAGAAAAATAAAATATCAAAACTTAAGAACAATTAATGCACAAAAAACACCATTCAATACTTAGACATTTTGTTTTCATATCTTTGACAGAAAATAGAAATAAGAAAGAAACAAGTATCATGAAATCAAAGTAACGAATGTTAGAGTCTAAATCTTGGGTCACCGTGGGCACACGTCATCATGTCGACATAATAAGGACCACTAACTATCAAATCCATGGGCCACAATCAACAAAAACTCATTTGTCTATGCCATAATAAACCAACCTCTGGCCCTTAGATCGACTAACTATCCAAGCACTATCATCGGCTAGTCGGTTCACCAATTTGTCACTAGTCAACCAACTATACAGTCTTTAGTACTCCTACCTTAGTCCATCCATCCTTGGTGTCATCATGTTATGCCTTTGCTTAGTTCCACTTGTGCTATCATTTATTCCACCGAGTGTTTCCCATAGTATTTTTAGGTCTACACCACGATATGACACCGCGAGCACTCTATGCCATTGGGATTTCTTCAATTCTTGGTCATTACCTTAATCTCTAAAATTAATTACAAAATTTATTTAGTGTTTCACCAACTCACCAACTTGGCTCCAAACCTCATCAAAATTCTACTTCAAGTTTGCATAATAATTACAAAGTTTTTCTCAACATTAAATGTTATCAAATAAATAAATGCCAAGTGCAGTACATAAAACAAATTAAGAATGTTGAACTAAATAAAGTCATTTTGGAGCACAAAGTACTAAGAGAGTACTGACGAAAATGTGAAGTCTTATTTATTAATAAATGAATAAAGTGTTTTTGGAGCTACAAGCTAAATATCAAGTGAATACACATTAATGTAGGGATAAAAACTACAATACAAGTCTAAAGGAAAAACAAAAAATGCCTATGGCCAATGAAGCTCCCTCTCAATACTATAACCCAAGATCATCACAGTAATGGGGTTCGCATCTTGAGTCTTGCAAGTCAACTAGGGGTAAGGCTCCATTACATTCTTAACTTTTATGGTAACTTGGAGACGACTTCAACCGTGATCTCTATCCTCAAAATTTGAGTCATCATTATATGCATCATACTCAGTTGCAACCTCTAAAAAGTTTAGAAGATGATAGAGATGGGAACAAGCCTAGGATACACTTTCTTGATGCTCATCTTGATAGACTCAAATATATAGAACCAAGCCACACCAATATCAACTCTAAAGTCTTTTGAGTTAAGATATTTGTTCATAGCATTTTTAGTAGCCACTTCAAGCTAGAACACCAACCTTTGATTCTCAGCTCCCAAACTCTCATACTGAGATTGCTCATGAGACTAGCTTTCTTACAACTATTTTTTTTGGCTTTCAATACCAACAATCATATATGATTAAAAGATTTTGCAGATTTTTTGGGCATAATAACATAAGTAATTATTCTCAAAGAATTATATAAAGTATGAATAATAACACATATTATTACTTGTTATAGTCAATTTATGCTTTTACCATGTTCACTACAAATATATCAATTTTAACTTTGAGATAGATGAAAAAACAACCATAATGAATGACATGAGAAGAAGTCAAATCAATTTTGATACCTAAGTCATTTATTTGAAAAAGTTTTAACTTAAATACTAAAAATAATTAAAGAATATGTACCTTATAATTGTATTGTAAAGTTATTTATAGATGCTAAATTAATATAGATAAGTTCCTAGGAGATATATTCAAATCACTTAATATCTAAAAATATCTATTTTATTTATTAGATATTAATCTTATAGAGTTAATACACTATAGATATACTTTATGTTCAAATAGAAACCTACCAGCTAACTTTTGCAGTAAGATCATGTACTGACTGTATCTTTTTTAACTAGTTAAAGATGACATAGACTAATTAAAGGGCATTATACGTACCTAGAGAAATTCCCTCCTTTCCAGTGTCAACCCATTAAGCCTCTAAGACCATCTTTGGTAGGCTAGGTAATCTAACTACTTCACATAGGTATGATAGTGCAGTTGCATCGTGGTAGGGACGTATTTGCTGTTTAGGAAAATGATATTCTTGATCTCTTTACAACACTACAATCTTGATGTTTCAAGCATTCTAACAACTATTTTTGCTTGTCAAAAGAGTATCGTTTGAAAAGTTATGAGCATTAAAAGGAATTTACCTTTACCTAAGATATTTATCTAACTTAAATTATCTTATTTGATTTGAACCCTTGGATCATGGGTTAGATGAATGGTTAAGATTGATTTGAACCCATAAATATAACCCTACATCTTAACCCACAAAGAAATTTGATAGAAAAATTAACTTCAACATTTGACAAAGCAATGTGAAGAATGCACTAGTGCAACAAGGTTTTCTTAAAGAATTAAAGGGAACAAAGTTAGAAGACATGAATGAGGATGATTGTGAAGAAATGAAAGTAAAGACAATAAGCATTATTTGATCGAGTTTGGTTTCTGAAGTAATATATAGTGTGTTGAATGAGAATTTTCAATCGAAGTTGTGAGAAAAATTAGAAAAAATTGTAAATGTCAAAGTCTATTATATAGGCTATACTTGAAAAAATAGTTATATGCCCAAAGGATGGAAGAATGTGATGATATTATAATCCACATGAATAAGTTCAATATATGTATTTCTAAACTTCTGAGTGTTGAGGAAAAGATAAATGATGAAGACCAAGCGATGATGTTGTTGTGCTCATTACCAAAATCATATGATAGACTGATGACAACATTACTCATTGGAAAGACTATGTCGACCATGGATGAGGTGTCAATACCACTTTTGAAAACTAATAATGTGATCCAATTGATAGTTCTTATACGTGGAGATGTTCTTGCTACTTAAAAAGATTCAAGAGCAAGTTTATCAAGTAAAGGAAAAGGTAGGCCAAGAAGAAGAGATCGTAGTAGAGATGGAAAATGTTTCATGCTTCGTTCAAGAGACAACATTAAAAAGGGCACATCAAAAGCTTTTGTAAAGATAGACTAAAAGATATAAGAAGTCTTGACAAAAAGAGAAGGAAAGAAAAAAAAGAGGTAAATGTCATTGAAACTTATGATTTAGATTTTAATGTCATATGTGTGACTATTGGTAAAAGCTCTTTGAATGATTGGATTTTGGATTCTACATGTTGTTTTCATATGTGTGTGTTTGAATCACGCCTAGCTCAGTAGAGGGCATAAGACATCTCGGGATATCCACGTTGCTCAAGTTAGTTCCTGACTAGATAGGGTGGCCCTTTCTTGACACCTGCTTGTTTCGCTCTCCCCAACTCTTGAACCCAGGACCTAGCTCTTAAGTAGATCTTGGGAAAAAAGTTGGTACCATCTGGATGATGATACCAACTTCTAAGAATCTGTGGCTATAGGGGTAGGTCACAGGTTCGAAGTTGCGGAGGTGCTAAAGAAATGTGTGTTTGGTATCGGTGGTAGAATAACAACTTGCCAAGAGCCCACACGTAGATATCTTTAGCAAAAAGGGCACCTTTTAATGTTTGTACCACACCTAACTTAATGGAAGGCATAAGGCATCTCATGATATCTACGTGGGCTTAGGAGTAAGGCGTTATTGCTCAAGTTAGTTCCTAACTAGATAGGGCGGCTCCTTCCTGACACGTGTTTGTTTCATTTTCCCCAACTTTCAAACCCAGGACCTAGCCCTTAAGTAGACCTTGGGAAGCAAGATAGTGCCATCTAGACTAGTAGTCCAGATGGTACCAACTTCTATGAATCTGTGGCTAAAAGGGCCAGGTTATAAGTTTAAGGCTGGGGAGGCACTAAAGAAATCCTTTCCTAATTCGCCCACTCATCCACTTGTATATCCTGTGAGAATACTTGTGATAGTGTATGGTGGTGAAGGGCCTAAGGGAGATATCTTTAGTAAAGAGGGCATCTTTTGATATTTGTACCACGCCTAACTCAACAGAGGCACAAGACATCTTGGGATATCCATATGGGGCCCCAGGTGGCACCAACTTACTTCCAAAGGTCTACTTAAGGGCTAGGTCTTGAGTTCAAGAGATGGGGAGAGAGAAACAAACATGTATCAGGAATGGACCGTCTTGTCTAGTCAGGAACTAGCTTGAGCAACAACGCCCTACCTTTGGACCCCATGTGGATATCCCGAGATGCCTTGTGTCTTCTACTAAGCTAGGCATAGTACAAATAGTGTGCAAACAAAACATTGTTGGATAATAATAAGCTTTGTACTTATGGTGATGTTGTGATGGAAAATAGATCAAAGAGCAAGGTCATTGGAAAAGGTATTGTCAAGATGAAGATGTATGATGGAGCTATCTGAATAGTGGGTGATGTAAGATTTGCTCTAGGTTTGAAAAAGAATTTAATTTCATTAAGCAGGTTGAATTCTCTTGGCTATTATTTTTCTACAACGAACGAGTCTATAGAGATAAGTAAAGGCACTTTGGTCACAATGAAAGAGAAGGAAGAAGGAAAGTTTATAAAAATTGATTGATAATCATGTCCAAGGTGCATCTAATGTGAATATTGGTTCAAAGATAAATTTAAAATCTTGTATTAATGATAATGATGTGGGGTAAGAGAAATATATCAAGTTTAACGAAAAAGTTATCATTTTTTGTGATAAAATTATAAATAATAGGTATTAGGTTGAGCAAATTAGAATAAGATTATTTTCTATTAAAAATGAAGTGATGGTATAACATACATGTAAATAAGATGTAATGATAATGTGTATGAACATATAATAACGTGGTATTTAATATAGGTGTTTTTTTTTTTTGGTTAAAAGTAGAGATTGTTGGTAATAGTGATAAAAAATAAAAATAAATAAACGTTTTACGTTTGGGGTGGTGAGATGCAAAAAGACTAGTCTATTGCTTTAATTGATTTTTGTTGTGAGCTTTGGTAATAAACGGTGAGAAGCCAAAAGGCGGGTGATATATATATATATATATATACCATTCTGCAAGCTAGGAAGGAGATATAGATATACGCATACACAACAAAATTAAAATAAAATTAAGAGTTGTGTAGTGTGTATTTACTGCAAATATTAAAACAGAAAAAATAAATTAATGTATTTGAATTTTTCTATTTATTATATTTTGTGTGGGGTGATGTTATACATATTAATAATTTAAATTTGAATATTATTTTGGGTATTAATATTATTTTTAAGATACAAAGTATATTGGGTATTAGATTAAAAATTTTGTATCAAAAAATAATATTATGAATTAATTTCTAACTTTTAGCTTAAAATATGCTAATTTTTCAAATTACTTAAATTTTTTTATGTTAATGTTATCTTATCTATTTTTCATTAATTTGATTTTATAATTATTTATACTGTACCCAATATATATATATATTTAAATTATTTAATAATCTGCACATGGGAAGGAAACACAACTACAAGCTATACCACAAATAGTGCATTTGCAAATGGGGCTAAATTTCAATGAGATGCGTCTTTGTCACATATTGTTTTTGGGTTGGGGGATGATTACTTAGAATTGAGTCGAATTTAATCGGAAGGAAAAGCAAATAAATTAAATATAATAATATTTTTAAAATTTATAATTAAAAATAATATTTTATAATATTAAACGAGGTTAGTTTAGTTAGAGTTTAATACTAAAAATATTTAATTAATTAGACTAATATAAAATTGAGATCAATTTAATCGAAGGATAAGGAAAAAAAGAGGATAAATTAAATAAAATAATATTTTATAATATTAACAATATTCGTTAGATTAAATTTCAATATTACAAATATTTAATTGATTAGAGTTTAATTTTATAAGTATTTAATTGAATAATTTTTTATATGAAATGAAATTTTTAGATTTAGGATTAATATTTTAATAAAAATATATAAGATAAATATAATAAATATCATTTTATCCTAATGAATTTTAATTGAGTTATAAATAATGTTTTTGAAGTAGAGGCATTTTTTTTTTATAATTGGGGTCAAATTACAAGGAGAGGATTATGAAAAAGGATATCAAGTGTAATGGTCTAGTTTGATACTGTACATTATATTTCTTTATTGTTTTGTTTGTTTTAATACACCAACATTGTCATTTATGGCAATAATGAAACAAAAACCTTCAAAAATAGAAAAAATTAATGCTATAAAATATTAGGTTTTGTGTAGTTCATTGATATACTCACTTGTTAGTTTTGCACGAAACATGTAAAGCCATCTTTGAAGAAATAATATTAATAATAAAGAAAAGAAATTTGGTGGTTTGAAGATTACTTTATTATTAAGCAGTTGAAATGAAAGAAGGAATATGAGTTGTAGCTCATTCCTTCGATATCATCTCAGAGAATAACAAGAGTTCTAATTTTAGTTTTATTTTTTTAAAATTATTTCTTCCTTATTTTTGAGAGAGTTTATAACTCCTTTTAACATAAAAAATTTTTATATATAATTTTTTTTTCAAATATTTCTCATTTAAACTTTAATTATAAGTTTATGCTTTATCTTAATTTTTTAACATTATATCAGAATTAATAGGTTGTAAAGTTTTGTTCATACTTATTATTTACATACGTGATATGATTTCACATTAAATAATATAAGCCAATTTTGTGAAAAAGAGGCCATAAATATGATTATAATAAAGTTTAATATTATAAAATTCAATGGGAGTAATTTCTCTTTGTAAAAGATAAAGGTAAAAGCAATTTTGAAAAAAAAAATTGCTTGGCAAGAATTAGTGATAGGCCAAAAGAAATTTCTAATGATAAGTAAGAAGATATGGATGAAAATGTTATTGTTAATTTACATTAGCAGATGGAATATTGTCAAGGATGATAGAAAAGAAGACGACAAAGGAAATATGGGATACCTTGGCTAGCTTTTACAAGGCCAAGTTGCTATACAACAATATCTTCTAAAAAGAAGGATCTATACTCTTTGAATGTCTGAATCCACATCGATAATCAATCACATCAACACCCTCAATACATTGTTTTCTCAACTTACAATGATGAGTTATACCATTGAAGAAAATGAACGTGGTGAACTTATACTTTAAAATATACCTGACTCATGTGATCACTTGATCATAAATTTAGCCAATGATACGAAGTTGAATCTAATCTTTAATAATATTGCATTTGTTGTTCTTGAAGAAAAAACCAGACGTAAAAATAAGGAAGATAGATTAACATCTTCACAAAAAGCTGAGGATTTATCCATTTCAAGAGAAAGGTCAATGAAACATGGCACTAGTGAGAGTCAAAAACAGGCTAGATTAAAGTCAAGAAGTAAGAATAATATCAAAGTGTTATAATTGTGGCAAAATTGGGCACATAAAGAAAGAGTGTTAGCATAATAAGAAGAATGTTGATAACAAAAGAAAAACTTCTGACTCTAAAAACTCTCAAAGTTGTGTAACAAGTACATCAGATGATGATGATGTTTTTTACTGTGAGGCAACTATAATTACTAAAGAGAGAAAGCTACTTGTTGATATCTGGCTATTAGATTCATTAGCAAGTTGAAACATGGCCTCTCGGAGAGAATGGTTCCATGATTATGAACCTATCTAAGAAGGATTTGTATTTTTTTTTGGAAATAATCATGCTTTAGAGATCACTAGAAATGGAAAAATCAAGCTAAAATTATATGATCTATGCAACATTAAAGAAGTATGACATGTCAAAGACATGAAGAAAAATATATTGTCTTTGGGACAATTAGATGAGTTGGTTTCCATATTGAAAATGGGATCATGAATTTTGTATCCATATTGAAAATGGGATCATGAATTTTGTAAATGAAGTGCTTTTTATTTTAAAGACAAAAAATGGCTGCAAACTTATATATGTTTTTGGGAGAGTCGACTTGAGAAGGAGATACATCAATTGTGTTAATTAGTTTTGTAGAAGAGTCTATCATAATATTGCATCACAAATTGGACCTTATGTTTGAACGAAGAGTGAAGATACTTAATGAACATGAATTATTCCTTGGAATCAAATTGGTAAACTTACCTTTTTGTGAACATTGTGTCACAAGTAAACAACAAAGATTAAAGTTTAGTAGATCTATTTCCAAAAGTAAAAGCATTCTACCCTTGATTTATTCTAATGTTTGGGAATCACCAATTTTATACCTAGAAAGAGAAAAATATTAGGTATCATTTATTGATGATTTCTTTAAGAGATGTTAGGTGTACCCAATTAAGAATAAGATGGATGTATTCCCAAGAATTAAAAGTTTTCAAAGCACGAATAGAACTTGATTTAGGAAAATGATAAAGTGTTTAAGGACTAATAATGAAAGAGAATATACTAGCAATGAATTTGATGCATTTTCCAAACAAGAGGGTATCAACAAACAATTCAGCGGGGCATACACTTCTCAACATAATAGAGTGGAAGATGGATGAATAGAATTCTAATAGAAAGAACAAGAGAAATGTTAAGACTACTTGTTATGTCATTAATCGGTCGCTATCTATCGTAATTGAGATGAAGACATAGATGGAAATATGGACTGGTAAGCCAACTAATTATTCTTCTTTATATATATTTGAATGTCTTGCATATGTGATGTATAATATCCAAGAAAGAATAAAGATGCATCCAAAATCTAGGAATTGCATTTTCTTGAGATATGTTGATGATACAAAGTGGTATCGCTTATAAGATCTCACTATCCACAAGATTATAATCAATAGAGATGTGATATTTGTAGATGATGAACTACAAAGAAAGGTTAATGATAACACTTTTAATAAGCCTATAGAAACTACCATAGTTCAAATGGAGAATAAGTCAAAACTAGAAGATTCTTCTGAAGTAGCAATAGAGCACGGGGAACAAGAGCCAATTAAGACTAAGGTTCCAATAATCTGACAACCAACTCATCAAAGAAGACCATCAACTTTGTACTCAAATTACGTTACAGAGGGCAATGTTGCATACTATCTTCTAACAGAGGATGAAGAGCCATCAATTTTCCATGAGGTTACAAGTAGCCCAAATGATTCTTCGTGGATGATAGCAATGCAATAAGAGATTAAAGCTCTCTATAATATTAAAACTTGAAAATTTTATTCCACTACCACAAAAAAGAAAATCCATCAAGAATAAATGGGTCTATAAGATTAAAAGAGATGGTAATGATCAAGTGGAGTGGTATCATGCAATATTGGTGGTAAAGGGATATGCTTAGAAGGGAGGTATTGATTTCAATGAGATATTTTCTCATGTTGCTTAACTTACTACAATTTGAGTAGTTTTGGCTAAGTGTGCTACATTTGATTCATACATAAAGTAGTTAGATGTGAAAATTGTATTTCTTCATGGAAAACTTGAAGAAGAGATTTACATACTTTAATCAAAACGTTTTACTAAAAAAGGAAAAAAAGAACATGGTATGTAGGTTAAATAAATCTATGGTTTCAAACAAATTTAGTTTAGATCATTATACATACTGCAAGAGGTTTAAAGACAATAATGATTTCATAATTTTGTTGTTGTATGTTGGTGACGTGTTGATAACAGGTTCCAACATAGATAGAGTCAAATAATTAAAGACAAAATTGGTTAGGAAATTTGATATGAAAGATCTCAGACTAGCAAACAAGATTCTAGAGATGCAAATTCATCGAGATAGAAAAGATATGAAGATTTAGCTTTCTCAAAAGAATTATTTGAAAAAGATCTTTTGTCGCTTCAACTAGAAAATTTCTACCCCACTTCTTGTAAACTATAAATTATCCTCAATTATGTCCCTTAGTAATGAAATGGAGATGATGTAAATGTCTCGAGTATCATATGCATCAGCATTGGGAAGTTTAATGTTTGTCATGATATGTACAAGACTAAACATTGCACAAGTAGTGGAAATACTAAGTTGATACATGGAAAATCCTGATAAAAAGCATTAGGATACTGTCAAGAGGATCTTAAGATATGTGAAAGGGACCTCAGATGTTGCATTATGTTATGAGGGTCCAGAATTTATTGTCAAAGGATATGTTGACTTAGATTTTTCCAGTGACCTTGATAAGAGAAAGTCTATTATAAGCTATATGTATACACTTGCAGGAGAAGTTGTAAGTTGGGTTTCAAAACTACAATATGTTGTGGCATTATCTATAACAAAAACAGAATATATGGTAGCTATGCAAGCTTACAAGGAAATAATATGGATCAAAATGTTATTAGAAGACCTTGGGCACAATTAAGAGAATATTTCTCTTTATTATGATAGTCAAAGTGCCTTACATATTGCGAAGAATCCAACCTTTCATTCAAGAACAAAACACATAAGAATACAGTGTCATTTCGTTCGAGAAGTAATAAAGGAAGAAAGCATGGATATATAGAAAATTCACACCAAGAAAAACCTAACAGATGCCTTGATTAAACCAATCAATACTAACAAATTTATGTAATGTAGATTATCTATTGGTCTAGCAAAATTGTAAGCAACATGGAACAATAAAAAATTTAAATTCAAATTTATGTAGTGAAATGCATGAATCCATCTCTTAAGAAGAAATAATATTACTACCAAAAAAGAATTGATTGGTTTGAAGATTAACTAGGTAATTGAAATGAAAGGAGGAATATAAACTTTCTATAAATACATGCAACTTATTCCTTCATGTCATTTTAGAGAACAATTAAAGTTCTAGTCTTGGTTTTTTTTTCTTTAAATTGTTTTCTCCTCATTTTGAGAAAGAATTTGTAATTCCTTTTAACATAAAGAATTTTACTATATGATTTTTTTTAAAATATTTCTCATTTAATCTTTAATTGTAAGCTTTTGTTTTATCCCAGTTTACTAACACCATTTTTTCCTAATATTTAGTAAATTATCTTTTTATATAGTTCATTTTTTAAATCAAACAATATTTTTAATGTAATTTAAATATGTAATTTAAAAACAAGAATCTTATTACTAGACCAATAGCCGAATCACATCCTTTATATAGTCATTTTATTTTAAATCTTACAATAATACCAACAAAGTATTTTAAAAAAAATCAAAGCTATATGTTAAGAAAATTTTGTTGTACGGATGATGAGAGAGAGGCCAAAATGTAGCACAAAATCATGTGATTGTCTCTTTCTTCCACTTCTGTATTGCATATTGCAAAAATGAACAGAACTTCCCCCAAAAAAATAAATTAAGAACATCGATTTTCAAGACATGCTTGTAGCCATCAACCATTAAGGTCATGCAAATTCCTTTTTATGTAGTATAATTTGTGACATCTAACGGGTTCTCGGATAATAATATAACTATATTTATGCAATAAATTTTAAAATAGCATTCCATTCTAATCATTCACAATTTCAATCATAATTAAACCCATTAAATCTATAAATACTTTATTTTAAGAATTAATATTGTATCCTTCAATTAAAGCTGTCGTAGAAAGGTCATGATTAATTAATCATATTCAACATTTTCAAATTAAATCATTTCCAAGTTTACCTTATTAGTTATCTAGAGGTTAATTCCATATTAACTCCAAATTAAAATTTTAAACTTCCTCAAAATAACTGTTGCTTTATTTTCGTCCTATATACATTTTAACACTCTTATGTATGGTAAATTAATAAAATTTACGGTAATTACCTAAAATGGGTTATTTTACTATGTAGTTTAAATTGTGAAAATTTTGCAATAAAAATTTAGTAAAATTGAGAAGTAAATTTGGTGCTTGGGAAGAAAAAAAAACAATAAATTTATATAGTTGTATAAAAAATTTACATAAACATATAATCAAAATTTTACCATCATATGTGTAAAACATTTACATGAATATGTTAATGGAAGAAAATTTGAAAGAAAGAAAAAAACATGAACAATACAATAAAATATATATTCTAAAATTTTGATAACTCAAATTAGATATCATAAATATTTGTATCCTTCAAACATACCAATTATTTGAGTTTGCATTTTAAAACTCTGAGTATAATTTTTTCTTAATTTTTTTCCAACTTTGTTTTTTTAATTATTTTATTTTGGGTGATAGTAGGTACAAAATAATAATTCATAATCATAAAATATGTATTTTATTAATTACATTTTATTGTAATTATTGTTAAATATTAATTATGCTAATAGTGATTTGGATAAAAAAATACCGTTAGCTTGTTAAATTTATTATTATTATTATTATTATTATTATTATTTAAAAAGCGATCGAAAGGTAGACAATAATAGCTTCTCTTGCCCATGTATTTATTCGAAGAAGATGCAGTAATTGATGATAGAAACGATGCTAGCTGTTGGGGCAAACTTATAGTAAAGCAAAGGCAAAGCTCTTTCGGGGGAGGATTATGATATTCTGATTATTTATACATGTTTTAAAATTTTAAGTATTTATTTTAATTAAAATATATATAATGATTTAAAATTATTAATAAAAATAATATTTTAAATTTTAGATTGAAAATATGTGACTTAAATTTGATAAATAAAAATAAAAATAAGTAAAAGATTCAATTTCTTTGGAGATTAGAGCAATAATAACATGATTGTACACTATAAGTTATAGTATTGTAACAGATAATTATTAAATAAAATAATAAAATTTATCTTTTCAAAATCCCAGTGAATTACTGTAATATTTATAATAATATATATTACAATTTTTAATAAATAGAATTTTCTTATATTAGTACCTCTTAATTACACAAACTAACACCACTAATTTTAAACAGTAAAATATTTTGTACGATTGGTCCAAGTTAGTTCAAACTTGTATTTCACACTCTAATAATTGGTATTATTTCAATGCTTCAAGTAAAGAGTATAGGATTAACACATGATTGTTTTTATTGATAATGATGCTAACTAATTATTTTATGGTTTAGAGATTTATTTTATTTTATGGTTTAGAGATTTATTTTATTTTATTTTATGTTTGAGTGCCGAAATGTGCATTCTCATATTTTATGTCTTTTTCAATCATGAAACCATACTTAGAAGCTAACAAATAAGGTAAAAAAAATAGAATCAGATTGAGAAAGACTGTTTCTATTTCTAAATAAAATAACTGACATTGGTGTGTGGTTATTCTTTAGTCTTGTAATGTTTTGTGTTGTTAAAGTATTAAATTATTGAAATATAATTAAACATTAGTTTTTTACTTAAATCCAATAAATTTATTATTTTCTTGGGCCAAGATCGTATGCCATGAAGAGTTAAAGGATCCCTTTGGTGTTTTGTACGTTTTTCCACATTTTGCTATGCGTTGTCGTCGACGATTTATGATGCATGTGTCCTTCCACTCAGATACCATTTTTCTAAGAATACTGCTATTTATAATGATCATAGATATATAGATATAGAATAAGATTGTTATAATAAAAAATAATGATATTTTAATATTTAAATGATACTGAGTTGTATAATTATAACAAAAGATATTTTTATTTTTCTAATATCAAATTAAATTTTACTCCATCTTTCTCCCTCTCTCTCACTCTCTACCTTGACCTCTTGTTTAAAAAAAACCCAATAACCATTCTTTTATTTTCGTTTATCATTATTGGGAGAGATTCTTATTATATAACTCTCCTTAATAGATAATCATTTTCATTTAATTTCTTTAAATAAATACAGACTCTGTGTATTATTATACCTAGATTTTGATCTAATCATATTTTTTTTTCATCTAGATATATTTTAAGCCTATCTTGTTATATTTTGAATTTAAGTTTACATATTATATTTTTTTGTTAGATATTTATGCTATTCAAAATATATCAACATGATGGTCAGGTTGGATTTAAAAATTGTCTTTTATCAATAAAAAATCATAAATGATTAGAGAACTTAAAAAATTAAAGAAAAAATTTGAAAATAATTTGCTCCGATGCTATATATGATTTTTATTGACTATTATGATGATTTTGATGTATATTATTTTGTTAATTTAATTATTTTTGGATTTTTTATTGAGTGAAATTTAAATTTTCAAAAAATATAAAATCCATTTTTCTAGTCCTTTTTTTCATTTCTAAGTTTCTCTCTCACCTCTTATCTATCTATTCCTCCCAATCCATCTCCTACTTACAGTCGGTTT
Organism: Hippophae gyantsensis; assembly: GCA_030763125.1. Classification (NCBI taxonomy): domain Eukaryota; kingdom Viridiplantae; phylum Streptophyta; class Magnoliopsida; order Rosales; family Elaeagnaceae; genus Hippophae; species Hippophae gyantsensis. The sequence continues at coordinate 17,488,253 of CM061029.1, read as the reverse complement.
TGTTATTATACAAATAACAAAAGAAGGAACAATGTTATCAAAGTTATTACTTAGATTGAGTAGCAATTAAGTCGTTCTCTTTAAAACATTTTACGATTCTATCCAAATTATGCAAGTAGCTCTTAGCTCCATTATCCCCATGAAATAATACATAATTTGATTCTATCTCGAAAGTCTACTGCACTTTAAAAGACTAGAATATTATACCTCTAATAAAATTAGGTTGTTTGGAGCCAAAAAATAAAAAAATGAAACAAAAATGTAAGTAAAGAATTATATTTCTCTATACAGAGAAAATTATTAAAGAGAGCTATGTATAGAAAATTATTAGAGAGAGTTGGTTTTTGTTGTGTTGAATTACTGAGATTATTGACTCTATTTATAGATGAAATATGAAGTTACTGAAGAGGAAAACGTAAGAAAAAGTAATGGTATAAAAGATATTGAGGGAAACGTGGGCACAGAAAGAGACTCATTACAACAAACTAAGTCTTCGTTGACTAGTTAAAAAAATTAATTTTTTAATAATAAAAAATGAAATAATATTTATTTAAAAATTAAAGTGCCACCTCATCTCACACATCCAAACTCGGCTCGAACGATCAGTTGGACAAATGGTGTTGGCGACACCCTCGCATGTGTGATAAATCAATAATTGTCTATCTTTTCACCCCTCCACAAAATTGGGGTATCTATTTGGGGCCCTAATGCAAGTCTTAATGTAATGCCTTATAAAAACTTGTAAAGATTTATAAAAAAGCAACATGGGACAAGTTGAGGGGTAAACTTATATGGACACTTTTTCTCTTTTTTCAAAATTCACACTTATTTTCAACAATCTCCCACTTGAATTTTTTAAAAATAGTTTTCATCATGTAACCAATCAAAATATAAGATTGTGCATAAACAGATAGTTTCTATCGACATGAACCTTTGTATAGTAAATATGCTTTAGAATATAGTAGAATAACTCGTAGTTTTGAACTCTATCTCTAACAACATCACACACAACCTTTCCAAGGTGTAGTTCAAAAAGCTTGTGTTTTACGACTATGCATGTATATCCTAGTATAGTGAATGCTTCTAGTAAATTTTACCCAAAATTTAGTTAGAAGTGACCACATTTTCACATTCATATAAGTGAGTGTATCAAGAATACTTATATAGTTATGTACTCCACTTCATATAGAGTATATAAATCATTAAGAGTTAATACTTAACTCAACCTTTTATCACTTCAGGATTTCATGCTTCTAATAATATGAAATACAACTTAAAATAACAAAATTCATCTCATATCACTTCATGACTTATTGTTACCAACTAAACTTATTTCTTTAGTTGTCTAGTCTATAAGTTAGGTTACCTTAATTAGTGATTCATCACTCTAAAAGCTTTAGTCATATTCCTTTTGACATTTTGAAAACATTCCTTCTAGCTAGTCCTTTCATTAAAAGACTAGTCAAGTTATTGATAAACAAAACCAAGTCCTCGACAACGACACCAAAAACTTAATGAAACAAGATTGATATCGAATTAGCAATACTCATTTTGCATATACTTTGGTTTTATATTTGTAAAACTCTTGGAAGTGTACGAATTATTTTATAGAAAATGACAAGTATACTCCCAAGGTCGATGTAAGGAAGGAATATATGTGGTTTTTAATTTATTATTCAAACTTTTAAAAATGAAATTAAATCCTAAACATCATGTCACGATATTTTGATTTTTTGTGTTTCCTAATTTAATAACATTAAAAAAATAAACATAGATATGAATTTAATAAACAACTACGTAAATTTTTATCATTCATAACAGTGGAGTATTTATAGATATAATAATTAAGTTAAGTATGTTTGCTCATATTATTTAGGTTATTAAAGATATAAATTGATATTTATTTATTCTCTCTTTTTTATATAAATATCACATTTGGTGAGGTTAGATATTCTTTGTTAATTAAAAAATCAATTAATACCTATGAGTGAGGTTGATAATTAATTTGGTTAATTAAATTAATTCTTTTTTTCTAAGATATTGAAAACAAACATTTAAATGCCATATTTGGTAGGGTTAGACATTTTAAACTTTATTCAAGGTGTCCAAATTAAACTTAAGAATTTAATTATCCGAGTACTAACTTTCAAGTTTTAAAATCATTACTGAAAAATATGTTATCAATACATTTTTGAATAATAGTTCTTATAAAAACTTTTGATATAGAGAATCATTCTAACTTCTAGGCGATTAGACTAACAAATAAAAGAGCATTACTCTAAATCAGATCAGATAATTAAATCTTAAAATCTAATTTTCATATTTAAGTTTGTAATAAAAAATAATATATTTCTCTATAACATCCTTAATATAAAATCTTAAATAAAAAAAAAATCAATTTATTTTATAAAAATGTTTTACCTATTTAATACTTCGCAAGCATAACAATGTTATTATTATATCATATTTATAAACAGCCATCCATATTAAATTTAATCACAGACAAATTAAATATAACATATAAGAATAAAACATAAAAATAAATGTAAAGAATTCATTTTAAAATTATACCTCAAAAGAATCCTTACAAAACTTTGATGCTAACTCTATTTCTGGAAAACCTCCAAACGAATTTCATTTCCGTTTATTGAATCAAAAACTATAAATCTACAAAAGCATAACTAGTTTTTCTCAAAAAGAGAAGAACTTTAAAACTAAGAATTAGAGAGATAGAGAGGAAAATGTGTGATTTTTGGGATTTAAGGGATGATTTTTACAATAGGGAGACGATCTTTTTATAGATGAGAAAAAGGTTAAAAAAAAGTGGGAAAACATCTCAAAAATTGATTTTAGATACGTTTGGACAAGCTGGCATGCGTGTGATGGGCAAGATTTATGAAAGCCTGGCGTTAGCACGCTTGGGAAAGGCGTGGGGGTGTACGGGCGCATGTAAGACTCTGTGAAGGTAGTGCTAGCTGCACGTGGCCATGCGTTGTGCGTGTGCTGGATGTATCCTCGCATGGGTGCGTGTGTTGGTTGTGTATAAGGCGGGTGTAGGACTTGTAATTTTTGATATTTTTGACCCATATTGTCCAATTTTTTCATTTTTTTCTCAACATAGTTGTGATTTATTTCCTCCAGTATTTTTCTTCGGGTCTTTAAATTATTTCTGAACAAAAATATTTAAAAAACAATAAAAATACTTGTGATTCCGAAATGACAAATATATATAAAAATATGATAAAATCATACAAATATAAATCTATTTAATCAATTAAAGTATATTAAATTTTTATAATTTTAGTGCTTTTTAAGAACTCATCACAACCCCTAACCAGCTTCTTGCTAGTCCCTTAGCAAGAGAAGTAGTAAAAACTAAAAATTAAATTATCCTAAATCACTTATATGGATTGATACAGTTGTATTTAGCATATGCAATAAGCTGTTAAACCCTTACATTTCTCTAGTATACGAGTTTAAGTCTCGTGAGGGTTTTCAGTAATGATACCCACAAACATTAACAAAAAATGAAAAAAATAAGAAGTTAACTAAAATATAAAATAAAGTAAAAGGACTAAAATAAAATAAAGAAATTAAATACAAAAATACCTCATGCTTATAATCTCTTTTAAATTTCATAATTAAAATATTAAGGATAAATTATTTCAACTTCCTAAACATTCACGATTTATTATAATAATTAGTTGAAAATTATTTTCATATTTCATATAAAAAATGTATCAATTTAATTTCAACCAAACTTGGTGTCAGGAATTCAAATTCGCTATGACTCTATTCCTCATAAGTCAATACTCTCAAAAACACGGAATCCTATGATTTCAAACACTCATACTAATTTATATGCTAAAAAGCTGATGTATAGAAATAAACTAATATGTTTGCATATGTATAAAGAAGAAAGCCTCAAAGTGTTATTTTAAAGTTGATCTCATGAAAGGAATCAAATATAAGGATTTATAAAATTCTATACATTACTTTCATGCATCAATCAAATTCATCAAATAAAAATATCAAATAATATGACTTTTAGAAAAAATGTAGGAAAATGCAATGACTTCTTAAAGACTTTCTATATTTTCTTTTGTATCAAATCATTTCTCACAATTGTTTAGGCTTTTTGGGTCATAGTATATAGATTATACTATTCATTTTCTTATCTTTTTTTCTATTTTTTTCTTTCTCTTACATTTTTTTTATAAGAGAATCTATTTTTTAAAGAGCATGTACAGATTGTACTTTTTTCTATATGGTAAGGTGAATGGTTAATATTTGAATTTTTTGTTTGTATTTGTTTAGGTAAATCTAGATATATCTCTTTTTTAATAAAGGTCATGCATGAATGAAGAAAGACATATACTATCAATTTCTACTTAAATCATTTAATCTAAACAAATAAAAAAATAAATATATAACACTTCATTAAGATGTAAAAATCCAAACATTCAATGCTAAGTTCTATAGAGATAATCTAATCATGCTGAAAAAATAAGAGAAGTGTTTAGAGTAGAAAAAATAATATTTATCATTCAGAATAAAAGATAGTGGGCTCAAAATATTTCTCACAATGGTAGTCTCCACCATTTGATTCTAAACACCGATTTTGGGTTTAATATAATTTCCACACCTTATCAAGAAATACTAGTCATAGCAAAAACTAATTGATTACCATATATTCCATGCTATATTTTCAAAAATTAATCTAACAGTCCAAAAGACTTAACTATTTACATAAATTTGATTTAAAGAAATGATAAATTTTTGTGAGAAATTTTTTAAAATTACTCCTAAAATTCTAAAAATTACTAAACCACATAAAGAAAATAAAATCAAACACAATAAAAATGAAAATGTGAACATTAAAATTTTTAAAATTTTTAAAATTTTTGAAATTAAGTATGTTAACTTTTCACCACCCTTAACCTAGAACTTACAAGTTAAAGATAAAGAGAAAAGAGAATAAAATTTATCTATTTTCTGAGAATGTGCAAGTAAGGATGAAGAAATATAGTTGCATCCATCATGTTCATCATTAAAATTCACATAGATAGATCGATGTGAACTTATAATATTTCAACAAGTATTTTTAGTTTTAACAATTATAAAATTATTCATTTGTAATTAAACTAAAATAAAAAAATTAAATATATAAATAAAAAATAATATTTCGTGAGAATGTGCAAGTAGTGATGGAGAAATACAGGTGCACCCATCATGTTCATCATTAAAGTTCATATAGACATATCGCTGTGAACTTATAATATTTCAACACATATTTTTAGTTTTAACAATTCTAAAACTATTCACATGAAATTAAACCAAAATAAACAAAAGAAAATAAATAAATAAATAAAAATTACCTAAAATGATGTGTTGTCTCACATCTAGCATTTAGTTTAACGTCTTAGCAAGATATAACTTAAGGAATTTCATTTTAAGTAAACTTAATGTCCCCACATCATTGAGTCAATCAAACCTACAGGTAGGAGAAGGTTGTCTACCTATACTTTTTAAGTCATATCCTATGAATTTTTAAAATATTATTTACTTAAAACTGAAGACATGATTGTGGGTTTTAGATAGCTCATTTTTATGTACAAGTTAAATAACTAAGACATTAAAACACATTTTTACCTAGATCTAACAAAGCAATTACCTCATTTTATCACATATTCTAATTAAAAACTTTAAAATTTTGGACTAATCTAACACTAAATATTAAAAAAATACTAAACAATAAAAATAAAATTAAGTAAAAGAAAAACAAAAAAGCAAATAATAAAAGAAAAATAAAAAATAAAATAAAAATAAAGTTAGTAAAATAAAGAAAAAAATAAAATAATTATATAGATTTTAATATATATATTATATATATATATATAATACAAACAACTTTTATACAAAATTTGATACATATTATTATACATACTTAAACTATATATATTTATAATAAACTCTATCTATCATATAATACAAACATATTTTTTTATAAATAAATATACATGATTAAATTATACATAATAAATATTTACAATACATTCTATCTAATATATAATATAAACATATTTTTATACAAATACATATACATGATTAAATTGTACACAATATAATACACTATATCTAATATATAATACAAACATATTTTTATACATGTTATATCATACAATATTTACAATAGTTAAATTAATATCTAAGTTAAATAACAGAATTAATATTAACTAAGATTACTCCAAAAAAAAAAATAGTGCGACAAAATCTCCTTAAAAATTATCATCCTAAAGAGAGTAATGTTCCTAGGAAAGGTTAGTGTCATAATGGCTTTCAAAAACCAATCTCATATACAGAATTACCTTATATCTTTACTTTTCATGTTATTATATTGTTAGTTTTTTTTATTTTTTTTAAATATTTTTAAAAATTAAAAAAAAATTAAAACATAAAAATTAAAAGTAAAAATGTTTTTATTTTTATATTTTTTAGAAAATAAAACAATTAAATAAATTGAAGTTTAATTTTTTTTTAAATTTTGTTTTTAAATTTTAAATTTTACTAATTTATTTAAAGTTTAATTTTTTTAAAAAAATTTAGACATCAATTTTAAATTTTAAATTCTGAATTTTTAGATTTACTATTCATAGAACAATATTTGAAATAATAACTCTTGATTTTTTTGATTTTTTTTAATTTTTAATTTTTTGATTTACAGTTTATTTAGATTTTTTAAAATTTTAAATTATTTTTGATTTAATACTTATTATTATATATTTTACATTTTAAAATTTTTGATTTACTATTTATTTAGATTTTTTTAATTCAATAGTTAAATTAAATTAATTTAAATTTAAGATTTATTATTATTTTATGAACAGTAAGTCACAAAGACTTATTCAAAAAATTTAGATTTTTATTTATTTATTTATTTTAAGCTAAAAAAATCATAATTATTTACAAAAGAGAAAGTTTTTAAAAATTTGATAAATAATTTAAAAACGTTATTCCTTCTCTAGTAACGATACCAAAAACTTGATGAACAAAACGAAGTCCTCTACAACGGTGCCAAAAACTTGATTAGACAAGACATGTATCGGATTAGCAATATTGATCTTGTAGATACTTTAGTTTTATATTTGTAAGACTCTCGCAAGTGCAAAAATTATTTTATATAAAATGACAAGTATACTCCAAGGTCGATGTAAGAAAGGAATATATATGGTTTTTAATTTATTATTTATACTTTTAAAAACGAAATTAAATCATAAACATCCTGTCATGATATTTTGATTTTTTGTGTTTTCTAATTTAATAACATAAAAAATAAACATAGATATGAATTTAATAAACAATTATGCAAATTTTTATCACTTATAATAGTGGAGTATTTATGGATATAATAATTAAGTTAATTATGTTTGCTCATATTATTTAGGTTATTAAATATATAAATTTATATTTATTTATTCTCTCTTTTTTATATAAATACCACGTTTGGTGAGGTTAGATATTATTTGTTAATTAAAAAAATCAATTAACATCAATGAGTAAGGTTGATAATTAATTTGATTAATTAAATTAATTCCTTTTTTCTAAGATATTGAAAGTGAATCATTTAAATGTTACCTTTGGTGGGATTAGATATTTTAAATTTTATTCAAGTTGTCCAAATTAATTCCTTTTTTCAAGTTTTAAAACAATTGTTGTAAATATGTTGTCAATACATTTTCGAATAATAGTTTTTATAGAAACTTTTGAAATAGAGCATCACTCTAACTACCGAGCAATTGGACCAACAAATAAAAGAGAACTACTCTAAATGAGACCAGATAATTAAACCTTAAAATCTAATTTTCATATTTAAGTTTGTAATGAAAAATAATATAGTTCTCTTTGACATCGTTAATATAAAATCTTGAATAAAAATAAAATCAATTTATTTTATTGAAATGTTTTACCTATTTAATATTTTGTAAGCATGAAAACGTTATTATTAGATTATATTTATAAATAACCAACCATGTTAAATTTAATCACATAAATATTGATTTTAGATGTGTTTAGATAGGTTGGCACGCATGTGGAGGGCGAGATTTATGGTAGATGGGCATTGGTTGGCGTGGGCATGTGCTGACATGTGCAGGGCTTAGCGTGGGCTGGTTATGCATAGGCGTGTGTTGGCTGTGCGTGAGGCACGCATGACTCAGCAATTTTGAAAATTTTCATCGTTTTGACCCATTTTGTCAAATTTTTTCATTTTTTTGACTTTTCCTCATTTTTCTCAACATATTTGTTATTTATTGCCTCCAGTATTTTTTTAAGTCTTTAAATTATTTTTGAATGAAAATACCTAAAAAACAAAAAAAATAACTGTGATTCTAAGAAGACAAATTTATATAAAAATATAATAAAATTATTCAAATATAAATCTATTTAATCAATTAAAGTACATTAAATCATGATAATTTTATTACTTTTTAAGCATTTATCAGCTATCATCAGTACATACATGATCCACTCTTATAGCTCTCATAGAGAGAAATTCTCTAACAGTATTGTGCTTACGACGTATTTATCATATCTTATGATTATAGTAACGATTCTGAATCTTTGCAATAGTTGCACGTACTATCATAGCGGATTACGACAGTTGGAATTGGTTATTCCTATAAAGGGATCTCGGCTAACAGACTTCTTAACCAACCTACTTCCTCATTAGTAGTAGCTAATGCTATCATCTCAAACTCTATTGTAGATTGAGCCAAAATAGTTTGTTTCTTAAATTTTCAAAAAATAGCTCCCCCAACTATGTTAAATATATCACCACTTGCTTTGGAGTCTTCTAAAAAGGTGTTCTAACCAACATCATTATATACTTCTAGGATAGTAGGAAACCTCTGACAATGTAATCCAAAATTTATAGTTCTTTTTAGGTACCTCATTACCCTTTCAATAGCATTCCAATGCTCTATATTAGGTCTACTTGTAAATCTATATTATAATCCTACAGCATAAATTATGTCAAGCCTAGTGCAATCAGTAGCACAACATAAGCTACCAATAAGGATCCTAAAGAACAATTAGTTTAGTTATTAACTCAGTAAATCTAGTTCCAGAAAACATTGACATATTTAGGATTAACATTCAGGAAGGACACTACATATAGAGTAAAAAATAATACTAGTTACTTTTTAGTTTTTACTTATTTTGAATTGAAAAAAGATGTTATATGTATCTCATTTTAATAAAATATGTTTAAATTATTGAGTTTTGTTGATATATTGAGTATTAAAAGCTTAAAATTTAAAATTCAGATAGAAAACAGTTCTATTTTATACATTAATTTGTTTATAACATCATAAAAATTACACCTAAAAATCTATTTGTCAAAAGTTGAGGTGGGGCACGTGCCTTCATTATTGGTATAAAGATCAGTCGCTACCAAAAAGTGCTTTAGTCATGATGTCAGTAATTTACTCTTGTGTAGGTGTATACTACACTTATACATGTCTTGTAATGACTTTCTCTCTTACAAAACGAAAGTTTATTTATGTGTTTTTCTCTTGCATGATAGATAGGATGTTTAGTTAACCATAGAAGCACTTACATTATCACAATAAAGCATTAATGCTTCTTTTAAATGAATTATCAACTTATTTAGAATTTTTTGAATCCAAATCAACTCTAAAACAATATGAGCAAGTGAACGAAATTTAACTGTTATACTGAATCTTAACATAACCTTTGTTTTTCAAAACTCTATGGAGCTAGCGATGAACCAAGAAATATACAATAGCCACCAGTAAACCTTTTATCATCATTGTATAATGCCCAATCTACATCATTATATGTAGCTATACCAAGATTATTAGGCTGACTAAGCATTATCCCATGATCATGGGTACCCTTCAAGTATCTAACAAACCTCTTAGTTGTAGTCCAATGAACATTAGTGGGGCTTTGGAGGAACTGGCACCATTTGTTAATAGAATAGCTTCTTTTAGGTCTTATAAGTGTATAATATTGTAGAACACTCACTATAATACGATATAAAGTTGCATTCTCCAAAGTAGTAACCTCAATTCCCATAAAAAAAAATTAATTCACCTAAATCATTTAGAGAGAACACAATATTAACCTTGATGATTATGTTAGAGACGAAGTCACTATAATTTCCAATCATTAGAATATCATCAATATAAATCAATACAAAGAGAAACACATCCTCTTTGTCATACAATATCATAAAAGCATCTAAATCAAAACTCTTGAATCCCCATTTAAACAAGCATCCATTTAACTTGAGAAACCAAGCTCAAAGAGCTTGTTTTAAACCATAAATTGCTTTCCTCAACTTCCATACGTACTTTGTAAAATCAAGATGAACAAATCTTTTAGGTTGTATCTTGTAAAATTCTTCTACAATATCCCCATTAAGATATTCACGACCACTTAATAGATCACCGGTAGCTGAAAAATGATCAACCAATTCTTTTTGCTACATTGATGTATTACTCAACATTCATAAGGAATTTTCTCAAGGTTTGAAGATGCCAACAAAGATCCATTAAACGTCCTTAAGAATCATCATCAAAAGCTTTAGCCAAAGCTTGCCAATAGTCCAATGTGGTTTTCTTGCATATAAAATACTTGTATTAAGTTGAAGTAATGGATGAATAGATCCAATTTTTGACTGCATTCTCTTTCCTAGCCTAGAGCAAGAACTCAATATTGTCTTCAAAATTTTCATACAATTTGATATTCCATATGCATCAGTCAAAATGATAAGTTTCTTAATAGTTTGTGATGGTGAAACAGAACTTTCCTTGATCAAAATTTGAAGGCCATAGACAATTATAACATGTTTTAGTTATTCTTTCCAAATCAAATATTTGGGATTATCAAGTTTAATTGAAAAATTAGGATTGATAAGATAGATAAAAAGAGATGAAATGGAAAATGATGAATTGGAGATAACGGAGATAAGAGAAGATGATGGTAATGAAGGAACAAGATTAGACTAATCAACTCCATCTAATCTGACTTGTGCTGGAATTGTGAAAGAATTTTGATTATCTATTGCTAATAAGTTTTGATACCATGATAACAAAACAGATCAAGGATAAACAAAAGCACAAAAAGCATGATGAAATGTAATAGTATATATTTGATATTGTTGGAAGTACAACTTATTTATAGAACCTACACATGCAGGGGCGATGCTTACTAGGAGATACTTAAGGTTGCAATCTCCTTTGCATTTTTCACAAAAAATTAGTTGAATGGACTGTCTTTTTTATTTTATGTGTTAGTAATAAGATTTTAATATATTTATAATTTAAATCATTTTTTTTATTATTTTATTCATTTTTTCAATTACTCATGTTCACATTTACGTAGATTATTAATTATATTTGAAATAATAAATAAAAATAAAACAAAAAATTGAACTCCAAATAAATTACATACATATATTTAAAAAAGAATTTTACATGAAACAAGATATATATTATCACATGATACAACTATTTATCGTAATTATTCATGTTTATAATAAAAAAAATGTAATAACTAATATCAAATCAATATGTTTGGATTGAGGTATATAATAAGTGATATATAGTATTTTATCAATTTTTTTAGTTTTTTTAAATACATATACTACATTTAGAAATATATGTCCAGTCATAATATTATTTAATATCTTATTTCAATAATCATTTTTAATTTATTTGAAATCTTCTATTAATACTTTTTAAAACTTTAATACTTAAATTATATTAATATTTTAGACTTTAATATATATATTTTTTCCTTTTTAGTTTTAAAGTAATATTAGTTAATTAATTTAATATATTTATACATCAACTCTATTCTGTTTTATTTTTTTATTTTAAACAATTTTCCTAAAGAGCAACAATGAAATGTCAACATGAAAGTTTTAAATTTTGCATTGTAATATGCTAAAAAAAAAGTTATATCTTTAACCCCCAAAAATAATTTTTCTAGCTCCACCCCTTTACAGACGACATTCAGTTAGAGATAGTGACATAGCATAACATTATTTGCACTAAAGCAACCACACACTATAGTCTAACACTCAGTAACCTACTTATGCTTGTGGAGTTGTGGTCATAGTAGAAAATGGAAAGGGAAGACGACTTTCCATATGATTGTTGGGTGCTGCTTGACTTTCCATTACAAGTGTAGTGCCATACTCGATCATTTCTCCTCGTGACGCCTTGGAATTTGTAAAATGGCTTCTGCTTCCTCTTCAAATAAGGCAAAAATCAGATTGCAATCCTAGGATCCACTTGCAGTAATAAGTGTGCTTACTAGAGAATTAGGACGCAATCATGGGCTAGAGAAATTTAAAATTTAATATCACAAAACACTCATTTCATTTAAACCCTTTTTTTTTCCTTTTTATAAATCGTTTTTTTTTTCTTTCAAAAAAGTTTATTATTTTTACTCATTTTGTTATTGAATTTGAATGTTAATACGAAAAAATAATTATTATTTTTTACAAATATTATTAAACATGTTTTTTTTATACAAAAAATAGAATTATATATTGATTGGATTGTTTTAAACATATATTTTTTAAAACATGTTGATACCATTAATGAAAAAAACAGCTCCAAATTAACTACTTTTCTAGTGAAAAAGAAGAAAATGTAATTATGTTTGATGTATTTATGAAATTTATGGTACAAATAATATACATAATTAATATTAATGGTTATAGAGGTAAAATAATTATAATAAAAATGTACCACTATAAGAGATTGTTTTCAAAAACTTTTCCTAGACAAATTTTCTTTTGTTGGCCCTTCTTGTAGAAATATTTTTATAACATAAGATATAATAAGGTAAATTCACATAGAAACTCTATCTATGCGGTAAAACAACCACTCAATAGTAAACAATTCACTAACCAATATAGTATTTACAAACTTTGGAAGAAATAAAACCAATATTACCTCTATCAGTTGGGATCTCTTTCCTAACTATCTATTGCTACTCTTGCTTGTTGCATCAATAACAATCTAGTTTGACATACGAACTTGGCTCTAATCCAAAGCCCATACCACCTAATATGGTGTGATCAGTAACCAAAAGTGTGAAATGATCATGAAGATGTCCTAAAGTTGTTTATTCCCATGAATAACACAACGACACATACCCAAACTTAAAAAACATACCTAAACCAAGTGTATCCAACTTGTGCGCTCCATCCATCTTCATGCAACATCTCATCCACTATATCACTCTAAAATGTGAGGATCTTAACACCACTATACACAACACACCTGAAGCAATCCATATATGTAACCTGCTATCCTAAAATAGACACATATCCCATGAATGTATTATGCAGAAGCAACACTTGTAGTCTATTCAAATACTATCATGTTACCCCTACATAGGTACACATCGATAAGTTAAGAACAATGAAAATATAGTAGAAACAAACACAATCTACATGCAACATAAAAATGAAAACTCCCCATGAATATATGCAACATTCTCCTTAAAGTGTATGCAAAATAGATAATAATGATGCAGTGCAAAATACATTCACCTTCCTATACAACAAACATCATATTAACAAATAAACACAAAGCACAAACAAAAACAAGTTGTGCATACTTCTTCCTTTTTTTGACATGGAAAGTCAAAGCAAGCACACATATAGTAGGCAACATAACACATCTTTATACGAAGGAGATAAGTTAAATATAAATGCAATAATCATAACACTCATGCAAGATAGTAGAGATTATTTAAGTAAACCACAAGAACAGATTTGCCACCTCATTGGTAAAAATGAAATAATCCTAAAAATCAAATTTTCCACCTCGTTGACCACCCACTCGCCACCTCATCAACCACTTTGCCAATGTGGAAATAACTCTAGTTTTGTGCTTTTCTAAACCATTGTGAGGAAGAAATTTAACTATGTAAAACTCATTTATTGATTTTAGCATCCTTATGTGCTCCAACATGCTTCTAAGTCCTATTGCGTAAGAGAGCATCATACTCACTTTGCATAACTACAACCCATTTAGGATGCTTAGTGAAAGATGTGAAATTGTGAGATTTTGGTAATATTTCAACAACCAAGGCTATTATATGAGCTTTAGGTTTACTAATACCATGTTTGCTTCTTGTCATCATAAGATGCTAACTATGAGTAGAAGAAAGAGTGTTAGGCAAAGGTACAAAGATGGGAAGATCAACAAAGAGATATGACACTGAGGGATTAAACACTTACGGAGTAGAAAAAGAACTAGGCCAAATAGTACTAGAAGAAACACTAAGTGTTGTAGAAGGAGAAGATGTAGATGTAGAAGTAGAATTCATAAGGGAATTAGAATCAGAGATAACATGAGTAGAAAGTTTGTGAGAAAGTGAAGAAGAATGATGCTGCGTAATGTTAAACACTTGGAGATCATGACTTTCAAAAGCAAGAAGATGAATAGAATACTCAAGATAGGAAGGAAGTGAAGAAGAGGTAGTAGAGTATGACTGTGAAGAAGAGAATAATGTATGAAGAAAAAGAAAAAGTAACTCATAAAAGACAACATGAATTGAGATGTAATTTTTTTGTGATAATGGCTCATAACACACATATCCTTTGTAGTTAGGATAATAACTAAAAAAACATACAAGGTAAGTGATGAGTTCTTGAAAAACACTAATATTATGTGATTTATTTGCACTTGAATATCATAAATATATTTGAATTTGAATGATTTTATCATTATTTAAGCAAATCTATATGTTTGGAATCACATATATTTTATGTTGTTTTTTAGTTTTATTGCTTCAAAATGATTCAAATGATAAATACTTGAAGAATTATGCCTAAAGTACTCATTTTTAACTTAGAAGAATAAAAGAATAATCCATGTAAAGCTTATATATGATCTAACTAATTTGTAAGAGGTTAAACAATAAAGAAAGTGAAGAAAAATAGTTTGACTTGGGCCGCGAGGTGGATAAGTGCTCGCTACAGTGCGATCTTTTCTAGACAAATTGAGGTGAACCAAAACAAGATGTAAGCCACAACATGGATAAACATGGGCTGTGATACGCAAAGATTTATCCTCCGCGATTCACTTGTCTCTTCTATTCTAAACTATAAATAGGAAAGTAAAAAAGAAAGAAAACTTATTTATCTTGTTACACCACATTTGTTGTTAAAACTTCTCAATCTTGGTACGTCATTGCTCTCTACATTTATTCACCTACAAAACAAAAGATAAAAATATAAGTAAAATAATGTTGGGTTACCTCCTAACCATGGTCATGTTTAATGTCCTTAATTAGATGATCATATCAAATTCTAAGTTGCATCCCTCGGTGTCCATTTTCTATTGAGTTTACCCTAAAATAGTTTAAGTCTTGAATTTTTCAACAATACTTTATGTCATGGTTTAAAAACATGGTGCTTAATTCTCTTATCATTCCATATTTTTATTTTATTTTTGTACGTTTTGGCATTCTTATAAGCACTCCACCGTAGCTCATCTAATTTAAGGTTTTGCAACATCCTTTCACCTTTTTATTGGACTCTTCCATTTACCCACTTGATTGGGGATGGTACAATAAAGGTGTGAGTTCTAACCTTGGTGGCCTCTCAATAGATGGTTTGAGCTTAGATGGTATCTCAAAACTCTCCATGACAACATTAGGTATACATATGGGAGGTGTAGCCTTGAAAGAGTTCACATAATCAACAATATTAATCATGGATTACATACTTTCAAAATTAAAATAGATTGAGTTGTTTCTTGGTGATTTTATTTCATTTCTCACGACATCATGTATAATAGTCTTAAGTATGAGCAACTTAATAGATTTTTTTTAAGTTATCATCATGATCAATAACATCTATCCTAAATCATCCATTAATATTATCAATGTCAAAGGTTTTAGATACTTTAAAAACTTTAAATATTACCTATTCATCTTGCACTTTCATTATATGATCACATTTTTGTACATCAATGAGTTCTCTTCTGGTTGCTAAGAATAGATGATCAAGTATGATAGGAATGTTATGGTCCTTTTACATGTCTATTCTAATGAAATCTGCAAGAAAGATGAATTTTTCTACTTTTACTAGCACATATTTTATCACACCTTGCGGTATTTGTAATGTTATTGAAGTGAGTTTGGATTTACCTACCCCCAATCTCTTGAAGATCGATAATGATATAAGGTTAATGCTTGCACCTAAGTCATATAGTGCTTTTTGAAAGTTCATGTTCCCAATTGTGCATGGAATGTCAAAGCTACCCTGATCTTTCAATTTTTCGGGTAGTTTTCAGCAAGGATGACACTAGAACCTTCAGTCAATGTTATTGTTTCATTATCTCAAAGATTTCTTTTCTCAGACATGACGTTCTTTAGAAATTTGGCATAAGAAGTCACATATTCAAGTGCATTTGAAAATGGTATACTTATGTGCAGCTTCTTAAAGACATCCAAAAATTTTAAAACTGCGTATAACTTATGCTTTTGTAGTCTTTGTGGGAAAGGAATAGTGGGTTTGTAGATATTTCTCTTTTTTGGCTAGACTATATCCTTTCCAACGCTCTAGTTACCCACTTGTTCCTCCTCATCCTTTAGAGTCTCATTTTTCTACTCTAAAGTTTTACCATTCCTCTAGGCTATGGTGTTGTAATGCTCCTTACCTTCTCTTCTTGGGTTTATAAGTGTGTCACTTAAAAGCTTATCTTGAGGCCTTTGACTTATGGCATAGGCAAGTTACCCTATTTGGGTCTCTAAATTCAAAATTAAAGCCTCCTAAATGGACACTTTTGTATTTAGTAACTGAATGAAGTCTTTCATAATCCCCATTAAAGCATTTGTATTGTCCTCTATAAGTGACTTCTTTTCTTAGGCTTGTGATTAGTGTGGTTGTTGAAATTCAGGTGGTGAAAATGGTTGACGATTAAATTGATTACCACCTTGATTATTGTTATTATATCAAGAGAAATTTGGATATTGTCTCCATACTTGGTTATAAATGCTCAAGTATGAATTACTGTTTTGGTTCATATTACTTATATAGCACGATGATTTAGGATTATTTGGACAATTATATATAAAAAAATCTATACCATAAAAGATATAAGATACTCTACAATCTTGGACCTGGTTTATATTCACTGGTGAGTTTTAAGCCTTCAAAAGATTCACCAAAGATGACACTTGAGCTATAAGTGTCATGACATCATTTACCTCATGCAATATGGCTACTCTTCTTGTGGCTTCCATTCTGTCTATTAGCCATTGATAATTATTACTAGCCATTTTCTCAAGTAATCATAAGTTTGATTGTAAGATTTGGCTAGCAGAACTCGTTTAGCATATGCATCATTAATGGTTCTTATTTGAGCATTGAGATCATTGTAAAAAGTCTCCATTTAGATCCAATAAGGGATACCATGGTGAGAACACTTCCTTAGAAATTCTTTGAATCTTTCGCATGCTTCATATAAAGATTCCTCTTCAATTTGTTGATAGGAAGTAATATCATTTCTAAGCTTGGTATTCTTTATTGGTGTAAAATATCTCATCAATAATTTCTCCGCCAAATCATTCCAAGTTATAATGGAATCAGGTGGCAAAAAGTTTAGCCAAGCTTGAGCACGGTCTCACAAAGAGTAAGAGAACAATCTAAGCTTAAATGCCTTCTGAGTCACACTAGTGAATTTGAATAAACTTCAACTTCAATAAACAATATGAGATGTAAATGATGATCTTCAGTTAATAATCCACTAAATTGTTCAACTGTTTGTAACATTTGAAACATCATTGGCTTTAGTTCAAACAGATTAACTTGAATGTTTGGCCTTTTAATACTTGTATTCAGTCTTTTTGACATAAGCAATTCATATTCATACATAGCTCTATCTATATCATCCATTAAATCTATCTGGTTCTTCAAATTTAGCTTATTATTTTTCATTTCCAATGAATTAGCCTTTTTTCCACTTGGGTGAAAACTTGTTTTTTCAGAATCTAAAGGAAAACTTTCTCCCTTATGAAATCTACTTATACAATAGAACCAAATATGTTTCTAATAGCACAAAAGGAGATGTCGAAATTAAAAATAAAAAACTAAATAAATAAGTTAAAATCAAAATTATGACAAATAAATAAAATAAAAATTAATTTCTAATGTTTATAATCCCCAGAAATAGCACTAACAACTTGATTGCTTGCATTGTGTAATGGGTACGCAAGTATACGTATTATAAACAAGTAATATAATGATAAGAAAATTAAAGATCAATTTTATGTGTTTTGAGAAAATAAAATTAAAATAACTAAAAATAAATAACAATAATTAATTAGCTTAAAAGTAGCCTAAAAGAAAATATCTCAGACTACTTAGTCTCTTAATTTTCTAACCATATGAATCACTAAAATCTAACCAATATAATTATTAATAAATTACAAGATCAATTAAATATAACCTAGCATGTATTCCTCTTTCAAGTAAACTACACACCATACATACATTAGAATCATACATCTCCGTCAAGAAACTATACATGTTATTTAATCAAGATAAATAATTAAATAATTTTCTCAAATCTATTTAATTACCTCTATAAATCAATTGTATGTAAAATATTACTAGCATAAAAATTATATTAAATAATATAACTAAATTTAAATCATAATTAGGGTAACAATATTAGATCATCATATATGAAAAATTGGGTTCATAAGATCCCAAGATTAATAAATTAGCTAGAAATGATTGAGTTCATAAATCTCATATTTTTCAATTAGAAAGGCATTCAAATTAATAAAGAAAATAGAATAAGAATAAATACAATCAATCTCTTGAATCTCTACCAAATTGTATCTCCTCTTGGACTTTTCTCTCTTTTCTACACCAAAAATTGTTATTTTTTTTTTCAAAAAATGGATACTTTAGATGAAATTAGGGGGTTAAAGTAAGTTCAGATCTAGTTCGTCAGATCAACTTCAGATCAAAGGTTGAAATCAAAATAGAAAATTAAATAACGCCAACCAATTAGATCATAACACGTGGGAAGTGAGGAACACATAACACATCAGTGTGTGCTGGGTGGCGAGGCATAATGGTATGGGTCAATGTGAGCTAAGTCAATGATAGGTCACATCTACAATTCTCTTATCCAGATTGTGTGGCACTATGGTGGAATGAATGGGCGAATCTCATGATGATGCGCAACAAGTTTGTTAACTACTTGGTAAAACTCGATGTGAAGGCTGGTTACATATGGTAATGATTGCATCATCTGGTACATATAGGATGCTTTGATTGGCTCCTCTTTGCTTACATGGCATCCACATGGAAAGACTGTGTCAGATGGTATGCACGGTGTGTTATGATTGGCTCCTACATTCAAAAATTCATAAAAATTTCAAAAATATATATTTTCATCCCATTTTATTAGAAAATTCATATTTTAATATTTTTAACACCAAAAGTACTACTTATTGAATAAAACAAACAAATATTAAGTAAAAAATTCAATTGATGACTCTACTTCCATAGAGTTATCAATCGAACATGATTGATCCTCGATCTATCTAGACTCTCGATCGATCGACCCTAACTTTAATTTATCTACTTCAATTAGAGAGAAACTAGATTGTACATGATCAATCCTCAATTGATCTAATACATCAATTGATCAACCAATATATATACCATATTTTCTATATGTATAAATTCAATTCTAATGCGTTAATAAGTGTCTACCTAAAGCACATCAAATTAAAGATTAAATTTTATTCGACATTGAATAACAGACATGAAAACGCTCCTAAAAACTAATTTACACTTAAGCATTTTGTTTATGAATATTGTCAACACTCATAAACCTTACAATATGTCATTTTCCATATTTATATGACAAAATATTTATCTCACTACATAATGCTTAAAGGAAAAATAAATTTACATAGTGGTACTATTCTCTAATTCGATGAAACCTTTTTTGCTTGAATCTTGATAGCTCGTATGTACACTGAAAAATAAATCGAAAAATAGGTATATAACTTGTCTCGAAAGACTCATTGTTTATTAATTGAGTGTACATTAATGAGTAAGTAGTAACATAACAAATAGAACATATAAAGTGTTCTCCCCTATGTATAATAACTCTCCCATTAATAACCATTCTCTCCCTTTTGTCATGTAAAAAGATAATTTAATTCTTAAGCACATTTATTCAGTATGAGTAAACATGCAATATATTCAATGAAAATAACTCCACCAAAGACCTATGACACTCCAAAATGAAGCAAAAGAAAACAAAAATTTATAAAAATATGATATCTATATATTTTATATATTTTTAAAATTAGGGGTAGTAGACTTATTTTAAACATGAGCAAAAAACAACCAGTTAAGAAATCATTCTTGTTCAAAATTGGACTATCCATTATATGCATATATATATTTCAATTAAGGCCTCAATTTCACAAAAGAGTATCTACCAAAAGATAACTTAAAATTTTTATTTTCTTTTCTACGAGGAATTAATTATTTATTTATTTTTAATCTATCTTGACTCTTTTTTTGTGTGGATGCAATTTCTTTTTTTTTCTTTCCTTTTTTTATGGGCTTGGTACTTTTTCAGTACACGTGTTTCATCAAAAATTTCACTTATTGATCATGTTTTTTAAAAAAGTTCCCTTTTAATATCATGATATAGAAAATGCTCCTATTTAATGCCTATATTTTTACAAGAGTTTCATTTTAGTTCTTTTAAACAGTAATGGGCAAAATATATACTATGAGACTTTTTGGACAGGAATAAAATGGAAATTTGACACCTTCTTCTTCATTTCCTTATCTAGTAACTACTCTATTATAACTCCTACTAATTGAATAATAAGTTCAAAACCTAAATGATAAATTCAAAACCTAAAGAAAACCCCTATAATGAAGGAATGACTAATAGTAATGTTGAACATTTATTCCTAAAGGATCATAGAAGCAACAGTGACAAAATTTGGCTTTTAATATTTATATGAGAAAAATGCATCAGTAGATGCAAAAATGGAAAGAGAATAGGTGAATCCCTAAATATTTTGAAATAACGTTGTGTTATGTATGTAAGGAGTATTTTGCAATTGAAGCTGTGTCGGTAAAGTTGAGTCTCACTCGCGATGATTGGCTCAAAATAGGGTGATTAAACAAGAAGAAGAAGGTGGAAAATTTTCATTTTACCCCTGCCCAAAAAGCCCCATAATACTTATTTTGTCCGTTATTGTTTAAAAAGACTAAAGTAAAACTTTTGTAAAAACACGAGTATTAAATATGAGTCTTTTCCATATCATGTTAATTAAAAAGGAACCCTTTTAAAACATAGTCCATAAGTGAAACTTTTGATGAAACATGGGTATTGAAAAGTACCAAGCCTTTTTTTTTATTAAAGAAACATGTATGAGCTAGAAGCCTAGTATGATAACTTTCACACAATTTATGAGGTTGCCCTCTCTGCTTACTATAGTAGTTGCACACATCACAGTAGGTACCCTTTTCAAAACTAGGTGTCTTTCTACAATAAAACTTTAGAAAGTGAAAGATAGAACTCAAATACAATTTTACAATCAAGGTTACCTTAATCCATAGAATCTTATAAAAGCACTCATAAACTTCAAGCACGACATACATATATATTTAGTGAATGTGTGAGTAAATTCTTGTCAACAACAATCACCACATGTGAAAAACATGTAAATTCCTAGATCGAAATACCCATTTACACAATAAAGAATCAATCATTTTAAGTTATGATAATAAGTTTGTACGTGATAGTAATATTTGAAATCCTTTTCATTGTTAAAATAGATATACTCTCATTTTTTACATTTTTATAATTAAAAATAAATAAAGAATCAACAATAAAAATAAAAATAAGAAACAAACAATCCTACTAATGTACTCACCTAGGGTTAATTTAGCACTCAAACAAAGGTACATAGGTGAGCATTAAATGACGGTTAGGTGATTGCAAAAAGACAATCTTTTTCTAACCTAATTTCTCTTGAATTTTGGTTTCTCTATATTTTTGAGTTGGAAATCAACTATCTTAGTTGTCATTGGCATGTTCTTGGACTTACCTTTAGATTTCATATTCATCTCAAATAAAGATGCAACATGCATGATAGGATGGTGATAATTAGTCCTAGAATTATATGTATTGAGTTTCACTTGCTTTTTAAACTTATAACTTCATGCTTTCTAATAGAATTATTGGAATATTGAGTCTTATAACTAGAAGCATGTAAGGTATTGTTAGAATGAGTAGCTATTAATGACAATATACACTTGGGTCTTATATGACCTTCCATTCCACAATGATGAAAGACATGTACAAACTTAATATTTTTTTCTATTATAGGTGCAATAGTTCTTTCTATATAATTAGTAATAGTAGGAGTAGAGTTAGAAGACCTTACAAATGTGATTTTTGATATTAAAAGTGTGAAGCTCTTTCCTTATAATCAAGGCCACCTGTATCATTATGTGAGTTTATATAACTTATAACTTTATCCAAATTTTCAACACCAATTGTTAAACTCTTCGTAGCTTCATTTGAATGTTTAAGTTCCTACACAACCTTCTTATTTTTCTATTTAAGATTTATAAGACTCGAATTCAAAACATCAACAAGTTTAGGCATCTCAATTTTTTCTTTTTCTACAATTGAAGAGTTAAGTTTATGGAATTTGACTTTATCACTTAATTTATTTACTTCAACTAGTAACCTATGTTTTTATCTATTGCAACACACTAAGTCTATAAATAGTTCATCAAGGTTATTAACATTAAATTTAGTAAGCAAAAATTCAAGACCACTTCCTTCACCGTCTAATCCAATGTCTGGCTCACTATAGTGTCCACCAATAATTACAATAAACACTAGGTAGTTGGTGCCATAATTTTTGAGTCACTGGGATTGTTAATGTCAATTTATGAGTCACTAAGGGTAGCATTGAAGACCTTTCTAGTTTTCCTCTCTTTGTTAGCACATTCAGTTGCAAAATGGTTAATTCCATTACATTTAAAACATGTTGGTCAAGCGTGTTTAGTTTTCTTACCTTCAAAACTTATAGGTTTGAGTTCGCTTGATTAATGATCCTTTGTATGGCTTGATTACTAGTTACTCTATGAGTTATTATGGTTGAATATTTTCTTAAGTCTTTTGGCTAAGAGTTCCAATTCTTCATTATCCCACTACTACAAAAAGAGGTATTTAAGTCGCTGTGTAAAGTCGGTTTTTGGAAAAAACTGACTTATAATGAATTTAAAGTCGGTTCGGTGTAAAACTGACGCTACGTTCGACGTGGATAGCGTCGGTTGGCCACGTCAACCGACGCTACCCACGTAATATAATCAGATTTTGGGCAAATTTTACGCAGAAACCATTTTCCTTCCTCTCTCCTCCAATTTCTTCCTCTCTCTCCTCCATTTTCCTACACCGCGCGCCACCTTCTTTCTAAATTTCCGGCCACCTCCGACCACCATTCGTAACGTAATTTTGTAAATTATATTTCTCTTCTCATTATCTTTCAGATCTACTATTTTTTTGAGCGAAATATTACAATTTTTTTATACCCATTTTCTGTATAAATTTTTGATGTAGATATGTTTTTTATTTTGTTTGACTTATTTTATGTGGAAATAATATCTGAAATGTTGTAGTTTTGATGGATTATATATAATTATTTTGCGTGAATAATAAATAATTATAGTAGAATTTTGCAGTTTTTTCTGTATAAATTTTTGATTTAGGTATGTTTTTTATTTTGTTTGATTTATTTTATGTGGAAATAATATCTGAAATGTTGTGGTTTTGATGTATTATATATATTTACTGTGCGTGGATAATAAATAATTATAGAAGAATTTTGCAGTTTTTCTGTATAAATTTTTGATGTAGATATGTTTTTTATTTTGTTTGACTTATTTTATGTGGAAATAATATCTGAAATGTTGTAGTTTTGATGGAATATATATAATTATTTTGCATGGATAATAAATAATTATAGTAGAATTTTGCAGTTTTTTCTGTATAAATTTTTGATGTAGATATGTTTTTTATTTTGTTTGACTTATTTTATGTGGAAATAATATCTGAAATGTTGTGGTTTTGATGGATTATATATAATTATTTTGCGTGGATAATAAATAATTATAATAGAATTTTGCAATTTTTTCTGTATAAATTTTTGATTTAGGTATGTTTTTTATTTTGTTTGATTTATTTTATGTGGAAATAATATCTGAAATGTTGTGGTGTTGATGGATTATATATATTTATCGTCGTGGATAATAAATAATTATCAAGTAGAATTTTCTGATTTTACGTATAAATTTTTGATGTAGATATGTTTTTTATTTTGTTTGACTTATTTTATGTGGAAATAATATCCTAAATGTTATGGTTTTGATGGATTATATATATTTACTGTGCGTGGATAATAAATAATTATCAAGTAGAATTTTTGACATATTAATATTCAGTTTGTTTTATTTTGCTTGTATAGAAATGGTTTTGTAAAATGATTAAAATGATAATTGTTTTGCATTATGTATGTTTTGATATATATTCTAATAATTAGGAAATTTATATATAATAATACTTCAAATATATTCATTGTATACATAATTAAGTAATATGTTTATCTGATGTCATTAATAGAAAATGGACAAATCTTGGATGTCAAAGTGTAGAATTGAGCAAGACTATATTTCTGGAGTTGAAAGTTTCATGGAATTTGCTTGTAGAAATAGTAATACTGGAACTAGTATGATTCGCTGTCCATGCGTTAAATGTAAAAATGAGCGATTTCATGAATTTGATGAGGTTAAGTATCACCTTATCCGTAATGGTATTCTATTAAGCTATAAATGTTGGTATTATCATGGAGAAAATATTGATAATATTCATGTAAAAAAGATAAATAAGAATGTGAGTGGATTACATACATCTTATCATAATGTACAGAAAGAAAATATGTTTCATGATGTTGAAGATGAATTACGAGAGGATGATCCCGAAACCTTTAATAAACTTATAGAAGATGCCGAAAAACCGTTGTATCCAAAATGCAAAAAATACACTAAAATGTCGGGATTGGTTCATTTGTACAATGTGAAGACAAAACATGGTTTTTCTGATAAGGGATTCACAAAATTACTAAATCTACTAGTTGATATGTTTCCTGAGGGTATTGAATTGCCATCTTCAATGTATGAAGTGAAGAAATATCTTAGTCGATTTGGCATGGAATATCATAAGATTCACGCTTGTCCTAATGATTGCATTCTTTATAGAAAAGAATATGAGACATTACATGATTGTCCTATGTGTAAAGAATCGAGATGGAAACATGGTACAAATGAGAGTACAACACATAAGAAAGGTGTGCCTGCAAAGGTTCTTTGGTACTTTCCTCCGATTCCTTGCTTTCAAAGGTTGTTCAATAGTAAATATACATCAAAGATGTTGACTTGGCATTCAGATAATCAATCTGATGATGGGGTGCTACGTCATCCTTGTGATTCTCCAAATTGGAAAGTAGTAGATAATTTATCTCCTCAATTTTCATCTGATCCGCGCAATCTTCGTCTTGCTATTGCTGCTGATGGAATTAATCCACATAGTTCCCTCAGTAGTAGATATAGTTGTTGGCCATTAATTATGGTAACATACAACCTTCCTCCCTGGTTGTGTATGAAAAGAAAATTCATGATGTTAACATTATTGATCTCAGGACCGAAACAACTCTGTGTTGATATTGATGTATATTTGCAGCCTCTGATAGATGATTTAAAGACGTTGTGGAATGATGGTGTAAATGTTTATGATGCATATAAAGAAGAATACTTTAACTTGAAGGGGGTCCTTTTATGGACAATTAATGATTTTCCTGCCTATCCTATGGAAACTTATCAGGACATGCAACAAAAGGTTACAAGGGATGTCCTATATGTAGTGATGGAACTTCTGCAACTTATCTTGTTCACGGACGAAAGATGTCTTATAGAAGACATAGAAGATTTTTGCCATCTGGACACAAGTTTAGATACCAAAAGAAACCGTTCGATGGTGAAGAAGATCATGATCAAGCAACTCGACCTTTGCGAGGTATTGAGATATTAAGGCAATTGAATGGGATGACATTCAAACGATATGGAAAGATGAAAAAAAAACTCACTAAGGTAG
Organism: Hippophae gyantsensis; assembly: GCA_030763125.1. Lineage (NCBI taxonomy): Eukaryota > Viridiplantae > Streptophyta > Magnoliopsida > Rosales > Elaeagnaceae > Hippophae > Hippophae gyantsensis. Next base: position 17,461,980 of record CM061029.1, on the reverse strand, counting down.
GGAAACGAAAGAGGTCAACTAATGAAATGGGTGAAAATGAAAAAGAGTTTGAACCGACTTACCATGGTTGTTGGAAAAAAAATCAATATTTTGGGAATTACCTTATTGGAAAGACCTACACATTCGTCACATCTTAGATGTCATGCACATTGAGAAGAATGTATGTGAGAGCTTGATTGGTACTTTACTTAATATACCTGGAAAAACAAAGGATGGAATTAAAGCAAGATTGGATTTAAAGAAACTAGGCATACGACTTGAATTGGAACCAAGAGTGGAAAATGATAAGAATCGAACATACTTACCACCAGCATCATATACAATGTCAACAAAAGATAAGGATGTGTTTTGTAAATGTTTGGAGGGTGTGAAAGTTCCTGATGGTTACTCATCCAACTTAAGAAATTTTGTGTCTATCACCGATAAGAGACTGTATGGATTGAAATCACATGACTGCCATATCTTAATGCAAGAGTTATTACCAGTTGCTATTAGATCAATTCTTCCAAAACATGTTCGATTATCAATAATTCGGCTTTGTTCATTCTTCAATACAATATGCAAGAAATCTATATCAATTGGCGAGTTAAATTCTTTACAGAAAGAAATTGTAGAGACTTTGTGTCTAATTGAAAAATATTTTCCTCCTTCTTTCTTCGATATAATGATTCACTTATGTGTTCATTTAGTTCGAAAGGTTCAATTGTGTGGTCCTACTTACTTAAGGTGGATGTATCCTTTTGAGAGATATATGCAAGTCCTTAAAGGATATGTAAATAATAGAAATCGACCTGAAGGATGTATGGTGGAACGCTACATTGCTGAAGAGGCCATTGAGTTTTGTTCTGAATACTTTAGTGGTTGCACTGAAATTGGGAATCCTACGCACAAGTTGTTCTTAGAACGTCACATGATCCAAGTAGGTAACCCTATGCTTGGTGGAAGTAAGAAATTATTTATTGATCGCACTCGATGGGAAAAAGCACACCGAATCATTTTGGTAAATAATAATGAGGCACAACCGTACATAGAGTAAGTGATGTTCATTGTTTCATGATTGCAAAAATCATTTTTTATTTAACTATTAATGATGATATATAATTTAATATATATTTAATAACATTACAGGATGCATTTAAACTTATTGAAGATCGATCCTCGGTATTGATAGGAGTCAAATTATTGCATTTTTGTTATGATTTAAAGGTTGATATTTGTGTGAAAATTGCGTTTTATTTTATTATTTAATCCACAAATGTCATTTCACGGGTATTTCGTGTTTAAAGTGCAATTGCAGGTAAAATCATAATTATGGAGAAGTTTGGGACAAATTTCAATGACCGGGATTGAGTGCAAATAAAAAAAAACAAAATTTCAAAATTTGGAAGTTCGTCACCGGCGAGAATATTCCTGCCGCCGGCGAAAACCTTATTGAGAAAATGTTGAAAATCATGCAGGAAGCACGGATTTTGGCAAAGCAATCTCGCCACCGGCCAAGTACATCTCGCCGTCGGCCAAATACATATCGTCGCCGGCCAAGTGCATCTCGCCGCCGGCCACAATAATCCCGCCGCTGGCGAGATTTAGCGGAACTGAAATCGTAAGTTTTCCAGAAATCTCGCCGCCGGTGAGTTTCGTTCGAAAACACTTTTTTATGTTGTTTTGTTCCAAAATTTCCCTCCAAAACCCTAGATCTATATATACATTATGATGGAGAAGGAGGGGACGGCAGAGAGGGGAATTCAAAGACATTTTTGGAGGAGAGAAAGAAATTTTGGAGAAACTTGAAGGATCTTCACATTTGATGCTACCAAGTCTTCATCTTCTAGAGTTTTTCATCTCTTCTCCTTAGCTTTTATATTCTGCAATTTATTCAGTTTTATTATTAATGGATTCAATTGAAATAATGGTTGTTCTTATTTCCGTTATGAACTAATTCGTTTTTGCTAAGGCTATGATGTAGTTAAATCAAGGAAATCTGATTTCTTTGGTTATTGTTATATGAATTCATTGTTTTCAAGTCGAGTATTTATTTCCATGCTTAATGCTTTTAAATTTCTGATCAAGATTTAGATGATTTGTTGCATTATATTGAGACCGAGAGGAGATGTGTAATGAATGCTTCTTGTGATAAATATTGTATGTTGAATGCGAGTTTGACACCTAATGCATGATGTATGTGGTTATTCCAGAAATTCCATAAATCGTAATGTGCTTATTTGTGATTAAATCTTCATAGAAATATAGTTGGTTTTCATAGATAAGTAATTCTAATATAACTTGAGAAAGAGTATTAGATAAGTTTGGGTTTTTCAACCATCACTTTTAGCTTTGATTCTCATATAACATGACTTGAAATCAGATTGAATTGATTTAGCGAAATCAAATGCCTTAGCGTTTTTAATCATTAGTGAACAACATTTAATTTTGTTATTTGCGTTTAGTTTTATGTTAATTTTCTTTTTAAACAATTTCAACAATTCAGTTTTCAAATAAAATTAGGGTTAGTCAATTTCGGTGCTTAGTAGCCATTCCTTGTGGGTTCGATATCCATTACTTTTGTACACTTTATTACTTGAACGATTAGTACACTTGCGAAAATAAGCATCAAGTTTTTGGCACCGTTGTCGAGAATGGTTTGATTTTATTAATATCGATACTACCTAATCTTAGTTTTAATTTGAAGTTAATTTGCTTTATCTTTCTTTCATTTTTAATTTTGTTTATTTTCTTTGTTTTATTTTTAAATATAAAAAGAGGGTAACTTTGTGTTGTTTTTGTTAGTTGATTTTTTAAGTTGTAGGATTTTTGTATGAGGCGTCTGAAAGCCTTAACCTTCTTCCATTTGATCAGGAGATTGATAGAACATATAGGCGTCTAAGCAGAGAAGGACGTACAACTGACTTGACTCACTAATAGACAAATAGCCATGGATCCACAATTTGTTGAGGGAGGTGCTCAACTTACGAGAAAAATTTTAAAATAAAATAAACAAGAACAATAAGCATAATTTTTTTATTATTTTTAAATTTTTTTTTTGAATTAAAATCAAATTGATTGGTATTAGTATCAACAATGAAAATAGTAAAACAAATCCCCAAACTTAGCAGCGCCAAAATGTTGTTGCGTGTTTTGCAACACACGAACTCGTGCAAGCATACACGGTGACAAGTAATAAAGATTTGTAAGTAAAGATCGATCCCAGGAGGATTTGTTACTATAGTTTGTCGAGTACTAAAATTGTATCTCTCTGATTTTATCCAAAACAATCGTTGGTTAATAAAAAAGTAAAATAAGAAAATAAAAGAAATCTAGGATTGCAATTTTTCACCAAACTAATCCACTCAAATCATATTATTTTCTTTTGATTTATATTTTTAGTATATTTAATTTGTCAGCGAAAACTTCTTTTTTATTATTCATACATCTCTTTGAACTCCAGTATAAACACACCTCGTTAAATTAATTAACTATATCTCTATGAAAATTAAATTTACCGAGATTCATTACGTTCTAAGTTTTCAAATGGCCACATACAATTAGGGTATATTTCTATCCTTAAGTCATACATGTCATTCTATTCCCCGAAGCAATACACACACAAATGTCTTTCTGAGTTTATTCATGTGCCACGGATCGTTTTGATAAGATTAAGTAAATAATCAAAAAGCATTACGCCTGAAAATAGAGCAGAACAAAATCGAACGTCTTATAAATCTATCAAAAATAATTAAAATCAGCTTCATAAATTTAGATCAAATGCAACCTAAAAAAATTAAATTTACTTAAAATTAAAATAAAAATTACAACAAGCTTCTGAGAAAATTAAGAAAGAAGCGAGAAATAAAATTAAAACATAACTTAAAACAAATATTTGGCACCCATGGAAAACACAACAAAAGCCAAAAATGGCTTACTGCGTGTTTCTTAGTCCCTTCTACAAAACACAATAAAAATTACAAACTAAAAAAACTAAAACACTCTAAAACTTTCAAAAATTAAAACTAAAACTCACTCGACCAAACTTTTTACAACTAAAAACTATCTCTATTTATAGCAAAAAAATACATCAATAAAATATTAAACTAAAATCCACCCGGGGGACATAAAATTGTGGCGAAAATTATAATTTAAACGCGTGGGGGGACAAAAATTGTATCGAAAATGGGATCGAAAAGTGAGTGGAGCCAGCGCGTTTCTGTTTTAATTTTCTTCCACCCTGCCCGGTGTCGCGTTATAATTCGCGGACACAATTCGTGGGACACGTGGCAGCATCTCATTCGTTGAGGGGAAACGGGGGCACGATGAATGGTCGCACGGGAGCCAACGGCTACAACACGGGAACTTGATCCCGGTGCGGTCGCGCTCGTTGTAACATGCCACGTGTCGGAATATGATTCTTTGAAATATTAAGTGGAACACGTGGATCGGTACCTGCCGAGAAAAGAGAGCGCGAAAGTGGGGAGCAGTCTGCGGCATCGGACGGGTGGGTCCGCATGTGCCATGTGGCCAAACTGCGCGGCAGTGGGCCACGCTCGGGCAAGAACGCGAAGAATTTCCACATGCTCTCCTTGAGTCGGGTTGCGGTGCACTGCGAATACGAGGCCGTTCATGCGTTGATCGACGGTCCACGATGAAAGCGTGGATGACGCGTGGAATGTTTCTCCTGAAAGAAAATAAACTTTTTAATTATATTTTCACCTGAAATATATTTCAATTTACATTTTAAACTTTATTTAATTGGAATATGAATATTTTATAATTTAAATTAAATTTTCAACTTTTAATAATTGAAATTAAGCCCAATTTTAATTTAAATTATATTTTCAACTTTTGTAAATTGCAATTAATAATACTTTTATTTGAAATTATATTTTTGGACAAAAATTTACCATTAAGAGCATTTTCGATACATTTTATTTAATTTTCTTAAAATTTAGAAAAAACAGTAAATCCTAATTTATTAAACTAAAATTAACTAAAAATAGAGAGAATCTAGCAATTATAATTAATAAAATAGGTGAAAATAACTATATAAAATACAGTTATCAGTAACTTTGTGTTGTTTTTGTTAGTTGATTTTCTGGTTGTAGGATTTTTGTATGAGACGTACAAGAAGCCTTAACCTTCTTCCATTTGATCCGGAGATTGATAGAACATATAGGCGTCTAAACTGAGAGAAGGCGTACAACTTGACTCACAATAGACAAATAGCCATGGATCCACAATTTGTTGAGGAGGTGGAAATCGTAGAGCTTTGAGGGATTATCTTTGCGCCTAATGTTCTTTGGAACTATTTCGGGTATAAGGAGGCCAACTATTCAAAGCCAATAACTTTTAGATAAAACCATCCTTTATCCAAATGGTTCAATCAAATCAGTTTGGGGGAATGTCGAAAAGATGATCCAAATGCACGTATTTCTTACTTTTACGGAGGTGTGTGATCTTTACAAGATAAATGGTGTGTCAGAAGATCTTTGTAAGATTGAGGTTTTCCTTTTTCACTTGGGATAAAGCCAAGGGTGGCTAAACTCATTACCGCGAGGATCAATTACAACATGGAATGAATTGGTTGAAATTCTTATCCAAGTTCTTTCCTCTGCTAACTGACAAAATTGAGAATGAAATCACATCTTTACCTGATATGACCAAGAATCATTGTATGAAGCTTGGGAAAGATTCAAAGAAATGTTAAGGAAATGCCCCATCATGGTATACCAATTTGGCTACAAGTCTCTACATTTTATAATGGGTTGGTTTCAAATTATCGGGCAATGATTGATCTTCTTAATTTGGAGGGTCTTTAATGGGAAAAACAGGAGGATGCTTTCATGAATTGTTAGAGGTTATGGCGGAAAACAACAATCCGTGGCATTAAGTAATTGCAAAAAAGACCAACGGTAGTGCATGAAATGGATTCGATGAATCTTGTGTCGGCTCGAGGATTCTTTGTTCTTTCAAGAAGATGGATTCTTTGTCATCGAGCTCGAATCCAAACCAAGCCTGCAATGTGATTTATGTGGTGGAAATCATGCTAGCATCGAGTGCCAAATTGGAAATCCATTTGCTTCACCAAATGCTGAGCAAGCAAATTATGTTTCAAATTTCCAAAAACCTCGACATAACCCATTACTCGAACACACAATCCAGGTTGGAGAAATCATCCAAATTTGTCATGGGAAATAACCAAGGGGGATTAGACCGTCATCGTCTTCACTGCAACCCTAGGAGAAAAAACAAACAAATTTGGAAGAAATTTTGGGAAAGTTCATTGAGGAGACAAGAGCAAATTTCGGAAATCAGCGGCGATCAGCGGGGACATCCAAAACCAGTAGGCGGCTTTCAAAGCGGTGCGAAAGGTCTCAAGGGATCGCTCCTAGTGACAATAAATCCCCGGAAGCGTACAAAGGCTATCACGTTGAGAAGTGGAAAAGAACTTGAGAATCAGAAGAAATCGGAGAAAAAGATGGAAGAATCTAAAGAAAAGCCATCGAGATCCCAAGATATTCAACCTTCCCCACGTATGCAAATATGAGCCTCACATCCCGTATCCTCGAAGATTGAATAAGAAAAAGCTTGATAATCAATTTGATAAATTTCTGGATATTTTTAAGAAATTGCATATTAACATTCCTTTTGCGAGAGATGTTGGAACAAATACCCAAATATGCAAAATTCATGAAGGAAATCCTATCAAAGAAAGGAGGTGAGGAGATAATGGCTTGTCATGCTAAATGAGGAGTGCGGTCTGATTCTTCAAAGAAAACTACCACGAAATTGAAAGACCAGGGAGTTTTACTATACCTTGTCTATAGGAAGTTGCAATTTTGATAAAGTCCTATGTGATTTAGGATGAGCATTAATTTGATGCCAACTTTCTGTTTCTGAGAAACTAGGCACAGGAGAAGTGAAGCCAGCCAATATCTTTACAATTAGAGGATCGATCGGTGAAATATCCTCTAGGGGTAATTGAGGATGTTTTAATTAAAGTCGGCAAGCTTATTTTCCTGTAGATTTCGTGGTGCTTGACATGGAGGAAGATAGAGATACCGTTGATATTGGGGAGACCGTTCCTTTATGGCGGAAGAACATTGATTGATGTTCAGCAAGGAAAGCTCATTCTACGGGTCCAAGATGAACAAGTAACTTTTGATGTTTTTGAAGAAATAAAATCTCCAAGTGATCTACATTCTTTTTTTCAAATTAAAACTCATGATGGGTTAATCTCGTAAACTTTTGAGGAGATAACTCCATTGCTACCACTAGAAAGGCGGCCTTGTGAAATGCTGTGACAATTGAGGAGGAAGATGAGGGGCGAGACAATGTTCTGGATTATTGGTAGCACACAATGAATATTTATGCAGTGATGGAACATTTAAGGAGTTGGGAACAAATGAAACTCGACCTCGGTGGTAAAGAATGGAATGACAAGATTGAGCTAAACCCCGATGCCATCCCGTCTAACAAAAAAAAAAAAAATTTCTTACGTTCACCGCCAGAAACGAGGGCAATTTCACCGCCGGCGGAAGGAGATCTCTCTTCCACTTTCTTACATTAAGGACAATGTAAGGTTTTGGTTGGGGGTCGATGGCGGTAAATCTTTTCTCCCGCTTCATTTTTAGTAGTTTTGTTTGTGTGTTTAGTTGTGTCTAATTTTGATTTTCCATTTATTTTTCTGCATTTTGATTTAATTTTTTTTATTTTATTTCATTTCTTTATTGTCTTATTTTATTATTATTTTTATTTTATTTGCATTTTACTTGTTTTAATTTGCACGTTGATGATAATAATGTGATTGTGATAACAAGTAGCTGTTAGAAGACATTAAATTTTGCTTTGGTTTAAAGAGAATTTCAAATGTTGATTTTACCTAGTTGGCAACTCTTTTGGTATGTGGTATGATTTGGTTGATTAGTCTAAATGCTTAGAGAAGTCTTATGTGTGAATTTTGCATGGACATTTTTGTGATTTTAACAAACTCTAGAACTCATTTGAAAACCTCTTGAGGCGAAATAATTTGGAATTGCACTATGTAGGATATGATGTAGGCTATTTTTGGATCGATTGTGCCATTTTAAGCCTACCTTGTTATCTTTATATCACTAGTTACCTCTTTGAGCCTATTTAAATGTATTGTTAGCCTTACTTTTCTTTCTTTTTGCCTTCTATAACCTACCTTTTATTGAGACAAATATATATATATATATATATATAATTCCTACCTTATTTGTTAAGAGCACTTAATTTTGAACACAAACTTTGCAAGAGCAATTGGAGAAATCTTCCACATATATTGGAAGAAATTGGTTGGGGGTTATGTCCTTTCAAGAACAATTAGAGTAAGGGTGATGAAAAAAAAATTCATATATATTGGAAGAAAGTAGTTGGCTGTTCAAAGAGCAATTGAGTAAAAAAAAAGAGAAAAAAAAAGAAAAAAAAAAGAAGAAAAAGAAAAAAAAGGGGAAAAAAAAGAAGAAAAAGAAGAAAAAAAGAAAGAAGAAAAAAGAATAAAGCCTTCACGATTCTAGTAAATAAAGAAGTGTTAGTGATTGATGTACTAAGGTAAAAGATTGAGGAAGAACTTTGTTTATACGTGAAAAAATGGGTTATGATCGGAAGAAACTATTTGGGTTAAATGATGTTATTCTTTTACTTAATTGGTTGTGTTTAATCTAATAAGTGCCCTTATTTGTATTTTGACACTTCTAGTTCTTTCTTAACCAAATACCTAAGCCTACCATTACAAGTCTGGTAAAGTGCTATTGATCCAAAGTGGTGTATTTTTTTTCATTAGTGGAGAGAGTTTTGAAAAGTGAGCCTTTGGAGTTCGAGATTTCACCTTTTTGTTTGTGGATGTTATGCATAATATTATCCGAGGCGGTATGGCTATTGGTTTGTGGTTTGATGGATGTTTAAGAGTCAATAATAAAAGTGAAATTGGCATTTGAGATTTCTTAAAAGCTTAGGTGACATTTAATTATTCTATATGTTGGGTGTTATTTACAATTTTTGAGACATTTGTGCAAATTATTTGTTATGTGATTTTATTGTTTTAAGTTAGGATATTTATAGGTAAGATGTTTGTGGGTGTCATCGCTTTGGAAGCCCTCACGAGACTACAACTCGTCCTACTAGGGCCGCTTTTGGGTTTAAAAGCTTATTACATACGCTTAATGTAATGTTGTAAATAGAATAAATTTCCTTTGAATTTTTCTTTTAATGTCTCCTTTGAAATTATTCATAGATCGCTTTTCTTGCTAGAGACTAGCAAGAGGCTGATTAGGGGGTTGTTGATAGGAGTCAAATTATTGCATTTTTGTTATGATTTAAAGGTTGATATTTGTGTGAAAATTGCGTTTTATTTTATTATTTAATCCTGAAATGTCATTTCACGGGTATTTCATGTTTAAAATCTGATGCGGGTAAAATCATAATTATGGAGAAGTTTGGGACAAATTTCAATGACGAGGATTAAGTGCAAATAAAAGAAAACAAAATTTCAAAAATTTGAAAAGTTCGCCGCCCGGCGAGAATATTCCGTCGCCCGTGAAAACCTTCTTGAGAAAATGTTGAAAATCATGCAAGGAGCACGGATTTTTGGCAAAACAATCTCGCCCGGCCAAATCAATCGCCTTAGCCAAGTACATCTCCATAGGCCAAATACATATCATCGCCGGCCAAGTGCATCGCCTTGACCCCTGATAATCCGTAGTCGGCAAGATTTAGCGGGCAAGAAATCGTAAGTTTTCCGGAAAATCTCGCTTGTGAGAATAACCACCCATTGTGAGTTTCGTTCAACACTTTTATGCTATTTTGTTCCAAAATTGCCCTCCAAAACCCTAGATCTATATATACATTATGATGGAGAAGGAGGAGGGACAGCGAGAGAGGGAATTCAAAGACATTTTTGGAGGAGAGAAAGAAATTTTGGAGAAACTTGAAGGATCTTCACATTTGATGCTACCAAGTCTTCATCTTAGAGTTTTTCATCTCTTCTCATAGCTTTTATATTACTGCAATTTATTCGGTTTATTATTAATGGATTCAATTGAAATAATGGTTGTTCTTATTTCCGTTATGAACTAATTCGTTTTTGCTAAGGCTATGATGTAGTTAAATTAAGGAAATCGATTTCTTTAGTTATTGTTATATGAATTCATTCTTTTCACGTTGAGGTATTTATTTCCATGCTTAATGCTTTTAAGTTTCGATCAAGATTTAGATGATTTGTTGCATTATATTGAGGCAGGAGGAGATGTGTAATGAATGCTTCTTGTGATAAATACCGTATGTTGAATGCGAGTTTGACACCTAATGCATGATGTATGTGGTTATTCGGAAATTCCATAAATCATAATGTGCTTATTTGTGATTAAATCTTCATAGAAATATAGTTGGTTTTCATAGATAAGTAATTCTAATATAACTTGAGAAAGAGTATTAGATAAGTTTGGGTTTTTCAACCATCACTTTTAGCTTTGATTCTCATATAACATGACTTGAAATCGGATTGAATTGATTTAGCGAAATCAAATGCCTTAGCATTTTTAATCATTAGTGAACAACATTTAATTTTGTTATTTGCGTTTAGTTTTATGTTAATTTTCTTTTTAAACAATTTCAACAATTCAGTTTTCAATTAAATTAGGGTTAGTCAATTTCGGTACTTAGTAACGCCATTCCTTGTGGGTTTGATATTCGTACTTTTGTACACTTTATTACTTGAACGATTCGTACACTTGCGAAAATAAGCATCAGGTATAAAAAAAAGGAGGAGAAAAATGGTTGTATGATGAACATAAGCGAGAGCTTATTAATTGGTTTCGCAACCACGTAAGTATCACAAACAAAAATTCATGCATGTATCTTCCTAGAACTATTCAATGTTTTAAAACTTTGCTCTAAACACATTTTGTGTTTTTGTATACATAGATTCGAGATGAACTCAAGAAACCCAATCATAAAATATCAGAAAGTTTACAATGGCTTGCACATGGGCCAAAATTTGATGTCAAATCATTTTATCGTTTCACAATAAATGGATCGAGGTTTACGACTCAAGCTAGGGACAAAGTCCGAGTAAATCAAAATAATGGGGTGAAGATGGTTGCACAAACTATGCAATTTGCCAGTTCAAAATATGCTAATCTTGTACTTTCTGATAGAACATATTATGGTATAATACAAGAGATTTGGGAATTGGATTATGAGGTCTTCCATGAAACAGTTTTCTTGTGTGATTGGGTCAAAGATGTTATCAATGTGGAATATAAAATAGATGAGTTTGGATTTACCCTTGTAAATTTATCCAGGATAAGTCACACTGATGATCCTTTCACGTTAGCACTTCATGCAAAACAAGTATTTTATGTGAGCGATCAGATTGATTCAAGATGGTCTGTTGTGTTAACGCCTCCACAAATATGATGAGTTCTATTATTAGTCATTGTGTTTTTGAAAGCAACACCTTTGTTCTTTATAGGTGTCAAAAGGCTTATTTCAAAGGTTTGAAGTGAACCAACGAATTCCTTAATTTTGATGGCATCTACATCCTTACTTTCATCAATATGATCTATGCCTTTGTTCTTAAACTAACCTGAATTTTATCAATTTTCTTTCCAAGATTTGAAGAGATGTTAGCAATATCACTTAGTTTAACATAAAATTTAGAAAAAGGACTTATTTTCTTCTATCCTATGATTTTCAAACTTTTTACCAAGCATGAAAAGTTTAATTAGTTTAACTTGGATAGTGTCCTCATATGCAACCTTTAAAGTATCCTAAGCACACTTCACAATTTCAACATCAAAAATATGATGGAACTCATCAGATGATTGATGACACAATGAAAATAGAGTCATCGACGTACTTTTCTACTTAATATTTACTCATTTTATTCAATAAGTGGTATTTTGTGGTTAAAAATATTAAAATATGATCTTTCTAATGAAAAGGGGTGAAAATAAAATTTTAAGAATTTAGGGGTTTTTTTAGAATATTTATGGATTTTTTTAAGTTTTAACGCAAAATCAATCAAAAATTGCCACGTGGATACTACGCAAGCAATGAAGCTGATGGAGTAAGCCACGTTGACCACACACAAGCAAAGAGGACCAATCGTGAAATTCCACATGTACCCTGTGACATAGTATTAGGCCACATGTCAACATGACATTCATTCTGAGTTCGACGCTTGGTCAACACTCTTACCAATCGTCATCAACTGATTCATCCATTTATTCCACCCAAGTGCCACATAATTCTTAATTCTGAATCAAGTTACACCACATGGAACTGCCTCAGATTTTGTTGACCCGACCAGTCCTCCCATGCCACGTATCACACGCTAATTCGCCTAGTGAATAATGTGTGCCATGTGTCACATCCCTATTGGCTGAAGTTGTTAATTTTCCACTTTTTCATCTTAACCCTTAATCCGAAGCTAGTTTGATAGTCCATATTCTACATGAGCTTAATTTAACCCCTTAATTTCTGCATAAACCCTGAAATTAAAATACTTTTTTTTAGAATTTGGAATCAAAAAGAGAGAAAAACATAGAAAAATTCAAAAGGAGATACAAATTTGGTGGAGATTCAAAAGAAAATTGGTACTACAATTTAAGTAATTGATTGTATTTATTTTTCTTCTCCTTTATTTATCAAATTTCATGTCTTTCTTTATGAAAAATATGAGTTTTATGAACAAAATTATGTCTAGTTAATTAATTAATCTACGGGTCATATGAATCCAATTTTTAATATGTGATAATATAATATTTTATCTCAATTATGATTTCAATTTAATTATACTATTTAATCTGATTTTTATGATATTAATTGTTTAGCCAACAATTGATCTATAGAAGCAATTAAATAGATTTGAGAGAATTATTTAATTATTTATTTTGATTAAATAACATGCATAGTTTTTAGATAGAGATGTATGATTCTTATGTATATACTCCATAATTGATAAACTTAATGAATAGTATATACTTTAATTAACATGAGAGTGTGATTAAGTTAATTACTATATGGTGTGTAGTTTACTTTAGAGGGGAATTCAGCTAGGTTAGATTTAATTGATCATGTAATTGATTGATAGTTATATTGGAGAGATTTTAGTGATTCACATGTTTAAAAAATTGAAAGATTAAGTATTCCTAGATATTTTATCATATATCTTCTTAGTTGTCAATTTTGATTTGATTACTTATTGTTATTTATTTTTAGTTCTTTTAATTTTTCTTTCTTAAAACATAAAAACAAAAAAAAATTATTTTCTTTTTTTTAGTTTTAAAAATTAGCTTCTAATAATATAATATCTGTGGGAACAATCTTTTCTTATCATTATATTATTTGTTGCGATACATAGACTTGCGTATTCATTTAACACAATTCGTATTTGATCAATTTTTTTATGTCATTGTTGGGAATTATAAACATTAGAAATTAATTTTTTTATTTTATTTTATTTCAATTATTTTTCTTTATTTATTTTTCACAATTTAAATTTATTTAGTTATCTAGTTAGTTAGTTAGTTAATTATTTTATTTATTTATTTTAGTTAATTTATTTTATTTATTTTTTTAATTTTAATTTATTTATTTAGATATTTATTTTAATATTTTTAATTTAGACATCTTCTTTAATGCTATTAAAAACATAATTGAGTCTATTGCATGAGCAGAGTTCGTAAGGAAATTTTTTTGCCTTTAGATCTCGAAATCAAGCATACTTTGAGATCAATAAAAAACAAGAAGTTGTCACCCAAGTGAAAGAAATGGCTAATCTATTAGAAATAAACAATAATGAGATAAATTTTATCAATCAAATTCCTTTAATAAATGATAGAGTAGATTTATACCTGATTATGCAATACCTACGTTGGAAAGGTTGAATTCAAGTATTACAAGGCCAAACATTCAAGCTAATCAATTTGAATTAAAGCCAGTGATGTTTAAAATGCTACAAACACTTGGATAATTCAGCGGATTACAAACAGAGGATCCTCATCCACATCCCATATTTTTTATTGAAGTTAGAGATTCATTCAAATTTAGTGGTGTAACTGATGAGTTATTTAGGCTTAGATTATTCCCTTACTCTTTGCAAGATCGTGCCCGAGCTTGGTTAAACTCTTTTCCACCTGATTCCATTACAACTTGGAATGATTTGGCGGAGAAATTCTTGATGAAATATTTCTTACCAACAAAGAATGTCAAGCTTAGGAATGACATTACCTTCTACCAATAATACGAAAGAGAATCTTTATACGAAGCATGGAAAAGATTCAAAGAATTGTTAAAGAAGTGTCCTTACCATGGTATCCCTCATTGAATCCAAATGGAAACTTTCTACAATGGTCTCAATACTAAAACAAGTACCATTGTTGATGGATCCACTAATAGAGCTTTGCTAGCCAAATCTTACAATCAAGCTTATGATTTAATTGAGAAAATGGGCAATAACTATCAATGGCCAATGGATAGAATGAAAGCCATAAGAAGAGAAATCAGAGTGTATAAGGTAAATGATATCACGACACTTATAGCTTAATTGTCATCTTTTGTTAATATTTTGAAGGTTAAAAGCTCACCAGCGAGTATAAACCAGGTCCAAGATTCAAAGGTGTCGTGTGTGTGTTTTTGGGGAGCTCACACAATAATTGTCCAAATAATCCTGAATCAATATTTTATTTGGATAATGTGAATCGAAACAATAATCGATACACGAACATATATAACCTAGGATGGAGTCAACAACCAAATTTTTGTTAGAATAACAATAATCATGGTGGTAATCAATTCAACCATCAATCATTTTCACCACCTGGTTTTCAACAACCACAATAATCATAAGCCCAAGAGAAGAAGCCACTTACCAAAGATAATACAAATGTGTTAATGGGGATGATAAAGGATTTCATACAGCTAGTAAATGCAAAAGTATCCACTCAAGAAGCTTCAATTCAAAATTTAGAGACTTAAATGGGAAAATTTTTCCAGGCCATCAGTCAAAGAGTAACCTTCCAAGTGACATAATTATAAACCCAAGAAGAGAAGGTAAATAGCATTGCTATGCCATAGCCTTAAGAAGTGGTAAAACTCTAGAGGAGGACCATGAGACTAAAAAGAATGAGTAGAAACATGAAATTAATAAGGATGATGAGTAATTAGTGCATAAAGAGATAAGAATTAGTGGGTAAAGAAAGCACTTAAAAGGAAATAATTCAACCAAAGAAAAAAAAACCTCTACAAACCCCCTATTTCTTTCCTTCAAAGACTGCAAAAGAAAAAGTTAGATATGCAATTTTCAAAATTCTTAGAAGTCTTCAAGAAACTGCATATATACATATCATTTGCAAATGCATTTGAATAGATGTCTTCTTATGCCAAATTTTTGAAAGACATCTTGTCTAAGAAAAGAAGGCTTGAAGATAATGAAATAATAACCTTAACTGAAGATTGTAGTGCTATCCTTGCTAGAAAACTACCCGAAAAATTTAAAGATCTAGGTAGTTTTGACATCCCTTGCACTATTAGGAACATCCACTCTCACAAGGCACTATATGACTTAGGTTCTAATATTAACCTTATGCCATTATTAATTTTCAAGATATTAGGAGCTAGTAAAGCCATACCAACTTCAGTAATATTACAAATGGTAAATAGATCAATTAAGAGACCTCGGGTGTGGTAGAAGATGTGTTAGTAAAAGTAGACAAGTTCAACTTTTCGGTGGATTTCATTGTACTAAATATGGAAGAGGATTGAAACATTCATATCATAATTTGTTATTCATTCTTAGTAATAAGAAAAAAACTCATTGATGTACAAAAGGTGAGCTTACAATGAGAGTGCAAGATGAATAAGTAACATTTAAAGTTTTAAGGCATCTGAACCCCTTGATATTGATAATGTTGATGAATGCTTGAGGATAAATGTTACTAATTATGATGAAAACTTAAAAGAATTTGTTAAGTTTCCCACACTTAAGAATGTTACACGTGATGTTGTGAACAATGAAATAAAATCACCAAGAAATAACTCAATCTGTGTTAATTTTGAAAGTATGAAATATATGATTAATATTGTTGATTGTGTGAACTATTTGGAGGCTACACTTCTCGTGGGAAACCTAATGTGGTTGTGGAGAGTTTTGAGAAAGGATCTAAGCTCAAACCATATATTGAAGGGCCAGCAAGTTTAGACCTCACACATTTATCTTACCATTCCTAATCAAGTGGGCAAGCGAAAGAGTCCAACAGAAAGGTGAAAAAGATGCTAGAAATACATAAATTAGATGAGTTACGGTATAGTGCTTATAAGAATGTCAAAAAGTACAAAAAGAAAAGACAAATATGGTATTATAAGAGAATTGAGCACCATGTTTTTAAGCCATAACATAAAGTATTATTGAATAAATCAAGACTCAAACTGTTTCCCAGCAAACTCAAAAGTAAATAGACACAGAGGGATACCTTAGGCCTTGATATGACCGTATAGTCAAGGACGTTAAACATGATGCTGGTTGGGAGGCAACCCAATGTTATTTGACTTATATTTTTATTATTTTTGTTTTGTAGGTTAATAAATGTGAAGAGAAATGGAAAAAAGTGATTGAATAGTTCCAACGATAGATGTGGTGTGCCATAACTAAAGGGGTTTTGTTTCCTTTTACTTTTTCATATTTATATGAACATATTAGTTACAATGTGCAATTTAAGTTTGGGGGAGGGAACTTCATTTTCTACTTTAGTATTTAGTATTCATTTTAAATATTTAGGGAATTGTTTTTATTATTTTTACGATGTTTTTAATCATGATTTGGGTAAAAATTGATATATATATATATATATATATATATGGAAACTAAATGTATGCATGTTTGATATGAAACATATGAACTCAATGATAAAAACTAGTTGTCAGGACTAAGATAAGGAATGTAACATACCCGTTAATATGCTTACATTAATCATGTTATATGCTTGTTAGTTTTGACTAGATTGATTCAAATTTTTATGTACATGTTCATGATTAATTTTGGTGTTCTTATTGACAGAAAATTTGTAATGAGTTATGCTAGTTGATGAGATCTACCAAGTTTTAGAATCTATTTAATCATCCCTTGATCCTAACTAGTATTTTGTAAGAGATTATTTAACCTTATTTGGATTGATTGAGATTTTCAAGCTAATCATTATTAATATCTTTAGTCACCCATTTGAGCCTAACAAAAAACTTTTCATATCTTTAAGCCACATTTTATGTCTAACCAATAAGCATTACCTTTACCCTTGCACCTTTAGCTTGTATGAAAAGAAAAAAAATACAATCATGTGTTATGCTATAGAGTGAGTTGAAATGTAATGCACCCTATAAAAAAAGAGAAAGTAAAAATAAAAAAAACTCACAACACAACTATCTCTCTAAAAAAAGATTGAAAATAATTTTGAGGGTGTTGTGAAGTTTAAAAAAAAGACGTGTAATACAAGAATATGAAAAGAATGATAAAAGATGGTACACTAAAATATCAAATTTAAACTTAGTTGTAATTAAAAAGTGCATGATAAATAAAAATAAAAGCTAAGGTGTGGAAAGAGCCTAAATGTCTTTATTTATTGACCCCCACCTAAACCTTACATTATAAGCATGTAAAGTCCTTATTGATATTTAGTTAAGTGCATACTTATATTAGTAGAAAGAGATGTGAAAAATAGACTTATGAGACTTGTTTTAAGATTGAATTGATTAGCATGCTTACACAGGTTGGTTTCATGAGTGCATTGGATGATATAATGTGTAACACACACATGAATCAATTCATCAAAAACTTTGCATATCCTTGTATTGATGGAACATTAATTGATAAATATATGAGCCTCTTTGTCCTAGAATTTTATGACTTTTGATAGGGTTTTTTTTTTTTGCAAAATATGAATATATTAATAGATATATATTTATGAATATACTACCTATGTCATATTTTTAGTTTGACTTGGTTTTACTTGAGCACAAGCAAAGAGTTAAGTTTAGGGATGTAATGACTCTATGAAAGTAGAGTTATTAATGCATTTTTCTACTTAATATTTACTCATTTTATTCGATAAGTAGTATTTTTGGGATTAAAAATATTAAAATATGAACTTTCTAGTAAAAAGGGATGAAAATATAATTTTCGGGATTTTTTTGGAATTTTTATGGATTCTTTTATGAATTTTTAACACATAATCAATCAAAAGCTGACACATGGATGCCACGTATGTAGCAGACCTGGCGGAGCAAGCCACATGAACCATGTGCAAATAAAGAGGCCTAATCGCCAAATGTCGTGTGTATCGTGTGGTGCACTGTCAGGCCACGTGTTAACACGGCGTTCATTTTGAGTCAGGTGCTTGGTCAACACTTTCACCACGCATTATCACCTAATTCATCATTTATTCAACTTAGGTTCCACGCAATTCGTAATTGTGAATCAAGTTGAGCCATGTGGTGCTGACTCAGCTTTCGTTGATCGAACTAGTCCACCCATGCCACACATCACACGTTGATTCACCTAATGAATATGGTGTTCCATGTGTCGCATCCCTATTGGTTGGCGTCATTAAATTTCCTCTTTTTCATCTCAACCCTTGATCTGAAGCTAATTTGACAGTCTAGATTCTACCTGAGCTTAATTTAACCCTTTAATTGCTCCATAAACCCTAATAAGCCAAAATTAACATAATTTTGGTAGAGATTCAAGAGGAGATTGGTACTATAATGTAAGAGATTGATTGCATTTCTTTTCTTCTCTTTTTTTTATCAATTTTTATGTCTTTCTTTATAAAAAAATATAAGTTTTATGAACAAAATTATGTTTAGTTAATTTATTAATCTAAGGATCTTATGAACTCAATTTTTAACATATGATAATCTAATATTTTATCTTAATTATAATTTCAATTCAATTATATTATTTAATCTAATTTTTATGATATTAATTGTTTGGCCAACAATTGATCTATAAAGGCAATTAAATAATTTTGAGAAAATTATTTTATTGTTTGTCTTGATTAAATATCATGCATAGTTTCTAGAAAAAAGATTTATGATTCTTATGTATGTGATCCATAATTGATGAACTTAATGAGTAATATGCAATTTAATTGACATGAGAGTGTGATTAGGTTAATTACTATATGGTGTGTAGTTTACTTGAGAGAAAAATACATACTAAGTTAGATTCAATTGATTATTATATTGATTGATAATTATATTGAAGGGATTTTAATAAATCACATGTTTAGAAAATTGGGAGATTAAATAATCCTAAATATTTTCTAATATATCTTCTTAGCTGTCAATTTTAATTTAATTAATTATTTTTATTTATTTTTAATTCTTTTAATTTTGCTTTCTTAAAACATAAAAACACAAAAAAAATTGATTTTTATATTTTTTTAGTTTTAAAAATTAATTTCTAATAACATAATCTCCATGAGAACGATCTTTTCTTATCATTATATTACTTGTTGCGATATGTATACTTGTGTATTCATTGAACACAATTCCTGTCTGATCAATGATATATCACTAAAGATTGCATTAATGCTCTAAAGATGACATTAATGCCCTTTTGATTCCAGTTAACACCAATTTTATCCTCAATGGTTCATTCATTACTAGGCTTAAGTTTAACCATATTATCTTTGGTAACCATAGGTGATTCTTAACCATAAATGACAAAATTTTACATGCTCTCATCTAGGAAATGTAAAAAGGTTCTCATACGAGCCTTCCAGTATGGATAGTTGAGCCAATCAAAGAAAGAAGCACGAGTTGTAGAAGAATTGTCTCTTAAATTATCTATAACAAGGTCACGAGCAACACTAATACTAATTGAATGTTTAAGTTATGAATCTAATTAACCTAGAGGGGATGAATATGTAATACTACTCATTATCTCTAATTAAAAATTATCCAAGTGGCTATACATGTGATCGTGTATAAATAAATAAAGCAAAAATAAAAACAGATAAAACACGTGATATTTTAGGTGGAAATAACCTAGGTTATAACAATGAATTAAGAAGAAAACCACTGGTCCACCAAACCAGCTAACTATCTACTATCAAATATTAGTTTATTTATAAAGCTAGGTCTTAAACTACCCTTCATAGATAAATCCCTCAAAGTAATTACTTATGATCTTTCAATTTTTCATAGTCTCCATAAAATAATGTACGAGTCTAAACCAACGTTCCAATATCTCGAGTCAAACAAGCAATCGAACCCATTCAACAAGCACCTAAAAAGTTAGCACAAATATCATAAGTATGAAGTGTGTCCTAGAGAAAATTAAACAATAAAAACTCCTAGCTAGAAGATTGAAGATATAAATTAGATAAATTAAATCATCTAGTAAATCCCAGAATGAAAGTTCAAAGCACAATATCATAAAGGCATATGAATCAATCAAATATAACCATATAACATAAATCAAGAATACGCCTCAAGAAATATGATCTAGTTTTTATAAAACTTTTGAGAGAGAGCAAAAAATAATTAAATGAATAGAATATGTGTGCTTTTTTTAAACAAAGAGTATTAGATTGTTTATATAGTAGAATGAAACCTTAATGCTAGGTCAAAAGGAAATGACCCTTCTATCCATAAAAGATTTCATAGAGCAGTAACAAATACGAGAAGTATGGTAATCTATAAGTTTGGTTTGAGTAAACAAAAGGATTTTAAGTTAGAAACTTATGCGCTTATATGATCCAAACTAGGCTCGATCGATCAAACCAATAAGTCCATTGATCGAAACCCTTTTTGATCAACAAGCAATTATTAATAAAAAATCTGAGAGTAGATAGATTGAATAGGATTGATTAAGCCTATATTGATCTAGACTCTCAATCGATCGATCCTAACTTCGATCGATCTACTCCAATTAGAATTCAACCTTAGAGAAACTACATTGTACACAATCGATCCTTGATCAATCTAGCACTTTGATCTATCGACCTAAGATTCAATCAATCGACCAACATATATACCATATTTTCCTATGTGTGTAAATTCAATTCTAATGTGTTAAGAAGTGTATAACTGAAGCACATCAAGTTGAAACTTGGACATTTCTTCGACTTTGAGTAACAGATATGAACATGCATCTAAAAACTAATTTACACTTAAATATTATATTCATGAATACCGTTAACACCTTCATGATTCTATGAAAATAGAGTTATTAGAGCACTTTTTTACTTAATATTTACTTGTTTTATTCAATAAATAGTATTTTTGGGTCAAAAATATTAAAATATAAACTTTTTAATGAAAAGGGGTGAAAATATAATTTTTTTTGAATTTTTTGGGATTTTTTATGAATTTTTAACACAGGACCAATCAGAAGCTATCATGTGGCATGCCACACAACCATAAGAGTTTACTAGGCAAGCCACAAAGACGCCACGTAAGCATGGAGAAAGAATCACGTTGCATCACGTGTGAGGAGGACATGTTATGTAGGTAATGTGACTCAAAACAATAATCCATACTCAAACACATATAACCATGATGGAGACAACATCCAAATTTCTCTTGGAGTAACAACAATCAAGGTGGTAATCAATTCAACCGTCAATCGTTTCAACCACCTGGTTTTCAACAACCACATCAATTGTAAGCCTAAGAGAAGAAGCCGTCTACTAAGGACAATACAAATGCCTTAATGGGGATGATGAAAGACTTTATCCAATCAGTAAATACAAAAGTGTCCACTCAAGAGGCTTCAATTCAAAATTTGGAGAACCAAATGGGGCAACTTGCCTAGGCTATAAGCCAAAGGCCTCAAGGTAACCTTCTAAGTGACACAATTATAAACCCAAGAAGAGAAGGGAAGGACCATTGCAGTGCTATAGCCTAGAAGAGTGGCAAAAATCTAGAGGGAGATGAGATCAAAAGGATGAGGAACCAAAAACTAAAAAGGATTAAAAGGAAGTAGTGGATAAAGAAAGTAATGGAAAGGAAATAATTCAGCCAAAAAAGAGCAACCACTACAAACTCACTATTCCTTTTCCTCAAAGACTACAAAAGAAAAATACAGATACATAGATTTCAAAAATTTTAGAAGTCTTCAAGAAGCTACACATAAATATACCATTTGTAGAGGCACTTGAACAAATGCCATCTTATGCCAAATTCATGAAGGATATACTATCAAAGAAAATGATGCTTGGAGATCATGAAACAATAATCTTGACTGAAGATTGTAGTGCCATTCTTGATAGAAAACTATCACAAAAACTGAAAGATTTAGGTAGTTTTGCATCCCTTGCACTATTAGGAACATTCGTTTTGGCAAGGCACTATGTGATTTGAGTTCTAACATTAACCTCATACCATTATCAATCTTCCAGAGATTGGAGATTGGTAAAGTCGAACCCACTTCAGTAACATTATAGATGGCTGACAGGTCAATTAAAAGACCCCGAGGTGTGGTAAAATATTTCTAGTAAAAGTAGACAAATTCATCTTTTCGGCGGACTTTATTGTGCTAGACATGGAAGAGGACCATGACATTCCTATCATACTTGGTCTTCCATTCTTAGCAACCGAAAGAGAATTCATTGATGTACAAAAAGGTGAACTTACAATAAGAGTGCAAGATGAACAATTAACATTTAATGTGTTCAAAGTAATTAAATTTTCTGACGATGATAATGTTGGTGATTGCTTTCGAATAGATAGTACTAATGAGCTAACCATTGATGTGCTTTATGACATATGCCCTATTGATGCTTCAGAGTCTGTGATTGTTAATTCTGTAAACGTATACACTAATGAATACCATGACAAGCATGCAGGCACACAAATTCATGTCGGTATTTTAACAACACTTGTTGAATCACCCATACTTATGACTTTAACACATAATGCTATGAATAAGGACATTAACTCAATAGAAAACAACTCAACTTGTTTTAATTTTGAAAATATGGAATCAAAAGTTTATATTGTGAACTTTTTGGATGACACGCCTCTTATGTGTGTATCAAATACAGTTTTAGAATGTATTGAAATAAGCTCACGGTTGAAACCATCCATTAAGGAGGCACCAAAATTAGAGCTTAAACCTTTACCTTCTCATCTTTGTTATACATTTTTGGGTGATAACGAGACACTTCCAATCATAATCTTGACTGATCTAAGTATGGAGCAAGTGGAAGCACTACTAAAGGTGCTAAGGAACTTCAAAAGAGCTATAAGTTGGTCTATTGTCGACATCAAAGGCATAGGCCCATCAATATGCATGCACATAATCTTGCTAGAAGATGGGGCTAAACCCACCAGGGATGCACAACGCTGCTTAAATCCTATTATGAAAGAAGTGGTAAAGAAGGAAATTGTCAAGTGGTTGGACATGGGCATTATTTACCCAATATCAGATAGTGAATGGGTAAGTCCAATCCAATGTGTACCGAAGAAAGGAGGAATCATTGTGGTGGAAAATAAGTCCAATGAGTTAATACCTACTAGGACTATCACATGATGGAGAGTATGTATGGATTTTTGTAAAGTAAATAAAGCTACAAGGAAGGATCATTTTCCTTTCCCATTTATGGATCAAATGCTTGACCGATTAGTTGGGCATTCTTTCTTTTGCCTTCTAGATGGATACTCTAGTTATAACTAGATTGTTGTGGCACCTGAAGACCAAGAAAAGACCACATTCACATGTCCTTATGGAACTTTTTCTTTCAAGAGAATGCCATTTGGATAATGTAATGCACTTGGTACATTTCAACGCTCTATTATGGCCATTTTCTCAGACATGGTAGAGAAGCATCTAGAAATCTTCATGGATGATTTTTCAATCTTTGGAAACTCATTTGATGAATGTCTAAACTATCTCTCCCTAGTGTTACAAAGATGTGAAGAAACAAATTTGGTTTTAAACTGGGAGAAATATCATTTCATGGTACATGAAGGTATAATCTTGGGTCACAAAATCTCAGCTAATGGCATTGAGATGGATAGAGCTAAAATAGAAGTGATTGAGAAACTACCACCACCTAGAAATGTACAAGGAGTAAGAAGTTTTCTTGGGCATGCAAGCTTTTATCATAGATTCATAAAATATTTTTCCCAAATCTCAAAACCCTTGTGTAATCTTTTGGAAAAGGACATGCCTTTCAAGTTTGATGATAAATGTTTAACAGCATTTCAAGTGCTTATAGAGAGACTAGTGTTAGCACCAGTTATAGTCACATTGGATTGGAACAAGCCCTTTGAATTGATGTGTGACGCAAGTGATTTTGCTATTGGAGCTATTCTTGGACAACGAAGGGACAAAAAATTTCGTGCCATATGCAAGTAAGACACTAAATGAGGCTCAAATGAATTATGCTACTACAGAGAAAGAGCTCCTAGCCATTGTATATGCCTTTGAGAAATTAAGATCTTATTTGGTTGGCACCAAAGTGAATTTTTACACAAATCATTTTGCAATAAAGTATCTCATGACGAAGAAGGATTAAAAACCAAGATTGATAAGATGGGTGCTCCTTCTACAAGAATTTGACTTGGAAATTCGTGATAAAAAAGGAACAGAAAATCAGATAATAAATCGTCTATCTAGACTAGAGAGAGAAGCAAAAATGGATGATAATATGGTAATTAGGGAATCTTTTCCAGATGAGTGATGAGTGCTCAAAAAGCACTAAAATAACCATGATTTTATGCACATTAATTGATTAATATATATATATATATTTATATGTTTTATCATATATTTATATATATTTGTCTTTTTTAGAATCACGGGTATTTTTATTGTTTTTCAGGTATTTTGGCTTAAAAACGTAACTTAAAGACTCAAAGAGGAATACTGGAAGCAATACATCACAAATATATTAATAAATAAATGGGGAAAGGTCAATAAATATGGAAAAATTGGATAAAATGGGTCAAAAAAGTCAAAAATGTCAAAAAGGAGAAAATCGCACCGTCGCCAGCCACGCGCCGCTTGTACGCGTGACGCCCGTCACGCCGCGCATCGGCGCCAGCGCATCTCACTGCTCCCGCGCGCGCCCTGCCTCACGCGCGCCCGACGCCCATTTCGCCCCATTTTTCACGTGCGGCCTGACGCGTCATCAATGACCTCAGCATTTGCACTACGCGTTTTCACATTTTTTTAACATTTTTTCACTCATTTTTTCTTTCCATCCTCACCTATAAATACACCCCTTCTCTTCACTTCATACCACACCTCAAAACACATTCTCTTCTCTCTTTCTTTCTCTCTTTTCTTAGATTTTTTAGTTTTTCTTAGTTTTTAGCTTTTCTTAGTTAATTTCTCTTAGTTTTAGAGTTCTTCCCTTTTTGGGAAGAACTAGTTATGTTTTTGTAATTTATTAGCTTTTTGATTCAATAAATGGGAGTGCAAATTCCGCTTGGAGGTTTTCCAGCAACGGGAATAGCATCGAAGTTCTGTAAGGATTTTATTTTCTTTAGAGTTATTTTTTATGCTTTATTCTTACATGTTATATTTAATTTGTGTGTGATTACATTTAACTCTGCTCACTGTTTATAAACATGATGTAATAGTAACGTTGTTATGCTTACATAAATATTAAATAGATAAAAATCTCTAAAATGAATTGATTTTATTTTTATTCAAGATTTTATATTAAGAATGTTAGAGAGAAATGTATTATTTTTCATTACAAACTTAAATCTGAAAATTAGATTTTAAGGTTTAGTTATCCGATCTGATTTAGAGTAGTGCTCTTTTATTTGTTGGTAAAATCAGGCGGTAGTTAGAGTGAAGCGCTATTTCAAAAGTTTTTATAAGAATTATTATCTGAAAATGTATTGACAACATGTTTTCGGTAGTGGTTTTAAAACTTGAAAGTTAGTACTCGGATAACTAAATTCTTAGGTTTAATTTGGACACCTTGAATAAAGTTTAAATCGCCTAACCCACCAAAGGTGGAATTTAAATGGTTCATTTTCAATCTCTTAGAAAAAGGAATTAATTTAATTAACCAAATTAGTTATCAACCCCACCCATAGGTGTTAATTGATTTGTTTAGTTAACAAAGAATATCTAACCCCACCAAAGGTGGTATTCATATAAAAAAGAGAGAATCAATAAATATCAATTCATATCTTTAATAACCTAAATAATATGAGCAAGCATAATTAACTTAATTATTATATCCATAAATACTCCACTGTTTTAACAGATAAAATTTGCATAAATGTTTATTGAATCTATGTTTATTTTTATGTAAGTAGATCAAAAACACAAAACCCCAAAATATCGTGACAGGATGTTTAGGATTTAATTTCGTTTTTAAAATTTTGAATAATAAATTAAAAACCACATACATTCCTTCCTTAGATCGACCTTGGGAGTATACTTATCATTTTCTACGAAATGATTCGTGCACTTGCGAGAGTTTTATAAATACATAAAACCAAAGTAACGCGCAGGATCGGAGATGTCGGTTCTGCCCCGATCAATGAGCAACTATTTTCTATAGCTAAAACAAAAGTTCCATTGTATGGAGACATTGTAAATTTTCTTGCCGCCAACGTTCTTCCACTGAACCTCACATGGCAACAAAAGAAGAATTTCCTCCATGACATTAAATAATATTTTTGGAATGACCCTTACCTTTATAAAGAATGTGATGATGGTATTTTAAGAAGGTGTGTCCCTAATGATGAAGTTGAAAGTATTCTTTACCATTGCCATAGCTCAGACTATGGAGGTCACTTTGGGAGCTCAAAAACAGCAGCTAAAGTACTTCAATCTGGTTATTTTTGGTCTACACTATTTAAAGATGCTTACAATTATGTAAAGATATGTGATAAATGTCAAAGGATAGATAATATTTCAAAAAGAAATGAGATGCCTCTGAACAGTATACTTCAAGTGGAATTGTTTGATATGTAAGGCATCGACTTTATGGGACAATTTCCTCCGTCATTTGGAAACCAATACATACTCGTAGGAGTGGATTACATGTCAAAGTGGGTAGAAGCCATTTCTAGCAACAAATGTGATGCAAAAGTTGTCATGAAATTTCTAAAGAAAATTATTTTCACTAGGTTTGGAACTCCTAAGATCATTATTAGTGATGAAGGGAGTCAATTTTGCAATAAAGCATTTAATTTCTTGTTGTCTAAGTATGGGATTAATAATAAAGTGTCTACCCCTTACCATCCCCAAACAAGTGAGCAAGTAAAGGTATCTAATAAAGATGTGAAAAGAATTTTGGAGAAAACTGTGAACATCTCTAGGAAGGATTGGTCATCTAAGTTGGCTGATGCTTTATGGGCGTACATAACTACATTTAAAACACCAATTGGTACCACCCCGTATAAGCTAGTTTATGGAAAGGCTTGTCACTTACCATTAGAATTGGAGCACAAAGCATATTGGGCATTGAAACAATTGAATATGTCCATAGATGCAACTGATGAGAAAAGAATGCTTTAAATAAATGAATTGGATGAATTACGGTGGAATGCTTATGAAAATGTCAAGCTTTATAAAGAAAAGACTAAACGATGGCATGAAAAAAACATTATGCACCTTATCTTTGAACTAGGTCAGAAAGTGTTATTGTACAACTCAAGACTCAAATTGGTTCTAGGCAAATTAAAGAGTATATGGTTAGTGATAACTCTATGATTTAGAGTTATTTTATCCAATTTATTAATTATAATTGTTATGTTCTTAATGTTTTAGTTAATTTTATGTTCTTAAATTGATATTTACTATAAGTTTTTTAAGGAATATATTTTTAAGAAAATTAAAGAATTTGAATTGAAAAAAAGACTTAATTAATAATAATAAAAGTTGAAAATATAATTTGAATTAAAAGAGGTCTTAATTGCAAATAACAAAAGTTTAAAATTTAATTTGAATTAATATACAGGGCTTAAATGCAATTAACTAAACTTTGTTCATCTATGCAAATAGATGGGCCCCACTCTACATGCTAGAATGCGCAGATAGGTGGACCCCACTCTATGCGTCGAACAGTGTACCATCTGGAAACGCGTCCAATCGCCCTTGCATCTCACTCTCCTGATCCTTACCATTGTCTCTTTAAGAGAACATAAATATGCAAGTATACACGGTCACAAGTAATAAGTGATTAAGTAAGATATCGTTCCCACAGAGATTTGTTACTAATATTTGTTAAGTACTAAAATTGTTTCAATCTGATTTTATCCAAACAATCGAAAGTTTGATGGAGTTTAACTAACTAATTTTTTATAATATTTTATACGAAAATTCTAGGATTGTAGTTCCACCAAATTAATTCACTTGAATCATATTATTTTCTATTGATTTATGCTCTCGCATTTAATTTCTCAACCAAGAACTCCTAATTTATCCATATGTCTCTTCCAATAACAAATAGACACATCTCGCTAAAATAATTCACTATATTCCTATGAGAATTAAATTCACCAAGATTCATTAAGTTCAAAGTTCTCAAATAGCTACAAATACAATAAAGGTATATTCCTATCTCTTATATATATATGTTATTCTATCCATGAGCAACACACAAAAATACCTTTTCCAAGTTTATTTAAGTGTCACAGATCAATTGATTAATCTTCCAACAATCAAAAGCATTAAGCACAAATAGAATAAACAAATTAAACATCTCATAAATCATTCAAAATAATTAATCCAAGCTTCATAATGTAAGTTACATGGCAATCCTAGAACAATTAAATTAGTTCATAGCAAATATTAAAATTACAATACGAAAATATTAAGACATTTAAGGAATATTAAATGAAGAACAACAAAAATAATTAGAAGTATTTCATCTCTGCATTCTCTATTTTTCTCCCAAACCAAAACCAAAACAAAAGCCAAAAATGGCTTCTCTGTGTTCCCCCCTATCCACTTGTATCATAATAACAACATATTTATACCTTCTACTATCTTCAAAAATATACCAAAAATATTCTTCATATACGTGTGCAAAAATTGGGAGACAAATATATTCTTCAAAAGTGCGTAAAAAGTGGAGAAAAAACGTGCAAAACAAGCTAGTGATTTGGGATTTTTAATTTCACAATACGTATGACACATGGCAAGCTTTGATTCGTTTGTAATTTTAATAGGACATATGGTATCTTTGTATTGGGTGGGATGATAGGGTGCACGCAGATTAGGTGGACCGCGTCGCACGAGAAATATGCGCGCTGATCTATGTGCAACAGTTGGCCTCCACTCGCGTGGAGTGTGGGATGCACGCACGATCTGGGCCGTTCGTGGTTTGATCTGACGGTGGGGGAGGGAGATGCGTCTGAGGGAAATCATCTACGCAGATAGGTGGGCCCTACTCTACACATCGAATAGTGTGCCATCTGGAAACGCGTCCAATCACCCATGTAGCGCTTGCATCTCACACGCTTGATCCTCACCGTTGATTTTCTGATATGATGGTGCGTGAGGCGTGTTGATAATGTCGCGCGTGGTACTCCTCTATGCAGAAAAACAAAGTTTGGTTAATTACATTTAAGCCCTCTATATTAATTCAAATTAAATTTTAAACTTTTGTTATTTACAATTAAGACGTCTTTTAATTCAAATTATATTTTCAACTTTTATTATTTGCAATTAAGTCTTTTTTTTCAATTCAAATGCTTTAATTTTCTTAAAAATATATTTCTTAAAAAACTAATAGTAAATATTAATTTAAGAACTTAAAATTAACTAAAACATTAAGAACATAGCAATTATAATTAATAAATTGGACAAAATAACTCTAAAATATAGAGTTATCAGTCAGGACTACTCATCATCACTAAGGTAACCAACCATGGAGCCATTGAATTAGAAAATAAAGATAAAGAGTGATTTATGGTTAATGGGCATAGGGTGAAGCACTATTATGAAGATCAATTATCAAATGAAACACTTGTGATAACCTTAGTAGATGCACCTTAGGACTTGATAGGACCGTCTAGTCAAGGACGTTAAACGTGATGATTGTTGGGAGGCAACCCAATGTTATGTTACTTATATTTTCATTGTTTTTGTTTTGTACGTGAATAAATGTAGAGAGCAATGGCGCAACAAGAATGAGCATTTCAGCAAAAGATGTGGTGTTCCATGATTAAGGGAGTTTTTCTTTTTTTTTCATATTTATATGTGCACATTGGGGACAATGTGTAATTGAAGTTTGGGGGAGGGAACTTCATTCTCTACGTTAGTATTTAGTATGCATTTTAAATTTTTAGGAAATGTTTTTCAATTTTTAGGTTGTTTTTATTCATGATTTGGGTAGAAATTGATAAATATATGAAAACTAAATGCATGCATGCTTGATATGAAACATATGAACTCCATGATAAAAATTAGTTGTCATGACTAGGTTAAGGAATGTAACATATTTGTTAAGATATTTACATTAATCATGTGATATGCTTGCTAGTTTTTGATTTGATTGATTCAAATTTTTATGCACATGTTCATGATTGATTTTGGTGTTCTTATTGAGAGAAAATTTGTAGTGAGTTATATGAGTTGATGAGATCTACCAAGTTTTAGAATCTATTTGATCATCCCTTGAGGCAAAATCCTAAATAGTATTTAGCAAGAGAAATGATTTAGGCCTTATTTGGATCGATTGAGTCTTTCAAGCTAACCATTATTAATATCTTTAGTCACCCATTTGAGCCTAACAAAGAAACATTCATATCTTTAACCCACATTTAATGCCTAACTAATAAGTATTACCTTTACCCTTTAACCTTTATCTTGTATGAAGAAAAAAATTGCAATCATGTGTTATGCTATAGAGTAAGGTGAAATGTAATACACCCTATAAAGAAAAAAGAATAAAATTTCACAACACAATTATCCCTCTAAAGAAAAAAAAATAGAATTGAAAATAAGTTTAGGGGTGTTGTGAAGTTACGAGAGAGAGACAGAGAGAGAGACAAGAGATGTTAAACAAAAGAATATGAAAAGAGTGTCAAAAGAAGGTGCACTAAAATATCAAGTTAAAGCTCACTTGCAGTTAAAAAGTGCATGATGGAAAAAAAAGGCTAAGGTGTAGAAAGAGCCTAAAATGTCTTCATTTATCGACCCCCCACCTAAGCCTTACATTATAGCCATGTAAAGTCCTTATTGATCTTAAGATAAGTTCATATTTATATTAGTGGGGAGGGATATGAAAAATAAACTTATGATACTTGTTCTAAGATTGAATTGATTAACATGCTCATATAGGTTGATTTCATGAGTGCATTAGATGATATCATATGTAGCACACACACATGAATCAATTTGTCCAAAACCTTGCATATCCTTGTATTGATGGAACGTTGATTGATGAATATGTGAATCTCTTTATCATTGAATTGTATAACTTTTGATAGGGATAGTTTTCATGAAATATGCATGTACTAATAGAAGTATACTTATGAATATACTACCCAAGTTATTTTATTTAGTTATACTTGGCTTTACTTGAGGACAAGCAAAGAGTTAAGTTTGGGGGTGTGACGACTCTATAAAAATAGAGTCATTAGCATACTTTTTTTACTTAATATTTACTTTTTTATTCAATAAATAATATTTTTTGGGTTAAAAATATTAAAATATAAATTTTTTAATGAAAAGGGGTGAAAATATAATTTTTAGAATTTTTTTGATATTTTTATGAATTTTTTATGAATTTTTAACGCAGGACCAATCAGAAGTTTCCACATGGCATGCTAAGTAAATGAGCTGATTGGGCAAGCCATGTGGATGCCACGTAAGCACAGAGTGTGAATCACATTGTGCCACGTGTCACTAACTCAGCAAGCGTTAACTCTGACCGATCTCCCCTGCCATGCGTCACTCCCTAATTCGCCCAATGAATTTCCCCTGCCACGTTTCGCGTTGTGATTGACTGAAACTATCATTTTTGCTTGTTTTGATCATAGCCCTTGATCTGAAGTTGATCGGACAGTTCATATCTCACCTGAGCTTTATTTAAGCCCCTAATCACTCCATAAACCCTAATTTGCCTCCATTAGGATAATTTTGGTCAATTTTTGGAGCTAAAAAGAGAGAAAAACACAGAAAAATTCAAGAGAAAAACACAGAAAAATTCAAGAGAATACACAATTTTGGTTGAGATTCAAGAAAAAATTAATATTATAATTTAAGATATTGATTGTATTTCTTTTTCTACTATTTTATTTATCAATTTTTATGTCTTTCTTTATGGAAAAATACGAGCTTTATGAACACAATTATGTGTAGTTAAATTATTAATCTAGGGATCTTATGAACCCAATTTTTACCATGTGATGATTTAATATTTTATCCCAATTATAATTTTAATTTAATTATATTATTTAATGTGATTTGTATGCTATTAATTGTTTGACCAACAATTTATCTATATAGACAATTAAATAGATTTGAGAGAATTATTTAATTATTTGTCTTGATTAAATAACATGTATAATTTCTAGGCAACAATGTATGATTCTTATATATGTGATCCATAATTGATGAACTTAATGAGTAGTATGCAATTTAATTAGCATGAGAGTGTAATTAAATTAATTACCATATGATGTGTAGTTTACTTGAGAGAAGAATACATGCTAGATTAGATTCAATTGATCATGTAATTAATTAATAATTATATTGGGAGAATTTTAACGATTCAATTATTTAAAAAATTAGGGAATTAAGTATTCCTAAATATTTTCTCATATATCTTTTTAGTTATCAAATTTGATTTAATTAATTATTGTTATTTACTTTTAATTATTTTAATTTTACTTCATTAAAATATAAAAACACAAAAAAAATTATTTTTATTTTTTTAAGTTTTAAAAATTAGTTTGTAATAAAATAATCTCCGTGAAAATAATATTTTCTTATTATTAGATTACTTGTTGTAATAAGTATACTTACGTATTCATTATACATACTTTATGTGTTACACCCATAAATCTTAAACTTCAAATATATAGACTAACTTCATCTTCAAACCAATATCTGAATCACTCATCAAAATGGCTATGATATCATATGAAACAATAACACTCATCTTGATCATGGAACAATGAAAAATTAGAGAGAATGAGTAAAGAGTGTTTGATAAAATGCATTGTATTGAATGTAAATGTTTTCTTACTTTATACAGCAGCTTACATCTAAAGCAAGAATGCCAATCAATCAATTCAGCTATAACTTTGCACATGTGTCAAACTAGCTCAAGGATAGTGCAACAAACTCTAGTCTACCATTAAATTATTATCTACTAATTAATTAATTGTATAATAATTAACTTATTCCGTTTAAAAGTTCAATACGATGTTTTACTATAATTAGGATATTCAAGACTTATTCTAAAGTTTTTGAAAAAAAAAAGAGTTTACATTTACGATTTTTAATTATCTTTTAAATTAATCTTTTTATTGATTTTTTTGTTGCTATATTATATAGTAAAAATTTATTTTTTAATTCAAATAGAATATTAATTTTATTATTAAAAAGCTCATAAATGTGAGTCTTTGCACGATAGGTTTTAACACTCAGTATCTACATTCATATAAAAGGGGAGTTGCCTACGATATTTATTTGATATTTTATTTTCTTTAATCATTTTTTTTCTATCATCCCTTTCTCCAATCCAATATCTATTACATATTTCTATTAACAGTGAGTTTACTGTTTAAAGAGTAAAATATTATAATATTCCCAGTTTTGCATATATTTAATGTTTTTCATCTCTATTATTTGAGCTAAAAAAATATACTTTAATCTCATTTTAATAAAAAAAATATTAAAGGACTAAATAAGTTTATTTATTTATAATTCAATTAGAAAAATAAAAATATTAATAAGTCCAACAAAACATTAAGTGAAGATTAATAATTTTTTAAATGAAAATTTAAAATCATGATGTAATGAATTAGAGCATATTTTAGAAAGAAAAAGATTAGCTTAAGTTTTTAAATTAATGAATAATTTTATATGAATTAAATGATGTGTTAGTATTGAATTATATGTTAAATTAAAAATGTTGGATATTGAAATAATTAGGTGAACATTTAATAACATAAGTTAATTATATTATGACTTAAGTTGATAAACATATAATCAAATTATAATAAAAAATAATATTTTAAATTCATGCTTAATTTTTGTCAAAATTTTGAAAAAACAAAAGAATTATACACTTGTATTTCTCACTACAAGCACATCAAAAATTAAAACATAAAAATAGGAGGGAGCAAATAATTCAAAATTTTGTTTAAATTCAAAAATTTGATCTGATTCATTGGATTCGAATCGAATTGGATTGACAAATTTGTAATCAGATCGAATTCGGATTTAAAAATATACAATCTGTTCTAATTCAAATCGGATTAAGATTGATAGAATTTATAATCTATTGTATTTGATTTGTACCGAATTACTATTAAATTATAAATAAATACATATTTTATTTTATAATGTGTTATATTTAAATATTATACATATTATAATTACATTATATTACTATTTTAGCTTAAAAATAATAAAAATATTTATAATAATTTAATAATGATATAGATATACTTTTTATTTTTCATATTTGTGATTATAGATAATAAATTTTACTACAAATATATCAATTTAAAATATAAATATTATAGATATCATGTTTTATATATGAAAATAATTAATTAATAAATTCAATGTCAATATAACCTTATTCGATCCAAAAAAAAATTCAATTTATTCGGATTGATTATATCATCGGATTATATTCGAAACTTATTTATTTCATAATTAGATTTGAATTTATCAAAAATAAAAATTTTTAATCCACGTTAAACCCAGATAAAAACTTAACTTGATTGAGCTAAAAGTTAAAACACAATTCACAAATCACGTTCAAAGCCAAAAAAAAAAAAAAGTGTGAGCATTACACTTCCTATATGAAGTGTATTTATCATTATCCATTGGGCTCTCTCTATCTTTTCAAAAAAAAATTCGTTCATCCGTGACTACATTTTTTTTAAAAGAGAGATAAAAACAAATCAAAAAGAAAAGTAAGAGCCAAAAATGAGTGAAATTAGTAAATACAGCATGAATTAAATGTTATAAATTTTTATCTTTCTTTAAATATGTCACTTTTTAATACTTTAAGAGTATTTATTATAAAGTAAGAAAAAAAAATAGATAGGCTCGAAGTATCACTTTTCAAGAAATTGAATCCCATTATATGAATTCATATTAAATCTTATATCTACTAAAATATTTTTCTTTTAATTATAAAAATAATATTAATAAAAAATTTAACCACAATAAATTAATAATATTCTAAAATTATATTCAATTTATATATTTTTATTAAAAAATAATAATTTAAATATAATATTTTATTAAAAATATATTTTAAACTCGTATTTATTAAATAATATAATATAAATTTATTATCTTTACAAAAATAATTATAATCTTTTTTTTTTTTTATAAACACGGTATACTTCTAAGCTATTTCATGTTTTTTTATTATTTATAAATTATAATTATTTAAAATTATTGAATTAAATTAAATTAAATATTATTAAAATATTATTTTTCATTATTATAAATTGTATACATGTTATTTACGTAATTTCCAACTTTGATATTTTTAACCACCTGATCTGATATCACTTTGATGAATGATCATGATTAGATTCTATTGTCCCCGTTGTGATGTCTAAAAATACTGTTTTTTTAACCACATCATCTCATATCACTTTTATGAAGTTTTTAGTCTCTTCTTTCTCTCCGAAAGAGAAGGGTATGAGTAAGAGCGATAATTTTTTACATAATTTAATAAGATTAATTCAAATATGAAGTAATGAAATAATATAACATGATTTATTTTAATTTTTATTAAAGAATTAAATATAATATGATATGATAATTTAAAATTAATTCGTTAAATTAATATTTTAATATTATTTTATCTGTTGAAATAGCTTTAATCTAATTTAAATTAATCTATTACATCATATTTAATTAAAATAATATATGTTATTAATTGTTTTTGAGTATATTATTCAAATTTAAAATATTTAAAATAATAAAAATATTTTTATTAAAAATTTAATTAAATATTATTTATTTATTTATTAAATAGTTTAACATGATTAATATGATTTTACATTTTGAAGACTTTAAAAAAGTATAAAGTTTTGGTGAGATGATTGGTGCTGAAAAAATGAAGAAAAAGAAATTGAGCTGGTATGGTACATTTACTAAATAGATTGATATGATTAATATGATTTGCCAACTTAAAAGAGCTTAAAAAAGTCCAAAGTTTTTGGTGAGAGAATTGGTGGATAAAATGAAGAAGAGAAACAATTTTAGTTTTTATTTTTCATATCCATCCCAAGCTAAATTTGTTTAGGAATATATATATATATATATATATATATATATCGTCTCTTTCTTTATCTTTCTTTCTTTGCGCTGAAAAATCAATATTCAATTAAAATAGTGTATAAAAATATAAAAAAAATAATACTTTAAATTTTATAATAATAAAAATAATATTCTCGTAATATTAAATAATTAATTAAAATTTAACTTTAATGAGATTAAATATTAAATTTTTAAATTGAATATTTTTTTAAGTAAAAATATTTACAAATAAATTGTACATAATTTTTTTATTTTTATAATTATAAGTAATTTTAAAGAGTATTATAAATATTTTTTAAATTTTTTTTTGTATCTTCTATCTCAAATTGTCCGTCTCTTTAATTAAAAATTATCACAACTTTTGACTTTGATTTTTTTTTTCATATAATTTTTTCATTCTAATTAATAAACGATCGAAATTAATTAAAAAAAAGTATAATAAATTGATGGATCAAAAATATAATTGTTTGACGTATGTAAAAAAAAAATAATACAATGTTTTATTTTATTGACAGACAAGTTGTGATGGAATATATGTAATATTTGTGTGTTTACGCTATTGCCTTTCTTGTATTGTACTTCACTTTCTGTCATTAGTAGTTACGCTATTGCCTTTTTTTTTTCTTTTCTTCTATTAGTCCTTGGATAAACTGCTAATTCCTCCTCCTGCTAATGCCAAGCTTGTCTCACATTTTAGTTTCAAAAACTTGTTGGAGATTCGCACCACATTTCATACAAATATGATTTATTCTCAATAAGTTCCTTAAGATGAAAAATTCTATTCCATTTTGTTAAAATAATGGCCCAAAACCCAATATCACTTAAACCCTATTTTGCCTTTTATATATATTCTTCCTTTTCATCAGCCATTTAGTTTCTGCATTTTGAGCTGCGCAGCGTGATAAGCCAAAGGAAAAAAAACCTATACTCTCTTTTCTCTCTTCTAATATATCCTTTTGATTAATATATTGGAGACCCATTGCCTTATTCATTATATGAGACTTCGGAGACCCAGGCCAAAAGTTCCTTTCTATGTGCGTAGCACAAGTTAAAGACAAATATATATTTATATATAGAAGAGGATCAAGGATGATAAATCTTGCTTTAAGATTAGAAGAGATACATGTTACGGTAATATTTAATTTAATAATAAATTTGTTAATTTATCTTGATATATATTATTAGTAAATTTAGAGAGATTTATTTTGTGAGTATATTTTAGATTTTGGTATATTTTGTGAAGTTTTCTGAATATTGTTGTTTGTATTTTTATTTGATTATTATTGGATTTTTCCTCGGTGTGTCGTCGTTAATGGAGTAGACTTTTTACATTTAAAAGTTGAAACACTTAAATCATTATGTCATTTATTTTTTTCTCATTGCTTATTATTTTACTATTATCCATAATTATATATTTGTACAACTAAAATTGAACCCGATTTTCGCTTCCGCAAGTACTAATTTATAACAAATTGATATCAGAATATTGAGTTATTCTGTTATTTATTGAAACTGATCAAGTTTGTTCTTTTGGATTTATTTTGAGCTTCTGGTTATCTGATTGGTTTCATATTTTCTGGGTTGTGTTTTTGTTTATGTATTATTGGGTTTTTCGTTATGACGACAAAATATGAAATTGAGAAATTCAATGGTATAAATGATTTTAGTCTTTTGCGTATGAAGATGCAGGTTGTATTAGTTAAAGAAGGGCTTGTTAAGACACTTGAAGGCAAGGATAAATTGCCAAAAAAAATTAATTGATGAAGAAAAAGATACATTGATGAAAAATGTTCTCAGTTCTATTAAGTTATCCTTGTCTGATGAGGTATTACGCGAGGTTGGTGATGAGGAATCTCCTGCTAGGTTATGGCTTAAATTGGAGAATTTGTATATGACCAAGTCTTTGACAAGTCGGTTATATTTGAAACAACATTTGTATACATTCAGAATGTCAGAAGGTACATCTTTACACGATCACCTTGATGAATTTACTAAAATTATTTGTAATCTAAAAAATGGTGGTGTTAAAATTAATTATGAGGATCATGCCTTAGTTTTATTGTGTTCTTTACCTTATTCATTTGAACATTTTGTTGATACCATACTATATGGGCGAGACATTATTTCTTTGGAGGATTTCAAAGCAGCTTTGAATTCCAGAGAGTTGAAGAAAAAGGTGTCTACAAACAATAATGATAATAGCAGTGATTTATTTGTCAGAGGTAGAAATCAAGAAAAAAAACACAAGCAATAATAGAGGCAAGTCTATATCCAAATCTAGAAAAAGAAAAGATAAATGCAACTATTGCTGTCAGGAAGGGCATTGGAAAGTAAATTGTTCGAAACTCAAAATAAAGGAAAATCTACCACAATGTCTTCTGTAACTAATGATGTTGCTAGTGTTGCAAATAGTTCTGGTTTTGATGGTAAAAATGTTCTATCAGTATCTACTAGTTCTCTTGAAGATGTTTGGATTCTTGATTCGAGTTACACTTACCATATGTGCCTTAGTAGAGATTGGTTTGCTTCTTATCAGTCTATTGATGTGGGTGTTGTCTTGATAGGAAACAACATATCCTATAAGGTTATTGGTATTGGTACTGTTTGAATTAAGATGCACGATGATATTGTTAGGGCTTTGAAAGATATTCGTCATGTTCCAGATTTGAAAAAGAATTTAATATCTTTGGGTACTCTTGATTCACAAGGTTACAAGTATGTAGTTAAAAGTGGAGTTTTAAGAGTTTGTCAGAGTGCTCTCGTTGTAATTAAAGGATAATTGTCGCGTGGCCTCTACATGTTTCAGGGTAGCACTGGTATTGGCAATGTTTTAGTTTCTTCCTAATTAGATCAAGATTCAAATACTACTTGATTATGACATATGCGGCTTAGGCATATGAGTGAGGCAAGGATGTCTATTTTAAGCAAACAGGATTTGCTTTATGGTCAGAAAACTAGAAAGCTTGATTTCTGTGAGCATTGTGTCTATGGAAAGCATCACAGGGTCAAGTTCAGTACAACCATCCATAAAATGAAATATATTGTTGATTATATTCATTCAGATCTTTGGGGTCCTTTTCGTGTTGTGTCTAAGGGTGGTACCCGGTATATGTTGACTTTTATTGATGATTTCTCTCGTCATGTTTGGGTGTATTTTTTTGAAGAAAAAAAATTATGTGTTCTCAAAATTTGTAAAATTCAAGACTTGTATAGAAAAGCAAACAAGCAAGAAAATCAAGCATTTGAGAACTAATAATGGTTTGAAATTTTGTGAAAGTCAATTTAATGAGTTTTGTGAAAGAAATGTGGCATGATGAGACACCACACTATGCGTCATATACCACAGCAAAATGGATTAGCAGAATGTATGAATATGACTCTCTTAGAAAGAGTTTGTTGTATGCTTTTTCAAGTTGACTTGGATAAATCATTTTGGACTGAAGCTTGTAACCATGCCGACTATTTGGTGAATCGGTCTCCATCAATTACAATTGAGTTGAAGACTCTGTTTGAGGTACTCTTTGGTACTCCTGCTAAATATTTTGATTTGAAAGTTTTTGGTTGTCCTGTTTATGCTCATGTTAATGATGGTAAACTTGAGCCTAGGGCATTAAAATGCATATTTTTGGGATATCCTTTTGAGGTGAAAGGTTATAAATTATGGTGTGTTGAACCTAAGTCACCTAAATTTTTGATTAGTAGAGATGTTAAGTTTAATGAGTTTTCCATGTTGGAAAAGAAAAAGAGTCTATTATTGCAGGTAAA
Source organism: Hippophae gyantsensis (assembly GCA_030763125.1). Taxonomy (NCBI): domain Eukaryota; kingdom Viridiplantae; phylum Streptophyta; class Magnoliopsida; order Rosales; family Elaeagnaceae; genus Hippophae; species Hippophae gyantsensis. The sequence goes on along the minus strand of CM061029.1, from coordinate 17,421,755 downwards.
GATCACAGTGTTAGTGAGCAGGTGGAGCTTGAGAATGGAGCTCCTAGTCAAGTGCAAGAAGGCACTTCAAATCAGTCATCTGTGGATGAGATAGATGATTCTGCTCATGATGTAGCAGAAGAGCAAATGAGCTACCATATAGTATCACTAAGGGTAAAGGAATATGAGAGATTTGATGCCCTTAGGTATGTAGATGTAGACTTAGTTTCTTTTGCATTGTCTATGTCAGAGTCTATTGAGGTGCATAAACTTTCTACTTATTATGAAGCTACTACTTGTGATGAGTTTGTTCAGTGGCTGGTTGCTATGAATGAAGAGATTGAATCACTTCATAAGAATCATATTTAGGAATTGGTGAAATCGCCTAAAGGCCAAAAGATTGTTGGAAACAAATCGGTCTTCAAAAAAAAGAAGGTATACCTGAGGTTGAAGCAGGTAGGTTCAAAGCACATGTTGTTGCAAAGGGCTATTGTCAGAAGAAGGGTATTGACTTCAATGAAGTATTTTCACTTGTTGTGAAACATAACTCTATTTGTGTATTACTTGCTATGGTTGCATTGTTTTATATAGAATTAGAACAACTTGATGTCAATACAACCTTCTTACATGGTGAGCTTGAGGAAAAAATATATATGCATCGACCAAAGGGGTTTGTTGTTCCAAGTAAGGAAAATCATGTTTATTTATTGAAAAAGTCTTTATATGGGTTAAAGCAATCCCCTAGGCAGTGGTATAAAAGGTTTAATTCTTTAATGATTGATCATGGTTTCTCTAGGAATGATTATGATAGTTGCATTTATCATAAAAGATTTCATGATGGTTCATCCATTTATTTCTTGTTTTATGTTGATGACATGCTTATTGCTTCTAAGAATAAGTTTAAGATTCAGAAATTAAAGTCCCAACTTAGTGGTGAGTTTGAGATGAAAGATTTGGGTGTAACGAAGAAAATTTTGGGCATGGAAATTTACAAGGATAGACAAGCGGGAAAACTTTATTTGACTCAGAAAATTTATATTGAAAAAGTTCTTGAACGCTTTGGTTTAAAAGAGTCTAAACTTGTGAGTACACTGTTAGCTGCGCATTTCAGGCTTTCTTTGGATTTTTCACCACAATCAGAAGAAGAAGAGCAATACATGTCTTAGGTTTCATATGCTAGTATCGTTGGTAGTTTGATGTACGCTATGGTTTGTACTTGTCCAAACATTTCACATTTAGTTAATGTTGTTAGTAGATATATGGGTAATCTTGGAAAGGGTCATCGGCAAGCAGTGAAATGGATACTTCAGTATTTAAGAGGCACATCTAATTTTGGTTTGGTATATGATGAAAGTTCTAATACTGGTTGCAGTGTTATTGGTTATGTGGACTCTGATCATGCTAGTGATTTGGATAGAAGAAGATCTCTGACAGGTTGTCTTCACTCTTTCTCATTGTGCCATTAGTTGGAATGCTACTTTATAGTTTATGATTTCTTTGTCTATGACAGAGGTAGAATATATTGCAGCAGTAGAAGCAGTGAAAGAAGTCATTTGGCTTAAAGGTTTGATTTGTGATTTGGGTTTACAGTAGGATACTTCTGTTGTATTTTATGATAGTCAGAGTGCGATATACTTGACCAAGAATACTATGTATCATGAAAGATACCAAACATATTGATGTCAGATATCACTTCGTTCGTAACATTGTCTCTCAAGGTGTTATTGTTGTCAATAAGATAGTCACTACAGAGAATCCAGTTGATATATTAACCAAACCAATTCCATTTAACAAGTTCAAGCATTGCTTGGACTTGATTGGTGTTTGTAATAGATGATCACCCTTCGAGGTTTTGGACGACGATTATTTGGTAATTCGAGAAATTTCATTTGAAGAACTTGTTTTTTGTTTTGAGCCAAGGTGAAGATTTGTTAAAATAATATCCCAAAACAAATGAGGCCCAAAACCCAATATCACTTAAACCCTATTTTTTCTTTTATATATATTCCCCCTTTTCATCAACCATTTAGTTTCTGCATTTTGGAGCTACGCAACGTGAGAAGCCAAAGAAAAAAACCTATACTTTTTTTTCTCTTCTAATATATCATTTTGATTAATATATTGAAAAAGAGTATATATTATATGTATGGTAATATGACTCAGGCAAAAAGTTCCTTTCTATGTACGTAGGCCAATGTTAAAGACAAATATATATTTATATATATTAGAGGAGTAGGGATGATAAATGTTACTTTTAGCTTAGAAGAGAATACATATAATATACGGTAATATTTGATTTAATAATAAGTTTATTAATTTATCTTGTTATATATTACCAGTAAATTAGAAGGAGTTATTTTGTGGGTATATTTTAGATTTTGGTATATTTTGTGAAACTTTCTGAATATTGGTGTTTGTATTCTCGTTTGATTATTAGTGGATTTTTTTTGTGTGTCATCGTCAGTAGAGTAAACTTTTCACATTGAAAAGTTAAATCACTTAAATCATTGTGTATTATTTAATTTTTTTTCATTGCTTATTATTTTACTATTATTCATAATTATATATTTATGTAACCAAAATTGAATTTGATCTTTCCTTCTAAAAGTACTAATTTATAACACATTTTATATTTTATCTTGCTTGGATTGAGAATTACACCCGGGCTGATTCTAGCATTTTATGAAATGAAAATAAAAAATCTAAACATACAAAAACTTGTGAAAAATAAGATCAAAAGTAACCCAATTGTGTTGGGAATAGGTAACTGTTTTATACTATTCATCAATTTTGGGCTTGGCAGAAACTATTATTCTATTTGGGTAATGTTTTCCTTCATTCCAACTTGAAATAACTAAAAGATTTAACTTATTATAAAAATTTATAATCAATCATTTCCGGTTGGATACAAACCGAATTAAATTGACTCATGGGACGAACTGAACTGATTCATTGATTTTGGGTTCGGTTCGTTTCATGATAACCTACATATTAGTAAATCAAATTGTTAACTCATTATGAATACTATTTTAATTTAAAAATGTAAAAATTATTTAAAAAAATAAATAACAAAATGCATAAAACCCGATGCGATCCAAATTATTATTACAAATTAGGGACATGCACTAAAATATTTAAAACTTAAACTGATATGCCCCAAATCAACCCGAATGGAGTACCCACAAGGCACTCATCTATTGGGTCAAACTATAAGCTTTCTGTCATCCCTAATAATCCTAACTATTTACTTTATATGAAATTAACAACAATAGATATTATTACTATTGAATAACCAAGTAAAGTTAGAAATATCCGATCATATGCATCTAATGAAAATAATCCAACAAATAAACAACCATTTCCTACATTAACAAGCAAGAAATGTAATAACAAGGATAAAAGAAAGATTACTTTAATAATTTATAATGATTCAACACAATCAATACGATGGATCTACTCTATTCCTTAAATCCTTCGAAAAAAAAAGTTTCATTAACATCAAAATAAAAATACAAATATATTAATAGATTAATTTGGAGAGAATCATTCACTAATAAGAATATGATTCAAATCGATTATTATTACTTTCACACACTAACCGTGGTGAAAACCTCTTCCTCTCTTCTCTAGCCTATTCAAAGAAAAGACTCTTTTAACCGTAAGAGACACATTGAGATAGCATATATATACTCCCATGAGTTCTACTACAAGAATTTTTGATCCCTTCAATGCAAACCCAATACCCTTACACTTTAATTCACTACTTTGTTTGCAAGCAATCTAACGGAAAGACTAGGTGCCAAGCCAATACTAGGAGTGCGACAAAGATATGCACTATGATGGGATCAAAACATGCTTGAAGACATATTGATTCCACATGAAGGCGACCGATTTCCTTCAATAACCTCCCTAGTGTTAAACAAAAATTATGGTATTTAAATTTTTCTTGTTTTTCTCCTCTCACATGATGTCACTTAGTCTAACTTTTGATGTTTGATCACTTATATTAGTTCCTAAGCATCTTATGGATTTGCATCACCAAACTCACATTTTTAATATATGATTTGTTTACATACACAATATATTATTACAATGGGTACGAGATGAGTCATACCAATTTACATCTCAAGTGAGTTTCTAATACTTTTCTCAATAATATTCATATTTCACTAATTAAAAAACACATTAGTAAGTGTCACTTTCGGTACATTTGTTTAAAATAGTAGAAACTAATTAGAAATTAAATATGTGAGAAAATTTATCTTAATTGACTACTCATTTTTCCAAGTATATATTAGTGTCTATATGGATATATACATGGGTTCCTAGATACTCTAATTGGGTATAAATTTATAAAATATTTTAAAAAATATGTGCGCTTAGTATCCAAATATATATATCTAAAAATTAATGGCTATTAGTGTTCTAAAATAAAAAATAAAATAAGTTACTAGATGAAAATTTAAGAAGCGGCTCTAATTGTTGACTCCTAATAAGATGAGAATGACAGGGAAACAAATATTGAAGGAGGGGTGAGACACTTTGGAGGAAACATGAGAATTTGAAAGAGAGTTTCATAATTCGAAGAAGAATATGTGATTTGCTTGTTAGAGGAGGCTTAGTTGGTCCCACTATGTTAGAGTGCTCTTTGGGTAACGATGTCCAATATATTCTTATAGCTCCATGCAAGACTTAAACTTGGCCAGTCTAGTCAATCTCAGACTTACTGCAGTGCCTTTTTCTCAATTGTTAAAAACTTCTTTAAATTGGCCACATCCATACAAATCAGTTTCTCACTCACTTCCTTCGGCTTATTAGTTGAGTTCTTTCTCACCTTAGCCTTTTAGTTGTGTCAAGTCTTAAACTATTAGAATGAGAGAGTACTAATCATAACTATTGAGTGTGATTTTGTTAATTTGATGGGTCTCACTTCCCTGCAAGTTTGCATGGATTCATCTAACTGGCTTCAGGTATGCCATGCTTGTTGTAAATTGAATTTACCTTTTCATATTTAATTAATTACTTTCATAATTTATGTTACATGGTATTTTTATAACATTTACGGTTATAAATTTTTGAATATGTATTTAAGTATTAAAGATGCTAATTTTTCTCAATTTTTTATAAATTTTCACCAAATTATTAGAATATTTAAATCAATGTCGATATCATGTTGCTTGAATATATGTATTTTATCTATCCAAATAACATAGTATAGCCTTGCACTTGGATTTATTTTTATTTTTTTATAATAACAAATGCTCCATTTTCTTCATTAAATTTAGATGATCAATCATTTAAACCTTTACTAACCAACTGCTTAAGGTTAAAAACCAATATTCTCTAAGTTCTTTATTATTAACCTATTTTCTAAAAAGCTTATGCTATCGAACTAATAGTCTTCTTATATTTGATATATTGGGTCTTAACAATTTGCTCGGCTGCTATTCCATGAAAGAGAGCCCATTTTAGTAATTAATAAACCTAGATATCTAGTAGTATTGTAGGATATGTTGCTTGAAAATCTTTTTTTTACGAAGTATTCATATTCAAATAGAATGAACATAAGAGTTGTTACTTAGACATTATAATTTATTGTAAATTAAAAAAAATGGGTGTATTTAACATTGGTTAGTATACATATCCAACAATTTACAACTTTCATTGATTAAAAGTGTGCGTGTAATATATCTTAATGTCACACTTTTAATTACTGTCCATTAATCAAAAGAGTATTATGCAAATTTTTTAACACAATGTGTAAATGATATATTTGGTTGTATATATGTTTATCATGTATTGTTTATTCTCATCATGTCAGGGTTCTACTCATAAAGAATCTGGCGATATGGATTCTTCACCATCTTCTGGAGATCACATGCTAAATTATTCAAGGCCTTTAATGGAAAAGAGACTAAGACCACCACATGACCAAGCTCTCAAGTGTCCAAGATGTGACTCTACACACACCAAGTTTTGTTACTACAACAATTACTGCCTCACTCAACCAAGGTACTTTTGTAAGACCTGCAGAAGGTATTGGACCAAAGGCGGTACCCTAAGAAACATCCCTGTCGGCGGTGGATGTAGAAAGAACAAGAAAGGTGCTACGAAGAAATTATCAAACAATCATCAAATACCAATTAATCAAAACCCTTATGGTTCTTCTTCCACTCACAACCCAACTGATCTTCAGCTTTCATTTCCTAATGTGCAATATTCACACCTTTTTAATTACTTGGAAAACAATTACAATGCAATGCTTGAGATTAGTAGTACTTCTATAAGGCCTATTGATTTCATGGGGAGCAAGTTTGAGGGTATAGTTGGGAATTCAAGGAATTATGACTATATGAGGAATAATGGGGATTTGGGCCTGGTGGGTGGGATTAGTAATATGGGTAGTGTTTGTGGATTGGAGTCAAGTTTTCATGGTGTTTGCTCTACATATGGGATGTCACTCGAGGGTAATAGTCGAAATTTCAATGTAGATACTTGTCAAAGGTTAGTGTTACCAGATGAAGCAAATCAGGACCAAAATGTGATGTGAAACCAAATCTAAAGCTTTTGTCACTTGATTGGCAAGATCAAGGCTGTTCTGATGCTGGAAAAGACTCATTTGGATATCATAATGGTTTGGGATCATGGAATGGTGTCGTGAACAACTATGAACCCTCCACTACTAATCCTTTAGTCTAAAATTATTGCAACTACTTCAATTAATTAATTAATCTGATTTATTAATCTTTGCCAACACTTTTGGTTTGATTAGTTAGATGTTGATTATCTGGTGTAGACTAGTAATTTATTTAGCTTCTCAATCTATCCTAGTACATGTAAGCATTTGATAGATTTGTCTTTTTCCTTTTTTTTCGTTTCCTTTTTGTTTGGAGGGTCTTGCTATGTATGAAGGTGGTGTTAAATTTGAAGACTTAGAGAGTTGAATGAAGTTTTGAGAGTCAAAAGTAACTGCTTTAGAAATTTGAAGGTGTAGATTTTTATTTATTTTTTACTAATTCAAGAAGTAGATTTTGTTGGAATATATGATAATCTCTCTATAATGGGTTGAGTATCCCTAAAAGCAAAGCATTGAAATGATCTAATTTTAGAGATATGTAATAAATGATATCAATTGTATGTAATTCAAAGTCATCATTATATATATAAGATATTTACATGAATATGTGTTGATTACATTGGGGTTTCACATCGGCATATGTCAGAAGGCTAAACAAGTAAACATAAAAAACAATAGAACACAACCATGTGAATTGACACGGGGTTCAGCTCGGGCTTGATGCCTATTGATTCTAGATAGTAGAGATCAAGTTGGGTGATAGTCAAGGTCAATAATCTATCACTATGTTATCTATGGTACAGGACATCATGTCATACTTTATACTCAAACATTACTTATTTCTACTCTTTTAACTTGTGTCTTCAACTGAGGTGAGAGAATAAAATTCTTGGAAAGTGAACCATGTTTTTTCTTGATAAACATTCCCATTTTTTAAAAAAATTTGAAAATATTTTCAATGAGGACCGCATTCCTTACTTGATTAGAGGGAAGTACTACAAGACCATATAATAAGATAGTTAGTCTTTAGATGCTCATGCATCATTTAGGCCAAAATAATCTTCCATTTTTCCTTATTTTTCTCTAAAGTTTTAGCTTGCGTTCTTAAGTTTTGAGGTTGTTGATAAGGTTTTTCTTTGCTCAAGATTTTTTCATTTGTCCTCGTCTCTAATCAATTCTATTCTTTTTATGTCGGTTTTCTATATTCCTATTTCCTCCTTTACATATTCACATTTAACCTTACTATGATCAAGTAATTTCATCATACTATAGCCTCTTTCTTCTACCATTTGTATCTACTTTGTGGTCATCATATTTTACTCTTATATCCATCATACATAACAATGAAATTTTTAGTAAAGCAACTAGTAAAGTTTCCCTTCATTTCATTTCCTCGAGTACATCAACTTTATGGGATAACCCGTAATATCTTGACTATAGCTCAGAAGAAAACTCAAGCTCTTCGTCATACGCTTCTTCTTCATAAGATGATATGCTCGTGGTAACAGATCAAGATTTTGTAAATGTACTTGAACCCTCGTCTAGTTCTGCATAACACATACCTCACATCTCTGGAGCCATGATGCTCATATATTTAAGTGTTCCTTCCTTACAAATATCATCTCTTAGAGATTGTAGAAAAAAACCTCATCAAAAGGAGATTGAAGAGCCAAAAAGTTGAATTACGGGATGAATGGAAAAAGCACTATGTTGTGTGTTAGTGACAAATGAAATAGAGAGATTGAAGGTCATCTATCAACTTCCATTATTTTTTCAAATAATGATCCCCATCTGAGCATTAGATATAGTGATCCTCTCCTTGAAGGCAAGACCATTTTTCATGAGAAGAGTCTTTGGCTCAAGCTTAGATTTCCTTTGTATGATTTTGTTAGAAAATTCTTAAGAAGGATACAACTCACCCCTAGCCAACGTTTTCCTAATGGTTGGAGATATTTGTTAAGTCTAACCTTAATCTATAAAGAACTCGGTGTAAAGTTGGAGATGTCCAAGTTTAAGGAAGCCTATGTTTTGAAAATAAATCTACAATCCATCTTGAGTGTACATTTATGCCAAACAAGATCGGGGAGTGAATGTCAAGCTTCCACATAACGAGAGGAACTTGAAGCAATATTTATTTTATATTTCAAGTAGGTGGGAGTCTAAATAGGGTGACAACTTAATAAGGAGTTCATGGATAGATGTTAGAGCTATAATAAGGAACATAAGATCATACATCTTGGCCCTAACTTTCGAGATGAACGTAGGCTATCCTCAATTCAGAGTTACCTACTTGAACCTATCTTATGGAAAGATCTCCTGACCACTCTCTGGTTCATAGCTTATGATTTGTTGTAGCCAAGCTTACTCCCCTCCCCCTTCATTGCCAAGAAAATAAGGAAACGTAAGGCTCTTGCTCACCATAAAAGACATCCTAGTGAATTTGGAGCGAGTTTTGATGTTGTTCTAGATCATGATGATAGTTAATTAGTTAATTCCATATTAATATTTATTCTAACTTGGTTTGGTTGATCCATACTGATTTTTATGTTACTTGTTTTTGCAACTATAGAGTTAGACCTGAAAAAGATGCTTGTCAATTTTACTAAATACAAGGCCTCGAACTCATAAAAAACAATGAGCTCTTCCAAACCCAAAAGAAAAAGTGCCAACACAGAGCTTTCTCCCTCAAAGAGACAAAAAAAAAAGGATTCTTAGTGAGGAACCTACTATTCCATAAGCGATGGTCGTAAACTCAGTAGCACTTATACCTGGTCTTAGTCCTCGCTACCCTCATACTTCCAAAGACATGGGGATAAGTGTTGTGACACTTCAATCACTACTCTAATGATCAAGAATTTGACATCCTATTTTTGGATCACATTGTCCAACATCTCCCCACTCTTTTAAATAAAATAGCATTGGAGGAATTATGTAGAGATGAGTGTTAGACTTGAGCCTACTCTACCACAAAAGCATGCTTATGAGTGAAGGGTTGCTCAAGGTTATATGCACAACAGAAGTCTAGTACCTGGCCGATGTGGGACTTAACAATGAGGATCATCTAACATTGGCCAGCAGGAGGATGGTCAAGGTATAGTCTTATCTGTTTATAATTTTTCGAGCTAATTTTGCTTGTAGATTATTTTAATTGAAAATTTTTCCTATCATATGCACAGGTTTTGTTGTTGACTAATTTTCATAAGTTGAGAGAGACTAAGCAATTAAGGGTCACACTTTATAAAGAGTAGAAGAGCCATTCATCGACACGAGCAAAGTTGGCCATAAAGATGGCTTAGGCAACCCACTAGTGGAATGAGGTTGTAGATAAGGGGAGAAACTTAATTGTGTTGTAAAGAAGTTGAATAAATGTATATCTAAGTGAGACAATGCAAAATAGATTAAGAAATAGATTAGAATCGACCTAGATCGATCTGGGCATGAGATGGAAAAGTCTAAGTAGGAAGTTGAGAGTGCCAACAAGCATTTATTAAGTAAAACTCAGATTGGCTACAATATGGAAATGGACTCGTTCAAGGATCTAACTTAGTAGAAAGGGTTGGCCTAGTATCATTACAAAATCTTGGACATTTCCCCACTTCTATTGGTTCTCATAGGCATGATGTTGAGGAAGAGGAGCATGACAGTGAAAAGGCTTAGGAGAATGAGATACATGCTATAGAAAACAACCCAAATGGTCATCAAAACATAATAATTGCAACAAGAAACGCAGAGAGATCAAAGAGTACATCTAGGAATTTTTTTGAAGAAGATTGTGAAGTGAAGATTGAAGATTTTTATAAGATTTTCTTACTCTTTCTCTATTTAGTTTTCCATGATTATAATGATGGTTTTTGTACAATCCATGTTTATCTATACTAATAATGTGATTACGAGCAATTTCAAGCCCTTAACTATGATTTAATTAATATAATATTGTGATAATGTTAGCTTTAATACTTGATTTTTGATGTTTTTAATTCTATATTTGAATGCCAAAACTATATATTGTGTAGATGGACGTTGTCTGGTTGGCATATGGGTTTGGTTCTATAGTGGTGAGCCACATAATCGATTGGAACCTATTTGGCTATAGGTAAGATTTTTTTTTACTATAGGCATTGAAAGATGCCATAGGAACTTCCTCTTGGATGATAAGTAGCCTAGAAGTTTGTGGCTATGAAAGGAATTTTGGGCTATTATGGTTGAGCTGGTGTAGGTTCAGGCTCTATCACTCAGATAGGCTACGAGAGCATAGAAGGAATGGTGGTTAAGAAGCCAGTTGTGTGGCCAATCGAGCCTTATAGTTCTCAATTAAGTGTTGAAACTCTTTGATTATTTCATTCTTTCTAGAAGAAGAAATAATCTCTTTTTATAGACCATGTGAATAAAGATAATCGGAAGAATGGACAAACTTTTTTTAAAGACTCTATAAAAGAATTGGATGAATGGAAGAGCGGATGATCCTTTATTTACAAATTCAGTCTGGATTAGATGGTCGAACGATCTTTTCGTACACTCATTTTTGTACACCTATTTCCATAATATTTTGAGAACAAGTCTGGAAGGTGGTGAAACAAACATGTGCCAACTATGTTCTGTGTCTGTCCAACAAACAAGGCCATTTTTTTTATCTATTCTAAGTAGTATTCTACTGGTTGACTCCTACTCACATTGGAAGACGGGTGGGGGCACATGCGACATTGGATAGCCACCAATTTTTGGTGAGTGGATTATCAACATATGGTATTTTCAATGGTGGTCTTGAATATTTAGGTGATGCACATATTTTTCTATTCATACAATCAATCTTGTAGAACTTGCAAATGAATATCTAGAGAATATTATGAATGTTGTTTTTCAATAATAATTTTTTTATTTATTTCTCAACTAGTAGAACATACCTCTTTTCTACAAACAGTGCCAAATTTTGATGCCATTTTTTGTCAAATATGATGGTTATATTAGAATCTACGAAATAAAAGAGCTCATTATAACCTCATACCACTAAAACATAGTGGCTTTTGACCCTTTGATGTTTAAGTCAGTTATGAGATTTGTAAAAAGTAGAGGAGCTCAATGTCTCACTTCGTGATGAAGAGGAAAGTGGGTTTGAAGTGTACATTGGTGAATATGTATAGGGATTAGAAATAACCTAATGTGTATCTCTTAGTCAATTGGATAGACTTTCCATAGCATTATAATTATCTCCATGTAGTTATCTCTTTTGAACAATTAGGGACTATTTATCGATCATTTATTTTGTAGAGTTTATTAAATAAATATGCTTATCTAATAACTCAATGTTTATTGGATTGACCCACGAGGCATTAGCTAGAAACGTTCATCACTCGTCATATAACAAGCATTAATTTACACGAAACATAATTTAAATATTTTAATTATATTCTAATACAAATTTGATTTAATAAATAGAGTCTAAGATGAAAAGAAATATCATTTGCTTTTGGATGATAGGAATTTAGTATAGAAACATTTTTCCGATAATTTTAATACTTTATTTGGATTTTTATTTATATAATAAGTTTACAATTTTAATTGGAAAAAAAGGAAAGAAATAAAAAATTCTAACAATTAGGAACAATTTTATATTCATATCTTTGAAGATTTCATTTTCTCTTTCATGTATTTCTTCTTATAATATTAATCTCTTAGAAGCATTCAACCCAGAAATAACATCAAAAATACCCCAAGTTTTAAAGTATCATTAAAAATACTCCCAAGGTTTAAAAAATTCAAAAATATCTCTCAAACATAACGGATGTTAAATCTAACATAAGTGAATAATAACCTTTCATAAATAAAAATGAAAAAAATAATAAAAAATTAAGAAGTAATAAGAATTCAAGGAATATTAGAATTAGAAATATAAGACATCTCAACATATTTTTCATAAGAAATTGTAATTAGTAAAAAGAAATTTGAAGAATTCAAAAGGAAAAAGGAAATCTTAAAGAAAAAGATGGATTCGAGGATCCATCATTTTCATAATTAAGGAAATTATTTCCAAGAAAAGATATAATTTATTATGAAATAAGTAATAAAGAAATAAAAATTAATATTATAGGTACAAAAATAAGGTATAACATACCATTAATTGACAAGAAAACTATTATGCAAAATATTATCAAAAATTCCTTAAAAGGATAATAAAAAAATTGAATACATTCATTTAAGAAGAATCCAAATATTAGTACATGTAAAAAATGAATTAATAAAAATTGACAAGATATTCCAGGAACTTCGTCAAATAATAAAATAAAAAATATTGATAGACTTTGAAATACCAGAGAAATGGTACTTAGACATCAAGAAAAAATCTCTAATAACAAGAAGAAAAAGTAATGTAACAAGAAATAGTAACATACCCTAATTTACATTTATAGAATCTAAAAAAGAAACCTCTAATAAATAAAAAGAAGTCATAGAATTAAAATAAGAAGTTTAAATAAGGAAAACATTAGTTTATGATGTCATATTAGGAAGAAAGTAAGGTTTAAGGAAAGATTAAAAAATATACAATTACAAATAGATGGGAGCTTAGTAGGCGTAGCAAAAACTTAAATAACATTAATGAAGGCTTTAAGACTTCTAAAAGAAAAAATGGACTTAGTCCAAGAATCAAGCATGAAGTATCTACAAGATATAATTAAACACAAAGAATTATTAAAAGAAATAAAAGAATATAGTTATAATAAATTACAACAAAATATACATATAGAATTTACATAACTAAGAAAAGATGTCTATAATATACATAACACAATGATATCATGACTCATAAATATGATCTCTTAGAAGGATTAAAGGAAGAACTACCAAGAAGATCATACGCCTTGATACGTAAAAATGAGAGGAGAAAAAATAAAGAGAAAGATATAATTTCAATTTAATGGAATATAGAAAATAATTAAAAGAATAATTTATGAAACCCGAAAAAAAAGATAAAGAAAAATTAGTAACTCTGTCAACTTTAATAGATGAAGAACTAGAAAAACATTATAATGAAAAACTTTGTACAAACAAAGAGGAAGATGATATGACAGTAATCAATGAAATTGATTCTGAACCATAAATCATGACCCCAAAAGGTCATATAAAATCAATTTCATTACTAGTTCCTTAACAAGAAGAAACATCTAACCCATATAGGGAAAAAAGAAATAGACAAAGATAAAAAAAAACTAATACTTCTAATACAAGAAAACAATCACCCAAAATAGAATAAAGATTACATTGGGGAACTAGATGTAGTATTCCACCAAAATTCAAGCTCCATGAAAATTATAGACATGATCTTTTAGATCTAGATTATGTGAGAGAAAAACCATAGATGAGTGGGCTAATGGTATAAGTGTACTCATGCAAACCTCTCAAACTACACAATTAAATCCTTTAACTTGTAAAGTTTTAGTAGCTAACAAAATGACAAAGAATGTTAAAATTTGGTTTTTCAAATTTAACAGACCAACAATATTTAATAATGCGAGGGAATGCTCTCATAGGAAAAGAATATTTAGACATAGTTATAAATGAAATATACAAGGAGTTTATTGGAGAAGATAAAGAGCTGTCATTGGATCTAGTGAAAATAAAATTAATGAAACTAAATGACATTTAACAAATATGAAAATTTGTAGCATGTGTTACATAGATTCTCTTATTTATAAATATGAAATATATTATCATAAATTACTATCCTCTATATGGGTAATATATAAGGAAATAATTTTTCAAAAATTACCTAAAATGTTACATAAAACCTTAACATAAGGCTGAAATCAAAGGAATAAGAAAATTATACCAGACACATTAGAAAGAATAATAAGAAGCCTCAAAAGCTGGATAATTATTACATATCAAGAGAGACAAGAATATAAATAAATATGAGGAAATGATAAAATCTGTTGTGACATAAGAGATTTTAAAATGCATGAAAAATATGGATGTAATCTACAAACAGAAATATAAAAAATACAAGACATTTAAAAGATATAAATTCAAGAAACAAGATTTCCAAAAATATAAAAAAAAAGATTTAATATTGAATCCTATAGAAAAAGGTATTTTAGAAGAAAACGGTACAAACATCTTGAAAACAAGAACTATTTCCATTCAAGGAGAAAGAAATATAGGCGTTGGAAGGACATTATGCCAATGAATGCTCTAACAAGCGTCAACATAAGAAAGAATTTAAAAATGAATTTTCATAGAAAGAAAAAATCTTAGATGAAGCTTTTAAGATGGGATTAGAAGCAATTGAGGAATCAGGCATAGATGATACTTATAATATTTATCTATTGGAGGAAATGGAGGAAGAAATAATTGACTCAGAATATAGATATTTTTCATCAGAAGATGAATGATTTATATAATATTACAAATCCAAATAGTACCTATATTAAGATATGACTAAAATTTAAAGGTTATGTCAACTTTCATTTACATGCATATATAGATGCAAGAGCTAGTATATGTGTAATAAGTAAATATGTATTTTTAGAAAAACACTGAAAACAAACACTGAAAACAAACACCAAACAAATTAATTATAAGAATTATTAATAATATTATAATAAATTTTAATAAGATTTTAAAAGACACAGATATAATGATAGGAGAAAGTTTTCATATTCCTAACATATATCAATAAGAAATAGAAGTTGATTTATTAATAAGAAATAATTTTCTAAACTTATATCATCCTTTTGTACAATATTTAGACAAATAAGTCTAACAATATTAAGTGGTGAAACCATTTATGTACCAAAAATAATAAAAGCATTGAGTATATCAAACCCAACTTTTATTTAACAATACAAAAAGCAAAAATGTGGTAAGATAGATATGAAGCAACAAAAACCATATTTAAAAAATATTTCAATAGATATAGAAGAGAAAAAAAAACTTTTTTTAATGAAATACAGGAAGATAAAATCCTAACAAGTATCAGAAAATTATTAAAAAAAACTAAACTCAAAAAATTCTTTAGATCAAAAAATTAATAAATCTAAAATAACTACAAACATAAAATTAAAAGATCCTAATAAGGTTATAAGAGTAAAACTAATGATTTATACTCCATAAGACATGATTGAATTTGAAAAACAAATTCAAGAACTCTTGGAACTAAAAGTCATAATACCAAATAATTCATCTCAGTCTAATCTGACATTCTTAGTAGAAAAAAGCTGAAAAAAGAAGAAAAAAGAGAGAATATTAATTAAATTCAAAACATTGAATAAAGAAACTACCAATGATGGATACTTTATTTCAAAGAAAGAAAAAATATTATCATAATAAAAGGAAAGAAATGCTTCTTGAGTTTTGATTGTAAAAATAGATTTTGGCAAATGAGACTAGATGAAGAATCTCAAAAATTAACGTCCTTTAGTTGCCCAAAAATAATTTTATTGGACTATTATACAATTTGGATTAAATAAATATTATTTAGATATTATTAAGATTCTACAATAATGCAGGAAAGAATGCATTATACTTTATGAAAAGAAAGTAGTAATTGCTAAGCAAAAAATTAAGCATTTAGGGTTGAAAATTGAAGATGGAAAGCATAATCTACAACCTCATTTACTAAATAACATTCATAGATTTCCTAGTGAATTGAAAGAAAAAAAATCAATTACAAAGATTCACGGGATATTTAACATATGCTGAAGCATACATCAATAAACTTGCAGAAATACGAAAACCCTTATAAGAAAAATTGAAAAACGATTATGTCTAAAAGTAGACAGAATAAGATACTCTATATATGGATAAGGTAAAATCACAAGTGAAAAAATTTGCAAACTTTATACCATCTAGGTCCAGATAATAAAATGATAATTGAAATGGATGTTTCACAAGAATATTAAAGAGTAATATTAAAAGCAAAAATAAATGACAAATATGAATATATTTGTAGGTATACATTAGGATTTTTTATGATCTAGAATTAAATTATCATAGTAATAAAAAACAATATTTAACTGTGAAGAAAGCTATTAAAAGATTTGCAATATATGTCATAAGTTCTAGATTCATTAATAAAATTGAATAATAATTTTGGTTATTTTTTTAGAACTAATGTTGTAGGTGATTATAAACAAGTAAGATTAGTCAGATGACAATAGTGATTTAATCTCTACAATTTTGATGTCAAACATCTTCCAGGAAATAAGAATAGTTTAGAAGATGATTCTACTGTATAATTAACACCTATAATTATTTTTATGTTTACAGGAATGGAACATCTTAATATTAAGTTCAAGATAAAGGAAAATGAGATAAAACTTCTTTAGGATCAACTTGAGCTTATATACCTTGAGAAATCTCTTATGGAGATAGGAAATAAATAAGAAGAACTTGATTGTTCAAAACAACTCTTAGTGTCAAAAAACTCTAAAGAGGAATCTTTATTAAAAATTCAATCTAAAGAAGGTAAAACTTTTAACGAAAGAATTTAAGATGAAAATGAAGAATCTAAAATTCAAAAGAGAGTAACATATTTGAAATAAAAGATCTTAATTGGGTTAATGAAGTAGAAAAAGACTTATATGGTTTATAATATACCAAAACCAGTAATCTACAAAAAATGGGCAAAAATAAGTAAATCTATTCTTGGGATTAGTGGAGTAACACATAGAGTCTACCAACAGAATAGATGTTGAAGACAGTTATATCAACTACAAAGTATCAAAACTAATAACTCTAAAGGAGATAGTAAGAAATTACTCTATCGCACTATAATAACAACCAGTAACACCCAATAGATTGACAACTCTAGGAAAAGTAATATGACTTCCAGTACTATTTAGAGATGCATTTCTCCTAGAAACATCAAAGATAATAAGACATTTAGTGCTATTCAGAGAAACATCCCTCATAAATTCATTAGTCATTGAAGATGAAAAGGATCAATATAGAAATTTCAGCAAACTATAATAGTTAAGTCTCTACAACTTGTCAAGAAAATCTACCTTGGAACACATAAAAGATATGAAGTTCTATATTATAGAAAATGAATTCCTTACAGAGAGTAAATTCTAAATTTTGGAAGGACCTGATCCAATATTTATTTACAAATCTTTCTATGTAGGACTAATAGAAAACATATATCCAATAACTAATTTAAGCGAATTAAATTATTTTCCAAAAGATTTCAAAAAAGTAATCAAAAACTTCAAGAAAAGAGGAGGTGACAAACTTGTTTATCTCAGATTTTTCAATTCACTAATGGATTGGAATGAGAAAGGATGCATCAATCCTTACCACTTCATCAAGCTAGGGATTTCCAATACAAACAAAGAAGTTCCTAAACCAAGGGCGCTTCTAGAAAAAGAATTCAACATAGATAAACTCTATGTATTAAGAGGTCAAATGTTAGGCCAAATTTACTATAAATTCAAAAAAAATGATAATTCTATTAAGATCAAAGTAAATTACTCAATCAGCAAAGTTATCATCACTTCTTATAGTAACATAGCTCTCATAGAAGAGGATGGTGAAAAACTCATCAAATTTGAGACAAATTTTAATAGTAACAACATGAAAATAGGTCAAGAAACAAGGAATGTATTATGCTTTTATACTAGAAAAGCCACCAAAGATCACAAGTGCATTTACTTTATCAAGGATTGAGAAGATGAAGACATATCATCATCAATGTCATTCAAAAGACCATTGGTAGAAAATGGTAAGAAAGAATAAAGAGGAAAGAACTATTAGTAAAAGACGACAAAGAAAAATAAAGATATAGACCCATATCTTTAATTAGTAGTATATACTAAGAAAAAGAAATACCTGAAATTGATAAAACTAAAAAATAGTAAAACAGATGAACTATTAAAGTAAAGATAAAATAGTAATTCTTATCTTGTGAACAAAGATTCCTTGTGAATAAAGATTCATTGTGTTATAAAAGGAATCCTTATTTTTATTTGAGAACATAAAACTCAAAAACACCCAACTTCTAGCATAGCAACCCTTTCTATCCAAAAATCCCAACCAGTAATTATGTATACAGTATTTATGAGTGGAAAAGAATATTTTCAACGCTCTTAGTTGGCCTTTGAATTGTAATAATTATTATATTACGAATAAAATGGAGTATAGTTATTCTTTTTTAATAAGTCTAAATTAGACACTATCTATGTACGGATGTAGAAGGCTAACTAGGAGGATATTAAGGGTTGAGCAAAGCTGAGACATTATTGGTGTAATAAGAAAAGATGAACAAAAGGGAAGACCATGGTAGATTCATTAAATTCAAGTATAATAATTATAACTCTCAAGCAAATTAAGGATCTTAACTGTTTAAATATTTACTTATATCAATTTATAATATTGATAAACAAGAATATGAAGATAAAAATAACACAATGTCATGATAAGAAAATTAAAAAATTATCTTTAATCGATAATATACAGGAATTAACAAATAACATTAAATAATAGCATTAGCAAGCTACCCAAATTTGGTATCAGAGCAATAGATTTAAGGATATCAACATAATATAAATGAAAAAGTTAACATTATTAGATTTAGAGATATCAATGGTATTAATTATAAAGTCTAAGAATATTATAATATATTTACAAACGTCAAAAACATAAGTGAATATATGTTAAACCTTAAGGATATTTTAGATAATTTTTTATTCAATCAATGTCTTACGTGCCATTTATATCCCTATATTATTCTTTTTTTTCCTAAATAAAAATTTAAATTTAAAATATGTATAGTAAATATTATGAAAACATGTTTGTTATACCATAAGTAAAAAGTATGGATAAAGAAAATTGTTACAATTAAAGCAAAAAATTGGGAATATTTGTACAAAAATAAAATGGGTACAAATATATATAATTATATAAGATTTAATATCATGCACATATATTTATTTATTAAAAAATTTATACATTTATATTATGGAATGAAAAAATGTAAGGATATTTTTATTTTAATAATTTAAAATAATTAATTATTTAATATTAGAAAAATAGAAACTAAATTTTTATCATTGATATAATCTAACTTTGAAAATGTTACAAAAATATTATTAAATAAATTATTTTTAAGTCTTTAAATTTCATTAAATTTATTTTTGATATTTTAGAAAAGTAGAAAGATATTATTATTATTTGCCTCCACATTGAGTGTACTCCCATTCGAAAATCGAAGTTAGAATCAGATATGCATATCATGGATTGGATTAGAGTTACTAAAACAGAAAAGAAACCAATATAATTGATTAATTAAAAAAAATAGAATAAAATAAAAGCTATAAATTAATACAGATTGAAACCTTTTAAATTTGGTTAACTAGATGAGTGTTTATGTATGTTTTTTTTTTCAGAAAGTTAAGTTTATTTTAATTTTAATTTTTAATATTAATAACTAAATAAATATTACATAAAATTTTATGTTTTAATATTAATAACCAAGTAAATATTAATACAAATTAAAATCTTTTAAATTCGGTTAACTAGACGAGTATTTAAGTATGTTTTTCAAAAAGTTAAGTTTATTTTAATTTTAATTTTTAATATTACTAATTAAATAATTATTACATAAAATTTTATGTTTTAAAATATAGCTAAGATATCAACCGTACCTTAACTTTAGAAAAGGTAGTAATTTATTTTTTAAGGATATATATCTTTTAAAAAAAATGTATAATTTAATCCAAAATTATCATTAAAAGAAAAATTTAACTAAGTTTAATCAAGTGTGATAAATGTAAAACAATATTAAGTAAATTTATTTTTAAAAAAATGATAAAATTATTAGTTTATCATTGTCAATTCTCATATATCATTTCATATTTTTTAATTTTTTTTTAAATATTGGTTAATCCTTTGCTAAAGTAAGTACTAATAATGTATTGGTTTATTATTACCTTAACAATAGGCTAAGATACGATACAAAACGTTCCCCCAATATTAAAATTCTATACTTTAATGCATAAATTAAAATTACAATTTATTATTGAATTTGACATCAATTAAAGCATAAAATAAAAAGTGATTAATTTAAATAATATATATGTGATTAAAAAAATATTAATATAACTTATATTTTATGTTATTTTCAAGTTTAATTTAATAAGTTATCTACTCATTTAAATAAAATAACCATGATAAATATTAATTTTTTTATTTTTTATTTTTATATAATAAAATTATAATATAAATAATCTGATTACCATATAAAGTATAAGGTGATCAGCTAAATTATTTTTCCAAGTTTGTTGATTTATATTTTTTCATATTTTACAACGTTTTTCAACGGTGTTAATTATACGTTTTATTCTTAAATATTAGTGTTATTATCTAATAATAATTATTTTATTGATTTAATTATTTTTATATTTTTTATTTAAATAAATAAAATATTTTATCGCTTAACAATTAATATAAAACTTTGTCCCATGAAAAAAAAATATTATTGTTGAGTATATATTTATATTCATATTATTATTATTATTTTATCCTCGATATTATAATTTGAGGTATATTTGTTTTATTTAGTTTTGTTTTTTAAATTTTAAAAGTGCTAAAATGCTTAGATAACTGAGTGTAAGATTATCAAAATATCCCTAACACTCAAAACATTTCAAGTTATGGAACAAACTTATTTCAATCTTTTGCTAAAAAAAATTTAATTACTTAAGTAATTAAGTGGTAAGCTCTTAGAGAATATTTATTCAAATATATGACACTATACTTTGTCTAGAGAACATATGCCCTTTTAATTTTGTCTTAATATTATTTCTTAAAATGTTGGGGAGACCTTTACACTTGTTTAGACTTGTCATCTTTGGGTGTTTTTAGAGTACTCAGCTAATTTTGTCTTCTTCAAGTCATATGATAGAACTTGGGATATTTTGTTTCTTCCTTTTCTTAACTTTTCTTAAGAGAAACGTTCAGAAATAGAATTAGAGTTTCTTCACTAAATTCCAACTAGCAATTCAAGCTATAATTCAAGTGATCTTGGTATGTTTCAAAGTTTCCTTACTTTTTCTTTCTTTATATTTTTTATTTATTGTATTTAAATAATTTTTTTATACAAATAATTTTGAGATTATAAAAAATATATATAAAACAAGTTACTTGTGATGTTTGTGAATATAAAAACAATTGTTTTTAGAAAATTAAAATAAAAAAGAAGAAACATCCAAAATAATTTAAGGTTTGAACCATATCTCTTAGAAAGGTATGCATGTCTATTTTATAATAAATTTTATGATTTTTCATTTCAAGTTTTCTAAGTAAAGTCATAGAAGTTTAACTAAGGATGATTTATGAAAATCATGTTCAAAATTCTTTTCAGAATCAATCTGTATTTTAGTTATTAGAAATGGTTTTATAAATTAAAATTAGATAATTTATATTTTGTTTTAAAGCATGAAATATCTAGTTTTAAATATATTTTATAGTTTATCATTTTGACTTTTCTAAACAAAATTATAACAATTTAGTTAAGAGTATATTATTTGAAAACTATGTTAAAAATCATGTTTTAAACTAATCAATATTTTATGTTTTTGGAAGCATTTTACGTATGATAATTGAAGGTGTTATATCTTATTTTAAAGATTGAAATGTTTAATCATTTTTTTCCATAAATGAATTTTGATATTTCTATCAAAAGTTATATTTGAATTTATGAGGATGGATTTAGGAATATGCTGAAATTGTTTAAAAGATAATGATAAAAAAATTGGATTAATTATTAACAATCTATATTTTATCAATTTTAAAATACCTTTTAGTTTTAATTAAATAAACAAGCTATGTTGTTATTCTTCTTTTTGACATAACTATAATTATATAAGAAGGGTTGAGCACGTACACATACCCTATCTTACATGTAGAGAACTAATTGTAATTTAGTATTGTAAGTGAATATCTAGTTCCTTTTCAAAGCTTTGAAAATATTATTTTAAATTTCATGTATATTTAAGTAAATTCAGTTAGTACATGTAGAAAACTAATTGTAATTTAGTATTGTAAATGAACATCTAGTTCTTTTTTAAAGTTTTGAAAATATTATTTTAAATTTCATGTATATTCAAGTAAATTCAGTTAGTACAAATTACATGTCTCTCCAAAGTGCATTCCTTAATTTGACTAGAACATTGAAGAACATATTACATATCAATTTCAATTAATGCACTTTCAATTAAAAGGGGGTGTTAGGATTTATAAATTTTTAGAGAAAAGGCATAGAAGTTTTTATAAGCAGTGATTTTTGGATATAATAAAGGTATATTTATATAAGATTTTTGTAGATTTTAAAAGT
This sequence comes from Hippophae gyantsensis, assembly GCA_030763125.1. Classification (NCBI taxonomy): domain Eukaryota; kingdom Viridiplantae; phylum Streptophyta; class Magnoliopsida; order Rosales; family Elaeagnaceae; genus Hippophae; species Hippophae gyantsensis. The sequence continues at coordinate 17,398,875 of CM061029.1, read as the reverse complement.
TTGTAAAAGTTTAAGTGTGTTTATTTAAGATTTTTTAAAAATTTATAAAAATCTATATAAATTTAAGTGTATTCAATTACTACATTTTAGAAGTTTATAAAAACATTAAGGTATTCAAAATGTCGATAATTTTTAAAAACTTCACTAAATTGTAGACTTTTAAGGATTTTAAATATTTTTTATGTATAAATAAATCTACCATCAATAACATCTTCCCTCGTGAGATTTTTGGAGATTTTTTAACTAATCTTTTCATTTTTTTATTTTATTCTCTTTTCTCTCTTTTCTTTTTTCCCTACTATTTACTCCCTCTTTTATATATATATATATATAAGAAATTGATTTATGTAATTTCTTAGTACTCATCTAAATTTTTTTTTACATATTAACCTAAGCTAATATGTTATTATTATTTTTAAATAATTATAATATTTTAATCTTAAAGAAATAATTTTCTTATAATAGCTTCAAAGGTAAAAGTATCTCACAATAATAATTTTCATCGTAAGTTAAGTTGGGTACTTGTTTTCTTTTTCATTTAATGCAAACCCATCATATCTAAAAAAAATTGTTTTTTAAATATTTTCACAGTTTAAAGAAAGTATAGATTTTATCAAATTTTTTGATAAAATACATGATAACATATTGAATAATTTTAATAATTGTAAATGTTTTAAAAAAAAATATAAAATAATTAAAGCATAGTGAAAAATATGAGTATAATAAAAATTTAAAATATATCAAATTTTATGAAAAATTTAACAAAAATCTATTAAAATATAATAAAGTATATGTTGAAGTTTTTTAAAATTTATTAAAATCTTTAGAATTTTTAAAATTTAAAATCTATTAAAATCTCTATAAATAGCAATAAAAACCCTAAAAAAATGATAATCGATGAAATTTGATAAGAAATAAAAAGTAGGAAAGAACTAAAGAAGAAATATGGCTCAAGAAACTTCAGCTTCGTGTGAAATATTGACTTTGTTCTTTTTTGTGACAATAGAAAGAAATATTTTCAACTTTTTTGTTTTTTTTTCTTTGACGACTGAGTTATAATAATCTATTTTTATATTGTTTTGAATGTATTTTTCTATTGCATCAATTATATTGTTTATGTTATTCGCAGAATTGTAATTATTTTTTATTTATGAAAATAATATAACGATATCGTGCAAGTTTTAAAATAATATTTTTGTCCTAAAAAATAAAATATTCATTATCACATTTTTGTTATAAATTTTTAATTTATTTCATAATAATAATAATATTTAAAAATAAATAAAACTTAGTAGGAATGAAACAAAAGTACAAATATATCTTAGCTATACATATTATATAGGTGTGCATGAAGTCACGAGTTTATATCTTATAAAGAGTACGTGTCTCTTTGTAGTACAATAATATTTAAAAAAAATCTATTTTATGTGAAAACATAATTATGATTTATGATAAGTGTTTAGACATATGAACCAATCATAATCTCGACCCATCTAACAATCCTAGTATAATTAATAGTCTGAGTCATAAGATGAGTCATCCCAAATGACATACTTGACCCTACGCTCGCAACTTACCAATAAAAGAAAGACCCGCCCAAGGGAACCATGCTAATCTATAAGGTTGACCACCAGCTTGAGCTATGGTCGACCTTGAACTATAAAATGTATCACTTTTTATCATTTGTACCCCTCTGACATCCCATGTATGTATACATCCTATGTAATTGACTCTTGTACAAATAATGTTCTATAAATAGATGGATCTCTTAAGGAATCCACACATTCAATTTCTCTCTCCAAAAATTGGACTAATCCCAATATTTAGGCACCCATCGTGGGGCTCAGATTATAAAGTCAAGTTTTAGCGTATGACCCCATACCTTCTAAGATTTGCCCCAAATTCTAAAAGAGATTTAAAAAACTAAGCATCACTTATTACTTATAACCATGGTAGGAACATGTGCTGAAGGACGATTAAGAATAGGAAATGAGGAGGCCATAATAGCAACGGATAACGTCTCGCCCGTCCATAACGAGGTCATAGTAGAAACTATCACTCGGCAAGAGTTGGTCCGTCAACTCCTTGAGGTAAGAAGAGAGCTCAAGGAGATCAGACTAGAAAATAGGTCCTTACGCTCACAATCAGATGGGGAGCCTTTGAGGATCAAAACTTGAGCCTAATTGACAAAAATAGGCAGGAGCACGTCGCACCTAAGGTAAATTAGGGCAAATAGGAAGCTGAAAGGAGCACTCTTTCCAGCTTAGTAAGACCTAGCAACGAGCAGTGGTTGTAGGTGAGGAAAAACTAGGAGGCGCGGTTTCAGGCATTGGAGGAAGCTAAGAAAAGGTAAGACTAGGCGTTGAAAGTAGTCAATGAAAGGCATGAGAAGGGTAAGGTCACCTATGGTGTGGATAGGGACTGTGAACAACTTTGTGTCTCCCTATTCTCCAATGAGATAGAAAATGATGAACCACTAACCAAGTTCAATGCTCTCAAAGGCCTGGATTACCTGTGAACTAAATAGCATGTCATGCATGTACAGAATTTTAAGACGGTCATGGCCCCTATGAATCTCACACAGGAAAAAAAAGATGCCATGATGTGCAAACTGTTCGTTGCTACCCTTTATGATAGCACCCAAAAGTAGTTCAATAACCTGGCACCCTACACCATAACCTTTTCTCACAATTTTCAAGGTTGTTCATCACCAACTACGCCTATAACAAGCCTCTAAGGAAGGAGTCACACCACTTCTTCTCTATTATTCAAGAAAGGTGTGATTTACCGAGAAGTATATGAAATGATTCAAGTAGGAAAAGTTAGAAATCTCTAACTATCCTAACTTTATCGCTTTAAAATCCTTTAGGCATAGCCTACTAAGGAACTTTGATCTGTTCATAGAGCTTACCAAGACAGTTCCTCATACTTTAGAGGAAGCATATGAAGAGGCAAGGAAATTTGTCAATCTTGAAAGAGAGTTAGGCCTCATTAAGGGTCATCGATCCAATGTGGTGGTCATACCAAAGAAAGAAAAGAGGAAGATAAGTCTTAATAGAGGAAATCAGGGCAGTGGGATCAATATAAACAAGTATTTTGGGCCAAACAACAAGGGAAATGGACAATGGTCAAACAATAGAGGGACTTGGGGGAGATCACTCTCACCTTTTAGAGAGCCTCCATTGAGAGTGTATTTGGCTTAGGATGTATTAAGAATGGAGGATGAGCCAAATGTCAGATGACCTCTAAAGATGAATTCTCCAGTTAGGACACAACTAAATGGTGCACCTTCCACAAAGATATAGGTCGTGAGACAAGAGACTATAGACAACTAAAAATATAAATAGAGGAGTTGTTGGTCAAAGGGTATTTGAAGGACCTTATAGAAGGAAATGGTTAAAGAAGAGTAAATCAAAATAGGCAAAAGGTGCCAAAACTGCCCACTCCATCAAATAGTAGGAGAGATCCCCCCAATGAGCCCAAGGTCAAAACTATCTATACCATACATAAAGGGCCTGAAGTCAGTGGGGTCTCAAACAACTCATGCAAAAGGTTCGCCAAGGAGCTATATCATGCCCTATATGTGTACGCCTTATAAAAGATAAATTCTTTTATGAAGATCATTTTCACTGAGGAGGACGAGACCTCATCCCATCATGAAGACCCTTTAGTGATCACTTTGAAAATTAGCCCCTATAATGTATACCGGATCATGATTGACACGAGAAGCTTAGCAGATCTTCTTTTTCTGTCCACTGCAAGAGCCATAGGGGTGAAGGAGACTGATATTATAAGGATAGTAATACCCTTGGTAGGATTCAATAGCAGCACCATATTTGCTATAAGGACTATAGGGTTACCCATCATGGCAAGAAGGTCAATAATGATGACTAATTTTGTGATTATTGATGTCCCAGCTCACTACAATTCCATCTTGGATAGGTCGTGGATACACAAAATGAAGGTGGTCTCATCCATCTTCCACCAAGTGATCAAATTTCTTACTGACAAAGGCACGTAAGAGATAAGAGGAGAGTAATAGAAGGCTAGAAGCTATTACAATGCCACCATGAAAGAGCTCACCCCCAAGTAGTAATCATTGTAGGGCCTCCCTCAAAAAAGGCCAGAGGTAAAGTTCTGATAAGGACTATCAATTTAAATGAGGTACGAGACCTGCTAATATAGGGTAAGGGTGAGAACCATCCTTTAAAGATAAATGTAAACTTAACAGTAGATATGGAGAAGCAATTTTCACATTTCCTTAGAGAAAATTCAGACGTTTTCGTATGGACCTCGATAGACATGCCTAGGATTGACCCAAAGGTTATAACTCATAGGTTAAATATCAATTCAGAGCTAGACTTATCCAATAAAGCTATGAAGGATAAGAATGAGATGATTAAAAATCAGGTTGCCACCCTCAAAGAAACAGGAGTTATAAGGGAAGTTAGCTACCCTACTTGGTTGTCAAATGTGGTGTTGGTAAAAAAAAAGGCATGTGGTTCACCTCGCATATATGTGACCTTCATAGACTTAAACGATGCCTACCCTAAATATTGCTTTTCCCTCTCAAGCATTGATAAGTTGGTTGATGTTGTCGCTGACTTTAGACTAATGAGTTTCTTCGATGCATATTTTGGATACCATTAAATCAAAATGCATCTTGAGGATGAGGAAAAAACATCCTTCATCATCGAGGAAGGGGCCTTTTACTATACCAGAATGTTATTTGGGTTGAAGAATGTGGGCACTACATATTAGCACCTCATCAACGAAAAATTTGTAGATCAGATGGGGAGAAATTGGGAGGCATACATAGACGACATGATAGTGAAATTAGTATAACCCGTGAGCCATGTCAAAGACCTAGAAGAGGTGTTCTTAGTAATTCATAGGTATGGTATGAGACTTAACCCCAAGAAGTGTGTCTTTAGTCCTACTGTAGGAAAGTTCTTAGGGTATCTTTTATCTGGTCAAGAGATTAAGGCCAACCTAGAAAAGATGCAGGCCTTGGTCAACATAAGGTCATCCACCAATTTCAAGGGGATCCAACAACTCAACGGAATAATAGTGGCACTAAACCTGTTCATCTTCAAATGCACAAACAAGTATCTACCTTTTCTCAAAATTTTGAGGAAAAACATGTTAGTTTTTTTAGAATGAAGACTGTGACAAGGCTTTTGAGGAAATCAAGCAATACTTGAGCACTCTCTCTATCTTGGTCAGCCTTCTCCTTAGTGAGACACTTTACTTATATTTGGAAATGACTCCTCATGCTTGCAGCACCATGCTCCTAGCCGAAAAAGACAAGGTTCAACACCTCATTTACTATGTTAGTCAAATCCTAACAGATGCTTAAATCAGATACCCAACCCTAGACAAGTTGGCCTTTGCTCTCAAAGTCAGCCCACAAAATCTCAAACATTACTTTGGCTCACACGTAATGGTAGTACTTACCTATCTACTATTGAAAAGCATACTAATGAGGCCAGAAGTAGTAGGAAGACTGGCATAGATCGTCATAGAATTGGGAGAGTATGACAATAAATAAATGGCTAGAACAACCATCAAGAGACAAGTGGTGGCCGAATTTAGTGAGACACCAGTAGTCATCAATAATGAGGAGCATAAGAAAGTGTGTGGGGTGGATCAAAAGGAAAGGTCTACCTGACAAGTATCATTGATGGAGCACATAACTTCAATAGTACCGGGCTAGAGGTGGTCATAATTGATCATGATAACAATTGTTTTAAGTATGCTGTTAGACTTGATTTCCAAGAAACTAATAATGTTGTAGAATATTTCACCTTGCATAATGATTCTAGACTAGTGGTCAACCAGTTCTTGGGGACATTTGAAGCTAGGGATGGAAAGATGAAGGGGTATCTGAAGAGGTTAAAGAATGAGTGCTCAAAATTTTCCAAGTTTGTAATCAAACAAATTGCTCAAAATAAGAATGGTTATGTCGATGCTCTGCCCACTTTGGCATTGGTATGAGAGACCAACCACAACCGAGTAGTGTCGGTAATGATAGGTATAAACAAGCTTATAGGAAGCCAAAAAAATAGTCGGGTGTGTGCATACTCATACCAACCTATAGTTCACCCCGACCTATGACTTCCTGGAAAGGGAAGATCTGCCTTAAGGGTCACAAGCTTGAAAAGGAAATCAAGGCTAAGGTAGGTTGATATATGATCAGAGCATATAGGTTATATAGAAGAACCACACTCGAACCCGGCCTCTTGTGCATAGTTAAGTAGATAGCTGAAAGATTGATGTTTGAAGCACATGAGGGCGAGTACAACTCTCATTCAAGTGGAAGGAGACTATCATAATGGATCATGAGGTAGGGCTATTATTGGCCCATTATGCTAGTATATTGTACAAAATACACCCAGGAATGCAATAAGTGCCATAGAATTTCTCCATTGTCACACACGCCTCCAAACACCATGATAGAGGTGGTGAGTTAATGGCCCTTCACAAGTAGAGGCTAGACATAATAAGACCTCTACCCTCAATTAATGGTCAAAATAAGTTTCTACTAGTAGTCACTGATTACTTTTCAAAATGGATTGAGTCTAGAAAGAATACATGAAGAAAAGGTGATTCAATTTATATGGAAGTCTATAATTTTTTAGTTCAATCTACCAGAGGAGCTCATCACCGATAATGGTAGGCAATTCACAGGTCGTAACGTTAAAGAGTTTGCCCTCAAGTACAACATCAAGATGTGTCACTCAATGTCATATTATCCCCAGGCCAATGGTCAAGCAAAATCTTCCAATAAATTAATTATAAACCTATTAAAGAAAAGGTTAGAGATTGAAAAGGGAAGATGGGTTGAGGAGTTATCTAGCACGTTATAGACTGTCAGGACTAGCTCTCAGGGAAGCACTAATGAGACCCCATTTTTCCTAGTCTATGAGAATGAAGTAGTAATACCAACTAAAGTTACAATACCCATTACTAGGTCGACCCTGATAGAAGAACATAACGTGGCAAGTAAAGCAATCAAACTACCCTTGTCGAGGAAAAAATGGATGAAGCTTTGAGGAGGATGATTGAGCAAAAAAGAAGAGTATCAAATTATAACAACAAGGCCATGCATTTCAAACTATTTTCCATGGGTGATTGGGTTCTCAAAAGGGTCTTCTATAATAAGAAGGGATGGATGGCTGGTAAAATGGGTGCAAATTGGGAAGGACCTTACCAAATAATTGAAATAACACTAAAAAGGGCCCATTTGTTGAGAAACATTGATAGAGCTGAAGATGGAACCAGTTGGAAGGCCAGAGACTTAAAGAAATATTACTTCTGATGTATCTCAATTTAATAATTTCATGTAACATCATTGTATGAATACTTATGAAGAGACTTCCAATCTCTCCTCAATAAATGATTTTCTCTCAAATGCCTCCTACTATTATAGGTCAAGGGTTGATCACCTTGATTAAGAACCAGGTATAGCATCCTAACACTTGCAAAAGTCACAAGTAGTTCACATTGGTCATGAACTAGGTTGGAGCTCTAACATCTAAGAAAGAGTTGGGCACTTCAGTTAGGAACCAAGTTGAACTCCTTCTTCTACTATTTTAGGTCAAGCGTTGATCACTTCAATTAAGAACCAAGTAGAGCACCCTAAGACTTTCAAAAGTCATGAGTTGTTCACCTCGGTTAAGAATTGGGTTGGCGTTTTGACATTTAAGGAAGAGCTGAGCTCCTCAATCAAGAATCAAGTTAAGCCCCTTCTTCCACTATTTTAGGTCATGGGTTGATCACCTAGATTAAGAACCAGGTAGAGCATACTGACACTTGAAAAAGTCACGAGTTTCTCACCACGATCAAGAACCAGGTTGGCGCTCTGAAATTTAAGGAAGAGTTGAGCACCTCGGTCAAGAACTAGGTTGAGCTCCCTTTTCCACTGTTACAGGTCCAAGGCTGATCACCTCAGTTAAGAACCAGGTAGACCACTCTGGCACTTGAAAATATCACAAGTTAACCACCATTGTCATGGACAAGGTAGACCGTCTTGACACTTGCAAATATCACAAGTTGACCACCACGGTCATGGACAAGGTCGAACATCCTAGCACTAGTTTAATAAAGAAGAAAATATACATTGAAAAATACAATGGTCGAGCACTACGAGTGCGATTCCATTGACAACATTTTATTATTATTCGAAATTACAACACCTCCAAAAAAACTTATTAATACATGACTCAGCCTCTTAGAAGATTAAAAATTCATAAAATGTTTAGACACTCAACTGGTGCCCGAATCATTTGTCTCCTTCACCAGGGGTAATAGCTCAACCTGAATCTTGATAATTTTCTTCTAGATATTAGTCATTATCTTATAGGGGATCTAGTTCAATACGAAAATCAAAATTTCCAATTCTTTTGAAACTTCCATCATCTTAAGGAAAATCTCCTCGGATCACTTCATGTAGAAACTTGCCCAATAATACTCTTTGTCCATAAGGCCAGGCATTTTAGTCATGGTCCTTCTCTCTCGAGTTTAAGTTTGAGATAGTTGCTCCTTATAGAAGGCGAGCATGCACTTAAGCTTCTCTTCGAGGTTAGACAACTCAATTTTCAAACCTTGCACCTCGATTTTAAGTTTTACATTTTCTAGTTTCAAAGCCTGAACTGAATTCCTGTTAGCACGATCAGAATCCATAATGCTTGAAGAAAAAATATGGAGAGGGAAATGAAAAATATTTTGAGAGGATTGTTTGAATCCAACTAATGTCCTTAACCCCCTTTTATAGAGGATAGTGTTTGAAAAAGATTAATGACACATGTCCCAAAAATATGAGGGTAAGTCAACATCATAAATGAAAACATAAAAGGATATAAATACACTACTAAACATTCAACAACAGTTCCCAAAATTAAGTTGATTTTCATTAACAATTGAAAAGATAAAAATTACAAGACACAACTTGTGACCACACAAGCATGAGTGGCATCAAGCTTAAAAAAAGGGGTAAGACCTAAAATCTACCTGAGCCTCGAGTCATCCTAACATATTGGTCCCCAGCCTCACTCTCTACACCAATCACCTTGGTACTATCGCCATTATCACCCGAGTCATAACCCTTTTCCTCGTTCACATCTTGGGACTCGATAGGATCGTACTGATGAATGGCCGGGATGTCTAAAATTTGGTAATAATACTCACCTAGTTCTCACTATTTGGCCTCCTTTTTAAAAGAGTCCTTGTCATCCAGTACCCCATTTCTACGCTCGAGGTGATTTGCTCAACCATAAAACCAAGCTCATGCTTAGCTTTTTCCTTAGCCTCCTCAAGTTTGGCTACTTTGTGATTATTGGCCTTAAGGTTAGCCTTGACCTTTATCTTAACCTCTTTGAGATCCTCAACATATAGCTCGAAAACAACCTTGGTGAGTTTCTCTGACTTATCTATGGCCTCGCCTTCTCATTTAATGGCATTGGCTAGCAATAACGTGTACTTAGACTAGGTTGAGGCATGCTTCTCTTTCTATTGAGTAAGTTCACACTTCAAGCTTTCCACCCTTTGATTCCTATTTAACCCAAAGAGCAGCAGCACCTAAAAAATACAAATGACGGGAGGTCAAACATTACAAATATACATTTACAATAAATAAAAGCACGCACAGAAAGAAGATAGTGGCATACCTGGTACATTAGATGACTAATCATAGCCTCTGAACTCTCCCCCTTACATATGGTTTTGAGCTACTTCTCGTGCGCCATAACAAGAAGATGACACACATAATGGTCGACCTACTCTGGTGCCATGCTTCGACATAAAGGCACCACATCCACATTGGTTGAAAGATCATTAACTATACTTTTCCTTTTTCAAGAATCCCTTATAGGTCCTCTTGCTTCTCTTCCTCCCTTTAGAGGATTCCCTTCATTGCACGGGAAGGGTAGCTCTTTGAGAGCTAGTACCCTGAGAAGCCTTGATCTTAAACTGAGCCATGAGAGCATCAATGTTGAACTCCACAATATTTACAAAAACAAGAGGTAATTAGGTGTTAATATAACAAGATCACACCAACCAAAAAAAGGAGGAAATAAATGCTCAAGTTTGAGGGCTAGTTCACAATTGTCAAGGACCACCTCAAACTTATTCCCATAATATGTGGGAGGGGTCTTGGCTTGGGAAGAGCTATAAGCTTATGGATAATTTGGATAGGGAGCTCCACTTAACCATGCCTCATTAAATCGTATGTGACAAAGCATGGGGTATTCAATAGATGCCTCCACAGGGTATTCTTAGATAGATAGTTCTAGATATTAGCCAGACGTTGTTTTGCATCCAACGTTAAGGTTGTAATAAGGGAACCCATATTCTTTACCTAGAAACTATGCATGTTATTTAATCAACATAAATAATTAAATAATTCTCTCAAATCTATTTAATTGCCTCTATAGATAAATTGTTGGCCAAAATAATTAATAGCATAAAAATTAAATTAAATAATGTAATGAAATTATAATTATAATTGGGGTAAAATTTTAGATAATCACATGGTGAAAATTGGGTTCATAAGATCCTTAGATTAATAAATTAATTACACATAATTGTATTCATATAGCTCATATTTTTCATAAAGAAAAACATGAAATTGATAAAAATAAAAAGAGTAGAAAAAAAAATACAATCAATCTCTTGAATTGTAGTATTAATCTCATCTTGAATCTCCACCAAAATTGTGTCGTCTCTTGAATTTTTCTATATTTTTTTACTCTTTTTAGCTCCAAAAAATGACTAAAATTATACTAATGGAGACCAATTAGGGTTTATGGAGTGATTAAGGGCTTAAATAAAGCTAAGGTACAATCTGGACCATCCGATCAGCTTCAGATTAAGGGCTACTATCAAAACAAGCAAAATTGATAATTTCAACCAATCATAGTGCGACACGTGGTAGGAGAAATTCATTGGGCGAATTAGGGAGTGATGCGAGGTAGGGGAGACCATTTAGAGTCAACACTCGCTAAGTAAACAACACATGGCGTGATGTGATTTGTCAAAAGGGATGGCGTGGTGCACGGGTGGATGCCCAGATTAATGGCATAGCGATACGTGGCATGTCACGTTGACCGATTTTCTGAACTCGAATTGAATGTTGTGATGACACGTGGTATGTGTTTCGTCCTCCTCACACACGATGCAATGTGATTTTCTCTCTATGCTTGGCTGGCATCTACGTGGCTTACCCAGTCAGCTCCTCTGCATGTGTGGTATTCCCCATGGCAACTCTTGATTGGTCCTGCGTTAAAAATTCATAAAAATTTCAAAAATTATATTTTCACCCCTTTTTCATTAAAAAGTTTATATTTTAATATTTTTGACCCTAAAAAATACTATTTATTGAATAAAACAAGTAAATATTAAGTAAAAACGTGCGCTAAGGACTCTATTTTCATAAAGTCATCACACCCCTAAACTTAACTCTTTGTTTGTCCTCAAGTAAAGCTAAGTATAACTAAATAAAATAACTTAGGTAGTATATTCATAAATATACTTCTATTAGTACATGCATATTTCACGAAAACTATCCCTCTCATAAGTTATACAAGTCTATGATAAAGAGGTTCACATATTCATCAATCAATGTTCCATCAATACAAGGATATGCAAGGTTTTTGAAAAATTTATTGTGTGTATGTGTTGCACATGATATCATCCAATGCACTTATAAAATCAACCTATATGAGCATGCTAATCAATTCAATCTTAGAACAAGTCTCACAAGTCTATTTTTCACATCCCTCCCCACTAATATAAATATGCACTTAGATTAAGATTAATAAGGACATTACATGGTTGTAATGTAAGACATAGGTGGGGGGTCGATAAATGAAAACATTTTAGGGTCTTTCCACATCATAGCTTTTTTTTCATCATGTATTTTTTAACTACAATTGAGCTTTTACTTGATATTTAAGTACACCCTCTTTTGTCATTCTTTTCATATGTTTTTTTCACATCTTTTTTTTTGTAACTTCACAACACCCTTAAACTTATTTTCAACTTTATTTTCTTTTCTTTAGAGGGATAATTGTATTATAAGTTTCACTCTTTTCTTTTTTCCTTTTTTTATATGGTGTATTACATTTCACCTTACTCTAAAGCACAACACATGATTGCAATTTTTTTCATACAAGCTAAAGGCGTAAGGGTAAAGGTAATACTTATTAGTTAGGAATTAAACGTGGGTTAAATATATGAATGGTTCTTTGTTAGGCTCAAATGAGTGACTATAGATATTAACAATGACTAGCTTGAAAGGCTTAATCGATCCAAATAAGGCCTAAATCATTTCTCTTGCTAAATACTATTTAGGATTTCACCTCAAGAGATGATCAAATAAATTCTAAAACTTGGTAGATCTGATCAACTCACATGAATCACTACAAATTGTCACTCAATAAGAACACCAAAATCAATAATGAATATGTTCATAAAAATTTGAATCACTCCAATCAAAACTAGCAAGCATATCACATGATTAATGTAAATATCTCAACAAATATGTTACATTCCTTAATCTAATCATGATAGCCAATTTTTATCATGGATTTCATATGTTTCATATCAAGCATGCATGCATTTAGTTTCCATATATTTATCAATTTCTACCTAAATCATGATTAAACACAACCTAAAAATTAAAAACAATTCCCTAAAAATTTAAAATGCTTACTAAATACTAATGTAGAGAATGAAGTTCCCTCCCCTAAACTTAAATTACACATTGTCCTCAATGTGCACATATAAATATGAAAAGAAAAGAAAACTCCCTTAATCATGGCACACTACATCTTTCGCTAAAATCCAAATCTTTCGCTTAAATGCTAATTCTTGTTATGCCATTGCTCTCCATATTTATTCACCTAAAAAACAAAAACAATGAAAATATAAGTAAAATAACATTGGGTTGCCTCCCAACCAACTTCAAATTTAACGTCCTTGACTAGACGGTCATATCACGTCCTAAAGCACATCTTTTGTGTCCATTTACTTTTGAGTTTGCCTGGAAATAGCTTGAGTCTTTATTTGTTCAATAATACTTTATGTTTTGGCTCGTAAACATGATGCTTAATTCTCTTCTCATGCCATATTTTTGTTTTCCTTTTGAACTTCTTAGCATTCTTATAAGCACTCTACCGTAACTCATCCAATTTATGTATTTCTTATAGCTTTTTCACCTCTCCATTTGAATCTTTCACTTTCATACTTGATTGGGGATAGGAGGGTAGAAGTGCGGGGTCTAAACTTGGTGGCTCTTCAATTGATGGTTTGAGTTTAGATCCTATCTCAAAATTTTCCATTATGGTCTTTGATACATACATGAGAGATGCATCCTCCAAAACATTCACACAGTCCACAATATCAACCTTTGATGTCATACATTCAAAGTTATAATAGGTTGAGTTGTTTTCTGGTGAGTTTATGTCCTTGTTTACAACAACATATACTAAATTCTTAAGTTTGGGTGACTCAACAGATTCTTTTAATATATTCCCATAATTAGTAACATTTATCCTTGAACATTCATTAGCATTATCAATATCAGGGGGTTTAGATTCTTTAAAAACTTTAAATATTAATTGTTCATCTTGGACTCTCATTGTAAATTCACTTTTTTGTACATCAATGAGTGCCCTTCCGGTTGCTAAGAATGGACGACCAAGTATGATAGGAATGTTACGGTCCTCTTTCATGTCTAGCACAATGAATTCCAACAAAAATATGAATTTGTCTACTTTTACTAACAAATCTTCTACCATACCCCAAGGTCTCTTAATCGATCTATCTGCCATTTTTAATGTTACCGAAGTGAGTTTTGCTTTACCAACCCCCGATCTCTTAAAGATCGATAATGGCATAAGGTTAATGATAGAACCCAAGTCACATAATGTCTTACCAAAACAGATGTTCCCAATAGTGCAAGGGATGTCAAAACTACCTGGATCTTTCAGTTTTTGTGGTAGTTTTCTATTAAGGATGGCACTACAACCTTCATTCCAGGTTATTATTTCATGATCTCTAAGCCTCCTTTTCTTTGATAGTATATCCTTCATAAATTTGGCATAAGATGACATTTGTTCAAGTGCCTCTACAAATGGTATTTTTATGTGTAGCTTCTTAAAGACTTCTAGAAATTTTGAAAACTATGTATCTGACTTTTGCTGTCTCTTAAGGAAAGGAATAGTGGGTTTGTAGAGGTTGCTCTTTTTTAGCTGAATTATTTCCTTTTCATTACTCTCTTTATCCACTAATTCCTCCTCATCCTTTTTTGTCTTATGTTCTTGTTCTAAATTTTTACCACTTCTCAAGGTTATGGCGTTGCATTGGTCCTTACCTTCTCTTTTTGGGTTTACAATTGTGTCACTTGGAAGGTTACCTTGAGGCCTTTGGTTTATGGCCTGGGAAAGTTTCCCCATTTGGTTATCCAAATTTTGAATTGAATCCTCTTGAGTGGACAATTTTGTATTTACTAATTGGATGAAGTCTTTCATCATCCCCATTAAAGCATTTGTATTATCCTCAGTAGATGACTTCTTCTCTTGGGCTTGTGATTGCTAAGGTTGTTGAAAACCAGGTGATGAAAATAATTGATGGTTGAATTGATTACCTCCTTGATTGTTGTTATTTCTCCAAGAGAAATTTGGATGTTGTTTCCATCCTGGTTTATATGTGTTTGAATATGGATTATTGTTTCGATTCACATTACCCACATAGCAAATAGATTCAGGATTATTTGGACAATTATTAAACAAATGAACTCCTCCACAAAACACACATGATACTCTTAAATTTTGGACTTGATTTATACTCGCTGACGAGTTTTGTACCTTTAAAAGATTAACCAAAGATGAAACTTGAGCTATAAGTGCTATGATATCATTACCTCATGCATTCCGACTACTTTTCTCATGGTTTCCATTTTGTCTATTGGCCATTGATAATTATTGCTAGCCATTTTCTCAAGTAAATCATAAGCTTGATTGTAAGATTTGGCTAGCAAAGCTCCATTAGCAAATGCATCAACAATAGTTCTTGTGTGAGCATTGAGACCATTATAAAAATTCTCCATTTGAATCCAAGAAGGAATACCATGATGAGGACACTTTCTTAGCAATTCCTTGAATCTTTCCCATGCTTCATATAGATATTCTCCTTCGTGTTGTTGGTAGGAAGTAATGTCATTCCTAAGCTTGGCATTCTTTGTTGGTGGGAAGTATTTCATCAAGAATTTCTCCGCCAAACCATTCCAAGTTGTAATGGAATCAAATGGCAAAGATTTTAGCCAAGCTTGAGCACGGTCTCGCAAAGACTAAGGCAATAATCTAAGCCTAAATGCCTCGTCTATCACACCATTGAACTTAAATGACTCTACAATTTCAATAAACAATCTGAGATGAAGATGAGGATCCTCTGTTGGCAATCTACTTAATTGTCCAACTATTTGTAGCATTTAAAACATCACTGGCTTTAGTTCAAACTAATTAGCTTGAATATTTGGTCTTGTAATACTTGGATTCAGCCCTTCCAACGTAGGTATTGCATATTCATTCATAGCTCTATCTTTATCATCCATCAAAAGCATTTGATTTCTTAAGTTTAGCTCATTGTTGTTTATTTCTAATGGATTATCCATTTTTTTTTCTCTTAGGTGACTTGTTGTTTTCTAATTGATATCAAAGTATGCCCAATTTCAAGATCTAAAGGTAAGATTTTTCCCTCACGAACTCTGCTCATGCAATAGACTCAACTATGTTTCTACAATACTAAAGGAGATGTCTAAATAAAAACTAAAAATAAAATAAAATAAAAAATTAACAACTAAATAAATAAAAGAAATTAACTAGAATAAATAAATAAATAAGTCACTAAAAGAAAATAAGTAAATTATGATTAAAATTAAAGTAAATAAAAAAATTAAGAAAAAAAATAATAATAATAAAAAAATTATTAATTTCTAATATTTATAATTCTTGCAACGGCACCAAAAACTTGATTATCACACACAAAGTGTGTGCAATGAATACTTGCAACAAGTAATATAATGATAATAAAATATCATTCTCACATAGATTATTTTATTAGAAACTAATTTTTAAAACTAAAAATAATAAAAATTAATGTTTTTTGTGTCTTTATATTTTAAGGAAGCAAAATTAAAATTACTAAAAATAAATAGAAATAATTAATTAAATCATATTTTGTGACTAAAAGATATATGAGAAAATATCTAAGAATACTTAATCTCCCAATTTTCTAAACATGTGAATCGCTAAAATCTTCTCAATATAATTATCAATTAACTACATGATCAATTGAATCTAACCTAACATGTATTCCTCTCTTAAGTAAACTACACACCATATAGTAATTAATTTAATCACACTCTCATGTCAATTAAATTGCATTCTACTCATTAAGTTCATCAATTATAGATCACATACATAAGAATCATACATATCTACATAGAAACTATGCATGTTATTTAATCAAGACAAACAATTAAATAATTCTCTCAAATCTATTTAATTATCGCTATAGATAAATTGTTGGCCAAACAATTAATAGCATAAAAATTAGATTAAATAATATAATTAAATTATAATTATAATTAGGGTAAAATTTTAGATAATCACATGGTGAAAATTGGGTTCATAAGATCCCTAGATTAATAAATTATTTACACATAATTGTGTTCATAAAGCTCATATTTTTTATAAAGAAAGAAATAAAATTGATTAAAAAAAGAGTAGAAAAGAAATACAATCAATCTCTTGAATTGTAGTATTAATCTCCTCTTGAATCATTACCAAAATTGTGTCATCTCTTGAATTTTTCTGTATTTTTTACTTTTTTTAGCTTCAAAAAATGACCAAAATTATGCTAATAGATGCAAATTAGGGTTTATGGAATGATTAGGGGCTTAAATAAGGCTCAGGTGCAATCTGGACCATTCGATCAGTTTCAGATCAAGGGTTACGATCAAAATAAGCAAAACTGACAATTTTAGCCAATCACAACGCGACACATGATAGGGGAATTCATTGGGCAAATTAGGGAGCGGCGCGTAGCAGGGGAGATCGCTTAGAGTCAATGTTTGCTGTGTCAGTGATAACTATATTTTATACAGTTATTTTTATCTATTTTATTAATTATAATTGCTATATTCTTGACACTTTTAGTTAATTTTAATGGAATAAATTAATATTTACTGTTAGTTTCTTAAAGAATATATTTTTAAGAAAATTAAAGAATTTGAATCAAAAAAGGACTTAATTGCAAATAATAAATGTCTGAAAATATAATTTAAATTAAAAGAGTGTTTAATTGCAATTAACAAAAGTGTAAAAGTTCATTTGAATTAAATTGGAAGGCTAAAATGCAATTAAGGAAAATTTATTTTTCTACGTAGGAAAGAAGACCACGCGTAGCTATTATACATGCACGACCCGGTTTTCTAAGTTACACGCTGCTTGGTGCATCGTGTGGGGCCCACCTTCCGTGCAAGGCGGCGTGTAGGGTGGGACTCACGTGTCTACCAAAAGAACTGGTCATGTGCAACGCGGTCCAGATAAACATCGTGCGCCCTGCCATTCCAATGAATCATACATTGCCACGTGTCTCGAATATTCTTTCAGCAAATCAAACGCTGACACATGGCATGTGTAGGTTAAAATAAAAAAACGGAAATGACGCACGTTTCCAGCCACGTCTACATCCCCCACGTGTCTTCAAAGCATTTCTCCCCTACGCCGCATTCCTCATGTGCCCATTCCTCAAAGCGTATGAAAGGCTACCACGTGTCTTAATTATCCTTTCAACCAATTAGATGCAGACACATGGCATGCATAAATTGAAATGAAAAATCCAGAAATGCGCACGCTTGTCTCCCACGTAGATTTAAATAATGTTTTCAATGTACTGTTTTGTCTGCAATGCAGGTTTTAATTATTATTTTCGATGTAAAATGTCTCTCGCGTGTCTAAAAAAATGTATTTTATGAGGTATTTTTTAGAGTGTTGGAGCTATAGATAGGAGATTATTGTGAAATATTGAAAGGTTGGAGAGGAGATTAGAGTGTTGGACTGTGGAACACACAGAAGTCATTTTTGGCTTCTGTTGTGTTTCTACGTGTGCCAAAAATTTGAGAGCAAAAACAAATTTTAATTTTCTTTTGTTCTTCATCTAATATTCTTTCGTATTGTATTTAATTATTTTTGAATGATTTATTATGTTTTTAATATATTTATTCTATTTGTGATTAATGCTTTTGATTATTGGAAAATTTATCAATTGATTTGTGACACTTAAATAAACTTGGAAGAGGCATATTTGTGTATTACTCGTGGATAGAATAACATGTATATATGAAGGATAGGAATATACCTTTATCGTATGTGTGGCCATTTGAGAACTTAGAACGTAATGAATCTTGATGAATTTAATTCTCATAGGAATATAGTGAATTAATTTAACAAGATGTGTCTATACGGAGCTCGGAAGAGATGTATGGATAAAATTAGAAGTTCTTGGTTGACAAATTAAATTTACAAAAAAATAAATCAAGAGGGAATAACATGATTCGAGTGGATTAATTTGGTGAAACTGCAATCCTATAGTGTTTTTATATTTTGTTATACAACTCTTAATTAGTTGTTAAACTTTCATAAACTTTTGCTTGTTTTGGATAAAATCATATTGAAATAATCTCCGTGAGAACGATAATTTACTTATCAAATTTTATTACTTGTGAGGCAAAGCAGATACCTCCATCCATTAGGCATTAGCTGACCCGACGCAAGCTGAGTCCTTGCCAAAAATATACTTATAAAAGGGTACAGGGGAAAACTGACCCCCAAACATAGAGCCTTCTTGTGAAAAATCATCCACCCAGTTGGGGAAGGGTCATTGTCACGGGCCCTACCACTAGAATCATTATTTCCACAAAGGAGGGGATGTTATATGTTTTCATCAACCTCTCCTCATCCAGTGATGGCAAACCACTAGTCTTAACTTTTGCCAACCAAACCTTAGTACGACTTGTGGGCTCCCCAACCCCTATATTCATCTCGTTTTCTCCATGGCCTAGCCACTAAGACTTGTGTCTGGGGCCCATTTAACCTAATAGTTGGCACAACTTGAGAAGGGGCGGAGGTTAATATTGCCCTTCATCACTTGAAAAATTTGTCTCGGAAGAAGACCTTATGTCATCACTTGTGCTAGGGAATTGAGGGCTCTCTAGAGCCCAAGGTCTCTTCTCTATACATAGTTTCTACAAAAGATCACAAAACATAAAAAAAATGGGTAAAACACAAGAATAAGAGATTATTTAGGGTTGAGTTTGAAAAGAAAGAAAAATGATTCTTTAAAACCAACCTGAAAAGAAAGAAAAAAAGTGTTAGACTCGAAGTGTTATAATCTTAAAACTCGAGCAAATAAGTTATATGCTGAGTTGATTTCTTACCACCGAACAAAAAAAATTTCTATGGCTCGAACTGAGGCAAAATAGCATTTTCTCTCTAACTTTTTATCTAATGCGCAAGAAATAGTGGAATGGCTCAGCCCAGGTGCTTCCTTATATAGAGACCCATGTTTTCTCCCTCCAATAATTGACATATATTTATTAGGGGAGCTAAACGATTTGTATCTGCTACCCAAGAATTACTCTTCCACCTAGGCCAAGAGCTCGAGCTGAAAGAGTATAGGTACTTTATGTATTGACATATGGACCAAACAGGATCCTGGCCCATCTAAAAACCCGAGTCTAATCTTAATCCCGAGCCGTAATACGAGTCTTACCAAATGATCTACTTAACCCCGTACTCACAATACACTGATAAAAGGGATACCCACCTTATGGAAACATGCTAATCTATAAGTTCGACCACCAGCTCAAGCTATGGTCGATCTCAAACTATAAAATGCATCGTTTTTTATCGTTTATACCCCTCTGATATCCCATGTATGTATATATCCTATGTAATTGATACCTGTACAAATAATGTTCTATAAACAGATAGATCTCTTAAGGAATTCACATTCAATCAATTACTTTAGTTTCTCTCTAAATTCTCTCTCTAAAAATCGGATCAATCCCAACAATAAGTATTAGTCTCTCTATAGGCTTCTTGAAAATTAAAAGTAAGTATTATGTCACCAAAACTTCAAGAGCTCACACTTATATTTAGAGAGGAAAACTTATTCTTTAAAAGAGTCATATGGTGTTTTATATATTTTTTTCAATCTTCAAATCTTTGGACTATTGGTTTCTCCTTTGCATGCATTACAAAAACTTTTATTTTGATTGATATTTTTAGCCATAAGTTATGAAGAAGGAGATTCCAATGTCATATATGAGAATAAGATTTAAATAAAAAATGGGAAAATAAAGTTAATTAATTTGTTCTCTAAATTTTAAAATTAAAGGAGTAAGAAAATAGAGTTAATTAATTTTGTTCTATAATTTAAGTTCAAATGTTCTATTATTTTGTCCTATTTTTTAATGTGCTTGTTTGTATCACAATTATGTGATAAATATGTCGATAAAAATGACTAAAAGTATCCTATTACATAAAATTTAAATTCATTGTCCATGTATTTATCCACTACTAATAATACACAAAATAACATATTAAAATTGAGATAGGTGAATTATTTCCCCATAATTGTGTTTTAACTCATTTGTATTTTCAATTTAGTTTACTTAGATAACATGGTATGTATCTTTCTTATTCTAGAACATTTCAGTCTTTTTAATTTGTCTAAGAGGAAAATTCTGCAATTCATTTTGTATGTTACATCTCATTATATTGGATAATTATTGTGAAAGTTTAAATTATGAATCTAATTAATTTAGAGAGGATGAATAAATAATTTTTTAATTATATTTAATTAAATACAACCCATGATATTTTAAGTGAAAATAACCTAGATCACAACAATAACATAAAAGAATATAATCTAGTTTTTGTAAAACTTATGAGAGAGAAAACATAAAATAATCAAATGAATAGAATTGGTGTGGTTGTTTTGAAAAAAAAAAGCATTAGGTTATTTATACAGGGGAATTGAAACCTTAATACTAGGTTAAAAGGCAATGACCCTTCTATCCATAAAAGAATTTATAGAACAATAATAAATAGGGACAATATGATAATCTATAAGTTTGGCTCAAGTAAACAAAATATTTTCAGTTGAAAACTTACGCACTCGATCGATCAAAACCTTTTCGATAGATCCAATAACAATTAATAAAAATATGAAAGCATGTAGATCAAAAATGATCAATTGAACCTAACTTTAATCGATCTACTCCAATTAGATTTCAACCCAAGAGAAACTAGATGGTACATGATTGGTACTTGATCGATTTAACCCTTCGATTGATTGACCCGAACCTCGATCAATCGACTTGTATATATATATATCATATTTTCCTATGTGTAAATTCAATTCTAACGTGTTAAGTGCATATCTAAAACACATCAAATTAAAACCCGAACATTTCTTTGACTTTAAATAATGAACATAAAAGCATACCTAAAAATTAATTTACACCTAAACGTTTTGTTTACAAATACCTTAACATTCATAAACTTTAATCGGGATGTTTCTTTGACTTTAAATAATGGACATGGAAACACACCTAAAACTAATTTACACCTAAACGTTTTGTTTACAAATTACCTTAACATTCATAAACTTTACATAATATAATTGATATTTTTTTAAAATTAAATTTAATGGACGGGATTGAATTAAAAAAATTCAAAATTTAGGATTATGAAATGTACCTTATACTTTTTTTTTATCTTAAAATGATATAGTTTATATTTTTTTACTTATTATCTTATTCTTTTATAATTTTCTTTGTAGTTAATTGTTAATAAGTACCTTAGGTACTTAATTGTAATCAAATGTTTTCTATATTTGGTTAGAATATCAATTTATGCCCTTACGAAACAAAATTATAATGATCGTACTTGTGTTTTTTATAATTTCATTTAGTTGAGTTTTTTTTTCTATAAAATAGAAATGATAAAATGAATATCTCATCTAAAGCCTTTTTATATTTTATCAATAATTTTTAGGATCCTCTCACCTATATACAAGGCAATTAAATTGTACTTTAAACATATAGTTATAGCTTAAAATGTGCACTAAAATTAACATGTATAATTTTGCTTAAATAGATTACTAAAATATATATTTTAAAATACATAAAATTAAGATATACATTTAAAAAATATAAGATGACTAATTTTCATCCTTGAAAAAAATTTAAATTATGTCTATATGATCTATAAATAAATACATATTGTTAAAGTTATAATTTAGAGTTTTCTTTTAAAATTTTATATTGACTCAATGGTAAAAGTTGAGGTGTTCGTAAGTAGGGATAGATACGGGTATGGGTGGGGACAGATTTTAATATAACCGTCTCCAAACCGAATTATAAAATCTGTCCCCGAAATTGTCCAAAAATCGTTACAGTTTGGGGACGGTTTTTTACCCGCGGATAACAGTTCAGGACAGTTATTAAAAAAAAACTAAAAAAAACCGTTTTTCAAACTAAAAAAAACTATGTTATGCCGAAACTGTTCTGAATCGATAATACTTTCTTCAGATGACTTCAGACATTTAAATATATGTTATGCCGAAGCTGTTTTACTCAAGAAACATAATAAATTCTGATTAAATCTATCAAAGAACAAATCTAATAAGATTTTAGCACGATCACTTAAAATGGTTAGAAATATTTGTGACAAAAAAGAGTAGCCAATTTCCATGTCTCATAATAGGGAGGTTCATACACAAAACAGAGTAGTCAATTTATTCCATATACACTATGAATCGATAATACTTTCTC
Source organism: Hippophae gyantsensis (assembly GCA_030763125.1). Classification (NCBI taxonomy): domain Eukaryota; kingdom Viridiplantae; phylum Streptophyta; class Magnoliopsida; order Rosales; family Elaeagnaceae; genus Hippophae; species Hippophae gyantsensis. The sequence goes on along the minus strand of CM061029.1, from coordinate 17,375,969 downwards.
CAAATGACTTCAGTCATTTAAATATATGTTATGCCGAAGCTGTTTGGCTCAAGAAATAGAGAAGCAAAAATCTCAGACCAAGGAGCTTCATACACATCAATAGAGTAGCCATATGTATCATACGAGAGTGGCAGGGATGATAGATGAGGCGACTAGCGAGCGCGTTGAGCTGCGAGAGAGGTGACTGGAGAGAGTGTCGAGTCGGCGACAGACGAGAGAGTGAGAGAGCTGAGAACGGTGAGAAGTTTGAGAGATGTGAGAAAAATGCAAAACTTAGTATTAGAGAATAAAGACTTTGAGTTCTGTGAGTTTTGAGAGGCGATTACGTGAGAGTGAAATCAAAAAGCGTAGTTTAATTTTGTTTATATACTCCTCAAAAATAAGTGAAACCTCAACCCTAATTAATATATAATTTATTTAAATAAATATAATTAATTTTGGGTAATGATAGGTACGATTTTGAATATAATCGTAACCGAACTATATTCATTTTTTCATGTTCGATTTTTATCCAAAACCTTAACCATCCTCAAAATTAAATAGATAAAAACCAAACCACTGGTGTAGTTAATCATGAATAACCGAAATCGTTATTTTTTTGCCAATTCCTATTCGTAAGTTTTGAAAGGTGATTTCAGTTTGTTAGTAACGAAAAGATTTTGCTAAAATATTACTCTTTTTACATTATTAATTAATTTATCTATTTTTACGTTACTTGATCTAATTATTGTTGATCTACTATTTAAACTTTTATTAAAATAACATATGTAAATTATGTGAGTTTGATTAGGATCATTAATAGTTGAGTAGTTTTTTATAAATTTAAATCAATTTTAAATTTTTTTGTAATTTTATATATTAAAATTAAAGTCATCGAAGACGCAAAAGCTAGCTCGTCTTTTGTCTTTTTCGAACTTTTCCACCCACCGAGACTAGTGGGAATCTCTGCTTTGGAATCCATTGGTTATCCTTTTCCCATTATAGTAGCAGGAACAGAGATCTCGAGCTATAGGGATCGTCGGCTTAGGTTTTTGATTATCTATAATTGTTATTCATACCCACCATTTCCTGTAGCTAATCTCTTTTCCTTTCTACTCTCAAAACTTCCTATTTTCTTTGTTCGAGAGGGATACAGAGATTTAATGAAAGGAGTAAGAGGGAAAGGGCAGAGAATCGTTGGGAGTTTTGGGAATGGGAGGTTAGGATAAAGTAACCTGTTTGTTAATCCGATCAGAATATTTTTTCCTAGACCTCCCATTCCATTGATTTCCAGCTTTTCTTCCCCTTCCTTACTTTTCCTGTATTGATTTATGCTTTACTGTTTTGTTTAGTTCAATTTTGTCAGTGTGTTTGATTTGGTGTTTTCAACCCTTACCCATTTACATGATTGAATTATCAGTTTTTTTCTTTCTAATATTCGAGTCGTTAATTAATCGTTTTAACTTGCTCTCAAAGTATTGTCTGTGATTATTTTCTTAAATCGTTGTCTTCTTGATTTAAACCTTGTATACCTTGTGGGACAGTTAAACATGGTACTGTACTGTTTTGATTTGATTCGTATGCTCTTTATTATGAATTAATAACTGACGACAAACCTTTTCAGCCTCTACAAACTTACTCGAACCTCATGTCTCTCTTTTGGGTTTATATAATCTCGAGAGCGAGTACTTAATTGCATTGCATGCTTTTTTTCCACAGTAATTACATGTTTTGAAATGATTTTAAGTGAAATTTTATGAATATCAAATGGTTAACTATTTGAGTTTTGCATTTTTGGCTATGATAGTAGAATAGATTTTTTATTGTTGCCAACAATTTTTATTATTGTATGGTAATTGACACTCACTAATATGATGTCAAAGCCAATCTATTCATGTTCTTGTAGTCTTCGACTATGTTATATGGATTTTTCATTTTTCATGATGTTGGACACGATATGTTCATGGATGTGCGTGCTCGATATTTTAAATTGGTGAAAATTTAAAGAAAATTGAAAAAAACTAGGTCATGTAAATGTATCAAAAACTTTCTAACACTCAGTGTCCTTAAAAAAAGGCCATGTAACATAGGTCTTAGATTAATTAAGATTTCCTCTTCAAAAAAGAGAGGTACTGTTTTTATGAGCACCTATGTAAACATTTTAGTAATGTTTGTGAGCTTTTGTCTTTGTGGACTTTGAAAGTGTCCAAAGCTTAGGTAGTTTGATTCCAATAGTTAAAATTCATATGGGATCTTTTTTTTTCCTTTTCATGAGAATTTTTAATACCAATCTATAATTTGAATCCTAATGAGATTCATGTGAGCTCTTTTGATATAATCTTGGTGAGTTATTCCTTATTTTTGGTGAACTTATTATTTGTTTAAGTTTGGCTAACACTTCTCTTTGGTGGTGTGTCAACACTTTCATTAACAGCCATTTCCATTTTATGACACTCCCCTTGCATAAATATAGAGATGGGCTTTGATGCCCTTTTGTAGACTTTACAAACATGAGAGGAGTACTTTATTGAAAGGGAATATGCAATGTATGAAGTTTAGCTTTTGGGCCCTGATACCATAGAAGATGTTATGACAGCTAACGTTCTTTGTGATTGTTATGGCTGTCAAAGATTTCTTCCATGTTGTTAGAGTTCGTAATCTGGTTTCTTGCAAGATCTCATTAATAAGGACTCCACCTCTTCCCATCCTATCGGAAAAATTAATAGATTAATACTTTTTCACAAATTTGTTCCAATCCTCAGACATATTTGCAAATTGTTTCAACGATGTTTGGTGTCATCATATAAAATTTCGTTTCTACCTCTTACTCATAATGATTGTGATTTTATATCTTGCTATCATACACCATGAATTGTTATTACTATGTTGTCATCTTTTTTTCATGTAGTTGATTACTCTAAATTAAAGTTGTGTACAACTTCATTTTTACCTTACTTAGGAAAAACTACAAAACTAGCCCCCTAATAACAACAAAGCATCCTTAAACTTGCTCCTTTTGTAGTCGTTAATATTGGTGATGTTGGCCACCATTTCCTATTGGCCGATACTTGCCTTTTTATGTTCATTTTTACTTACTACTCCTTCCTTTTTTGGATTTGATTCATTTGGAAATGGTTTTCTTGTGAATTTTTATGCAGAAGACAGACCAAGATGTAGAATATGGAATACCCTGTTTGCAACTTTACAGTACCTTGTTGAGTGTCTTTGCTGACATATTGTCAGGGTAAGTGGTCTTAAATTCCAGCCTACAGTTTCTCTTTGTTTCATTTCTTGCTAGCTTAACTTGAAAGCTTTTAAATCATGTGGTTGTCGACATTCAAATAATCATGTTTAGAACTGTTGGTTGCCACCATGGGCCTGTTTGTGGTTTATGTCTGTTCTACAAACTTGGTATGTGTTTGGATTTGTATTCTTTGTTTTTAAAACTATTTTTTTGAATCAATAGAAGACAACAAAATAGCATATTTTTACATGCCAAAGTACATAATTGTGTCTTTTTATTATTATTTGAAACTGTTTCAAAAAATAGAGAATTCAAAACCAAAGATTTCTTAGCTTGCTCAAGTGTTTCTACCATTATTTCGCCCTTAATGATAGTGCTGCATTCAACTTTTAACCAGAAAATATATGATTATTATTGCTACGATCAATAATGACCATATAGGAGTGTTATTTTTTGTGATTAATTGCTTAAATTGTCATCCTATTTTCTGTGACCTTTCGATTGTTTGAAGCTTGTTAAATTTCAATCCTATGATTACGTGCCCTTGGATGTTCTTTTTACCCTTTCTTAATATAGTATATGAACATGTTTATTGTATTCATTTCTTATATGTTCACTTGCATGTTATAACTTTTAAAGCAACACCAGTACCTCAAAGCGCTTGGCTAGGCTTATAGTGTACACGAATAAGCAATAAGTTTTGACACATGGGCTAATGCTTCTTTGCTTTAAATTCATTTTGTTTTTATTATTATTAATGTCGCACTCTCTTCATTTTTTTTAAATCAAATGTAGGGATACATGCTTTACTTGTCCTGGAAGGTCTCCTAGGTAAACTAGGTAAACTTAACTTACATATGGGGGAGATACTAAGGATTTAAATTATAGGCATTTAACTCTGGAAAAGCTATGATAGTTAATGCTCTTTAAGGTGTCATGATTTCAACTTTTCCTTTCCTGTTGTCAGACTCAGTGGTCTGCTTGAAGTCCTTGTATGAATTTTCTCCTATATGGATAAGAGGAGTGTGAATAATGTAATAAAGATGATGGTTGATGGGATATGTGGTGTTTGAATCTTGGATCAATAACTCTAATATCATTTTGAAGTTATGACAATTAACATTGAACAAGAGTGTTATGTAAGTTTTAAGTATTCTTACATTGGTTCAAGTTCTCATTCCACCTCTCCATATGAGAGAGCATGTGAGAAGCTATGGCATTTAACATACTATGAGATTTTAATCGATGTCAAATTATTCATTCAAGTTGTTAGAGTTGAATATGGTTCAAGTTATCCTTGAATTCAATCGCACCTCTGCATATGAGCGTTACAATAATGTAACAAGAGTCAAGAAGTATTCACCTACCTTTTTTTTTTGCTTTGACTTTTTAGGATTTCAGATAGCTAATGATTTGTTTGGATTAAAGATTTTATCACATACACGTGGACTTCACATGTTTTCAAACGTCCTTTAATTGAAAATTTTGTCAAAGAAAATGCATTTGAATGTTAAATTTCTTGTTTTGATGTCATAAATTTTATGGCTAGTTTTGGCAATTGACACAATCTAATATGTTGTCAAAGTCGGTGATCTATTTTAAGTTCTTGTAGCCTTTGGTAAAGTTTTGTCAACACTAAGTGCTAATAGACACCTAAAGGAATATTTGGGCTAGGAGGAATGCTAATGACACTTCTTTATACATTACTTAATACACTTTTTTACTAACATGTGTCATTGGACTTTTCAAAAGATGTATTTTTTATAAAATCTGTATAGCACCAATGTGACATTAAAACTATTTAGATGGATATGTTTTTTTGTCATTGATTGGATTTCATTAAAATATGAAAAATTGTTTAGATTTATGACACATAAATAGTATTGTGTGATATATCAGTGTTATTAAGAGTTTTCTTTTTATTTTTTATTTAAAGAAAATCTTAATTTTAAAAATAAATGACACATGTCAAATAAAGAAGTGAACGAGGGTACGAAAGAGTATTAAGAAGTGTTATCACCGTTCCTCTTTGGTTATTGTTAGTTCATTAATCAATGAGAGCCTACTTTTAAAGTATTGGTTATGTGATTAATCTCGTCCTACTAATTCCATGATGTTGACTTTGTAAGTGTCTAAAGCTTACATAATTTTATTATTATAGTTAGCTTCTTGTATGAATACTATTCTGGTTTAATTTACATTTTATTACTTGGATTAGAATAAAACTATAGTTTTGAACCATTATTTATCCTTCACGAGATTTTGAAACATACTTCAGATTTTCTTCTAATATAATCTTCAAGACTAAACTCTTATTTAGTGTATAATTTTGGAAGAGTTTTGCTAAAACTTATACTGACATCCATTTCTGGATATATAAGATTCGCATGCAATATAACAATGAAGGGATGTCATATCCTTTTCTTATGGACTTTACATGTTTTGAAAGGAACATTTCATATAGAGGGATATATTAGCATCCATTTCTGATGTTTGAATCGATGTTAGAATATTTATTCGAATTGTTATGTTCTGATCAATTTTATACACATTTTGTTTATGTTATCGATTATGGCTAGCTTGACTTTTGAGTGTAGGAATAACTTCCAGTACTTGTGTGTACATACTCCTTCTCTCACATGATATGTACCTATTACATGTTATGTGAGAGAGTAGGTATATACAAAAAGAATATTGAAAGTTTTTTATAGTGTAACACGTCTCAAATTTATAAGGTTAAGCTCTATACTAGTTTTGCTTAAGGTCAAATTATGTTATTGATATGTCTCTTTACAACGGTTCTAAGATGTAGCTCAGAACAAGTAATCTTTTGAGATTTGCCACATGAAAGGAAACATCTTTTACAAGCTTGACTGTTCTTCATATCATACTTGGATTTGAGATTTGCACTCACTTTTGCACCTATTTTACGGATTAATATTAGAAATACTTTCAAGCTTTAAAGAATCTTCAGAAATATTCTTAAAGTTTCAAAAAATTCAAAAATATCTCTGAAACATAACGGGAGTTAAATATAATGGAAGTGAATAGTAACATTCTTAAAATAGAAGAAGGAAAAATAAACTAAGAAATAATAGACACAAAAACAGAAGATATCAAACGATATTTTTCACAATAAATGATAATAAGTAAAAAAAAAATTGAAAAAATTTAAAAAGCAAAATTAAATCTTAAAGAGATTAAAGACTTATCATTTTTATTAAGAAAATTATTCTTTATGAAAAACATAATTTATTATGGTATAAGTAATAAATAAATGGGTATTAAGATTATAGATGCAAAAGAAATGTATAATATACCATTAATTGATAAAGAAATTATATTAAACAAGCTATCAAATTTTTTTTATAAAGATAGAAAAAATTGGATATATTCATTTAGGAGTATTCAAATATTAATAAAAGTTCATTTTAAAGAAGAAATAGATACACCAATAAAAATAACATTATTAGATAACAGAATAATAAATAGACAAGATGTCTTATTACAAATGATCTATGTTAATTTAGGATACCAAAAGTTAAAATTTATAGTATATCCTAGATTTGCTATTAATATACATGATAAAAATCTAAATCTAGTATCAAATCTAGCTTATGAATTTAAGAGAGAAAAATTAATGAAATAAGAAAATCATCTATTTCTAATACATTATCTAGTAGTATATTTTTTAACAAATAGTCGTAATAGTTCAATATATGGACAAAATGAATTTATAGAAATAGACAACTTTTAAGAAACTTGGACAAATAAAAAACTAAAAATATTAACAGATTTTGAAATACCAAAAGAATGAAAATTAAATATCAAAGAAAAACCCTTATAACAGGAAGAAAAGTAATGTTAAAAATAATAGCATATCAAGGTTTATTTTTATAAACCAAGAAGGAAATTTTTTTAACCAAGAAGTTAAAAAACTAAAAAATGAAGTCAAAATAATGAAGGTATTAGTTCATGATTGTATATTAGGGAAAAAATAATATTTAGAAATAAAATAAAAAATATGTATTTAGAAGTAAATTGAAGCCTAGTAGGCATAACAAAAAATTAAGCATAACAAAAAATTAAGCAACATTATTTGAAATTGTATAATTATTAACAGAGGAAATGAATTTAGTCTAAGAATCAAACACAAAATATTTACAGAAAATAATAGATATACAAAAAAATTACTAAAGAAAATAAAAAAATGTGGTTATAATAAACTACAACAAGATGTGTACAAGGAATTTTCAGAATTAAGAAAAGATGTATACATCATACATAGAACATACATAGAAATAATAAAATAATAGGTCATAAATATGATCCCTTAGAAGGACTAAAATAAGAACCACTTAGGAGATCAGATTCTTTGAATTCTCTTATTCTTAAAAATGAGAAAAAAAATGAAGAACAATCTAAGAACAAAGAGATAGTTCTAATTTAATAGAATATAGAAAAAAATTAGAAAGAAAATTCATGGATTTTGAAAATAGGGATATAGAAACATTAGTCAGTTTATTGACATTAATCAATGAAGAAATAGAAGAACATTATAATGAAAATTTTGTACTAACAAAGAAGAAGATAATATGACAATAATCAGTGAAACTAATTTTTAACCAAAAAACATGACCCTAAAAGGTCATATGAAACCAATTTCATTACTAGTCTCTTACCAAGAAGGAACATATGACCCACATAGGGGAGAGAGAAATAGACAAAGAACAAAATAACCTAAAATGGAGGAAAGATTGCATTGGGGAACTAGAGGTAGTATTCTACCTGAGTTCAAACTCCATGATAATTATAAGTCTGACCTTCTAGATTTAGACTGTATAAGAGATAGAAAGAAAGCCTTAGATGAATGAGCTAGTGGCATGAGTGTGCTAATACAAATCTCTCAAACTATCCAAATAAACCCATCAATCTGTAGGGTACTTATAGCATATAAAATGACAGAAAATATTAAAGTTTGGTTTTCAAACTTTTAACAAATTAACAACATTTGTTAATGTAAGGAAATGTTTCCACAGGAAGGGAATACTTATATATAGTAATAAATGAAATATACAAAGAATTTATCGGAGAAGATAAAGGAATGATTAAACTGAATCTAGTGAAAATGAAATCAATGAAACTAAATGGCATCTAACAAATATGAAAATGTGTAACATGTATTACATAGATTTTTTTATTTGTGAATATGTAATGTATTACCATAAATTATCACCCTCTATGCAAACAACTTATAAATAAATGTTTTTCCAAAAAATACCTAGAACATTACATAAAACTTTAACAGAAAGTTGAGAACAAAGGAATATAGAAACTATACCAAATACTTTAAGAGGAAGAATAAGAGCCTTAAAAATTGGATCATTATTAAATGCCAAGAAAAAAAAAATATAAATAGATAAGAAAAAATGATAAAATCTATTGTAATACAAAAGATTTTAAAATACCAAGAAAATATGGATGTAATATAAAATCTTATAAACAAAAATATAAAATATAAAAAGTATAAAAGATTTAAAAAATATAAATTTAGAAAACAAAATTTCTAAAAATATAAAAAAAGATTTAATAGAGAAAACTACAAGAAAATATATTTTAGAAGAAAGAAGTATAAATCTTCTGGAAAAAGAAATTATTCCCCTTTAGGAAAGAAAAAATGCAGATGTTAGATCTGTAATGAAAGACATTGCTAATGAATGTCCAAGCAGACCTGAACATAAAAAATAATTTCCACAAAAAAAAAAAAATCTGAGAGGAAGCTTTCAAAATGTTAATAGAACCAATAGAGGAATATGATATAGATGATACTTATAGTATCCTTCTATTGGAAAAAACTGAGGAATAAATAACTGACTCAGAATATGAACACTTAAATTATGGATACTCTTCATCAGAAGATGAATGATTTGTATAATATTACAAATCTAAATAGTATTTACATTAAAATAGACTAAAATTTTAAAGGCTATAACACTTATCATTTACATGCATATATAGATACAGTAGCTAGTATGTGTAATCAGTAAATATGTATTTCCAGAAGACAGTTGGAAACAAGCACTAAAAGATTTAATTGTAAGAATTTTTAATAATATTACAATAAAACTTAATAAGATATTAAAAGATACTGATATAATGATAGGAGGATAAAATTTTCACATTCCTATCATATATCAACAGGAAATAGAAGTTGATTTGTTAGTAAGAAATAATTTCCTAAACTTATATCAACCTTTCACACAACATTTCGAAAAAATAAGTCTTAATCTTAGAAGGATATACAATCTATGTCTTCAAAATAAGAAAGTTTTAACTGTCTTAAACCTAACTTTTATGCAATAACATAAAGGCGAAAACGTGGTGAGATAGTAGACTAGTAAAAGCCTTATTTAGAAAATATTTCATTAGATATATAAAAGAGAAAAAAAAACTTTTTTCTCAATGAAATACAAGAATACAAAGTCCTAATCAAAATACTATTAAAAATAGTCAATTTAGAAAATTCTTTGGATCCAAAAATAAATAAATCTAAAACAATAGTCGACATAAAATTAAAAGATCCTAATAAGATCATAAGAGTAAAACCAATTATTTATACTCTAGAAGATAGGATTGAATTTGGAAAACAAATTCAAAAAATTTTGGAATTAAAAATCATAATATCAAGTAATTCATCTCATTCTAGTCTAGCATTCATAGTTCAAAAATAAGCTAAGAAAAGAAGAGGAAAAAAGAGAATGGTTATAAACTTTAAAACACCAAATAAAGAAATTATTGACGATAAGTACTTCATTCCAAAAAAAGAATAACTACTATAATTAATAAAAGGAAAGAAATACTTCTCAAGTTTTAATTAAAAAAACGGATTTTGATAAATAAGACTGGATGAAGATGTCAGAAATAAGTCAAGAATGTTGTATGAAAATGACCGAATGATTTGGTCTTATGATTTCTTTCTATTTATAGACTTTACAAAATACAACAAACCTACAAAATACATCAAAGTCACATGAGCAGTTGTGGGACCGTTTATAGGCAGTTTGTAAGCTGACCATGGATTCATTGTCTATGGACATGACTATAGGATGTTTATGGACAATTATTTATAGCTAAATAGACTATGGACAATAGTGTACAATTAAATGAATATGAACAACAAATTAAAGCAAAATCATATGGGACAATGGTCATCAATGGAACACAAGAAAGTTATGAATGACTAAGTCATCCATTGATCTTAAATTAATGTGGGTTGATCAATAAGCATCAATTTGCGACTTAGGAAACAATGTCGATGACGAGTGAGAGACTTGGTGAAGATATCAACAATTTGTAGTTCAGTAGAAATATGTGGAAGAGTTATAACATGAGCTTCAAAGGCTTCACGGATAGAGTGACAATCGACTTCAATATGCTTTGTGTGCTCATGATAGACCAGATTGGCCGTAATCTGAATAGCACTTGTATTATCGGCATGTAAAGGTGTAGGATTGGTCTCAGAGAAGTCTAACTCAGCTAGCAAACCTCGAAGCCAAATAATTTCGGAACAAGCAAGAGACATTGCTCAATACTCAGATTCTGTAGATGACTTAGAAACTCTGTCTTGTTTCTTACTCTTCCAGGAGATCAATGCATCACCTAAGAACATGCACCAACCAGTGATAGAGCGATGGGTATCAGCACAGCCAGCCCAATCAGCATCACTATAAGCAACAAGACTAAGAGAATTGCCTGAAGGAAAGAATACGCCACGGGCAGAAGTTCCATGAACATAGCGTATGATCCGACAGATAGTAGCCAGATGAAGATGACGAGGAGCCTAAAGAAATTGGTTGACTTGTTGTACAGCAAAAGAAATATCTGGTCTAGTGATGGTGAGATAGACAAGGCTACCTACATGGGGTATCAACAGAGGTAGCTTCCTGTAGTTTAGTTGTAGTCACCAAATCACTAGCATATTTGTGTTGATTGAGGGAAATACCAGTGGGGCTACGATGCACCTCAAGACCAAGAAAATATGTAAGAGACCTAAGATCCTTCATATGAAAAGATTGTGAGAGATGGGTCTTGAGGTGGACAAGTAAAGTAGAATCAGAACCAGTGATCACAATATCATCAACATAAACCAAAAGGACAACAATGCCCATGTCTGATTTTCGAAGAAACAATGAAGTGTCATACTTGCTCTGCATGAAAGAAAATTGTAATAAAGTAGTTCGAAATTTTTCAAACCATACCCGTGGAGCTTGTTTAAGACCATAAAGAGAACGATGAAGTTTACACACATTGGATGTCGGAGAGGAAAACAACCCTGGAGGTGGCTTCATATAAATACATTCTTTAAGATCTCCATGAAGGAAAGCATTCTTAACATCCATCTGATGTAGTGGCCAATCATTGTGTTGAAGTCTACGCGATCGTGATTTTCCCTGGCAGCGCTTGTCGGGGAAGAGTACATCGGACTTATAACCAACCTTATTTGGTTTGCACAGGCGATGTGGGACTTTCCAACTCTCACTCGCATCGGCCGGAGTACCTCTAGGGGTGGCCGTGTGGATGATTGGAGGTTATTTGGTTAGACACGTATCGTGACACTCGGGTACTATTTCACGATACCATGTTAAATGTACTTTCCCGAGAGATAAGATGGAGATAATATGGAGTATGTATTCTCTGTTTTCTCTACTTCTTTACAACCTTTATGTCTGATCTATTTATAGAAATACAAAGTGTCTAATTCTAGGAATAGAGCAAGTGGTATGATAATGAAAATACGACTTGATTTACACTAACTCTACTGACACACATGTTAATAATATTCTCTGAAAATCTACTCCCCTTGAGTTGGGTAATAGATATTAATCATTCCTAACTTGACTCGATTCTTCGAAAGATTGTTCGAGGTAATGCTTTGGTAAGGATATACGCAATTTGATGTTTAGTAGATGTATATAGTAGGTCACAATTTTTCATCTATCTTTTCTTTAATGAAATGACGATCAATTTCTACGTGTTTGGTTCGATCGCGATGAGCCCGGATTTTTCGCAATTCTTGTGCGGCTTGATTGTCCTGATAAATGCGATAGGTTCGAAGTCGTGAAGTCCGATTCATTGAGTAGCCTTCTTAACCACGTTTCCTTCCACAAATCCCGCATGAGCCGTGGCTCTGAAATTAATACCACTGCGGCGACCTCTTGTTGTTTTTTACTTAGCGAGTTACAAGGTTTCCCCGTACGAATATGCAATATCCGATGGTAGATCTGCGATCAACATAGAGCACTGCCCGGTCGACATCTGTGCAAAGACTTCAATTTTTCTAGTGAGATTCTTCTTGAAATATAATCCTTTTCTGGTGTCATCTTGAGATACCTGAGTATCACGATGAAGGTTGCTTCCGTGTGTTCTTTGATGGGTTCATAAATTGACTTACTGACTTGAGAAAAACCAATATAAAGTCTAGTGTGAGATAGGTAAATGAGTTTTCCCTTAATCTTTGATAACGACCTTTGTCCACGGGTGTACTATTTTCTTTGATTAGGAGTTTTATTGTAGAATCCATCGGCGTTCTATTTGGTTTACACAAAATCATTCAGTTTCTTTGAAGATCAAAATACTTCTTCTTTGAGATATAGATATGCCCTTTTGTTCGTACTACTTCATCCACAGAAAATATTTGAGATTGCCTAGATCTTTGATCTCGAATTCATGGAGAATTGCTTTGAGTTTATCCATCTCGGTGTAGAATTACATTAGAAACAATATCATCTAGTATCTGATTAGGATAACTATTCTGTCATTGGAGAAGTGTTTGGCCAATAGTGTGTGATCGATTGGCATTGATTGTACCCTATCTCTTGAGAACTTTAGAGAACTTATCAAACCAGGGCACGTGGAAACTGTTTCAATCCATATAAGGATTTCTTAAGTTTCTGTGGTTGGAACGGAGATTCAATTCAGGTAGGAATGTCCATGTAGAACTTCTTCTTGAGATCACCGTTAAGGAATGCATTCTTGACATCTAATTGGTAGAGAGGCCAATCCAAGTTAGATCTTATGGAGAGAAGAACACGAATAGTGTTGAGTTTTGCTACGAGGTGCAAAGTCTCTCGATGTCAAGCCATGTACGAGTGAATCCTTTAGCCCTGGCGAGCTTTGAGTCTTTCTACTTCTGAGTACGCTTTGTGTTTGATTGTAAAGATCCATTTACATCCAACGGTTTGTTTTCCGATGGTACGGATTACGTGATCTCCCGAGTCTTGTTTTCTACAGACGGAGTTCTTCACGAATAAACTGTCTTCCCGTTCGGGTATCTGAAATGCTTAATGAATAAATTTGGAACCTATTTGATCGAGGTTCTTTGATAAATGCCTATATACCACGGTGAGAGATTTTTATAGGAAATAAAGTTGTAGATGGGGTGGTTTGTGCGTGATCTTACACCTTTCCTTATAGCAATTGGCAAATTCAAATCATTAGGAGGTAATTCAATAATATGAGGTTCGGTGGTGTTACCTTGTGAATTGTCGGAGTGGCACGTACTCGGGTTGGATTCACGAATGGCTCGAGATATGCTCGGTTCTACTCTTTCTTGAGTTGTTTTCCTTAGAGTAGACAAAGGAGATCATTGTTTGGGACAAGAAGTTTGGATCTGTTGGTAGAAGTTGAGGATTCATTGGGAGTAATAAGAGTATTTATTTGAGATATTGAGTCAACTTTCTAGAGGTTGCGGAATAGGATTTGTGGGAGGCGAGTACTTATGATATTCGAAAGTGGTATTCATTGGCTATGTTCTCCACTGAATGATTTGGAATAGTACGGATATTGTTCAAAAAATGTGACATCCGTTGTATTATAGAATCGTTTGTGATAGAGGAGAGAAAACATTTGTATCCTTTACGGTATGATGAATACCACAGGAATATGCATTTGATGGCTCGAGGATCAAGTTTGCCAACATGATGTAGACAGCATGAGAACATCCAAAAATTTTAAAGGGAGCATGGGACACGATTTTTGTGTGTGGGTATGACTCAGTAGAGTATTGATAGGTGTTTTAAATAAGAGGACACGAGATGGCATCTATTGATAAGATAGGTAGGCTGGAAACGACATCCCAAAAGGTTGAGCGACGTGAGTTGTGAACATGAGGGATCTGGCGACCTCGAGAAGATGCCTATTCTTTCTTTCGACACCCCGTTTTGTTGAGGTGTGTCAACCACGTGAGCTTAGATGGACAATCCGCTTGAGATAATCGGTAAGAATTGGAAGTGAAATATTCTTTAGCATTGTCGGTTCAATACCTGGATTTTTGTTTGAAATTGAGTTTGAATCATGGTATTAAAATTTTTAAAAATTTGACATGCTTGATTTTCTTTCATTAGGAATAACTTGAGTGGTTCGAGTATGATCATCCACGAATGAAATGAACCAAGCGTGTCCACTGTGATGTTTTTGATTCGAGGAAGGTCCCCGAATATCGGTGTGAATTAATGAGAAAGGATGTGATTTTTATGTGGAAGATGAGGATATGAAGTTCTAACATGTTTTGAAAATTGACATACTTCACCTTTGAAAAACTTGAATTTTTATTTCTAAATGATGAAGGAAAAAGTTTACGTAAATACTTGAAATTAGGATGACCTAAGCGATAGTGATTCAACATGATTTCACCATCTTTATTGGACTTAAGGTTTATAGCTTTATTACGATTAGAAACTTGGATAGAACTTGGTGGGCTTGTCTTGTTGAAGGTTCTTCACTTGTTGAGGAGATAGAGTCGAGCATTCCTTAGCACTTGCCAATCATCTTCCCACGAATGCGGTTCACGAAATTCACGTATGGGTTATGAACAAATTTAGCCATTACAATTTTTATCACGGGTGAGTTTAGTAATTGATACAAGATTACAATCAAGTGTAGGAACAAGAAGGACAGAATCTAGAATAAAGGAGTTTGAAATTTTGGTGAACCAATTCTGTTGCTTTGGATCTGAGCAGTAGTCGGCAATTCGGACCGTGTGTCGATGCGGTAGAATTTAAGATTTATGAGAAGAGAAGCATCACGTCGTAGCCAGTGCGAAACACTTAGGAATCGACAATCCGTGGTCTCGTGCTTTTGTTTCACATTAAGAGCGTTGAGGGTGTTACAGTTGAGCTATAGTGGCGAGATGATGTGGTCGAGGATTGTCCAAATAATTTACGGAGGAGATCAATCATTCCTTGCTAAAACGGAAAGCGGTCGGTTGACTCGTTGCCTTGAGATTTAGAGGCAATTTTTCCATGACTTTCTTTGTTGATGTCTTTGTGTGGCCGGTGGTTTCCCGATCGGTGGGCTTACCATGAATTTTCCGGCGGGTTTCCTTAGTATGACCGGGTTTACGACAATGATCACGCAGGTCTTCCACGACGAGACGGTTGTACGTATTATAAAGTCTTGCGTGGCCTCGAATGGCGAAGTGCGAGATCCTTACTCCAGTCACGGAAATGGTAGATTGAGAACCCATCATTGTAGATTGAGGACCCATCATTACTTTCTTTCGACTCTCCTCTTGACGGACTTCAGAGAAGGCTTCACGAATACTGGGCAAAGGTTTTGTGCCGAGAATTCTGCCGCGCACATCGTTCGAACAGTAGTCATTTTAGCCACAGGAGCAAAGGTTTCCTCATAATTAATACCATATTCTTGTTTGTTCCTAAGGACAACAAGCCGAGCTTTATAACGATTCAAACTTCCATTAGAGCGAACCTTGACTGAGTAAACCCATTTGCAACCCAGAGGAACTATAGTGGAAGGACAAGACTCAATGTCCCAGATGTGATTGGCCTCAAGAGCAGCAATTTCTTCCTGCATAGCTTGGCACCAACAATCATGCTTGACAGCATGTGAGTAGCATGTGGGAATATCAAAATTGGACAATGTAGTAGTAAGAGCTGAAATAAAATTGCTAGAAGAAAAACCATACCTATCAGGGGGTACAGACACTCGAGAAGAGCGACGTACCAGAGGCTCTGGAGGTGTTGCAACTAACTGATTTTGTTGTATGTTAGGATCAGATATCTGGTGAGCCACCGGAAGAGATCAAGCACAGCCCAAGAAGGAGAAAACACGACTTCCTTAGAGTTGATAGTATTAGATGTTGGTGTAACATTTGTGCCATCAATATGGCTCCAAAGGTCTTTTCCCTTGAGGAAAAGTTCAAATTGGAAAACCCAGGTAGAATAATTTTTTCCCGTAAACTTAACACACACTAGTACAGTGTCTATTACAAGTAAATAAAATCCGAGAAATATTCAAACAAATTAAAAAAAACAAGATAAGGACCTTAAATAGAGATTGCCGACAAACACTTGTTTAGCAATAAACGCTAAAAAAATATCAATGAAGATTTCCTCAAAAATAGAGAACTGAATTTTTTTTCTCAAAAAAGCTCTAATACCATGTTAGAAATAAGTCAAGAATGTTGTATGAAAATGACCGAATGATTTGGTCTTATGATTTCTTTCTATTTATAGACTTTACAAAATACAACAAACCTATAAAATACATCAAAGTCAGTTTATGACAGTGGACGATTAATGACATGTTTATGGACGATTAATGAGATCATGACAGCTGTTTATGGACAATTATTTACAGCTAAATAGACTATGGACAATAACTGTATACAACTAAATGAATATGGACAACAAATTACAGCAAAACTGTAATGGATAGCTAAGCTGTCCATTGATAGAAGAATCCTAAAAACTAACGACATTTAGTTGTCTCCAAGGACAATTCCAATGGATAGTCATACCATTTGGATTAAAACAAGTTTCAGGTATTTTTTTAAAGATAGGATAACATTTTTAAGAAATTACAAGATATTTGTTGTGTTTACATAGATGATATTTTGGTTTTTAGTAATAAATTAAATAAACATTATTTGGATATTATCAATATTCTACAAGAATGTAGAAAAAAAGGTATTGTACTTTTTGAAAAGAAAGCAGTACTTGCTCAACAAAAAATTAAATATTTAGGGTTGAAAATTAAAGCTAAAAAACATAATCTAAAACCCCATATATTAAATAATATTCAAGGTTTCTCTAGTTAATTAAAAGACAAACCAATTACAAAACTTTTTAGGATGTATAACATATGTAGAAGCATACATCAAGAAACTTGTAGAAATGAGGAAACCATTACAAACAAAATTGAAAATAGATCATATCTGGAAATGGATTGAAGAAGATACTCTATATATAGATAGAGTAAAAGTAAAAGTAAAAGTAAAAAATTTACCAACTTTATACCATTCAGGACCAGATAAGATGATAATTGAAACAGATGTTTCACAAGAATATTGGAGAGCAATTCTTAAAGTAAGAGTAGATGATAAAGATGAATATCTTTATAGATATACATTAGGATCTTTCCAAGGTTCAGAATTAAATTACCATAATAATGAAAAAAAATATTTAGTTCTTAAAAAAGTATTAAGAAATTTACAATATATGTTATAAGTTTCATATTCATTGTTAGAACAGATAACAAGAATCTTGATTATTTCTTAAGAAATAATATTGCATGTGATTATAAACAAGGAAGATTAGTTAGATGGCAACAATAGTTCAACCATTACAATTTTGATGTTGAACATCTTCCACGCCATAAAAATAACTTAACTGATGCTCTTAGCACCTCTAATTATTTTTATGCTTTCAGGAATGGAACATCTTGTTATCAAAATTAAGAAAAAAGAAAAGGAGATACAAATTCTACAGGAACAACTCGAGTTGTTATATCTTGAGAAATTTCTTATGGAGACAGGAAAGAAACAGGAAGAACTTAATTGTTCAAAACAACCTCTAGAGATCATAATCTTAAATGAGGAATCTTCATTAAAAAAAGAAGAACCTAACAGTTCACAAAAAACTTGTAAAACCCCAAAGCTCAATTAGGTAGATGAGGCAAAAAAAGAATAATAGAAAAAAGTTTGTGTGGTCTATGATAACCCAAAACCAAGAATTTATAACTTGATAGAAGCTAGCAAATCCATTCCAAGAATTAGTTGAGTAACTCATAGAGCCTTCACCAACATATTAGAAGTAGAAGATAGTTATGCTAACTACAAAACACCAAAACTGATAACTATAGAAGAAATAGTAAGAAATTATTCTGCAACATTACAACAATAACCAACAACTCCAAGCAGGTTGACAAATCTTGGAAAGATAGCAAGGCCTCTGGTGCTATTTAGAGAAACATCTCCTCTAGAGACATAAAAAAAAGTAAAGCATTCAGTGCTATTCAGGGAGACATCTCTTAGAACTATTCTAATCATTGAAGATGAAAATAATCAATATAGAAACCTCAGCAAACCACATTGGTTGAGTCTTTATAACTTGGCCATAAAATCTACTCAAGAACATATTGAAGATATGAAATTTTATACTACAGACAAGAAATTTCCTACAGGAAATAAATCAATATATTGGAAGGAACTGATCTAATATTTGTGTATAAAACCTTTCATACAGGACTTATAGAAAATATATATCCAAGAATTAATTTAAGTGAATTAAATTATTTTCTAGAGAATTTAAAAAAAACAATGAAGAACTTCAAAAGGAAGATTAAAATATGTGATAAACCTATTTATCTTAGATTTTTTAGTTTATTAATGGACTGGAATGAGGAAGGAAGTATTAGTCCTTACCACTTCATAAAGATAGAGATTTTCAACACAGTAGCATGATTTTGTCAGAAGAAGATGGTGAAAAAATTACCAACTATGAAACCAATTTTAATTGCAACAACTAAAAATTGATGAAGAAACAATAAAGGTATTCTGTTTCTATGCCAGAAAAGCCACCAAAAATCACATATGCATTCTCTACATCAAGATTGAGAAGATGAAGATGCGCTATCATCAAAGTTATCAAAGGAACCATTGGCAGAAAATGACAGAAAAATAAGAAAAAAAATTGTCGACAAAAAACGACAAAAGAAATAAAGATGTAGATCCCACATTTGAGTCGACAGCATGTGTCAAGGAAAAAAGGAGTGACTATCCTTTAAAGTAAAATAATAATTTTAGTCTTGTAAAATAGGAGTTCCTTGTGCTATAAAAAGGAACCTTCATTCTCATTTTAAGACACACACGAATACACAGAAATCTAAAGTTCTCTACTCTAAAACACTCTAGCATTGAAAACCCCTATATCTAGAAATCTCAAAACTAATAATGTTATATCTAATAATTATGAGCGGCTAAGCACCCTTCAAAGTTCTTAGTTTCCATAAGTTGTAATAATCATTATTTTATGAATAAAATGGAGTTCAGTTACTCTTCTCTAGTAAGTCAACTATTGGACACTATTTATGTACGGATGGAGAAGGTTCACCATTGTCAGGAGGGTGTTAAGGTTTGAGTAAAGCTGAGGCATAACAGGTGTAACAAAAGAAAACAAACAGAAGGGAAGACTGTGGTGGACCCATCAAATTTAGGTATAATAATTATAAATTTAAGTCAGTTAAAAATCTTCAATGTTTAAATATTTGCTTACAATAAGACATAATATTGCTAAACTAGGAAAATAGAAATTGTTTTTAGAAATAAACAACTAATAATTCCATATAAAATCAAAGAGAAAAATCTAATTCTATTACAAAAATTTGATAAGGGTTTTCTCTATCATTTAAATGAATATTTTAAAGATAAGGATTATGAAACTTGTCTTGAAAATTTTAAAAGATTTAACACCTTATTAGATATCTATTATATTAAAGTTATCATAAGCATCATAGACCATTCTTTTTCAAGGACATTAAAATACTATTTTAATGTGCTGAATATAGAAGAAAATTATATTTATATCAATACATAATAAACTTTTTAGACAAACTATTATTAATTTCAGTAAATAGACAAAGACCATCAAATAGATCAATATTAACCGCCGATTAAAAATTGTATTAATTCACAAAAATTGGTATCAGAGCATGTAAAAGAAGTAAGGAACTCTCACTCCTGTAAGGCAGGAAGGGAGACTCTCCGACTTACTCCATGTTCGTGCCTAAGGAAAACCTTTATAGGCCGCATATGCTATCTGATAGGTACCATAAGGTTGTCCCGAGAAAGATGATGATCGTGAACCGGCACGTACTCGTACCTGCCACACTTCTTGGTATCAGAGCCAAGGTGGTATTCTAAATAATAATAGATGGAAAATTAACACCATTAAAATCTAAGGGTATTTTTGATATTTTATAAATCTTAAGAGCATAAGTGAAGATATGTCAAATCTCAGGAACATTTTAGATATTATTCCTATTTTTGCACCACATTGTTTATGTTGTGATATTGCTTAATATTATCTTGAAAAATGAATCACTTTTTCCATTTTTAAAATATTTTTAACACATGTTACAGTATAAAATACGTGCGTGTAAATTTGTGGATATTAGGGATTAATGCCTACTTAGGTGGAGTTGCATTTGCTGTCAGCTTATTGAGGTCATCAATGTGGGAGTACTTAATCAAGTGTAGAAGTTGCGGTCAATAAGGTAGGATATTGGGAAATATTAATATTTATATTTATGTAAGGAATTGATATGTTTAGAGTAATAAAATCTGTTGTCAGAGAAAATTCTCTAATTAGAAATATTTATTTATAAAAATAGACTTTGCTCTTACAATAGTGTGATTATTGCTCTAAAAATAGGACTAGTCTTTCTATAATGTTTTCTATTTAGAAATTAGAACTTTACCATTTAGATACAATGACGAAGACATATTTTTGAGAGACTAAATCCTTTTTTTTCTCGTTTTCATTTATGTGATATTGATGACACTCCATCACCTAGGTGAGGCTGGTGAAAGCATGCTTCCTCAATTGGAAAACTTTTATAAAATGGGAGATGTACGGATCTAATATATGATTTCTGGCTCTGATACCATATAGGATAATATGTAATAGTGTTTGATAGTAATGGTAACACATTTTGTATGGTGTTAGAGTCAGTAATCAAAGTTTGTTCTTATAGCCTTCAATTGGTAAGCTCTCCACCACATCATTAAGGAGCGAGTGAGGGAGTGTTTGGGATATTAGACAAATATATATGTTCTGGGTTTGGTGTGAACTTTAGTTGTTATTAAAGGAACTTTACTCTGCTGGTTCCTCCTTGAGGCTGGATTATTTTTATGCTCATTCGTTGGCTCCCCTGATGGTGTATTTTCTCTATAGAACATGTCTTTGCATTCTCGGTAATGATGAACTAGAGTTTTGAATAAAATGATTTTTATTGTACGTTGTATAAGAAAATTCTCTCTTCTGGATGGTTTTGAGTGTGACACTTACCTCAAGCTCCTCTCCTAACGAGCTGACTCTAATGACATGAAGCTTTTTTGATCATATTGAAGGTTTCGGGTGAGTTTTGAGTTGTAAAAAAGGGTAATACAAGTGGAGTAAGTGGGAAACGTTTCTGGTTGCAGTTTGTATTTATGCTGGCATTATATGTTGATTGTTTTAGGGGTGATCTCATTCCATTTTAGAATTTAGAATTATTATGATACAAGGGGTATTTTTGGCTAAACCCTATGAAACTCAATTTTGAAGCATTTATTTATTTTAGTTACTTATTTGGACATTTCGATCACCCTATATTTAATGTCTTCAATTATATAGTCAATAGCTGATTGGTGTTGAAACTTTTAATCTAGCTTGAAAAAGTGAATTAGGAGTTACTCATTACGTAATTGACATAACTGAATAGACATGGCCTTCATGCATGCTTAATGTATATGGAAATGTGACCGTATCAAGTAATTTTATGAATGATTGGAATAGATTCATACAAACCTTCTTAGAGCATGTAGTTCATCATTCTTATTTGTAGAAAAATTAGTAATTACTCTAGCTGAACAATTAGTAATTTACCTTAGAGCATGTAGTTCATCATTCTTATTTGTTGAACATTTTCATCGATTTTTTTAAAATTAATTTTATAATATTATTAAATCATGCTTTTATATTTCACATTAATTGCTTTAAATAACGAATTAGGAAAAAGCAAAATAGAACTGTACATCTCCCAGTGAGTAACGAGCTCTTAAAAGGTTAGATGTTCACTTATAATCTTTAACTGTGATATCTGCTTTTCATTTTCATTTTCATTTTTATTTTAACTAAGTGCCTATTGTCTAATTAACAAATTATCATCACACAACAAAATTGCTTTTGTAAGTTTCCTGCTTGTGCTGTAATTTTGTTAATGAAATTTCGTTCAACTTTGGAGGAAGAAAAAAACAAATAAAATATTAAAAAATCTAAGTGGCAAGTTTTCTTTAATAACTATAGACTTATAAAAGTAACGTTGATATTTTAAAAAAAAATATATTTTTTAATATTTACTTTTGGAAAAAAGTATACATATGTAACATAAATTATAAAAAATATGTTAGGTCCTTTATTGAATACTGTACACTTAAGTGTATTAAAAAAATTTGAAAAAATAATAAAAACAATACTTCAAAAATATTTATAGCAATAAAAATAGTCTTTTATGTTAGATTTATATATTTTATAATTAAAAAAATAATTCATTATTTCACATTTAATACTATTTAAATTAAATTATTATTATTAAAATTAATTTAATATTAAATTTTATCAAATTTAATTTATTTAATATTATTTTTATTATTATAAATTTTACAAGAAATACTTATACGAGAAGCTAAGTTACTAGTAATACCCTAATTAAAAATTGTGGTACTTGAATTTACCTTTACAAAATTCAAAAAAAAAAAAAACTTTCAATTCTTTTTCCCGATATTTTGTTTGAGGAAAAATTAATTTATCGACGTAAAAACAATTTCAAATTCAATTTACTGAGAATTTAAGCTAAATCAAAATTTAAATAGAACCTCTTATTCAAGAAGAAAAACGTGGTGAATTTACAGCAAGTAAAAAAAAGAGAAAAAAATCACTCATAACTTAAAAAACACATACGTAAAAATATAAAAAGATAAAAAGATGAAAAAAAGAAAAATGAAAGTCTACGGTCAAAATGTAGGTTCGTGGGTAAGCTCTTTAATTTTTAGAGGGAATTTTATTAATTTTATAATTAAAAAATAATTAATGAAATATAATTTATACATAAAATAAGAATTTTGTCCCGTAAGATCCGATATTTATTTAGGAATATTTTGAAAAAATTTAAAAATAATATTACGGTTGGTTTACCAATAATCTTTTCAACCACCTACCCACATACCCGATAATCAACCACTCACCATCGTCATTAACAACCAACCACCATATCTATGCAATCTCTTTCACCCCGTGTATCACACCAACTTTCAAACATCATAGCCACCTACCTTTATGACACGAACTGTCATAACCATTGTTAAAAATATTGAATAATTATATTGTATTTTATGTATTAAGAAATATACATAATGTCTTTATATAGGAGTTATAAGTAAACTAGATATACATAAACAGATATATATTAATCTGTTAATAGATATACATTAACAATCCCCCTCAAACTCAAGGTGGATGTGAGACCAATTTGAGGTTGTCAACCAAATTACGAGTGTATTCTTCAAGAAGTGCCTTAGTGAAGATATCTATAAGTTGATCGTTGGAAGAGACGGGGAAAAGCTTGAGAGCACCATGAATAAGATGAGAACGAATAAAGTGATAATCAATCTCGATGTGTTTAATCCGTTCATGAAAGATATGATTGTGAGCAATATGAATGATACTCTAATTGTCACAATAAATGGGAGTAGCAAAGGATGTGGATACACCCAAATCCTTAAGAAGCCATCGTAGCCAAAGGAGCTCAGATGTGGTATCAGTAAGAGCACGATATTCTACTTCAGTACTGAAGCGGGTCACGAAAGTTTGTTTCTTACTTCACCAAGAAATCAAAGAAGAATCAAGGAGAAAGTAATAACATGTAGTGGACCTGCGATCAGTGGGATCTCCTACCCAATCAGCATCAGAGAATGCATAAAGTA
This sequence comes from Hippophae gyantsensis, assembly GCA_030763125.1. Lineage (NCBI taxonomy): Eukaryota > Viridiplantae > Streptophyta > Magnoliopsida > Rosales > Elaeagnaceae > Hippophae > Hippophae gyantsensis. The sequence continues at coordinate 17,351,706 of CM061029.1, read as the reverse complement.
CAATAGGAGACCGAGCTGAGTAGAAAAGGTCATGGAAGAGAGTGCCCTTCAAGTATCGTAGAATACATAGAATAGTAGCATAGTGAGTTGATCGTGGAGTAAACAAATACTGGCTCACATGATGAACAACTTAAGAAATGTCTAGACGAGTAACTGTAAGATAAACCAAGTTGTCAACCAATCATCTATAAAGAGAGGGATTAGACAATGGTTCCCTCCCCCCCCCCCCCCGAGGGTGTCATATGCACATTAGGTTCAATTGGAATGTCAGCAGTCTTGTTGTCAGTGAGTCCAGCTTGAGATAAAAGGTCAGATGCATACTTAGCTTGAGTAATATAAAGACTATCTGTGAAATGAGTGATCTCAAGATCCAAGAAATAGTTTAGATGTCCAAGGTCTTTCATCTCAAACTACTGACTAAGAAAATCCTTGAATTCTTGAATGCCACTGAGGTCATCACCAGTTATGATTATATCATTCATATATAGGAGAAGAAAAATGGTACCTTTATCATTGCGACGAAGAAATAAAAGGCGAATCATGGGGCGGCAGTGTAGCTTAGTGAAAGATGGTAGAAATTTGAACTTGTGCAAACCAACTTACGGCTTGTTTAAGGCTATAAAGTGCACATCGAAGACAACAAACCTTGTTTGTTTCAATAGAAAGACCAGGAGGAGGTTACATATAGACTTCTTCATGTAGATCCCCATTAAGAAAGACATTTTTAACATCCATCTGAAAAAGGTCCCATTTATTAGTAGCGGCAACAACTAAGAAGGCACGAATAGAGGAGATACGGGCAACTCGAGCAAAAGTCTCTTCATTATCAATCTCATACTCTTGTGTAAAACCTTTTGCAACAAGACGATCCTTGTAGTGCTCAATGGATCCATCAAAACGAGTCTTGATCTTATAGATCCACTAACTAACCACAGACTGACCATGAGGGAGAGTAACTAGATCCCAAGTATGGTTTTTGGTTAATGCATCAATTTTCTCTTTCATTGCAATCTGCCATAAAAGGTCAGTAGATGCCTCACGATAGGTGTGAGGCTTATGAAGTGTAGCAAGGGTAGTGTGACAATGATAGTCAAGTAAATGTGCAAGAATGGATCTTACTCGCATTGAATGGCAAGGTGGAATGTCTTACGGAGGATCTTCAAGCGGAGTAGGAGCAAGGGACCTATGCTCAAGATGGGGTAGCTCGTCATCAACCTTCTTATCTACAACCTATCTAAGAGAATCATCAAAAATATTTGAAGATTGAATAGAGAATTCCAAAGGAGGATTAAGAGTATCTGTAAAAGGAATATGAGACTCATGTGGAAAGATTTCTAAAACAGAAGAGTTAGGAAAGAAGAAAAGCGAGAAAGTTCAACAAATAAGTGATGTTCCCATAAGACAACATTACGGGAAACACGAAGACGGTACGAGACAGGATCATAGCACCAATACCCTTTTTGAGTTTCACCATAACCAAGAAAACAACAAAGTCTAGATCGAGGCTCAAGTTTGTTGTGCTTATGAGGCTGAAGAAGAACGAAATAGACAGATTCGAAGGAGCGAAGATAATGATAGTCAAAGGATGACCCAAAAGGCATTCATACGGAGTTTGATAATGAAGGATAATGTTTGGAATGTGATTAATGGCATGAACAATATGAAGAGTGGCTTCACCCTAAAATGAGGCAGAAACTTTGACAGAAAGAAGAAGAGCACGGACAATGTCAAGAATATGAAGAAGTTTTCTTTCGGCTCGACCATTTTGTTGAGAGGTGTCATAGGAATGTAATAGAGCTTGAAAAGCATATTGAGTATATTCAAGAGCATTATTATATCGAAAAGTTTTGATATGTTTAGAGAATTGTGTTTCAACCATTTTTACAAAGTTATTATATATTGGTAAGATTTCAGAATGAGATTTCATAGGAAAGATCCAACTATAACAAGAATAATCATCAATAAGAACAACAAAATAACGAGATCCACCAATACTAGTAATAAGAGAAGTCCCCAAACATCAGAATGAATTAACTCAAAAATATTATTAGAGATAGATTCATTATTATTAAAAGGTAAAGCTGGCTATTTTCCTAACTGGCATGAAGTACAATCAAAATTGTCTTTGGACACAGAGCCCAATATATCTTTAGAAGTTAGCTATTGTACCCGAGTGGATGGGGCATAACCAAGACGAGAATTCTAAAGTGCGAGAGAAGGTGAGGAAGAAACTGCAACAGCTACAGCAACAACAAAGACAGGAGCAACAGGTGGAAGATGAAGATTGTTCACGGGAAACATACACCCAACCCTAGGACCGGTACAAATCTATTGCCCCATCCTCGGATCCTATAGAATACACCCAGAATAGTAAAAAAAAGGCAATATCCTAGTTCAACTAATTGTCCCATAGAGCATAAGTTATAGGATATGTTAGGTAGATGGAAGACCCCAGGAATAAAGAGGTTAGAGGTCGAAACAAAACCTAGACTGTTCCCATGCATGGTGGAACCATAAACTATATGAATATTAAGAGGATGTGGTGCAGGGTAAAGTTTGGAGAATAAAGATGAGTGAGGTGTCATGTGATTACTACAGGTAGAATCAAAAAGCCAAGTTTGAGACTTACTAGGCAGAACTGAGAGAGTAGTGGAAAGAGATGCATTACCAACCATTCAAACAACCTAAGTTATGATCTTCTGTAATTCAATAGGGGAGAGATTGATAATGGATCTAAAAGATTAGGACTCAGTTGAAATGGAAGGCATCAGCGGAGTAGGCTTAGTATTAACAACAACAATAGTAGATTTGTTGCGATGGTAACAAGTCTCAATGATGTGGCTAGAACACTTGCAATAATTGTAGAACTTCTTATTAGTATGCCTGCGACGATTGCTAGAGCCAGAGGAATCACCTGACTGCTGAGGTTGCTCAATGGTAGGAGCAAAAACAGAAGGAGTAATAGCCAAAACATTGAACTTATTTTGGGCTTGTAGTGTTGCAAGTCGAGCTTCTTCTCTAACCAACTTGTTTACTGATCGCCACATAAATTGTGTGTGCAATGAATACATAAGTATACGTATCGTAACAAGTAATATACTGATAAGTAAAGATCGTTTTCATAGAGATTATTTTATTAGAAACTAATTTTTAAAACTAAAAATAATAAAAATCAATTTTTTTGGTGTTTTAATATTTTAATGAAGCAAAATTAAAATAACTAAAATTAAATAGCAATAATTAATTAAATTAGATTTTACGACTAAAAAGATATATGAGAAAATATCTAGGATACTTAATCTCCCAATTTTCTAAACATGTGAATCGCTAAAATCTCCCTAATATAATATCAATTAATTACATGATCAATTGAATCTAACTTAGTATGTATTCTTCTCTCAAGTAAACTACATACCATACAGTAATTAATTTAATCACTCATGCCAATTAAATTGCATACTACTCATTAAGTTCATCAATTATGGATCACATACATAAGAATCATACATCTCTGCCTAGAAACTATACATGTTATTTAATCAAGACAAACAATTAAATAATTCTCTCAAATTTATTTAATTACTTCTATAGATAAATTGTTGGCCAAACAATGAATAGCATAAAAATCAAATTAAATAATATAATTAAATTAATATTATAATTGGAAAAAAATATTAGATCATCACATGGTGAAAATTTGGTTCATAAGATCCTAGATTAATAAATTAATTACACATAATTGTATTCATAAAGCTCATATTTTTCATAAAAAAAGACATAAAATTAATAAAAAAAAGAGTAGAAAAAGAAATACAATCAATCTCTTGAATTGTAGCATTAATTTTCTCTTGAATTTTCATCAAATTGTATCGTTTCTTGAATTTTTCTGTATTTTTCTCTCTTTTTAGCTCTAAAAATTTACTAAAATTATGCTAATGGAGGCTCATTAGGGTTTATGGAGTGATTAGGGGTTTAAATAAAACTCAGGTACGATTTGGACCGTCTGATCAGTTTCAGATCAAGGGCTACTATCAAAACAAGCAAAATTGATCATTTCAGCCAATCAAAGCACGACACGTGGCATCAGAATTCATTGGGCGAATTAAGGAGTGGCGCGCGGCAGGGGAGATCAGTCAAAGTCAATGCTCGCCAAGTCAGCAACACATGGCGTGATGTGATTCGTGGGAACTGATGGCGTGGCACACAGGTGGAACGTACGGAGCAATGTCGTGGTGACATGTGGCATGGCACATTGACCGATTTCTGAACTCAGATTGAACGTCGTGCTAACACGTGGCACGTGTTTCATCCTCCTTACACGCGACACGATGTTATTCGCTCTCCGTGCTTGCGTGGCTTGCCATCGGTTCCTACCTTGGCGTGGCGTACCGTGTAATGACTTTCCCGATTGGTCTGCATTAAAATTTATAAAAAACCCATAAAATTCCTAAAAAAATTCAAAAATTATATTTTTACCTTTTTTTTACTAAAAAGTTTATATTTTAATTTTTTTAACCATAAAAATACTATTTATTAAATAAAATAAGTAAATATTAAGTAAAAAAGTGCGCTAATGACTCTATTTTCATAGAATCGTCATTTACGGTAGTAACAAGAAAAGAAGAATGACTGTGATTGAGAAGTTGACCTTAGATGGGCTGAAAGTCCTTATGAAGTGACATCAGGAACTCATAGAGATGAAACTCATCTCTAACTACAACATATTGTTGAGCATCCTTTAAGCATGCCCAAATTAGATCACAAAGGTCAATTTGGTCTCAAAGAAAGAGAAGCTGATCATAGTAGTTATTGATGGATTGTCCTGATTCTTGTCGAAGTTGATGCAATTCAAATACTAACTAATATTTCATAGATCCGTGAGTAGTGGAGTACCTTTTGGCCAACATATCTCATGTTGATTTTGTATTATCAAAGTTGCCCAATAGATTGGAGATGAAAGAAACAGAAGTATTTCGAATCCATATGAGGATTATGTGGTTGTGACTATCTCATTCAATCATGCGACCAAGGTAGATAACATCTTCTTCACCTACTCCTTTGACAGGAATAATTATTGCACCAATACAGTAATTTCATAGCATACAACTCTTAAGAAAACTACTCATAGTTTAAGACCAGGATAAGCAATTCTTGGTCTCCTCTAATACAGTTATAATGGGACGAGGAAGAAAAGCATCTTTTTTATCCATTTAAAAACACAATATGTAAAAACAAACTACAAAAATGAGGTCTATGCAAAAAACTGAGTAGGAAGAACCTGATCTACAAAAGTCAACAAGAAGGTCAATGAAAATCAACAGTCAACAATTTCAACGGTGACGGTCAACAGTAAATGGTGTGGTGATGTTAGCAGAAGGTGAAACCCAAGGACAATAGTTGTGAGACGTCATAGGTTCAATGATGAGTGGCTACAACTCTGGTTCGCGTTAACTACCATAACCATTCACACAACTTTTTCACGCAAAAATCACCGTACTAACTCTCGCTTTCTTTGAAGAAATTGGTTTCTAAGCTTGACAAGAGAACTAAGACCTCAATTTGGTGGTAGCTGGGCTAATAGAGTTTGGTGGTGGTTAGGATCGAGAGTTTAATTGTTAGTTTTTTTTTTTTTAATTCAATACGATGGAAATATCACTGTAAATATACCACTGGTTATTATCACATATTCACCATGTCATGCCATATATGTAATTTCAAAATATTTGATAAAAATATTTCTCTTTCGTACTAAAATTTAATTACAGGACTAATACAATTATCTTAAAAATTATATAATTAAAATGCATGATTCTAATAGTTACTAAACCTAGGTTTACCTGAATGCCCGTCAAAATACCATCAACGGTCCAAAAAGGCAAAAATTGTAGGAAATTAAAAGGCAAACATACTAAATGACCAAAAATGGAAAAGAAAATAATATTTGATTGTCGTTTTATCGTCACCGTTTGTGTTTTCACTACCGCAAGGAAAACCAGCTGATAATGCCGGCACCAAAGCGCTGGTGCGTGAAAGGCACGCGTTGATGGTCAACTAGAGTTGAACGACAAAGAGGGCAATTGAAGTTATGGTGATCGAGCCAACTATCAAAACAAACCTTGTGGAATACATGGCGACAATCTAGCAACCTAATCTGATCTCCATCTTTTAAGGTGCACAAACAAACGACACAATCGGAGCCACATCCTCCATGGCCGTGTTGTTCTGAGTACTGAAATGATAATAATCTATTCAGGTTGAGCTGCTCAGCGAGGACTTTCAATCCAGCAAGGCCCGAACCCATCGAGCCCAAGAAGAAGTCACCATCGACGATCCGATTGTGGTTAATGTGGTCATTGTTAGGGTCCAATCGGGTAAGACCCATGGAATGGAGGAAACCCGAAAGGGCAGACCGGAGATAACCGATACAACTGGCTATGAGCACGATCATCAAGATTGGGATTGATTCCGACGACACGTCGTTTAGCTGGCTGTGCAAACCCATATTAGTATATATGCCCACTATATGTTTGTTAAAATTCCTCCGCACGTTTTCTTTGTTTTGTGAGTCGTTTCAATTTAGAAAAGGAAAAAAAAAAGAATGTAAAATACAAAAGGGTGTTTGTTGTAGGAAGGAAGAAGTGTTGATGGGGGCTATATATAGAGGACGAACAAAACTTACTTCCCGTGCTTTTCGTTGGAATAAGAAGCGATTTTAACGTTGGTTGAAAGCACCGTTACGTGGCTTACATTTATACCATAAAAATATTTTTTTAAAACAATAAAAATATAATTTTTAAAATTTATAATTATTAAAATAACATTATTTATATCATTTAAATTTATTCAATATTAAATATGTGTAATTTAAATTAGTTTAATATTATTGAATTTAAATTAATGGTTTTATTACATGATAAAGTAAAACCTGTGAATTAAGTATGCATGTAGATAAAACAATTGAGAGTAGATAGAGAAAGAGAGGGGTAAAGCTGAAATCACTCTAACGGTAGGAAAAAGATTGGCTTTTGGATTAATGAAGGGGACCAAAGCAAAACAGAACGGGGAAAGAGTAGTATTTAAGAAAGAAGAGCAATTAAACATTATCCGTTAATTTCAAAGAGAAAAAAATAAAAAATAAATAGACATCACCCATTGTGTAAGCAAGCCCATGTGTTCTGTCTGTTGTCTGTCAATAATGACTCATAATCTATTACAATGGGCTCGACTACTAAACAAGCAATGGGAATATATACAAGGATAATAAATATTAAATATAAAGTGTATTTACATTTAATAATAAAAATTATAAAATTCATATATTTAATAATTAAAAAGTATAATTTTTAAAAATAATCTTAAATTCAATCCTCACTAATATCACTACCAAACCTCCATTGATAAATAAAAGGATAATAAATTAATATTTTTCTTCTTATTTTATCCATTAACTATTTTGTAGGTATTAACCTTAACTTTAGGGGATTACATTGCATTTATAATTATTTGTTATTATTGAATTATGGGATGATATATATATATGAAAAATATTTTCTCCAAAAATAAAATTTTATTAATTATAAAGTTATTTTTACATGTATTCATGCCTTTACATTCCTATTGTTTGTAATGTTAGGATTTAGATGACCCGTTTGTTTTTGTTTTTATATTAAATTTAATTCATAGAATATTAATTTAAAATTTAAATATTATTTTTATCAATAACTTTAAATTTAATATATATATTAAATATATAAATTGATGATTAAGATTTAAATACAAGCCATTAAAAAGTAAGAAAAAAAAACAGAAAATATGATAATCCATAGTATTAAGAATAATTTATACTTAAATATATATTTTGATAAATTTTATACTTGAAGTAACAACAAAACCATAAAATGAAATATAACAATCATAAATGACACTAACACATACAGCCAAAAACCTTAGTAACTAAACCTGCATTCATGATTGATACCATCAGTTATAGCCAAAAACCTTAATAACTAAACCTGCATTCATGATTGATACCACACCTCTTGATTGAAAACTACCTTTTCAAATGTGTCAAAAGCCAAAAGCAAACTTTGGCAGCAAGTCGTCAGCCACCAATAAATAATACGCAACAATTTTAATAGAAGACCCAAAAGGAGACATGCATGCGCAGTCATTTCAAGAGTACAACTACTACTAGGAGTGTCCATAAACCAGATCAGATTGGACCAAATCGTAAAATTGGATCGAATCGGATCAAATTGAACAGTTTTACTAATCAAACGATCCGATCCGATTTGTACTAATTTTAAACCTTTCGAATCAGACCGGACCGGTTTAATAATATATTAAAATTTTCATATTATTCTTCATTAAATTATAAAAAAATCGGACCAAATCGGGAACCAAACCGGATCAAACCGTTTTATAAATCAAACGATTCGATCCGGTTTTTATTTCTTAAAACCGTTTCAAACGGTCCGATCCAATCTGAGTAATATAAACGGTCCAGTTTGATTAAAATTTTTTTAGAAAAAACCAGACCGGACTGGACCGGACACCCTAACTACTACGCTATATAAAAGAATATCTGACACAATAACACAGTATATATAAAAGATGAATAGTATAGGGTTACCTTATAATTGTGGACCTTATCCTCTCTCCTTCTCTCCCTCTTACGAAGCAATTATTGTGTTTTTTGTTTTTCTACTCAATCCTTAATTGGTTTTAAAATAAGATATTGTGATATTTTTAGATCAAACAATTCTTGAAATACTAATGAGTTAATAACTACATAAATACTAGTTCATTGCTTACCAATAAGTTATTCATTTCCAAGCATAATGACCAATGGTAATTTTAGCTAAAGAAAAATATAAAATTGAGATATTAAATATTTTACATAACGATATCAACATAATTTAAATTATTAATATAATATTTAATAATAATGACACTCAAATATATTTTTGTTATATTTATTAATATTAATTGATATATTTTTGTTACGATAATATCATTATTTTTTAAAAATTAAAATAATATAAATAAAAATCTTTGTCATTAGTTTTAACCATTTATTTAAATGTATTCATATAAAGTAAATAACTAATGTATATTTTGGTTTGTTTTTCTCAAACGATGAAAACACACAAAGGGTACATTTTAATCGATCATCAAGAAAAAAGAAATTATTAAGTACTTATATTTTTAATACAAAAAATTAGAAAATATTAATAGATAAAAATTTAGAATGTTAGATAAGTATTGATAATATTTTTTTTTGTCAAATATTAATGATAAAATAAAATTTAAATTTTTTTGTCAAATATTAATGATAAATTAAAAATATTAAAAACTATATAAATATATAAAGATATTCAATTGTAATTTGTTATAAAGTAATAGGTTAAAAAGATAGTAACTATTAAGTTATTAAAAGGTGTACCAATTATCTTTTTATGTTTATTTAGGTTTTACACTTCTTGGGTTTTTTAACACTTTATTTGAATTAACGAGTTTTTACTTGTAACATTAATTTATAAATAATTATGATGTGTTATTATATGTGGGCTAAGAAATAATTTTTGAGTAGATAGAGAGTCTATAAAGTGAAAATAGGCTTTGAATTTGTATAGAAGTGAAAAAAGTAAATGCTCATTTAATATTAATGAAAAGTTTTGGAGTTAGGGAAATTAGAATGCAATTTGGAGGTTTACTAACCATCCATTTACGTTGTAGATGGGTCTTAACATAATATGATGAGCAAATTTTGTAAAACAAAGATAATTTTTTTCAACCATATAATAAATAAGATTTGATAGTGAATTAATAATTTTTTTAAGAAAACTTTGAATTAAAATAAAATATTTAAGATTATTTGCATGTTCATTTTTAAATAAAATAAATATATATATATCCAAGATCAAATTTAAAAGTTAAAATAAACATTTTTAACCATAAATATGAGTTCTTATTGTTGCTACTTTTTTTTAATATCTCAATTAATTAAAAAATATGAGACAATATTAAGACATGACTAAAGAGAAAAACAATTCCTCTAAATTATTATTCAAAGTCCCAAATTGTTTAAGTTATAATTTTATTGAAGAGTTTTGAAGGGGTGTATAATTTTCCCGAGTCTTTCTAATCATAAAGATCAAAAGCCCCAATAGCATTTTTCAATATCAAGGAAATTTTGTATTGTTGCTAAGGAAATAATAAATACCTAAGCCACCAAAATGCTAAAAGCCAGGTGAAGATCGCGTTGAAAATTACCAACAGAAAGAGAAGGAATTGAACCAAAAATACCCTAATACTTTTAGATAATGACACGTATTAAAACTCCAATCTATCATATATATAAAATCTAAATCACACTTTAATCAATTTTAAACAAAAATACCCTATCACATATCTTATATCCTTTATATTTTATTTAAAATTATGAGAAAAAAATTTAATAAATTTAATTACTAATATTTATAATATTCATTTTCAAAATGTATATTATACATTTATTACTTTATTGTATTACATAAACTTCAAACATTTTATAAAATTAAACAAAGATAAAAATTAAATAAGCTCACGCACAAGGTATGTGTCTTTAACTAGTACAACAAATCTCCTTACAGTTCAATAACATTTAATTTTCTCACTGGTCTTATTCAAGCACTCTAATTAAAAGCTAAACAACAAAAAGGATAAAAGCTTATCTAACTCACCATGAGGAAAAATTGTGATACAGAAATACATGATGTTCATGGGCAAGCCAGTATGCGTTGATTTTGCTCAGGTAGTTCCATCACTCAATAGGTATAGCCTTTGACAAACATTCCTTTATTGGCTTCCTCACTTTCACCTTCTGCAGAGTACCTTCCAAGCTGAGCCAAGGAATTTGCCTTAGCACGCACCAACAATGCCTTCTGAGCAGCTTCTGCGTTTTCAGTCCGTCCTTGCCATGTCTTGAGGACGGTGTTCTGCAACGCACGAGCATATGAGAAGGACACGTGCCACGGGTTAGGACTTTGGTTCATTGCATTTAGGTTGAGGGTTGCTTCAGCTTCAGATTGACCTCCTGATAAAAACTGAGAAATAAAAGAAAGGGTTAGTTCTTGTTAAGGCCAGCGCAATAAACAGAAGAAAATGTTATATCGATACTTAAGCAATTAATAGCCAATTAACTAATGAGCTGCGAACTCCGTAGATATAAGAATTAATAATGAGCTCAGACCAAGTGGAAAGCAACAAGACTTTAGTGGCTCCTATTTCAATTCATAGGTTAGGTTCAGTTAAATCCATAAAATTTACAGCAGCAGCAGTGAGAGTCATGAGAGTCATGAAATTTTTAAATACTTCCTTGAATAAGATTAGACTTTTGGATCACATCTTTGTACTATCAAGAGATGGATAACCATATATCAAAGTAGCATTTCACTAATCACAATTAAATTTTTAATTGAAAAAAGTACTCATATGTCTTTAAAACACTTTAATCATTTAACTTTTACATTTTAATCACTCTTTTAAGACGTTAGTGTTAAAAAAATTTACACTAACCCTTAAACTATATTAAAATCTTAAAACTTTCAACTGTTACACTTTAGTTCCTAAACTATATTAAAATCTTAAACCTTCACTTGATACACTTTACCCTATTTTAGGACCTCAATGTACAAAAAAATAGACACTTTAGTCCTTCAACTGTATTAAAGTTTTAAAGTTTAGAGACTAAAGTGTACATTTTTTTAAAAAGCTAGGACCTAAGTTTACTAGTTGAAAGTTTAGGGACTAATGTACCCAAAACAAAGTTTTGAAAGTACCAGACCCTTTTTACTAATCGTAATTAAATTGAGAAAAAGATAATGTTACAGCTTTAATAGCTATAAAAGCGATCAGGATTACCATGATTCCTGGAACTGCAGGAGGAACTCTCCTGTTAAGCATTGCCAGTGTGTATTTGGCAATAGTATCTGGAGAAGCCTTCTGCTTGTGTTCAGCCCCTGGGGTTACCATGCTGGGCTTGAGGAGGATTCCTTCAAATATCACGTTATTTTGAGCCAAGTAGAAGAAGACTTCAGCCCACACCTTTTCTGCCACCTCAAGTGTCCTCTCTATTGGATGGTCCCCATCAAGTAGGATTTCTGGCTCCACAATGGGTACAAGGCCGTTGTCCTGGACATTGTAGTCATGCATGCAAAGATGATAAGATGAGTAAAAAAAACCGACAACATAAGATAATGTAGAGAAATACAAGAAATTCCAATTCAATTCTAATCTGTGCAAGAAAAGTCAAAAGGGCACATCATATCGCAAAATGTTCAGCTATGGCAATATTTGAAAACCATATTCGTCTAACATTCCTTGGATAAAGATGTTGCACACTAACATAATTTGTTATAAGTGGAATCAAAGAGCTTATACAGAATCTTACAAAACTTTTAAATGATGAAACTACAGAAAGAATCAGTCAAATATGTTATACTACAGGAGTCGTGATCCCCTGTAAAGATAGAGTGCAAGTCGAAAAAATATGTTTTACTAAATCTATAATTGCTATACAACTAAATATTTAACATTATCTAATTCTAGAAATTCTTCTAGCCTGATCGAACTTATGAAGGACAACCAGAATGTAGAAGAGATTAAAAAAAAACATCTAAATCTCTATCACGTTTTAATAGATGCCATTTAGTTAAAATATAAAGAGATACCTGAGAAATGGCAGCATAACGGGCAAGTCCCCATGCAGCTTCTTTAACAGCCAGAGCAGAAGGACCACAAGGAATGCTAACAACTGTCCTCCTGGATATGTAAACATGTAAGTCTGAGATGAAAAACTTATTTATCGCATTGAAAGGAAATTCATGAATCTAGGATTCAGCTAGCTTGAAGAATCTTAGAAAAAAGTATAGTAGAATTTAAAATTAACAAACTCACCATTTAGCAAAGCGAGCACCTTGTTTGTAATATTCAGCAGATCTTGAAGCCAATCCATCTAAGCCTTGGCACCAAGATTCATTGTTTGACCCTGGCAGAGGAACCAAGCCCTGAAACCCAATACAAATGGACGACATCCATGCAATGAAATTCAAAACAAGGTAGGGGAGACAAAAAAAGTACTCAATCAAAGCTTCTCAAGATATATAACTTTCTATAATATCTTGCATCAAACCTTATCAACTTTGATGCCAGGCACAATGTTCTCTTCACGCAAACAGTCCACAAACTTCTTTCCATCAGTTGTTGACTGGTAAAGTGTCTCCTCGAAAAGGATAGCCCCAGAAATGTATTCACCAAGACCAGGAGTTGTCAACAAAAGTTGTCGGTAAGCTTGACGGTTGGCCTCAATGTTGTCCATGCCAATAGATGCTAACCTCTTCCCACATGTTGCATTTGACTCGTCAATAGCAAGGATACCACGACCAGGAGATGCTATGGATTTCTACACCATTTAACATCAAGCACTTATGAGAAAAATGTAACTTTTGACTTCATTATTGTGCTTTCTTCATAGTTATAATATATTGTAGCCTTAGCATCATTGCATACTTTGAAGAAGATATGATTTTAATGTTTGTAGAACATTCCAGAACTGATACGACAAAAACTACACAGGAAGGATGACTATAATATGCATAGGTATATTAAAAAATTATCTAGTAGAATGGTAAAATGTTCGGCATCTACGAAAATATCTTGGTTCAAATTCCCACTCCAAGTATCATTTGATAAAAATATAAAAAATTACCTGCAAATGATTAAATAAATAAAGAAAAAAAGATAATAACAATTTTAAGGTAGTTCTTAGGAGAAGAAAATTATTCTATATTCTCACCAATTAGTCCATGTTTGCCCCGAAAAGTTTAATCATTCGTACAGTGTTATTTATTACTCATAAAATATACTCCTAACTTATCATATTGCTTACTTTACTTAGCAAGTATTAGTACTTGAATTTTCCAAAAAATAAATTGCGTCAATCTTATATTTATTTGGTGTGGAGTGGAGTAATAATGAATGATTTCTCCATGACCTTTTTTCAAGAAAAATGATTTTTGTCTTAACTTGTTACGTGAATTAATCCAAAAGGATGAATTACAAATAAGTGGTACCACAAATTTTCCAAAATTCATTCAATCCCAAACATCGCAGTCAATATAATGCTAACAACATACGCTAGTCATCAAACAACGAGGCTAAAGTGCCCAAGGGACAAATGCCCTTGCATCGTACAGCAATTGCAAATTGCCCAGGAATCACCTAGTGATTTGAAACACAATATGAAAGTTAAAGCACAGGTAACTCATGAATTACACCTGTCATTAGAAGTGGATATTCAAATAAATTGACATTCTCCTAGAATAAAACACTCACACACTGAGTGATACCTATCATGACACAAATTGCAGGAAAAACAAGATCCAAAGGATTTTTTTTAAAAGAAAAATAATTGTTAATATATCATATTTGCAAAGAACCAGATTGATCCAAGCCGGCAGTTCAATTCAATCAAAAACACAAAAAAGAGAACCACCCTAAACAAACAAATCAACAAAAATGTATAAAAATATTCGCAATTTTTAAATGTTGATCGAGCAAATAGTTATAAAGTCAATTACATTAACAAAATTATTCGGTCAAAAGACATAAATAACAGATAAACAGTTATCAAGCATCTTTATGCATGTACGATTTGAAACCAGCAGTAGGTGATTCGGGAGTTAGGTGAAAGAATACTCACGGCGGTTTTAACGAGCTCTTCAGTATAAGTACCAGCGCAGATAGGGACGGAGACTCGGCGAATAGTGAGACGAGAGGATGATGATGAATGGCGCTGAGCGAAGTTCTGCTGTCCGATCCAATGCGAAGAAGAGGCGCTAAGCTTTGCAAAGCTAGTACAGGCCATGATTCGAACTACAATGAAGGACGCAAGGGATCTGATTGTTTCTCGAGAAAACTTCTTCGATTTCACCTACTACTAGTACTTTTTTTTTCTTTTTTATACAATCAGTTCACCTACTACTTAATAGGAAAATGAAATATGGAGTTGTTTTTCTTGTAAAGCCCGCTGCTGTTTATACTGAAGCGTCAACAAGACAACAAACATACGGCATTACCAAACAGTCCACAGGGAACCAGAATGCCTCTTTTTTTAAAAAAAACCTAATCTGTAAAAATAATCTTTAATAATATTAAATACAATCAATATTAAATAAATTTAAATAATTATAATTTAATTTAAATAAAATAAAATTTATTAAATTTTATTAATAATAAAAATACATAAAATGTGTACAAATAATATTATTTTTTTGAGATTATAAATTTAAAATGTATTATTTTATTATTATTTCTTTTTTATTTATAAATTATCTAAAAATAACTTTAAAATTTATAAATTATCTAATTTATTATTATTATTATATAAAAGTGTGTTTAATTTATCTTATTTATTATTATTATTATTATTATATAAAAGTTTGAAAAACATTAGCTAAATATTCAAGAGAATGCATTTAATTAGGAATCAGAAAAACTTTTATATATTTCAAATCGTAAAAAGTTAATAAATTTTAATAGAAATCCTATATTTTATTAAATTTTTAAAAACTATGATGTATTTAATTAAAATTAGAGAAATTATAATAAATTTTAAATTTTAAAAAATCTGTAAATTTTAATAAACTTTAAACGATTTAATCATATAACTTATTAAAATTTTAAAAATTATGTATAAATTTGTATGAATTTTTCGTAAATTTTTACGACTTTTAGAGACTTTTAATTTTTTTTATCATATTTATGATTTTTCACTATAAAATAAAAGACGTACTTGTATTAATTAAAAATGTGTATGTGTATACCATAATTTATGATAGATTTTATTATCGTGAGATCGTACTTAATAGCTATTAAAAAATTATTTTTTTATATGATAGTACGTGGGAATCATTAAAAAAATTATAGTTAATTGTAAATCAATTTATATTTTATAGATATTATATTTTTTTGATAATTTTATGTAATGTTATTAAAAAAATTACAAACTTAGTTGGTAATTTGGCTCAAAAATATAAAAAAAAAAAACAAAAAGAAGAGAGATTGGTAGTAGGAAAAGTGAGATAGAAAAAAAAAAGGATTGAAATAAAAAAAATGAAAGGAGAAAAACATATCTTTAGAAATCTTATGGGAAATAATATTACTCATTATCAAGGTTTAAAATATCGATGTCGGTAAATATATCGAGATATAATTTTTACGAAAATATCGAAAATATTATCGTTGTCGTGAAAACTTTAAAAAAAATCATAAAAATTATAAAAAATCTATCAAATATATAGAATTTGGTTTATAAAATTTTATAAAGTATTAAAACAATCGGTTGTTTATATATTAGATTAATTTTTTATTTAATACATGTATTTTTAAATATTTTAAATATATAAATTAATCAATAAGTTAACCAATTAATTAAAATATTTTATAATAAAATATATATTATTTTTTGTTAAATATTGTAGAATAAATAATTAAAATATTTGAAATAATTAAGTAGATTATCTAATTGTATTACCTATTATAAATAAATAAATCTCAATAATATAAAAATATATTTGATTGATTATTTATTTTAAAAAATACTCATAGTTACACTACTATAAAAAGGGGTATTAAAGTCGGTTCAACGCGTGAAGAAAATGAAGAAAAATGGTATTTTATAAGTAAAAAATAAGTATAAAAAATTGAGTATTTTACTCAAAAAAAATAAGAGATCTAAAAGATTAGTTAGAGAGGAAGAAAACTCACTAACTGATATTGGAATTGGTGGTCGTAGGTAGCTGAAAAATGAGAAAGAGTGGAGTAGAAGTGGAGGAGGTTTTGGGTTTTTGAGAGTTATGCAGCGCTTGGAATAGTTTCTGTCTGGGGAAGAAAGAAGAGAAAAGAATTTATCCACGTGTGTAGTGTCAGTTTTACGTGTCAACCGACGCTATCCACGTAAAATGTAGCGTTGGTTCCAGGTGTCAACCGACGCTATGCTACGTGGATACCGTCGATTCACCACGTCAACCGACGCTATCCACGTAGCATAACGTTGGTTAATACCTGAAACCGACGCTACATCCACGTGTAGCGTCTGTTCGACACGTCAACCAACGTTACGTCCTTTATGGATAGTATCGGTTCTACACCAAACCGACTTTAAATTTATTATAAGTTAGTTTTTTTCAAAAACCGACTTTACATATAGACTTAAATACCCCTTTGTATAGTGTTAGGGGGGACATAATGAGCCTTATCTTTCTGTGCAATCTATATGTTATAATATTGATATAAAACAACATAAAATAAAACATGCAAAATGACTTTGTAGTTGAGAATTAAATTGGTGCTGCTATTTCACTCGATCGCTCACTAAATAGAATAATATATGAAATAATTTTATTTTTCTGTTTTTACTTATTCATTTTATATATATAGCAAACATGCTACAACACAAGAAATTTCAGTGACATTTTAACAAAATTTTAGCGATAATAATCACAATATCAAGGATATTTTAACGACATTTTTAACAATATCGTGATAATTTGACCAAAACATATGGATATCACATTTCGATATCAAGATGTGTAAAAAAGAGACATTATCTCAATAATATCAACCTTATTTATACATAAAAAGATATTTAAAATTCTCAAAAGTCTCTAAATTAAGTAAAGTTTTTAAAAGTTTCTAATAAACTTTTAAAGATTTTAACATGTATTTTATTTAATTTTTAAAAACTATATATAAGATGGTGTATTCAATTAAGATTTTAAGAGACTTTGATAGATTTTAAATTCTAAAAAATCTACTAATTTTTATTGATTTTTAAAAACTTTCATATATAATTTGTTAAATTTTTAAAAACTACATATAAGTTTGAATATATTTATATGACTTTTTCATAAATTTTTATAGCCTTTTAGGGATTTTTATAAAATCTAATATATTTTAAAAATTTATTAATATTTTCATTACTCTTAATTATTTTATAATTTCTTAATAAATTTTTTACAATTATAAACAATACTCAATATATTATTATGTATTTTATTTAAAATTTTAATAAAATCTATCTTTTTCTTTAATCTGTGAAAATATTCAAATATAAAGTAAAGACGTATTTACATTAATTGAAGGCGTACGTGTCCAGCTTAATTTATGATAAATATTATTATTGTGAGATCATTAGTCACTAATAACAATTAAATAAAATTATATTAAGAAAATTATTTATTTATATGTTTGTACGTGAGAATTATTTTAAAAAATACTTATAGATAATTGTAAATAAATTTATGTTTTTATGGATATTGAACTTCTTGATAATTTTATGTAATACTACTAAAAAAAATCTAACCTTAGGTTGGTGGGTGAGCTCAACCAAAAAGAAAGAAAAAGAAAAGAGAGATGGCAAAAACAAATAAGAGAAGAAAAAAAATAAGTGAAGAGATTAAAAAAAATCTTTAGAAATTTCATGTGAAAATATGTTACTTGTGGTAGATTTTATTTTATATATAAAAATTGTTTAAAATCTTCGGAAATCTTTGATTAAGTAAAGTTTTTAGAATTATTGACATTTTGAATACCCACTGTTTTTTAAAACTTTTAAAAAGTCAATAATTGAATACATTTAAATTTTTATAAATTTTTCATTTTTTTAATTAAATATAATTAAACTTTATAAATTCTTAAAAATTCTTAAATGAATATATCAAAATTTTAAAAACTTTTAAAATCCATTGAAATCTAATAAAATCCTATTATCCATTGAAATCTACCAAAATCCTATTTGGATACACCCTTGTTAATATTGTTTTCCCAATTTTAACCACCAACATTTGTTATATTTGACGGCATTGTCCTTAATGTTATTTATATATTTTATTCTTAAATATTTTTGATAATTATCTCATAAAAATTATATTTGTATATAGTGTTAGTTATATATTTTATTCTTAAATATTAGTGATAATTATCTATAGAAAGTTTCATATTTTTTAGATAGGATAAATGATCTTCTAAACACGTTACCTTTAGCAAAAGTTGAGGCAGTGTGTCTACACATATCCTACATTGATTAGGAAACTAAATGATGTTGTGTTAATAAGGAGTGAATATTCTCTAAATGATATGACGCGTTTTGGGATTTATTTTTAGAAGCAAAGACGTGAGGTCTCATTGAAATTGTAGTTACAAACGAAAGCAAACAATCCCGTGTCATATGGAATGAGTCCCTCTAAACTATAAGTGGATGGATTAAGCGTTATGTATCAGTTGGTATCAGAGTCATGACTCTATTGGGTCATATGGGCTTGCGTTCTTATGAGGACGTAAGACTCCTTAAGTGGGGGTGTATGATGTAGTGTGTATACACGTGTCCCATATTGCCTAGGAAGCTAAGTGGTGATGTGTTTATAAGGGGTGAGCACTCTCTAAATGGCATGACACGTTTTGGAGTTTCTTCCTAGAAGCAAAGTCGTGAGGTCCAACTGAACTGTCAAGTTCTGGCCGTGGGCTCGCTGAACTTGCAATTATATATCAAAGTAGATAATTTCGTGTCACGTGGAATGTGTCCCATCTAATTATAAGCGGATGGATTAATCGTTCAATATCAAAAGTACAATTTAGACTCATATTTATTAAGTGGGATAATACAAGTCTTGCAAAATGTTTATAGAAATTTATTTTATAAAATAATGAGTTTATGCTACCCCACTTGTTAACTTTGAAAATGGGATAACACAAATTTATTACTTTATAAAATAAATTTTTTCTATCATTTTTATAAAAGTAGCAAACTTGTGATATCTCATCTAATAGATAAGAAATCAAACTATACTTTCATTAAATATAGTGAATTTAAACTATCATTTTTCTTTTAATTTATATTTATAATTAGGACAATCACTTAGGAAAAAACATATATAATAATATTTGAAATTTAACACATTTGTTTCTAGCTTAGTGGTTTGGAATGAGCTTGATAGAAGTATAATGAGTTCAATACTTAAGAAATTCATTTTTTTATTTTTTATTTTTTATTTTTTTATTTATAATTAGGGAAATCACTTAGGAGGAACATATATAATAATATTTGAAATTTGACACAGTTGTTTCTAACTTAGTGGTTTGGAATGAGCTTGATAGAAGTATAATGGATTCAATACTTAGGAAACTCATTTATTTATTTATTATTATATATATAATTTGAATAAACGAATTTAATAAGACCTAATGAGTCAAGGGCTATAATGTCACATTAAGAATGGCCTATGAACTAAGTAAGACATAGCATGTTATAGCCCATAGGTTAGAAAAAGAAGCACGAAATGGTCTGTGTGCGGGTCACGGTCTAGTATGGTTAATTTATTATTGAGTCACAAGCTGGCACAACACGTTAATTTCCTAACTGGATCATGTCAGACAAGGTCGACCCGTTCCATTTGACACCCTTATATATAGAGAGCCTCGTCATTCATTTTTTTTATTTTTGGATTTTGTTTTAAAAATATTTTTGAATATTTTTTATATTTTTTTAAAAGATAATTCAAGTAAAAATAACAAATATTTGTACTATACAAACACAATCAAATTATGATATGATTGATATTAGTTAACATCTTAATAAATCAGACACTTAACTCATATTATAAATGGATCAAACATAATATGACATGATGATACGAACAAATCTATTAATAAATTGTTTTTTTATTATTTTATTCACTCAAATTGAAGCAAACTAAGTTATAGGACAATAAGTGTGTACTTAATGATCCAATTTTTGATTAAACAAATTTGTTTAATTTATAGAGAATGACTATGTGCTGGATTTGATACTTAATTACTAACTCATCATTTCTTGTTAAACAAGATTGTAGAAGCCGTTACTTCTCAGAATGCACATCCTACTCAAAACCGTTATGAAGCATAATTTGTTGGTTTTTCTAGACATGGTTCCTTTGTACAAGCAAATCAATATTACTGTTATAATTATTGCCCTTCTAGTTATTAGGAGAATCACAATAACAATTTTAATTTAATCAAGTTCTAAACATCAGAATTAAACATATTCTTCTTCTTTGTGTGAATCTTTTAGAAAATAAATAAATAAAGCTCAAAATAAAATATGCACAAAATCAGCACAACTAATTTATGTGGAAAAACTTTCCCAGTGTAGGAAGGAAACAACCACAACACTATTCTCCAAAACCTCCACTATCAAGGAATAATTGTACAAATGTTATATCTAGGTAAAACTATAGGCAAACAATCAACAACATCATCAAGAATACAACTTCTTGGAAACTAACAATTATTTCAAGAAAAATGAAGAAATCTAATCCAATTTCGTAGTCACTGTTCACGGCTCATATTTTCCCAAAATATAAAGTCAAAAACAAATCCCACCGTACATATTAAATATTCTTGAGTCGTGAACCTTTCTTCAAATTTTCAGCTCAATTGGACCACAAACGAACTTCCATCGGATCACTTGATGAAGGCTTGCTGGAGAAGGAGAAACTAAAAAAATGCTCTCAGTTTTTCTCTTTGCAAAATACACTCTCAACAAACCCTAAATTGGTTTATTAATGAAGCAATGAAATGAAACATTTGCCCCTTCTTACTCCATAGGCTTTTAAGCCACATGGGATTTACTTGAGCTCCTCCAAATAAGAGAAAAACCCAACAAATCTCCCCCTTTCTCGATTAGATGGAGGGATCTGCCATCCAGGAAATTGAAAAACAAACTTCAATTTTTTATCTTGACACTGCTTTTGTCAACATGTCAGATCCATTCTCATTAGTGTGTATTTTCTCAAGTTCAAGCAACTTATTGTTAAGATTATCCCTTATCCAATGATACCTGACATCAATATGCTTTGATCTTGAGTGAAACGCCGAGTTCTTCGCTAGGTGAATAGAACTCTGATTATCGCAGAATAACACATATTTTAGCTTCTTGAAACCAAGTTCTCTCAAGAATTGTTTCATCCACAACAACTCCTTACAAGCTTCTATTGCTGCAATAAAATCTGCCTCTACTATAGAAAGTGCAACACACTTTTACAATCTTGACTGCCAAGAAACTGCTCCACCAAAGAAAGTAATTAGATAACCTGAAATAGACTTATGAGAATCTTCATCTCTTGCCAAATTTGAATCAGTGTATCCAACTAACACTGGTTTTCCACTTCCAAAGCTAAGTGTTAACTTGGAAGTACCTCGAAGATATCTCATAATTCACTTTATTGCATCCTAATGCTCTCTTCCTAGATTTGAAAGAAAACGATTAACAACTCCAACTGCATGAGCTATGTTTGGCCTCGTACACACTATTGCATATATTAAGCTTCCTACTGTTGAGGCATATGGAACCTTTTCCATATCTTCCTTCTCTTTATCTGTTGAAGGGCCTTGACTCAACCTTAACTTAAAGTGGTTAGATAAAGGAAAAAAAAACACTTTAGCTTTATCCATATGAAACTTTTCAAGTACCTTGTTGATGTATCATTCATGTGACATGTACAACTTCTTTCTTTTCTTGCCTCGACAAATTCAAATACCAAGAATTTGTTTTGCTGGCCCCAAGTCCTTCATGGCAAAAGACTTACGCAATTGCTTCTTCAAATTATCAATCCTTGAAGAATTTCTACCATCAATCAACATGTCATCAACATAGAGCAATAAAATGATAAAATCATCATCAGAGAATTTCTGCACAAAAACACAATGATCAAAAGTAGTCTTCTTGTAACCATGCTCCCTTATAATTGACTCAAACTTCTTATACCATTGTCTATGTGCTTGCTTCAACCCGTAGAGGCTTTTATTTAACCGACATACATAATCCTTTTTTCCTTTTACCTCAAAACCCTCTGGCTGCTCCATATAAATCTCTTCATCCAACTCACCATAAAGAAAGATAGTTTTCACATCCATTTTCTCAATTTCTAAATCCAAGCTTGCTGCTAGACCTAGAACAACACGTATGGAAGATATCTTCACAATAGGAGAGAAAATATCATCAAAATCAATACCTTTTCTCTGATTGAATCCCTTGACGACCAGTCTAGCTTTGTATCATGGTTGTGAATTGTGCTCTTCTTGTTTCACCCTGTAGACCCATTTGTTTTTCAAAGCTCTCTTACCCTTAGGTAACTTTACCAACTCAAACGTGTGATTGTCATACAATGACTGCATCTCATCTTCCATAGCACCAACCTAATGTGCTATGTTTACATCTTCCATCGTTTCTACATAACATTGAGGTTCTCTCTCATCTATCAATAACACATACTCATATGTATCATACCGTGTGGAAGGACTTCGGTCTCTAGTAAACCTCCTAGGTGGAATTTATGGTTCTGACAACTAATTAGTAGTCTGGTGATCTATTTTAGCTTGTATATCTACATCATCTGAACCCTGTTGATCATCTTGAACATTTTGTCCCATCTGTATTGATAAAGGAACCAGATCTAGGTCAATTAAATCATTGCTATACTGATGGACTCCTTTTTCTATCTTCTCAACATCTTGTATAGTTTGATCTTCTATAAACACAACATCACGACTCCTTACTAGTTTCTTCTCAATTGGATCATAAAATCTGTAGCCAAATTGATCTAAACCATAACCAATAAAGATACACTATCTTGTCTTCACATTGAGCTTAGATCTCTCATATTTTAGTATAAGCACAAATGCCTTGCAACCAAAAACGCGGAGATGATCATAAGAAACATCTTTGCCAGTCTAAACTCTATTTGGTACATCAAATTGAAGAGGAATACATGGTGTGAGATTAAGAACATGTACAACTATATTCAAAGCCTTACCCCAGAAAGATCTTGGAAAATGAGCCTACGAAAGAAGACATCTTACTCTTTCAACCAATGTCCTGTTCATTCTCTCAGCCAACCCATTTAACTGAGGAGTCGTGGGAGGTGTTTTTTGATGTTGAATTCCTTGATGCCTACAGTACTCATCAAAAGGACCTGAATACTCTCCCCCATTATCTGTTCTGATGCACCACAATTTCTTCCCAATTTGTCTCTCAACTAAGGTTTGAAACTATTTAAGCACATCTAGTACTTGATCTTTGCTCTTCAAAGTGTACACTCATAACTTCTCTTGAAAAATCATCTATGTAGGTCACAAAATAACTGGCACCACCTAAATTTTTTGTCTTCATAGGACCACATACATCTGAATGTACCAAATCAAGTATGTATTGTTTTCTTGAAAGAAACTGTATTTTGCTTCCTTGCCAAACAATGAGTACACTTCTTAAACAAATATCATTCATTTTAGAAAGAAGATTATTTTTAGTCAATACTGCCAAGCCTTTCTCACTCATGTGAGCAAGTATCTTATGCCACAATTCTACTGTGAGCTCATCTGTCATAGCATTAATAACGCCTTTGAAGAGTCTTACCTGCAGTATATACAAACTAGAATTCTTGTTCCCACGAGCAACAACCATAACATCTTTAGTAATTTTCCATTGACCATTACTAAAGGTATTACAATATCCTTCATCATCAAGTTTACCTGTAGAGATCAAGTTCAAATTAATTTCAGGAATATGTTTTACCCCTCTAAGAAATAGCCTCGTGCCATTATTCATCTCTAAACACACATCTCCAATACCAATGACTTTAAACCAAGTCATCATTACCCAACTTCACTGTCCCAAAGTCACCTATTGTGTAGGATGTAAAGAAGTCCTCTCGAGACGTAGCATGAATGAAGGCTCCATTATCAATAACCCAACTGATCTCGTGACATGCAACATTAACAACATCTTCATTATAAACAATGAGAAAGTCTTCTAAACTAGCGGTGATAACTCGATCATTTTCCTTACCACAATCACCCTTTTTCTCTTTGTCTTTCTTTTTTTATCCCTCTTCAACTGCCTACAATATTTCTTGATGTGCCCTTTCATGCCACAGTGATGACACTCAACATTAGAAATCTTGTTGAACTTGCTTCTTCCTTTTTCTTTGCTCTTAAAACCTCTGCTTTTTCTCCTCCCTCTTCTTTCTGTAACCAAAATCTCTGACTATTGAGAAGACCCATGTGATTTTCTTCTCATTTCTTCATTCAAAACACTACTTTTAGCCAGATCCATGTTGATTACACCATTTGGATCTGAGTTACTTAATGACATTATAAATGTTTCTCAAGAGTCTGACAACGTACCCAATAAACATAACCCCTGAATCTCATCATCAAACTTGATACCCATTCCAGCTAATTGATTGATCATTCCTTGGAAAGTATTCAAGTGATTTGTCAACGGAGTTCCATCTTGGTACCTTAAAGCTTATAAGAAACATTTTATTATTTCTTGTTTTCTGAGCATATAACTCTTCAAGTTTATTTAATAGTGATCGTGCATGTATTTCTCCACTAACATGACTGATAACTGTATTTTATATAGTTATTTTCACCTATTTTAGTAATCATAATTGCTATGTTCTCTCTATTTTTAGTTAATTTTAGTTTAATAAATTAGTATTTACTGTTTTTTATATATTATAAGAAAAATAAATAAATTGTATCGAAAACGTTCTTAATTTCAAATTTTTGTCCACAAATGTAATTTCAAATATTAGAGTTCTTAATTACAATTTATAAAAGTTGAAAATATAAATTAAATTTAAATTTGGGCTTAATTATAATTATTAAAAGTTGAAAAATTTAATTTAATATTAGAAAAGGGGTCAACTGTAATTAAAGAAAGTTTAAAATGTAATTTGAATTAAATTTGTGGGTCAAAATATAATTAAATAAAGTTTAATATTCGTGCAGGAGAGAAGAATGCACGCGTCATCATCCACGCGTACAACGTGGACCGTCCGATCAAATCATAAACGGTTAGGATTGGCGCGTGTAGATCAAACCCGACCAAAGCGAATGGATGCAGGGAAGATTCCTTCACGCGGCTCGGCGCCCGAGTGGGGCCCACCTGCCGCGCAGGCCGGCGTGCAGCGTGGGACCTACCCGTCTGACGCCGCGCAGACGCTGTCCCCCACGTTCGCGCGCCTCTGATCCCGTGCGCTGATCTCTGCGTGCAACCCGATTTTCCTCCAATAAAGAGATGACATGTGTCCCACTCAATTTTTCAGCAAATGATACTCCGACACGTGTCATGTTACAATGAGCGCGACCGCGCTGGATCAAGCCCGTGTTGTAGCCGTTAGCTCCCGTGCGACCATTTATCGTGCGCCCGTTTGCCCTCAACGAATGATATACTGCCACGTGTCCCACTAATTGTGTCCGCGAATCAGAACGCGACACGTGGCATTGTGGAAGAAAAATTAAACAGAAACGCGCAGCGTCCCTCGATCCCATTTTCGATACAATTTTTGTCCCCCCACGCGTTTAAATTATAATTTTCGCCACAATTTTATGTCCCCCGCGTGGATTTTAATTTAATATTTTATTAATGTATTTTTTTGCTATAAACAGGAGATAGTTTTTAGTTGTAAAAAAGTTTTGGTTGGAGTAGTTTTTGGAGTAGAGATTTAGTTTTAATTTTCGAAAGTTTTTAGAGTGTTTTAGTTTTTTTCAGTTTGTAATTTTTATTGTGTTTGTGTGTTGGACGGCAAAACACGCAGAAGCCATTTTTGGCTTTTGTTGTGTTTTGCGTGTGCCAAATATTTGTTTTAAGTGATGTTTTAATTTTATTTTTGCTTCTTCTAATTTTTCTGTAGTTGTTATAATTTTTATTTTAATTTTATGAAGTAATTTAATTTTTCTAGGGTTGCATTTAATCTAAATTTATGAAGCTTTAATTTTAATTATTTTTGTTAGATTTATAAGACGTTCGATTTGTTCGTTCTATTTTGTTCTTAATGCTTTTTGATTATTTACGAATCTTATCAAAACGATCCGTGGCACATGAATAAACTTGAGAAAGGCATTTGTGTGTGTATTGCTCGTAAATAGAATGACATGTATGATGAAGGATAGAGATATACCCTAATTGTATGTGTGGCCATTTGAAAATTTAGAACGTAATGAATCTCGGTAAATTTAATTTTCATAGAGATATAGTAAATTAATTTAACGAGGTGTGTTTATACGGAGCTCGAAAGAGATGTATGAATAATAAAAAAGAATTTTTCGGTTGACAAATTAAATGTACCAAAAAATATAAATCCAAAGAAAATAACATGATTTGAGTGGATTAGTTTGGTGAAAAATTGCAATCCTAGATTTCTTTTATTTTCTTATTTTACTTTTTTATTAACCAACGATTATTTTGGATAAAATCAGAGAGATACAATTTTAGTACTCGACAAACTATAGTAACAAATCCTCGTGGGATCGATCTTTACTTACAAATCTTTATTACTTGTGACCGTGTATGCTTGCACGAGTTCGTGTGTTGAAAAACGTGCAACAAGTTTTTGGCGCCGTTGCCGGGGATTTGTTTTACTATTTTCATTGTTGATACTAATACCAATCAATTTGATTTTAATTCAAAAAAAAAAAACAATTTAAAAAAAAAATTATGCTTATTGTTCTTGTTTATTTTATTTTAAAAATTTTCTCGTAAGTTGAGATTTTGTTTGACACACAAATCTTAACTTACAAAAAGAAAAAAAAATATTTACTTATTGTTGTTTTATTTTATTTTTCAATTTTCTCGTGGGTTGAGATTTTGTTTGACACACAAATCTTACCTCACAAAAAGAAAAATAATTTTTTTTTCTTATTGTTGGTTGTTTAGTTTATTTTGCAAATTTCTTGTGCGTTGAGATTTTGTTTTACACACAAATCTTAACACACATAAAGAAAAAAAAAACAGAAAACAAAAAAAAAATTATTTGCTTATTGCTAGTTTATTTTATTTTATTTTTTTTTTATTTTCTTGTGGGTTGAGATTTTGTTTGACACACAAATCTTAATACACGAAAAGAAAAACAAAAAAAAATTTTTATTTTCTTATTGTTGGTTGTTTGTTTTATTTTATTTTTATTTTTATTTTTCTAGTGAGTTGAGATTTTGTTTAAACACAAATCTTAACTCACAAAAAGAAAAAAAAATTTATGGTTATATTTTCTTAATTTATTTTTCAATTTTCTCGTAAGTTGAGATTTTGTTACGCACAAGTCTTAACCTACAAAAGAAAAACAAATTGAGAAGTCAAGCTGAAGACTATAAATCAAGCGCTTCTTGGGAGGCAACCCATGTGTTTTATTTTATTTTATGTTTATTTTATTTTAAATTATTTTCGCATGTATTAGTTTTTATATTTTGTTATGTTATTTTTTTGTTTTTCTTTCGTAGGTGCAAATTGGAGGTAATGAAGCTATTTTGGCTTAATCAATCAAACAAACCAGGAAGTTTCTTTAAACCCATCTCAAATGTTCTTTTAATTTTCACACATTGAGGACAATGTGTATATTAAGTTTGGGGGTGGTGGATATATTGAACCTAATTGAAATACTTTCTGGATGTTATTGCTTGTGAAATTTTTTTTTTGTTTGGTTGATTGAAGATATTTTGCTATGAATAGTGATTTATTTTGATTTCTTGTATTTAAATGATGCATAATTCTTTGAAAAATTTGAATATTGTCTAAGTGATGAATCATTTTTTCGTATGTTTCATTTTTACAAGAATAAATATTCATGAGCACAAGTCTTCATTATTGAGTTGCTATGGTAATTTAGAAAATGTTTATGTGAGTATGGAATTCGATTGATTTTTGTGGTGTCACAGTTTTTAGAATTTGTTTGATTTTCTCTCGAGGCGAAATTATAGATAACATTTAACTAAGAAAATGATTTAGGCCATCTTTGGATCGTTTGAGCCTTTCTATCTACCTTCACATTCATTATCTATAGTATACCCCTTTTGAGCTTCAAAGTTTATATATATATTTTTCTCATTTCAAAAGCCTATCTAAAGAAATATATATATATGTTTGTTGATATACCTATTGTTCTTATCTCACTAACATTTGACAATTGTTAGTAAATATTTAAAGTTATATCCGAAAAAAAGGGATACTGAAAAAAAGAAAGAAAGAGAAAGAGAAAAAGAACAAGAGCAAAAAAAAAAGAGATTCTGAAAAGAAAAAAAAATATAGAATCTGAAAACAAAAATATAGTTATTGTATGTGATGAGAAATCCCAAATTGGGAAGTAATTATTGTGATGATAGAATTCTCTTTTTCAATCCTGAAATGTTATGTTTGGGAAAAGTTTTGAGCTAAATATTATCCTTCATCTACCTTTACCTAAGCCATACATTACAAGCTTAATAAAGTCCTATTGATTTTGTGTTTTGTGTTTGTCTACATTAGTGGAGAGAGAAATGAAAAATAAACTTATTGAGATTTGTGATTTCATGACAAATTGTTTGATTTTATATTTGTATAAACTGATCCGGATTGCATGTGATGAAATATGAAAAGACTTTACACACACACCCAAATTCATTGTGAAAATGTGATATACTTTTAAATTGATTTTGATGCTTGGATAAAATTCTTTTATTTCTTTGAGTTATGTAATAACGAAAGACAAAAGAAATATTTTGAAAATCACTATTTTAAATGCAGTTATCTTTGTTTTGTTTCCTTCCTTTTGCTCGAGGACTAGCAAAAACTTAAGTTTGGGGGTGTTGATAACTGTATTTTATATAGTTATTTTCACCTATTTTAGTAATCATAATTGCTATGTTCTCTCTATTTTTAGTTAATTTTAGTTTAATAAATTAGTATTTACTGTTTTTATATATTATAAGAAAAATAAATAAATTGTATCGAAAACGTTCTTAATTTCAAATTTTTGTCCACAAATGTAAACTAGCGGTGATAACTCGATCATTTTCCTTACCACAATCACCCTTTTTCTCTTTGCCTTTCTTTTTTTATCCCTCTTCAACTACCTACAATATTTCTTGATGTGCCCTTTCATGCCACAGTGATGACACTCAACATTAGAAATCTTGTTGAACTTGCTTCTTCCTTTTTCTTTGCTCTTAAAACCTCTGCTTTTTCTCCTCCCTCTTCTTTCTGTAACCAAAATCTCTGACTATTGAGAAGACCCATGTGATTTTCTTCTCATTTCTTCATTCAAAACACTACTTTTAGCCAGATCCATGTTGATTACACCATT
The DNA here is from genome assembly GCA_030763125.1 of Hippophae gyantsensis. NCBI lineage: Eukaryota > Viridiplantae > Streptophyta > Magnoliopsida > Rosales > Elaeagnaceae > Hippophae > Hippophae gyantsensis. Next base: position 17,321,509 of record CM061029.1, on the reverse strand, counting down.
TGGATCTGAGTTACTTAATGACATTATAAATGTTTCTTAAGAGTCTGACAACGTACCCAATAAACATAACCCCTGAATCTCATCATCAAACTTGATACCCATTCTAGCAAATTGATTGATTATTCCTTGGAAAGTATTCAAGTGATTTGTCAACGGAGTTCCATCTTGGTACCTTAAAGCTTATAAGAAACATTTTATTATTTCTTGTTTTCTGAGCATATAACTCTTCAAGTTTATTTAATAGTGATCGTGCATGTATTTCTCCACTAACATGACTCAAAACCTTATCATCTACCCACTGACTTATATACCTACAGATTTATCGATATAACAAAGTCCATTCTTCTTCGGATAACTTTTCTAGCTTCTCATAGACAAACACCGGTAAATGAAATTATTTGACATAAAGGAGGTCTTCCATTTTTCCTTTCCAAGTGTGATAATTAGAACCATTCAAAGTAATCATTCTACTCAAATTTTCTTCCATTATTGAACACAAGAAATTTAACAATAATAACCACAGCTCTGATACCACTTTGTTAGAAGAATCACAATAACAATCCAAACTTATTCAAGTTCTAAACAGTGGAATTAAACTTCTTCTTCTTCTTTATGTGAATATTTTAGGAAACAAATAAATAGAGCTCAAAGTAAAATATGCACAAAATCAACACAACCAATTTACGTGGAAAAACCTTCCTGGTGCCATAACACTCTTCTAAAAAACTTCCACTATCAAGAAATAATTATACAAAGGTTCTCTCTAGGTAAAACTAGAGGCAAAAAAATCAACAACATCATCAAGAATACAACTTCTTGAAAACTAATAATTATTTCAAGAAAAATAGAGAAATCTAACACAATTTCGTAGTCACTATTCACGGCTCATATTTTCCCAAACCGGTGATTTCAATACAAATCACACCGTACAGATTAAAGAGTCGTGAGTCGTGAACCTGCTTGAAAATTTTCAGCTCAATCAGACCACAAACGACTATTCATCGAAGCACTTGATGAAGGCTTGTTGGAGAAGAAGAAATTGAAAAACTGTTCTCAGTTTTTCTGCTTTGCTGCTCTCGTTTTTCTCTCTGCAGAATACACTCTCAACAAACCCTAAATGAGTTTATTAATGAAGCAATGGAATGATACATTTTCCCCTTCTTACTCCATAGACTTTTAAGTCACATGGGCTTTACTTGGACTCCTCCAAATAAGAGGGAAATCCAACACTAACTAGCAAGAGAGTTAATCTTCATTTTTTGTTAATGAAAGGCCTCTAAAAAAGTTGATTGTATTTACAAAGAGGTTTAAGAAGTATACAACATGGCTCAAAGTGCTAACATTAACAGGTTCATAGCTTCTGTGCAAGAGTGATTAAATTTTTTTGGTAGAGAGTTTAATAAGGACAACCTACGTTACAAAATGCTTTCTCCATTGTTGGGATTTAGAGTTTATATTAACATGAATATCACTCAAATTGCAAGCTCCACAACAGTGCAAACTCTATGTATAACAATATTCTTTCTAACATGTCTTCGTTGGTGGAACACGTGTTTTTTAATCTGTTCAAATTTCATTTGCTTCAAATTCATCAAAAATTGAAAAAAGCTCAGTCAACCTAACTCAACAACAGGTTTCTAGTGCTTCTGGTTTTCATGCTTCACTTTTAGCAGCTGCGGATAAAGGGAAATAGGTGATTCAAGTGAAAAGAAAATGAGCTTCCAAATCTTCAAAGGGAAAGCAAGTTGTTGAGTCTTACATGAATATAATGCATATTTAATTATGTTAATGTAAGTATTACGAATGTTGGTTATTTTTGTGAAAAAAATATTTACATGTAAGCTTATTTTTAAGTTCGTTATCAAATATATCAAATAAAATGAAGAAATATTATATTTTTAAATAATCGTACTTCAGATATATTTTTTATAAATATAATACTTATAATTGTATTCATACATTTAATAGTACATGTTCATAAATCTTGAATTATTTTTACTACTAAAATATTTATTTAAACTTAAATCAATTTATAAAATTACTAATTAACTATTTCTTAAATATGTTTGAACGTAATTTTAATGGAATTTAAATCCAAATAATTTAATTTTAATATTATTAGGTTATATATATATATTATAAGGGTTAATCGGTAGCTACCGACTTTGTGTTGCTAAGTTTGTCGAATCTGCCGCAAACTGCAGAAAGAAAAAACAAAAAAAAAAAAAAATTTATTAAAAGAGCGTTGGTGGATGATATATAGTTAATATATATACATTATAAGGGTTAATTGGTAGCTACCAACTGGGTGTTGCTAAGTTTGTCGAATCTATCGCAAACTATATATATATATATATATATATATAAGGGTTAATTGGTAGCTACCGACTGGGTGTTGCTAAGTTAGTCGAATCAGTCGCAAACTATATATATATATATATATATATATATTGGAGTGCCGCAACGAAAGAGTTAAAATCAACGATAAGGGAATAAAAGAGAGTAATTGAAATATAAGTGATTAAATAAGTATTAGAGTTACTTATCAGTAAATTTGTTTAATATTTTTATATTTATATAGTTTTTTTTATTAAAATTTTAATTAAATAAATTTTATGTGTGATCATAATTATTTAATTTGATTATTAAATTTCAAAGAAATTATTTTTATTGAATTTGTGATTAATTTTTTTGTTATAAAATTTGTTAGTTGGTTTGATTTAAGTGACATATGTTTTGAAACATTTAGTTAGATTTTTATGTTAACCCTTTTGCAGTTAACTTGTAAACGTATCTGATTGACGGAAAGTTTATTGAAACGTAGGTCTGAAAACTGTTCATGCTAATATTAAAAATATGACAACAGAGCAAGGGTTCGTTAGTAAGGTACAATGAGGTAGTATCTTAGAAAAGGGTAGTATAAGAACGAGTTTGTACTTAAACATTTGGTTTTCATAGTAAAAAGTTAAGTGGTCCAATGGACCGATGGTTTTCCTCTTAGGTCATGGTTGTGACCTAGGTTGTTTTTACCTAAAAATATCATGTGTTATTCTTTCATTTTTGTACTTTATTTTTACATGTGATTGCATGTCTAGCCGCTTTATTTAGGTTATTAAATTATAAATTGATAAAAATTAAAAATAATATATTCTCCCTTCTCTAGGCTAATTAGGTCTGTATTTTATAAACTTTCAATTGGTATAAGAGAAAACACTAGACACACTTAGTGAGTTTGATCCTAAGGAACACGCACTTCTACTTATGAACCAAATGAAAGAAGATGGGTCATCTGTTAGACCCTCAATCTTTGATGAGTTTAATTATCCTTACTGGAAGGCTCGCATGCAAGTCTTTCTCAAATAAGATGAAAAAGTCTAGGATGTTATTCTTGATGGTTGGTAACCATCTTCCGTAAAGAAAGATGTTGTAACAATCATAAAGACAAAAGAGACTGGACCACTGAAGAACGCATTCTTAGTGGGGCAAACCAAAAAGGTCTAAGCTCAATCTTTGTTGTAGTGTTAATGGATGAGTTCCGTCGCATCTCTGATTATGAAACTACTAAATATGTATGGAATATACTTGCTCTTGCTCATGAGGGAACTTCTCAAGTAAAATAAAAATAATTGAGATTGCTAACATCTCAATTTTATTCCATTAAAATGAGTAAACTTTTATTCAATTCTACGCTCACTTTTGTGATATCACTAATGTTTATTCTAACCTTGGTGAGAATTCCACAATCTATAGAAGTACGCAAACTCCTAAGCTCCTTAACATTAGACTACAAGATGAAAGTTACAGCGATAAAAGAAAGCAAGAATGTAGATACACTAAACATTGATGAATTTGTCGGGTTAATCCAAACCTATGAGCTTACTCTTGATCCATCCAAGAAAAACAAAGATGTGACATTCAAATGCTTCAAAAAGGACATATCTGATAGTGATGAGGATATGAATGATGAGTCACTAGTCTTATTAGCATGAAAATTTAAGAAGTTTATGAAAAAGAAGGGTCAAAAGAATAATCAATCTAATAAGGGATAATACAGTCATTTGAGGGACCAAAATTTAAGGCAAATCAAGCCTCCTAGCTCTGATGGTAAGAAAATTAAGTCCACTAGTCCTCAATGTTTTACTTATGAGGGGCTTTGGTCATATTTCTACAGAAAGTGCAAACAATAAAAAGAAAGTTGGAAAAACCTTTAATGCTACACTCGATGACACATAAAGTGAGTAGGATAATGCTAGTAACTCAAAGCATGATGACACTAACTATTGTGCTTTATCCGCAAGTACCAAAACACACCACAATAACTCCGACTCTAACTTGGATGAAGAAATGAGGAAGTAAACACTTCTCATCTAAGTTCAATGTATCAAATTACGATGAATTATTCATGGATTGTCTAGGTGCCAGGAAAAAGAGAGATACGTTATTTGTTGAAGTAATTAAATTTAATGATATCATCAATGTTCACAAAAAAAATTCTTTTAGCCTAGAGAAAGATAAAAATGAATTGTCTGAACATATTAATGCCTTGAATCTGAGTCTTGCAAAAACTAATAAGGATAACAAAAATCTTAGATAAGAACTTAGTATTTCTAAAGAGACCATGAGGAATTTGACCATAAGTATTAAAAAATTGACCAAAGTTCTAGACTCTAGAAAGCTACGTGGAGAGAAGAAAAGTAATGTAGATTTTTTACATTATCACTTTGAGAAAATTTAGTTTGTTCCCGTTTGTTAGGGAAGGTAATTTTTACACATTATCACTCTGAGCAAATTTAGTTTGTTCCCGTTTGTCATCATTGTGGTAGGAAATGTCATATAAGAGGAAAATGTAGATTTTTGATGAATACTCTTGAACTTAATGATTCTTTCCATGTTTCACATAGTATGACCTATAAGCATCATCCATCTATGCATGCTACATCATATTCAAGGATGAATGAAAATTATAATAACGTGTTTAATTTTTTTACTAGGAAGCATGAAGTCTTGGGTTCAAAGAGGCAAGTAAAATTCAGTACTTTTAATGCTAGGATTCATTATCATCATATTACTATGCATATTACATTTTCATTTGGGATGAATAAGAAAAGTACATCTAAGTCCAAGAACATTCCTATGAAACCTAAGTTAGTTGAGTCCCAACCCAATGATATAGATAAACCAAAATACAAGAAATTTTGGGTTAGGAAAAATTATTTTTTTCTGCTCACAAGATCATCTTTTATTCTTTCATCTAGGTATTTTTGTTTAAATAATTAAATGACCTTGTGTGAGCAATTTCTATTGTATGTATTAGTTAAACTTGTAAAAAGAAAAAGAAAAAAAAGAGAGAATTAAAATCCTTATCTGACCAACAAAGTATTGGACTTATTTAATACTTACATACATATAATCTTTTTTTAGTGACTTAACTCATTTTTACATTAATTGTATAAATTATTCCATAATTTTGATTTATGTATACACATATTCTTGTACATGTGATAATCGATGTTGACATGAACTTACTCATACACCCACGAACACGCATATATGATGTGTGAAGCTACTGTAATGAGCGGAGAAGGCTACCTCATAATTAGTGTGAAAGCCATCATACTAGATTTATTGCTCGTGCAAGAAAAAAAAGATTGTGTAAAAAATGACTACATATAAAACTTGTACTTGACATGCACAAAAAGAAAGGACCAATCGAGGTTAAAAAAATCATGTAACTCATTTATAAAATAAATGTAAAAAACTTTAAGTTCTTGTTTGATAGATATATTTTATTTTGTGAGATTGAAAACTTAATTATAATTTTACTTGATAGATGATATTTTTTTATTTTGAATATTTCTTGATTGATCATAAATAATTTAATTGACATATTTGTGGAGTTTAAATATAGATATTGTTTTTAAGTAATGTTAATATGTCATTATATGTGATTGTGTGTATGTTAAGTAAAAAAAAGCTTAGTAAAAGGAGGGTTAATACAAATCAAACTATACATACATAAATCTTAAGATAAAGTATAATGGAGTTTCTTGATACAAATGATGAAAACTTGGGTTTTTTGGAAATATTTGTCGTTCTCATTTGGCAATGTATTTAAATGGTAAGTTACTCTATGTTGTCATCTTTTGGTAAAATCATCCCTTAACGTGGTCTTTACAACTAAGAACTTCTTTCTCAATATTTGTTCTTAATTGTTATATAATGCTTATTTAAAATGATTTCAAAAGCTAAAAATATGAATTTAATCCGTAGGGTTAAAATAGCCGAGGATGCTCATCTTATTTGCATATGTTTTATGCTATCAATCTATAAATCCTAAAAAATTTACTCTATTATTCTAAAAAAACATCTCTTTAAATTTAAAAGAACATCTGTGCAGAACTTTGCACATTTCTTCAAGATCTGAGCCTATTCTTTATTTACAATACTCGCTGCCCATTAGAATAAAGAAGAAAAGTGAGATTCAATTCATTCTAAATTGAAAAGTTAGAAGGGAAAACTACTTTCCCAAGAAGAAAAACGTTAATTAAAATAGTTCAATAAAATATTCTAATCTATTCTATGAGTACATTCAACTTACCAATTGAGATATGTCAATAAAATGATAATATTACAATGAAGTTACGATGGATAGATGATCCCAACAAACATAGATATCTTTTCCTTTTTTCTTGGAACAAAATATGTTTGCACAAAAATTATGGTGGCTTAGGCTAAAGACAACTTGAGGAATTCATAGAGCTATGCTTGGTAAAGCTACTTAGTTATCTTAAAACAACCTTATTGTTGGAAAAAAATAAAATTTATTAAAAAATTGATTGTTGGAAATGTACCTTGTCCCACATTGATTTTTTACATTATTTTAAAGAGGTATAAATAGTGAAGAGTTGACTATTGGGATTGAGCCCCAAGGGGCACCCACTTTTGTGGAAGGGGAGAGGACCTAAGCAAATGTGATACCACACACGCGCGCGTGCCGCCGCCGTGCCGAGTGCGTGTGCGGTATTTTATTTTTTGGTAAAATATTCTTTTAAGGAAAACTTTTCCACTTACAAAAGTGGTTGTTATATATATATTTTTTTTTCAGAAAAATGACCGTTATTTTCTTTTATTAAGAATATGATTGTTAAATGGCCGTTTGTCTTCTTTATTCAGAAAAAAGAGTCATTGCTCGTATTTACTCACAAAAATATCCGTTACTCGTCTTTAATCTGAAAATGATTGTTACTCTTCATTACTCAGAATGGCCGTTACGCTCTTAATTCCTAGACATTACCGTTTTATTCATAATTGCCACACTATTTCTAAAACCTATAAAAGAGGGCTTCAACTCTCATTTTTAACACAACAATCATCAATCTCATCTCCCTACGAAAAAAAAATTTCTCTCTACAATTTCTAAGTTCTTTTTTAGTTTTTCGAGCAAATTTTCAGGTGTAGCATTCTAGTCTTCATTAGTGCAGTGAAGTTCTGAGACAGAGATTAAGATTCTGGGCTGCTTAATCCTGGGGACGACGAGGTTGTGTTTGCTTGCACAAATTGGACAGAGCCGCGAAACGTCTTAAAGAGAGCGACCTAGTCCGCGACTCAACCCAAGCAGTTACTTTCAAGTTATCGGTAATATTGTTCCTACACTGTTTTTATAAACTTGCTTCAACAATTTTAAGACGAATTCAACTAAATATGTCTACTTGAAAATGCTAATCATCTAAACAAACCATTGCTTTCGAGGGATTACACTTTAAAAGATGGAGACAAAAAATGTTGTTTTTCTTAACCATGAAAAAAAGTCGTTTACGCTCTTACTACCGAAAACCAATACACCCAATCCTCCTACCGAAGCCGTAACTAAGGATTTAGACACCTGGATGGAAAATTATTTTCTATGCAAAAATTATATTCTTAACGGCTTAGCTGATGACTTGTATGATTATTATAACTGTGATAAGTCTGCTAAGGAAATTTGGGAAGCACTTCAAAAGAAATACGACACTGAGGAAACTGGAACTAAAAAGTATGCTGTCAGTAGATACATGAAGTTTCAAATGATTGATGGAAAATCAGTGGAAGCTCAATCATACGAACTGCAGAAGATAGCACACGAAATAACTTCTGAAGGTATGACTTTAGATGAACAATTTCAAATAGCTGTTATAATAGATAAATTACCCCCTGCTTGGAAAGATTTTAAGAATACACTTAGGCATAAAACTAAGGAATTTTCTTTAGAAAGTCTTATAACTCGTTTAAGAATAGAATAAGAAGCTCGAAAGCAAGACCAAAGAGATGAAGTACTCGTAGTCTCAAATAATAGTACCAATAAGAAACCCTCATCTACAATTCTGAAACCTAAAGGTAGAAATATGAAAACTCATAATCGTAGTAATAATCAAAACCGCCACCACCAAAATAGAAATAGAAGCTATCCTTCCCAGAATGGACCTTAACCCCTACGAATAACACATTCACGTGTTATAATTGTAATAGCACCGGCCACTTGGCTAGGAACCGACGGAATAGGAATCGTCCCGCCTCACAGCGAACCTTACCGAAGATCAACTTATTGCTATGATATCTCAAGTCAATTTTATTGGTCGATCCGAGGTGGCTATGACACCGGTGCTTCTCGCCATGTTTGCTATGATCGAGACATGTTCAAATCCTATTCTCGATTCGAGGATAAGAAAGTGCTATCGTGACTCCCACTCCACTAAAGTTAATGGTACCGGTGAGGTGGTTTTGAAGTTTACCTCTGGAAAGATCGCTCATCTCAGCGATGTCCTCCATACTCCAGAGATGAGAAAGAACTTAGTTTCAGGCTATCTTCTTAACAAAGCTGGGTTTACTCAAACTATAGGGGCTGATTTATATATTATAACTAAAAATAATATATTTGTTGGGAAAAGGGTACGTCACTGATGGCATGTTCAAATTAAATGTTGAAATCAATAAAACCTTTTCTTCTGCTTATATGTTGAGTTCTTTTAATATTTGGCATGCTAGACTTTGTCATGTTAATAAAAGCATAATCAAGAACATGAGTAGCTTAGAACTAATTCCTAAACTATCTTTAAATGATTTTGAAAAATGTGATTTCTGTAGTCAAACTAAAATAACCAAAACTTCACATCAATCAGTAGTTAGAGAATCTGAATCTTTAGAATTAATTCATTCTGACATATGTGAACTTGATGGAAATTTAACAAGAAATGGAAAACTCTATTTTATAACTTTTATAGATGACTGTTCAGATTACACTTATGTATATCTAATGAAAAATAAAAGTGAAGCATTTGATATGTTTAAAATATTTATGACTGAGATTGAGAATCAACTTAACAGAAAAATAAAAAAGGTTTCGAAGTGATAGAGGCACCGAATATGATTCCAATATCTTCAATGATTTTTATAAAACTCATGGAATCATTCATGAAAAAACTGCACCTTATTCTCCTGAAATGAATGACAAAGCTGAAAGAAAAAATAGAACTTTTACTGAATCAGTTGTTGTAATTTTATTAAACTCTAGTGTTGCTTCCCATTGGTGGGGAGAAATTTTATTAACTGTTTGCTATGTGCTAAATAGAGTGCCTAAATCTACAAATAAAATTTCACCCTATGAAAATTTTGAAAAATAAGAAACCTAATTTAACTTATTTTAAAACTTGAGGTTATTTAGTCTATGTTAGAATCCTTGATCCTAAAAGAAATAAACTTGATAGTAGAGCATATGAATGTGTATTAATAGGATACACTGTGAATAGTAAAGCTTATAAATTCTATGACTTAAAAGATCAGGTAGTTATAGAATCAAATGATGCTGACTTCTATGAACATAGATTTCCCTTTAAATTTAAGAATGGTGGGGGCTCGTCTTCTAGTAGTTTACCTGTAACTAGAACTAGTGAACAAATTGAAGAATTAAACACTGAAATTAGAAGAAGTAAACGAGCTCGAACCCTTAAGGATTTTGGGTCTGATTTTTATGCTTATACCTTAGAGGAAGATCCCCAAACTATTAAAGAAGCATTATCTTCTTTAGATGCCAACTTATGGGAAGAAGCCATAAATGATGAAATGGACTCACTTGAGTAGAATAAGACTTGGCATTTAGTTGACTTACCTCCTGGTTGCAAAACCATTGGATGTAAATGGATACTAAAAAAGAAATTAAAACCCGATGGTACTATTGAAAAATATAAAGCTCGTCTTGTAGTTAAAGGATATAGGCAAAGGGAAAATGTAGATTTCTTTGATACCTTTTCACCAGTTACACGAATAACTTCCATACGTGTACTTTTCTCTCTCGCTACTATCCATGATTTAGTAGTACATCAAATGGATGTTAAAACTGCTTTCTTAAATGGTGATTTAGAAGAAGAAATTTATATGGATCAACCTGAAGGTTTTGTTATCCTAGGTCAAGAAAATAAAGTTTGTAAATTAGATAAATCTCTTTATGGTATAAAACAAGCACCTAAGTAATGACATGAAAAATTTGATAATCTAGTTATCTCACATGGATTCAAAATAAATGAAAGTGACAAATGCATTTATTATAAATTAGAAGATAATATTTGCACTATTATATGTTTATATGTGGATGACATGCTTATTTTTGGATCAAATATTTATGTTGTGAATAAAGTGAAAACAATATTAAGAGCTAATTTTGATATGAAAGATCTCGGAGAAGCGAGTGTAATCCTTGGTATAAAAATAACTAGGTCTGAAAAGGGAATTTCTCTAGATCAATCTCACTACATTGAGAATATATTAAAGAAATATAATTACTTTAACTATAAACCTACATGTACTCCTTACGATCCTAGTGTAAAGTTGTTCAAGAATACCGGAGATGGTGTTAGACAAACTGAGTATGCGAGCATCATCTGTAGCTTACGTTACGCTACTGATTGCACTAGACCAAATATAGCTTATGTTGTGAGACTACTATGTAGGTTTACCAGTAGACTTAGTATAGAGCATTGGAATGCTATTGAAAGGGTTATGAGATACCTTAAGAGAACTATGAACCTTGGATTACATTATAAAAAGTTTCCTGCTGTTTTAGAAGGATACAGTGATGCAGATTGAAACACTTTATCAGAAGACTCCAAAGCAACTAGTGGCTATATATTTAACATAGCTGGTGGAGCTGTTTCTTGGAAGTCTAAGAAACAGACAATATTGGCTCAATCTACAATGAAGTCTGAAATGATAGCACTAGCCACTGCTAGTGAATAAGCAGGTTGGCTAAGAAGTCTGTTAGTTGAGATCCCTTTGTGGGAAAGACCGATACCAGTTGTCTTGATCCACAACGATAGTACTGCGGCTATTACAAAGATTCAAAACCGTTACTACAACGGCAAGAGAGGACAGATACGTCGTAAGCATAGTACTGTTAGAGAATTTCTCTCAACGGGAGCTGTAAGAGTGGATCATGTACGTTCTGATGAAAATTTGGCAGATCCTTTGATGAAAGGATTACCAAGAGAGAAGGTTTTCAAAACCTCAAAAGGTATGAGATTAATGCCCTTAGAATGAAGAGTCACTTATGAGGTAACCCAACTTATAGACTGGAGATCCCAAGAAAAAGTTCAAAGGGTAATAACAAGTCATGAAGTGATATGAGATGTATCATGCTATTTATCAAATCCCATTCTATATTGTTAAAAGCATGAAGTCCTGAAGCGATAGAAAAGGATGAGTTAATTGTTAAACTCTTAATGAGTTCTATACTCTATGTGGAGTGGAGTACATAGCTACAAGAGTACTCTTGATAGACTCACCTATGTGAATGTGGAAGTGTGGCCGCTTCCTATGAAAATTTTTTGTGCAAAATTTACTAGAGCGTTCACTATACTGGGATACACGTGCATGACCGTAAAGCACGGGCTTTTTCGAACTACACCTTAGAAAGGTTGTGTGTGTGATGATTGTTATAGATAGAGTTCAAAACTACGAGTTACTCTAGTATATTCTAAAGCATCAACACTATGCAAAGGTTCAAGTCGATAGACACCTTTTTGGTTATACACAATCTTATAATTTTAATTGATCGGTTGCTCGATGAAAATTATTTTTATATAAAATTCAAGTGGAGGATTGTTGGAAAATGTGCCTTATCCCACATTGTTTTTTTACATTATTTTAAAGAGGTATAAATAGAGAAGAGTTGACTATTGGGATTGGGCCCCAAGGAGCACCCACTTTTGTGGAAGGGGAGAGGACCTAGGCAAATATGATACCACACACGCGCACGCGCGTCGCCGTCGCCGCTGCCGTCCGTCCGACCGACCGGCCGTGCCGTGCCGAGCCAAGCCGAGCTGAGCCGAGTCCGAGTCCGAGTGCGTGTGCGTGTGTGTGAGGTGAGGTGGTATTTTATTTTTTGGTAAAATATTCTTTTAAGGAAAACTTTTCCACTTACAAAAATGGTTGTTATATATATATATATTTTTTTTTTCAAAAAAATGACCGTTATTTTCTTTTATTAAGAATATGTTTGTTTGTCTTCTTTATTCAGAAAAAAGAGCCGTTGCTCGTATTTACTCACAAAAATATCCGTTACTCGTCTTTAATCTGAAAACGGCCGTTACTCTTCATTACTCAGAATGGCCGTTACGATCTTAATTCCCAGACATTACCGTTTTATTCATAATTGTCACACAGTTTCTAAAACCTATAAAAAGAGGGCTTCGGTTCTCATTTTTAACACAACAATCAGCAATCTCATCTCCCTACGAAAAAAAATTTCTCTCTACAATTTCTTAGTTCTTTTTTAGTTTTTCGAGCAAATTTTTAGGTGTAGCATTCTAGTCTTCATTAGTGCAGTGAAGTTCTGAGACAGAGATTAAGATTCTGGGCTGTTTTATCCTGGGGACGACGAGGCTGTGTTTGCTTGCACAAATTGGGCAGAGCCGCGAAACATCTTAAAGAGAGCGAACTAGTCCGCGATTCAACCCAAACAGTTAATTTCAAGTTATCGGTAATATTGTTCCTACAATATTTTTATAAACTTGCTTGAACACTTATAAGTTTTGGCTTCAAGTTTTAAATGATAGATATCCATATCATCAATTTTCTTTTCAAATGTAAACATTAAATTTGTTGATTCTTTTTTCTAGAAAGATTTACTATAGGTGATAAATGTTCCAAAGGGGGTATGTTTCTTAAAATTAGAAATGATTCAAATATAAATATTTAGACCCATCCTTAGATACCTAGTCTCTCTGATCAATGTTTATTGAGTACTATTCAAAGAAATTCAAAACTAAATGTTAGCATGGTGGCCGATATGTGTCAAGGACATCAAATCTGAAATTGGGTGTTAATATTTTAACTCAATCTTGGATTTATTATTACTTATTTGATTTTAAAATTTCAATCATTTAATGTAAATGATAGAGATTCTATAGAATAGTTTGACACGCACGCCAGAAAGTTTTATATAAAAGATGTTTATGATAACATGATTTCTAAGAGATGATCTTTTGGTCAAAAGGCTTTTCGGGTAAGAATTGAAAAGCCAAAATTCATGAGACATGAACTTCTTTGGAAAATCCTTTATAGTGCTTTTTGTACTAGAAAACACTTAGGGAAGTTTGTGAACATGAAAGATGCTTACTATGTCATAAGAAAATTTAGGCTGAGAAACCTCTTTTTGTCATGTGTGATTTACTCAAATCCTGGTGGAAGTTTTGAAAATGAAATCTTAATTATAGCTTTGTAGAAAAGTGGGATATTTTTACTTATGGGTGATAATCAACATAGTCCACATTTGCTAGAGAAGAGGAGTATATCTTTATCCCAAATTATTGAAAATCTCACCTTTAGGAGTATATAAATTTAATTTTGGTGTATCTTGGCACAATGGATTAACGTTTTAACATGTTTGATCACTTTGTCGTAATGAATTGACAATCATTAATTTTAGCATCTTTTCTATGGAATTTGCATAAGATAGCTTTACAAGATACTCCTCAATATGCTCTCACATTTAAGTATCTAGTAATATATATATATATATATATAAATATGGTGATAACAAAATGGTTATTAATATTTTTAATATACATGATTATTGAAAAATTATTATGGAAATAAAGGAGGTACTATGCTCAAATTTAATAAATGCTCAATTACTTCTAAATGATATTTAAAAAGTGGATCTTAAGACATAATCATGAGGTGACTCAAAATTTAGTTCATTAGTCTCCGTTACAACATATTGAGTATGGTCGATCTGGATGAGTTGTCGGCACCTACAAGAAATAGTTATTAAAAAACAGATTAAAACTTTTGTATTTTATTTAATAAAGAGAAACAAAATACATATCTCCTATCATTTTAAATTAATTATGCAATAGTAGAATCTTGTTGGTTTCAATCAATAAGCAGTTTTTTATTTTCTGATAAAAGTTATTCTAGTTGTGTGGGATTGGAAAATATTGAATTTGGTTTTATTTGTTCCTTTCTTCCTTAAAATCTGGGTTCGAAACCCATTCTAAGAGTAATAAACAAAGATAAATGATCGAAAATATTGAGCTCATGCAATATTGAAATATTTCGCCTAGGTAACATTAAGTTTAAAAATGATGTCTTAAAAAACCTCTATCACCTTTTCCATTTGGCAGGGAGGCACCAAATTCGAATGAATTAAGCCGTTTTGGGAATCAAGACTTACAAAGGAAAGAGAATAGTGAGAAAAACTAGGAAAAAATAAATATATGGAAAAATAAACTTAAACATTTTTTCATGTGTATTTTACAAAAGTAAGTTATGGAAATAAACATTCCAAATTTTATTTCCTTATATTTATGAAATATTCAAATGGAAACTATTACGTCTTATAATGCCAAACTATTAAAGTTCTAAAATTTTGCATTCTAATTTTCTCATAGGAGATCAATACTTCTAATTTTTAATTCTTTTTTGACATCAATCTTCTTAACTTATTTATAAGTTATTCTAGTTGTGTGGGATTGGAAAATATTGAATTTGGTCTTGTTTGTCCCTTTCTCCCTTATTTATTATTTAAAATTAAAATTTTGTGAAAAATTTAAATTCAAATTCAAAATTGGAGTATAATATGTGCATAATGGGTGTTTAAAATTAATTGACGTAAAAAGTGTCATAATTTACTTTGAATTATAGCAACATTATTTATTTATTTTACAATTTTTTTATTCTGTCCTTTCTTGTTTTATTGAAATTTTTGTCCTTGTTTTTTCACATAACAATGATTACTTATAAATCATTATATGTGAAAAAAATTACTCAATGTTACTAGATTAAGATGTGACATGGTAAATGTTAGTAGAATGTGAAATATAATTAGTATGCATATAAATATATAATAATTATTATTACGATAAAATATAGATTTAAATTTTAATTTAAAAACACTTAAAAGTATAATACTCTATTTTTAACATATTTTTTGAAAATATATTTTATTGTTTTTAATATTTATATGATTTATTCCTTTATTTTTTTTATCATTTTAGAAAATATATTTTTACATACATATATCAATTTTTAAATATTTATTAAATTTATATTTTTTATGGCATAAAAAATTCCAAGAAAGATTAAAAATATTATAAATTCTACTTAAATAAATTTTATATTATTAAATTTTAAAAATTCATATAAAAATAATATTATTTTTTAAGTTATTTTTAAATAATTAAATTTTATAAAATATTATAAAAATATTGTTGAAGTTTAATATGAAAAAAATTAATAATATTTTTGTAAAATTTATAAAGTTTAATAATATAAAAATAATAAATCAAAGTTCGATTATATTTTCGTAACAATATCCAAATTTTGATGGTAAAATTTTTTTTTTATTTTTTTTATTTTTAATTTTAATGAAAAATAATAAAATAATATATTTAAAATTTGTAATTGTAATATTTTTTATATTTACTTAATTTTATTATTATAAAAAAAATCTAAATATCATTTTACATTGGATAGATATTGTTTAAAATAAATCTAAGATGATATTTTTTGTTAATTTCCCGTTACGAAAAACAAATCAGGCTCATTTTCTATTTTTTTTTGGTTGCTTTCACTTATATCTTCGTCTACTCTCTCTCTATACTTTTTGGGCGTTTCGAATTTGTGATGGTCAGGATTTTTTGGTCGCTCCAATCGTACGTCTAAGATGGGCTCCCTTTGTCAGTGACACCCTTCTCTCTTTCTATTTCTTGCGTTTCCATTTGGCCCACTTTCTTGTTCTCTATGTTCTTCTTCTCTTTCTTCCTCTGTCTCAGCATGTTACACATCTCTTTTTGTTGATTATGCATTCGTTATCAAATCCAGCAATGTAATTTTTTTTTCTTTTATGGTATTAGATTTATTACTCTTTCCGTTGGTTTAGATTGTTTCAAGAATTCAAAGTTACGTATTTTGCCCTTTTTTTTGTAGTTATGATTACTATTTTTTTATATTGGGATTTCTTGATTGATATTTTCGAGTTCATTTATTGGAGAATTTTTTCGTACTCGGAGAAAGATAGGAAGATAAAAAATGGGTAATGGGTGGGTCAGCAATATATGAGTGGATAATTTGTTTTTGGTTCACTTTTGTGCTGATTATGGCCCCATGCTCTTTTTATTTTAACCAAATATTTTTCTTAATTCATGCATTTCTATTGTTGGGATTTTGTTTTGGATGCTTTTCAAAATTTCAGTCTGCTTTGGGATTTCAAAACCCTTGATTTTTTTTAATATTCAGGTAAATTTAGTCATTAAATAGTTTTTTGGATTTCTATATTTCTTTCCTTTTAAGTCTGAAAATTCTTGTGTCCATTAGGTTTACACCCCAAGATTTCTACGTAGCCATACAATGTTTCTTCTGAACAATAAGAATAGTGATAGAATAATTTAAGATTTTTTTGTATTTGTTTTTTACTACTAATTTTAAATGAAATGGAAAGTAATCTAACAATAATATGAATATTAATTCATTTTAAAATAAGTTAAAATATTATTATTTTTTCATTTTATCTCATTAAAAAATAAATAAAAATTTATTTAAGTTTTATTCAATGTAAAACTTTATTCATTTAAATAACTGTAAATATAATTTTTTATAACTTCAAACTGTTAATGTGAGTTATTAACTGTATATTAATTGTATGCAACTAATTGATGGAATAATCTTAAGTGTAGAGTTTTTTTTTTCCTAAAAGTAGATTCTTAGTTCCTGTATATATATTATATGTGCATTATCATTCATTGTAATTTAAGCAAATAATTTTATTTTATTATATTCAAGTTGATATTAGAGTAGGAAAGAAAAAAAAATGTTTTTTACCGGTCTCACAGTTCAATCCGTTCAACTTTCTAAGTTCGAGTAGTCAGCTGTAGCCACCGTCTTCAGCAACAGCGTAGTCAGTTCGAGCCACCGTCTTCAGCAACATCGTAGTCAGTTCGAGCCGTAGTCCAGTCTTCGCTTCGTCAGTCTCTAAGCAGCAGCGTCGTCCAGTCTTTGTGCAGCGCTGCCAGTCCTCCAGTCTTCACGCAGTGCCGTCAGCAGTAGCGTCGTTGTTAGTCTTTTTACACAGTGCCGTCAATCTCCTTGTGCTGTCCAGTCTGCGCCGTCGCTTGCGTCTGTTGTAGATCCGTCCGTCCAGTCCGCGTCGTGAGCAGGCCAGTCCGTGGCGTCCAGTGCCTCCTACACCAGTCGCCTGTCTAGTCGTCCGCACCAGCTCTGCTGTCGTCCACATTAGCTCCACTTGTCCGCTGTCCTGCACCTTCAGCTTCCTAGCAGTTGCTGTTGGCTGTGAGTAATATTTCCTACTCTGATTTCAGATTGAGTAATAATATATCAGATTCTTAGTATATCATATATCAGATTCTTCTTAAGCCCATTTCCTACGCTTCCTTTCTAATCCTAACCTACTCACTAATCAAACAAGTCATCAGCCTCCTTACCAATTTAAGTCCAATCAGTAGTCCAGTCAACAAATTTTAGTCCAATAAAAAAAAACTTTTTATTTCGCTACACAATATTATTATCTATTTCAATGGAAGATTCAAGACAACATTAGGTTTCTAAAACTAATAAAGTTCCAATATTTGAAGTCTCTGTTAAGAGTTCAAAAAGTGGTTCTTTCGAGGGTACTAAAATCAATGGTACCAATTTTCGAACATGGAAAAGAGTGATGTCTGTTTATCTTCGTGGGATGCACAAGATAGGACATGTAACTGGATCAATCAAGGCTCCTAGTCAAGATGATGTAGAAGCCTATATTAAGTGGGAAGATGATGATGTTTTTGTAATGTCAATTCTATTTAGAGCTATAACTGATGATGTATTACAGATGGTGGAGGAATGTGAAACCGTCGAGGCCATATGGAATACCTTAGGTGATTTTTATACAAATGAGTCTGACTTTATTCAAGTTCATGAACTGATGTACAAAGCTGTTGGTATGCAGCAGAATAGACAATCATTATCTATGTTTTTTACCAAACTGAAGAATGTATGGGTTGAAATTGATCAAAAACGTCCGTGCAAAATTAAAAATCAAGAAGACCTTCTATGTTACTAGAAAGAGAAGGAGCTTGAGTGAGTACATGCATTTTTGAGAGGACTTGATACAAAACATAATAGTGCTAAGGGCGAATTGCTTCAAATGTCAGACTCTCCGAGCTTGACTACAACCTTTACATACATCCGTAAAGACGAATCTCAGGAGGAAAGTCTTTATCAGGCACAAGTTGAGGTATCAAGCTTAGCCATTCAAACCAAATCAAAAGCACCTTTCCTCTAGCAGCAAAATTCAGTTCCATTTCATTAGCATAGACCTCCATCAGGCTTTACCAATCGCCCTCGTCCTCAATGCTCTTATTGCAATGAAAGGGAGCATCTTCGTGAGATTTGTTGGAAACTGAATCCATAACTGAACCTACACTTGAAATCAAAAAGACAAAATTATCGTCCTAGAGCAAAAGCAGTTGCAGTGTAAATTGTCCAAAAACTAGATTAGTATGGAGTAATTGGACAAGATCATCATATGGAATGTGGAGGTATCCCTACAGCTTCAATAGCTGGTCGTGGTAAGATTGGTATGACCTTAAACGTTTCTCACTATGTTGGGTCTAATACTTGAATTATTGATTCTAGTACATTTGATCATATGACTTATGATAAATCTTATTTTAATGAGTTATCTTTCCTACCAGTGTCTTATGTTACGACTAAGATTATTCCATCAATTAGTTGCATACAATTAATATACAGCTAATAACTCACATTAACACTCTCTCTCAAGTTGGCGCATAGATATCGATCATGCCTAACTTGCTTAGTGAGTCATATAATGCCTTCTTGGAAACTCTTTTGGTAAACATATCTACAATTTGCTCTTCAGTGGGAACAAAAGGAAAGCTAATAAGTTTGGTATCTAGCTTTTCTTTTATAAAGTGACGATCAATCTCTACATGCTTTGTGCGAACATGTTGTACTGGATTTTTTGATATATTGATGGCTGCTCGACTGTCGCAATACAACTGCATAGTATTTTTGAGTTCAAAACCCAAATCAAATAACAAAGTTCTTTTCCACAGCAATTCATAAACCCCATGAGCCATACCTCTATATTCAGCCTCAATATTAGATCGTGTCACCACTTTCTGCTTCTTACTTTTCCATATAACCAAATTACCTCCCACAAAGTTGAAATAACCCGATGTTGACTTTCTATCTATAATACTTCTTGCTCAATCTACATCTATGAAGCCACAAACTTCAAGAGGATTGTTGTGTTTAAAGAACATTACTCCTCTTCCTGGAGTCGACTTTAAATACCTTAAAATTCTCAAAACAACATTCATGTAGTTCTCACTCGGATTATGCATGAACTGATTCACCATACTTACTGCATATGCAACATCTGGTCTAGTATGAGCCAAGTAAATCAAATGCCCAACCAATCTCTGATAGCGAGCTTGATCAGTTGGTACTTGATCTGGATACTCTGCTAAACAATGGTTTTGCTCAATAGTAGTGTCAATAGGTTTGCAATCCAACATACATGTCTTTGTTAGCAAATCAAGAATGTACTTCCTCTGACACAAATATATTCCTTCTCTCACCCTGGCTATCTCAATTTCTAAGAAGTACTTTAGTTCACCTAAGTCCTTTATCTCGAATTCAGAGGCTAGTTGTCTTTGTAATTTATCCATCTCAACAGTATCATCGCCAGTGATTACTATATCATCAGCATAAATGATTAGGGCTGTTATCTTCTCTCGTTGATGTTTGAGAAATAGAGTGTGGTCTGAATTACTCTGTCTGTAACCAACCTTCTGCATGAACTGTGAAAACCTTCCAAATCAGGCTCGAGGGGATTGCTTGAGACCATACAAAATTACCAGGAGAATCAGCTACATACCCAGATGGAAAACTTATGTACACCTCCTCAGCTAATTCTCCATGAAGAAACGCATTCTTGACATCAAATTATCGAAGTGGTCAGTTTAAGTTAGCGGCAAGCGAGAGTAGAACCCAAATAGTATTCATTTTGGCAATAGGAGCAAAAGTCTCATCGTAGTCTACACCATACATCTGAGTGAACCCTTTTGCTACAAGACGGGCTTTATATCGATTTACAGATCCATCACTATTATATTTTACAGTAAACATCATCGACAACCAACTGTCTTTTTTCCTTGTGGTGGAGGCACAAGTTGCTAAGTATCGTTCTTCTGTAACGCCTCCATCTCTTCAGCCATTGCCTTTCTCCACATTGGATCTCCCAACGCATCCTGCACTTTGTTAGGTACTGATACAACAGATATTTGATTCACAAATTATTTATATGACTTAGATAATCTTTTAGTGGACATGTAGTTGGCTACTGGGTATTTTGATTTTGCATGAATATTTGGTTCATACCTTTTGGCTGGTTGACCCTGAGTAGACATATTTGATAACATATATTGTCCAACATTAGACTTAATACTCTTAGTATCAGTGGGTGTACATACCTCAGATGAGTGACCTTCAATATCAGGGAGTTATTGATCAGGGGTAGGAGTGATGCCTGAGGGAACAGTTGTGTCTTCATTTTCATTTGCTATGAGCGAATCTGGTGCTTGGATACTTGGAGCATTTGCTTCTTTGATGATTGGATTCAATGGATTAGGAATCTCAATTGGACCCATCGAAACATCAATTGGTGATTCTAATTCCTCCCCCTCACCATGATACAATTATTCAAAATATGTATTCTCCCCCTGACGAGCAGTATCAGGTGAGGAAAAATAACTCATGTCCTCAAAGAAGATAACATCCATAGTGACATAATACTTTCTGGTCGGTGGATGGAAGCACTTATACCCTTTCTGATAACCTCTATAACCAACAAACACACATTTAATTGCCCGGGTATCTAATTTAGACCTTTGATTTTTAAGAACATATACAAAAGCAACACAACCAAATACACGGGCAGGAAGATTATGGAAGGATGATAAGGAGACAAAGATGCGAGAATCTGAAATGGGATTTGTCCATTAAGGACACTAGATGGGAGACGATTGATGAGATGGGTGGAAGCTTGTACAACATCACTCCAAAGATATTTTGGCATATAGGCACTAAATAGGAGTGCACGAGCCATATCAAGTAAATGACGATTTTTTCTTTCAGACACCCCATTTTGTTCTGGTGTTTGTGGGCAAGTAGTTTGGTGAATAATCACATGTGTTTTGAAAAAGTCTTGAAAAACATGATTAACATATTCTCTCCCATTGTCAAAACGAAGGATCCGAATGATGCTATTGTATTGTGTTTGAACAAGGATATGAAAAGTTTGAAAAACTGAAAAAACTTCATCTTTTGTTCTAAGAAGAGCAATCCACGACAACCTTGTACAATCATCGATAAACGAAACAAAATATCTCATACCCGATATAGTGGGTTCTTTAGATGGTCCCTAAACATCAGAATAAATTAATTCAAAAAGAATAGTACTTTTATTAGAAATACTAAGAGAATAAGTAATACAATGGTTCTTGACCAAAACACATGTCTCACAATGTAAAACAGACTCACTAACACCAATAAATAAAGTGGGGCATGGATTTTTTCATAAGACTAAAAGACGGATGCCCTAAGCGGCGATGCCACAACCAAATTTCATTTAGCTTGTCAGAACTAGAAGTCAAT
This sequence comes from Hippophae gyantsensis, assembly GCA_030763125.1. NCBI lineage: Eukaryota > Viridiplantae > Streptophyta > Magnoliopsida > Rosales > Elaeagnaceae > Hippophae > Hippophae gyantsensis. The sequence continues at coordinate 17,299,297 of CM061029.1, read as the reverse complement.
GCAGTGCGTGCATGTGCTCTTGGTTTCTCCCCTGTGAAGTTCTAATCCAAACAGAACAATCTGCCCCTCAGATACCCTCGACCAATTACTTCTTTGGTAAGAAGATCCTGAAAAATCACAAGGTTACAGAATATTTAGACTCTATATTCAACTGTGTGACATATATTAAGTGATGAGATAAGTCAGGTATATATAAAACATTATGGAGCTATAAAGCTGGAGTGATATGAACTGACCTTTTTCCTAAGACAGGAAAGGCCTTACCGTTAGCATTCGTAACATAAGACACTGATGGGGAAGATAACTCATTAAAATAAGATTTATCATAAGTCATGTGATCAGATGTACTAGAATCAATAATCCAAGTATTAGACCCAATGGAGTGAGAAATGTTTAAGGTCATACCAATCTTACCACGACCAGCTATTGAAGCTGTAGGGATATCTCCACATTCCATATGATGATCCTGTCCAGTTACTTCATAGTAGTCTAGTTCTTGAACAATTTGCACTACAACTACTTTTGCCCTAGGACGATAATTTTGTCTTTTGATTTCAGTTGTGGATTCAGTTTCCAACAAGTCTCAACAAGATGCCCCCTTCATTGCAATAAGAGCATTGAGGACGAGGGCGATTGGCAAAGCCTGGTGGAGGTCCTTGCTGATGAAGTGGAATTGAATTTTGCTACTGGAGGAAAGGTGCTTTTGATTTGGCTTGAATGACTAGGCTTGATACCTTAACTTGTGCCTGATGAAGACTTTCCTACTGAGATTCGTCTTTACGGATGTATGTAAAGGTTGTAGTCAAGCTCGGAGGGTCTGACATTCGAAGCAATTCGCCCTTAGCACTATTATGTTTTGTATCAAGTCCTCTCAAAAATGCATGTACTCACTCAAGCTCCTTCTCTTTCTGGTACCATAGAAGGTCTTCTTGATTTTTAATTTTGCACAAACGTTTTTGATCAATTTCAGCCCATACATTCTTCAACTTGGTAAAAAACATAGATACTGATTGCCCATTTTGCTGCATACTAGCAGTTTTGCACATCAGTTCATGAACTTGAATAAAGTCAGACTCATTTGTATAAAAATCACCTAAGGTATTACGTATGGCCTCAGCGGTTTCACATTCCTCCATCATCTGTAATACATCATTAGTTATAGCTCTAAATAGAATTGACATTACAAAAACATCATCATCTTCCCACTTAGTATAGGCTTCTACATCATCTTGATTAGAAGCCTTGATTGATCCAGTTACATGTCCTATCTTGTGCATCCCACGAAGATAAACAGACATCACTTTTTTTCATGTTCAAAAATTGGTACCATTGAGTTTAGTACCCTCGAAAGAACCACTTTCTGAACTCTTAACAGAGGCTTCAAATTTTGGAACTTCATTAGTTTTAGAAACCTAATGTTGTCTTGAATCTTCCATTGAAATAGATAATAATATTGTGCAGCAGAATAAAAGGTTTTTTTTTATTGGACTAAAATTGGTAAGTGGATTGATGACTTGTCTAATTAGTGAGTGGGTTAGGGTTGGAAAGGAAGCTTAGGAAATGGGCTTAGGAAGAATGTTAGATGGGCTAAGGAAGAATGTTAGATGGGCTAGGGTTTGTGTGATATATGATATACTAAGAATTAGATATATTATTACTCAATCTGAATAGGAAATATTACTCACAGTCAACAGTTCTTATTAGGAAGGTGCAGTGCAGTGGACAGGTGGAGCTAGTGTGGACCACGGTAGAACTGGTATGGATGGCTAGTGCGGGAGGCACTGGACGGTGCGGACTGGACTGCGGGCAAAGAGCAATTGGACGGACGGATCTGCAACGGACGTAGGCGGCAACGCGGACTGGACAACGCGAGGAGATTGATGGCGCTGCGTGAAGACTGGAGGACTAGCGGCATTGCTACTCGGAGACTGACGAAGTGAAGACTGGATTGCGGCTCGGACTAATTGTGCTGTTACTGAAGACGGTGGTTACAGCTAACTGCTCGGACTTTAGAAAGGTGAACGGACTGAGACGGGTAAAATATTATTATTATTTTTTTTCTGCTCTAATACCAACTTGAATATAATGAAATAGAATTATTTGTTTAAATTACAATAAATGATAACGCACATATATATAGAGGAGGAGTTAGGAATCTACTTTTAGGAAAAGAAAAACTCTACACCTAAGGTTATTCTATACACCTAATATTATTCCATCAATTAGTTGCATACAACTAATAACTAACATTAATAGGGTGGGTCAGCAATATATGAGTAATATATGAGTAGATAATTTGTTTTTGGTTTACTTTTGTGCTGATTATGGCCCATGCTCTTTTTATTTTAACCAAATATTTTTCTTAATTCATGCATTTCTATTGTTCGGATTTTGTTTTGGATGCTTTTCAAAATTTCAGTCTGCTTTGGGATTTTAAAACCCTTGATTTTTTTAATATGCAGGTAAATTTAGTCATTAAATAGTTTTTTGGATTTCTATATTTCTTTCGTTTTAAGTCTGAAAATTCTTGTGTCCATTAGGTTTACACCCCAAGATTTCTACGTAGCCATACAATGTTTCTTCTGAACAATATAATCTAAATTAAGAACCAAACGCAAGATTGTATAAAAATTATTACTATGTAACAAACATGCAGTTAGTGAATGTTTCTGGTTAATTTTGTGGAGTAGCTTTGCGTGCTGTCATTTTTACATATTTGTTTTTTTTTTAAATTGTGTTAGACCTTGAGTAGAATTTTTAGTTATAAAGCTTTAGTTGTAGTGTAGACATTTTGGATAAACACGTTTAGAATTTCAATTATTCTTTTATTTGTGGTGTTTATTTTGGGTTGTACAATATGTTCAAAGGTTTATGAAGTACATTTAAAAGGTGCAATTTACAACATCTTTACTGGTGCTTATGGTTTTGATATTGGGTGGATTGTGGATGCTTCTTGGTCTATAAAGCTGTATAGGTTTACAGCTTCTTTACTTTTTTTTTTGTATCTTTTTTGATTCTATAGAATATTACTTTTTTGTTGGTGTTTTTTTTTGGTGGTGGCTTGTTACTTTCTTGAAGGTAGTTGTTGGATGCCACCTTGGTTTTAGGACAATGATACAACCTGTAGGGACTGTGTACGAGTGTGGGGTAAACTGGGTTAGATTACTAGATTTTCCATTTTTATGGAATATATATGCCTCCAACACATAGGGTTAGTGATACTTTGGGCATTAAGTGTTTGTAACTAACTGTCGGAGTATGCGAAGAATTCAAAATTGTTGTATGGAGTGGAACCTTGATAAGCGATGCTATTACAACTTGTCCTATGGTTTTTTCTGGTTTTCACCATGATCATCTGATTTGACTTTCTTTTTCCATTTTTATTTTATTTTTCGGACGAGTAATTTAATTGAAAAGCTCTCCAGTTTTGCAGTGGTCCTGTTTATTAGCATTAATTATTGCATAGAGAAACATTTCGAAGAATTATGATTTTTGGCAATTTGATTGCTATAGGATTTGAAGTGTGTTAATGAACTAGCATTTGCTGCCTGGTTATCTGGGCAATTGATGCTTTCCTGATAAATTTTTTGCAATGCAAACAATCATGGTGTTACTTTGATCTCTTGTATGCCATACATCTGACTAAAGATATTTTCTTTTATAATTGCCCCCCGTCTCACTTAATACTTCTAATGGGTTCATCTTACGTCTCATTTAATACCCCTAATGGATTCATGGGTTAAAGTTGTCTCATTCCATCCCATCTTATTTTATAATTGTCCGTAATACACTTATAGTTATTATAGATAATTATTGTTATTATAGATAATCATGTTTTTTTTTGTCCTATTATTTTCGTAATTTTACTTATCTCATTTAGATTTATTTGGGACTAATGGGATATCACATTATGTGCCCTTTCATTACCATCTTAGCTCACAAAAAAAAAAAAAAGACAAGATGAAATGAGTTCATAAAATTTATGAATTATATGATGGGCTAGTAGGATATCATATCCCAATTTACACGTCAGAATGGATATTGAGTGAAATTATTTATCTCTTACATTATCTAAAAACTTTTATGTGTAATAGATATGTAAAGAAAGGGTGACTTTGACCTTGATACTTTGGATTTATATATATATATTGGGTTATGTTAGACTTATAGAAATGCTTTAACTAGTATGTTGTGTTAGGATTGACTCGTGTATGTGTATTCTGCTTCGGTAACTCTATCAGACATTTTTCGTATTTTCACGTTAATTTATTTTTGATTATTTGCTTCTATAAGATGTAACATTGTAATGCATTTTGCAATACAAACTCATATTGTGGTAATGCAGATTTACTCGTATTTAATTTTATGTTCAAAGCTTGAGTTTTTATCAAATATAGCTCCTTCAAATGGAGCAGCTTAGATTAACTTGTAAACAATTGTATGAACTGTATCTCTCTATTGATTAATCTTCTTTTGGTTATTCTGTTGGCTCGTGTATATGTTTTGATTTGTATCATTACAAGTTGTTTGTCCAATGACACATCTATGCCCTCTAATCTGTTTTTCTTTTCCTTCTAAAGAGCCAGCTGCAAAATCAAGGCCGAATTGAGCTTTTTACAGTCATAGGAAGGTGAGGAGAAAGGACCATTATGGTCAAGAAAATATTGATGTCAATCAATCAAGTTTTAGCGGTGAAGCACGGACTATTTCACTATTTCACTATTTCACTATTTCACTATTTCACTAATGTGAACTTGATCCATGGACTGCATGGGCATATGAAGCACGGACTATTTCACTATTTCACTGTTATTGACATTTCACTAGTTATTACAAGATGCTTTGTGACTTATCGTGCTGCTCTTTGGCTATTGATCAGTTGTTAATCCATATATGTTGTATTTACATGTACTATATCATTTTCGCTATTGATAAATTATGCTATCAATTTGATTTAATTTATGAGTGAAGGGAACTTGTAGTCCATTTACTTTGGACAAAGTATTAATTTAATCTCTTAACTTTCAACTAAAGCGAGTAATTGGACCAAAATATGTAATGTGTCTTTCACGTAACATATTTTGTAAGGGAATTTTTGGAATTTCAAAAACTGACATTAAACGCAGTTAACTTGGGGAAAAAAAATAATAAAGTAAAAATAAACATACAAAATACCTGAGGGTTGGGCATGTTGCATAACCTACTTACCCCCAAAAAAAAAAAAAAGAATAAATTAAAGCAAGTGTGATCTCAATTTTATTTTTTAATGGGCTATGTCATATACTCAACTCCCAGATATCTTTTTGCAAAAAAAAAAAAAAAAAAAAAAAAAATTTAAAGCAAGTCTGATCTCAGTTTTTTTTAATGGGCTATGCCACATATCCAACTCTTAGATATTTTTTGCGTTCAATTTCCTTTTTTTTTTCTTAAATTAGCTGCGTTCAATCTTAGCTTTTTTAATTCCAAAAATGCCTTTGTAAAATATGCTACGTGAGTGTCGCATGACATATTTTGGTCCAACACCTTGGTCAATGGTCAAACTTAAATAAAAGTAATATTTAAGTTAAAGCGACATGATTAAAATGTTTATTTAAAAATTAAGGGATGTTAACGGTTCTTTAACAAAAGTAAAGGACTGATAGTGTCTTTCATCCTTAATTTGTCGAACCAACGGAATTCATAATTTGATGTTATCTTTGCTTAAGATCAACAACCAGTTTGAATTTTCTTTATAGTTTATTAGTATAAATTTTGTAGTGTAAGTAACATGAGTCATTCTAAGAGTTTAAATTTTAAAAGAAAGTAAGTTTATGTTATTAATAAATATTAAATTAATATCTTTCTTAATTTACGTGTGACATTATTTTTATAGACTAACAATCTCTCGAAGTATTTGTTGATTTAATAATTTGTATTTTTAACATATTTTAATTTTATTTGAGTTACTTGTTTTTTGTTATTTTTGTAAAGCCTATGTATTTTATTTTTTTGTGTGCGGTCCATTATTTTATTTTTTCTTGACCTGACTCGTTAATTAACAGAAGTTGTAATATGATGTAAATTTTGTATAGTGTATAAATAATACGAGATATCAAATATTAAAAGGTTAAATATTACATTTGTATATTTTTTAATCAATATAAAACATTTTTTTTATATATTAACATTTAACATTCCTAGGCATTTATTTGACCTTTCATCCTTAGCATTAAGTGTATCTTTGTTGTCCATTTTTTCTTGTCTTTGCTTCTATGATTATGATAATTGTTTTTATTTTTTGCTGGAATAAATGGTAAGAATTTTCATTCAACTTTGTATGAGGAAAAATAGTGCATGAAAGAGTTCCAGTTTTTTTTTTAATTAATTTATATACGTGGCTGATCAAATACTGTGTTTTGTAGCCATTTTTATCTATTTTTTGTAATGATAAGAATTTAAATTTTTAAGTCCCTTCTGCAGTAGATGTTTGTGTAATGATGAGAAGAAATCAACATGCACCACTTTTGTTTCTGCTATGATGCTTCTGTATTGACTAAATACTGATTTGTTTTTGGTTTAAAACATTTTAATGGGTCTTATTTAGTTATTTATTCCATTGGTTTATCTTTCAGTTGGGCAAGTGGAGCACTTGATCCGGAAAGCACTGTATCCCGAGATGCTGTCACATTAGTTAAAAGGTGTTCTTTTCTCCCTCATTCCTTCCTGTGATTGTGATGTCCATGTGGCAATATTATCAGTTTTCTGTGTAAAATTTGTCTAATAACTTCTCTCTGTTTTCTCCAGGGGTGTATGGGCTATGATTGTATTGTTTCTAGCTTACTGCTTACTGCTTACTGCTTGCTGCTTGCTGCAAGCATCCTCTACGTAAGTTCTTGGTTAAATTATGCTTTGTACAATTCGTGTATACTTAGAATCTAGTTTTTATTTATGGGGATCTCTTAGTCCCTATTTATGTGCTTGGACTAGTAGGAAAATAGTGATTCTTATATAGAAGACCCATATTTATCCATTCTGGTACATTTTCTGCCTCTTACATCAAATATTGTTATTAGTATTAAGATAGGCTATAAATATTAGGATTTGTTTGTTCTTGATGTTACTTTTACATAATTTATGCCAAAATATTCTGAATGTATGCCGAGCTGGTGAGGAAAAATGTTTTTAATAGACATTAAGTTTCCAGCTCCATTTGTTGGAGTTTTGGTGGTGTATATTGTCTCTCATTCAGGAAAAGTTCTGTTGAGTTCAATTAGAATTTACTATTGTATTCTTGTGAGAGTGTTTGGACATGTGGATCGATCCGGAGCTCTATCCATTTACTAGTCTGATCCAACTAGCAACTCGAGTCGTTAGGCGAGGTCATCTCAAGAGAACGTATGTGTGCCCACGCCACAACGACACTGATAGCATGGACCTGCTAACGCATGGGAGCCTTGGTGTTGGAAGACCGATTGAGCTATGGTGTGGTCCATCTCAAGCTTTAGCTGTAATTTGTTTTGCTTTTATACTCCTTTGACACGTTGTGACGTATATGTTCTATGTAATCGATATGTGTACATGCAATGCTCTATGTATACATGAACTTCCTAAGGGATTTACATATTCCACAAAAAGCTTTTTGAATTCTCTTTTGTTTTTTCTCTACAAATCGGACCAATTTCAACATTTTGGTGCTCACCGTGAGACTCAGATTCGAAGATCGAGCTTTGATTTTTGACCCTGTATCTTCAATGATTCACCTTGAGTTTGGAGAGAAAAGATTTAGTGGGCAAGTGTAGTTTTCCAGAATCATAAATCCCCATGGTAGGAACACTAGCTGAAGAGCGATTGAGAATAGAAAAAGAGGAGGTAGTATCGACTTAAGATCACAACTTGCCAGCATGTAATAAGCCTAGAGGGGAGGCCAATCCCCAACAAGAGCTGGTGTGCCAACTTCTTGAGCTAAGAAAAGAGCTCGAGGGAACCAGGCGAGAGAACAGAGCACTTCGATCATAGTTAGGCTTGGTCGCCCCTGAAGGTCGAGTCGCTAACTTGGTTGGAAGAATTGGGTCAAATCATGTTGTGCCTGAGCCTTCCCAAGGTGAGAATGTAACTGAGGTTAACCCTTCTCCTAGCTCGATGGAGTCCAGTAACAAGCAGTTACTGCAAGAGTGTGAAAGTTGGGAGGCACGACTCTGGGCACTGGAGAAAGCTAATACAAAGCAGGATCAAACCCTGAGATGGGCCAATGAAGGGCAAGACAAGGGTAAGGCATCGTACGATATGGATAGGGATTGTGAGCAACTACGTGTCCCCCTTCTTCAATGAAATAGAGCACGACGAGCCTCCAACTCTATTACGATAGGGGCATCTAGCCGAGGATTGCTAACAAAATTTGATATTTGTAGAACTGATCAAGACGGTTCCCCAAACTTTAGAGAACTTATGGAGAGGCGAGAGAATTCATCAATCTAGAGAGAGCTATGACTAGATAAGAACAGCAAGGCAACTATGGAAGCTCTACCCGAAAGAGGGAAGAGAAGAATAAGCCCGGACAAGGCTAGCCAAGACAAAAGAATTAACAGAAACAAGCGCTTCACGTCTAATCATAGGGCAAGTAACCAATGGGTCAAGAATGTGGGATTTTGGGGGAGGTTATTATCTATATTCAAGGGTTATCCATTGAGGATATGCTTGGCCCAAGCAGTATCCATAATGGAGGAAGAGCAGAATGTAGATGGTCTAAAAAAATGAGGGCTTCCCCTAGGGACACATCTAAATGATGTGCTTTCCACAAGGATGTGGGCCACGAAAGGAGAGACCTAAGGCAAATAGAGGATCTGCTAGCAAGAGGGTACTTAAAAGACCTTGTGGGAATCAACAGTAGAAGGGTATGGGTTAGTTTGAGTGTGAAACATTGAGGCTACCTGCTCTTTCCGGTAGCGAGATGGACCCTCATAATGGGTCAAATGTAAGGATTATTCACACTATACATGGAGGCCCCAGGCCAACGGGGTCTCCAACAACTCGCGTATATGGTATGCCAGATACTTGCGTGACTCTGTGCATGTCTACAATCTAGAAAAAGGCCAAGTCTTCCACAAAAATCACCTTCATCGAGAAAGATGAGACCTCATCTCCCCACGAATACCCCTTTGTAATTACAGTGAGGATTGGATCCTATAATGTTTGTCGGATCATGATCGACATTGTGAGTTTTGTTGACCTTTTTTTCTATCAATAATAAGGGCTCTTGGCATAAAAGAAAACGATATAACAAGGAGAGAGTTGCCTTTGGTGGGATTTAATAGTAGCACCACCTGAAGGAGAGATCTATGGCCAATTGAAAGATCTATGATGAAGAAAGTTACTGGGATTCATGAATTGGAGCCGTTTGTTGCTCTTTCAACTCAAGTAGTTTCTTTATCTCATTAGATTTCAGCTTTAACAACTCAAAGAATACCACATAGTGCATAATATGTTGCAATTTCTAGTATGATAGTTCTGATGAATGAATCAAGTCAAGAGCATGTTCAATACATCAACAATCAAAACTACAATTATCGTGTTGATCCTACGCCAAATTACTACCATCTAGGGCTTCGAAATCATGAGAATTTTTCTTATGGAAACATAAAGAATGTGTTGCAACCTCCTCCAAGGTTCAATAGTCAACCAAGCAAGAAGAAAATGTCACTTGAGGATGCCATAGTTTCTTTTGTTGAGGAGATCAAAGCAAGGTTTAAAAAGAGTGATTCATAGATGGATAACATTGAGAAGACTCATTTTAACAAACATGGGAGCTATTATGAAAAATCTTGAAATGAAAATTGGGCAACTAGTTGATTGCCACACAAATTGTGTGTGCAATGAATACGCAAGTATACGTATCGTAACAAATAATATAATGATAAGTAAAGATCGTTCTCACATAGATTATTTTATTAGAAACTAATTTTTAAAACTAAAAATAATAAAAATCAATTTTTTTTGGTGTTTTTATATTTTAAGGAAGCAAAATTGAAATAACTAAAAGTAAATAGCAATAATTAATTAAATTAGATTTTGTGACTAAAAAGATATACGAGAAAATATCTAAGAATACTTAATCTTCCAATTTTCTAAACATGCGAATCATTAAAATCCCCCTAATATAATTATCAATTAATTACATAATTAATTGAATCTAACCTAGCATGTATTTCTCTCTCAAGTAAACTACATACTATATAATAATTAATTTAATCACTCTCATGCCAATTAAATTGCATACTATTTATTAAGTTCATCAATTATGCATCATGTACATAAGAATCATATATCTTTGCTTAGAAATTATGCATGTTATTTAATCAAGACAAATAATTAAATAATTCTTCTAAATCTATTTAATTGTCTCTATAGATAAATTGTTGACCAAACAATTAATAACATACAAATTAGATTAAATAATATAATTAAATTAAAATTATAATTGGAGTAAAATTTAAGATCGTCACATGGTGAAAATTGGGTTCATAAGATCCCTTCATTAATAAATTAATTACATATAATTGTGTTCATAAAACTCATATTTTTCATAAAGAAAGATATAAAATTGATAAAGAAAAAGAGTAGAAAAAGAAATATAATCAATCTCTTGAATTATAGTATTAATCTCCTCTTGAATCTCCACTAAAATTGTGTCGTCTCTTGAATTTTTCTGTATTTTTTGCTCCAAAAAATGACAAAAATTATGCTAATGGAGGTAAATTAGGTTTATGGAGTGATTAGAAGCTTAAATAATGCTCAGGTGTGATCTGGAACATCTGATCAGCTTCAGATCAAGGGCTACGATCAAAACAAGCAAAATTGACAATTTCAGCCAATCACAGCGAGTCAACGCATGGCAGAGGAGATCGGTCAGAGTCAATGCACGCTGAGTCAGCAACACGTGGCGCGATGTGATTCGTGGAAATAGATGGCATGTCACACGGGTGGAATGCGCGGAGCAATGGCATAGCGACACATGACATGACGCGTTGACCGATTTCTGAACTCGTATTGAACGTCGTGCTAACACGTGAGTCTCCTATTAGAAAAATAGAATTAAATGAGTATTTCGAAAAGAAAGAGAATTTACCCAATAAAAGTAGATTATAATAAATTATGTGAAAAACATACAGATATGAGCAAGGATGAAAATATCAACGAGTTCGTCATGATAATGTCTCTTTTTTACACATATCAACATTGAAACGTGATATCCATATTTTTTAGTCAAATTGTTGAGAAAATGTTGATAATGTCGCTAAAATGTCATTGTCGCTTAATTTTTTTTACTATCAAGATTTATCTATTTATAATAATTAATATAATTAGATAATATATTTAATTATTTCAAACTTTTTAACTACTTATTCTATAATATTTAGTATAAAAGAACATATATTTTATTATACAATATTTTAATTAATTGTTCAATTTATTAATTAATATAAATATTTAAGTATTTAAAAATGAATTTATTAAATAAAAAATTAGTTTAAAATATAAGTTGTTTGGTATTAAATATGCAACGGACGTACGACCTAATAAGTGTAGGTTTCTGTTAGGGTAAAGCGAGGACGTAAGACTGGCACAACAAAAGGTTTATGACCAGTGAACTTGGAAAAGCATACGAATCCAGTCGATAAACTCACCTTGTCATCAAACAACGAGATTTCGGATGTCAAGACTACTCAAGTTATATCCCGATGATCAAGGTCGTCTTCTATGAACGACCTACATATGAATATCCTCCCTTTTGTTTGTAAATACTTGTAACGATTTAATTTCTGTAAACTAGTTTGTATTATTTAGGTCACTTAATACGTACCCTGCTATGTACATAAAGATATAAACTAGTTTAAAATATCTTTTGTGACAAAAAGGCATCAAATTATCTCATTCCACCCCTTACCTCCCACAAGCAAATGGTCAAGCAGAATCATCTAATAAAACTCTCATTAATATATTACGGAAACGTTTGGAGGGAGCTAAAGGAAAATGGGTGGATGTGTTGCCTGGTACCCTTTGGGCAATATAAACTACTCCTAAAACTATAACAGGAGAAACTCCTTTTTTTCTTGTTTATGGTACCGAAGCGATCATACCCTTAGATATATTAGAACCTACCCTTTGATCTAATATTGATCATGAAGAAAATGATTGTTTACGACGCGAAGACTTGTTGTTATCTGAAGAAAAACGAGAAGCTCTGATAAGACTTGAATTGTAGAAAAGAACACTCCAAAAGACATATAACAAATTTGTCAGACATAAGAGCTTTGTTATCGGAGAATGGGTCTTGCAAAGAGCGTTGGGCAACAAAGTCGAAACCAACGCGGGTAAATTTGCCACCATATGGGAAGGCCCGTATCAAATATATTATATCACACCAGCAGGTTCTTACTTAATAGAATGTGATGGTATAAAGGAGGGTTTGAGTTGGAACAGAGAACTTCTTAAGAAATATCACATGTAAATATTTCATACGAAATAAATATTTATATATGAGATGAATTTCTAATCAGTAAATTCAACACGGATAAATCGTGATTGGAGGAGGAGTCCTTTGACCTCCCTACTCGGGATGCGGGATATATCCTATGCCTCATGATTGGAGGAAGAGTCCCCTGACCCCCCACTCGAGATGCGGGATATATCCTATGCCTCGTGATTGGAGGAGGAGTCCCCTGACCCTGCCACTCGAGATGCGAAATATGGTCGCAAGTGTTCTGGGCATCTTATTTCGTGACCCAAGTGGGGATAAGTCTTTTGACCTCTTCACTTGAGATGCAAGACATTCCCCATTGCTTCATGATTGGAGGAGTCCTCTGACCCCCCAATCAACCTACGGCCTGTCTTGTGTCTCGTGATTGGAAGAGGAGTCTCCTGACCCCTCACTCGGGATGCGAGATATATCATATGCCTCATGATTGGAAGAGTCCCCTGACCCCCCCACTCGAGATGCGAAATATGCTCGCAAGTGTTATAGGCATCTTATTTTGTGCCCCAAGTGGGGATAAGTCTTTTGACCTCCTCACTTGAGATGCAAGACATTCCCCATTGCTTCATGATTGGAGGAGTAGTCCCCTAACCCCCCAATCAACCAACGTCTTGTCTTATGCCCCGTGATTGGAGGAGTAGTCCCCTGACCCCTTTACTCGGGATGCGGGATATATCCTATGCCTCGTGATTGGAGGAGGAGTCCACGGACCCCCCACTCGAGATGCGAAATACGCTCACGCGAACATCATAATACTTGTGAATAACGTTTACCAAATCAAATCCATATGATATCACAAAGTTAAATCATTATTACAAACATATTATTACTACAAACAACTTATTAATAACACGCTTATGAAGAAATCTTATGTCTGTTCCTTCTCAAGTGCCATATTTTTCCAATATTCCACTAATTTGCGCAATCCATCCCCCTCATTTTTATATCTCTTGTTTAAGAAGCGCTAACTTCAAATCTTCTCGTGAATCTGCTAAATTTTTCTTCAAAACTTTACATCGTGCTTTCCACATACGCAACTTTTACTTTGTATATTCATTCGTTTCTTGACATATTTTGCCTCTTTCTTTGCATCTTTCGCCATAACAATAGCCTAATTTTTTTTAATAAATACGTACCAATTCACTTTGTTATGAATTTATTTCGATCACTTACATCAAACATACATCTCGCTATCATATGCCACATCGACCCTCCCTCTCTCTTGTGGGCTGTGTAAATGGAAGGACGATCTTCGGGAACTCCAAAATGATGATATAATTCTTCTTGCGCACGAGGAGCGTTAAACATACCATCTTTGAAAAGATTCTTCACCCCACTTGTCTCACCTTTTTCTTTCAGGGGAGGATATATACTCTATAGAGGCTTAATATCTTTTAAAATGGACACCTCATCTAGTGGTGATTTTCCAATACATGCCTCGTTCATAAAAAGAGTAGACGACCTAGCAATTATAGTACGTTTTTCCTTCATTTTTTCCTTCGAGACCTTCCGAGGAGTTTGGTTAACGTCCTCACTATAGGTAGGGAAAATAGCTCGTTTTTTCATATTAGACAAAGTTGGCGTCTCAGCTAAGGTTGGATTTATTTCCTCACCTTGAGTGGAAATACCTCGCTCTCCTATCAAGGGAAGTATCTTATCAGATGGTAATAACCCCGATGTTTCAAACAAATCGTCCAAATTTATTATACTATAATCCATCACGTTAAAACGGATTGCGAATAAATTTCAGATCAATACGGCCTCAAATTCTCTAAATTATGTATACCACGTTAACGCAACTTCATAAATATATAGATTTCAAAAAGAACAAATATATATATATATATATATATATAAATAAATACAATCATTTAAAATATTTTAGAATTAAATGATTCCAAGTTCCAAAAATTTATTTACATTAAACTTCCAAAAAATATATATAAAATTTTATCACGGAGTAGCATTTTCCACTACTGCCCCATCACGTGGATGACTTAAGGTGGTTGCAGTATTACGAGGAGAGCCTTGCGGTGTAGCAGCCCCAAATGTCTTGGGCCTATTGCTCTGAAAAGCTGGCATCAATGACAAGTACGACGTAGTCAAACCTAGCTTTTCAGCATGCAATTTGAGATTAATTATTACAAAGCTCGCACCATTCCAGCAGGCCTTCGTACATTTTGCTCTTAGTGTATCTACCAATGCAGATAGCGAACTAACTTGAGTCGATGGAGTAGAAATTTGCTGTTGCAGCACGAGGATCTTTTCATCAGCCTTTTTTGATAGATTTTCAAAGTGTTTAGCGGCTTCACCCTTTTCAAAACAATAGGTGTCCACCTTTCTTAATTTTTCCACCTTATCGATTACCTCGTTCTCTAAATTCAATTTTTTTGTATCTTTATCAGAAATCAAGATATCCTTGTCTTTTACCACTCTCACATATTTGGTTATTTGTAATCGGCTAGCCTATACCTCGCGCTTATAACCCCGTAATGATAGCTTGGCTTCTCTTGCCAAACACACCGCCTATAAACAACAAAAGTTAAAACAAAAGAGTATTTATTTCACAGATGTAGAATGAAATTTATTTTTTTTACCTCCAAAAGATGATCTGCAATTAGTTCCCCGTGTGTTCCCCCTTCATTCTTACGAGCTGTTCTCACCTGTGCCCTCTCAATTTCTGTTCCAAAATGATGATACAGGTCTCTTTTGAGATCCGTCCATTCGTTAAAAAATCCCTCCACTAAAATAAGTAACAGGGGTCTCCAAAACAACGACATTCTTTAAAACAACCTCATCAAATTCAAAATCATCCATATCCATAGCTTTCATTCCAGGAGTATAATCACTAACTTTCCTTTTTTTTTTGACGTTTCTGGTTCACGAGGTGATACTAGGCTCGGTTCACCCAAGTTAGTGGAAGGAATTAGTTTCTGGGTCAATTTTGACCTCTAAATTAGCGACCAAATCTTCTTGAGTAGGTGATGGGGTCATACGCTCCAGACAAGCATAGGTAAGTGCTAGCTCTTGTACACCTGATGTATCAATAAGATCTCCTAAATCAACATGTGAATAATCCATTCTTGCAATATATATATATATACACATTAATAAAATTCACCAATGATGTGTAAATATACATAAGCAAACAAAATATATATATATAATAAAATAATGACCTTGATATTCGTTTATATAACTCCGACATACCCCAGACTTCTTTAAGCGAGATATAGTCAGAATATCGTGGTAACCTTCATTCGAGGTATTTTGTAGCTCAATCCGTCTCATTTTTTCCTTACCACTAATATCCACTTTACTCATGAGCTCGCTAGCTCGAGGTTGTGAAATGTTAAAATTAGGGTTCTAGGTATGTCGAATTGGAAAATCTACCCCGTCACCCCAAATATCCCCAGTAATATAAAAGTATTTGTCTTTCCAGCCCGTGGTGCTATCAGGTAGTCTGAGATGCAACCTGTGTCCTATAACGCAAGATAAGTATGCCCTCCCTTTATCTAACCCATTCCTTTTTAAACAATATAAACATCTTAATTCATCATTTTCTAGATCTATTCCATGCTCTCCAACTACTACAGAAAGTCATAAAAGAGTTCGCCACCCATTTGGATTTATTTGTGCAAAATTAATATCAAAAGTACTTAAAAGCACGGGCCACCAATTTGGGGAAGGGGTAACGTAAACCTATCTTAAAGGCCGCTAAATGTATCACCCACCATCCCAGTGGTGGATCATCAGCATCACAAAAATGAGGAGGTACTGGCATTAACCCTACACGGGCTAGAATGTCGTATGTTTGTCTAATCTCCTCCAAATCCTTAACTGTTAAAACACTCGGCATTTTTTTCAATTTGATGTTTATCTTTGGTTTTGTGTGTAGGCTCATCCTTGTTTTCCCTTTTCTTTTTTGGGCGAGATATCCTGGTAGATGTGGACACGAGAATCTTGATAACATGAATTGAACCCCGTGAGGATGAGATAGATACCACTTTTGACCCTGAGGAAGCAAGAAGAGCAAGAATCCCTTTCTTAACAATCCTTGGGGGAAGATTATTGTCACTACTCCTCGATATTTCAGGTCGTTTGGTTGTTAACGACCTTGAGGAAATACGACGAGGAGAAACATTTTTGGAAAGATCTCCCTTTGAAGATTTCACTTCTTTTCCTTTATACGACATTAAGAAATAGGATGAATAATTACCTAAAATAAGAAGTTCGTATCTGTTGAGATAAATAATTTTTTGAGCGACCTTATGGAAGAATAAAGTGACCTTTTAACGGGCTAAAATCCTCTGAATGTAATAACTTAGATAAAAGGTAAGGTAAATTCTCCTAAAACTATTTATACAGGAAAAACGAGAAGTTGAAAAGTCTTAAAAATAAAAATAATAATAAATATTGTAAAACAGTAAATTTGTATTATTTAAGTGGTCATTATTTATGAGGAATATATGACCTAGAATATTTTCTTGATTTCTCAAAATCAAAGAGAATGGGAGAATTAATGTTTGGTATTAAATATGTAACAGACGTACGACCTAATAAGTGTAGGTATCCTGCTAGGGTAAAGCAAGGACGTAAGACTGGCTCAACAAAAGGTTTATGACCAGTGAACTTGGAAAAGCATACGAACTCAGTCGATAAACTCACCTCGTCATCAAACAACGAGGTTTCGGATGTCAAGACTACTCAAGTTATATCCCGATGATCAAGGTCATCTTCTATGAACGACCTACATATGAATATCCTCCCCTTTGTTTGTAAATACTTGTAACGATCTAATTTCTGTAAACTAGTTTGTATTATTCAGGTTGCTTAATACACACCCCGCTATGTACATAAATATATATATATACCTCTTAAATGAGGAGAAGACAAGACTATTTAGTGAATACCATTTCTTACTTCTTACTAGAAATCATTAAAATTAGATACCTAAATTCTCTCCAAACATAAGTGATTGATTGTTTTGATGTTTAGTATAGTTTTATAAAAGATTTCTTATTTTTGATAGAGTTTTCATAATTTTCATGATTTGTTTTCCAAAGTTTCCGTTGACAACGACAATATCTTTGGCATTTTCATAAAAATTATATCTCATCTTCACGGACATCAATATTTCAAACCTTGGTTATGAGGATGAGCATATTAACCTTTTGGGATGGAGCAACCCATGGCAAAGAATGATGTAGTGAAAACTGTAACAGTCTCTTTAAGTGATGACACTCTTTATCATAATTTGGTAGTGTCTAATGTAACACAATAATGTTTTGCACGCCCTATTTGAATTTTTTTCCTTCTCTCCCTTTCCCGTAGTGATGCATAATGTCATGAGATTGTTTGTTGTGTTTTAACTTTTAAGATTCACTTTTCACTGGTTCATTTAAAAACGAACATTGGTGCAATTTATGCCGGCGCGTGGGACAAAGAAGAATGGCATCCTCTTCTTGGCCCATGGTGCCCCATTCAAGTTCTTAGTCTTTGCATTGTGTTTCTAGCAGTAGAGCTTAATACATTCTTTCTGAAGTTCTGTCTGTGGGTTCCTCCTAAAAATCCAGTCATCATATACAGGTTGATACTCTATGGATAGTGTACCTATTTTGGAGGTACATATTGTACTCGCGAATTGTTGGAATTGCAATTAGCCATACAGGTTGATACTCTAGTGGCTAATTGCAATTCCAACAATTCGCGAGTACAATATGTACCTCCAAAACAGGTACACTATCCATAGGATCGTAGAAATCATAATATATGCACCTGTCTTTTTACAAATTTTTATGGTTTAATTGTCTTGTCAATTCTGCAGAAAACGAGTCAAGAAAGTTGTCGCTTTTTTCTGGCTCTCCCTTGCTATTTGCATCGTTGAACTTCTCATTTGCATCAAGTTTGGACATGGTACATTCTTTTTCTTATACTTTCTTTTCCCTCTAGGCTTTTCTAGAGTTGCTAGGCTAATTCATATCAATGATAAACCATCCAAGTTGATTCCTGATGCAATGATATTTATTTTATGTTTATCTATATAGGATTGTACCCTAAGTCTATGCTATTATGGTTGGTGGCCTTTTGGTCATCTGTTGGGGTGGGAATTATATTATTCCTCATTGTTTGGTCATGGCAATTACATCGAAGCTTAGGGACAAAAAGACAATGATTTTGCATCGTGGTATATTATTTTTTGGCTCCTTATTTTTTAGATTAACTATCCATGTTGTAGATAGTATTGAAGCCTTGTAATAGTATGTATAAGTTGTACATGATTGAATTGGCCTTAAAATAATATATTAGTTGTATATAAGTATGTATTTAGTTTATGTATAGTATGCACATATAATATATGTACACACTTTTTACCGTAAACATGCTATTTTAGTGTCAATTTGATTATGTACAAGTACATTCTATTTAAGGCTCAGACTCATTGTACATACTGGTAAACCTTATTTATCTATTGTAAAGTCTCCTTCATTCATAAGACAAATATATGCTCTTATTTTTTTATTTTTTATTAAAACTAAAAAAACATCAATAAAAGTAAAAAAGAAATAAACAAACCTATTAAAGATGCTCACTTAGGATTCATTAAGAACTCGAAGAAAAGTATCTATATGAGCAATAAAGTATGGTTGTGTGATCGAAAAGAGAATCTTTCCTAATTCAAATTGTCTTAAATTTTGAATGCTTCATTTATTTGGGTTTGGACTCAAACGTCTTAGTTGTTGTTGATATGTTATTGGACTTCTCTTTATTTTTCTCATTCATCATTAAAGAAGATGCATCTTGCATTTTTGCATGATGATAATTAGTCATAGAATTTAGAGCATGAGAACCATTATTAAAATAAGTAGCCGTCAATAAGAATATAAAATTAGGCCTAGTATGACCTTTCCATACCACAGTTATGGCAGATAGGTACAAACATAGTTTTTTCCACTATAGGTGTAATTTTTCTTTGTGTGTAATAAGTAATAATAGGAGTAGAGTTAAAAGACCTTACAAATTTGATATTTGATATTGAAGTTGTGGAGCTCTCATCCTTATAATCAAGGTCATGTTTATCATGTGAAGAAGAAGGATTTGAAGGTTTTACAAACTGAGTTGTTTTTAAAAATGACGACGTAGAGTTCTCATCTATATAGTTTAGCTCTCTCTTGTCTCTAAATTTTTTTTCATAGTCAAGAGCTTTGTTTAGCCTTTCAGTTCCAATTGTCAAGCCCTTTACAACTTCTTTTGATTGTTCAAATACTTGCATAAAATTCTTTTTTTCTTGTTTAAGATCTGTAAGACTTGAATTCAAAACATCAATAAATTTAGACAACTCATATTGTTTTTCTAAGATAAGGAATTAATTTCACAGGATTTGACTTTATCATTTAATTTGGTTACTTCTACTAGTAACCTATCCTTTTGTCTCTTGAAACCCATTAAATCTAAAAATATTTCATCAAGATTGCTATCATTAAATTTATTGAGTAGAAATTCAAAATCATTTTTCTTATCATCTAAACCAATGTCAAACTTGATGGAATGTCCACCATTAGTTACAATGTCAAACTTGATGGAATGTCCACCATTAGTTACAATAAATGCCAAATAGTTGGTGCTATTGTTTTTTAGTTCATTTGGATTGTCGTTGTCAATTTTTGAGTCACTAAGTGCAGCATTGAAAACTCTTCCAGATCTTTTCTTTTTGTTAGCACACTCAACTACAAAATGACCAATCCTATTGCATTCAAAACATTATGTTCAATGAGTTTAGTTTTCTTACCTTCTAAACTCATAGATTTGAGTTCTTTTGATTTGCTTGGTTTCCAGTTGCTCTGTGAGTTGTTGTGGTTGAATATTTTCTTGAATCTTTTGGTTATAAGTGCCAACTCTTCATCACCTTTAGCATTGTCATTGTCACCATCATCAATCATGGTGGTTTTGAAAGTGACATTTGTTCTTTGTAGGGGTTCAAAAGCTCATCTTAAATGATTTAAGTGAGCTAACGAGTTCCTTTATCTTGATGGTGTCAATATCCTTGCTTTCATCAATGATAGTGGCCTTTGTATGGAAGCGATCTAGTAATGAGCAAAAAAAATTTTAAACTAATCTGAATTTTTCAATTTTATCTCTAATATTTGAAGAGGTATTAGTAGTATCAGATAATTTAACATAAAATTTAGAGAATGTTTCATTTTCTTCCATCATAAGGTTTTTAAACCTAGTGCCTAACATATGAAGTTTGGTTCGTTTAATTTGAGTGGTGCCCTCATGGATAACCTCCAAAGTATCCCAAGCATGCTTAGCAATATCAACATATAAATACGACGTAATTCATCAACAGACACATCACTAAAGATAATATTAATTCTTTTTTTATTCCAATTACTACTAGTTTTATCTTCAATAGTATATTTACTCCTAAGTTTAGGTGTGACAATATTATCTTTAGTAGCCGTAGGTGGTTCCTAACCATAAATAATAGAATTTCACACTCTCATATAGAGAGCGTAGAAAGGCTTTATGCGAGCTTTTTAGTATGGGTACTTAGACTCATCAAATAAGGGAGCATAAATTATAGAACAATCTCTCAAATTATCCATAATGGTCCTAGACAAATACTAAGTATATCTAGTGATTTGCTCTAATACTAATTGAAAGTTTAAAGTTACAGATCTATTTAACACAGAAGGAGATTAATAGGTAATTTTTTGAATTATGTTTGATTAAAAAACTCACAAGCAATCAGATATGCAATCGTGTGTAATTAATATAAACAAAAATAAATATGAACTTAACACGATATTTTAGGTGGAAACAATCTAAGCTACAGTAATAACCTAAAATGAAAATCATCGGTTCATCGGACGACCTAACTATCCACTATGAAAATCAATGTTCAATTACAAAGTCAGGTCTCAAACTATCATTTATAGATAAAGCCCAAAGTAAACTAATTACTAGTTGTTGCTTCTTTAACAGTTTCTTCAAAATTGGCATACAGACCTACTTTTCGATATTTTGAGTCACACGAGCAATCGAACCTGTTTAACAAGCACTTGAAAGTAGATCCAATAATGAAAAAATCTAGTTAGAAGATTCAAGAATAAATCAATTAAATTAAATTATCTAGTAAACCTTAGATGGACAATTAAAAACTAGTTCAATAAAGATAACTTTTTTAAAATTAAATAATTATGGTCATACACAAAATTATTTTATGACCATAATTATTTGATCCAAACATGTAAGCCTAATCAAGAAGGAGATGTATGAACATGAAATCATAGTATCATAAAACAAATAGACTTATTAATCAATTAAACATAACCACACAATATTTGATATATTAATTCAAGAACGATCCTAACAAAATATGATTTAGATTTTATAAAACGTTTTAAGAGAGAAGACACAAAACGATTAGAAGAATAAAATAAGTGTAGTTGCTTGAAATATTGAAACATTATGTTATTTATATAAGAAAGATGAAAACCTAATGTTAAGTTAAAGAGCAATTAACATTGTCTATTAAATAATTCAAAGAGTAATAATTAATAGGGCAATATGATAAAAGAACAATTTGACTCGAGTAAACAATTAGATTTTAAATTGAAACTCTACACGCTTGATGGATTCAGTACAAGCTCTATCGATTGAACCACTAAGGTTAATCAATCGAAACCTTTTTTGATCGATGCAACAATGATTAAAATAAACTTGGGATCGATTAGATTGAACATGATAGATTCTTGATCGATCTAGTCCCTTGATTGATCGAATGGATTCGATCGATCTACCCCAATTTGAAAATCAACCCTAGAGGTTTATTGAGAAATATTATTGTAGTAAAATGATATTATCATAAATAAAAATATTTATTTAATTCACATTTTCAGGTGCACTGTATGTAATGATAACTAGTACTCTAAAAAGTATAAGAGTATTTTTTTAACATGTCACTTTAAGAATGAATTATTAGAAAAATATTTAGATTTTAAGACACACAAAAAAATAGGGTTCTTTAATCAGTTTCTAACCTTGCTTAACAAGTAAGATTAGATTAAAGTTTTTAAACTCTCTAAACCCCTTGCCACCAATGATTTAATTTTTGTATTTCATTATTTTGTTATATATTTGATATGATTATGTCCAAACTAGCATATAGATTTAAAAAAATCTTTATCAGATCATTTTAATAAAATATGTTTCTTTTCTATTTTTTTAAAAATAACCATTCAATCCTTGTAAGTTTTCAATTATTTTTTATCTTCTTGTGCTAACAATAAAGTTTTCTTTTGTAGATTTCTTGAAATGTAATATATAAGCTTTAAGATATATAACATCTTTTAAACTTTCTTTTGTTCCTTGTCTTCCTTTTATTTTACTTTTATAAAAATTTATTCTTGATTTCTTTTCTTCAATATATTTTCTTTTCATATTTTAAGCAAATTATCAAATGAGTGAAGATCTATAGTATACGTATGTTCCTTTTAGGTTATAGTGACAAATAAGAGTGTTTAAGATGAGTTTTTATTTATTGCAATAGTTTATTATAATTGAAGAACTAAGAACCTTAAAGAAGGTTTTAATTATTTATTCTTAGATGAAAGATTACAAAAGAGAGAAATATAAGAACTAGGTGAATAAGTTTCAAAGAGAGTGTAAGATGTATGTCTTATCTTGAAATAAGAGTTTTTTTTATAAACATAATTGGGATTTCACTATTTTACCTAACTTTCTTAGTTAACACCTACATTATTAAGACTTAGGTGTCAATTTACTATGTATGAACCCTACATTTATTCAAAGTAATTTGCCAATATTGATTTTTGTGAAGCTAAATTCTCCACATCTTCTTCCTTAACTTTAATGCAATACATGCATTTGTGGTCCCTAGCTTGCTGTTTGGCATAAGCAGAATACATTTTTGCTCTCCATACTTACTTTCAATTCATTACAATTAAAAAAAAGCTTTATATTTACTGATCTTTTCACCATCTTTTTCGATGATAGGAAGATTACTTTGTGAACTGATAATCACTTTACTAGTAGAATAATTAACTTTAACTTCAGAAGAATTGGTAATTTTTTTAATTCATAATAGATTTGGCTTAGCATTTGGTCTTGTTATATGCTTAACTCCTCTTGATTAAATTTCTTTTTGGTGTTGGTGAGTCGAAGCTTAATGAAATGACATAGACTTGTTAAATTTTCTAGTTCCAATCCATAATTAAGTTAAAAAATCTTAAATAAACAAGCTTATCCATAACCTTAATATTTTTTCTAAATTTTTAATGGATTTTCTTAAGTTTTCAAGAAAATAATTTAAATCATTTAAATAATTTCTTGGATACAAGTTTTCTATAAATCCAACGTGAAATGCTTTGTACACAAACACTGGATCTACTCTTTCTCAGATATTGAATTTGGTATATGCAAGAAATTCTTTCTCTGAAGTTTAGAACTTCATATCATCAAAATTTTCCTTAGTAGATTTTTTGGCTAGGTTATACAAAATTAACCATTGTTGTTTTGAGAGATTCCTGTGTTGGTCTTTTTTTTCTTCTAAAACAAGAGAATTATTGGTTACTTCCCTTAATAGCATCAATCTAGGTACGCTTCCGAGTGTCTTCAATCTGCTAAGACTGCCTGATTGTTGTACTGTTTGGAAATAGTTCTTAGTTATCTCTAAAAAAGTTAATAGTTTTGGCATTCTATAATAAGCAAAACTACATTATGCTTCTATGTTGTTGCTGAACGATATGTGGATTATTCCATTGAAATCTGTTATGACTTTGCTAGCTTATGGCTAACTAGTATAGATTTTTGGTTTGAGATCATTGTAGACTACGTAAAACTTAGTCTTTGAAGATTCTTCATTTTATTTTTCATTTGCCCAATTAAGCTTTTGTTTATTTTTCTTTATAAATAGATTATTTTCTCCTTCATTTATTTTGAGAATTTTGATTCATTTTTTTGCACATGAGATAAAAGGAATAACCATTTTTGTAGTTTGAATATTTTAAGTTCTTCCCACTAGTCGAGGGGTTAAGCTCTTTGATGTTATCCTTTAAGGATTTCTTAATATAATATCTCAAGTTGATCATGTATGATTTTGATTTCCTTTTCTTTGATCACGATGTCTATGTTAAGAGAATCAAGATAAATAAAAAAATAGTTAGAAGTGATAATTCTCTAATTAATGCATCAACTAAAATGTATTTATTTACAATCAAATTTGTAAGTGTTCAAAATCAAATTTATAATAATTGAACCATTGTTACTATTTGATTAATCGATATTTCTTATAATTACTTACAATATTAGTCTTTAAAAAATATCCAAAGTTTTTATTATTCTTACAATAGATTTTGAACTAAAAACATATTTTGCAAATTTCTTTAAAACCTTTTAACATCTATTATTATTTTTAATTATTATGATAATTTAATTCTAGATCTTAAAAAGATCATGATGTATATCTGCAAAGATATTTATCTTTGTCATCTACCTTTGTTTTTAGAACTGTTCTTCGACATTCATGTAAAACATCTATTTCTATTATTATTTTATCATCTGAATATAGATAGTATAAAATTAGTAAGTTTTTTACTTGTTATTTTACCTTATCCATGTACTATGTGTCATGTTCTATTCATTTCCATGACATAATCTTTTTTTGAGTTTAGTTTGTAATGGTTTTTGCATTAATGCTAATTTTTTTATGTATGTTTTTACATTAGTAAAAAAATTTAAAAATCTTTGTAATTGATTTTTATCTTTGATTTTAGTAGAAATTCTTGTATAACGTTTAATATATGAGGTTGTAAATGATGTTTTTCATCTTCTATTTCTAATCTTAAATACTTAATTTTTTTTGTTGAACTATTATAACATTTCTTTTTTATAAAACAAGTCATTCTTTTTTGCATTCTTATAATATATTAGTTATATCTAAATAATGTTTATTCAAGTCATTACTAAATACTAAAATATAATCGATGTACACACAACAAATGTCATATAACTTTTTAAATATATTATTCATTTTTCTTTGTAAAATAACTTGTGCTTGTTTTAATTAAAAAAGTACACTGTCAATTGGAATTGTCCTTATGCACAATTAAATGTCATTGATTTATGTGATTCTTCATCAAATCTTATTTATTAAAATATACTTTTACAATCAAACCTTGAGAAATATTTATATCATTTTGTTAATGATAAATTCTTCTTTCTTTGGAATAAAATATCTATCATCAATAGTTTCTTTATTCAAGGAATTAAAGTTTATTGACATTTTATTTTTATCTCTTATTTTCTTAGTTTTTTTTAAAACTAAAAATGTTAGCCTTGAATGAGATGAATTACTAGGTATTATGACTTTTAATTTTAAAAGTTACTGAATTTGTTTTTAAATTTATCTCTATCTTCTAGGGTATAAATCATTAGTTTTATTCTTATGATTTTGTTAAGGTATTTGAGTTTTATGTTTGCTATTATTTTAGACCTATTGATTTTAGGATTTAAAGGGTTTTCTAAGCTTATTATTTGTAACAATTTTCTTATTCCTATTAATGCTTTATTTTCCTGTATTTGTTTAAGAAAACAGTTTTGTTTCTCTTCTATGTTAATGAAATGTTTTCTATATGAAGTTGTTGCTTTGCATCTATATCACCATATTTTCCCTTTTTATGTTGTTTTATAAAAGTTGGGTTTGATACTGTCAAAATTTTTCTTGTTTTTGACACATAAATGGTTTTACTATCTAGTATTGTTAAACTTATTTTGTCAGTAAATGGTTGGTAAAGATTTAATAAGTTATTTCCTATTAATAAATCAACTCATGTTTCTTATTGGTATATCTTTGAATGTTTTGTATTTTTATATTTTTATACTTTTTATACTTTTATTTATAAGATTTTATGTTATATCCATATTTTTTTAGCATCCCAAAATCTCTTGTATCATAACAGATTTTATTATTTTTTCTTATTAGTTTATATTCCTACCTTTCTTGATATTTAATGATTATCTAATTTTATATTCCTCCTAAGGTGTCTGATATAGTTTCTCTACTTCTTTTATTCTATCATTCTATCATAGTTTTATGTAATGTTTCAAGTAATTTATAAAAAAAATTCCTTATAAGTTTCTTACATATAAAATGATAATTTGTAATAATATATTTCATATTCACAAATAGAAGAATCTATATAACACATCACATATTTTCATATTTGTTAAATTCTATTTTGCTTCCTTGATTTTATTTTCACTAGATTCAATGATAGGCTTATCTTTGTCTTCTCTAATAAATTTCTTATATATTTTCTTTACTACAATATCTAAGTATTTCTTACATGTGGAAACATTCCCTTGTATTTGTAAATGTTGTTGTTATGTTAAATTTGTAAATAAAATTTTAACATTTTTTGTCATTTTATGAGCTACTAAGGCTCTACAGGTTGAAGGGTTTGTTTGTATGGTTGAGGAGTTTATATGATTACACTCACACCATTACACCATTCATCTAAAGCTTTTGTTTCCTCATCTATTATGCAATCTAAATTTAAATATCAAATTTATAATTTTCATAGAGTTTGAATTTTGGTCGAACAATATCTCCAGTTCTCCTATGTAACCTTTCTTCCATTTTAGGTTGTTGTTTTCTTCTATAAGAAATGTTTGGTTCTTTTGGCTTTTGCTTTTTTTTTTTCTTGTGTGGCTCAGATGTTCCTTCTTGATAAGGAACTAGTAATGAAATAGGTTTCATTTGATTTTTTGGATCATATTTTCTTATTCAAAATTAGTTTCATCGATTATTGTCATATCATTTTTTTCTTTATTTGTACAAAGTTTTTGATCAAAATGTCTTCCTAATTCTTCATCTGTTATGCTTAACAAACTAACTAATTTTTCTATATCCTTATTGTTAGGGTTCATAAATTGTTATTCTAATTCTTAATTTTCTATATTTAATTAAATTGAAATTATATTTTTTTCATTATCTTTAGATTTTTTTCTCATTCTTTCTATTCTTATTCCGATGTATCAATTCATCTGATCTCTTAAGTAGTTCTTTTTTTAATCTTTCAAATGGATCAAATTTAAAACATATAATTTCATTATTTATAGGTATGTTATTTACATTCATTTTTAATTATGTAAATTTTTTATGTATGTCTTGTTATAATTCTTATTATAACCATATTTTCTTATTTATTTTAGGAGTTCTTTTTGTATTTCATTTATATCTTGTAAGAACTTGATTTTGATTTTTGTGCTATAATTTCTTCTGCTAAAATTATTAAATTTATTATTATTATTATTTGATTTTTTGATATACTTGATATGTTTTCATTAAAATCTAATTATATATCATGTAGTTTTTTTATCATTATTTGATTAAAAATAATATTATTTTCTTCCTAATATTACTTCATGAACTAATGCTTACATTATTTTTTTTAATTTATTTGTCAACTCTCTTTCTTTGTTAGATACTTCTTATTCAAAATCTATAAACGTAAACCTTAATACATTATTTTTTTTCTTTCTACGTTACTTATTCTTCCTATATAAAGTTTTTTTTTAAATCTAAATTCTGTTGTTCAAATATTTCAAAGTTTATTAATATTTACGATTTTATTATTTATTAAATTATTTGAAATTTTTTATCTGCTTATAAATTTATTTTATCTATATATTGAATTATTATAACTATTTTTTTAACAAATATCCTATTATGTAATGTAATAAAAATAAATAATTTTTTCTTTTATTAAATCTCCTCTTTTAAATTTATATGTTAAAATTGATATTTAGTTTAAATCCTTACAATTAATATTAATAATAATCTGTAAATTTTAATTTTTGATATAGTAAATTTTCATAGATCATTTCTAATAAAACATATTTTTTATTTATTATTCTATTTTATTAATATATCCCTTTATCCTTTTAAAATATTTTTGATAATTATCAATAATAATTTCTTTATTAATTAATGATATATTATACCCTTCTTTTATATATATAATATTAATATTTATTTTTTTATTACTTAATGCATAATAAAACCATATATTTTTTGAAAATATTTTCTTCTTCGTAAAAATAATAAATATACACACACACCAATTAAGACAAATGTTACAACTTTTAATTTACTATCATATGCTTTGTTACGTATCAATTTGATATTTTATGTTTCCATTTCTATATTAGAAAATACTTTTAACTAATATTAACAATTTATCTTAATGAAATAAGTTACTTCAGGTGATTGGATTAAAAAGTATGAAATTCTTCAAAGAGTTGAGAAGAGATGAATTGAACCATGTAATTTATTTAATCCAAATTTAACCTAAATATCAACTAAAATACCTAACTAATATAAATTAAAACTTGAATTACTAAATTGAAAGAAAATCAAAAATTTTAGTAGGAAATAAACTTTTATCCTAAGAATTAACAACAGCCGAACATTTGTTGTCGAAGCTTGAACGTACATGTATAGAAAACAATGCTATAAAACCGAGTACATTACTAACGAGGTCTTGGTATCGGCAAAACAAAACTTCATCACTTCTTCTTTCCGGCCTTGGCAGCATCCGAAGCCTTTGACTACATACAGAATGAGGCAGGAGATTAAACAATGAGTAAAAGCAATGTAAAAAGTAAGGCAATATTCAAAGAACTCAAAAAGAATTACACAGTTTGACTTACTTTCTTCACACCACGAATCTTTTTGGCCCTGTTCTTTCTCTCCTTCATCTGTTTCCTCGACTTCTCTACCTTTGTGTCAAGTCCATTCTGTCAATCAAAGAGAAGATTAGTGATTATGAATATTGAAAATATAGACATAGCATACAACTAAACATTGGTGTTTATAGATTATGAAACTTGTAGTCAAAGGGAAAAAAACCCCGAAAAGAAAGCTAGATGGAAGTAATGATAACTGGAAGTCAAATAGCAAAAGAAAAAAATAAGAAAAAAGAAACAGAACCTGGAAGTCAAATAGCAACATAACAGAGACAACCACCGAATTGCACTCAATTCACTAAACAAAACCAGCTACTTATCTTATTTGTTTCGAGCCATTTATCCAGAAAAAATACAGATGGCTTAATTATACAATTATCCTAAATTATATTAGATTCTACAATTTTGTCCCTTAACTTTATTTTCGTAATATTATGTTCAATATCTTTTCAAATTTAACGTATCTAGTCTTTAGTCTAAATTTAAAGATAATATGGGTTAAATGTGTTAAAATTTAAAAATTAGGCATCTAAATAATGCCCAAAAATAAGTTTATTTAACACCCTGCTATAGTGCAATTTCAGTATAATTTCTAAACTTGGAATAAATGAGTTAAATTTGAAAATATAGTGGACGTAAAATTACGAAAACAATATGAGGGGCAGAAGTGTTTTATTTAACAAAATTAGGGACAATTATGTAGTTAAGCCAATACAGATCGATCAGAATTATGCAAAACTTAAATGTTACTCGAGCAGATGCAAAATTATTTGACACGAGTTACGGCATGTGACTACTGGAATAAAATAGTTCACAAGTTTCATATAACATCTTAAAAGATAAAACTGCTAAGTATCTCTTATAATAGAAAAATAAGGATATCAGAGAAATATTAGCAGATCAGACTTGCTTGTAGAAAATAATCATATGAATAAATCAGTGATCTAGCACAGCAGTAATGGAATAGAAACATTTCGGGCATGCTATAAATAGGCTCGTAGGCAGTCAAATGCATATTATAAAAAATTAATTGAGTCTCAGACTTGAATTCCCATATTCAGTAAAAACAGTCATCTGATAAAATTATATCTTCTAGAAATTGGCAACTTATTCAAACAAAAAGATTGAGCATTTATAGTACATTAATTGCAAACAGGGATCCAATTAAGAACTATACATTTCAAAAGCCAATAAAGAGAAGAGCATATAAGGTAAAAGAATAATTTGACCAAATGCGCAAGTGGACAGAAAAATGAAACAGAAAGGCCTCTGAGAAAAAACATGCATGCATGGCCTTCAAAGTATCGTGGACACTAATTTTACAATAGAGAATGTAAACCACAAATCCTAGCCATTATCCTACTGCAATAATTCTTGCTAAGAAGAACGCCCATGTTGTGGCAATTCCACCCAGAAGGTAATGGGTTACTCCTACAGCACGTCCTTGGACAATGCTCAAGGCTCTAGGCTGGGTAGCAGGAGCAACTTTTAATTTATTATGAGCCCAAACGATGGATTCAATAAGTTCTTGCCAATAACCACGCCCGCTGAATAGAAACATTAGACTAAAAGCCCATACAAAATGAGCACCTAGGAAAAAAAGGCCATATGCAGATAATGAAGAGCCGTAGGACTGAATTACCTGGGATGCCTGTGCCCATAAGAAATCGCGGAGCCACCCATTAATAGTAATGGAACTCTGCGCAAAGTTTCCCCCCGTGATATGAGTTACCACCCCCTGATCACTTATACTACCCCAAACATCTGACTGCATTTTCCAACTGAAATGGAATATTACTACCGAAATAGCATTATACATCCAGAATAGCCCTAAGAAGACATGATCCCAAGCGGATACTTGACACGTCCCCCCTCTTCCAGGTCCATCACAAGGGAAACGAAAACCAAGATTTGCTTTATCTGGTATCAAACGCGAGCTACGAGCAAATAGAACGCCTTTCAGAAGTATCAACACCGTTACATGAATTGTAAATGCATGAATGTGATGTACCAAAAAATCTGCGGTTCCTAATGGAATAGGTAATAAAGCAACCTTGCCGCCTGCTGCCACTAAATCACCACCTCCCCAAGTCAAACTGGTGTTTGTTGTTGCGCCAGGAGCCGTTGCACCGTGAGCTAAAGCATGGGTGTTTTGTATCCATTGAGCAAAGACGGGTTGTAATTGTATAGCAAGATCTGAAAACATATCTTGGGGACGCCGTAAAGCGCTCATAGTATCATTATGAATATACAAACCAAAAGTGTGAAAGCGTAAAAATATACATACCCAGTTGAGATGTGATATGATTGCATCACGATGTCTAAGGACACGATCTAATAGATCGTTGTATCTAGTGGTTGGATCATAGTCTCTTACCATAAAAATGGCACGCATGCGCAGCAGCACCAACTATGAGAAATCCACCAATCCACATGTGATGTGTGAACAATGAAAGTTGTGTACCATAGTCGGTAGCTAGATATGGATAAGGGGCATCGCATACATATGGTGAGCTACAACAATAGTTAAAGAGCCCAACATAGCTAGGTTAATAGATAATTGAGCATGCCATGACGTTGTTAGGATCTCATACAGGCCTTTATGACCCTGGCCGGTAAATGGGCCTTTATGAGCCTCTAAAATATCTTTTATACCATGACCAATGCCCCAGGTTGGTCCTATACATGTGACCCGCTACCGGAAAAAGAATTGCAATAGCTAAATGATGGTGTGCTATATCGGTTAGCCATAGACCCCGATTCTCGGATCTAATCCTCCACGAAAAGTAAGAAATTCTGCATATTTTGACCAATTCAAGGTGAAAAACGGGGTTGCTCCTTCAAAGAAACTGGGATAAAGTTGAGCCAAAAGATCCCTATTCAAGATAAATTCATGAGGAAGTGGAATCTCTTTAGGATCTACTCCGGCATTTAGAAATTGGTTAATTCCGGTAAAGATACATGTACTTGGTGTCCCGCCCAAGAAAGAGACCCAAGTCCTAATAACCCCGCTAAATGGTGATTCAACATAGATTCTACATCTTGGAACCAAACTAATTTGGGAGCAGCCTTTATGATAATGGAACCAACCAAGAAAAAGCATTAAGGTCGCAAAAACTAATGCACCAATTGCAGTACAATAGAGTTGTAATTCACTAGTTATTCCGGATGCTCGCCAAAGCTGAAAAAAACCAGAGGTTATTTGTATTCCTCGGAACCCCCCCCCTACATCACCATTCAATATTTCTTGTCCCACTATTGGCCAAACCACCCGGGCACCAAGTCCAATGTGGCGAGGATCGCTTACCCGTGGTTCATAATTGGAAAACGAGCACCGTGGAAATACATACCACTCGGCCAAAGAAAAATGATGGAGAGTTGACCGAAATGGGCACTAAATACTTTTCGAGAGATCTCCTCCAAATCACTAGTATGGCTATCGAAATCGTGAGCATCTGCGTGTAGGTTCCAGATCAAGTGGTAGTATCGGGCCCCTTAGCTATTGTTCTTGAAAAATGACCTGGTCTGGCCCATTCCTCGAAAGAAGTTTTTACGGGATCCCTATCTACCAAAATATTAACTTAAGTTCCTATGAACGAATAATCATTGAGTCCTCCTCTTTCCTGACAACACATACAAAGAGACACTGCCAATAGTTAAGTAATTGGTGAACCTATGAGAGATGTTTAAACTTAGTTTTTTTATCTTCTATCTCCCACCTATCTATTTTCTTTAGTTATTCACTAGAGCAATTATGATCTGAAATTGATCCTGGCAAGTGTTCGGATCTATTATGACATAGCCGT
Organism: Hippophae gyantsensis; assembly: GCA_030763125.1. Lineage (NCBI taxonomy): Eukaryota > Viridiplantae > Streptophyta > Magnoliopsida > Rosales > Elaeagnaceae > Hippophae > Hippophae gyantsensis. The sequence continues at coordinate 17,266,207 of CM061029.1, read as the reverse complement.
GAGGCGCTTAACGGACCTTTTTTATCTTATAAAACGCTTTTTCGAGCTTTGAATTGACGCGACGCAGTACCGTATTCATATCTCAACTAGAAATTCCTAAATGAAGCTATTTTATGTCTTACGTAGAACATATTATTATTACTATATTCCAAACCGCGCAAGCAAATCATTACTAAGAGAGACCCCCATATTTCTATTTAGGCGGTCGAGGGTCTCTTTTTTTGTTTCGTTTGATTATTCTCTTATTCTCTACTTTAATCAGATATCGTTTATCCCTACGAAATACCGGACGAAATAGAAGATCTTAGAGGATATAATGAAATTTTGGGGTTGGTTCTTACCAGAGAAATGATCCGTTTTATTTGGCTGAGAGAGACAACAAATAATTGATTATAACAAAAATTCTAAAAAATCAACGAAAACTAAATAAAAATAAATAAGAATATAAAATTCAAATGAAAATATAAAAAGAATAAAAAAAAAAGTGTTATTATTCGAAACGCCCTGTGATCTTCAACCAATTTTGTGCTTCAATATAATTACCACGAGTAAGCGCTATAGCTTGTTTCCAATACTCACAGACTTGATCGAACCAAGCCTCCGCAATTTCGTAATCTCCTTGTCGAATGGCACTGTTCTCCCCGGTCGGAATAGGGGTAAATTCCTTTCCTTAGAACCGTACTTGAGAGTTTCCGACCTCATACGGCCCACGCCTCAAATTCTTTTGGCGCCCTCCCCCCTTTTTTTTCTCGAATTAACCAAAAGAAAAGATATTATGAGTTTCAAACCGAAAATTTGCTTAATAATTCAATCAGTTTTATCTTTTTTCCCACCTTCCTAAAGTATAGGCATTTCTACTATCATTAGAATTTTATGAAAGGTAACTATCTCGGTTTCATATATAAATTTATATAGAATCTTTGAAAAAGAATTTTCTTCATAAGAAGGAAAAGACTTACTATCTTTGGGATCTGATGCTACAGCTATCATGAATAGCTTAATGGGATCAACTCTATTACATAAGTTAATTCCTAATTTTTATCTCATGATATGAGATAAGTAAGCAGTTCTTATTGTATCGGCCCCAACCTCACGAATTGATCTTTACGGTGCTTCCTCTTCAATTGGACCCTTTATCCATAGAATAAAGTATCTAGGCATACCTATTTCTTCATATTTTGGCTTCTATAAAATGAAAATGAAGTTTATTTATTTACTACAGTTGATAAAAATCGTTGTTTTGGACGATACATATGTAGAAAGCCTATTTTTTTTTTTGTTTTTTTCCTAGTATTTATTAACTAGCTCTTCCTTTTTATTTCTATAGTGGAGATAGTCGCGCGTAATGACAGATCACGGCCATATTATTAAAAGCTTGTGGTAAGAATGGGTTCCGCTCTAGTGCACGAAAATAATATTCCAAAGCTTTCGTATGTTCTCCATTCCTCGTGTGGATAAGTCCTATGTTATAGAGTATATAACTTCGATCATAGGGATCAATTTCTAGTCGCATAGCTTCATAATAATTACAGAAAGCTTCGCATAATTTCCTTCGGATTGAGCCGACATTCGTTACGGTCGTCTTTCGATTCAAAGAATCTCCGTTTGAACCGTACATGAGATTTTCATCTCATACGGCTCCTTTTATGTGCATAATGAGAATAATCTATTACATGAAATCAAAAAAGATTGAAATAGTCTCATTATAAACTGAGCGGGCTGGTGTTTTTACAAGAAATAACTAGCCAACCTTCTTGTAAAAGATCTTTCCTTAACATCACAGTGTTGGTACTAGATAAAAAGGGTGACTCCAACAATTTCTTTGTCTTTAACGCCTCCGAATTTCCTGGAATTAGGCACTTCAACAGCCTTCGATGGTTATACGGGTATCCAAAATACGAACGAGATGGATGCTTGTTGTCCCAACCATTCTTGTTAGCCCCGGTCCGATAAGGAAAAGGTATAATTTATAACAAAGTTTTCGTGTTGTTGATTCCTAGGAGTAGTGCCTCTTCCTCTATGCCTCCTATTGGTACTAGTGGACTAAGTTTGACCTAACCCATGGGTTATAGCCCCTCGCTCAATACTCTCGAATCGATAATTGAAGCATCCGAGGTTGCATTAATCGGGGATACACGATGTAAGGGCTTGCTTGTTTTATTTACAAACGAAACTTCACCTTCAACAAGCGTAGATTTATTTCAATACTTTTTTTTTTTCTTTTTTACCGTTCTCAGTCTTAGGAGAAAGACACATTATTCAGAATAAAAAGAAAAAAAAAAAAGAATCAAATCGCACCATCCCTATAATAAGTGAATGCCTCTTTCTCTCCCGAAGTTGTCGGAATTATTCGTAATAAGATATTGGCTACAATTGAAAAGGTCTTATCAATAAAATTTCCATTTATTCGAGATCTAGACATAGCGTAAATCCATTCTATAATTTCTTTTAATTAACTTTCGTGAGAAAAGAATCCCACAAAAAAAGGAATTGTACAAGATAAAATAACATAAAAACAGTTATTAAAGAAGACCTTCTACTCAAATTGTTTTGACAGAATCAATCAAAACTACGAAATATTTGAATTGATTAGATTTCTTCCAAATGTAAATTATATTCGTATTAAAAATGAAGGGAAGTATTACGATTTCATCCCAGTTGAAGAATCAAATAATTTATCCTAAACAGATTGGGATAATTTGATAAGTTTTGATTGAATCATGATCTAAAGATGAAAATAGAATGCATAAACGTCCTTTTTGTGTTATGTGTATAACAAGTATACGCCGTATAATCAAATATAAAAAACCCCGGAGCGTTTCACGAATTTGGAATAAACCTAAACCTGTGGAGTGGCGTAAAGGTTTGTTGTTGAAAGATCTAAAACCGAAAATAAATATTTCGAATTTTTATGAAAATATAATAATATTTTAAATAGAATCATAACAAAATCGAAAAGTATCCATTAAACATAGTCTAACAAAATAGATCGACCCGTGTATTCGTTAGTGATTTAATCGGTAGGAAAGAAAGGGTCGGAGTACCATTTTCGCAAACATGAATAGATATATCTTTATTTATTATTTTTTATATTTTTTTTTACAATCAATGTCACAAAAAAAAATTCGTTATCCCCCAAACCTTGAGGAAGGTTTATCTTTCTTTGAAAAGTTTTTCTATTTTGATTTAGTTAAAATAGAGTGTACATACCTATTCAAAAATATAATATAAATGATTCACTATTCACTTGGTTTCTCGGACCGTAATCATTATGTAGGAGAGATGGCCGAGTGGTTGAAGGCGTAGCACTGAACTGCTATGTAGGCTTTTGTTTACCGAGGGTTCGAATCCCTCTCTTTCCGTACACTTCACCTAATTCACCAACGTTATCGACCACAATATATCAAATAACAATTGATACCATTAGTCCAACAGTTCGACCTTTCTTTGATATAGATTCTCTATTCCTAATCCAAATATTCTATGGTATGGAAAATACTGGGAAAGAATGGACAAAGAATGAAAATTCTCCACCAATCTATGATACATGAATGGGAAAAAAAATATCCAGAACCAAAACCCTTACCTCGTAACTTTTTATGTAGGTGAAGGGAAAGCAAAATTGTCCGAACCTTTGTTTGTTATTTTCGTTAGGTTTAAGTCCGACGAGAATAATATTCTACAACCAAAGAATTCATTTATTTTCAACCCAAGAGATTTACTATCTATTATTTGGTTAACTACTCCTTTATATTGAAATGGCTAAAGGGTCAAATGCTTTGGCAATTCCTCAGGCGGACCGCGATCAAGATAATTTTGAACCAGAGCCCTGGATTTTTGTTCATCCTTCACTGTAATAATATCTCGGGGTTTGCAACGATAACTTGGTATATCTACTATACGACCATTAACGAAAATATGTCTATGGTTAACCAATTGGCGGGCTTGAGGTATGGTCGAAGCCATACCCAATCGAAAAAGGATGTTATCCAAACGCATTTCAAGTAATTGTAGTAAAACTTGACCTGTTGACCCTTTGGCTTTTCCTACGATACGGAGCTATTTAATTAATTGTTCTTGTGTAAGACCATAATGAAAGCGCAATTTTTGTTTTTGTTCTAAACGAATACGATATTCAGATTTTTTACTGAGGCGTGATTGGTTTCTAAGATCGCTTCCGGCTCTAGGCTTTTTACTAGTTAGTCCCGGTAAAGCCCCCAGACGACGTATTTTTTTGAAACGAGGCCCTCTGTAACGCGACATAAAGACTCCTTATTTTATTGAAATTTCATAAACCAAAATGAAAACTAATAAATTCAAACTAAACTAAATAAGAAATATGATAAATTAAAGAAATCAAAATTTATGTACTACAAAGAATAATTAGATGAATTCTATCAATATCCGGACTTTATTATTCTTATATGTATCTATAAATATTTGAATATTTTTATTGTATATATACATATTATATAATTTACTTATATTAGTATATTAGATATTACTCTATTAGATAATTTTATTTGAATATATTAATAAACATGGAATGTGAATTTGAATAATATAGTAATATACTAAGAATATAATAATATACACAGATTCAAATTAATTACATAAAATGAAATGAATTTCAATAAAAAATGAAATAATATTCAAAAAAGATAAAAATCTAAAATAAAAGAATATGAAAATAAGAAATATTAAATAAAACTATTAAAAGCTAACAATAAAATAGAAAAACGAAAATAGAGAAACTAAAAAACTAAGAGTTCTTTTCTTGATTGATTTGTTCTACAGAGATCGAACTCATATTTCTTAAGTTGGCCCTTGGTAAAGGGGGAAGAGACTTTTTCAGACGGTAATTAAAAGGAACATGCTTCTAAGATGAGCTTCAAACTCAGCAAGGAACTTACTCTGATAAGCCTGTACTTTGGTTCAAACTTCTTTGCATTCTCAACTGAATCATAAATCAGCCCAAATCCAGTAGATTTCCCACCACCAAAGTGAGTACGGAATTTGAAAACAAAGATTGCATTAGGGTCCTTCACTTCATACATTCTTGCCAACTTCTCCTTGATCTCAGCCTTCATAGCAAGCACAGTAAAAAAGGCAAATTAGCCAGTCAACATGCATTTGATCAAGCATAATGCTTACTTTAGTTTCTAAAATAACCATATCATTCTATAAGCTCACCTTAGAAACATTGGCTCTTCCGGGATGAAGCACGTCAATCACCTGCAAAACAAAGAGCAAAAAAGTTATAGTTTAGAACATTAACATATTAACCTCTATAGCGGGAAAAAGGATATCAGTTTATCATATTCTTCTTTTTCTTTCAATTTTCCACCAAAATGCACACATAAATGGTTGTGTCTAAACACAAAGACAATAAATATTTCAAAGGCAACAGTTTTGCCAACCCCTTCATGGCAGTGGTAACCTCAATGAACCAAACAAATATCACCATTTCGTATTTTTTTAACTACCTGTTTTCAATTCCAAATCAAATTGATTCTCGTTAACAATAAATATTTCAACAACACACCAAATGAACTTGAAAATACTTTAGTTGTCCTAAAAGAATCCGTGTAACATAGCTTTTGATTGGTGCTGAGATACAATTTTTTTTAATACATGCATGCAATTTTTTATCCATGTCGAGTTATAAAAAAAATAATTATGTTCTGTTTTCCTGCTCCAAACTCCAATCATCAATTTTCTTTTTCATATCTAACTGCCAGTCAAATAGACAAATATCTTTGAAATATTTTTTCTTCATTTTTTGTACACTTAACGTATACACACTTTACTAAACCATTAAAATTCAATAATATCTATTTTGTTTCACTTTACGTTCCATTTCCTGGGAAACTATTATGAGTTGAATCTAGTGATATTGTGTAGATATATGTTATGATTTTTTCCTGTTATATTTGAATTCTTCAATTTTGTGTTTATATTAATAATGAATACAAATATATTGTCCAGTTATATTAACTAGTCATCAGATATGCAAAGCCTTATTATTCATCTTTATGATCATTAAATTATTAAAGCTCCAATGTTATAATTGAATAAATTAAATTCCTAAAGAAACTAAATTCCATGTGATTTATATTACTATAATTTTTATATATTGAATAAAAACATGACAAAATTTGAAAACTCACGAATTGCTTTCTTGATAGAAGCCTGTTGGTCATGAACTTACGGGTCCGTAACGTTACAGCTTTTTCCGCCATTATTGTGAAGATTGAATCGCTGTGCACCACAGTGAGTTATCTCTCTTGCAGCCGACTGAACTAGGGTTTTCGTGATCGTGTGCGCCTTAAATAGAGAATATGATAACAGTGTCCAGTGATTTAATTTACAAAAATAGACCATCATAATAAATAAATAAAACTACACGTAAGCCCATTCTCGGTTTTGGAGCCCCGCCCGTATTTTTTTCAAGTATATTTATCACCCTCACGTTATTGAATGTATCAATTGATTTAATGTTAATGATTGAATATAAAGTTTGATAACAAATAAATCATAAAATTATCTATTAATATATATAATTTTTTAATATTATATTAAATTATAATAAAAAAATATTTTTTAAATATTTTCAAATCTCAATTAAAACAATTTTTTTATAAATAAAACAATACTTAATATGTTTTAAATTTATAATTTAAAATTTAAAATAAAATAGATATAAATATTATCGATATACTGTTAACTAAACAACCATGAGTCACTTAATTATTCTTAAATCTCAATCAAAACAAACTTGTTGTAAAAAAAACTAATTTTATAGTTATTTATTATATACTTTCTTAAACAAAATATTATATGCTTTCCTAATATTCAAATTTAACTGATTTAATCAAATTGAAAAATTAAGTTAAAATTTAAAATACCAAAATTATCTTATTAATTTATGATTTAGTCTCATAAATTTTTTACTTATATTAAGTTACTCCCTTTTAGATTAAAATTTTCAATTTGAAAATTTGTTATCAAATCTTAAGTAAAAAAAAAGAAGTTAAGAATACTAAATTTTTAAAAAGAAATTAGATAACCAAAGTGTAAACTTTGTAAAGTAATATTATTTAGATCTTATCATGGAATGTCTGTGGGCTTGGTAGATAACGAACTTGAAGGGCTTTTAGTAATTTAATCAAAGTCCGCTATGATAGTTTATGTTTTTTGATGGAAACAAAAATGATTGGTTCACAAAGGGTGCTTTTGTGGGGATAAAGATGGTCGTAGCAGTGAAGGCTTGGCACTTCTATGGACAAATGACATTCAAGCAAGTCTTATAATTTTCTTCTGGACATATTGATGCTCGGATTGACTTGTACAAAGGAATATCTTTCTACTTGATGGGATAGAATGAAAATTCATATCAAGCTTTGCATAAGTTTTCATGGGATTTACTTAGAGAATTACAGGATGTGGATAGCTTGTCGTGGATGCTAATAGGAGACTTCGATAAAGAATAATCATAAATCTAATTAATTTAATATTTAAGATTTAGAATTTATATTTTAGCAACCAATAAATGAGTATTAAGATTTAACAACCAATAAAAAGATATTATTAATAAATCAATGTTTTTCTTATTGTTTAAAATGTGACGTTTAATTATTAGTTTATTATTTTTTATTTATTTTGTTCTTGATTATAAATAACACCTAATCCCTTATTTTTGTCAATTTTATTTTTAACTATAAATAATACTTATATCAATTATAATTTTCTTGAACGAGGGTTTGTAAAATGAAGACTTTATAGGTTTAAGGCCATGGCCTAATTAGTTCATGGACAAATTTCAAAAAATCTTAATTGATTATCACTTGAACCAAATTCTCTATAAATACGATAGATGTAAAAATATCTTATTAGGTGGGTAATATGTCATTAATTATAAATATAGTATATTTTATTATATATTACAAGTATGATGGGTATTAATATTGACTCTGTACTACTCTCATCGAGTTGACTCATTTAATATTAATCGAGTTAACTAGTTTAATGGGAAAAAGTAAGTAACTAGAGTTTCATTTTATTTTTTTTCTCTCATTTGTAAGCCAAATCTAGCTTTCATCTCCTCTCCTTTTTACTATTTTCTAAGGTTTTAGCTTAAAAATTATAATATGAATAATTTTTTATTGAGTTACATCATCATTGTCTCTTTTAATTGATTTATCCGTAATTATTATAGTACAAAGGTACTTTTTTCCTTCCTATTCTCTTCTCTGAAATTGATATTATTTTCATATTATTGAAATATGAAGAAATTTCATTGTTACGGTTATTTTTAAATTTAATGAAATGAGTTAAGGGTGAATTGTAAATGCATACAAATTGTTATAAATGTAATAAGTATTTTAGAATTTTCATTTAATGTTTTAAAATACTTAAGATTTTGATGTTAATTACGTAAAAACATGCAAATGTTTATAATTATGTTATGATTTTACTTTTTGATTGCAAAAATCTTAAATTACTACTAAAATTGAGAATTATATTTCTATTAATATTTTTTTCATTTTTATAACATATATTTAAAACTAACGAAATACAAATCAAGGTCAAAAAGATTGTACCTTTGAAATAAAAAAAATGCAATTGTTTGCGGTTGTAATGTAAAAATGCAAAGATTGTAATTTTTTGTAAATTACACACGTGATACTTCTTCCATAATTCTTTAAGGAATATTTATTTTTACATTAACATTATCTAATAGATACCTATATGGTACTTGTTCATCATGGTGAATAATGGATAACTAAGGGAGAACGAACTTTGTACAAGGGTGATGATTCTATTGTATTCTAATGCTTAGCAATTTTCAATACCAAAGCTCGTTGAAAAAGATTAGTAAACTTTTGAAGATTGACATTTCAAATAATGATATTATTTATGAAGTATTTTTACAACGAAAATATAATGATATTATAATTAGAAAGGATTGTGATGTAAAGACATTCAATACTTTTCTTGCTAATGGTTCAAATACCTATTGTACTATATGTCACTACTAACTTAACTCCACGACTTGGTGTTGATTGAAAAATGCAACTAGTCGTCAATAATCGTGGCTGTTGAAAATAAAATAGGTGATTGGGACACTTTTTCAATCTAATATGGATGAAAATTCATTCGATGAGTTACTAAATATAGGGAAAGGAAGTGAAGGTTTTGAGGATTTTGATAACACTAAGAAGGATATGATTAAATCTAATGATTGTCTTAGTGATGAAAATAACATTTAGATTATAGAACTGAATAATTATCCATCAATTATTTTCAATGTTGACGATTTTCTTGGTAATGAAAGTAATTCTCGAAATACACAACTGAATAATTTTTTATCTAATGTTTCTATTGCTCATGATATGTCAAGATGTGTTGAGAATCTTATAATTATGAAGAAATTGAAAAAAATATAAGAGATATTAAATACTTGTAGATCTAAGTAATGATGTTATGATTGCTTTCATTATCGATAATTTGTGTATTGAAACTATTTACATATTGAAGGAATAATTGAAGATCTAGGTTGGTATAATTGATGTAAAGAAAAAGTTTGAAACATAGATTATTCGTTCTAACAATTTTGAATTATCATTAATTATAAGTTTTCTATGTATAATTGGAGAGTTCGTGGTGTGAGGTTATAAGAGTTTGAAATGTGAATGGTGTCGAGGTATGTTAATGACCATAAATAACATTTAGATACACTATGAAAAAGTAATAAGTCGACCACTAATAAAGTTATTGATGTCATACTAAAGCAAAAGTATGATAATCCTAGTTGTGTTTATACTCCAAATGACATACAAGATGATATGCATTTAGATTTTAGAAGTGGATATATCATATATAGCAATATGAAAGATTAAAGAGGAAGCAATAAGAAAGGTTAGGGGAGATCTCGACGAATCATTTTCTTTCCTACCCGTATATAGTCTAGTATTAATGAAAAAGCATTCGAGAGCTACTATTCATGTTCAAGTTGATCATGTTATACGATTTCAATATTACTTCATGTTAATTAGATGTCGCATTCTAGAGTTCAGAAGTAACATAAGACTATGTTGTACCATTGATGACACATTCTTGAAAGGAAAACACACATAAACATTGTTTATTACAACGAAAATTGATGGAGATAATGAGATATATCCTTTAGCTTTTGCAATTTATAATTTTGAAAATGATAAGTCTTGTGTTGGATTTTGAGAAAATTTAAGTGTGCAATTAGTGAATTGGAGGATTTGGCGATTGTTTCTGATAGTCATCCTAACATTTTAAATTGTGTGAAGTTGATATTCACAAATGCACACCATGGTGCATATCTACATCATTTGGTAATGAAAATCCATTCAAAGTTCAATAATATAGAGGTTATACCGTGTTATTAAGTGGCTACGAAGGCATGTACAGTTCATGATTTTAGCAAAATGTTTTTCAAACTTATTGCATAAAAAGAATGCGTTGGATCCTATTTGAGAGGTGTTGGATTTGAATGATGGGTAAGTTCTCATTTTTTAGGTATAAATATTCACATATTTAATTATATAATTATGTATTGTTGGTTATAAAATTGTATATATTCAATTTAAAAATATGATATTTAGATCTAGATGTCTTTAATGTAGGCTTATATTTTTCTAATTGTTTGATATTTTCGTTTGTATACACAATTAATACTGGGTCACGTAGTTTCTACATTGGCTTTCAATACTTATCTTACCAATTTTGTTACTATTGTAATTTTCCTGAAAATTAAACCTTGCACTAAATCAAATTGAATTAAATGTATACATGAAATATATACAAAATATTCATTTATTTTATTAGTATTAAATAATGAAATATTTATTCAAATAAAACTCACATATCTAAGATCAAAATAAATTTCATCATGTATTTGAAGTCTTTTAATAACTTCTTTTTGAAACAATCCAATGAGGTGTCAATGTGTTGCTTCAATTCAAGAATCACTAATGAAGTAGCTTCCTATAATACATGCAAATAATTATTTAATTATTCGAATCTTTCATATAAATATTTTTAACATATTATTGTAATGTTTTATGCAACTACACATAACAAAACATAACATTATTAAAGCATGGATTAATAGTATATGATTTTTATTCTAATTGTTAACGTCTCAAACAACTTCATCACCATCATCATCCCCACTTGAAGTACCCATGTGTCCTGTAGGATCCAAGTCTTCATCCTCTTCAATAGAATAAGTCTGATTATCATCCAAAGTTTCATCAAACTTATAATACATCTTATCTTTTTTTCTTATAAGTCCGATTCAATTTACATAACACAGTTATCTAATCCAATAAATTTTTATTGAACATATGACAAAATAAATTAAATATATGTAAATAAATATATAAAATTATGCATTATTAGCTAAATATTCATCAAATTTCTTTTAAAATACATGTAAATAAATATTTAAAAATAATTTAATAACTTACAGATTTTGACTTAAACACTAGCTCATCTAAACTTTAAAAATCGAAAGTTTTGACACACGTCTAATATAAAATATGAGAAATGTTTCTCTTGATTATGAACGAATTAGTCCACTTTGATCATATTAGGATAAGCTCATATGTCTATACTTAGAGTCCATGACATCAAATATTATGAATAATATAAATAAAATAAAAAGTCAAAGTTGTAATATGTTAATACTATAAAATTTAATAAATAAATTATTTAAATTATGTAAATTATTATCTACCTGTAAAGCATATCCAAATCCTTGTATGCATTAAGAGGTATATTGTTTTGAAATGCATTTTTATTCCCATCTCCTTTCTCGGAACAAAGTGGATGGTCTTTGGTACCAACTTTATCTACCTTTTTATTTTTCAAACATTCAATCAATGTCTCATATAATATTTCACCACATGACATAATGTTTAAAAGTTTCATGTGATCGAGGAGGTCTACATGTTCCAACTTTACATATTTCTCATTTACTTACCCAATAAAAATACATATATCAAGTAAAGACATACCAACTTGACTTGATTCTCGTCATTTCTCTTAAATTCGTTTACAAATAACTCTTTAATAAATTGTTGGTTTATCTTTTCTCCCTCATTAAAATATTCTTTGCAAAATTTACTCGTTTTTTTTCAAATTTTTATCTTTTATGGATTCTTCATTACCCAAAGTCCACTGATTAGTGTAAATTCACTCAGACTAAAGTGAACTATATGCTACTATCATCAAAATCAAATGATCTCCCAAGTAACAAATGCTACCATATAGTGACAAACCACTTAAGATTATTAACATAAAAAAATGACAAAATCAGGTATATCTAAATAACTTATGTCTATTAAGAATTAGGTATTTTTACAAATTTTTAATAACTCTCCTTAAAAAATGACATATACATTTATTGATCTACATATACTTTTTTTCTCAACATGAATTAACTTCTTATCCATTCTTTAAATAATCTATATATTACATTACAATATTATTATATATTTCCAAATAACATTGAATAAAAAATATCACATAATTTTTATCACTAAATAAAAGAATTTATATTTTTTTTTTGGATAATAGCAAAGTTCATTAACAAAACAAAATATATATATACAAAATTAATATATAATTCATAATTATATTTGAACCAATTTTGTACAGCATCAAATAAACTTGTAGGCTTTTTGACAAGCAAGATTGTAATAAATTAAACAAATTTGTAGATCATATCAACTGTAACAAGATAGTACTTGATTTGAATCCTTTCATATACTAGTCATATCGAGGTTGCAATAGAAATTCATACTAGTTGAATTTAATTTTCACTCGAATCTTACTGTAAAGATTAATTGAAACCCTCAATTTCCACAATATAAACTGCAAGTATATAAAACTAGAGTTACAACTTCACCGGCTTAATATAAATAAAAACCATTCCAGGAACTTAAAATGTAATCAATCTTAGACAAATCCAACAATGGCAGCAAAAATACAAACCAGATTCAGTAATTTAAATCACAAAAAAAAAAAAACCTAGCACCGTATTCGAAACTCATAATACAACGATTCATTAGTTTGAAGTAAGTATCCAAATCCATTAGAAACACAATCCACTAGACTCCATCTACAAGCTATCTTTCTATGTGGGTATATTTGGATTTTGTTTGAAATTGTTAAAGAGTTGTTGAAATGCTATTAGCTTATATATGAAGTTCCACATTGGATTTGTTCGGTGGTATTCTAGATTTCCTTTTTTCACTTTTCTTTGATTGGATATTATTATTAGCTTGTGTACAAATTTTTGCAAAACTGAAAAATGATTTTGTAATACGCGGGGTTTAATATCAATCTATACGTTAAGATTTATTTATCAGTGAATAGTTTCAAATGTATTTTATATCATCAGTGAATAGTTTCACAATAATAACATTTTTAAATTATTTGATTGAATTTATTTCAAAATTTTACTTTTTGTGTTATTCCTTTATAACAAAAGTTTTATCGTTTGTGTGATTATACTGATTTGAAGAAATTTATATTCTTTATAAATTCATTTTTTAAACAAAATGATATTTTTATGTGATTTGAAGTTTGTGTTTTGGAATATAAGAAACGTAACTTCTACGATCATATCCAAATCATCTCTGTAAATTCAATTGTTTCATGTCTTAACATTTAAATATTTAATTGTTTGAAGTGAGCATTCAAATCCATTAGAAACACAATCCACTAAATTCCATTTACAAGTTAGCTTCCTTTGTGTTCGACTACATTTAATAATTTTCACAAAGTAAAAATATTTCAGATAATGAAAAGAACAAAACATGCAAAAGTGTGAGGACAGACACCTTAAGATAAAGAAGAAGATGAGGAAGAGAGTTGGAGAATAGATATAGAGAATAGAGTTAGCCTGGACATTGGTGGCTTCAGCCATCGGGGTAGTAGTTAGGGAAAAGAAAAACTAGTCTTAGGTTTGGATTGGGTTGGGTGGCTTTTGGAGTTTTCTTACACAAAATTTTTATTTTTCCCCCAATTAAATTGGTTTTCTAGTAATATTCAATAACACCTGGATTGGGGCTTCTCAACCCAAGCTTTTCGATTCCTATTTCTAGAAACCTGCATTGCTTACCTACCAAATAATGTATCAGATCATCTCTCCCTTAGCCTACCTAACACAAGATGAACAACGAGCCGATGCACTTAGATGGAGGGGAAAGAAAAGATTTTTTCTTTGAATTTATGTGGTTAAGGAAGAGGGGTTTAAGATGGTAGTTTAGGAAACATGGAATGCCACCAACCAAGAAGCGACGACAGATGGCTTGATGGGAAAGTTTAGGCGCTGCTCGGAAGTTTTCACGGGCTGAAATCGTTGGGCAGGTTTAGAAAACCAGGGTAAGAAAAGGAAGAGATTTAAAGAGACGATGTGGAGGCAGCAATCTCGAATCGACTGGCTCCATGCAGCGGATAGAAACATTCGTTTTTCCATGAGTGAGCGACGCAATGGCGCCGAGGCTTTTCTCTTGGTAGTGGAGCGGTACTCACTAAATCTTTGTTGAAAGGTGATGCTTTCCTATCCTACTATCAGCAGATTCAGCAATTATTCACTACCTCCGATGCAAATGGTTCATTCCATGTACTGGAATGTGTAGAACTTGTGGTCACACCTATTTTAACAGCATGCTGTGTATGCCATTTAAGGAGGAGGAGGTCCGTCAAGCACTATTTCAAATGCCGGCAGAGAAATTCCCCTACTGTGGATGGACTACCTGCACTATTTTTTCAAAAGCACTAAGAGACTATTGGTGATGAGGTCACACGGGTTTGCCTAAAGGTCTTTAATATAGGTGGCAAATTGAGGCAACTTATTTATACATCAATCAAGTTGATACCAAAGGTGAGTTCTCTGGGGAAATTTTTTTTTGTTGATTTTAGATGGATTGCGATGTGTACAATGGTTTATAAAATCATCTCCAAGACCATAGTTAATTGGTTGGAAATAGTTCTGCATAACGTAATGTACGAGGCTCAAAGTGCTTTTGTACCGATACAACAGATTATGGATAATATAGTATGTGCTCAAGAGGTGATCCATACAATGAATAAGAATTATAGGACTCATCACATGGCTTTGAAGCTCTTTAACAGTACGGCATACGACAGGGTAGATTTACGCTTCCTTTGAGCTGTGATGCTATGGTTGGTCTTTGCAAGTGATTGAGTTTCCCTTGCTATGAGGTGTGTGCAATCAATATCTTATTCTCTTCTTATTAATAAAACACCAAATGAAATTTTTGTACCACATATGAATCTCCGATAAGGCGACTCGTTTCAAGTGACCGAAATAGAGGTATTTGGTGGAGACAAATTGATGAGTGCTCAAAAAACACTAAAATAACCATGATTTTATGCACATTAATTGATTAATATATATATATATTTATATGTTTTATCATATATTTATATATATTTGTCTTTTTTCGGAATCACGGGTATTTTTATTATTTTTCAGGTATTTTGGCTTAAAAACGTAACTTAAAGACTCAAATAGGAATACTGGAAGCAATACATCACAAATATATTAATAAATAAATGGGGAAAGGTCAATAAATATGTAAAAATTGGATAAAATGGGTCAAAAATGTCAAAAAGGAGAAAAATCGCGCCGCATGTGCGAGCCGCCGCATGTGGCCGCGCGACGTACTTAGCGTCTGTAGCGCATCGGCCTTGCCCGATCCCCGGTTCGCGCGCGCCGCATCTCATCTCCCTACGCTCGTGCGCGCCGTGCGCGGCGCCTGCCATCGGCGCTGGCTGTGCGCCTGCAGTGCCACTCTCGCGCGCCAAGTGCCTCGCGCGCGCCATGCCATTCGCCCCATTTTTGTCTTGTGCGCCTCGTGTCATCTTGGCGTCATCGGTATGACGTCAATGATACCAACTCCGGCGTTTTCACATTTTTTTAACACCCATAGGTGTGAAAACGCGTAGTGCAAATGCTGAGGTCAGCATGACGTCATGGGGTGGTTGCACGTGAAAAATGGGGCGAAATGGGCGTCGCAGCGTGGAGCTGCTGTATTGATAGCGGCTTCTGGCCTGGTATGAGGAAGCGAGTGAGATCTTGTAGTAGCGCTGAAGCGCGCGCTGTACGCTGTGAGGCGATGTAAAGTCTTCTGTAGCAAGGCAGCTGGCGCAGCGCCGGGCCTTGCTGCGCGTCTTGAGCTTCAGCGGCGATTTTCTCCTTTTTGACATTTTTGACCTTTTGACCCATTTTATCCAATTTTTCCATATTTATTGACTTTTCCCCATTTATTTATTAATATATTTGTGATGTATTGCTTCGTATTCCTCTTTGAGTCTTTTAAGTCGTTTTTAAGCCAAAATACGAAAAACAATAAAATACCCGTGATTCAAAAAGACAAATATATATAAATATATGATAAAACATATAAATATATATATATATATATATTAATCAATTAATGTGCATAAAATCATGGTTATTTTAGTGCTTTTGAGCACTCATCACAACCTCTTAACCCGACTTCTTGCTAGTCCCTTAGCAAGAGAAGCGATAAAAACTAAAAATTAAACTATCCTAAATCACTTCCGTAGATTGACACGGTTGCATTTAGCCTATGCAACAAGCCTTTAAACCCACAGGTTGCCACTAGTGGACGAGTTTGAGTCTCGTGAGGTTTTCAATAATGATACCCACAAACATTGAACTAAATGTAAAAATTAAAAGAAATAATAACAACAATCAACTTAAAAACTAAAATTACAACAAAATCAAAAATTAACGTTTAAGAATAAAAGAAAACAACATATCACAAAAATGTCTCATACTTTTTAATCTCCTTTAAGATCATAATTAAAATCTCAAGCATAAGTTATTTTAATCTTTTAAAACAATCATGATTTATTATAATAATTAGTTGAAAATCATTTTCATATTTCATATCAAAAATGTATCAATTTAATTTCACCCAATTTCAGTGTCATAAATCCAAATTCGCTTCGACTCTATTCCTCACAAGTTAATACTCTCAAAACACTGAATCCTATGGGTTCAAACACTCATACTAATTTATATGCGAAAGAGTTGATGTATAGAAATGAACTAATATGTTCGCATATGTATAAAGAAGAAAGGCTCAAAGTGTTATTTTGACGTTGATCTCATGGAAGGAATCAAATGTATAAATTATAAAGATATCATATATAAAAATTATTTTCATGCATAAATCAAACTCATTAAGAAAAAATTTCAAGATATATGCCTTTTACAAATGAAGAAAGTGCAATGACTTTTTAGGGAATTACTTCCTATATCTTTCTTTTGTAATTAGCTTTGTATGCTACAACTTTGTAGGCAATGTGGGTCATAGTATGTAGATTATACTATATATTCTTTCTCTCTATATTTTTAGAAGATATTTTTCAATATATATCATTTTTTGAAATCAACCCATGTACAGATTGTACACATTTTTTTTTTAGGATTTTGGTGAGTGGTTAATTTTGTGGCTTTTTTTGTTTGATCTTGGTTTAGGTAACCCCAGATATGTCTCTCTTTTTTTTTTTTTTTTTGTAACAGTCATGCACAAATGAGATAAAAGCATATACTATCAATTTCTACTCAAATCATTTAATCTAAGCAAAAATAATAATAAAAAATATACGATACTCTATTAAGATGAGAAAAAATTCATACATTCAATATTAATGCCTATAGAGATCATCTAAGAATTTGAAGAAATAAGAAATGTGTTTGGAGTAGAAAAAATATATATTTCACTCTCAATAAGGGAAATTAGGCTCAAATTATATCTCACAAAGGTAGTCTCCACTAAAACAAATTTATAAACACCGATTTTGGGTTTAACATAATTTCTACATCTTATCAAGAAATACTAGTTATGACAAAAATTAACTAATTATCAAAAATAATTACATAATATTTCATGATATGTTTTCAAAAATTAATCTAACAGTACAAAAGACTTTAACTATTTACTTAAATTTGATTTAAAGAAATGATAAAATTTTGTGAAATTTTTTTTTTAATACCAAAAATTACTAAATCACACAAGGAAAATAAAACCAAACACAAAAAATGAAGATGTGAACATAAAAAAAAACAAATTAATAATTGTTTTTTTTTTTTTTAATTTTTAAATTGTTAAATCTTTTTTTTTTTTTCTAATTAAGCATGGTAACTTTTCACCACCCCAACCTAGAACTTACATTGTCCTCAATGTAACAAGCGTAAATTAAAGATAAAGAGAAAAGAAGAAGAAAGATTACCTATTTCTTGAGAATGTTGCAAGTAGTGATGGAGAAATACGGTGCATCCATCATATTCATTAAAGTGTATACAAAGCAGATTGTTGTAAACTTCTAACATCTCAAAAAAAATTTTAGTTTTAACAATTTTAAAATTATTCACACGTAATTAAACTAAAATAAAAAATAGAAATTAAACAAATTAAACAAATAAAATTAAATTACCTAAAATGATGGGTTGCCTCCATCCAAATAAGCTTAGTTTAACGTCTTAGCAAGGCGTAACTTGGGGATTGCATTTTAAGTAAACTCAATGTCCCTCATCATTGAGTCAATCAAACCTATAGGTAAGACAAGATTGTCTACCTATACTTTTTCGATCATGCCTATTGATTTTCAAATTTTTCTGTACTTAAAACTAGGGACATGCTTGTGAGTTTCAGATCATCCACATCTAGGTACAAATCAAATAATTAAAGGCATCAAAACACAATTGTACCTAGATCAATCAAAACAACTAACTCCTTAGATTGTAATTAAATTTTTTAAAATTTTGGAGATAGTTTCAGATTTTTTTTTTGTTTTTTTTGGTTTTTTTAAGTATAATATCTAAGTTAAAATAACATAATCAGTATTAACCAAGAGTGCTCCCAAAAAAGAATGGTGGTGCAAAGGCTCCTTAAAAACCATCCTCCTAGACAGAACAACGTTTCCAAGAAAAACTAGTGGCACAAAGGCTTCCAAGAACTAGTCTCTGAGAACTCCTTATATCTTTACTTTTCATGCTATTAAAATTAAGTTAATTAAGTTAAGTTAAATAAAAATTTAAGTTAATTAAGTTAATGAAACTCTAAGTTAATTAAGTTAAGTTAAGTAAAAATCTAAGTTAATTAAGTTAATGAAAATGTAAGTTAATTAAAAAGCTAAGTTAATTAGGTTAATTTAAATAAAAATTTAAGTTAATTAAGTTAATGAAAATCTAAGTTAATTAAAAAGTTAAGTTAATTAAGTTAGTAAAAACTAAAGTTAATTAAGTTAAATGAAAATTAAGAGAAAAAAACATAGTAAAAAAAATAATAAAATAAAATAAAATAAAATAAAATAAAATAAAAATAAAATAGAATAAAATAAAATTAAAAAAGGAAAATAAAATAAAATAAATTAAAATAAAATAAAATTAAAAAAAGTTAAAAAAAAAAATTGATTTTTTTTTATTTTTTATTTAAAAAAATAAAATTAAGATTTAAAAAAACTTAAAATTAAATGAAAAAGTTTTTTTATTTTATTTTTTACTTTTTTTTATTATTTTTTTTTATTTTATTTTTATTTTATTTTTATAATTTTTTTTATTTTATTTTATTTTTTATTTAAAATTTATTTAAGTTTTTTTTAATTTTTTTAATTTTTTCTTTAATTTTTTCTTTAATTTTTTAATTTTTTTAATTTTTTAATTTTTTAATTTTTTAATTTTTTAATTTTAATTTTTTTTATTTTTAATTTTTTTTTACTATTCTTGAGCAGTAAGTTTTATTTTATTTTTATTTTTTTATTTTTTTAATTTTCCTTGTTTTTTATTATTATGAAATTTGAAATTTGAAATTTTTTTTTTGTTTTTTTTTCAAATTATTTTAATTTTTATTTATTTATTGTTTTTACTATTTACGAACAACAATTTTATTATTATATATTTATTATTTTTTTGTTTTTTTTATGAGAGAAAAAAAAAATTATTTTAATTTTTATTAAATTTTTGTTTTTATTTTACTATTCACAAACAACAAAAAAAAATTTATTTTTGTTTTTTTTTAATCAAAATAAAAAAAATCACAATTATTTACAACACAAAAAGTTTTTAAAATTTTGATAAATAATTTAAAAACGCTATTCATCCCGTAATGCGCGAAAACTTAATCGGGCAGAATCGACATCGTAGATCCTGCCCGTTCATTTGGTTTTATCTATTTATAAAACTCTCGCAAGTGCACGAATCATTTCGTAGAAAATGATAAGTATACTCCCAAGGTCGATCTAAGGAAGGAATGTATGTGGTTTTTAATTTATTATTCAAACTTTTAAAAACGAAATTAAATCCTAAACATCCTGTCACGGTATTTTGGGGTTTTGTGTTTTTAATCTACTGATATAAAAATAAACATAGATACAGATTCAATAAACATAGATACAGATTCAATAAACATTTATGCAAATTTTATCATTTAAAATAGTGGAGTATTTATGGATATAATAACTAAGTTAATTATGCTTGCTCATATTATTTAGGTTATTAAAGATATGAATTGATATTTATTGATTCTCTCTTTTTTATATGAATACCACCTTTGGTGGGGTTAGATATTCTTTGTTAACTAAACAAATCAATTAACACCTATGGGTGGGGTTGATAACTAATTTGGTTAGTTAAATTAATTCCTTTTTCTAAGAGATTGAAAATGAACCATTTAAATGCCACCTTTGGTGGGGTTAGACAATTTAAACTTTATTCAAGGTGTCCAAATTAAACCTAAGAATTTAGTTATCAGTACTAACTTTCAAGTTTTAAAACCCTACTTTGAAAACATGTTGTCAATACATTTTCGGATAATAATTCTTATAAAAACTTTTGAAATAGAGCTTCACTCTAACTACCTAGGCGATTGTACCAACAAATAAAAGAGCACTACTCTAAATCGAATAGGATAAGCGATGAGTGCCCAAAAAGCACTAAAATAACCATGATTTTATGTACATTAATTGATTAAAAATACATATATTTATATGTTTTATCATATATTTATATAAATTTGTCTTTTTCGAATCACGGGTATTTTTATTGTTTTTCGGGTATTTTGGCTTAAAAACGCAATTTAAAGACTCAAAGAAGAATACTTGAAGCAATACATCACAAATAAATTAATAAATAAGTGGAAAAAGGTCAACAAACATGGAAAAATTGGACAAAATGGGTCGAAAAAGGTCAAAAATGTCAAAAAGCGAGAAAAAGCCGCGCGCCATTACATGGCGCCAGGCCTGACTCAGCCCGCTAAGCGCGTTTGTTCATGCGCAAGGCTTCTTGTAGCGGAGTTCTGCTTGTTCACGTATGCCAGCAGCGCCCGGCCAGCGCCAGCGCGTTTTTGACCCATTTTTCACGTGCGGCCCCACGTGATGTCATCGCGACGTCATTGATGACCTCAAGAGGTCCAAAACACGTTTTTATTTTTTAATATTTTTTTAACATTTTTTTAATCATTTTTTCTCTCCATCCTCACCTATAAATACCCCCCTTCCATTCACTTCAAAACACACCTTCAAAACACACTTCTCTCTTCTTTCTTTCTCTCTTTTCTTAGATTTTTAGGTTTTTTTAGTTTTTCTTAGTTTTTAGTTAATTTCTCTTAGTTTTAGAGTTCTTCCCTTTTTGGGAAGAACTAGTTATGTTTTTGTAATTTTTCTAGCTTTTGATTCAATAAATGGGAGTGCAAATTCCGCTTGGAGGTTTTCCAGCAACGGGAATAGCGTCGAAGTTACGTAAGGATTTTATTTTCTTCTGATTATTTTTTATGGTTTATTCTTACATGTTATATTTAATTTGTCTGTGATTAAATTTAACTGTGCTGGCTGTTTAGTAAACATGATGTAATAATAACGTTGTTATGCTTGCGAAATATTAAATAGGTAAAAATCTCTAAAATGAATTGATTTTATTTTTATTCAAGATTTTATATTAAGAATGTTAGAGAGAAATATATTATTTTTCATTACAAACTTAAACCTGAAAATTAGATTTTAAGGTTTAGTTATCGATCGATTTAGAGTAGTGCTCTTTTTATTTGATGGTACAATCGCCAGTAGTTAGAGTGAAGCTCTATTTCAAAAGTTTTTATAAGAATTATTATCTGAAAATGTATTGACAACATGTTTTCGGTAGTGGTTTTAAAACTTGAAAGTTAGTACTCGGATAATTAAATTCTTAGGTTTAATTTGGACACCTTGAATAAAGTTTAAAGCTGTTTAACCCACCAAAGGTGGCATTTAAATGGTTCATTTTCAATCTCTTAGAAAAAGGAATTAATTTAATTAACCAAATTAGTTATCAACCCCACCCATAGGTGTTAATTGATTTGTTTAGTTAACAAAGAATATCTAACCCACCAAAGGTGGTATTCATATAAAAAGAGAGAATCAATAAATATCAATTCATATCTTTAATAACCTAATTAATATGAGCAAGCATAATTAACTTAATTATTATATCCATAAATACTCCACTGTTTTAACAGATAAAATTTGCATAAATGTTTATTGAATCTATGTTTATTTTTTATGTAATTAGATTAAAAACACAAAACCCCAAAATATCGTGACAGGATGTTTAGGATTTAATTTCGTTTTTAAAAGTTTGAATAATAAATTAAAAACCACATACATTCCTTCCTTAGATCGACCTTGGGAGTATACTTATCATTTTCTACGAAATGATTCGTGCACTTGTGGGAGTTTTATAAATAGATAAAAGCAAAGTAGCAGGCGAGGATCACGACGGCTTGTCGATTACGCCACTATCAAGATTTTGGCGTAGTTGCTGAAGGAATAGCGTTTTTAAATTATTTATCAAAATTTTAAAAACCTTTTGTGTTGTAAATAATTGTGATTTTTTTTATTAAAAAATTAAAAAAAATAAAAAATTTTGTTGTTTGTGAAAAGTAAAAAAAAAAAAATTCAAATTTCAATTTCGTAATAAATAAAAAAAATATAGCATGAATAATAAAATAATTTTGCATTTTGAAATTTGAAGTAAAAAAAAAAGTAAATAAATTTTAAATTAAATTAATAAATAAATAAGAATAAAAAAATAAAAAAAATAAAAAAATAAAAAAATAAAAAAAATAAAAATAATAAAAATAATAAAAAAATAAAAATAATCAAAAAATCAAAAAAATCAAAAAAATAAAAAAAATCAAAAAAATAAAAAAAATCAAAAACTTTATTTTCAATTTTTTTTTTTTTTTTTTTGTTATTTTTCTTTTTCTTTTTTTCTTTTACCTTTTTCAATTATTTTTTTTATTTTTTTTTTTTTTATTATTATTATTTTTTTGGCTTAATTTTTATTTTTTCTCTTTTTATTTTATTTTATTTTTTTTTCAAATTTTTTTTTAACTACTTTTTTTTTAATTTTCGTTTAAGTTAATTAACTTAGGTTTTTAGTAACTTAATTTACTAACTTATATTAATTTAATTTACTAACTTAATTAACTTAGATTTTCATTAACTTAATTAACCTACCTTTTTATTAACTTAATTAACTTAAATTTTAACTTAACTTAACTTAATTAACTTAATTTTAATAGCATGAAAAGTAAAGATCTAAGGGAGTTAAATGCAGGAGACTAGTTCTTGGAAGCCTTTGTGCCACTAGTCTTTCCTGGGAACGTTGCTCTGTCTAGGAGGATGGTTTTTAAGGAGCCTTTGCCCCACCATTCTTTCCTGGGAGCACTCTTGGTTAATACTGATTATGTTATTTTAACTTAAAAAAATTAAAAAAAAAAATTCTGAAACTATCTCCAAAATTTTAAAGCTTTAATTACAATCTAAGGAGTTAGTTGTTTTGTTTGTTCTAGGTACAATTGTGTTTTGATGCCTTAATTATTTGATTTGCACCTAGATGTGGGTTATCTAAAACCCTCAAGCATGCCCCTAGTTTTTGGTACAGAAAAATTTGAAAATCAATAGGGTATGTTTGAAACAGTATAGGTAGACAACATTGTCTTACTTGTAGGTTTGATTGACTCAATGATGAGGGGACATTGAGTTTACTTAAAAGGCAATCCCCAAGTTACGTCTTGCTAAGACGTTAAACTAAGCGCTGGATGGGAGGCAACCCATCATTTTAGGTAATTTTTTGTTATTTGTTTTAATTTTATTGTTTATTTTGGTTTAATTATATGTGAATAATTTTTAAATTGTTAAAACTAAAAATATTTTTTGAGTTGTTAGAAGTTCACAGCAATCTGTCTATATACACTTTAATGATGAATATGATGAATGCACTTGCATTTCTCCATTACTACTTACACATTCTCAAGAAATAGGTAATCTTTCTTCTCTTTTCTCTTTATCTTTAATTTACAGTTGTTACATTGAGGACAATGTAAGTTCTTGGTTGGGGGTGGTGAAAAGTTACCATGCTTAATTAGAAAAAAAAAAAAAAAAAGATTTAACAATTTAAAAAAAAAATTTCAAAAAAAAAAAAAAAAAAAAAATTTATTTTTTTTTTCTTTTTTATGTTCACATCTTCATTTTTTGGGTTTGTTTTGTGTGATTTAGTAATTTTTGAAATTTAAAAAAAAAAAATATTTTCTCACAAAAATTTATCATTTCTTTAAATCAAATTTAAGTAAAGAGTTAAGTCTTTTGTACTGTTAGATTAATTTTTGAAAACATATCATGAAATATTTTGTAATTGTTTTTGATAATTAGTTAATTTTTGTCATAACTAGTATTTCTTGATAAGATGTAGAAATTATATTAAACCCAAAATCGGTGTTTATGAATTTGTTTTAGTGGAGACTACCTTTGTGAGATATAATTTGAGCCTAATTTCCCTTATTCAGAGTGAAATATATATTTTTTCTACTCCAAACACATTTCTTATTTCTTCAAATTCTTAGATGATCTCTATAGGCATTAATATTGAATGTATGAATTTTTCTCATCTTAATAGAGTATCGTATATTTTTTATTATTATTTTTGCTTAGATTAAATGATTTGAGTAGAAATTGATAGTATATGCTTTTATCTCATTCGTGCATGACTGTTACAAAAAAAAAGAGAGACATATCTGGGGTTACCTAAACCAAGATCAAACAAAAAAGCCACAAAATTAACCACTCACCAAAATCCTAAAAAAAAAAAAATGTACAATCTGTACATGGGTTGACTCTCTAAAAAAATGATATATATTGAAAAGTATCTTCAGACAAAAATAGAGAGATAAAGAATATATAGTATAATCTACATACTATGACCCATATTACCCAAAAAAAAAAAATGTACAATCTGTACATGGGTTGACTCTCTAAAAATGATATATATTGAAAAATATCTTCAAAAAAATATAGAGAGAAAGAATATATAGTATAATCTACATACTATAACCCACATTGCCTACAAAATTGTGAGTAAAGGCTAATTACAAAAGAAAGATATAGGAAGTAATTCCCTAAAAAGTCATTGCACTTTCTTCATTTGTAAAAGGCATATATCTTGAAATTTTTTCTTAATGAGTTTGATTTATGCATGAAAATAATTTTTATATATGATATCTTTATAATTTATACATTTGATTCCTTCCATGAGATCAACGTCAAAATAACACTTTGAGCCTTTCTTCTTTATACATATGCGAACATATTAGTTCATTTCTATACATCAACTCTTTCGCATATAAATTAGTATGAGTGTTTGAACCCATAGGATTCAGTGTTTTTAGAGTATTGACTTGTGAGGAATAGAGTCGGCGAATTGATTTATGACATGAAATTGGGTGAAATTAAATTGATACATTTTTGATATGAAATATGAAAATGATTTCCGACTAATTATTATAATAAATCATGATTGTTTAAAAAGATTAAAATAACTTATGCTTGAGATTTTAATTATGATCTTAAAGGAGATTAAAAAGTATGAGACATTTTTGTGATATGTTGTTTTCTTTTATTCTTAAACGTTAATTTTTGATTTTGTTGTAATTTTAGTTTTTAAGTTGATTGTTATTATTTCTTTTAATTTTTACATTTAGTTCAATGTTTGTGGGTATCATTACTGAAAACCCTCACGAGACTCAAACTCGTCCACTAGGGCAACCTAGGGGTTTAAAGGCTTGTTGCATAGGCTAAATGCAACCGTGTCAATCTACGGAAGTGATTTAGGATAGTTTAATTTTTAGTTTTTATCGCTTCTCTTGCTAAGGGACTAGCGAAAGGCTGGTTGAGGGGTTGTGATGAGTGCCCAAAGCACTAAAATAACCATGATTTTATGTACATTAATTGATTAAAAATACATATATTTATATGTTTTATCATATATTTATATAAATTTGTCTTTTTCGAATCACGGGTATTTTTATTGTTTTTCGGTATTTTGGGTTAAAAAGGCAATTTAAAGAGTCAAAGAAGAATACTTGAAGCAATACATCACAAATAAATTAATAAATAAGTGGAAAAAGGTCAACAAACATGGAAAAATTGGACAAAATGGGTCGAAAAGGTCAAAAATGTCAAAAACCAGAAAAAGCAGCGCCGTAGCGCTATGCGCCGCCACTCAGCACCAGCTCGCCCATCGCGCGGGTTACTGTTCATGGCGCAGCACTTCTTGCGCGGGTTCTTATTCCGCAGCGCCAAGAAGCCGGCCAGCCGCGCGCCCAACGCGTTTTTGACCCATTTTTCACGTGCAGCCGCCCCCATGACGTCATGCTGACGTCATTGATGACCTCAGCAGGTCCAAAACACGTTTTTTATTTTTTTAATATTTTTTTTAACATTTTTTTAATCATTTTTTCTCTCCATCCTCACCTATAAATACCCCCCTTCCATTCACTTCAAAACACACCTTCAAAACACACTTCTCTCTTCTTTCTTTCTCTCTTTTCTTAGATTTTTAGGTTTTTTTAGTTTTTCTTAGTTTTTAGTTAATTTCTCTTAGTTTTAGAGTTCTTCCCTTTTTGGGAAGAACTAGTTATGTTTTTGTAATTTTTCTAGCTTTTGATTCAATAAATGGGAGTGCAAATTCCGCTTGGAGGTTTTCCAGCAACGGGAATAGCGTCGAAGTTCTGTAAGGATTTTATTTTCTTTACAGTTATTTTTTATGCTTTATTCTTACATGTTATATTTAATTTGTCTGTGATTAAATTTAACTGTGCTGGCTGTTTAGTAAACATGATGTAATAATAACGTTGTTATGCTTGCGAAATATTAAATAGGTAAAAATCTCTAAAATGAATTGATTTTATTTTTATTCAAGATTTTATATTAAGAATGTTAGAGAGAAATATATTATTTTTCATTACAAACTTAAACCTGAAAATTAGATTTTAAGGTTTAGTTATCGCGTCTGATTTAGAGTAGTGCTCTTTTATTTGATGGTACAATCGCTCGGTAGTTAGAGTGAAGCTCTATTTCAAAAGTTTTTATAAGAATTATTATCTGAAAATGTATTGACAACATGTTTTCAGTAGTGGTTTTAAAACTTGAAAGTTAGTACTCGGATAATTAAATTCTTAGGTTTAATTTGGACACCTTGAATAAAGTTTAAACTGTCTAACCCCACCAAAGGTGGCATTTAAATGGTTCATTTTCAATCTCTTAGAAAAAGGAATTAATTTAATTAACCAAATTAGTTATCAACCCCACCCATAGGTGTTAATTGATTTGTTTAGTTAACAAAGAATATCTAACCCCACCAAAGGTGGTATTCATATAAAAAAGAGAGAATCAATAAATATCAATTCATATCTTTAATAACCTAATTAATATGAGCAAGCATAATTAACTTAATTATTATATCCATAAATACTCCACTGTTTTAACAGATAAAATTTGCATAAATGTTTATTGAATCTATGTTTATTTTTTATGTAATTAGATTAAAAACACAAAACCCCAAAATATCGTGACAGGATGTTTAGGATTTAATTTCGTTTTTAAAAGTTTGAATAATAAATTAAAAACCACATACATTCCTTCCTTAGATCGACCTTGGGAGTATACTTATCATTTTCTACGAAATGATTCGTGCACTTGCGAGAGTTTTATAAATATTAAAACCAATTGTACGGGCAGGATCGGCGACGTCGGTTCTGCCCCGATCAATAACTAAACCTTAAAATCTAATTTTCAGATTTAAGTTTGTAATGAAAAATAATATATTTCTCTCTAACATTCTTAATATAAAATCTTGAATAAAAATAAAATCAATTCATTTTAGAGATTTTTACCTATTTAATATTTCGCAAGCATAACAACGTTATTATTATATCATGTTTACAAATAGCCAACACAGTTAAATTTAATCACAGACAAATTAAATATAACATGTAAGAATAAAACATAAAAAATAAGCGTAAAGAAAATAAAATCCTTACGAGAACTTCGATGCTATTCCGTTGTTGGAAAACCTCCAAGCGGAATTTGCACTCCCATTTATTGAATCGAAAAGCTAATAAATTACAAAGCATAACTAGTTCTTCCCAAAAAGGAAGAACTCTAAAACTAAGAGAAATTAACTAAAAACTAAGAAAAACTAAAAAAACCTAAAAATCTAAGAAAAGAGAAAGAAAGAAGAGAGAAGTGTGTTTTGAAGGTGTGTATTGAAGTGAAGGGAAGGAGGTATTTATAGGTGAGGATGGAGAGAAAAAATGTTAAAAAATGTGAAAACGCGTAGTGCGAATCTTTGAGGTCATTGATGACGTCGGCATGACGTCATGGGGCGGTACGTGAAAAATGGGGCGAAATGGGCGTCGTATGTAGCAGGTGAGATCTGAGCGAACCCGCGGACGTGGGGCGTCTTTCTTGTAGCGAGCGGCCCAGCGGTGCGATTTTCTCCTTGTTGACATTTTTGACCCTTTTGGCCCATTTTGTCCAATTTTTCCATATTTGTTCACCTTTCCCCATTTATTTATTAATATATTTGTGATGTATTGCTTCCAGTATTCCTCTTTGAGTCTTTAAGTTACGTTTTTAAGCCAAAATACCTGAAAAACAATAAAAATACCCGTGATTCCGAAAAAGATAAATTTATATAAATATATGATAAAATCATATAAATATATATATTTTTAATCAATTAATGTGCATAAAATCATGGTAATTTTAGTGCTTTTTGAGCACTCATCACAAATCCGAACATTGCATATACCTAACAAAGTTAAACTTTTCTTATTTTGATTTGCTCATATAAATTTTTCAAGTTGTGGGAACCTATTTCCGAAGAAAACGGCTCAATCTTTTTCTTGGTTTTGTGCGGGTATAATAATGAATCAACCTTTCATGATGGGTAAGCGTGCCCTTGTGTGAGAAATTATAACACATAAATTTGATAATAGAGTTCGATCAATTTTATCTACGTCTCCGGATCTACCGTAAATTTTTTTATTAAAAGGGAGAAATTATATAAAGTATTTACAACACTCACAATTCACAACCCAATTATACCTAAGAAAATTGCTCTCAATTTTCTCTCATTAAAGCTTTTTTCTCAATTGGATTTTTTTAATAATACAAAGTACCTATTGAGGTGCTCTATTTATAGATGTAGAGCTCCTCTTCTATACGTTTTATCAACTAATTCTTAATTGCCTTTCCTTCTTTTTCAAAAAATGGATGCATCATCCACTCAATTTTCTTAGGTTGTTTGCTTGATAACTACTATTTTCCTTTTATTGTCATTTATTGAATCGTTTGGTGTATGTAAGTTTGACCAACAATCTCCCACTTAAAGGCTGATTTCAATTTGTCTACACACCTCGTTCAATGCAGCAACTTTTATAGTCTTGATACTCTAGTAGACCAATTGAAGTTGAACACAACTTCAGTTTGTCAATAATCATCGCCTTTGTAAACACATTTGTTGGATTTTTGCTTCCTTGAATCTTCTCTAGTATTAACACATCATCTTCCAATGGAGAGCTAATGAAGTGATAACGAAGCCTAATATGCTTGGTTCTAAAATGAAATGTTGAATTCTTCACCAAGTGTATCACACTTTAACTATCATTGTGAATAACATTTTTCTCTTGTTTAAATCCCAACTCAATTAACAAACCTTGAAGCCATATCATCTCTTTACTAGCTTCAGTCACTGTTACATACTCAGCCTCTATAGTGGATAAAGTGACAATCTTCTGTATTTGTGACATCCAACTAACAGTTATAGTTCTAACAGTACATATATAACTGGTGGTGCTTCTTCGGTGATCAACTTTACCTTCAAAGTCTGCATCTACGTAGCCTTGTACTTTTAACTCTCTTTTACTAAAGTACAAACACTTCTCTACGGTGTCTCGTAGATACCACAAAATCCACTTGACTGCTTCCCAATGAGCTTTCCCTGGATTTGACATAAACATGCTAACAAATCTCATTGCATGGCCAATGTCTGATCTCGTACATGCCATTGCGTACATCAAACTTTCAATGGCTGATGCATAAGAAACCTTAGCCATGAATTCTCTCTCTTCCTCTGTCTGAGGGGACTGATCCTTGGATAGTCAAAAGTGACTGGCCAAGGGTGTGCAAACTGGCTTGGCGTTGTCCATGTTGAATCTATTCAAAACACGATTGATGTACTCTGCTTGAGATAATTGCAAAGATCCTCTCTTCTTATCTCTTGTGATTTTCATTCCAAGAATATTTTTTGTTGGACCCAAGTCTTTCATGTCAAACTCCTTTGATAATTACTGCTTCAACCTTTTGATATCATCCATATTTGAACTTACTAACATATCATCAACATAAAGTAGTAAAATGATATAACTAGACCTATATCTCTTGAAGTAGCAACAATGGTTGACGTTGCAGTTCTAGAAACCTTTATTGTGCATGAAGCTGTCAAACTTTATGTATCACTGTCTCAAGACTATGTTCTTTTTCCTTCTTTTTTAGAAACCTCATTGCTGATATATGTATATTTCATCATCTAAGTCTCTGTGAATGAATGCAGTCTTCACATCCAATTGTTTAATATGAAGATCTTCAATGCCTATAATACTCAACATTGATATGATAGTATTGAGCTTCACAATGGGAGCAAAAATGTCAGTATAGTCAACTCCTTCCTTATACTGAAATCCTTTGACAACTAGTTAGGCTTTGTAGCTCTTAGAACCATCATGCTTCTCTTTCACCTGTTACACTCATTTGTTGTAAAGTTCCTTCCTCCCCATGGGTAACTTAACTAGTTCACATATCTGGTTAGAGATGAGAGATTTCATTTCTTCTTTCATGGTAAGCTCATACTTATTGGTATCTCGATTCTAACAAGCTTCATCATAGCATTTAGGCTCCCCTTCATCAGTCAGCAACATATAGTTCATGTATCTCCTATTAGACATATGAGGTCGAGAAGACCTTCTCAATACATGAGTTGGAGTAGGAGGCTGTGGTGTGTAGGACTATTGCTCACTACTCTTTCCAACGAGTTCCTCTGGTTGAGGATTTGTTATAATTGGTTCCGTCACAGGACTATCTGGGACATCATCTGCATCTACAAATACTAACTCATTTTGCTCTGAGCCATTGGCGTCTGTTTTATGCTTGTCCTTATACATTACTCTTTCATTGAAAATCACATCTCTATTATGAATCACTTTCTTGTTTTTGTCATCCCAAATGTGGCAGCCAAACTCATCATTACCATAGCCGATGAAGATGCATTTCTTGGATTTAGGATCAAGTTTATTTCTGCCTTGATCATTGATATGTACAAATGCTACACAATCGAAAAATCTTAGATGTGATAGTTTACCTTTTTCTGTTTTATGTCTCCTCTGGTATTCTATGCTCCAATGGAACAGATGATCCTTGATAACTGTATTTTATATAGTTATTTTCACCTATTTTATTAATTATATTTGCTATGTTCTCTCTATTTTTAGTTAATTTTAGTTTAATAAATTAGTATTTACTGTTTTTTATATATTTTAAGAAAATTAAATAAATTGTATCGAAAACGTTCTTAATGGCAAATTTGTGACCAAATATATAATTTCAAATAAAAGAGTGATTAATTGCAATTTATAAAAGTTGAAAATATAATTTAAATTAAAATCGGGCTTAATTTCAATTATTAAAAGTTTAAAATTTAATTTAAATTACAAAAGGGAATTTGTATTGCAATTAAACAAAGTTTAAAATGTAATTTGAAATATATTTGTGGGTGAAAATATAATTAATAAAAGTTATTTTTCTTCACAGGAGAGAAATTCCACGCGGCGTTATCCACGCTTCATCGTGGACCGTCAGATCAACGCATCAACGGTTCGGATGCGCGCGTGCTATTCAAACCCGACCAAGGAGAATGGGTGCAGGGATTTCCTCCATCGCGCGGCTCGGTGCCCGAGTGGGGCCCACCTACCGCGCAGGCCGGCGTGCAGCGTGGGACCCGCCGTCGACGCCGTGCGGCATCCCCGCGCCCGCGCGCCCCTTTTCCCGTGCGGCCGATCCACATGCGCCCGGTTATTCCACGAACCATAATATGCCACGTGTCCCACTTAATATTGCAGCAAATAATGTTCCGACACGTGGCATGTTACAATGAGCGCTAATGGGCAGGATCAAGCCCGCGTTCCAACCGTTGTCGCACTTTTTCGCTCGCTCCAATCCCGTGCGACAGTTTCTGCGTGCACCCATTCCGTGCAACAAATGAGGTGCTGCCACGTGTCCCACTATATGTTTCAGCGAATCAGATCGCGACACGTGGCAAAGTTTATTGAAAAGAAAAACAGAAACGCACGGTTCGCCCACTCACAATAGCCGCGTTTTCGATTCCATTTTCGATACAATTTTATCCCCCACATGTTTTAATTTATTATTTTCCCCACACTTCTCTGTCCCCCCCGCGTGTATTAAATTTTAATATTTTTTTGATGTATTTTTTAGCTATAAATAGATGATAAGATGATAGAGTTGAGAAGTTTTTTTTAGTTAGGAGTTTTTTTTTAATTAAAAGTTTTTTGGTAGTTTTAGTTTTCGAAAGTTTTAGTAGTGTTTTAGTTTTTTTTTTTAGTTCGTAATTAGTGTTGGTTGTGGAACACGCAGAAACCATTTTTGGCTTTTGTTGTGCTCTGCGTGTGCCAAATATTTTCGTATTGAGATGTTTTAATTTTCTTTCTTCTTCATCTTATTTTTCTCTATGTGTTGTAATTTTTATTTTTAATTTATGAAATAATTTAATTTTTCTAGGGTTGCATTTGATCTAAATTTATGAAGCTTTGATTTTAATTATTTTTGATAGATTTAGAAGACGTTCGATTTTTTCGTTCTATTTTGTGCTTAATGCTTTTTTATTATTTACGAATCTTATCAAAACGATCTGTGGCACATAAATAAACTTGGAAGAGGCATTTGTGTGTATATTGCTCGTAAATAGAATGACATGTATGATGAAGGATAAGAATATACCCTAATTGTATGTGTGGCCAATTGAAAACTTAGAACTTAACGAATCTTATTAAATTTAATTCTCATAGAGATATAGTGAATTAATTTAACGAGGTGTGTTTATACGGAGCTCGGAAGAGATGTATGAATAAAAATAGAAGTTTTCGGTTGACAAATTAAATGTACTAAAAAAATATAAATCAAAAGAAAATAACATGATTTGAGTGGATTAGTTTGGTGAAAAATTGCAATCCTAGATTTCTTTTATTTTCTTATGTTACTTTTTTCTTAATCAACGATTGTTTTGGATAAAATCAGAGAGAAACAATTTTAGTACTCGACAAACTATAGTAACAAATCTCCGTGGGATCGATCTTTACTTACAAATCTTATTACTTGTGACCGTGTATACTTGCACGTTTTTATGTTCTCTTTTAGAGACAACAATCCTCGATTGATCAAGTAAGCTACCGTGTTAACTACTTCTACCCAGAATTGCTTTGGTAGACCTAACTGTATACAAATTCTTTTGGCTATTTCTGTCAATGTTTGGTTCATACGCTCAGCTACACCATCTCTCCATTATAATCTCGTGCTCATAGCAAAATATTTTGAATTTGATGTCTTTATATTCACCACCATTATGCTTGAAAAATATACTATATATTCAAGCTATTAGCTCATCAAAAGACAACAATTGATATAAGGAACAAGAGAGATTAAAGAGCATACCAATGACAACTTTTTTAGGAGATTTTGAAGAAAAGATTGAACTAACTAATGTAATAATATGATTGTAAGCAATTCCAAACCCTAGACTATAGTTTTAATTAATTTAAATGTCATGATAAATTTTAGTTTCAATTCTTGATGTATTCAATTCTTGATTCTTGATGTATTCAATTCTATTATGAATTATGAATTAGAGTGATCAACTAGTTTATTGCATGGATGTGTTTATAGATAGTTTAAGATATTAGTCTATAATTGATGATGTTCTTATTCGAGGTGATACCTTATAGATTCTATAATAAGAAAGATTAAATGTTTAGGTTAAATGTTATCAACATATTTAATCTTTCCTAGTTTAGTCATTATATTTTTAGATCTTAATACAATTAATAAATTAAATCATGTAAGTGTACATTTAGTTTGTTCAAGATTTAGGTTATTTAATGATTGTATTGTTAATGAATTATACAATAAGGAAAGGTATAAAATCTTAAGCACACCTAGATTTCTAAAGCTAAATTTAAGAATTTAAGAAAGTTTTTAAATTATAAAAGTAATTTAGAACTTAAGAAACTAATATATATTCATAACATGATTAATTGCATGGTAGGTTAGTGGTAAGGTTAGTATCATGATCATATATCTCTCATCATTCATGTGCAATTTAATTTTATTATTCTATACAATTTTTCATTTTTCTTAACAATCAACCAAAACCTAATTTGCTAACTTTAATTAACCCATTGTCGAACTAGTAATTAGGAGTAAAAATTATTATAAATCCTCTATAGGTTCATCGTTACTTCTACTATACTACTAGTGGCACAATTTTAATAAAAGTGAGGTTTAAATTTTGGTGTGCCCTTTTAGGGTGTGTCAAGTTCTACTCTTACCTCTACCTCTCTTTTTCTAAAATATCCCCCAAGAGTTCAAGAAACAATCGAGATGTCCCTAAAAATAGAAAAGAATATATAGAAATTACTGTTCCACTTCCTTCTTCTATCGTTATCTATATCGAAGAGCACTTTATACCAATTGATGGCTTCCTCATTGTCCAATAAAGGCTTGCATACTTCTCTTGGATTACTTTTTGTACTTTTGAGTATTCTTTCGACTACTCTTTTGTTCAAGAATTCTACTTTACTATTTCTTTCAATCATACTCTTTCTTTTTATCTTTTTTACCTTGAGAAGATGTAGGGCCATGTTTTCTAGGAATGATGTTCTTTGAACCTTATTCCTCTTTGATATACATAATCCTTCTTTTACTGATGCTCCCTTCTTGTATGAGAATATACTCAATGAGAACTTCCCTAATGAATTTTGAAACATATCATATCACAACATCTCTACGATAGAAATCATGTTGGTTGACCCTAACCATGGGTACGATAGAGGTGTTCTTAATCTGAGTGTTACTACACCTGGTCTCTATTTTAATGATATTATAAGTTGTTTGTTTCATCCTTGCTCCCATTCTTCTTCTATGACTCTCACTCAAGGTCACTTTCTTATTCCACTCTTCATTATCCTTTGTTAATCACCCACTAGAGTGAAACCTTCTTTGGTACTCTTTCTAGTACCATGATAAAAAAATCTCAATTCATTGTTAGATTTTTCTCTTGTCATTGTTCCAATACTCTAGGGAACTCTAATCCTTCTTTTACTTCTTTTCAAAAATGTCTCCACTTATGTTCCTTGTTTTGATATTCCTACTCCTCTTATAGTCCTCGAGCATTAGAACTCATTCTGCTAAGATAATATGAGTTAGTTATAGTGATACAAGATTGTGTTGTTGATCACTTTCTGGCAAAAATCATCAGTGTAGATCAATGATTTTCTCTATAGTTTGAGCACCCAACTAGTCGGTATAGTTCTCCCAGATCTATCAACTCTTATCCCTTAGTTAGACCACGAGTGAGTGATGGTGCTTCTTGCATTCACACTATTAGTATAAGCCCCAATGCCTTGCTTCACTTTGAAGGAAGATACCCTATACATGTGCTGCAATCTTCTACAACTTTGTGACCAAATAACCTCTCCCCTTGATCATCATATGTTCTTTCCTGGACCCAACCCGTTGTTTGGTTATAGGGAGTTTGAATTTGGGACTCATTGAGCCTCCTTAGAGGATGAGGAAGAGGATGAAGTTGATTCATGATTTTGTTTTTAATTTTATGTATATGCTTTTGGTGTACTTTTTCTTTTTGAAATTATAATACAAAATTTATCAATAAAAGAGTATATTTTCACTTTTTTTTATTTCAATGTTTGTTGTTTAATTTTGACATTGTTTATGAGTCTGTGTTCAACATGTGTTGTTGTTTATATGTTTTTTTGATGCATTTATAGGTTTGTTTCTATTCTTGTTTTGTCAAGCCGATATATATCGATTTAGTTAGCATTTTTTCTGAAAGATATTATTATTATTATTATTATTATTATACTTATGTGTATTTTTTTGTTTTATTTCGCTTATTTAATATATTTGTGCTATAAATAATTAAATTTGTGATTATTTAATTTTTTTTTCTTATTATGTTTATTTCATAGTAGATTTGTGATATAAATAATTATATTTGTGTTTATTTAGTTTTTTTCTTAATGCGTTTATTTAGTAATAAATTTATGATGTTACTTAAATTAGTGATTATTTAGTTTTTTTATTATGATTATTTAATAGTAGATTTGTGGTATAATTAATTATATTTATGATTATTTAGTAGATTTATGCATATGTAAGTTCCCAAAAACAAGATAAAGAAAACAAAAACATAGTGATATTTGAAGAAAAATAAGAGAATACAAAAAAGAACTAAAATTTTAAAAATCATATTTATATACTTTATTTTTAAATAAAATTATAATTAAATACAAATATTATAATTAGAGAATTCTTCGAATAGATAGCAAATAGATGTATATTTTGTTAACTTTATTTTTAAAATACTATTATATCAATATGATAAATTTTAATTACATGTAATTTTACTTATCTAAGTATAATACAAATAAAATTTAGTGATGGTAGTATTATTCTATATATTAACATAATCATTTAATAAAATCAATTTTATATAAACAATATATATGTGTTTACACTTTTAGAATGAACAAGTCTTAGATACGACAACCTATGCCTTCTACAAGATATTTAGATGAAGTGAATTTTTTTTGAAATTCATACATGAAAATGAAAATGGTAAAGTTGTCATTTGATGACCTTATGTTAAGTGCAAGAATGGTATATTTTTTCACCTATAAAAGATGCAAGGGACTCTTTAGTTTACGAGGGTATTTTGAAAAATTATAATAATTGGTATTTTTATGAAGAGGATATTAGTAAGATGGTTGAAAGAAAAAAAACATTCTATTGATCTAAGGGTCAAAGAATACATATTGATGTTAATATGCATAAGGAAACAATTGAAATGGTTCACTACTACAAAATGAAGCATTTAAGCTGATATTTAAAGTCAATTTGTGGAGAAAATTGACTTATAATGAATTTAAAGTCGGTTTCGTGAAAAACTGACTTAAAATTAGCGTCGATTGACATGTTGATTCGACGCTACATACTACATGTAGCATCGACCGACGCTACAAACATGGATTTTTCCTTTTCTCTTCTTTCTTCCCCATCAGACACAACATTTTTAATTTGCAGTGTTGTAAACAACACCCAAAATCGAGCTTCACCTCCTCCACTCTTTCTCATTTTTCAGCCACCTACGACCACCAATTTCAGGGCCATTTAGTGGGTTTTCTTCCTCTTCAAATTATCTTCCAGATCCCCTACTCAAATTTTTTATACCCATTTTCTCACTTGCAAAATACATTTTTTTCTTCATTTCCTTCATTTTGTCACTTCATTTACTCTTGTAAGTATTTTTATTAATCCTACGCACTTATTATTCACTTTGCATTATTTTTTGTATATTATGTGTATAAATTTTTGTATTATGTAGGTTTTGTATAAGTATTTCGTAATAATATATATATATATATATTTATAACTGTGATTTAAGGTTGATGTTTAATTTGTTTATTTATGTTAATATGAAATGGGAAAGACACGATTCAACAATATGATGCACATTAAAATATCTGTGATTTGAAGTAGTGTAATTATTTAAAAAAATCTTAATCATCACAAAATTGGTATATAAATTCTGTTTTATATATCTTAAATTTTAAATCAATCTCATATAATTATATTTATATGTATATATTTGTTATATTTGGTTTTTATGTATTTATTTTTATATGATACTTTGGTATATATTCTAATAATTAGGGAATTCATATATAATAATACCTTAAATATATTAATTGGATACATATTTAATATGTTTAATGTTATTAATAAAAAATGGACAAATCTTGGATGTCAAAGTGTAGAATTGAGCAGGACTACATTTTTGGAGTTGAAAATTTCTTGGAATTTGCTTGTAGAAATAGTAATAATGAAATTAGTATGATTCGATATTCATGTATTAAATGAAACTAGTTAATGACGATGATTCTTCGTCATGGACTTGAAGTGATTATGAAGGAATATATGTATATGATCAACAACCTAATTAAACATAATGTATGTTCTATATTATTCTAATAACTCTTAGATGTTTATATGTATGAACTTAAAATTGTCAATTAATTTATATTTCATCATTGTTTGTAGATATTTCATGGATCTTAGGGGTACCAAAGCTTGTAGATCCAAATGATCCATTGGGGTATTTGAAAAGAATGAGTTGTGCGAATATACTTGATGCTCCACTTAACCCAGATGATAGAGTACCCATTCTATTTTATGCTACTGGTAATGCAATAGGGAAAAATGACCAATAATTGAAATCCTCTATTGGTAGACTTGTTAAGTCAAGTATACCAATCAATATAAATTATTGGACTCAGGCTGACGAAGCTGAAAAGATCAAAATATGGAAAGTCCTTAACACTTGGAAGAGCAAGTGTTATAAGATTGCAAATAAGGTGTGGAAGGAATACAAAACTTCCAGATTGGCCAGAAATTGTGTTTTCATATTTGAAACCACTTGATGAATTAGAACTATACAAAATCCTTGAAGGAAACCCTTGGATTACACCTTAAGTTTGGAAATACTTTGTGGATTATTGATGTATGTATGAATTTCAAATTATTAGGAAAGAACATCAGAATATACAAATGCATAATATTCTTCCTAATCGTACTAGGAGGTCTTCAAATCCTGAAGTTAGATATAGAATGATATTATTAATTTGTGTTAATTTATAAATATTTTATATTTATTTTCCTTAAATTTAAGTTGATATCATTGTTAATAAATTTATTTAATTTATGTAGGAAGCTAAATTGGGTAGATGAGTTACCCGATATGAATTGTACATAGAAACAAAGACCCTCAAAATAAAGAAGTTAAGGCCAATGACTAAGTGAGGAGAAGAACAACTAAATAAGTTGGTTAGTAATTTAACTTGATACAAAGTCCTTGTGATATTTGCTAATTGATGTAATAATGTATGATATGTTTGTTTGCTTTATTATTTGTAGAGAGCTTTTCAAGAACAAATAGTTAGGGGTGAAATAATCCAACAGTCAGGGAGAGATGCTATATATCATGCATTCAAATGCAAGAATCTTGGTCGTGTTAAGGGAGGAAGCCAATATGATGGTTATATGGAGTATTTTAATATTCCAAAACAAAAGCCTCAAATGGTCAGTAAGGAGAAGTACAGTAAAATTGAAGAAGAATTGAGCCCCTTTTAAGGCCTTAATGTTAAGTGAGATTATCATTTAAAAAATATCAATCACAACACATATCAAGCATGACAGCATACTACAATCAGGGCATGTCCTATTGGCTAGACATGTAATCATCAATGCCAGTCATGCCACCATCCATGCCAGGTATGCCACCCATGCAATCTCATGGTGCCCAACCTATATCCTGTATGAGATATATTCATCCTATTGGTACTACCTTTATGCCAGGAATGTAGATGCAATCAGGTAATGGTTCAACATCTCCAATGCAATCTGTGTATTATTACCATTCATCATATCACGATGAATGTTTTGATGAGAATGTCCTTCCAATAGCTACCTAAAATAGGAGTCCTCCTCCATTTGATGACTCATTTGTGGTAATATTTAAAGTTTATATAGATAATCTATTATTTTTATTTTTTATTATATATAGCCCTTAAATTTTTTACAGAATATGAAATGTTTGTTGAAATATCCTTCATCAACAGACTTTATTGCTATTGGAACGGTACAACAATTGAGTAATGATGGGATGATTCATAGTTAATATTTGCCAACTCATTGGAAAATATTAATTGATCAATCATTGTTCCATGATTGTCTAGTACTTATGCCTTCTAATGCTACCATAGTCTAAGAGACGGTTGGACAATATGTGACTTGGTCGTCGAGTTAAGTTATGATAAATTTTGACGTGGTACTATTTTTATTTAAGATAATACTTTTTTTACTACTATTATATTATTATTCTTTTATTTTTACTAACATACATAATACTTCTTCTTTAGTCTATTATATCAGAATTAGCAAGTGCGATATATTTAAGAGATACAAAACAAGTATCTCATGGTAAATCTATGTCTAGTGGCTAATCATAGCGCACTAATTCATTCAAGAAGAAGCCATGAAAAAAGTATAGTTTTGATTATGCTTTAAACTTTAGCAGAAATCTTGCACTTTGATGACTATTATTGCGAGGGAATCTAGCATAAATGATGGATGGATTGTGCCATTTCCTATAGAAATTTTTGGTGTATACATCGGTCAAACATATATATCGATCGAGTGCATATTACAGCTATTTGAATAACAAATGATCGATTTAAGTATAATTCAAATGTGGACAAGTTGAGTCCTCAATTAGTAAATAACTTTCATTTATTATGTAGAACATATATAATTATATTTATATTATCTAATTATTTATATATTTGTTTTTATAAAGGGCATGTTATTATTGACTTCAACATAATCACTCATCACATTTAGGAATGTTCTATGATTCTTCATTTGTCAATTAATGTTAGCATAGAGCTAAACAATTATGTGATAGGGCATTAACACTTTACAGAAATCAGAAGTTGATAATCCTTGCTTGGCCACTAAAGTTTGAATAAGATCAAGATCATTGGATGTTGGTAATCCTTGATTTGTATGGCAATCATGTTTGGTACTATGACTCATCTTCCATAGAATTGAGTAAAGATACAAAAACAGTTGTTGAAATGTAAGAGTTATAGTTAGTTATTTTTTTCTATTGTTCTTTGTAATATTTAATAAACTTTGATAGGGCATGAAAGCTGTGGAACAAGAGTAGGGGCATTGCCCTTAAAAAATCTCATAAGCTTATATGAGAAAAAGTTATGGTATGTACAAGTGAATATTAATAATTTTATTAATTTTATTATTGAATAATAAAGATGTTCGAATATGGAAAATCATGTATACTTATTTTTTGTAGGTTCCACAACAAAATGATGAAGTCATGTGTGATTACTATGTCATGAAGTTTATGAGCGAAATCATCACAAATATCAACATTCAAATTAAAGATATGGTAATCTCTTTTACCAATATACATTTTTAACATATATGAGTTATTTTTTATGAATTCATGAAATTACATTCTTATTTTGAATTTAAATACATGTAGTTTTTTGGTTGGAACAAGACGGACTATGACTTACAAATTTTTGATGATTTATGAGAAGAATGGGCAGAACACATGGTTCAAATTATATCATCATATGAAGAATCATGAGAAGATTATGATGATCTTGAATAGCATATGACAAGATCATGGTAATTTTTATAATTCTTTAATTTCTCTATTATTATGTCTAAAGTTTGGGCAACTTGTTTGATGGATGTTTGTGTGTGCTCATGTATTTAGGGGAATAAATTATTATATAGACCTGTCTTTTGCCCAAACTTTATCTCATATCTCTTGCCTAGTTCTCTGGTATGACTACATCATGGTAGTCATTGACCAACCAAGTACAGAAAAACTACCAACAATCATCATATCTTTAAGAGTAATTGTTAGTTCACCCTAAAGAAATACAAAAGTATTAGTATATGGGCACCAAAACTCAACCAACCCAAGTAACAAATTGAAGTTACACTTAACTTCATATTTAGAGCTCATTATAGCATTAAAATACCAATTTTACTCCAGATTAATACAGTGCTAATATGATTTCAAAGGGATGTGGTTATTATTATATATCACTTCGATGTCGATGTGGTATTCTCTTTTACTAATCTTTTAACATATATAAGTTATTTTTTGTGAATTCATGATATTACATTATTATTTTGAATTTAATTACATATAGTTCTTTTGTTGGAACAAGTCGGGCTATAGGGTTTATTATTATATCACTCTCGTGTCGATGTGGTAATCTTTTTTACTAATCTTTTAACATATATAAGTTATTTTTTGTGAAATCATGATATTACATTCTTATTTTGAATTTAATTACATATAGTTCTTTGGTTGGAACAAAACGGGCTATGATGGTTATTATTATATCACTCTGGTGTCGATGTGGTAATCTCTTTTACTAATCTTTTAACATATATAAGTTATTTTTGGTGAATTCATGATATTACATTCTTATTTTGAATTTAATTACATATAGTTCTTTAGTTGGAACAAGTCAAATATGCAAATTTTTGATGATTTACGAAAAAAATGGTTAGAACACATGGTTCAAATTATAACATCATAAGAAGAATCAAGAGAAGAATATGATAATCTTCAATAACATAGGACACCAACATCGTAATTTTTATAATATTTTAATTTCTCTATTCTTGTGTCTCTAAATTTTAGGATGTTTGTTTGATTGATGTTTATGTACTCGTGTATTTAGGAGAATATATTGTTATATGAACCAGCTTTTTTTTGCCCAAACTCCATCTCATCTCTCTTACCTAGTTTCATGGTTACTATGTTGGTGATTCTAAGCAAACCAAACTTACTCTCCTTGGAAAAAAATGGAAATATCACAAACTCCATGACAAAAAAGACATCATTTTATTTGTAATTTAATTTATATATATATTGTATATAAATTATTATTTTTGTAATAAATTTAATTCTCAAGTAATTAATTATATTTAATTTTTAATTATTTGTATTATTTAAACTTTGTTAAACAGATTTTGATTTTTTTCTGCTATTATGTGATCAAATATGGTTCTTAGTAGAATAAAAAATCAGTAAAATATGTAAAAAAAATTAAAAGAAATAATTGAAAGTCGGTTCAACTCATGAACCAACTTTACGTTTTAAGTCTTTTAATTTAAAGTCGGTTCAATGAACTGAATTTAAAGCCCAGTTTTGTAGTAGTGATTCATGCAGTAGAAGAGGATTTTGATGACAATCTTGAAAGTTTTAAGTCTTTAAGGAAGATGTAGAGAAACCATCATATCCAAAGTGAAAAAAAATATAATAAGTTTTCTATAGTGGTAAAGTTATATAATATAAAAGCAAGAAACAAGATTACTGATAAAGGATTCACTGAGATGTTATAGGCATTTATAGATATGCTACTCGATCAAAATGAATTTCCTTCATCTATGTATGAAGTTAAGAGAACTTTAAGTCAATTTGGCATGGAATATGAGAAGATTCATGCATGCTCGATTGATTACATTCTTTATAAAAAAGGAATATGTGAATGTCAAAAGTTGTCTAGTGTATGGTGATTCAAAGTGGAAAAGAACTTTATATCAAAGTGCATGATGCTTATAAAGATGAGAAATTCACCATGAGAGGAGTACTTTTATGAACAATTAATGATTTTTCAACCAATGATAATTT
Source organism: Hippophae gyantsensis (assembly GCA_030763125.1). NCBI lineage: Eukaryota > Viridiplantae > Streptophyta > Magnoliopsida > Rosales > Elaeagnaceae > Hippophae > Hippophae gyantsensis. The sequence continues at coordinate 17,222,121 of CM061029.1, read as the reverse complement.
GTCAAAATTTACAACTTATGGATATAAAGTGTGTCCAATTTGTAGTGACGATACATATGCAAAATGTCTTTAACATGGGAGGAAGATACGTTACACTAGACATATATGATTCTTTCCCATTAGGCACAAATTTACATATCAAAAGAAAGCATTTAATAGGTGTGAATCACATTCTTTCTCTCCAAGAGTGAAACTTGGTATATAGATATTGAATGAAATTGTAGGCATGACATTTAATAGATCGACTTGGCAAGAAGATAGTCAATGGTATCCAATGTTGGAAAAAGAAGTCCATTTTTTGAGAATTGCCTTATTAAAAGAGCTTACATGTATGTCACAATTTAGATGTAATGCATATTGTCAAAAAAACATGTGTGACAGTGTATCATTGCTACTTTACTTGACATACCAGGAAAAACCAAGGATGATATGAAAACAAGATTAGACCTTATGGATTTGGGTATACGTAAAGAGTTGGCCCCAATTGAGGGAAATGAAAAGAAACGTGTGTACCTACCTTCAATTTGTTATAACTTATCCATAAAAGAGAAAGATGTGTAATGTCGTTGCTTGACAAGTGTTAAGGTTTTTGATGGTTACTCAACTAATATAAGAAATTATATATCTTTGGATGCTCACAAACTATATAGCCTTAAATCTAATTATTGTCATACTCTAATGCAGCACTTATTACCTGTTGCAATTAGGTAATTTCTACCAAAGCATGTTCATCATGTTATCACCCATTTCTATCTTTTCTTTAACTTGATATGCAAAAATCAATTTGTATTGATGAATTATATAAAATCCAAATTGACCTTGTGAAGACACTCTTTCTTCTCAAGAAGTACTTTTCTTCTTCATATTTTGATATCATGATTCATCTAACAGTTCATTTAATTCAAAAAGTGAAATTTTGTAGTCCTATTTACTTGCAATGAATGTATTCTTTTGAAATATATTGAGTGCACTCAAAGGTTATGTAGGCAATCATAATTGACCTATGGGAAGTATGACTAAGTGCTATATTGCAAAAGAATGCATTGCGTTTTGTTTTAAATACTTTAAATGGTGTCTCTTCTTTTGGAAACCCTAGCCATAACTATTTCATAGAGTATAACATGCTAGAAGTTGGCATTCCTATGTCTAGTGGTCATCAAGAGAGCATTGATGGGTATAGATAGGAGCAATGTCACTGAATGGTAAGTAATTTCATCATATTCGAATTCATTATTATATTTATATTATTTAAATGGTTTATTAACTAGTAAAATTATAATTTATATCCATTATATACGTGGAAACTCAAGAAGGGTGAGATTCAACTTCAGCCCAGACAAGGTGTATTAAATATTGTATTAGGTAAGGACCATTCTAGACGAATGAGGGGCATTTCAAAATATGATAGACAATCCCAATATTTTCAAATACCTAGACAAAACCCTTAAATGGTATTAATGCAACAATATAGTTAGGTTGTAGATTTATGTATCAATTTAAAATCACAACTTCAAAGATTGACCCAAAGATGTAATGAAAAATAGGAGCTTAAATCCTCTAATAATTCACATAATGGATAGACTTTTTCAAGTCTATATCATTCTAAAAATGCCGTTCCAATATGTACTCCACCAAGCAATGCTCAAATAGAGAAAGATACTCCATATATCCTTATATTATATTACAATTCTATTTTGGTAAGTTAATTTATGATTTCCATTGGATACATATATTTTAATATTCTCATATCATAATTTAATATGCTTAAATGATTTATTAGAGTATGAGGTGCTTTTTTAGGGACGTAATGGATGAACGTTATATTTCTATTGGACATATAGCTGCATTACAAGGAGGCACCATACACTAAGTCAATTAAGGACAATTGTCGAGTTGTATTTGAAAAGACATATGAATTTGATTACTTATTTCAAATTGTTGATTCATATGCCTATGACTTGGCCTCTCATCTAGTTGTTCTAAATCCCAATCCAATAAAATTAACATTTTACATGTTTATTTAACTTGAGAATTCTTTACATAATTGACATATTTGCACAATTTATTTATAAGTTTATAAGTAATTAGTACATTTTGTTAAGATTTTGTTGCAAAACTAAGTGTTGAGGTGGATGCTAAAAAAGCATCCATCTCTTTGAACAAAGACAAGCAACAAATGTCCTTATCTCAAGATAATTATGGGTCCTTGTCCATAAAGAAATTTCCATGGAAAAAGTATGGCCCACTATATGCCCAAAAATTTGGTGGTTTCTTATCAAGTTTGATGATTATAATAAGTTAACAACAAAGTTCATGTGATGGTTGGAATGTGCCAATGAATAGCTCTATTTTTAGCTTCCAATCAAACGAAGTTAATGTAACAGTCGATTGTCTTATGCCATTTTTTAGATAAATTATGTAGATAGATATTATGGAACTAATGTAAGAGACACTATTAACATATATCTTTGTTTATGTTTCATTATAAGTTGGAGAAAAAGAATGAACTTCATTTAATCAATTGTTTGGACCAATCTTTGGTTAGTCCAATTCAAACCAAAAAGGTATATAACTAAACCATATGTGTATGTGAAAGGGTCTTTGAGTTATAAATGGGCCAAAAGTTACTTATTTCATACTCGATACATAAATGATGCATATGTACATTAAATATCTTTATGTACTTTATTAATGTGCATTTTTTTAATTGTTATATAATTATGTCTTGTTTATATTGTAGTGTTCATTGGATTTGGTTGTTTATGAATCACATTAGAATCTATGTGTATTTGGATTCATTGAGAAATGATACACTTATTTATGATGTAAGTGATGTGTTTACATAACAATTTTATTTTCATAATTGTTAATTCTATTTATTTACCTTTTACTTGTGATAAACTTGTAAGGCTTATCATTTTTGGTATTTGAAAGCAACTATTTCATTATTAACTATCAATTAGAAGAAACCATTAGTGAGTAAATAACTATTTAATATGTTATCTATATACATGAACTTAAATTATAATTTTCAATTACTAACAACATTTATATATAGCATGTACCAAAACAAAATGATGATATTATGTGTGGATTTATATGTTTATATGATGTTATTCATAGAAGAAATCACAAAAAAATCATTGGTTTTTTCTTTGGATTTGATAAATTTTATTTATTTCATTTCATAAGCTAACTTTAATTAAATAAAATTATAATTAATTATTTCACTATTATTTAAACAATACATTAAGAAATCAAATTATAAATATTTCGATAAAGATTTTAATGAACTACGAAAAATGTGAGAGAAACATATAATACAATTTATGATCAACGGTAAAGATGATGGAAACATGTGATTAATTTATGTCTTCATTGAGATATGTCTATATATATTGTACAATACTTTTTAAAAATTAGCTTTTGAAATCACATTTTTAAAATTTATATGCAAAAATAAAAGTATCATATAAAAAATATATATGTATTGTAATTAGATGTAAATTATGTTGAATTTAAAATTTATATGTACGATATTTTGCATATTATGCATATATTTTTTACAATTAATTCAAGAGAATTAAGGAAATGATACTATTATATGTACATTCTCGTTTTTTAAACTTACATAGAAATTTGCGTAGATTTTTACTGAAATCCCACACAAATTTTTATCTCACCTCGTAAATTTATATACGTGAGTTTTTTTTTTTTAACAAAAAAAATTGAGTGGGTTTTTCCAGTAACTCGTGCTAATTTTGCATAGGTTTTTCCAAAAGCCCATGTAAAATTTGTTCGGCTGTCTTTTGTATAATTTTTAAAACTCACACAAATTTCTATTATTGTAGTAGTGAATAGGACACTTTTTTCATGTCCAAATCTTTTAAAATATTTAATTGAGAAATTATACTTAAAATTTATATCAATAAAAATAATATTTAATAATATTAAATATGATTTAATTAGAAAGAATTTAATATTAAACGGATCAAATTAACGTAATTTAATTTAAATAATATAAAAAACTTTCAATATAAAATGTTTAGCTTAATTTTTTTAAAATTATAAAAATATATGAATTAAACATAAAATATGTATTTTTTTTAATTAAAGTTTCGAAGAATCCTGTAAACATTTCTTTCCCCAATTAATTTTCATTAATATTCAGTTCAAAAAGCTAATTTTCATAATTACTAAATCAATATTCTCTCTCATTCCAATTTAGTAAATAAAATATCTCACTTAATTACATCCTAATTCAACGCACACAATCGCTATTTAGCAAATTTCAATTTTTTAAGATTTCAATTAAGTAGCCTATTTAATTCCACAGTTTCTACACTTAAAAAAATAACAATAAAAATAAAAATAAAAATAAATAGAAAACCATAACATCTCCCACTCCCTCTCTCTCAAGTAGTATTCAATCAATCAAGTCAACCATGGCCTTGATGATGCTAATAACAACTTTGTTAGTCATAATCTTCGGTTTGGTCCTAAAGTTGGTTTATGATACAATCTCATATTACTTGCTAACCCCAAGACGTATTAAGAAAATCATGGCAAGGCAAGGAGTATATGGCCCTAAACCTCGGACTCTTATCGGCAACACCTTAGACGTGATTTCTTTCGTTGCCAAATCCACCTCGCATGACATGAACTCCATCAACCATGACATAGTTGGTCGCCTTTTGCCTCATTACGTAGCTTGGTCCAAACATTATGGTACCATATATGTCTTTATTTATTTTTACAATAATACATTCTAAACTTTCTTCTCTTAACTTTGTTTTTGAAATATTATATTTTTTCTTTTAAAATATAAAAAATTTAGTAAAAATTTAAAATAATTAACTAAATATTTTAAACTTTTAAAAGTTAAAATATTAAATAATTAATTAAAACAATGCTAACTTACATTTTAATCTAATATTTAAATTTAAACTAAATGTAATAAATTTAAAGAGATAATAAACCTACTGTTTTTTAAAAAATAAAATTAAAGAGCTAAAATATAAAAAATCTAACAAAGTTTTCGGATATAATGATATAGTTTAACATTTTTATAAATAAAACAAAAGATAATAATAATAATAACACCAATTGCAATATAGTTTGAAATCATAATTGTTACATTTAGATTATCCTTATTCTTATTTTAGTGTTCTTTTTTTATCTCTATTTTTAATTGTAACACATAAAATATTTTTAATTAAGTTATTGGTACATTTTTTTTTACCTAAATTCAACAATAATTTCAATTAATATGAATAGTTCATAGGTATTAATATAAAAATTGTATAACTATAATCTAAATGAGATATTTGATGTGCCATAATTGAAAATAGAAATCAAAAGAGTATCAAAGTGTGGACACAATGGAAGTAAAAAAAATAACCAAAAATACAAGACACAAGAAATTCTAGGTAGTTCAAAAAATTAGCTTAATATACACCCAATATCACAAATAAATATATTAATATTATTTCTTCGTACAAGAATCTTAATTCAATCCCGACAATAATATTAAAAAAAAAAGTCAAATCCAAATCTCCCGTTACATCCAAAAGTCTCACTTAGACATATTCATAATAAAGAACCTAGAAATACCCTTATTGTTGTTTACTTTTTGTCTTGTACTTTACATTTCTAATGCACTCCTTTGTGTGTCCATGCAAGAAGAAAATCAAAAGCCATACGGCTAGACTTCAATAACAACAACTTATTAACCAATGAATATAGCCATAAATTAATTAACATGACCCTTTGACATCATAGCTTCCAAAACGTTAAAACTTTGGTTTCTTTCTTCTTTTTTAATTAGTTTGGCTTTTGAGCCATTAATCCTAACGATCTCCATCTTGTCTCCAAATCTATCAACATGAAGCACCACTTTATAGCATGTCCACTAATGCCTTTATTACATCATATTTACAAACATGATGCATCTATCACTCTATATTAAACCAAGGATAATTGGACTTGGACTTGTTTTGTCTTGATAACAACTCTTTAAAATCATACTCTTATCACTAAATATGATAACTTTTTCATTAAACTTGATTTGTTTTTCTTACCTTATATTATCATCATTATTGTAAGATTTCAAGTTCAACATTTAATCAATATTTACCTTATCCTTAATGGTGGATACAACTCCATTTCGAATAAGATTTCCAATCAACTTATATTATAAGCTTTCCTTCTTCCTTCATTTTATGATGACCAAGGAACCTTTACCAACATCCATAAACTCGTTCTTTATAGAAAAACCATAACCCAATATATCTAATTTACTTAGCAAAGACAAATTCTTCTTCAAGCTGGATACGTGTTTCATATCACCTAATGTCTGAACAACTCTATTAAACATCTTCATTTTCACAGTACCCATAACAATAACCTTGCTCCTTGAACCAATAGCCATCACAACATCACTAGTATCATAAGGCTTGTACATATCAAACAACTCATTTACACATATGTGAAATGAGAAAGCAAAATCTAAAATCCAATCCTAAAAACCATTACAACTTGTCACACAATTTACATCATTTTTGGTATCCCAAGTTTCAGTTATCTTTGCCCATTTTGTACTCTGTTGGTTCTTCTCATCAAGGTCTCTTATGGCCTATAAAATTTCTTTACAAGACCTTTTGATGTGTCATTTCTTGTGATAATAGAAGCACTTAATATTACATCTTTAACGAGACTTGAATCAATTTCCATATCTACTTGGATATCTCTTCTATATATGATTCTTCTAGTACATAAGCTTGCTTTTGAATCACTCTTCGTAACAAGATAATTTTCATATGTAGAACTAGCCAATTGCATCTCATTATTAATTTTCAAGAGAGACATTAACACATCATCTATCGTCAATATAGTCTTTTCCTTAAGCAATGAAGATACCAATGCATCATATAAATCAACCAGTGAAGATAACAAAATCATTGCCTTATCGTCAACTTATATCTTCAGATTAATCCATAGCAATTCAGAAACAATCATCTGAATTTATTTACATCACTTTTAATGTCACCACCTTCATTTATTTTCAAGGCCTACAATTTTTTCTTTAATATGACCCTTCGACATCATAACTTCGAAAACTTTAAAACTTTTTTTTTAAATAGTTTGGTTTTCAGCCTCTAATCTTAACACAAAACAAATATAAGGATGGTTGAAAGGTACCAACCACATTTGAAAACCATGTTTTTTATTTATTTATTTATTTTATAGGAAAAAGATTTATATATTGGAATGGAGTTGAGCCAAGAATGTGCTTGGTTGAGAATGAATTGATCAAAGAATTATTGTACAAGCACAGCACCAAATCTGGAAAATCATGGCTACAACAACAAGGCAATAAACACTTTATTGGCCGTGGATTGTTGATGGCTAATGGTGAAAATTGGTATCATCAACGTCACATTGTTGCCCCGGCTTTCATGGGAGAGAGACTCAAGGTATATTGGCAATTTTGTTTAGATAAATCATTATACATTCATTACAATGTTGTTCCCAAGATTGTAACTTTTTGTACATTTTTATTTAATGGTACTAATTTGTTGGCTAAACTTCTTTCAACGTCCCTAAATTTAGATTCATTAAGATTCTCAAATTTACAAAAGTTACATTAACGTATAACTAATGATACGTGATATATTAGCTCATTAATCTTGACCTAAATAACTTCAATCTCACTTATTGGAATTCCTTTGTGTTTCACGTGGTATAACTCCCACTTGTGTTTCACATGGTATAACTCCCACTTCTAATAACATTGACTAAAATTTGAATCTTATTAGTATAATGTTTCATTTACTTAATAAAAAACCCTTTAAAAAAATTTGAAAAAAAAATGATAAAGAACATATGCGATTATTGTGAGCATTTTGTTTTTTATGGACGAAATTAGTAAGTTAATCACGTGTTATAAGCTAAAATATGATCTAACTGAAACATTTTAAACTTCTGAAAGTTTGGGGAATTTAGTTAATCCAATGATAAGTTTGGAGATCTTTTAATAGCCCAATTAATTAAGAAAGTGATTAAATTAATAGTTGGTTTTGATTTTATTTTATATTTTAGAGCTATATAGGGTACATGGTGGAATGCACTAAGGAGATGATTCAATCACTTGAAAAAGAGGTTGAGTTTGGCCGAACAGAGATTGAGATAGGAGAGTACATGACTCGGCTCACAGCTGATATAATATCTCGAACTGAATTTGGTAGTAGCTACATGAAGGGAAAACAAATATTCGAACTCCTTAATGTTCTGCAACATCGATGTGCCCAAGCAAGTCGTCATTTGTGGTTACCTGGAAGCAGGTTAGTGAGCTAACATTAACAAGTCATGTGAATTTATGTGCTTGTATTTCCTTTAAACCGCATTTCTTGAATTTTGTATAATGTGATTTTTTTAACCCTAAGAAACTTGGTTTACATCTTAAAGGTTAATCAATTATTAAGTAGAGTAATACAAATTCTTATTAACATTTGATGTTCGTACGTACCAAAAATCTCTCTATCTAATGAAGTTTAACATTGTTTAGCTCACCCTCAATAAAAAAAATGCATATTATCTTTGTGCTTTACATTATAGTCCGTGCCTTCCTTAGACAAAGGAGTGTTATCTTTGTGCTTACATGTTGGAAAAAATGGATGGTTGTAAAGAAATAAATTCTACATATTCAGGATAATTGTCCAAATTAAAATAGAACAAAAATAACACTAAAAATTTTTGTGTGAAAAAACCTTCAGAAATGAAAGTAACAACCACGGGACTCGTAGATCACTTAAAACTTCCACTATAATAAAATGTGATTACAAACTTTACCTTTAGGTAGATCTCTCACAAAAATACAACAAATATGTATCTTTAATTTGTGGGTTTTAACTTCATAAATTGACTCTCTCAATTTTCTTCTCTAAGAAAATTTTCTGCTGAGGTTTTATGTTTTCTTTTTTTTTCTCAACTTTTGATCTGTACCTCTATTGAGATCGAACCAAGGCTTTTATAGAGCCAAAGATGCAGAAATTTTAGACCCCTTTTTCTTTCTTTCTTTCTTCTTTCTTTTGGCGCCACTATTATTGAATAAGGCTAATCTTTTTTTTTCTTTTTTTTCTTTCGGTGCCACCTACCATTATTTCTTCAATTTGCTGGCCCACATAGTTGGCCCAAAAAATCTCCCCTTCACCATATGTGGGACATGGCTCTTCCACACATGCATCTTTCTACAGATAACAAGTTTTTCTCTAGGTAGGGTCTTTGTCATCTTATCTGTCCCGTTATCATTGGTGTGAATCTTCTCAACTTGCAGTAGTTTATGTTCCAACACATCACGAATCCAATGATACCTTACGTCAATGTGTTTGGACCTTGAGTGGAAGGTTGGGTTTTTGCTAAGGTGAATTGCACTTTGACTGTCGCAATAAAGAACATAGTTTTCTTGGTTATGATACAATTCTTGTAGGAACCTTTTCATCCACAAGATCTCCTTACAATCTTCAATGATTGTAATGTACTCTACTTCTGTGGTAAGGAAATAAACTTTTGTAATTGTGATTGTCATGAAACATCTCCCCCTCCAAATGTTATTAGGTACTCAGATATAGATTTCCTCGTATCTACGTCGCTAACCATATCTGAATCTATATATCCTTCTAATACAGGTTTATTATTACCAAAGCATAAAACAAGGACTGAAGGTTCCTCTGAGATACCTGAGTATCCATTTGACAGCTGCCCAATGTTCCTTTCTAGGATTTGATAGGAATCAACTCACAACACCAACAACACGTGCAATGTTTGGTCTGGTGCATACCATAGCATATATTAGACTGCCAACCTCCGATGCATAAGGCACCTTGCTCATCTCTGATTTCTCCTCCTTACTTGAGGGACATTGAGTCACATTAAGCTTGAAATGGCTCGCAAGTGGACAACTAATAGGTTTAGCTTTGCTAATGTTGAATCTTTCAAGAACTTTCTTAACATACCGTTTTTAGGAAAGCCAAATCTTTTGCTTTTTCCTGTTGTGGGTAATTGTCATGCCAAGAATCTACTTGGCGGGTCCTAAGTCCTTCATTGCAAAGGACTTGCTTAACTTCTTCTTCAACTTGTTAATCTTGCCAATATTTTGGCCTATAATTAACATGTGATCGACATAAAGCAAATGAATAATAAAATCACCATCAGAGAATTTCTTGATGAAGACGCAGTGATCAACCATAGTTCTATTGTATTCATTTTTCTCCATGAATGAGTCAAACTTTTAATACCACTGCCTTGGTGCTTGTTTGAGACCATACAAGCTCTTCTTTAGTCTGCATACCAATTTCGCTTTACTTTTGACTTGGAAACCTTTGGGCTACTCCATATAGATTTCCTCATCAAGATCACCATGTAAGAATGTAGTCTTTACGTCAAGTTGTTCAACCTCCAAAGTAAGGCTAGCTTCCAAACCAAGAACAACTCGGATTGAAGACATTTTAACTACTAGTGAGAATATTTCATCAAAATCAACGCCCTTCTTCTACTCGAATCCTTTCACAACCAATCTTGCTTTGTAATGTGGTTATGAGCTGCCTTCTTCACTTTTGATTTTGTACACCCACTTGTTCTTGAGAGCTTTTCTTCCCTATGGTAGTTTCATCAAGTCAAATGTGTAGTTCTCATACAGAGATTTCATTTCTTCCTGCATGGCTTTTAACTACTCAGTCTTATGCTGATCAATGATAGCTTCGTCATAACTCTCTGGTTCTCCCCCTTCAGTGAGCATCACATACTCGTTAGGAGAATATATATGACTTAGTTGTCATACTTGGGTGGATCTTCTTGTTTGTACTTCTGGTTGGACTTATTCAGAAACTTGTCCTGGTTCTGAACTACGAGTTGATGGATTAACATCATCGGTATTTGGTGTAACTCCCCCGTCATCAAGATTTGTTGGTGGAGAGACTGGGTCCAGATTAACTAGAATTTCATCTATCTATGGTTTCTCGGATTTCTCAAAATCCTCTATTGTTTGGTCTTCAAGAAACACCACGTCTATGCTTTTGACAATCCTTTTACTAATACCATCCCAAAGTCTGTAGCCAAATTCTTCATGGGCATATCACATAAAGATACACTGCTTCGCTTTTCCATCCAACTTGGACCGCTCATCTCTTGGGATGTGAACAAATGCCCTGCAGCCGAATACTTTCAAGTGTTTGTAAGAAAATTCTTTCCCCATCCAAACTCTTTTTGGTACGTCGTAGTTCAGTGGAACTGATGGAGAAAGGTTGATTAAGTCGACTATTGTCCTCATTGCCTCCCCCCAAAACGAGTTTAGCAGTTTTGCATTTCAGAGCATACATCTGACTCTTTCACAGATGGTTTTGTTCATCTTCTAAGCGACATCGTTGCATTGAGGTGTCTTTGGTACTGATTTTTCTAGCCTAATGCTGAAAATTCTACAGTACTCCTCGAATGGTCCACGATACTCACCACCATTATTTGCACGTACAAACTTCAAACGTCTGCCAATTTCTCTCTCTACTTTTACATGAAACTGCTTGAAAACTTCCTCTACTTGATCTTTAGTTTTCAAAGCAAAAGTTCATACTTTTCTAGAATGGTCATCAATAAAGGTCACAAAATAGTGAGCACTTCCTAGTGACTTACAACTCATTGTACAAACATTTGTGTGTATTAAATCTAGAATATTTTCCTTTCTAGATGATGCAAGACTACGAAATGCAACTCTATGTTATTTTCCCATAATACAGTCAACACAAGTTTGCAAGGGTGTACCTTTCATTCCTAGCAAGAGCTCATTCTTGGGAAGAATTTTGAGACATTTTTCACTCATGTGGCCGAGTCGCTTATGCCATAGCTCGGTAGGAACTTCTTTCCTAGTGGTATTTACTTCTCCTCTACACAGCCTGGCTTCTGTGATGTAGAGTGATGCATCTTTCTTGCCTTTCCCTACTACCAAATTGCCTTTGGTGAGCTTCCACTTTCCTACACCAAAATAATTATTGTATCTATCATCATCAAGAATACCGGTAGAGATCAAATTGAGGTAGATATCAGGAACATGCCTCACATCTTTCAGAAGTAATATGCATCCACGATTAGTCTATAGATAAATATTGCCAATGTCGACAATTTTTGATGCATCATCATTTCCCATCCTCACACGTCCAAAATCACCTTGAGTGTAGGTTGAGAAGAATTCCCATCATGAGGTGACATAGGAAGCACTTGAGTCAACTACCCAAGTAGTGTCTTGGCATGCAAGATTGACATAATCAACATCTCAAACAATGACAACTTCTTCAGTGACAGTTGTGGTATCATTTTTTCGGGTTTTTGCTTCCTAATTTCTGGATTATTTCACCTTTAACCTTCTACATTCTCGAATGAAGTACCCAGGCTTGCCACAGTGATGACACTTCTTGTCATGCCTTGATCTAGGCTTCAACTATCCTCTTTGTTGAATTTGGTTACGAGGATTTCTACTTTTACTTCTCCCGTGCCATTCTTGCTTGCCTTGTTTCTACATGACAAGCGCTTCAGTGTCAGGAGTATATCCTTCATCTTTTCGTCGAGACTCTTCATTTAGCATTCTATCTTTTACCATATCCATGGTAAGCTTGCTGTTAGGAGCTGAGTTGCTAACTGATACAACTAGAGTATCCCAACTTTTTAGTAGAGAGCTCAACATCAACAACGTTTGTATCTCGTCATCTACAGTCATCTTCATAGAATTGAGTTGATCTACAATGCCTTGGAACTCACTCATATGTTATGATGCGCTGCTTCCGTCTTTATACTTCAAATTGCCAAAGAACGTAAGTATCGTGTTCATTAGTAAAATTTTGAAAAATGCTCTTGTCGATCCATTGTCTGATTTGAGCAGCACACTTTCGGTTTAGCACAACCCAATTAATGTCTGCACTGATTACTTCTTGCTCATTTGACATTATAATTGGCTTTCCATAAATCTTTAATAAATAAAAGATCCTCCATCTTCGGCTTCCAAATTGCATAATTAAATGCGGTCAACTTAATCATATTATTTGTGTTATCCTCCATTTGAATCGTCAATTAACAGATTTTGCCAATCTTGGTACTTTTCTGACGATGAATAATACCCTCCAAATAGTACCCATGAATAGTACTCTATGAATAGTACCCGTGATAGAATAGTACCGTATATATGAATACGTTGTATATGTGAACAGTACTCTTGCTAAAAACTAACCAAAAACTCTTATACCACTTTGTTGAGAAAAATGGATGGTTGTAAAGAAATAAATTTCACACATCCAAGATAACTTCCCAAACTAAAATAAAACAAAAAATTTTGCATGAAAAAACCTTTAGAAATGAAAGTAATAACCATCGGACCCGTAGGCCACTTAAAACTTCCACTATAATAAAATAGGATTACAAACTTCACCTTTAGGTGAATCTCTCACAAAAATACAACAAATATGTATCTTCAATTTGTGGGTTTTAACTTCACAAATTGACTCTCTCAATTTTCTTCTCTAAGAAAATTTTCTACTGAGATTTTATGTTTTCTTTTTCTCTCAGTTTTTGATCTGTACCTCTATTGAGCTTGAAGCAAGGCTTTTATACAGCCAAAGCTGCAGAAATTTTTGACCCCCTTTTCTTTCTTTCTTTCTTTCGGCACCACTATTATTGAATAAGGTTAATCATTTTTTTTCTCTTCTTTCTTTCAATGCCGCCCACCATTATTTCTTCAATTTACTGGCCCACATAGTTGGACCAACATTACACTAAGTCAATTAGGATTCACATGGACAACAAGAGCCCCATGATCCTTGAATTCATGCAGACACAACCCACGAGTCTTATGTTCTTATATTCATGCACACATAGCCATGACTTCCTTGGTAGATTAACATAGGTTCCCCAAATAATTAAGTTTGAGATTGTTTTTGATATCACTTGAAATGAACTTACAATTGTTTGGTACAATGTATGGGATAGGTTAATTTTAGTCATAACAGATTGAATTATAGTTAATTATATTATTTGTACAATATTTTGTGTCATCTTATATAATATAATGTGTTAAAATTGATAATAAATATTTTAATAAAATAATTTATATTTAAATAGTATGTAATTTGTTTTATGTAATTTTCTAACGTAACAAAATAATTTTATTATAAAAATTTATTTAAAACAATATTTAATTTATTTTTATATTTTTCTTACATTTTAAAATTATAAATCATTACATTTTTATACTTAAATCATTCTCATGGGTTAATTGTTGTTGGATAGGTATCTTCCCAGTAAGTACAATAGAGAAATAAAATCATTGAAATCAGAGGTGGAAAGATTACTAATGGAAATAATAAAAAGCAGAGGTGACAATGTTGAGATTGAGAGGAGCAATTCATATGGTAATGATCTTCTAGGTTTGCTGCTAAATGAATTAATACAAAACAAGGAAGACAATGCAAGGTTTAGCTTAGATTTGCATTTGGTTATGGATGAATTGAAAACATTCTTCTTTGCTGGACATGAAACCACTGCCTTATTGCTTACTTGGACCATCATGTTATTAGCTACTAATCCTTATTGGCAACAAAAGATTCGAGCTGAAGTTAAACAAGTTTGCAATCATCAAGCTCCTTGTGTTCATCATCTATCCAGCCTCACCTTGGTAAGTATGCAATTTATGTAGATAATTATGTAAGAATCATTAGCACATACAATCTAAATTTAAAAGATTAATCAATGAATACAATAATAACATGTGCTCTTTGTGTATGTGTATTTTATATACATGTTGCGTTTCTAAATTCATTTATAGACATGTTATATTTGTGTGTTTTCATTGTGTTTGTGTCAAGTTGATATATAGATCTCAAAAAATAATGGAAGAAAATACATTATTTTATAAAAAAATGTCTTTTAAATACGTGTGTGTTGTGTAGTGTCATATTTTATTTAATTATTGTTTTAAATAGTAAAATATTAATATATTAGTTTGATTAAGGTTTTTATATTGTATCATACTAATTTATTAAACATGATAAGAGATGAAATTAGTTCTTTGTGGCGACACTATGACCACTACAATCATAATTTTTTTTTTTTTTTTTTTTTGTATTTTGTATCGATTTATATTGTAAATATAACTATAAATTGAAGTAAATTTGATATTTTACACACTCAACTTAACATTTTTGGCTCCGTCTCTGCATGTTACGTAAATCGTTTCAATATCATATTGAATCATACTCGAACTCATTTTGGATAATAAAAGTCAAAGAAAAAATTTATACATATTTGTATGTTAGACACACAAACTCAATAACTAGTATATAGTATCTACATTTATGTCGATGGTGGACTCCCCTCATCTATATATTCTAAAAGTAAGATCATATATTTGGCTACTCTGCTCAGCATTTGGTCGCTGATTAATTTTGATGAGTTTATTGTTTTGGTTATTGCAGTTGAATATGGTGATAAATGAATCATTAAGACTTTATCCACCAGCTACAGTTCTACCTAGAATGGCATTCGAAGATATAAAACTAGGTGATCTTCAAATTCCAAAAGGGTTATCAATATGGATCCCAGTGCTTGCAATCCATCACAGTGAGGAGTTATGGGGTAAAGATGCAAATGAGTTTAAACCAGAAAGATTTGCTTCTAAATCATTTGTCTCAGGAAGGTTTATACCATTTGCTGCTGGACCCAGAAATTGTATTGGTCAATCTTTTGCAATGATGGAAACTAAGATCATATTGGCCATGTTAATCTCTAAATTTAGCTTCATAATTTCAGAGAATTATCGCCATGCTCCAATTGTTGTTCTTACTATAAAGCCCAAGTATGGGGTTCCTGTGTATCTGAAACCCATATAGAAGAAAGCTCAATTTCATATATAATTAAGATTATTATTATTTGATTTTGTTGTCACATGATTATTGGGTGATCATGACTTTTTTTCATATATATGGTGGGAATTTGACATCTAAGATTATTATTATTATTATTATTATTATTATAATAGATTCAATATTACATGATTTGTTTTAAGCTTTGAACTTATACGGGAATATATGTCTATTTTGTTTTATCTTTTTTCTCTTCTTAAAAGCTTTAGTTACCTTTTTTTATTTTTCTCTGTGAGATAAAATATTTTTATTTCTCCACTTTTAATAAATATTATAGAAGTTAATATGTGATTTATTTCATTCTACGTGTATTTATATTTAGTATGATAATTTATTCACTTAAATCTGATTTATGACAAATTTTCTTTCCTATATCTAAATCTATATCTGAAATTTTAATTCAAAATTTTGTCACACTTCAAAAATTAAAGAAATCAAATCATTAAAGATAAAATTTTATTAAAAATGTATTATATTATCAATTGAAAAGTTAAACTTAAATAGAGACCAAAAAGAACAGAAGAATATTGCTCAAAAAAACTAATCTTTGAACTTCATATTGATTGTTACGGTTATTATAATAATCTTGATAACTTACCCACGATTCCCGGTAGTAAGTCATCGAATGTATTTTTAATTTTTTTGATTTAGATATTATTGGTGTACTTTTATTTAAAATTTCTAATGAAACTTTTTTTTTCTAAAATATATATATATGAAAAAAGGTTTGAAAAACATTATTTAGTACTTTTTTAATATTTGATTGTTCTCCATAGATTTATGAGAAGAAATAGTTCATTAGGATCTCTGACCACCATAAAAGCGATAGTCTTTGACCTTTCGATACTTAAATGAGTAATAAGCTTATCAAAGATAAAAAAGAGCTAGTTTTTGCTCTACGAAGAATAGAAAAGAAAGTCTTTGACTATCGTTTTATGTAATGTGCAAGAAGTTATGATCTATTTAAATGTATACAATAGTGAATATAGAGGGAGTACAAATAATGTGATGTGTATCACTTATTCATGTAAATACACTTATTGTAATAATATGATTATCTCTAGATAATTATTTTGGGTAATTAGAGATAATTATTAGTATTTTATTTATTTATTTATTTATTGAGATTATTATGTTTATTTGATGACTTAACGCTTATTTGGCCGACCTATAAGATATTTTACTGAATAGGACTAATCTTTATCCTTTATGTAGGATGTATTAAATTAAACCAAACATATTTAAAGAATTAAATTGTAAATTTCATTTTCAATATGAATATTATTAGGAAAAAAAACAAAAAGAGATGCTAATTGTAAGTATGTAAATTGGTACAAGGGGTGAGCACATTGACTTTATTTTTGATCTCTACTTGTGCAAAAAAGTAGTCAATTACTAAATTTTTTATTTTGTGAAACTTTTTTTTGCACATTTTGTTAGTATAGTTTTATAGTTGAATAGAGTGTACATAGTAGCTTGAATGTATCCTAGTGTAGCTTATACATTTCATAACTTAGCTTAATTATTAAGTTAACAATTGCTTATATAAGCACATGTATTACAATGATTAATAAAAACTTTCAATTATACATTCCTCTCATTGTGTAAGTGATATGTGAGTGTTTAAAAAACTCTAAAATTACCATAATTTAATATATTTTAATTAATTAAATAGATTTATATTTGTATGATTTTATCATATTTTTATATAAATTTGTCTTTTTGAAATCATGGGTATTTTCACTATTTTTAAGGTATTTTCGTTCAAAAATAATTCAAAGACTCAAAGAAAAATACTGGAAACAATACATCACAAATATGTCACGCTAAGAGCCAACACACGTTTGCCGAGCCACACGCGCACCATTGCATGTCACACCCGTTCCATTGGAAATCTCGCTCATTCGCGCGCGCCAACGCCCCACATGCATGCCAACCTATCTAAATGAGTCCAAAATCAATATTTGAGATATTTTTTTAGTCTTTTCCATACCTACAAAATGACCATCTCCCACATTGTAAAAGTCATCTCTAAAATCCCTCAAAATATCTTCTCTTTCTCTCTCTAGAAAGTTTTCTTAGTTTTAAAGTTCTTCTCTTTTTTAGAAGAACTAATTATGCTTTTATAAAATTTTAGTTTTTGATTCAATAAATGGAAATACAAATCCATTTGAAAGTTTTCTAGAAACAAAATTAGCATAAAAGTTCTGTAAGGATTCTTTTCAAATATAATTTTAAAATAAATTTTTTATAGTTATTTTTATGTTTTATTCTTATATGTTTATTTAATTTATTTGTGATTAAATTTAACATGACTGATTATTTGTAAATATGATATAATAATAATATTGTTATGCTTGCGAAATATTAAATAGGTAAAACATTTCTATAAAATAATTTGATTTTTTTTTATTCAAGATTTTATATTAAAAATGTTAGAGAAAAATATATTATTTTCATTACAAACTTAAATCTGAAAATTAGATTTTAAAGTTTAATTAACCGGTCTTATTTAGAATAGTGTCATTTTATTTGTTGGTACAATTACCTGGTAGTTAAAATGAAACTCTATTTCAAAAATTGTTATAAGAACTATTATTAAAAAATGTATTGATAATATATTTTCAGTAATGATTTGAAAATTTAAAAATTAGTACTCAGATAATTAAATTTCTAGGTTTAATTTAGATATCTTGAATAAAGTTTAAAATGTCTAACCCTACCAAAGGTGACATTTAAATGGTTCATTTTCAATCTCTTAGAAAAAATGAATTAATTTAATTAAACAAATTAATTATCGACTTAACTCATACGTGTTAATTGATTTGTTTAATTAACAAAGAATATCTAACCCTACCAAATGTGTTATTTATATATATAAAAAAGAGATAATCAATGAATATCAATTTATATATTTAATAACCTAAATAATATAAGCAAGCATAATTAACTTAATTATTATATCAATAAATACTCCACTATTATGAATGATAAAAATTTGTATAATTATTTATTGAATCCATATCTATGTTTTTTTATGTTATTAAATTAGGAAACACAAAAAAATCAAAATATTGTGACAGATTGTTTAAATTTAATTTCGTTTTTAAAAGTTTTATTTTTAAAAATTTGTATAATAAATTAAAAACTATATATATTCCTTCCTTAAATCGACATTGAGAGTATACTTATCATTTTCTATAAAATGATTCGTACACTTACGAGTTACAAATATAAAATCAAAGTATCTACAAAATCAATATTACTAACCCAATGCCGATTTTATTTCATCACTATGCTCATTGTTCTCTTAGTTTAAAAGAGGAATTGAGTGGAGGTAAGAGATGAATAATGATATATTGTCTATAATCACTAACTTGAGTAAATGTGTTATCTTTGAAAAAGGAAAAAGTTCCTTCGTGAAACTAAACATGCCTACTTGTAAAAATCTTTCCATTAGAGAGTTCCAAGCACATGTGTCGAGAAAGACACAAGTAGAGAAACGTGGCTCAAGTTTGTGTTTAATATATGCTCATAAACAGAGAAATACAAGACATCCAAAACTTATAAGGGAGTTATAGTGTGAACTATTTGAATACATAACTTCACAGGGAGAAACTACATCAAGAATCTTAGTAGGCAACTTGTTTTGCAAGTAAACTACAATTTGACAAGCATAGGACCAGTATGTCACAAGCATTTCCTCTGATAACATCAAAGACAAAGCATATTCAACCACACGTCTCAACCTACTATCTATCATACCATTTTTCTCACTAATATGTGAACAGATAACATGACACACATCTCAACCTACACTTTACCATACCATTCTGCTCACTAATATGTGGGCAGGTAACATGATGGAGTATGCCAAGAGTTTTTCAATCATTTGAAAGAAACATAAATTCATCTCCTCTGGCACTTTGTATAGCTTTAATAGATGTATTAAATTGCCTCTCACCCATGGATTTGAACATATTCATTGTAGTTTTAGCTTAACTTTTAAAGGACTAAAAATAGATCCACATAAAATGGGAAAAATATCTACTAAAAGAAAAATATTCTTCACACGTGTAACATTATAAACTAGTGTTGTCAATACATTAGCATACACTAAATGAAACATATTTTTTCAATGTTGATGTGTATTAGTAACAAAAGGAAGTTTGTGTGCCTTTGCTAGAGGACACAAGTATAATCACAGTCCAAATCATCCTTAGAATAAGAAAGACTATGAGTAGAGACAACCTTATTAACAACAGTAGGAAAGGGATGGCCTAACCTATCATGCTAGTCAGAAATGCCAATAGATTTAGTAAACAAGGTAGATTTAGGGAAATAATGAACATGAGATGACAAATTTGTAGCATATAGATCACTTGAAACTTTGTACAAGCCTATATGATACTTGCATTGATAGATGACCTTCTTGATCTTTGGATCCTTTATACAAAAGAAATCAATGTGAAACTCTACAAAGACATTGTTGACAATGCAAAGCTTGTGTACTTTTGGGGTATGCAAAATATTTCTAAGCAATAAGTGATGATGATTAAGTTCAATTTTGAAACATACAAGGTGAGAGATATCAAGCTTGGAACCATTACCTATAGTAATCTCCCATCACCAGTGAAAAGAATTGAATGATGTACATTATATGTAGCACCAATCATGTGTTGTGTAGCACCATCCTGAGATGTAGCACTAGCAACTATAGCCTTGTTAAGTTCTCTAGATACAGAGCCTAAAGAATCTTGTAGAATATTCTTAATTGAAAAATTGAATTTTAATATGTTAAGTTTTATTGAAAAACTGACATTAAGGCATGTCTTTAGATTTTTCACCATAACCTCTACCATCTCTCCAATTAGGTTTACATTACCACAATGTCTATCACCAAAGGCTTTGGTCATAACTCATTTCTCTTACAAAAACTGATAAAGATTCCAAGGTGAAGATTTTATATGAAGGACCACTGCCAAAAGAAGCAAAACTAGTGTAATTGACTTTAGTATTCAACTTAACAAAATTAGCCTGAAGAACTTATTATTCATCAATTTTTGTTTAGTTTTTCTTTTCACATAAGCATACATTGTAGCTCATATAGATTATGCTCAAAAGATTGCATATTAAATGATGTTATAAAACCTTGATAATCTGAACAAAGACTTCTAAAAATGTATATAACAAGATCTTTATGAGAAACTTCCTCACAAATAACAGATGGATGATTGGAAATATCTTTGACAACAATGAAGTATGCATGCATAGATAAAGAAGTCTTACGAATCTAACTCAATTCATTACGAAGCTCCATTATTCTAGCGAGAATAGGAGTGAAAATCTTGAGAAAGAGATCTCTATTGATGAGCAACAATTGAGAGACCAGAGACATAAGATAACATATCCCCACTAACAAAACTGTAAATCCAGGATTTGAGAAGATTGTTAGTTTGATTTCAAGCAGTGTAAACAGAATTGATAATAGAAATAAGTGGAGAAGTTTCAAAAGCAACAAATTTATCGAGAACAGAATGAGAATCATCAAGAAAACTCTCCAAAGCATACGAAATGACCATGCTTTCTAGACATTCACACCAAAGAAGATAATTGGTGTGATCAAGCTTGACAGAAATCATAGAACTTTTTGGAATTAACAATGGTGCAAAAGTAGTATAACATTGTGAAGAAGAT
Source organism: Hippophae gyantsensis (assembly GCA_030763125.1). Classification (NCBI taxonomy): domain Eukaryota; kingdom Viridiplantae; phylum Streptophyta; class Magnoliopsida; order Rosales; family Elaeagnaceae; genus Hippophae; species Hippophae gyantsensis. Next base: position 17,200,471 of record CM061029.1, on the reverse strand, counting down.
AGTAGAAAATTTATCAGAGACAAGATTAGACTTAAAAGATGCCATGAATGATGAGGTCTCCACGGTCAAGAACGAACACACAAGAATATGCTAATAAACATTAGCTCTAATACTATAGAATGCTCAGAGAATAATGAGCATGACAGTTACACAATAAGATGGAATGTATAATTGAAAGTTGTTATTAATCATTGTAGGTTATGTGCATATATACACAATTGTTAACTTAATGATTAAGCTAAGCTAGGAAATGAATGAGCTACACTAAGATACATTCAAGCTACTGTGTACATTTTATACAATTATACAAGTATGTAATACAATTATACAACTATACTAACAGTCCCCTTAAACTTGGGTGATGGAAAAACCAAGAGTTTATGTTTTAATTCTACAAAACATGGTGTGGAAAGAGCCTTAGTAAATACATAGCCTATTTGATCAATAGAAGAAAGATATCAAACATCTAACAAGTTTTTATTGATTTTATCTCTAACAAAATGAAAATCAACTTCAACGTACTTGGTTCTTGCATGCATGACAAGATTTTTTGCTAAATGTTGAGTACTAATATTATCATAGTACAAAAATGGTACGTGAGGGTTAGGTATACTAAGTTTATACATAAATAATTTTAACAGAGAAGCTCAATTGTAACCAAAGCCATAGTATACTCATTTTCTATGCTAGTCCTCGAAACCACATTTTGCTTGCTAGAACCCCATGATATCAAACTATCACCAAAGTACACATAGTACCCATTATTATTCTTTTTGTCATTAGAGTATCCTGCCCAATTAGCATAAAAAATGCTATCATATCCAAATGTGAGGTTTTTTGCAAAGCGACTCTATGAATAAGGGTACCCTTAAGATACTTGAGTACTCTTTTGATTGCCAGCTAATGGACATCACTTGGTGTTGTAAGAAAGTGATAATTTTTTTTTTACCATAAATGCATTTTCAAGTCGAGTGATTGTGCAGTATGGGAGAGCATCTACAATGCTCCTAAACAATGTAGGATCTTCAAGAGTTATGCCTTTGTAATTAAAAAAAGAGATAGTACTAAAAATAGGCAAGGTTAATGACTTAGATAAACCCAACCATCCTTGTGCAAGTGTTTGGGAAAGATGTAATTGATCAACAGATTTATGTACCTCAATGCCAAGGAAAATTAAAGATCCCTAAAATCCTTAAGTGTTAGGTTGTGATTAAGATAACCAATGATCTCTTGAATGACATTATCACTTCCTATGATAACTATATCATCTATGTAAACAAGGATACTAACAATAGTAGTCCCTTGATAACAATAAAACATTGAAAAATCACTTTTTGAATTGAGAAAACCTTTTTGAAGCAAATAAAAACTTAGTTTGTGAAAGCAAGTCCTTGGTGCTTGTTTAAGTTCATATAGGACCCTTTTTAGCTTGCAAACCAAAAGAACATATGTTTTAGATAGCACTTCAAACTCTTAAGGTTGTGACATGTAAACATCTTTTCTTCTAAATCTCCATGGAGAAAAGCATTGTTCATATCCAATTATCTTATAACCCAATGCGAGAGTAAGCCACAACAAGACTAAAAGTCTCAAAGAAATCAAAGCCAACTTTCTAATGAAACCCTTTAGCCATTAATCATAATTTATACTTGTCCAAGCCTCTAAGAGCCAAAAATTTAATTATATAAATGCACTTATTACTAATAAACTTGAAGTGAAGCTTGAGTTTCACTATCTTTGGGAATTAGAGGGCATAGGTTGAGATAGTCCATTAAGAACAAATTGTGAACATATAAACTACATATTCATACAAAAAATAATTAGAAACAATAACTCCTTCCAATGTTGAAGAAGTTTCTTGGAATAAGTGTTAATAGATGGAAGATAAAACTCAAATAGATAAAACTCAAATTCAACAATTATTCCTTCAAGCTCTCCAAAATATGCATTTAATGGAAACTTAGAAAACTAGAAAACAATTACCACATGTTTGTTATATAGTATTCAAAATCTTGACTGTATAATTTTTATACAACCATATGTTTGATTGTGAAATCAAACTGTATAATACAATAACAAAATATTATAGTTATATAAAAATTTAATATGATCAAGGGATGTAGGTCTAAATCATATTGAACACGTAAAAAAATAGTTAAGTTGTATAAAAATTTAATATGATCAAGGGGTGTGAGTTTAAATCATACTAGACACGTAATTTAGTTTATTTGAATTTTCAATTATAAAAATGTGTCTTGATTTTTTTCTTTCATCTTAAATTAAAAATAATATTTTTTATTTTAAAATGTAATAAAAATATAAAAATAAATTAAATATTAATTTAAATAAATTTTATAATAAAAATTATTTTATTAAAATATTTATAATCAATTTTATATGACTATATTATATAACTTACACATTAAATACAATATAGTTTAATAGAGATAGATTTAACATATTCAATATGTTACTCTTTACATATCCTAGATGCAAAAACCTTCTCACATTATGTTACTTTGGAAATCTTGTAGCAAGCGGATCCCATGGCTACATAACAAAATTATAAAATATAGAAATGGATCAACCATTGACTTTTTATATCCCAAAGTACAAGAGTGGGGTAAATGTTAAGTTCCAAGCATAGAACCTCTACTTTTATTATTATTATTATTATTATTATTATTATTATTATTATATATTTAAATATAAAGAATTAATTTAAATATAATTATTATTTTTATTTTTTTAAAATTATTAAGGTACATCACATGTACATGGATCATAAAAATACCAAAGTTTATCCACCGTGTTATTAAGACATATCACATCAAGGGATTATCAAACAAAAGTGCAACTTTTATTAAAACCTTCAGATAAGCACTATTATATATTAGAGGTAAATAATGAATGAAATACTCTATTTTCATCTATATAAATCTAAATTAGATTTAAAAAAATTTAATCTAAATTAATATGAATTTAAACATCGAATAAGTTAACTCATGTATAGAACATGATAATATACATAAGAACGAGTAATCATGACATAGAATTTAATAATATAACTCCCCTTAAATCTAATACTTTAAAAAGAATTTTTAAAGTTTATTCTCCCCCTAAATTTAATATTCTAATTTTATCATCTTCCCTTTATATCATTCGAATAGACCAAAAAATAAATGTTATATTTTTAATTAAAATAGATATGAAATATTATAGCAGATGAAACACAAACTATCAAATACAATAAATGTAATATATTGATTAATATGATTTGAATATAACCCAAGAAAATATCAATTATATTTTAAAATATGAATATATATATATACTTTCAAACACAATAATAAAACAAGAAAAAATAGCAACATAAAATAAAAATAAATCATTGTTCTGAAGAGGAACCCGTAATGTGAATAGATGTCTTTAATCATGTAAAACATTACTTCTTGACTTTCATTCATAGTATTCATTTTTCGTTCTAACATTCTCATTCTCATATGCATTTGGTTTTTAAAAGAGTCATGACGAGAAGGTTTAAAAGCATATATACTTTACATTTCCTCATCTTCAAAAATATCATCTATAGCTTCTTCACCATATATTCAAGTAAACTTCAAAAAAATCATAAATAAAATGCACATAATAGGCAAAACCATTTGTAAATTGTATTAAAAATCATCATAGATCAAAATGAACAATTTGTAAAAGCTCAACAGTATAACTAATAGATACTGTATAAGGGAACAAGTGATTTTACCTTCTTGAAAAGCATTACAAACAAAATTACTTCCATTTTTATTTGTATTATCAAAATATTAGATATGACAATGAGATAAAGCTTTCTTATCAACATATAAAGAGGCATGTTCAAGTCTATTATGCCTTAGATTTAAATCTTCAAAATTAGCTACAAAATTATAAGGAAAATGATGGAAATATATATCATAACTTGGTGCTTGTAACTATTTAAGCTTCTTTTTAAAAACACCAGTTGATGTTTTCTTCCTGCTAAAGTTGAAAGCATACAATCTATTAACCAAGTGACCCCGTAAAAGGATCTCTTTCGTATGATTGTCCTTAACATAGTAATAAAATGAGGATTTTATCTATAATGGGTATGTCTTATTCAATAGTTTAAAAAAAAGTTAAATTATGTTTTAGCTTAAAAATAGGTAAAATTTAACCTTAAACTTAAAAACCTATTTTTTAGTCAATTTTATTTTAAAAATAAATAAATAAAAAGATATGTAGTCCTATTTTACAAAACATAATTATTATAAACATAATAAAATATTAACATCTTATAAATTTATAATTAATTTTAAATACACAAATCTCTTTTATCATATCATATATTAAAAATTTATTTTAAAAAATAATAATTTGTTTTATAATAAAATAAATATAAATTTATACATATATTGAAAATGATAATTATTTATAATTAAATAATCATTTAAAGCCATAGTTCAATTATTTTAAAAAACAAATGCTAAAAATGTGGAAAAAAATATGTAGAAACAAATGATTTTTTTTTTGTGTTCAACATATATCGATAAATGGGTAATGGCAACTTAGTGATTATTTTAAAGAACATTAGCGTTTGTTTTTTAACGCTTTTTATTCATTGCATCTATGCTTAAATAAGTAATTTATTTTTTATTTTTACAAATACCCTATGATATTAATTGAATATCACAATACATTATGATTTTAAGTTTTTTATAACTTCAAAAATTATTATAAAATTGTTTGATTAAAATGTTAATAATTTTTCATAAAATTTATTGTAACTATTTAGTAAAGTTTTTAATAATTTAAAATTTTGTAATTATTTTAAATTAATTTATAATAAAATTTTGATAAGTTATTTGTTATAAAAAATTATATATTTATTATTAAATATATTTTTGTATTATATAAATATAAATAATTTTTATTATTTTTTATTAACTCAAATTTTTATTTATTATTTATAATAAAAATAAATTATTAAAAAAAATTTGGCACTTTAAAGTTGTAAAGGGGTAGTTGAAGTTATTTTTTTATATTGTTTTTGAAAATAAGAAGAAAGAAACAAAACTTGGCTGGTGAATTAGAAGATGAGAGCAAGAAAAAAATAGTGCTTTTGTTTCTTTCATCTCGAAAGTTGATTCAATAATAGTTCAAATCCTTCTAACCGGCTAGTATATTAAGGTGGCATGTCTTACTCTGGGCCAGTAGTAAACAAAGTGTTAAAGTAGAGAAAGTTAGCGTTCCGTACTCAACCGGCCAAGCAAAACTCCAGCTAAGTTAATAGCTCTAATTGTGGGATATTTAAAAAAGAGGCTCCATTGCCTTCCTGGGTAGCTAGATTAGTCGTAATAGTCCTTATTAGTAAACTACAGCTTTGTTGTTAATTGACTCCCTACTTCAATTAAAGGTTGCCCCTCCTTTAAAGCCCTTCCCTCCACTCATTTTAGCATTTCTAATTAGACCTGGCTGAATTGGGAACGACATAGATTAAAGGGTTGTTCATTAGCCCTACTAGTAAAGCACAGGAAAAAGAGGTTACTTGTTTGGGAGTTTACAAGTTGGCTATGTTTAAACTAAATTAATCATTAGCCTTTTTAAATTATTGTATTTGATATGATTATTTTAGACAAAAACCCAATAAAATGAGTGAAATTCAAAATAAACATAATTGATAATAGCAAACTTGGACACACTTAAGAAGTTTTTGGCAATGGGAGGCATATGTAAAGCATAAGACAATATAAAGTATTTATTGTTTGACCAAAAATGATTGGTGCATCTATGAGCAATGGATAACCCCTTACCATTTCCAATCATTAATTGTTCATTGTCAGAATAAGGTTGAATAGCTTCTAGATCAAGAGGATTATAGGTCATATGGTGTGTAGCACCATGATATGTGTACCAACAAAGATCATACATAACCTCTAGAGTAATAAGTTAAAGGATAAATCATTTGTTAAGGATAGGGATAAAAAAGAAAAGAATAAGCAAAACCAGTTTGTGACATAAGTTGGTAAGGCATTAGTGGTGGTTGAATAAATATAGGTTAAGGTAGAATAAAAGGAGGATGTATAGGTTGAGGTGTAGAAGCAAGTATTGCCTATGTAAAAAAGTGTGGCTGAAGAGCTTATTGTGATTGAATAGGCATTTGAGAGGGTACAATGGTATACATTTGTGAAATCTACAACAAGAATGAAAAACTATTGATTGTGAGTTTGAACATGTTCTTGGAAAGGATCTTCTATAGTAAGTAGATCAACCGAGAAGTTCTCTCGAACTTATATTACTCTAATACCATAAATAAATAAAAACTGAAGGTAACTTTTCTAAGAACTAAACATAAACATTGCAAAGAAATTTATAAAAGAAAAAGACTATTTAATAATACTTCTCTAGTTTTTCATTAGAATTTTAATATCACATTACATTTGTATTCATACTGTTGAAAGGCTTAAAAATTTGCAATCTATCAAGCCAATTACATCAGTGAAAAGAAAATGGTAAACATGCACATGGAAAGCTTACAAGGCTACATGCATATGGGATGCCAACAAGGCATAACAGATTTTATTCTAAAAAGTAAAACAAAGTCTAACAAACTTTTAAGTCTTGATTTGAACTCTATTCACCAGCACATAGGATAACTAACTGAATTGCTAAGCACCATATACTAGCATGAGTACATGCACTCAACTGGCTTATTAAGCACTATTAGCAGTTGTACATACACTAACAGCTACACAAGCTCTAGTAGACACTATAGACTAATCACAATCCATCACACTCCTTCAAACTTAGAGGCAGAATTAAAACACTATATTTGGAACACAAAATTAAAAACTGAACATGAGACAAAGTTTTAGTAGCACATCAACCAATTGTTCAGAAGAAGGAACATGATACATAACTAAATGACAAGCCAAGAATTTCTCACGAATAAAATACATGTCAAGATCAACATGGTTTGTTCATGCAAGAAAGACAAGATTAGTAGCCAAGGCAATAATGTTGTGTGTTGAGGAAATAAATCCCACATTGACTAGGAGAAAGACAGTAGTGCTGCTTATAAGACTAAGGCACCCCTTAACCTACAAGCTGGTTTTTGGGTTAAGAGAAGGGTCCGATCGAATAAGATTGGTATCAAGCTAACTTTTGGGTTAAGAAAAGGGTCATGTTGAATAAGATTGATATCAAAGCAGGAACCCTGGTGGTGGAGGAGCCACCCGGCACTACCACCCATGGCAAAAAAGTAAGACCACTACCATCCATCGACATAGTCGATGTGAGGGGGAGTGTTGAGGAAATAAGTCCCATGTCGACCAGGAGGAGAGCAGCAATGCTGCTTATAAGATTGAGACACCCCTTAATCTTCAAGCTGGATATTGAGTTAAGAAAAAGGTCTGGTCGAATAAGATTGGTATCAAAGCAGGAACCCTGGTGGCCTCACCTAATTGGATAGAGACAGTTTCCATGCCAATTACTACTCGTGGAAACTCCTTCATGGTGGTTTCCTTAACTTGTGGGTTTTCTTCCATTTCTATTGATTCTGGTAGAGGATTAAGGCTTGGTTTTGTGTTTGGCTCAAAAATAGGTAAAACATAATAAATATGATATTTAAATTTTAAATTACTACATATCTAACAATACTTATTATTTATAATCATAATTAAAAAATTAAAAGAATAAGAAATTGTTGAAAATTTGAGTTGAAAATGCCAAAGCTAAAGGCCAAGGCCTAAAGACCTAATCAAATAAAACGATCTCTTTTAAAGTTGTATTATTTCTTTCATATTTTTATTACAATTCTATAGCTATATATAAGAAGATTTACTCCTTAAATTACTATTAGAATTAAACATTTCTTATTTTACTCCTTGAATTAAGGATTCTTTGTTTTACTCCTTGAATTAAGAATTTCTTGTTTTTTTCCTTGAATTACTCCTTAAATTAATGATGATAACTCATTGATTTACTACTTAATTTATTCCTTGAATTAAGGAGTTGACACTCCTTAATTTACTCCTTAAATTTATCTCCAATACGCCTTCTCAAGATGGATCCATAAGGTTTATGGATCTAAGCTTGCACATAAGTCATTGAAACTGATGAGAAGCCAAGACATCAAAGGCAAAACTAACAAAAATGTTGATTACGATAGCCAAAAATATATATTGTTGTCAATGTAGGACCTTTCCTTTTACGACAATACTTTCCCTCCACATCGGGCAGGTAAGAGCTGCAAGAGAGATTTAATCCATCATCGTCAAGAGCTTGGTTTCAATGTGGGACCTTTCCTTTTACCACAATACTCCTCTTTCACATCAGGTAGGTAGAAGTTGTAGGAGAGATTTAATCCATCATCACCAAGAACTTGGTTTCAATGTGGGACCTTTCCTTTTACCATAATAATCCTCCTCCATATCAGGTAGGTAGAAGCTGTAGGAGAGATTTAATCCATCATTGACAAGAGCTTGATTTGAAAATATATATATATATATATTTGAGACATCAAAGATCCTGTTTTCGAAAGTAAAGATAAAATTTCAAGAGCTACAAGTATATGCTATTTCAGTAGAGGAATAACAAATTTTTTTTTACAAAGATCGACTTACTCTGATACCATGTTGAAAATTAGTGTTGAAAACGCCAAGGTTTAAAGGCCTTGTCAAATAAAACAAGCTCTCTTAAAGTTGTATTGTTTCTTTCATATATTTTCATTACAATTCTATAGCTATATATAAGGAGATTTACTCTTTAAATTACTCGTTAAATTAAACATTCCTTATTTTATTCTTTGAATTAAGAATTTCTTGTTGTAGATTCATTGTTTTTCTCCTTTAATTACTCCTTAAATTAAGGATGATAACTTTTTGATTTACTACTTAATTTACTTCTTGATTACTCCTTGAATTAAGGAGTTGACACTCCTTAATTTACTCCTTAATTTATTCCTTAATTTTATCTTTTATCTCCGATAGAAGTATGTTAAAACAATTATTAAATTATTATAGAGATTTAATATTAATATTTATTTTTTAAATTAAAATAATAATTTAATATAATCATGATATGTATAATATTTAAATATAATACATTATAAATAAAATATTAATCTAAGATTATAAAATCTATAAATTTTATTTTTTAATTTAATTATAAAATTTATTAATCTAATTCAATCTAAATAGAATATGTTTAAAGGTGGATATTTTCTTATACCTGTGAATTATCTAATCAAGCTATTTCATATCATTTGTAATCTATATAATCTATTTCAAATCTCACTTGGAAGCTATAAGATAGAAGTTGTCACAAGGTCCTCGTACCTGCATCTTCCAAAAGGAGCTACATCTGAAAGGTCGAGATGTGCACAGGTAGCTACGACTGGGTAAGACTCACACTAGCCCAAGTATCTTATTTAAATCTCTAAGGTATTACATATTTTTTCTAAAGAATATGTAATACATTACATAACTTTAGAATAATATTTAAATCAAATTATGTAACCTTATACAAAATTAGTTCTTTAATTCTTTCTTAAGTCATACAAAGATTGTTGTAAAGATTGTTATAGGAAGTTACTAATACATTTTAATAATACTTAAGGTTTTACATTTTTTTTAAAATATGTAATACTTGAATACATATATTTGAAAGAATCTATAAATATCTACGTGCATATTTTTGGAAGAATCTATTAGACTTGTATACATATCTTGAAATAATCTTAATTAAGGCATTACATTGAATATGCAAACTATTATAAAATTGTTATTTAAGATAGATCAATGAGAAAGGACCTATATAGCTCCAAAATAATAAGAATTATTTAATTATGATATATCAAGCAAAGAAAACGATCAATCCAAATTTGAAAAATTATTATTATTATTATGAAACCTTATATTTGGACCTTAAAACACAGCAACGTCGTAATAACATTAAAAAGGAGACAATACAATAAATCTAAATATAAAGTCTTAAGAATTTTAAGATTTATTGTAAAGCTTACATACCTACTTTTGAAAAAAATATGTAAAGCTTCCATACGTATTTTTAAAAGAAACCTCTATTTCTGACTCTATTCCACACTGTACAATGTATCCTTCATGTCAAAGGAACTCTAGAGTCCTTACAAAAGTTCAAATAAATTATCACCACCTAAGGAACAACGATGACAATTTTGATTGTATAAGCCAAAACATCAGCAAGAAAAGATATTAGCAATCCCATAGTCGTGTACCTGACGCCTTAGCATTTGATCCCATATACTGAAGCAAGAAATAAAATGCCAATGGCTCCACTGCTGCATAACCGTAGACTGAAAATGCTATCAAATTTGGAAACCAAATGTTAATACCAAAGTATGAAAAAGAACAGAAGACCAACTTCCAAGCATACCAGTTAAATAGTTATCTTCAAGTAAACTATATCATTTACACACTCGATACTTCATTAGATGCCACACATATTAGTTGATTTACATTTTAATATAAATTTAGAAAGAACTTGCTTATATATGTTTTCTCAATCCACTAATGAGAATGACAAGACCATACTCTAATGGTCACTAGCAGACACCACCTCTTCCATCTTAAGTTTTTTTTTTTTTTTGCGCTTATGACAATTTGATTTCAGATTTGCTAGTTTGTACACCTACACCAATATAGGATTTACAAATATTGTTTTTCAAAACCTTAGCATATTCATTTTATGAGACTACTGTTGTATGACTCCTTAGTTAGTAATTTGAAAAAAAAATCTCACATGGACTAAGAACCATGATGATGGTGTATTTTGGGCTATAAATGAAACCCCCCCCTCCACTTTGAAATCATCCTAAAATTTGTATCTCTTCCTTTTTTTGTTTAGGTAATTGATTAACTCAGTCTTACCCAATAAGCCATAATTTTTGAACTTCATCTAATTTGAAAATAATGGAAGTGGCTGAGGACGTAGATAACATTTATACTGAACCTCGTTAAATTTCTGGTATTCTTATTTTTTTATGCTTTAATATTTTATTTGATATCTATTATATTTTCAATAGCATTATTTTTTTGGGCTAGTTTGAGTTTTATTTATTTAAATTATAGTATTTGTAAATAATAATTACTTTGAATAGGAAAGATATACCCGATTTTTCCAACAATTAGTATCAAAGTCCAAGGTTTCTACCTTGGTATTTGTTTGTATTCTGTTTGTTTGTTATCAAAATATAGTTGCTAGTTGTTGTAATTTGAAGAACTGACGAAAGAAAAGTCTCCCTTAAATAAAGGCCAACCATCCACGTCATCTATATTGGACATAACAGTTATGATGAATGCAAGGTTTGAGGTGGAAAAGTTTGATGGAACCATTCATTTTGGCATGTGGCAAGACAAAGTTGTAGATTTTCTGTTTCAACAAGGTCTAGACATCGACATTGAAAAAAATAAACTAGATGGAGCATATGAAGCCAAATGGAAAAATATCAACTGATTGGCATCCGTAAGAAAATTGTGGAAGGCGTTGGAGAACAAGTTCATGAATAAGAGCGGACAAAATCGAATTTATTTAAAGAAGAAGTTGTTCCATTTTGATTACCTTCCAGGTACCACAATAAATGACCACATTATGCTTTTAATCGATCAGTAGAAGATTTGTTAAATATGGATGAAACTTTTAAAGATGAAGATTTAGCCTTGATGTTGTTATCCTCCCTTCCTAATGAGTTTGATCACCTTATTACGAGCTTACTCATTAGGAATTAGGAAGGATAAAGTATCTTTTGAGAAATTTTACACCGCTTTATATAGTTATGAAATTAGAAAGAAAGATAAAAAATGAAAGCATGAATGAAGCAGTAGAGCCATTGTCTATAAAGGGGCATTCACAAACACAACAGAAAGGAAGGAGAGGCAAATCTCATTCAAAAGGAAGGCTTGGTAAAGATGAATGTTCCTTTTTCACGAAAAAGACCATTGGAAGAAAAACTATGCAAAGCTTTCTAAGAAAGGAAAAGTTGTGTCACTTAATGCATGTGTAGCAGAAAGCAATTTAGATTTAGATTTTGCATTGGTTGGTTTGTCAACAACATCCCATCCTAGTAATTGAATTTTTTATTTAACATGTACCTTTCATATGTCTCCTAATAAGGAGTGGTTTTTTAACTTTGAAGAACTAGACAGTGGAGTTATTTTCATGGGCAATGATTATCCATGAAAAATTTTGGAGATCGCTACAATTCGTTTGAAAAATCAAGATGGTTCAACCAGAGTCTTGACAGATGTTCATTATGTCCCAAATATGAAGAAGAATCTCATTGATGTGGGTGTCTTAGAATAAAAAGGCTTCACTATGACTAAGCAAAATGAGATATTAAAGGTTACTTTTGGAGCACTTATGGTAATGAAAGGTGTTCATAAGAATAGCTTGTACTACTACCTTGGTAGTACAGTTATTGGGATAGCATCAACAAAAATCTTGGAGGAAGAAAAAGATTCAAAAACTACCAAGATGTGGCATATACGTTTAGGACATGCTGGTGAAAAAGTTTTAGAGATTTTGGTAAAGCAAGGCCTGTTGAAAGGCACGAGAACAGGAAAGTTGGATTTCTATGAGCGTTGTGTATTGAGGAAGCAAAAAAGACTAAGCTTTGGCACTGTACTCCATAAAAAAAATGGAATCTTGGATTACATTCATACTGATGTATGAGGGCCAACACAAGCTCTATCCATGAATGACAAACATTATAATGTTACTTTCGTTGACGACTTCTCATGAAGAAGAAGGATGAAGTACTGAGAATTTTTCTCAAGTGGAAAAATATGATTAAGACTCAGACTGTTAGAAAGATCAAGCATTTGAGGTCTGATAATGGCAATGAGTACACAAATGATCCATTTATGAAAGTTTGTGAAAAAGAAAGCATCGTGTAACACTTCACTATTTGAAAAACACTATAATAGAACAGAGTTGTAGAATTTATGAATCGGACTTTGCTAGAGAAGTTTCGATGCATATTGTCAAATATTGGGTTAGGAAAGCAGTATTGGGCTAAGGTTGTGACGTATGCATGTGATTTTGTCAATTGTCTACCATCGTCTGCTCTTGAAGAAAAAATGCCTATAAAGGTATGGTCTAGAATGTTGGGATTTCATGTGTATGCCTATATGGTAAGAATTTATAATTTTCCTATCATAACTTGGCTCAATACACAAAGGTTTTCATTTGTATGACAATTGCAAGAAAGATTTTCTCTTAAGCATTTCAACAAACACCTAATGTACACTAAATAAAATAAACAAATCTCATCTACCTTATTGCTAGAGATGCAGAAGATTATCTTTACCTAAAGAGATTGTCAAATCTCTTGAGTAGAGGGAAGTCGATTTCCCTTCTAGATCTCTTGGAAACCACCTCTCTTTCGGGAGAACCTCTTGGTTCACCTTGAACCTAAACAATGAAGTACCCCACCTCTTAGATGGATGGATGTAGAGTTTAAGGCTTAAAACTAACCACATAACAAGAAGAGATGAGAGAAGAGACTTTTGGCCTAGGGTTGAACCACCTAAGTTTTGGAATTGAGCAAGCCTTTCCAAGTTTTGGCCTAGGAGAAGGAAAAATGTGGCTGCACAATAGGGCAGATTTTGGCTATGGTTAGAGGTAGAAAATTGGATGCAATTTTCCTTAAATATGCCTCATTAAATAGACAAGGGTTAGGGTAACTCTTTGTGTAAGGTTTAAATCAATTACACAAATGTCACTAACCTTGTTTAGCCATCTCATGCTCTCTTTAATCTCAACTTGTGATTGGTTTAATAAATTAATTTATGAACAAATAATATTATTCATATTATTCTATTATACAATGTCTCTATTATTCTTATAATGCATTCAAACATTATACCAAATAATATTTTCATAACTTCACAAATTTATTTATGGTCTAAGCATGTCATATTATGACATTTTATTTTAGCATTTCATCTCATGTATTTTATCTTATACATCATTATGAATGTAAAATAATTATTGTTTCTCTTCAGTTGGTGTGACCGTATAGAGGATCTATATCATCTTGACAATAATATAAAACTTTATATTATTGACTATAAGAGGTTCTATCATTACATTATAGTTTTCCAAATGATATAATAATTATTTACTTATCCACCAATTTTGTGTCTATCCTTATCACATGATATTATGAATAATATGCAAAATAGGATCGTGTAACTTTTGCATTATATTTGTTTTCTTGGTCTCTCAAGTGAATTATAATTATAACTACATCAATTATATTGCATGCGATATAATTCCATTTTACCAAAGAGCCCAGTAATATCACAACTCAAAATCGAGGGACAATGATAATATTAACATATAGATTTCTCCCATACAGGTTGTACACAACAAAATACTATTTTATTCCTATCATAAGAAAGTATTTAAATAGCAATCACATTATATACTTCTCATGTGAAAAACCTACACATCTTATATATAAGATTCTAAAGACACAATGGAAACATTAATGACACAAAACACAATCCATATAATGTTCCATCTAATTAGGTCATGTTCAATATATAAAATACACATTTTATATACTCATGTCATTAAATGATAATCCCTTATCAACATTTATAGAACTATAATGTACTTTTAATCGATATGATAATTTTTCACGGTAATTAATATTCCTCCTTAATTTCCACAATTGTGAACATATTTAGGATTACATGTTTCTCATTTTTAGAGTTCTATGGTTCAAGACCAAGTGTATCTTCTTGAACACTTCTAAAATATAACATGTTAATCTCAAGGAACAAGAATACATAATATTCAAAATCATGAACAATACATAAATCTTTATCAAAAAGACTAACTTTTAAAACACACATCCTTAATGGAAACCTACTAGAGATTATGATTTCTTACATATGTTTAGTTCTATTTCATACTACGATGTCACGAAATCGAAGTTGGATCCAAGAGCTAAGAAAGTTATTTTTCTAGGGATCGCCTCTAGTTCTAAGGGATATCATCTATGGTACCTTGAAACAAAAAAAGATAGTCTTCAATAGAGATGTTACCTTTGATGAATCTACCATTCTGAGAAA
Source organism: Hippophae gyantsensis (assembly GCA_030763125.1). Taxonomy (NCBI): domain Eukaryota; kingdom Viridiplantae; phylum Streptophyta; class Magnoliopsida; order Rosales; family Elaeagnaceae; genus Hippophae; species Hippophae gyantsensis. The sequence goes on along the minus strand of CM061029.1, from coordinate 17,185,340 downwards.
GGTAATTGAGAAGATCGATGGTACTTTGCAACAGGTGGAGAAAACTCCGAAGCAGATGGAGTTTGAAAGTAGAATCATTGATCCCGTTAGTGGAGATAAGATAGAAGTTGATTCTCCATTGGTAGAAGATGAATCATATAAAAAAGAGGTTTTAACCCAAGAACCTCCATAGCAACAAAAAAATAGTACATTTGATAGGCTGCAACGATAAAATGTTAAGGTGCCTATTTGATACAAGGATATGAAAGATCTACCTACTCAATTTAATAATATGGTGATGTATGCACTTTCAGTTGTACATGATGATGTTCCTTCCATATATAAAGAAGAAATCAGAAGTCCCTTCAGAAGAATAAGACTTGGAAATTGACACAACTACCTAAGGGTAAGAAGGCAATTAGTTGCAAATGGATGTATGCAAAGAAAGAAGGATATCTTAACAAAGATGGTGTTCGCTACAAGGAAAGGTTAGTGGCTAGGGGCTACACTCAAAAGGAAGGAATCGATTATAATGAGGTATTTTCTCCAATTGTAAAGCATTCCTCAATTAGAAATTTGTTGGCCTTGGTAGCACTTTTGGATTTGGAACTAGTTCAACTTGATGTGAAGACCGCGTTTCTACACAATGACTTGGAAGAGGAAATCTATATGTATTAGCCATAAGGGTTTAATGTTGCTAATAAACAAAATTGGGTTTAAAAGTTGAACAAATTGATGTATGGATTGAAGCAATATTCGAGGTAGTAGTACAAGTGATTTGATCAGTTTATATTGCAGCATATATACACTAGAAGCACACATGATCATTGTATGTATTTTCACAAGTTACAAGATAAGTCTTTCATCTATCTCCTATTGTACATCGATGATATATTGATTGCATCAAATAGATACGCAGAAATTGAGAGGTTATATACTACTAAAAAAGATGTCATTTAAGTCGATATTTAAAGTTAGTTTTTGGGGAAAACTAACTTATAATAAATTTAGCTAGTTCATTGAAAAACCAACTTAAAACACATAGATTGTAGCATCAATTGATGTGTTGAATTCACGCTACACGTAGGACATAGCGTTGGTTCTACGTGTCAACCAATGCTACATGTGGATAGCATTGGTTGACACATAGGACCGATGTTACGTCTTACGTGTAGCATCGGTTCAACATATCAATCGACACTAGAATGTAGCGTCGATTGACATGTAGATCTGAAACTAAACGTAAGACATAGCATCGATCCTATGTGTCAACTGATACTATCCACGTGTATAGCGTCAGTTGACACGTAGAACCGACGCTACGTCCTATGTGTAGCGTCGGTTTAACATGTCAACTAATGCTACACATGTGGATACTTTCTTTTTCTCTTCTTTGTTCCCCATTAGACAGAACATTGCAACGCTGTAAACATTCTCAAAAACCCAAAATTGACCGACATTTCTCCTCCACTCTTTCTCATTTTCCGGCCATCTACAACTACCAATTCCAGCACCGTTTAGTGGGTTTTCTTCCTCTCCAATTTATCTTTTAAATCCCCTATTTTTTGAGTAAAATACTCAAATGTTTTACCCATTTTCTCACTTACAAAACACCTTTTTTCTTCATTTTTTCAATTTGTCACTTTATTTACTCTTATAAGTATTTCTATTAATCCTACGCACTTGTTATTCATATTTCTTTATTTTTTGTAAATTATGTGTTATTATTTATATGTATAAATTTTCGTATTATGTAGATTTTGTATAAATTTTCGTAATGAAATAAATTTATATATTTATAACTGATTTAAAGTTGATTTTTAATTAATTTATTTATATTAATATGAAAAAGGAAAGACATGATTCAATAATATGATGCTCATTAAAAATTTAGGTTTGAGGTAGTATAGTTATTTAAAAAATATATTAATCATCACAAAATTATTATATAATTTTTTTTATATATCTTAAATTTGAAATCAACTCAAATAATGTAGCATATTATTATTAGTAATTACAATCAATCTCATATAATTATATTTACGTGTATATATTTTATACGTTTGGTTTTTATGTATTTATTTTTATATGACGTTTTGGTAGATATTCTAATAATTAGGGAATTAATATATAACAATATCTTAAATAAATTGGTTGGATACATATTTAATATGCTTAATGTCATTAATAGAAAATGGAAAAATCTTGGATGTCAAAGTGTAGAATTGAGCAAGACTATATTTCTCGAGTTGAAAGTTTCTTGGGATTTGCTTGTAGAAATAGTAGTAATGAAATTAGTATGATTCGATGCCCATGTGTTAAATGTAAAAATGAGCGATTTCATGATGTTGACAAGGTTAAGTATCACCTTATCCGTAGTGGTATTCTTTTGAGTTATAAATGTTGGTATTATTATAGAGAAAATATTGATAATACTCATAGGGAGTAGATAAATAAGAATGTGAGTGGATTATATACATCTTATCATAATGTACAAATAGAAAATATGTTTCATGGTGTTGAAGATGAACTACATAAGGATGATCCCGAAACCTTTAAAAACTTCTAAAAGATGCCGAAAAATCGTTGTAGCTAGAATGCAAGAAATACACTAAAATGTCAGGATTGGTTCATTTGTATATTTTGAAGGCAAAAAATGGTTTTTTTGAAAAAAGATTCACATAATTACTAAATGTACTAATAGATATGTTTCCTAAGGGTATTGATTTTCCATCTTCAATGTATGAAATGAAGAAATCTCTTAGTCAATTTGGCATGGAATATCATAAGATTCATACTTGTCCAAATGATTGCATTCTTTATAGAAAAGAATTAGAGACATTAGATGACTATTCGATGTACAAAGAATCAAGATGGAAGCATGCTACAAATGAGACAACACCTAAGAAAGGTGTACCCATAAAGGTTCTTTGGCACTTTCCTATGATTCCTCACTTTCAAAGGTTGTTCAAAAATAAAGAGACATCAAATATATTGACTTGGCATTCAGATAATCTATCTGATGATGGCATGCTATGTCATCCTTATGATTCTCCAAATTGAAAAGTAGTAGATAATTTATCTCCTCAATTTGCATCTAATTCGTGCAATCTTTGTCTTGCCATTGTTGTTGATGGAATTAATCCACACAGTTCCCTTAGTAGTAGATATAGTTGTTGGCTAGTAATTATGGTAACATATAACCTTCCTCCCTGATTATGTATGAAAAAAAATTCATGATGTTAACATTATTGATCTCAGGACCGGAACAACCCAGAGTTGATATTGATGTATATTTGCAGCCTTTGATAGATGATTTAAAGACATTGTAGAAGGATGGTGTAGATGTTTACGATGCACATAAAGAAGAACACTTTAACTTTAGGGGTCCTTTTATGGATAATTAATGAGTTTCATGCATATGAGATCTTATCAAGACATGCAACAAAAAGTTATATGGGATGCCATATTTGTAGTGATGGCACTTCTACAACTTATCTTGTTCACAGACGAAAGATGTCTTATAGAATACATAGAAGGTTTTTTCCATTTGGACACAAGTTTAGATACCAAAAGAAACCATTCGATGGTGAAGAAGATCATGATTCTACACCAAGACCTTTATGAGGTGTTGATATATTAAGGCAATTGAATGGTATAACATTCAAACAATATGGAAAGATGAAAAAAAAAATACTCACTAATGAAGGGAAATAAAAGAGGTCAACTAATAAAAGGGATGAAAAGGAAAATGTTACTGAATCAATAGATCATGGTTGTTGGAATAAAAAATCATTATTTTGGGAATTACCTTATTGGAAATACCTACACATTTGTCACAACTTAGATGTCATGCACATTAGGAAAAATGTATGTGAGAGCTTGATAGGTACATTACTTAATATACTTGGAAAAACAAATGATGGAATTAAAGCAAGACTGGATTTAAAAAACTAGGCATATGTCCTGAATTGGCACCAAGGGTACAAAATGATAAGAATCAAACATACTTGCCACCAACATCATATACAATGTCAAAAAAAGAGAAGGATGTGTTTTGTAAATGTTTTGAGGGTGTGAAAATTCCTTATGTACTTGTCCAACTTAAGAAATTTTGTGTCTATCACGGATAAGAAACTTTATGGATTGAAATCACATGACTGTCAAATCTTAATGCAACAGTTATTACCAGTTGCTATTAGATCAATTCTTCAAAAACATGTTCGATTATCAATAATTCATCTTTGTTCAGTCTTTAATACAATATGCAAGAAATCTATATCAATTGGCGAGTTAAACTCTTTATAGAAAGATGTTGTAGAGAATTTATGTCTAATTGAAAAATATTATCCTCCTTCTTTCTTTGATATAATCATTCACTTGTGTGTTTATTTAATTCAAGAGGTTCAATTGTTTGGTCCTACTTACTTAAGATGGATGTATCCTTTTGATAGATACATGCAATTCCTTAAAGTATATGTAAATAATATAAATCAACTTGAAGGATGCATGATGGAAAGTTACATTGCTAAAGAAGTCGTTGAGTTTTTTTATGAATACTTTAGTGGTTACACTGAAATTGGGAATACTATGCACAAGTTGTTCTTAGAACGTCACATGATCCAATTAGGTAACCCTATGCTTGGTGGAAGTAAGAAAATTTTTATTTGTCACACTCGATGGGAAAAAGCACACCAAAACATTTTGGTATATAATAATGAGGCACAACTGTACATAGAGTAAGTGATGATAGATTCAACCTTTTAATATAAAATAAAATTATTTTTTATTTAACTATTAATGATATCTAATTGATATATTTTTAATAGTATTACATAATACATTTAAAGTTATTGAAGATCGATCCTCGTTATAAAAAAAAGGAGGAAAAAAATGGTTGTATGATGAACATAAGCAAGAGCTTATTAATTAGTTTTGCAAACATGTAACTGTCACATATAAGAATTAATTAGTACTTATATGGAATGTTTTAAAGCTTTCTTTTAAACACATTTCATATTTTGGTATGCATAGATTCGAGTTGAACTTAACAAACTCCATCATAAAATAACAAAAAGTTTAGAATGGCTTGCACATGGTCCAAAATTCGATGTCAAATCATATTCTAGTTTCAAAATTAATGGATCGAGGTTTACGACTCAAGCAAGGGACAAAGTCCGAGTAAATCAAAATAGTGGTGTGTAGATGGTTGCAAAAAATATGCAATTTTCTAATTCAAAAGATGGTAATCCTGTACTTTCTGATAGAACATATTATGATATAATTCAAGAAATTTAGGAACTTAATTATGAGGTCTTCCATGAAACAATATTCTTGTGTCATTAGGTCGAAGATGTTATCAATGTTGGATATAAAATAGATGATTTTGGATTTACCCTTGTAAATTTATCCAAGATAATTCACACTGATGATCCTTTCATGTTAGCACTCCATGAAAAACAAATATTTTACGTGAGCGATCAAATTGACACAAGATGATCTATTGTGTAAACGCCTCCACAAAAAGAGTTCTACCATTATGATCCAATATTAGTAATTTCACAAGCAAATTGCCTAATGTAAGTGATGATCTAGTTGATGACGATGATTCTTTGTCATGGACTCGAAGTGATTGTGAAGGAATATATATATATATATATATATATATATATATATATATATATATATATATATATATATATATATATATATATATATATATATATACGGTCAATAACCTAATTAAACATAATGTATATTTTATTTTATTCTATTAACTCTTGCATGTTTATATGTTTGGACTTAGAATTGCCAATTAATTTCTATTTCATCATTGTTTGTATATATTTCATGGATCCTAGGGTACCAGAGCTTGTAGATCCAAATGATCCATTGGGGCATTTGAAAAGAAGGGGTTAGGAAAATATACCTAATGTTCCACTTAACCTAGATGATAGAGTATCCATTCTATTTGATTCTACTAGTGATGATAAAGTACCCATTCTATTTGATGCTACTAGTGATGATAGAGTACTCATTCAATTTGATGCTACTAGTAATCCATTAGGAGAAAATGGCCAAAAATTGAAATCCACTATTGGTAGACTTGTGAAGTCAAGTATACCAGTCAATATAAATGATTGGACTAAGGTTGACAAAGCTAAAAAGTTCAAAATATGGAAAACCATTTGTGTAAGTCTCTTTTATTTTATAACTAATTACATATATTATATCTTTTGTAGTATGTTTTATATAATCGTTATAAAGTCCCTGACACTTGGATGAGCAAGCGTTATAAGATTGCAAATAAGGCATGGAAGGAATACAAAACTTTTAGATTGGCTAGAAATTATGTGTTTCCATAATTGGAACCACTTGATGAAGTACAATTATACAAAATCCCTGAAGAACACCCTTGGATTGAACACCAAGTTTGGAAAGACTTCGTGGATTATAGACGTACGGATGAATTTCAAATTATTAGGAAAGAATATCAGAATATACAAATGTAAAATATTCTTCTTAACAGTACTAGGAAGTCTTCAAATCCTGAAGTTAGACAAAGAATTGTATTATTAAGTTGTTAATTTATAAATATTTTTATATTTATTTTCCTCAAATTTAAGTTGATGTCATGGTTAATAAATTTATTTAATTTATATAGGAAGTTGAATTTGGTAGACCGGTTACCCGATCTCAATTGTATATAGAAACAAAAACCCCAAAAATGAAGAAGTCAAAACCAATGACTGAACAAGGAGAAGAACAACTAAATAAGTTGGTTAGTAATTTAACTTGAAACAAAGTCCTTATGATTTTTTTCTAATTGATGTAATAATTTATGATATGTTTGTTTACCAGGGGTGAAAATAATCAAATAACCAGAGAGAGATGCTATATATATCATACATTCGGATACGAGCATCCTGGTCATGTTAGGGGAAGAAGCCAATATGATGGTTATATGGAGTTTTTTAACATTCCAAAACAAAAATCTCAGATGGTCAATAAGGAGAAGTAATATAAAATTGAAGAAGAATTCAGCTTCTTTAAGGCCTCAATGTTAAGTGAGATTGCCACTTTAAAATAATATCAATCATAACACATGTCAAGCATGAAAACATACTATAATTAGGGCATGACCTATTTTCCAGGCATGCAACCATCCATTCCAATCATGCCACCATCCATGCTAGGCATGTCACCCATGCAATCTCATGGCGCCCAACCTATATCTTGTATGGGATATAGTCATCCTATTGGTCCTCCCTTTATGCCAGGAATGCAGATGCAATTAGGTAGTGGTTCTATGCATTATTACAACCCATCATATCATGATGAATGTTTTGATGAGAATGTCCTTCCAATAGCTACCCTGCATGGGAGTCCTCCTATATTTTATGAATCATTTGTGGTAAGATTTAAAGTTTATGTAGATAGTCTATTATTTTTATTTTTTATTATATATTTTATTTATTATATATAACGTTTAATTTTTTTACAGAATATGAAATGTTTGTTGAAATATCCTTCATCAACAGACTTTGTTACTATTAGAATAGTACAACAATTGAATGATGATCAAATGATTCATAATCAATATTTGCCAAATTATTGGAAAATAGTAATTGATCAATCATTGCTCTATGATTTTCCACTACCAATGCCTTCTGATGCTATCATAGTCCAAGAAGCGATTGGACAATATGTGGCTTGATCGTTGAGTCAAGTTGTAATAAATTTTGACATAGTATAGTTTTTTTACTAAAGATAACATTTTTTTACTACTATTATATTATTATTCTTTTATTGTTACTAACATATATAATACTTCATCTTTAGTCTATTAAACTAGAATTAGTAAGTGCGATACATTTAAGAGTTACAAAGCAAGTTATCTCGTGGTAAATCTATGTCTAGTGGGCAATCATCATGCACTAAATCATTCAAGAATAAGCCATGGAAAAAGTATAGTTATGATTATGCTATAAACTTTAGTAGAAATCTTGGCATTTTGATGACTATTATTACAGGGCAACTATCATAAATGATGGATGGAATATGCCACTTCCTATAGAAATTTCTAGTGTAGACATTGGCCAAACATATATATCAATCAAATGCATATTGCAACTGTTTGAATATCAAATGATGGATTTAAGTATAATTCAAGTGTGGACAAGGTGAGTCATCAATCAGTAAATAACTTTCATTTATGTAAAACATGTTTAATTATATTTATATTATCTAATTATTTATATATATTTCTTTTATATAGGGCATATTATCGATTTTAAGCTAATCACTCATCACATTTAGCAATGTTCTATGATTCTTCATTTGTCAATCAATATCAAGATAAGGATGTTAACATCAGAGCTAAACAATTATGTGATAAGACATTAAAACTTAACAGAAATTAGAAGTTGACAATCCCTTGGCCACTAAAGTTTGAACAAAGCCAAGATTATTGGATGTTGGTAATCCTTTATCTATATAGCAATCATGTTTGGTACTATGACTCAACTTCCATAGAATTGAGTAAAGATACAAAAGTAGTTGTTGAAATTTAAGAGTTATAGCTATCTATTTTTCTTCTATTATTCTTTGTAATATTTAATAAAAACTAATCGTTTTAAATTTTGATAGGGCGTGAAAGCTATGGAACAAGAGTAGGGACATTACCCTTAAAAAATCTCATAAGCTTATATGGGACAAAGTTATGGTATGTACAAGCGAATATTAATAATTTAATTAATTTTAGTATTGAATAATAAAGATGCTCGATTATGGAAAATCATGTACACTTTTTTTTCTAGATTCCACAACAAAATGATGGTGTCATGTGTGGTTACTATGTCATGAAGTTTATGAGTGAAATCATCACAAATATCAACATTTTAATTAAAAATGTGGTAATCTCTTTTACCAATATACCTTTTTAACATAAATGAGTTATTTTTTTGTGAATTCATGATATTACATTCTTATTTTGAATTTAAATATATGTAGTTCTTTGCTTGGAACAATTCGGGCTATAACCTGCAAATTTTTGATGATTTATGAGAGGAATGAACATAACACATGGTTCAAACTATATCATCACAAGAAGAATCAGGAAAAGATTTTGATGATCTTAAATAGCATATGACAACATTATAGTAATTTTTATAATGCTTTAATTTCTTTATTCATGTGTTTGACGTTTGGGTAGCTTGTTTGATGAATATTTATGTGCTTATGTATTTAGGGGAATGAATTGTTATATGGACCTATTTTTTGCCCAAACTTCATCTTATCTATCCTACATAGTTCCCTGGTATGACAACATCATGGTAGTCACTGGCCAACTAAGTACAGGAAATCACCAAGAATCATCATATCTTTAAGAGTAATATTGTTCTTTCACCCCAAGGAAATACATAAGTATTAGTTTATGGGCACCAAAAATCAACCAACCCAAGTAACAAATAGGAGTTACACTTGACTTCATATTTAGAGCTCATTATAGCATTAAAAATATCAGTTTGATTCCAGATAGTTTCATATTTATAGACAAAAGATTAATATAGTGCTAATATGTTTTCGAAGGGATGAGGTTATTAGTATATCACTCTGGTGTCGATGTATTAATCTCTTTTACTAATATTTTAACATATATAAGTTATTTTTTATGAATTCATGATATTACATTCTTATTTTGAATTTAATTACATATAGTTTTTGGTTGGAACAAGTCGGACTATGATATGTAATTTTTTTATGATTTACGAGAAAAATGGACAAAACACATAGTTCAAATTATAACATCATAAGAAGAATCAAGAGAAGAATCTGATGATGAATAACATAGGACAACACCATGGTAATTTGTATAATGCTTTAATTTTTCCATTCTTGTGTCTCAAAAGTTTGGACTGTTTGTTTGAGGATGTTTACATGCTCATGTATCTAGGGGAACAAATTATTAAATAGACCAGCTATTTTTTGCCCAAACTCCATCTCATCTCTCTTGCATAGTTTCCTAGTTACTATGCTAGTGATTCTAAGTAAACCAAGCTTCCTTTCCTTGAAATAAAGTGGGAATATCACAAAATCTATGACAAAAGAGACGACATTATTTTATTTATAATTTAAGTGAAATATATATATATATATATTGTATATAAATTATTTTATTGTAATAAATTTTATTCTCGAGTAATTAATTAATATTTAATTTTTCAATTATTTGTATTATTTAAACTTTGTTAAACAGATTTTGATATTTTCTGCTATTATGTGATCAAATACAAGTTCTGAGTATAGTAAAAAATAAGTAAATTGTGTAAAAAAAATACAGAATTTAAATTCGGTTTAACGTGTGAACCAACTTTAAATTTTAAGTCAGAAGATTTAAAATCGGTTTACCGAATAGACTTTAAAACTCGGTTTTGGCATAGTGGGTAAAGGCTCAACTAAGTTAGGAGTTCGAGATGAAATATTTGAAAAAAGCCAAGAATTTTTTTGACATGGAGATAAGCAGAGACAGAAAGAAAAGAAAGCTTTTTTTGACCTAGAGTCAATATTTGGAAAAGGTGCTACAACATTTTGGTATGAATGAATAGAAAAAATATGTAAGTACTCTGCTTGCTCCTTATTTCAAGCTTAGTGCTCAATTGTCTTTTAAGAATGATGTAGAATGAGAATATATAGTAAAAGTTTCTTATGCTAATGTGGTTCGTAGCTTGATGTATGCAATGGTATGTACGAGACCTCACATTTCACGTGTGGTTGAGCTGTAAGCAGGTACATTGGTTGGTTGTGAAATGGATTCTATGGTGTATTCTAAATATTGTAGATGTTGATTTAGTATTTGAGCAAGATAATATTGTTGGACAATATGCAATTAGATATTGTGATTCTAACTATGTAGGAGATTTAGATAAATGTCGATAAACTACTGGTTATGTGTTTACTCTTGCTAGAGCACTAGTTAGTTGAAAGTCTACTTTATAGTCCACGGTTGCATTGTCTACTATAAAGGTAAAGTATATGGCAGTTACAGAGGTTATGAAGAAAGATATTTGGTTATGAGGTTTGCTTGAAGATTTAAGAGTTGGTCAATAGCATATTAAGGTGTTTTGTGACCGTTAGAGTTCTATTCATTTAACAAAGAATTATGTCTACTATGTACGTACAAAACACATTGATGTTTGTTACCATTTCATGTGAGAAATTATTGAAGAAGGAGTACTATAATACTACAAAGAATCTCGCAAATATGATAACCAAGGCAGTGACAGCAATCAAGTTCAAACATTATTTGGACTTGATTAACATCTTGTAAATTTGAGTTGGTACTAGCATTACTGATCTAGAGATTGAAAAAATCGTTTGAGAATCACTAAATCACCCAAGTGAGATTTGTTTTATAGCTCTTTAGTGAGCAATTTGAAAAAAAATCCTACATGGATTAGGAACCATGGTGGCTATTGTATTTTGGGATATAAATAAATCACCTTCCTCTACCTTGAAATCATCCTAAATTTTGTATATTTTTTTCTCTTTTTTTGGGTAATTGATTAGCTCAATTTTTCTCAATAAGTGATAATTTTTAGAGTTCATCTAATTTGGAGATAATAAAAGTAGTCAACGATGTCCGAAGACATAGGTAACATTTATACTAAATCTCATTAAATTTCTAGATTTTTTATTTTTTCTGCTTTAATGTTTTATTTAATATATGACTTAGTTTCTTTTAGCATTATATTTTTAATAATATTATTTTATCGGATTAGTTTAAATTTTATTTATTTAAATTACAGTATTTGGAATAGTTTGAATTTTATTCATTTAAATTATAATATTTATGAATAATAATTACTTATAATAAAAACAATATACCCGATTTTTAAACGATTACTTTTATTCTCTATTTTGACGAGGAAAATTGAGTTCAAATGGCTGAATAGTAGTCGATTCAACAGGCAATGGGATGAGAAAGTGAGTACTTTTGGTGATATGGTTCGATCTCCATTCTAGCATTATTTGTCGAAGGAGACGAACCTAACTTGAAAGAAGAACACGAGTAAGATAACAAGAAAAAATTAAGGGCAATGGGATAAAAAGGGATCTAGTGATCTACTGGTGAATAAGGTTCCATAAATATGGATAAAATGACTAAAAATGATAAATTACAAGAGCTAAATTCAATAGATCAAAACATTGTAATTTTTCGATATATGTTAAAATGATTGTTTTAGCAAATATGCATCTATAATAGTTAATTAATATTTACCCCTCTTCTTGTATGCCAAGCCTGGATCTGTTGGTGATAGGGGTAAACATATTCTGGTTAGGTTTGTTACGATCCAGATTTTATAAAATTTAAATAAACATAACCGAATTGTTTATACCTATCAAATTAGACCAAATTGATGTATATAAATAAAATAATATTAAAACAATTTTATATTATTATCAAGTTTTAGCATATTATTAAACTTATTTACTTTACTTCTAAACATGTCCATAATTTAACCAATGAAATATATACTATTATGATTATAAAATATAAATTATAAATATAAAAGTATAAATATTAATATTAATTAGTAGTATTATTAATATTCTAAATTTCACTTTTACTATTTATAATTTGATATAAATATACATCCCTCCAAGTTCAATGTTACCTACTCCATTTTTTCAAGTAGTTTCTGTTAGATCAAAATAGTTAAGACAAATAGTTATTTACAATAATCATGCCTCAACGGGCTTTTCTTAGATGACATTATCAGACAATGTAAGAGGAAGTTCCTCCAACCCAATCAGCTCCTCTTGGGCATTCATTGCTATTGAAGCCAGCATGTAACCCACCTTGTTGGAAGACTTTGAAGAAACGACCCATTCACAGTATTACAAGCTTCTAGCAACATGATATATATCACATGGACTAAACCACCCTCAGCTTTCATACATCTCCCACCTTTCTTTAAAAACTCACAGGCCATGTTCGAATCCATTTCAATGACCAAGCTGCTGAAACTTGCTTCTGTTAATCGGCTAATGCTCATATAGATAGACCTCAACATAGCCGTAACTGTCGTATGAATACCTTCCAAAGGCAATGTTGATGAGAGAAACACTTCCCCTTCAACCCACGCAACACACATCTAGCACATTTAGCTTTAAATGGCTAGGCATTAAGGCTATCCACCTTTTAGGCCGTGGAACCACCCCAGAATCTATCTCGTGTTCCTCACACAATTTCAAAAACTCCTCTCACCTTAATACTGCCAGCACTAGAATGAGTGGTGGGTTGTCCCTTGCCTCCTTGTAATTTCTTATTTCTATCAATCCAAATGCTCCATAACAAGGTCACAAACAGCCCAAAATCTTTACTAGATAAGATGGATGCAAAATTAAAAAAAAATGAGATCAACCACTGTTCCCGTTGAGCAGCGTTTAACATTATTTGTAAAACCGAAAACTTCCACCTTGTCTTGGCAAATGGACACACTCAGACAGCATGCAATAAATCATCATAACTAAAACCACATCTAGCACATGATGGAGACGAAAAAATTTCCTCCTAAAAAAAATTGCATAACAAGGCAGTATATTATACATTACTCTCCACAGGAATACCTTTCTTTTATTTGGGACTTGGAGAGCCTACATCTGAGTCCACCACTTCAGCAAACTATCATCACTTGTACACACTTGTTGTGGATGTTTTATAGTGTCCGTTGGTGAGTGTATTGGCAATGGGATTTGAAAAATTGCTTCATCTTCATGTGGAAGAAATGCCTCATGGATCATGTTTTCATTCCATTGGCATGTATTCAAAGTGAGTTCTTGAACAGTCGTTGTAGGATGCAAACATCTTGGGGTAGTCACCTTATAAGGGGGTTTTATCGATATCCAACGATCTTCACAGATTGAGACTTGAGCACTACTTACAATCCTCCATCTCAGTCCCTTTTCGATCAGATCACTACCCCACAAAATGCTTTTACAAATGAATGAGGAGGTTGTTACACTTTTGATCTTCAAGAAGCTTGAGCGAGTACAATACTTGGCCATAAGCAACCAGCTTTTCAATGAGTGTAGATTTTCTATTAGTCTCCACCTTTGCTAGCCATGCTGGCCGTTTGGCCTTAATGACTTATGGTTGTCCCATAAATCATCACCTAGCTGTGGTACAGGCTATTTTCCATTCAACTATTAACCGATTGCAAAAAATACAATAAAGGTTCAACCGAGTTTGACCCTCAAACTTAACTATCTTGGTTGAATCCTTGTTCATACAAGAAGTCGTGGTTACTCCACTCTGTTACAAGTTCAAGATCCCCAACACAAGCACCTATGATGATACTAACGACCCCTTAAAACACATAGATAAGGGATTGAACCATTTTCTACCTTAACATCATGAAGAACACACTCCAAATCATTCTCGAATATCTCCTTGAGCAATAAAATCTAGAATCATTTTTTTGTCAAAAAGGACTCTATGCAACATCTTCCAATACCTAGAGCACAAACACGATACCTCTCAGGTTGCATAGTTCATATCGCCACCTAACTGGCCACTTAGTCAATATTGACATCTTCAAATTCCAAATTGTTACCTTACAAGTCATGATATTGGCATTAATATTGCCTCATGGTATAATCTACACTTCAACATTTCAATCAAAATAGTCCAGTATGTGCCTTTTGAGCCACACTAGACGAGATAACAACTTGCTACCTTTAGGTTGTATCATCCACTTACAGCATAATATCACCTTTTATACTGTAAAGTTCTGAGCTCTTTCCATGAAGCATGATATAGGCCACGTCCCCCCAAAGGCTTAGAGTTTGAGAAGTTACCTACCAAACTATGTTAGACAAAATAGAATGCCACCTAATAGGTTATTCCATCCTACATAACATATCATATAGACCAAGTTGTGATCTCCCAGACCATAGTTGTCCATCCTTATAGTCTAGGCCACCATTATTAACCACGAACCCCAAGGATAAACTTTCATTTGTCTTAACACGTATACAAAGCTATCCATCAGGCTAAGATGCATTACGTGAATCTGACCAACCATCATATTATAAGCATTCATGTAATATAATACTTGGAGAGATGACCATGTTTCAATTGAAGAACTAAAATAACAAGTCCACAGTTCCAAAAAGGCTTGTAAAATGAAAACAATAGAGTATATCCAAACTCCCACAAGAACGAATAGTTCATCGACTCAACGATAAACATTTTTCTAAGTTGAGAAATATTTTATGCTTACACCACTTGAGAAGTTCAAGTACTTCAAGTAGGGGAATGATAAACCATGGCATAGTTAAGTAACACACTGTCTAATAAATCCCCTCACTTAAAAACATTTCTAGTAAACATACAAAAAAAGCCATAGGTATGCAATTCAAGATCACCAAAACATCAACATCAAATTGAATAAATGTGTCAAATATATACCAAATCATCACCCAAACAAATAGGGACAAGACTAGACAAAATATGATCGACCAGGACCAAGTGTGGTCAATCAAGACAAAGTGTGACTTCGTAGGACCAAGTGATGCTAGCCAGGACCAAGTGTGGTCGACCAAGGTATAGTTGGCCAAAATCATGGCTGGGTTGCCAAGATGTGGCTCGCTAAAGGCGTAGCTAGAAACTAGTAGTCATCCAGATAAGCCCAAGTTATAAGTCATCCAATTGTGCCTTGTCCTCTATGTACCATCTCACCTCGGGTTTAGAAGCCACACTCAACTATTTACTAGTACATCCTTCTTATCCTCATAAATCAACTCAAAGAACCACGATTCCTAATGTTGGCCATACTTTGAAAATGCCCACAATCTTACAAATAAATAAGGTTCATAAATAATACTACAAGTACAAGTAAAAAGAAAGTGCAAAAAGTGATACTGAAATCAAGGCAGATGATATATATGTGTATATGTCTAGAACATTCATACAAAAACTTAAAGTATGCAATAAAATTAAGCCAAACCAATTACATGTACTTTGGTAGAAAAGATACATTAAGTACATAACATGTTCTGACTTCTAGGTTACAGAGACACTTAAATCCCAAAAGACACATACCCAAGAGGTGAATGTGGACAAGAAAGACCCCATAACAGAAGTTCAAAAAGGTTGCTTCTATACATGATTAGGGTCATTATCCCTACATATTATCTCATCCTCAAGCTCTAAAGACACTACTAGCGTTAGAAGGATATAAAGTAGCATATGATGTTATGTATATGGAATCTACATGGGACAAAAACAACACCCTACCATAACAAAAGGAAAGACAATGCTTCACCAACACTTTTATTCTAATAAAAATTATGTTTATAGACATAAGACTCCAAACCTAGAGGATTAAGTTTAGACATAAGACTCCAGACATGGTGATTCAATGAAAAATATCTTATGGTTAGACCACTTGACAAGTTCAAGTTCAGGCCACGTATGCCCACAATTGGAGGATTTGATAGAACAAAAAAATTCCAACAATAAATCGATAAACGTGTTTCAGCCATCCCAACTCAAGCAAGTCCAAGACCCATAGTGCAATACCACTAAGGACTAAGCCACCTAGACTTCATGGAGTACATAAGGCCCTCAATGCCTCAACAGGAAAGCACCTCTACAAGGTAGTAAATAAGAAGCATCCTACCAAGTGAGCTCTACACTTTTAGAGCCATGGCTACCAAACATTCTATAAAAGCCTGACACGTTATATTACAGATAGAACGCACCCTAACCATAAGCTTTGTGCTCCAGATTATAACTAACAAGGAAAACAACTTAATAGGATTTTTATCACTCATTAAT
This sequence comes from Hippophae gyantsensis, assembly GCA_030763125.1. NCBI lineage: Eukaryota > Viridiplantae > Streptophyta > Magnoliopsida > Rosales > Elaeagnaceae > Hippophae > Hippophae gyantsensis. The sequence goes on along the minus strand of CM061029.1, from coordinate 17,168,515 downwards.
TGTTCATAAGACCTCAAAAGGCGGGCAAGGCTTGAACGCCATACTACTCCAGGTCCAAGAATCATTTCAAGTTCCTACACCATGTTAAAATTGCAAACTTTGGTTTACGTGATTTTGATAATGAGAGAACTGATCTTCAACAAAGCGATGAAGAAACATCGTTAGAAGAAAAGATGGACTACACCAACATGTAAAGGCAAGTCACCTTGGACACTTTTGCCTAATGGAACATAAAACCCTGTGTATAGCCTTTCTAGGCAATGCCAGAGTATGTCTTCCTAGAGAATAGACACACATTGGGATGCATCTTAGTGCATCTTTCTTCATCAAATACCCTTATAAATATTCAACCACATGTTTATATTTTGGACAAAGTCCAAACATAGTCAAGCATAAGGTTTATTTTTTATACTAGGATATTAGCCCTATCAAAACTTGAGGTGGTCAAGATATGATCCATCCATACTCTAGACTTCTCAAAAGTGTTCAGCCTTATGTACATCCATGTTATTTCATTCCAACGATAAATAGGAGTGCACAAATTAGAAATGGGTTATAAAGAAAAATCTAAATGTAAAAAAAAAATGAGATTACTTACAAGAACAATAATATAACTTTCCAAAATTACACAAATCCTTTTGGAAATAAGGAAATCATATCATCCACAGATCCTACATTCAAACCTTCCCTATTGGAACTTCACTTAATATACGACAACTAATTATAGTATTGCCTACTAGAGAACCATCAACCAGATCATTGTACCATCAACCAAATCACAACAATGATCAGGTGACCAAGACTCTTTCAACTAGGCCTTCACTAACTGCACCTCCATCCAACCTCTACTTGATCACCGTGCCATGTAGACCCCCTATCCATTTCCATCCTAATACATAGCCATGGATGACAAATCCACCCTTTTTAGTAGGGAAAAAAATTGAAGTACAACTTCCAATTTTTAGGAAGATGGAAGGTAGTTAAGGATGAGACTTCATATGCTCAAAAAAGTCCCATTACTCGTACATTTTTCTACCCAAACCTAAGAGTCTAGTAGGTAGGACCAACAATACAGAAGGTGAAAGATACCATGTAACCTTAGGATTGATTTCATAAGTGACAATGTTAACTTTGATATAACTTCCTAACCAAAAGTCTAATTAGAAATTTGAAAGCACCACAGTGATAGGAAGCCACCATGCACATTTTGAACGACAAGATAGGGCATAAAATCCCTTACCTAAACATGTAAAACAACACATAAAAGTGAATCTAGTGTCATCAGTGTGAACGAAAGGGTAATCGGTGTAAAAATATAAGTGCACAGTATCGTAGTTTTATAAAGTGATAAAAAGAATATTGTCTTCATGGATTGGTAACTTACTTTTTGAAAAATATCAAAATTATACTAATCTCAATTTTATCTTGAAAAGTTACTAAAGTTGTTGTAATTAAAATTTAAAATAAAATTAATTTAAAGAAAATAAAGATGTTGTTCAAAGATCAAAATAATGGGAAGAAAATTTCTAAAAAATCGATTTCACTTAATCTCTCACTATGTTTTACTCATCTAACTAATAGAATTTATTTCTCTGTGTTTGTTAGCAATCTCTAAAAAAACATCCAAAAACCTTTTTCAACAATCAATTGGAAATATTCTTGTTCATTAATTTATACAAGAGTATGTAATTTAATGAAACAAAAAAGCATTAAGATCAATGATTTTAATACTACACAGATTCAAGCAAGTCTTTTGATCTCTATATTTATTTATATCAAAATATTTAAGATATATTCTATAATTTCATTTTTCGATAGTAAATCACAAATTTAAAATTACATAACTAATGTTTACTTAATTAGAACCATTAAACTCAGAATAAATAAGACAAATATTAAGAAAAATAATTCAAATTAATTTAGAAAATTAAGTATAGTTTGAAATTAAATTACATTTTTTTCTAGAATAAAAAAAATTATAGTTCATTCTAAAAATTAAATTTAACATAAATGAATTTAACATATTTTTTCTAAGAATAATCGAAAGGAAAATCAAAGCCAAAAAAAATTTCTCGTGTTTATGTGTTTCAGCCTCTATTCTCCAGCGTTTTCCTATGCTTTTTCTTTTCTCTTTTCTTTTCTCTTTTCTTTTTGCTTTTGCGCCGGTTCTGCTTTTTCTCCCTGCCTCAGTTCCCAGCCGCCTCTTTCCTTTCTCTTTTTAATTCCCCCGTACTCTATTCCTTCTCTTCTTTCTTTTATATATATAAACCTATCATTTCCTATTCCAAGGCATCCTTTCGTATAAAATTAAATTATATTTAAATATATTTTAATTTAAATTTAATTTAAATAAATATTTTTTAAAATTTAAGAATTATTAAATAATATGTTTTTAAAATTTTAGATCTTTATTTTCTTCAAATCTACAATAAAATTAAAATAATAATAATCAGTATAAAATCAATAAAAATTAAATAAAATTAAACTAAACTTAAAATTAAGAAATGATAAATTATATCAAATTATGAAAATCATGATCATAAACCCAAATAACAATAGAACTACTATCAAACATTTTCACCTATTTGATCTAAGCTCAAAAGTTTAGAATCTTGGATATAATTTTATACATTTCACGTTATAAGAAAAAAGTGGTTTCAATCATTAAAAATACTCATAAGAAAAGCACAATAAATATTAAGTATTGAGTTATCATAAATATAATAACAAGATAATCTCAATAAAGAGATAAAATGTTAATAATTATCCCTTAATTATCTTAAAAATATAATTATAAATAAATGTTTATAATGTTATAATAAGTCATTAAGGTGCAAACACGATAATATCTTTTCAAATACTGCATTTAATAGAAAATTCATTTTAAACTAATATTAAAAAACTCCAAAAATATTTAATTTCATACCACAAAGTATTATTTCTTTAAATTTATGGTATGATATGGAAATATTTATTGAAATTTTTTCAACATTTTCATGAAAATATCAAAAAAGTTAAAATTTTTAATATTTTTGTAAGTTGTTTAGTAATTTTTGATATTTTAATCATTTTTACAAATATCAAAAATTACGATATGAATATATCATGAAATATCATATATATTAATTTTTTTAAACTAAACATACATAAAAATGATATTTATTTATATTTACTAGGAAATATAATTATAATTAAATTATTAATATCAAAATTTGATTAATTTATTTTTTAAAAAATATGAAAATATATCAGGAAATATCATTTAAAAATGTCAAAAAAATATATATGTTATGTCGATTTCCATTTAAAATATGTTTTATTTTCCAGATATCAATAAAAATCATCAGATACATCGGTAATATAAGTTGAAAATTCACACGATTTTGTAATTGAAAAAAGAAAACGTATGCTATATGCATGTCATCACTTAATTACAATATAATAAAATTAATAATTAGGTAATGGCATTACACTTTTTATTTTATAAAGTCATCAACTCATTTTTCATCTGTTATTAAATATTATTTAATTCACGTGATGATCCAAATTTATAATATAAAATTATCTATCATAAAATTCTATAACAGGACTTTTAACATGTAAAGTATAGACATTTATTTTGAAATAAATATTCTTGACAGAATCAATCAAGATTTTCTTTGGAGCGAAAATTTATACATGGAGCAATCGTGGGAGTTAAGTACAAAAATTTGACCCAATAATTCATTCTCTCTCGCGAGTATCTAACCCATTCTGGCCAATTCGGATCAGGAACCATTTATTTCATCTCATTTTTAAAATACCAATTCGGGTTTAAAAAGGGGTTAATAGCTCGGGTTGTTGACACAGTCTATACCCAAACTGAGCCATATTCAAAATTACAAAGAACGGTTCACTTCAATTTGCCCCGGTCATTTTAGTTCAATTCTAGTTGGACCCAAACAGACCGATTGAAATCCCTTACATAATCCAATCCATTATCAAAATCCAATCATTTTAGAACACGTTAAAAGTCATTAGCTTTCTTGTCAAATAACATGATACAAATCACAAGCAAAACAAGGTAAACCAAGTCTTACACATTCGGAATGTTGTGAACCACAGAGCATCATTTCTGTCTTGAGTGTCTTCCTCCATAGGCTTAACAATTATTGTTCTCCATCATTGTGATTATGTCGGTTCTTGTGATGATGGCCACATTTCTTATGCCTAGATTGTTTACCTTCTTCAAGGCTGTCATCTGATGACTTGCCCCGTCTCTTTCTATCAGAATCTGATGACTGTGAGTCCAAATTGGGTGATCGCTGATGATGTTTGTGATGTCTTGCATTACTTCTTTTAATTACATCATCACCGTTGTCAACTGGTCGATCTGAAGAAACAGCATCCGAGTGTCGGTGGCGTTTGTGACTCTTTACATGACTTTTCCTTTGAGACCTACCATTATCCTCAGCACTGGAAGAGTCAGAATCCGATCTCTTGTGATGTCGCCTGTGGTGCTTTGAGTGACCTCTCCACTCATTTTCCTCACCACTTGAAAATTCAGAAATGCTGGAATCTGAGCTTGAGTTGTGACCTCGGTGCCTTCGGTGGTTTCTCTTCCTTCTCTTTCTCTCCGATTCATAATCAAATTTGTATTCATCACTCGAGCTCAATGATCCTCTCCTTGACTTTCTCTTCGTTTTCTTCTCCTTCTTCCCGTTGTCACCAGAATCAGAGTGACCATGTTTTAAGTGCTTCTTGTGGTGACTTCTTTTCCTAGACTTTCTTCCCCAATCATCTCCATTACAGTCAGTTTCACTATCAGACTCTGAAGCAGATCTTTTCTTATGCTTTGATATCTTTGCCTTAGCAGCAGCTTCTAGTTTTTGTTCCCATTTCAATGGGGCTTCCTTCTTCTCCAAAACTCTTTTCTTCTTTTCCTCGACCAGTTGGATGAATTTCTTGGCATCCATTTTGAAACAAAAACCAGCTCAATATCTGCATTTTTGTATGAAGATAACCGAAGTGCATCTCACAAAAGAGAAAACACAATGTTAGCTTTTTGAACAGTTCATGGTATCACAGATAAGAAAGTAGCAGAAAATCCAACATCAGCTAAGCAAATATATAGTTCCACCTACTTGAACATAACATTCTCCCTGAGAAAAATGTATGTCAAAACTAATAGGGAAGTTACATAAAATAACTACTCTTAAACTTATAATAACAAAAAAAACACCCTTATAAACGGGATACAATTGGACAATATTTAACATTAAACGAGTCTAAATAACCATAATTTAATTTGAACAACATCCAATTGAGCGGCATTCAATGTGAAATGATAATAATGGCTTTTTTTTAGTAGTAAAAATTTATGAAATGGACATAAGAGGTGCTATTTTTGTGATTACAAATTTTAAAAGTGTTATTTTTGTTGTTTTTCCAAAATAATTAACAACTATGATTATATTTCAACATGGAGATTACAAGAGAAGATATGAAACCGGTATAAGATCATCAGGAAAAGCATGAATTTACTAAAATATGCTTACAACAAAATCCTCACTCTCTACCAAGTAGCTGATGTCTTGTCAAGGCATAAGATATAGAGCCTATTGATACTCTTGATACGACTTAGGCTTGATGTTTCTAATACATCCTAACCAGTATAGGAATTAAAAGATTCACAGACATTTGAAATAAGAAATTGAATTTTAATGACAATAGAGACTTTTAAATGCCACAAAACAGAACCTAAGCAAAGGGTGATATGTTCGAGGATTGTGAAAACAGATAACCCAGATAAAAAGTATTGTGAAGTCCCCTAAGTTAGGGCAACATCTTGCTTTTAATCCGTTTGTTTCCAAATGGATCGCTTAGTCCTATTAAAATTGAAAATTGAATCTTTTAGTCTTTTAAGATTAAAAGGGGGGCTAACTTAGTTAACCATTTTCTAATTTAAGAGGATTAACAACTCTTTTATTTTTTATCTTAACAAGTCTAAGCGACTCCTCTCACAAAGAAAGGGACTAAAAGACACACATGTTGTCTCTAACATAAGGGATTGTGGCGACCCGGCTCCCTATAATCTAATAGTAAGCAACATCCTTTTGAACCTTTTCATTCAAAAGCCTAATGGCAAATCTTGAACCCACTGTATGTAATATAAGGTAATATATACAACAATAAACAAATAAATAACATATAGAGCATAGCTACAGAAACTGAATAAATTTGATTCGGCTGTCTTACCTTATATGAAGAAGATTGAGAGCTCCAGAGACCAAATAACCAGCCTCAACAACCCAAACTTAGAATTCGCTGTCCTCCTTTAGTGATCTGTCAAGAAATTCCAATTTAAAAACCAATGACAAAATTTCGTAAGGAAGCATCAGAAACATAAAATATACCAAATTAAAAACTTTAACCAAAAAAGTTTCTGATATTCGAACTTGAACCAAACAAAGCCCAAACTAGATGAAGAAATTAATTGGACTCAGATCACTAAATCCATGCTGAATATAAAAAAAAAACCGAAGTAATTATCGGTATGCCAAATCGATCAGATTACGTGATAAGAAAACGAACCTGATAGATTTGAGGGAACAAACAGATTGGACGATTGGAGCGGCCTCTGGGAGCTTAGAACTAGGGCTTGGCTTTTGGCCTTTCACAGACGACTACGAATAAGAAAATGGGCATATATATTTACGTAATATACGATAATTTTTTTTAATTAAATATATGAATTATTTTAAATATTAATTATATTTAAATATTATTATGGAATAAAATTATCAATAATAAATTATTTCATAATAATATTTTTTACCTATTATATTATAAAAAATTTAAATTAACAATATTATCACAATTAATTTTATTATTATTATAAAATATATATAATTATAAATTATATATTTTATTCATATAATTATAAATTATATATTTTATTCATATAATTAATTATATGAATCTTATTTTTTAATAGAGTTGTTATAATTATAATAATAATAATTTAAATTATAATAATATATTTGATTTCTTACGATAATATGAATATATATATACATAAATTATTTTAAAATAATTATTATTTTTTTATTTATTTTATAATTTAATTAAAATTTTATTTTTTTCATCCTTAAATAATAAATTATTTTATCTAAATTATTTATAATTATTTATTTATTAATAAATTTATTTATATTTAAGTAAGTAAAATAAATAATTTAAAGGATTTTATTGTTCCAAAACTATGACTTCATCTAAAAAAATCCATAAATAAAAAAAAATTAATAATTTCATCTCAAACTATCAAATGTCACATTTAAGAGTAGTTTATTATACTTAAATCTATAAATTATTACTGTTTATTATACTTAATTTTAAAAATTAACTTATTTGGGACCTAATTGTGACATATGAATCACGCTTTAGTCCCAAACTTCAATTTATTACTTACATATTAAAATATAATAAATTAGGGATGAAAATATTAATTTTTTTTTGTTTGTTGACCTATCTATTTATGATAACATAGTTTTACTTAAGGGTGAACAAAATATTCGATCAATCTGATCAAATAAAAAAAATGAGTGGTTTCGATCCGAAATCGAATTGGATTTTATCAATCCACTCGGATTCGGATTCGGATTAAAAATATTCAAATCCAAATATTTCAATCAAATCCAATACATTTATATATTATTTTAAAATAAATATATAATAATTAATAAACATAATTATCTAACCTAACTTATTAAACCTAAAAAACCTAATATTTTTTTCGATTTTCTTTCTCTCTGCCTGCATCCTAATATTATTTCCAGTTGTTCCAATCTTTCTCTCTGCCTTCATCCTAATATTTTTTCCAATTGCTTCCATCTTTCTCTCTGCCTCCATTGTTGGTTTCAAGTTCTGTTACTCGTCGATCTGTTTCTTTCTGTTCTGCTGCTTGCCGTTATGCTGCTCGATGATTTGCTATTGCCGCTCTACTATTGCACCTATGTTGTCCCAGTCACCTAATGTTTTATCTGTGACCACACCTCTTGATTTATTGGATATGCTTCAGTCGCCTCATAGAATAGTTGTTCCAGTTGGAGGTATGCCTATTGTCACAAGTAAACTGGAGCTTAAACTGCAAGGAAAATTTACCCTGACTATAGTCAAAGCAAATGATCTGAAAAATATAGAAATTATTGGAATGAGAAATTTAGCTCCATAGTTAGAGATTCATCATCTTTGATTGAATCTGAATTTGGAATGGTTCTCTATTACATTTGGAGTCTCAACAAAGCTATTAAAGCTCCAATTGAGCTAAGGACCACCTGGTCTCTTTCTCAGACCATGAATATGGAACATGAAATTGAATCTCAGCTCACCATAAGTATTGTTAACCAAGAATTTAAAAGATCCTACCTATACATTCTCCTTGACAAGGACACACAAATTCAAATTTGACATCTGTAGATGCTTGCCTATCTACTGTTGTCGCTATTTAATTTTTTGGAATTAAATTATGTAATTGATGTTGAATTTTTTTTTTTTAATTATTTTTGTTGAATTATTTTTAATCATGTTGTCTACTTTTTAATTTGTATGAAAAATATTTTTATTTTATATTTTTTTATTTTATGTAATTTATCATTTTATATATTGAAATTTTATCAGATTTGGATTTATTCGGATTGACATTTATAGGGGTTAGGATCAGATTGATATTTCATAATTTACTTATTTATGTAATTTTTTTAATAGATTAAAATTAAAATTTTGACCTTATCCGATCGGATTGGAATTTAAAGCGGATTTAGATTGAATAATTTTTGGATTGGATCGGATTTGGATTTGTTCAGATTGACATGTACAATGGATCGGATTCGGATTGACATTTAAAGCGGATTCAAATTAAATAATTTTTAGATTAAATAATTTTCGGATCGGATCGGATCGGATCGGATTCGAATTGACTTAAAATTAACGGTTTTGGATTGTTCGGATTGACATATACAGCGGATCAGATTCGGATTGAATAATTCATAATTTGTTTCGGATCGAATCAGATTCAGATTGATCTAAAACTTACAGTTTCGAACCGATGGTCACCCCTAATTTTACTTGCAAAGAAACTTTTTTGGTTAATTATTTTAAGTTTATTTTTTATCATTTAAATGATACTAGTTAAATGCACTTTCAAATGCCCATGTATTTGTTATATTAAAATTTTAATAGTGTCTTTCATATATCTTTTTATTTTGATTATATAAGAATTAAAATATAAAATTATATCTAGGATATACATTGACTTAATTTTAAAGTAAATATATTAATCTTTATAAAATAAATAAATGGTCAATTATGAAATAAAAAAAATAACACAAGTTTACATATAATAAAATTTTATAAGACATAATAAAGAATGAAATTTATTATAAAAAGATAATAAATATCAACATTAAGTGGAATCAAATTTTTACATGAGGAAAAAATTATAAATAAAGAAACATATAGTTGTATATATGATACTTAAATTTTATTATAACTCATGACTTAATATAAATAAAATTTATATTCATAAAAATAAATATAAAAAATAATATATATATATATATATGATATTTTTATATTTAATATTAATAAATATTAATGAAAACAAAATCAATATTTAAAATGCATTAAGATATATATTTATATAATAATAAAAATCCTCCCTCGCATGAGTATACAGAATATACTCAAAAACATAAAATATGTTATTATTATTATAGAATCTTTGTTAACTTCATTTTAATAAATATAATTTTAAAAATTTTATTAGAAGAAATAAGTTTATATATATTTTTCTTTAGTACATAAATGATAAATTATTTAAGATAATTTTACTTTTAATCTCTAGTAAAAAAATGTGTTAATTTTCATATAATGTTAAAAAATATATGTTCATTTCATTTATTTGTAAAAAAAAATGAATATACATTTTTTTTAGAAATTCAAAATGAAATGAACAAAGAGGTCATACCACACACTTAAATCTATATTTTTTTCCCTCCTTGATGAGACATAGAGGTGTCAAATATTGAGTGGCTTAATTTGCCCAAATCCATCTCATCTTAAGTGAATTTTGTAACTTAACTCGACTCATCTAATTTTTAAATGAACTAAGTTAAGCTTAACTCATTTATATGTAAGTTGAGTTAAACAACTCATTTAAATTTGAAAAATTACAAAACAATAACAATTCTAAAACTTATAATAATAAAAATAATATTTCAATAATATTGAACATGATTCAATTAAACGACGTTCAATATTAAACAAGTTTAAATGGTCATTGTTTGATTGAACGACGTTCAAAATAAAATGATGTGTCAAATTTTTTTAATAATAAAAATATATAAAATAAGCATAAAATATTGTTATTTTTGTGGTTACAAGTTTTAAGGATATTATTTTTATTGTTTTCTCTTAAAAAATTATATTGAACTTATTTAAATTATTTTAAATATTTAAGTTGTTTGATAATCAGTTTAATTTATAATTTCTAATTCTTAAGTTTAAAGAATTAAATTTTTAATTTTAAAATATTATGGGAAAAAATAAAAATTATTTAATAACCAATTTCTAGTTTTAATTTTTTTAAAATACAAATCACAAATCGTCACATTTAATATTTTTTAATAAAAAAGAGCATAATTTTCAATAAAAAAACTGAAATCACAAATCATGAATTTTTTTAGAAACTAGACTTTTAAATTTTTTTAATGGCATATGAAACAACTCATAATATTTTGTGAGCTAGTATAGTTTATATTTCAAAAATAAATGAAAAATATTTTATTAAATCGAACAATCATTAGTAACATGAGCACAATTTTTTATACAAAACTCAAAATAACAAACCATTAAATTTATTAGAAACTAAATTTTTATAAATTTCTAATGGTATATGAAATGAATCATAACTATTTATAAATTAGTACAATTTATATTTTAAAAATGATTAAAAATATTCTTCTGAATCAAAACAATCATTAATAAAAAGTAATACTCTAAAAGTTCTCAAATATTTACTAAACTTACAATTTTATATAGAAAATAATATAAGTAAAAAAATTTGACTTAATCATAAAATGAAGATACTCTCAAACTATCTTGCTTTTATCTAGATAATTTAGATAATAAAAATAAAATATATTCTTATGATGCACTCATATTGAAAGTGCATTGAAATTATCATATAATATATATACTTTTTATTATCTAAAAACATACTACTAATACCAGTTAAAATTATTCGAAAATATGAATGATGCCATCGAAATTTAGAAAAACAAAACTCAATATCAATTTACAAACTTACCTTTAAAATCAATAGTAAAACGAATTTTTTTATCATGTTGACACTATTAACTATACGATGGTTAAGTTAAGTGCCAAAAATAAAATGTGTTTTCGTAACATTACTTAGTGTACAAATGCTTAAAATATATTGACATAAACACTCATTTTAAACATAAAATTACCAACTTTGGTTTTTAAAGTTTGGTATGAAAGGTGCATTATGAAAAATAACTATTGAAATTTTTTTTTAACAGAATTGATAATCTCATATTTATATATATGAAAATTTATAAAATATTTAAATAAATTATCTACTAAAATTAAATAATAAAGTAAAAATGTAAAATCATATGATGTAGTTTTTAAAATAATAAATATCCATTCATTATATTGCATTATTCTTATTGTTCTAGTCCTAGTGTAATGTTTGCTATATCAACTTCTCTTATATGATACATACAGCTTATATCAAAAACAAGAATAATAATTAACTAGTTTAATTAGATTAAAATTCAATGTTATTCTAAAAATACTAAAACATGTATTATTAACGTATGACTTAATTTCTTCTTTAATAATTGGGTAGAAATTAAAATATATTTCAATCTTAGATATTCTCGTGTTCAAAGATACAAATCACAAGAAATATTCTTAAAATCAATTTATTAAACACTTAGACTCTTAAAATACTCTAAAAGTAAATATAAAAAAGGGGGAACAACACCTATTATATATATAAAAAAGCTCATAATCCATTAGATACTACCAAAACTATTTTTAAAATTGAAATTTAAGTTTATATGTCCTAATACTATAACCAATTTTAAAACACTTCTCTATCTATCTTCATAAAAGTAAATATAACTTTTAATATAAATGTATGAATATAATTTTATAAAAAGATACAAAGATTTAAAAAAAAAATTAACACACTAAATTATCACTATCTAATAACATAAAACACAGATTACTTCAAAACATGATTTCCAGCTTGCTTATCTAGGAAAATCGAAATGAAAAATGATAAAATTTCTCTTAATCTAGAGACATTCATAATGTTTCAACAAAATATAACATGAAGCCTAATTCATGCTACAAGTTTCATAGTTTCTATTTCTTTCTGTCATTATCAAACACTACTTATTATCCCTATCATTTTTACTATGTTGCTCTCCCTATCAAACTCTAATATGTTTATGCTATAACCCAAAAATGACTCATGGAACAAAGCTAATTTTTATGCCCAACAACTAGAATAAGATATCTACATGTGTCTAATAAAAAAGCTTATAACCCATATCAAAGGGCCACCTTTGTCATCGACTAAGTACAAGAAAGTTACTAATACCCCTTAACTAAAATAATTTTGTTAATTTATACGTGAGTAAGAACGCATGTCCTTCTAAGAGCAAGAAGGGTGTAAATGTTGGAAAATGGGGTTCCAAACCCACAGTGAAATATCATTTTGAGTAAAACCTACTGTGACATCACATTAAAGATTTTATATGGAATTAACTTTCTAATAGTAAATTAGTGTAATAAGAAGGTTTTATTTATGTACATGGGGTGTGCAAAACCTCATATGATTAGTCACAAAATTTAGAACTCTAATCACATACCCCACAATTTGTAAACATGAATGTCGTCCAAAATGTGGCTGCTAGTTGATCGTTTTATATTGGGATTCAATCATTCCTTAGAGGAGAACCTATAATAATAGGACATTATATAAAACTCCTAAACTAATAATAACATATAATAAAAATTACTTAATATTCGAATACTAATAGTTTTTGTTAGAAATACTTAATGATTGTATTCTATTCTGTAATCAAATGAATATACATGGTGCCTTTATATAGGAATTACAAGTAAACTAGATATATCTAAAGTAACTAAATATAGATATCCCTAAAGTAAATAGATATACATTAACAGATATATATATACATTAATATGTTACTAGATATACATTAACATCCCCCCTCAAACTCAAGGTGGATGTGAGACCAACTTGAGGTTGTCAACCAAATTACGAGTGCGTCCTTTGGGAAGTGACTTAGTGAAGATATCTGCAAGTTGATCGTTGGAGGAAACGTAGAAAAGCTTGAGAGCACCATGGATAAGATGAGAGCGAATGAAGTGACAATCAATCTCGATGTGTTTAGTCCGTTCATGAAAGACATCGTTATGAGCAATATGAATTGCACTCTGATTATCACAATAAAGAGGAGTAGCAGAGGATGTGGACACACCCAAATCCTTAAGAAGCCATCGTAGCCAAAGAAGCTCAGATGTGGTATCAGCAAGAGCACGATATTCTGCTTCAGTACTAGAGCGGGCCACGAAGGTTTGTTTCTTACTTCGCCAAGAAATCAAAGAAGAACCAAGGAGAAAGCAATAACCTGTAGTGGACCTGCGATCAGTGGGATCTCTTGTCCAATCAGCATCAGAGAATGCACGAATTACTAAAGGAGAATCAACTGAGTAGAAAAGGCCATGGAAGATAGTGCCTTTCAAGTATCGTAGAATACGTAGAACAACAACATAATGAGTTGATCGTGGAGCAGATAGATACTGGCTCACCTGATGAACAACATAAGAAATGTCTGGACGAGTAACTGTAAGATAAACTAGGCTGCCAACCAATCGTCTGTAAAGAGAGGGATTAGACAATGGTTGCCCCTCCGATGGTGTGAGATGCGCATTAAGTTCAACTGGAGTGTCAACAGTCTTGCTGTCAGTGAGTCCAGCTTGAGATAAGAGGTCAGATGCATACTTAGCTTGAGTAATATAAAGACCATCTGTGGAACGAGTGATCTCAAGACCCAAGAAGTAGCTGAGATGTCCAAGGTCTTTCATCTCAAACTGCTGACTAAGAAAATCCTTGAGTTCTTGAATACCACTGAGATCATCACCAGTTATGATCATATCATCCACATATAGGAGAAGCAAAATGGTGCCTTTATCATTACGATGAAGAAATAAGGCAGAATTATAAGGATTGGCCGTGTAACCCAAGCGAAAAATGGTGGAGCTGAACTTGGCAAACCATGCTCGTGGAGCTTGTTTAAGGCCATAAAGTGCTCATCGAAGGCGACAAACCTTATTTGTTTCAACAGAAAGACCAGGAGGAGGTTGCATATAGACTTCTTCATGTAGATCCCCATTAAGGAATGCATTTTTGACATCCATCTGAAAAAGGTCCCATTTACTAGCAGTGGCCACAGCTAAGAGAGTACGAACAGAGGAAATACGGGCAATTGGAGCAAAAGTCTCTTTATAATCAATCTCATACTCTTGTGTAAAACCTTTTGCTACAAGACGAGCCTTGTAACGATCTATGGACCCATCAGAGCGAGTCTTGATCTTATAAATCCACTTACTACCAACCACAGACTGACCATGAGGGAGAGTAACCAGATCCCAGGTATGGTTTTTGGTTAATGCATCAATCTCTTCTTTCATTGCAATCTGCCAAAAAGGGTTAGTAGATGCCTCACGATAGGTGTGAGGCTCATGGAGTGTAGTAAGGGCAGTGTAACAATGATAGTCAAGTAAATGTGTAGGAATGGATCTTACCCGGGTTGAGTGGCGAGGTGGAATATCTTGTGGAGGATCTTCAGGCGGAGCAAGAGCATGAGACCTATGTTCAAGGTGGGGTAGCTCATTATCAACCTGTTCTTCTACAACCTGTCTAGGATAAGATTGAATAGTGAAGTCCATAGGTGGATTAGGAGTATCTTTAGAGGGATCAGGAGACTCATTTGGAAAGATTTCTAAAACATTTGAATTAGTTAAGGAAGAACGAAAGTGAGAAAGTTCAACAAATAAATGGTGTTCCCAAAAGACAACATTACGGGAAACACGAAGACGATGTGAGACAGGATCATAGCATCGATACCCTTTTGAGTTTCACCATAACCAAGAAAACAACAAAGTCTAGATCGAGGCTCAAGTTTGTTGTGTTCATGAGGTTGAAGAAGAACGAAACAAACAGATCCGAATGAGCGAAGGTAATGATAGTCCAGAGATGATCCAAAAAGGCGCTCATACGGAGTCTGATTATGAATGACAGCGCTTGGAATGTGATTAATGGCATAAATAGCATGAAGAGCAGCTTCACCCCAAAATGAGGCAGTAACTTTGGCAGAAAGAAGAAGAGCACGAACAGTGTCAAGAATATGACGAAGTTTTCTTTCGACTCGACCATTTTGTTGAGAGGTTCCTGGACAGGTTAGATGATGTACAGTGCCATAGGAGTGTAACAGAGTTTGAAAATAATTTTGAGTATATTCAAGAGCATTATCATATCGAAATTTTTTGATATGTTTGGAGAATTGTGTTTCAACCATTTTTGCAAAGTTATTGTATATTGGTAAGATTTCATAACGAGATTTCATTGGAAAGATCTAACTATAACGAGAATAATCATCAATAAAAACAACAAAATATCGAGATCCACCAATACTAGTAACAGGAGAAGGTCCCCAAACATCAGAATGAACTAACTCAAAAATACTATTAGAGATAGATTTATTATTATTGAAAGGTAAAGCTGGCTGTTTTCCTAACTAATATGAAGTACAATCAAAATTATCTTTGGACACAGAACCCAATAGACCTTTAGAAGCTAACTGTTGTACCCGAGTGGATGGGGCATGACCAAGACGAGAATGCCAAAGTGCGAGAGAAGGTAAGGAAGAAACTGCAGTAGTTGTAGCAGTAACAGAGGTAGGAGCAACGGGTGGAAGATGAAGATTGTTTACGGGAAATATACGCCCGACCCTAGGACCAATCCCAAGCTCTTGCCCCGTCCTCGGATCCTGCACAATACACCCAGAATAGTCAAAAATAAGGCGATATCCTAGTTCAGCTAATTGTCCCATAGAGCATAAATTATAGGATAGGTCAGGTACATGGAAAACCCCAGGAACAGAGAGGGTAGAGGTCAAAACAAAACCTAGACTATTCCCATGAATGGTGGAACCATCAGCTATATGAATATTAAAGGGATGTGGTGCAGGGTCAAGTTTGGAGAATAAAGATGAATGAGATGTCATGTGATTGCAACATGCAGAGTCAAAAAGCCAAGTTTGAGACTTACCGGGCAAAACTGAGAGAGTAGTGGAAAGAGATGCATTACCAACCATTTGAACAGCATTAGTTATGATCTTCTGTAGTTCAGTGGAGGAGAGGTTGATAGTGGATTCAGAAGACTGGGACTCTGCTGAACTTGAAGGTATCAACGAAGTAGGCTCATTATTAGCAACAGCAGCAGTAGATTTGTTACGACGGTAACAAGTTTCAATGGTGTGGCCATGACGCTTGCAATAATTACAGAACCTTTTATTGCTCTATCTACGACGATTGTAAAAGCCAGAGGAATCACTTGATTGCTGAGGTTGCTTAATGGTAGAAGCAGGAGGAGTAATAGCCAAAACATTGAGCTTATTCTGGGCCTGAAGGGTTGCAAGTCGAGCTTCTTCTCTAACCAACTCATTTACAGCAGTATCAAGAGAGGGAGGAGGACTACGATTAAGAAGCTGACCTCGGATGGGCTCAAAGTCCTTGTGGAGTGACATCAAGAACTCATAGAGACGAAATTCATCCCTGAATGTAGCATATTGCTGAGCATCAGTTGAGCATGCCCAAACTGGATCACAAAGGTCAATTTGGTCCCAAAGGAAGCGAAGCTGATCAAAGTAATCATTGATAGATTGCCCTGGTTCTTGTTGAAGTCGATGCAATTCAACTATTAGCTGATATTTCATGGATCCGTGAGTAGTGGAGTACCTTTTGGCCAACATATCCCATGCTGATTTGGCATCATCAAAGCTGCCCAACAGATTAGAGATGGAGGGAATAGAAGTATTCCGAATCCATGTGAGGATCATGTGGTTGTGACTATCCCATTTAGTCATGCGACGAAGGAAAGTAGCATCTTCTTCACTTGCTTCTTTAACAGGAATGATAATTACACCAGTACAATAATGCCAGAGCATACGACCCTTAAGAAAACTGCGCATAGCTTGAGACCTTGACAAGTAATTCTTAGTCCCCTCCAATATAGTATTGATAGGGCAAGCAATAAAAGTATCCTTTTTAACCATTTGGAAACACAATATGCAAAAATGGTTTGCAAAAACAAGATCTACGTGAAAAATTGGGTAAGGTGGACCTATATTGCGAAATCCCGGTCAACAGTCAACAGTCAATGATAAGCCCGGTCAGCGATCAACGATCAGTACGATCAGCGGTCAACACGGTCAATAGTGCACGGGTGATGATGACGTCAGCCCTAGGGAAATTGTTGATGACGTCA
The DNA here is from genome assembly GCA_030763125.1 of Hippophae gyantsensis. Classification (NCBI taxonomy): domain Eukaryota; kingdom Viridiplantae; phylum Streptophyta; class Magnoliopsida; order Rosales; family Elaeagnaceae; genus Hippophae; species Hippophae gyantsensis. The sequence continues at coordinate 17,150,862 of CM061029.1, read as the reverse complement.
CGAGCAGAGTTGCGGCATACTTGGCGCGTCGGATGCACGCGCGGGTGATGATGACGGCGCGTGTGGGCGCTTGTGGTGGCGTATGACTGTGATACACCCACGGTTATGTAGATCGGGATGCGGTGATCATAGTGGTATCTACAGATAGGTCGTCGGGTTGAGATTCACGACGGCGGATATTTTCAGCGGCGGCGCGTGGAAGACGTGTAGATCGTTTGTGTGGCGCATGAGAGAGTGTGCGTTGTCCGATGGTTGCGATACTTCCACGGTTGTGTAGATCCGGTCGAGCCGATCACAGTGGTATATGTAGAAAAATTTTCTGAACAATATGCACGACGGCGGCGGTGATTGCAGTGGTTTGTATGGTGCGGAACTCCTTAACAACGGCGACTGTAGTTACGTAACCTAAAGACGACGGCTGAAAGACGTCGGAGGTTCAACGGTGAATGATTGCAGTGGCTATTGTGACAGCGGAAGCTATAAGGGTTAAGTAACACAAAAAAAAAGACAGGACTGCTAGAAAGAAAAGAATAGTGGCTCTGATACCATGTTAGAAATATTTAATGATTGTATTTTATTCTGTAATCAAATGAATATACATGGTGCCTTTATATAGGAATTACAAGTAAATTAAATATATGTAAAGTAACTAAATATAGATATCTCTAAAGTAAATAGATATACATTAGCAGATATATATATACATTAATATGTTACTAGATATACATTAACAGTTTCAACCTAAATAAGAAAACTAGATAATCAATATCTAATATTTAGATTATCTCCCTCAAATTAGCACATATATATATTTAGCTTGAATCATTACAAATGACATAGTAAAAAATTATGAATAGATCCGCCATTGAAGTTAAATCTCAAACCTGCTTCTAAATAGGTCTTACAATGGGTGTAAAACAGTCACGTAACCAACCAACCAGATATAACTAAAAATAAGGGATTATATCACATCAACGAGAACATTAATTTTAAGTAAATTCGTAAGTCCTTAAAAATGAAAAGTAACACAAAAAAAATCCCTACTATGCAAAAAGAATGAGAGAATAAGATGGTGTATGCTAGACACAAAGATGCAAAATCACACACAAAAGAAAAAGGGCTTTTTGGAAGCTCGGATATTAGGGCAAATAGTGACGAAACGAAGCTAGAAGGCTAGTGTTAGTAGTTGTCAGCAAAGGTGAAAAGTATACATACTCTAACTCTCACCATTAAGTTAGAGTATATATCAAACATGCACGACATTAAGTAGTTGTCAGTGTGAACCAATAGCAGCAATGACGACATGAACCAGTAAAAAAGGTGTCGGCGATGTAAGCTACCCAAGTGACGACTTCATCTACGACTCTGATGGTTGTTAAACCGCAAAACCCAAAGAACGCGAGTAGACAACAAATGATGGGTAGATATTTTCGGCAGCGTAGGCAAGGGTAACTGGTGGCATTGGCGGCGTATGAGTTCTACAGCGTGTACAACTGGGTGGCTGACAAATTGCAAATCACAGAATTGTTGATGTGGTACTAGGTTGTGGTTGAGGTAAGAGGTTATCGGCATGGTCTGGGTAGTTAGCAATGTCGACAATATCTGAGGTAACGAAGCAATATGTCTTGTATCCGAGGCTTTCGCAATGACGCTAGGAGTAGAAGGCACTGTCAGCGCCGGCAAGGTAGAACGACAGTTGCAAATGAATACTAGGGGTTGGTAACATGAATCTTTTCATTGTAGAGACTAGGGTTTATTTATTTTATTATTTTTCTTCAGAGAACTTATCTGAATAACTTTTCTAATAAAAGGACAAAGTAAAGGAGAGATGATATTAAGAAAAAGAAAAAAAGTTTATAGGGTTTCAGATCACACCTGCTCTTACTAAATACGTAGAAATATAAAATAAGTTATATAGAAGTGAATATTAAGAAATCTAAATAGATTGAGAGAAGAACAAGAATATCAAATAAAGTTATTCTAATTTTTAAAAAAATTCCTAAGACTTAGAAAACAATAAAAGATGCATGGTGGTATTGATTAAATAATACTAAAATAACACAAAAAGCTAAATGGCAGCCTAGGTTGATAAAGCGGTGCACAACTACACACGTAGAAAAATGTTTTCTGGGTGCAAATAGTGACGAAACCAAGCTGGAAGGTTTGTGTAAAATGAAGACATATTCTAACCCTCTCTTCCTTTCAAGTCATTGAAAATAACTTAATGGGAGGAAGGGTTAGAATATGATAATATAACACTTTATAGTACCGTATAAATAAAACTTGTATTTTAAAATATGATAATTAATATTACACTTTATAAGATAGTATAAATAAAACTTGCATTTTATCAAACTTAAAACAATAAATTTATAATTAGACAGATAAAAATATATAACCAAACAATATTCAAATAATTTAATAAGAAATTTAAGTATTGCATACAAAATAATAGCATCAACTTAAAAATATTTTTGTCCATTTTTCTTGTGGTCAAAATTTTCCTTTATTTTTGTTATGTACGTGGGAATTTTGCTTCCTAAATAATTATAAAATTATATTATTATGAATGTGTAATGAAGGTGGAATTAAATCTCATATACGTGGCCTAATGAATTTGTCATGATCACCAATATTTTACAAATGGTGATCTATTGTAGAACACAAGCATTTGAGCTAATGTGGCATTTGATTTTAGTTATAACTTTCTTGACATATCAATTAAATTTTCATAAAATTTGATTATTGCATACATAGTAGGATAAATTAATTAAAACCCCTAAAGAAATGACAAAAAAGATAGGTAACAAAAATAAACTTCAACGGTAGGTTTTTTTCATTTTTTTTAAAAAAAGAAAACCCTTAACGTCAATTAACTCAACAAATCAGTTAAAATTGGAAAGTGGAGAAATGACTTAAAAAGTTTATTACAAACAAACACAACGACATCGACAACACACGCATAACCCACCAAAATAGCCATATTGATATGTCACAACCAATTAAAACTTCCAGTATAGGTTTACTTTCCCTCCATTAATGTTTAATGATCAAAGGTGAGGTAAATACTAGTCTCTTCAAATTGATTGGTCTTATGTGAAATGCTCTTCCACCCCATAAGGTCTTAGAGATAAGCTTGTAAACATGCTCAGATGGATGAAAATTGTCCCAGAAAAAGTAGTCATTTGGCTTTGAACACATCTTGTATCCCTTTTTACCACATTGCAGTTGCCCCCCTAGGGTTCCATTACCGCAACAAGCAGCAAACACATTGGAAAAACCTACAAAAATAAATTTTATAGCATCTCATATTAAATTTGTGTGTCACAATTCTTAAAAATTAAGGATTTGTTTAATAAAGAATTTGATTCTTGATTCTTGATATATATATATTATTTATGTTTATAATGATTTTAATTTTCACATTTTTAATAAATCATTCACAAACTATGGGATGATTCATATATATTTAAAAGGAAGATTATTAATCAGTTTTTTTTAATTTTCCTAATATTTATAGAGATTAGTAAATTTAATCTTCTCACTTTTGTATCTATGAATTTTGAAAAAAAAATGACTAAAAACTTAACTATATAAATAATAACTAAAACTTTTCTTAATTATCTAGAATTTTGAAAGGAAAAAAAAAATCTTAGAGAAGAAATCTAAAAACCAATACCATCAACTTATGTGATTTTTGATTTTTTTTTTTATAACTTATATAATTTGTTATCAAACACATTACTAGTTAAAGAATTAAAAATAACAAATCAATTATTTAATAAATAATAATTTATAAATTAGAATGGATATCAAACTTAATGAATCCACAGGGAGGGAAATATATAGTTACCATAATGGGCTGGAAAAGCTCTATATGGCTTGACAATATCATAAACTGCTCCATAGACACCAATAACACCAGGATACTTAATAGGAATATCCTTAACCAAACTTTCCAGTCCCTTATTATAGTTCCTAACCATCATGTTCATCTTTTCATAGCATTGATCAATTGGTGCGTTTGGCAACATAGCTCTAGCTGGGACACAACCAACTTGTCCGACTGCAAATATGGCAATTCGACGAGCATCAATTTTGCAGAGTTGATCAATGAACTTTGCAACTTCTGCTAGCATAGCTTGTATATAGGTAGTTGGATCAAGTGTTGTGTTATTGTTAAGTGGTAGGAAGTAGTTAAAGACATCATTGGAACCTGACTCTAAAAGGAAAATAGACCGTTGTACCAAAGTTGTGTCAATATGTTTTTGGTCTACAAGGGTTTTGAATTGCTGTAACTGGTTCTGGATTGGGATTACTCCCTGTGGCAGGCACATTGCATGGTAAGTGCGAGAAGAATAAAGCCAAAGTATTGTGCATTTGAAAAAAGATCCTGGTACACAAGCAAGTACACACATATCTTTGGAAATGGCAGATCTAGCTCTCAAATTAGTCAATAATGTAAAATTTGAGCAAAAACTTACAAAAATAAATTAAAAATTTGACAACAAATTTTTTTCAACAAATATATATATCAAAATATGAGATTTATTGTGATTTTATTACGTTTTAATTAAAAAGTAATTGAATTTACACCAAATTTAAACTTAAAATATTACATTTAAAATATGAGCTTAAAATTTAAGCGAAGAGAATTACTACATGTTAAATATGATCTAATTTTTATAAAAAAAAAATTTACTTATAAAATTACATTTTTGATTAAGTGAGGAGAGAGGTATATGCCTTATAAACATAACTTACATCTACTTCTATCTTTGGGACACTTTAGTCATAAAGTTTCAACTATTATATTAAAGTCATTGTACAATTTAATTCTTAAATTTTAAGAAATCTTATATTTTAAAAACTATTATTTTTTTATATTCATGTCATAAACTCTTAAAGTATAAGTATTAATGAAATTTAAGGGATAACAATTTATCGATTAAAATTTATGAAAATAAAATATACTAATTGAAATTTAAGGGACTAAAATGTCCAAAAACAAGTTTAGGGACCACACTGATACCTTTTTCCTTTGAAAAACATTATTATCGATTTATAGGCTATAGCTTTCGATATCTTTTTGGAGTAAAAAAAAAGAACTATGGAATGTAAGAAGTTAAGGTGTTAAATGAGTTGATCTCGTCCAACTCGCTTAGGTCGATCAATTCACGTTAAGTGAGTTAATTAACTTATATTATTTTTAAATAAGTAAGGATAATTATTTATGAACTTATTCAAAATATATATATATATATATATATAATTTGTTAAACAATTAAAATATTAATAAAAAAAATTATCTTTTAATTATATTTTTAAAACAAAAAAATAAAAATAAAATTATTATTTTAAGTGTTTTCATAATGATATTATAGTAATTATTTTTGACATAGATATTTTGTTATATGAAATTGCTTTATTGAACTCCCTAATTAAGCGAGTTAGCTTATATGAGTTAGCTAAAACTTATTTTTCAATTCATAGCTCATTGGATCTCTTAAATGAGTGAACAGCTAGTTTGACACCAACATGTAAGAATTTTCCCGTGAGGATGTTATTGCAAAAGATCCCAATATATTTTCGTGATTAAAGGTAATTTTGCAAGATAGTAACCTTATATAATGCATGTTTTCCTTACCATATCCTTGTTTGTTTCCAGTAAAATGCCACTGCCAGCACTTGCAAAATTGATGCCATTGGATGGGTAGTCCTTCCTGCTTCCATTCATAACTGCAATCTGCAACTCAAGGTATGGTTTTTGCAATACTATTCCCATGAACTGTGCTGCCAAATTCACAACAACTAGAAAACTTATGTGCAATATGTAGAATAACATGTACAAATGAAATATTGTTTGATTCGCAAAGATCAAAATAAAAAAGAGTAATCTATATGCATATTCATCAAGTTACATATCAGTGATAAATTCATTGTTAAATTAAAAAAGTATAATATTGAAGTAATTATGAGATCATTTACTAACATGAATTAATTATATTGTGACATGTGAATTGATACATGCATTGAGTTGTAATAAAAAACATTTTCGAAATACAAATTATACAATACATGACACAAAATACAATACTCACAAATGAAATCAACTACTGTTCTGCCATTAGTGAACCTCCCAGTAGGGTGGTGAAAGAAACTTGAGCCATAAGGAGGAAAATCAGCTTGGGCAGTACAATTTTTAATGAAATGGTTGTTTCCAGCGTCCAAAATAGAGTCTCCAAAGCTGAAAATTCCAGGAAGATTGTTATTGATCTTTGACGCAAAAGCAATGAGTTTTATAGATGGGAAAGTAAGGAAAATAATATAAAGGAAGAGCCTCTTCATGTTAATTAAATTGAGGTCTAAGATCTATTTGTTTGGAAATAGAGTAAGGGATTTTTATAGAATGTATTGACAATGAAGCAGTTGAATAGTGTTGGCAGCGTACTTTCATAAGGTTGTGTTGTTATTGGTCATAATTCAAATGTTCAAATACTAATTACACATCCCACACCTTTGCTTTACTTTGCTTATAGATAGCAGCACGCGAAACTACGTAGGCCACAAGTATAGTCAAGTCTCTCAACTTTTGATAGAGTGTATTTTAGGTGTAATGTTTATGAAATTATAAATAAATAAAATGTGTAAAATATATCCTTTATACTCTTTAAAACTTCATTTTTTAGGTTGTATATTTAAAAACATACTAAAACTTCAATTATTCGAACATATTTTTATTTAAATAAGATACATATAATATTTTTAGATAAAAATAAATAATAATTAATGTTATTTTTGTTTATATTGTGTCCTCCTAAACTAAACTTATAGATTTGTCATTGCTTATCAGGGTTCAAGAAAATGACAAATCAAGACATATGAAATGAGTAGCACGAAATTGACACATGAAGAACGCTTTATGGCTTATCCAACTTTAACTATACAGTTTTGGGGGTCAGGCTTTTTTCCCCTTTTCCTGGCTTTTAGCCATCGTTACGAACGAATGAGACTTGTGATATGACCCTGATGAAGTAATCAATTGTGAGACAAAGCAATATATGGCTAAACTTTAAATGCATAACTCTCAGACCATCTCGTAACTAACGGCAAAAATACTACGTATATATTATATAGGTTGGAAAATGAGAGTTTTTACACATTGTGAAATATCATTTTGAGGTATCATTTTAAGTAAGTTTCGTTGAAAATAAACACCAACATAATAATTAAAGATGTAGAGAAATAAATGAAGTGGTTGAAAGAAATAGATAAATAAATAAAGTGATTGAAGAAAGTAGAAAAATAAATGAAGTGTTTGTAGGAAATAGAGAAATAAATGAAGTAGTTAAAGGTTGTAGAAAAGAGAAATGTGTAGATAATATTTGTGTGGCTAGGATTATTTTTTAGTTTTATATTTGTATGATATAGATTGCATGGTGAGGACTATAAATAACCTACCTTGTATTTGGTTTAATCATTCTATCAAAAACAAATAAGTCTTTGTATTCTTAGTTTGAATGTGAGTTGAGAGCTTTCTCTTTGAGTGTTTGTATTTCTCTTCAATTTGTGAGTTGCCTTTAAAAGGTGTTATAGTGGGTATAATACAAGTAGTTTGTTTACTTGTTTGGATATAATATTAGTAAATTTAGAGTTGTGCATTCTAAATTTTACTCTACAATTGGTATCAGAGCGGGACGGTCAGAGATCGTTCTTAGTGGAGTTATCTTGAGTCGTGAGGAGTTTGGTACTCTGCAAGTTTATTAGTCAAGCTTGTTCGGTATAGTCGAAGTCTTGTCGACATAATGGGTGATCTTCAAGTAGTTGGAGGAATCAAAAAGCTCAACAACAAAAACTATAACACATGGGCAACATGTATGGGGTCTTACCTACAAGGTCAAGACTTGTGGGAGGTTTTTGGTGGTGATGAAGTTACACAACCAACAGTGGAAGATGCAAACGGAATCTTGCGGAAGTGTAAAATCAAAGCAGGCAAAACGATGTTTGCTTTGAAGACCACAGTTGAAGAAGAAATGTTGGAGCACATTCGGGATGCAAAAACACCAAAGGAAGCATGGGAAATTCTTGTTACACTCTTTTCAAAGAAGAATGATTCAAGATTGCAACTTCTGAAGAACGAGTTACTATCGATGGTGCAACGCAACATGACGATTTTCCAATACTTTCACAAGGTAAAGTCATTATGCCGCGAAATTTTAGAGTTAGATCCAAAAGCTCTTATTGGGGAAACGAGGATAAAGAGAATAATTATTCATGGTTTGAGACCTGAATATCGAGGGTTTGTTATTGCTATACAAGGATGGCCGACACAACCATCTCTTGTTAAGTTTGAGAATTTATTGGTCGGTCAAGAAACTATGGCTAAGCAAATGGGAGGAGTCTCGCTGAAGGGTGAAGAAGAAGCGCTCTATACTAGCAAAAGCAAAGGAACTTTCAAGCGATACAATGGAAATGGATATAAAAATGATGGTGACAAAGGAAAAATTCCTCAAGGAAAGGGAGGCTTTTGTCCAGGGGGAGATTGGAAGAACCGCAATAACAATAGAAAATTTGACAATGAATGTTACAACTACGGGAAGATGGGTCGCATGGCAAAAGATTGTTGGAGTAAGAAAAATCCTATTGAAAGCAATACAGCTACTTCCAGTTCTAAGGAGCATAGCGAAGATGGTTGGGATGCCGAAGCATTATTCGCTACAGAGGAAGAAGAATTGGCTCTTACGATGACAACATCAAAACAGATTGACTACAAGAATGACTGGATCGTAGATTCGGGCTGCTCAAATCATATGACAGGTGATAAACAGAAGTTGGAAAGCATGTCTGAGTACAAGGGAGGTTATGTAGTGGTGACAGCTGACAACTCAAGGTTACCGATAGCCCACATCGGTAAGACAATAGTTACACCTCGGTATAGTACTAACCAAGTGCCACTTCAAGATGTTTATCATGTCCCAGGAATGAAGAAAAATTTGCTATCTGTGGCTCAATTAACATCATCAGGCCACTATGTCTTGTTCGGTCCTAGAGACGTGAAGGTGTATCGTGATCTCAAAATCTCAGAAACACCGACAATGGAGAGGCAACGATGGAATCAGTCTACGTAATGTCAGCAGAATTTGCATATGTAGACAAGACAAGAAGAAATGATACAGTAGATCTATGGCATATGCGGTTAGGTCACGTTAGCTATTCTAAGCTAAGTATGATGGTGAAAAAGTCGATGCTTAAAGGGCTTCCTTAACTAGATGTGCGAACAGACATGGGGTCTGTGCAGGATGCCAATATGGTAAAGCTCACCAATTTCCATACGAGGAATCAAAGTTTAAAGCAAAAGAACCATTGGAGTTAGTTCACTCTGATGTATTCGGTCCTGTTAAGCAACCATCAATTGGCAATATGCGATATATGGTAAAATTCATTGATGACTTCTCAAGGTATGTGTGGGTTTTCTTTATGAAAGAAAAATCTGACGTATTCTCAAAGTTTAAAGAGTTTAGAGAGTCAACGAAAGGAAAAGTTAGAAAGAAGATATGTTGCTTGTGCACAGACAACGGTGGAGAATATAGCTCAAGCGAGTTCTCTCAATACCTAAGGGAATGTCGAATACGTCATCAATACACTTATGCCAACATGCCACAACAAAATGGTGTAGTAGAGAGAAAGAACCGACATCTTGTAGAAATTTGTCGGAGTATGCTACATGAAAAGAATGTACCTGGGAGGTTTTAGGCTAAAGCGATGAGGCCTGCAGCCTTTGTGATCAACAGACTTCCTCAACCAAGGTTAGAATTTGTTTTACCCTTTGAGAAACTATGGAACATGAAACCTACAGTTAGCTACTTTCGAGTATTTGGCTGTGTGTGTTATGTATTTGTTTCTGATCATTTACGAAGCAAATTTAACAAGAAAGCTATTAGATGTATCTTTGTGGAATACGATAGCCAGAGAAAAGGGTGGAAATGTTGTGATCCAACGAGTGGAAGATGTTACACTTCACGAGATGTGGTGTTCGATGAAGCATCTTCTTGGTGGTCATCAGAGAAGGAAACATTGCCAGACTCAAGAGAATTTGGAGATAAGCTGCAACAAAATATGGGGGAGCATACTATTCAATTCCAACTAAGTTTAGATGAATCCAGAGATCCAAACGATGATGGTGCCGAACAAAGAGTAACTTAGAATCCTTAGCAAATTGGCATATATCAACAACTAAATGAAGAAGGTGGGCCTAGTGAAATAGAAGAATCAACTCCAAAATCTTAACTCCGTAGGTCAATAAGAAAACAAAGGCCAAAACCTAAATATGCCAATGCATCCATAATTAAAGAAGCAATAGAACCTGAGATGTTTGAAGAAGCATCGCAAATATCTGAGTGGATGACAGCTATGAAAGAAGAGATCAATACACTTAAGCAAAATTAAACTTGGGATTTGGTGCGAAAGCCAAGAGATGTGAAACCCATATCCTGCAAGTGGGTTTACAAGATAAAGCGCAAACTAGATGGGTCAATCGAGAGGTACAAGGCATGATTAGTAGCTCGTGGTTTCTCTCAATAGTATGGACTAGACTATGATGAAACGTTTAGTCTAGTGACAAAACTTATAACTGTTCGAGTCCTACTTGCACTTGCAGCAAACAAAGATTGGAAGTTGTGGTAGGTGGATGTGAAAAATGCTTTTCTTCATGGAGAGCTGGATCGGGAGATCTACATGATCCAACCAATGGGTTTTCAGAGCCAATATCATCCTGAATATGTGTGTAAGCTACGGAAGTACTCTATGGATTGAAACAAGCACCCAGGGCATGGTATGGTAAGATTGCTAAATTTCTAACACAAAGTGGTTATTCAGTAACACTTGCAGATTCCAGCTTGTTTGTTAAAGCCAATGAAGGAAAGCTAGCTATTGTGCTAGTGTATGTGGATGACTTAATCATAACTAGTGATAATGAGGTAGAAATTCTTCGAACTAAGGAGAATTTTTTAGTCCGTTTCCAGATGAAAGAACTTGGCCAGCTCAAGCACTTCCTTGGTTTAGAGGTTGATAGCACATAAGAAGGAATATTTCTTTGTCAGCAAAAATATTCCAAAGATTTGATGAAGCAGTTCAGAATGCTTGAATGCAAACCAATTTCGACGTCGATGGAGCCAAATGCTAACATGTGTGCATATGAAGGAAAAGATTTGGAAGATGCGACAATGAATCAAAAATTGGTAGGCAGCCTGATCTACTTAACCTTAACTCGGCCTGACATTTCTTATGCAGTTAGTGTAATGAGTCGGTACATGCAAAATCCAAAGAAGCCACACTTGGAAGTAGTTCAACAAATATTGAGATATGTGAATAGTACAATTGACTATGGTCTTTTGTACAAGAAAGGTGGAGACAACAAGTTAGTTGGTTACTGTGATGCAGACTATGCAAGAGATCATGACACCAAGAGATCAACAACTAGGTATGTGTTTAAGCTGGGTTCTGGAACAATTTCTTGGTGTAGCAAGAGACAACCAACAGTATCATTATCAACCACTGAAGCTGAGTATCAAGCAGCGGAAATGGCAGCTCAAGAGTGTACATGGTTGATACAGCTAATGAATAATCTACATCAACAAGTAGATTATGCAATACCGTTGTACTGTGACAATCAATCGGCAATTCGTTTGGCAGAGAATCCGGTCTTTCATGCAAAAACTAAGCATGTTGAAGTACACTATCACTTTATTAGAGAAAAGGTTCTATAAGAAGAAATTGAAATGAGGCAAATCAAGACAGATGATCAAGTTGCGGACTTGTTCACAAAAAGCTTAAGCGTTGGCAAGTTCGAAATGTTTCGCCGTCAGCTTGACACAGTAAAAATAGTGAGAGTTGGTATTGAGGGGGAGTGTTGAAAATCAACACCAACATAATAATTAAAGATGTAGAGAAATAAATGAAGTGGTTGAAAGAAGTAGAGAAATAAATAAAGTGGTTGAAGAAAGTAGAGAAATAAATGAAGTGGTTGTAGGAAGTAGAGAAATAAATGAAGTAGTTGTAGGAAGTAGAGAAATAAATGAAGTAGTTGAAGGTTGTAGAAAAGAGAAGTGTGTAGATAATATTTGTGTGGCTAGGATTATTTTTTAGTTTTATATTTGTATGGTGTAGATTACATGGTGAGGACTATAAATAGCCTACCTTGCATTTGGTTTAATCATTCCATCAAAAACAAATAAGTCTTTTAATTCTTAGTTTGAATGTGAGTTGAGAGCTTTCTCTTTGAGTGTTTGTATTTCTCTTCAATTTGTGAGTTGTCTTTGAAAGGTGTTATAGTGGGTATAATACAAGTAGTTTGTTTACTTGTTTGGGTTTAATATTAGTAAATTTAGAGTTGTGCATTCTAAATTTTACTCAATAAGTTCTACTTAGTATAAGTGTATAGTCGTGATTAATTTGAGTTCTTCTTCATGAGGTATTCAAAATCATATATTCATATGCTCAAAATGATAATGGGGTGAATGAAAAATTAAGTCTCAAAGTTCACTAATTGAGAAATAAAAATGTGCTTATTTATGTTTGTCTCATGTGGACAAACTAGCAACACATGGAATGTTGTATATAACATTTGTTTTCCTTTGAGAGACAAGTTAGTGTAGCAAAAAGGCTTTCTTTACGTGCGACACATAGGGTGCAAATTCTTGGATGTTAGGGACAAAAATTCGAAACTCCAATCATATGATGATACGAACAAACACGACACCTATTAATTTTCCACAAATAGAGATGACCCAAATGATTTTAATAAGTCATATTTGGTTGAATTGATATTTAATAGTATTGTCATTTGTCTTTAAAAAATAAGGATTACAATTTCCTTAAAAGGAGGAGGAACAAACAAATAAAAACAAAAAAAGTCAATGGGTTGGGTGTTTGACCTATGGATATTACTCAAACTCGACCCAAACCAGATTGGTTCATGTTGTCACACGGGTCAATTTGGGTCAAGTTTGATCAGGTTGATATATTATTTCAATTATGTATAATATATACATGCTATTTAAGACCCTAAATTCATAAGACTTATATAAACAACAACGTACATACCAACCCACACAAGAAGAGTGATCTACACGTCGAATACAAATATGCTAAACCACCGAGCCTTTTGGGGTATTATTGAGAGGAAAATTACTAAATTTGGATGTCAAGGCTCTTGACATATTAACATATATCACAATTGTAAGGTATTACGTATTGGTTATTTTAGAGAATAAAATGTTTGTTTATAAGCTAATTTCTAGGCTTGTAATCACGTTCTTCAAAGTCAAGCTAAAGAAACATCCGAGTTTTGGATAGTCATACTCCAAGTATGATCTCTATGCTATCACAATTAGAATCGTATTCATGCATTCATGAGCACATTGCACAACATTTATAATTATTTTGTGTTGCTCAAACTATTGTTGCTAAATATAAGCTAAAATATAGGTTAAGATATAATTTAAAATTCAAGATTTTTGGCCATAGATTGAAAGCCTTTTTACTCCTAGAAATCTTCCTAATTTGAGAAATTGTATTTAAATAAAGATTATATCTCATAAAGTCCACTTTGTAATGCACTTTGATTCACCTCAATCGGATATAAGATGAGAGATATATGGTAATAATATGAACATTGTTTAATGAATAATACTAATCTTATTTGTAGTATGATTGTCTTTCTACAATGATTTAGGATTAAGGTTCTTATTTTTCTTATAAATACAACACATTTCTCATTTTTACAATAGACCACATAACTCACCAGCCAATAAAAATTATATGTTTTTATTTTCCATGAATTTCATAGTTTTTATTCATTGTTTTCTATGATCCACTACTACAAAAATGGGTATTTAAGTCGATACCTTAAAGTCGGTTTTTAGAAAAAACCGACTTTAAATTGGTTTAAAGTCGGTTCGGTGTAGAATCGACGCTATCCACGTAGGATGTAGATTCGGTTGACGTGTCGAACCGACGCTATGCATGGACGTAGCGTCGGTTCGCCACGTCAACTGACGCTACGCTACGTGGATAGCGTCGGTTCCAGGTGTCAACCGACGCTACGTCCATGTGTAGCGTCGGTTCTCTCTAAGATTCCTTCATGCTTGCTTTAATTCATCACATGTGTGGTTTTGATTTATTGAATTAACTATCAATGTTTAAAGAAGCTCTCTTCATTGATCTTAATCAACATCTTTTGTTCTAGGTTTATTAGAAATTTTCTTTGATGATTTATTTGTTAAATCCATTAGTTTAGGATTTATATATTATTGAAATCCATTTAGAATATACACAAACACTTGTGTTTCTATACAAACTCTTTTGCAAGTTATTCAATGAACGTGTCTAATTGATGAATAACTAACTAGAACATTGATCAAAACTTTGACAAGGATCTATTCACAATAATCTTGGAGGCTATGTAAATAGAGTAGTGGCTCGTAAGTAAAATATACTGAGGCATTATCCTAAGGAGGGTAATATAAGACCAAGTTTGTACTTAAATATTTAATTTTCATAGTAAAAAGATTAGGTGATTTAGTAAACTTATGGTTTTTCTTTTAGGTTATTGTTATAGTTTAGACTATTTCCACCTAAAACAATTGTATATCAATATTTTAGTTTTTTCATTTAATTTAGAAACAATTATAATTTTTTAGTAGCGATATTTCCATAAGAATAGTTTATTAATGATAATTTTATTTAATAGTAGTGACACTAAAGTATAATTAATATAAAAGATAAAATGTATATTTTATGTACTTTTATTATGACAATAAAAAAATTATAATGTCAATATCATCATCATCATTATTATTATTTGCATATATTTTTGTGATGATGAAGAGAAACTGGGTTTGAATGATTGATAAGTGCTAATTTTTCTGTGACAAATGTGAGTAAGAAAATGATTGAGTTTGGACAATTTTGTGATATTTAATTTCACAAGCTAAAGTTCATGATAACTCTTATATCATATGAATATAATAAAAAATTAAATGAGTCAAAATAAGGAATTAAATTTAAAAGGTGAAATAATATTTGAAGTTATATTGTAGTGAGATAGATACCATATATCGATATACAAGTTAACTAAGTTTATTTATAGGCACACATACAAAGAGATTAAGTTATAAAAACCTAATAATAAATACATATGAAAAAAATTGAAAAGGCTACATAAACTTACACGAGGCATATGTAGAGCAAAAATATGAAAAAATGCAAGAATATGAAGAGATCATAACCAAAATAATCTAGGGTATTGATATTACCACAATGTAAATTATTATTATCATAAGAATATTTCATCAATGATAATTTTATTTAATAATAGTAACATTAATGTATAATTAGTTGATACTAGAATAAAATAGACAGTTCATGCATTTTATTGTAGCAATAACAAAAGTTATTGTAGTAATATCATTCCTCATAATCTAACATGTGAAACAGATGGTGGTTATTTTTTCTTCTTTCGTTTGTTAGTATTGGTTAACAATGACTTGCAATTATTCATTTTTATGGGATTGGTATATTTAGACTACTTATATTCTTGTTTTTGGTATTCTTTTTGACTCATATTTTTAACTAAAATACATGAAATACCCCTATTTAAGTTATTGTTACACATTTTAGTCAATTTTAACAATAATGTTATCTCTGCGCTGTTGAGCCATACAGGTTATTGTGTGCATGTGCACACATGTTTATAACTTATAGAAATCAATTAGAGATGTTGTTAATATCTTAGCTGTCAATTTGTTACAATGATGTAAACAAAATATCTACATGAACTGCCTATAAATATGAAAATGAAAGAAGCTAGTCTCATAGCTTAAGCAAATTTTCTTTCTCTATATTGTTCTACCTTTCTATTTTCTTTTTCTCATGATCATCTTCTTGATCAGTAGTACAACTTGGAATGGTATCAGAGCTAGTTATTGCTACAGAAAAATCAAACTCTGAAATATTGTTTCCTGATGAAGTAGCTCAAGTGAATCAATAATTTTCTCAATTGATAGTTCAAGTGCCACCTATGAATATGCCCATTGCGATCAAACAGGATCAAGGAAATTATATGATTTAGTGTGAACAAATGTTGAGCTTGATCTCATCATATGGTTTAAAAGACTACATTTATGGTGTTCTCACTGAACCTATGAAATTTCTTGTTGATTCACAAACTGTGAATCTTAAATTTTCAAGTTGGAATGGTATAAATAGTCTTGAAGAGTTGGATCTACTCTTCAGTATCTTCTTCAATGTTGATACATATAACTAGAAAGAATATTGTCTACAAACAGTGGAAGTCTCTTGAAAGATTTTTTCCCTCTACATCTAAAGCTCGTGATAGAGATAAAATTGCAATTACAAACTACAAGAAAAAGGTAACTTGACTATAGATGATTACTTTGATTGACTCAAAGGCTTCTCTAATCAAATTTTGACTATTGGACATCATGTTCAAGAAAGTGATCTGATAGTGCACATTCTTGGAGGATTAGATGCTAAATTTAATCCTTGTGTTAGTGCAATTAATAGTAGAGTTGGTGATTTTCCAATTGAATATATGTTAAAATTCAATTTCTATATTCTTCAAGAAGAAGAATGTAGAAGCCAAAGCTCGACAGCCAGTAATGTTGCAGAGAAAAATTTTAGAGAAGAAATGTAGGAGAAATTAGAAAGATCTGAAAATGTGTATTGTATTACTTCATTCATAGATTGTAACTATTACATGCTATGTATTTATAGGCAAAGCCTTTTACTTTTTGTTGTAATGAAAAACAAAGACTACAAAAGGGCTTCTTAATTAACAACCATGTGAAAATATAACAAATTTCTATAACTATAACAAAATATCTTTACATTCCAATTATTGCATAACAAACTACCCATGTAGATTGTTAGCCATAGCTTGCAACTCCTTTGTACCACTTTCCTTTCTAGCTTGCATGATCCCATGTGCTGCAATATCTGATTTTCCAATTGAACCAAACACAATTGCATTGCTCACATTACTATCTTTATGCTCTTGCATTGTATTATTTCCTTCTCTACTTATGACTCAAAGTAGCTGCATTGATCTTATCATTCTCCCTTAAACTTAGTGGGAACGGAATGACACTAAGTTTTTTATGAATGCGAAAAAAGGATTGAATGGAAAATGGCTTAGTGAGCACATATGTTGGTTGTTCAAAAAAAGGTATATGCTACACAAAAAGGTCCTTTTCCAACACCTTTTCACATATGAAATGCATATCCAGCTCCACGTGTTTTGTGTGAGTATGTAAGGTAGGATTAATAACTAAGGCCTAAGTACTTAGATAATCACACCAAAGAATAAGGACTATAGGAGATAACATTTTCATTGCGTGCAATAGAGACTTTAACCAAATTATT
Organism: Hippophae gyantsensis; assembly: GCA_030763125.1. Taxonomy (NCBI): domain Eukaryota; kingdom Viridiplantae; phylum Streptophyta; class Magnoliopsida; order Rosales; family Elaeagnaceae; genus Hippophae; species Hippophae gyantsensis. Next base: position 17,133,420 of record CM061029.1, on the reverse strand, counting down.
TTAGTAGCTGCACCTACTAAGGCTCTATACTCAGCCTCGGTAGTAGACCTTGCAATAACACTTTACTTCTTAAAACTCTAACAAACAGGATTTGCACCTAAGAATATGCAAAATCCAAAAGTAAATTGATGATTATCAAGACAAGAGCCCCAATCAACATCTAAAAAACCTATAACAATCAGTTGAAAGAAAGGCTTAAAAACAATACCATGATGAGTTGTTCCTTACAAGTATATCTCAAGATTCTTTTCACGGCACACCATGAACATCAATTGGTTATGACATAAATTTACACGTCTTATTTATAACATAAGATATATCAAGTATAGTAAGGAAGATGTACTGAAGAGCTCCAACCACACTCTTATATAGTGAAGGATTGTGAAAAGTATTACCATTAGATGCAGAGAGAATACAAGTAGTTAACATAGGAGAACCAATAGGTTTTAAAAACTCTGTTTGAGGTTTACAAACCAAATCCTTAATGTACTTTGTTTGAGTAAGCAACATATCCCTATTTGATAGCTTAGTAATCTCTATACCGAGGAAATAATGTAACAACCCTATGTATTTAAGAGAAAATGTACCATTAAGAGTAGAAACAAGATCCTTAATAATTGATTCATCACTCCTAATAATAATGATATCATCGACATATACTAAAAGATATAGAGGTGAAGCTTTTGAGAAGTTACAGAAAAGAGAAAGATCTGCCAAAGGCTTAACAAACCCCATGGCACAAAGAGCATTGGACAAGGTATCAAACCAAGCCCTTGGGGGCTTGTTTGAGACCATAAATGGTCTTATTCAACTCGGATATATACCTTGGAAAGAGAGGATATTGAAACCCTAGAAGATGAGCCATATAAACCTTTTTATTTAAAAAACCATTCAAGAATGCATTATTAATGATGATAACCCTGATGGTAATAGGTTTAACAATAGGACTAAAGGCTTTATGAAAATCAAACCCAGGTTGTTGATCAAAGCCTTAAGCCATAACACATGACTTGCATTTATCCAAGGCACCATTTTGTAGTTTCTTAACATGCCAAAACCCATTTTGAACCAATGATTTTTCTTTCAAAAAGAGATGGTATCAAGGTCCATGTTTTATTTCTCAATAGAGCATCAAAATTGCTTCCAACCACTTAAAGCTTGCTTAACAGATTTAGGCTTAGTAAAAGAGAGATCAATCATATGTGTTTTTCGCTTAAAAATACCTTTCTTGCTTCTAGTTTGCATATGCATATGATGAGCATTATGAGTAAGAGAAGAAATAGTAGAATCAATACTAGTAGAAGGCAACGAAAGAGAGACAAGAATAGAATTAGAAGAATGCTGAATATTGGAAATTGAATAAGGAACAAAAGGCTAAGTAGTATCTAAGAAATGATAATATTATAAGGTACGGAAGAAATAGTACAAAGAATAGGAATAGAATATGAAACATTTAGTAAAGGTAAAGGTTTGGACTGAGGAATATTAAGGACTGGAATAGGAACAGATGAGAATGATGAGACAAGGAAAGGGTGATGGGGAAAGACTTTTGGATAATAAGAAGAACAATTTTGACAATATTGGAAATAGGCGTTGAAGTAGTTGACTTACTAGTGGACTAAAATTTTAAAAAGGAAAAAATATTCTCTTGAGAAGTAACATGCCTAGAAATAAAAAGTCAACCAGTTTCACTAAGGCACTTATAGCCATTGTATCGAGGACTGTAACCAAGAAATATATAAGTAGTCGATCTAAAATTAAGTTTATGATAGTTATATGGACGAATATAGGAAAAATACAAACAACCAAAGACTTTAAGGAAATCAAAATTTGGCTTCACATAAAACAAAGTTTCTAAAGATATTTGATAATCAAGAGTTAGTGTAGATAATCTATTTATAACAAAAATAGTGACATAAAATCTTTCATCTCAAAAATCATAAGGTAAAGAGGCTTGAGCAAGCATAGACAATCCTTGATCAACAATTTTTTTTTGCTCATGTTCAGTAAACCCATTTTGCTCATGTGTACAAGGGCAGTAAGTTAAATGAACAATACATGTTAGAGCAAAATATGAAGTGAGAGCTTGAAACTCTCCACCCGGTCTGACTAAGAAGTTTTTTTTTCCGGTATGTAATTGCAACTCAACCATGACTTGAAATTGCATAAAAGCTTTAAGAATATCTAAAAGCTTTAAGAATATCACTTTTTTTATTTAAGGAAGTAAATCTGGGTAAACCTAGAATATGCATCTATAAAATGAACATAATATCTATATCCATTCCTAGATACAACAGGTGAACCCATAAATCAAAGTGAATAACTCCTAAAGGAATAGTACAAGCAGAAAGTGAAAAAGAAAAAAAGGTAGTTTATGATATTTACCAATAGCACAAGCATCACAATGAAAAGAAACTTCTTTGTTTTCATTGAAAGGTATATTACAAAGAGCAAAAATTTTCTTAACGATAGGCAAAGAGGCATGTGCTAATCTATTATGCTTTGTAGTTAAATATATGACAAATGCAACATACACTTGTTGATCAATTGTGGTATTAATAGAGAGATTAACAGACTGAAAGGAATTGTGAGACTAAGTTGGTAACTTAGATAAAAAATGTATAAACATTTATGAAGTTTGCCTCTGAGCAACTCCTGATATGTCTGTTTGTCCTTTACAGAACAAAACAAGGCATGAAATTCAAAATAGACAAGATTATCATGATAGAATTGAGCAACACTGAGTAGGTTTTTAGTGATATTAAGAAAAGGAAAATTTTACTCATAACAAAATTTCTTCTTGAAATAGAAGTTGAATTTGAAGAGAGGTAACAGAACCAATAGCAGAGATGTGCAAACCCTTATCATTTCCAACAGGAAGTTAATCTTGGCTAGCATAAGATGAGAACTTACCAGATTAGCAGGATCTACAGTCACATGATGATAAGCTCCTAAATTAGGATACCAAAGAGGCTTAGATGAGGCTTCTAGTGCAGTAAGTAATGCATGTAGCATTTGAGTATTGGCAACATATACATTATAAAACTACTGACCTTCTCCTATAGATATATTAGGTGCCATCATAGGAAAGAAAGGATACTGATATGAGGAAATTGTTTCCAATTTGCTTGCACAGAAGATTAAGAGATAAGAGGTTCTTTGTTGAATGCGTTCTGCAATGGTGGAGGTCTTGGTGATTGATTTTGAGAGACAGATTGTTAATGTCGAGTAGATACATTGGTTGAACTAAATTTATCACCAGAAACTGATACGAACCAAATCAGCTCCACCATTGCGAGTCGTTACAGCCAGCGAACTGAGCGTGCCAACCAGCCATGGACGGACGAAGATCGACGCAGCTCGGGCACGAGAAATAGCTGGCTCTTTCTGTTAGAATGTCAGAAAATCTGTTAGCACACTAGTGCACGAGATTCACACAATTTCTTTGTGATTTATCTCTAAAATGTTAGGCTATATAAAGCCGCAAGAAATGAAATAAAGTAGAACAGATTTTACCTGATTTCCCCTTTCTTCTTGCTATCTTCTTCTCTTCGCGTTCTTCTCTGCCCTAATTCGTAACAGTGGTATCAAAGCTGGTTGCGAGAATGGATACACGAGGCAAATCCAATCTAGAATTTTGCAATGATGTAATAGACACCCTTGCACGTCATGATAACACATTACAAGCTGTGCTCACAGAGTTGCAGGCATTACGTGCAGCTCGTAACTTACCTGAGGATAACCCCTTTGGAAGAGACGAAACCAACCAATCACACCACCACACTTCGCGATCAGCCATAGAAAGCAATCATCCCCAATTGAGGCTATCATTCCAAAGGTTTTCAGGAGATGATCCTACAGGTTGGATTTATAAGGCTGAGCAGTACTTCGAGTTCACTAATATAACGGCTGACCAGCAAGTACAACTGGCTTCCTTCTACTTGGAAGGCATCACCTTACAGTGGCACCGATGGCTTACAAAATTTCATGGACCTCTCACATGGGAGGAGTTTTCCAAAGCCGTCTAACTAAGGTTTGGACCCACAAACTTCTAAGATCCCTCAGAAGCACTATCTCGTCTAAGACACACACGAGTGTGTCAATTTCCTACAAGGTTACTATTCACGTGAATAGTAAAATTTTGTCGACGATGTTTGTTCGTTGACGGAGGTGTTCTAATATACGGTGGTTTGCGAAAATAGTCAGAAACGATCCAGAGGAAGTCAGATTTGAATGGGAGCAATGGCCGCAGATGAAGGAAAGGTAAAACTCTAGAAATTCGATGGCATAGATTTCGGGTTTTGGAAAATATAGCTAGAGGATTATCTGTATCAAAGAAATCTATATCAACCTCTCTTAAGGAAGAAGCTAGAGGCTATAAAGGAAGAAGATTGGAATCTTTTAGATAGACAAGCCCTTGGAATTATTCGATTGACGTTATCCCGTAATGTTGCTTTCAACATAACAAAGGAAAAGACCACGGCGGGTCTTATGGAAGCTCTCTCCAATATGTATGAGAAGCCATCAGCCTCAAACAAAGTACACTTGATAAGGCATTTGTTCAATTTGTGGATGATGGAAGGCACATCAGTAGCTCAACATCTCAATGAACTCAACACAGTCACAACCTAGTTAAGTTTAGTGGAAATTGAATTCGATGAAGAAGTACGAGCATTGATACTTTTGTCTTCTCTACCAGAAAGCAGGAATGCTACTGTCACAGCTATGAGTAGCTCGTTAGGAAGCAATAAGTTAAGATTTGACGATGTTCGTGATTTGGTTCTCAATGAAGAGATCCGGTGCAGAGAGTCGGGTGAATCGTCAACCTTTTCAGTTTTGCACACAGAGTCAAGAGGAATAAATTCAACTAGAGGGAATGGACGTGGCAAAATAGACTACTGAGGTAGATCAAAGGACAAGAGGTCCAAATCCAGGAATCCTAATAATTCCCATAGTTCGAAGACTATCGAGTGTTGGAATTGTGGGAGAACTGGGCACTACAAAAATCAGTGCAAGAGTGCACCGAAGGAAAAACAAGTGAAGGCAGAGGCAAATGTTACTTCCACCTCAGGAGGAGATGATGCATTGATATGCTCTTTGGAGAGCAAGGAAGAATCTTGGGTGTTAGACTCTGGAGCATCGTTCCATGCTACTTCACAGAAAGAATTCTTCGAGAAATATGTCCCTGAAAACCTTGGAAAGGTATATCTTGGTGATGACCAACCATGTGCTATTATTGGCAAAGGTGTAGTGAAGATTAAGTTGAACGGGTCTGTTTGGGAGCTGAAGGATGTCAGACATATTCCTGACCTAAGAAGGAACTTAATCTCAGTAGGGCAATTGGCCAGTGAAGGCTACACTACGATCTTCCATGGTGATGATTGGAAGATTTCAAAGGGCACAATGACAGTTGCTTGAGGTAAGAAGAGTGGCACTCTTTACATGACAATAGGGGCATGTTGTTCAATCGTAGTTGCAGCAGGCAATGAAACACCAAATCTGTGGCATCAGAGACTAGACCACATAAGTGAGAAAGGGATGAAGATTATGCACTTAAAGGGAAAACTTCCAAGCCTACAGTCTGTAGAGATAGACACGTGCAAAGATTGCATACTTGGAAAGAAAAATAGAGTTAGCTTTCAAACAAGTGGTAGAACCCTAAAAAAGGAAAGGCTAGAGCTTATTCACTCTAATGTTTGGGGACCAACGACCGTCTCATCCATTGGTGGGAAACACTACTTCGTGACTTTCATCGATGATCACTCTCGAAAGGTATGGGTTTACTTTCTAAAACATAAGTCTGAAGTATTTGAGGCTTTTAGAAGATGGAAAGCTATGGTGGAAAATGAGACAGGTTTGAAGATCAAAAAGCTCAGAACCGATAATGGTGGTGAATATGAAGACACCAAATTCAAAAATTTATGCTATGAGCATGGGATTAGAATGTAAAGAATTGTGTTAGGCATGCCTCAACACAATGGTGTAGCTGAGCGTATGAACTGAACGTTGACAGAAAGAGCCATAAGCATTCGTATACAATCAGGTCTACCAAAGCAGTTCTGGGCAGAAATAGTCAACACGGAAGCTTATTTGATCAATCGAGATCCATCTGTTCCATTGGAGCACAAAATACCAGAGGAGGTATGGAGGAGAAAAGAGGTAAAACTATCACATCTAAAAGTTTTTGGTTGTGTAGCATTTGTGCATATTAGTGATAAAGGTAGGAATAAGCTTGATCCTAAATCTAATAAATGCACCTTCATTGGCTATGGTGAGGATGAGTTTGGCTACCGCATTTAGGATGATGAAAACAAGAAAGTGATCCATAGTAGAGATGTGATTTTCAACGAAAGGATGATGTATAAGGACATGCATAAAATAGACGCCAACGACTCAAAGTAGAATGAGTTAGTATTTGTAGATGCAGATGATGTCCCAGATAGTTCCGTAACGGACCCAATTGTAAAAATTCCTCAGCCAAGGGAACTTTTTGGACATAGCAGTACGCAGTAGTCTAACACACCACAACCTCCTACTCTAGCTCCTGTATTGAGAAGGTCTTCTCGACCTCATGTGCCTAACAGGAGATACATGAACTATATAATACTGACTGATGGAGGGGAGCCTGAATACTATGATGAAGCTTGTTAGACTCGAGATTCCAGCAATTGGGAGCTTTCCATGAAAGAAGAAATGAAATCTCTCATCTCCAACCAGACATGGGAATTAGCTGAGTTACCTATGGGAAAGAAGACATTTCACAACAAATGGGTGTACTGAGTGAAAGATGAGCATGATGGTTCCAAGAGATACAAAGCCCGCATAGTTGTTAAAGGGTTTCAACAGAAGGAAGGAGTTGACTATACTGACATTTTCGCTCCTATTGTGAAGCTCAATACTATTAGATCAGTGTTGAGTATTATAGCCATTAAAGATCGTCATCTTGAACAGTTGGATGTGAAGACTGCATTCCTTCACATAGATTTAGATGAAGAGATTTACATGTACCAACCATAAGGTTTCTTAGTAAGAGGAAAGAAGAACATGGTGTGCAAACTTAAGAAGAGTTTGTATGGCCTGAAACAAGCCTCAAGATAATGGTACAAAAAGTTTGACAGCTTCATGCACAAGGAAGGTTTCCATAAGTACAATGCCGACCACTGTTGCTACTTCAAGAGATATAGGTCCAGTTATATCATTTTACTACTTTATGTTGATGATATGTTAGTAGCAGGTTCAAATATGGATGATATCAAAAGGTTGAAGCAGCAATTGTCAAAGGAGTTTGATATGAAAGACTTGGGTCCACCAGAGAAGATTCTTGGAATGCAAATCACAAGAAATAAGAAGAAAGGATCCTTGCAATTATCTCAGGCAGAGTACATCAATCGTGTTTTGTAGAAATTCAACATGGGCGACTCCAAGCCAGCTAGCACACCCTTGGCCAGTCACATGGAGAAAAAAAAGGAGTAAAACTTGGAGCAAAACAATGAGCTTAATTCAAGGAGAAATTCAAGGAACCATTAATTTAAGGAGTAATTCAAGGAGTGAATTTTCCTATAAATAGATATGTAATTGTAATGAATTAATCAACCAAGTGTTCATTCCAATTGAGAGAAAAGCTTTTGTTAGAGAAAATTGAGAGTAATTTTCTTGGGTGTAATTGGGTTGTGAGTGTTGTAAACACCTTGTGTAATTTCTCTCCTTTTAGTAAAAATATCTACAGTAGGTCTGGAGACGTAAGCAAGATTGGCCAAACTTCGTTATCAAATTTGTGTGTTATTTTTCTATTCTTGCTTTCTCATAAATCTGGCTTATTGAAAATTTGCGTAATTTTCCAATAATGTAGTGATCAAGAAGAGATGTTATGATCTACATTGTTATCAAGGATTCTTCAAGAAGAAGAATGTAGAAGCAAAAACTCGAGAGCCAGTAATGTTGTAGAGAAGAATTGTAGGAGAATTAGAAAGAACTAAAAATGTGCATTGTATTACTTCATTCATAGATTGTAACTATTACAGGCTATGTATTTATAGTATAGGCAAAGCCTTTTTACATTTTGTTGTAACGAAAAATAGAGACTACAAAGGGCTTCTTAATAGTCATGTGAAAATATTGACAAACTATAACAAAATATCTTTACATTCCAATCATTGCATAGCAAACTAGCCACGTGGGTTGTTAGCCACGACTTGCAACTCCTTTGTACCACTTGCCTTTCCAGCTTGCATGATCCCATGTCATGCACTATCTGATTTTCCAATTGAAGCAAACACAATTGCATTGCCTACGTTACTATCTTTCTGCCCTTGCATTGTATTATTTTCTTCTCTCGACTTATCACCCAACTAGCTGCATTGATAACATCAAGGTGTACGGTCATAGATGTAGATTGATGTTAACATAACAAGGAATGAAAGTTTATAAGATTTTGATACCTAATCAAACAAAAGATATTTTTCTAATTATATATCTAATGTCTTCTAGTATAGTAATCGTAAAGACTTTTTACATTTTTAGTGAGTAATCCTATTCAAATCTCGCTATCTCAATTGTAAAAATCACCGGATTTTTTACTTAGGTCCAAATGGGTCATCCATGGTTGTACCCGATCCAACTCATAACATTTGGATGAAAAGTTGCAATCATATAGTATCTATCTTTTAGTAAATGACATGTTAAAGAGTTGCAACTTTTGAAAGTTAAAATTCTATGATTTATGTTGAAATGTTGTGACCTTTTGTAAAGAGAAATAGCTTTTGGATGGATTATAATTATTTATGAACAATTACTTTGTTCCAAAGAGAGATGACTTTTGTAAAAGTTGTTGTAACCCAAGTTGAATAAGTCATTTACTTAGCCATTTGATTGGAGAAAAAAATAAGATCCATGATTTTCTTTTCTTCTCTCTACTAAGGACGGAAACATAAAAAATTTGGATTGTGAATTGATAAGTTCTAATTTTTTTTGGTATTAGAATTTTTTTCCGTTGACCATGTTGGGATTTTAAGCACGTAAAATATTCAATATACGATCCATTTTTATTCATTGGTGAAAGGTACTCACCAAACATTGAGATATAATAATTATTATTTTTATATTGATAATTATTCTACATTGGTATTAGAGTCTTTTTTTTTAGTGTTTTCATGCTTTAATATATTTTAAATGCATGAAATATGCAAAAACATTCTTTAAAAACATAACCTTTAATTAAATGGTTTGTTCGATTTTTAAAGAATTTTTAAACGAAAGTTATACTATTAGAATCTATATTTCATAAGCTTCCTAACGGTATATTATTTGAAGTTTTTCATTGAATCATCAACCATGATTATGAATGTGAAAGTTTTCATATATATGCTTATATTATTAGTTATTTTTATATGTATAATTTTTGAATTTAAAATATGCATTATTTGATGGGTAACTTGATATTGAATATTAAAATATAAGCATATTATACATTTATATTTGAATCTGTACACGGATCAAGCCGTGTGAAATTTATATTATAAAGTAATTATTCACTAATACAAAAAGGAGTATTTAAGTCGAGATTTAAAGTCAGTTTTTAGGATAAATTAACTTATAATGAATATTAATTCGGTATACTAAAAAATCGACTTAAAAAATAAAAAAATAGCTTCGATCCTATGTGTCAACCAACGCTACACGTGGATAGTGTCGTTTGACACATAGGACCGAGGTATAGGATGTAGCGTTGATCGTACATATCAACTGACACTATGTGTAGGATGTAGCGTCAGTCCAACGTGTCAACTGGCGTTATCCATGCGTAGTGTCTATCTACATCTTTTTTTTTCTCTTTTCTCCCCCATTTCCAGACATAATCGTTCACTGTGTGTCCCATCTGCTACCCAAAAAACCAATCACTTCCTCCTACTCTTTCTCATTTTTCAGCCACCTTCGACCACCAATTTTGGTATCGTTTAGTGGGTTTTCTTCCTCTCCAATTTTTCTTCTATATCTCCCATTTTTTTTGCATAATACTCAATTTTTTTTACCCATTTTCCTTCACTTTTTTACTTACAAAACACCATTTTTTTTCATTTTGTCACTTCATTTACTCTCGTAAGTATTTCTATGAATTATTTTACACTTATTATTCATATTTTTTTATTTTTTGTATATTATGTATTATTATTTATGTGTCTAATTTTTTGTGTTATATATGTAGGTTATGTATTTTTATTCAAGCTTAGAAGGAAAGATTTTGATAAAAATATTTATAATAGAGTCGGATAAAATTGATAATAGATATTTTAATAAAATAAGTTATATTTAAAAAGTTATGTAATTTATTTTGTATAGTTTTGTTACATATCAAAAATAATTTGATAAATCAATATTTATAATAGTCCTTAAATTTATTATCATAAAAATTATAACTTCATGTCTCATATATTATTATTGCAAAGAAAAATCAAAATCCAAATCCAAATATTTCACATTAAACTTCATTTGATTGGAGTTTGTTCAAGTTAAAATATGAATAATCAATTTATTCAACGTGAACTCTAACCAATTAAACAACATTCAATATTATTAGATATTATTTTTGTTGTTTTAATTTTTAAAGATGTTATAAAACTTTTTATCAATAATAAAATTTTACAAATGTAATTTTATCTAATTTTCAGATAATGACATTATAAGAATTTATCTAAATCAATATTTAAAATTTTTTTTTTATTTTTCTCTTACACTTTACAAATAAGAAGTATTATTATTTTAGATGAAAAAAAGTTACGACACATAATGTTTTATAAAAAATTCATATAGATTAAGTGTCTAATACGGTTAAAACCTACAACCCCTAATGGTACAAAATTTCAACATTAATACATAAGTTTTATTTTGTACAATACGATCAAACTCAAAGCCAAATACATGATTATATAAATTATACAATCACTACTACAATATGTACCTATGGCCTCGGTTATTAATCGTGATCATAGCTCTATGGCCACGGTTATAAGAACCGAGGCCTAAGTGAGAGAGACCATAGGTAACGACCTATACCCTCAGTTTTTCAATAACTGAGACCAAAGGTACCTCTATGGCCTCAATTTTTTAATAATCAAGGGCATAAGGTAACAACCTATGACCACGGTTTTGATGAAAACTGAGGTCATAAATCGTTACCTATAGTCACGGTTTTCTAATAACTGAGGCCATGGGTTGTACCTATGACCACAGTTTTATAATAACTGAGGACATAGGTTGTACTTATGACCACGATTTTATAATAACCGTGGCCATAGGCACACCTTATGGCCACGGTTTTAACATAAACGAGGCCATAGATTTGAAATCAAAATTATATATATTGTTTCCGTTACATTTAAACCGTGACTATATAAATCTCAATTAAACTAATTTTTAAATATAAATTAAAATAAATTGAGAAAATTAAAAAATTTAAAATTAATTATATTAAATTTAAAAAAGATATTACATTAAGAGTTTAATAGATCGATACAATAAAACACATAATAAAAACTAGCTAATTAAAGTTCCAAAAATATACATGAAAAAAATTTAATGCTACTAACTAATCAAATTGTTTACGATGTAAATCAATCTGAAAATATTTTATATGTTCTATTATAATGTTGTTTTTCAAAATCTTCGTCCTTGACAGTATTCATTAATTTCCTCATAAAAAAAACATTCTCTAATATAATCGAGCATACCAACGTCTAGATTACATGAATATAATATTACATATACAACATTTAGAATAGAAGAGTTCTCTATACTTATTTATTCTTAATATATATGTTACACCATGATTATAGTGTCATAATTTTTTTATAATAAATGACATTTCATTGAAAGGAAAGAGGCAGACATTCTCACCAGGTATTTTAAGAATTCTCCTTCTGCAATTGAAGGTTTTACATCAGCGGGGGTTCCCTATGGAGTATAGAAACACAAGAACCATTAACTTGGATATAAATAATATGAGCCACATGCAAAACAAGTACATAAGTAGAGTTTGAAAATTTTCAAGCTAAGCATATAGATGCATGGACTTTGGGAACTAGCACCTTCCAGTAAATTAATGAGATAGCACAGAGTCGAACATGTTAAACTAAGGTGAAATGAATTTAACTAGTTAGATATTGGAGTCCCTTTAATATTAGTGAGAAAACTACATATTCATAAGATAAAGTATTGCACGTACAGGTTCTGCATGGTCCACGGAAAAGTTCCTGGTTCCTTTACTCAGATCTCTTAATGTTCCCTGTAATAACAAAAAATAAAATGGGGAAGAGAAGACCGAATCACTCACAAACAATTGTAACAATAGTTGCTATAACAGCAACAATAAAAGAACACAATACTATCAAATGCAACAATTTACAATGCATCTTAATGGGCTTCAATGCCAGACAGAAAAGAAACTTAAACTTACACCAGAAAGTACAGTATCTAGGAATTAGAAAAATATGGAATCGCTTAGCTTGTTAAAAAGAAGAACGTTTTAATTCACTTATTTTTAAGTGGTGTACTAGAAAACACTTTTAACTTTTTTAAAAAAAAGAACTTTTTAGTCCTTTTGCTTTTAGATAGAGTATTGGAATAAGTAACTTTTGGTACTCCTTTGTAAAAAGTCAAGTGACTTCTGGTGCATCACTTTAAAGACTCATTTTAAAAAAGTTAACTGATTTTCAGTGTACCACTTAAGCTCTTATGCAAAAAGAAATGGAGTTAGAAAGGTTAATCTGTGGCTAAGCAGAGAGATATTTATAACCACCTATTATATCATGGAAATCAATACAATCAACACATTACATGGTGCAATCATCATACCAATAGTGAAAGGAACCAGATCAATGAGTTAATTATGACCAAGATATAATCTTAAAGAGGTATGAGGGTTCTCGTGGAAACATGCTTACACAACAGAAGGCCTCCTAGAGACCCCGTCAGCAGAGAACCATCAGTGTCCCGCAAATAAGATATAAGAGACCAAATGGTTACAAGCGACTCAAATTTTTTTTTTAAAGAAAAAAGATAACAATAGTTTAGTTTGATGAAGGAAAAAATTAAATAGTTTGTTTAACCAAGATTATAGTGGCTAAAAACCAATGAATCTTCCTTCTGAATTAAGCTAACGAACTCATTGCCAATAGTGGCCAAAGAAGCATACTCGAAAATAATACTCTTTAACATATGCCAGATAAGACCAAGATTATATTTCAGTGAAGGTGAACACAAAAATGTTAGTCTAAAACCAGAATAGACAAACCTTATTTTCCCACATAAGACCGCATGCATTACACAAAGCTCTTGGCCCACCTGGCCCTCGACGCATCGCTGGAGTATTATTCTCACTGACACCACAATGCTGACATCTTCGTGAACTGCAAAATAATTCAAATAAACAAAAAGAGGACAATATTAAATTCTATAAGAATGACACCAGAATAAAAGAAATTCTTAGAAACTACAATCTAAAGGATGAAATCGAGAAATCATATCAGAATTTGGCACTCACGCAATTTTCGACGTTGCATTGCCATCTTGTATACCACTATGATTTGCATCTGAACCAAAAGCACCTGAACCTTCTTTTAAGGACACAAACTGTCCATTCTTATGATGCATCCCAGGGCAAAGGTATTATTATATAGCTCATCAAATTAGAAAAGTTTCACATTAGTTAAGAATAAAGATGAGTGTTGGATTTGGAGTTATAATTAAAACCTTTTTTTACCATTTGTAAACATCCTAAAATTTGTAAATCTTTCTCTTTTTTATAAGGGTAATTGATTAGTTCAATTTTTTCCAATTAGTTGTAATTTAAAGTTTATCCATTTGGAGATAGTGAAGTGATCAACAACACCCGAGAACTTAGGTAACATTTATACCGAACTTCGTTAAATTTTTTGTGTTATTATTTTTCTGTTTTAATATTTCTATTTCAATATCTGCTTTAGTTTATTTTAGCATTATATTTCCAATAGCATTATATTATCGGGTTAGTTTGAGTTCTATTCATTTAAATCATAAGTGAATAGTAACTACTTAGAATAAGAAAAATATATCCGATTTTTTCAACAATTGGTATCAAAGCCGAAGGTTTCTACCTAGGCATTTGTTTGTATTCCGTTTGTTTGCTATTGGAATATAGTTACTAGTTGTTGTAATTTGAAGAAATGACGGAAGAAAAATTTCTTTCGAATAAAGGCCAATCATCCACGTCAAGCAGAACTATGGTAATGAATGCAAGGTTCGAGGTAGAGAAGTTTGATAGAACCGATCATTTTGGCATGTGGCAAGGCGAAGTTCTAGATGCTTTGTTTCAACAAGGTCTAGACATCACCATTGAAGAAGAGAAACCAGATGGAGCAGATGAAGTAGAGTGGAAAAATATCAATCGATTGGCATGTGGTACAATCCGTTCGTGTCTCTCAAGAGAACTAAAGTACACGTTCATGAAAGAGACATCTGTAAGTAAGTTGTGGAAGGTGTTGGAGAACAAGTTCATGAAGAAGAGTGGACAAAATCGACTCTATTTGAAGAAGAAGTTGTTCTATTTTAAATACCTTCCAGGTACTACAATAAACTACCACATTATTGTTTTTAATCGATTAGTAGTAGATTTGTTAAATATGGATGAAACTTTTAAAGATGAAGATTTAGCCTTGATGTTGTTAGCTTCCCTTCCTGATGAGTTTGATCACCTTATTACGAGCTTATTCATTGGGAAGGATAAAGTGTCTTTTGTGGAAGTTTGCACTGCTTTGTATGGTTATGAAATTAGAAAGAAATATAAAAAAGAAAGCAGGAATGAAGCAACAGAGGCATTGTCTATAAGAGGACGTCCACAAACACAACAGAAAAGAAGGAGAGGTAGATCTCTGTCCAAAGAAAGGCTTGGTAAAGATGAATGTGTCTTTTGTCATGAGAAAAGCCATTAGAGGAAAAATTGTCTGAAGCTGCAGAAGAAAGGAAAAGTTGTACAGTCTGATGCACAAGATATTTGGTATGCATTGATGCTGATTTTTGTCAACACAAGATTCTTCTCTTTTCATGTCATCATGTGATCATGAAAGAAACTTATTAGGACTTTGAACCATCTCATAAGTGGTGACATTTGACACTTCGATACTTAAGTCAATATGGGTAGTCGTAGATGATAGATGAACTCAAGGTCACTCTTTATGATAAAAAAGAAAGAAAATGTGGAGATTATAGCTCTTCATTTGTTGTTCATATTGTGTGTGCTAGAAATGTGAATTTCATTAAAAAAATGATGCAATTGGTGCCTTGTCCCATATTACTATTTAATATCACTTAGGAGATGTATAAATAGAAAAAGATTGGCTATTGAGTTTGGGGCCCAAGGGGTACCCATTTTTGTGGAAGGGAAGAGGACCTAGAAAAATGTGACACCACACACGTGCGCGTGCCGACACAGTCCGTGTGCCTGAGGTGGCATTTTATTTTTTGAAAAAAAAAATTTATTCAAATTATTTTTCAACTCAAAAAATGGTCGTTACTTTTTTACTCAAAAAATAACAGTTACTTTTTCCAATTAGAAAATGACCATTATTTTTCTTCTTAGAAATATCCGTTACTTTTCCACTCAGAAATGATTGTTACTTTTTCCACTCAGACATAACCGTTATTTATCATAATTATCACACATTTTCTCAAACCTATAAATAGAGGTCCTTTACTCTCAGTTTAAACATATCAATTGGAAATAGCTCTTACTAAAGAAAAGAATAAAAAGCTCTTAAAAAGAAAAGAAGAAGATACTAAATTGTTTTTTAGAGTGTTCCGAGCAATATAAACTTTAGAGGTGTAGCTTTTTAGCCTTCATCAATGCAGTAAAGTTCTGAGACAGAAAACAAAGATTCTAGGCTATTTTATCGTGGGGACAACGATGTTGTGTTTACTTGCACAAGTTTGGGTTGAGTTGTGAAATGTCTTAAAGAGAACGACCTAGTCTGTGACTCAACCTAAGCAGTTTATTTTAGTATATCGGTAACATTGTTCTTACATTATTTTCACAACTTGTTCCAACAATTTTAAGACGTTTACTATCTACTATGTTTATTGAAATGTTAACTGCTGATCTCAACAAACCGTTTCGTTTTGAGGGACTGCATTTTAAAAGATGGAGACAAAAAATGTTATTTTTCTTAACTGTGAAAAAGGTCGCCATTGTTCTTACTACTGAAAAAACAACACTGTCTAATCCTCCTATTGAAGTTACAACAAATGATTTAGACACTTGGATGGAAAATGATTTTCTATGCAAAAACTGTATTCTTAATGGATTAGTTGATAACTTGTATGACTATTATAATTCTGATAAGTCTGTTAAGGAAATTTAGGATGCACTTCAAAATAAGTACGACATTGAGGAAGCTGGAATTAAGAAGTATGATCTCAGTAGAAACATGAAGTACCAAATGATTGATGGAAAATCTATGGAAGCTCAATCACACGAACTACAGAAGATAGCACATGAAATAACTTCTGAAGGTATGGCTTTAGATGAACAATTTCAAGTAGTTGTTATTATAAATAAATTACCACTTGCTTGGAAAGATTTTAAGAATGCACTTAGACATAAAAGTAAGAAATTTTCTTTAGAAAGTCTTATAACACGTCTAAGAATAGAAGAAGAAGCTTGAAAATAAGATCAAATAGATGAAGTACTCGTCGTCTCAAACAATAGTACCAATAAGAAATCCTCCTCTGTAATTCCAAAACCTAAAGAAATAAAAATGAAAACTCAGAATTGCAATAATAACCAAAGCTATAACCACCAAAATAGAAATAGAAATTATCCTCCCCAAAATGGACCTCAACCCCCTCAAGAAATAACAAATTCATGTGTTATAGTTGTAACAAACCTGGCCATTTGGCCAGGAACTACCAAAATAGGAATCGCCCTACCCCACAAGCGAACCTTGTTGAAGATCTACTTATTGCTATGATATTTGAAATCAATTTTGTTGGTGGATCTGAGGGGTGGTGGGTGAATAATGGTGCTTCTAGCTATGTTTGCTTTGATCGAGACATGTACAAGTCCTATTTTGAGTCTGAGGATAAGTGTTATTGGATGACTCCTACTCTACTAAAGTTATTGGTACTGGTAAGGCAGAATTGAAGTTTTCCTCTGGAAAGACTGTCATCTTGAAGGATGTCCTACATACTCCAGAGATGAGAAAGAACTTAGTTATGAACTATCTTCTTAACAAAGATGGGTTTACTCAAACTATAGGAGCTGATTTATATACAATAACTAAAAATTATATTTTTGTTGGAAAAGGGTACGCCACTGATGGCATGTTTAAATTTAACATTGAAATTAATAAAGCTTCTTCTGCTGCTTATATGTTAAGTTCGTTTAATATTTGGTATGCTAGACTTTGTCATGTTAATAAATGCATAATCAAGAACATAAGTGCAGTAGAACTAATTCCTAAACTATCGTTGAATGATTTTGAAAAATTTGACTTTTGTAATCAAGCTAAAATAACCAAAACTTCATATAAGTCAATAGTTAGAAAATCCGAACCTTTAGGCTTAATACACTCTGACATATGTGAACTTGATAGAACTTTAACAAGAAATGAAAAACACTATTTTATAACTTTTATTGATGACTGTTCAGATTATACTTATGTATATCTAATGAAAAATAAAAGTGAAGCATTTGACATATTTAAAATATTTATGACTAAAATTGAAAATCAACTTAATAGAAAAATAAAAAGGTTTCGAAGTGATAAATGCACTAAATATGATTCCAATATTTTCAATGGTTTTTATAAAACTCATGGAATCATTCATGAAAATAAAAAGGTTTCGAAGTGATAGAGGCACTAAATATGAATGTGTATTCATAGGATATGTTGTGAATAGTAAAGCCTATAAATTATATAACTTTAATGACCATGTAAATATAGAATCAAATGATGCCGACTTCTATGAACATAAGTTTCCCTTTAAATTGAAACATAGTGGGGGCTCGTCTTCTAGTAGCTTATCCATAACTAGAACTAGTGAACAAAATGAGGAATTAAACACTAAAATTAGAAGAAGTAAATGAGCTCAAACCCTTATGGATTTTGGGTTTGATTTTTATGCTTATACCTTAGAGGAAGATCCCTAAACTCTTAAAGAAGTCTTATCTTTAGATGCCAACTTATAGGAAGAAGCCATAAATGATGAAATGGAATTTCTTGACTATAATAGAACTTGGCATTTAGTTGACTTAACTCCTAGTTGCAAAGCCATAGGATGTAAATGGATACTAAAGAAGAAATTAAAACTTGATGGTACTATTGAAAAGTACAAAGCTCGTCTTGTAGTCAAAAGGTATAAGTAAAGGGAAAATGTAGATTTCTTTGATACATTTTCACCAATCACATGAATAACTTCCATACGTGTACTTTTCTCTCTCTCTGCTATCCATGATTTAGTAGTGCACCAAATGGATATTAAAATTGCTTTCTTAAATGGTGACTTTGAAGAAGAAATTTATATGGACCAACCTGAAGGTATTGTTGTCCTATGTCAAGAAAATAAAGTTTGTAAACTAAATAAATCCCTTTATGGTCTAAAACAAGCACCTAAGTAATGGCATGAAAAATTTGATAATCTAGTTCTCTCACATGGATTCAAAATAAATGAAAGTGACAAATGCATTTATTATAAATCAAAAAATGACATTTGCACTATTATATGTTTATATATGGATGACATGCTTATTTTTGGGTCAAATATTCATGTTGTAAATAATGTGAAAACTTTATTATGTGCTAACTTTGATATGAAAGATCTCGAAGAATCGAGTGTAATCATTGATATAAAGATTACTAGGTCTGAAAAGGGACTTTCTCTATATCAATCTCATTACGAAAATCTTAAAGAAATATAATTTTAACTGCAAACCTGCATGTACTCCTTATGATCCTAGTGCAAAGTTGTTCAAGAACACCGGAGATGACGTTAGATAAACTGAGTATGCGAGCATCATTGGTAGCTTATGTTATGCTACTGACAGCACTAGACCAGACATAGCTTATGTTGTGGCATTATTATGTAGGTTTACTAGTAGACCTAGTATAGAGCATTGGAATGCTATTGAAAGGGTCATAAGATACCTTAAGAGAACTATGAATCTTGGATTACATTATAAAAAGTTTCATGATATTCTAGAAGGATACAATGATGTTGATTGAAACACTCTATCAGAAGACTCCAAAGCAAATAGCGACTATATATTTAGCATTATTGGTGGAGCTATTTCTTAGAAGTCTAAGAAACAGACAATATTGGATCAATTTATGATGAAGTTTGAAATGATAGCACTAGCTACTGCTAGTGAAGAAGCAAGCTAGTTAAGAAGTCTGTTAGCTGAAATCCCTTTATGGGAAAGACTGATACGAACTATCCTGATCCACTACGATAGTACCGTGGCTATTGTAAAGATTCAAAACCGTTATTACAATGGCAAGAGATGACAGATACATCATAAGCATAGTACCGTTAGGGAATTTCTCTCTACAAGAGCTATAAGAGTGGATTATGTATGTTCTGATGAAAATTTGGCTGATCCTTTGAAAAAAGGATTACCAAGAGAGAAGATTTTCAAAACCTCAAAAAGAATGAGACTGATGCCCTTAGAATGAAGAGTCACTCATAGTAGTAACCCAACTTATAGACTAGAGATCTCAAGAAATAAGTTTAATGGGTAATAACAAGTCATGAAGTAATATGATATGAATTATGCTATTATGAAGTCTTATTCTTTATTGTTAGAAGCATGAAGTCCTGAAGCGACAAAAAAGATGAGTTAATTATTAATTCTTAATGATTTCTATACTCCATGTGGAGTGGAATACATAGCTACAAAACTACTTTTGATAGACTCACCTATGTGAATGTGGAAGTGTGGCCGCTTCCTATGAAAATTATTCGGCAAAATTTACTAGAGCATTCACTATACTGGGATACATGTGCATGGTCGTAAAGCACGGGATTTTCGAACTACACCTTGAAAAGATTGTGTGTGTAATGTTGTTAGAGATAGGGTTCAAAACTACGAGTTACTCTAGTATATTCTAAAGCATCAACATTATGCATAGGTTCAAGTCGATAGACACATTTTGCTTATACACAATCTTATACTTTTAATTGATCGGTTGCTCAATGAAAACTATTTTTATATAAAATTCAAGTGAGGGATTGTTGGAAATGTGAATTTCAATAAAAAAAATGATGCCAATTGGTGCCTCATCCCACATTTCTATTTTACATCACATAGGAGATGTATAAATAGAAAATGATTGGCTATTAGGTTTGGGCCTCAAGGGGCACCCACATTTGTGTAAGGGGAGAGGACCTAGGCAAATGTGATACCACACGTGCGTGTACCACTACTATCGTCCATCTGACAGACTGGCCATACCGTGCTGAGCTGAGTCGAGTTCGAGTCCGTGTGTGTGTGTAAGGTGAGGTGGCATTTTATTTTTGAAATTTTTTTTATTCAAATTTGTTTTTCACTCAAAAAAATTTCGTTACTTTTTTCACTTAGAAAATGACCATTATTTTTCACTCAGAAAATGGCCGTTACTTTTTTACTCAAAAATATCTATTACTTTTCACTCAAAAATGACCGTTACTTTTTCTACCCATACATAACCGTTATTTATCATAATTATCACACATTTTCTCAAACCTATAAATAGAGGGCCTCAACTCTTAGTTTAAACACACCAATTGGAAATAGCTCTTACTAAAGAAAAGAAGAAAAAACTCTTAGAAAGAAAAGAAGAAAAAACTCTTAGAAAGAAAAGAAGAAAAAGTTCTTAGAAAGAAAATAAGAAAAAGCTCTTAGAAAGAAAATAAGAAGATACTAAATTGTTTTTTAGAGTATTCCGAGCAACATAAACTTTAAAGGTATAGCTTTTCAGCCTTTATCAATGCAGTGAAGTTCTGAGATAGAAAACAAAAATTCTAGGCTATTTTATCTTGGGGACGACGAGACTGTGTTTGCTTGCACAAGTTTGGGCAGAGCCGTGAGACGTCTTAAAGAGAGCGACCTAGTCTGTGACTCAACCTAAGTAGTTTATTTTAATATATCGGTAACATTATTCTTACATTGTTTTCATATACTTGTTCCAACTATGTGAAATATGTATATATATATATATATATATATATATGTTAGATTCTACCTTATTCGTATTCATTATCCATTTAGATTGACTTTCTATATTAATGAGATAATCACTAATCTCTCTATAATTATATATGGCAAGTAATTAAGGATAATTATTAATTATTCATCTCTTTAAGAAATTATCTAGTAGATATACTTATTTGATGACTTAACACCTATTGAGACTAATCATATCTCATCACGTAGTATGTACTAATTTACAACCACCAATACGTAACGAAAAAATGTCATTAATGGGAAGTACGATGCATATATTGAATTAAGAAACTTATAATATTACAATAAGGAAATATTTTTGAATAAGTATACTATTGACACATCGTAATTAAGATACAAATCCCATCTATTTAACATATTTAAATAAATTTTCTTTCATTAAACCACAACTCCCAATAAGAAAATATTTTGAAAAATGTCAAACATTTGCTCTCTATACCTATAGGTGGTTAGCTTTTGTTGTTACAATTATAATTTATAAGTATAGAGAAAAGGATAAACATATGCACACCAATTTTTTAGATGATAAATGCTTATTTTATTATAATGTTTGAGATTTGTGAGAGTAAATTTCTAAATTACTCCTTTAACAATAAAGAAAATGTGCACGATAAACTACCAAAACATGAATTGACATCCTAGGTCTACATAGAGTACCATACACTAAGCACTGCGCTACGGGAACGTGGGCTTACACAACATAATTCAAAGGGGCAAAATTTGGGTTTCTTTATGAACGGAAACAAACAAAACTCGAACACCTAGAACTAATATAGTTCATTCATTTATTTTTGTTGAATATATTATTAATATAATAACAATAATTGTATTTCAGTGTTTGATAAATATATTTCACCAATAAATAAAGACAGATCATATACTGAATGTTTTACGTGCTTGAAATCCTAATACAATCAACAACAAAAATTCTAATAACGAAAATGATTAGAACTTATTAATTCATAATCCAAAAGTATTTTCTCTATTTTTATGAAGAAGAAAAAAATCATGTCTCTTATTTTTTTTGCTCATAAATGGCCTATTTATAGAATGATATGCATCTATTCAACTTAGCTTACAACTTTTTGATAAGTTGTGACTTTTACAAAAGTCACGTCTCTTTGGAAACAAAGTAATTGTTCATAAACAATTACAATCCATCCAAAAGCCATGTCTCTTTACAAAAGACCATAACATTTCAAAATAATTCATAGCATTTAACATTCAAAAGTTGCAACTCTTTAGTATGTTTTTTACTAAAAGACAATACTAAACCATTGCAACTTTCTATCCAAATGTTATGAGTTGGATTGGGTACACCCATAGGCGACTTGTTTGGACCCAAGTCCAAAATCCAACATCTCCCACTCGCACATGAAGTACACGATGCTATGTTATTTCTTCTCATACCTACTACACTCATAAAATAGTTCATACAAGCTAATGGATCAACAACCATTGAAAAATACCTACATGTGGGAGCTCTATACTAGTAACTCAGTTTTGAGTCAATCTAGAGACATCAACCCTTATCAATACAAGCAAGAACGTTAGTGTATATATATGGTATCTCTACATGCCTCAAATATATCTAATCACATTAAGTTCAAGTAACTTTGATTTCTCATAAATGAGTCATATTTGACCTTACCAGAGTTCAATTTTATATTCATACATATAATATATCTTAATTGATGAGATACAGTTATCGACAATGAATATAAAATACATATGTGATCTCAAATAATCTTTCCATTATCCTCTTGTCACTTTGCTTAGAATTGACAGCTCACCTTAACAGAAGCAACCTTGCTCTTCAAACAATATAAGAGTTGAGTAGTCGTAACTTCCATGGGATCCACAAAATAAGAATAAGGATATGTCATGTTAGTCACATCGCATTTAAAAAAAGAAAAAGAAAAAGAAAAAATGAGAGTAAGTCTTAGGACTATTTCAAAAATTGATTTTGGACGCATTTAGATAGGCTGGCACTCGTATGGGGCACGAAATTTACGGTAGATAAGCGTTTGGCGCAAGTGGGACATGGTGCGAGCATGTGCTAGTGCACGTAGAAATGGGTGATATGTGCTGCCCTTGTGCCAGCTACAAACGGACTTGTGCTGGGTGTGCATGCAAGATTTGGCCTTTTTAACATTTTTGACGGTTTTAACCCATTTTGTCCAATTTTTCTATCTTTTGATTTTTCCTCATTTTGTTTCTCAACATATTTGTGATGTATTTCCACCAGTATTTTTCTCTGAATCTTTAAGTTATTTTTGAACAAAAATACCTTAAAAACAATAAAAATACCCGTGATTCCGAAAAAATAAATTTATATAAAAATATAATAAAATCATACAAATATAAATCTATTTAATCAATTAAATTACATTAAATCATGGTTATTTTAGCGCTTTTTAAGCACTCATCACAATCCCCAGCCAGCTTTTTTCTAGTCCTTTAACAAGAGAAGCGATAAAAACTAAAAATTAAAATATCATAAATTACTTTCGTGGATTGACACGGTTGCATTTAGCATATGCAACAAGTCTTTAAACCTTTAGATTGCCCTAGTGGACGAGTTTAGGTCTCGTGAGGGTTTTTAGTAATGATATCCACAATCATTAAAAAAATGAAAACAAAATAAAAAAAATAAAACAAGAAGTTAACTAAAATTTAAAATAAAGTAAAAAAGACAAATAAAATAAAGTAATGAAATACAAAAATATATCATGCTTATAATCTCTTTTTAATTTCATAATTAAAATCTTAAGCATAGATTATTTCAACTTTCTAAACATTAATGATTTATTATAATAATTATTTAAAAATTATTTTCATATTTCATATTAAAAATGTATCAATTTAATTTCACCCAAACTTAGTGTCAAGAATCCGAATTCGCTTCCACTCTATTCCTCACAAGTCAATACTCTCAAAAACATTGATTCCTATGGGTTCAAACACTCATACATATAAAGAAGATAGGCTCAAAGTTTTATTTTAATGTTGATCCCATGAAAAGAATCAAATGTAAGGATTTATAAAATATTATACATTACTTTCATGCATCAATCAAATTCATCAAATAAAAATATCAAGTAATATACCTTTTAGAAAATGTATGAAAATGCAATGACTTCTTAGGGAATTACTTCCTATATTTCCTTTTGCATTAAACCATTTCTTACAACAGTTTTAAGTTTTTTAGGTCATAGTATATAGATTATACTATTCATTTTCGTTTCTTTCTTTCTCTTATATTCTTTTTTTATAAGAGAATCCAATTTTTTTAAAGAGTGGACCCACGTAAAGATTATATATATTTTTATATGGTAAGGTGAATGGTTAATATTTGGCTTTTATGTTTGTATTTGTATAGGTAATCCTAGATATATCTCTTTTTAATAGAAGTCATGCATGAATGAAGAAAGACATATACTATCAATTTCTAATTAAATCATTTAATCTAAGTAAATGAAAAATAAATATATAACACTTCATTAATATGTAAAAATTTAGACATTCAATGTTGAGTTCTATAGAGATCATTTAATAATGCTGAAAAAAATAAGAAAATTGTTTATAGTAGAAAAAATAATACTTATCACTCAGAATAAAGAAAATTAAGCTCAAATTATATCTCGCAAGGGTAGTCTCCACTATTTGATTCATAAACACCGATTTTAGGTTTAATATAATTTTCACACCTTATCAAGAAATACTAGTCATAAAAAAAACTAACTAATTATCACATTATGTCATGATATGTTTTTGGAAACTAATCTAATAGTGCAAAAAGACTTAATCATTGTTTAAATTTAATTCTAAGACATGATCAATTTTTGTGAAAATTTTTAAAAACCAATCCTAAAATTCTAAAAATTACCACACAAAGAAAATAAAATCAAACACAATAAAGATGAAAATCCAAACATAAATTATTTTTAAAATTGTTAATTTTTTGAAATTAAGCATGGTAACTTTTCACCTCCCCAACTTAGAACTTACATTGTCTTGAATGTAACAGATGTAAATTAAATATAAAGAGAAAAGAGAAGAAAAGTTACTTATTTCTTTAGAATGTGTAAGTAATCATTAAAGTTCACACAGACATATCGTTGTGACCTTCTAATATCTCAAAAAATATTTTTATTTTTAACAATTATAAAATTATTCACATGCAATTAAACTAAAATAAAAAAAAATACCTAATATAATAGGTTGTCTCTCATCCAGTGCTTAATTTAACGTCTTAGCAAGACGTAACTTGAGAGATTTCATTTTAAGTAAACTCAATGTCCCCACATTATTGAGTCAATCAAACCAATATGTAAGATAAATTTGTCTACCTATACTTTTTAAGTCATGTCCTATGGATTTTTAAAATTTTGTTTACTTAAAACTAAGGACATGATTGTAGATTTTAGATAAACCACTTCTAAGTGCAAGTCAAATATCTAAGCCATCAAAACACATTTATACCTAGATCTAATAAAGCAAGTACATCCTTTTATCACAAAATTTAATTAAAAACTTTGAAATTTTGGAGATAACTTTAGCAATTTTTATTATTTTTATTTTATTATAATCTTTAAATTAAATAACATAATCAATATTAACCAATAGTGCTCTCAGGAAAGAATTGTATAGTAAGGTCTCCTAAAAAACCATCATCCTAGATAGAGCAACGTTCCTAAGAAATAGGAGTGGCACAAAGGCTTTCAAGAACTAGTCTCCTAAACATAACTCCCTTAGATATTTACTTTTCATGCTATTAAAATCTAAGTTAATAAAGTTAATAAATTAAATAAAGTGAAAATATAAGTTAATTAAATTAAGTAAAAATCTAAGTTAATTAAGCTAAGTAAAAATCTAAGATAATTAGTTTTTTATTTATTTATTTTTTAGAGCTCATTATTTAAATAATATTTTAAAAAACTTTTAAATTTTGTTTTTAAATTTTTTTTGAATTTTATTTATTTTATTTTTGAAAAGAAAATAATTAAATAAAATAAAGTTTAAATTTGTTTTTTTAATTTTTTTTAACACAAAATAAATAAAAAAAATCACAATTAATTATAACACAAAAGTTTTTCAAAATTTTGATAAATAATTTAAAAATGATATTCCTTTTCTCACAACATTGCCAAAAACTTGATAAGCACATCGTCAAGTCCTCGGCAATATAGTGCCAAAAACTTGATGAAACAAGACAGGCATGCATTGCCGATCTTGTAAATATTTTGGTTTTATATTTGTAAAACTCTCGCAAGTGCACAAATCATGTTATAAAAAATGACAAGTATAATCCCAAGACTGATCTAAGAAAGGAATATATGCGTTTTTTAATTTATTATTCAAACTTTTAAAAACTTAATTAAATCTTAAACATTCTGTCATGCTATTTTGATTTTTTTTCTTAATCTAATAACACAAAAAAAACAAAGATATTCAATAAACGATAATGTAATTTTTATCATTCATAACAGTGGAGACTTTATGAATATAATAATTAAGTTAATTATGCATGCTCATACTATTTAAGTTATTAAAAATATAAATTGATATTTGTTTATTTTTTTCTTTTTGGTATGAAAGTGTCTTTAGGTAGGATCCAAATTCTTTTGTTTAATATTAATTTACTAATATCTTTAAGTGGGGCCTATTATTTAATTAAGTATTAAATTTTAGTTTTATTTCTAAGAAAATAGCAAACCATTTAATTACAGCTTTAGACGGAGTGAGTTAATTAGACTTTATTCAAGGTATCCAAATTAAACCTAAGAATTTAATTATCCGAGTACTAACTTTCAAGTTTTAAAACCATTATTGAATATACGTCGTCAATACATTTTTGAATAATAGTTCTTATAAAAAACTTTTGAAATAGAGCTTCACTCTAACTACCGGGCGATTGTACCAACAAATAAAAAAAGCACTATTCTAAATCAGACCGGATAATTAAACCTTAAAATCTAATTTTTAGATTTAAATTTGTAATAAAAAAATAATATATTTCTCTCTAACATCCTTAATATAAAAATTTGAATAAAAACAAAATCAATTTATTTTATAGAGATGTTTTACCTATTTAATATTTCGTAAGCATAACAACGTTATTATTAAATCATATTTATAAACAGCCAGACATGTTAAACTTAATCACAAACAAATTAAACATAACATATAAGAATGAAACATAAAAAATAACTGTAAAGAATTTATTTTAAAATTATACCTCAAAAAAATCCTTACAGAATTTTGATGTTAATTCTGTTGCTGAAAAACCTCCAAACGGATTTGCATTTCCGTTTACTAAATCAAAAACTAAAATCTATAAAAACATAGCTAGTTCTTCTCAAAAAGAGAAGAACTTTAAAACTAAAAACTAAAAAAACTAAAAAAAACTTTCTAGAGAGAAAAAGAGCTAAAAACATTGTGTGTTTTATAATGAGGGAGATGATCCTTTTATAGGTGAGGAAAAGGCCAAAAAAGGTAGGAAAATATTTCAAAAATTGATTTTGGACGCATTTGGATAGGCTGGCACGTGTGTGAGGCACGAAATTTATGGCAGACAAGCGTTTGGCCCAAGTGGGACACGGCGTAGGTGTGTGCTAGCTACATACAAATGTGTGTTGAGCGTGCAACTCGGCGTGAATGAATGGTTGCGCGTAGAATTTCAGTCTTTTTGACAATTTTGACCCATTTTGTCCAATTTTTTTATCTTTTGACTTTTCTTCATTTTGTTTCTAAACATATTTATGATGTATTGCCACCAGTATTTTTCTTCGAGTCTTTAAGTTATTTTTGAATGAAAATACGTTAAAAACAATAAAAGTACTTGTGATTCCGAAAGGATAAATTTATATAAAAATATGTTAAAACCATACAAATATTAATTTATTTAATCAATTAAATTACATTAAATCTTGGTTATTTTAGTGTTTTTAAGCACTCATCAGTGTTCAATAAGTGCCTCTAATTGGTTTTTTTAGGAAGATAGTTTTGGATATCAACCAATCATTGCTTCACGTCAAGACTCAAGGTCATGACTAAGGAACCCATGTTCCTTATCACGACTTTTGTGTTATTCCAAAGGCTCCTTATTAATCTGGTGTCACTAGTAAGAAACTCCTACCTGCCTGAAACATAGAAAAAAATACTCTTTTTTAATTTTTCTCGTTCTTAAAGCAACACATTCATAATCCGATCCTAATTCACTGACATATATACTTGCCTCAGATTAGTGGGGTTCTACTTCTGAACATAGGCCTCATTAAACTCGGGCATCTCTAAGTCCACCCCAAGTTCTTCACATATCAATGTTAGGCATAACAGATACCTCCACTCATTAGGCATCATCTATCCTTACGGGAGCTACATCCCAACCAAAAATCTCCTAATGAAAGGATACAGAGAGAACCTTACCTCCAACCATAGTGCCTTTCATGAAAGATAGTCCATCCAGATGGAGGTTGATCATTATCACCAACCTCCTATAGAGGAATCATTATCTGAATAAAGGAGGGGATGTTATAGGTTTTTCTTGACCTTTTCTCATCTTGGAGCACCAACCCATAAGTTTTAAACATGGCCAACCAACCACTGGTGCGACCTGTTGGTTCCCAGATCCTATATTCCTCGTTTTCTTCCTCCATATCCTAGCCACTAAGATTTGGGTCTGAGGCATGCTTAATCTAATGGTTAGAGTGGTTTAGGGGTAAGAGCTAAAGGTAGAAGCGGAGATTGACTCACCTCAATAGAAGAGCTTGATCTAAAAGACCCCGAGTCATCACTAGCACTAGGATATTATAGGCTTTTTTAGGAGCTTGAGCCCGAGGTTAAGGTCTTTTCTATGTGCTTTTTGTGAAAAGCTAAAAAACCTAAAAAGAAAAATGATGGGTAAGGTGCAAAAAGAAGAGATTACCTAAGGTTGAGTTTGAAAATAAAAGGAAGTGATTCTTTAAAAAATTGACCTAAAAATAAAGTAGAAAAATGTTAGGCTCTCGAAGCTTGTACTATAAAACTCAAACAAACAAAACTAGTCTAATCTAAAATCTTACCACCAGATTGAAAACCTTTTATAGCTTATGCTAACACGACATAATGTTTCTCACTATTTATTTACTACATAGGAAATGATGATAAGTCCCAACCTAAGTGTTTATTTACATAGAGACACTTGTTTTCTCTCCTCAATCAACTGTCATGTATTTATTAGGAGAGTTGAATGGTTTGTATCCACTGCTAAGGATTTACTCTTTCACCTTAGTCCAGAACTCGAGCTGAAAGAGTAGGAAGACTTGATGTTTGGACATATGGACCGACCTGTATATCGGCCCGAGATGAAGGAACAAGACCCATAGCCCGACCCGAGACTAAGTACCGACCTGTAGGTCAGTCCAATGTAAAACAAGCAACTTGAGCTCGTGTCATCAGACCGTACCTTTGGAAGATGACCTAGTCATGAGAAGGAATACTCTGAATGAAGTATCTGAATCTACATTTTAAATGCACCAACAATGTAGGAGGTCTATCCCGAAGGACGCTTCCCCTATAGGGGTGACCACTAGCTCGACCTAAGGTCGAGCTCGATACATAAAATTTTGTATTATTATACCAATTGTGTCCTTTTGATACTCATATATATGTACCCATCGTGTAATGGACACTTATACTTGTAATGTCCTATAAATAGAGGAGCCTCTCATGGAATCCACACATTTAGCTAAATATCTTAACTTCTCTCTAAGTTCTCTCTCTATAAATCGGATCAACCCCAAACACCCATCATACTACAAATGCAAGAAACCTCACAAAATCAACCATATTTTTCCTAAATACCCACTCTATACACACGATAGACACCTTAGTCTTTTGATTATCAAGTTACCATTTTCATAGATAAGCTATATTTTCTCTGAAGGTTTAAGTTTGGTTTTGGGAGACAATCTCAAAATGGATGATAGAGATCGTAACCCAAGGTTGAGTGGGGTTGATGAATGTATTTTTTGTGGTAATGGACCACTACTTATGGTAAGAATATTTTATTATCATTTTCGAATATTTTATTGATGAACCCATTATTGTTGTTTAGTATTTGTTGTTATTGATGAAAGTAATTGGGACATGGGTGTTCTTGAAAGGGACAAATTGGATATGGATTTCTCTTGAAAAGGATAAAGTAGGGTATGAGACAAAAATTATTCTAGTCCAATTGTTTTTGTTAGCACTGAAGAAAAAAAACTATTTATTTCAATTTATAAAAGTGTAATATAATTTCACTAGCAACAATTGTTTACCAATATAAAGAAGCAATGGAAACCCTTAAGAAAGAATATGAGAGTGTCACACTTAGTTGTCAAAGAACGATGTATCCAAGTGGTGCAAAGCATTTTCATGTATGTTTATAAACTATCTAATTAGTTTAAAAATTGTGTTATTCAAATTGCTTTTAATGTTAATTGTTTGTTTTAATATATGTGATAATGAAAGCAACAATCTGTGAATCATTCAATAATGATTTATTGGAAGCTAGAGAACAAGATATTTTAACAATGTTGGAGTCACTAAGAAAATTAATTATAAATAGATGGGATGAAAGAAGAGAAGAAGTGAAGACTTAGAGGGGTGATGTCGGAAAGAAAGTATGTGAACTGATTTTGGAAGCAAAAAATGAAGCCATAATTGTGTGGCTTGTCACAATGGTGGAGGTGTCTTTGAGGTAAATTACAATAACACAAGTCAAGTGGGTATTGACCTTAATCGAGATAAATGTGGGTGTAGGACTTGACAATTGAAAAGAATTCCTTATTCACATGCTATGAGAACAATCTCAAACAAGGGGAACCCATTAAAATATGTTCATAACTTATTGAAGAAAAAGGCATATATGGATTCTTATTCAACAATAATGAATGTTGTTCAAAGCAAAGAGTTTTGGGTTAGGAACAAGGAACAACCTATGCATCCTTCAATTCTAAAGAACAAGGGTAGAAGGTCAAAGGATGGTAGATATAAATCTGCACAGGAAAAGAACATGAACAAGAGGAAAATGTTGAAAAAAGAAGTTAATAGAGCACCTGACCAATTGAGGGGATATGGTCACAACAAAAAAAATGCAAGAAAAGATAGTATGAAATAGGGGAGAGCTCACGAGCAAATGACGTGAATTTAAATGTGAATTTATTTAAATATTTCATAATATTGTTATTATTAAATTTATTTATATGTGTTAGAAATACTTAATGATTGTATTCTATTCTGTCATCAAATGAATATACATGGTACCTTTATATAGGAATTACAAGTAAACTAGATATATCTAAAGTAATTAAATATAGATATCCCTAAAGTAAATAGATATACATTAACAGATATATATATACATTAATATGTTACTAGATATACATTAACATCCCCCCTCAAACTCAAGGTGGATGTGAGACCAACTTGAGGTTGTCAACCAAATTACGAGTGCGTCCTTTGGGAAGTGCCTTAGTGAAGATATCTGCAAGTTGATCGTTGGAGGAAACGTAGAAAAGCTTGAAAGCACCATGGATAAGATGAGAGCGAATAAAGTGACAATCAATCTCGATGTGTTTAGTCCGTTCATGAAAGAAATCGTTATGAGCAATATGAATTGCACTCTGATTATCACAATAAAGAAGAGTAGCAGAGGATGTGGACACACCCAAATCCTTAAGAAGCCATCGTAGCCAAAGAAGCTCAGATGTGGTATCAGCAAGAGCACGATATTCTACTTCAGTACTAGAACGGGCCACGAAGGTTTGTTTCTTACTTCGCCAAGAAATCAAAGAAGAACCAAGGAGAAATCAATAACCTGTAGTGGACCTACAATCAGTAGGATATCCTACCCAATCAGCATCAGAGAATGCACGAAGTACTAAATGAGAATCAACTGAGTAGAAAAGGCCATGGAAGATAGTGCCTTTCAAGTATCGTAGAATACGTAGAACATCAGCATAGTGAGTTGATCGTGGAGCAGATAGATACTGGCTCACCTGATGAACATCATAAGAAATGTTTGGACGAGTAACTGTAAGATAAACTAGACTGCCAACCAATCGTCTGTAAAGAGAGGGATTAGACAATGGTTGCCCCTCCGATGGTGTGAGATGCGCATTAAGTTCAACTGGAATGTCAACAGTCTTGCTGTCAGTGAGTCCATCTTGAGATAAGAGGTCAGATGCATACTTAGCTTGAGTAATATAAAGACCATCTATGGAACGAGTGATCTCAAGACCCAAGAAGTAGCTGAGATGTCCAAGGTCTTTCATCTCAAACTGCCGACTAAGAAAATCCTTGAGTTCTTGAATACCACTAAGATCATCACCAGTTATGATCATATCATCCACATATAGGAGAAGAAAAATAGTGCCTTTATCATTACGACGAAGAAATAATGCAGAATCATAAGGACTGGCAGTGTAACCCAAGCGAAAGATGGTGGAGCTGAACTTGGCAAACCATGCTCGTGGAGCTTGTTTAAGGCCATAAAGTGCTCGTTGAAGGCGACAAACCTTATTTGTTTCAACAGAAAGACCAGGAGGAGGTTGCATATAGACTTCTTCATGTAGATCCTCATTAAGGAATGCATTTTTGACATCCATCTGAAAAAGGTCCCATTTACTAGCAGTGGCAACAACTAAGAGAGTACGAATAGAGAAAATACGGGCAACTGGAGCAAAAGTCTCTTCATAATCAATCTCATACTCTTGTGTAAAACCTTTTGCTACAAGACGAGCCTTGTAGCGATCTATGGACCCATCAGAGCGAGTCTTGATCTTATAAATCCACTTACTACCAACCACAGACTGACCAGAAGGGAGAGTAACCAGATCCCAGGTATGGTTTTTGGTTAATGCATCAATCTCTTCTTTCATTACAATCTGCCAAAAAGGGTTAGTAGATGCCTCACGATAGGTGTGAGGCTCATGGAGTGTAGCAAGGGCAGTGTAACAATGATAGTCAAGTAAATATGTAGGAATGGATCTTACCCGGGTTGAGTGGCTAGGTGGAATGTCTTGTGGAGGATCTTCAAAGTGAGCAAGAGCAGGGGACCTATGTTCAAGGTGGGGTAGCTCATTATCAACCTGTTCTTCTACAACCTGTCTAGGATAAGATTGAATAGTGAAGTCCATAGGTGGATTAGGAGTATCTTTAGAGGGATCAGGAGACTCATTTGGAAAGATTTCTAAAACATTTGAATTAGTTAAGGAAGAACGAAAGTGAGAAAGCTCAAAAAATAAACGGTGTTCCCAAAAGACAACATTACAGGAAACACGAAGACGATGTGAGACAGGATCATAGCATCGATACCCTTTTTGAGTTTCACCATAACCAAGAAAACAACAAAGTCTAGATCGAGGCTCAAGTTTGTTGTGTTCATGAGGTTGAAGAAGAACGAAACAAACAGATCCGAATGAGCGAAGGTAATGATAGTCCAGAGATGATCCAAAAAGGTGCTCATACGGAGTCTGATTATGAATGACAACGCTTGGAATGCGATTAATGGCATAAACAGCATGAAGAGCAGCTTCATCCCAAAATGGGGCAGGAACTTTGGCAGAAAGAAGAAGAGCACGAACAATGTCAAGAATATGACGAAGTTTTCTTTCGGCTCGACCATTTTGTTGAGAGGTTCCTGGACAGGTTAGATGATGTACAGTGCCATAGGAGTGTAACAGAGTTTGAAAAATATTTTGAGTATATTCAAGAGCATTATCAGATCGAAAAGTTTTGATATGTTTGGAGAATTGTGTTTCAACCATTTTTGCAAAGTTACTGTATATTGGTAAGATTTCAGAACGAGATTTCATTAGAAAGATCCAACTATAATGAGAATAATCATCAATAAAAACAACAAAATATCGAGATCCACCAATACTAGTAACAGGAGAAGGTCCCCAAACATTAGAATGAATTAACTCAAAAATACTATTAGAGATAGATTTACTATTATTGAAAGGTAAAGCTGGCTGTTTTCCTAACTGACATGAAGTACAATCAAAATTAGCTTTGGACACAGAACCCAATAGACCTTTAGAAGCTAACTGTTGTACCCGAGTGGATGAGGCATGACCAAGATGAGAATGCCAAAGTGCGAGAAAAGGTAAGGAAGAAACTGGAGCAGTTGCAGCAACAACAAAGGTAGGAGCAACAGGTGGAAGATGAAGATTATTTACTGGAAACATACGCCCGATCCTAGGACCGATCCCAAACTCTTGCCCCATCCTCGGATCCTGCACAATACACCTAGAATAGTCAAAAATAAGGTGATATCCTAGTTCAGCTAATTGTCCCACAGAGCATAAATTATAGGATAGGTCAGGTACATGGAAAACCCAAGGAATAGAGAGGGTAGAGGTCGAAACAAAAGCTAGACTATTCCCATGAATGGTGGAACCATCATCTATATGAATATTAAGGGGATGTGGTACAGGGTCAAGTTTGGAGAATAAAGATGAGTGAGGTGTCATGTGATTGCAACATATAGAGGTAAAAAGCCAAGTTTGAGACTTACCGGGAAAAACTGAGAGAATAGTGGAAAGAGATGCATTACCAGCCATTTGAACAGCCTGAGTTATGATCTTCTGTAGTTTAGTGGAGGAGAGGTTGATAGTGGATTCAGAAGACTGGGACTCTGCTGAACTAGAAGGCATCAACGAAGTAGGCTCAGTATTAGCAACATCAGCAGTAGATTTGTTACGACGGTAACAAGTCTAAATGGTGTGGCCATGACGCTTGCAATAATTATAGAACCTTTTATTGCTCTGCCTACGACGATTGTAAAAGCCAGAGGAATCACCTGATTGGTGAGGTTGCTCAATGGTAGGAGCAGGAGGAGTAATAGCCAAAACATTGAGCTTATTCTGGGCCTGAAGGGTTGCAAGTCGAGCTTCTTCTCTAACCAACTCATTTACAGCAATATCAAGAGAAGGAGGAGGACTACGATTAAGAAGCTGACCTCCGATGGGCTCAAAGTCCTTGTGGAGTGACATCAAGAACTCATAGAGACGAAATTCATCCCTAACTGTAGCATATTGTTGAGCATCAGTTGAGCATGCCCAAACTGGATCACAAAGGTCAATTTGGTCCCAAATAAGGCGAAGCTAATCAAAGTAGTCATTGATAGATTGCCCTGGTTCTTGTTGAAGTCGATGCAATTCAACTATTAGCTGATATTTCATGGATCCGTGAGTAGTGGAGTACCTTTTGGCCAACATATCCCATGCTGATTTGGCATTATCAAAGCTGCCTAACAGATTAGAGATGGAGGGAATAGAAGTATTCTGAATCCATGTGAGGATCATGTGGTTGTGACTATCCCATTCAGTCATGCGACGAAGGAAAGTAGCATCTTTTTCACTTGCCTCTTTAACAAGAATGGTAATTACACCAGTACAATAATGCCAGAGCATACGACCCTTAAGAAAACTGCGCATAGCTTGAGACCATGATAAGTAATTCTTAGTCCCCTCCAATATAGTATTGATAGGGCAAGCAATAAAAGTATCCTTTTTATTCATTTGGAAACACAATATGCAAAAACGAGATCTACGCAAAAAATTGGGTAGGGTGGACCTGTATTGCGAAATCCCGGTCAACGGTCAACGGTCAGCACGGTCACCACGGTCAACAGTTGCGCAGTGATGATGAAATCAGCTGAATGCGATGATGACGTCAGCCTTAGGGAAATTGCTGATGACATCACGAGTAGAGTTACGGCGTACTTGGCGCGTCAGATGCACGCGCGGTGATGTTGTCAACGCGTTCGGGCGCGTGCGGTGGCTTATGACTGTGATACACCCACGGTTATGTAGATCAGGTCGCGGCGATCACAGTGGTATCTGCAGATAGGTTGTCGGGTTGAGATTCACGGTGGTGGATATTTTCAGCGGTAGCGCGTGAAAGAACGTGCAGATCATTTGTGCGGTGCGTGAGGGAGCGTGCGGTGTCCGATGGTTGCGATACTTCCACGGTTGTGTAGATCCGGTCGAGCTGATCACAGTGGTATATGCAAAAAAAAATTCGGAACAATATGCACGACGGCGATGGTGATTGCAGTGGTTTGTATGGTGTAAAACTCCTTAACAACGGCGACTGTAGTTCCGGAACCTAAAGACAACGGCTGAAAGACGTCGGAGGTTCAACGGTGAATGATTGCACTTGCTATTGTGACAGCGGAAGCTATAAGGGTTAAGTAACACCAGAAAAGACAAGACTGCTAGAAAGATAAGAATAGTGGCTCTGATATCATGTTAGAAATACTTAATGATTGTATTTTATTCTGTCATCAAATGAATATACATGATGTCTTTATATAGGAATTACAAGTAAACTAGATATATCTAAAGTAACTAAATATAGATATCCCTAAAATAAATAGATATACATTAATATATTACTAGATATACATTAACAATATGTATAAGTTATATGATTGATTGTGATATGAACCAAATGACGTGGATTTTTATGCTACCCAACAAACCCAATTGAATTTCACTCAATCAAGTGAAATAAATGCTCAACAAAGCTAAGTTAATACTAAGTTAGTTGCCAATGTTCAACATCCAAGAAGGTTTAAAATGAGAGCTATAATAATATCCAATTTGAAGGCAACCATTAGCCCAACAAGTCGCAAAAAACTGTTTGAACCATTGGGTTTAAGTTCATCTTGTAAAACTGCATATACCTATTTGTTTTATGTTAGATATCAAACTTTTATTTAACTGTTATTATGACTATATTATGATGGATTGGACTAGGATACTAAATTAGGTGTGAATTAGGGATGAATTATGATTGGATTGTTAGAAATTACTTGACTGGATTAAGTGTGGACTATGAGTACAATTTATGCAGAAAATGTTTTTAGATTATTTGTATACAGGATTTTACTATGAAAAATATGTTGTATGTAGTTTGTGCAAAAACTTAATTTTGGATTACTTGCATACAAGACTCTATTTTGATTCTGTTTTGATTAATACGTAGGGTATAGAGAAATTGATTTATGAAGTATTTGCATACATAATACAATTTTTTAATATACAATAACAATATTTTAAATAGTTTTTTAACATGCAGTAATAATTTTTAAAGAGTTTTTAATGTACAGTAACACAATTTTGTAAACAATTTATACAATTAATTTTTTTTAATATTCAATGAAATTATTTTTAAAATAATTTATGTTATTTTTTGAACGTTTTATATATTTAAAACAGTTCAAAAGTTCAAAAAAATTTAAATATTTTTTAAAAACATATACATCATAAGCAGTTTATATCACCATAAATATATACAACTAGTGAACTGTATAAACATATAAAAATAGTATCTATAATGGTTTCATTTATTACACTAGTAAAATAGATAACATATTTTTTTATTTATTAAATTGATAAATAGACAACATATCTTCTATTCATTAAACCGTAAACATGTATTAAACATTGAAGTAAATGTGCTAAGTTACAATTGAAAAAGTGATTATAATTTTAATTTTTTTTAAAATTTGTTTGTTCTCTTATTCCTCTTTCTTCTTATTTTTTTATTGAGTCCATTTAGAAGGCTGTTTATAATCTCAACATATCTATTGCATGGTGGATCATCTAGCATTCCTAGCCACTAACGCATATCCATCATTGTAATAAACTCATCTTTGCAAAATAAAAAATTAAATAAAATTCAAGAACCAATCAACCCCATTAAAAATTTAACGATAAATTATCTAAATGTATATTCACATATCTCTACACATACCCAAAATCTTATTCTTGGATTTTTTTAAGGTCTATGACATAAGTAGTTTGGCATTATCTTCGTTTCAACACTTAGTAAATGGAGCATAGGTGGGATTTTTTGTTTCTATCTTGAAAAGAAATTAAAAGTTAGCAATTTAGGTTTGATAGAGTGTATAATGGGCAGTGACTTGTAAAAATAGAAGATGATGAAGATAGAGTGTATAATGAGCAGGATTATAGTGTTTGGTTTGCCACTGGAATGAAATGAAAAAAGCTGTAAATGATCTTAATACCCCTACATGCTGTAAAGTTCAAATAATGTCATTTAATTACTATTTTTTCGTCAGACAAAATACATTATTGAAATCATTATTTTTCTAAATAAGTATTACTTAATTAAAAAGAAATATATTATTAAAATTATTATTTTTCTAAATAGGGTTTAGGGTTTTGAGGTTAGGGATGTGTGATTTAGGGTTTAGGGATTTAGGATTTAGGGTTATGTTTGTAGGTTAAGGTTTAGGGTTTATGGTTTTAGGATTTGGAATTTGGGGTTTAGGGTTTTGGGATTTATGTTTTAGGGTTTTGGGTTTTGGGATTTATGTTTTAAGGTTTAGGGTTTAGGGTTTAGAGATTTGGGGATTTGGGGTTTAGGGTTTAAAGTTTAGGGTTTAGGGATTTGGGGTTTAGGGTTTTAGGGTTTGGAATTTGGGGTTTAGGGTTTTGGGATTTATGTTTTAGAGTTTTGGGTTTTGGGATTTATGTTTTAGGGTTTTGGGTTTTGGGATTTATGTTTTAGGGTTTAGGGATTTGGGATTTGGGGTTTAGGGATTTACGGATTTGGGGTTTAGGATTTAGGGTTTTAGGATTTGGAATTTGGGATTTATGTTTTAGGGTTTTGGGATTTATGTTTTAAGGTTTAGGGATTTGAGGTTAGGGTTTAACGTTTTAGGATTTTAGGATTTGGAATTTTAAATTTAAGAATTTGAGATTTGAAAGGAAATAAATTTTGATTCCAAACACACAAAATAGAAGGAATCAATTCCGATTTTATTCAATTCCTTCCAACTAAACGTGGGGTTAAAGAGATTAAAATGAAAGGAAATAAAATTATTATCATTTTTTGGGTGAAAAAGTATTAGATATTTTATATTTATTTTTTATTAAAATAATATATATTAATTAAATATAAAAATTATATTAAATTAATAATTTTTGAAATAAGGTATTATTATTTTAAAAATTTAAATTAAAAATATAAAAAATAAAATCATAATATTATTAAAATAATGAAACCTAGATTTTTATGGTTTTTTTAGGCAAATAATAAGGCAGAAAAAACTGTGTCGTAAAAAGACATAGAAGAGTTTTAGAAGGAAAAAAAAAAAACACAGAGGAGTTGTTTTAACAAAAAAGGAAAGAAAGAAGAAAAGGGAGACAGAGGCGAGCTACTCTTGATTTCTTTCTTTCTTTCTTTCTTTCTTTCTTCACCTTCTTCCCATCTTAATCAATTGTCAACAACCATACTTCAAAAGGAAACGTAACGCGGCAATTTGTATCACACACTTTTTGCCACAACTACTCTTCTCTGTTTTTCTTTTTTTGTTTTTTTTAATTTAAATTTCCATAACCTCCTTCGTACTATTCACAGCTACATATCTCCAATTTTTTTTTTCTATTTTTTCTTTGAAAAGTCTCTCTTTTTTTTTCAATAACCTTGGATTGTTACTATATCTTCGCAAAAACCCTAATATTTTTCAACGGTTTTGTTTGTTTTTGTTTAGTGCTGATCTAATTCATTCAATGTCTCAAAAACTTTGGTTTCTGATTTTGAATCTGTTATTGCTGGGCTACCAATTATCATATGCTTCTTCGGGATCACGGTCCATCCTCCGAGCAATCAGAAACGAAGGCGGTGAACCTTACGATTATGCCGTAGATTTAAACGCTACCGTTTTTGATTCAGTCCTTAGGGAGACACCGGCAGCTTTTGCTGTTGTTGAGTTCTATGCCCACTGGTGAGTTTTTCCGTTTTATTTGAAATTTAATGGTAAATTCCGCGTTTTTCTTTTTCAAATTATGTGAATTCTCTGCCCTTTTTATTGGATTGCTTTTTATTATGTATAAAAGTAGAAGACTTTGTGGTCTATTTGACTTATAATTGATCCATGATAGAGATAAAGAATAAATGAGAGGGGGACATATGGAAGTTGTTTATGAGTTCGTGTTGATGGGTTGAGGGAAAATTGTAGAACCAGTTAGTTCTGTTTGTCCTGAACTTGTGACAATTGGAGCATATGGAGAGAGCTAATCAAAGTGCTTCAAAAAGCTGAGCACTAATTAAAGGATTTACTTTCTTTCATTCTTTTTTTTTTCTTTTTATATTTGAATATTTATAGGCTCTGTTCGTACAGTTATGTGCTACATGCTATGTTACTGGACCTTTTTAGGAGATACTGATTTTTTTCAATTTTTTGTAAATTTTCACCAAATTAGAGTGTCTACATATCTACGATCATGTCCATTTCATGTCACTACGAAAAATGAGGATTCCAAGTAAACATGACTATGTTTTATGGGTCATTTTGAAAATTTCAACTTTTGTTTAATTTGTACCACAGCTGTCTCTAATTGACATGTTTTCTCGCAAAGTTACTCTACAGGAAAATATGGAATTTTGAAAGAAAAAGTAGACCACATGCATAATCTGGATAATGAAGATATCCTTTTCAGACTTTTTTTCTATTCTTCGTGATTGTTTTGTCTTGCATGAAAAAATAAAATCCCATTTTTGGATTCACTTGCACACTTTATCTTTATCCTTTCCATCATTAGTACAAAAACTGATGGGATATCTTAAGCTTTATGAAAGTCTAGAAAAATTAGTACTTTTAGTTTTAACATATTAGGTAGCAAGTTCTCGATGACATTTTCAGAGAAGAAGAATAGACGATGGTTAAATGCCTTGTTAAATAGTTAAGTGGTTAGTGGTCACTGGTTTTTTCCATGACTTCTCATTTATTGTTCTATTTTTTTTCACTGTTCTTATCCCATCTTATTATGCCTTTTTTGGGAATCCATTGGTAAATATCATCCGCACCTTTTGTTGACACTCTAACTGTTTAAACTTGTAATGTAATTGATATCATGACACTGCAGGATGTATGAATAAACTTAACTTTCTGCTTTAACTGTTTAAATTAATGATTAGCTATTAATGAAACCCTTCTTGTGTAATTAGTTTTTCTTAATTTTTTTTACGATTGAAAACATCTATTGGGAACTTTTCCAATATCTGTTTATGAAGTATAACTATCTTGTTTATTATTGTTGTGGCAGGTGCCCGGCATGCAGAAATTACAAGGTATCACAACCAGGAATATTGTCTAATAATTTTAATCATTTTCTCTTATTTCCTTGTTAATTACGTGTAAATGTGCAGCCCCATTATGAAAAGGTAGCAAGGCTTTTTAATGGACCGGATGCAGTGCATCCAGGAATCTTATTGATGACAAGGGTGGACTGTGCATCAAAGGTATATTTATATTGTTTTGAGTACTGAGTGTCTTCTCATGACGTAGTTGTTTTGTTTTTTTAAGTACTGATATGCATTCATCTTACGCTTGACCAGCTGCCTCACTACCATATCATCTTAGGATTAAAAGAATTTCTATTTTCACAAAAGAACTGATTTATCTGTAATCTTAGTTGCATGTACCTGATGTCATTTTACCTTGCCAATTGCTGATTTTGGTGTTTATCTGCTGTCATTTACCTCAGTTTACCCTATGATCTCCCTGAATTCACAATATTCTTTTGTGTTTTTTTGGCTGTTGGGTTCACAAATTCTAGTTACCACTATGTAGTTAGGGAGCTTTGAAGAAAATTGAGGCACATATTAGAGATAATGGGGAAGAGAAATCAATCTGATTATTCAATAATCTATCAATACTGAGTTTTGTCATCCATTGAAAATAATATGATTCCTATTTGTAGAGCATCTCATATAATGTCGTAACAACAATAACCCCTATATGATAACGGTAGGAAAAATAGGTTAACAGTTCAAAGAAAATAAAATTCTAATTCAATTCTAGCTTTAATTGTTGAACTGCTGGTCCACATTTTTAACCTTTTTTTAATTGAAATTAATTAATATTTGTTTCCTGTAAAAAATTTCTAATAATTCTGAGCTAGTAGTCCTGTTTTGCTTTAGCTACCTGAAAACTATAGCATTTATTGGAAAGCAACACTTGGTAATTCGACACTTCTCTCTCTCTCTCTTTCTTTTTTGGCAGCACAGGTAAATACTAATCTCTGTGATAAGTTTTCTGTGGGTCATTATCCTATGCTCTTTTGGGGACCTCCTTCCAAATTTGTAGCTGGTGGCTGGGAACCTAAACAAGAGAAAAGTGAAATATGTATAATTGATGATGCGCGTACAGCAGAGCGGTTGCTCAATTGGATCAATAAGAAATTGGGCAGGTATGATTATGAGGGCTCTTAACTTTTTCAAAACAATATGTAGCAATTAAATTATTTTAAGTGGGAAGTATTTGATATCTCATACTTTTTCTGCACATAATTTTTAATATTCACCTTAATTATTAAATTTTGAAGTTTTTCCAGGTATTATGCAGATCTTTGGGTTCCTTTTTTTATTATTTTAATTCTCATTTTCATCTTAGGATAATGTTTTGCATCTTCAATGGATAGAGTGTTTCCTTGTTTCTGTGTTATCTGCTGTTTGTTGTAGTGATTAAAAAGTTTCAATAAGTTGTGTGGTCTTTATGAACCATGTTTGTTTTCATAGAATAATGGGACAAGATACGGGGACCAATCCTCATATCCATTGGGCAATAACAATGAGTAACAATTTGAAGCTTAATAAATTTGTTTGCTGAAAGAAAGTGACCTGAAGTAATTCTCTGCAGTTTGTGCACTTTTTCGTTGATGATTGATTTTGTAATGTTCAAAAGATAAGTTTTCTTTCTTTTGGCTGTACTGTGTCATCATTTTTGGTTGTGATGTCTCTTTCTACTCATATTGAGTATTACTATGTTTGATATCGTCAGTGATACATTCATAAATGTACACATTCCTCTCACATGAGTAAATTCATGTTGCATCAACATTTTAGAATCTTCTCATCTCATTTTTTACTGTCAGTTATTGTAGTAGCATTAACATTACCAACTGTTAAGCATTCTCATAACAAGTATTTCATCTCTTCATTTTTACTGTCCTATCTTTTGAGTTTTAATGAACGGCTCAATAGCAAAAAAGTTAAAAATTAAAAATAAGTAAAAAAGAAAATACACACTTCATGTCTTATGTAATATTGTACTATGGAAGTAACAATACGTTAGAAATGACATTTGCATTGAGTTTTATTTTAAGACAAACACAGTGCACATCATTATGGTTAACGTAGTAAAATTGAATTTTACAGTATTGTAAACATCAATTACATATAGCATTACCACATGCCTAATGTTCAGTATGTAAAGAAATACTGTCATATTGAACTGCATCATGAGCTTCTGATATTCTTTCATGCATTATACATGGTAGCTAAGGCAGTATCAAAGTCATTTTATTGGAAAAAGCATTTCCAGTTCCCTTAAATGGTGGTTGTTTGTGCTTAAATAAATATGATAAACATGGTACATTTTTTTTTCTTCTTTTCACTATGCATAGAATCCTGAGCGTCTGAAGCTGGTTTCTTACTGTGTTAAGTATGCATATATTCTTTTTGGTTTCTTTTTCTGGGTCTTGATTCTCTCTAATTCTACAGCTCATATTGCCTGGATGATGAGAAATTTGAAAACGAGCATTTGATAACAAATGTCTCAGACGCTGGACAGGTGCATCAGATTCCCTTTTACAAATTGGAGTTGCTTAATCTATTATCCCACATATTTTCATGACATTAACTATTTCCATGAATCTTTTGAAAGATTGCACGAGCAGTTTATGATGTTGAAGAGGCAACAGTAACTGCATTTGACATAATCTTGGACCACAAAGTAGATTCTCCCTCTCTACAGCTTCCCCCCCACATTCCCATTTCCTTTATGCTTTTCGGATTTTTTTTTGTGGTCTTTGTTTTATTCAATGCACCCATATTCCATTTGTATGTCACACAGATGATCAAATCAGAAACTAGGGCTTCCCTTATTAAGTTTCTTCAACTTTCGGCAGTCCATCATCCTTCTAAGAGGTAAAATCAAAACTTTCCAAGTCCTTCACTGCTTAATCCAGTAGTTCACTTTGTTATGTGTATTTAACTCTACATTAATTATATCAGGTGCCGAAAAGGAAGTGCAGAGGTACTTGTTAACTTCGATGATTTATGTCCATCAGATATGTTGTTGGATAAAGAGCAAAATAATGGTGGAAAG
Organism: Hippophae gyantsensis; assembly: GCA_030763125.1. NCBI lineage: Eukaryota > Viridiplantae > Streptophyta > Magnoliopsida > Rosales > Elaeagnaceae > Hippophae > Hippophae gyantsensis. The sequence goes on along the minus strand of CM061029.1, from coordinate 17,088,991 downwards.
AGTGCATTGGGCAGTTTTCAGATCTGTGGAAAAGATGTTCCTCGTGGATATTGGGTAAGGGCATAGAATGCTCTGGCTCACTATAATAATTCTGCTTTTTATTGTATGTATTTAGATCTCTCAGTCTCAAGTTAAACTTCAAGAAAGCTTGTCATGTTGCAGTCTTATGAATTTTGATTCTGTTTCAAAAAATTATATTTACTCTGTTTGCCTTTCATTTGTAACGAGTTTTATATTTATTGATTTCTTTTGCTGGAATGCTATATTTATTGAATTGTAACAAAATGTTCATTTTTGTAATGCATTCTTATTTTGTATTTTAATTTTCTATGTGGGTGTCGGTTAACTACATCCTTTACATCATTGAGGGCAGTAACTCGTTTATAATGCCGAAAAATTATTGCATAGAAAGATGCTTATTAGAATCTTCTTATTTATTAAGTAGTGTTTTCAGTTTAGGCACATGTAATAGAATCTATGCGCTAGAAATTCTTTGGATAAATCTGGGTGGAGTAATATTTCTATGAAAGACTTCATAAGGAGAAGAGGGGCTGAAGCTGGAAAGATTCAAAAGTTGACACTTAAATGGTATTGGGACAAAAGATACCAATAACATTACAATTCTGCATTTTGAGTCATTTACTATTTCCTTGCCTAATTGGTTATACTGCCAAGACATTATTAGGGTTGATCTAAAGTACTTCAGTCATAATTATAGTTACTTATTTACCAAATAGCTGTTTGTTGGATATCTCAATGATCTGGAAAGTTCTATAGCTATCAATGGCCCTTTCATCAGTTGCTCCAGTTTCATATATTTGTTGTCCTTAGGTTTAGGATATTTAATATTTTGTTGCATCAATGGAGTGACATTCTTGTGTTCATAATTTGATTTTGACTTTCTTTACAGATGTTCTGTCGTGGGAGCAGGAATGAAACTCGGGGCTTTAGGTAATGATCATTTTTTAAAATTAAATTTTTAGTTATTTATACACACCTCATGATGAACTAGAAGCTTCTTACTGTGAGGGAAGAAGCTTATTCTTGCAAATCTTAATTTCACATCATAATATATACACACACCTGAACACTTTTTTTCCCCCTTAGCAGAATACATTCAGTGGTGAAGCAAACAATCTATTATGTTGCATGCCTATCTCAAGCTATATTGGATCAACTCTTCGTTTTTTATGAAGTGGACACGACGTGGGTATGGGTATAGTTATGGTTATGAGTACTCGACACTTATTGGTGAAACTTTAGAGAAAACCAAGGAAAATAGGCTTGTCCAACACTTAGACACGTACCCCATTGCCCATATCAGACACTTTCCATTGAGTCCATGTAACATAGATCACAAGTAGAATAATATTTTTGAAAGTAGAAGTTTAATTACGTACACACTGCATAATAGTTTTTGGTTACTTGCACCGGGTTTTACAATATTTCTCACTTTTCCTTTATATGAAACACTAGCGTGATATACTAGTAGTACAAGCAATCCTATAAGATTCTCCTCACCGAGAGGAATATTCAAATTGTCTTTTTTTACCTCTGCAGTTGTGGATTGTGGGTTCTTCTCCATTCGTTATCTGTGAGAATAGAGGATGGAGAGAGTCAATTTGCATTTACCACGATATGTGATTTTATTCACAACTTCTTCATCTGTGAGGAATGCCGTCAACATTTTTATAATATGTGTACAAGGTAAAAAACAATCATTAATAAAATACATATTTGAGTTCTGTATCTCATTTTCATCTAAACCGTTAATGTTTCTTATTTCAGTGTTTCTAGTCCCTTCAAGAAAGCTAGTGACTTGGTTCTTTGGTTATGGGATGCACATAATAAAGTCAATGCCAGACTTATGAAAGAAGAAGCAACTCTAAAAACCGCTGATCCCAAATTTCCAAAGATGATTTGGCCTTCAAGGCAGCTTTGCCCTTCTTGTTACCTCTCTCATAACCAGAAAAAGAAAGAAATCCAGTGGGACCAGAATGAGGTGTTGAAATTTGTGACTAGTTATTATGGGGAAATGTTGGTATCTCTTAACAAAGAAAAGGGCATTTTGGCAAATAATAGGACTGGTGAGTCGGTTGAAGATTCAGTCACCCCTATGAATGCAGTTGTGGTGCCTGTTGGGGCTGCATTGGCAATTGCTGTTGCAAGCTGTGCATTTGGGGCACTTGCTGCCTGTTGGCGCTCACGGCAAAAGATTCGGAAGTATAAATACCAACTACACTTATTAAAGAACATATGATAGTTAGGAGGGTAATGAGCTCTTTCCAAAAGGGGGCTAAAGAAACAGAATAAAAAAAAATTGATTTGTTTTTTGTCGGGGGAGGGATGGAGGAAGATGATCATGAATGAGAGATTGTCTGGTGGTTTTTGTTTGTCTTATTTATTTTTCTTCCCCTACGTTTTCAGGCCGAGAAGAAACTGGAGCTAAAATTGATTTTAGGGAAAAACCATGAACGAAGTGGGACATTATATCAGTCTGAGTCGGGATCCAGATACAGCCTGGTAGCAGATGACCTGCTTAAGATCATTCTCTGTACCCTGTATTAAGTTGTTGCTTTTTGGACTGTATAGATTTATTTTAGAAACACAAATTTTGGGCGAGAGAGAAGAGCATCCTTTTCTTCTTTTTTCATTTAACGGATATAGGGTGAAAAAATTGTTATTATGAAGCATATTCTTGTAGCTTTGATGCTTTGATGCGTTGTACTTGTATACAACTTTGTCCCTTTGCCAACGAGTTGTGGCCGATGGAATAGAACTCATTATTTGGACATGTAAAAGGGTTGGGATATGAGTCCTAATTAGTGTAGATATTAAAATATATATATATTATCTTTTGTCGCACAGAGGAAGAGATTGTAAGTTAAATGGGTTTTGAAGTTTCATAAAGTCTGTTCGTTTAGCAGCTATTTAATATTTCTTGGTGTAATATTACCAGTGGTCTCTCTCTTCTCTCTAGCTGTACTTGTATACAAAATATTTCAGTTTTAACCTATGCGGAGCTTCGAGTAATAATTCGGTTAGTGAAGGGAATCTGTGAGAAGAAATCCCTTGCTACGTTAATAATTATAATTATTTTATAGTATTTTTAGATACATTTTTGTTAATAATTATTGATTATAAATTGGGAGTAATATTTATTATTTTTTAACATTTATTTAATAATATATTTAATTTTTAAAAAATAAATATTAAAATATTTTTTATTATATTATATTATTTAAAATATTAGATATTAATTTTTTTAAACTATTTAGTACATCTTTTTAAGTAAAATAAAAATATATAGAAGTAATAATAAATAAATTTAAATTTATGTAGTGTTTTTTATTATTAAAAATATATTTTATATAATTATATGTATATAAAAAATAATAATAATATATCGGTTTTGGTTAAACACATTTTCAATATAACAATAAGTATTCTTTTCTTATGTCTTATTAGTTACTGATTTATTTTTTTTTTTTTTTGAGAAAAATAAGTAAATTTTTACAAATAATTATAATTTTAATTATTTTTAGTTAAAATATTTATACCTAATCTACCTCCATTATTACAACGACTGCATGAGCAGCATATGGAGCTCTTTTAGCTAGGAAAGGAGCTCCGTGATAAGTTGAATTGGTTGGTTTTGAAAAATGATTTTTCGTGTAGTGGATGGAACTAGTAATTGGGGAGGAGGGAGTTTAGTTCCGGTAGAAATTTTAGGAAAAAAATTAATTAATATTAATCTAATCTCAATACAAAATAATATTAATTAATTAAATTAAATGATTAATCTAATATTTTATTTTGATCAATTTTGTATTAAAATTTTCGAATTTAATATTCTAAAAATATCTATACTGATTAAATTAAATTTAAATTAGTTAAAGGTTTTTAAAAATTTTATGTTCTTAAGTTTACGTGAGAATAAAGATGGGGCATGTATCATTTAGATATGATAATTATGAATGGTGCAATTATATTATTATTTTTGGTTTTTTATTCTTACAATTTTTAGTTATTTTGGGAAGGAAAAAAAATAGTTTAATTTATTAAATTTATTGTTAAATTATTAAATACAATAAAAATAATTAAGATATTTATAAATTATGAACGTAATGATAAATTTTACGTAAATTATGCAATAAATTTAATAATTTTGATTAAATTTATCAATAATTTTAAATTTTGAAATCAAGTTGATAAAATTGAAATATTAGAAAATAAAATAACTAATATTTCTAAAATAATGTACAATATTTGTTGTTTACTCCAAAATTGAGCAGAATAATTATAAAGTATATCAACCTCTCTGTAAAAACCTTTATGGGCCCGCCCTATAATTAAAAATTTTTTAATACATGTTATAGTATCCTTATATGATTATTAGTCTAATTCGAGAAGTAATTATACTTTTTTGAAGTTGTAATGAAATTAATTTAGCACATTCAATCTTTCAAGGCTTGTTTACGAAGTCCCAACGATCTTGAATGGAATGTGAGGGTAATTTTTTTTCCTTTAATATAATCAAAATTCAATCTTTATTTTTATTAAAAATATTTAATAATTCTATTCTATGAGTTAAGAAATATACATGATATTTTTATATAAAAGTTATAAGTAAATTAGATATGATTAAAGTAAACTATATATATTAGTAAATATGATATACATTAACAAATATATAATTAATATGATAATAGATATAAATTAACAGTCATCCTCAAACTCAAGGTGGATATAAGATCAACTTGAGGTTATTAACTAAATTACGAGTACGTCTCTTAGGAAATGCCTTAATGAAGATATCTGTAAGTTGATTGTTGGAGGAGATGGGGACAAGCTTGAGAGCACCATGGGCAAGATGAGAACGAATAAAGTAACAATAAATCTCGATGTGTTTAGTCCGTTCATGGAAGACATCATTGTGAACAATATGAATGACACTCTGATTGTCACAATAAAGGTGAGTAGTAGAGGATATAGACACACCTAAATCCTTAAGAAGTCATCATAGCCAAAGGAGCTCAGATGTGGTATCAGCAGAAGCACGATATTCTACTTCAGTACTGGAACGGACCACGAAAGTTTATTTCTTACTTTGCCAAGAAATCAAAGAAGAACCAAGGAGAAAGCAATAACCTGTAGTGGACCTACGATCAGTGTGATCTCCTGCCCAATCACCATTAGAGAATGCATGAAGTACAAGAGGAGACTGAGCTGAGTAAAAAAGACCATGGAAGAGAGTGTCATTTAAGTATCGTAGAATGCGTAGAACAGTAGCATAAGGAGTCGATCGTGGAGCAAACAGATACTGGCTCACCTTATGAACAATATAAGAAATGTCTGGACGAGTAATTGTAATATAAACCAAGCTACCAACCAATCATCTGTAAAGAAAGGGATTAGACAATGGTTTCCCCCCCGAGGATGTCATATGCGCATCAAGTTCAACTGGAGTGTCAACAGTCTTGCTGTCAATGAGTCTAGCTTGAGATAAAAAGGTCAGATGCATACTTGGCTTGAGTAATATAAAGACCATCTATGGAAAAAGTGATCTCAAGACCCAAGAAATAGCTAAGATGTCCAAGGTTTTTCATCTCAAATTGTTGATTAAGAAAATCCTTGAGTTCTTGAATTCCACTGAGGTCATCACCAGTTATGATCATATCATCCACATATAGGAGAAGCAAAATGGTGTCTTTATCATTGCAAGGAAGAAATAAGGCGAAATCATAAGGACTGGCAATGTAATCCAAGCGAAGGATGGTGGAGCTAAACTTGGCAAACCACGCTCGTAAAGCTTGTTTAAGGCCATAAAGTGCACGTCAAAGGAGACAAACCTTGTTTGTTTCAACAGAAAGACCAGGAGGAGATTGCATATAGACTTCTTCATGCAAATCCCCATTAAGGAATGCATTTTTAACATCCATCTGAAAAAGGTCCCATTTACTAGCAATGACAACATCTAAAAGTGTACGAACAAAGGAAATACGGGAAACTAGAGCAAAAGTCTCTTCATAATCAATCTCATACTTTGCAACAAGACAAGCCTTATAGCGCTCGATGAACCCATCAGAGCGAATCTTGATCTTATAGATCCACTTACAACCAACCACAGACTAACTAGGAAGGAGAGTAATCAAATCTCAAGTATGGTTTTTGGTTAATGCATCAATTTATTCTTTCATTGCAATCTGCCATAAAGGGTTAGTATATGCCTCACAATAGGTGTGAGGCTCATGGAGTGTAGCAAGGGTAGTGTAACAATGATAGTCAAGTAAATGTGTAGGGATGGATCTTACCCTGGTTGAGTGGCAAGGGGGAATGTCTTGTGGAGGATCTTCAGGCGGAGCAGAAGTAGGGGACCTATGCTCAAGGTGGGGTAGCTCGTCATCAACTTGTTCTTCTACAACCTATCTAGGAGAATCATCAAAAATATATGAAGATTGAATAGAGAAGTCCAAAGGAGGATCAAGAGTATCTGTAGAAGGAACAAGAGACTCATCTGGAAATATTTCTAAAACATTTGAGTTAGTTAGGGAACAACGAAAGTGAGAAAGTTCAACAAATAAGTGGTGTTCCCAAAAAAACATTATGGGAAACACGAAGACGATGTGAGACAGGATTATAGCATTGATACCCTTTTTAAGTTTCACCATAACCAAGAAAACAAAAAAGTTTAGATCAAGGCTCAAGTTTTTTGTGTTCTTGAGGTTGAAGAATAACGAAACAAGCAGATCTGAATGAGCGAAGGTAATGATAGTCAGAGGATGACCCAAAATAGCCCTTATATGGAGTCTGATTATGAATGACAGCGCTTGGAATGTGATTAATGGCATGAACAGTATGAAGAGTGGCTTCACCCTAAAATGGGGCAGGAACTTTGGTAGAAAGAAGAAGAGCACGAACACTGTCAAGAATATGATGAAGTTTTCTTTCAGCTCGACCATTTTGTTGAGAGGTTCCTGGACAGGTTAGATGATGTACAGTGCCATAGGAATGTAACAGAGCTTGAAAAGCATTTTGAGTGTATTCAAGAGCATTATCATATCGATAAGTTTTGATATGTTTAGAGAATTGTGTTTCAACCATTTTTACAAAATTACTGTATATTAGTAAGATTTCAAAACGAGATTTCATAGGAAAGATCCAACTATAACGAGAATAATTATCAATAAAAACAACAAAATATCGAGATCCACCAATACTTGTAACAGGAGAAGGTCCCCAAACATTAGAATGGATTAACTCTAAAATACTATTAGAGATAGATTCATTATTATTAAAAGGTAAAACTGGCTGTTTTCCTAACTGGTATGAAGTACAATCAAAATTGTCTTTGGACATAGAACCCAATAGATCTTTAGAAGCTAATTGTTGTACCCGAGTGGATGGGGCATGACCAAGACAAGAATACCAAAGTGCGAGAGAAGGTAAGGAAGAAACTACAACAACTGCAACAATAATAGAGGTAGGAGCAATATGTGGAAGATGAAGATTATTCACAGGAAATATACTCCGACCCTAGGACCGATCCTAAGCTCTTGCCTCATCCTTGGATCCTACACAATACACCCAGAATAGTAAAAAGTAAGGCAATATCCTAGTTCAGCTAATTGTCGCACAGAGCATAAATTATAGGATAGGTAAGGTACATGGAAGACCCTAGGAATAGAAAGGTTAGAGATCGAAACAAAACCTAGACTATTCCCATGCATGGTGGAACCATCAGCTATATGAATATTAAGAGGATGTGGTGCAGGATCAATTTTGGAGAATAAAGATGAGTGAGGTGTCATGTGATTACAACATACAGAATAGAATAGCCAAGTTTGAGACTTACGGGGCAGAACTGAGAAAGTAGTGGAAAGAGATACATTACCAACCATTTGAATAGCCTAAGTTATGATCTTCTGTAGTTCAGTGGGGGAGAGGTTGATAGTGGATCTAGAAGACTAGGACTCTGCTAAACTAGAAGGCATCAGTAGAGTAGGCTCAGTATTAGCAACAACAACATTAGATTTGTTGTGACGGTAACATGTTTCAATGTGGCTATGACGCTTGCAATAATTACAGAACCTTTTGTTGCTTTCCTTGCAACGATTGTTAGAGCCAGAGGAATCATTTGATTATTGAGGTTTCTCAATGGCAGGAACAGAAGGAGTAATGGCCAAAACATTGAACTTATATTGGGCTTGAAGGGTTGCAAGCTGAGCTTCTTCTCTAACCAACTCATTTACAATAGTATCAAGAGAGGAAGGAGGACTGTGATTAAGAAGCTGACCTCGGATGAACTCAAAGTCCTTGTGAAGTGACATCAAGAACTCATAGAGACGAAATTCATCCCTAATTGTAGCATATTATTGAGCATCCATTGAGCATACCCAAATTGGATCACAAAGGTCAATTTGGTCCCAAAAGAAGCGAATTTGATCATAGTAGTCATTGATGGATTGCCTTGGTTCCTGTCGAAGTTGATGCAATTCAAGTACTAACTAATATTTCATAGATCCGTGAGTAGTGGAGTACCTTTTGGCCAACATATCCCATGTTGATTTGGTATAATCAAAGTTGCCCAACACATTGGAGATTGAAGAAATGGAAGTATTCTGAATCCATGTGAGGATCACGTGATTGTGACTATCCCATTCAATCATGCGACCAAGGAAGGTAGCATCTTTTTCACTTGCTCTTTTGATAGGAATGATAATTGCACCAGTATAGTAATGTCAAAGCATGCAACCCTTAAGAAAATTGTGCATAGCTTGAGACCATGATAAGTAATTCTTGGTCCCCTCCAATATAGTATTGATGGGGCAAGGAAGAAAAACATCTTTTTTATCCATTTGAAAACACAATATGCAAAAATGGATTACAAAAATGAGATCTACGTGAAAAACTGGTTAAGGAGGACCTGAACTGTAAAAAGTCAATAGTCAACTGTTATATTCAACGGTCAACATGCAGGTCAACGGTGGTCAACGATGATGTCAGTAGAAGGCGATGATGATGCCAGCCTTATGGATGTGACATTGATGACCTCACAAGACCAGAGTGCTGCGTGTGAGACGCGTGAATCTAACGCCAGCCCTATGGATGTGTCACTGATGACATCACAGGACCAGAGTGCGGCGTGTGAGGTGCATGAATCTGACGCACGATTTATATTGGCGGCGCGTGTGGCCTCCGATGATTGCGGGACTTCCATGGTTGTGTAGATCTAGTCGAGCCGATCACAATGGTATCTATAGAAGGGTTGTCAGAGCAGGATGCACGGCGGCGTTTGGTTTTAGTTGGCGGCGTGTGAGAAAGATGTGCAGTTAGTTTGAGCGGCACGTGAGGAAGCTTGCAGACTCTGATGGTTGCGGGACTTCCACAGTTGTGTAGATCGGGGCGAGACGATCATTATAATACCTATAGAAATGTTGTTGGAGCAAGATGCATGATAGAGAAGATGATTGTAGTGGTTTGTGTGGTGCGAGACTCCTCAACAATAGTGATTGTAGGCCCATGATCTAAGGAAAATGATTGAAAAACGTTAGAGGTTCAACAGTGAGTGGCTACAACAACTGTTGTGACAGTGGAAGCTATAAGGGTGGAGTAACACTAGAAAAGACAAGATTGCTAATAGAAATGTAATAGCAGTGACTATGATATCAAATTAGAAATATTTAATGATTGTATTCAATTCTGTGAGTTAAGAAATATATATGATGTTTTTATAGAAGAGTTACAAGTAAAATAAATATGTCTAAAGTAAACTAGATATACATTAACAACCCTATAAATTGAACTAATTGTATGCAACTTTTTTCCAAAAACTTTTTCTTTTTTTCTTTATCATTAAGGTGAGAGAAATGATAGCCTTATTTCAACGCTTAGATCATCACCATGTAAAAAAGATCAAATTTTGGTCTAGTTGGAGCTACAGTCGAACTCTTTAAAAAAAAGAACATATCTAGATTCGAAACCGCAATTAAGCACCAATCAACGTACTAACCGGGCTATCTCTATTTGCAAAACCAATATAGCAATTTGTCACAAATTTATTTATTTCTCGGTCAAAATTTAGTGAATCGTTATTTCATCTCACAAAATATGCTACTCTAATTATGGAAGGGTGAGAGAGGTCTAAGGCAATAGGCGGGTACATAGTGTCCTAGCCATTAGTTCAATGGTAATACAATTTTCATTAGGACTAAGTTGTTTTTACCAAATCAAATTTGTGTCGAACAACTGAATTATGTTCCTTGGATAGCAAGTGTCACTCATGGCATAGGAAAATCTTATGTGTGTCACCACTTGGGCTTCATTACTAGTTAAGGATTTGTCACCAACAATTTTCTTTTTGATTTGAACTTTGTGCGCAAGTCGATCTTTCTTAGAATCCAATTCGAAATTGACTTGGACTAAAATACATTTTGTTTAAGGAGGAATACTACACAACGTTGGGTTTCTAGCATTATGCATTTAATTCATTAAAATACATAAATACATAATTCAATTTAAATCCAATAAAATTAGCATAATTATAAATCAATACATATATATTTAACATTTATGATCATAAAATGTCCACAAATAAATACCAATTCATAAATTTTTTTCTCAAAAATATAATATCATTTTGTCATCTTTATGTAATAGACTTGAGGATTAATGAAAATATAAATTTAAACTGCAACAAAGCTTGAAAGCAATTAACACCTTAATTAAATATTAAATTTATTGATCATAAAGTATCGCCACTAAAAACATGAAAGTGAACTCTTGAAGGTTATAGCATGTACTTACCTAATTAAATTGTGTGAGTATTCCATTGATACAATAATTGAACGTTGGTTAATCCTCTATAGCCATTCCATAATTAGAGCTAGTTTAAAAAGTTTGTTTTACCTCTATTATTTCATATAGCCATTCCATAATTAGAGCTAGTTTAAAAAGTTTGTTTTACCTCTATTATTACATCTTGTACTTGAGTATATATGATCCTCTAATGAACAACCATTCATGATAATATAATGAATTACATGCAATTGCTAAAGCCTTAAATCACTAAACAAGAGAATTGTTCTATAACATTCAAAAATAGACGAAATGAATTACACATCTTTTGTATTAACTTCCAATCTTGACTCCAAGAGAAAAAGAATCTAATCAAAAACTAGATATTGCTAAGTAAGTCGGTCATCTCATATATACTTTTATATTTGAGTTTAACCTAACAAGAAGAATCATAGATTTTATTAGTTTTTATTTAAATAACTCATGAAAATATATGAGATGTGCTTTATTTATTCAAGTTGAAATAACACAAATATAAACATATTTCATTAACGACTTTGATCCTATCATTGTTTCCCTCATGGGCCTTGGTTCTATTCCTTGAGTTACGATCATCTTCATAAGAAGAATCCCCTTCTTTGGGAGTTTTGATGAGATGTTGATCAACTTCTCCTATTGAACATTTGTCATCGTGACGAGTCTCTTTATTTATAAGATGGGGCATACAGATGCCTTCCTATAGATGGGTTCAAAATGTAGATGTCAATTTTTGTGGGGGAAAGCTTGAAGACATGTAATCAAGATGTTGTATAGCTCCTTAGTTAGCAATTTGAAAAAATCTCACATAGATTAGAAACCATGATGGGTATTGTATTTTGAGCTATAAATAAAAAAAATTTCTCTAATTTGAAATCATCCCAAAATTTGTATCTCATTCTCTTTTTTTATGGGTAATTGATTAGCTCAATCTTGCACAATCAGTTGTAATTTTTAGAGTTCATTCGATTTGAATGATAGTGAAAATCGTCATGACGTAGGTAACATTTATACTAAACCTCGTTAAATTTATGGTGTTCTTATTTTTCTGCTTTAATATTTTATTTAATATATGATTTAGTTTCTTTTAGCATTATTTTTCCGGGTTACTTTGAGTTCTATTCATTTAAATCATAATATTTGTGAATAGTAACTACTTAGAATAGGAAAAATATATCCGATTTTTTCAACAATTGGTATCAAAGTCGAAGGTTTTTAACTAGGCATTTATTTGTATTCCATTTATTTTCTATTGAAATATAGTTACTAGTTGTTGTAATTTGAAGAAATGATGGAAGAAAATTCTCCCTCAAACAAAGACCAACCATCCATGTCGTCTATATTGGGCAGAATAGCTATGATAAATGCAAGATTTGAGGTGGATAAGTTTGATGGAACCGATCATTTCAAAATATGGTAAAGCGAAGTTCTAGATGCTTTATTACAAGGTCTAGACAAAGCCATTGAAGAAATGAAACTAGATGGAGTAGATGAAACTGAGTGGAAAAATATCAACCAATTGGTATGTGGTACAATTTGTTTGTCTCTCAAGAGAAAAAAATTATGCGTTCATGAAGAAGACACCCGTAAGTAAATTGTGGAAGTCATTGGAAAACAAGTTCATGAAGAAGACCGGACAAAATCAGCTCTATTTGAAGAAGTTGTTTTGTTTTGATTACCTTTCAGGTACCACAATAAACAACCACATTAATATTTTTAATCGATTAGTGACATATTTGTTAAATATGGATGAAACTTTTAAAGATGAAGATTTATCCTTGATGTTGTTATCCTCATTTCTTGATGAGTTTGATCACCTTATTACGAGTTTACTCATTAGGAAGGATAAATGTCTTTTGAGGAAGTTTGCACTACTTTGTATAGTTATAAATTAGAAAGAAAGATAAAAAAAATAAAGCAAGAATGAAGCTACAGATGCATTGTTTGTAAAAGGGCATCCGCAAACACAACAGAAAGGAAGGAGAGCCAGATCTCATTCAAAATGAAGATTTGGTAAAGATGAATGTGCCTTTTGTCATGAAAAAGACCATTGGAATAAAACATTCTGAAGCTGCATAACAAAGGAAAATATTTGTCGCCTGATGCATGTGTAGCTTAAAGCAATTCAAATTCAGATTTTTCATTGGTTGGTTCGTCAACAACATCCCATCCTGGTGATTGGATTTTCGATTCAACATGTACCTTCCATATGTCTCCTAATAAGGATTGGTTCTTTAACTTTGAAGAACTAGATGGTAGAGTTATTTTCATGGGCAATGATTATCCATGCAAAATTTTAGGGATTGATGCAATTATTTTGAAGAATCAAGATGGTTCAACCAAAGTCTTGACATATGTTCATTATGTCCCAGATATAAAGAACAATCTCATTGTTGTAGAAGTCTTAGAATCAAAAGGCTTCACTATGACCATGCAAAATGGGAGATTAGAGGTTACTTCTAGAGCACTTATGGTAATGAAAGATGTTTGGAAGAATAGTTTGTACTACTACCTTAGTAGTACGGTTATTTGGACAACATTAGTAGTAGTCTCAGAGGAAGAAAAAGATTAAAAAATTACCAAGTTGTGGCATATGCGTTTGGGACATGCTAGTGAAAAAGATTTATAGATTCTTGTAAAGTAAGGCCTATTGAAAGGCATGAGAATCGGCAAGTTGGATTTCTATGAGCTTTGTGTATTATGGAAGCAAAAAAGAGTAAGTTTTGGCACTGCATTCCATAATACAAAAGGCATCTTGGATTACATTCATAATGATGTGTCGGGGCCAACAAGAACTCCATCCATGAGTGGAAAACATTATTATGTCACTTCCGTCAATGAATTCTCAAGAAAATTTTGGGTGTATCTCATGAAAAAGAAGGATAAAGTTCTGAGAATTTTTCTCAAGTGGAAAAAAAATGATCGAGACTCAAACTAGTAGAAAGATCAGGCGTTTGAGGTTTGATAATGGCATTGAGTACACAAATGATCCATTTATGAAATTTTATGAAGAAGAATGCATCATGGGACACTTCATTATTAAAAAAACACCATAACATAATGGAGTTACAAAACGTATGATCCGGACTTTGTTGGAGAAAGTTCAGTGTATATTGTCAAATGTTGGGTTAGGCAAACAATATTGGGCTGAGGTTGTGATGTATGCATGTCATCTTGTCAACCATCTACCACCGTCTTCTCTTGAAGGCAAAACACCTATGGAAATATGGTTTGAAAAACCTACTAGAGATTACAACTTTTTACATGTGTTTGGTTTTATTGGATATTATCATGTCATGGAATTGAAGTTTGATCCAAGAGCTAAGAAAGCTATTTTTTGGGGATTGCCTATAGTTCTAAGGGATATCATCTATGGTGTCTTGAAAAAAAAGGATAGTCTTCAGTATAGATTTTACCTTTGATGAATCTGCCTTTCTAGGAAAAGTAATTGAGAAGATCGATGGTACTTTGTAGTAGGTGGAGAAAACTCTAAAGCATCCAGAATTTAAAAGCAGAATCATTGGCTTAGTTAGTCGAGATAAGACAAAAGTTGACCATCCGTTGGCAGAAGATGAATCAGATGAAGAAGAAATTTTAACCCAAGAATCTCTATAGTAACAAGGAAAAACTACAGTTAATAGGCCATGATGATAGAATGTCAAGGTGCTTACTCGATATAAGGATATGGAAGATCTACCCATTTAATTTAAGAATATGGTGGCCTGTGTACTTTTAGTTATGCATAATGATGTTCCTTCTACATATACAGAAGAAATCAGAAGTTCTAAAGTTTAAAGTTAAAAGGAAGCCATGGATGAAGAACTGTTGTCCCTTCAGAAGAATAAGATATGAAAATTGATACAAATACCTAAGGGTAAGAAGGTAATTGGTTCTAAATGGGTGTATGCAAAGAAATAAGGATTTTCTAACAAAGATGGTATTCGTTATAAGGCAAGGTTGGTGGCTAAGGGCTACTCTCAGAAGGAGGGAATTGATTATAATGAGGTATTTTCTCTAATTGTAAAGCATTCTTCCATTAGAATTTTGTTGGCCTTGGTAGCACATTTGGATTTAGAACTAGTTCAATCCGATGTGAAGACCACGTTTCTACACGATGACTTGGAAGAAGAAATCTAGGTGTCTCAGTTAGAAGGGTTTAATGTTACTGGTATAGAAAATTAGGTTTGCAAGCTGAACAAAACCTTGTATGGATTGAAGCAATCTTTGAGGTAATGGTACAAGCGATTTGATCAGTTTATGCTACAATAGAAGCACACTAGAAGCATATATGATCATTTTGTATATTTTCACAAGCTACAAGTGATTCTTTCATCTATATCCTATTATATGTTGATGATATGTTGATTGCATCAAAGAGCCAAGTAAAAATTGAGAGGTTGAAGGCTCAACTAAGTCAGGAGTTTGAGATGAAAGATTTGAGAGCCAAGAAGATTCTTGGCATGGAGATAAGCATAAATAAGAAGAAGGGAAAGCTTTGTTTAAACCAGATTCAATATTTGAAAAAGGTGCTACAACGTTTTAGTATGAATGAACAGAAAAAACTTGTAAGTACTCCGCTTGTTTCTCATTTCAAGCTTAATGCTCAATTGCCTCTTAAGAATGATACAAAACGAGATTACATGGCAAAGGTACCATATGCTAATGCAGTTGGTAACTTTATGTATGCAATGGTATGTACGAGACCTAACATTTCATACATGGTTAGAGCTATAAGCAGGTACATGTATGGTCCCGATAAAGGACATTGGTTGACTGTGAAATGGATTCTACGATGTATTCTAAATACTATAGATGTTGGTTTAGTATTTGAGCAGAATAATACTATTGGTCAATATGCAATCAGATATTATGATTTTGAGTATGCAGGAGATTTAGATAAGCATCGATCAAGTACTAGTTATGTGTTTGCTCTTACTAGAGCACTAATAAGTTAAAAGTCTACCTTGCATTCCACAATTGCTTTGTCTACTACAGAGGTAGAGTATATGGTAGTTATAGAGGTTGTGAAGGAAGTTATTTGGTTATGAGGTTTGCTTAAAGACTTGGAATTTGGTCAAAAGCATATTAAGGTGTTTTGTGATAGTTAGAGTGTTATTCATTTAGCAAAGAACCAAGTCTACCATGCACGTACAAAGCATATTGACGTTTATTACCATTTTGTGTGAGAGATTATTGAAGAAGGTGGAGTACTATTTCAAAAGATCAATACTACAGATAATCTTGCAGAATGATGACCAAGGTGGTGATGGAAATCAAGTTCAAACATTATTTGGACTTGATTAATATCTTGCAAATTTGAGTTGGCACTAGCGCCGCTGATCTAGAGATTAAAGAAATCATTTGAGAATTACTAAGTCACCAAGGTGAAGATTTTTTGTATAGATCCTTAGTAAGCAATTTGAAAAAATCCCATATAGATTAGGAACCATAATGGGTGTTGTATTTTGAGCTATAAATAAAGCCCTATATTCTACTTTGAAATCATTCCAAAATTTGTATATTTTTCTCTCTTTTGTATGGGTAATTAATTAGCTCAATTTTGTCCAATCAGTTGTAATTTTTAGAGTTCATCTAATTTAAAGATAGTGGAAGTCGTTAACGAGACTCGAGGACGTAGGTAACATTTATACCAAATCTTATTAAATTTTTAATGTTTTTATTTTTCTACTTTAATATTTTTTTTAATATCTACTTTAGTTTCTTTTAGCAATATTTTGTCGAACTATTTTAAATTCTATTTATTTAAATCATAATATTTATGAACAATAACTATTTATAATAGAAAAAATATACCCAATTTTTCCAACATAAGAACCCATTTAAAAGCCAATGAAAGACCATGTGGGGGTGATACTTCTAATTGGATTTCAAAGTAGTTTTGAGAACCTTAGCCCAACTTAGTGAGAGAGTTGGTGACAATTGGAATACATATGAGATATATTTTAACCTAGATTATGAAAAAAAGATCATTATTTTATTATTTATCTTGATTAAGACTCTAATCTTCTTCAATTAAGGATAAATCTCTAATCTTAGTCCAAATTGGAACACATTGGAGAGCTCTTGTGGGTAAATAACTGCATGAAGGTTGTACCAGGTCTCATGAGTTGAGGAGATTCTCTTGGAGTTCACTTTGAGGGTTCCTTCAAGTCTTTTTTCAGTATCTAAGGTTTGTTGACCTTCTGCTCTAGTCCTTCTCAATCCTGGAGAATGTTTAGTTAATATCAATGTTTAGCCCAAACTTTGAATAATAATTCAAATAAAAAATAATTAAGTTTATGATCTGTTGAGTAAAATTTAGAATACATAACTCTAAATTTTCTAATATTAGATCCAAACAAGTAAACAAACTACTTGTATTATACTCACTATAACACCTTTCAAAGGCAACTCACAAATTGAAGAGAAATACAAACACTCAAAGAGAAAGCTCTCAACTCACACTCAAACTAAGAATACAAAGACTTATTTTGTTTTTGATGGGATGATGAAACCAAATGCAAGGTAGGCTATTTATAGTCCTCACCATGCAATCTATACCACACAAATATAAAATTAAGAAATAATCCTAGCCACACAAATCTTATCTACATACTTCTTTTTTCTACAACCTTCAACTACTTCATTTATTTCTACAACCTTCAACTACTTCATTTATTTCTACAACCTTCAACTACTTCATTTATTTCTACAACTTTCAACTACTTCATTTATTCCTCTACTTCTTCAATTATTATGTTGGTGTTGATTTTCAACACTCCCCCTCAACACCAAATCTCACTATTTTTACTGTGTCAAGCTGACGGCGAAACATTTCGAATTTGCCAACGCTTAAGCTTTTTGTGAACAAGTCCATGACTTGATCATCTGTCTTGATTTGCCTCATTTCAATTTCTTCTTCTGAGAACCTTTTTCTCGATAAAGTGATAGTGTACTTAACATGCTTAGTTCTTGCATGAAGAGTGGATTCTCTGCCAAACGAATTCTTTGATTGATTGTCACAAGATACAATGATGCTTTGCGCATAATCTTGGTTGATGTAGATTATTCATTAGTTGTATCAACCATGTACACTCTTGTGCTACCATTGCCGCTGCTCGATACTCAGCTTCAGTGGTTGATAATGATACCGTTGGTTGTCTCTTACTACACCAAGAAATTGTTCCAGAACCCATCTTAAATACATATCCAGTTGCTGATCTCCGGTGTAAGCAGTCTCTGCATAGTCTGCATCGCAGTAACCAACTAACTTGCAGTCTCCACCTTTCTTGTACAAAAGACCATAGTCAATTGTATTCTTCACATATCTCAGTATTCGTCGAACTACTTCCAAATGTAACTTGTTTGGATTTTGCATGTAGACTCATTACACTAAGCTATGTGAAAATGTCGGGCCGAGTTAAGGTTAAGTAGATCGAGACTACCTACCAATTTTCGATACATTATTGCATCTTCCAAGTCTTTTTCCTTCATGTGCACACATGTTGGCATTTGGCTCCGTCGATTGTCGAAATTGATTTGCATTCAAGCATTGACAGCTTCATCAAATCTTTGGAATATTTTTCTTTGACAAAGAAATATTCCTTCTTGTGTGATCAACCTCTAAACCAAGGAAGTGCTTGAGCTGGCCAAGTTCTTTCATCCTGAACGGATTGACAAATTCTCCTTTGTCAGAAGAATTTACGCTTCATTATCACCAGTTATGATTAAGTCATCCATATATACTAACCTGATAGCTAGCTTTCCTTCATTGGCTTTATACAAACAAGCTGGAATCTGCAGGTGTTATTGAATAACCACTTTGTGTTAGAAATTGACAATCTTACCATACCATGCCACCTGGGTGCTTGTTTCAATCCAGAGTGCTTTACCGGCCTACACACGTATTCGGGATGATCTTGGCTCGAAAACCCATTGGTTGGATCATGTAGATCTCTCGATCCGGCTCTCCATGAAGAAAGCATTCTTCACATCCATCCGCCACAACTTCCAATCTTTGTTTCTTGCCAAGTGCAAGTAGGACTCGAGCAGTTGTAAGTTTTGCCCCTTTGGACTAAACGTTTCATCATAGTCTAGTCCATCTTTGTTGAGAGAAACCACGAGCTACCAATCGTGCCTTGTACCTACTCAATTGAACCATCCGGACGATGCTTTTCTTGTAAACCCACTTGCGGATATGGGTTTCACATCTCTTGGCTTTGACACAAGATCCCAAATCGATTTTCTTTGAAGTGCATCGATCTCTTCTTTCAGCTATCATCCACGAGAACTGTGATGCTTAACTTCAAACGTCTCGAACTCGTTGCTTCTTCAATTATGGCTGCATTGGCGTATTTAGGATTTGGCCTTCGTGTTCTTGTTGACCTTCGGAGTGGAGTTGATTCTTCTGTTCACTAGGCCCACCTTCTTCGTTTGGTTGTTGATACATACCAGTTTGCCAAGGATTCTGAGCCACTCTTTGTTCGACATTATCTCCATTTGGTTCTCCTAATTCATCTGAACTTGGTTGGAGTTGGATAGTATGTTCCCCCATCTTCTGTTATAGCTTTTCTCCAAATTCTTTAGAGTCTGGTAGCACCTCCTTCTCTGAGGACCACCAAGAAGATGCTTCATCAAACACCACATCTCGTGAAGTGTAGCATCTTCCACTCATTGGATCACAACATTTCCACCCTTTTCTTTGACTATCGTATCCCACAAAGATACATCTAACAGCTTTCTTGTCAAATTTGCTCCGTAAATGATCAGGAACAAATA
This sequence comes from Hippophae gyantsensis, assembly GCA_030763125.1. Taxonomy (NCBI): domain Eukaryota; kingdom Viridiplantae; phylum Streptophyta; class Magnoliopsida; order Rosales; family Elaeagnaceae; genus Hippophae; species Hippophae gyantsensis. The sequence goes on along the minus strand of CM061029.1, from coordinate 17,069,380 downwards.
CATAACACACACAGCCAAATACTCGAAAGTAGCTAACTGTAGGTTTCATGTTCCATAGTTTCTCAAAGGGTGAAACAAATTCTAACCTTGGTTGAGGAAGTCTATTGATCACAAAGGCTGCAGTCCTCATTGCTTCAGCCCAAAACCTCCCAGGTACATTCTTTTCATGTAGCATACTTCGACAAATTTCTGCAAGATGTCGGTTCTTTCTCTCTGCTACACCATTTTGTTGTGGCGTGTTGGCACAAGTGTATTGATGACGTATTCGACATTCCCTTAGGTATTGAGAGAACTCGCTTGAGCTATATTCTCCGCCGTTGTCTGTGCGTAAGCATTGGATCTTCTTTCCAACTTCTCCTTCAGTTGACTCTCTAAACTCTTTAAACTTAGAGAATACGTCAGATTTTTCTTTCATAAAGAAAATCCACACATACCTTGAAAAGTCATCAATAAATGTCACCATGTATCGCATACCGCCAATTGATGGTTGCTTAACAGGACCGAATACATCAGAGTGAACTAACTCTAATGGTTCTTTTGCTTTAAACTTTGATTCCTCATATGGCAATTGGTGAGCTTTACCATATTGGCATCCTGCACAGACCATGTACGTTATTGCACGTATAATTGAGGAAGCCCTTTAAGCATCAACTTCTTCACCATCACACTTAGCTTGGAATAGCTAACGTGACCTAACCGCATATGCCGTAGATCTGCTGTCTCATTTCTTCTTGTCTTGTCTACATATGCAGATTGATTCCAATCATTGCCCCTCCATTGTTGGTGTTTCTGAGATTTTGAGATCACGATACACCTTCACATCTTGGGGACCAAACAAGACATAGTGGCCTGATGATGTTAACTGAGCCACAAATAGCAAATTTTTCTTCATTCCTAGGACATGATAAACATCTTGAAGTGGTACTTGGTTAGTACTATATCGAGGCGTAACTATCGTCTTACCGATGTGGGCTATCGGTAACCTTGAGTTATCGGTACCACCTACCACGACCTCCTTGTACTCGAGATATGTTTTCCAACTACATTTTATCACACATCATATGATTTGAGCAACCCGAATCTACGATCGGTCATTCTTGTAGTCAATCTGTTTTGATGTTGTCACCGTAAGAGCCAATTCTTCTTCTCTGCAGAATAATGCTTCGGCATCGACCATCTTCGCTATGCTCCTTAGCGGAAGTAGTCAGATTGCTTTCAACAGTCTTTTTCTTACTCCAACAATCTTTTGCCATGTGACCCATCTTCCCGCAATTGTAACATTCACCATCAAATTTTCTACTGTTATTGCGGTTCTTCCAAGCTCCCCCTGGACGAAAGCCTCCCTTTCCTTGAGGAATTTTTCCTTTGTCGCCATCATTTTTATATCCATTTTCATTGTACCACTTGAAAGTGCCTTTGCTTTTGCTAGTGTAGAGTGCTTCTTCTTCACCCTTCAGTGAGACTCCTCCCATTTGCTTAGCCATAGCTTCTTGACCGGCCAATAAATTCTCAAACTCAATAAGATATGGTTGTGTCGGCCATCCTTGTATAGCAGTAACAAACCCTCGATATTTGGGTCTCAAACCATGAATAATTATTCTTTTTATCCTCGTTTCTCCAATAGGAGCTTTTGGATCTAACTCTGAAATTTCGCGGCATAACGACTTTACCTTGTGAAAGTATTGTGAAATCGTCATGTCGCGTTGCGCCATCGATAGCAACTCATTCTCCAGAAGTTGCAATCTTGTATCATTCTTTTTTGAAAAGAGCGTAACAAGAGTGTCCCATGCTTCCTTTGGTGTTTTTGCATCCCGAATGTGCTCCAACATTTCTTCTTCAACTGTGGTCTTCAAAGCAAACATCGCTTTTCCTGCTTTAATTTTCCACTTCCGCAAGATGCCGTTTGCATGTTCCCGTTGGTTGTGTAACTTCATCACCACCAACAACCTCCACAAGTCTTGACCTTGTAGGTAAGACTCCACATGTTGCCCATGTGTTATAGTTTTTGTTGTTGAGCTTCTTGATTCCTCCAACTACTTGAGATCACCCATCGTGTCGGCAAGACTTCGACTATACCGAACAAGCTTGACTAATAAACTTCTGATGTGCCAAACTCCTCACGACTCAAGATAACTCCACTAAGAACGATCCACTGACTAGTCTGGATTACGTGCAATTGTTGAGTAAAATTTAGAATACACAACTCTAAATTTTCTAATATTAGATCCAAACAAGTAAACAAACTACTTGTATTATACTCACTATAACACCTTTCAAAGGCAACTCACAAATTGAAGAGAAATACAAACACTCAAAGAGAAAGCTCTCAACTCACACTCAAACTAAGAATACAAAGACTTATTTTGTTTTTGATGGGATGATGAAACCAAATGCAAGGTAGGCTATTTATAGTCCTCACCATGCAATCTACACCACACAAATATAAAATTAAGAAATAATCCTAGCCACACAAATCTTATCTACATACTTCTTTTTTCTACAACCTTCAACTACTTCATTTATTTCTACAACCTTCAACTACTTCATTTATTTCTACAACCTTCAACTACTTCATTTATTTCTACAACCTTCAACTACTTCATTTATTTCTACAACTTTCAACTACTTCATTTATTCCTCTACTTCTTCAATTATTATGTTGGTGTTGATTTTCAACATGATCCTCGTTAGTGGCTCGATCAAACCAAGTTAAATATTTTTAATAAACAATGCATCTAAGTAATCAAGTTTGAAAAATAAAATTAATAAAAATAAATAAATACTTGTGTTGATTATATTTTTGTCAATTCAATGAGTGGACTAGTTATGTGAGGTAGGCTACATAGCCAGAGCCAAGGGAGGAGTGATTAGAGTCAATGTTACGTAGACTCGGTTTTGAACATAGATTGGACGCTACATAGATGACGTAAAAGATTAGGGACATTATTTACGCTATTAATAAATTGTGTATTTTATGTTTATTTTATTGTTATCCTTAAAGTAAAAATATTGTTTATTTTCTTTATTAATGATTTTTTAGGAAACATTAGGGTCATATTTATCATTAAACTTAATATAATTTTTGTTTGTCTTTTAGGATTTCCCTTAGTTGACCACAATTTTCTTTTGCGATGTAACCCCATTTGCTCAAACCCATTTGACACCTAACTATCACCCATTGCCTGTCGATACCCAAGCCTAATCTACCCAACCTTCGTCTTCCTCTTTGCTACTACCATCAGAGGTTCACCAAGCTCATTTGCAACCTCTTTTGACATCACCACCTACCAGAACCTCTCGCCAACTACCTAAGATCACTCACCACCTTTCCTAGGCTTATCACCACTTGTCAAAGACCCTTTACCACTTCAATTGATGTCGCCACACCATTTATCACCAAGTCAAAGTAATTTGCCTCATACCCATCCATTGAAAGTCATTCCACCCAATAGTCGCACCAAAGAGCCCAACAACAAGAACCCATCTACAATTGTTCAAGACATGACACACCCAACTATAATTACCCATGATCCAAGCCCAATTTGATTGGGTGAACCTAAGCCCATCTTGAGTAACATGCAACTTATGAAATTAATTAGTGTAGTAATTAATACATGAATAAACAAATTAAAAATAAAATTAATTTATTAAAATTTAAAAATACACAAATATAAAAATATGTATAAATTATAAATATAAAATTTAAATAGAGTAAATAATCGAGACTTGTATATTACAATTTCTTTAAGATAATTTTTTCACTAATCATAAGTGTTAAAGAATTAAAAAAACTTATCTCCTAAGATACAACGATTAAATAATAATAAACTTACACTACAGTTTATTATTTCACAAACTTCCAAATATCTAAGCTTTATTGGAGTAATCTAACTCTAGATAGGATAAAAAAATTCTTTTTTCCCTTTTTCTTTCTCTTTTCTGGCCATTTCTGTTTTTTGTTTTCTTTCCCTCCTTTTCCTTTATCTTTTCTTTCTTTTCTCTTTCTCTTTCTTTCTTTTTTCCCTTTTCTTTCTTCGTTTTTGTTCTATGTTTTCTCTTAATATATAACAATGAGAGAAAAGCAACTGAATAATAAAGACTGAAAAAATTAAAGTAAATTAAAGTCTATCGTTGTGTATATATTAGTGAGAATAGTAACAAAAAATTAAAAGAAAAGAGGAGAAAATGAAATGAAACTAAAAAAAATAACTAAAATCAATTAAAATATTAAATAATCATTTTAATAATTTTAATTCAAAAAATTAATTACCAATAAATAGTCATTACAACAATTTTTAATTCAAGATTTTCTAACAATCTCTCACATGAATAAAAATTGACATGGGTTTTAAATCAAATCTTGACGCAGTAATGGAGTTTAATGGATTGAAACCTGTATAGAATAGATAGGTATTATCCTTTTAACCTTCCTTTATGAAAATATATTTACTTTACAGACTGACTAGTAGACGCGATATCCTTGAACTGTTTTACCGTTTATGTAAGTGATGACATATTTCACACAAGAGTCTTTCCTTAAACAATTTAATTCTCATTGTTATGTTTTTTTTCCATGAACATATGCCTAGTTCTGTGAAAGTTTCTAAAGAATTGAGTCTTATACAATTCTCTTTTGAAGCGACCTCATTCCTCCCTCACATAGGCAATCCCTTATTTTTAAAAGTAATCTACAATAGTAACCTACATACTCCACTCGGTATTCTCTTTATAAGAATTATTAAAAACCTTAACTTACCTTGTATCTTACAGGTATCATTGTTTTAATCATAGGGATGGAATTGAGGGTAAATTCTCACAGTGATCTCATTAAGTCTTTACAATTAGGTTGTCCCTTTGAACCTAGATCTTGGGATCTCTAATCAAATAAGTTGGGTTTCCTTTGCAAATTATTATTCATTCATATGCTTTAGTCTCATTTCCCTTGATGACTTACTAACTAACTCTCACTTTAACCCTTTGCTTAAGGGATCTATTACATTATCATTTGACTTCACATAGTCAATAGAGATAACCCCAGTTGAGAGTAGTTGTCTAATGGTATTATATTTATGACATATATGTCGAGACTCTTCATTATACATATTGCTCTATACCCTACTAATAACAGATTGGCTATCACAATGGATGTATTGTAGGTACATGATTTACCCACTTAGGAATATCCTCTAAAAAATTGTGTAGCCATTCAACTTCTTTGCCACATTTATCCAAAGCGATGAACTCAAATTCCATCGTGGATCTAGTAATGCGTGTTTGTTTAGAAGACTTCCATGAAACAGCTACACCATCCAATATGAGTACATATCCACTGGTAGACTTTGAGTCTTTCATATTAGATATCTTATTTGCATCACTATATCTTTCTAATACAACTAGATGTCTTATATAGTGCAGCCCATAGCTACGTATATATCTTAAGTATCTAAGTAGTCTTGTAATACATTTTCAGTGATAAGATCCTAGATTCTAATATATCTACTTAGTTTGCTTACAACATAAGCTATGTCTAGTCTCGTACAACTCATCAAATACATAAGATTTCATATCACTCTAGAATATTTTAGTTGAGATACATTCTCACTTTTATTCTTAGATAGGTGTAGATTTACATCTATTAATGTTCTTACAATTCTAAAATCACCCTTGTTGAATTTCTCAAGTATTTTGTCAATATAATGACATTGACTTAGAATGAGACCGCTTGATATCCTTGATATCTTAATCCTCATAATTACATCAGTAAGCCTCATTTCTTTCATATCAAACCTTGAAATCAATATAGCCTCAGTAGATTTAATCATTACTATTCACAATTAATATGTCATCAACGTAAAGACACAATATAAGATAATTATCTTCTTTTTCCTTGACATATACACATTTGTCATATTCGTTGATTTTAAAGTCATTTGTTCTCATGATATTATCAAACTTTTCATGCCACTATTTTGGTGCTTGTTTCAAGCCATATAAGGACTTCCCTAATTTATAGACCATTCCTTCTTGCCCTAAGCATGAAAACCCCTTAAGTTGGTCCATGTAGATTTCTTCCTCTAACTCTCTATTTAGAAACACTATCTTTACATCCATTTGATGTATTTCAAGATTTTGTAGAGTTATGATAGTAAATATCATCTTTATGGATGTTATTCTCATCACAAGAGAATAAGTATCAAAGTAATTAAGGCCATTTAGTTGTTTGTATCCCTTAATTACATGCTTAGCCTTGTACTTTTCAATTGATCCATCTAATTTACGTTTTCTCGTGAAAATCCATTTAGACCGTAGTGTTTTACTACTTAGAGGTAAATCAACTAGTTCCCAAGTGTGATTTTGAAAAATGGACTCAATTTCACTATTAATGGCATCTTGCCATTGAGGACCATCAGAAGAATTCACTGCCTTTTCATAGGTTTGAGGTTCACTTTCTAACAAGTAAGTCAAAAAATCTAGACCATAAGACGTTTCTTTCCTAGCCCTTTTGCTACATCTAAGTTCAACCTTAGCCTCTTATTTAGGTTCTTTACTTTGACTATCTTCATTCATAATCTCATACATTCGTTTAGACGAACTTGATTCTCCTTGAGATTTACCTAGAAATACATATTCAAAGAATAATGCATTCCTTGATTTCATTATCGTGCTCTTGTGTATGTTTGGGATCTTTGAATCATGCACAAGAAACCAATAAGCATTACTATTATGTGCATATCCAATGAAGATACAATCTATCATTTTTGGACCTATCTTCACTTTCTTAGGTATAGGTATGGTTACTTTAACAAGACACCCCCACACTTATAAATATTTATAGGAAGATATCATTTCTTTAAATAATTCATACAGTGTCTTATGTGTATTTTTCTAAGATATCTTATTTAAAAGGTAGTTAGCTGATAAAATAGCTTCCTCCACAAGTTCTATGGCAACCCAAAACTTAATAGCATTGCATTCATCATTTCTTTCAATGTACGATTCTTACATTCAGTAACTCCATTTTGTTGAGATGAATAAGACATTATGGTTTCATAGATAACTCCATATTTTGCACAGAATTTACTAAATGGTGCTTCATATTCACCATCACGATCGTTGCATAGTACCTTGATTCTTCTTGTTGAGTTGATTCTCAACTTATATTTTATAAAGAATAAATTTTTCTATAGCTTCAATTTTATTTTAAGCAAATACACATAGCAATATTTTGTGCTATCATCAACAAAAGTAATAATATACTTACTGCACTCCTTGTTTGAAGAAATTTCAAATCACATAGATCACTATGGATTAAGTCAAGGGGTTTAGTGTTCCTTTCAATCGAATGAAACAATGACCTAGTTATTTTTATCTCAACACAAGCCTCACATTTATGCTTTGGATCTATTTGAAATGCGGGTATGTGTTCCATGTGAATTAGTCTACACAATGTATCGTAATCAACATGACCTAATCTATCATACCACAAGTAGAATAACTAATCTTCTTAATATTCTTAGCTTTTACACTCATTACATTGAGCTTAATATCCCATTAGATACATACCTTTTTCCTACAAATATCACATTTTTTGTCACAATGGCCTTATCAGATTCAAACACTATCTGAAAGCCATGCTTGTTTAGCAATGAGCCATAAACAAGATTCTTACGAATTTCTAGCACATAGAGTACATTTTTTAATGTAAGGTCCTTCCCAGAAGTCATATTTAGTTTGACTTGGCCTTGTATTTGAATGGCTAATGTGGTAGAATTTTCCATGAAAAGCTTTTCTCCATATTTCATTGGTTTAAAAGTAGTGAATAGCTCATTATCTGAGCATACATGCCTTGTTACACTAGTATCAATCCACCACTACTTTGGGTTTGATCCTACTAAGTTTACCTCAAAAATGACTACACATAAGTCAATATTAAAGATATCATGAGTGATGTCATCAACCATATTTGCCTCAAGATTCCTATTTCTTTTTGAGAACTTACGGTCTGGGGATTTATGCCATGTCTTCTGATTGTTAAAGCAAATCCCTCTTAAGCTTGAATTCTTAAAAGTTGCTTCTCTAGGTCTTAATTTAGATCATTTACCCAACTTTCCCTTTCCTTTATTCTTATTATGCTTGGAACTTTGACCATACTCCATCACATTAGCCTTGGGTGCTAATGAGATATACCCTCTTTTAGAAGAAACCTTATTGTCTTCTTCCACTTTGAATCTTATCAGCAAGTTTTTCAAAGACACTTCTATTCCCTTATGCTTAAGGTAGGTCTTGAAACTTATCTATGAAGGGGCAACTTTTCAATAATAGCTGCAACTTGGAAGGTTTCACTAAGTGTCATCCTTCATCATACATCTTTGTTAAGATATCTTAGATTTCACGTACTTGACTGCATACAGTTTCATACTCATTATACAAGGAATCAGTTAGACTATTTAGAACATAATTCTGACATAGATAATCAGAATGTTTTCATACTTCAATAGCACTAGCAGACTAAAAATTTTGTTCACCCTTAGATTGATTTGGAGCTTCTTCAGTCAAGAACCTTACCAAATTTAAGGTGGTGAGATAGAACATCATCTTACTCCTCTATCTCTTAAAGTTTAAGTCATTACTTCTCTGGCTTCTCTACTATTGCATGATTCATAGGAACAGAAATCGATAACATTAGGGTTACCCCATGAGCCACAGAAGGTCTCATCATTTGGTTCACATTAGAACTACCCACAGTAGGGTCAGCAACATTTATTGTTGGGTTGTCAGTTTGGGACAATGGAGTAGTCATTTCAGATGTCATGATTTTTTCTTTTGCTGTTAAATACACAAATAGCAACCCAAGTTTTAAAAATCACCGAATAAAGTTTTACATTATTAAAAATAATATTCGTATAACCAATTGATTTAAAAAGAACAACTCTTAAGTAGTGAAAAAATAATAGCAAGAATAAAAAATGAATAAAACTATTAGTAAATAAAAATAAACCAAACCTAAACAAATAGTAAGCAAAAAAACTGTTATTTATATTGTATATATAGTAAGTAAAAATATTGGTTTTCGGAGAAAAAAATCTAATAAAATAACGAGAGAATGGATAGTTAAACAAATAAATAAAAGATTAAGTAATAAAAAATAATATTAATAAGAGATGTAAAAAATGAACGATAATGGTAGTAAAACATGTAATAACAATCAAGTTAAGAATCAACCAAAATAAGTTTAAAATTGATAACAGTATCGAAAAACCTTTTTTTTTCTTTATAATTAAAATAACATATATAAAAAAAATTAAACTACTATTAAGAGAAATATATAACAGAATAGATATATATATAATAGATTATGAATAATCTGTTTGTCCTAAAATATTTGTTAAAAAATAATTAAGATTTTGAATTTATTTGTCCGAAAAATAAAATAAAAATTATCTTAAGAATGTAGAAAATAATACACAGACAAACAAGTTAGGAATAAAATTAATTTATTAAAATTTAAAAAAATACACAAATATAAATATATGTATAAATTATAAATATAAAATTTAAATAAAGTAAAGAATCGAGGCATGTGTATCACACAGTATTTTTAAGATAATTTTTTCGCTAACCGTGTGTTAAAAAATTACAGAAATTTATTTCTGAGGATGCAACGATTAAATAATAATAAACTTATACTATAATTTATTATTCTACGAACTTTAAGTGTTTGAACTTTATTGGGAGAAACTAATTCTAAATAAGATAAAAAATATTTTTTTTCCTTTTACTTTCTCTTCCTCGACAGTTTTTGTTTATTTATTTTTCTCTCTTTTTTATTTTATTTCCTTTTGTCTTTCTTTCTTTTTTGCCTTTTCTTTCACCTTTTTCGTCCTATGGTTTCTCTTAATATATATAAGAGAAAAGCAACCAAAGAATAAAAACTAAAAAAATCAAAGTAAAATAAATTCTGCTTTATGTATACATTAATGAGAAGAATAACAGAAAAAAAGAGAAAAATGAAATGAAATTGAAAAAAAAAACTGAAATCAATTAAAACATTAAATAGTAGTTTTATCAATTTTAATTCAAAAAAATTAACTACCATTAAATAACAGTTATAATAATTTTTAATTCAAAATCTAACAATTATTTCAGCCGAACGTAACGCACCAGATATAGCCCAAATTATATTTCCACATCATACCATGGTGTCTGATTTTGGAGAAATTCAAACATAAATGTCATCTAATTAATCAGTCCAAAACATATCTGGAGGATACATTTGAGGGCTGTGATATTAAAAAACAAAGGTATGCTCTTAATTATAGAACTTTTGAGTTCCTAGAAAGTGGGAAACTGATTGATATTCCTTGTTTAAATTGGTTTATTCATGCTGATAAAATCCAAGAGTGGCCGAAAATTGAGAAAAACTACTTTGAATTCAAGTGAGTTAATGAGAGTGAACAAATTGATTTAGTTGCTCATAAATTGAAGAATTAGCTTAAGGACTGCTTCTACAAAATCAGACAACATGTTTTCAACCTTAAGTTCACCTAGTTGTTGATATTAGGAAATGGATGAAAGTACACATGCTTCGCTCTGCAATTGGTACTACTGCACCAGTGAAAACATATGCAAATTTGTCTGTACATTTTAAGAAAGCAGAATTGTCATTTGGAATGGGATATTAGCTAGCTTTTGCTGATATAAGCTATGCTCTCACTGTAGCCCTTTGTAGGGCTAATTTATGTGTTAGGAATTCAAACCCACCTACATCACTACTAAAAAGAAGGAAAAGAGCTTACCATGGTGGGATGACATGAGAAATTACATCCAGGGAAATATTTCCTTAATTTTTTTAGAAACTAGATGGCATATTCTTGGGTCTATTAATCCTTATGAAAAGGTTAACAAACTTCATGCAACATCTAGTTATATGGAGATCAAACAATCTAATGGTTGTGTTTATGCCTCTGCAAGAGACTTTAAGATATCAACCAGCAATTTATAAAACATTTTGTCATTACTATTAAGTCTTCATCATATTCTTCGACAGGATTTGAAATATCATCGAGGTTATGTTAAATCATTGCCTAAAGAACTCTATGTTGCAGAATTGAAGAAGTTCAATTCCACTGCTTATTTGTGCAATAGCCATCTTATTGCTTGGATTTTTTTAACTGGGAATGTGCATAGTAAAGTACTTAAAAGAACCTTAGAAATTACCATTGCTGGTATCTTTGTGATAGATGACAATGCTACTGCATATCCCAAAGCTCAATCAAAAGCTCAAGCTAAGTCTATTTAGATCTTGATCAGTTTGTTCCCAAAAACCACCAAGACTAACGTGGAAAGTGTTTTCTTTATCGTCTCTTCATGTTGTCTAGCATTCAAACCTAATCGAGTTTTGACCCCTCAAATCTTCAAGTGACTGATCTTCAAGAGTTCTTCATTTCTGTTGAAAAAACAAGGAATAACTCTCCACAAAAAAGCTCTCAAGTTTGTATTATTTCCATCATATTTTCATTACAATTGTATATCTATATATAAAGAGATTGACTCCTTGAATTAAGGACTAACATCCAATACTCCCTCTTAAGCTGGATCCAGAAAATTTATGCATCCAAGCTTGGACAAAAGTCATTGAAACTAATGAGAAGCCAAAGACTTGGTGAAGATGTCAGCCAGTTGGTCGAAGCTTCTTGTATAATGTGTTCGAATCACTTGCGGTTGAACTTGTTCACGAACGTAATGACAGTTAACTTCAATATGTTTCGTCCTCTCGTGAAATACTGGGTTTAATGCTATATGCATGGTTTCCTGATTGTCACAAAATGAGGACATAGGAAGAGTTGTAGGAACACCTAAATCACACAGAAGACCTTTAAGCCATATCAATTCACACGTAGTTGAAGCCATTGCACGATACTGAGCTTCGGCACTTGATCTAACGATGACAGTTTGCTTCTTACTCTTCCACGTGACCAAGTTTCCACCAAAAAATGTACAGTAGCTATTGGTGGACTTACGATCGATTGTGTTCTCTGTCCAATCAGCATCGCAATACCCCATGATTTGTGTGTTGTCATTCTTCTTCATGATGATACCATAAAACACTAATCCTTTTAAGTAGCTTAAGATCCTTTTTAACAAGGGTCAAATACTCAAGTGTCGGGGAGTGTATGAATTGGCCCACAATACTTACAGAATATGTGATGTCAGGTCTAGTGAGTGTTAGGTAGATCAACTTACCAACAAGTCACTGGTAATAACTTATATCCGTGAGTGGCGTGCCCTTCAAGCTAGGTTTGAGCTTGTTGTCAAGAGGGGTACTGGTCAGTTTAGCATCGCTTATGTTAGCTTTCTTTAGCAAATCTAAGACGTACTTTCTTTGGTTAAGAAAGAGTCCCTTGTGCGAGGTTGTCATTCTATACCAAGAAAGTATTTCAATATCCCAAGGTCTTTAATTGTAAACCTTTGTCTGAAGGATTGTTTGAGATTGAAAATATCGTCAGCATTATCACCTATAATTATCATATCAACTACATAAATCAGTACAACCAATTTTCCCATAACTCTTATGTGAACAAATAGTGAGGAATCGACATTGCTGCTTTTGAAACAAACACTAGTGAGAACTGAGCTTAGCTTGGAATACCAAGCTTGTGTGGACTATTTCAGACTATAAATGGATTTGTGCAATTTGCACACTAAATCCAGTTCATTACTTTAAGGATGCTCGGGTGGAAATTTCATATAGACTTCTTTGAGATATGAAGGATGTGTATTTAAAAAGTTATTATTTTGATAAAAATTTATGTATTGTTCATGATTTTGAATATTATGTATTCTTATTCCTTGTGATTAACATGTTATATTTTGGAAGTACTCAAGAATATGCACTTGGTCTTGAACCATAGAACTCTTAAAATGAGAAACATGTAATCCTAAATATGTTCACAATTGTGTTTATTAATGAGGAACATTAATTACCGTGAAAGATTGTCATGTCGATTAAAAATACATTGTAGTTCTATAAATGTTGATAAGGGATTATCATTTAATGACATGAGTATATAAAATGTGTATTTTATATATTGAACATGACCTAACTAGATGGAACATTATATGGATTGTGTTTTGCGTCATTAATGTTTCCATTGTGTCTTTAGAATCTTAGATATGAAATATGTAGGTTTTTCACATGAAAAGTATATAATGTGATTTCTATTTAAATACTATCTTATGATATGAATGATGGAGGGTGAATCTGTCTCAATGTACTTTCTCAAAGTATAGGGTTATTTGGAGAAATTGAATTCTTCAATACCCGAGGACATTGCTGAGGATATCATTCTTGGGTCTTTTCCACATTCCTACAAGGATTTTATCATGCATTATCACATGCATGAAAAGAAGATGACTTTGAATGAGCTCCACAATGCACTCAAGACTACTGAGGTTGACATGGGAAAGACAAAGGAGAAATATGTCCTTGCCATCATGCCAAATAGCAAGAAGATTTCCAAGAATAAAGGCAAGGCAATGCAAAGATCAAGACAAGTAAGGTGCATTCCTCGCTCAAGGGAAAGAGTGGAAGGGATCATGCGAGCACCTCTAAGGGAATCGAGAAAGGAAATGTTCCTAACTACGACATGGAGTGTTTCTATTGCCACGAGAAGGGATATTTCAAATGAAATGCCCCAAGTATAAGCGTGACTTGGATGAAGGCAAGGTTGAACACACACTCTCTAAAGGTATACTTGTTATAGAACTAAATTTAAATTTAGCCACAACTATCCAAGATTGGGTAATGGATATCGGATCATGTGTTCACTTAGTCTCTAATGTGCAGGCATTAAGAGATAAGAGACCTCTCTTAAAAAGATAAGTTGTGTTGAAAGTTGGAAATGGTAAAAAGTGTCCCTATGGTCGTTGTTGGCACCATTAATCTTCATTTTATCTGGTGGTTTATGTTTACATTTAAAGGATGTTTATTATGTTCCTTCTGTATTTTGAAACATTATTTTTGTATCATGCTTGGATGCAGAAGGCTTTTTTGTAATAGATAACTCACGTATGGTTATTAAGAAGGATGGTCTATTTTATGCAAATGTTGTCATTTCAAATGGATTATATTTTCTTGATTAAGATAAGGATAAACATGTATTGAATATTAGTAACAAGAGACACAATATGTATCATACAAATGAGACACTATTGTGGCACTATCTCCTTGGTCACATAAATGAGAAACACATAAAGAAATTACAGTAAGCAAATCTTTTAGATTCGCTTGATGGTGAAACAATTGAAACATGTGAATCTTGTTTAACTGGAAAGATGACCAAATCACCATTCAAGAAGAAAGGTGAAAGAGCGAGTGGCTTATTGGAATTGATACATTCTGATGTATGTGGTCCAATGAGTGATTATTTTGAGAAATTCAAAGAATACAAGAATGAAGTAGAGAACCAGCTTGACAAGAGAATTAAGGCTCTACGAACTGACCATGGAGGAGAATACTTGAGCAATAAGTTTAACACATACTTGAAAGAGTGTGGCATTATACCATAACTCACTCCACCTAGGACACCACAATGGAATGGTATTTTTGAGAGGAAAAATTGAACCTTGGTTGATATGGTTCATTCAATGATATGTCAAACGGAACTACCTTTTGTATTTTTAGGGTCATGCACTTCAAACTACGGCTCACACACTAAACATTATTCCATCAAAATCCATTGAGAAAACTTCACATGAGTTTTGGATGCACAAACCACCCAACATATCTTTTCTCAAAGTTTGGGCTTGTGAGGTATACGTCAAGCGTATGATGTCAACAAAACTTGAACCCAAAGTGGATAAGTGCTTCTTCATTGGATACCCAATAGAAACAAAAGGATATAGCTTTTGGCACAAATCAATGAATACTATATTCGTTAAGAAGGGTGCAGTATTCTTAGAGAATGAGTTTCTAGAAAGAATCAAAAGTAATGGAAGTAGGGTGACACTTGAGAAAACTCAAGAGGACCTACTAGCAAGTGATCATGAGATGAATGATAACATTCAAGATGATTGTGAAATTCCACACGAAGCTCCTTTAATCAGTGGAAGTACAAGTCAAACTTCACAAAGAATTGTTGAAAAGACTCAGACTTCTCTACCTAGTGTTCGCCTAACTCAAATTGAACATGAATTTATTCCGTAAGAAATTATGGAAGAAGCTCAGGAAGCTCAAGATGAGTCACAAGAACAAAAAGAGCTTAGAAGTTCAACAGGGAAAGGAGAAGACCCAAATTTTACATAGGTCTTCATGAGGTCTTGATAATGGATACCAACGACCCCTTGACCTACGAAGAAGCAATGGAAAGAAAAGACTCCAAAGCATGGTAGGAAGCCAGGGGATTTGAAATAAAACCCATGTATGACAACCAAGTAAGGAACTTGGTATATCTTCCTAAAGGATCAAAAGCTATTCGAAACAAATGGGTTTTCAAAAGAAAGATGGACATGAATGGGAACATGACAACCTACAAAGCAAGACTTGTAGAAAAAGGTTTTAGTCAAATCCAAGGGATTGACTATGATGAAACCTTTTCACCAGTTGCTATGTTTAAATCTATTCGGACTATGCTAGTTATTGTCGCATTTCATGATTATGAATTTATGGAAATTAGATGTCAAAACAACTTTCCTAAACGGGAAGTTAGATAAGGATGTATACATGGTACAACCTAAAGGTTTTAAAAATGTAAAAAAAACCCGACAAAGTATGAAAGCTTCAGAGATTATGGCTTGAAGCAAGCATCAAGGAGTTGGAACAAGCACTTTGATGAAGAGATTAAAACCTTTGGATTCATTCAAAGCAAGAAAGAACCTTATGTATACAAGAAGGTTAGTGGGAGCAACATTATGTTATTGGTCTTATATGTCGATGGCATATTGCTAATTGGTAATACAAAATCTTTGATAGAGCAAAAAAAGAACTCATTGAAAGCAATCTTTTCAATGAAATACTTGGGATAGGCTCGATATGTCTTAGGGATTAAGATATATAGAGATAGGTTTCCTAGACTCATTGGTCTAAGTCAGAATGTGTATATTGACAAAATCTTGGAAAGGTTCCATATGGAAAAGTCCAAGAAAGGAAATGTACCAATGAGTGTGTCTGTGCAACTTAGCAAGTCGTAGTGTGCCACAACACGTAAAGACATTGAATATATGAAGAATTTTCCCTATGCTTCAGCCATAGGTTCCATCATATATGCTATGACTAGCACGAGACCTGATGTCGCGTATGCTTTGAGCATGACAAGTCATCATTAAGATTCACCTGGTCCTGATCATTGGACTACAGTCAAGAATATTCTTAGTGAAAGTTTATAAATTATGGACCTAATTAACCTAGAGGGGGGTGAATAGGTTATTTTTAATTTTTACTAATTTATAATTTAATAACATAAACAAAGCAGCCAGGCATGCAATCATGTGTAAAAATAAGTGCGGAAATAAAATAATAACACACGATATTTTTAGGTGGAAACAACCTAAGTCACAACAAGGACCTAAGAGGAAAACCACCGGTCCACCGAACCACCTAACTTTCCACTATGAAAATCAAATGTTCAAGTACAAACTCGGTCTTATGCTACCCTCCCTAGGATACTGCCCCAATGTACTTTAGTTACGACCCCTTACTTTATTTTCACAGTTTTCAATATTAGCGTGAGCGGTTTTCAGACCAACGTTCCAATAAGCTTCCCGCCAATCAGATACGTTCCTGAAGTAACTGGAAAATAGTTAGCACAAAAACACAAGTGCCCGTGTGTGTTCTAGAACAGATTTAATAATGAATAATCCTAACTAGATGATTCAAAACATATGTAATTTAAATTAAATCAACTAGCAAATCCTAGACCAAAAAGATCAAATATATATAAATTCAATAAAAATAGCTTCTTTAAATTAAATCAAATCAAATAATTATGATATGACAAAAATAATTATTTGATCTAACAATTTAAGAACAAAAATAAAGAAGAAGCCATAAGAACATAATATCAAAATATCATAAAATAATTAGGCTTATTAATGAATCAAATATAACCACCAATATTTGATAGATTAACTAAATAAAGAAGCCTAAATAATTATAATCTTATATTTGTAAAACAAGAGAAAAATTAAGAATATTAGAATAATGCACTTGTATGGTTAATTGAAACAATGAGTAATGCGTTTTATTTATAGGAAAAATTAAAACTCTTAATCTTATGTAATTGATAGATATCTTTTCTATTACAAATAGAATTAATAATACTCATTAATTAAGATAACTCATATATGATTGATAAATATCTTTTATATTACAAATAGAATTAATATTACTCGTTAATTAAGATAACTCATATATGATTAATAAATATCTTTTATATTACAAATAGGATTAGTATTACTCATTAATTAAGATAACTCTTATATAAAATAGATTTCTTTTAAAATAAATTTTATGCTATATTTTATGATAAAGATTTCAAATATAATTTATCTAATATCTTTTAGCATATCTTATTTTAGAGTATATCTTATCTAATATCTTTTAGCATATCTTATTTCATATTTTAGCACTAAAAATAATGTCAGATTTATAAGCATGTACTATTAAATGCATAAATGTAATCCTATGTGTCGTAGTTATCAAAGATATACCTAAAGTACAATTATCTGGAACTTGAGCATTTGTTTGGCTTTTCTTGATAGACTTGATAGCAGGCCTAAAAACAAATTTACAAATAAATATTTTGTCCACGAAAATAGCCAACACTCATAGTCCTTACACTTAGGTACCTGAAAAGGACCAAGAACAAGTTTCTTGTCTATGGTGGTCAAAGAGAGCTCATTATAAAGGGCTATACTGGTGCTAGTTTTATGATAGACCCGGATGGCAGAAGATCTCAATCTGGGTACATTTTTCTTCTGAATGGTGGAATTATGAGATGGCGTAGTCAGAAGCAATTAACTAGGCATCATTTCATCTAGTGAAGGTCCCTTGGAGATATTTTGTGATGATAGTGCATCTATTTCACAAATTAAGGAGCCAAAGTCACATCACAAGAAAAATTACATCAATAGAAAATACTTTGTAATTGGTGACTTCAACGAAGAAGGCAAAATTTCATTGTTATGGATTGACACCAACAGCAACACAACTGATTCCTTCACTAAGCCCTTATCGCAAGCCAAAAGCAAAATTAATTTGAGCACATGGGTCTACAAGACCATGGGGAGTGGCTTGAAGACTACAAGGGAATTCTAGTTTTAGAGTTTATACATTTGTTATGTATTTGAGAAACTTTAAAAACAAGTGGGAGACTGAAGGATGTGTGTCTTAAAAGTTATTCTTTTTGATAAAAAAATATGTATTATTCATGATTTTGAATATTATGTATTCTTGTTCCTTGAGATTAACATGTTATATTTTGGAAGGGTTCAAGAAGATGCACTTGGTCTTGAACCATAGAACTCTTAAAATGAGAAACATGTAATCCTAAATATGTTCACAATTGTGTTAATTAATGAGGAACATTAATTACTGTGAAAGATTATCATGTCGATTAAAAGTACATTGTAGTTCTATAAATGTTGATAAGGGATTATCATTTAATGACATGAGTATATAAAACGTGTATTTTATATATTGAACATGACCTAACTAGATAGAACATTATATGGATTGTGTTTTGTGTCATTAATGTTTCCATTGTGTCTTTAGAATCTTAGATATGAAATATGTAGGTTTTTCACATGAAAAGTATATAATGTGATTTCTATTTAAATACTATCTTATGATATGAATGAAATAGTAGTTCGTTGTGTACAACCTATGCAAAAGAAATTTATATGTTAATATTATGATTGTCCCCCAATTTTGAGTTATGATATTACTGGGCTCTTTGGTAAAGTGAAATTATATCGCATGCAATATTATTGTTGTAGTTATAGTTATAATTCACTTGAGAGACCAAGAAAACGAATATAATGCAAAAGTGACACAATCCTATTTTGCATATTATTCATAATATCATGAGACAAGGATAGATACAATATTAGTGGATCGAGTAAATAATTCTTATGTCGTTTGGGAAATTATAATGTAATGATAAAACCTCTTATAGTCAATAATATAAAGTTTTATATTATTGTCAAGATAATATAGATCTTCTATACCGTCACACCAACTGAAGATAAACAATGAGTATTTTACATTTCATAATGATGTATAAGATAAAATACATGAGATAAAATGCTAAAATAAAATGTCATAATATGACATGTTTAGACCACAAATAACTTTGTGAAGTTATGCAAATATTATTTGGTATAATATTTGAATGCATTATAAGGATAATAAAGATATTTTATAATAGAATAATATGAATAATATTATTTGTTCATAAATTAATTTATTAAACCAATCACAAGTTGAGATTAAAGAGAGCATAAGATGGCTAAACAAGGCTAGTGGCATTTGTGTAATTGATTCAAACCTTACACAAAGAGTTGTCATAACCCTTGCCTATTTAAGGAGGCATAATTGAGGAAAATTAAGCTAATATGCTGCCTCCAAAACCCTAGCCTAAATCTTCCATTTTTAGCAGCCAAGTTTTTCCTTCTCCTAGGCCAAAACTTGGAAAAGCTTGCTCAAGGCCAAAACCTAGGTGGTTCAACCATAGGCCAAAAGTCCCTTCTCTCATCTCTTCTTGCTAGGTGGTTAGATCTAAGTCTTGAACTCTACATCCATCTATCTAAGAGGTGTGGTAGTTTGTTGTTTAATTTCAAGGTGAACCAAGAGGTTCCCCTGAAAGAGAGATGGTTTCCAAGAGATCTAAAAAGGAAATCGACTTCCCTCTACTCAAGAGATTTGAAAATTTCTTAAGGTAAAGGTAATCTTTTTCATCTCTAGAAATAAGTTAGATGATATTTTTTTATTTTATTTAGTACATATTAAGTATTTTTTGAAATGCTTAAGAGAAAATCTTGCTTCCAATTGTCATACAAATGAGGTCCTTTTGTGTATTGAGCCAAGTGGTGATAGGAAAATTTTAAATTCTCACCATATAGGCATACATATGAAATTCTAACAAGATCACCATGCAAGAATGCATTCTTCACATCCATTTGGTATATGGACCATCCCTTATTTACAGCGACGAATAGTAGCACCCTAGTGTGTTCAATTGGAAACATGTGCAAATGTTTCTTTGTAATCCATCTCTAATGTTTGAGTGAATGCGCGATCTACCAATCTTGCTTTATGCCTCTAAATTGATCCATATAACTTGAATTTGAGCTTATAACCATTTGCAACCCAAGACTTTCTTACCTTTTGGAAGTTTGGTGATGCTCCAGGTGTTATGTTGATCTAGGGCTTTAAGTTCTTCTTGCATGGCTTACTTCCACACCTCTTGGTTGTTGGCCTCATGAAATTTTTGAGGCTCATTGTAACTCGATATAGTGTTGGGGAATGCCGCATGGGCTAGTGTCACTCTCTTGTATGACACATAATTGGGAATGGGATGTATGGGTTTGTAGGTGACAAAGTCTTAAAGTATTGTGAGAGGTTTCCTAAAATGCATTAGATTACGTCATAGAGCAAAATTTGTCTCACACTCGTTCACATCTTGTACCATATTGTGAGGATCATCTTGATTATCACCATCTTCATGTTGCGTACTATCAGGGTGAGACTCTTCATTGCTACTTTGAGTGAGAGATGCATCAATGTTGACATGGCTGGGATCTTATTGTTGTGGAGCCTTAAGTTTGATTCTTAGTAATGGAAACACATCCAAGATGACATCCCTTTGACTTATGATTTCACATGACTTGCTAAAAAAAGTGTTAGTTTCATAAAATCGAACATCTTTGGATACAATCAATCTCCAAAGTTAGGGATCATAACACTTATATCCCTTTTGTGTAGATGAATAACCAAGAAAAATACATTTAATAGCTCTAGGATCCAATTTATCTCGGTAATGAGATTGAATATGTATAAAACAAATGTAGCCAAAGACTCTAAGGTATGAGAGGTTAATTTTTATTCCTTTCATGACATCTAGGGGAGATTTGAAATCCAAGACTTGGCTCGGTAATCTATTGATAATGTAAGCAGCTGTCATAACCCCTTGGGACCATAATCTTTTTGGTACATTCATTTTTAGCATCAGTGCTCTAGTTTTTTCAAGTAAGTCACGGTTTTTGCATTCGGTTAAACCATTTTGTTGAAGTGTTCCAACACAACTTGTTTGATGCATAATTCCATAAATTCTCAAATATTGTTTCATGATATGGGACATGTATTTGGTGCCATTGTCAGGTTTGAATTTTAGAGGAGAAATGATTTTTAACGAGGTTATGAAAGTCCTTAAATACTTTCATAACTTAATTCTTAGACTTTAGAAGATACAACCATGTGACTCGAGAGAAATCATCAACAAAAATCACAAAATACTTATAATCATCAAAAGATTCACTAGTTGGTCCCCATATATCTGAATGAACTAATTCAAAACATTTACTAGCCCTGGACAAGGAAGAATTAAAAGGCAATCTAGTGGCCTTAGACAAGTGGCAAGTTTCACATGAAATTACATTCTTTCCTAAGTTGGGAAATAAAGTTGACAAATGGGTGGAGAAGGGTGAGCTAAATGTTGATGCCACAATTGATTATCTTGGATGGGGTCATTGATGAGTGCTCAAAAAGCACTAAAATTACCATGATTTTATGCACATTAATTGATTAAAAATATATATATTTATATGTTTTATCATATATTTATATAAATTTGTCTTTTTCGGAATCACGGGTGTTTTTATTGTTTTTCAAGTATTTTCACTTAAAAACGTAACTTAAAGACTCAAAGAGGAATACTGGAAGCAATACATCACAAATATATTAATAAATAAATGGGGAAAGGTCAACAAATATGGAAAAATTGGACAAAATGGGTCAAAAGGGTCAAAAATGTCAAAAATGTCAAAAAGGAGAAAATCGCCCAACCGCGCCCAGTCCCAGTTCCACGTGCGCCCCAGCTGCCCTCCGCGTGCGCCGCTGCCATTTCGCCCCATTTTTGCGCGCAGCCGCCCCCATGACGTCATGCTGACGTCATCAATGACCTCAGCAATTGCACTCTGCGTTTTCATCATTTTTTCACCCACTTTTTCTCTACATCCTCACCTATAAATACCCCCCTTCTCTTCACTTCTAAACACACCTCAAAACACATTCTCTTCTCTCTTTCTTTCTCTCTTTTCTTAGATTTTTTAGTTTTTCTTAGTTAATTTCTCTTAGTTTTAGAGTTCTTCCCTTTTTGGAAGAACTAGTTGTTATGTTTTTGTAATTTATTAGCTTTTTGATTCAATAAATGGGAGTGCAAATTCCGCTTGGAGGTTTTCCAACAACGGGAATAGTATCGAAGTTTTGTAAGGATTTTATTTTCTTTACAGTTATTTTTTATGCTTTATTCTTACATGTTATATTTAATTTGTCTGTGATTAAATTTAACTTTGCTGGCTGTTTATAAACATGATGTAATAATAACGTTGTTATGCTTACGAAATATTAAATAGGTAAAAATCTCTAAAATGAATTGATTTTAATTTTATTCAAGATTTTATATTAAAAATGTTAGAGAAAAATATATTATTTTTCGTTACAAACTTAAATCTGAAAATTAGATTTTAAGGTTTAGTTATCCGGTCTGATTTAGAGTAGTGCTCTTTTATTTGTTGGTACAATCGTCCGGTAATTAGAGTGAAGCTCTATTTCAAAAGTTTTTATAAGAATTATTATCTGAAAATGTATTAACAACATGTTTTCAGTAGTGGTTTTAAAACTTGAAAGTTAGTACTCGGATAACTAAATTCTTAGGTTTAATTTGGACACCTTGAATAAAGTTTAAACTGTCTAACTCCACCAAAGGTGGCATTTAAATGATTCATTTTCAATCTCTTAGAAAAAAGAATTAATTTAATTAATCAAATTAGTTATCAACCCTACCCATAGGTGTTAATTGATTTGTTTAGTTAACAAAGAATATCTAACCCCACCAAAGGTGGTATTCATATAAAAAAGAGAGAATCAATAAATATCAATTCATATCTTTAATAACCTAAATAATATGAGCAAACATAATTAACTTAATTATTATATCCATAAATACTCCACCATTATAAATGATAAAATTTGCATAAATGTTTATTGAATCTATGTTTATTTTTATGTAAGTAGATTAAAAACCCAAAACCCAAAATATCGTGACAGGATGTTTAGGATTTAATTTCGTTTTTAAAAGTTTGAATAATAAATTAAAAACCACATACATTCCTTCCTTAAATCGACCTTAGGAGTATACTTATCATTTTCTACGAAATGATTCGTGCACTTGCAAGAGTTTTATAAATATAAAACCAAAATAAACGGTAGGATCGGCGATGTCGGTTCTATCCTATCAGAATCACAGGTATTTTTATTGTTTTTCAGGTATTTTTGCTTAAAAACGTAACTTAAAGACTCAAAGAGGAATACTAGGAACAATACATCACAAATATATTAATAAATAAATGAGAAAA
This sequence comes from Hippophae gyantsensis, assembly GCA_030763125.1. Classification (NCBI taxonomy): domain Eukaryota; kingdom Viridiplantae; phylum Streptophyta; class Magnoliopsida; order Rosales; family Elaeagnaceae; genus Hippophae; species Hippophae gyantsensis. The sequence continues at coordinate 17,045,749 of CM061029.1, read as the reverse complement.
GGTCAACAAATATGAAAAAATTGGACAAAATGGGTCAAAAAGTCAAAAAGGTCAAAAATGTCAAAAAGGAGGAAAACGCGCACGGAGCTGCCCAGCCCGCGCGCACCAGCACCCAGCCACGCGCATGCCGTACCCAGCACACGTAATCTCGTGCCCGCCAGCACCCAGTTCTGCCCGTGCCATGCTCAAGTCTCGCGTGCGCCATGCTCCTGTTCCGCGCGCGCCCCAGCTCCAATCTACGCGCGCCTGCTCCCATCTGCAAGCGCCTACACCCATCAGCATCCAGTCTGTGCACGCCGCTGCCCATCTGCGCCCATTTCGCACGCAGTTTCCCCTCACGTCATGCTGACGTCATCAATGATGTCAGCAATCACCACTCCGCGTTTTCATCATTTTTTAACATTTTTTCACCCACTTTTTCTCTCCATCCTCACCTATAAATACCCCCCTTCTCTTCACTTCATACCACACCTAAAAACACATTCTCTTCTCTCTTTCTTTCTCTCTTTTCTTAGATTTTTTAGTTTTTCTTAGTTTTTAGCTTTTCTTAGTTAATTTCTCTTAGTTTTAGAGTTCTTCTCTTTTTTGGAAGAACTAGTTGTTATGTTTTTGTAATTTATTACCTTTTTGATTCAATAAATGGGAGTGCAAATTCCGCTTAGAGGTTTTCCAGCAACGGGAATAGCATCGAAGTTCTGTAAGGATTTTATTTTCTTTACAGTTATTTTTTATGCTTTATTCTTACATGTTATATTTAATTTGTCTGTGATTAAATTTAACTGTGCTGGCTATTTGTAAACATGATATAATAATAACGTTGTTATGCTTGCGAAATATTAAATAGGTAAAAATCTCTAAAATGAATTGATTTTATTTTTATTCAAGATTTTATATTAAGAATGTTAGAGAGAAATATATTATTTTTCATTACAAACTTAAATCTGAAAATTAGATTTTAAGGTTTAGTTATCCGGTCTAATTTAGAGTAGTGCTCTTTTATTTGTTGGTACAATCGCCTGGTAGATAAAGTGAAGCTCTATTTCAAAAGTTTTTATAAGAATTATTATCTGAAAATGTATTGACAACATGTTTTCAGTAGTGGTTTTAAAACTTGAAAGTTAGTACTCGGATAACTAAATTCTTAGGTTTAATTTGGACACCTTGAATAATGTTTAAACTATCTAACCCCACCAAAGGTGGCATTTAAATGGTTCATTTTCAATCTCTTAGAAAAAAGAATTAATTTAATTAATCAAATTAGTTATCAACCCTACCCATAGGTGTTAATTGATTTGTTTAGTTAACAAATAATATCTAACCCCACCAAAGGTGGTATTCATATAAAAAAGAGAGAATCAATAAATATCAATTCATATCTTTAATAACCTAAATAATATGAGCAAACATAATTAACTTAATTATTATATCCATAAATACTCCACCATTATAAATGATAAAATTTGCATAAATGTTTATTGAATCTATGTTTATTTTTATGTTATTAGATTAAAAACACAAAACCCCAAAATATCGTGACAGGATGTTTAGGATTTAATTTTGTTTTTAAAAGTTTGAATAATAAATTAAAAACCACATATATTCCTTCCTTAGATCGACCTTAGGAGTATACTTATCATTTTCTACGAAATGATTCGTGCACTTGCGAGAGTTTTATAAATAAATAAAACCAAAATATCGGCAGGATCGGCGATGTCGGTTCTGCCGGATCAGTCATCTAACATTAATTTTATTTTTCCTTTCCTAAAACCTTTACATTCTCATCATTTATAATTGAAACTTGAGAATGATTTGCTAATTTTTCAAACTTATGAGACTTTGACACATGGTTGGTCATATGATTTGTGGCACTCGAATCTACAACCCAAAAATCATGCAACATATTTATTTTAAGATAAATTTTAAAGGCTTTTATGATCCCTTGCATGTCCTCTTGTGGTATGAGTTTTGTATCTGTTAAGAAACACATAAACTTGTCTAGCAATGCCTCGAGTTCCTTCTTCTATGCTATCCAGACACATGATTTGCACAGTGTGTGTACGATTTACCTTCTGTAGACCCTTGTCTTTTATAAAATCAAGCTTTAAGTCTGGATGTAAAATACAACATGTGTCCTTAACATGGCCCATATAGTTGTTATGTTGACACTTCAAGTTTGGTTGCTTCCCTTTGTACTTCCTTCCGTTGGTTAAATAGGCTCTTGCCTCAGGTACACTATCTATTATACCCATGTTCATGACTTTCCTCCTTATTTATTCACATTGAATTGTCACATATACACTGGTGAAGGAAATAAGTTCAGTGTTCATGAGTATATGGCATCGTAGATCTTCATATGTTGAATCGAGACTGGATAGAAGTTGAAATATCTTATCTTCTTCCACTCTCTTTCGTAGTAGAGCTACATAGGTTGTATGAGGATGATATACTTTCAACTCATTCCATATGTTTTTCATGCTCCATAGGAGTTGTACAAAATGCTTTCCATCTTGTTACATATTATAAATGTCCTTATTTGATTGAAAAACTTGTGCAACATTGTTTTGACTACCATACATTTCCTTAACCATCTCTCATAGCTGGTCTGCGGATTTGGAATAACTGAATATTTTAGCTAATTTACATTCCATGGAATTTAGAAGTCACGACATAACCAGCTGATCCTTGCTAAGATAGGATTCATAGGTTAGTGAGGAAATATCAGGTACTTTGATACTTCCATTTATGAACCCCAACTTGGACCTTCCACCTAGAGCCAAAGACACTGCCCTTAACCAAGACAAGTAACTAAACTCACTCAACAAGACTGTGCTTAATCTTTAATTTGGGTTGACATCTATCTCATGCACATTCATGAAGGAAAGTACCGGTGAACTTTCAGGTTCTGATCCTAACGGCTTATCTTCATCCATTTTGAAGATTGAAGACGCTTAGATAGCAATAAAGTAAAAACAAGTTAATTTTCATGCTTTGATACCACGTTGAAAAAAAGGAATAACTCTCTACAAAAGAGCTCTCAAGTTTGTATTATTTTCATCATATTTTCATTACAATTGTATAGTTATATATAAGGAGATTGACTCTTAGAATTAAAGATTCCTTTATTTACTCTTAGAATTAAAGATTCTTTTATTTACTCTTAGAATTAAAGATTTTTTGATTTATTCCTTAAATTAAAGTCTCTGCTTTACTCCTTGAATTATGGACTAACATTCTTTGAATTAAGATCATTACTTTACTCCTTTAATTAAGGATTAATATTCAATAGTTTCAACTTTAACCTTAAAGCTAGGTTCAATAAGGAATCTTTTTAAGAAAAGGAGAACTAATGTAGGAGATTAGGTTCACTATTTAAGCTATTAATAAGTTGTTTATTTTACTCTTATTCTTGAGTCAAAAATATTATTTATTTTCTCTATCAATGATTGTTTAGGGAATTTTATGGTCATATTTATCATTAAGCTTATAATCATTGTTTATTTTTTAGTGTAGTTTTAGCTATAAATAGGAAAAGTATGTGATCTTAAAGAGATAGAATGAATATTGTATTAATTTTTGTATTGAAAATTTTCTCTTAGTTTTAATGAAATATTTTCGTGTTTGAATCGATAAATTTAATTTTTTTTTAAAAGTTGTTCAATTTCTTTAGATTAAATCCGATTTCTGAGTCAATAGATTATTACATAAAATAATTATATATAATCTTCCTTAAAAAAAACTTCATTATAACCGTAAGCTCGTTGTGGTTTGTTATGGCATTCACGTGTGTAAAACACAAAGTATGTATTTTACTTAGTATTTTTATCCATACTTGAGTAATATTTATTATCGGTGGTTTAGTATCTCACATGCACACACTTAAGACACATAAATAAATTTGACATTTAACACCATCAAACTATAGTTTCTTGATCCATTTAATCAAGGATATATGATCAATGACTAAAACTTATTATACAATTTTTATATTTTGATGTATAACTGTCGATATTTTAAAAAGTAATTTTCTCTGTAAACTTCTGAAGAAATCAATGTTTGAAGAAATAATCAGAAGAAGAAATAAACGTTTTCCTTCGTATATTTTCTTAATTTGTATCGGAAATTTACATTTGTTTATATAGACAAATATCAATTACTATTTCACCAACCACCATGATTGAATTTCATGGTTTACAGCTGCTTGGTAGGCACCGTGTATATTGGAAAAAATGTTTGGCGTCGGTGCAGTGTTTGTTGAATTGTGTTGCAGTGTTTGTTGAATTGTGTTGCAGTGTTTGTTGAATTCAACACTCCCCTTCAAGTTGGGCATGAGCTTCAAGTTGGTGCATAGATGTCTTTCATGCCCAACTTGACTGAAACTTCTGTGAATATTCGATATGAGACTGCTTTAGTGAGGATGTCAGCCAATTGATCTTCTGACTTAATTTTTGGCAATTCCAATTAATTTTCTTCTAACTTTTCCTTAATAAAGAACCGATCAACTTCAACATGTTTTGTACGATCGTGTTGAACTGGATTATGAGCAATATCACATGCTGCTTTATTGTCACAAAATAACTTAATTGATTCTTTAGAAGGATATCCCAAATCTTTCAAGAGAGATTGTAACCACAAAGCCTCACAAAGTCCAAGTGCCATGCCTCTGTATTCAGTCTCTGCGCTTGAACGGGCAACAACATGTTGTTTCTTACTTATCCATGTTACAAGGTTTCCCCCTACAAAAGTGAAGTAGCCTGATGTAGATCGCCTATCATTTATTGATCCAGCCCAATCAGCATCAGTATATACTTTTATTCTTGGAACTCTGAGTTTTTAGTAAACAATACTCCTTTTCCAGGAGAAGACTTTAAATACCTCAAAATACGAATAACTGCATTCATATGTTGTTCTCCAGGATTATGCATAAATTGGCTGAGAATACTTAAAGCATAGGCAAGATCTGGTCTTATGTGTGCCAAATACATCAACCTTCCAACAAGCCTTTGGTATCTTTCTTTATTTGTTGGAACTTGATCAACCTTGATACATAACTTTAATCCTTCCTCTACTGGTGTATTAGCTGGTTGACATGCCGACATACCAGTTTCTTTTAATAAATCTAAGGTATACTTCCTTTGAGATAAGAAGATTCCTTATTTTGATCGAGAAACCTCAATCCCAAGAAAATATTTTAAGGAACCAAGGTCTTTCATTTCAAATTCCTTGGACAAATAACTTTGGAGAGCTTTCCTTTCTTCAAGATCATTTCCTGTTACTATCATATCATCAACATATACAATAAGTGCAGTGATCTTACCATACCCTTTTTTCAGAAATAAAGTATGGTCTGAATTGCTTTGTTTGTAGCCAAATACCTTCATTGATTTTGTGAACCTACCAAACCATGCTCTTGGGGATTGTTTCAATCCATACAGTGATTTTTTTAATTTACACACCTTTTCATCATGGATTTTGGATTTCTTGATTCCTGGTGGTAAATCCATGTAGACTTCTTCAATTAAATCTCCATATAGAAAGGCATTTTTTACATCAAACTGATATAATGGCCAATCTAAATTTGCAGCTAGAGATACCAAGACTCGAACAGTGTTAATTTTGGCTACAGGCGCAAATGTTTCTCTATAGTCGATCCCATATGTCTGAGTGTATCCTTTTTCCACCAATCTTGCTTTATAGCGTTCAATCATACCATCTGCTTGATACTTTACTGAAAAAATCCATCGACATCCAACAATTTTCTTTGTTGGTGGACGAACGACAAGTTCCCAAGTTCTATTTATTTCTAAGGATCTTAGTTCTTCATTCATAGCATCTTTCCATTTTGGGTCAGCTAAAGCTTCCTGCACACTGTTAGGAATAGATACAACAGATAATTGATTCACAAATGATACGTTTGATTTTGAAAAATGATGTTTAGACATATAATTACTCATGGGATATTTGACTTTACTAGAAATCTCAGGTTCATACATGGCTTTAGGAATACCTCTGTTAGGACGTGATGGAAGTACTTTTCTGGCTGGTTCAATAGTTGGAACATTCTCTACAAACGATTGGTTAGGTATATCAGCAGCTTGTGGAGAAGGAAACTCGTACTCACTTAGTGGTAGTAAGGAACTTGCTTGATGATCTTGAAGTTGATGAGGACTTGATTCCATTTCCCTTGAGTCTTTTCTATATTGAGAGTTATTACCATCTAAATTCAAGTTATTTGTATTTTCCTCACATATAATTTGTCTTTCTTCATAAGGAAACAATTTATATGTAAGGGTCTGAATTTTAGCATGGTTGTACTCCCCCTGAAATTCAGGTGTAGAGGAGAAATATATTGTATCTTCATGAAAAATAACATCCATAGTAGTAATCATTTGTTTTGTAGGAGGATGATAACAACGATACCTTTTTGTTGTATGGCATATCCCATAAAAACACAACGTATTGCTCGTGGATCCAACTTGTTACGTTGTTGTTTATGTAGGTGTACAAATGCCACACAACCAAAGACATGAGGAGGTAAATTGGGAACATTTGGTGCAACAATTGCTTCAGTGATGGCTTGTAGTGGTGTTTGGAAGTTAATAGGACTGGAAGGTACCCGATTGATCAAATATGCAGCAGAAGTAAGTGCTTCTCCCCAATAAGATAATGACATATTAGCTTCGATCAATGAGGCATGGACAACTTCCAACAAGTGTCGATTTTTTCTTTCTGCAATTCCATTTTGTTGAGGTGTATCAACACAAGTAGTTTGATGAATAATGCCTTCTGACCGAAGATATTCTTGAAGCTCAGAACTTTTATATTCTCCTCCATTGTCACTTCTTAGAACCTGAATCTGTGTTTTATATTGAGTACAAATCATTTTATGAAATTTTCTAAATAAGACGTTTACCTCACTTTTAGATTTCATTAAACAGACCCAAGTCATTCTACTAAAATCATCAATAAATGTAACAAACCAACATGATCCTACCAACATAGAGACTTTGGAAGGACCTCATACATCAGAATGTATAACCATAAACAGAAATGGACTTTTATTTAAGGTTACAGGAAATGAGGAACGATGAATTTTTGCTAGTTCACAGACATCACACTTTAAAGTAGAAAGATCTAAGCTCAAAAATAAACTTGGAAATAATTTCTTTAAATATCCAAAAGACGCATGACCCAATCTCCTATGCCATAGCCATATATTTGATTCATCCTTGTTAGATCCAGTTGCTACCAATGCATGATTTGTTGAATCCAAGTCCAAATAATACAGGTTTCCTTGCCTAACACCACAACCAATCGTTTGCTTTGTTTGAATGTCCTTGAACACACAAAAGTCAGGCCAAAAAATAACAAAACAAGATAAAGCAGTGGTTATTTGAGAAATAGATATAAGGTTATACTCTAAAGAGGGAACAACTAGTACTGAGTCTAAATTCAAAGTACTAGTGAGAGACAAAGATCTTTCCCCAATGACTGGGGTTGTGTTACCATTGGCAGTGCAAACAGTTTTGTGTGAGGATGATTTTGAGATTTGTCTAGAATCGAATGTCATATGATCAGTTGCACCTGAATCAATTATCCATGTATTATTAAAAACAGGAGAAAAAACTTTAAGCATCTTACCAACATGTGCTGAGGAGGTTGCAACATGATCCTTTGTTGTTTCAGCAATGGTGGCAGTAGACATCTGTCGTGGATTTTTCTTCCGAGAGTCACGGTTGTGATCCCACCAATCAGGATATCCCATCAATTCAAAACATCGTTCTTTTGTATAACCCTTTTGATGACAATGGGTACATTTAAATGATGATTTATCAATCACCTTTTGTTCTTGCTGATTGGAAAAAGAACGATTTTTAGATATCATGGCGGAAGCGTCAACATCTCTAGATTTTTCCTTCGATGAGATTTGACGTACTACCTCCCGTCGAATCAAGGAATAACAACCTTCTAAATCTGGGATAGTTTCTTTTCGCAAAATTTCTCCACGAACCTGCTCAAACTCATCATCTAATCCAGCAAGGAAAATATGTATCCTTAGTCTTTCAACAGACTCTTGATATGATATTAGATCATGAGGATCTTTCATGACCACCTTATCACGATGGTCTAGCTCTTAGAAAATTTCAGTCAACTCTCCATAATACTCTGAAAGTGATTTTCCATTTTGTCTAGAAGTAAAGGCTTTTTGGTTTAAGACAAATACCTGTAATTCATCACTTCCATCATAGAATGCTTTTGCCAAAGCACCCCAAATTTCAAGAGCAGTAGGTATGCGTAAATATCGCTTCATGATTTCTGGACTCATTGACATAAGTATCCATCTCTTCACTTTTTGATTTTCTGCATACCACTTGTTATAATTGTTTGATGTTTTTTCTGGTTGCAAATTTTTGTCATGAATATAAGAGAGTTTTTCTCTCTCTGCAATATGCATTTCTATTATTTGAGACCAAACATCATAATTAGTCTCAGTAAGAACAATTCCAGAATTAAAAACACCTTCAGATTGAACAGATTGTACAACAATTGGATTTGATTGCTCCATAGGTAATGAAATTATACCCTCTGTCATGATATTATGGTAACCAAACTAGAAAATGGTGTAATAATTTTAGGACTAAAATTTTTTTTCTGTATTTTTTTTTCTTTGTTGTTTTTTTTAATATATATTTATACTAAACCGGATAAAAAACCATAAAACCGGTTCAAAATTGGTTTAAAAACTTGAAAAAATGAACCAAACCGGTTTTAGAAATCCAAAACCGGGAAAAAAACCAGGTTCAGACCTTTAAAATGGACCGAACCGGCCAAAAATATAAAAATTGTGAAAAACCGAGAAAACTGGGTTCAACCGAACCGTTGGCCGGACCAACCTGAACCGAACCGAGGTGACCTGAGCCGAACCAAGGTGCGGGCCGACTACGCCCTCGAGCCAGACCGAGCCGAGCTGGATGAGCCGAGCCGGATGACACGTCATCATCTTCAACCTCCAGACGGCGCGTGGGGCGCGTGGCAAATGGGTCCTTTACTTCAGGCGGCGTGTGGGTATCTTTTCTTCTACTCTATTTTTACCAAAATGTTCAAAATTGTGTTTAGAGTAATCTAGTAAAATTAGGTGGGAGAAATACTGCTTTAAAAATGATGTTTTTAATTAATATTTGTACGGGTGTTTGAATGAGAATTTTTTTTTTCACGAGAAGTATTTTCAGAGAAAGAAATCTCTGTTTTAGAGAACAAGAGTTTCAAATTTGTATAAAGCAACGACTTGGCTCTAATACCATGAAAAAATCAATGTTTGAAGAAATAATCAAAAGAAGAAATAAACGTTTTCCTTCGTATATTTTCTTAATTTGTATCGGAAATTTACATTTGTTTATATAGACAAATATCAATTACTATTTTACCAACCACTATGATTGAATTGCATGGTTTACAGCTGTTTAGTAAGCGCCATGTATATTGAAAAAAATATTTGACGTCAGTGCAGTGTTTGTTGAATTGTGTTACAATGTTTGTTGAATTCAACAACTTCTGATAAATCTCAACGTTAAAATATAATAGCATAAAAAATTGCTTAAAAAGTTGGGCACTGAAGCTGTCCTCTGTCCTTTAATTAATTGTTAATAATTTTACGATATTCATCACATCAAGGTAGGAGTCCATGGATATACAAACACTTACAATAATTTACAATCCAACATTGAAAATAAACATCATTATCATTTGCATGAACTTTGGAACAAATCCTATGAGCATTTTGTGAGCAAGCTTGCTGTTTTTTCTTATTTGCAAATGGGCGCCAGAATAACTTCCCAAATATAGTTATCCCAATTGACCTGAAAGAAAGCCTCCGCTGCACATGAGGTACTGTTACTAATTTACCCCTGTCGTCATGACCAATATGAATAGTATGATCCTCATCACCAAGCACATAGCTTGAAGAAGAAGATGGATTAATATTATTGCCCTTCACAATAGAATTGTGCATGATTAATATAAAATTTGTAATTATTATTGATATAATTACATATATTAATCCTCCTCTCATTTCTTAATTTGGCTAGTTCTCTCTTAATTTCTTTAATTATTTTGAGTACTTCTTGTAAAATATATCCTCCAAGACATCATTCATGTACATATTGCCTCTTTATATACATGCGTACATAACTTGGTTGGAATTTTAAAAAGAGAAATTTTTTTTTTCAAACATATACATCACAACCTTTTAATCGTTAAAAATGATATCCCAGAGTATTTTTTTTCATGTTGCATATATGCGCTTTTAGTCAATTCTATTAATTAAATTGAAGATAAATGTGTAATTTAAACAACTCTGTTAAAAAATTAATACAATATGTGTTATTTAATTAAATTATATTAAAGAATACGAAAAAAAGGGATATGTATAATAAGAAATAATATATCGTGGATATACTAATAAATAAACTATTAAATTATTAAAAAAGTTATAAAAATATTATTTTAATTTATTGATCGATAAAAATAACACTTAATTATAATTAATGGTACAAATATATCACTACATTATATATTCAGTGGTTGCCTTAGATTTGTACCAATAACAATGAATTTAGTGGTAAATTTATATCACTAATAAGAAATATGATAGTAGATTTATATCAATAATAAAAAATTAAGTGATATATTTATCATAACAGTAGTAAATTTGTATCACTAATAATATTTGAATATTATATTTCACTCAATTAAATTAGATAATATATATATATATATATAAATTTTGAAAAAATAATTATTATTAATATTCAATTAATATAAACATATATTTATCAAATTTAAAGTATAGATATATATTTATATATTTAAATTTGATAAATACATGTTAATATTAATTAAATATTAATAATAATTATTTCTTCAAAAAAAATTATTAAAAAAAAGAAAAAAATTTATATATATTTTTTCTTTAGGTTGTCTTTATATAAAGTTTCTTAAAAATTATTTTATTTATAAATAGTTAATTAATTTATTACTTTAATATAAATATATACACAATAATAATTATTCAATGTACAACAAGTGTGACACTTTGTGATAGTACTACACAATTTAAATATAAGTGATACTTCATTTAATAAATAAATCAAATATAACATGACGATACATATAAATTTTACACGATAAACAAAACTTGATTAAACTTAATAAATATTTTTACGAATATTTTTTACTTGAAAATAATGTAGGTTAATTAACTATTCATTAATTGATATCGCATGTAACATAAAAATTGATTATTTTAACACAATTATTACTTATAAAATAATAGTTTAAGATCCATAATTAAAAATCAATATAAATAAAATTATCAAATATAAATTATACAACTATTATTTATTATAAAAATATTTTGATATTTATTATTATATATTAGAGAGAGAAAGTAAAATTAAAGATAAAAATTAATAATTTAAGTTTCACGATGTAAAGTCAATATAAAAAATTATCAAATATAAATTTCATAATTATTATTTATTATAAGAATATTTTGATATTTATTAACGTGTAAAAAAAATTAAAGCTTTAAAATATATATATATATATATATATATATATATAAGAAAAAGTAATAACCCAACAAAATGTTTGGTGGATAATGATCAAAAGAAAATATAGAGTTTTTTATATATAAAATTTATTATAAAAATATTTTATTATTTATTAGTGTATAAGAAGAAAGAAAAAAAAGTGAAGTTAAAGTTTTAAAAGAGAAGATGAATATATATGAAAAATAAGAAAAAGTAAAAAAAAAACTTACTTTGGGAGGAGAACGAACAAAAGGAAAATAGGGATTATATATATATATAATATTGCTGTTTTATATAAAAATCAATAAAAAGTAAAATCATTATGTATATGAAAGGTTAATTTAGGTTATTTTGGATCTGTATGCTGACTCTTTGGATAATATGAAAGCTTTATGGATCTTTTTCTCTTTTTACTCTCCTTCCTCTCAGAAATCGTGAAAGACTAGTTAGTTAGGTAATTAACTATTAGTGGTATTTTGATTGGACCGAATTAATGATGCATATATATACTTAATTATGATTCGTGATATTATCATTAAAAAAAATGTATGTTCCTGCATTTTAAATATTTTGTATTTTAAGGACATTATTTTGTTTGTTATAACAAACACTAAAGTGGTTTATGTATGTGTATCATAGGACGAGCATCAATGGAGAAAAAGCATTAAAAAATCTAGGAGAATTATATTAAGTAAAATAATATCTTTAAAATTTATCATAATAAAAATAATATTTAATAATATTAAAATGATTGAATTAGATTGGAATTTAACATCAATGATTTCAATTAAACTATGTTTGATATGAAATAATTAATACTTTTTAATTAAAAAACATATGAATAAAATATTATGAATACTATTTTTATTATTATAAGTTTTAAGGTAATTGTTTTTGTTATTATATTATATATAAAAGTTTAAATTACATCTTATAAATTTTGGACAAAATTGAATATATTATTTACCATAATGATTATTATTCCTCTTAATTTCTTAATCATTTTATAATTTATTTTAAAAATATTATTTTTTATTAATTAATTAATAATAAATTATTAATATTTAAAATATTAACAATTATTTTAAAGATTTTTAATATATTAGTTGTATGCTTAATTATTTAGATAATAATAACAATATTATAGTTTAATTAAAATAAAATTTTATAGTTATTATTTTTAATATTTTAATAAATTACGTAAAATCAATCATAAGCAACAATTTTACATATTATACTCGTATTATATACATACATATAACTTAATGAAAAATACTTTTGTTTTTCAAACTATTTTCAAACCTATGAAAAAATATTCATACTTTTGAGTTAAAAAGTATTATATACATATAAAAAAATTTCTTTATAATAATAAATAAAAAATACTTTCTATGACAATAATTTTTTTATTAAATATGTATATTATTATTATTATTATTTTCATAATGAAATAACATAATTAAAATAATTATCAATTATATTTAATTTATATTCTTTTATAATTTTTTGAAACATTAAGATTTTCGATCATCAATTCATACAAATTAAAAAGAATTCAATATAATTGACTCTAAATATGTAGATTAAATATTTAATAATAAAACTCTCCAAAACACCGAGGGGGAAACACCCACGCGAGTGATAGTGTGCTACAATGATCGGGACAAAGGATTGTGATCTCATGAGCATGAGCTAATTTCAAAAACTCGTCCTCAATTTGGATTGTAGGTTATAACTCGTCTATATGAAATCGAAATTGCTAGTAATCACCAATCATCCATAGGGCAATGAATTCGTTCTTGCGCCTTCTACACATCGTCTATCACACTATGGGAGTTGGCCATGCCCGAAGTCATTACCTTAACCGCAAGGAGGGCGATGTCGAAGACAAAGGAACGTATTTTTACTATGTAACTGATACTTGTACTTGCTTCGTTATTATAAATTATAAAACACATATTAAAAAATAAATATGTAAAAATGAATTTTTAAGATCAAACGATAGTATTTAATGTAGCTCAAACTTTTGACTTAAAATGAATAAGATAAGTCTTATTTTTCAAACCATTAAACAAAGCACACTAAAATTGAATTAAGTTTAATGTTAGTAATTAATTTATTTACAATTGTGATCTATTTATATTAAATCAAATATTGATATTTTATATTATTATTAAAAATCAAATAACATCATAATATTTTTATAAAAATATATATATCTTATTACCGTATTTTTATAATATACTTTTTAAAATCAAATGAATAATATTCATATATAACAAATTTTTTTTATGTAAGAATAAATGTATTATATCTATATGTACATTTGTCCAAATATACCTATCTCGTATTTTATCAACTATGAAACACAAATATTTATGACTAATATATATAAAAATCTAAAACAAGTATAAAATAGTTTAAACAATGATACTCTTATATTTTAAAATAATAACATATACTATTATTTATATTTTATTTTAAAATTTGAAAAACATTTATCTAAGCAACTTAAAAAGACTTCTTAATATCTCATCTTTTAAAAAAATGTAAAAATTTAAAAAAATTAAACTTATTAAGTTTTTTAAAAAACAAAATTAAGAAATTTAATTTAACAATGTTTAATTAATTTAAAATTTTATGTGATAATTATATATAGATATGTTGAAGGAGAAAAAAAAATCTACTAACTGTGTGGTATAGTATGAAATTCACATAAAATATGTGTTTTTTCTTTGGGAGACAAAAGTGTGTTAAATTTTTATGAAAATATCTTTATATTTTAAAGTAATATCATCATTTATATTTTGTTTTAAATTTTTAAAAAAAATTAAGTTCAAACACCTTAACTAAAAATAGTTTTATGATATGAAAAGGTTTACTTTTTTAACAAACATCTCATTGTTCTTTTTTAGAACTTATTACTTATTAGATTTTTTTTAATTCAAGAAATTTAATTAATAATGTTAAATTAACTAAAAAAATTATGTTTAAGTTTAATTATATTGTAATTTTTGATATGAATGTTTTAATTAACTTAAAAAATAATGATTAATTTTTCATTATTTATTTATTTATTTATCTATCATGGTAACATATAAATGTAGAATTAAAATAAAAAATAAAAAATATATATAATGATTTACATGCAAAGCATGTGATTTTACTAGTTTTGACATAAAAGTATAAATAATTAAAAATATAAACATATGTGAATTTTTGAATACAATATAATTCATACATTTATAAATAAGACTCATACTTATATATTTAATGATTTTAAGTTATCATATTATTTAGCTACAACTTATTAAAAAATAAGTTTGCTTTATCTAATATTCACATTTACACGAAAAAATCTATCAATACTTGTGTAACATGAATACAATGCATATTTTTTCATGTCTAGTGACTATATTATGAATTTGCACAAAAATACAAAATTCTAATAACATCTTATTGTTAAAAAAAATCGATAAAAATCCTTTTGAAGCGAATTAGATCAAATCTTGCACAGTAGGGAGATAATTGGACATAAAAAAATTAACAAGGAGCGCTGCTATAAGTTATACTCTGTTTAAAAATTAAAAATATGTATTTTAACTTTCTAGTTTTATATTGTGTATATATACCTATTTTATTTATAGAAAAACAATATATAAATTTCAAAATTAGTTATTATATATACTTATATAATAATAGAAATGTTTTAAATTCCATATTTGCCTAATTTTGTTTATTAAGTATATAAATTTATGTTATTGAATAACTATTTTGATAAATGCATGAATAAAAATAATATATACTCTTTATTTGTTTTGTTATTTTAAATAAATGGTTATAATTAAAATAAATATATTTATTTATTATTATTTTATGAAAAATTTTAAGGACACAATAAAAAAAATTTTAAGCTTAAATTTATTTTGTAATATGTCTCCTCACTTTTTGAGTTACTCGATTTAGTTTGAAGTGAGTAAATAATATGATCAATCTGATTAAATCAATAAATTCGAACATATCTATTAGATTTAGATAAGATTGAATTGATAAGTTTTTTAATCGGATCGAATTAGAATTGGGATCGAAAATTATATAATCGGATTGATAAATTTTATAATTTATTGTATCTATTTCGGACCGAATTACTATTAAATTATAAATAAATACATATTTTATTTTATATTATGTTATATTTAAATATTATACATACCATAATAAAATTAAATTATTATTTTAACTTAAAAATAAATATAAATATTTATAATTTAATAATTGTATAAACATATTTCTTATTCTTTTGATTTTTTTAGTTTGATTATAAATAATAATATTTGTTACAAAAATTTAAATTTATATCGTATTTTATATATAATAATAATTCATAACTAAATTTTAATATCAATATGTCTCATTCGATCCCAAACAAATTCGATCTTTTTGGGTTCAGGTTTATTCAAATATTTTTTAGTTTGATTATAAATAATAATATTTGTTATAAAAATATAAATTTATATATGTCGTGTTTTATATATAATAATAATTCATAAATAAATTTCAATATCAATATGTCATCATCCGATCTCAAAAAAATCTGATCTTTTTTTATTCAGATTGGTTCGAATTAATTATATCATTAGATCGAAAATCTTAAAACTCATTCGGATCAGATCGAATTCAGATTTAACAAAACCAATAATAAGTACCCATGATCTAGACATTAAAGACATCAAAGCACTTTCTAAGATAAAAATGAAAGACAATGGTTGTCTGTATGGTAAAATTTCCTCTTCGGATGATGAGAAAATAATAAATATATAGGGTTTGATGTAAATTGGTAATGTAATTTTAAGAAAACTACTTGCCATTTTTATTTTTGGGTTAAATAAGACAAGGACAACTTCATAAAAGTTTTAAAATAAAATAAAATGTCGTATTTGGACTATGTGCTTTGACATGTCTTGTTCTTAGTGAGGGCATTTTCAAAATATTAATTTTTTTTTTTGGAGCAAAAGGCCTCCTTTTCCCTCCCGTTTCAACCATTAAAACTCCAATCAGACCTCATCTCCCTCACAGACCTCACATTCACCATTAATTTTTGTTTTCATTTTTCTCAATATATGTGCACAAACATCACCTTTCCTACCTCATCTTCCCTATTTCCACTGTTAATTCTACTTTTTTCTTGCGTTTTGTTGAGTGTTTTTATTTGGGTGTTTTGTGTGTAATCAAAACCGAAAGTGTGTTTGATGGGTGTGGGATTTGTTTTGATGAAGTGTTTTTGTTGAAAAAACAAGAAATAACTCTACACAAAAGAGTTCTCTAGTTTGTATTATTTTCTTCCTTTTTTCATTACAATTGTATAGCTATTTATAAGAAAATTTTACTCCTTCAATTATTCTTTAAATTAAGCATTCCTTGATTTACTCCTTGAATTAAGGATTCCTTGTTTTATTCCTTGAATTAAGGATTCCTTGTTTTACTCCTTGAATTAAGGATTCCTTGTTTTACTCCTTGAATTAAGGATTCCTTGTTTTATTCCTTGAATTAAGGTCCTTGTTTTATTCCTTAAATTAAGGTCCTTGTTTTATTCCTTGAATTAAGGACTAATATCCAATACTCCCCCTCAAGCTGGATCCAGAAGGTTTATGGATCCAAGCTTGGACAAAAGTCGTTGAAATCGACAGAAGCTGCGGCTTGGTGAAGATGTCGGGTCATGGTCGAAACTTCTTGTATAATGTGTCCGAATTACCTATGATTGAACTTGTTCACGAACGTAATGACAATCAACTTCAATGTGTTTCGTCCTTTCGTGAAACACCGGGTTTGATGCTATATGCATACCGCCGATTGTCACAAAACAAGGACATAGGAAGAAGTTGTCAGAACACCTAAATCACACAATGTACATTTAAGCCATATCAACTCACACGCAATGAAGCCATTGCACGATACTCGCCTTCGGCACTTGATCCGGCAATGACAAGCTTGCTTCTTACTCTTCCATGTGACCAAGTTTCCACCGACAAATGTACAAAGAAATTGGTGGACTTGCGATCAATTGCATTCCCCGCCCAATCAAGATCACAATACCCCATGATTTGTGTGTTGTCATTCTTCTTCATGATAATACCACGACCCACCGATCCTTTTAAGTAACAGCGTAAGATCCTTTTAACAAGGGTCAAATGCTTAAGTGTCTGGGAGTGCATGAATTGATCGCTCACAATACTTACGTGAATATGTGATGTCGTCCGCGATTGTTAGGTAGATCAACTTACCAACCAGCCGGTAATAACTTATATCCATGAGTGGCGTGCCTTCTGTAGGTTTGAGCCTGCTTGTCACACAAGCAGGGTAATGGCTGGTTTAGCATCGCTCATGTTAGCTTCTTAAGCAAATCTAGGACATATTTCCTTTGGTTAAGAAAGAGTCCTTTCAGGCGAGGTTGCCATTTCTATACCAAGAAAGTACTTCAATATCCCAAGGTCTTTAATTGCAAACCTTTGTCCGAGTGGATCAATTTCGTGTTGAAAATCTCGTCAAGATTATCACCGTAATTATCGATCATCTACATAAATCAACACAACCAATTTGCCCATAGCTCCTGTGCGAACAAATAGTGGTGAATCGGCATTGTTGCTTTTGAAACCAACACTAGCGAGAGGCCGAGCTTAGCTTGGCATACCAAGCTCGTGGGGACCTGCTTTCAAACCATAAATGGATTTCAGTGCAATTTGCACACTAAATCCAGCTCATTGCTTTGAGGATGCCCAGGTGGTAATTTCATATAGACTTCTTGTTTGAGCTCACCATGAAAGAATGCCTTCTTCACATCCATTTGGTACATGGACCACCCCTTGTTCACAGCCACAGACAGTAGCACTCTTACTGTGTTCATTTTTGCAATAGGTGTAAATGTTTCTTTGTAATCCACCTCGAATGTTTGAGTGAATCCCCGAGCCACCAATCTTGCTTTATACCTCTCAATTGATCCATCTCGACTTGAATTTCAAATATAGATCCATTTGCAACCCACAACTTTCTTGCCTTTTGGAAGTTTGGCGATGCTCCATGTGTTCAGGTTGATCTAGGGCTTTAAGTTCTTCTTGCATGGCTTCCTTCCACACCTTCTTGTTTGTTGGTCTCATGAAAGTTTTGAGGCTCACCGTAACTCGATATAGTGTTGAGAGAATGCAGCATGGGTTGGTGTCACTTTCTTATATGACACATAATTTGAGATGGGATGCGTGGGTTTGTAGGTGACAAAGTCTTGAAGTCTGCGGAGGTTGCCTAACACACATTGGATTACGTCGTGAGCGAAGGGAGTTATCTCACACTCGTTCACATCTTGTACCATATTGTGAGGATCATCTTGATTATCACCATCTTCATGCAAAGGTACCATTAAGACGAGACCGCTTCATTGTTACTTTCAAGCGAGAGATGCATCAATGTTGACATGGCCGGGATCTTGTTGTCATGGAGCCTCAAGTTCAATTCTTGGTAATGGAAACACATCCAAGATGCCATTCCTCGACTTGTGATTTCATGTGACTTGTTGAAAAAAAGGTTAGTTTCATAAACCGAACATCTTTAGACACAATTAATCTCCTAAGTTTGGGATCATAACACTTATATCCATTTTGTGTAAATGAATAACCAAGAAAAATACATTTACAAATTTCTAGATCCAATTTATCTCGATGATGAGATTGAATATGTACAAAACAGACGCAACCAAAGACTCTACAGGTGTGAAAGGTTAATTTTCCTTCCTTTCACGACTCTGGGGGAGACTTGAAATCCAAGACTCACTGGGTAATCTATTGATGATGTATGTACGCCATAACCCTCGGGGACCGTAATCTCTTTGGTACATTCATTTGTAGCATTAATGCTCTAGTTTTTTCAAGTAAGTCCTGCCTTTTATGTCACTACACCATTTTGTTGAGGTGTGCCAACACAACTTGTTTGATGCATAATGCCATGAATGCTCAAATATTGTTTCATGATATGGGACATGTATTGATTACACCATTATCCAGGACCTTAAGGTTTGAATTTTAGAAGAGAAATGATTTTTAACAAGATTATGAAAGTCCTTAAATACTTCCATAACTTCATTCTTAGACTTTAAAAGATATAACCATATGATACTGAGAGAAATCATCAACAAAAATCACAAAATACTTATAACCGTCAAAGATTCATTAATTGGTCCCATTACATCTGAATGAACTAGTTCAAAAACACTACTAGCTACAGAAGGAAGAATTAAAAGGCAATCTAATGGCTTTAGACAAGTGACAAGTTTCCACATGCAATTTCATCATTTCCTAAGTTTGGAAATAAAGTTGACAAAATTGGTAGAAGGGTGAGCTAAGCGTTGATGCCACGATTGATTATCTTGGATAGGATTAAACTTGGCAGAAACCCCTGGGATTGTTCTTGGATATGTAATAGAGACCATCTAAGTAAAACCGCCACCTTGATCGTCTTTTTGTGACACAATCCTGAAAAATGACATTGTGAGGAGAAAAAATGGCTAAGATTCAAGGTATTTGTGATTTTTCCTACAGGCGAAGTTGGAAAGGAAAGGAAGGTACATATAAAGCTAAGGCTTCGATTTCATCGACATTAATTTTATTTTTTCCTTTCCTAAAACCTTTACATTCTACACCATTTGCAATTGAAACTTGAGAAGGATTTGCTAATTTTTTCAAACTTATGAGAGTTTGACCACGTATGGTTTGTCATATGATCCTGTGCTTTGAATCTACAAACCCAAAAATCATGCAACATATTTATTTTAAGAAGCGATTTTAAAGGCTTTTATAATACCTTACATGTCCTCTTGTGGTATGAGTTTTGTATACGCGAAAGCCCTTGACTTGCCTAGCAATCTTTGTCAGTTTTCCTTCTTCTATGCTATCCGCTGATCAGTCGGCTCCTCTTGTCTTGCTTTGAAGATACTGTATAAACTTCAATCATGAGTTCGGTGGATTATTTGTGAAGTTCTTGAATGGATCAGGACCCATTAGAGGTAGAGGCAAAAGCATGATTTGCACGGTGTCGATGCGATTCACTTTCTGTAAACCACTTATCCTTTATAAAATCGGGTTTTAATTAGGATGTAGAATCCAACATGTGTCCTTAACGGCCGTATGGTTGCAATGTTGACACTTCAAGTTTGGATGCTTCCGCTGTACTTTCTCTCGTTGGTTAGATAGGCTCTTTGCCTCAGGTGAACTAACCATTGTACCCTTGTTCATGACTTTCCTCCTTATTTCTTCACGTTGAATTATCGCCGCGTACATTGGTGAAGGAAGAAGTTCGATATTCATGAGTATATGACATCGTATATCTTCGTATGTTGAATCGGTGCCCGACAAAGTTGAAATATC
Organism: Hippophae gyantsensis; assembly: GCA_030763125.1. Taxonomy (NCBI): domain Eukaryota; kingdom Viridiplantae; phylum Streptophyta; class Magnoliopsida; order Rosales; family Elaeagnaceae; genus Hippophae; species Hippophae gyantsensis. The sequence goes on along the minus strand of CM061029.1, from coordinate 17,024,754 downwards.
TTATCTTCTTCCGCTTCTCTTTCGTAGCGAGCTACGTCGGTTAATATGAGGACGATATATTTCCAACTCATTCCACATGCTTTTCATGCTTCCTAAGAGTTTGTACAAAAAGGCTTACCATCTTGTTGCGGTCTGAGATGTCTTTCTTTAATTGAAAAACTTCGTGCGGCGTTGTTTGGCTTGCCGTACATTTCATAACCGTCTCCCATAATTGGTATGCGATTCGGAAATGGCGAATATTTCGGCTAATTTACGTTCCGTTAATGGAATTTAGAGACGTGACATAACCAGGTGATCCTTACTGACGGGATTAAGCAGGTTAGTGAGGAAACATCGAGGTACTTCGATGCTTCCATTTATGAACTGACTTGGACCTTCCACCTGAAGCGAGAGACATTGCTCTTGACGAGGCAAGTAATTAAACTCGTTCAACAAGTAGAGCTTAATCTTTGATTTGGGTTGACATCCACCTCATGCGTATTCATGAAGGAAAGCGATGAACTTTCGGCCGATCTAGGCTGCTTGTCTTCAGCCATTTCAAAGATTGAAGATGCTAAGATAATAATAAAGCAGAAGCAAGTTAATTTTCCTGCTCTGATACCATGTTGAAAAAACAAGAAATAACTCTACACAAAAGAGTTCTCTAGTTTGTATTATTTTCTTCCTTTTTTCATTACAATTGTATAGCTATTTATAAGAAAATTTTACTCCTTCGATTATTCTTTAAATTAAGCATTCCTTGATTTACTCCTTGAATTAAAGATTCCTTGTTTTACTCCTTGAATTAAGGGTTCCTTGTTTTACTCCTTGAATTAAGGTCCTTGTTTTATTCCTTGAATTAAGGTCCTTGTTTTATTCCTTGAATTAAGGTCCTTGTTTTATTCCTTGAATTAAGGACTAATATCCAATAGTTTTTTTTCTTTTAAATGTCAAAATTACCCTTTTAAAATTCAACATGTGCTAGACTTATGATCAAATAATGTAAGTTTTTATCAATTCTAAGCATTTTTTATATATAGTTAGTGTATTAATATTGGTTATGTGTATTATTAAATTACTAAGTGATGGGGTTAATGGGTATAAGAAAATACAAACAAATAAACTATGAGCCAAAACATTTTTTTTTTTTAAGAAATCAAAAGTTTGTAAAGTAGAAAAGATTATTTGAATAGGTTATATATGTTGGATTTAAGTGACTGAGAGTTTGTATTATATGTGGTAGTATATAGGAGAGCCACCACAATAGAGAAGGGAAGATTTATTTTCTCTTTTTCATGTGTGCGAGATAATATGATTTTAAAAGAACGAGTTTTATTGCAACTTGAGATTTTGTATGGTTGCATGATATTTGTGCAAGTTTTTTCTCAGTGGTGTTGCAAAGCAAAGTAGTGGCCATTTTGGGTTCTTTGTTTTTGGGTATGTGTGTGATATAGTTGGGTGTAAGGAGATTTGAGTTTGAATATTATTATATTATTCTTAGAATATATAGTGTAATGATTATTAGATATTATGTTAAGATTCTTGTAATCACAAGTAATATTAATAGATTTATTTATAATTTTGATTATAAATTAGGTTAATTTATATTAATTTTTTGTGGTTTTACTTTATTGTTTATTTTTTTGGTTTTGTATTTGTTTGTAACTTTGGTTATTTTTTGCTTCCTATGTACCCAACAAATTGTATCAAAACTAATGGTTGAATTTTTTTTAATATAAAGATAATATGATAATAAAAAAATTTGAGATTAATAATAACAATGTAAAAGGCATATAGGTGTAAAAAGGGATGTCTAAGATGTAAAGTAATTGTACCCTTGAAGATGGTAACGCTAAAACTCATGTGAGTAGGTTCAAATAATGTATTTTTGAATTGTTACATGTTGATGTGAAAATATAAAATAAAGATAAGTAATGATTTTGTTATCTTTATTGTCTAAATTATATGATATATTGGTGTTTTTACTATTTAAGGAAAAAATTATTTCAATAAAAAAACTACGCAATGGTGACTAAATTGTTTACGATTGTCTTGAAAACTGATAACAAGATACGATTGGTTAATTATGCATGTGTAGATTGTTTTGTTATGAATTTTTGTAATTTAAGAGCAAACTCTTATATAATAATAAATTGATTAAGGAAGATATATATAATTCGAGATAAAAATTAATTCAAACCATCTAAAATGTGATATTTAATTTATGAAATAGGATTGTAATATATAATTAAATCTATTTTTTAAGATTTTTAAAATTTTAAATCTTTCACTTAAAAATCATTAAATTAAAAAAATGAAACTTATTCAAATTTATTGAATAATACACATAAGTCCTTCTTACCAGGATAACAAACTTAACAAGTCTTTAAGTTTAGTAAATTAAGCTAAATATTCAAACTTATAATTTAAGTTTTTCTATTTAAAAATATAATAATTTTAGGGATAAAGTATTAATTTAAAAAAAAAAATTGAAAAGCAAAGCCTTATTTAGCTTAAAAATTAAAATGTGGACAAGCTTAAAAAGATGGTGGCCCAATCGAGAAACACAAGTACTCTTTATTTTCTATTTTTTCTTTTAATGCAAAACACAAGCACTCTTATTTATTTTATTTTTTCTCCTTTCGCATAAAGCCCATTTAGGTATTCCATCATAAAATAAGAATACAAATTACAAAAACCCTAGCTCTAACCCTGGGAAGCAATTCAGATTTCAGTTGAGTTTTAGCTGCGGCCACCATGGTAACCCCAAATTCGCTGTCAACTTAGCCGTTTATCGTTTTCCACGTTAAAGCTTCGTTTCGTCTCATTGATTTCTCTCTATAATTGCAGGGTATCGATTTGAAAGCCGGAGGTAAGAGCAAGAAGGTTAGACGTACCGCACCTAAATCCGATGACATCTATCTGAAGCTTCTGGTCAAGGTAGTCGCGACATATATTTTGAATTCTATTGCATTATTCTTTGTTTATATTTGTCATGGGTGTTAAATTATCAATTTCTGTTATATTTGCATGTTGTGATTGTTTTAGTCTTATACATATGGATGGATATGAATGCAGTTGTACCGCTTTCTTGTGAGGAGAACTAATAGTAAGTTCAATGCTGTGATTTTGAGGCGTCTTTTCATGAGCAAGGTCAATAAGGCTCCTCTCTCCCTCTCCAGATTGATTCGTTTTATGAAGGGCAAGGTACCATTTTTCCATTTCTTTCTTTGAGTCATTGTAGGTATCACTTTTGAGTAGTGACATACACCACCACTACCATGTTAAATTGTGATCCGCCAAAACATGTGGTCCCTTCACATCAAACAATAAACTATTTTAGAGACTTATGTCCAATCACTATTTGCTACATATAAGTGGTGACATAATCACTAATCTATTTAGTAGGAGTACCACTATATATTACCAGAGGGATGCGGCTAGAAGACTAACTCTTAAGTGGTATTGAGTGTGGTGTAGTAGGGACACAATGCATTGTCCATTTAGTAGTGATTAATATTATTTATCAGCTGTGGATGGTTAGGGTTAGTAACTTGGTATTTTGTTGTGCTTCTTTTATTAAAACCCATATGGCTTTAGCTATTTGGTATGTGATTGGTCATTGTTGGGATTCTATTGTACCATTTTCTAGTAATTGGTTTTGTTTCACAAGGAGTTACTACTGAATTTAACCTTGTCACTTGTTGGACTCACCAGGAGGGTAAGATTGCTGTAGTTGTGGGAACTGTGACAGATGACATTAGAGTTTATGAAGTTCCTGCCCTCAGAGTGACTGCGTTGAGGTTCACAGAGACTGCAAGAGCCAGGATTGAGAAAGCTGGTGGCGAATGCCTAACCTTTGATCAATTGGCTCTCAGGGCACCACTTGGCCAGAATACAGTATGTATTTACTTTTTCAAGAGCTTTTTACCTATAATTATTAAGGTACTTTGTCTTCAGTCTGAGCAAGGTTTATCTTTGCACTATGAGTTAGTGATCCATTTTTCTCAAGTTTAGCTTAGGTTGATTTAGTTAGGTTTTATTTCTGAATTACCCATTTTACGAGTCTGTCTGATGACTGATGCTTTCCACGGCATTATTATGTGTTGAAAATGGATGGATTTTTTTTTAATTTGATTTATACTCTTCCAGTGAAGCAATTAATTTATTGATAGTGAGTAATTTATTATGGTTAGATTGTACATCATTCAATGTTCATATTTAGTATTTATATGATGATCAATCAATATTCATAGAAGTCCTTTCGTAAATGCATGTTATTACATTTGAAATTATGTTATCGATACATTTGAAATTATGTTATCGATGATGCAGGTTCTCCTTAGAGGTCCAAAGAATGCCCGAGAGGCAGTGAAGCACTTTGGTCCTGCACCTGGTGTGCCACACAGCCATACCAAACCCTATTTGCGATCAAAAGGAAGAAAATTTGAGAAGGCTAGAGGAAAAAGGAACAGCAGAGGTTTTAAGGTTTAAGTTATCTGAGTCCTGCTTAAATTATCATATCTATGTGAAGGGACTTATAACATGTTAGCAGTTTTGGCTTCTTTTACATGTACCTTTTGTCATTGTGGAACCACTGTGTTATCTGTAGTTGATTTTAAATCCTTTTTTCTTTTTTCATCTATGAGTTCTTTACCTATGAATTTTTACTTTCTATTTTTCATGAGGTATCCTTTTCAAATGACATGACATGAACATGATTGTGCGTACTCAGATACTCCAATTTGGTAGAATGTATAATAAATTGAGAAAATTAGCATGTTTGGCAACAGGATACATAGCTAATGATTTATGACTCGGTGCATAGTTCTTTATAGGAGAGTTTTTTTCGATGTCAAATGAGTTTATATTGGTAGAGTTTATATTTAATGCGTATTACTTTCTCAATCAAATTTGGTTCTAAATTTCAAATATACTGTATACCTTGTTGTTGGGTTTGCATGTGCTTTAATTTGTTAGATATCTTGGTTTGTGAATCCAAAATATGCAGCATAGAACCATGACTGCTACTTGGAAGCCTTTTAACATAATCTGTACATCTTAATATACTCATGAGTTTTGTGAAGATTTGAAAGATTAATGTAAAGTTTATTTATTATCTTTATTAATGTGGCCCAACCGTATTTTAAAGCTTCCTAATCCAATGTTTTCATGATCCATGACCTGGGGCTTGTTGTAATATTATTTTACTAATCATTTTCTTGATAAATGTATTTGGCTTTAGTTAATTAAAGTAACATCAAATGACAGCTTAATTAATCTCAATTTATTTAAGGTTAATTGAATTAGTTCATGATTTGAAAAAATTCCGTTTGATTAGTTTATTAACTTGCAAGTTTATTTAACAAAATTTCTTTATTAATGATAATATATTTATAATTATAATAATATTATTATGGAATATTGTAATTAAAAGATTTTATTTTTTATTTTTTATAAAATATAATAAAAATATAATATTTATATTAATATATTTTTATTTAATTTTTTGTTTTTTTCAAGAAAATAATTGATGCCTTTGTTTATCACTTTGTCAAGACAAGAGTGGGGAGTAAATGCACTATCAATTCTCGTCCTGCATCCATTTTATTCACCGTTTAATTAAGAAAAACTAACTTTAGTGTAACTGTAATTTGATTTCACATGTTTAAAGTTTTAGGGTAAATGGTAAATACATTATTTTAATAAAATATATTTTATCCATTATAGGAAGCACAGACTAAATTTTTTTGAAAAAATCTAAAAAAGTGTCAAACGTATTTCTATAATTTTTTCTAGGTTTCGTATCTCAATAGTAGCTTTTTAGTTAAAAGGAATCCATAGTAACTCATATTTTTAAAATAGTATAATTGTAGTATCAATTATTTGAAGGTATATAAATGATTTAATTTTATGTTTTAAATTTAAATTTAAATTTTTTCATGAATTTGACACATGTTATATAAGTGAAGGCTAATTGTATCATATAGAGAGTTTGGTACATTAGTAGTAATCTTATTTAATTCATATTTTCATAGCAATACTATGTGATATAATTGAAGAGGCTAATTGTGTCATGCATGAAATTGGGTACATTAGTATTAACTTTATTTAACAAATTGTACGTGGATACATATTTTTAAAATAATACATTAATAGTTTATATTTTAATTTTAAGTAGATTAATAATCTAAAAATTAAGATTTAATTAAAATATTTAATATATGTCACTGGTAAAAAATTAAAAGTAAATTCACCTTTTAACTAATTAAATAATAAAAAAGTTTATTAAAATATTATTAACATAAAAAAGTTAAATTTAATGAGAAACACTAGAAAGAATAAACATTTTTACAATAACAAAGCGCATTTATTTGATACTAAAATATTTAAATAGAAGATAACTCATGTTCTATAATTAGAAACAAGAGATGTGTTTAGAATTGACGAATAATCCAAACTAATAAAAATGCTAACTAAACGTATTAATTTAATTACAATAATACATGTAAATCGAGAGTTCTAAAGCTATAAAAATAATGTATATGAAAAACTATAATAAGCATCAAATATAGAGAAAAAAGAAGACAATATTGAAGTACTTAAGTTTGAAAATACTTTAATTTTCTCATAACAACATCTAAAGCAAAAGATGAGCACAAAAGACCATAAAACAAATTGTGAATCAACCCAAAACATACTAGATAATAGAAAATAACCTAATAAATTAGAGGAGATATAGTCTATATGATATCATATAAATGACATAAATGTAAAAAGAAAGATCATAATAATTTGACAATATATGAAAAAATCATATGACTTGCTCATTCAAAAAACTACAAAAGAAATGACAAGTTAAAAGCTAAGATTTACTAATGAGAAACAATTTTAAAGATGAGATTGTCCTTAATTTTTTGTTTATGTGTGTGATACATGCTTAAATTTTTAATTAAATCTTAATTTTTGATCACTAATATATATGTAATTAAATATATAGGTTATTAGTTTATTGCTATTAAAATATAGGTTTACATGCATAAGTTTTTGTTAAATAAAGATATTATTAAAATAACAAATTCTATGAATGACACAAGTATCAATCATCTACCAAGCATGTTATAAAATACTCAATTTAAAACATAAAATTAAATTATTTATTTATTTTAAAGTAAATGGTGGAACTATTATTGTATTATTTTAAAAATGTGTATCAAAATAAATATAATTTAGTTAAAAAAATACCATACTAATTTTTTCTCCTCTATTGTTAAAAAGAATTGGGTTTTCTCTTCTTAAATATCAATTATTTCTTAAAAAATTTAACATAAATAGATTTTTTGTATTTTTAAAAAAATAATGAATTTGTAATATTTTATATAATAATTTATAAATTAAATTATTATTTTTATAATAATTGATATAATAATTAATAATAAATTGAAGAAAAATAAACTTTATTATTTAAATTAAAAATTATTTCTCAAATTAATTTTGATTATATAAGATGCCATAAATACGCATACTTATGCTAATCTTACCGTTACAAAGTCAGTTCCATAGCCAATCAATAAACTCAATAAACTAGCTGTCAAATCATGAGTATCGGTGCATAGTTGTTATATGTTATTATATTTGAAAAGTTAATTTAATGATAAATTAAGAATAAGATGGTATATTATTATTATTATTATTATTATTATTATTATTGAATATAATTATATTTAATAATAAATATTATATCAATTGATAATTATATAATAATTATGACATATAAAAATATCTTATTATATTAAATAACTTATTATTATTGAATAAATAAATTAAAACAATAAGATTTAAATAATTATAAAACTATACTAATAATATGAGTTAATTTAATATATCATGTAAATTGATGATAAAATAAATACTTTAATTTATTTAAGATTAATTTAGTAAATAATGAGTTAAAAAATTTAATATATCATGTAAATTTAATATAATTAACTCAAATAAATAAAGTTATATAGGTATGACAGAATATATTTATATAAAAATAAAATTATTATTATTATGACATTTATGAAAAATACACTTAAATATAATATATTTTTTTATTTAAAGAATCTATATTTATAAGACAATATAATATCTTCAATATAAAATGATGTGTCATTTTTTTTTAACAATGAAAATATATGAGCCAGATGTAAATGATATTATTTTTATTATTTTCTTTTAAAAAAATATAAATGAACTAATTTATGGGTTATTTAGCCTAATGAGTTGTATTGAGTTACACATAAGAATTGACATGAGTTATACGAGATAATTATAACTATCTCGTATCAATTTCGAATATATTCGAATAAGAATCGTCGGTCATAAGTGATTAACAATATTTTCATGGTTTAATTACGTTTCTTATTTTTTAATATTTATTTAAAAATATATTTAATTTAAAAAATTAAATATTAACATAATTTTTATTCTACTAGATTATTTAAAATATTGACATTTATTTTTATCTTTTATTTATTTATCATATGTTTTTAAGTAAAATAAAAAATACAAAGTAAAAATAAATAAAATACAATCTAATTATTTTAAGTATTGTGCGTTTTATTATTCAAATTATATTTTTCTATACAATTATACACGCGCGTATGGACACACATATAATATTAGTGTTTTAGATAAACATAATTTTAATATTATAATAAATTAATTACGGTTATTTTTGAAAAAAAATTATCAAATTTAAAAAAAAAAAATTTAATTATTTATAGTTAAAATATTCCTTTAACTTAATTGAATCGAATGTTTATTCTTTTTAGTATAGACGGAATTTCACTAACTGTATTGTGCGTCAAAAATAAATTGTATATTAAAAAAGATTACTATATTTTTAATAAACGTTACACAAATTCAAATTATCATTTTAAAAATATTATTTTCTTCTAAAAATAAAAATAATAGTAAAAACATGTAAATTTGACCTTTTACACTTTAACTAGTTAGAACAGAAACAACTAAATAACGGACGTGAATATCTCGCTATTTTTAATATCAAATTTGTTTAGTATATGTTTGACTCTTTATCTCAATTATTATGAACCCAAATCTCATATGTGTGATATTTAATAATAATAATAATTTAATATCTACTTTAAAAAAAATAAACTAAATAACTTACTTGTATTTTAATCCATTAATATTCATTATAACACACGATAATAATGCTTACATCACACTTAATTTAAATAATAATGTTTAGAGTCATAATAAAAAGGAACTTTTAAATCACAAATAATAATAACCTATTATTAAAATATAATAATGGTAATAATAATTAATTTTTTAATATATATTTTATGGGATAAACATATACCTATATAAAACAAAACTATAAATAAATCAAAATATGTGAAACAATATCATCTATAATGGTTCATCCATTCAGAGGAAAACTAAAAATATCATAAGAATATTATATAAAATAGATAACTTATAACAAATATTTTTTAAAAATCACAATTATTTTTTATTAAAAAATAACAAATAATATATTTATATTCATAAGTAGTACTCATTAAATTCTAGAAGCTCTTAAGCAAAACTACAAACACTAAAATAAAAATAAAAACATTGTTGAAAAATCTTAGCATCATTTACTTGGGCCTTTCTAATCCGAAACGAGAATAAATATACGACAATGATAATTGACAAATAATTATAAACATTATTGTCACCCAAATATATATATATTTATTTATAATTTAATGAATTATTTTAATAAATTATTTCTAAACATTTATTTAAGTTTATTTAACAGTGAATATGTATTTTTTTTTCATACCTAATAACAACGTAGTTGCTTGTATAGATGGATTCTTAAGTCTTTCTATCTTTTAATTTTATTTTTGGATTTTGGACTATAATTCTATAATATATCTAAAACAAATACAAAACAATTTGTATACAAATATTATTACTATGAGATAATTAACACTAATATTTAACTAAAATATTATAGTAAATGTAATATAGTTTGTTAGTACATGTAAATGAAAATATATTTATAAAAAAATAAGCAATTGATATAAGATAAATAACTATAACAAATATTTTATAAATCTAAACTTAAAATAAGTCAGAAATAATTTGAGATAATTAATCTCAAAAGTAATTTTATACGTAACTGAAATATTTAAAAAATATAAAGTTAATTTAAGATAAACAACACAAATAAATATTCTATAAAGTTTTAAATTTAAAATGAGTTAGAGATAATTAACACTAATGTTTAACATACATATTATAGTAAAGGCAATCTAGCTTGTTAGTAAAAGTAAATGAAAACATTTAACAAAATAAATTAATTTATATAAATAACACTAACAATATTTTGTAAATCTTTTTTTTTTTGTGTGGATTGTAAATCTAATTTAAAATAAGTAAGAAATATTTTGAGATAATTAATCTCATGAAAATTTCATACGTAAATGAAAACATTTAAAATAAATAACATTAACAAATATATTTTTAAAGTTCTAAATTTAAAAATAAGTACAGATAATTAACACTAACATTTAACAAAAGTATTCTAGTTTGTTGGTATACACAATGAATATTTAAAAAATTATTTAAAATAATTAACAGTAATAATTATTTTTAAATCTAAATTTAAAATAAGTTAGTAATATTTTGAGATAGTTAATCTTAATTAGAAGCTTATTTAAGATAAATAACATCAATTTTTTTTTTGTAAAGTTATAAAATTAAAATAAGTAAGATTATTAACCCTAATATTTAACAAAAAATATTATAGTAAAAGTAATCCTTTTTCTATTAAAAAATGGAATTTAGTTTTTTCTTTCTTTTTAAAGTATACGCAAATGAATCGCAATTTTATACATAAATAAAAACACTTAATAAAAAAAAAGATCTAATATAAATAAAATTAACAAATTTTTGTAAATCTAATTTCTTTTTTCTGCTTGCATTGAAAATGAAATTTTAAAATAAGTCATAAATACTTTAAGATAATTAATCTCAATGAAATTTTATAATTAAATGAAAACATTTAAAAAAAATAAAAAAGTTGATTTAAGATAAATAAAATCAATAAATTTTAAAGTTCTAAATTTAAGATAAGTACAGATAATTAACTAATATTTGATCAAAAAAATATTATAATAAATATAGTCTGTTGATATATGTAAATGAAAACATTAAAAAAATCAATTGATTTCAAATAAATAACAGTAATAATTATTTTTTAAATTTAAATTTAAAATATATTAGAAATATTTTGAGATAATTAATTTCACTGTAAAATTTATATATGAATGAAAATATTTTTAAAAAATAAGAACCTAATTTAGTTAAATAACACCGATAATATTTTATAAATAATTAACACTAATATTTAACAAAAATATATAATGAATTAGTATACCTAATTAAAAACATTATAGTTTTTTTTTAAATTCAACATAAATAACACTAACAAATGTTTTATAGATCTAAATTTAAAAAAGTCATAAATATTTTCAGATAATTATTCTCAACGAAAATTTATATATAAATAAAAACATTTAAAAAATAATTTATTTAAGATAAATAGCAATACAATTATTATGTAAATCTCAATTTAAAATAATTCAAAAATATTTTGAGATAATTAATCTTGATGGTGATTTCACAAGTAAATGAAATAGATTAAAAAAAAAAACAAAAGTTGATTAAGATAAATAACACAACAAATGTTTGTTAGTATACATAAATGAAAACATTTAAAAAAATCAATTAATTTAAGATAAATAACACAAAAAAATATTCATAAATCTAAATTTAAAATAATTCATATGTATTTTGAGATAATTAATCTCAATGATAATTGTATGCATAAATGAAAATTTTAATAAATTAGAAGTTGATTTATGATGAATAACATTAATAAATATTTTGTAAATTTTTAAATTTAAAATAAGTTGGATGTAGTCATCCCTATTATTTAAATAAAAATATTATTAAATGTAATCTAGTTTGTTAGTATACACAGCGAAAACATTAAAAAAAACAATTTAAGATAAATAACACTAACAATATTTTTAGAAGACTAAATTTAAAATAAGTCAAAAATATTTTAAAATAATCAATTTCACCGGTAATTTTATAAATGGAAACATTTTTAAAATAGAAGCTGATTTAAGATAAATAACATTAACAAATATTTTTTAAAGTTTTATATTTAAAATAAGTTAGAGCTAATTAATACTAATATTTTACAAAAAAATATTATAGTAAATGTATTCTAGTTTCTTAGTAGATATGAACTAAGATAAATAACACTAATAAGTATTTTGTAAATATAAATTTAAAATAAGTCATATAAATATGAGATAATTAATCTTCTTTGAAAATATATACGTAAATGAAAACATTAAAAAAATAAGAAGTTGATTTAAAATAAATAACATTAACAAATATTTTATAAATTTCTAAATTTAAAATAAGTCAAAGATAATTAATACTAATATTTTAAAAAATATTATTAAACATAATCTAGTTTGTTAGTATACGGAACTAACAAATTTAAAATTTCTAAATTTAAAATTTTGCTTAGATAATATAATCTAAATTTAATGTTTGACCAGTTTGTGTTAATTATAATAAATATAAGTTATCTTGTTAAAATTTTCAAATCTAAATACAAAATAAGATCATAGAACTTTATTGAATTTTGACCGGAGAAACATGTACATAATTGCAAGAGAAACATATAATTAATCGGAGAAAAATTAATAAACTATAATTCAATTAGTTTTGTTATTATTTGAAATTATAATATTAATTTTTATTTATAAAAATTAAATAATTGTAAAATATTAAATGATAATATAAATCATTAATATCAAATTTAAAAAGGTATTAAAATAATATCTTGATGAATAATCTCAATATAAATAAACTTTAATTAATAATTAATTAACGTATATTTTTCATAATATATATATATATATATATATATATATTAAATTTTATTATTTAAAAAATCTTAACAAACAATCAAATATATATTTTTTTAATAAAAAATAAAGAAACGTGCATATGTATGATAATGAATATTAATTATCAATAACTCAATATTTAATTTTTAATTTTAATAACTAAAAAAGTCTATAAAACTTCTTTTCAAATCAATTTTAATATGAAAGATATTCACAAATTTTGTTGACTTTGTGTGATATTTGAGTTTATTTTTTATTCAAAGGGTATAATTTTAAATGTTTAAATAGTTTTGATTAGATTATTCATGAAAAATAATTTATTTATTGTTTTGGCTAAATAAAAAAATGTGAGTTGCACCGTATCCTCACATTATACTTCTACTTTTAAAAGAATGTATGTTTATGTTATTTAAAAAAGAAAAGAAAAGTATGTTATTTAAATATCTAAGTAGTTTTTTATAATATTTTCGATACTTAATTCAATGGTAAATATGTAACTAAAAATTAAAGATAATAATAAAAAATAAAAATATTACACAAAAATAAGATTAATATTATAATTTTTTAATTATTTGGATAAATGTTTTAATAGAGTTTTATTAATTTATGTATTATATAAAATCTAAATGGAATTCACATATTACATTTAAATTTAATAATATGGTTTATTGACAATAGAGGAAATGTCATAAAAAGATTAGTTGCACAAAATAAACCGACGATATAAGATTTAAAAAAAAGAAAAAGAAAAAATAAAACTACAATATAAATATTAAATAAATAATAATTGTTTGCAAATTATTTCATTATATTATTATAGATCGTAAACTAAAAAGTGATTATGAATATTTTTATTAATAATTTTTTTTTATAAATTAATCTCTATACTTTTTCATATTTAAATGGTTTTCTTAACAACATCTTAATTATTAGATTTTTCTTGTTATTATGCTAGTTGTAATGTTGTAGAATAAATAATATCATACTAATTTTTTAAAATTAAAATTTTATTTCAAATTAATTTATCATGATATCAACTTAAAATTTATTTTGATTATTAAATTTAATTCAAATTAAAAAATTGTTAGGTTGTTATAATGGTTATAGTGTTGTTGCGAGTGGCTTTAAAAAAAAAACTAAACTAAAAAGTAGGTAGCCAATTTCAGATTTAATGATTGAGATTTATTATAATTAATCTAATAGTTAGAATAATATAATTAATCCAAGTTAGAAAGCTTCATTAATAATCATTTGATACAATTTTGTATTGATAGTGATAATAGTTGACTAGAAGTTACCATTGTTAAAAGTTAGTGTTAAAATTTAAGTAATTCTTTAAAATATATATTTTTATTTTTTATTTTTAAAATATATTAAATTTTATAATTCATGAAAAAGATATGCTTTAATTTTCTATACATGAGTCATCTAAACCTTTAGTTATCGAATCAAATTCAAATACTTTTTTATGGTTGAATTTAAAATTTAGAAAAAACACCCAAAAAGTAAAAAAGTAAAAAATAAAAAACAATGAAAATTTAATTTAAAAAAAACTAAAATTAAAAAAGAAAAAGAAAAAGAAAGATTATATCAATTTCTTTCTACATTTTTAATTTTTTACACTTTTTTTCAAAGTTTATATATAAATTTCTTAAAAAATATAGAATCAAAAGTTTACTTTTACAATAACTCAAATTTACAGTTAATCATTCACAACAAAAAAAAAACAATTACGTTCTTCACCAAATTCACTAAGAACATCCCAACTTTCACTCCTTGGCTCCCTTTTTTCTGGTATTTTTTTTTTCTTTTTTGTTTATTCTTTCTCAAAACAAAAACCCTAAAAGTCCTCCATTTGTGCAGGCCACCGCCAACTAATTCCCCCGTCTCCCATGGACCCACCTCCCACTCCACCAGCAGCAGCTCCACCTTCTTCTTCTGCACCGGCAACTTTGCCATCGCTGCACCACGTCAGCTCATTCGCTGACTCGGTCGACTCGTCTCCCAGGTCCCGAAACACCGATTCATGGGACGACCCACTTCCACCCTCAGCCGTGAGACTTCGGCTCATGTGCAGCTACGGTGGCCACATAGTCCCTCGTCCACACGACAAGTCGCTTTGCTATGTCGGAGGCGACACTAGGATCGTTGTCGTTGATCGGAATTCTTCTCTATCTGACCTCCATGCCCGGCTTTCTAAGGCCCTTATCAACGGCAGGGCGTTTACGCTTAAGTATCAGCTT
Source organism: Hippophae gyantsensis (assembly GCA_030763125.1). NCBI lineage: Eukaryota > Viridiplantae > Streptophyta > Magnoliopsida > Rosales > Elaeagnaceae > Hippophae > Hippophae gyantsensis. The sequence continues at coordinate 17,009,534 of CM061029.1, read as the reverse complement.
CCCAGTGAAGACCTTGACTCACTTATCTCTCTTACCACCGATGAAGACCTTGATAACATGATCGATGAGTATGATCGGACGGCTCATAGTTCTAGCAACAAACCCTCGAGAATCAGATTGTTTTTGTTTCCGTCAAACCCCGATTCGTCTCAGTCGATCGGACCCATCTTGGATAATCCTGCTAAGTCTGAGAATTGGTTCCTTAACGCCCTTAATGGTGATGCTGGGATGCTTAATAGAGGGTTTTCTGAATCCGCTTCGGTCAATTGCTTGTTGGGTCTTGATGATGATGGGATTATTGGTGGGAATGTTAATAATTCGAATAATATGAATAATCTTGATTTGGGTTCGAGAGATGTCGAAATTTCGCAATCTGGATCGTTCAAAAAGGGAGGACATGATGTTCAGTCTGTGCCTGATTCGCCGATGCTTGAAACTTCGTCGTCGTTTGGGTCTACGTCTTCGTCGCCTTTCCTGACGAACTTGCCTCCAATTCGGGTCCATGTTGAAGATGGTGGTGGTGGTGGTGTGAGGGTTCCGGAACAAAAGGTTGTAGGGATTGAGGAGCAATTTGCGCAGATAGGTATTGCTCCTAGTGGACAAAAGCAAGAGGAGAGTGGTTTTGTTTTGATTTCTTCGCCGCCCCCGATGCCCACTACCATTGTAGCTTCGGCCGTGCCGGTGAGTACTGTCGCTGCACCTATTGATTACACTAATCGGACTGTCTCGGATGATGAGCGATCTGATCAAGGAGTGCCTATTGGGTATCTGAAAAAGTCTCAACCTCAGATTCAGGTTCAGGTCCAGACTCAGTCACAGTCACAGTCGCAGTTGCAGGCCCAGAGTTTGCCTCCTCAGTCACAACCCAAGCCCTCTGGCTTTGTTGATTTGTCTTCCACGGATTCAGTTTCATGGTATTTTTTTTATCATTGATTTTGAGCTTAGGATTTATTTGTGTTAGCTCTCCTCTTTGCAATTCATTTGTATTTTTCTGAGAAACAATCATGAGAGTCTGAGTTAAATTCCTATTGTTTGATATGATTACACAGTGGTAGTAGTATTGGAAATGCAATATCTCGTTCAACGCCTTTAATTTATCAAGACTCAGGTGCTCAAAGTCCCTCTGGAACTTCAAGAGTTCCTCCTGCTAACCCTGTTGATCCGAAAGTGAACATGCCTGACCCAAATTCTCGGGTTCAGATGCAACAGCTTCAGGATTCTGGGTATGTTTTGCAACAGCAATTGGATTCTGGGTATGTTCTGCAACCGCAATTGGATTCTGGACGACAGCAGGTGCAGCAGCAACAACGGCAGCAACAGCAATTTTTTCATGCTGGAGCACAATACTTCCAGCACCATCCTACTGGGACTGTGCCCATTTCAGCATATTATCCTGTATATCCTTCCCAGCATCAACAGCAACAACATCCTCACCATCACCCTCAGCTTGATCAGCAGTACCCCGTGTACTACGTGCCTGCTAGACAGCCACAAGCTTACAACAACTTGTCTGTGCAACAACAGTCGAATATTAGTGAAGCTACAAATTCCAACCCTTCTAGCCGCCCTCAAACACGTCCAAATCCCACAGCTTACAGCCCCATGAGAAATGCATCTCTTGCTAAACCTGAAATTGCTGCCGGTGTATACAGAACGGCAACATCTGCTCCACAATTGGTTCAAGTACCCTCTTCTCAGCATCAACAGCAATATGTTGGTTACTCTCAAATTCATCACCCATCTCAATCTGTTGCCCCAACTTCTGCAGCCCCTGCTAATTATGCTTATGAATATGCTGATGCTTCTCATGCTCAGGTATACTATACCCAGCCTCTGGCTCCAACAATTCCGTCTCGCTCTCAATATCAAACTATGACAGCAGCTGGTGCTGTAATGATGCCTGAAGTTTCTGGGCAGCTATCTTTGGACCATATGAAGCAGCAGCAGCAGCAGATGAGAACTTCATAGCCGTTATGAGTGGGGGATCAGAAGGAAGAAGCAATTTTGAAAGAATGGGGTTTGATTTTTCTTACATTTTATGTTTTAGAGTGTGCATTTGTCATTGCTTACTTGATTGTGGTATGCATTTGTGATAGATAAAATAAGGAACTCTGATAGTCTTGAACTCCTTGTATGTCATTATGGTTTGCTTAACTGTTATAGGATATTAAAGTGGTCTGAGATTATACTGTAAAAGCTCAAAACTTAATACTGTGTGCCTAAGATGTGCATTCATTATATATACATTAGTTACTGAGAAAGTCATTTGCTTAAGTTGGAATAGCTTTTACAGTACATCTGGTAAAAAAGATTGACATTTATTTCCAAATTCTAATCACTACACTGCAATATATATTTTAAAAAGTTGGAAGAACTTTTAATTTAAGGAAGGTGATCATAAAGTTCATTTATTTTTAAAAATGATACTTATATCTTGTAATTATTTCTGTGATAGCTTGGTCCTATTATTATAAAAAAATGATTGTATAAGGACAAATAATTTTTTTATTTCATTTATTTTTCAATTATTTCAGTTATAATTTATTTAAATTATAATAATATATATAATGTAATCGAAAAGATATAAAAAATAAAATAAAAAAAATTACTTTTGTTCTTGGTCATTTTTTCTTAACAATAAGACCAAATTATTACAAAAAATAATTACATGTTCAAAGTGTCATTTTTGAGTAATTTTCTCTTAATTTAAATGTCTTTGGAACCATTTCAGCTGTTTCACTAACATTGGCAAAGTAGATACTCATTTCTGGTATGTAAGTGACAGCTTGAAGGTTTTGCTGGCCAAAATAGCTAAATAGTTAATACTTTTGAACTCCTTTCTCCATTTATTATTGATTTGTCAAATGATGATTGTGTTACTCGTTAGCTTTCTTAGAACATCTTCTATGGACATTTGGATGCGATTATCATCGGAAATAAAAATATATTTACGAAGGAGATAAATGTTATTGGGTCTCTTTATTTCGTGAAATGTACAATTTAGTCTTTTTATTTATATGGATTGTTAAATTTAATCTCATAAATTATAAAAATAAAGTATTTTAATGTAAAAAAGTGTACTTTATTTTTGGGATTAAAATGTATGATTTTAAATAAAATACTCATCTTCTTTAATAATAATGAAATTAAATATATTCATTTTTTATAATATTAAGATTTATAATATTGATTCAAAAATAATAAAACTACATTAACCCAATTAAAAAAAGAGGGTCTATCTTAAATAAAATAGCACATAGGTCTTAATGACCACTATTTGGAATAAAAAAATAACCTCGAAATTTTTTAGAGCCAATAAAAATTATCATTAAATATCTTTTGCCACCATTTTTAATTATCAACACTTCAACTTTATATTTTCATTCAAAACTATGAATAGTCATTTACAATTAACAATTGACCTGACATTTTTTCAAATACTTTTAAAAAATAAAATAAAATAAAATTTACTAAGATATCCTAGATAATAATATTAATTTGAGTTAGTGCATTTCAAGTTGTTTCAATCTAATTTATTTCTGAAATCTGTTAGGGAATTGAATAAGGTTAGGAACGATTTTTCCCTAGAGTTCTTGTTGTTATTGTATAATGGAACATTATCTTAAATGTTCCTAAGTTTGACATATTTTTAATTATTTCTCTAAATTTTATAAAATGTCAAAAATATCTTTATATTTTAATGGTGTTAATTTTTTATCTATTACTATTTAGATTATTATTCTTAAGTTTTGATATCAATTTCTGCGGATCGATACAATTTTCAATCGGAGGTTAATATTGACCTAGTTGATAGTCCTTGTCTATTTATTAAAGGTAATAAATTGTCTAAAAAAATTATTATTTTGCTGTATAAGTTTAATTTTCTTCTATATTCATTACAATTATATAGCATATTATGTTCTCCATATGTTGGTTGCTTAATTCTAATCTTGAATCTATTAATTGTCTTTTAAAATTAAAAATTATTCTTTTATTTGTTAAATCTAATAATTCTAACTTATATACTAATGATTCTATGTTTATAGAGTATTATCTTAATAAATCATATGTGTTGAATGTATATTATTTTGTCCTATTCTTAATATATAATTAGGTTTTTCTTGTGTACATACAATGTATTTATAATATTTAAAGAAGTAATATCCAAATATTAAGTTTTTAAATTCTTCTTCCTCTATTCTCACATATTTTTGACTAAAATATTCTTTTAATGTTCTTGAAACAGGATGGTCTATTATGCTTGTAATAACTTTAATATAATATGTATAGATATCTAATAAGGTGTTAAATCTTTTAAAATTTTCAAGACAAGTTTCATAGTTTTCATTTTTAAAATATTTATTTAAATAATAGAGATAACTTTTATCAAATATTTCTAATAGAATTAGACTTTTATCTTTGATTTTCATTGAAATTATTAGTTGTTTATTTCTAAAAATAAATTTCATTTTTCTGTTTTAACAATATTATGTTTTGTTGTAAGCAAATATTTAAACATTCAAGATTCTTAACTAGCTTAAATTTATAATTATTATACCTGAATTTGATGGGTCCACCACGGACTTCCCTTCTGTTCGTCTTCTTTTTTTACACGTGTTATGCCTCAACTTTGCTCCCACCTCAACGTCCTCCTGGCAATGGTGAACCTTCTGTATCCGTACATAAATGGTGTCCAATATGGAAACACATAATTTCTTGCCAATTTGGAAGTTTTGTATTCCTTCCATGCCTTATTTGCAATCTGATAACACTTGCTCTTCCAAGGATTATCGACTTTGTAACGATTTTGTAAAAACACACTATAAAAGATTAGATATAATATAAAAAAGATATAATATATGTAATTGATTATAAAAAATAAGAGACTTACACATATGGTTTTTCATATTTTGAACTTTTCATCTTCATCAACGTAAGGCCAATCATTTATATTGATTGGTATACTAGACTTCACAAATCTACCAATAGAGGATTTCAATTGTTGGCCATTTTCCCTTATTGGATTACCAATAGCATCAAATAGAACGGGTACTCTATCATCTGGGTTAAGTGGAGAATCAGGTATATTCGCCTAATCCCTTCTTTTCAAATGCTCCAATGGATCATTTGGATCTACAACCTCTGTTACCTGAGGATCCATGAAATATCTGCAAACAATGAAAAAATATAAATTAATTGACAATTTTAGAAACATACATATATATAAAAATCCAAGAGTTATTACAACAATATAGAACATACGTTATGTTTAATTAGTTTCTTGATCATCTACATATATTCCTTCACAATCACTTCGAGCCCATGACGAAGAATCATCGTCATCAATTAGATCATCACATACATTAGGTAATTTGTTTGAGAAATTACTAATATTGGTTAATGTATCAAGCATGTGGTTGTCATCTTCTAAAGCATCACGGTAAAACTCTTTTTATGGAGGCGTTAACATAATAGGCCATCTTGTGTCAATTTGATCGCTCACGTAAAATACTTGTTTTACATGCAGTGCTAACTTGAAAGGATCACCAATGTGACTTATCTTGGATTAATTTACAAGGGAAAATCCAAAATCATCTATTTTATATCCAACATTGATAACATCTTCGACCCAATCACACAAGAAAACTGTTTCATGGAAGACCTCATAATCCAATTCCCAAATCTCTTGAATTATACCATAATATGTTCTATCAGAAAGTACAAGATTACCATCTTTTGAACTGAAAAATTGCATAGTTTGTGCAACCATCTTCACACCACTATTCTGATTTACTCAGACTTTGTCCCTAACTTTAGTCGTAAACCTCGATCCATTTATTATGAAACTAGAAAATGATTTGACATTGAATTTTGGACCATGTACAAGCCATTCTAAACTTTCTGTTATTTTATGATTGAGTTTCTTGAGTTCATCTCGAATCTATGTATATAAAAACATAAAATGTGTTTAAAACAAAGTTTTAAAACATTGCATAGATCTAAGTACTAATGATTTTTTGTATGTGACACTTATATGGTTGCAAAACCAATTAATAAGCTCATGCTTATTTTCATCATACAACCATTTTTATCCTTCTTTTTTTTATAACGAGGATCGATCTTCAATAAGTTTAAATGCATCATGTAATGTTATTAAAGATATATGAAGTAGATATCATCATTAATAGTTAAATAAAAAAAATAATTTTTGCATAAATGGAAAGGTTAAACATCACTTACTCTATGTACGGTTGTGCCTCATTATTATTTACCAAAATGATTCGATGTGCTTTTTCTCATCGAGTGCGATCAATAAACAATTTCTTATTTCCACCAAGCATAGGGTTACCTACTTGGATCATGTGACGTTCTAAGAATAACTTGTGCATAGGATCCCCAATTTCAGTGCAACCACTAAAGTATTCAGAACAAAATTCAATGGCCTCTTCAATAATGTAACGTTCCATCATGCATCCTTCAGGTCAATTTCTATTATTTACATATCCTTTAAGGACTTGCATATATCTCTCAAAAGGATACATCCACCTTAAGTAAGTAGGACCACACAATTGAACCTCTCGAACTAAATGAACACACAAGTGAATCATTATATCGAAGAAAGAAGGAGGAAAATATTTTTCAATTAGACGCATAGTCTCTACAACATATTTCTATAAAGAGTTTAACTTTCCAATTGATATAAATTTCTTACATATTGTATTGAAGAATGAACAAAGATGAATTATTGATAAACGAACATGTTTTGGAAGAATTGATCTAATAAAAAATGGTAATGACTGTTACATTAAGATATGATAGTCATGTTATTTGAATCCATAAAGTTTCTTATAGGTGATAGACACAAAATTTCTTAAGTTGGATGAGTAACCATCAAGAACTTTCTCACCCACCAAACATTTACAACACACATCCTTCTCTTTTGTTGACATTGTATATGATGCTAGTGGCAAGTATGTTCGATTCTTATCATTTTCCACCATTGGTGCCAATTCAGGTCGTATGCCTAGTTTCTTTAAATCCAGTCTTGCTTTTAATTTCATCCTTCATTTTCCAGGTATATTAAGTAAAGTACCAATCAAGCTCTTACATACATTTTTCTCAATGTACATGACATCTAAAATGTGATGAATGTGTAGGTATTTCCAATAAGATAATTCCTAAAATATTGATTTTTTATTCCAACAACCATGGTCTATTGATTCTCCTCCTTTTTCATTAGTTGACCTCTTTCGTTTCCCTATCATAGTGAGTATTCTTTCCATATCGTTTGAATGTCATACCATTCAATTGCCTTAATATCTCAACACCTTGCAAAAGTTAGGGTGCATGATTATGATCTTCTTCACCATCGAACGGTTTCTTTTGGTATCTAAACTTGTGTCCAGATGAAAAAAATATTCTATGTATTCTATAAGACATATTTCGTCCATGAACAAGATAAGTTGCAGAAGTTTCATCACTACATATAGGGCATCCATTGTAACCTTTTATTGCATGTTCTGATAAGGTTCAATAGGCAAGAAAATCATTAATAGTCTATAAAAGGACCCCCCTCAAGTTAAAGTGTTCTCCTTTATGTGCATCGTAAAAATTTACACCATCATTCCACAACGTCTTTAAATCATCTATCAAAGGCTACAAATATACATCAATATCAACACTGGGTTGTTTCGGTCCTGAGATCAATAATGTTAACATTATGAATTTTATTTTCATACACAACCAGGGAGGAAGGTTGTATGTTACCATAATCACTGGCCAACAACTATATCTACTACTAAAGGAACTATGAGGATTAATTCCATCAGCAACAATGACAAGATGAAGATTTCACGGATCAGATGCAAATTGAGGAGATAAATTATCTACTACTTTCCAATTTGGAGAAGCACAAGGATGACGTAGCACCCCATCATCAAATCGATTATCTGAATGCCAAGTTAACATCTTTGTGGGCACGCCTTTCTTAGGTGTTGTCTCATTTGTAGCATGCTTCCATCTCGATTCTTTACATATTGGAAAATCATCTAATGTCTCATATTCTTTTCTATAAAGAATTCAATCATTTGGACAAGCATGAATCTTATGATATTTCATGCCAAATCGACTAAGAGATTTCTTCACTTCATACATTGAAGATGACAATTCAATACCCTCAGGAAACATATTGACTAGTAGATTTAGTAATTCTGTGAATCCCTTGTTAGGAAAATCATATTTTGCCTTCACATTGTACAAATAAACAAATCTTGACATTTTAGTGTATTTCTTGTATTTTGGATACAACGGTTTTTCGGCATCTTTTAGAAGTTTTTTAAAGGTTTCAGGATTATCTTCACGTACTTCATCTTCAACACCATGAAACATATTTTCTATCTATACATTATGATAAGATGTATGTAATCCACTCATATTCTTATTTATCTCTTCCCCATGAGTATTATCAATATTTTCTCCATGATAATACCAACATTTATAGCTCAAAAGAATACCACTACGGATAAGGTGATACTTAACCTCGTCAACTTCATGAAATCGCTCATTTTTACATTTAACATATGGGCATCGAATCATACTAATTCCATTATTACTATTTCTACAAGCAAATTTCACGAAACTTTCAACTCTAAAAATGTAATCATACTCAATTCTACACTTTAACATCCAAGATTTGTCCATTTTCTATTAATGACATTAATTATGTATCCAATCAATATATTTCAAGTATTATTATATATGAATTCCCTAATTATTAGAATATATACCAAAACATACACAATACAAAATTTATCATTTTAATCATTTTAAAATTGTATTACTTTTACTTAATAAAATATAATTATTTATATGTAAATAAATTTATCCATGTACGGTAAATATTATAGTCCCTCAAACCCACAACATCCAGATATTATTTCCACATAAAATCAACCAAACATATAATAACAAGCATAATATAAAACATACATAAATCAAAAATTTATACAAAAAATAAAACAAATTGAATAATAAGTGTGTAAGATTAATAGAAATACTTACAAGAGTAAATGAAGTGACTAAATGAAGGAAATGAAGAAAAAATGATTGTTTTGTAAGTGAGAAAATGAGTATAAAAAATTTAAGTATTTCACTCAAAAAAATAGGGAATCTGAAAGATAATATGGAGATGAAGATAACCCACTAAACGGCGTACATAAAATTAAGTATACAAGCAAACACACAAAATTATATAATTAATTAAGTATCCAAGCAAACACACAAAATTATATAATTTTAAAAACCAATTGACTAAAAAAAAAAGAAAAAATTATACTATATATATATCCAAATTCAATTTTAAAAAGTTCAAATAAAATAATAATTGACCAAAATTAAAAAAATTGTACTATATAATTTCAATTTTAAATGCATTTTTTAAATAAAAAATACACATAAGAAGTAATGTCGGTTGACGTGTTGAATCGACGCTATCTACGTGTGTGACATCAGTTCAACACATCAACTGACTCTACGTCCTATGTGTATTTTTTTATTTTAAAAATACAGTTTAAAATTGAAATTATATAGTACAATGATTTTTTTGGGTCAATTATTATTTTATGACAGTTTTAGCTATAAACATGTTCTTACGTACATAAAATTAAGTATCCAAACAAATACACAAAATTATATAATTTTAAAAACCAATTGATTAAAAAAAGAAAAAATTATACTATATATATATCTAAATTCAATTTTAAAGAGTTCAAATAAAATAATAATTGACCAAAATTAAAAAACAAAATTGTGCTATATAATTTCAATTTTAAAATGCATTTTTTAAATAAAAAAAATACACGTAGATAGCATCGATTGACGTGTAAAACCGATGCTACATACGTGGATAGCGTCGGTTCTACACGTCAACACACGCTATCCACGTGTGTAACGTCGATTTTACACATCAATCGACGCTATCTACGTGTGTAGCATCGATTCTACACGTCAATCGGCGCTATCCATGTGTGTAGCATCGATTCTACACATCAACCGACGCTACATGTAGCATCGATTTTTCACCAAATCAACTTTAAATTCATTATAAGTCAGTTTTTGGAGAAAATCGACTTTACACATTAACTTAAATACCTTATTTTGTAATAGTGTGTTAACTAATACATAAATAAGACACGATAACATGTTACAAACACAACAAAATGATCACAACTAAGGCATTAAGAAGTTCTCTATATCACTGTTCTGAGATCTGCCTGGAAACACTCTTTTAGAGTGACCCACTTTGAATGAATATCACTCTTTCGTTATTAACCAAAGAAGAGTAAACACATGAATATTATTATTACAGAAGTAAACAAATCCATCGATAATTTCACTAGGTGTCTCCGACTTTCTTTCTCACATTCTTCTATTAAGAATAGTTTTAGACAACATTAAAGTGCTACTAAATTCGCACACATACAATGTGGGCTAACTTAACAATAATGTGGGCTAATTTAGTAGCTCTCTTTAAGAAATTGGGAATACTATGACACAATCCAACACAGGACCACACATGTGACCATAGTCATAAAGCTTAGTATGATAATAAGCACTGAAAAATGTAATCCTTGTTCTAGCAGAAATTGCTTGGAACTTGAGACTTGCAGTTTTAAATCCACCTTTCCCTTTAGAATCAAAAGAAGCTTTAAGATTTTGTTTCCCAGCAAAAGCTTCAACCACCATTGACCCATGACAATCATTTTTAGCATCTCCAATTGTGAATGTGAGATTGTATAACTTGTTTGGAATGGTTCTAATGATTTGAGCAATAGCACTTTCTCTCCCTCCAATTAATTCAATTGCAGCTAATCCTTTGGGAACTGAGAAGTGCTTTTTGTCAATGTATTTCACTGGTTTGAGTGATTCAATAATCCAACCAGGCAATGGTGAGATTATGTCTTGAATCTTTGGAGGAATTAGGATTCCAGTTGAGAAGTTTTTGAATACATGAGGACCAATTTCAAACCCTCCATTTTTTACCAAGTTACCTGCATAGATGACAAGTTAATCACACTTAATCTGATTATCAAATCACTTAAATTTACTTATTAAAGTTAAACTTATTTAACATCTGTGTGTGAATTAGTGTCAACTATAAACAAATAGCAGCATTATTATAGTGTTATAGTTTTTAAAATAACCAACAAGTCCAGTCACACTTTTGTCTTGGAACTATAACTTAATTTTCTGTTGTTCCCTGTGTAATGAATTCTTTATTTTGAGATTCACAATGCAATTAGATTTTTTAGATTCAAGTTAGAAAATTTTCGTTGGGACTCAAAGCAGTACCGGAGGCTAATGAAATAAAAAAATATTTGATTAGGGTATATATTTTCTCAGCAGGAATTACCATAATTACAAAAAGTTTAAAATAATAATTTTTTATTTGATATAATTAGGTGAATCTGATTATACTTATCGTCTAATCGAGACACATGGCTTGTAACTTACTACATAAATAAATATATACATGTGATTGCGTGGCTTAGATTGAGCAGTGGTAGTGATGCTCCTAGTGAATCTTAGTGGTGAATCATACAAGAAGGAGAGAAAATTTATAAAAAGAAAAAAGAGAAATTACCTTTTATATATCTGAGAGGTACCATTTCCTTGATAGCAATATGATCCAAGAGAGGTCCACAAGTGGGATCCTCTTGAATTCCAGGGTTTTGAAATGTGACTTTAACAATCTTAGAAGTTGCTTTGAAGGCCCAAGCATAGGTATCACCTCCATCACTACTATAAAGAGTTTGTATGGGTAGATCATCTGAATGATTAGGGACTGATATTCTTAATACCTCTTCTTGTGCACAAGTTCTTGTTGCCCCAAATGTTAAGGAATAAATTGAACCAGGATTCAGACCAATCACATTTTGAGACACTGAGGCTTCATTGCCTAGTCTAATTGCATGCTCTCCACGTGGCACAGCAAAGTAAAAGCCACTTGGTTGAGGTCCTCCTGAGATGTACTCTACCAATCCATTGATTTCCCATTTGGGTAGGGAGTATTTCCCTAAAATCACTGTTTTCTTCAGATTTGATGACTTTGGTGATTCTTCAAAGTCTCCATTTGGTAAAACTCCTATTCACATTTTGCAAGTATAGTCGGTACGAGATTTAGGATCTATATATACGTTGGATGTTACTAAATATAGAGTAAAATATTATTTATTTTTAATTAAAAATGATATTTTATGTATTTTATTTTTATAAAATATATTTAAATTATTGATATTTTTTGAAATACTGAGTGTTAAAAGTTTAAAATTTAATTAATATATAATTTAATAAATATTACATTTAAATTTTTTTTTATTAAAAATTAAGATGAGAAAGTAGATAGATCTGAGCATTGTTGTTAGTCAATCTCCTTAAACAAATCTTTAAAATCTTAGTATTGTCCCAAAATCAACATAGACTTCCTATTTACCTCATGTTTGGTCTTAATTAAATAAATTATCAAGCAATCTCTAATCCCACTTTAAATCTCTATATTTATTATAAAATTCGGTGCACAATTACTTCAATCTTACACTAAATTTGGTGTAATAAATATATCTCTAATCACACTGTTATGTAAATATTGTTTCTATTGTATTATTTTCTAGAATTTTTAAAATATTGTCAAATTTCTTATTACACATAAACATTAAAATTAAGTAAATGATATAAAATAACTAAAAAATAATAATATAATACAACATAAAGTTAAAAAATTAATATAAGTTAAAACAATAATTTAGTAAAATTTTACATATTTATAAATTTTTATTACATATAATAAATTAAAATTAAATATATAATATAAAATAACTAATATAAATACTAATACAATATAGATCTAAAAATATAATATAAATTAAAATAACGATTTAATGATCGGTTAAATTATTTTCGAATCTTCCAATATTAATAAAATATTGAACAAAAATATTTGGGTTATTTTGAGATTATGGATCTTGACTTTGAGATCTCTCCTTGTTCAGATCCATATTTTTGTTCTTGACATATTTCTTTTTGTATAATTATTATTTGTTCACTTTGAATATATTCACTTAGTTTTGAATCATTTTTGGAATTCAAATCTTTGAATAATATCTATTCATATATATTTTTAATTATGTTTTTTTATTAAATGTAATTTTTAATTCATATGATAAATATAATATTTTATTTAGATAATTATTAATTATTAATTAATAGTAATATAATAGTTGGTAAAAGAAAAATAAAAAATATATATTCTTTAGTATAATATTTGATATCGTGGGTAGGAAATAAGTAAAAATTTGATATAATTTTTAATGTAAAATTTGATATAAAATAAAGTAACGGTTGGAGATTTACTTATACAATCCTTATATTTGCCATTTTTTATTTACCAAAAAAGAGTTTCAATTTAATCTCTTGTAAAATATCCGTGTGCAAGACTCATACAATGAGTACATAGGTTTGGGTAGTACTTGTAGTATACTTTGATTCAAAAAAGTTTATAAAAATAAAAAGTAGCGTTAGATATTTACTACACTCAAATACAATATTATCTTAATTATAACAAGATATATGATAAATTGAAACTAGTGTGTTTGGTATGTTTGTTTTTCCTACTAGCAGCATGTAAAAGCGATTCTAACAACAAAAAACGCTTCATCATCAAATAGAAAAAGATTTTGGTAGAATCATTTACAGGATTTTAAATATTGAACGGGTTCTAATCAATACTTCTTGAAATTATTTTTAATAGAACACAAGCAAAAAAGACACCTAACATTTAAAAGCACTTATGAAACGCAAAAAAAAAGATATATAGAGGGAGATGGTTACTCACGATCAAGAGGCATAGAAGCATGTTTGTTTCGATTGTTCACGATGATTTTAGCTGGAGCAGCAGAGACATCGTAAAAGGACAAAATGGAGACCAAGCAAAAGAGAACAAATAAAGCCATCTTAATTGTTGTACTATATAAGCAGATAAGCTATAACCCTCTACATATATAGACGATAAAGAGTTCTCTAACTCATCATTTTTATATGAATTTTATATACTTTGAAGACAGAAAATATGATAATAAAAAGAAAGACCACGTTAAAGGGGCACACAAATAGCCGTGGGATGTGTTGGTTTGTCTATGAATTTCTAATTCTTTATCACTTTTTTCACGAGGTTTTTTATGAGTGAGGGTTGGAGCTCACAGAAATTTCATTGGTGCCCGAAATTTGTGTTTTTTTTTTCTTCAATTTTTTTTTTGTCTAAATTAGTTTGTTAAACAACAAAAATAACACCCTTATATATTCATTTTATGTATTTCTATTATTAAAAAAAATTTAATAAATTATTTTATTTTAAACATCGTTCAATTAAACGTCGTTTAAATTAAACTATGATAATTTAAACCAATTTAATATTGAATATTATCTAATTAAATATCGTTCAATATTATTGAAGTATCATTTTTATTGTTATAAGATTTTTGGGTGTTATTTTTTTTTATAATTTCTCAAACTAGTTTTGTGTGCAGTAATTTAAATTTGATAATTACCTACTAGTATTAATTATCGAATAATAATTGGTATATATTGCTATGAAATTCTACGGTTTAAAAAAATCTCTTTAAATATAATTTTTATTTTAAGTTACATTATTATACGAAATTTTAAGGTTTAAAAAAATCTCTTTAAATATAATTTTTCTTTTAAGTTGCATTATTATAACAATGTGAAAATTTGATGTTATAATTTTGTAGAAAATTATTAAAAAATATTTTCAAAATAAATAATTAATTAATTTGTTATTTTTGGGAAAAAAATTTACAATATTAAGTATTTTGAAAATTGATTTTTATCATATATGCATAAGTCAACATGACACAATATAATTGGTAACAGAAATATACTCATAATTAGCTTATCATTTCATATCTTTAATTTAACATCAAATTCAATGCTAAAACATCACTCATTGCATGCAATAACTTGATATATATAGCCCAATATGTGTGATAATTTGTCACATTGATATATAATCTAAATATGATAGAAATATAAGTAATTTGATACAATATTGACAAAATTTTCATAACTTTATTTAATAATTAAATCAAATATAACATTACAATATATATAACTTTTAATTAATATTTTTATATCATTATTTAAGAAGGTGATCTGACGTGAATGATGAGTGCTCAAAAAACACTAAAATTACCATGATTTTATGCACATTAATTGATTAAATATATATATATATATATTTATATGATTTTATCATATATTTATATAAATTTATCTTTTCGAAATCACGGGTATTTTTATTGTTTTTTAGGTAATTTTGCTTAAAAACGTCACATAAAGACTTAAAAAGGAATACTGGAAGCAATACATCACAAATATATTAATAAATAAATGGGGAAAGGTCAACAAATATGGAAAAATTGGACAAAATGGGTCAAAAATGTCAAAAAGGAGAAAATCGCCCCGCCGCGCCGAACCCCGCGCGCAGCACGCGCCCACGTCTGCGCGCATCAGCACCCACCCAGTCCCAGTTCCGCGCGCGCGTCTCTCCTGCTCTCGCGCGCCTGTGTGCGCACCGCTGCCCATTTTGCCCCATTTTCGCACGCAACCGCCCCCATGACGTCATCAATGACCTCAACAATTGCACTCCGCATTTTCACAATTTTTTAACATTTTTTCCCCCACTTTTTCTCTCCATCTTCACCTATAAATACCCTCCTTCTCTTCACTTCTAAACACACCTCAAAACACATTCTCTTCTCTCTTTCTTTCTCTCTTTTCTTAGATTTTTTAGTTTTTTTTAGTTTTTCTTAATTTTTAGCTTTTCTTATTTAATTTTTCTTAGTTTTAGAGTTCTTCCCTTTTTGGGAAGAACTAGTTATGTTTTTGTAATTTATTAGCTTTTTGATTCAATAAATGGGAGTGCAAACTCCGCTTGGAGATTTTCCAGCAACGGGAATAGCATCGAAGTTCTGTAAGAATTTTATTTTTTTTACAGTTATTTTTTATGCTTTATTCTTACATGTTATATTTAATTTGTCTGTGATTAAATTTAACTGTGCTAGTTATTTGTAAACATGATATAATAATAACGTTGTTATGCTTGCGAAATATTAAATAGGTAAAAATCTATAAAATGAATTGATTTTATTTTTATTCAAGATTTTATATTAAGAATGTTAGAGAGAAATATATTATTTTTCATTACAAACTTAAATCTGAAAATTAGATTTTAAGGTTTAGTTATCCGGTCTAATTTAGAGTAGTGCTCTTTTATTTGTTGGTACAATCGCCCGGTAGTTAGAGTGAAGCTCTATTTCAAAAGTTTTTATAAGAATTATTATCTGAAAATGTATTGACAACATGTTTTCAGTAGTGATTTTAAAACTTGAAAGTTAGTACTCAGATAACTAAATTCTTAGGTTTAATTTGGACACCTTGAATAAAGTTTAAACTGTCTAACCCCACCAAAGGTGGCATTTAAGTGGTTCATTTTCAATCTCTTAGAAAAATGAATTAATTTAATTAACCAAATTAGTTATCAACCCCACCCATAGGTGTTATTTGATTTGTTTAGTTAACAAAGAATATCTAACCACACCAAAGGTGGTATTCATATAAAAAAGAGAGAATCAATAAATACCAATTCATATCTTTAATAACCTAAATAATATGAGCAAGCATAATTAACTTAATTATTATATCCATAAATACTCCACCATTATAAATGATAAAATTTGCATAAATGTTTATTAAATCTATGTTTATTTTTATGTAATTAGATTAAAAACACAAAACTCAAAATATCGTGACTGGATGTTTAGGATTTAATTTCGTTTTTAAAAGTTTGAATAATAAATTAAAAACCACATACATTCCTTCCTTAGATCGACCTTGGGAGTATACTTATCATTTTCTACGAAATGATTCTTGCACTTGCGAGAGTTTTATAAATAGATAAAACCAAAGTATCAGCAGGATCGGCGATGTCGGTTCTGTCCGATCAGTGAACACGATAGAGACAACATGATTGTATTTAATAAGTATTTTTGTAAACATTCTTTTTCATAAAAATAATATAAATTAGTTGACTTTTATTAATTAATATGAGATATTAAACACAAAAATAATTAACTCAATATATATATATATAATACGTTTATAAATAATTGACTAAACTCAATCCATCTATTAAAATGGTAAGTTTGATATCATGAATTATCTCCCTTAACAAAACTAAAACAATTATTTAAGAGTAATGATATAAAATTAATACAAAGTAAAATTACTAAAATAATTTTTCATAAAAAAATATATTTATTATAGAATATTTTGATATTTATTATTTAAAAAAAGGACAAATAACAAAAACAAAAATGTAAAAAGAAAAAGTAAAATGCTAAAAGGAAAAAAATATACCAAGAGTAATTTCATCCTCGTAGCCATAAGACTAACCAAAATTATAATGACTTTTATATATCCAAGTTTTGTTGGCGCATGCAAGGCATGTACTTACCTTGGTACGATTAAATCTTGTTGGGAACGACATTCAAATCTCCCTCAAGAACACAAGAAATATTAACAATCACATAGTGCAAAAATGATAATAAAATAACCATAATGTAAATGAAAGAAATAACACCAACGATTTACGCAGTTTAGGTACTAACAACCTAATCCACGGAAGGGGGAGAAGAACAGTCCACTATCAAAATAATCAAAGTTACAACAATATATAGAACATAAGAACGAACCAAACTTAGGACTCAATCGAACCTAAAGTGATTTTACAATCATCTCTAAACCCTACCTCCACTTTAATTTGATCATCACTTGCAGGGCCATTGGAACCATTAATATCTTTATAAACTTATTAAATACAACATCTCTAATAACAATGCATTTACTTAATCTAGGAAACCAAAGTTTGTATCCTTTGAAACCTTTAAGGTATCTTAAGAAAACATATTTTAAAGTTATAGGTTATAGCTTATATTCTCTATTATAACAATATGCTATGCAACCAAATGTTTTAAAATTCTCATAACTAGTAGGGTAGTCAGACCAAACTTGTTCAGGGGTCTTAAAATCTAAAGCAGAGGAGGAACATCTATTGATAACATGTATAATTATTTTCATAGTACCAATAAAAAAGGTTTTAGGTAGACCAAAGTAAAAAAGCATGCATCTAACCCTTTCAAGGATTATCATGTCCATCTTTTCAGCTAAACTATTTTGTTCGGGTGCTATTGATACAATCCTATGCCTAAGAATGCCATTTTCTTTGCAAAAGGAATCAAAAAGGTTCATTATAAAATTATAGACCATTAATTTGTCCAAAAAGTTTTAATGCCTCTTCTATATTACTTTTCAACTAGTTGTTTCCAATTCTTAATAATATTAAAGGTTTTATCATTTGTTTTAAGAAAATAGACACAAACCTTTATAGAATAGTCATCAATTAATGATAGAAAATATCTATAACAACCTATGGATTTACTAAAAACAGGACCCCACAAATTAGAGTAAATGTACTATAAATTAACTTTTATTTGTATTTTTAAGACACAATATTCATAAAAATTTAGATTGCCTAAAGGTTGTCTCGAAGAACACCTTGTTTAAACAAGTATAGTAAAAAATTTTCATTTACATGGCCTAATCTATTATGTCATAAAAAAGAAAAATCATCATTTTAAATAGAAGCAACAAAATAATTATCATTGTCTATCCTTCCTAACAAAATATATAAATTATTAACTCTTTTTGCCTTAAGGGCTACTAATGAACCATTATTAACCTTCATAGATCCATTATCTATCCTAATGGAATAGCCTAGGGAATTTTAGACTCCTAATAATACTAAATTCCTTCTTAGTTGGGGTACATACTTTATATCTTTTAGAGTTCTAACATCTCATCATCTAGACTCCTTTTAACCTACCCAATCATTTTCACCTAACACTCATAGTCATTCTTTATTAGGAATTTACCTAGGCTGCATTCTTCTAGGTTAGTAAACCAATATTTATTAAGACTTATGTGGAAAGTGCATCCTAAATCTAAGAGCCACTCATTATCTGACCTTATAGAGCTAATTGCTAGAACCTCTGAACTTTCATAATCCTCAGAGACTAAGTTAATATCACTATTATTATTAGAACCCTCACTATCCTGATTCTTCCCTTTTAACACATGACAATCTCTCCAATAATGTCCCTATTTTTTTATAGTAATAACACCTAACTAATTTCTTAGTCCTATCCTTTGAATTTTCCCTTGACTTACCCATAGTCCTTTTTCTTTCTTATCATACCTACCCCTTACATATAAACCATCATTAAAATTTTATCGTTCAATGGTTATGATTTTTAAATCCTTTTACCTTAATTTTGAAATGATTATATCAAGAGAAAGTTCATCTCTACCATACATAATGCAAGATTTGACTTCTTTGTACTTTTCAAGTAAAGAATTTAAAAGAATTATGACTTGTGTCTCATCTTTAACTTTATAGTTAATAGAAACAAGATCTGTAGTGAACCTTTTAAAATCATTAAGATTTTGCTTAGGATTTTTAGACTTATTCTTTTTAAATGTATAGAAATTATGTTTAATATGATACAAAATTTTCTTTTAATATAAATCATCAAGTTTAGAAATTAACAAAATCGGTATAGTTTGCTCAAATACTTTTCTAAGTACCTTATGAAAAAAGATTCAAAAACAATGTTACAAATGCTTTTCTTTCAACCTTCTTTTTAGTTTCATAAGTGGACTTTTCTGGTAGTTCATTTGCGTTTAAGGCTCCATAAATGTCTTCTTGAGCTAAAAGGGTTTTTAGTTTCTTTTTCCAAAGAACAAAGTCACCATACCCATCAAAGGGGATGATCTAATACTTTGAGGAAGGAGCCATGACACAGAAAAGACACCTAAAGGAAACCCTAAAAAGAACTCAAGAATGACCAACATAGAAAACCTAAATGAGACTCAAGAAATTGATTCTCTTGATCACCCTAGGGTTTTCAACAACGGAAGAAAACGAAGAGACTCACAATAATTTTTGAACCCTAGAACCAAAAGAACTCACCAGAAAACAAAAAGAAAGGCTCTAATACTAGATTTTTTTGGAACGACACTCAAATCTCACTCAAGAACACACGAAATGCAAACAATCATATAGTGCAAAAATGATAATAAAATAACCATAAAGTAAATGAAAGAAATAACACTAAGGATTTACGTGGTTCGATACTAATACCCTAGTCCACACGAGGGTGAGAAAAAAATCCACTATCAAAATAGTCAAAATTACAACAATGTATAAGGTACAAGAACGAACTAAGCTCAGGGCTCGATCGAACCCTAAAGTGATATTATAATAATCTCTAAACCCTAAACAAGTATTACTTATAAAAGACAAGTTATTTACATAGATGAAACTTTAGAACCCCTAAGGAAAACCAAAAAGAACACATAAGAGACAAAAAGAATGGACTAAATGGCTCTCCAAACAGCTTAAACCGTAAAAGAGAGAAAGTAAGGAATATATAATCACGATCACAATTATAGAATTTCCCTACATGGTCTTAGGCTCAAATGCATAATAGGCTAATGAATCCAGCCCATAAGCTAGTTAAAATAAAAGGCCAACAATTAGCATTAGGTTTAGTCTAAAAGAAACATTTAGTGTAATATGTGAAGTTACCTACTCTATCAAATTACCAAATTGTTCATGTACGTTTATTACCCACTTTAACAATTATAAAACTACAAATCTATATTTTAATGGATAGTAAACATAAAGATATGCTTAGAAAGATGAACATTTGAGTTTCTTAATGGATTAATCCACATGTGTATTTGAAGGTGCGAGATTTAAACCCCAAATTGTTTTAATCATAAATATTATCCTTTTAAATTATTATTTTTTTATATATGATTTACATACTCAATAAATAAAAATAATGATAATAATAAAATGATCACATAAATTTAAATTAATGTACATGATTATTTTTATTTATATATATTTTTTGCATGTTATATAATAAATGGGTTAATATGTATTGTTGTTTGACATATATAATAATTTGTCTATGTAAATTTGGTTAATATTGTGCTAGTTACTTATGTTCATCTTGTATAGTGTAACAACATACATTATTTTTACTTAAAAAATAATGTATATTAATTGATTATTCTTTTAATAGTTATGATATAATATCAAACAAAAATAATGATTTCAATATAAATAATAGTTGACTATTTTCTTAATTATTATTGACATAAATATAATTTTCTCATAAATAAATTGATTACACTCTATTCATGAATTAAATGTGTAAACGGAAACAACATGAATTGTCATAAAATTAGAAATATAATAACTTTTGTGTGATTAAAATAATTATTTAAAAATAATAATGTAAATACAGTACATAATAAAATTATCAAATACAAGAATTCATAAGAAATATGATATCTTTATTATATGAACATATTAGTATTTATTAGTAAAATCAAAATAAAAAATTAGTAAAATCAAAATAAAAAAAATTAAGTTAAAAAAGATTTAAAAAAAAACAAAAGCTAAAAATAACATGAATAAGGAAGAATATATGTGCTTGATTTAACACTTAAAAATTATCTTAAAAATAATTTTTTTTTGAGTAATTGTTCCATCCAGAATGGTCGTCGATTGCCTCGAGGTCTAATTGAGCGAGAACTCTCGAATCACATTTTTTTATGGCTCCAACGCAACTCATCCCAAGCCTCCATCAAGTGCCAGTTTTTCAGTCTCGATTTTTATGCTAGTGCTCGGGTGCCTTTTTGAGTCGATCAGGCGCCACCTCCAATTTATCATTTGATTTTTTAAGATTCTTATTTTGACGAGGTGTTTTAATAAATCATTGAGCTCTAACTAGCTAGATTAATAAAGTTTTTTAAGCCCCCACACACACCACTTATGTTTGTAACCATTGAATCTTATATATGGGTCACTTGTAAGCTTTGTCACTTCACTCACAAAATTCATTAGCCCACAAAAGCTGCACATTTATTATTACTTAATCGTTTAAGATCATATTTTGTCAAGTTTTTCTAAGAAGTTATTTTATATAGATTGTGATTAATCTTTTATTCTTGGATTTATTAATTGTTTGTTTTATTATTTATATATATTAAAGCTATTAGTCAAAGATTATTGGTTATATGACCTATTATAGAATATATCTTGCTCATCAATACATGGTTTGTTGATTAATTTTATTGTTTAGTCACAAAAAGATAAGTTCAACTATTCTTTTGTTAAAAGAACTATGAGATATATGGTGTATTAATTAAAAAATATATTTTAAATGTACTGTTTTTTGAAAAAATTAAAAATAATGAAACACCATAAATAAATTTTTTTTTTCCTTCTTCTTTCCATAGTACACTTGTACATAAACTAGGGTGAGCAGAATTTGAATTCTAGTGGTCAAGTGTCCACAGGATCACATGCCAACCTTACTTATAAAAGAAGCTAATTAGATTCTAATCTGATCAAGCTTAATGTGATATGTACTGGTTTCGTACAAAATACACCGACTTTAACTCCAAAGAGCATCTCGAGTTTTTGGAATTGATTCATGATCAGACGCAAAAGTTAATATTATTAATTTAAAAATATATTTTAATTTTTTATTACAATAATCGTATATTTTAGTAAAAAAAATTAATTCTTTAACGAGATTAGACGAATTTATTTTAAAAAAATTATGAAAATTTAAAATATTTATTTTCTAATAGTTATAAAATTAAATTATTCGTTATTTAGAAGAAAAAAAAAACTCAACTACTGACAACCCAAAAAGAAAAATCCAAGTCATTTAATTAAAATGATATTTTATTATGTTTTTGTCTATAAAAAACTACTAATATATAATAGTTTAAAAATTGGTTTAATTAAGATTTAGTTTAAAAATAATCAAAATCAAACTTGATAAATAATTTACTCATGATTTGTTTTTTTAAAATCCCATCACATTTTCTCTTTCCTTTTTCATTTGTTTTTTTAACTCTAGTAACATTTTTTTTTAATTAACGGTTCATCAAACACGTTTTTTAAAAAAATAAATATTTTTGTCTTTTTTTTCTCTCTTTCACTAATTTTCATAACCTTATTTTTTTAAAATATACTCATTCACCAATTTTTAATAAATAACAATTTATTTTTATTATAAATAAAAAATAATAAAATAATTTATATTTATATAATAAAAAATATATATTTTTATAATAAATAACTTATCAAAATTTTATTATAAAATAATTTAAAATAATAATAATAATAATAAATTATAAAATTTTAAATTATGAAAAAATTTACTAAATAGTTACAATAATTTTTATGAAAAATTATTGACATTTTAAAAAATAAATCGTTTAAGATTAAAAAAATTAAAAAATAGATTACATTGTAACAAATATCTCTAATATTATTATAATTTTAATTATTACTAAGATAATAAATATTTATTAACAATAATTATATTTAATTAATAAAATATAATTAATTCAATATAATTTATATATTTTATTATATTAATAATAAAAATAATTATAATCATATTATATTATATAATATTTTTTCACAAAATTTATGATATAATATTCTATATTTGTATTATATCTCGTAAAAAATTGGATATAGAAGTTTTACAATTTTTTTTAATAATTTAATTATTTTTATGAATATTATTTTTTATATCATAATTATAATTAATATTATAATTATTTATTAAATATAAATATAATTATATTTAATAATAATAATGTATTATATTATTTATGAATTATCAAAATATTTAGCATATCATTTTCAATATATGTATAAATTTATATTTATTTTATTGTAAAATAAATTATTTTTTATTTTTTAAAATAAAATTTTTAATATATGACATGATAAAAAAAATTGTATTTAAAATTAATTATAAATTTATAAGATGTTAATATTTTTTATGTTTATAATAATTATGTTTTGTAAAATCGAACTAATATATCTTTTTTTTAAATAAAATTGATTACAAATTTTGCTTTTAAGTTTAAGGTAAGATCTTGCCTATTTTTTTAAAAAATCTTACTTATACACATTTTTAAACTATTGTTTAGGAGTTGGTTTTTATAGACAAAACCCCTATTTTATTCTTTCTAGTTAGTGTTCGAGAGAAACGCCTTTAGTATGATGCGTGGTTATTTATATTTTGTAGTGATAAGATACGAATAATTTATAAAAAAATAAAAGCGTTTATTTTATTATAATTATATTAATAATATATAAATATATTAAATTTTAGATATAATTGTATAATTATTTGTATATTTTAGTATAATTTTAATTTTAAAATACATACTGTTGAATATTTTTTTATCTTTATTTTTATATTGTGACCATAATTATAATATAATAAATATTTTAAATATTTTTATAAATTATTCTATATGAATATAAAATGTAATTAACATTATTTTAGTTATAGATATCGATTCATATTAGTTTTTTATAATTGTAATCAAATGTGAAGATATCAAAGTATTATTTTATTCAATTTAACTCACTTAAAATTGATTCAATTTGTTCAAAAGTTAAAAAATTCTAACTCATTTACGTTACAAATTATTCAATTTAACTCACTTAAAATTGGTTATTACAATTTTGCTCACTACTTAAGTCAATTGTCCAACTTCTTCCTTGGGTAAGTATTCTTGACCCTTCCCCAAACCAAACCATTAAGAAAGACATCTCTTATCCACTTGTTTCTTCTAAACAATCTTGTGTTTTAATTAAACCAAAAGTAGTAGATAAGACTCGATTTGTTATCACCCTTGATAGTATTATTAGAAGCTCCTATGCATCTTTTTCTAAAACTATATGCTTATATTGTTGAGTTTTTTTTTAATCCTTTTATTAAGTCTAATACATATTTATGAAAAATTTCTACTAATATAACTATGCATACATATTTTAGATACGATGGTTTAATTCCTAACAGGTGCATGCAAATACCTTTTTATTGTTTCTAAAAGTTTTGCAAGAGTTATAAATATATTAGGTGATGTTTGGTTCGTGGAATAGAATCGGAATCGGAATGGAATGGAATGGATTTAGGGTTTAGGGTTTTGAAATTTTAGGTTTGAGATTTGAGTTTAAAGTTATATTTTAGGTGATGGTAAAATTGAAAAAAAAAATTAGATGGGAATAGAATTATAATTACCAAAGAGGGGAGAAAAAATTATGATTCCTTCTCTTTTAGTAATCGATTCCATTCCATCTGCCTATTCCATCCAACCAAACACATAAAATGGAAAGAATCAATTCTAATTCTATTACATTTCCTTCAACCAACCATGAGATTAATGTTTGTTGTTCCTTATGCTAGAACCACAGAGATTAATGTTGTTCTTACAATTTTGCTCGCTACTTTATGGCTTTTCTACTCTGTTTGTAGTCGATTAGAAATGATAGGAATTAAATAATTATACATAATTAAATAATTAAGATATTCATAATACTTTGCATATTTAATTATTATAAAGATTTTAGTATTTGAAATAATTTTAAAATTTGATTTATAAAGTGTTTAATTTTCAATTAGATTTAAGATTATTTTACTATAAAAAAATCTTATAAATAAAACCCATGATCATACCTTTATTTTTATATTATGAATATTTTATTCTTCAATTATATCACACTCTTTCCTTTAATTTCTCAATTCTTCAATGTCCAATCTTAATTTTTTTGTCACTTTTTCAAATTCTATTTCTTTCCCTTTTCAGGTCAATTTGTTTTAATAATTTAGTAACATTTAAAGAAATATGTAAAATATCCTTTACAATTAAGCAAGATTTGAAGATTTTTTTTGGAATAGTGTGTGGTAAGTCCAAAAAAATGCAAGTAGAATAAAAAAATAATAAATAAAGCAACCTTACATTTTTTTAATAATTGTGTAGAAGTTAGTATTTAGATGTTTAAAATAGTGGGTATATCACATCCTAATATTGGGTTGAACTAAGGAGGCACTTCCTCAATCCAAGCAAGAAATTCATCGCATCCAATAGCAAATTTTGCTAGCAAATAAGTAAATATGTTAACCTTGTTAGATCACAATTCAATCCAAAAACGTTCAGAAAATTATATGAACATATAATTTAAATACAGTGGAAACAAAATTGGATTGAAAACATATCTCCTGCGATTGATCAAATTTCAGCACTTACACAGGAATTCTAATGGATTTTCAATTTGATGCTCTCACTGGTTTCTCACACTTATTCTCTGCGTTTTGATGGTGTATCTGAATTGTTGCAGTTAATAGTGAGAGGACATGATGCTTTATTAAGGTTGTTCCATAAAGAACCTCGTTCGGTTTCAGAACCAACGTACGATTCTGACGAAACCGAACCATCACCACGGATCACTTTACGTTGCACCACTCTAATTTACATTTTCCCACTTGGTGCAAACATTAAGTGAAATTCTCTTGAGTAACACAATACATGAATCATAGCCATTGATCCTCTAAGAGCGAGTATTATCTTCCATGTATTACAATATATTTAGTTTCTCAAGTACTATACTTTATGTGGTAACGAAACTTAATGAATAAATTGTATATATACATTTACAAAATGGAACCAATTCCCATTTTCTCTACATGATCCTTGAATTTCATTGGTGGCATGCCTTTAGTTAAAGGATCAACAATCATCAACTCAGTGCTTACATGCTCAATGACAACTTTCTTTTCCTTAACACGTTATCTTATGGCCAAGTATTTAATGTCGATGTGCTTACTACGACTACCATTTTTGTTGTTCTTAGCCATAAATACAGTAGCTAAGTTGTCACAATACAATCTTAATGGCCTAGAAATAGAGTCAACTACACTAAGCCTGGAAATGAAACTCTTCAAATATACACCATGTGATGTGGCCTCAAAACATGATACGAACTTGGCCTCCATAGTAGAAGTAGCAGTCAAGGACTGTTTTGCACTCCTCCAAGACACAGTTCCACTAGCAAGCATGAAAATGTAACCAGATGTTGATTTTCGTGAATCAACATAGCCATCAAAGTCTGCATCAGAGTAGCCAATTACTTCCAATTCATCGGTTCGTCTATACATGAGCATATAATCCTTGGTTCCTTGTAGGTACCTCATCACTTTCTTTGCAGCTTTCTAATGGTCAACACCTGGGTTACTCTGATATCTCCCTAGCATCCCAACAACAAATGCAATGTCAGGTCTGGTACAAACCTGAGCATACATCAGGCTTCCAACGATTGAAATATATGGAATGGTTTTCATCTATTCTCTTTCAAAATCATTCTTTGGGCATTGGTCCAAATTGAACTTATCACCCTTCACAATGGGAGCAACACTTGGTGAACAATCTTTCATCTGAAATCTCTCTAAAAATTTATTGATATAGGTTTCCTGAGATAAACCCAAGACGCTTCGAAGTCTATCTCTATGAATCTTAATGCCAATAACATAAGATTCCTCACCCATATCCTTCATATCAAAATTTTTAGAGAGGAATTATTTTACCTCATGTAACAAACCCTTATCATTGGCTGCAAGAAAAATATCATCCACATATAGCACCAAGAAACAAATCTTACTCCCACTAACCTTCTGGTATATACATTGATCCATAACGTTCTCTTCAAAACCAAATGAAGTGATGACGTTATGGAATTTCAAATACCATTGACGGGGAGCTTGTTTTAATCCATATATAGATTTATTAAGCTTACAAACCAAATGCTCACCATCACTAGAGAAGAACCCTTCAGGTTGTTTCATATAAACCTTTTCCTCTAGGTTACCATTAAAGAAAGCCGTTTTCACATCCATTTGTTGCAAATCCAAATCAAAATGGGCAACCAATGCCATGACCACACGAAGTGAATCTTTCTTAGATACAGGAGAAAATGTCTCCGTGTAGTCAATTCCTTCCCTTTGAGTGAATCCTTTGGCAATGAGTCTTGCCTTATGTCTCTCAATGTTTCCTTGTGAGTCTTTCTTTGTTTTGAAGACCCATTTACATCCAATGGCTTTCGCACCATAAGGCAACTTGACGAGATCCCAAACTCGATTAGACGCCATAGAATCCATCTCTTCTTTCATGACATTGTACCATAAGTTTGAAACCTCAGAACTCATGGCCTGTGAAAACGTCTCAAGATCATTTTCAGCTCCAACATTATAGTCACATTCTTGTAGATACACAACATAATCATTAGGAATCATTGATTTCCTAACTCTAGTAGATCTTCTTAATATTGCACCAATATTATCCTAAGGAGAAGGATCATATTGTTCAATTGGTTGTTCAACAGTTGTAGGCATCTGTTGAACTTCAACATCTACTGGATGAGGATCAACAGCTTGTGGTACTTCCAAGACTGGTTCTTCAACACGTGTTTGTACTCGAGGCATGTTGTTAACAATAACGATCAGTCCATTAATTGAAGTGGCACATTGAGCATCTAAATGATCTTTCTCAGAACCAATGCCCTGAGATCAATTGCTCCCACTAATCAAATAATTCTCAAGAAATTTTGCATTTCTTGATTCCACAAACCTAGTATTGTGAGATGGATAGTAAAATCTATAACCCTTAGACCGTTCAGCATATCTAATGAAATACCCACTAATGGTCCTTGGGTCCAGCTTCTTCTCTTGTGGATTATAAATCCTCACTTTAGATGGGCATCCCCAAACACGCATATGTTGCAAACTCGGTTTCCAACCTTTCCATAATTCAAATGGCATCTTTGAGACATCCTTGTTTGGAACTCGATTTAATATATACACAACCGTCTTTAAAGCTTCAATCCACAAGGATTTAGGAAGATTGGAATTGTTAAGCATACTCTGCACCATATCCAATAGTGTTCAGCTTCTCCTTTCTGCTACACCATTCTGGTCTGGTGAACCAGACATAGTGTATTGGGCAACTATCCCATGTTCTTGAAGAAACTTAGCAAACGGACTAGGCACTTGTCCATTCTCAGTGTATCTACCATAATATTCACCACCTCTATCTGATCTCATGATCTTTATTTACTTTCCACATTGTTTCTCTACTTCAACCTTAAAGCTTTTGAAGGCATCCAATGCTTCACTCTTATTATGAAGCATGTAGAGATACATATATCGAGAAAAATCATCAATAAAGATGATAAAATATTTCTGACCTTTAATGTCCATGTCTGGACAACATATATCCATATGTATGATTTCTAATATGTTTGAACTCCTATTGGCACCTTTCTTTGACTTGTTAATCTACTTTCCCTTAATGCAGTCCACACATGTCTCAAAATCAGTAAAATCTAGAGTACTAAGTACCCCATCTTTCACTAATCTTTTAATTCTTTCTATGGAGATATGTCCTAATCTCCTATACCATAATGTAGAAGAGTCATCATCAATAATACACCTTTTAGTGCCAGGTTGAACATGCATAGCGTTATGAGTGGCATTATTTCGTAAATTAATGCAGTAAAGACCATCAGACAAAATACCATTCCCAACACAATCAGATTTATTAAATAAACTGAAAGATGTTTTTGAAAAGTGACAGGAATAACCAAAAGGTACAAGTCTTGAAATTGAAATCAAGTTTCTAGAGAAACTTGGAATATAAAAGGTCTTTTCTAATTCTAAAACAAAACCACTACTTAAAATCAAATTGTCTGTCCCTACAGCCTCCACATGTGAGCCTATCTTGTTACCGGATAAGATGTATTGCTCACTTCCCACTGGCTTCCTTAGATTTCGCATACCCTGTAAGGAGTTTACAACATGGATTGTAGATCCAGAATCAATACACCAGGTGTTAATATTAACATTAACCATATTAGATTCATAACAAACAAACGAGGTTGGATTACCTTTATTCTCAAGCCATTTATGGAATCTGATACAATCCTTCTTCATGTGTCCCTTCTTTTTACAAAAGAAACACTTGGATTCTTTCTTAATATCAGCCTGAGGTGGAATTATCCCCTTTTCTTTATGCTTGTATTGAAATTTTCCTTTCTGGTACGTTGTAGCCAACATTACACTTTCACCAAATTCCATAACAAGCCTCCCTTCCTCTTGAACACACATGGTCATTAGTTCATTGATTGACCATTTTTCCTTATGTGTATTGTACGAGATTTTGAATGACCCGTATTGATGTGGGAAAGTGTTAAGGATATAGTACACCCTGAAGGATTTTGACATCTCAACCTCGAGATACTTAAGTTGAGTCGCAATTTCCCTCATTTGCATAATGTGCTCGCGCACACCTTTCACACTGGTGAGTCTTAAAGAAGAGAAATTCATAATAAGGGTGCTTGCTAAAGCCTTATCTGAAGTGACGAATTGATCATCAATGGCCTTTAGCAAGTCTTGAACATTGTTATGCTGATCAACGGAACCACAAATACCAGCAGATATTTTAGTCTTAATGAACATCATGCTAAGGCGATTAGATCGTTCCCATTGTTCATGAAGCATGATATTCTTTGGAGTACTAGTTGGAGTAATTTTAGGTGGTTCATTTGTCCTAATAGCATAATCAATATCCATCCACCCTAGTTGAAGGATAACTCTTTCCTTTCATATTTTATAATTATCCCCTTTCAAATCGGGAATGTCATAACGGGTATCAGAAAAATTTACAGGTTGAGAAGCTGCAATTAAAGATTATATGCTTATTAAAATTTAAGACATAAACTATAGTCATTCTTTACCAATGTAAATCATGAAAAATATGAATCTAGTGACATAAAACTTGTTTGTGGGCTAAAGTTTTAATTCAATTAGATTCATCTTAACTTTACGATAAAACTATCAAATTATGTTCCTTTTCCTAATCCCTGTGGGTAAATTAGAAAATATAATTTGATATTATATCCTAATTAATCACACAAAAATATAATAAAAATTCATGTGGGATAAGATTTATTATATCACATATGATTAATTACAATTAATATTTATTTTTTAAATGTGATCCTAAATAAACTTTATTATAGTTTTAATTAATTAAAGATGTTGTGACTACTCCCTAATTAATTAAACTATATGAATCACTTAAATATTAATTAAATCATTAGGCTCAATTATTGCATAAAACCATAAGCAATATTAATTTAATTTCAAATGTGCAAATATTATCTATCTTAAAATTGCATATATGACAATAAATTATACAAAAAAAATAATATAAGCACTAATTAAATCCATAAAGAGTCATTAACAATTAATTCCATTATACATAAATTATTTAAATAAATATCACATGTATAATAAATATTATACATATGATAAACATAAATTTAAATTATATTTGAATTTTTTTTTAATAAAATCAAATACCAAATACATATTTAAAAACAAGTCAGATACTAGATTGCATGCTACATTCATTGCATCCCAATGGAAAGCCTCACTTATGCCTACCAGTGAAATTTGGGTTCAATTCCCAGGCGAAGCAATTTTTTTTTAAATCAAACGTTGAATCTATATAAATGTAAGTCTGATACAATAATAGATGTAACAATTGTTACAATCCATTGGACGAGGCAATTAAGTCCTCATGTAGGACTTGGGTTCAAGTCCCAGATAGCGTGATTTTTGATTTTTTTTTTAATAAACTTCATCTTCAACCTCCAGCCGGGTCAACCCGACCTGGGTTTAACCCTGACGGATACCCAGTCGTATCTTTCTATTCCGGTGACGAAATCTGGATTTATTTTTATCAAAATTCTCAGAATTCAATTTCCGAGTGATTCATGGTCTCAATTTGAAATAAAAACATCATTTTAAATAAAAATTAAATTAATGAAGTAAATAAATACCCACATTAAATTTGATTTATTTTCTTCATTGTTTTTCAAGTTTAAATTCACATAATCACTCTAAAATCAACATTGAAACAATTTATAATTTCCATATGCATCAAAACAAGTAAAATAAAAAACCCAAAATTTTAATTCCTCATGAAACAGAGCAAAACAGAGATGTTTTCAAAAATGGCTCTAATACCAAATGTTAGATCACAATTCAATCCAGAAATATTCAGAAAACCATATGAACGTATAATTTAATGTAGTGGAAACAAAATTGGATTGAAAACATACCTTCTGTCATTGATCAAATTTCAACACTTACACGGGAATTCCAATGGATTTTCAATTTGATGCTCTCACTCGTTTCTCACACTTATTCTCTGCGTTTTGATGGTGTCACTCGTTTCTCACACGATTCCGACGAAACCGAACCATCACCATGGTTCACTTTACGATGCACCACTCTGATTTACAAACCCTTCTAGGACAATAGACCATACAACTTGGGCGGAGTGAAGACAATTTTTAGGGGGAGTCATGTTGTCTCGGATTCATAATTTATTTCACATAAGAATAATATCAATCAAACTTTATGTTATAAACTATTCGATGATAAATAAAATTATATTTTATATGATACTTAAATGTAAGATATTTTTTAAATTGCAAAACATTATATTAATTGCTTTATTTTTATTTACTTATATATAATTGTTAGGATTGATCCGATTTGTAGAGAGAGAAACCACAAAGAAATCAAAGCAATTGATATAATGTATGGATCTCTTAAGGAGTTCATGTATATATAGAGTTTTATATGTACAGATGTTAGTTAAATATGACGTTTATGTCATAGTGTGTCAGAGGGGTATAAGAGTAAAGAAAAATACATTTAAAGCTTGAGGTTGACCAACCCAAGACTCAGGTGATGTATCAAGGCTCGGGTTGATGTCTCAAAGCTCGGGGTGAACGCATGGCTTAAGTTGACGTCTCAAGGCTCAGGCTGATGTCTCAAGGCTCGGGCTAACCCTAAAGCTCGAGCTAATATCTAAAGACTCGGGCTGACCCCATGGCTCGGGTTGACATCTCATGGCTCGAGCTCAACAAAGGTTAGGCAGTAGGTCATTACTTATGCTAAACATCAGTCCCTATACTCTTTAAACGCATTTCTTCAAATGAGGTGGAAGAGTAAAAGGCCCAACAGGCGAATATGATTGACTTCCTTACGCATGATGTCAAGCTCTTTCTCAACATCCATATATAGAAGGTGTTGGACACATTAGTCCACACAGTGTAGAGTCTTACCTTTTTTGAGTTTGAGGTGATCAACTTTTAAAGAGAACTCGTTCTACCTTCTATGAGGACGAGGTGATCAACTCTCTTTGAGGGAGAGCATTCTACCTGGTCTGAGCTCGAGGTGATCAAATTTATTTGATGGAGAGCGTTATACCTTTTATGAGCTTGAGGTGATCAACTTTTTGAGGGAGAGTGTTTTATCTTTTCTAAGGACGAGGTGATCAACTCCTTTTAAGGGAGAGCGTTCTACCTGGTCTGAGCTCGAGGTGATCAACTCTCTTTTATAGAGAGCTTTATACCTTTTTTGAGCATGAGGTGACCAACTCTCTGAGAGAGCGCGTTCTACCTTTTCTGAGGATGAGATGATCAACTCTTTTTGAGGGAGAGCACTCTACTTGGTCTGAGCTCGAGGTGATCAACTCTCTTTGATGGAGAACGCTATACCTTTTTTGAGCTTAGGGTGATCAACTCTCTGAGGGAGAGCTCTCTACCTAGTCTAAACTCGAGGTGATCAATTTTCTCTGATGGAAAGCATTCTACCTTTTCTGAGCTTGAGGTGATCAACTCTATGAAGGAGATCGTTCTACCTTTTTTAAGGATGAGGTGAGAGAGTGCTCTACCTGGTCTGAGCTCAAGGTGATCAACTTTTTTTGAGTTTAAGGTGATCAACTCTTTGAGGGAAAACATTCTACCTTTTTGAGAACGAGCATGTAATATTAGAAAAGAGCAATTACTTGCAAGAAATCACCTAATATATATATATATATTTATACAGGGATGGTACATAAAGATGGTAAAATAAGGTACATTGAAACTGTAAGATCCTCCTTGTCTCCAATTGCTAGATCTCACATCGCATTTGAATTGATGGACTGTATTAGACATCTATCTTTAGGCCATTTTTTGAAGAGGCCCATGTTGTGTTTGCTACTTGGGAATGGTCTCTTTCATAGTGGCATTGTTACAATATCTGGCCTTTTCCTAGTATTCCTTTATCTCTTTTATGCTCTCCTTAGTCAGGAATTTGATAACTTGGTAGAAGGTGGACATAACTACCTTCATCTTGTGTATCCATGACCTACTCAAGATGGCATTATAGTGAGCTGGGATATCAATTACCAAAAAATTGGTCATCATTATAGATCCCTTAGCTATGATAGGTAGCAGCATGGTTCCAATTGCATAGGTGGTGCTACTGTTGAATACCACTAGGGGTAGCTCTCATCTTGCAAAATCGCATTATTTTATGCTTAGGGCCCTTATTGTCGACAGATTAAGAAGGTTGACTAAGCTCCCACTGTCAATCATGATCTGAAAAATATTGCAAGATCCAATTCTTAAAGTTATTACCAATGGGTCTTCGTGGAGAGACGAGGCCTCATCCATCTCAATAAAGGTGATTTCAATAGAAGACCTCTCTTTTTTCAGATTGTAAACATGTGCGGAGTTGCATAAGTCTTTGGCGTATCTTTTACACGAGTTATTGGAGGTCTTATTAAGCTGGGGCCATCCATCTATGGTATGAACAGTCCTTATATTGGGCTCGTTGTAGAGGTCTATCCCGTTACCTGATGAAGCGAGTAGCTTCAAAGTTTCACATCAGGGTTGCCACCCTTCTCCTCTACTATTGCTTCCTATGAGGTCTTTTAAATATCCTCTGGCCAACAGATCCTCCATTTCTATTTTTAGATGCATGTAGTTTCTCGTCTCATGACCTACATCTTTGTGAAAGGTATACCATTTAGATGTGTCCTTATGGGAAGCCCTCATTTTTGGGGCCATCTGACATTCAGCTCTTTCTCCATTCTTAACACTGCCTGAGCTAGACTTACTTTTAAGGGTGGACCCATTAAGAATGATAATGGCCACTACTCCTATGATTTGGTGCAAAACGCTTGTTTTTGTTGGTCTTGTTGTCTTGGTTACCCTTATTTGGGCCCATCCTTATTTTCTCTTTTCCTAGTGCAGCCTCCACATCTACCTTAATGCTCTTAACCAGACCTAGCTCTCTTTCCAAATTGACAAATTTTCTCGCCTCTCCATGAACTTCCTCCAAAGTTTATGGGATCATCTTGGTTAGTTCTACAAACAAATCAGAATCCCTTTGAAGACATAACCTAAAGGCCTATATCATAATAGATCTCAAGTAGTCTGTATCTCTAGCCTTTTTTTTCTAAACCTTCTCATATATTCTTCAATAGACTCACCACTTCCCTAGGTGATTGAGAAGAGGTGGTACGACTCCTTCCTCAATAACTTGTTGCAAGCATAATTTGTGATAAACAACTTGGCAAACTGTGAGAAGGAGGTTATGGTACAGGGTGCCAGGTTATTGAACCACTTCTATGCACCATCACATAGGGTGGTAGTAAACAGCTTACACATCATGGCATCTCTCTTGCCCTGAGTGAGACTCGTAGGGGCTATAGTTGTCTTGAACTATTGCACGTGAGTTACCAGATCTTTGGTCCCAAAATAGTTTGGGATCTTAGGAACAATGAACTTGGGTGGTGGCTTATCGTGCTATATTTCATCATAAAATGGGGGGAGACACACAATTACTCATAGTTCCTATCCACATCATAAGGGCCTTACCTTTTTCATGCCTTTTATTGGCCAATTTCAAGGCACAGTCTTTCTTTTTATTAGTTTTTTCCAACTCCTGAAATCACACCTCCTAGTTTTTTCTCTCCTAATTACTCGTTACTAGGTCTCATCGAACTAAGATGGGGGTCCCCCTCAACTTTTTGTTCACCCTCGTTAAGCTCGAGCATGACACGCTCTAAACTATTTCTACCAATAAGGTTGGTGGCTCGATCATCGAAGGTTCCCCCACCCTGGTTAAGCTCGGGCATGACACGTTGCTTCCTCGTTTGCTAGTCTTAGTCGACCTTCAGCACGTGTCCCTACCATGGTGGTAAGGATCAAGTGATCGTGATTCTAAGGGTAACTAGTGATTGATCTCTTAAGTCTCTCATAGAGTTCGAGGTGAATCTTAGAAAATATAGGTTTACAAGTTAAAGCTCGACCTCATATTCTGAGCCCAATGACGACGCCAAAATGTTGGAATTTGTCTAATTTGTACAGAGAGAAATTAGAGAGAAGTTAGAACAATGATGGAATGTGGGGATCTCTTAGAAAATCTATATATATAGAGTTTTATATGTACAAGTATTGGTTAAATAGAGAGTTTATGTCACAACATGTCAGAGGGATATAAGAGTAAAAAAAATACACTTAAAGCTTGAGGTCGACCATTTCAAGGCTCGGGTTGATGTCTCAAGGCTCGGGTTGACATCTCAAAACTCGAGTTGAACCTAAAGCTCAAGTTAACGTCTTAAGACTCGGGATGAACTCATGGCTTGGGCTCAACAAAGGTTAGGCAACAGGTCATTCCTTATGCCTAAATAATAATAATAACAATTTTATTGCAATAAAAGGGATCAAATATCTTACTTTAACTTTAAAAATATTAAAAATTATATAATTGTAGAAAAAATTTATATCCATCCCAATCCTCCTAACTCGGCCCCTGTATACAACTAAAGTGACGAGTGCAGGAGGCTAAGACCCATACATCATCTGCTAGGTTACCTTATACTGCAAGAAAAGAATAAGGACTGTTGACGAGCTACATCGCCCATAAGGAATCAGAATCAAGGATAACATCTTAACAACCAAAATCTAGACTAAAACAGAGACCAAGCCGCATGGCGTGAATCTCGACAGCTGGGCGGAACAAAAAGGTAGCCAATTCATCCACCAATGAACCCATAACCCCACCCTCACAGTTACTAATTATAAACCCAAAGCCAAGCTCATTAGTTGAAGAGTGAATGGTAGCCTCTACATTGATTTTGAATACCCCAAATGGTAGGGGTGTCCAATGCCTAGTGGAATTTTACTTTTCTTTGAGTGCCTTCTTGGCTTTATGAAAACCTTCCAATAAGGTATTACCATGCATGTTAATGAAGCTAGGATCACACCTCTTCCCTTCATGAACATGTCTTCAACGTGAAAGCCATATTTCATAGGTGAGCATTATCAAAGTCTTAAGCTCCAGATTACTGGAGATATCAATGGCCTCCCAAAACACATCAATACAATCCATCCTTTCATTTTTGTTGAAGAAAGCATCAAGTTATGATGTCCTCCATAACCGTTTAACATTCGAGTTGTGCAATTAGAATTCTATTACAAGTGTCTACATTGCATGGTATGATACTATGATCCCTCTAACAATCCGCCATATGAAGACTTTTGCCTTGTTCATCATATTGGTGTTGGGCTTGCGTTTCCAACCCACAATGTTAAACTATTAAGAAGGATAATTCATGCCAACTACATGCACAGTTTTATCAAATCATAATTCCAAAAACCTGATGGGAAAATTAACATATTAACAGCGACATCAACATCTAGCCTTGGGACTGAGGAAATTTTGAACCCACAAACAGCAGAAACCCAACTATCAATATATACCAAAAAGTGTTAAACTATTAGGAAGAGTAGTACATGCCAACTATATACAAATCATAATTTCAAAAACCTGATGGGGAAATTAACATACTAACAGCGGCATCAATGTCTAGCCTTGGGACTCGGGAAATTTTGAACCCACACGTAGAACAGCAGGAACCCAATTATCAGTATATATTTTTATGTTTGCCATCACAATTTGTGAGGCAAGACAAAAAGAATTAAACAAAATACCACACAACCAATTGTGCTATAGTGACAGTGTTAAAAAAATTGAGTGTAGATATTTGGTTCCTTGAACAAAGTTCTCAGCGATGATCTGAAACAACTTCCTATATATAACAGTCTGTTTCACATCATAACTGCCTGCTCAAACAGATATCCACAAAACCATAGTGATCCATAAAATGTTGATTAGTGAAGTTTCAAACCCTCATGACACAAGCTCGTCAACATTTAACTACATAAAAATAATACATAATGATAAAGTATATAGTGTATCTTATTGAATGAGCTTCTCAATGATTCTTCTAAATCTTGTGTATGAAATTCTATTGAATATTCAAAAGGAGTAGTTTCTTTTTCATAAGGTAAATCATATTGCTTACCTTTAATGCGCATGAGAATAATAAAGCTTAACTGAAAGCAAGAATGAAGAACCCCAATATTCAAAGGCTTAATTCCTGAATGAATATAAAATATCTACTTACACATAAAGCAAAAGATCAAACTTAATCACATAGTGAAACAAACGTTATATAGAAAAATCACCACTGTAGAGGCCCTCACGACTGATTATTAGCTCAATCTCCCCTGGTATATGCATTGTTGTCCCTAGGTAGCTGTGAGGGCTCTCAATCACATGGGTAATTCAATCTGCACATCAATTCCTGACCTTGAGATGTGGATCATCCAAGGCACGTTAGCAAGGAATAAATGAGATCCAACTTTCTATTCACTTATCAGATTCAGGTGAATCCTCTGGTGATCAGAGAGAATTCACCAGGGTTCTTTTCTTCTCAAGAATCCATATATCCCTTATTAGTATATAGTCAATTATCTCTTGAACATGGGTTTATGTTCGGCCTCAATAGGAAAGTAAAATGGAGCCCCTAACAACATCTTCACAGAACTAGAGCTACAAGATCGCCCCTTTTATTCTAGGGTGACGGGATCTACCATTCAAGCCTTTTTTTCATGCTTTCTTGAGCGTCTAGAGAAAACTACAATCAATAGGATTTTCTTAACCCTCCCTTCCCGAAAGGAATTAGGAGATTGGATCTACAGTCAATTCAACATTGCAACAAGTTAAAACAAAAACCTGGCGATACTAAATGTATTGACAATTGCTATAGGTTTGTTCATCACTAACTAAAAGCCCTGAGCCCCTTACCCTGGCCCAGGCCCAATAAAGTATAGATGTAGTAATTCCTCTTCATACAAGGTACTAACCTGAGAATCTTTCCTAAATTATGGACTCTGGTGTTTATTTAAATGCCGCTAAATAAAATCCTGCATTGTAAGATTCTAATTTTTCTCAGATAACTCAATGAACACATGAATACTCTGAGCTCCTAGATTATAGTCAGACATGAAGGCTCATATAGGTTGCCAGAAACATTTTTTAAAACATCTCAATCTTGATTTTTGGGTCTCTTCTTCTCTTCTCATTTTTTACATTTTGATCAACACTTTAGTGAACTACAAACCAAATCCTAATGATAGTCACTCACTATATTTGTTAAATGACTATACTATACTTCTTCGAAATACATGATCACTTTTAGACTACAAAATGCATAACTAGCTATTTATATTTATCATGACAGTTGCTTTCGACATTATGTATAAGGTTGTTGAAGGCTTGAAGCTATAGCTTAGGGTGTAAAGAGTTAATTTAGGCAAGACATAACATATGATCTTCTATATAGACTTCTTTCATGTCATTTTGCATTTTTGCAATACCTGTGCTGCTGTGCATTACCCATATAGATTTTGATAATTTAACATGGAATGTACTTCATAAGTAGTAGCAACAAATTCAAGTATTTTGTAGTGAAAGTACAATTAAGAAGGCTTTTATTTTCACCTATTAAGACCAATATCCTGATATACACAGTAAATAAGATCCATTTAAAATGGCTAATTTCATAAAGAATTAACTGAATACATAAATAAATAGCATTGACTATTTAAGATGAAAAAAAACTACAATTTCATTTTATTTAGTCTATAAACATGAAAATCCAATTATCTGGTGCACTTAATGCCTCCAATGTCTCACCTTTGATGCAGTAAATATGAGGGAAACCTCAAAATTTCTCAAGCAACTTAAAGTAAATAACAATGTACACAGAAAAGGAGAAGAGTGCAAATATATGCTGCCAGAAGAGAAGTGCCGAAGCCTCACTTACTGCATATCCTCGCAAGCTAGCAATCGCTCCGAGTAAAATAGCACTAGGTGTTGTATACTGCATGAGGAGCACAAATATGAACATGTAATCACCATCAATAAGAAAGTTAAGCTTACCGGCCAATGCCACAATTCCCATTCCAAACAGAGGAAGCACCAACAGCCTTGCAACAGTAATACCAATCGTTGTCCGAAGGCCAAGCTTAGACTCATTAGGCCCCTCTGCAAGCATACCTCCAAGAATGAGCATTACAGAGGGAACCATTGCTCCAGCCAAAATTTCTAAACTACCAGTGATAAAAGAGAGAGGAGCATCATATCCAAAGAACCAAGCTTTCAACTGAGGTACCATTCCGATAATGATGGCAAGCAGAGAAGCAATTGTTGGGGGTTGTAGTACGTTCTTTATAGGAGTTTGCTCAGCAACAACTCTCATCCTCCTAAAAACTCTTGGCTCAGCCAAACACCTAATGGCCCTGGGACTTCTTGCACCGGTTTCTGCTGTGATATCGTCAGGAATGGAGGAAAGACTTGAGAATCTTTGAAACACCCTCGCAATAAAAGGTGTCTTGCAAACCTCAGTTTCTTTGTCCTCCATACCTGGCCATTCTGCTTCAATGAGAAGAGGTCTACTAATCTCATTAATAGCTTGATGTTCCTCAATCTCATTTCCTTCCTCAACTTCTTCAACAATTTCGTAATACTCCAATGGAGGCTCCATCATGTGATACACAAGGGTATAAACAAGGATTACAGCAACCCATTGAGCAAAAGAAACATAGGCCACTCCACGGGAATGACAATGGGGTCCAAATGGATTATCTTTAGTATGACAAACAGATCCAACAACAGCAATGGGGAGATTTCCAGTATTCCCAAATGCAGTCATAATAATAGTAAATCTAATGAACTCGGGAGGCGGACGACATATAATCACAACTAAGCAACCAAGTAAAACTCCAATAAGGGTACTGATCAAGACATTAACTGGAATAAACCACCACCGGGCAATATTATCAAGAGTCATTGATTCACCCAGCTCAGTAAAAATTAGGCAGGGCAAGAAGAGGGCAAAAACAATCTTGCTGAGGAGTTTAAATGTTTCCTTTGGTATTATTCGGGTTTTTCTATGAGCAATTATCAGTCCAATAACAGTGAGCGACAGAAGCTTCATCAAAGGCAATATTGCACTCATGACATCTTGTTCACTAGAATTGAAATTATTTTGAAACAACGAGGTGAGATAGCGAGATCGCATCTTTCCAAGAATTTGAATTATCAACAACAATATTTATTTCTGCATAAAACAGATCCAAGTTCGAAAAATTAAAAGATTGAAACATTTATGTTCATTAAATTTCAAGTTCCTTAACATAAATACAGAATATCAAAACGATAACAAACCAATGAATAGGGCAATAAGGGTATTCAAAATAGATGCGTTCTTCAGATTGTTGATGAAATACAACATGGGTTTAATTAATTATGGACAAAGAACAATGAAATCAAATAAATTATCATTCATTTCTAAACTTACTAAGTTTCGGCCTTGAGCCCAATCTCAATCCATAACGGCTGACGCAGATTCAAAATTTTGGACCAAACCCCGACGAAATCATTCCGAATAAGGGAGACAGTTTTCCAGAACCAGGATTCAACCAAGGGCCGAGAAAATTCACGGAAAAGCTTCTAATATGGTGGAGTCTGGAAAAAGATTCACGAATTATTCGCTGACCAACTTTGAAAGACTAATTAGAGGCCACAAGCATGGTTTCAACTGTCAACATTTAAGCGCGTACAAGTGCTTCCATAGATTAAAAAAGAAGAAGAAAGTTTACAGTGATTTCTTTAATCCTAACGAATGACATCTTGTACCGGTTTCTGATGCTCTATTGTTAATTATATTATTTATTAATCATTATCGATCTTTCTATCTTAATCTTTAAAATAATATATAATATTTCATATTATTTTATAAAAATTTGATTATAAAAAAAATTATCATTAATCGATTGAGATTAATATAAAAAAAATCATTAAAAGATCTACTGTCCTAGGAGTGTGACTAGAATTCTTATATTAGATTGGTTGATTGAATTAAAATTAATAATTTTATTGTTTAAAAAAATATTAATTAAGAATAAAATATATAATTTAATAATTTTTTATTATATTATTATTTTTTAAAATAATTATTTAATATTAAAATCATGTATTTATCATTAATTGATTTTTTTCAAAATTAAAAAACAAAACACTTAGAATTTAAGGAATTAAATTAAAAAATAACATAATTTAAAAAATCTTCCTAACGATTTTCTTTAACATTTAAGTGTAATTTATACTACTATTTAGAAAGCAGCGATTGTTTTATTTAAAAGTAGCGATTTTACAAAAAGAAAAAAAAATGGTTTCATATTGTAAGCATAAAATGTGTTTTTTAAATACAGAAGTGATTTATATTATGTAGTCTATTAAATACATAATAGAATTTGTTTTATATATAAATGTAGATTTATATTGGTAAAATATTTAAAACCTGTATTTGTTTTAATGTTTGTGAAAATTTTGAACTGTAAATATGAATACTCTATTAGATGAGTGGGTCGAGCAAGTGATATGTATATTAAGAGATATGTATATTAAGAGTAAAAATGGAGATTATTATAATATTAATTGATAAAGAATTAAAGGGTTTTAATTTTCTCTCTACTTATATTATTGTATTTTTAGAATGAATAAATTATTATTATATAAATATATAATTATATTATTATAATATTAATAGTGATAAATTAAGTTTAATTATAAGTATTTTATTTAAATATAATGAGTTTATGAAAAAAAATACTATGATAAGATATTTTATAAAATAATTAATATTTAAGATACAATATTATATTAGTTAAAGATAATTATATTAGAGTGATTATTTTGTCCAGTTATAATGGAATAAAATTAATAATAAATATTTTAATGAAAAATATATTTTAAATAATATTTAATTTTTTTATCTATTAAAATAATTTTATTATAACAATTATTTAAATTAAAATTTAATTTATTTTTATATTCTTTTACATTTTAAGTTTTTAAAAATTTTAATTTGAGAAAAAAAAAAACAATTTTAAAACTAATATTTCAAACTAGAAATTTTTTTAAAATACAATTGTTTGGATCGTAGCCACTCATCAATTATCACTCATTATTTTCTTTAATATATTTCAATATTTTT
The DNA here is from genome assembly GCA_030763125.1 of Hippophae gyantsensis. Taxonomy (NCBI): domain Eukaryota; kingdom Viridiplantae; phylum Streptophyta; class Magnoliopsida; order Rosales; family Elaeagnaceae; genus Hippophae; species Hippophae gyantsensis. The sequence continues at coordinate 16,966,136 of CM061029.1, read as the reverse complement.
AATAAGATGTATTCTAAAAATAATTTTTTAATCTAATGAGATTTTTAATAAATTTTAAATAGTTAAGTAAAAAAAATTAACCTTAATTTTATTAGTTTTTTACTATCACACAAATATATATAGATAAGATGAAATATTTAAATAATCATTTTATTTAAGATAAATATATTATTTAGTCTATATGTTTACCAAAAAATATTTTTAAATCATTTTGTTTGTAAAAGGTGTTTGAAGTCTCTACGTAAAAAAGTTAATTTTTTATCCTATTTTTATTAAATATAATAGAATATTATATATATATATATATGTATATATATATTTATAGTTATATATAAAAAATTGTATAAATTGTTTTTAAAAAAATTTCTATCAAAATTAAACAAAACTTTATCTTTTAATATCTAAATTCAGACATAAGATAATAAAAATTTAACGAAAAATTAGATTAAAAATTAATTTTATCATTATCTAGCAAATTTTTCACAAATAAAAGGATTAAAAACATATTTTCTAAATAAATAGACTAAAACCCCACTAAAGCATATGCAAAAGGATATTCATGACCCTTGATGTTATTATAAAAATATCATCGAATTTGGATTTATTACTTTCATACTGTTAAATTTTATAAATATTACAAAAATATTATCAATTTTTTTATTATTTCTATATCATTAAACTTTATAAATTTAACAAAAATACCCTTGATATAAGTATAACTTGTTATTAATTGATTGATATTAATGATATTTTTATAATATTTTACAAATTTTAATAGTACGAAAATAAAAAAAAATTGATGGTATTTTTGTGACATATATAAAATTTAATGATATAAAAGTAATAAATTAAAGTTGAATGATATTTTTATAATAAATTCTAAAATTTGGTGATAGAAATATTTATTTTTAAAATTCTTGCACACTACCGAAAATAAAATGAAACTAAGATATAGGTAATTTTTCAGAGGCTATAGCGGCAGTTAAGATAGTGTGATATAAAGATTCATTACCACCGTGAATTAAAGTTTTGGTATTTGACAAAGTAAAGTAATCGGTAATCCTTTATATATAGTTTATTAGGCAATTTAGTGGAATATTTTCTTTTTCAAACTTCCATATTTATTAACTTATTTATTTCATATTTTTATATTTATATAATATATGTTTTATTAAATTTTTATATATTTTGAACAAATAATTTTATATATAATTATTATTATTTAATTTAATTATTAAATTTTAAATAAGTTATTTTTATTAAATTTATACTTAATTTACTTATTTTAAAATTTATTAGTTAATTTGATTTAATTGATATAAGTTTTTAATTTAATAAATTTATTTATTATTAAATTTGTTTTAAAACACATAGATATTTATGTTTTTTTAACCCTGATTACAGTTGTTTTGTGTTTGTGTTTGATTGGCTAGGAACCGATTAGAACATTGATTTGGATAACGTTCACACTAATCTTAAAAATTATAAAAATAAAACAAAAGCTCGTAAATTAAGTTCATTTATGTAATATCCTAACCCCTAAGGAGGGTAGTATAAGACCAAATTTATACCAGAATGTTTGGTTTTTATATTCAAAAATTAAGTAGTTCGATAAATTAGTGATTTTTCTCTTAAGTTATAATTGTGGGTTAGATTGTTTTCATCTAAAAATATAAATGGTTGTTTTTTAATTTTTGTACTTTACTATTTATACGAGATTGCATGTTTAATCGTCATGTTTAGGTTATTAAATTATTAAAATTTAAAAATAAAGTGTAGTATTTATAAGTAATACAAGATTTATAATCCTTTGTGTTACCCTTTTGAGATTGCTTTGTTTATGTTACTTATATACTATGCAAAAATTTACATAATATCAAAACTTCAATCAATCGATAGGTTATGAAAAAAAAAACTAATGGATCTCATACAAAATAAATAAATGAGCTTGAAAAAAGAAAGAAAAACAAGAATATAATAAAAATATGTTAAAAATATGAAATTTTGGATCAAACGTTGAGGGATGATGTTAGGATATAAAAATAGTATCTTATATTGATTAAGAAAGATACTACTACATTATTTATAAATATATGTGATTTATCTTCATTTGATATCAACCTTTAAAGATTTGATCACATATGTTATTTATAGGATTACTTATCTTAAAAGTCACTTTGTTTTTGATTTCGTAAGACACATATATGTCGATCTTTTTGTAACTTATCACATTTTAAACAATAAAAAGTTATTTTATTAATAAAAAAATTTAATAGAATAATAAAAAACAAAATTATCATTTTGAAATTTTCTCTCCCTTATACACTTCTCTCCTTTAAACTACAAACAAACAGATTTGTTGTAGCTTAATTGGTAAATTTTGCATTTTTATGTAAAGGAGAAAATATGAGATGGTGAGAAAAGTTTTGGTCCATGGCATAATCGAACCACTATTTTTTATGGATGGTGAAGAGGAAACGTAAAGTGATAAGAAACCAAGATTTGAAATATCAATGTTGGTAATGATATCGATATATAATTTTTATGAAAATGTCAAAGATATTTTTGTTATCTTATTGTTATCGAAGAAAATTTTGAAAAAAATCACAAAAATTACAAAAATCCTATCAAAAATATGAATAAAATTTATAAAATTTTATAAAACATCAAAACAATCAATTATTTACATTTTATACTAATTTTTTATTTAATATTTGTACTTTTAATTGCATAAAATATTTATATTAATCAATAAGTTGATTAATTAATTAAAATACTATATAAAAATATATATATTCTTTTTTGTTAAATATTGTAGAATAATTATTTAAAATGTTTAAAATAATTAAGTAGACTATCTAATTATAACTAATATAAAAAGATAAATATTAATAATATAAAAATAAACTTAATTAATTATTTGTTTTTAAAAATACTTATATGTATAACAAACATACTAAAAAAATAGAGAAAATATATTGTCTAAAAAATTGAATTATTTGATTACTGAGAAAGAAGAAGAAAAAAGAGAAAAATATATCAAGAATTAATTTTTTTTGACATTTTAATGATATTTAACTATATTTTAACGATAATATTTATAATATTTAAGATATTTTAATAAAAAAAAGATATTTAAGTGATATTTTTACAACAATGATATTTTAAAGATATTATTGATATTTTTGTGATAGTTTATTTAAAATATATAAAAATCACATTTTTATGAACTTAATATTACGTTTTTATGAACTTAATAATGATAACATTTTCATTCTTGGAAGAGACATTATTGGGAAGAACGAAAAACGAATCTGGAGAGACTTTTAAATCATTAAAACGTAGCTTAGAGTTATTGGGCTTTAACACATTGGCTGGGTTTTTTAGTTTTAAATTCTCTACTAATTAGAATAGTTGGGCATTTATATTATATTGGGCCAAAATTTAAAAACAAGGTTTTTAATAATTAATAGGTAAAAAATATTTATAAATAATTAAAAAAATATAGTAAATTCATAAATTAAAAATATATAAATTTTACATAATTATATTCATTTTTTATTAATAAACGGAAATTTAATAATTTATACTATTTATTAGGTGTGTCCAAGTATCCGTCTCTAAATTTGGGCTTAGTATTCTAAAATTTTATATAAATTTGAACTTCGGACATGTATCTGCACTGGCACTTTTTCCGAGTTCATATAAGATAGCTTACGGTTTGAGCCTGATATTTTCATCATATCTCGCATTCCTCAACAAAAGCATGTTTTAAACTCTTGATTTGCGTGTACTTGTGTAATGAAAAATTGATTCATGAGTTTGTGCTATTGTTTCATCATGAAAATGTTTACAATGTTATACCCATTATGTCCATTTTATGTATATTGGCTTTTTTTTATTCCTTTTGGAAGATTGTTTTGGTCATCCTATGGTTGATTTTAGTACTGTTTCTGCTTATAGATTCTGCAAATAGATGTGTTCCATGACATGAGCAATAATTTTCCATTTAATTTAAGCTAAATTATAACACTGGTTTTTAAACTTTAACTAAATTCATATATAAGTTTTAAAACTTTTAAAACTTATGATTTGATCCTTAAAATTTCACACATGTTTTCTTAAATTTTTAAATTTTATAATTTAATCTTCAAATTTTTAAAATTCCACCTCCTGTCAAGGATCTACATGGAATATGATTTCCTTGCATGATCATCTCAATTTTTTCCCACCTCATTCAATATTGTGTTATGGGAAATTACCCCTTTGCCCTTATAATTTTGTCAAAAAAGTGGGACAAAATTTGTTTATCTTCTCGGGGGGTATATTGGCACTGTTATGTCATTATATTCATCTGTTTTGACACAAAAGCAATGCCAAAGGTGGGGATTGTTGTGTATATTGGTCATTGTTATGTCAATGTGCTTAGTTAATCAATTTAGCTTCTAATAAATATTTTTGTATTTTCTTTAGAAAATATAAACAATGTTATAATTTTATAAAATATGTAAAATCTAAAAAAAAAAAAACAAAATTATAAAACTAAAAAACAAAATTATATTTTTTAGTTTTTACATCAAGAATATTTTGGTAATTATTCTATTTGAAAGAATGCTTTTTTGATACTTAGAGTTTAGTAATTCCTTTGATGGAATGAACTTAATATACCTTGTTTAGAGAAAGAAATTGTTTGTCACATTCTTTATAATATTTTTCTCAACACATTTGTTGTAACCTTAAACATACACATTCACCTTGTATTTGCCATTTTGAGCTACACATATGTCATTATATTCATCTGTTTTGACACAAAAGCAATGCCAAAGGTGGGGATTGTTGTGTATATTGGTCATTGTTATGTCAATGTGCTTAGTTAATCAATTTAACTTCTAATAAATATTTTTGTATTTTCTTTAGAAAATATAAACAATGTTATAATTTTATAAAATATGTAAAATCCAAAAAAAAAAACAAAATTATAAAACTAAAAAAAAAATTATATTTTTTAGTTTTTACATCAAGAATATTTTGGTAATTATTCTATTTGAAAGAATGTTTTTTTGATACTTAGAGTTTAGTAATTCCTTTGATGGAATGAACTTAATATACCTTGTTTAGAGAAAGAAATTGTTTGTCACATTCTTCATAATATTTTTCTCAACACATTTGTTGTAACCTTAAACATACACATTCACCTTGTATTTGCCATTTTGAGCTACACATGAAACAAAGTATCCCCTCAATAAGTACGTAAGTTCATTCCATCAAAGAAATTAAAGAAATTAAGTAGAACCTTTATGTGGTGTACATCTCTTACCATCATATTGGGTAGTAAGTGGGACATAATATTAATATGTATCCTAAGTTACACTTCTTTTTCAATATTTACCATTCAAATATATATACGTTTCTAATGTTATTTAAAAAAAATAAAAAATCATATGTATAATCACCCATTTTTCTAAAAATATGAAGCATCTTACCACTTCATTTTCTATCTTTTAAAACTATGGGTTGGTGAGTGTTGAATCTTGTTATCATCAGTCCATCAAATTATTTATATATGTTATCTCATAGAGTTATTTTGTGATTTTATTGAAGAAAATCTTGTTATCATTAGTCCATCAAGCATTGAAGTGTTGGTCTCTATACCAACTTGTGAAGAACAAATGGTTCACCAAGAATTGTAATGATTTCTTCAAACCATATCAACTATTCATACTATATATTCATCTGTTTTGACACAAAAGCAATGCCAAAGGTGGGGATTGTTGTGTATATTGGTCATTGTTATGTCAATGTGCTTAGTTAATCAATTTAGCTTCTAATAAATATTTTTGTATTTTCTTTAGAAAATATAAACAATGTTATAATTTTATAAAATATGTAAAATCCAAAAAAAAAAAAACAAAATTATAAAACTAAAAAACAAAATTATATTTTTTAGTTTTTACATCAAGAATATTTTGGTAATTATTCTATTTGAAAGAATGCTTTTTTGATACTTAGAGTTTAGTAATTCCTTTGATGGAATGAACTTAATATGCCTTGTTTAGAGAAAGAAATTGTTTGTCACATTGTTCATAATATTTTTCTCAACACATTTGTTGTAACCTTAAACATACACATTCACCTTGTATTTGCCATTTTGAGCTACACATGAAACAAAATATCCCCTCAATAAGTACATAAGTTCATTCCATCAAAGAAAGTAAGGAAATTAAGTGGAACATTTATGTAGTGTACATCTCTTACCATCATATTGGGTAGTAAGTGGGACATAATATTAATATGTATCCTAAGTTACACTTCTTTTTCAATATTTACCATTCAAACATATATACGTTTCTAATGTTATTTAAAAAAAATAAAAAATCATATGTGTAATCACCCATTTTCCTATAAATATGAAGCATCTCATCACTTCATTTTTCATCTTTTAAAACTATGGGTTGGTGAGTGTTGAATCTTGTTATCATCAGTCCATCAAACTATTTATATATGTTATCTCATAGAGTTATTTTGTGATTTTATTGAAGAAAATCTTGTTATCATTAGTCCATCAAGCATTGAAGTGTTGGTCTCTATACCAACTTGTGAAGAACAAATGGTTCACCAAGAATTGTAATGATTTCTTCAAACCATACCAACTATTCATACTATATAAAATTGATCTTTTTATGAAAATATTAGGGTTACGTACACATATAGATTACCTCTATTATCATCTAAGTTCTAAGTGATCTTGTGGTATGTAACTTAAGGGTAGACATGACAAGACCATTTGAAGAACAAAAACAAAATTGATTTCTTAGTGTTACCTATTGGAGCCCATGGCTACATAGGTGCCACATGCATTAAGTCATAAAGTTTGGGACAAGTAATTATGTTACAATTAAAAGAATAGAGTGAGAAAAGCATGAGTTATTTAAGTGATCTCTTAATCACTTGGAAGCCTTAATGAGAAATTCTTGAATTGTTTTCTTCTCAACTACTCTAAGCTAGCTTCTTGATTCATTATCAAGATTTTGTATGGTATCAGAGCCCTTCTTTAGGAGCACTTGTTTTCTCCGTGAAATTGTTGGAAAGGTTTGAAGCATGAACTCTATTCCAAGAATAGAAATTATGAATTATCAAGTAAGCATACAATTTATGATATGTGACAAAGTCTTAAGAGATTTTATTTCTATATTTAAGACTCTTGTTGTTAAAGTTAAACTGTAACTATAGACTACTAGCCAGAAAAGATAATCTCAATGTTTTGGATTATTTTGATAAAATGAAAGATCTGATAGATGAGTTAGTAGCCATAGGTAGACATGTTGATGATCAAGATTTCATTATCTTGATTCTTAGATGCTTAGGTCCTACATTCAATCCTTGTATTTGTTCTTTGAAGGATGTGAAAAGTGAGTTACTAGCCAAAAAGAATTTACTAATTCAACAAAAGAAGGCCAAAAAGTCTCATTATATGAGGAAAATATTCTAAAGGGAAGGTGCTAATAGGAAGGGGAATATCTCTTCTACACAAGGAGCTTCAAATGCTTTTGATGATTTTTATGGTGGTAATTTTTGGAGAAAGATAAAAAAAATTAGTCTAGTTGATTCACAAAAATACTCATACTCACATCGTTGGTGGTAAGATTTGGAAGATTATAGTTTTGGTCTTTCCAACTCATTGTATGTCATTATTTACTTATATTTATATTTATATAAATTATTAATACTATAAAATTTTGCTATGTATAAATTTTTATTATATGCCTATATCAATGACTTTTGTTATAGCAATAAAAATACAATTTTTATTGTATAAGAATAATTAAAAACCAACATATTCATGTTGAATACTTTTTTAAATCATTTTAGGAGATTGCACATAACTAAACAAATACTAGAATAACTAAATAAGAGAGCTATTGTGTATATCATCTAAAATAAAAGAATTAGATATCTCATATTATAAGATAACCTCGTAACCAAGTGCAATGATAACACACAAATACATAAGACATATTAATCTGCCAATTAAATAAGTCAAATGTCAAGGCGTTATAGAAAGAGGCCACTTATAATACTAAGGATTAAGATCATCTTGCAAATTGATGTTTTGAAATCGCTATAGATTGAATGGGTTTTTATAATGTTTCTAACACATCTTATCATGTATAATCTACCATTGTACAAAATACCCTTTATTAGATATCTCCACCTCAGCGATCCCATATTATGGTTACTCTATTTGAAATAAATATGAACTATACTAGTAAATCAATGTGAAAACCTCAACTTTAATTGTTTGTCATAGACATTTAGATAATTTCATTTAAACTCAATCCTCTTACATATATTCTTATATAATGAGTAGCGTATGCAAAAAATCAGAGAATTTATATTTTATTTAATGAAATGGATAATAATGAAAATGATTAAAAAATATTTTATTTATTCTAATTTCAATAAAATAAATATAAATTACACTTATATTTTTGTACTAATATCCTAATACCTTATCCTATGGCCTTCCATGGTATATCCAAGTTCTTAACACTATGTGTGAGCACCAAGAAGAACAAAGATTAACAACCTACAATCAGAGAGCTAGATCAAATGGTCTTTATGTACGAGAGAAAGTTAAACTCACAAAATATTTTTTTCTCTCAATTGCTCAACTACAATGAGAGACCAACTTTACGATCAAAGAGCTGTTATATGAATATATATGGGCTTAGACACCCTAGGGTTCATGTTCTATAAGTCCCACATGAAATATGATTCAATCCCAAGTCAAAAAAGAGTGAAAAATGTGTACCAATAGGCAAACTTGGGCCAATCACACGAGCATCATATAAGGCCTCTAGAGCGCCTAGCATAGCCCAACGTGTTATGGAAATAGGTATCCTTTGGGTGTTACCCTTGTTTTTTCTATTGACATTTTTCCCTTCTTCATGTATCTTGAGCCTAAAGCTTAATACGTTATTGCATGATCGATCTATCTCATTCTTCATTATAAGTGCTTGAACAATCTCAAATATCTCGGGGAACAATGAAACTCACAATATTTAGTCCTTTGAGGAATTTTCTTCTTTGAATTCAAAAATCTAAATATTAATCTCGATGACATTCTACTAACGACTACAACTCCTAGTAACATAAGCATATAATAATAAATGATTTTCCAAGTTAGGGTTTATTTAATTTTTCATGTACGTACCTTATTCATATGATACTTGAACCTAAATGATTTTAGTTTGCAATATCTCTAATGTATACAAACAATGTTGAATCTCGAAGCATTATTATGGCCATAGATTAAAGTAATCAAAGACCATAACATCCCACGGGAGACTATCTTGACACTTATACAAAGCCACGAATGTTGTTTTGTCTATCTTGGATTCCACTTGCCTCCATGGCTAACGCACCAAAAACATATGCATATTGATTCTAAGGATTAGGACCTCACCCCTAGGAATCTAATGAATATCGTATCCCTTCAATTGAAACCTTAATAGACTCAAGATTAAGAGTACACATAAAATAATGCCTTAGCTATTCAATCAGAGATGGTCATTCAATTTGATTGAATTCTTTTCCAGTTGTATAATCATTCCTTCAGCATCCAATCCCTTTCTGATACAACATTGTTTTTAACAATTTCTATCAAAATTCCTCTCTATTCTCTTTTCCAGTTTTATCGTTTATTTTCTCCCTTTCTATTCTTTTTTCTAGTTTTGTCACTATTTCTCGCCTGTGCATTTCCCTCTCAGTTGTTTTCTTCCCTCCATCTCAATTTCTTTTTTCCAGTTTCATCGTATCCCAATAACTCTACCATCTTCCAGTTTCATCATTTCAACTGTCAGCTAGTTTCTTGCATTTCCCAGTTCCTAACTTTCCACGTTTCTCCAATTTGACCACCAGTTTTCTACCGTCTGCCAACCTCTTCTTTTAGCCACCAACCAGTAGATAGGGTTTGCTTCATCAACGGGTTTGTATCTTATTTTTAATCTTTTTATTTTTATTTTTGATATCTTATTATGTATGTAGATAGATTTGGATCTTTGCCTTCTGTATTGGTCTCAGAGATGGTAAGTTTAGATGTTGTCACACGGTCGTCTGAGAGGCTTCACATTTTTTGAAGTTATAGTTTTCTACATTTAATTTAATGACTCGAAAGATGACCTTCTGTTCAATAAGTATTCAATTTAATCTGTTCGTAGTACTTTCAGTAAAGCCTCGTGTTCAACAAAATATCTTTTAGGTAATCTCTACTCTTGTTCTGTTGTTCTCTCCTTTTGTGATTGGTTTGCATAAAATACAATATCTCTATAAGGGGATTAATTCTTTGTTAGGACTTACCGACTTAGGAGTAACTTTATTATATTTATATCGGTCATTCTACTGTTATGTGTTCTTATGTTTTAACGTGATTCAGATAATTAAAGATATATATTTACAAATAATAAATATCTTTAGTAGATAATTATCTACAACATATAACTGTTTGTAATAAATAAGTATTTACAAAACTACAACAACTCAATCTTTGTAGGTTAATTCTGTCCCGAACTACCCTACATAAGCAAATAGCATAATTAATGGTCTTGGTACCACCAATACAAACATGAAAGCCAACAACCACATCAATCGCTCTAAAGCCACATTACATTGAACAACACCTTAAAACACCCACCACAAGAATTGTTTCACCTACCTATTACTAAGATGCCCTACAATGGATACGATAACCTCCAAATACCATCTGTCAAGGATGACAAAATGCCACTACACCCAAACTCTCTTATGTCATGTGCCAACCTATACCTTCTCGTATACATATCATGAGAATTAAAATTCCAAACCAAGCATTCTAATTGTTTTGTAATCACTAGCGGGATACCAAACACAACTCTGACTTCCTCATCATCAGGCATATCATATGCCAAAGCAATATTCCATGTACCATGGGAATTAAGTAGCTTAAAAACGACAACTTGTTAGGATATGTGCTCTTATTTAAAGATGTATGTTTGTTGAGTAGAAATTAGTGAATGTAATGACAGTATATTAGCTAAAAGCATGAAACATATTTTTTATATATACATATCCTTGATTCTAACATTGTAATATCAATCAATTGCCATTATTTGTGTTTCTCGTGAGCTAGACTCACAAAAAGACAAGGACATTATATCACTAAACATTCGATAAACTAGTTCGAGATCGATAATTTATTTTTGAAAGTTTTTATAATTAGATTGGGATGTTATGTTGTGATTGGCTTATCTTAGTCAGAAGTTGATAACATAAGAAAACAATTATAAGGCAAACGATGAAAATGAAAAAAAAAACAAAAAAAAAGTGTGAAAGGGATTGGAACGGGAGAAAGAAAAATAAAATCAATGTGAGGAAGAGGGGGAAAATGAAATTGTGTGAAGCAAACAAAAAATTATAAAATATTTTTAAATAATTTTTGTAATTTAACTTATGGTAATTGTTTGGACATCTGGACCAACCATAAGTCTGGTCCTTGTAAACCACCCAAGCCAAGTCACCAGTCCAAGATGGAAGATGAAGTACCCCAGACGTCCTACCCATAGGACAGACCGAACCCAGTGGTAGCATGAGCTCGAGCACAACACGAGCTCAAGAACAACACAAGTAAAACTCGACCATATCTCTGATATATTATACTTTAGGTTAATTATATCCCTCTGACATGTAGATACGCATATATGTTGTATAATTGACACCTGTGTCCATAAATATTTTATAAATAGATGGACCTCTCATGAGGATCCACACATTCAACCCATTGTATTAACTTCTCTCTAATCTCTCTTTGTAAAGTATGAATCTATGGGGCTCAGATTTTGAGGTCAATCACAAGTTTCTAACCCCATATCATTTTGAGATTCACCTTGCTCCTAGAGAGAAATTCAAAAGATCCACTGCACACTACTCACAATCTGCAAAAATCATGGCAATAACCCGGTCTAAAAGACGGTCAAGCTCGATCGACCGCAAAACATTACCTACCCAAAGAAACACACCACTAGACACCAATGATGCCAAGGCAGACACCAAATCCTCAAGCTAAGGAAAGAACTCGATGAAACCAGAAGAGAAAATAGGTCTCTATAGTCCTAGGCAAAAGGAAGGATCTCAGAAAATCCCATTGTTGAACCAACCAATGGAGAGGCAACAGGTCACAGTTAGTTCGAGCCACGACAAACTAAGCATAAAGTCAAAAGAAATCCCCTCTCTAGCTCGGCTCCTCCTGATGAGAAACAATGGCTCCATGAAAGAAAAAACTGGGAGACAAGGCTACAAGCTCTAGAAGAGAACAAAAAAAGGTAAGAGCAAGCCTTGAAAGTAGTAGGTGAGAAACAGGAGAAGGGGAAAATCCCTTACGAGGTGGATAAAGTTTGCAAACAACTATACATCTCCCCATTTTCGGATACAATTGAAAATGATGAACCTCTACCCAAGTTTAATGCTCAAAAATGCCCTGACTATTTTGGGACAAAAGATCCAGTAACACACGTTCAACATTTCAAAATAGCCATGGCACCCATGAGTCTCACCCAGGCAAAAAAGAGACGCAATGATGTGCAAGCTGTTCACCGCCAACCTCTATGAAGGCCCACAGAAATGGTTCAACAATCTACCTCCCAGGTCCATATCCTCCTTTCCACAGTTCGTAAAGCTGTTCATCAGGAACTACATTTGCAACAAACCCTTGAGGAAGGAATCTTACCACCTTTTCTTAATTATACAAAGGGAAAGGTAACCAATAGAAGGATACATGAAGCGATTCAGAGAAGAAAAATTGGAAATCGCTTAGTACCCTAGCTTTATTACTATAGAGGCCTTCAGGCGAGGCTTGCTAAAGAGCTCCGACATGTTCATGGAGTTAACCAAAACAGTGCCACGCATCTTAGAGGAAGCTTATAGGAAGGCTAGAAAGTTTGTTAACTTGGAAAGGGAGCTTAGCCTAGTCAAGGATCATTGAACGAAGGGAGAGATGATTCCAAACAAGGAAAAAAGAAGGATGATTCCAGACCAAACTCATCAAAGTTACAAAAACAAGCGCTTTGTTACAGATAACAGACAAACCAAACATTGGCCGATAAATAGAACTTGACCAAAAAATAGAAACTGGTAGGTAAACGGGTCAACAAATAGAGAAACTTGGGGAAGATCATTATCACCCTTCAGGGGTCCTCCTTTGAGGATTGGTTTAACCAAATCGTAAAAAGAATAAAGAGGGAGCCCAAAACTAGTTGGCCGTCCAGAATGCATGCTCTCCAGAGAGACGAGCCCAAATGGTACGCTTTTCATAAAGATGTGGTCCATGAAACAAGAGTTTGTAGAAACTTAGAAAGAGAGTTGGAAGCATTATTGGCTAGGGGATATTTGAAAGACCTTGTCCCAGAAAATGAAGACAAGAGAGGCCACCAAGGAGAACGAAGAATGTTTCAACCAACAAACCCATCAAGCAGTGGCAGAGAACCTTGTGGTGAACCCAACATTAAAACCATTCACACTATACATGGAAGGCCAGGAGTAAGTGGGGTCTCTAACAATGCCCACAAAAGATTTGCAAGGGAGCTACACAATGCCCCCAATGTATACACTTTGGATAAAGCAAGACCACTTACAAAAATAATCTTCACAGAGAGGTATGAAACCTCATCCCATCAGGAGGACCTTATGGTGATAACCTTGAAGATCGAGTCTTGTGACCTTTGTCGAATAATGATTGATACTGGGAGCTCAATATACCTTTTTTTCCTGACCACTGCCAGGGCTCTTGGAGTAGGAGACACTGACATCGTCAAAGTAGAGCTTCCTCTTATAGGGTTCAAAAAAAACAACACCTATGCAAAAGGAATGATAATCCTACCTGTCATGAAAAAAAGGTAATAATAATGACCAATTTTGTGATCATTGATGCCCATTCACATTAAAATTTCATCCTTGGAAGACCTTGGATACACAAGATGAAGGCAGTCCCATCAACTTTCCATCAGGTAATCAAATTCCCTACAACTGAAGGCCCCAAAGAGGTAAGAGGAGATCAGGAGAATGCCAGGAGTTGTTATAATGCTACTATGAAAAGAACCGCCCTAAAATAGAAATCATTGAGAATTCTCCCTCCAAAGAGATCAAGGAATAAAAACATAATGAAATCGGTCTATCTATATAAGGTTAAAGACTTCCCAAAAAATGCTGAGGGAAAGAGCCACCCTGTGAAAATAGGTGAAGATAGCTCTCAAATGTGGTACTAGTAAAGAAGGCATGTGGAGCATCTCGCATGTGTGTAGCCTTCACTGATCTAAACGAGGCCTACCCCAAAGACTACTTCCCCCTTCGAAGCATTGATCAGTTAGTGGAAGCCTCTTCGGGGTTTGGGTTGATGGGTTTCTTAGATGTATACTCTGGGTATCACCAAATCAGAATGCACCCTGAAGATGAGGAGAAAACTTCTTTCATAACAGAAGAAGGAACGTTATGCTACCAAAGAATGCCATTCGAATTGAAAAACACAAGTGTAACATATCAACGCCTCATCAACAAAAATGTTCAAAAAATCTAGGCAAGAACCTGGAAACGTACATTGATGAAATGGTGGTAAAGTCAACTCAACCCCTAAACCATATCAAAGACCTACAAGAGATATTCAAAGTGATACAAAGGTATGGTATGAAACTTAACCCAAAGAAATGCATTTTTGGTGTGGCTGCAGGAAAATTCCTAGGGTACTTCATATCCGTAAGAGGAATCGAGGCCAATCTAGAAAAAATACAGGCACTTGTAAGCATGAAGCCACCCAGTAGTCTCAGGGGAGTACAACAATTGAATGGAAGAATAAAAGCGTTGAGCAGATTCATTGCTAAATGCACAGATAAGTGTATTCCCCTCTTTAAGAAGCTAAGAAAGAACAAGACTGCCTTTTGGAATGAGGATTGCAACATAACCTTTGAAGAAATCAAAAAATACCTTAGTAATCCCTCTATCCTAGTCAGCCCCATATCAGGAGAGATTCTTTATCTATATTTGTCTGTCACTCCCCAAACATACAGTGTCGTGCTAATAACTGAGAGGAACAAAATTCAATACCCCATCTACTATGTCAACCAAATTTTAACAGAGGCCCAAAGCAAATATCCGACCATAGATAAACATTTCTTTGCTCTCAAGACTACTGCACGAAAGCTCAGGCATTACTTTTGCTTACACACAATCGTGGTACTCACCTCACACCCTTTTAAAAATGTACTAACAAAGCCAAAGGTTGTAAGAGGACTAGCCCAGATAGCCATGGAGTTGGGAAAGTATGACATCAAGTACATGGCTAAAACAACCATCAAAGGGCAGGCTGTGACCGAATTCACTGATAGTCCCGAGGTCGTTAACAAAACAAAGACAATGGAAGTATGTACGGTAGACCAAAAGGACGCACCAACCTAGCAGGTATTTGTGGATGGGGCATACAACTTCAAATGCGTAGGACTATGGGTGGTTATAGTGGATGTAAAGGACAACTACTTTGAATATGCGGTCAGGCTTGATTTTCAAGCAACCAATAACATCACAGAGTATGAAAGCTTCTATATTTGGAGTCATGACCGCAAAAAAGCTAGAGGCAGATAGAATTATCCTAAATAGTGATTCCAGGCTCGTGGTCAATCAATTTTTGGGAAAATTTGAAGCAAGAGATGGAAAGATGAAGAGGTACTTGGAGAGATTAAAACGAGAATGCTCAAAATTATCCAAGTTCAAGATCTAGCAGATAGCATGAAACGAGAACAATCATACCGATGCCTTAGCAACCTTGGCGTCTATAAGAAAGACCAAGCAGGATCGGGTGGTATCAGTAACGGTGCTGGCAGAGGCGTCTCTAGAAGAGGCCAAAAGAAGGATTGGATGCATGGACACTCCCTCTATCACATGGTTCACCTCAATCTATAATTTCTTGGATAAGAGGGACCTAGCCGAAGATCGAATGGTCGCGAATGAAATTGAAGCCAAGGCAAGCCAATACATGATTGAGGCAAGAAAACTATACCGTAAAAACTCATTCGGCCTCGGCCTCCTATGCATAGCTAGAGAGGGAGTTGAAAGAATGATGTATGAAGCACACGAAGGAGATTGTAGTTCACATTCTAGGGTTACAAGATTATCCCAACCAATCATGAGACAAGGTTATTATTGGCCCACAATGTTGAAAGATTGCATTAAATACACTCAAAAGTGCAACAAATGCCAAAGATTTTCCCCGCTCACCCACACACCTCCGAATACCATGGTAAGAGTAATAAGTCCTTGGCCTTTCTATAAGTGGGGACTGGATATAGTAGGACCTTTTCCCATAGGCACAGGTCAGAGAAAGTTTCTCCTTGTTCCCACTGATTATTTTTCAAAATGGATCGAAGCATAGCCCCTAGGAAGAATACGAGAGGAAGAGGTAATTAGTTTCATATGGAAATCCATAGTTTGTCGATTTAGCCTCCCTAAGGAGCTCATTACAGATAACGAGCGACAATTCAGTGGTCAAAAAATCAAATCATTCGCTCTCAAATACAATAATAAGATAAGCCATTCAATACCCTACTACCATCAAGCGAATGATCAAGCAAAGTCTTCCATTAAAACAATCATAAACCTTTTAAATAAAAAGTTAGAAAGCACCAAAGGGCGATGGGTGGAAGAGCTACCAAGTACGTTATGGGTTGTCAAGACAAGCCTCCGCGGGAGTACTAACAAGACCCCATTCGCCCTAGTATATGGAACTGAGGTAGTCATATCAACCGAGGTCACAATTCCTACCCCCAGATCAGCTCTAACAGAGGAACAAAACGAGGTGAGAAGAGCAACTGAATTGACCCTATTAGAGGAAAAAAGGGACAAAGCTTTACGAAGAATGATCAAGCAAAAAAGAAAAATATCATAAGAATACAACAAAATTGTGCGCTTCAAAACATTTTCTAGGGGCGATTGGGTTCTCAGGAGGGTTTTCCCCAATAAAAAAGAATGGTTGGCTGGTAAAATGGGTGCCAATTAGGAAGGGCCTTATCAAATAATTGAAATAACACCAAGATGAGCCTACGTATTGAAAAGTATAGAAGGCATTGAGGAAGGCACAAGCTAGAATACTAAGCACTTGAAAAGATACCACTTCTAAAAAACATATGTATTAACTTACCTACCTCTTGCCTTCTTATCTTTTTTTTGTAGCAGCAACACGCATGCATCTAAAAATAAAAAGCTTTAACAGATGATCCTTTAATCAAGCTCTCCCATAAATTGGCATCAAGGGCCGATCACCTAGATTAATAAATCAAGTAGAGTGTTTGGCATTTATAGAGGTCGAGTTGTCTACCTCGATTAAGAACCAGGTCGGGGTTCTGACATTAAAAAAGATGAGCACCTTGGTCAGGAATCAGGTCAATCTCTCTCCCATAAATTGGCATCAAGAGTTGATCACCTAGATTAATAAATCAGACAGAGCGCCCTGGCATTTGAGGAGGTCGAGTTGTCTGCCTCGGTCAGGAAACAGGTCGGTGCTTTGACATTAAAAAAATGAGCACCTCGATCAGGAACCAGGCCAAGCTCTCTCCCATAAATCAAAACCAAGGGTCGATAACCTAGATTAAACAAATCAGAAAGATCACTCTGGCATTTAAAGGATTCGAGTTTTTTCACCTCGGTTAGGAACCAAATCGGCACTCGGATGCACAAAAAACAATATCACAATATACCAAATGGTCTTTATACATAAACATGGGCCACTCAGAATATTCATTATTTAAATAATTATTCACCACGCTTTTCATAGTTACTAATACAAGAATCAACCACCATAGAAATTTAAAAACTCTTCAAACGCTTGGACACACGACTAGTGTCTAGATCATTAGTTTCTTCAACCAAGAGCAATAGCTCGACCTAAATCTCGATAACCTTCTCACGTACATAAGCCACAGGCTTAGGGTGCGTCATCATCATTAAAAGCAACCCCCGTTCTAGATCTTTGCTAACCTCCGTAACCTTAAGAAAAATTCTTTCAGATCACTTCATATAGAAACTTGCCCAATATGATTCCCTATCAATAAGATCGGCCATACTAGCCAAGGTCCTCTTTTCTCAAGATTGCATTTGGATTAATTTCTCCCTACAAGTAGCAAGCTCAGGCTTTGTCTCTTTAGCATTACGTTCAAGTTTAACAACCTTGGATTTTAGCAACCTAACCTTGTCCTTAAGCCTACCATTTACAACACAAAAAGCTCGAACTGAGCGTCTATTGGTTCAATCAGAATCCATACCACACGAGCAAAAAAGTTGGAGAAATTGATAAAAATTCTTAAATACATGAATCAAACCAGTGTTCTCAAACCCTTTTATAGGGGATGAAAACTTAAAAAAATTAATAAATCACAAATGGGTAAGTCAACATTATAAATACACAATAAAAAGGCAAATTAATTCATTTATTAAATAAGGTGGATTTTTACTCTTATCGTGCTATAAAGTAACAACTCGTGACCATACAGACAAAAATGGCATCGAGCTTTAATAAAAAACAAAAAAGAAAAAAAATCAATGATTATCTGCCCCTTTCCTAGGAACCTTAAGGCTGTCCTCACCACTAGAGGAGTCTAATCCTTCTCCCTCCTCCTCAATAGAAGGAGCTTGCATATAGAAGGATGTAACAAGAATGTCCAAAATACGATAATAATACTTACTTAAACCCTTTTTCCTGGCCTCTATCTTGAAGGTTTCCATCACCATCTCATATGCCCACTCAACACTAGACTTAAGCTTCTGAGCCATATCATCCATATCGACCTTTACTTGATAGCAAATCTCTTCTGTAGAGGCCTCAACTTGTCTTTACAGCTCCCTAGTCCCCTCTTCATCTCGTACCAAAGCCTCTTCAAGCTCAGAAACGCAATGAGCATACACATTAAACTCAAACGTGACCCTCTTCAGCTTCTCCTCCTTATCAATCGTCTCGCTCTCCCACTTTGCCATTATGGCCAACAGCGAAGTGTATTTTGAGCGTGTCGATGCTTGACCTTGCTTCTCCTTCACCAACTCGGCTTTTAAAAAGCCTATGTTGTGAGCTCGGTCAAAATCATAAAGCAGCATCAACTACAAAAAAAAAGAGATCAAATAAATAAAACTCGAGCTCACACTTACGCTGAATATCACAAACAAAAAATTATAACACACCTAACACATCTAACTGTGAATCACCTCACCAGAATCTACCCCATTGTAAATAGTTGTGAGCTGTTCCTTACATGCATTGATGGAAATGTGGTTTATACAACGATCAAGGTACTCTGATGCCAAACCACGATTCAGGATAACCCCGTCAACATCAGCAGTAAGGTCCTCAACAACATCTTTCCCCTTCCTCAAATATCTTAAAGGATTACCAGATTCTTTGGAACTTGTGTAGGGATTTGAAGACACATGCTGCTCTTGTAAGGGTGATAGAGGAGGGCAAACATTTAGAGGCTCGACATCACGAGTAGCCTCATCAACACAGACCTTCTTCTTCTTCTTCTGAAGAGAAGAAGTGTGACCATCATGTGAGGATTTGCCCCTCTTTTTTTCTACCGATGACCCCCCGAGGAGCAGGAGGTGTACTTGTGGGGGACGTAACCTTGCTCTTCATACGAGAAAAAATTTAGGCAAGGTTACGTTGAAAATAAGAGGGGGAAAAATATTATAAGGTAAGAACAAAAAGTGGGGCTAAGCTCACCATCATCAAGCACCATTTTGAACCGACCCCAAAAATCTGTAGGAGGAGTTCTATGTTTAACAGGAGCTTGAGGCTTAGGAAGAGCTAGGGGTTTACGATTCATTCTAAGGGGATGCTCCACAACATCGTACCTCATTAACCTACACGCAACAAAATGCAGAGTGTTCAATAGAGTCCTCCAATTTGTCTTATCAGAAAGATAGTTTTGGATATCAGCTAACCTTTGCTTCGTATCAAGACTCAAGGTCATAATTAGAGAAGCCATATTTCTAATCATGACCTTAGTGTCATTCCAAACGCTCATTACCAACCTCGTGTCATTTGTTTGAGACTCCCACTGACTTGAAACGTAGAAAAAATACTCTTTCCAGTTTTTTTTTTCATTTTCAAGAAGGGACATCTTCACCCTCAATCATGCTTTATCGACATATACACCTTCTTCGAATCTATGGGGTTCTATTTTAGAACATATGCCTCGTTAAAGTCGGCCATCTGTAAATCCACACCGAGTTCTTGACATATCAATGTCAGGCAAAGCAGATATCTCCACCCATTGGGCATCAATTGCCCCGAGGTAAGCTACGTCATAACTAAGAACCTTCTAATAAGAGGATACAGGGGGAACCTTACCCCTAACCATAGAGCTTTCTCATGAAAAATAGTCCACCCAAAAGGAGTTGTATCACTATCACAAGCACTCTCAGAAGGAATCATTATCTGAATTGAGGGAGGGATGTCGTAGGTTCTTCTTATTCTCTCTTCATCTTGAGGTAGCAACACACGAGTTTTAGGTACCGTCGCCCAACCCCTACTAACGTGACCTGTCGGTTCCCCCAATTCTATATTCCTATTCTTTTTCCTCCACATCTTGGCCAATGAAATCTGAGTGTGAGGCAAGCTCAATCTCATAGTGGGAATGGTCTGGGCATGAGGGGTAAGGGTAGAAGGTTGAGGTGAAGACCGACTAGCTTCACTAAAAGACTCTGAGTTCCCACTGATACTAAAATACTGGGGACTCTCCCATGAGCTCGAACTAGATATTGATGTCTCTTCTCTTTGCATTCTATTAGAAGTTTCAAAAAGATAAAGACAAAACAATAGCAGATGGTAAGGCACGAGGAAAAGAGATTACCTAGAGACAAGTTGAAAATAAAAGAAAATGTTCCTTTTAAAACCGATCTGAAAAGAAAGTAGAAAATCGTTAGGTTCTCAAACCTTGAATTCTAAAAAACCCAAACAGAGAATATTATAGCGCAAGTTGAATTCTAACCACCAAACTGAAAATATTTTATAAGCTCGAGGTGAAATGAAAGAGTATTTTTCTTCATTATTTCTCAATTTTGTAGGTAAACAATGATAAAGTCCCAACCCAAATACCCTTTTATATAGAGACACTGGATTTTTCTCTCCAATCAATTGACACACATATATTATGAAAACCGAACGATTTGTATCCGATACCTGGTGATTACTCTTCCACCTCAAATCGAAGCCCTAGCTAAAAGAGTGGAAGGACTTGATATTTGGACATCTGGACCGACTCGAAGCCCAACCCTTGTAAACTACCCAAGGCAAGTCACCAGTTCAAGATGTAAGATGAAGTACCGCAAATGTCCTACCCATGGGACAGACCGAACCCAATGGTAGCACGAGCTTGAGCACAACATGAGCTCAAGAATAACACAAGTAAAACTCGACCTGTATCTCTAACATATTGTACTTTAGGCTAATTATGTCCCCCTTACATGTAGATACGTGTATATGTTGTATAACTGACACCTGTGTCCATAAATGTTCTATAAATATATGGACCTCTCATGATGATCCACACATTCATCCCATTATATTAACTTTTCTCTAATCTCTCTTTATAAAGTATTGAATCTCAAGTAGCCCAAATGGTACCTGGTTACTCCCTAATAAGGTCTTAGGAGTCAAGACCGGGGTTCAAAACCTGGGGAGAGGGAAAGAAATACGTGTCAAGCTATGGCTTGTCGCCCCACATTTGAAACACGTGCAGACCATCAACGTCGCCAGAACCCTGGGCCTCATGTCGATATCCCGAGATGTCTTGTGCCTCCATTGAGTTAGGCATGGTTCAAACATCAAAAGGCACCCTTTTTACCTACCACCAGTGTACATAGTTTGAATATCTGCACGGGCTTCCTAGCACTTGGGAAATCTATGCCCGTGGCCAAGGTACACATTCCTTTTGCCTTCCCCATAAGATTCATCTAAGGTGTGTGGCATCGTTTTGGTTAACTCCATGAATAAGTTAGAGCTCATTAGCAAGCCTCGCTTGAAGGCCTCTATAGCAATTGAGCTAAGGCAGTCAACGATTTCCAAATTTTCTTCTTTGAATTGCTTCATGTATCCTTTTATTGGTTCCTTTTCCCTTTGTATAATTCAAAAAAGGTGGTGAGATTCCTTCCTCAAGGGTTTGTTACAGGCGTAGTTAGTGATGAACAGCTTGGCAAACTGTGGAAAGGAGGATATGGACCTGAGAGGTAGGTTGTTGAACCATTTTTGTGCGCCTTCACAGAGGGTGGCGATGAAGATCTTGCATATCATTGCGTCTCTTTTTTCCTGGGTGAGACTCATGGATGTCATAGCTATTTTGAAATGTTGAACGTGTTACTAGATCTTTTGTCCCAAAATAGTCAAGGCATTTAAAAGCATTGAATTTGGGTGGAGGTTCATCATTTTCAATTGCATCCGAAAAGGGGGAGATGTATAGTTGTTCGTAATCTTTATCCACCTCGTAAGGGATTTTCCCCTTCTCTTGTTTCTCACTTGCTACTTGCAAGCCTTGTTCTTACCTTTTGTTGTTCTCTTCTAAAGCTTATAGCCATGTCTCCCAATTATTTCTTTCTTGGAGCCATTGTTCCTCGTCAGGACGTGCCAAACTGGAGAGAGGATTTCTTTCGACTTCATACTCAGTTTATCATCGCTCGAATTGAGTGCGTCCTGTTACCTCTCCATTGGTTAGTTCAACAGTAGGATTTTCTAAGATCCTTCCCTCTGCTTGGGAACGTAAAAACTTATTTTCTCTTCTGGTTTCGTCGAGTTCTTTCCTTAGCTCAAGGAATTGGGCATGATTCAAACAATAACGATTATTGATAAAAATTGAGATTATATTTACACATATTATGATCACGGGTTTTATTGGATCTCGACTAAAATCTTAAGTCATTATTTAATAAAACTCTAAGGTTTTGATTATTAAAAAGACATTAGTTAAATTTTTGAGACCAAATATCACTATTACAACAGTGATTATGTATATAAATGATTGTATATATTATATAAATATGTATATATAACATATTTACTCGACACATTACATTGTTTTTTAGTTAATTCCTACGAGTGCCGGATTCTATTCTATATTATATGATAATGATGTTCAAGTATGGTCATGAATGTTAAAAATGCAATATAACTAACAGAGGCAAGCCCATAATACTCTACTGAATCATGTTCCCTCTATTCATCCAACCAGCCTTTTTCGGTCATTTCTGTCTGCCATATAAGGCATATCACATGGAAAACATACATAAGAGAAATATAATATAATAGTTGCCATAATCAAAAAAGTAGAAATCCCTATTTTATTAAACTACAATAATCAGAAAAAGCAATAAGTTGAAAATATAGAATTTTCATTTGTTTTTTCTTCGTGAACGAGAGAGCATAGTCGATTGACAAAGATTGGGATTCACATAAAAGAAAAAAGAAATCAGGACCCGATCAATAAGAAAAGGAAAAAATAAATAAATATAAAGATATAACTATAGTATTAATTTGTCCATAATCTTTATATCTAATTTTTTCTCTTTCAATTTTTTTTCCTTCTAATATTACGTTAGTTATCATTTGATATTTAATAAATTTAATCTAAATTTAAAAATTAGATTAAAATTTTATTATACTAATTAAAATTAAAATAATAATTATTTTTGCATTATTTAATTTTTTACTTTTAAATATTAAGACACACCCTATCTTTATAAATAAAAAAATCAAACTGCACCAACCACGCCAGCAGCGTAAAGAACATTCTTATCAAGGTTAAGGACCTATTGAAATAAATATATTAAAAAGCATATAATACTAACAAACAACGAGGATTAAAATATTTACATTTAAAAGCATAACATATTGAAAAAAAATATCAAATATATTATTGATATCCGTAAATAAATTTGTTAAATTTATAATCTTTTTAAGGATATTATTTAGATAAATTATACTTTTAATCCATTAATTTTAATATTTTAATCCTTTAATAAAAAAATTATAATTTTTTCATCCACTTATTTTTCATATTTAACAATTTAAATTTAAAAATAATGGACTAAATATATTAACTTTAAAAATCAAGGGATTAAATAATTCAAAAAATAAATTAAATGTTATAATACAATTTAATCTAATTTTAAAATTTATACTAAATATGTTAAATATAAAAAAATAATTGGATAAAAAATTACAAAAATTTATTAATAAAATACAGTACTAAAAGTAATAAAATTAATATACCAAAAGTATAATTCACTCTTAAAATTATCGACATAAATACTCTTCTAAACATGAAAAATATTATGAATATTTAAAAAACATGATAGTATGGAAACTTTATTAAATATTAAAAAAAAAAGGGACATGAAAGAGAACAATATTTAAAGTTGAAAAATCCTAAAAGGTCTTCAAAATAATGACAAAATGCTCCCACCATTTAGCATCTTTTCATGCTATACAACTTAATGAATTCACATTAAACAATGTGGGGTTCTCACTCAACTAATCCAACTAATATCTCAAGATAATTAAGGGGTCTCTTTATCTAAAATATTAATTATAAACCAAAAGATTATAGCAGTTATGATTGTATTCATAAAGAAAATAGTAGCTATTTTATTTTTTATTTTTTTTTTGGTTGAAAAAAAGAAGCAAATCAATGATATGATTTGGAATCAATAAAGAGGAGCTCTTTGAGGTTTGCCTTTTCTCTTATGCAATAGCTTTCTTGGCTTCAAGGCTGGACTTACCACCCTAGCTTGAACCTCCTCTGTTGACTCAGCCATTGAGAGTGTTGATGATTCCACTTCACTTGTATTACTTTCTGAGTTGTAGTCTTCTTTTAAAGGTAGGTCTCTATTATGTGAGACTGCAGGCACATGACTAGTGATATATCTATGACTAATTTGTTCTTTAGATTTTACTGAAGGAGCTGTTGATACCTTCAAATTTTAAAAGTGAGAAATTGTTAATGTTTTTAAACTAAGTTGACTTATAATAATTTTCTTTATTTTTAAAATTTATAATTTAAATCGATAACGTTTACAATTTATACATAAATTACTAAATTTTTAAATTATATATGATTTATTTATAAAAACATTCTTTGCAAGATGTCATCAAAGTTTCAAAACTTTGAAGATGGGTTACAAAATTCTAAATCACAAATCAAATTTGTATGTCAGTTGTGTAAGTGTAATATTTTAAAAACATATTTAGGAAGTTTAAAAAGTTTAATAAATCAAAATTTGAGAATATATATATGAGAATAAAATTGCTTCTAAGGTTTTCATAGATAAAATCTAAAATAACACTTACCTTTTTTAACTAAACTTTAGTTTTAAAATCACTTTTAAAATAAACATATTCAAATAGACGTGAAAAACTTTTGACAAAAGAAAAACTGAAAATATAGTGAAATCAACCCTAACAAGTAGGGTTATTTTAACTTTTACATATTTTATTTTTGGACCATATAAAATCTTTCTATAATAATCTCATCCGTTAATTATATTAAAAATATATATATATGAATTTTCATAAGTTTCTAATAATACTTGTGTAAGTATAGAAACTAATATAGGATAAAATTTTCAAAAGAATTAAATTACATAATCTTAACATGCATTAATTACCTTACATGAAATGGAGCAGAAACAATTTGGCTGGTCTTGTAAGTATCTTCCACAAACTATACATGAACCTGCACATTTTGCCTTAGTTGATGGCTTAGCATCTTTGGATTGGGGCCTTGGATTTAAATGCACAGCCTTTTCACCATTGATTTTATATGTCTAGAATATAAAGAGTATTAATCATTAACTGTTAAAAAAATAATATCAAATTTAAATTAAAAAAATCGATACTATTAACTATATTATATAGAATATTTAATTTTTTGAATACATGGTTAAAAATTAAACACAATTATTTTTTTAATTTTTTTAATTTTTATCAATTTATAATATGATTATCCATCATTATATTACTATATTATAATATATCCATCATATTTCTTGTCTAATTAAAGTAATGTTTAATTGAAAGGTAAAATAGTATAATATAAACTAACTAATTAAACAGCTCTGACGAAAAAAAAGATAGATTAATTGTATTTAGCACCATTATAGGCAGTAAAACCATTTAAGTTAGATACATAGGGTTTTGATCGATCATCAATTAAATTATATTAAAATATAAATAATTTTTGTTAAATAACTATACTACTAAAGTATCTAATTTTGATATGTAAAAGCAAAAATTGAATTTTATAAAATAAATAACAAATTAAATGAATTTTATATCAAGGAACAATTAAGGAAATTGTTTAATAAATTTTGTCTAAATTTAAAGATAATAGAATAAATATATTATATTTTAAAAATTTATTGACTAAATAATGCAAAAAATAAACTTTTTTAAGAAGTTAATTTTAACTATTATAATAAATTTTAATTTATTTTTTAAATTTGAAATATATTAAATATAAAAAGTCAGTGGACACAAAATTATTAAGAGATCAAAGTGAAAAAATGATATATAAAGCACGAAGAAAATATATATTTTATAATTTTTTCAATTATTTTCTTTATAATCATAGGCACTAGATGAAACATCAACTTGATCTAAGATTAATCTCAATTAAGTTGTTTTTTATTACAAATTTATGTGAAATATACATTTTTATTTAAAAAATACAAATTACCACAAATTTGAGATAATTACAAATCACACAACTTACTAATGAATAAAAATCTTTTTTTTTTCAAACCCAAATTGAGTCATTTAATTTGGAAAACAGAAAAATTATTATACATCAGTTATGTACCATATTAACCAATCAAAACTTAAAAGGAAGAGTAAAAGTCATAAAGAATGTAGAAAATTAGTATTCCTTGTATCTCCCCACTATTCTCTCTCATATTTTGATTAATCCATTACAGACTAATAATCACCATAGAAGCTTTTGTTACTTTTTTTTTTTAATTAAATAAATAAAATATTATAAAGTTGGTATCCAAAATTAAGTCTTTATAAATTAAATTAAAGAATCATGATACTAACTGAATAACAATTCAATTATAAAAATAAAATTAAACCAAAAAAAAAACTTAAATTTGAATCAAATTATATCGATAATATATAAACAACTAAACCATAAGAATTAAGTTAATAATGAATAAACTTTAAAAAAGAAAAAAAAAAGTGGAGTAATTAACTACTAACCTGAATTTTGGAACAATCAAGATGTTTTTGAATATGTTGAAGGCGAACAACATCATGATAAACATATTTGCAGATTTGAAGAGATTGATGAAAGCAATGAAGTCTAATACAGTGCTTACAGAAACCAAGATTACAATCTAAGCAATACATATTTATCTCATTCTTTCTATCTTCTTCATGTTCAACACACGAACTAAAGAATTTTATTTCTAATAGATTTTTGATCCAATCCCTTCTTTTTGTTTTTATGTAAAACTTGCACCCCACCTGCATATTTATATAATTCACAATAAATTTAGAAGAAGAAAAAAATCAG
Organism: Hippophae gyantsensis; assembly: GCA_030763125.1. Classification (NCBI taxonomy): domain Eukaryota; kingdom Viridiplantae; phylum Streptophyta; class Magnoliopsida; order Rosales; family Elaeagnaceae; genus Hippophae; species Hippophae gyantsensis. The sequence goes on along the minus strand of CM061029.1, from coordinate 16,938,513 downwards.
AATTAAAATATTCAGAAAAATATTGAAATACCCAGAAAATTACTTTAAACTACTGGGGAAAAAAACATTAAAATCAAAGATTCAAATTCAAGAAAGATTAATAATAAAAACGATTCTTGTTAATAAAATAAAATCAATATTAAAAGAAATAGACATTAATTTTCTTACCATTTGTTTTCTTTTAGTTGATATTCACTTTCAGTACTGCGCAGGTTTAATATGATGATATTGAAAACTGCCAACGAACGACCCAAACTCAATAGGGTTATGAAGAAATTGAAAGGGGAAAAAAGTAAAATTGATATATAAAAAAGAGAGAGTCGAGAAATTGAGAAGAGAAAATTTTTATATATAAAGGAAATTGAATAGAGTAGAGTAGAGAGCAAGAACGGAAACAACACTGGCTGGCTGTACAACTCTCCACTTAATTTTAGTTTTGTTTTAATAAATTTAAAAGGTCATTTTAAAACAAAAAATAAATAAAAATTGATCTCCTTTGTTAAATTTTAAAGAAAAATACCATGCTTTTCGTTTATTTTTTTTATATTAATTAAAGATAATATCATATTATTTTTCTATCAAAATACTAATACTTAATAATAATAAATTAAAAATTAATATAAAAAATACACAATATATCTCTTTTAATATTTATTAATTGTAATTATTTTATTTTAATTTTTATTTTAATATTAATTACAAATTAAAATAAATATTATTATTGTTGATTTTTTATTAAATAAATTCATATTAAATTTTAATTTTATCTTGTTAAATATTTGTATTTTAATTAAATTTTAATCATTTGATATAAAATAATAATATTTTAATAAAAAAGTTATTGAAATAATGTTTTTTTTAATTAGTTTTTTTTTTCTAAATTAAATTATATTATTTTTAATATAAAGAATAAAATAATATAAATGGTATAATTTAAAAATCTTATATTACATCTCATCCTAAATTTGGTTAGATAAAAAATTATATGTTTTAGTAACGAATCATCACCCATTGTACAAGAAATTATTATTTTTAATATAACATATTATATATTTATAAACTCACTTGTGTTAAATAGTACTAATTTATAAAATATTTCATTCTTGGTAAATTGCTACACCATTATACAAGAAATCATTGATGGGTCGGTCATTATACGTTCTTTCTCTTATTTGATTAGTCATGAAATGGCACATCAATTTAATGAGGACAAATTAATAATTTCTCTCCGCTATAAACGAAGAGAATATAGTTCTTTCTATCATTTACTTTTAAAATATTTAAAAAAAAATGATGAATTCAACTAATACAACGGCTAATATGTAAGGATTTTATATATAGGAGGAGTGTAATGAATGTCAAATATTATAAAATTATTTTATTAATTATAATTTTATTTAAAAATAATAAAATTTTAATATATAATTAATACGATGAGAATAAATATTTTATTATGATAATAATAAAAATTATTATAATAATATTATTATTTTTTATTTTTAATTATTTACGTTATAAAATATATACGTGCATTGTATTTTAAAATGTGTTAAAATTATATGTATTTTTATGTTATAAAAAATATATATTATATGAAAAAATTTTAAAAATAAAATTTTATTTGTGGGTTGAATAATGCAATTTAATTAAAAAAAAATTTATTGCAAGTTGCAGTGATGACCTAGTAGATGTGGCAGGGTGAGATTAATTATGACCTTTGGACTAATTAATCTGACGGTCATCAATTGGTAATAACTTTGCTTTCTGATATATAAATTTGTGCCATTGATTTTCCTATCACAAAGCGTTTTGTCCATTGACTACTCCTGCCGAATTAATTAAACCATAATTTTCGGGCAGAATGTTTTTGTATAGTTCTGCATTTATTTTGGTAGATAAATTCATTAATAACAATAATAAGAAACTATTGCATGATTGTAGTACAATGAAACTTTAAATTAAATTTTTGAGGATCAATTTTCAATAAATTAGGTAAATTTTTTTAATAAACATTAATAAGTTTTTAAAGATGAAAAAATAATAATATTAAAATGGTGATATTATCACAATTTAAATTTTTATTAATATAAGAATAATTTATTAATCATAACTTTATTCAATAATAATATTATTAAGGTGTAATTGATAATATAGATAAAAATAACATTTTTTTATAATTTTACTTAAAAATCTAATACAAATATATATATATATATATTTTAAACTTAGTAGAATTTTACTTTATCAAAAATTAATTATAAAAATATAATATATAATTTATATATATTTATTGTAATAATAATAAATATAAATATAATTATAATAATATCATTATCCTTAATAAAAAATATAAGAGAAAATGCTTATATATATCACATATATTTGAACAAACTCTTGTACTCAATGTTATATAATTTAATCTTCGATAACTAAAATGATGGTTATTCGAAAAAAATTTGATGATTTTTTTTCAAAAAATAATCGTAATTGATAAGGCATGTGATGTGATGGTTATTGTAATATTAAAACTGTGATTAATCGAAACCAAATATATAATAATATTATATATATATTTGATAATAACACATAATATTTAAAATAATTAGATTTAATTTTACTTAAAAACATACATAAAAATTAATATAAATATTTTAAATAATATAATAAAGTAAGAATTATGTTAATTTTTAAATTTTTAATATAAATATATTTTTAAATAATGTTAAAAAATATGAAACGTGTTAAACCATGAAAAGAATACTACCTGCATATAATATAATCGATACTTATTATCCAAATATTCTCTAAATTGATGTTAAATGATTAGTAACATGACATTTTTTATCCATTCTGGTGGTCATTCCTATTTACACATCCAACATTATCATAATAATTTTTAAAATTAAAAAAATTATTTATTTTTTATATAACGCTAACAAATAACATAAAGTGAGATAATATAAATCTATTATTTTCATCTAAAAAATTTAATCCAAATATTTAGAAATAAAATTGGACTTTTGTAAATTATATTTTTTTTAAACAATAATGTGAATACTTGAATAATTATTTTTTATTCACAATTATATTATATTCTATCTCCTCACAGTAGATAATCTCAATGACATCTTTTCAATATTTAAATTTTATTTACTTATTATTTTATACCATAAATAATTTATTTTAAAAAAATTAATATTTATTTTTGTTATTTTTGATAAAAGAAAATAATTTTTTTATAAAATTTTAATTTTATCCTTAAAAATTTGAAATAAATATTTCTTATGGATTTTGATAACTCTTTCAAAAGAAAGAATTTGTATTATTTTAATTAATAATTAATAAAAAAATTGTACTTTAATTAAAAGTAGTAAAAATATGCTATCATTTATTACATGATATAATATAAGAGATGTAATGTAAAAATGAAATCATGGGTTATGTTGGATTTATAGTTCAAAAATAAATTTTTAAAAATAAGAATGTGATTTAAAAATTATTTAAAATTTTGAGTTGTATTTGAAAATTTGATTTGATTTTATGTTTGTGATTAAATTTAAAAACTATTTTTAAGACATTAGTTAGTTTATATTTGAATAAAACTTTTAAAAATTATGAAAAACAACATTTAGAAATTTTTTAAAACAAGGATATTTTTAGGATATTATTCAAAACTGATATTCATAAACACTTTTACGAAACAAATATCTTATATTTTCTATTTTTATTTTAAAAAATAAAAGAATTACTTTTAAATCCTCTACCAAACAAAACCTAAAAAATCGTCCATTTCCGAGAAAGGACATGCTTAAGTACCATCACAAATTTCGTTCATAGATGAAATAAATGATTCACGTTGAATATCTAAAATGATTTCTCATCTTCTACACTCCTATAAATTATAATATCATATACGATTAAATAATTTTAGATTTAAAAAAATTATTTATATTTTTAAAAATTTAATCACCTATCATAGTATAATTTATATTTTATCATACTATAATTAATATAAATATAAGTAAATATTTTTTATTTGAAAGGTTTCCAAATTAATATAGGATTTGTATGGTAGAAAATTTTATCTTACATGTAACTAACATCACATTATTCGGTGTGTTTGCTGGATAGTTATTTAATTTTTATATATTTATTATTTTAAATTATAAATAATTTATTTTTAAAAAATAATATTTATTTTTGTTATTTTTAATAAAATATAGTTTTTATAAAATGTTAATTTTACTCTTTACAATTTGGCATAAATTTTTCATATAGATTTTAGTGATCCTTTTAAAAAAGATAACAAATTTATAATATTATCTTACATAATAATTAGAGGACTAAAGTATAATTTTATTACATGTATTAAACTTTTGCTACTTTATAATATAGAATATGCGTACTTAATAGTTTTAAAATATAAAATGAAATCTTGTATTCCCTTTGTTTTATAATTCAAAAGTAATTTTTTAAAAATAAGGATATGGTTTGAAAATTATTTGAAATTTTGATTTAGTTAGTTTATATTTGAATAAAATTTTTAAAAATATGAAAAACAACATTTAGACAATTTTAAAACACAAGGGTGTTTTTAGGATATTTTTCTAAACTTGTATTCAAAAACACATTTACCAAAAAAATATCTTATATTTTCTATTTATTGTTTTCAAAAATAAAAGAATTATTTTTAAATCTTATACCAAACAAAACCTAAAAAATGGTCCATAAGTGTTTTTACATTTATTTTAATTATAATATCATAAGTTTTTTTTAAATATTATTATTAATTTTTTAAGAAAATTTAATTACATATTACATTATAATTAATGTAAATATAAGTATAAATTTACATAATTTTAACATTATTCTTCTCTTATCTTAGTAACTCTTATTTTCTTTAATTAGAATTAACATATTTTATTCAAAATGTTTTGAAATTAATATTCGGTGATAACTATAAATTAGTAGGATTTGCATGGTTGAAAATTTTATTAACATCACATTATTCAGCATATTTGCTGGATAATTATTAATTAACAATTTTTTAAAATAATTTTTTAGATAGTCTAAATTGTTTTTGATTAATTCAAAGTTGGTAAATAAATATCGACTTGTGTTGTATAAAAATGTTAATAAATGTATCTTATAACATTATATATATATATAATGTTATGATACGTGTTATTATTATTTAAAAAGATGAATAATTTTTACAAACACATCTTATGATATTAAAGGTATGTGTGGAAGTAAAAATTCGTGTGACTCTTTTTTATTTTCTCCCTCAAACTATTTCATTTTATGATGTGTAAATTATGATTTAAGTGCAAAATATATAAAATTAGCTATAAATATATTTAAAATATTTATTTAGTTAAAATTATAATTATAATATATAAATAACAGGAAAAATATGTACAACATTAAATATATTTAAATTTATAATTATATTCAAAATATATAAATAATAATAATAATATAACCTACGTTTATATTTTTTATCATTATACATATATTATATATATAATTTTAATTAAATAAATATTTTAAATATATTTACCGTTAATTTTATACGTTATAAATATAAAATGTAAGTAGCTCTTTTATGAAAAGGAAAGTCAAATGTTTACACATACATCTCAAAACCCCTAAATGGACAAGCGTTAAATATGGTAGCCTTATTTTTCTAAATTAACTTTGACAGCAAACAGTGCTGTTTACAGCAAAACATCTCTGACTTTTGCTGTACATTCCATTTCTAGGAAATCTTTTTAACTAGTATTATTTTCCTAGTAATAATTACTCAAAATAAAGTTTATATTTTTAAAAATAAATATTTTATTGTAATAATAATATTTATTATTCTAAAAGTAACAATCCTTTTATTTAAAGTATTTCTTTCTCTTTTATTCTAAAAATAAATACAACTGTACTGTAAAACTAGAGTTCAAAATTTATTCTATCAAAACCAAACTAACTCATATTTTAAATTTTTTTCTTGAGTTAACTAGATTCTATAAATTACAATATTAATTTAATATGAATTGGACCCTTGATCTTAAAACTTTCCTACTAACCAATTCAACTCACACAGATATTATATATTATATTTTTAATTTTTATATAAAAATCAAATAACTGTAATAATAGACGATAAAAAATTATCTCCCAATTGTAAAAAAAAAATTATGAATCAATAATCATAATGATACATAAAATCTATTTAAATGAGTAAAATATCCACATCAAATTATTTATAATCTCTCTATATATTATAAATGTACACTTCACATAATACTGAGATATCATAACCCAATCTCATGTCATAACAAATACTCTTTCCTCTTGTCATAGTGTGAAACCTTGGGCTTGACAATAGTAACTTAAAAGTTAATACCTTTATTTAATTCTTTTAAAATAATTATTTTATTGATAATAATATAACTCAAATAAGGGTTAAACTTGTTTAGAATTGATAACAATTCTATTTTTAATTACTAATTTATTATTATGTTAATTAAAGTTAATAAAATGAAAGATTTTAATTGATTGTGAAGAAAATAAAAATAGTAAAAAATAATAAAGATAAATTGCAAAAAATGATGAGAAATATGTGATAATAGGACAATTTATACCACTAGTTTACAATTTAATTAAATATGTTATTAATCAAATTAGTTTCTTAATTTCTAAATTAATTTAATAATTTAAAACACTTCTTGAGTTCTTAACTTTATCATAAAAATCTTAATTCACCCAAGACTTTCTATCTTTTCTTACTATGTAATTAATTAATAATACAATTATCATTCAATTGAGAGGTACACTTATTAAATTTAATTCATTCCATATCTAAAAAAATAATAACTATACTAGGTAAGATTAAAACCATTAATAACATTTAACTTAAGCATTCAATCCTACTTGTAATAAAAATCACAAAATGCTACTTCCATTAAAGATATTAGCAATTACATACCAATATCTTAAGTTAGCAATAAATAAATTCATACTATGCATAATTTTAATATTCAAACCTAAAATTGAACACATCAAGAATTAAAACTAAAACAATTTATGATATTAATGAACTAAGTCATAGTCTAGGGCTTGGAATTACCCACAATCATATTATTAAATTAACTAGACATAGATTCTACAATAATCAATATTATTTCCATGAAAAATTATAAAGAAGAGGACTAAAAAAATATTACGAAAAGTAGAGCATGAAGCCATTGCAACTTCAATTCTTAATCCTCAATCTTCTCTTCAAAATCTCTTCTAAAGTTTCTCTTGTGTGCTATTTGATCTCTCTTATTCCTTGTATCAATTATCTATGTTTTTATGGCCTAATATGTTGTTTTTATAGTGTGTTTCTCAAGTCTAATTTGATTATAATTCTATTTTGCTTCATTCAATGGCAAGATTAAAATATGGTAATGAAAAGTGTTAGATTTGTATGCTGACTAGATTTATTGATCGATTGATTTAGATCCTAACTTGATCAATCTACCCTTGTTGATTTTCAACTCGAGGGCTTTCAATTGATCCTTGATTGAGCCTCTACCAATCTAGCAAGTGCTCGATCAATTGAGTCCCTTTTAGATCGACCTAATAATGATAGTCATTCATCATTTTTTCATCTATAGCCTCTCGATCAATCCATCATATCTCAATCGATCATCTTGGCTCAAAAGATCGAGTTTGTTGATCCATATTTTCTATTTGTTGATCCATATTTTCTATTTGTTGGTCCTTGATCGATCTTGATCGATTGAGGGCCTTATTTTTACTTTAAACTTACATTTTGCCTCTATTTGTTCATTTCATCCCCAAATAGAAAATAAACACATAAAATACATAGAAAACAATAATTTATTGTAAGTATGTAGGAATTGTTGTACAAATATATCTATAAAATGACAATGATAAGATCTCTTCTAATTTATACAAATCTCTTTGCAACCTCAAGCATTAGAGAGCTAAAGGCCACCACCTTCTTGGTGATTCAAGCTTCTAATGAGCTTTTCTCTCTCATATATCCAAAGAGAACCATCATATCTAGTATTAACAAAAATAAGCATTAACATATGACATCGTTTGTGAGAAATAAGTGTATTTTGTAAGCTAAAAAATAAAATAAAACCTTTGAAAGGACATTCATAAGTGTTCTCTTAATATTCATCTATAAGTTTTACAAGCCTTTGGAAAAAGACCAGTGTTCCAACTGGAGTTCTACAAGGCCTCTATAAGATCGAATCTCTATGTTTCCAACAAGAAAGAAATGAATCAATCTAGAAGTTTTGAGACTCCATTACTATAGAGGTCAAAAAATACTATCTTGTGCAATCCCTTACTTATCAAGCTAAATGCACCAAAGGACAAGTGTATAATAGTCACCATCATTGAAAAATGGCTAAGTTATTAACTCCTTTAGTAAGTGATCCTTCCTTGGCCATTAGACAGAAAATCATATCCCTCCATACATAGCTATATTGACCAAATAGGATCCCATAATTTTTTTTCTATTTAGTCGAGAAGCTATTGTTTGGATTGAAAAATACATGCAATGCTTGAAAAATATGATACCACCGATGTAAAGCCCATATGTCAATCAGCCACATGCCAAAAAAATGATGGCCAACCAACATTAATGTCATATGTGCCCCACACACTGCTTAGTGCGAGAAGGAACCAACCACATAATACATTAAACAAGGACAAAAATCGATTCGATTTGTCAGACAAACATAAAACCAATTCAAGTTTGTTTCGTCGAATTTTAAACCGATTCTTAGAAAAGTAAAATCGATTATTCCATCTTCATAACGAGCCAAATTCAATGATAATATTTTCGATAATTTTTAGTGCAATACAAACAAAGTCTTTAGAAAAAGATTATTCGATCTTTTAGTCATCTTTATATACATGATCTTTAAAAAGAGATTATTCATTCTTACATATATAATGAGTTTAAACACTTAAGGGAGAATCATGAGGCCTAATAGGCTACTCAACGATTAGTCCCTCTAACACTTTTATGGCCTACATGAGTAATAAACCCAGTATATGCACAAACTAGCCTACAACAAGGCCAATTGGCTCATAAACAAAGAGCCTAGAGGGATACCAATATCAAAATGATGGAGAACATATTTTAGGCCAACTTGAAATGCCACCTAGAGCCATAGGCTCCAAAGCTACTTCTTATCTCAAAGGACATTTCTATAGCATCTTTCAATGCCCAAAATGCATAAGACATGACTCGTACCTAGGATATGTTTGATCAATGATGTGATACATTATGATGGGAAATATGCCCATGGACCTTTCGGAAAGAGTCTGCCCAAATAACATAAAACCTTCCATGAATTCTCAAACAATGTTCCTCCTTCCACCCATTTTGAACTAATTGGAGCATGCATGACCATCTTCTGTCCAATGTTATATGCAAGAGCATCTCGAGGCCTACAAACAAGGCCATTATGTCCAAGTAAGTTATGCTAACCGCATAGCCTCAATAACCAATGACTATTCAAGAGACGATTCTTAAGAGGATATACCAACAGTTCTTTATGCAATCATATGTGGAATTGTAAGAAGTGGAACAAAGGTTAAACTAAGGTAGACCTCAAAACCTAGCTCTCTCGATAGATCACACCAAAAGTTATGGTTTTTCTTGTATCATGTAAATTCAAGATTCCCAAAACATGTAATTATAACGGTACTACTAACCTCTTGAAGCCCTTGAAAAACTTCAAGGGATGGAACCACTCACCCGTCTTGTACTCCTATGGCCTTCCTAAGTGGAAAAACCCACACATGTACCAATACACCCACAACAGACACATTGGGCTTGTAGAAGAAGATTATGGACAAAAGGTAACCTTGACATAATAAAAGAATATACTCTAAAACATTTTATAACGTCTTATCGAGCCACAAGATCTAGAACCATTTCACTTAACAAGAACTCAATGTGGCATCTTTAAATAGCCATAGTGTGATTGCGCTCACCATAGTGGAATAAATTACCTTATAGATGACATATTATAGACAACTATCTAACAGGCTATATAGCCTATATTGTTGCTTAATAAGCTACATAGACCACACTAATGCCTTCCCGTCCATATTGTTACTTTATATGTTGTCTCTCCACCCTAAATGCTACGTAATATGTACTTCTACATTTCAATTAAAATAGTTCAGGATCCATCTTTGGGTTATGCTAGACGTGATAATTCACTTCCTTCTAGGCTATATCCTTCTCTTGTAACATAATGTCACATTTTAGTCTAAAAAGTTATTAGGGTCACCTTCTAGGTCACATGATATGTTCCACATCACTCAAAGATGTGTATTCTACTAGATCACGCCTGATAGTACAATGTGCTTCCTACAGGCCATACCATCCCATATGACAGATCACATAGGCTAAGCCTTGATCGCCTATAGTTTATCCATCCAACCTTGTAGTTTAGGCCTTTGTTATCAACCACGAACTGTCTAGGGGTATGCCTCTGGTTGTTGTAAAAGAGGAACTGAGTTATCTATTGAGACAAAAATGTTTCATGTGAATTTATCCAATCATAAGTTCCTATTCATTTGATGATTGAGAAAGATGGCCACGTTTACATTGAAGAACATAAATAGGTGTTGCATGATCCTAAAAAAACCTCTAAAATTATGACAATAGAGTGCGTAGACACTTCCTACACGATGGAAAAAATCATAAAAAAAAATACGAAGAAATTATTTCAAGTTATAAATGGAAAAGAGATATATGCTCGGGTGACTTCATAGATTCAAGCACACCAAGAAAAATGTTGATAGATTGTGGGCTTTGTAAGCAATAACTAATCAAATTAATTATCCTAATTAAGAAAAAATAGAAACAATTCATAAGAACATGACTAGGTCTAGGCAGAAATCAACCTAATGGGAATGCAAGAATGCAAGTCAAGATTGTTTGACTATCTAACCAAGAGTCATTCATCTAGATGGACCGTGCACTATTGGGCATATAACTACCCAATCAAATAGCATGTGGTTGGCAAGAAAAAAAGGTCAACCAGGATAACAAATGGACTATCACATGTGGCTAGACAAGAATATGGCTAGTTAGGTGTCGACTAGATAGGGTTAGGCCCAACAAGCCACGAATTGAAGAAATTTACTCTATCCTTCACACATCCTTTCACCATGGGTACACACCCATTTCCATTCCTTTGTAAGAATGCTTTTCCACCCTTGTGCACCGACATAATGGGCTATAGTCCTTAATAAGAAATAAACTTTAAAAGAGTATATGATCTCACAGACAAATGGGTTCTATAATTCCACATGAAACATTCTCTACAAAGGGACCACATGTCTCCACAAAGATGTTAAGAAACACTATTGGAAAAAAGATGCAATGCACCAACCTATCGAGATAAGTCACTTAGGAATAGAAATATCGTATAGACTTGACCAATGAGATACTATCAACCTACCTATCATCTAGTCACACATTGACCAACCATGTGCCATATAATAAAGTGTCGCACACCCAAGTATTGCATGGGCACACGTAACACATTCATAAATCCCCATATCCCATCCACTAATATCATGCCCTCCATCCTTACATACGAGCATCGTGATCCATACTTATGCCACAAGTTGCTCAACCAAAGGTTCTGTACCAGATAAATTTTCTATGTCTTGATTAACAAGACACAACAAAAGAGAATCAAAATCACCAAAAGTATCAAGTCATCTTTGGTCTCTATGACCAATTGAATGTACACTATCAGTGTTAAGTAAACTCTTTTGGACTTTCATCATACAAATTGAAAAGTTTAGAATTCTACCTTATAAGTCACTACGCAAAAAAATATATATCTTACATGTTTTGAAGCACAAACTTTTTCTTAATAAGCCATAAAGCCTAGGCCACTATCTTTGCAAGCCTTGCTACAATATATGTCTGCCTAGAGAGAAAAAAACATTTTATGATGCAACTCATCGCATCCTCCTTCAGTAAATACATTCATAAAAGGTTCAACCATATGTTTATGTTCAGAATAAAGTTTGGGCACAAATTAAGTTCATACTTTGTTAAGTCGACTACGATATTGGTCAAACTAGAACTTATAGTGATCAAGATGTGATTTCCCAATTCCTGGACTTCTCAAAAGTGTCCAACCCTCTATGTAACCATGCCACTTTGCTTCAACAAGAAATATAGATGAACAAGTTGGAGAAATATCTACAACAAAGAAAGGCCTAAGAGTTGGAAATGGGGATACTCATAAGTAATATCAGAGCTTTCCAAACCTACGCAATCTTCCAAGAAAAGGGAGCATGTCATCAGAAGACCCTATCAAGATCCCATAACCATCATTATAGACATAACCAAAAAGGGTTGAGTCGTGTTGAGGGACTAGACCCATTACTTGATTCGAGACCTCGTGACTAGAACTTTTCCAACTAGAGCTACATTAGACCAAACCCAACCAGATGAAAGGTTGTCAAATAAAATAGTGCCAAAAAAACCCTTATCATATGACGACTACCATAATGGCCCTACCAGACAGAGCCCTACTATGGACATGTCTATTGTATAAAACCTCAATGATCATGTCCTCAATATCCTTCACTTTGACACCATATAGTGTAAATGTCCTTGGTTCACCTCCATTTGGCATGTACCTATGTCAACTAGATCTACCAATGGTAGAAAATATATCCAAGTATAGCTTCCCACTTCCAAAAAAGTGTGGAGTGAGGTTACAAAAGAGATTTTATAGACTCATATAATTCCTTTCAATCAAACATTTTCAATACAAACAAGAAGAGTCGTACAATCATGCCCAATAACACAGAAGGTGAAAGACACCATCTAACTTCAAAGTGACTTTTCAAAGGTTAAGTTTGACATCAACATAAATATATAATTTGGAGTCCTATTAGAAATATTGAACATCCAAGTATAGTAAAAATCTTTTTTTTTCTAGACCATTAAAATAGCACACAAGATTGATTCTAATATTGCTAGTGTGGTTGGAAACCTGGAAGGGTCAGAACCCCAATGACAATGAAACTACAAACATACATCCTTACCCATTCATCTAGATCCACAATGCTTGAGGGGATGATGTTGGGTGTAAATCAATACATGTCCTATGGCAAGTAATGAGTGGTCCCAATCAATAAAATATCTCATGGGTTAGCCTAGTAATCAATGAGTCATCAAATAAGCATATTAGTTGCATAAGCTATATAAAGAGATAAATGGACTTGAAATATTATTTAATTACTTAAAATATATAATTATAGAAAGATAATCATGATGATACCAAAGTCTATCTAAATGGATAAGAGATGCACATTAGGTCATTTTTAATCCTTGTATACATGTTTAACATTGTACGCTTCATACAATAACTTAGATCTCATAATCGAATCTTATATCATAACTGATAACAACTAAAAATACTTTCCTTTTTATCACAGAGCAAGACCTTGAGCTCCTGTACTTTCTACAAATCTCACAATTGACTTAAGTATCAGAAGGTCATATACCACCACCCTTCCTAATGGATAAAGTCCTAACACGTTTCTCTCTCTCTCTCTCACACAAATCTAAGGAAAACTGTCATATCTGGTGTTGATAAAAATTAGCATCAACATATCCTAAATTGAATCAATCATTAAAACATAAAATATAATACAATAGTTATTTAACTATTAAAAAAATTTTACAATTGGCAAAAACCCACTTAAGCACCAAAACAAAAAAAATTTGATGTGCCTAACCCAATCCAAATTGTTCGATTTGGATTGATTTTATACCATTTATTGATTCGGTTTCAACTTTAGTTAAAATCTTAACCTACCCATGATATGTACAACCCAATATAAAATATTCCTATAATCATTTTTTCAATCATATTTAGAAGTAATTTAATTGAACTAAGAAAAATGGGTTATAATATTTCTAAATTTATCTCTCAAATTACTTCATTTTAAAGAGATAAATTACAAATTATGCCTTAAGTGAGGCTTGAATTTTTAAACTATACGATTTAAAATTTTAGTAAGTTATATGTAAATTTTTGAAAGTTTGATGATTAAATCATATGATTTAAAGTTTAAGAGATGTGCATGTTAAGTTGGGCAAATCTTGGAGAGTAATGAAATAGTTCAATCTTGAAACAAACAATAAATAATTTAGCAATTTCATTTTCAAGACAAAAACCAACATGCACCCAAAAAGAAAAAAAGAGAAGAAAAAAAACCTAGGTGTATATAGTTTCTTTTTCATTATTTCTCTTCTATGATATTTTTTTGATGAAATCCCTTAAGTTTAGGCGAGATAGAGTAATGCAAAATAAGGTGAGGTGTATAGTCTCACATTATTTGGGAAAGGAAAATTGTAGTAATTTATAAGTATGAGTTCTAATGTAAATAGTATGATACCTTTTAGATGAAAGCCCAAGAGCAAAACTATGTTGGCCTAGGCCTAAGGTGGATAATATCATCCCTTGTGTTAGTGGTGCGTTATAACTTTATTTTTATTGACTTTATATTATTATACTCAAATAGTTTTATTTTTATTTTTAAGAGTGACAATTCACGTGGTTCATGCTTACACATTTAATGAACGGGTTGGGTCCAGTTAATTCATTTATGGGCTAATTATATTTGTTTTGAACTATTTATTTTCATATTGAAATCATATCATATCTCATATCAATTAAAAAAATGACAACCAATATACACTATTTTAAAGAAAAAAATGCTTAGAAAAAAAATTATCAAGTTTGATTAGATCTTATGTATATCGTGTTCATGTTAGATTAACTTTAAGGAAAAAAACAAGAAAAAACACTTTTAGGTACAATGAAATTCTTAAAAATAATTTAAATATTATTTAAACAAGATCATTTATGTTGTCTTGTTACGTTTAACCTATTTATTAAATAAAATTATACAAGTATTATTAATATTATGCTAAATCACTCGGTTTGTATTGTATGTCATTGTCACAAATGATCACCTATTGTTCATAAAATAATTGTTATTATATATGTATTCCTCACTAAACTAACAAATTAGTTATCTATTTTTAAGAGTATTCCTTTGTCCTACACCACTGAGGATATGTGGTTATTTCGTAGCTTGAACGAGATCGCTAGACTTGCGAGTTGTTGGTGTTATGATTATATTAGAAGTGTAAGACACCAATTCTTTTAAAAGCTCAAACTTATGGGAGGTAGACTTAGAAATCATTTATACTCTTCAACATTCGCCTCAATTTTGGGCTACTTTATTTTTGAAAAGGTAGTAATTTGAACTTTCTTTAAGAGTGAGTTTCCTTGTCTTTTTGCAAAGCCTATCAAACTTAGGAATTTTAATTGATTTTGGGAGATGTCATAGGGATTCAATATGAGGATCTTGCTATTCTGATACCATGTTAGAAGTTTAAGGCACCAAATCACCCAAAAACTCAAGCTTGTGAAAGATAGGCCTAACAATCATTTATATTCTTTAACTAATTACACTATTTTTGTAGTTGGCTACAACACTAGTGTGTCGACACGTCAGTTTGTTTAGGCCAACTAGACTAATTGAAGGCATAAAAACATGTATAAAAGCAATGTATGCTTAAAAATCTATGAAAGAGACGAATACTACTAGTTTTATTATATTACGATTAAGAAGGATATTCGTGTATTAATATGTATCAATTTTAATTAATATGTATTTTGTAATTAAATTATCTTTCACTTTCAAAATAAAAATCTCCATTTTTTCTCAAAAGAATTTGAGAACAATAGATGAAGTAAAAAATGAAGAAGGTAAAATCAATGAATCTAACCAAATTAAAACAAGTGGAATGGTTTAGTTTATATTAGTTTTATAGCTCATAATTGATGATTTCGTTCAGTTATGATTTTTCAACAACCAACTAGATTGGTTTGGTATGGTTCTTATTTTGACTTAAAACAAGCCAATCCAAAGTAAGCAACCTTTAACTATAAATGATTGTTATAATATATCTTTTAAACTTTTCACAAGAAAGTGAGAATTATGTGCAAAGTGAAAATGAACTGACTTAGTATCGTTTCATTTTAGTGATCATGATTTAGTAAGTTGATTGAAACGTGATTTTTAACAGGTTGTAATGCTTGTTGTTTGTTCAGATGTAAAAGTGAGTATCACTGATTTGTAATTATGAGAAGGAAAAATCTATTCTTCACACTAGTATATTCATCCCTCGTTCACATTCTACTCACTCAAAAAAGTGAAATAAATGCAACATAAATTATTATGAATCCCATCAATGAAGAAATTATTCTAGTGTAAAAGTCAATAATATTCAAGATAAATGTAATAATTTTTATTGAAAAAGGTGATTGTTCATTATTTTATTAAAGGTAATGATATTACTTTAATAATTTTTTGTTATTTCAACAATAAAAATATATAAAATGTCAATTTTATTCTTAGTATTAATAACATCTTGATGTCACTTTTATTAGATAAAGTTATCATTAATAAAATATAATTGTAGTAATAATAATTTGTTTTATGACAATATTGTTACCATCTTATTAAAACAACCACATTTTTAATTTCAAAAATTTAGCCTCGATCTTTTTAAAAACCTAAGCTATAGGGTTTTAGTCACGATCTAATAAAAACCAAGGTTATAGTGTATACATATAGTCTCATTTTTTATCAATAACCATGGTCATAAGTTAAACTACAAATAATACTTAAATATAAACAAACTTATATAATCACGATTATTAAATGACTGTGATCGAATTAAAAAAATAGAGTTCACAGTCTTTTTAAAACTGAAATAAAATAATATATTGTGTGTTTATTGATTTAAAAAAATACAAAAATTACTTTACAATTTTTTCATTTCTCTATTAATTTAATTTCATGTATTTTCTCTCTTTTTTCTTTCTTTTTTCTTTTTTTTCCCTCTTCCATCTCCTTTTTCCTTTTTCCTTTTTCCTTTTCCCTCTTCCATCTCTTTTTTTCCTTTTCCCTCTCTCTTTTTTTCCCTTTCCTCCTTCCCTCGCATTGGTTTTTATTTCCCTAGCCAGCTCGTTGCGAACCTCTATTTGCCAACTGTTTCTTTTCCTTGTTGCTCCCGACCCAACTTCGAACATACCCATCTGTAGTCGTACCCCTTTCTGTTTCTTCCTAGCCCTAGTTTTATGCACCTAACTCGCAGACTCGTGCACCTCTAACTCAACCAATGCCTCCGTCTGTTCCCGATCGTCTCTCAACTTTAATTGAACCACCAATTTTTGGCCTACTATTGTGGTTGGTCCCTTTCCTGCAGCTCAGTCGATGAGTAACTCTTGCTATGAAAAAAACTTATAATATGGAAAAATCTTGTGTTATTTATACTTTTTTGATCTTTTGTGTTATTTTTATTATCTCTTGTTGTTGTCAATTTTTATTTATTTATTGTTGTTGTTGTTGATTTCCTAAAATTGGGATTTTGATTAGGCACTCAAGCGCCACCAAGGAACAATGGAGCAACAACTATTGCTTAAGCAATTCAAATAAAGTATTTTTTAGTTTACAAAATTGCAGTGAGATTTCTGTTGGCTATTACGTTGTTCTAAGAACTAAAACATTTCCTTTTTAGTTGATTTTGAATTTTTGTAGTTTTAGTTGCTCTCAATTTTGGTTAAAAATATATACAAACTATTGCCTTTTGTCCCTTGGCTTTCTTTAATGTTTTTATAAAGTTGATGGTTTTATGTTTAATTTGAAGTTTTTGGTGATTGATACTACTCTGTTAAATTTATTTTGTTGAAAAACTTGTTTGATTGAGGTGTGGATGTTGTTCTGTGCTCCATAATTTCTGCATTGAATGAAGGCATCTTTGGCATTTGTTTCTTATGTAAAAAGACACAATAATTAGGGTAAACGAAGTGTTTATAATTTGTAACATTGATGAATCCTATGTGCGACGTATGATATGTGTTTGGACATCTGGACTGACGCAAAGACCGGACCTTGTAACTTACTCAAACCAAATCCAACCCAAGATGGAAGATGAAGTACCTAGACATTCCACCCATGGGATAGACTGAACCCAATGGCAGCTCGAACCTTAGACAGACCAAGCCCAATGAAAGCTCGAGCCTTAGACAGACCAAGACCAATAGCAGCTCGAGCCTTAGTAAGATTCAGCTCAAGAACAACACGAGCTCAAGTATAGCACGAGGTCATGGACAACATGAGTAAAACCTGACCTGGATCTCTGACATATTGTACTTTAGGTTAATTATGCCCTATTGACACGTAGTTACATGTACACATTGTATAATTGACACATGTGCCTATAAATGTGCTATAAATAGATGGACCACTTATGAGGATCCATACATTCAACCCTTTACATTCATCTCTCTCTAATCTTTCTCTATAAGATACTGAGTCTCAATAATATGCTCTTTGAAGAGATCTATATACCTTTCTCCATGTAATTTTTAATTTTGTTATTTTTGTTACACTCAGGTGCCATTTCTTTTTTTATTTTATTTTATAACCCACAATTAGTTACCTAGTTCAATTCTTTTAGTAATCTACTGCGTAATATTTCTATCAATTGATGGTTAGCATTTCAACAACAAAAAACATTATTCTAATGAGTTGATTTTCTAAGAATAAATAAGGCTCATCTTTGTTGCTTTGTTTATTTTACTAGTAGAAGAATTTAGATATGTTGAGACAAGATTCTAGAATGTCTTTGCCTATGCTGGACAACCGGTCTAACCTTTATAATTGTTCACATCTTTCATGGCTTGTGAAATTACTAGCTATTTTATAAATATTATGAGGAAATTGGGTGCCAAGGTGATACATTACCATTATTATTGTAAGACATTTGCCTTTATTTGTTTATGCATGTAGTATCTGATTTGCAAGTTATCACTAGATATCTACTTGCAGGTTCTGTCATTGGACATTGAGGCTTGAGTTTTGTTACTGAAATGGTACAAGTATGTTTCCTTTTGCTTATGATACCTAACATATTATTTTATATGTTTTGTCCATCTTATTCCCGTTCTCCTTTACAATCTTATGCATTTATTTTTGTAAGGATCTTTTGGAATTAAGCTTTGCTTGAACATATTGTTCTTGAACTAACACCTTTCATTGGGTGAAATTAATTTGTCAGTGAAACCAATTTGTTGGTTCCCTTTGTTTTTCATTGTAAGTTAGGAGCAGGCATGTAATACCTATTGAGAAGGGAAGGGAAAAAGTCAACTTAGGCATACATAGTCAACTTTGGAATACATAGGGATAACACGTACACTCATTAACATATAAGTAGGGAAATTTTTAAATATTCATGTCCATTAATCACTGCCTTTGTATAAAAAAATCTTTGCTTCTGTATTTTGATAAATTAACAAAACCCACTGCTTTTATATGTTCAGTTCTTGGTTGCTATGGAAATACAGGAAGTTGAACAACTTAAAACAAAGAAAACTGTAGGATCATGGTAACTTCTCTATGGTTATGATACGAGCAAAAATGCTTGAGCTGTTTGGCGTAGCATACACGGCACACGAGGCTTAGAAGAGGATCCCAACTGCACAAAGCGCAACACAACGCTCATGAGCAACGGTTGGGCGTACATGGTTACAGAACTAAGCACAGAAGGGGGACCACAGATGGCGTGAGAAGGCAGGCGAGAAGCAAGGAATGAAGGACCACAGATTCAGTTAGGATGTCATAATTAGTTAGAATATTATCATGCAATTTCATTCATGTATGGCTATATATAAAGCCACAGGAATTTAGCAAGAGATAACAAGAAATATTATATCAATTACCTCTCTTCCTCTACTATTATCCTCTTCCTTAACCTTCCTCTAAATTCTGTTCGTATCAATGGTATCAAAGCCGATTCCAGCCATGGACTACTGGAACCGATCCAGCACAGAGACCTCTGATGAGGAATCTGATTCCTTCATTCCATCTGGGTTCGATATAGAGAGATTCAATGCCATCCTACAGGCATTGCAAGCTGATGTGATAGCTCTGTGCGTCGCTTGCAACTCACCACTGGTAACCTCTCTTAGCAATCAAAGGAGTAGATCATCGGGAGCCTTCGAGAAATGGGAAGCTCCACCCATTGGTTCCTTCACCTTAGAGTCTTGTTCGATAGCCATGGGATACACGAGGTTAGACTCAATAAATCCCCAATTATGTAAGAACCAATCCCCTGGGGTACCTAAGGACGAGAAGGCGGCTTATACAGACACCAAAGTGAAGTATGGTGAGCCTCCCTTGATTGGGCATGAAATTGGGCTCAAAATTGGGTCATTTTCTGGCCGTGTAGTCACTATAACCAATAGCCATGCACTAGGTTTACCCAATCCAACCCAATCAAAAATCAGAGAAAACAAAGAAGAGGGTGTCAAGGGTTTGCCCAAATTTACTCACTCTGAGCTCGAAGAAAACGAAGAAGAAAATGGAGACCAGGTCGTGCTTTAAGAGAATGAGGACGATGATAACTACCCTCCAACAGAAACTCCCTCTAAGTTCCTAATGTACCAACCATTTGTTCAGTCACAAAAAAGGGTTTCCTCAGCTACTTAGAAAATAGCGATGAATCTTCGAAATGAGTGGTTAGAAATTAAAATTCATACTAGTAATATAAAAATTAAGTATGAGTCATATTCTGTTCATGAGACCAGTAACTTGAAGAAATGGTATAAGAAGTGGGGAGGTACAACTTACTCGTGCAACGTGCTTAAAGAAATAGTAGAAAAGGAGTATATTTCTTCTAACCCATGGATAATAATTCTGTGTTGGTTAAAGGAATGGAAAATTGCCTTATAGGGTTCCATTCCAAGCTGTCTGAGAATATAGACCCTAATATTGCTATCAAACAGTCTCACTTTCTTATGAGTGCTAAAGAATCTCTAGAAGAAGAACACTCCAAACTAATGTTTCAGCTTTTTCGAACTTGTTTTGGCTTTTCTATTGATGTCCTCTCAGCCCAGACATGCTATTTTACCTCAATTAAAGAGGTTCCCCTACAGATTGTTGAGAAAATCACTCTAAAGCTCCTCATCTTAACCAGAAATTCAGAATCAGAGGTTGAGAGAATTCAAGAACATAAATCAGAACTAAACAAATGGAATACACAGATTGTCAACCAAGTTGTAGTTAAACCTTATGGGATTCACGTAGAAGCTAAAATAATGAAACAATGTGATGGGAATCTAGTGTTGGGATAAGCCTTGAATGCTGTATTTGGGAAATTCCCATTGGAAGAGTCTCAATAACTAAAATCAGAGAAAGATAGCCTTGCAAAGGATTTATCAAGTTGCATAGAAAGCCTCGAAATAACTAAGTCTCAGTTGCATCAAACTGAGCAGCCTCTTACTAAAGCTAAATCACAGTTGGCCTATGTAGAAAAGCCAAATAGCTTGGCGGAGGTACAGTTGAGACGTATAGTTGAATCAGACTGGTCGCTTAAAAAAATGGGATGTCTGACCCTTGAAAAAAGTAAAGGACATTTAAAGGAGCAGATTAGTCCAACCTTAGTGGAAGTTGGAAGGACAACTATTCAGGTCTCAGACCAGCCCAAACGTCTCTCTATTGGGACCATATGCACCAGAATTGACTCAAATTTTGTTTTAAGCTTTTTGGTTGAGCTGAACCTCTCATACCTTCATCAAGAAAAATTTGGAATTAGTAAGATTTTGGCCTTGGTGTGGGCAGAAGAACTTCCTACTGAATCAAGAGTTGTAATCATTTCTTATAAAGGGATTAGGAATGACAAAAGATTCTACAGAGGCACTTACACTCTTGATGATAAAAAAGGGAATAAAGCAGTCACACAGGTTGCAACCGCAGGTGCTAGAGGATGTTATCTATATTGGGGTAAACTTGCTTGTAAGGCTACCCTTAGGAGTACATTGGGTAAGTCATTCAAACTAATAACACTACCCAACATGCCAATGCTTAATAAAAGGGGGTGTGAACATGTCAAGATAAATTCATATCAAGAGTCATCAATTTTGTGTACTTATTGGATGGAAATGATCTTGGGGTTGTTTGATTATGTTAAAAATCCTGCCTCTGATGGTGTCAAAGTTAAGGTATACTGTCAAGAAGGTAAGGCACACCACAGAAGGTTTGCATTGCACGTTGCTGTCAAGACCCTAGAAGTGTTCAAGGGATATTGTGTTATACCCTATCCTTTGCCCAAAATGGGTATTGTGGCTAACGCCAACAATGTGTTTAGTGGGATATCTAAACCTAATTTGGTTTGGGGAAATTCTATGATTTCTAGCTTTGGAAATTGTGGGATTTGGGACAAAGGATTAAGGCTGATCATTGAGATGCAAAGAAGAGATAAATGGCCAGATGGATACACTTCCATCGGTTTGCTCATAAGCTTGGCAGGTTCCAACTATTTGGGGGTTGACCAGGTAATACATGGGGTCAATTTGAAAAGCATCTTGGCTTCTAGTGTTCATATTTATAGTATATTTATGGGCATGCACTCTAAATGTAACACCATGGGATCAACAAATATAATTTTTTGTGGGTTATACCAACTTGAATTAATCATATGGTATGCATTGGGAATTGGATATGCTAAAACAGGAAAGTATGAAGGTTCCTTATTGTGCTTCAGGAAATCAACTTTGCATTGTAATAAGGCAGATTCCATTTTGATTACCAATGTGTTGGTTGCTGCCTGGATGGGAAATGTTGTGCTTGGTTGTGAAATCTATGATCTAGTTGTTCATCGTAGACTTAAATTGGATTCAATTGTGTGGCTTCTTAAGAGGAATCAAAATATTTGGAATTCATTAATAGTAGCTTTGTGTTGGTTTGAGGAATGAAAACTTGTTTTATAAGCGTTCTAATCCATTTTTTCTGAGAAAAGGGCACCCATATTTTTATCAACTCATACCCCAACTTCATCCTTGAGGAAAAGAATTCTAAAAGGAGGAAGGAATGATATGAGCAAAAATGCTCGAGTTGCTTGGTGCAGCACACATGACGCTTGAGCCTCAAAAGAGGATCCCAACGGTGCAAAGTGCTCGTGAGCAATGGTTGGGCGTACATGGTTATGGAACTAAGCACAGAAGGGGGACCACAGATGGTGTGAGAAGGCAGGCGAGAAGCAAGGAATGAAGGACCATAGATTCAGTTAGGATGTCAGAATTAGTTAGAATATTATCATGCAATTTCATTCATGTATGACTATATATAAAGCCACAGGAATTCAACAAGGGATAACAAGAAATATTATATCAATTACCTCTCTTCCTCTACTATTCTCCTCTTCCCTAACCTCCCTCTAAATTTTGTTTGTATCAGGTTAAAGTAGGATCGTGGTTTTAATACTTAATTTTTGTTGGTTTTGGGTGTAGTAGTGAACCTGGACAATCAAAGACAGCATTTGTTACATTCAAGGACCCCAAGCACTTGAAATTGCACTGCTATTATCGGTATTTCTCAAATTTGTTTAGTTTTCTAGTGCTTGGTCGCTGTTTATGTTTTGAAAATAGCTTTTACACGAGGGACTCCTTGTACTCCCTAGGAAACACCTGTATCATCCCTTATCCTATACTTGTATTGGCCATTATTGGTTCTTGATGCAAGTTTTGTTAATTTGATTAGGAAGTTTCATAATAAAGTTTTCACCATAGTGGCATGTTATGGTCACTTATGCCTAGTAGCAAAGTAGTTGACTTCTTTTTTCTTTATATTTACCTTAAATTTTATGTACAATGTTGATTGCATATGATGAAAATATTTGTAGAAGCCTAATGTGGTTTACATTAGAATTAACTTCTGTACTAGGACTGCGAAATACATTTAGAATTTGATTTGTTAAGCTTTCACGATTGGATATATTGGGCATGATACAATGATCAAATTTAACTTTTTACTTAATTTGTTCATGGCTATTGAAACTATTATTCTAGGGCTCTGATACTAATTCTTACAGATCGATACAATTTTTAATCGGGGGTTAATATTGTCTATTTATTAAAAGTAATAATTTGTCTAAAAACTTATTTTCTTTTTGTATAAGTCTAATTTTTTTATAGTCATTGCAATTGTATAGTATATTATGTTTTTCATTATGTTGGTTGCTTAATTCTAATCCTGAATCTATTAATTGTGTTTTAAAATTAAAAATTATTCTTTCATTTGTTAAATCTAATAGTTCTAATTTATGTATTAATGATTCGATGTTCATAGAGTATTATCTTGATAAATCATGTGTTGAATACATATTAATTTTTCCTATTTGTAGTATACAAACAAGTTTTTCTTGTACATATACAATGCATTTATAATCTTTAAAGAATTAGTATCCAAACATTAAGTTTTTGAATTTCTCTTTCTCTATTCTTACATATTTTTGACTTAAATAGTCTTTTAATGTCCTTGAAATAGGATGATATATGATGCTGGTGATAACTTTAATATAATATGTATAGATATTTAATAAGGTGTTAAATCTTTTAAAATTTTCAAGACAAGTTTCATAATCCTCATCTTTAAAATATTCATTTAAATGGTAGAGATAACCTTTATCAAATGTTTTTAATAGAATTATATTTTTATCTTTAGTTTTATTTGGAATTATTAGTTGTTTATTTCTAAAAATAGTTTCCATTTTCCTATTTTAGTAGTATTATGTCTTGTTGTAAGCAAATATTTAAACATTCAAGATTTTTAACTTGCTTAAATTTATAATTATTATACATAAATTTGATGGGTCTACCACGGTCTTCCCTTCTATTCGTCTTCTTTTGTTACACATATTATACCTCAACTTTGCTCAAACCTCAATGCCCTCCTAGCAATGGCGAGTCTTCTACTTTCGAACATAATTGATGTCCAATAGTTGACTTACTAGAGAAGAATAACTGAACTCCATTTTATTCATAGGATAATAATTATTACAACTTAAGGCCAACTAAGAACCTTGAAGGGGTACTTAGTGTCACGATCCTAGACTTCAAATAGCGATCGTGTGGCACTTAGCACGGTCTGTTGCACTAAGCCTACCTTTTCAACTCGAACGAAATACTCTAAAGAGACTAGAAAAAGGACTTATAGATTTAGAGGATTCAAGAGCAAAGCAAGAACAAAAAAGATTTTGTAAAGAATGCCTTGTATTGCTCTTAGAGAGGTTATCTTACAATTTCCCAAGGATTCCAAGGATTTCAAGAATTTCCAAGGATGATTACAAATGAAGACTAATAAGTCTATTTATAGTGTGACACCAAGCTTAAAACTATGCCACAAGTTTCTAGATCCTTTTATGTCTAGAATGTACAATAATATTTTACATTGTTCGAGTTCTATCTACAATATGCCACAAGGTTCTAGGACCTTCTAGTCAAGTCTAGCCAACTCTAGAGTCTTCTAGAATTGTGTAGTTCCTTCAACAGGATGTTCCGGAAGCTTCTAGAGACTTCTACATCCTTCATGAACCATCCAACATGTTCTAGAATATTCTAGCACCTTCCAGCACCTTCTAGCATACTCTGGAACATTCTAGAGTCTTCAAGGCTTGAGTTGAGTCCATCCAACTCTAGCTCCTTCTAAACATCTCTAGGCCACTCTAGAACTTTCCTATATAGTAACTTGTAGAAAAGTCTAGATCCTTTAGGCAACCACCATTTCTTTGGATTTTAAGGGACAATTTGAGTGGGACATAACACCCTCGCCCATTTAAGTTTGCAACACCCTCGTCGTGCCTTCAAGCTTGAACCTCTCTATGTAATCTTTGAATTGCCACAAAGAGTCTTCAGGTTCCTAACTTGCCTCTATGTCCAGGGCATTCTTCCACTTGACCAAGTATTCTCGATAACTTGGTACACCCATACGTCGAATTAGGCAGTCTGCCAAGATAGAGTCCACTCCTCATCGAAGAAGGTTACTACTACTATGGGTGCCCTTTTTGATTCTCCCCGACTTGTGTCTTCCTCGTCTGCATGATAAGGCTTCAACATGCTTACATGAAAAACTAGGTAGATTTTAAGTTTTGGAGGGAGTTATAATTTGTAGGACACCTTATCGACTCGCTTAAGGACTGGAAATGGATTTTCATAATTTCGTACCAACCCCTTGTGAATCTTGCACATGGACTTGAACTGTTGAGGTAATAATTTGATAAGGACCAAATCTACTTCCTGAAATTCAACCATCTTCCTTTTCTTGTCAACCTACTTCTTCATCTTTTTAGATGCCTTATTTAAATAGCTTGTGGCCAAAGCATGAGGAGTCATGGGTTACTGTCCCATGATGATCTTAAAAGGACTCTTCCTAGTGGACTTTCTCTTTTGCAAGTTATAAGAGAATTGGGCTACATCCACCAACTTAGCCCAATCATGTTGGTTGGCACTAACAAAGTGTCTGAGGTAGAGCTCCAACAATGCATTGGCATGTTCTGTTTATCTATTGCTCTGTGGATGAAAGCTTGTGGAGAAGTTCAAGTTTGATCCCAATAACTTGAATAATTCTGTCCAAAACTTCCTAATAAATCGAGGGTCTCGATCACTCACGATGTTGGATGGAATTCCCCAATGCTTCACAATATGCTTGAGGAACAATCGTGATGTCTCATCCGTAGTGCAGTCTGCTGAGGTAGGTATGAATGTTGCATACTTGCTGAAGTGATCAATGACTACAATGATACTGCCAAAGCCCTCTGATTTTGGAAAGCAAGTGATGAAATCCATTGAGACACTTTCCCATGGTCTCTTTGGAATAGGCAATGGCTCCAACAAACCTCCGGGTGCATGCTGCTCTGTCTTGTCTTATTGGCATACAAGACAAGTCCTCACATAGGCTTCAACATCATCACATAGTTGAGGCCAATAGTAAATGGACTTGATTAAGGTAAGGGTGTGTCTCATTCCTGGGTGTCCAGCCCATAGTGAATCGTGGCACTCCTTGATAAGCTTCTTCCTTAAGTTCCCTCACTTTGGCACAAAGATCCGATTTTGCTTGGCATAGAGTAGTCCATCACAGTCTTCCCTTCTATTCGTCTTCTTTTGTTACACCTGTTATACCTTAACTTTGCTCAAACCTTAACACCCTCCTAGCAATGGTGAGTCTTCTGCTTCTGTACATAAATGGTGTCCAATAGTTGACTTACTAGAGAAGAGTAACTGAACTCCATTTTATTCATAGGATAATAATTATTACAACTTAAGGCCAACTAAGAACCTTGAAAGGGTGCTTAGCCACTCATAATTACTGAGTATAACATTATTGGTTTTGAGATTTCTAGATAGAAGGGTTTTCTATGCTAGAGAGTAGAGAGCTCTGAATTTCTATGTATTAGTGTGTGTCCCTTTAAATGAGAATAAGAGTTCCTTTTATAACACAAGGAATCCCTATTTATAAGACAAAAAATATTATTTTACCCTTTTTTTAATAATTCTTCTACTTTTTTACTTTAAAGGATAGCCTTTGTTTTTTCCTTAGCGCATGCTGCCGACTGAGATATGGGGTCTACATTTTTATTTCTTTTGTTGTCTTTTGCTGACAAATTTTTTTCTTTTTTCATTTTCTGCCGACGGTTCCTTTGATGCGGTGATGATGACATATCTTCATCTTCTCGGTCTTTGATGCAGAGAATGCATTTGTGGTCTTTGGTGGCATTTTTGGCATAGAAGCATAATACCTTCCTTATTTCTTGACCAATTTTTAGGTTGTTGCAATATAAATTGGTTTCGTATTTGGTAATTTTTCACCATCTTCTTCTGACAGAGCCATGCTACTGTGGGAAATGATGATGTTACTAGTTGAGTAATTTACTTTGATCTCATTAGAATTGTCAATCTTTTTGAGTTCTTAGTAAATATGGTTTAACATTTGACCTCTTAGTACACAGAACTCTTTTGCGTTGAATTCCTTTTCTAGAAGTGTCCTGGTTTGGGAACTCTTTTATTTGTGTTGGAAATCCCTATCTTGATGAAGTGGTAGAGACTAATACTTTCTTCTTCATTCCAGTCCACTAATAAACCGAAAAATCTAAGATAAACAAGTTTATCACCTACTTTAATCTTCCTTATGAAGTTCTTGATTGCTCTTTTAAAATTCTCTGGGAAATAATTTAATCCATTTAAATTAATTCTTGGATATATATTTTTTATTAGTCCTACATCAAAGGCTTTATACACAAATATTGGATTAACTCCTTCCAATATATTGAATTTACTTCATGTAGGAAATTATTTGTCTATAGTATAGAACTTTATATTTTTATTATGTTATGGGGTAGATTTTCTGGCCAAGTTATAGAGACTTAACCATTATGGTTTACTGAGGTTTTTATATTGGTTCTTTTTATATTTAATGATTAGAGTATTTCTAGGAGATGTCTCCCTGAATAGCACCAAATGCTTTACTATTTTTGATGTCTCTAGAGGAGATGTTTCTCTAAATAGCACTAGAGGCCTTGCTATCTTTCCAAGATTTGTCAATCTTCTTGAAGTTGTTGGTTGTTGTTGTAATGTTGTAGAATAATTTCTTACTATCTCATATGGAATTATTAGTTTTGGTGTTTTGTAGTTGACATAACTAGCTTCAGCTTCTATTATGTTGGTGAAGGCTCTATGAGTTACTCCACTAATTCCTAGAATAGATTTGCTAGCTTTTATAAAGTTGTTATAAATTCCTGGTTTTGGGCCATTATAGAGCACATAAACTTTTTTATGTTCTTTTTCTGCCTCATCTGCCCAATTGAGCTTTGTGGTTTCAGAAGTTTTTTGTGAACTGTTAGGTTCTTCCTTTTAAATGAAGTTTCCTCGTTTGAGCTTATGGTCTGTAGATGTTGTTTTGAACAATTAAGTTCTTCCTATTTCTTTCTTATCTCCATAAGAGATTTCTCGAGATATAGCAACTCGAGTTGTTCCTGTAGGATTTTTATCTCCTTTCCCTTTATCTTGATTTTGATATTAAGATGTTCCATTCCTGAAAGCATATAAATAGTTAGAGGAGCTAATTATTTGGTAAGAGCATCAACTAAGCTATTTTTATGGCCTGAAATATTTTCAACATCAAAATTGTAATGGTTGAACCATTGTTGCTATCTAACTAATCTTCCTTATTGTAATCACCAACAATATTATTTCTTAAGAAATAACCAAAATTCTTGTTATCTGTTCTAACAATGAATCTGGAGCTTATAACACATATTACAAATTTCTTAATAGCTTTTTTAACAGCTAAATATTCCTTTTCATTACTATGGTAATTTATTTCTCAACCTTAGAAATATCCTAATGTATTTCTATAAAGATATTCATCTTTGTCATATACTCTTACTTTAAGAATGGATCCCCAATATTCTTATGAAGCATTTGTTTCAATTATCATCTTATCATCTGGTCCTTGATGGTATAAAGTTGGTAAATTTTACCTTTTCCTTTCTATATTCATATATAGAGTATCTTTTTCTGTCCATTTCCAGATATGATCTTTTGTCAATTTTTCTTGTAATGGTTTTCTCATTTCAGCAAGTTTCTTGATGTATGTTTCTGCATATGTTA
This sequence comes from Hippophae gyantsensis, assembly GCA_030763125.1. Taxonomy (NCBI): domain Eukaryota; kingdom Viridiplantae; phylum Streptophyta; class Magnoliopsida; order Rosales; family Elaeagnaceae; genus Hippophae; species Hippophae gyantsensis. The sequence goes on along the minus strand of CM061029.1, from coordinate 16,908,916 downwards.
AACATTTTAAAAATCTCTAATATTGGTCTTTAGCTTTTAATTCACTAGGAAAACGTCGAATATTATTTAGTATATGGGGTTATAGATGATGTTTTCCATCTTCAATTTCCAACCCTAAGTATTTAATTTTTTGTTGAGCAAGTATTGCTTTTTTTTCACAGAGTACAATACTTTCTTTTCTACATTCTTGTAGAATATTGATAATATATAAATAATGTTTATTTAATTCATTACTGAAATACAAAATATCATCTATTTAAACACAACAAATATCTTGTAATTTCTTGAAAATGTTATCTATATATCTTTGAAAAATACTTGGAGCTTGTTTTAATCCAAATGGTATAACTGTCCATTGGAATTTTCCTTGGGGGAAACTAAATGATGTTAATATTTAGGATTCTTCATCCAGTCTTATTTGCCAAAATCCACTTTTACAATCAAAACTCGAGAATTATTTCTTTCCTTTTATTAATGATAGTAGTTCTTCCTTTTTTGGAATGAAGTATCCATCGTCAATCATTTTTTTATTTAGTGTTTTAAAGTTTATTATCATTCTCTTTTTTCCTCTTCTTTTCTCAACTTATTTTTCAATAAAGAATGCTGGACTAGAGTGAGGTGAATTAGTTAGTATTATGACTTTTAATTTCAAAAGTTCTTGAATTTGTTTTCCAAATTCAATCCTATCATTTGGAGTATAAATCATTGGTTTTACTCTTATGATCTTGTTAGGATCTCTTAATTTTATGTTAACTATTGTTTTAGATTTATTTATTTTTGGATCTAAAGGATTTTTTGAATTGACTATTTTTACTAGTTTTTTAATGCCTATTAGGGCTTTGTCTTCTTGTATTTCATTGAGAAAAGAGTTTTGTTTCTCTTCTATATCTAATGAAATATTTTCTAAATAAGGTTTTTGTTGGTCTTCTATCTCATCATGTTTTCGCCTTTTATGTTGTTGCATAAAAGTTAGGTTTGAGACAGTTAAAGCTTTTCTTATTTTGGAGACATAGATGATATCTCCTTCTAAGGTTGTGAGACTTATTCTGTCAAAATGTTGTGTGAAAAGTTAATATAAATTTAAAAAATTATTTTCTATTAATAAATCAACTCATGTTTCCTGTTGATATATGGTAGAAATGTGAAGATTTTCTCCTCCTATCATTATATTAGTATCTTTTAATACCTTATTAAGTTTTATTGTAGTATTAATAGAAATTCTTACAATTAAATCTTTTGGCACTTGTTTCCAATTGTTTTCTGAAAATACATATTTATTGGCTACACACATACTAGCTTTTGTATCTATATATGCATGTAAATGATAAGTGTCATAGACTTTAAATTTTAGTCATACTTTAATGTAATTACTATTTGGATTTGGAAATTTTGTTTTGTGGATTTATATTTTTCTATATTTATATTTTTGTTTATAAGATTTTATATTACATCCATATTTTTCTAGTATTCTAAAATCTCTTGTATCATATTAGATTTTATCATTTCCCTTATTTGTTTATATTCTTTTCTTTCTTGGCATTTAATAATGATACAATTTTTAAGGCTTCTTATTCTTCCTTCTAGAGTATCTCGTATAGTTTCTCTATTCCTTTGTTCCCAATTTTCTATTAAGGTTTTATGTAATGTTCCAAGCAATTTTTGGAAAAATATTTCTTTATAAGTTGTTTGCATAGAGGGTGATAATTTATGGTAATACATTTCATATTCACAAATAAAAGAATCTATGTAACACACATTACAAATTTCCATATTTGTTATATGTCATTTAGCTCCATTGACTTCATTTTCATTGGATTCAGTAATAGTCCTTCATTTATCTTTTTCAATAAATTCTTTGTATATTTTATTTATTACTGTATCCAAGTATTCCCTTCCTGTGGAAGCATTTCCTTGCATTAACATATATTGTTGATCTGTTAAGTTTGAAAACCAAATTTTAACATTTCTTGTCATTTTATGTGCTATAAGTACCCTACAGATTGAAGGGTTTGTTTGGGTAGTTTGAGAGGTTTGTATGAGCACACTCATGCCCTTAGGCCATTCATCTAAGGCTTTATTCCTATCTCTTATACAGTCTAAATTTGAAGACTTATAATTATCATGGAGTTTGAACTCTGGTGGAATACTACCTCTAGTTCCTCAATGCAACCCTTCCTCCATTTTAGGTGGTTATCTTCTTCTATCTGTGCTATCAGGTTGTTCTGTTCTTTGCCTATTTATTTCTCCCCTATGTGGGTCAGGTGTTCTTTCTTGGTAAAGGAATGCTAATGAAATTGGTTTCATATGACCTTTTGGAGTCATGTTTTCTTGTTCAGAATCAATTTCACTGATTATTGTCATATCATCTTCTTCTTTGTTAGTACAAAGTTTTTCATTATAATGTTCTTCTATTTCTTCATTGGTTAATGTTAATAAACTGACTAATGTTTATATATCCCTATTTTCAAGGTCCATGAATTTTTTTCTAATTCTTTTCTATATTCCATTAATTTAAAATTATCTCTTTGTTCTTAGATTGTTCTTCATTTTTTCTTTTCTCAGTTTTAGGAATCCGGGAATCTTATCTCCTAGGTGCTTCTTCTTTTAGTCATTCTAAGATATCATATTTATAACCTATTATTTTATTATTTTTATGTATATTGTATACATCTTTTCTTAATTCTAAAATTTCTTGTGCATATCTTGTTATAGTTTATTATATCCATATTTATTTACTTCCTTTAATAATTCTTTTTGTATATCTATTATTTCCTGTAAATATTTTGTGTTTGATTCTTAGACTAAATCTATTTTCTCTATTAATAATTGTACAGTCTCAAATAGTATTGCTTGATTTTTTGTTATGCATTCTAGGCTTCCATTTATTTTTAAATGCATATTTTTTATTTTATCTTTAAACATTATTTTTCCCTAATATACAATCATGAGTTAATGCTTTCATTATTTTGACTTCACTTTCTAGTTTTTTAACTTCTTCTTGGTTAGAAATTTCTCCTTCATGGTCTATAAAAGTAAACCTTTGTATGCTATTATTTTTAACAATATTATTTTTTCTTCCTATTATTAAGGGTTTTTCTTCGATATATAATTTCCATTCTTTTGGCATTTTAAAATCTGTTAGTATTTTTGGTTTTATTATTTGTCTAAGTTCCTTAAAAGTTTTGTCTATTTCTAGAAATTCATTTTGTTTGTATATTGAATTATTATGACTATTTGTTAAAGAATATGTTACTAGATAATGTATTGAAAATGAATAATTTACTTCTTTCATGAATTCTCCTCTCTCAAATTCATAAACTAGACTTAATATTTGATTTTGATTTTTATCATATATATTAATAGCAAATCTAGGATATACTATAAATTTTAACTTTTGGTATCCTAAATTACTATGGATCATTCCTAATATGGCATCTTGGCTATTTATTATTCTGTTATCTAATGATGATATTTTTATTAGTGTATCTATTTATTTTCTAAAATGAGCTTTTATTAATATTTGAATTTCTCCTAAATGAATGTATCTAATTTTTTCTTTGTCTTTATAAGGAATTTTTAATAACTTGTTTAATATAATTTCTTTATCAATTAGTGTTATATTATACATTTCTTTTATATCTGTAATCTTGATACTCCTTTTTTTATTACTTATGTCGTAATAAATTATGTTTTTTATAAAGAATAATTTTCTTAATAAAAATGATGAGTTTTTAAATCTATCTCATTCTTTAAGATTTAACTTTGAAGATATTTAAATAAAAATGCTGAATCTTTAAATCTATCTCATTCTTTAAGATTTAACGCGGAAGGCATTCAAAGTAATACATGGAATCTGTAATATTAAATATCTCTCAATAAATCTAATGCTTTGTATGTCAGTCATGACGTGCATCTTCTCTGCATTTATAAAATCTAGAAATGAGAACATGCCTATTAATAAAATCTTTTTTCTTGCTATTATTCTGTAGATAAAACTTTTATAATTTCTTCTTTTCAAGTTGAGTTTGTTGTGTGTTTATAGGTTGAGGGTTCTATGTTTTACTTAGCAGGACAAAAGTAGCCCTTCTAGCTATGGAAGAATGTATGTTAATAAAGCACAAGATGCAGTTCAAAGTATGCTTGCTAAAGGTTCAGCTATCAGGCAAGATGCTGTGAACAAGGCTAGCTAAAGCATTTGATGAGAAGCATAACTTGACAGCCAGTGCATCTGAGAAGGTTGTTTCTTTTGATAAAAGAATAAATCTTTCAAGAGATTGACAGTTGGGATTTCAGCGGTTAATGAGAAAGTAAAATCTGTTGATCAGAGACTTCATGTGTCTGACAAAACAATGTCTGCAATATTTGCAGCAGAGAGAAAAATAAATGATACTGGATTAGCAGTTAAAAGTAGCAGCTATGATACAATATTGACAAAAGTAAAAACCCATTTGCTATTGTAATTTGCATTTTTCGTTTTTCTTTTCCTTCCAGGATGTAATTGATTGTAAGCCACATACAAAGGCAACCTCTAGCATGATTTTCTAACTGAATGTTGAGGAAAGTGTAATACTTTTTTTCCCTTACTTGAGATTTTTGAGGAAAGCATAATACTTGTTTGCCCACTAGTTACGGCTACAGAGTGTTAGGGCTTGGTAAACTGTTAGAGTTTTTGATGTGTAAAGGGTCTAGATAGTGACCTTGTTGAGTTAGTGATTAAAAGGAAAAAAGAAACTATTAGAGTTTTATGTTTTTCATGTAATTGAGTGGATTGCTAGTCTGCTATTTTTATGTTCTCTTTTCTTCAACTAATTTAATAAATTGGCTTTTGTATTCTCTGAATGAGAGAAAGAAAAAAACAACACAAAATAACGCAGCTAACAGTCTCAAGGTTTTAGAACAGTGCATGTGGTGAGTTGTAACTTCTGCATTGTCCTTTTATTTTCATAGACTTTTATTTTTCTTCATCATAAAGCAGTTGTAATCTATGGCCCATGAAATGTGTTACTGCATGCAACAGTATCCATACAATGATAATTATTGCCTAATCATATATGTTTTAGTTTTTTATTTTTATTTTACACACTTAACTAAATTTTTAAGCAGGTCTCTAACCCGCAAAAGGAAAAATGAGGTTACTTGCTGATTGACAATGTGGGCAATTATTTGGTTTGTAGTAGGACTTAGAAATGTAATTTACTTTCTATTAATACTATAAAAGAAATATCTTTGGTTGTTAAGAGTTGTGAATAACTTTTGTTAGCATTATTTGCTTTTTTCTATTAATACAAAGGCAGGGTAGGTTGTAGGTACAAAAACCAAAGAAAAATTCCAATTGGCTGTGTCGAACATCACTGCCATGGTGGGTGTTAGGTGGTACATTCCTATCCATGTCATCAACCACAATGGTAACTCTTTTAATTTGCCATCATGTATGTTAATTTTAATTGACTTCATATGTCTCTACTCTCTAGTGATGAGAATATATTAAGAACTTTTGTTCCTTTCCTTTCTTGATCCTTAGGTCTTGAAGTTCTTGATGGAAAAAAATAGTATCAATGCGCTTCATGGTCAAGTCACGGTTGGCACTATGATACTGCAGGTCAATATTGTTTTCTTACTTATATAGTAATATGCATCTATAACTATAACTATTATTTCCCTGGCATCCTTATAGTCATTTAAGACTAAACCTCATAGTATTTTATGTTTTTTATGTTTCAGTTTTCTATTGCACTCATAAGTACTCAAGTTAACTTTCATGCCTATCAGGATTGTGCTCTTGGCTTGCTGTTTGCCCTGCCTCCAGTTCTTATTGGTTCACTTCCTTTTGATGTTCTTCATGGAGTGATGTTTTAGATTGTGGATAATTTGATTAGTATTATTATTGGTAATTTTTTTTGCATATATTTCACGTTTTGAAACACTTTAATTATTTAGCTATAGTAAGACTTTATTATGTTTTAATACATATATAAACTCTCAAATGTAATTGCACTCTTAATTTTAATATAAGGACTCTTAATTTTCTCATTAATAATTTTATTATAATTTATATTGAAAAATAAGGTTAATTAAAATGTATATGGTCACGGTTTAAGTGTAGCCGAGACAATAGACATATCATTTGGTCTCGATCTTTTATAAGACCGTAACCAAATGCATGTCTATGACCTCAATCTTTTAAAGATCGTGACCAAATGGTATGTCTATGGCTTCGGTCTTTTAAAGACCGTGATCAAATGGTATGTCTATGGTCTCGATCTTTTAAAAACTGTTACCAAATGTAACAGTATATGATCTCTCTCACTTAAGTCTCGGTTTTTAAAACCGTAACCATAGACATACGATCATGGTTAAAAACCAAGGCCATATATATCACTATTTTAATAGTGAACAACTAATATATATGGTCCAACTTAACAACAATCTAGAATTCATTATTACAGGAGTAAGTAATGAAGTGATACTCAAGACCACCAAAATGTAAGAATAGTACAATTATTTTCTTGAAAAACACAAATATCCAATATTTAATTAGAAAAGAAATTAATATAATTAGTGAAGAGTATCAACATACTTTGTACATAATAAATTAATATCATTTTATACCCATCATTAAAATATAGATGAGTTCAGGAGATACGTATAGAATTACTCTTACGAAAATATTTAGTTTAAAGCTTTAGATTTGTGTTATAATATAATATGAAAAAATCATGTAAACTCTTACCAATTATAAATCATAATATATTATTAATTTTTAAATACAATCCTAGGAAAAAAAATAAAAATAAACTTCAACCTTGAAATTGTTTTATGGGCTCCGCTTCTATGCAGAGGTCCACAACCTATAGTAAATGATGACACTATAATAGCTAGTTGACATGGTGATCGACATTTGTCCCTTACTTTTAATACCTATGCAATAAACAGAAGATTCCATTTCCATCCATATGATTTGGCAATTCATAGGTTTCTCGTAGTTATAGCTTTGATCTTACCAAAGAACAAAGACGACAGTTCAAACTTCATTGTAATTTATCATAATTTACAAAAACCATATAGAAAGCTCCAACTTGGTGTCGTTACATTTTATGCTAATTTCATTGCCCCAACAAAATTAAACCTTGACATGTCCATATGTACCTAAGTGAATCCAACAACTCTCATAATCTCAATCTCTCTCTCCCTCTTTGAAAATGCAAAGACGATTCAAGCAAGTGTTCACATCTCTAAAAGAACACGGCACAGTCAAATGTGCCAAAATAGCCACAGTAGGAGGCTTCTCAAATGTTGAGTTGATAATAATAAAAGCAACAGCTCCTAATGACTTACATTTACCTGAAAAATACATCCAAGAGCTATTGAAGATCTTCTCAATTTCACAAACTTCATTTCGATCCTTTTCTTTTGGTTTTATTAGACGTTTTGAAAAAACTAAATGCTGGAAAGTTGCTCTCAAATGTCTCCTACTTCTTCACAAATTGCTTGGGTTAGTACCTCAAAACAGCACTTTTCGTTCTGAACTACTTTGGACTCGTTCCAATGGATTTCTCTCCCTCTACCCTTGTCATTTTCAAGACGAATCATCTTCGAATTATGAATATTACACCACGTTTATCCGATCATATGCTCAATTTCTCGACGAATCTCTCCTTTATTCCTCTTTATCTTATTATTATAGTATAAATGTTAATGAACAAGAAAATCATCATGAAGAAAAGGTAGTAGAAGTTAGCTTATTTCATAAAATGAAACAAGCTAATGGAATGTTAGAGTTGTTACCACAACTTCAAACTCTAATTGATCGTGCAATGGATTGTCGTCCAATTAGGTTAGTTTCAAAAAATTCCATTGTTCAAATGGCAATGAAACATATAATTAGAGATAGTTTTATGTTTTATATAACTTTTAGGAGTGAAATTGTTGTGATGATGGAGAATCTTTTTCAAATGCCTCATAAGAATTGTATGTCAGCATTTGTTATATACAAAAAAGCAGCTAAACAAGCTAATCAATTATGTGAGTTTTATGATTGGTGTAAAGCAATGGGATTATGTGGAACATATGAGTACCCTTTTGTAGATGGGATTCCACACGTACAAGTTAAAGCACTTGAGACTTTCATCAATGGCATGTGGCAATTTACTGATTCTTCAACATCTTCATCATCCCAATCAACGGTCGAGGATTGTGACTACAAAGTTGCTCAATTGGAAGAGGAAGAAGCTTTGATTCAATTGGAAGATGATGTGAGTTGGGAAACTTTGTTAGACTGCTCGGTTAATTTATCACCAAATCATCAAAGAATGTGTCTCCATGATTGTATTGTATATGATGATGGTGTTCAAGTTGTTAATCCTTTCATTAACACATCATCTCCATGGGGACTCTAGCTTCGATACAAGAAAAATAGCCTTATGGTCTCTCTATTTTTTTTTTTAGTTCTGGAAATCTTTATTGTTTCTATAAGAAGTGTAAACTATATATTTTGCATGGTTAATTCAATTATAAATTTGATTCAAAGATAAAACAAGAAAATAACATATAGCTCAAATTTGTAACATTTTTCATGAAAATACTATACATATTTGAAAGCATAAATGACATCACAAATCTATTATCTCTGAAAAATAAACTTTAATTCGATAGTTGTTTAATCTCTTTTAAAATAAATAATTTATGGTTAAATAATAGTTAAATAAATAATTAAATATTAAAAAGATATCAAGACTATTTGGTGTAAGAAAATGGGCAACATATTTGCAAATAAAAAATAATTATTTAAGAGATTATTCTTCGTAAAAAAAATTAAATATTTTAAAAATAAAAACTTTTTCTTAAAAATTTAGAATAAATCTTCGAGATAAACTTTAATAACCCTTTAAAAAAAATAATGGATTTATACGGCCTCCATCAAATAAGTGACAAATTAAAACACTTTTGTCCTATATGAAATTTCTTGGTTACTCCTGTTAAGATAGAAAAGACAATTGAAAAATATTTATGTTCTCTTATTCTCTACATTTTCAATGTTACATAAGATGAATAGTAAATTTTGGGAATAATATCTCAAATGTCCTTTAGGTTTGTTATCTTTAATTATGTCCTTGAGATTTATAAAATATAAAAAATATCTTTAAATTTTAATGATATTAATTTTCCATCTAGTACTATTTAGGGATTAATATTAACCTAATTAATGCTCTTTGTCTATTTATTGAAGGCAATAATTTGTCTAAAAAACTTATTATTTTTTACTAAAGTATTCTTTTAATATTCTTGAAATATGATGGTTTATGATGATTGTGATAACTTTAATATAATCCGTATAAATATCTAATAAAGTATTAAATCTTTTAAAATTTTAAGACAAGTTTTATAATCATCATCTTTAAAATATTCATTTAAATGATAAAGATAACCTTTATCAAATATTTCTAATAGAATTAGTTTTTATCTTTGATTTTATTTGGAATTATTAGTTGTTTATTTCTAAAAACAGTTTCTATTTTCTATTTTAGCAGTATTATGTCTTATTGTAAGAAAATATTTAAATATTCAAGATTTTTAATTAGCTTAAATTTATAATTATTATACCTGAATTTGATGGGTCTATCACGATCTTCCCTTCTGTTCGTCTTCTTTTGTTATACTTATTATGCCTCAACTTTGCTCAAACCTCAACGTCTTCGTAGTAATGGTGAGCCTTCTACATCAATACATAAATGATGTCCAATAGTTGATTTATTGGAGAAGAATAACTAAACTTCATTTTATTCATAGGATAATAATTATTACAACTTAAGGTCAACTAAGAACCTTGAAGAGATGCTTAGCCGCTCATAATTACTAGGTATAACATTATTGGTTTTGAGATTTCTAAATAGAAGGGTTTTCTATGCTAGAGTGTTTTAGAGTAGAGAGCTTTGGATTTCTGTGTATGTGTGTGTTTGAAATGATAATAAAAGTTCCTTTTATAGAACAAGGAATCCTTATTTACAAGACAAACTATTATTTTACCCTTATTTTAATAATTCATCTTCTTTTTTTACTTTAAAGGATAGCCACTGCTTTTTTCCTTGGCACATGATGCTGACTAAGATGTAGGGTCTACATCTTTATTTCTTTTTTTTTCTTCTATTGATCGTTTCTTTTCTTATTTTTCTTTATCATTTTATATCGACGGTTCCTTTTATGACGTTGATGATGACACATCTTCATCTTCTCGGTCTTTGATGCAGAGAATGCGTTTATGGTCTTTGGTAGCTTTTCTGGCATAGAAGCGTAATATCTTTCTTGTTTCTTAACCAATTTATAGGTTACTACAATTAAAAATGGTTTCGTATTTGGTAATTTTTTTCACCATCTTCTTCTGACAGAGTAATGCTACTGTGGGAAATAACGATGACTTTACTAGTTGAATAATTTGCTTTAATCTTAGAAGAATTGTCAATCTTTTTGAGTTTATAGTAAATTTGGCCTAGCATTTGACCTCTTAGTATACAGAGTTCTTTTGTGTTTAATTCCTTTTTTGGAAGTGCCTATGGTTTGTGAACTTTTCTGTTTGTGTTAGAAACCCTATATTGATGAAATGGTAGGGACTAATACTTCATTTCTTATTCCAGTCCATTAATGAACTAAAAAATCTAAGATAAACAAGTTTATCACATATTTTAATCTTCCTTGTGAAGTTCTTGATTACTCTTTAAAATTCTCTAAGAAATAATTTAATTCACTTAAATTAATTCCTGAATATATATTTTCTATTAGTCTTGCATGAAATGCTTTATACACAAATATTGGATCAGCTCCTTCCAATATATTGAATTTACTTCCCACAGGAAATTCCTTGTCTATAGTGAGAGTTTATAAGATTATGGACCTAATTAACCTAGAGGAGGGTGAATAGGTTATTTTTAATTTTTACAAATCTATAACTTAATAACCTAAACAAACCGGTCAGACATGCAATTGCTTGTAAGAATAAAGTGTGGATATAAAATAATAACACACTATATTTTTTAGGTGGAAACAACCTAGGTCACAATCATGACCTAAGAGAAAAACCACCGATCCACCGGACTATATAACTTTCCACTATGAAAATCAAATGTTCAAGTACAAACTCGGTCTTATGCTACCCTCCCTAGGATACTGCCCCAATGTACTTTACTTACGAGCCCCTACTCTGTTTTCATAATTTCCAATATTAGCGTGAGCGATTTCCAGACCGACGTTCCAATAAGCTTCCCGCCCATCAAATATGTTCCCTAATTAACTGCAAAATAGTTAGCACAAAATACAAGTGTCTGTGTGTGTTTTAGAACGGATTTAATAATGAATAATCCTAACTAGATGATTCAAAACATATGTCACTTAAATAAAATCAACTAGTAAATCCTAGAGCAAAAAGATCAAGCACAAGTTCAATAAAATATTTTCTTTAAAAATTAATAATCAAATCAAATAACTATGATATGACAAAAACAATTATTTGATCTAATAATTTAAGAACAAAAATAAAGAAGAAGCTATAAGAACATATTATCAAAATATCATAAAATAATTAAGCTTATTAACAAATCAAGCATAAACACCAATATTTGATAGATTAACTAAATAAAAAATCCTAAATAATTATGATTTTATATTTGTAAAACAAGAGAGAGAAATTAAGAAGATTAGAATAATGCTCTTGTGTGGTTGATTGAAACAATGATCAATGAGTTTTATTTATAGGAAAAATTAAAACCCTTAATCCTATGTAATTGATAAATATCTTTTCTATTTCAAATAGGATTAGTAATACTCACTAATTAAGAAGACACTTATTTAAAGAAGAGTTCTTTTAAAATAAATTTTATGCTATCTTTTATGCTAAAGATTTAAACTATAATTTAGAGTATATCTTATCTAATATCTTTTAGTATATCTTATTTTAGAGTATATTTTATCTAATATCTTTTAGCATATCTTATTTCATATTTTAGCACTAAAAATAATTTCAGATTTATAAGCATGTGCTATTAAATGCATAAATGTAATCTTACGTGTCATACTTATCAAAGATATACCTGAAGTACAATTATCTGAAACTCGAGTATTTGTTTGGCTTTTCTTGATAGACTTGATAGCAGGCCTAAAAACAAATTTACAGATAAATATTTTGTCCACGAAAATAGTCAACACTCTTAGTCCTTACATGTAGTATAGAACTTCATATATTTAATATGTTCTTGGGTATATTTTCTGGCCAAGTTATAGAGACTTAATCATTGTGGTTTACTGAGGTTTCTATATTGATTTTTTCATCTTCAATGAATGGAGTAGTTCTAGGAGATGTCTCCCTGAATAATACTGAATGTTTTACTATTTGATGTTTCTGAAAGAGATGTTTCTTTAAATAGCATTAGAGGTCTTGCTATATTTCCAAGATTTGTCAACTTGCTTGGAGCTATTGGTTATTGTTGTAATGCTGCAAAATAATTTCTTACTATTTTCTCTAGAGTTATCAATTTTCGTGTTTTGTAGTTGACATAACTACAGTCTACTTTTATTATGTTGGTGAAGGCTCTATGAGTTACTCCACTAATTCCTAGAATATATTTTCTATCTTCTACACAATTGTTATAAATTCCTGGTTTTGGGCCATTATAGACTACATAAACTTTTTTATGTTCTTTTTCTACCTCATCTGCCCAATTAAACTTTGTGGTTTCAAAATTTTTTTGTGAATTATTAGGTTCTTCCTTTTTTAATGGAAATTCCTCATTTGAGCTTTTGGTCTCTAGATGTTGTTTTGAACAATGAAGTTCTTCCTATCTCCATAAGAGATTTCTCGAGATATAGCAACTCGAGTTGTTCTTGTAGGATTTTTATCTCTTTTTTCTTTATCTTGATTTTGATATCAAAATGTTCCATTTTTGAAAGCATAAAAATAGTTAGAGGTACTAATTCTCTGGTAAGGGTATCGACTAAACTATTTTTATGGCCTGGAAGATGTTTAACATCAAAATTATAATGGTTAAACCACTATTTCCATCTAACTAATCTTACTTGTTTGTAATCACCTGCAATATTAGTTCTTAAGAAATAACCAAAATTCTTGTTATCTATTCTAACCATGAATCTGGAGCTTATAACATATATTGCAAATTTCTTAATAGCTTTTTTAACAACTAAATATTCTTTTTCATTACTATGGTAATTTAATTTTGAACCTTGGAAAGATCCTGATGTATATCTACAAAGATATTTATCTTTTTCATCTACTTTTGCTTTAAAAACTACTCCTCAATATTATTATGAAACATCTATTTCAATTTTCATCTTCTCATCTCGTCCTGGATGGTATAAAATTGGTAATTTTTTTACCTTTGCTTTTACTCTATCCATATATAGAGTATCTTCTTCTCTCTATTTCCAAATATTATCCTTTTTTCAATTTTGCTTGTAATGGTTTTCTAATTTCTACAAGTTTCTTGATGTATGCTTCTACATATGTTAAACATCCTAAAAATATCTGTAATTGGTTTTTATCTTTTAATTCACTAGGAAAACCTTGAATATTATTTAGTATAAGAGATTGTAGATTATGTTTTCCATCTTCAATTTCTAACCCAAAGTATTTAATCTTTTGTTGAGCAAGTACTGCTTTCTTTTCATAGAGTACAATGCCTTATTTTCTACATTCTTGTAGAATATTGATAATATCCAAATAATGTTTATTTAATTCATATTAAAAACCAAAATATCATCTATATAAACACAAAAAATATCTTGTAATTTCTTGAGAATGTTATCCATATATCTTTGCAAAATACATGGAACTTGTTTTAATCCAAATGGTATAACTGTCCATTGGAAATGTCCTTGGGGGCAACTAAATGCCGTTAATTTTTGGGATTGTTCATCCAGTCTTATTTTCCAAAATCCACTTTTGCAATCAAAACTCAAGAAGTATTTCTTTGCTTTTATTAATGATAGTAGTTCTTCCTTTTTTGGAATAAAGTATTCATTGTCAATGGTTTCTTTATTGAGTGCTTTAAAATTTATTACCATTATTTTTTTTCCTCTTCTTTTCTCAGTTTCTTTTTCAACTAAGAATGTTAGACTAGAGTAAGGTAAATTACTTGGTATTATGACTTTTAGTTCCAAAAGTTCTTGAATTTATTTTCCAAATTCAATCATATCTTCTGGAGTATAAATCATTGGTTTTACTCTTATGATCTTCTTAGAATCTCTTAATTTTATGTTGACTATTGTTTTAGATTTATTTATTTTTGGATCCAAAGGATTTTCTTAATTGACTGTTTTTAATAATTTTTTAATGTTGTTAGGGATTTATCTTCTTGTATTTCATTGAGAAAAGACTTTTGTTTCTCTTTTATATCTAATGAAATATTTTCTAAATAATATTTTTGTTGGTCTTCTATCTCACCACATTTTTGCTTTTTATGTTGTTCCATAAAAGTTAGGTTTGAGACAGTTAAAACTTTTCTTCTTTTGGAGACATAGATGATATCTCTTTCTAATGTTGTGAGACTTATTTTGTTGAAATGTTGTGTAAAAGGTTGATATAAGTTTAAGAAATTATTTCCTATTAACAAATCTACTCTTGTTTCCTGTTGATATATGGTAGGATTGTAAAAGTTTTCTCCTCCTATCATTATATCAGTATCTTTTAATACCTTATTAAGTTTTATTATAGTATTATTAGCAATTCTTACAATTAAATCTTTTGGTGCTTATTTTCAGTTATCTTCTGGAAATATATATCTACTGGATACACACATAATAGCTTTAGTATCTATATATGCATGTAAATGATAATTGTTATCTATATATGCATGTAAATAACAAGTGTTATAGCATTTAAATTTTAGTCATACTTTAATGTAAGTACTATTTTGATTTGTAATACTATACAAATCATCCATATTCTCATAAAGAATATCCATAATTTGAGTGTTCATATTCTGAGTCAGTTATTTTTTCATCAGTTTCTTCCAATAAATAAATACTATAAGTATCATCTATCTCAGATTATTTGATTGGTTCTAATTCCATTTTGAAAGCTTCTTCTAAGATTTTTTCTTTTTTGTGAAAATTATTTTTTATGTTGAAGTCTGCTTGGACATTCGTTAGCATAATATCCTTCTTTATTACAGATCCAACATCTATTTTTTTTCTTTCCTGAAAGACAATAATTTCTTTTTCAGAGGATTTATAATTATTTCTTCTAAAATATTTTTTCTTGTAGTTTTCTTTATTAAATCTCTTTTTATTTTTTTGGAAATTTTGTTTTCTGAATTTATTGTTTTTAAATATTTTATATTTATATTTTTGTTTATAAGATTTTATATTACATCCATATTTCTCTAGTATTCTAAAATCTCTTGTATAATAGAAGATTTTATCATTTCCTCTTATTTGTTTATATTCTTTTCTTTCTTAGAATTTAATAATGATCCAATCTTTAAGGCTTCTTATTCTTCCTCTTAGAGTATTAGTATAGTTTCTCTATTCTTTTATTCCCAATTTTCTGTTAAAGTTTTATATAGTGTTTCAAGTAATTTTTGAAGAAATTTTTTTTATAAGTTGTTTACATAAAAGGTGATAATTTATGGTAATACATTTTATATTCACAAATAAAAAAATTTATGTAACATATGTTACAAATTTCCTTATTTGTTAGATGTCATTTAGCTTCATTGATTTCATTTCCACTGGATTTAGTGATAGTCCTTCCTTTATCTTCTCCAATAATTTTTTTGTATATTTCATTTATTATTGTATCCAAGTATTCCTTTTCTATGGAAGCTTTTCGTTGCATTAAAAATTTTTGTTGATCTGTTAAGTTTTAAAACCAAACTTTAACATTTTCTGTCATTTTATATGCTATAAGCACTCTATAGGTTCAAGGATTTGTTTAGGTAGTTTGAGAAGTTTGTAAGAGCACTCATTTCACTAGCTCATTCATCTAAGGCTTTCGTCCTATCTCTTATACAGTCTAAATCTAAAAGTTCAGACTTATAATTATCATTGAGTTTGAACTCTGGTGAAATACTACCTCTAGTTCCCTAATGCAACCCTTCCTTCATTTTAGGTAGTTGTCTTTTTCTATATGTGGTATTAGGTTGTTCTGTTCTTTGTCTATTTCTTTCTCCCCTATGTGGGTTAAATGTTCCTTCTTGGTAAGGGAATGGTAATGAAATTGATTTCATATGATCTTTTGAGGTCATGTTTTCTGGCTCAAAATCAGTTTCACTGATTATTGTCATATCATCCTCTTCTTTATTAGTACAAAGTTTTTCATTATAATATTCTTTTATTTCTTCATTAGTTAATGTCAATAAATTGATCAATGTTTCTATATCTCTATTTTCAGGGTCTATGAATTTTCTTTGTAATTTTTTTTATATTCCATTAAATTGGAATTATCTCTTTGTTCTTAGATTGTTCTTCATTTTCCTTTTTCTCATTTTTAGGAATGAGGGTCTCCTAGGTGGTTCTTCTTTTAGTCCTTATAAGAAATCATATTTATAACTTATTATTTCATTATTCCTATGTATGTTGTATATATCTTTTCTTAATTCTGAAACTTTTTTATGCATATCTTGTTGTAGTTTATTATAACCACATTTATTTATTTCCTTAAGTAATTCTTTTTTATATCTATTATTTCTTGTAAATATTTTGTGTTTGATTCTTGAACTAAATCTATTTCCTATGTTAATAATTATATAGTTTCAAATAATATTGCTTGATTTTTTGCTACACATACTAGGTTTTCATTTACTTCCAAATGCATATTTTTTATTTTATCTCTAAACGTTATTTTTCTCTACTATGCAATCATGAACTTATTCTAGTTTTGACTTCATTTTCTAGTTTTTTAACTTTTTCTTTGTTAGAAGTTTCTCTTTCATGGTCTATAAAAGTAAACATTGGCATGCTATTAGTTTTAACAACATTACTTTTTCTTCATGTTATTAAGAGTTTTTCTTTGATATCTAATTTTCATTCTTTTGGTATTTTAAAGTCGGTTAGTATTTGTGGTTTTATTATTTGTTCAAGTTCCTTAAAAGTTTTATCTATTTCTATAAATTCATTTTGTCTGTATATTGAACTATTATGGTTATTTGTTAAAGAATATGCTACTAGATAATGTATTAAAAATTGATGATTTTCTTCTTTCATTAATTCTCTTCTTTCAAATTTATAAGTTAGACTTAATATTTGATTTAGATTTTTATCATGTATATTAATAACAAATCTAAGATATGTTGTAAATTTTAACTTTTAGTATCCTAAATTACCATGGATCATTCTTAATAAGGCATCTTACCTATTTATTATTATGCTATCTAATAATATTACATTTTATTGGTGTATCTATTCCTTCTCTAAAATGAGTTTTTATTAATATTTGAATTCCTCGTAAATGAATGTATCCAATTTTTTGTCTTTATAAGCAATTTTTGATAGCTTGTTTAATATAATTTTTTTATCAATTAATGATATATTATACTTTCATTTTTCATATATAATTTTAATATTCATTTCTTTATTACTTATACTATAATAAATTATATTTTTCGTAGGGAATAATTTTCTTAATAAAAATTATACGTCTTTAAATCCATCTTTTTTAAAATTTAACTTTAATTTTTAAATTTCTTTTTTACTTTATCATTTTTTTTAAATATCCTAAAATGTCTTCTATTTCTATATATATATATATATATATTATTTCTTGATCTATTTTTTATTCTTCCATTTTAAGAATATTAATTCCATTAAATTTAACTTCTTTATATTTAAAAAATATTTTTGATATTAAATATTATTATTTACTTCCGTTAAATTTAACTTCAATTATATTTTAATAATATTTTTAAATTTTTTAAAAACTTAGAGGTTATTTCTATAAATTTCTTAAAACTAAGGGATATTTCTGATATTAATCCGTAAATTTTGGGAAAAATTATATATTTTTGTTTGGTGGTAAGTTGACCGAAGGTTAAGGAGCATCTGAGCTTTCAGATCTGGTTTTTTCTTTTTTTTTTAAATCAGAATATTCTTGAAATCGAACTGAAAAAATAAGACGGATTTTGGGAATTCTTTATTTCTACAATTTTACATGTGAATTTTGGAGAATTTTTTTTAACTATGCAATAAATGCATTAGTTTCGGTGTGTATATACGGGAAATTAGACTTGTATTTATTGAAATATTCAAAATTTACAGTTGAATCTTCATTTATCTTATAGAACATAAGTTATGAGAGCTTTACTCAACTGTCCTATACATCCCCGGCAAACAAAATGTGAAATGAAGCGCTACAATAAAATTGATATAAGGCACATTACAAGTACAACCCTGCAAATTAATTAGGGTTTAACCCACAAGAGAACATAACTGGAAAATCTGTTACAGAATGAGAACTATAATGGGAACCACTCTTGCATTCTAAAAGATTGTAAGAGTTCTTGAAAGCCACAATCAGAAGAGGCTCCAAAGGAAACTTACTTCCGGTGCCTCCAAAGCCACAACCAGAAGAGGCTCCAAATGCAACTTACTTCCGGTGCCTCCGTTTTTGCTCTGCCCTTTGTCGCTTCTCATCATCCCATTCACGGTCATACATCCTAAATCATGTTAAGGACATGAACCATGACAACACAATGGATTAACAAAATATGCAGATATATTCTACATGTCACACAATAATCAACATGTAAACAGTTCATATCAGAATATCAGGGGACACTTTTTAATAATGCGACAATTTTCATTAGTGAAGGAAAACCATTCCTTTAGCCTTTCAAATTTGCCCAACTTGGTTTAACTTGATTGACTTTAAACACATAAAATACAAGGGCTTGCTTTGCAAACAGGCTACCCAATTTAGAAAAGTTGCAGCCATGCATAATTAAGAAAGCACCCCAAAGAAAATTACTGTTTGGTATTCGTAAAAAAGCCTGATAAGCATCTATGCAAGTTGTGTTGATAAGAGTTATATTTGTTGAATCACTTTTCAAGGATACGGATCAATGTCACGATGAGTCATCTTGCTCGCTGCTTCTTTACCATGAATTCTCAAATTTGGTTCCTCCAGGTAACCTGCACGCTGCATCATCGTACCCTTTCTGTCCCCTCTGTCCCTTCCATCATATGATTGTGTCATACCAATACCTAGGGGAGGAGGGTGAGCAACAGGCGAATACTCACCAGGCTCCCCTGATGGTATATGCTCTCTTTTGAGTTTTCGCCTCTTAGAAGCTGCAGTGCCATCTATATCCTCCTTCAAAAGGATAGCTTTTTCCCTTTCCCTCTCCCTCTCCCTCTCATCTACCTACATTCAGCAAGCAAGCAAGCATTTGTATAAAGATCTCACGTATTGGAAAGAATAATCTATCAAAAATAACCTAAATTATAAGAATATGAACATAAATCAAGAATCCAAGGGCTATCCGTTCAGTGACAAGAATATAGCTAGCCATAACAAAACACTTATAATTTAGAGCCAGTGGTTTATTGATAAATGGACAAACTAAGTCTAAGATGAGTACATGCAGGTAAAATCTTACAATACATGTTGACAGCTAACAAAACTCCTCTCACAAGGTAGGAATTTTGTTCCACACATGCCTACCAGAACGGCATACAAAATGCAAAGAATGCAATATTGCAGTTAAGATGAAGAGATCCACTTCTTTGTTTATGGATGACTAATATATCGTGCTAAAAACAAATCAATGCTCTTGAATCTCTTTCTACCTAAACTGGATACCAACCCAAGGACCTATTACATCAGAAGCATGAAAGCTACAGAGGAGGCAGCAAAATCGCAATGGTCCTCTTTCTTTTTTTTTCTTTCCCCTTTTCCTACAAAATTTTATATGCATCCAGGCCTTCTCAATTCCCAAAATACCAAAGTATAAAATAGAAAAAGAAAGGAAAGGTACAAAGCAAAAAACATTATACACTGCAAAGCATACCTTCATTGATAATCCTTCGCGTTCTTCACGCTTTCTCTCCCTAAAAGCTTCTTCTCTTCTACGCTTTGAATCATCTTGTGAAATTATTGACTCCTCAGATCTCCTCCGTTCTTTTTCTTCATGTCTTGGAGAAAGCCTTTGTCCATGTCTGCTAGTTCCAAACCTCCTATCAGCATCTTCATCTCTTCGACCAGCGTTAAGAGACTGGGGAACCAAGTGAGGAGGTAAAGGTGGTGGTGGTGGCAAATTTTGGCCATGAAACCGATCATCAGCAAGAGATTTATCTGCAGGTGTATCACTGTAACGCACTTTATTCCTATCATCTTTAGGTTTCTCGGGTAGCCTATCCAAACTTCTGTCATTGCCTCTTTCTTGAGCTCGCTCAACAGAACGCTCTCTTACATATCTTTCCATGGACCTGTCTCTCACTTTCTCAACTAAATCATCTCCACGGGGCTTATCAGGCCGCTCCAACCTATCACGATAATCCTTGTCATGTCTATCATTTCCCTTATCTTTTGTTCTGTCCATAGGCTTATCAATCAACCTGTAGACACCTTGCTCGTCAGTGCCTGATCTTTCAGGGTCCCCAAACCGAGCATCAACAGATCTTTCTCTCTCAGAGATTCGAATTTCACCATCAAAATCTCTAATTTCAGCATCCCCTTTCCTGCGTTTACTTAATCTGTCGACTTCTTCAGCAGGACTAGCTCTCTTCGGCAGCTTATCACTAGATTTGGAAGTTGAAACTGAATAATCATGCCGAGGAGAATGAGCTAGTCGAGAAGGCAGCTTAGATGTGTCAGAGACATCAGGACCATCATCTTTCAAACCTGACTGCCTAGCATCTGAAGACCTGCCAAGTGCATTCTCTACCTTTGACTCGTAATTGTGATTATCTGATGATGGTCTTGCAGATGGAATGGAACCTTTACTTGAAGCTGAAACTGGAGTTCCGTTAGCAGTGATTCCAGAAGATACATTGCCCCCATCTATCCTTCCATCTGATATATGTGATGTAGAATCTCTTTCATTATGGGAAGTCCTGACAACACCTTTTCCAGATCTACTATCAT
Source organism: Hippophae gyantsensis (assembly GCA_030763125.1). Classification (NCBI taxonomy): domain Eukaryota; kingdom Viridiplantae; phylum Streptophyta; class Magnoliopsida; order Rosales; family Elaeagnaceae; genus Hippophae; species Hippophae gyantsensis. The sequence goes on along the minus strand of CM061029.1, from coordinate 16,887,834 downwards.
CTTTCGGAAGATCTTGTTTTGTTTGTTTTGAAAGCAACGTTGTTGGCAGAGATTTTTTTGTTTGCGCTCTGGACTATTTATGGCAAAATTAAACAATAAGCAGCAAACATAGTTGATAGAAATAGAAGACCTATACAAATAAGGGTGGATAACTACATAGGTCCACTATCTATTATAACTGGATAGGTAGGATCCACTAGTTATTTTTGTAAGCAGTTTAGTCCACTCATGTTAAAAAGTGACAACACAAGGACAGCAAATTGCACTTGGGTCCAATAGCTACTTTATTTTCAACTCTATCTGACAAAGCAAGTTTTAAAATGAATAATTGTTGAGGTAGTTTAAAAAAGTAAAATAAAATAAAATAGAACAAATTAAGAAAACATAAAAATGACTATTTGCAATGTGGTGTGATTTTTGTAGAACAAGTGAAACTAAACTGCTTATAAAAATAGTTAGTGAAACTGAGTGTTCCGATTGCAATAGCTAGTGAACCATGAGGATATTTATCTCTACAAATAAAGAATAAAGTTACAAATGTTCATTAAATCTATGATGAAAACAATGAAGCATTTCACGAACCAAAGCACCCACCAAGAGTAATTATCAAGTCAATTTAATCACCACAAGTTCAGAAATCGCATTCATAGATTATCTCAAGTTCATTTTAACCACCATAAGAAAAGGGGAAAAAGAATTGACATATTTCTCCCATACACTATGTAAAGCTCACACGAGCTAGTGAAAAAGCTAATAAACAGTATGAGTATGACCATTAAACAATATTGTTTAACAGAACTACATGAAAATACCAACTTTCACAAAGAATAAAAATAAAGATTCAAGCCCCAAATAAAGAGCTTAAAGAGGCTTCAAGAATCACAATAATTTCTAATTTATGCAAATTGCAATACCCAGAAAAGCAATGTTTTCTCCACTCATAACTTACTGCTGTTGGAGGCTGGAAGTGCCTCCAAAGCAAACAAAGAAAATTACCACGATAAAGTATGTAGTTGATTAAAAGAAGCAAGACCAAAATAATACCTCAGATTCAAAAGAATTCTTTGGAGCAACTCTAGTAATGCCTTCCTCTGATGATCTATTTGAAGACTCATCCACTAGTTTTTGATTTTCAGTGGATCGTGACAATCCAGATTGCATGGTGGAGGGAGGCATGGGTGATTGAGCCTCTGAACCATTTACCAATAAACCACTTTTCACCTTTAGATTTCCTGGATCAGATTTTGGATTTGAAACACTTTCTGATCTTTCCAATCTCCCATCAACAGCTTTTGTTTTCAGCATCTGCTCTTTTGCTGAATTAATAGAATCTGGAAAATTAGTTTTCACCCCAACAGGTTCACTTTGAAAAACATTCGTCCCAGAACCACTTTGTATGGGTACTAAATTACCTACGGAAGGCTTGGCAGTAAGAGATGTTGAAGGCTTTGTTTCAAGATAGCCCATACCAAATTCTTCATCCGTCACCCATGAAGGCTGCAGATTAGATGTAAAATTAAACTTGTAATTAGTGTTCACAGAGTAAAGCAGAAATAATGTGTAATAGCATACCTTTCTAGAAGCCAATGCAGCAGCAACACCTGTTGCCAATACTTTGAGATCTTCTCTCTCGTCGCTTTTGATTTTGCTAACCTAAAATACAGAGAAAATAGTCAACAAGATGCTAATAGTCAAAAACCATGTAAAGCTGACATTTCCAAGAATTGCTTACCCGTTTTTCAAGGTTAATGCCACTCTTCCGGGTAACCGGAAAAACACAAGAAATTTTTGTTAAAACTATTAGAGCATTCCGAATTTCCATATACTCAGTGGATTCCAGGCACTGGATCAATAACCGCGTAATTCTTTGACTCCACTTCCAATGTACCTATTATATTATCAAGAATCCATGGAAAAGTTGAACTACCAAAAAATTGATTATGTATTGTTTTATTATTGTCTTTATCTTGTTATCTTATTGAGCAGACCAAATACTGAATCCATTGTTTATTTATAAATCAATAAACAATGTATATACAAGATCACTCCAACTTCATACGTGTCAGCCTTCAATCTTCATACATCACCAGATTAGTTTAAAATTCAGAGAAAATCAAGCAAAAACTGATTTCCTGTATTTGTATTTTTTTCAGTCTTTTTTATGGGATAGTAAAATGATTTAAGAACTTGAAAAGCCCAAGAAATCACCTTGATGAATTGGCCGAATGTAACTCGCTGACTATTTGGATATCTATAATACACAGCAAATCCTGGCATGTTGCCACATTCTCGTTCATAAACAGATTCATCACTCTGAATAAAGAGCACGAGTACTTCTCCACATCAGACAATAGTAATTTTCCAAAAAGTACTTTAAAGTACCAAAGAATTTAAGAAAATTTCTAGTAGAATAATCTAAGAGTACCTTCCAATGGTAAGCAATCTTCAATGTCTCATATAAGAACCTCCCAAGTCTACCTGCTTCGTATTCAGTGCAACAACATATCATAGGTTGTAAAGTCTTACATATAAGAACATCAATGTGGTTAACAGTGTTAAAGAATGGTGTCCCAAGGGAATGAAGAGTGTGCACAAACACTGCACAGTACACAGCATCTGGCATGCTGAAAGTACATCGGGGGAAAATACAGCGCTGAAGGAACTCCATGTTGATCTTTAAAGTATCAGGGCAAGAACTCAACCATTTGTCCTTTTCACGAGAGAGTCGTTTACGAACAGAAGCTACATTGTCCTCATGATTGTGCAACTCGTTAATCAAGCGATCAAGAGATTCTTGTATTCTTTCCTTGTCCTTCTTCCTTTTTGTAATTGCTGAGCTCGAGTTATCAGAAATCTCTTCCAGAGATTTAAGAGCAGCATGTTGTTTGGCAATTTCTGATTCGTAGCGGTTTTTGGGGACATAGAGATCATAGAGTGTAAGACCCCAGAATGTAGCATATAGATCAGGTGACAGACTATTCCATGCTCTGGATGGCAGCATCGTTTTCACAGTATTTAGCAAATCAGCCCACCTGCATGGTACAATATGCATATTAAAGAAGTGAAAGTAGCCTTGTCTACTGAATTCAGCATTTGCATGCCAACAAAATGTATAGATCTGTTTAGAATAGCATTGCCTTAATAGTTCGAGTACCATATTCCAAATACTGCAACATTTATGCACCAATGGAATATAATTAAATACATGTCAATGATTTGACAGAAACCAATACTGCAATGCATGCAAATATTAACAGGAAAACGGAAATATTAAGTGAACAAAACATCAAGTAAAACTGATAAAGTAAAACCTATTTGCATAATTCACATGCATGTTGAAGATAGCACTATGTAAGATATACGACTGTTGAATTCAGGGGTTAAGTGCTCTAGTATCATCACCAACAAGAAAACAATTATTGTATCCTTAACATATTATCAGGTATGAAAATAAATACAGCTCATTACATTATGGGCTTATGAGGCATGCCAAGGTCCAAAACAACACTAGAAGTAGCTGCAGCATCAGACTCCAAATTTGAAGTGATGCTAGATTCATCATTGCTGTCCAACGGCCAAAAAACATCCGAAGTTCCTTGGCACTTGAAAAGTCTCATCACAGGCCGATAAATTAAGAAAGAAACCTATATCAAAAAGTATAGTGTAAGTTCAGGCAAAAAAAATAAAAATTATGTACAGTACGACAAAGAAGTTCCAAAAGTAACCAACAAGTAAAGGAACATAAATAGAGACAGAAAGATACTTCAGGATCAAGGTGGTAGAGGTGGACAAGATCATCAAGTGATGGAACTAGTTTTGCATAAGTTGACACTGGCATCACAGCACTGCAAAGGAATTCCACGTATTGTAGAAGTGTTCCATGGCACCTATCAAACTGCTCACTAACCATCTTAATGTACGGCGCATCTGCACTTATCACAACCCTGCCGAAAGCAAAAAACAAAAAAGTATAATTCACTAACATTACATTAATCACCATCCCCATAAAAGATGCATAAATATAGGATGCAAAATGTACAAATACAGCAGCTTCTGTTCATTACCATTTGGCAAATGTTCAAAGAGGAGCTATAGATACATTCATACTTGAATACATACAAGAAAGCCAATATAAAATTAGAGCGTCTCACTCTGTAAATATCCACCCAAATGATCAAACCCAGAAAATCCTGAAAGATAGAGGGCAACACTAGCTACAAAGGAAGATACCCAATACAGACAACTTCAAAACCCCAAAAGAAAACTAGTTTCGAGCAATATTGTAAAAGGATATTTTAAATACTGAGATGTTTTCCTTAAGTAAACAAATTGCTTCAACTCCAAGAACAGAAGAATGTGTCAGTTGTAAGAGATGTGAATCCGCCTGTCCTCGAGACGGTCCGAGACGTAAACCTTAAACTTTAACTTTGAAAAACATTTAAATAATAATAAAAATAATTTTTAATCTAATAAGCAATAAATATCATAGAAAATAACCCTTTAGCTTTAAATAATGTTAAAATATTAATATAAGTAATTAATCATGAAAATAACCATAAAATATACAAAACAAATAATATAAATTGTGATTCTATTGCTCAAATATCGATTTGGAATAGAAGAAAAAATACAAATATAAATAGTCAAATAAAGGAGTAATGTAAATTGTAATGTTGGAATTTAGTAAATAATAAACTTGGAGTTGCTAGTGGCAAAGAAAAGTAATAGGTGAAGGAAGATCGAAGAATATTAAGAAAACAACCTTAACCATGTTTTTTTTATGAGATTATGATGTTTTCCTTTTTGTCTTTCTTAATTATGACTTTTTACTTTTTTAATTTTGTGAAACTGGGTCTAAATTTTATGAGTAACTTATGAACCAATCTAAAAAATTAACCATTTAAGGCTTAAACTTCAATCACCTAAAATCGTAAAACCCTTAAGGCATAAGCCTTAATTTAACAGCTGAGACTATAGCCTTCGAACTTTATTTTTTTTCAACCTCACCTTGAGGCAAGTTCAAAATAACCTTTTACAACAATAGTTATGAGTTTCAACAAGTATAAAAAAAATAACACAAAACAAAAATACTTCACGATCAGAATATATTACAATGCGACTTCATGTATTCACAAAATCTAAGTTTCTACAGCTTACATAGAACGATGTTGTGCAATAAGTAACAAGAGGGGAATTGCCGGCCTCGGCTCATCCTTGGGAAGTAATGAATCCCGTAGCCTGTTAGTGGACTTGATCAATGCCTGTTTAAAAAATTAAATGATAATATTTACATCTCCATACCATGCATACATGCAAATTTGAAGCAACTATCAAGCAAGCATAGAGAGCAACTAACATTAAAAAAAGAAAATAAGTTAAAAGCATATATTATATGAATATTTTTATTCTTAGTCGTATTCTAGGAATATGATTTTTTCTTATTTTGTATATATTTAGTATTTATTGTCCCACCTTAAAGAGAACTTGTATGTTCTAAAGAAAAATCAAGCCTTCCATAAAATACTTGTATCATAGCCAAAAAGGGAGAGTGAAATAAAAACAAAATTAAAAAAAAAAGGGAAAAGAACCTCCAGCAATACCATGAGTCATAATATCAACTAAATGATTAGCACTTGATAGATCCTAGTTCATACAAATTTTTTGGTATCAATCTCACCACATTTACTTTTATTTTATGTTCCCAATGCACTTTATATGTTTGTTTTATGCTCTACTAGTATTAGGGAGAAAAAGAGCAAAAAAAATGGCATTAAAAAAACAGAGTTTCGAGTGAAAAGTTGTGTTGTCGATTTCTGGCTTGATGCTCAATAGGCATCCAGTTGCCATTCTGGAATTTGGTTCGGCAATTGATTGGAACCTGGCACCATTCCCCAGAATGTTACACAGTTTTCCTCAAAAAAGCTGGATTTTGTCTGGTCCAGATTACTCCTAGGTCAATTTGGACCTAAATATATCTCGTATGCAGAATTTTTGCTTCATTCAACATTAGAAACACAATTTGGAGGCCAAATTGAGAGAGAAGTCTAAATGCATCTGAAGGGAAAAGTAGAAGATCAAAGTAAGAAATTGAAGGTTTTGGAATGCTCTTCTTCACCAATCAACCAATAATCAATTACATAAGCTTTATCTTTCCTTTCTCAATGTTATATGTGGATTATTGTTTGGCTTTAATTACGTTAATATCTAGCTAAATTCATACATGTTATTGAGGCTAGTTTTAAACCCTAAGTTTTTTCCCTTAAATTATTTTGGAGACTTGTTTAATTTATTATTTGAATGTCAATATCGAACTCTTGATTAATTAGGTGTCAAAATTAATGTTTTCAAAATAATAGGTTCAAAATGTCATAATAAGTTGAGAATTTAAAAATGAATTAATATGTATTTTTATTGTTGAAACTTGTTTTAATGGTGAAGAACGTAACATCATCCAAGTTTATTTCTATTCACTTTAGTTATTTGATTTAATTTATTCTTTAAAAAAATCCAAATGCCCCCTAATTAATTGTGACATTTTAGCTTCTATTTTTTTCTAATAAATTAATAAGATAATTTTCTCAATCATTACGAGTAATGATTCTTACTTGCAACTATATTTACATCAACACATTTTCAAGAAAAATAATGTTCTCTTGATGGATGGATTAATAACACCAGCATTCATATTGTCCTTGATGTAATTTCTATCAAGTTTAATGTGATTCTTTCAATCACGTTGCACCGAATTATTGGCAATCTTAATTGTTACAGTATTTCCACAAGCTCCTTATTATGTGATAATACTAAAGCAATTGTGATTGCTAATAATTCGATGTAATATGACTCAACTAAACACATTGAACTTGACAAGAACTACATCAAGGATGATTTGGTATTATTAAAAATCCACACATCAAAAGCACTAATTAATTAATTGACATTGTGATATATATGCCCAACTTGAAAGGAGAGCTAAAGTGTACATATAACAATATGTATATTTTTATTTTTAGTTGTATTCTAGAATATGTTTTATTCTTACTTTGTCTATATTTAGGATTTATTGTCCTTCCTTATACAGGACTTGTATGGGTGTATAAATACTTGATAGGATTAATGGAAAAAACAATCCTTTCATAAACAATTAAATGAAATAAAAAGTATGATGCCAATGCCAAGAATGGAATAATGAATGCAATCAACAAAGTGAAAAGAGCCCAAAATAAACTAAGATCACATTTGGTTGGAATGAATGGGATTGAGAATGGAATTATTTTCACACATTCCTACATTTGGTTGTCATAGATATGGAATGGAATGAAAATTCCTAAAAAACATGGAATTGTTATTCCACCATTCCCTTTTTAGGAATTGTTATTTCATTCCCTTCCCATTGCATAAAAATATATTATTCCAATTTTATCCTAAATCTAAAACTTCAAAACCCTAAACCCCAACCACTAAAATCCTAAATTCCTAAATCATAAACTCTTTTTAATTTTAATTATGTGATATTCGATGTTGATATGGTGGATCAATAGTATTATTTCACTACCATTTATTAATATTTGGATATTATTTTACAAATAATATGGAAGAAAAAAACTCATCAAAAATATTTTTTTCTTGTTAATTTTTTTTAAGATTAAATAATATTTGTAAATAATAATTAATTAAAAATGTTATTTTTTTAATAATATGTTCTGTTTGACAAAAAAGAATAATAAGTAAATGATATTATTTAAACTTCACTAAACATATAGGTATTAAAATAATATACAATTTTTTCATTCCATTCCAATTGGAAACCAAACAATGCAATACTTCTTCGTTCTTTTATTCTAGTAATCAAACTAAACACTACAAAGTAATATTGTTCCTTTACCTTCAATTTTATTACCATTACCATTCCAATTACTTTTACATTCAAGGAACCAAACGTGACCTAAGTGTTTTAGAGGATAATTAAAAAATTTGTAATATTGATTTAATTGAATGAAAACTGCTCTTCAGAAAGCTATAACCCTGAGGTTTTTCTAGAAAATAAGCCCTAATCCTAATAGGCTATGGAAATCCTGTTCCTAAATTCTAATGGAAAAAATAGAGTTTTAACGCCTACAACAGTGCTACTCGCTTTTATTCGAGGAATCCTACTTAAAATAAAAATCTGCCCAAGACATAACTGTAGCTTACTCAAAGCATTTGAATATTATCAATGCAAAGTTAGAATAAAAAATGCACCTTGTTGTTTCTTGTTACACCAAATGAAGTCGCCTGATAACGAAGAGTTTCGCTCCCTGCCATAGCATCCAGCTGTTCTTCAGTTAGGTTCTCAGTGTACTGGACATTTGCCATTTGCTGAATAAGCTCCTGATACAAATTACATGAGCAACAATAGTGATTGCCAAGCTTTGTCAAAAATAAAAAGGAAAGACCCTGGAACAAAATATTACTTGTAGGAGTACAAGTTCAATGCCCTGTCCCTTTTTCAACTGATTCACGAGGTACTGGAAGAGACCCCTCAACTCCATGGAAGGGTACTTCTTACACCTAAAGAAAATGAACATTAGAGGCGCTGTGATTTCTTGAAAGCTTAACCAAAACATTCATCCTACTGGAGAGTGATGATCACCAAAACATTTCACTCTACAAGTCTAAATGACAATTAAGACAACATCAAAATAATCAACAGAACAAATTCCTCCATTCATTCTTCCATCTGCCAAACAAATCTAAAAACATATATAATTCGCTATGAGCAGCATGGTGAAGCTAGCAATGGTTAATAATGCATCGTTAGAAAAAAGAAGTTAATATACATTCTACAGAAATTCTAAATCCATGTCAAAACTTAACAAGGGAAATGTTAAATCTACTACCAAAATAGTTGCTGCCACGCTCCTATTAAACTAAGTTATCTCGCTTGACATTTTCACCCCTGTTATTCAGTTACTTTGACCCTTTCTTTGTCCACATTCAGTACAAACACACTTCTCATTTTTCTTCATTCGTCTTCCTCTTCATATTCTTTGTTTCAGGAATTTCGGTGTATGCCAAATGTGTTCTTTTTGCCTTCATTTTTCTACTTGCAATAAAGCCCTTTATCTTGAAGTTGTATGAACAGTGTTAATATTGCAGAACATATATTCATCTAACAGTTTTCATCTCCACCTAAAATTTAAAGACATTTCTAAATAAGTGACAGTCACCAATTCTTTTAAATAGAGATAGGCCTAACAAGTCATTTACTCTTAACAATGTCCTACTCAAATTGTCTCCATAGAATGATGACTAGGAGCCAAAGTAGTGGATAGAGATTTTATCATGAATGCTCGGCCCTATTGGTCTTTGATAGCTAGAACTTATTTTTCTTCATCACCACAAAAATTGCCAGCAAGTTTGAGAAGTTGTGCCATCGAATTTGATTAAGGTCTCAAAGTTGCATAAGCAGGAAGATCCAAATTTGTGTGCTTTGAAAAAAACCAATGGAAGGCCGAAAAGAAGCTTCAATACGGGAAGCAATTGATCAATAAAACTAACATGCAAGGAAGCAATCTCGTGGTTCCAATTTCAGGCAGTAGAGCATCAAAACATTACCATTTTTGTTGGGTCTTCAGAGCTTGTAATGGAACTTTTGCTTGAAAAAGCCATGCAATAGAGAAAGAGAGTAAGAAAGTGGGCTAGGCTCAAAGTTAAATGGCAGGGCCAAAGATGTCAAAACTCGAAAAAAATTAATAGGTTCATGGCAACTGTTGAAGGATTGTATTGTCCCACATCGACTAGGCGTTCAGCTGTAGTGCAGTTTATAAGTGTGGGCAGCCCTTAACTCAATGAGATCTTATTGGGTTGAGTTAGGCCTTGGGCTTGTATAACATGGTATCAGAGCATTTGGGTTACAAAATTTGAGAAAAAAAATTTTCCCTTTCAAATTGGGGGCAGATTTTGGGTAAACACAAATTAGGATTTGGTGCATTTTTGAGTTCCAACTCGGAACACTCTTTTTGAGTGCACATTTTTTCTCACCACCGGCACAGGGAGGAAGAACAGCCGCAGGCCAGCCAAACCCCGACGTCCGGCCACCATACAAGCCGCGAGTGGGCCACACACGCCACCGCGACTTTCTGTCAAAATTCCCATGCGTCTCACCGCCGGCACAGGGGGGAGAACAACCGCCGACCGACCAAACCCCAAAGTCCGGTCACCAGACGACCCGCGAGTGGGCCACACGCGCCATCGCGACTTTCTGTCAAATTCCACGCGTCGGCGCGTGACAGCGCGTCTGTGTAGAATTCTTCTCCGGCAGACCCAGTGCCGCTCTCCGCCGTCCCCCTGCGTCATCTGTGGTGGTTTGGCACTCATCGCTTGTGATTGTTCAGGTTTGCGTTCTTCCAATTTTGTGTTCTTGTTCGCTGCGTGTTTGGTCGCTGTGTGTTTCGTCGCTGCTGTTGTTGGATTTTATTTGTTCGTTTGCTCGTTGTCTTGTCGTTTGTAGGAGTTATGGCTGAAAAGAAATCTAATGTTGTAACGGATATGGTGCCTGTGATGTCTAAAATCACGGACCATAAGCTCAATGGTTCGAATTATTTGGCTTGGAGCAAGACTATTCAAATTTATTTGAGAAGTATCGAAAAAGATACTCATTTGACTAATGATCCTCCTAAAGATGATTCAAAGCAGACATGGCTTAGAGACGATGCTCGCTTATTTCTACAGATTCGGAATTCTATTGAAAGCAATGTAATTGACTTGATCAATCACTGTGAATTCGTTAAGGAATTGATGGATTATTTGGATTTCTTATATTCTGGTAAGGGAAATCTTTCTAGCATATATGAGATATACAAAGCATTTTACCGTGCAGACAAACAAGATCAGTCGCTCACAAATTATTTTATGGAATTTAAAAGGACTTATGAGGAGCTCAATAGTTTGATGCCTTTTAGCCCTGATGTCAAGGTTCAACAAAGTCAACGGGAACAAATGGCGGTCATGAGTTTTCTTGCCGGTCTTCCCTCTACTTTTGAGACTGCTAAGTCCCAGGTTCTTTCTGGTTCTGAGATCTCCTCTTTACAAGAAGTGTTTAGTCGAGTACTTCGTACAGAAGGCACTCCACCTCCACCTGCTCAATTAAACGGTGCTTTGGTCAGCCGAAGTAATAATTATGAGCATGGACGGTCAACTTATATGAACAGAAATAAAGGAGGTGGCTCGCACGGGTTGGAAACTCGACCACAGAACCTCGGAGGTATTGTATGTCACTATTGTCACAAACCAGGACATACGAAACATGACTGTAGAAAGCTTCAGTACAAACATCAGAAAGGTCACTCGGCTCATATTGCATCCACTTTTGATACTTCTGAAAAATCGGTTCTTAGGCTCCATCGTTGCGCGCCCTTTTTCTAGGGATCTCTGCAGATGAATTTACCAAGTTCTCACAGTATCAAGAATCATTAAGGTCTTCATCACTCTCTGTCACTGCTATTGCTGATTCAGGTAAATCAAATGCGTCTCATTTCTTCATCTTCCAAATGGGTTATTGATTCTGGTGCCACAGATCATATGACAGGTAATTCTAGTCTCTTTTCTACTCTTCAGTCACACACTTCTACCTCTATTGTTACCTTAGCCGATGGGTCACCATCTCGTGTTCTTGGGTCTGGCACAATTATTCCCACTCCTTTGCTTCCTTTGTCGTCTGTCTTACATTTACCTAGCTTATCCTTTAATTTAATCTCTGTAAGTCAGCTTACTCGCAATCTTAACTGTTGTATCTCATTTTTTCCTGATCATTGCTTATTTCCGGATCTTATGACGAAGAAGACTATTGGTAAAGGACATGAGTCTGGAGGCCTCTATATTCTTGACACACCGATACCGAAATATGTCGCTTGTTCTAATGTAACCTCTCCCTTCGAGGCACATTGTAGATTGGGTCATCCATCTCTTCCTTTACTGAAGAAACTTTGTCCTCAGTTTAGTAAGGTGTCTTCATTAGATTGTGAGTCTTGTCAGTTTGCAAAACATCATCGTCTTAGTTCAAATCCAAGAGTTAATAAACGTGCTAGTGTTCCTTTTGAATTAGTTCATTCTGATGTTTGGGGTCCTTGTCCTATTTTGTCTAAACCTGGATTTAAGTATTTTGTTACTTTTGTGGATGATTATTCTCGTGTAACTTGGTTATATTTAATGAAGAGTCGTTTTGAATTGTTTTCTATTTTTTGTGCATTTTGTGTTGAGATTAAAACTCAATTTAATGTTTCAATTCGTACTTTACGAAGTGATAATGCCAAAGAATATACATCAGCTTTGTTTCAATCTTATATGGTTCAAAATGGCATGCTTCATGAAACTTCGTGTGTTGATACTCCATCTCAAAATGGAGTGGCCGAACGTAAGAACAGACATCTTCTCGAAACTGCACGTGCCTTATTATTTCAAATGAATGTTTCTAAACCTTTTTGGGCCGATGCAGTTTCAACCGCATGTTTTCTTATTAATCGCATGCCCTCATCTGTTCTTCATGGTGAGATTCCTTACAAAATTTTGTTTCCTAATAAGTCACTATTTCCGGTTAACCCTAGGATATTTGGTAGCATTTGTTTTGTTCGGGATGTTCGTCCACATGTTACTAAATTAGATCCCAAGTCTTTGAAGTGTATCTTCCTTGGTTATTCTCGTCTCCAAAAAGGTTATAGATGTTATTGTCCTAGTCTTAACAAATATCTTGTCTCCATTGATGTTACCTTCATGGAAGACATACCCTATTTTTTGTCTTCTCCTCCTCCTGCATGTTAGGGAGAGAATGACGATTTGTTAGTCTATTCTATCACATCATCTGAGCCTGTCTCTGATCCAGTTCCTGTTAGGCCTCCTATAACTCAAGTCTACTCCAGACATAGACCTTCTAATTCATGTCCTGCACCTGCTCCTTCGTCATCAGATCCTGTCCTAAACGATGATCTTCCTATTGCATTACGCAAAGGTAAACATCAATGTACTTATCCTATTTCTTCTTTTGTTTCGTATAATTGCTTGTCGTCTTCCTCTTGCTCTTTTATTGCTTCTCTTGATTCTATTTCTATCCCTAAAACTGTTCATGAAGCCATATCTCATCCTGGTTGGCATAATGCAATGATCGAGGAAATGAATGCGTTGGATGACAATGGTACTTGGGACTTGGTTGATTTACCTTTAGGGAAACGGGCTATCGGATGCAAATGGATGTTCACAGTTAAGGTCAATCCAGATGGGTCAGTTGCTCGATTAAAGGCCCGTCTTGTTGCTAAGGGATATGCTCAAACCTATGGAGTGGACTATTCTGACACTTTCTCTCCTGTTGCTAAATTGACATCTGTTCGGTTGTTTATTTCTATGGCAGCTACTCACCATTGGCCTTTGCATCAACAAGATATCAAGAATGCTTTTCTTCATGGTGATCTTCAAGAGGAGGTGTTTATGGAGCAACCTCCTGGTTTTGTTGCTCAGGGGGAGTCTAGGCACGTTTGTCGTCTCCGCAAATCTTTGTATGGTTTGAAACAGAGTCCTCGTGATTGGTTTGGAAAATTTAGTCAAGCTATAGAAACGTTTGGTATGATGAAAAGCAAGTCTGACCATTCTGTGTTCTACAAACAATCAGAAGCTGGTATCATTCTTTTAGTTGTGTATGTAGATGACATTGTTATTACTGGAAGTGATACTACGGGAATTTCATCTCTTAAGTCTTTCCTACATACTCAGTTTCACACGAAGGATTTGGGGATGCTAAAGTATTTCTTGGGTGTTGAAGTCACAAGAGTAAAAAAGGTATATTTCTATCTCAAAGAAAATATGTCCTGGACTTACTAACTGAGACAGGAAAATTAGGAGCAAAACCTTGTAGTGCTCCAATGACTCCGAACATCCACCTTACAGGAGATGGAGAACCCTTTAAAGATTTTGAGAGATATCGAAGGGTGGTTGGAAAGCTAAATTACCTTACCGTGACTCGTCCAGATATTGCATATTCAGTCAGTGTTGTTAGCCAATTTATGTCATCCCCAACAGTTCATCATTAGCCAGCATTAGAACAAATTTTATGTTACTTAAAAGGAGCACCTGGACGTGGCATCTTGTATGCAAATCATGGACATACTCATATTGAATGTTTTTCAGATGCAGATTGGGCAGGTTCCAAAGTGGATAGAAGATCCACATCAGGCTATTGTATTTTCATTGGAGGAAATTTGGTCTCATGGAAAAGTAAGAAGCAGAATGTTGTGTCACGATCGAGTGCAAAGTCAAAATATAGGGCTATGGCACAATCTACGTCTGAGATAATATGGATATATCAGCTCTTGGATGAAGTAGGTCTTAAAACTTCAGTATCAGCGAAATTGTAGTGTGATAACCAAGCTGCTCTTCATATTGCGTCTAACCCTGTGTTTCATGAGCGAACTAAACACATTGAAATTGATTGTCATTTTGTTCGCGAGAAAATTCAGCAAGGGTTGATTTCTACAGGATATATGAAGACTGGAGAACAACTAGGAGATATCTTCACGAAAGCTTTAAGTGGGATTCGGGTTGATTATCTTTGTAACAAGTTGGGCATGATTAATATCTATGCTACAACTTGAGGGGGAGTGTTAAAGATGATTTATGAGTGTGTGTATTAGGTGTCTAACACTAGGTGTCTTAGTGGTGTGAGTTGTGTATTAGGTGTCTTAGTGGTGTGAGTTGTGTATTAGGTGTCTTAGTGGTGTGAGTTGTGTATTAGGTGTATGTCACCTAAGATTGTCTCTATGTTTGTATATAAATAGGTAGTGTCTTTGAATGATAATAACAAGAAAGAATTCTGATTTTACAAATTGGAAGCATTGGTCACTTTATTTTAAACTGATATACTCCAGTCAAAAAAAAAAATTAAAATGTTATACAAGCCCAAGGCCTAACTCAACCCAATAAGATCTCATTGAGTTAAGGGTTGCCCACACTTATAAACTGCACTACAGCTGAACGCCTAGTCGATGTGGGACAATACAATCCTTCAACACCCCCCTTCACATCGGACAGGGGCAACGAAGGCCACAAACCACGATGAACTCAGGGCCTAGCTCTGATACCATGTAAAATCAGAATTCTTTCTTGTTATTATCATTCAAAGACACTACCTATTTATATACAAACATAGAGACAATCTTAGGTGACATACACCTAATACACAACTCACACCACTAAGACACCTAATACACAACTCACACCACTAAGACACCTAGTGTTAGACACCTAATACACACACTCATAAATCATCTTTAACAGCAACAAACTTTCCCTTTGTAGGTTTATCCTCTCCCCTAAACAAAATAGAAGTTTGTGCTTTCAAGAGACTAAGAGGGCAGTTCTAAAATAACAGCCATAAACCTCTTTTCACCAAAACTCTGTAAAAATTAATAATTTTCGGCATTTAAGTCATTTACTATGTTCTGCACACTATATATATTCCCCTATATAAATTAGTCTCCTTTACAAATATTATACCCTCGATTGTATCTTCCATTTCTTTGCTACAAAATGCCAAGCCAAAACACTCATTAATCAGGGCTTGCTGGCATAATAATATTTTCTCAGTGCACACAAAGATATAGAACTTCCAGAAATGGAAAACCGAGCAACTCCTAAAACAGAATGGGATATATTAGACATATGTAGAATATAAAAGTCAAGTGTCTAGTTCATTTTATGACTTAGAGACTAAGTTTAAAGCCTAGCAAGACTTCACAATTAAGTTATCTTTAGTATACAATATCAATGTGTTCTCTCATCATTATCAACAAAAACATAATGGAAATTTTAGTGTTTCTCACTTTACTTTGTCCTACTTTGATTTCTCCTCTTCACAAATCAAAAGCATAAAAAATGAAGCAGCAATGAAATTTCTTTGGTTTTTCCATTTTGGGCTAAACATCAAAGAAAGATATATATATATATCTATGTACCAGATTATTTTAATAATGACCTAGACATAAGCTGGTATACAAATCATATGGAGTAAGATTTACACTCATTTAATTATGGCCCCATTTGCTCATAGCAAGTTCAAGCCAAGTTAAAAACCTCATTGTCTACCTCCCGTTTTCCAAGTTGTCCAAAGAGAACACTTGAAGTTGTATCTTCTAATTTTGATGTGAAGACATAGAGATTTAATCAAAAACAACAGCACAAATTCAGAACGGGCAACAAGAAATTCCCCATACTCCTCATGAACACAACAGAGATGAAATAAAGATAACAGACATTTCCCCATATTTTTCATCAACACACAAAGATGGATTTCGAGCAATTACATATTAACATCATCAACCCCTATATATTGTATTGTGAAGCATCAATGAAGATAAATACAAATTCATTTGTCTAGTGGAAAAACTACCCCATTTCTTGAGCCCAAACAGAAAGCATAATAGAAGAAGACAGAAACCTTTGGAGCTTTGAAAGATGAAACTCAAATCTCCTTTTTCAAGTGACTGCATTCCTTTGTGGTATATCTGTGCCTTTGTGAGAAACCCAATACTTTGTTGGGTCTTTGTTAGGAGCTCTCATTCTTGGCAGCCATTGCACATTTTCATTCCCCTCTATCCTCCGAGCTAACTCTTACAGGTGGTTCCCGAAAAGGAGAAAGTGACCTTCCCAATGAAGCTGAATTCCTCGTCCAAGCATTTCCCCCTCTAGCTTGGGGACCAGTGTATCTTTTGTTCTTAGCCTGGACCACTCTATCTGGAGTCAACCTCCTCTTATCTTACCAACTTTTAGCATTTTTCTCCATATGGCCGGCTCTGATTCTCTTTCTAAGTTGACAATTTTTTGAGTTTCCTCTTAAGCATCCTCTAATGTTCTAGGAATTGTTTTAGTTAATTAAAAAGCATGAGTGCTTGATAGCTCCTCTCCTAAAACCTTTGATAAGTATAGAATCAGGGCAATCAGATATTTCCAGTTTCTCAACTTTCAATGTCTTCATATAGCTTTCAACAGATTCCTCTATTCCCTAGGTGATTGAAAACAGATGGGGGGACTCTTTTGACATGAGCTTGTTACTTGTGTAATTCATTATGAAAATTCTAACAAACTCAGCAGCAAACGAGGTGATTACTTGAGTACCTAAGTCAATGAAACATTTTTGAGCTGAATCATAAAGTCTCTCCATGAAAGCTATGGACATCATGGCATCTCTTCTGTCTTGGAAGACTGCCACAGCCATTATATGAATTTCGTAGGAGGTTCAGTTTGCTCAATATCATCTGTAAAAAGATAGCCACCAGTTGCTTACAAACTTTTCTATATCTTAGTGTTCTTTCCCACAACCTTGCCTCTTCACATTCTTCATCCTCTCCTGCCAAACTCCTACGTTTTTCAAGAATCTGATGTGGAAGCTAAGCTATTCTAGCACAGACAGGAGTTTTTATTTTCAGTAATTATATCATCCACCTCGTCACCTCGTTCATCATTCCCATGAACCCTGAGCTGTATCGCTGAAGCAGTTGCTGCGAAGGGTATTGGCATTGTCCCTGCCACCTACATGCATAATTATTCATTATCTCGTCTCATATAGTCCATAGCCCTCCTCATTTCCTCATTTGGTACTCCAAGAGGGAGGACATATCCTTTCCTTTGTACATTACCTTCAATTACAGGTTCTGCCTCATTAACCTCAGTCATCCTCCTTGCCCAAGCAACCGGCCTATGTGCTAATATTCTGAAGGACCCACACCAAAATGATTGAAATCTACCATGAAAGGAAAATAACCAATGATTGAGACCCAATGTCTTTGAGGGCAGTGCCCCATGTACTATGTATAGATATATACTAATATTATGTACATGTGTCGTTACATTATAGGGTCCACGTGCAGCCCATATAAAACAAGGAAAATGAAGGAACCAAGATAGATCGGTGACTTGCGTTTGGTGAACAAGCACTCAGGTAGAAAATCGGTAGGACTAAAGGAACCTCGATGATAGGCCTATACTTGCACTAGGATCCTTGGCTACCATCCATACAGTTTGATATCAACATCATCTTGAGCTTCAACCATCCTACCTTAGGTAATACTAATCTGCAACCCAGAAACTGAAGTAGTCCAGGATATATCTGGATTCTAGATTCTATTTTATGGGTTAATCATGCTTAGATGAGAATGACATCGTCATATACACAAAAAATGACTATTATACATGCCGGCAAATGTGAACAGAAAAATAGACAATCACAGAGCAGACTTGAAACTACTATTACTAGAAAACAAGGTAAGAGAAAATACATACAGATGACCCCAGAATGAAGCCAACGATTGAAGCCAATCTGACAAATTAAGGCCATCATCTTTTAGCTTATCACGTCCTCCTTGTGCCAAACGTTCAATCACAACGTACTCCAAAATATCGTACTCAAGCTGCATAGAGTGATGTAAAATACAACCATAAATATCATATCAAAAAAATGTGATACAACATAGAATTCAGCAGTTGATAAAATGCAACAGTGAATAGAATAGCAAGATGACATGAATAAGACAGGTTGTAGGCCTAACGATCATTCCCCAAAAATTAAACCAATAATTATGAAAAATGATAAAATTTACACACTAAATGGAAAAATTAAAAACCCCAACTTGAAAATTTGAAACTCAGCTTGTTAAAACTGACATCTAAGCCTTAAAAACTAAACCCAGAAATGCATCAAACAAAACCTTTAACTTCATATGACAATTTTACCCCATATTGTCTACGGTAAGGTTAGTGGTCAGTAAACCCCAAATACTTTCCTGAGTTAATGGCCCTATATTTATCATTTACTATGCATCTCCAACAAATGCTGAAACATGATGATTTTCTACTTCCAGGTTTCAATTATCCTCATGGATCAATGAATTTTTCTACATATTTCCAGCACTAAGTTTTGCATATTTTAAGAGGAAAACAATATAACTCCTCAATTTAGAATAGAGTAGTGTGTTAAGATATTACTATTCAATTTCATTAAACTTTTAAATGGTGTAAAACAGGATCCTCACTAATGCATTCTTTTGTATGCATATTTGCATGTGTGCATTTGTTTTCATTTTCTGATGCCAAGACTATCTCATTATAGACAGCCTAGTTCCGTAATATTTTTCATCACTGAAATAGTATAACCTCAACACTCAACAGAAGCCATAGGAGAGTAGCAAATGTAAAAAGCTACATAAAAATGTAGAGCCAAAAAGAGAAAGCAAAGAAGACCTGTGTAAGATATTTAAACGCATCAACAACAGGAGTAATCATATCCCGGTATGCTTCAATCTACAAAGGGAGACAACTTGCTTAAGCAAAAGAAAATTCGTAAATAAATAAATGAAACAGTCCTTTGACCAGAACAAATGAAAATACCATTGCCACAGATGAAACCTTACCTGGTGAACAATTGTGCGAAGTACAGTCATTGGATTGGCATGAGCTAACTTTGCAACCATACGACCAAGCTGCTTTAAGTTTTCCTTAGCAAGTCGTTTCAAAATCCTTCTAGTGTCCAACTACAAAAAAACAATGACACTTTTAGGGCACAAGCATGCAACAAAGAAGATAGGAGAATTCAACGCACTTATTGAATGCATGCATTTAAGAAACAAGAGTAGACACGTGATGTAATTTAGAAATTTACTAGTATACTACTCTATCTTGAGGGGGCTACAATTACAAATGAGTATTCCTCTCTTTCCAATGCTATAAATTTTAGTCTTAACCACCAGTCCACAAATTCAACAATAGCCTTACAGAGTCAGAATGTATATTTTGGGAAATCCTTGCTTGCTGCATGATTATAGACCACATATGTAATTCCTAGCCAGATTTATTGTTAGAAATTAGAAATAATCAGAATAATCTTATTTTAAATTGATTAGCGATGGGATTGTTGATATCCCATGCAATATCCTCTCATTGTATTTCAAATTTAAGCATTTATTTTTATATTTGATGGGATTGTTGATATCCCATGCAATATCCTCTCATTGTATTTCAAATTTAAGCATTTATTTTTATATTTGATGGGATTGTTGATATCCCATGGAATATACTCTCATTGTATTTCAAACTTAAGCATTTATTTTTATATTTGAAATATCTTATCTTGTTAGTGGTAATACAACATAATTTTGTACTTCTAGACTTAAACTTGAATGATAAATTAAGTATCCATTTTTCCCCTCTTCTCTTCGTCTCTTTTACTTAACAAATTATAATTCCTAAATCTTTAACCCTAAATTCTATTATGTCTGTCTCTTTCTCTCGGTCTAATTGGACCACATAATCTCATTTCCATAATCAAAATTGACAGACCTTTTTCATCAAAAACAAAACCCAAAATATATGGGCAAACCTATTTGGCACTAAAAGTATTGTTTTAGTATCAATTTACTACCAAATGTTTTTGTGTCAATTTACAACTTGAACTTTTTAATTCTGTTTCGGGTAGGTATCCCGTTAATGTTCTATTATAATTGACCATCCATGTCCAAATTTTAAGGGTATTTTTGAAATTACATGCCCATCACACATGTGAGGAGCTTGTCTAAAATATAATAAAAACCTACAAATGTTGGATTGGCATGGTGCAGACAAGAGTCTTTATAAGCCACAAACATCGGCACCAAATGCCACCGGACAACGCAGAAAATGCCACAGACAATCAAGGCTCAAGGCTTTTCTTAACAGCCTGGCTGGTCCAACTGCAAGATCTCAAACACGATTCTTTAAGTTTTAATTCGGTTTGGCCCAATCTATAAAATACGTAACCCCATTTGATAACATCAAAAACAATTTCAGACCAGATTAGTTTACACTGGTTTTGCCATTAGGAGAAGATGACAACTATTATTTGGTTTGGTTTGGTACTTATTTTTTGAATTTGTGTTTGCTAGTTAAGTTAAGTTAGAATTTTTCTTAGATATGCATTAGCGTCATAACCACAAAAATGTTAGCTTAATTTATTGACCATAGAATTGAGCTTAATCTAAAGGATAAAAAGCTGTGTAAATAATTGTGTGTGTATGCTTTTTCATTTAGATCACTATTAATTCTCTTAGCACTAGAAATAGTTCAACAGAATTTAATTCTCTTTTTTTCTCTTCCATCGAAAACAATGTCCCTTTTTCTCTTGTTATAAAATTAAATACTCTAGTTTCTTTTGAATAAAAAATGGAGAAGTGTGTATGTATATGAAAACAGAATTACACAACAAAATTTGCTACAGAGGAGAGCTATTAAAGACATGGAATCACTCCTCCCTCAAAACATATTAAACATATATCTATTATTATACTTTCTTTAAATCAAACGCAAAATAATGTTTTGACAAAATGCTCAAAGGCATAGTCAAGTTGCTTCTATCCTTAAAACAGGTTGAAATAAATTATTTTCCCTTAGCTCTTTATTAGCTCAACATTTGGAATATAAAATGAAAAAAAATTGTTCCTTTCTGGCATTAATTATTCAGACGGAAGTGTGAGAAGATTTCGGTTAATGTAAGAAAAGACAATAGATGCAAAATCACTAGGATTGATCAAAATTTTAAACAAAAGATGAAGCAGAATGTTCAGCTTGAAGGCTTTAACATGTTGGCAGGTCAAGTCTTGACTCTCAAAATCAATTGGTGAATGGGGGGAATGTTGGGGGGACCAAAGGCTTGGAGTAACCCAGGGTCATCTGTAGCAAGGGGCATGTACATGATAATAAACACTTTGAAGGCAAGCATTTATCTCTTTTTCGTTTAACCCAAAGCAGGGTGGAATGATGCAATGTGCATTTGCAAATAAAACCCTTGTTATAGCTATTGTAATATTATTTTTAGAGGTACGGATGTGGAACAGGAAGTAAATGATAGTGATTCTAACTTTGAAGGAAGTGAGAAAAAGGTAGAAACAAAAGGAAACTCTTCAAGTTAAAGGAAGATGTTCTAGAAATGAAAGCATTTACATATGTTATAGCAAAAACATGTATCTTTTGCAACAATGAAGATTGCTTAGAATATTTAGGGAATTCAAAAGAAGTTGAGGTCATATAGAGCTTGGCAAAACAGGGTTCTAATTTTACTCAAGAGAAGGGGAGGGTTAGTGGTCATCTTGGGTTCATAGGCCTTGTAAAAGGAGGGAAATAAATCAATTTTGTGAAGAGTTGGCTGGATTTTATGGTTTGTGTAGTGGTAATTGGTGTGTAGGGCATGCTTTTGATGTTGCGAGATTTCCTTTAGAGAAGTCTACAAGGGTTAGAGAAACTAAAAGTAAAGGATTTTAATTCCTTCATAAGGGAGACGAAGTTAAAAGAAAGCGTTTGTTTATGTGGAAGGTTTACTTGGTCCAATTTCATATCTAATTCCACTTGTTATAAGCTAGATGGATTTTTATTTCTATTTGAATGGATAAATTATTTAGATCTCATGTTAAACAAGGGATAAGCCAAAGGACAATTTCATACCATCCTATTCTTTCTTAGCAAAAAAAGTAAACAATGGCGTCCTTAAGTTTGAGATTGAGTGGCTTGTGCATCAAAACTTCAACATTAAGGTGCAATAGTGGCAGAGATAGACTACCTTTCAAGAATAGTGTAGCTATAAATTCATTAAAATTAGATTTTTGAAAGAAAATCTTAAACAATGAACAAAGAAGAGCATGGTGATATGAAAGAGAAGAAAAGTTTTGTAGAACAAGATTTCGTTTTTTGATAAGTGTCAAAAAGATGGAAGTTTCAACGAGTCCATGAGATCCGAGCAAAGTAATCTGAAAATACAAATTTAATATTTATGTGTAATTGGGGAAGTATTTTGGAGATGTCTCAAGCCACTTGGATTAACCAAGGCAACACAAACTCAAAAACAATTTCATAATTTTGCAACAATCATAGTGATCTACAAATTAAAGGTGTGTTTAGGTTTATTTTTTTCAATATAAGTTATACTCAAGAAAAGACGGGCAAAGACCATTAAGTCATGATTTAGATTGGTAAACATTTTAAAGGAGAAAGTAACATGGTTGGAAAGGCCCACCATTTTTGAGTGCTCGAAAGAGAAGGAACCAAGTCCAAACGATTTTAACTTCTTTTTCTCCACAATAGTTGGAACATGGTTGAGGAGTTGTTCAATGTTATTGGGAGTTCTTCAAAGATAGTATAGTTAACAAAAAAAATTAATACTACTTTTGTTAGCCTAATTTCCGAAAAAATATGATGATTAGATAGTTAAAGATTTTAGGCCAACAAAATTCGTTACTAGCTTATACAAGGGCTAAGGTTTTATCTCTAAGGCTAAAAGAGTTGCTTGAATCTACTATTTCACTTGAGAAAGCAACATTTGTAAGAGATAGAAATTTTTGGAAGTTTTAGTAGCTACTAAGGTTACTAAGGAGTACATGAGGACTAACAAGAAAGCTTTGACATTCAAGACAAAATTTGAAAAAGCTTATGAACAAGTTGATTGGAATTTTCTACATTTTGTGTTGAAAGATAAAGGGTTTGGGGAAGGATGTATGACTTGGATCAAGGGTTGTACAAGTTCTATGAATTTTTCAATAATTATTAATGAGAAACCTAGAGGACATTTTGGGGCATCAAGATGGTCGAGGCAAATACATCCTCTTTCTTCTTGTCTTTTCATGTTGGTAGTTGATGTATTAAGTAGATTGATGGAAAGTACAAAGAGAGTATACCTTGTTGTAGTCACTCACCTTCAATTTGCATATGACACTACTTTTCTTCTTCTTTTCATTTTGGTAGTTGATGGGTTAAGTAGGTTGATGAAAAGAACAAAGAGAGTATACCATGTTGTAGTCACTCACTTCAATTTGTATATGACACTACTTTTCTTCTCCTAGTTGCAAACTTTTTTAGTAATCGATTCTTTTGACTTACTTCCTATCAATTTTCAAAATTCCAATAGGAGTTGTAAGAGATTAGAGATACTAATGAAAAACGTTCATATTAAGTCCTTTAGTAAATTGGTAGATGTAGATTTTCAGAGAATATTATTAGTGTTGTACAGGCTGTAGAGTTAGTGTAAATCAAGCTGTATTTTCATTATTGTTACCAGCTGTTCTATTCCTAGAATTAGTGGACACTTTGTATTTCTATAAATAGATTGTATTATAGTGTTGTAAGGAAGAAGAGAAAGCGAGGAGAATACATACTCCATATTATCTCGATCTTATCTCTGGGAGTACATTTAACATGGTATCGAGCATTTAAATCGAGAAATCAATTTTATGTTATATCAATTACGTCAGGAACTTTAGAAATCAATCCGAGAAATCAAAGTCAGAAATCCGAGAAATTAGAAATCCGAGAAATCCTAAAGCAAAAACCAGGAAATCGAGCGAGAAATCCGAGAAATCGGTAAATCTAGAAAGCGGCCGAATCCGAAGCGAAGCGAGAAATCGAGCGGCGAGAAAAGCGAGAAAGTAGAAATCCATTTTCTACGGCTTGCATTCGAGACAAGTAGAAATCCATTTTACGCGGCACTTTCCATCTCAGTCATCGTCGCCGCCCATCTCCTCATCGTCGGCGCCGATCATCATCATCGCCATCTATAGTAAGTCTCAGTCTTGCAGTCACATTCTGCTTTGTTTTGTTTTTTTTTGTTTCCCGTAGGAGTAAGCTGTTTAATATATAACAACCAGGCCGATCCAAACCCTACCCGACCGGTCCAAACCCTACCCGACCGGTCAAACCTACCAGGCCGGTCAAGCAGATTATTCAAAAAAAAAAAAAAAAAAAAAAGCGTACAATTTCCAATCCGCATTATTATCTACAATTGACAAATGGCCACGGAAAACCTATAATTCTTGGTTCCAGGACAATAGTCTTATGCCCGGTCACCAGGTCACAAATTAAATGGGCACAATTATCTTCGATGGTCTCAATCGTCGCATGATGTTTATATGTGGAAAAATGAAAGATGATTACCTTGCGAGCGTCTGTGACTCAACAAAGGCGATGCAATGCAATACATGGAAATCTGAAAACAATATGGTAATGTCTTGGTTGATCAATTCCATGACAAACGAGAATTGGAGAGAATTTTCTTCTCTACAAAACCGCCAAAGGAATATGGGATGCGACGAAGACAACTTATTCCGGTTCGATAATATGTCGAACTATTTGAGATCGAGCATCCTCGTGATCTTCGCCAAGGAGAGTTGTCGATTACCTGATACTTTAACTCTGCTCGATGTTGTAGCAATTAGATCTGCTTTGAGGTTCACGAATGGACTGTCCGGCGACATCTTGTACAAAGCAGTTATTGACAAGAAACGGGTTTTCAAATTTTTGCGGGACTCCGTAAAGATCTTGATGATGTGCGCGGACGAATTCTCGGCCTGAAAACCTTTGCCCGGTATTCGTGAAGCCTTCTCTGAAGTCCGTCGAGGAGAGTCGAAGAAAGTAATGATGGGTCCTCGATCTACAATGATGGGTTCTCGATCTACCATTTCCGTGACTGAGAAGGATGCACTTGCCATTCGAGGCCATCGGCACTCTTATAATACGGTGCAGTCCTCGTCGTGGAAGACCTTGGTGTGATCATTGTCGTAAACACAGTCGTACTAAGGAAACTGTTGGAAAATTCATGGTAAGCCCAGATTGGAAACCATAGGTCGCAGCGACACGTCAACAAAGAAAGTCATGGAAAAATTGCCTGCAAATCTCAAGGCAATGAGTCAATCGAATACTGCTCTGTTTAGCAAGGAACGAGTTGATCTCCCGAAATTATTTGGACAATCCTTGACCCACGTCATGCGCCCACTATGGCTCGATCAGGGTAACACCTCAGTACTCTTGTGTGAAAGCAGGTTATGAGACCGTGGATTGTTGATTCGGTGCCTTGAGACCACGTGACGGGTGATGCTTCTCTTCTCGTAAATCTTAAATTCTACCAGGCCCGGACACACGGTCAGAATTGCATGACCAGTTCGGTATCCAAAGTAACGAGGAATTGGATTCGGCCAAAATTTCAAACTCCTTTATTCTAGATTCTATCCTTCTTGTTCCTACACTTGATTGTAATCTTGTATCAATTACTAAACTCACCAGTGATAAAAATTGTATGGCTAAATTTGTTCATAACCTATGTGAATTTCGGGGCGCATTCGGGAAGATGATTGGCGATCTTGGGAATGCTCGGGACTCTATCTCTCGACGGTGAAGAACCTTGACAAGACAAAGCCCGCGAAGTTCTATCCAAAGTTTCTAATCGAATAAAGCTTTGTTAAACCTTAAGTCCAATAAAGATGGTGAAATCATGTTGAATCACTATCGTTTAGGTCATCCTAATTTCAAGTATTCTGGAAACTTTTTCCTTCATCATTTAGAAATAAAAATTGAAGTTTTCGGTGTGAAGTATGTCAATTTTCAAAACATGTTAGAACTTCATATCCTCATCTTCCACGTAAAAATCACATCCTTTCTCATTAATTCACCTTGATATTTGGGGACGCTTCTCGAATCAAAAACATCACGGGGACCGCGTTGGTTCATTTCATTTGTGGATGATCGTACTCGAACCACTTGGTTATTCCTAATGAAAGAAAAATCGAAGCATGTCAAATTTTTAAAAATTTTAATACCATGATTCAAACTCAATTTCAAACAAAAATCCAGGTATTGAAATCAGGCAATGCTAAAGAATATTTCACTTCCACTACTTGCGATTATACGGTAAGTCAAGGGATTGTCCATCTAAGCTTCATTGTGTTGACACACCTCGACAAAATGGGGTGGGTGAAAGAAAGAATAGGCATCTTCTCGAGGTCGCGGATCCTGTGTTCACAACTCATGTCCACTCGACATTTTTGGGGGATCTTTGTTCTTCTGACTACCTATCTTATCAATAGGATGCCATCTCGTGTCCTCTTTATTTAAAACACATCAATACTCTACTTGAGTCGATACCCACATACCAATCGTGTCCCACGTGTTCACTTTAAAATTTTTGGATGTTATAGCATGTCCATGTACATCATAGTGGCAAACTTGATCTCGAGCCATCAAATGCATATTCTAGGGTATTCATCATACCGAGAAAGGATACAAATGTTTTTCTCCTATCCATAACGATTCTATAATACAATGGATGTCACATTTTTTGAACAATATCCGTACTATTCCAAATCATCATTCGGGGAGAGAACATGGTAATGAATACCGACTTTCGAATATCATAAGTACTCGGTCTCCCGGAAATCCTATTCCGACCTACGAAAGTGACTCGATATCTCAAATAAATACTCTTATTACTCCCGATGAATCCTCGACTTCTCTGCCAACGGATCCAAACTTCCTTGTCCCACGAACAATGATCTCCTTGTCTACTACTAGAAGGAAAACAACTCGAAGAAAGAGCAGAAGCGAGCATATCTTGAGCCATTCCGGGAATCCAACCCGAGTACGAGGCCAATTTCGGACAATTCACAAGGTAACACCATGAACCTACGTATTATTGAATTACCTCACTGATTTGAATTTGCCAATTGCTATAAGGAAAGGTGTAAGATCGTACCTGAAACCACCCATCTACAACTTTATTTCCTATAAAAATCTCTCGCGAGGTATAAGGCATTTATCGGCAACCTCGATCAAATAGAGGTTCCAAATTCTATTCATGAAGCATTTCGGATACACGAATGGAAGAACGACTATTCGTGAAGAACTCGGTGCCACTAGAAAAAACAAGACTTGGGAGATCACGGAGCTACCATCGGGAAAACAAAGCTGTTGGATGTAAATGGATCTTTACAATCGAACACAAAACGGTGACGTGTAGAAAGACTCAAAGCTCGCCTTGTGGCTAAAGGATTCACTCGGACATATGGGCTTGATTATCGGGAGACTTTTGCACAGCCAGCAAAACTCGACACTATTCGTGTTCTTCTCTCGTAGCATCTAACTTGGATTGGCCTCTCTGCCAATTAGATGTCAAGAATGCATTCCTTAATGGTGATCTCGAAGAAGAAGTCTCTACGTGGACATTCCTCTGGAATTGAATCTCCTGTTCCAACCGATAGAGTCTACTTGAGCTTAAGAAATCCTTATATGGATTGAAACAATCTCCACGTGCCTGGTTTGATAAGTTCTCTAAAGTTACGAAGAGATATGGATGCAATCAATGCCAATCGGATCACACCTATTCGTCGAACACTTCTCCAATGAGAATAGTTATCCTAATTAATATACGTAGATGATATTGTTCTAACGGGTAATTCTACAATTGAGATGGATAAACTCGAAAGAATTCCTTGCCAAGGAATTTGAGATCAAAGATCTAGGTAATCTCAAATATTTTCTAGGGATGGAAGTAGCACGAACAAAGGAGCATATCTATATCTCAAAGGAAGTATGTACTTGATCTTCAAAGAAAGCTGGAATGATGGGGTGTAAACCGGAAGCGCCTTAGATGGATTCTACAATAAAACTCGGAATCAAAGAAAATAGTACACTGTGGACAAAGGTCGTTATCAAAGATTAGTGGGAAAACTCATTTACCTATCTCACGCTAGACCGGATATTGGTTTTTCGATAAGTGTTGTAAGTCAATTTATGAGCAGTCCTACTTGAAGAACCGCATGGAAAGCAGTCTATCGTATACTCGGGTATCTCGAAGATGACACCGGAAAAGAATTATATTTGATAAGAATCTCACTAGAAAAATTGAAGTCTTTGCGAGATCTTGGTAATGAGGCTCTATAGTGGATCGCGAGTCCTGCAGATATTGTACATTCGTATGGAAACCTTGTAACTTGGCGAAGTAAAAAAGCGGTCGATGGTCGCTCGAAGCGGTCTGGCGAATTTAGAGCCGTAGCTCGTGGGATTTGTGAAGGAATGTGGTTAAGAAGGCTACTCGATGAAGCCCGGACTTCCACGACTCTCGAACTATCGGCGTGCATTGTGACAATCAATTACTTGATAAGAATTGCGAAAAATCCGGTTCATCGTGATCCAGACCAAACATGTAGAAATTGATCGTCATTTCATTAAAGAAAAGATAGATGAAAAAATTGTAGACCTCTTATATACATCTACTAAACATCAAATTGCGGATATCCTTACCAAGCATTACCTCGAACAATCTTGAAGAATTGAGTTGCAAGTTAGGAATGATTAATATCTATTACCCTTGAGGGGAGTGTAGATTTTCGGAGAATATTATTAGTGTTGTGCAATTTGTAGAGTTAGTGTAAATCAAAATTTGTATTTTCATTATTGTTACCAGCTGTTCTATTCCTAGAATTAGTGGACACTTTGTATTTCTATAAATAGATTGTATTATAGTGTTGTAAGGAAGAAGAGAAAACAGAGAATACATACTCCATATTATCTCCATCTTATCTCTCGGAGTACATTTAACAGTAGATGGTACAAAGACACAAAAACCAAGGAAAAAGGAGTTAGGCATTGGAAACATAATTGCAAGAAACAAGGCAATGCAAGGCAAGTGACTTTGGAGATTCTGCTCAAGAAAAGCTCTATTTGCCATAGAGTTATTAAAAATATGAGTTGAATAAGAATGAGAGGTATGTAATTTATGGTTCGCAAGGTGGTGGGCGTAGTTTTTGGAAGGCAATTACTATATAATTTAATTCTCTCTTTTCTAATTGAGTTACAAGGCGGGAAATGGAGTTAAAATTTGATTTTTGAAAGATTCTTGGTTGAATGGAAATTATATTTCAACAAAATATCAATTGTTGTATAGTTTATGTTTGGATTAAAATGCCCCAATAAACATGTTTTCACTAGAAGGTCAGAATCTCATATTTAGAAGGAACTTAAATAATTCGGAAGTAAATGCTTTTGCAAGTTTAATGTTAGGATTGCAAGGAGTAGTTATCAGAGTCAATAGTAATTCTATAAGAATATGGATTAATGAGTCATCGGGAAGTTTTCCATATAATCTTACTAGATCTTCTGGTTAATCATCCCAATATACAAGATTTTGATCACCATCCTTCAATGCAAAAGTGCCCTAGTCTAAGTCAAGTCAAGGTGTTAAAGTGACTAATTGCTCTTGCTAAGGTCAACATAATAGTTTGGTTACAATCAAAGTGTGACCTTTATGTTTGTACTTTGCAAGAGAAATACAAGACATGAATCATTTATTTCTACACTGCCCAATAGTATAGTCTTTGGTCAAAGCTACAAAGTAACATGGATGTGCAATGGGCCATTACAAGATTATGTAAATCTTTGTTATGGAAAAGCTTCACACGAATGGGAAGAGTATCAAGGCTAAGAATGCTACAATGTTGTGAAGTAATAGGATTTAAGCATTTTTTTGGGGTTTCATTGATTGAGAGGAATAGTAGAATTTTTGAGAAAAAGGAAAATAATAGCAATCTTTTATGGGATAAAGTACTATTTTTGGCTTCACAATGGGCTTCTGTTACAAAAAAAAATCAAAGATTATTCTCTTTTTCTTATAAGCTACAAGTAGGTAACTCATATATTCTAGGAATATAGGATGTCCTATAGTTAGCTTTTCTTTTGAATGAATTGCTTGTCCACGTTTTGTATTCTTATAAATATTCTTATATATAAATATATTACAATCTTTCTTATAAACAGATGTAGATTCAATCTCAAATCTAAGTCAATGATGTGAGTTAAATATAATGAATCAAAAATAAAACATCAAATTTGATTACATGCGTACATGCATATAGAGAAATGTATAAAACCCCATTATAAAATCTGAAACAATAACAAAATAGCAAGCTAGACTCAAGAAAGAAAGCTAGCTTTCCAATTCCAAAATTTATGAAGACTGACAGGTTTTGGAACACTTTAGCTTAAGAGCAACCCATGGTATTTTATTTGAATCCAATCTTAATTGTGAAACAAACTTATCCCCATATAAAGACTAGAAAAACTAACCATTTTTGTTTTATACGTGCTTGCAATATAACTACATAAACTACACACGCACATACAAATAACATGTATTTTTTGCATTAATACTTTCTTCCATTTGTTCTCTTTCATTCAAATTCAATGAGAAATAATATTGTCAAACCTTGGCAGTTTGTCTTGCTGCTAAAAGCATAGGGATCCTCTCATCTTCTCTTTCCCACTCACCATACAAACGATATCGCACCTGAGAAATACGAGTCATCAAGCCGAAAAATTTTACAGTAACAAAAAGATTTATGTAATAGAATAATAATAATAAAATGACATTGATGTTACCTCATAAGGGAGAAGATTCATTACTTCCCAAATCTCCTGGCCAACTGCTGGATTAGCAGGTATCAACTGCAAAGAAGGCAACAGACATGTTCCTAGGGCTTCCTCTACTCTTGACCTGGCTTCCTTTAAATGCAGTCGAGGTTCCAAAGTCATGCCACTGGGCAATTCCGAGTTCAAAACTCCACGAGTACCTACAAGCTCAAGCGCAGACAAGTAGTAACCTTTCAACACTCGGCACACCTATTGACATGGCAGGACAGAAAATATATGAGAAAAGTAACATAGAATAATATAAGGAGCAAAACTCAGAGAAAAATAACTTAAGCACATAAAAAACAAGATAAATGCACCTTTTGCAGCAACAAAGTATCACGATAAAGATAAGGTCCGACACAACCAAGCATCTGAAAATATTCTTTAGGAAGATCAATGACAGAGGTATGGATGGATGAAGTCTCTGTATCCATCGCGTCACCGCTGGCTCCTGAAGAGGAGCCAAATCTTTGGATATGAGCTTGATGGAGAGTATCATATGCTGAGGAGATTGATTTTTCAATGAGCCTGATAAAAGTCACATCATTGTTGGAAACAATTTTATAGCACATATGCAGGCACGAAATAGTAGAATAAAGAAAGCAAAATGTTTTAGCTTTACCTAAATAGGCTATTACATATTTGAACATGTTCGACTGGATTTTGAGGTGACAACCGATCAAAAAGTATGTTTGCATGGTACCTGATAAAAAAGTGAGATACAATGTCAACATAGCATATGAAAAAAAAACAAGATACAAGACTCCTTCCAAACAAAATACATAAATTTATTTTTTTATAAGAAACATTTATTATATTAAAGAAATAATTACAATGGTACATAATGGACCACTA
The DNA here is from genome assembly GCA_030763125.1 of Hippophae gyantsensis. Classification (NCBI taxonomy): domain Eukaryota; kingdom Viridiplantae; phylum Streptophyta; class Magnoliopsida; order Rosales; family Elaeagnaceae; genus Hippophae; species Hippophae gyantsensis. The sequence goes on along the minus strand of CM061029.1, from coordinate 16,855,713 downwards.
AAGAATCAAGCTGTACCATATAATCTTCTACAGTAGAGGCTAATATACAAGACCACAAAAAATATACAAGTGCACATAATAAAAAAGAAAACCAAGGGAGAAGAAAAGAATAAAAAAGAGAACACATAGCTCCCAGATCACTTAAACCAGTTTCTCCTTACCTATCAACTAAGCAAGTAAATTAATCCTTCAGATCAGATCCCAAACCAAGGGTGCCACAAACAAACTACTATCTACAGACCACATTATTTGCATTGGAACAACAAAGATGAGAGTGGAAAGAAGAAAGTTACAATAATGATAAAACTGGATTTGTGACAATTTTGAAATTCAAGAATGGACGAGGCAAGATTTCAACCAAGATGCAAACTTTCTACCATCAAGACAAGATCAGTAGCTGCCCCAGTATTGATGTCATAAAAGAACAAAGCATAGTGAAATGTTGGTGTTGTAAGAGGGTGTTTGGATAATGATAAAACTGGATTTGTGACAATTTTGAAATTCAAGAACGGACGAGGCAAGATTTCAACCAAGATGCAAATTTTCTACCATCAAGACAAGATCAGTAGCTGCCCCAGTATTGATGTCATAAAAGAAAGCATAGTGAAATGTTGGTGTTGAAAGAGGGTGTTTGGATGCTCTACTCTAAACACTTCTTATGTGTATAATGTTTAGCAATAAAATCTCAAGCACTTCTACCAACCACAAGTGCCACATTTACACATTTAGCCCTTTAAAGTGAGATTTTAGAAGTAAAATCCCTTACTATTGGAAAAAGCACTTCTAAAATAATGGGACATTAATTAGTTTTCACCAATATTCAATTTTACCACACTGTTATTAGTAGCATTGCGTTCTTTTAGTAATTGCTACAAATACAAGCACTTTTCTAATCTTGTTTCCAACCTGTTACAAGTGGTTTAAATATTTAATTTGTTGAGCACAGCTGTTTCTCATTAAAACCACTACAAAAACTGCCTTTTTTTAGCAATGCATCTAAACATGCACTAATATGGAAACCTCACCCACTGTCCATCCCACCCCCAATTAATAATGCATAACAAACTAATAAATAAAATAATAACATGAGAAAATGTAAGAAAATGATGAACTGAACAGTATACGAAAACCAAAATTCCAATTGCCATCAGCCTACCAGTCATCCACAGAGAGGAAACCAGTGAGCAACCCCAGAGTTTGATTATTTTCAAGTTCAAGGGATCTCTCAGAGACCGCTGCACATTCCACATCTAAAGCTGCAAAAAGATCTATGGTCACATCTCCTTGTTTCTCATCATCCATCAAATCTTTCCCAGTGGCAGCGAGATTTATTTTCCCTATCTTTCTAGCCTGGAAAAATAACAAATGATAAAAGCAAAAGGTTTAAAATGTAAGTGTTAGCTTTATTAAAGCATAAAAGGATTCAAACGAATGCACATGAGTTCTCTCAATGTCAATAGGGATCAAAAGAAAGATAAAAATTCAAAAGCATTCGCATGAGTTCAAATTTAAGATCCAACTTCAATTGAAGGTCTTGGATAGTTGTTTAAGAGAATTATTTCAAGCTTAAAACATTTTCATTAATATTTTCCAAGTATTCAAAAAATTTATAAGAAACAAAAACATTCATTCAACTTGAGAAAATAGGTACACATGAGGACCAGGGGTCCAATCATCAAAGTCAATACATAAGGGTAAAATAGACAAAACATACACCCCAGGAGTTAAGATCAGCATATATCAAAGATACTGAATCACTGTTTAAATTATTATGAGACTTTCGAGCTCCCTCACCAATCATTCACCCAAATATATGGGTTAATAGGTCACACTACTACCTAGATAAAAGGCTATTTGTTACAAATAATCAATTGAATATTGGTAATAATCATTGCTTCATTCTCCTAATTTTTTCCCATAAACCCTAATTAAATTATTGTTTCCCATTAATAATCATCGAAGTCAATACATAAGGGTAAAATAGACAAAACATACACCCCAGCAGTTAAGATCAACATATATCAAAGATACTGAATCACTGTTTAAATTATTATGAGACTTTCGAGCTCCCTCACCAATCATTCACCCAAATATATGGGTTAATAGGTCACACAGTAACCTAGATAAAAGGCTATTTGTTACAAATAATCAATTGAATATTGGTAATAATCATTGCTTCATTCTCCTAATTTTTCCCCAGAAACCCTAATTAAACTATTGTTTCCCATTATTATCTATTAATTAATACCTATAGTTTGCTACTCTTCTAACCAAATCTTCCTAGTGTTGAAAAAGGCATTTTTGAAGCGCGCCTTAAGGCTTGCCTCTAGGCAAGGTGAACAAAACAAGTATTGAGGCCTCTGAAGCAATTTGAGGCTTACACCCTTTTTCTTGTAAGGCGCAAACCTTGAGGTTCTCTAGCCTTGAGGCAATTGAGGCTTAAACCTCATAATATTTCAATTTTTTAAAGTTTGATCAAAGATAACCCGTTACAATCTCACCCAACTTTAGGACATAAATAAAAAAATCAGAAATTTAGAATATAGAACTAAAAAAAATCAAAAACTCAAGCCATACAAACCAAACTAGGGCAATTTCTTTTTTATTCTTCCAATACTGTTCGAGTTCACAATTTTCTTGTTAATTTCAATGCTTCCTCAATTTTTTGAAATACTTGTATCACAATTAGAAATCATCAAATATTAATTAGTTTCTAATTATCTACTCTCTCTTTTATTTACTTAAGGGTGAAATTTCATAACATTATTCTTTTTTTAAAAGAAAAATGTTCCCTATTTTAAGTAAGAAATGATACTAATTGGATTTTTTCTTGTGTTGCAACTCTTATTTATTATATAGAAATAGTGTATATTATTTAATTAAAGCATATTTATGTCTCAAACTCCATGCCTCTTACATGTATAACAAACACTCTACCATTTGAGCTACACCTCAACGTAGAATATGATCTACTTGATTGATTTTTATTTTCATAGTTATCAGATTCATAAAATGCCTCCATACTTAAAATAGCCTTTCACAACATTGAATCTTTCTTGTACCAAAAGTTCTCTCTTTCGGATAAGCTAAAAATACACTATATCTAAGGACAACATCATATAAGACACATCTCAGATCCTCAAATACCTATATCAAGTGGCAAATATGTAAGATAAAAAAATAAAAAAAACAAAGAGGGAATGCCTATGATAAGATATTAGCAGATGTTACTTGTTGGATATTTCTGCAGTAAATTACCTCGTCAAGACGTTTGGAAGAAAAAGAATTATAATGCTCAAATGCTTCCTCATCCTGGGGAAGTAGATGTGCATATCTACAACAAATGCATAATGTTTAGCTTGAAAAGTAAACATGAAAACAAAAACTTGCCAGCCACAATTAGTGATCGATACATGACATCCAAAAAATAAGCATGAAGTGAATATCGAGCAATTAGATAATCATAATCTCCCAAACAGCCAAAGTGTTAATAACGAATACTGTGTAATGCAATGTGACAAATGGCTAGCAAACTGCACTATAGGGTAACAGAATGCAATAGCTGGTGCTGCCAAAGGAGAAAATGGACAAAATCCAAAAATTACATGGATTACCATATTTATTATCCATTTCTCACATCTTGTACCGATTCTTAATTGGAATTATTCCAACTTCAAACTCAACCACACATCTAACTTCTAATACTCGTTTTAAAGGAAACACATGTCCGGAAGCCTATACAATAGAACTGTAGGAGATATAGTATAAAATGAAACCTTAACTAATTCAGATGCAGGATGAAAAACCAATAAAAAGAGAGTAAAAGTGAACCAAATAAAGGTATTCCAAACCAAGAGCAGAATGAATAACTTACATGCTGTCAAGATCAATAAAATTTTCCTTCACCAGCAAAGCTGTAAGCCTATAGAGTCCAAATGGCACAGGACCAGTTACTTCCATCCGTTGATAAAAATGGAACTTGAAACCCAGGATTTGTGAAGCATGTGACTGCAAAGAATTGCACAATGATGAGTAAAGGTCCATTTTAAAGGGTGGTATAGATACAGACGTAACTTTCACTGATCAACTGAGGCATAAAGCACCACAAACCTCATATTAAATAGTTGTACTGAAACACACATAGATCTGTTAACAGGGGGAAGCAAGAAATAGAAACTGAAATCATCGTTACATAAATCATTGCACAATCACTATAACAAGCCACAGTTAGCAAAATATGCCTTATGCCAAACAAGCTACATAATCATTAGGGAGAGAAAAACTTTATTTAAAGTACAGGGGCAAAAGCACAAAGCACATGTCCACTAAAAATGAGTCCTTTTTATAAGAAACATTATATTCTATTTAACAATGTAATAAATTACAAAGATACCAAGTCTATCAATAATCCACTAACAGAAGAAGCATCAAGCAATACCAAATAATGGTTATATGTCCTATCCATACTATCATAATAAAGCTCCAAAACCTAACTAGGATATATAAGCTTCCGAAAATGACACCTATGGTGATAACAAAAATAATTTCTTTTCCACAAAAATTGTTACCATTTTCACTACCATCAAAAATTATCCTATTCCTCTCTATCCATGAAACCCAAATAACTGCTAAAGATAAGTACTAATAATAAATTTTCCCAATTGTAAGACAGCCAACAATCATTGGGGAAAATTAATGTAAATATTTGCATAAAAGGATAAGCACTAATTCTAATGAACTATCTGTACAATTTCTAGTAAAATTTCTGATTTTTTTATAAGAAACATTTAATTGTATTAATATGTAATAATATTTCTAGTAAATTTCTAAATTTCAATACCAATGAATTAATACTAGAGTTCTGATCAATGAACATTGAGGATTAGACTTTTCAGAAGTCCCAAAGCTTAAACCATATACATCACACAGAAAAGGATAACCTAACGGGACTTGCAGAGGCATCAAACTCTACACAAATTTTCAATGCCTCATACTATGGCACCTCAATGATGCTTCTTACGATAATGGTCACAAACCAATCTTTCTAAGAACATATCAACACAACATAGCCCTAAAAATTGGCTCAAATTAGTTTATTTACCTTGGGAAATATTGGAATCAACTCCAGGAAGACATGATTGTCTGGCTGAAGCTCGAAACAGTCCAATACCTGATAACAATGCACATCACTTTGGTCTTTATCATAAATAATCAAAAACAAATTAAATTTAAAAGAAGAAACAATGAAATAATATAGTAAGGCTACAAAAACTTACAATGTCAAAAACGCGATTTGGGTCCAGATCAAAATGTCCAATTAATGACTGCATGCATCACTGTAATCAGGAATTGATATATTCACAAGGATAAATGATGTGAGATACAGTAAAGCCAAAATCAAAACCTTAATGATGCCAATCATGGGCACTGATGCATCACAAGAAGAAGTTTCTGCACTTCTCAAGAGTAGTGTAACCTACATTCAACAATTGAAAACAGTGAATACCTTTAATGACAAACCTGAATAGTTAATCACCTGCCTTCGCTCACTAGATATAAAGATGAAGTTAAATTACAATAAGAAGAAAACAATATGCGCTTATAAATGAGACGTCAACGTAATACATAGTTTTGGCTTCCAGAAATTTGTTTTCAATTAAGTAAGCTTTGTAGATAATTTCTTCTAAATCATTGAGTATGTTTAGAAAAGCCACATATTTTATTGTCCTAGAATAAGAAAATTAACCAATAATAAAGAGAAGACGATGAAAACTCTAAAAAATTAATCCAACATCTTCTGAGGTGAAGAAAAAATGTGAGCTGAGGGAATTAAAGAATAATACAAATAAAAAAAATTGCATTCCAACATATTCTGTTGGGAAATTTTCCACCACATGATAGAATTGATTTCTTTCTTTTAAGCATTTGTAGTCAAACCAAATGCTTCAAATTTCATAATATTGCCATTCCAGTACTGCCAACCAATCATGACCTTTATATCTTATTTGTTTGATATATATACATAAATGTATGTTATATGTATTGAAACATTGCTGCACAAGCACAGGAAAGCAAAAGTACACGCAGAAGAAAATAAACACCTAATAGAAGCAAACACTCAACATTGAAAAAATTCCAAGAAAGAAGAGGAAGGAAAAAGAACAAGTACAAAAAAAAACTCATTTCCAGTTATGATCTCACCAGCTTTGCATAGCCCTCACTCTCTTCTCGGAGAAGGTTGAACTTTGTTTGCTGATATAGCAGGCGAGTGTTCACTCGGACCTGTAATCAGCAGCAGATACACTTAAGGTTCTGGACTACATAGTAGATCTATATTTCGCTAATTAAATTCAGATTTATCATGTATATTATTTTACATGTAAAAGTAAATGCATTCTCTATTCATTAAAAATCCATTCAATGCATTAAATGACCTATTTGGTATATATAAACATTAATTTAGAATCTCCTTACCTCTTTGCTCTTCAATTCTTGAGCCTTTATCTTTATCATTTCAGCCTCCCAAAGAAACTCCTCCTAAAATGTACAGGTCATTCACATGTAGAAGTTATACTTAATCCTCTGTCATGAAAGAAAGAGGTATAGAAACAAACACAAACAGAATTATGAACAAAAAGAAACTGCAAAATTCTTTAGGGCAAACAATCAAAACTTACCTCACAGCGTTCCTGAAAAAGTCTCAGTGGAACTATAGCAGAGTCCACAAGCCATTTTGCCTGAGAATCAAGAAGACAGCCAAGAAATAATTAGGAATGCTAGAGGAACCAATCCATAAATAGATAAGTCACAGCAAAAAAAAATTGCAAGAAATGGAGCCAAAAACTATTATGCACATCAATGGTCATAAATAATAAAATACTAAAATGAATTGAATGGCCATTATTTTGCAAGTCTAATTCCTATGATTGTATCAGCATAACTTTATTGAAGTGAAGGATAGACCAAACTTGCCTTCATTCCAGCATAAAGAAATTATTCTGGCTCTAATAAGAATCAGTTCATGTTTAATGTGATATGTATTGAATATATTCTAGTAGTACTTATCCTAATCTAAAAAGAGCTTTTTCATTACGTGTATAAATACCCAATTGGGATAATGAATAAAACAAGCTCTTTTATAATTAACTTGGCACCGGAGCAGAAAATGAAGGAAAAAAAATTCCCGCTACCCTTTCTGAGATTTCTCCAATGCCTCTTCCAAAACTTCACCGCCAGACTTGCCAAGAACTGCCTTGTGCTTCCATCTCCGCTCAGCCTTGCGCCTGCGCCTAACTTATGCAGCCACTTACGACTCTATGAAAGTAGAGTCATTAGCGCATTTTTTTACTTAATATTTACTTGTTTTGTTTAATAAATAATATGTTTATGACCAAAAATATTAAAATATAATTTTTTTAGGGAAAAGTGGTGAAAATATAATTTTTGAAATTTTTTGGAATATTTATGGATTTTTTATGAATTTTTAACGCAGGACCAATCATAAGCTGCTACGTGACCTGCCACGCAAACAGGGGAACTGACTGTGCAAACCACACAGACGCCATGCAAGCACGAAGAGCAAATCACGTTACATCACATGTGAGGAGGACAAAACGCTTACCACGTGTCAACATGGCGTTCAATCCGAGTTCGAGCTTGGTCAAACCGCGTCGCCATGCGTCGATATACCATTGCTCTGCGCGTTCCACCCGTGCGCCATGCCATCCGTTTCCATGAATCGCATCACATCGCGTGTCGCTAACTTAGCAAGCGTTGATTTTGATCGGTCTCCTCTATCACGCGTCGCTCTCTGATTTGTCCAATGAATTCCCCTGCTGCGTGTTGCACTGTGATTGGCTAGCACTATCAGTTTTGTTTGTTTTGATAGCAACCCTTGATCTGAAGCTGATCTGACGATCAAGATCACACATGAGCTATATTTAAGCCCTTAATCACTCCATAAACCCTAAGTGGCCGTCATTAGCATAATTTTGGTCAATTTTTGGAGCTAAAAAGAGAGAAAAATACAAGAAGGGACAATTTTGGTGGAAATTCAAGAGTAGATTAACACTACAATTCAAGAGATTGATTGTATTTCTTCTTCTACTCTTTATGAAAAACATGAACTTTATGAACACAATTACATGTAATTAATTTATTAATCTAGGTATCTTATGAACCCAATTTTCACCATATGATGATCAAATATTTTACCCTAATTATAATTTTAATTTAATTATATTATTTAATCTTATTTGTATGTTATTAATTGTTTGGCCAACAATTTACTATAGAGGCAATTAAATAATTCTAATAGATTTGAGAGAATTATTTAATTGTTTGTCTTAATTAAATAACATGCATATTTTCTAAACATAGATGTATAATTCTTATGTATGTGATCCATAATTGATGAACTTAATGAGTATTCTTAGATATTTTCTCATATATTTTTTTAACTAACAAATCTGATTTTATTAAAATATTAAAACACAAGAAAATTGATTCTTATTTTTTTAGTTTTAAAAATTAGTTTCTAATAAAATAATCTCCGTGGGAACGATCTTTTCTTATCATTATATTACTTGTTGCGATACGTATACTTGTGTAGTCATTGCACCCACTTCGTGTGTGGCGATCAGCCACCTACCTTGCGCAGGACCATCTGTGACATCACGTTGTCTCTTCTTTTTCCAGTGCCGACAGTTCTGTAACCTGTGGTGTTCTACTGTTCTTGTAGTCTGAGCGAAGAGGAAGAAGAAGGGAAAACAAAAAACCAAAGGTTTTTTTTCTCTTTGATTCAAAACATTTTTACCATGGCTAAAGATTCAGATTCTAAATCTTCTACCACACCGATCCATAATTGTTCCTCTTTAATTAATATTAAATTGGATGATACTACTAATTAACGTGTTTAGTCCAAAATAACAGAGATGTATGTTGATGGTAGAGAGAAAAAGGGCTACATTACAAGGAAAAAAGATACCACAAAAAAAGACGATTCAACTTATGATAAATTGAAAGTCAAGTCTTGGCTCATTAACAAACATACCGATGTCTCCCTTTGTTCAATGTGGAACAGCAAAAGAAGTTTGAGATGCAATTAAAAAGACGTATCTTGATGTATCCAATTCCCCTCAAGTGTATGAACTAATGAAGAAATCTTTTCAACTACGTCAAGGTGGTCGATCTCTTGCTGAAGACTAAAACGAGCTAAACTCTATTTTATGGAGCTTGATTATCGGAGACATAATGATATGCAGCATGCCAATGATATTGAAAATTTGAGAAAGCATACAATTGAGGATCGGGTTAAAAAAAATTTGGCTAGTTTGGATCGAAACTTGGATCAAGTTAATAGTAGAGTTTTGGCTACTTCTCCTTTGCCAAGTCTAAAAGAAGACTATTTACAATCATGAAGTACAAAGACAAGTCACTATGGACACTGAGGGCATCCTAATGCCTTACCCTTAGTGTCCAGAAGAATAAAACTCACACAAATCCTCCAACTATAGACAATTATTCTTTATTTTGCACCTACTATAAACGTAATGGACATACTGTAGATATTTGTTGGAAGAAGTATGGCTATCCAAAGTGGTTCAAAATTAAACAAGCTAAGAAAAGAAATAAAACTACTCAACTTGCAACGACAAACATCCCTCCATCTTTTGTTTCTCAAGTTTCTTGAGTACCTCCTCAAAGAGGTAATTTTGATTTTGATTTTGTTTTTTCTGCCTCTAGCGCTTGGCTTATTGATCCAAGGGATACTAAACATATGACTAGTAATCCCTATATTATTGATTCTCTAACATCTTCTTTGGTTAAGTTAATTCAAATTGTTAACGGGACACCAATGTTAATTACAAGAGCTGCCAATTTCTCACTATCACCCACTTTCTCTATCTTTTCTTTTACTTGCACCAAATCTCACCAATAATCTTTTATCAATTAGTAAAATTACAAAAAATCTTGATTGTTCTATAACCTATAACCCTACTCATTGTGTATTTCAAGGCAATCATATGAAGATAACAATTGGCATTGGTAGGGAGAGAAAATGTCCTCATTACTTGAACACAGGGGCAGGCAACTCTAATTGGGGCTTCCAAGTAAACAGTGATACTAAAAAGGAGAAAATTATGTTCTGACACTGTCATTTAGGACATCCATCTTTTTCTTACTTAGAACATTTATTCCCTAGCCCCACGTTTGGTTGGAGGGAATGGAATGGAATCAGAATTGATTCCTTCCATTTTGTGTGTTTAGTTGGACGGAATGGAATGGAGGGCGGAATGGAATCTGATTACTAAAAGAGAAAGAATCACAATTCCTTCTCCCACCTTTGGTAATCATTATTCCATTCTCATCTAAACTTTTTTTTTCAATTTTACCCTCACCTAAAATATAACCTTAACCCCACGTTTGGTTGGACGGAATGGAATGGAATCACATCCATTTTGTGTGTTTGGTTGGACGGAATGGAATCGGATTACTAAAGGAGACGGAATCACAATTCCTTCTCCCCTTTTAGGAATGATGATTCCATTCCTGATATAAAATTATCGTACCAATTTTACCCCTCACCTAAAATTATAATTACAAAATTGCCCTCCCTTTATAAACGAAGAAGCAGATTGAATCTGCCTCACATTTTTCTCAACCACGAGCATTGCGATTTCTTCTCCAGCTCTTGCACTCAACCATCGCGATTTCTTCTCCAGCTCAGAACTCAACCGTCGCCTCGCCTGGTCCTCCACAGCTGGTGGTTTCCCTAACATTCGAGGTGAGTTCTCGTCCTCATCTGTGTCTTCTCGCTCATCTGAGTCGCAACCCTAATTTCTTCACGAGTTGTTCTCTTTTTTGTTTTTTGCTTCTCGCTTCTGAATACACTATTTGTTTCCTGAAATTGTGGGTTTTTCCTTTGAGATTGTTCTCTGTTCTGTAAATATTTATTTCTATTTTGAATCGATCCCTAATTTTGTTCTTTGTTCTAATCGCTGATACATTGTTCGTCCGAGAAATTTTTCTCTATTTTGTTGAAATTTATTTATATTTTGAATTGATTCAAATGTTTATTATCTGTTTTGGTATTCTGGTATGTGATATTCTTTGTCGTTTGCTTTGAATCGATTTATTGGTTTCATGAACTCAAACACAGCTTCGATATAAACATTCCTTCTACGTCCCATAAAGACGATACTGATATTGTTTCTAACAATATCAATATTGATTATTTGCTAGAGTTTTCTGACTTAATGGCATAAATTGTTGTTAGGATTAATTTTGATAGTTTCAGTGTATAATGTAACTCTAACTTTGGTTTAAACTATCGATTGGAGCTGCATAAACTAATTGTTATGCTAATGAATTCAAAAACTGCCTATTAATACTTGCAGAGGTATTATCGAAGAGAATGCATTACTTACTTTCATAAACTGTTTATTAATCTTGCAGAGGTATTGTTTATTCAAAAACTATCTATTGTTATAGTGATATAATCAGTATCTTCTACAATATTTAATTTTGGCAGTTTAATATAATAGGTATATCTTATCAATTTTATGAGTAAATTGTTGTTCCTAATTAAGTATTGTTTTTGTTTGTAGTTTAAGGTAAAATGGATGATCATAGCTTGAATGTGGAAGAGATGGATGCTATTGTTGTGTACTTGATGCATATAATGTATATTGTAAAATTCTTTTTTGAGTTGGTGGTGGATAAAAACAAGACAATATCTTTAAGGAGACAATTGTATGAGCTTGATTTTTTTTCAAATAGGAAAATTGTGCATAGATTGTGCTATGAGAGTGACATTACTTGTATTAATCAAATTAGGATGAGTATGAGTGCTTTTACCAATTTGTGTGCAATGCTTGAAACTAGAGGGGGGCTAAAACAATCAAAACATTTGTTAGTAGATGAGCAGGTAGCCATGTTTCTTCATGTGATTGCACACCATGTGAAAAATAGAATTATAACTGATCGATTTAGAAGATCTGGAGAGACAGTTAGTAAGTATTTCAATAATGTCTTGCATGCTATCATACGGTTGCATAAGGAGTTATTGAAAAAACCCGAGCCTATTCTTGACGATTGTGATGACGATAGGTGGAAATATTTCAAGGTAGATATAATGTTTAATTTCTTTTTTTTTTCTTATTACCATGTAATATTTCTAATAATTAAATGATTTTACTTGACTTATTGGTACTAGGGTTGCTTAGGAGCACTTGATGGTACTCATATTAGAGTAAGAGTTCCTGTAGGTGATAAGTCTAGGTATCGAAACCGAAAGGGTGAGGTTACCACAAATGTTTTGGGGGTTTGTTCTCCTGATATGCAATTTATTTATGTTTTACCCGATTGGGAGGGTTCAGCAGCTGATAGTAGAGTTTTACGTGAAGCTATGCGTGCATTTAATGGATTTAAAGTCCATCTTGGTAAGTAATATGTGAATTGATCAATTTTTTTAAATTCTATGAATATGAAATTGAACTGTAAAATATATTTAATATATAGGGCATTATTATCTTATGGATGCTGGGTATGCAAATTCCAATGGATTTCTTGCTCCATATCGTGGTCAACGTTATCATTTGAGTGAATGGAGAGATGGTTCACAACCTCGCAATCCACGTGAATTTTTTTAACATGAAGCACTCACCAATTTAGGAATGTGATCGAGAGATGTTTTGGTGTGTTAAAAAATGGATGGACTATTCTAAGAAGTCCATCATTCTATCCCATTAAAACTCAAAATCGAATAATTATTGCTTGTTGCTTGCTACACAACTATATAAGAAAGGAAATGTCATATGATCCATTTGAGGAAAATTGGGAAAATCTTGAAGATAAAGATGAGGATGTTGATGAGGAAGATACAATAAGAATTGTAGACTCTACACATGAATGGAGTGTATTTAGAGACAATACGGCATCAAACATGTACAATGAATGGAGAGAAAGGAGAAAGGGATAGATGATAGTGAGTGTTTAGGTTAATGGAAGTCGTGTTTTCTTATTTATGCTTGATTGTGGTTGTAATGAAGAGATTGTTTGATTGAAATTATTTGTAATCTTGTAAAACATTATACTATTGGTCGTATTCTTTTAATTTTAAAATTATTCTCATTGGTAGCTAGGCTCGGCAACTTTAATATGCTTTCTATTTCTATTTTGTTAAACAGTTAGTAAGTATTTTTTTGTACTTACTTTTTAATTTTAGGATGTCATCTTCACAAAGTTTTACCTCAAAAAATCGAGGCCACAGACAGAATAAAAGATTTTGGACAACAACATTAGATGAAAAATTAATTGAGTGTCTTCTAGAGTTACACAATCAGGGTTCATATAGAGCTGATGGTGGTTTCAAACCTGGCCACTTAAATGCTATTGAGAAATCACTACTTCAAAAACTACCAGATTGCAATATGAAAGCTAAACCACATATTGAGTCTTGATTGAAAACATTGAAGACTCAATTTACTACTATACATGACATGCTAACTGGTCATAATAGTAGTGGATTTGGGTGGCATCCAGTGAATAAACATGTAGCTGCTGACGCACCTGTTTGGGATGCATATGTACAGGTAATATTTTCAATTTGATTATTAATCCATTTGATTATTAATATTTTCAATTTGACATATTTTAATATTTTTTAGAGTCACAAAGAAGTCAGCTTTCATTGGAGACATAGGTCATTTCCTTATTACGAGGACTTGGCTATTGTATTTGGTAAAGACAGAGCCACAGGAAAAGATGCAGAGACTCCAGATGATGTTGTTTTAGAACTTGATAATGAACGGGATCAAGAGAGTAAATGAAACTGATCCATTACATCAACATGTAGATGCTTCTGGGCAAGAAAACTCAAATGTTTCATCTAAAAAAAGAAAGAGAACAATTGGAGTTAATGAATATGGAAATTCTGTTGAGAGGGCAACTTCGATACTTGCAGAAGAGATGAAGAATGTCGGCAGCCTTTTGAGTCGATCCATCACAAAAGAAGAACAAAAAGAAGAACAAAAGAGGTTGTACAATGAATTACAAAGGACCACATCACTTAGCAACGATGAGCTTGATGTTCCTACAATTATTCTTGTTGACAAACCCGCAAGAATCAATGTATTTTTTGGAGTACCTGATGGCAACAAAGATGGTTGGATTAGGAGCCTTCTTAGACGTGAAGGTAAATTATATTAAGTTATGGATATGTGTTATTACTATATGAATATTCGTTTGTAATTGTTATATTAGCCTTGTTTTGGTATCTAACTTTATATTAGTTAGGCTAATATCAATATTTTAATAGTGTTTTCAACACTTGTATTTTGAACACTGTTGAAATATGAACATTTGTGCTTCATTGAACAGATGATACGAAAGTATTATGATCAACATACGTTTGTAATTCTGTGTATATTGATAATTTATTGTTTTGTAAAAATGAATAGCATCACTGTACAAAGACAATCCCACATACGGTTTCAATATATTGAATGCTATTAAAAACAATCTTAATAACATCATTCATCTCTATAAAAGTTAATATATAATTAATTTTTTATGATATAAAAAAAGAAATATATATTTCTTACTTAAAAATTAAAAATTAAAATTGTTATTTAATTTTTCTGACGAAAAACTAGTAATTAAATTACATTATTTGAACTTTACAACATGTAGGGGTATTCAGGTCATTTACAGTTTTTTTCATTTCATTCCAGTGTCAAACCAAACATTGTAATCCTGATTCTGAGCTTGATTCCAGTGGTCAAACCAAACAGAATTGTTTCCATTCCATTCTCATTCCGATTCCATTCCACGAACCAAACGCCACCTAAATTCAAATCCCAAATTCTCAAACCCAAAATTTCAAAACCCTAAACCCTAAACCCAAAATTTCAAAACCCTAAATCCAAATCCTAAAATCCTAAAACCTTAAACCCTAAACCTCAAATCCCTAAAACCCTAAACCTTAAAACATAAATCCCAAAACCCTAAAACATAAATCCCAAATCCCTAAACCCTAAACCCTAAATCCCAAATTCCAAATCCTAAAACCCTAAATCCTAAACCCCAAATCCCCAAATCTCTAAACCCCAAATCCCTAAACCCTAAACTTTAAAACATAAATCCCAAAACCCAAAACCCTAAAATATAAATCCCAAAACCATAAACCCTAAACCCCAAATTCCAAACACCAAATCCACAAATCTGTAAAGCTTAAACCCTAAACCTTAAAACATAAATCCCAAAACCCTAAATCCCAAATTCCAAATCCTAAAGCCATAAACCATAAACCTAAAACCCTAAACCCTAAATCCAAAATTCTAAAACCCTAAACTATTTTTAGAAAAATAATAATTTTAACCCTAAACCTTAACCTACAAATATAACCCCAAATCCTAAATCCCTAAACCCTAAATCACACATCCCAAACTTCAAAACCCTAAACCCTATTTAGAAAAATAATAATTTTAATAATATATTTTTTTTTAATTAAGTAATACTTATTTAGAAAAATAATGATTTCAATAATGTATTTTGTCTGACGAAAAAATAGTAATTAAATGACATTATTTGAACTTTACAGCATGTAGGGGTATTAAGGTCATTTACAGCTTTTTTCATTCCATTCCAGTGACAAACCAAACACTATAATCCTGCGTCTGAGCTTGATTCCAGTGGTCAAACCAAACAAAATTGTTTCCTTTTCATTCCATTCCATTCCGATTCCGATTCCATTCCACGAACCAAACGCCACCTAAATTTTTTTTAATATTTATGCTTCTACTTTACGAAGTGAACAATGCATTCCAGCAAAAAAATCATCGAGCTTCATTTAAAATTAGTTCAAATAAAAGTTTTATTCCTTTTACTCATGTTTACACTAGGGTCCTTTTTCTACTCCTACAGCCTCTAGTACCAAATATTTTGTTTCCTTAATTGATGCTTGTACCTGGAGTTACCTGGATTTACCAGACGAAATCTAAAAGTGATGACATACATGTTACTCCCCAGTTTTATAATATGATAGTCACGTAGTTGTGACTTATGTTCAAGTTTTTCATTCTAATAATGGTCATGAGTTTGTGAATCAGTCTCTTACTAATTTCTTCCAAACAACATAAGCTTATACACAACAACAAAATGATATAGTAGAGCAAAGGACCGTCATCTCCTTGACGTGGCTCGTGCCTAATGCTTTACTATGCATGTTCCTAAACTTTTTTGGGCAAAGGCCATCATGATTGCTACTTATATTATAAACTCCCCTGAGAATGTTGTCTTGTTTTCGCTCTATAGCTTATGCACTCGATCTATGTCCTAAAGTTTTTAAGTGTGTATGTTATGTTCATATTCATGCCCTACATAGGAACAAACTTGACCCACCTGCTCTAAAATACATCTTCCTAGGTTACTCCAATACATAGAAGGGGAAAAATGTTTCCACTCACCTACTAGTACATAATATATTTTCATGGACATTCAACTCTGTGAAAGGGAGTCTTATTTCCTAAAGACATTTCCTGGCTCCTCTTTAAGGGGAGATTAGTAGTAAAGAAAAGGAAAAATTGTAATTGGAGGAAAAGTAGTTGCAGATTTCTAACAAGGGGAAGGATCCTTCTCCAATAGAATTGGGTGACTCTTTACAGTTCCCATTATATAGGAGAACTCGAACTAAATAAGGAAATACCACCTCATTTGTTCTAACAGTTTGGTAGAAGGAACAAAGATGTTATCGATATGCCCTCATCTCTTGATCCCTAACTACCCTTGATGATACTACCATACCATCGAATGAGTCATCTATAATTGATCCTCTGGTACATGTCTTCGATTTACCTCTTACTTATGATATCTCTAGTACTAACTTACCTTTTAACCCTATTTCAGCACCTACTAACATGGATCCACAAGTTGATAACCATGATAAGAGGTATCCTTTTCGAGTTCATAAACAACCTGATACGTTGGGCTTTTCTAAGCCTTCTAATGTTGCTTATCCTATATCTAATATTGTCTCTTATCACCATTTATCCAAAACTAACTCAAATTTTGCCCTTTGGATTTTGAACCCTATTCATTTTCAGGAAACTCTTGAATACCCTAAATGGAGAGATGCAATGTTAGAAGAAATGATTACCCTTTAGAAAAACTGTACAAGAGAGTTGGTTGAGTTATCTAATGGGAGGAAGATTGTTGGTTGTAAATGGGTGTTTACTGAGAAATTTCATTCATATGGACCCTATAGAGAAGAAATATGCAAACCAAAAACTTTAAAACACTTGGTGTCCTAAAATTCATATTTCTTCTTCCCTTATCCTTATCTAAGTACTTATCCTAATCTAATACTTATCCTAATATAAATAAAACCCTTCCATTATGTGTATAAATACCCATTGGGGTAATAAATAAAACAAGCTCTTTTATATAATGTCTATAAAAACTCAAAAGTACTTGGTAAAAATGTACATATAAAAGCAAAGTACAAAAGCTCTAGCAAGATGAAGTATACCAGTTGATCTAAGCTCTAAGAAGAAACACCATATAAATGCTACTTTGTAATCTACAAACCATAATTATTTTATGCTTGATTTAAACATCAAAAAAAAATCGCATATCTCAAATCCAATTATGGCTTGCTCTTTCTAGACCATTGTATCAAGGAACATAAGAATTCAACTATGAAAGAGTTATTCCCAAAAATTTTAACTTAAAGGTTTAAAAGGTTAGTTGGACAACGATGCAAGGAAGACAATGCAGTACTGGCAATGTGTTCCACCAAGAAGCATGGATTAAAAAATCACCGCGGATTATATCATGCGTCCGTTAGTCTCTACATGGATATTAGTATGTGATATCCTTATACAGAAATAGTGAGAAAATATTGCAAATATTCAAAAAATCATGAATTATAGTGTATATGTATTTATTGCTTATTTCTTTCATGTCTTAATACATTAAGCACCACATGATTAATGTACCCATACATATTTCCAAATCAGCACAACAAAAGTAGAATGCTGATATGATTTCAAACAAACCAGAAAAGAAACAGCCAACAACCAGTAACTGTCAACAGTCACATATTAATATTAAAATTGACTAGAAATGCCAAAAGCAGTTTTTGACTAAGTTCTTACCAACTTTATAAGGCGAGCACGATGGTCACCAGACATTGTAAGCTGCAAAATAAGTGAATATCCATATTCAAGTCAAAAACTTGCCCATTAACATATATCATAGTAGGTAACTGAAGAAGAAATATGCAAACGCAACAAGGTTTGTACTATTGCCTAAGTTGAAATATTTAAATTAACTGTATATGCATAACATGTAGTTTCATTCCCACAACCCAAAAGAAAATCATAGCTAGAAATGTAAAATAAGTGAAGAAGAAATATGCAAACCAAAGATGTTTGTGATATTGCCCTAAGTCAAAACATTTAAATTAACTGTACATGCATAACATGCAATTTCATTCCCAACACCAACAAAAAGTGATAGTTACTCATAATCTCATATGATATCTTTTCTCTTCCAAGTAAAAACTAATAAGATTTATATTTTGAGAGCTTCAACATCTCATGGCAACGTTATGGCAAATGGTTTAGTACGCAAATCTTCTAGCCAACTTGATATGGGAAAACAATAATACTACAGGATGGGGTGTCACAGAAGATCCCTTGACTTATTTTAACATAAAGGTCAGTTTACTGTGTGATTAGACTTGCTTTCTCAAAGTACAAAAATAGATAAACCTTTCTTTATTCAAATTTCTGAGATTGTGCATCTGCAATAATTTTCTTCAAAAAGAAAACTCACACCCAGAAAAAATTGGGAAAAAAAGGAAGTAAAAGGTAATGATACAGATCTCAAAACACCATGTTTGTTGCATTGGCGACAAGGGTTTTTGAGCTCAAGAGCTAGACAGAGACAATCTCCAGTAATATTCATCTAATTAAAATAAATATTATACACCAAACAATCCAAACATAGTAATTTAAGTAAATAGGCAACTATTACTTCAATGGAACTACATTTCCTGACTGTGCTTCAGTTCAACATCTCTTGCCTTTCATGAATACAAATTCAGAAATTTCTGAAACAAGTACCTTTACAACATTCAGTGCATGAACCAATACAGTTAACCAGGAGACTTAAATGACAACATCGACTAAAAGTCTAAAAGAACCATCTCTCTTTCTCCAGCTCAAGTCAATCCAAAAACTACACATCAAGGCATCACCATGTTTGAGTCAAGTTACAGGAACAAGGATAAGCACAAAAATATCAATAATTAGTCAAAATGTGATTTACCATTTTGGTGAAAGTTTTATGTTTTAAAACAAACATGTGACTAGAACTTAAGACTTCTGCCTGATGATGAAAATATTAACTAAATTAATCACAATTTTTACCCATGATTCCGACACCAGAATAAAATTATACTTCCAGTGATAACTCACTTCCAAATGTCACTCCAAATTCCTGAATTAACAATATCAATGCAGAATTAAAAAAGATCACTTAAAACGACAGGCTCTCCATCTCAATTCCACCACTAAACACTGATGTATATATCTGATAACCACAAAATTAACTTTAACATTATGCAAAATCACTTACGAGATTTTACTTTCTGCCATAAAAAGATAGTCTTATTTTAGTAGTGAAATTTGCAGCTCTATTAGCTCTAATCCAGCTTTCATAAAACTCAAACAACAAAGGCCAACACTTAGATGATCTATTTATATCCTCTACACTTATGATCGACCAAACAAAAGTTCAAGACACTTGAAAATACCATTAACAATGATGACAACAATACTTGAAATTACATTTAATAATGCTAACGGCAATAGTAATCAATAAAAAGAAAAGTACACCTACATCTTGTGCGATTTGGGTCACTATATCTGCAAAACCAGAACCCAAATCTTCATCTGAAAGGTTGTCATAGAAGACTACTGAATCCAAAGCCAGTTTACACTTCTGTAACGGCAATTCGCCTCGAACCTAGCAACCAATAATAGAGGGAAAATGAGTCCAATGAACTCAAAAGAACAAAATTTATGCCCCTACACTCAAAAACATGTCATATAAGGAACAAACCATTGTGAAGCAGAGCTCGTAGAGGAAGCGAAACATGGGGACGGAGTCGGGGAGCTTGAAGTTGAGGTTTCCATTCCTCCATTCACGAAGGCAATCCTCTGTGATGTAGACGCACTCTACGGTTGGGAGAGACATTATTCACAATGCGAGCTGAAAACCCTAGAGTAAAAGCTGTGGATTATTGGATTGAATCAGACGAGGATAGAAAGAACTGATGGTCTTCTAATCATAAGGGTATTCATGTTAAGGATGAAGAAAGTACTTGGAATTTTAGGGTTTTGTCAGGGAATTAGCACAAAACTTTTGCTGAGGATGTGAGGTTTGAGAAATGAAGACGGTTGTATGCTCTTCTCGTTCTTCCACGGGCTCGGCAAATGCGCTTTCGGGCCTTCACTCTTGCTCGGTGGGTAAACAAAAGCCCATGACAATATATTTTGGGTTGGGTACTTAAGGTAACTTGGGCTTTATTTTAGCACCCAAATCAAACAAATTTCAAATAAAAGTGATTAATATTATTTTATTTTTTATAATAATATTTTTTGAATTAATTAAAAATTCTACAAAAATTATAAAAATTGATCCATTTAAAAAATATTTTTCTCCACCTACATTTATTAATTACTTTTAACAAAAATATTTTTCAATTCTTTTAACTTCTCCCTCGTTAATTTATTTTTAAGATTTCTTTACAAGTTACTCATTTATATCATATATCTTATTTTCATTGAAAAGTTTTTTTTCATGAATTCTCATATATTTATTAAAAATTTAAAATATTATAAAAGTTATTTGTTTGTTAAAAAAATAAAAATGCTTGTGTATATATTTGTTTGTTAAAAAAATGACGAAGAACAAATAATTTAAAAAAAATAATACATAAATGTAAAAAATATGTTAGACAAAAATATTTTTATCTTTTATGTATAAAAATTTAGGATATTTTTAAGTTCTCATTGTATCCTAAAATGACATAAATGTCCTTAAAAAAATAGCTTGAAAATAATGGAATTATCAAGTCTCCCCTTTGGACTCTTGGTCTCTTTTGCTCTCTTCTTCTTTCTTTTATTTTTCCTTTTACTCAAAATTTTGCTTATATTTGATAAAAGTATTTAAAATAGGAGTGATAATTTAAGTTATAACTCATAACATAAACCTAACATTAATTATTTTTAATTAAAATTAACCATTAATTATTTTGTGTTTGTAAATACATTAAATTTTTTACCATTATAAATAAATATTTGACTAATTTATTTTTTAATAATTGTAAAAATTAAGTAAATTAAGGTTAAAGACACAATACAAATACACATAACATGTATAAATTATCACTCTAAATAAAAAAAATCATAAATACCCTCAAGGTTTAAATAATCTTCACAAATATTCCTAAGGTTTCAAAAAATTTAAAAACACCCCTAAAAAAATAATAGAGGTTAAATCTAACAGTAACATTTAATATCAAAAATACTCCTAAAGTTTCAGAAAAAAAAATCAAAATCATTCCCAAAATGAAAGAAAAAATAATAGACATAAAAACAAAAGACATGTGAGGATGTTTTTCACAAAAAAATGTTAATAACTAAAAAGAAATTTGAAAATTTTTAAAAAGTAAAGTTAAATCTTAAAGAAATAGATAGATTTAAAAATTCATCATTTTTATTAAAAAAAATATTCCCTAGAAAAATATAATTTATTATGTCATAAGTAATAAAGAAATAAGTATTAAAATTACATATGCAAAATGAAGATATAATATACCATTAATTAATAAAAAAACTATATTAAAAAAGCTATCAAAAGTTCCTCATAAATATAAAGAAAAAATTGGATACATTCATTTAGAATGCATTCAAATATTAATAAAAGCTCATTTTGAAAAAGAATAGATATATTAATAAAAATAGCACTATTATATAATAGAATAATAAATAGGCAAGATGCCTTATTAGGAATAATCCATAGTAATTTAGGATACCAAAAGTTAAAATTTACAACATATCATAGATTTGTTATAAATATACATGATAAAAATCTAAATAAAGTATTAAATCTAGCTTATGAATTTGAAATAGAAGATTTAATGAAAAAAGGAAATCATTTATTTTCAATACATTATCTAGTAGTATATTCTTTAACAAATAGTCATAATAGGTCAATATATGAACAAAATGAATTTATAGAAATAGACAAAACTTTTAAGGAACTTGGACAAATAATAAAATCAGAAATACTACTAGACTTTGAAATACTATAAGAATATAAATTAGATATTAAAGAAAAACCCTTTTATAACAGGAAGAAAAATTAATGTTGTTAAAACTAATAGCATACCAAAATTTACTTTTATAGACCATGAAGGAGAAACTTCTAACTAAGAAGAAGTTAAAAAAACTAGAAAATGAAGTTAAAATAATTAAGACATTAGTTCATGATTGTATATTAGGAAAAAATAATGTTTAGAGATAAAATTAAAAAAATACATTTAGAAGTAAATGGAAGCCTAGTAGGTATAGCAAAAAATCAAGCAATATTATTTGAAACTATGCAATTATTAACATGGGAAATGGATTTAGTCCAAGAATTAAACACAAAATATTTACAGGAAATAATAGATATACAAAAATAATTACTTAAGAAAATAAAAGAATGTGGTTATAATAAACTACAACAAGATATACACAAAGAATTTTCATAACTAAGAAAAGATTTATACAACATACATAGGAATAATGAAATAATAGGTTATAAATACGATCCCTTAGAAGGATTAAAAGAACTACCAAGGAGATCAGATTCCCTGATTCTTAAAAATGAGGAACAATCTAAGAATAAAGAGATAATTCTAATTTAATGAAATATAGAAAAGAATTAGAAAGAAAATTCATGGACCCTGAAAGTAGAGATATAGAAACATTGGTGAGTTTATTGACATTAACCAATGAAGAAATAGAAGAACATTACAATGAAAAACTTTGTACTAACAAAGAAGATGATGATATAACAATAATAAGTGAAACTGATTCTAAACCAAAAAACATAACCTCAAAAGGTCATATGAAACCAATTTCATTACCAGTTCCTTACTAAGAAAGAACATCTGATCCACATAAAGAAGAAAAAAATAGGCAAAGAATAGAACAACTTGATACCACGTATAAAAGAAGACAACCATCTAAAATGGAGGAAGAGTTGCATTGGGAAACTAGATGTAGTATTCCACTAGAGTTCAAACTCCATGATAATTATAAATCTAAACTTTTTGATTTAGATTGTATAATAGATAGGAAAAAAGCCTTAAACAAATGGGCTAGTGGAATTAGTATGCTCATACAAACTTCTCAAACTACCCAAACAAATCCTTAAACATGTAGAGTGCTTATAGCACATAAAATGACAAGAAATGTTAAAGTTTGGTTTTCACAAGAATATTAGGGAACAATTCTTAAAGCATGAGTAGATGACAAAGATGAATATCTTTATAGATATACATCAAGATCTTTCCAAAGTTTAGATTCATTGTTAGAATAGATAACAAATTTTTTGGTTATTTTTTAAGAACTAATATTATAGGTAATTACAAATAAGGAAGACTAGTTAGATGAAAACAATGGTTCAACCATTACAATTTTGATGTTGAACATCTTCCATGACATAAAAATTACTTAACTGATGCTCTTACCAGAGAATTAGCACCTTTAACTATTTTTATGCCTTTAGGAATGGAACATCTTGATCTCAAAATCAAGATAAAAGAAAAGGAGATAAAAATCCTACAGGAACAACTTGAGCTACTATATATCGAGAAATCTCTTATGGAAACAGGAAAAAAACAGGAAGAACTTAATTGTTCAAAACAACCTCTAAAGATCAGAAGCTCAAATGAGGAACCTTCATTGAAAAAGAAAGAACCTAACAATTCACAAAAAACTTCCAAAACCATAAAGCTTAATTGGGCAGATGAGATAGAAAAAGAAGAACAAAAAAAAGTTTATGTGGTCTATAATGGCCCAAAATTAAGAAGTTATAAAAACTGGGCAGAAGCTAGCAAATCTATTCTAGGCATTAGTGGAGTAATTCATAGAGCCTTCACCAACAGAATAAAAGCTGAAGGTAGTTATGCCAACTATAAAACACCAAAACTAATAACTCTAGAGGAGATAGTAAGAAATTATTCTGCAGCACTACAACAACAACCAATAACTCTAAACATATTGACAAATCTTGGAAAGATAGCAAGGCATTCAGTGCTATTTAGAGAAACATCTCCCCAGAGACATCAAAAATAGTAAAGCATTTAGTACTATTGAAGGAGACATCTCTTAAAACTACTCAAATCATTGAAGATGAAAAGGACCAATATAGAAACCTCAGCAAACCACAATGGTTAAGTCTCTATAATTTGGCTAGAAAATCTACCTAAGAACATATCAAAGATATGAAATTCTATATTACAGAAAAGGAATTTCCTACAGGAAGTAATTTCAATATATTGGAAGGATCTGATCCAATATTTATGTATAAAGCATTTCATGTAGGACTAATAGAAAATATATATCCAGGAATTAATTTAAGTGAGTTAAATTATTTCCTAAAAAATTTTAAAAGCGCAATCAAGAATTTTAGAAGAAAAATTAAAGCATGTGATAAACTTGTTTATCTTAAATATTTCAATTCATTAATGGACTAGAATAAGAAAGGAAGTATTAGTCCCTACCACTTCATCAAGATAGGGATTTCCATCATAAACAGAGAAGTTCCTAAACCAAGAGCACTTTCAAAAAAGAAATTCAACACAGAAGAACTCTGTGTATTAAGAGGTCAAATGCTAAGCCAAATTTACTATGAACTCAGGAAGATTAAAAATTCTATTGCAATTAAAGCAAATTATTCAACTAGTAAAGTCATCATCATTTCCCACAATAGCATGGCTCTTTTAGAAGAAGATGGTGAAAAAATCACCAAATATGAAACTAATTTTAATTGTAACAACTTAGAAATTGGTCAAGAAATAAGGAAGGTATTCTGTTTTTATGCCAAAAAAGCCACCAAAGACCACAAATGCATTCTTTGCATTAAAGACTGAGAAGATGAAGATGCGTCATTATCAACGTCATCAAAAGAACCATCAGTAAAAAATGACAAAAAAAATAAGAAAAGAAATTGTCGTCAGAAGACTAAAAAATAAATAAAGATATAGACCCCACATCTTAGTCGGCAGCATGTGATAAGGAAAAAAGTAGTGACTATCCTTTAAAGTAAAAAAGAGATGAATTATTAAAACAAGAGTAAAATAATAATTTTAGTCTTGTAAATAGTGATTCCTTGTTCTATAAAAGGAACACTTATTATCATTTCAGAACACACATGAATACACAGAAATCTAGAACTCTCTACTCTGAAACACTCTAGCATAGAAAACCTCTCTATCTAGAAATCTCAAAACCAATATTATTATACCCAGCAATTATGAGCAACTAAGCACCTCTTTCAAGGTTCTTAGTTGGCCTTAAGTTGTAATAATTATTATTCTATGAATAAAATAGAGTTCGGTTACTCTTCTTTAATAAGTCAACTATTAGACACTATTTATGTACGGATGCAGAAGGCTCACCATTACTAGGAGAAACGTTGAGGTTTGAGTAAAGCTGAGACATAACAGGTGTAACAAAAGAAGACGAACAGAAGGGAAGACCATGGTAGACCCATTAAATTCAGGTATAATAATTATAAATTTAATTCAGTTAAGAATCTTAAATGTTTAAATATTTGCTTACAACAAGACATAATATTGCTAAAACAGGAAAATTGAAATTGTTTTTAGAAATAAACAACTAATAATTCCAATAAAAATCAAAGATAAAAATCTAATTTTATTATAAACATTTGATAAAGGTTATTTCTATCATTTATATGAATATTTTAAAAATTAAGATTATGAAACTTGTCTTGAAATTTTTAAAAGATTTAATAACTTATTAGATATCTATATAGATTATATTAAAGCTATTACAAGCATTATAAACCATCCTGTTTCAAGGACATTAAAAGACTATTTTAGTCAAAAATATGTGAGAATAGAGGAAAAAGAGTTCAACAACTTAATGTTTGGATATTACTTCTTTGAAGATTATAAATATACTGCATGTACACAAGAAAAACCTGCTTGTATACTACGAATAGGACAAGATAATATACATTCAACACATGATTTATCAAGATAATACTCTATGAACATCGAATCATTAGTACATAAATTAGAACTATTATATTTAATAAATGAAAGAGTAATTTTTAATTTTAAAAGACAATTAATAAATTTAGGATTAGAATTAAGTAACCAACATAATGAAGAACATACTATACTATGCAATTGTAATGAATATAGAAGAAAATTAGACTTATATAGAAAAATAATAATCTTTTTAGACAAATTATTACCTTCAATAAATAGATAAAGACCATCAACTAAGTCAATATTAAACCCCGATTAAAAATTGTATTGATCTTCAGAAATTGGTATTAGAGCTTAGGAATAATAATGGATGGAAAATTAACACCGTTAAAGTCTAAGGACATTTTTATATTTTATAAACCTTGAGGGCATAATTGAAGATATGTCAAACCTTAAGGGCATTTGAGATAGTGTTCCCCTTAAATCTCATGTCCTATCTTTCGCGCATCTATCGAGTATTCCTACTAGTTTTATTACATAAATTGTATAATTTTTTATTATAATATCTTTTTACTCCTCTAACCTTATTATGGGCGGAATCAGAATTAGGAAATTATATGTACGAGATGATTTTAAGAATAAGACATAATTAGTGAAATCTATAGAGAATTTTAATTATTAGATATTGTTTAGACATGAGAAGGGAAAGACAACCTCAAAACATTGATATTTTCTTTTTAGAAAATATAAAGGATCTTTAGAAAGTTTCAAAATAACAAAGTAGTTTCAAACTAAACTAAAACACAACTTTATATCATTATTATTTGTCATCAATGTATATATAATAAAAGATAATAACAAAAGAAATGAGATTCAAATTTCACTGTTAATTTTTCTCAAAGAATAAAAATTTTCTATTATTAAAAATATAGGATGAAAAATGTTTTATATTTTTTAGACAAATTTTTGCCAGAAAAAATATGGCACCAAGATTTTTTGCCAAACTTTCTACGTTAAATACTTAATTTGTCGAATAATTAGTTTATGTGATAAAAGTTTGTCCCAAAAAATAATCATATCTTAAAAAGTTAATGTACTATTCAATTAGAGCTTTTGCCAACAAATTTTGTTGTCAAATAGCCGACGAATATTTTCAAACACAAAAAAAAATTTGTTTGAAAAAAATTTGTCATCAAAGGCAATTTTTTTTGTAATGCACTACTATAAAAGTGAAACTTTTGACATAAATTTATAGATTTATTTTTTAAAAACCAACAAAGTAAGATTCGTCGTAGGTTTTTAAAAAACAATCAAGATATATTTTTATTACCTTGACATTTTTTAGTAAAATTGACCAAAAAAAAGTATATATGAATAAGAAAACATTTATGTGAAACAAAATAAAAAAATAAAAAATAAGTCTTTTATAAAGAATGAATTTTTTTGGTTCAGTAGGTTTGGTTTTTGATAACAAAAACTCATTTAAATTGAACCGATCAAACCAATCCCATACTCACTATTCATCTCTCTCTTAATTTGTCTTGTTCTTTGATTGTTCTAAAGAAGAGATGGAAATGCTTTTTGAGCAAGAATCAGCTTTCAATAATGTAACTCCCTGTGAGATTGATTAGATTTTGTTTTTGGGTCTCTTTTATTTTTTTTCTTCTTCATATATTCCAACTTTTGCTTATTACATTGTTTTCTTGAATGCTTATTGTGATTATTTTAGATATACTTTTTTCAATGCACTAAGTCTATTTTGATAATCATGCTTAATTAATTCATACTAGGTTAAAAAAGACTTTTAAAGATGGTGGACTTTTTTAAATATGACTGTTATAGAAAATGTACAGTTAAAATTATAACGATGGTCAAAAATTATAAAGTTTTTATAATGATCATTTTAATAAGAACCATCATAGTATATTTTGAAGTTATTATAAAATGATTATTGTAAAAACTTTTTAGATGAATAATAACATAGAATAAGTTTAAGCAGGAATAAAAAATCCAAAAAATTTCTTATCAAAATCAAACCAAAATTCCTTAATCCATAATCTTCGTATCCTTATTTTCACACAGCCATAAAGCACAAAAGTTACTCAATCCCCCATCTACTAGCTTAAACAAAACACATACACCTTCCCAGCCTTAGTCAACATGTGTTTCTGTTGATATTTTATAACTATTTTGGTGGAGGGAAGAGAGACAAAAACAATTTTTTTTCTTTCTTACTAATCAAACACTCTTTTTTATTTCTCTCTTCTTGCCTACTTACAAAAGAATACAACTCTATTTATAGACCTAAACAAGACTCTTAAAATTCGTATTAAAAAACAACTTTAAACAAAACAGTAAATTCTGACCCTTCCTTGCTAAAACTTCCATAACTTATTGTAGGTAATACCAAATGACCTGAAACCTTCACCATTAAAAACTAGACTTAAAAACACACGAATTAGACTTTTCATTTGCTCAGAACGATCTGGAATTGCCCCTTCAATTCCTCATTCAATACTGTCTGTCCGTTTTTAGTAAATTCTGACCCTTCCTTGCTAAAACTTCCATAACTTATTGTAGGTAATACCAAATGATCTGAAACCTTCACCATTAAAAACTAGACTTAAAAACACACGAATTAGACTCTTCATTTGCTCAAAATGATCTGGAATTGCCACTTCAATTCCTCATTCAATACTGTCTTAAAATCTGTCCGTTTTTTTTATTTGAGTTTATTTTCCACAAATTCCTCCCTTAAACTCAAATTTCTTCCATCCTTCATGCCTACTGCCATCTTGCATTTATCCAGAAAAACCGTGGGTAACGGCTTTGTGAACATGTCGGCTACTTGATCATGACTCGCTACATGATTCAACTTCACACTCCTTCCGGTTGTTCTCGAATGAAATGAAATTTCACATCGATATGCTTGCTCCTTTCGTGATGTACTGGATTCTTTGCGAGTTCAATTGCCGACCTGCTATCAACTCGGATCTCGGTTGCTTCTTCTTGTCTGAGATTCAACTCGCTTAAAAGTTTCCTTAGCCAAAGCGCATGTCGCACACACCACGTGATCTTTGCCACGTATTCGCGCATGTCGTGTCGAGTGTCACGATGGGTTGTTTTTTCGACATCCATGTGAACGCTGTGTCTCCCATAAAGAATACGTATCCCGATGTACTCTTTCGATCATCTATGTCTCACGCACTTGCTCACTATCGAGTATCCCACCGTTTATACTCTTCTCGTTCTCGAGAAAAATAATCCAGTGATTCGTACTTCGGATATATCGCAGAATTCTCTTCAATGCTTTCCAATGTGTATAGACGGTTCTTCCATGAACCGACTTACCACTCCAACATCGTAAGATATGTCTGGTCTCGTGCATGTGAGATAACGCGGACTTCCCACCAAACTTCGGTATTTGGTCGCATCTACTCGTTCTCCACCGTCAAACTTAGAAAGTTTAGCCCCGTGTTCCATTGGTGTCAATACCTGGGTTGCACTTCTCCATTTTGTTCCTTTTTAGAATTTCTTTTGCATATGTTTTTTGTGGTACAAAAATCCCAGTATTTTCTTGTCTAACCTCCGGACCAAGGAAATATTTCATCAAACCCAAATCTGTCATTTCAACTCCCGAGTCATAGCCTCTTTAAAATCTTTTATCATCTCCTCATTATTCCCTATGAATATAAGATCATCAACATAAAGAGCTACAAACAACAAGTTACCTTCTTCTTTCTTCACGTGCAAAGCATATTCATATGGGCATTGAGTAAACCCGTTCTTCTTGAAGCAAGTGTCGATAGGGTATTCAAGCTCGAGGTGCTTGCTTTAGTCCGTAAAGTGCCTTCTTCAATTTCAGACCTTCTTTCTTCCCCAATTTTTGTGTGCAGGGTGGTTGCTTCACATACACCTCTTCTTCTAGCACACCATTCAAAAAATTTGATTTGACATCCATTTGAAAAATTTTCCATTTGAATTGAGCTTGAGCAATGAGAAGCGAATCGTCTCCTGTTCTTGTGTGGGGCAAAGACTTCATCATAGTCTATCCACATGCCTTGACGATAGCCCTAGCCTTGCCTTGTCAAAATCTATCTCGCCTTGAGCATTCATCTTCTTTTTGTATACCCATTTTACTCCTAGTGGCTGACATCCTTTTGGTAATTCAACCAACTCCCAAGTTCGGTTTAAGCTCAATTGCTTTTATTTCTTCATCCATGGCCGCTGCACACCATCTCAATTCCGTCTTGCTTTTTCAAATGTAATTATTTCGGCATCCGCCAAAGACAAATTAAATGTACCTCACTTGTTGAGTCGTACAAATCTTGCATGCTTCGCATTTTTGGTTGTCTTGGCTCTTCCTCAATCAGGTTGTTTGAGGGCTTCTTGCTATCTCGATCTCGAGGTTTGTTGTTGATGTGGTTGATGATTCTCCCTTTCTACTATCACCTCGGAAGAGTTTTTCCAGTCCCACTCGCTTGCTTCATTCACCTTAACATCTCGGCTTATTATTACCTTCTTGTTTATTGGATCGAGAAGCTTGAAACCTTTAGTCTTCTCGTCATAACCAATGAACACAAATTTCTTGCTCTTATCTTCTAGCTTTGTTCTTCGGCGATCGGTCGTGTGCGCATAAGCCACACTACCGAATATTCTCAAGTGTGAGACTGTCGGCTTTCTACCACTCCAATTTTCTTGTGAGTTTTATCTTCTAAACTCGCGTGGACATCGGTTTGCACATAAATTGCGTTGCACGGCCCAAAATTCTTTTGGCAACTTACTTCAAAGCATTGATCGAACCGCATGTCGAGAATGGTCCATTCTTTCTCTGCACACCATTTTGTTGAGAGAGTACGGTGCGGTTAGGAACTCTTCTTATTCCATGTTACGCGCGATGTCTCGAGTGCAGTCGAGTTGTATTCGCCACCTCGATCGGAACGTGGCTCTAATAAACTTGCCGGATTGCCTTCTACCATTACTTTGAACTTTTAAACACTTGAATGCTTTAGATTTTTCTTTCGGGAAATAAACCCAAGTCTTTTGAATAGTCATCGATAAAAGTAATGAAATATTTTTACCGTTGAATGACTCAGGAGTGATTGGCCCACAAATATCGGTATGTATTAATGCGAGATGATCTGTTGTTCGGTGATACGCTTCTTCTCGAAATGAGTGTCTCGAGTGCTTCCCGAGTACACACTCCTAAAAATTCTCGATGTAGTCAATCTCGGGTAACCCATGTACCATTCCTTTCTTCGACAATTTTTGTAAACCACCATAAAGTGCAAATGACCGTATCGCAAATGCCACGGGAACGCCTTGTCTTCTACATTAACTCGCAAAACACCTTTCTCGCACATACACGGGTTGATTTTGTACATTCGATTCTTCGCCATCTCGGCTCGTGCTATTACTCGCTCTTTCTTGTCTTTCGGTTGTAATACTCGATTTTTCATAAACACCGAGTATCCTTTCTCCATGAGTTGTCCCACGTACTCGAGGATGTTGCTCTTGAGATCAGTACATAATAAACATTCTCAATTAATCCCTTTAAACCATTCTTTTGAAAATATGATATTGTACCTTGACCTTTCACTTGAATCTTTGACGCATCTCCAAATGACACGTGCCCAGCCTACATCTCTTGCATCTCCACAAAGAGGTGTTTGTGCCTTGTCGTATGATTACTAGCGCCGTATCGAGATACCACACCGTGTCCTTGTCGGGGAATGGTATTTTTGTAGGCCATCATGAGAACACCATCTTCTCTTGTCTCCTTTTCGCGACTAGATTCGCGTTTCTTCTACCTTTTTCTCGAATAGCACTCGCTTTGCATAGTGCCCGTACTTGCCTGATAGCATTCGATATTTGATTTGCACTCTTTTTGCGTAGTGCCCATGCTTGCCACAGTTGTAGCACTCAACATTTGAATGATTTGACGCCTCTCTCCCGCACCACGTCCTCTACCTCGCCAATTTTGTTGGCTTGCCCTTCTCCTGCATGTGCATCTCGGCCGCCGGCCTCCACCAGCGACCATTACTGCGACCTCACGGCCGCGCCCTCTACCACGAAAGTTTTGAGTATAGAGTACCTTTTCATCTTTGATAGATACCTTGGCTTTGCAGTGCTTCCTCAGCGACGTTCTTCTTCTTCTTGATTCATGCGCCTCGAGAACATTGAGATCATCCATGGTCATCTCCTCCCATTTTTCAACTCTCAATTGCACAAACGACATTCTCAAAATTCTCGGTTAATGACCGCAAAATTTTTCAACCAACTCTTGCATCGATTAGAATTTCTCCATTTCGTTTTAGTTGATTCTGCCACTTGTTTGCACGCGAGATGTGATCGGATACACCTTCGACATCTTCATCTTCATACTCTCCAATTCATCACAGTAGAGTTTGAGTCTTACTTGCTTTACTCGGTCGGCTCCTTTGAACACTTTTTCTAAAATGTCCCACGCTTTTTTGAAGTAGTTGCCTCGGCAATCTTCTCAAAGCTTGGACTTCGTCAACGGCTCAACAACATGTATAGTCGCCTTATCCTTTGATCGCTCCTCTTTCAACGCCTTGTTTTTGAGCCGCCGTATATCCCGTGGTATTTGTTGGTTCTTTGAAACCTTCTTCGACCACCTCCCACGCATCTTGAGATCCGAGAAGAGCTTTCATTTGAATGCTCCAATTTCGTAGTTTGCCTTCGTTAGTCATTGGTAGCGGCATTTTGTCCCATCACATTACATCGGCTTGATACCAATTTGTTGATATTTTATAACTATTTTGGTGGAGGGAAGAGACAAAAACAATTTTTTTCTTTCTTACTAATCAAACACTCTTTTTATTTCTCTGTTCTTGCCTACTTACAAAAGAATACAACTCTATTTATAGACCTAAACAAGACTCTTAAAATTCGTATTAAAAAAACAACTTTAAACAAAACAGTAAATTCTGACCCTTCCTTGCTAAAACTTCCATAACTTATTGTAGGTAATACCAAATGACCTGAAACCTTCACCATTAAAAACTAGACTTAAAAACACACGAATTAGACTTTTCATTTGCTCAGAACGATCTGGAATTGCCCCTTCAATTCCTCATTCAATACTGTCTGTCCGTTTTTAGTAAATTCTGACCCTTCCTTGCTAAAACTTCCATAACTTATTGTAGGTAATACCAAATGATCTGAAACCTTCACCATTAAAAACTAGACTTAAAAACACACGAATTAGACTCTTCATTTGCTCAAAATGATCTGGAATTGCCACTTCAATTCCTCATTCAATACTGTCTTAAAATCTGTCCGTTTTTTTTATTTGAGTTTATTTTCCACAGTTTCTCCTTTTCATTGGTACAACCAGCACACATTTTAAATCAGATTTGATTAAGTCATTCATTCTGATATTGATTTGGATTTGTAGATTTTCTTTCACTGATTCGTTTATTTTCTCTCATCTCTCATCAGCATCGATATCTTCTCACCATTAGGGTTAGAATGACAATGTTTTGTGTAACGTTGAGGATTGTTTTATCTTTTTCATTCTTGAATTAGATATTTGGCAAACATTTTGTATGATTCATTGATGTCGTTTATTTTTATAATTTTCTAAGTTAGTGATGTGAATTTGGTGGCTCGTATACTAAAAATATTCTAATTTTATCCTCTTAATCGTCCCATAAATTGAATTCAAAATATAATGTATTAATCTCGAACATACTTTCCTATCTTATACAATATTGAGAATACACTGGTTACCTTCAAACTAAAAACAATTTCAAGATTGCGTTTTTTATTATTACTCTTCCCTTTTTCCATTCCTCGTTCATATATTACTGGGTCATTCAACTCAGGTATTCTCAACTTGTTTCCTTTCTTTTATTTTTAATTAGTCAATTTTTCATCCTTTTAATCATGTCTGCTTTCAGGAAAACGTGCACACTCCTCTTCTTCATTGTAAGCCAAGACAAGGCAAGATGAAAATAAAGGGTGAAAATGGAGTGATTTGCAATTTAATAATATTAAGCCTTTGCTTTTATAAGATTCTATCATGTCTAACTACATGTGATATGGCCTTTCAATATCTACTGATGATGAAGTACATCTTTATAATGTACACAGGTGATACGGGCTTTTAATATTTTGTTTATACTTCATAATGAAGTATATCTTTATTTTGTAAAGCTATAATCACACCTTGGTAACTTAATAACTTTCTTACAGTTCATAGTGTCTAAAACCTAGTGTTAGGGAGGTGAGGTAAAGCAAATTTCTTTCACATTTCTTCCAAGTTCTAATCTCTTTTGTCATAATTTATATAAGTTGTAATTATGATAATAATAATAATAATAATAAATTATTAGATGAAACATCAATCAAATGAACAACTCTTGCTGTTTAAATTGATCCTACATAACTTAATGAAAATATTTTTTTTGTTTAAATTAATTAATTGCAAAACTTATATAGGAATGCTCCTTAATTATTTCCTTCATGAATGATATTTCTTTGGTGCCTCTATGAATTTCTAATAGTTTTTATTTGTTAAGTACTTTTTAATGCTCAAAAGCTTTTCCTTGAAAATATTTATTTATTGAGTTTAATAATACAAAAATGAGGCAAATTTTTTATCCTTCTAAATATTTAATGTTTTCCACAAAAACATGTATTCCTTAAAATGCCAGTTTTTTTGTTTATTCTTTATATTTGTAATTCTTCATTTGTAAGTCATGCAAGTAACTAGATGTTGAATATCCCATACATTATATTTTCTTTCTATTAATGTTTTAGTATTATATTATTGTAATTTGATATTTAGTATTGTATATATTTTCAATCACTATTTTCCAATTATAGGCTCTTCCAATTTCAGTCAGGCATGCATGTTACTAAATAGTGAAAAATGTACTACAATAGGTTACTGTGAGTGAAGCAGAAGTCTTGTATGAGCTTTTTAAGATATTGAACAGCTCACTAATTGATGATGGGCTTATCCATAAGGCTTGTATAATAAATCTTTACATCTCAATTATGAAATATGTAAAGCCTTTTAGGCATATGCTAATATTACTTCATCGGATCTTATGTAACACAATGTGCTATTTGAAATTTTTGGACATTAGATATCTACTTTTGTGAGTCCCCATTTTATTCTCTGGGTTCTTTTTTTATTCCACTTCATTTATAAGTTTTAAATTTTAAGGTAAAAAAAAAGCTCCTATTAATAATACAACATAAAAAGTACACTCAGAGAACCACGAAGAAAGTAGTGAGTACAAGTAAAACTAATTAATATAAGCATTCAACAAACATAGTGACAATCTAATCACTATTACAAAATATGATATTTAAATTGAGATTTAAAGTCGATTCGTTAAAAAATCGATACATTTTTATCGTCGGTTGACTTATTAAACCGACGTTATGTACTATGTGTAACGTCGCTTCAATACGTCAATCAACCCTACATACGTGAATATTTTCTTTTTCTCTTATTTCTTCCCCATCAGACAACATATTTTATTTACAGTGCCCCAAAAACCCAAAACAATTGATACTCCTGTTCCACTATTTCTCATTTTTCAGCCACCTATAATCATCAATTCCAGCGTCGTTTAGTAGGTTTTCTTCCTCTCTAAATTATCTTCCAGATCATCTATTTTTTTGAGCAAAATACTCAAATTTTTTATACTCATTCTTACTTACAAAATATCATTTTTTTTCTTCATTTTTTTCATTTTGTCACTTATTTACTCTTGTAAGTATTTCTATTAATCCTAAGCACTTATTATTCACTTTGGGTTATTTTTTGAATAATTTATGTATTATGTATGTTTTGTATTATACATGTTATTATTTGTTTAGCTAATTTTCTAGGTGAGTTAGGAGAAATAATATTTGAATGTTGTGAGTTTAAGGGACTATAATAGTTACTGTGCGTTATGAAGATAAAGGAAAAGTTGCCAAAACTAGATACCCTACTTCTTATGTAGCTACTCTCTGCGATGAATGACAAAAACTTTCATAATTGTTGTTTCTACTTTAAAGAGTGGATTTTCTAGGTAGTTTTGTTCCAATATAAATAATAATGTTTTTTTCTTGCCTTTTGGAATAAGAGAGAGACTTTTATATTAACTAGTTTCAATAATGTCATGCATATTTTATTATTATTATTAATTACTGTATGCGAATAAATTTATTTACATACGAATAATTATATTTTATTTAGTAAAAGTAATATGATTTTAAAGTAATTAAAATGATAAATTTTTATATTATTTATGTTTTGGTATATATTTTAATAATTAGAGAATTCATATATAATAATACCTGAAGTATATCGATTAGATACATATTTAATATGCTAAATGTCATTAATAGAAAATGGACAAATCTTGGATATCAAAGTGTACAATTGAGTAGGACTACATTTTTGGAGTTGAAAGTTTCTTGGAATTTGCTTGTAGAAATAGTAATAACGAAATTAGTATGATTTGATATCCATGTCTTAAATGTAAAAATGAGCGATTTCATGATGTTGATGAGGTTAAGTATCACCTTATCCGTATGAGTTATAAATGTTGGTATTATCATGGAGAAAATATTGACAATACTCATGGAGAAGAGATAAATAAGAATGTAAGTGGATTATATACATCTTATCATAATGCACAGATAGAAAATATGTTTCATGGTGTTGAAGATGAACTACATAAGGATGATCCTGAAACCTTTAAAAAACTTCTAGAAGATGCCGAAAAACCATTGTATCCAGAATGTAAGAAATACACTAAAATGTCGGGATTGGTTCATTTGTACAATGTGAAGGCAAAACATGGTTTTTCTGACAAGGGATTCATAGAATTATTAAATCTACTAATAGATATGTTTTTTGAGAGTATTGAATTGTCATCTTCAATGTATGAAGTGAAGAAATCTCTTAGTTGATTTGGCATGGAATATCATAAGATTTATGCTTGTCCAAATGATTGTATTCTTTATAGAAAAAAATATGAGACATTAGATGATTGTCTGATGTGTAAAGAATCAAGATTGAAGCATGCTACAAATGAGACAACACCTAAGAAAGGCATACCCGCAAAGGTTATTTGGTACTTTCCTCCGATTCCTCACTTTCAAAGGTTGTTCAAAAGTAAAGAGATATCAAAGATGTTGACTTGACATTCAGATAATTGATCTGATGATGGGATGCTACGTCATCCTTGTGATTCTCCAAATTGGAAAGTAGTAGACAATTTATCCCCTCAATTTGCATCTGATCCGCACAATCTTCATCTTGCCATTGTTGCTGATGGAATTAATCCACCTAGTTCCCTTAGTAGTAGATATAACTGTTGGCCAGTAATTATGGTAACATACAACATTCCTCCTTGGTTGTGTCTGAAAAGAAAATTTATGATGTTAACATTATTAATCTCAGGACCGAAACAACCCGGTATTGATATTAATGTATATTTGTAGCATTTGATAAATGATTTAAAGACGTTGTCGAATTATTGTGTAAATGTTTACGATGCACATAAAGAAGAATACTTTAACTTAAGAGGGGTCCTTTTATGGATAATTAATGATTTTCTTGTCTATGGGAACTTATCAAGACATGCAACAAAAGGTTATATAGGATGCCCTATATGTAGTGATGGCACTTCTGCAACTTATCTTATTCACGAAAGAAAAATGTCTTATAGAAGACATAGAAGATTTTTTCCATTTGGACACAAGTTTAGATACCAAAAGAAACCATTCGACAGTGAAGAAGATCATGATCCTACACCCCGACCTTTGCGAGGTGTTTTAAGGAAATTGAATGGTATGACATTCAAACAATATGGAAAGATGAAAAAAATAATACTCACTAAGGTAAGGAAATGAAAGAGGTCAACTAATAAAAGGGGTGAAAAATAAAATGTTACTGAATCAGTAGACCATAGTTATTGGAATAAAAAATCATTATTTTGGGAATTACCTTATTGGAAATACCTACACATTCGTCACATCTTAGATGTCATAAACATTGAGAAAAATGTATGTGAGAGCTTGATTGGTACATTACTTAATATACCTAGAAAAATAAATGATGAAATTAAAGTAAGATTGGATTTAAAGAAACTAGGCATATGACCTGAATTGGCACCAATGGTGGAAAATGATAAGAATCGAACATACTTGCCACCAACATTATATACAATGTCAACAAAAGATAAGGATGTGTTTTGTAAATGTTTGGCGGGTGTGAAAGTTCCTGATAGTTACTCATCCAACTTAAGAAGTTTTATGTCTATCATTGATAAGAAACTTTATGGATTGAAATTACATGACTATCATATCTTAATGCAACAGTTATTACCAGTTGCTATTAGATTAATTCTTCCAAAACATGTTCTATTATCAATAATTCATATTTGTTCCTTCTTCAATACAATATGCAAGAAATCTATATCAATTGGTGAGTTAAACTCTTTATAGAAATATGTTGTAGAGACTTTGTCTAATTGAAAATATTTTCCTCCTTTCTTCGATATAATGATTCACTTATGTGTTCATTTAGTTTGAGAGGTTCAATTGTGTGGTCCTACTTACTTAAGGTGGATGTATCCTTTTGAGAGATACACTCAAGTCCTTAAAGGATATGTAAATAATAAAAATCAACCTGAAGGATACATGGTGGAACGTTACATTTCTGAAGAGGCCATTGAGTTTTGTTCTTAATACTTTAGTGGTTGTATTGAAATTGGGAATTCTATGCACAAGTTGTTCTTAGAATGTCACATGATCCAAGTAGGTAATCCTATGCTTGGTAGAAGTAAGAAATTGTTTATTGATCACACTTGATGGGAAAAATCACACCGAATCATTTTGCTAAATAATAATGAGGCACAGCCATACATAGAGTAAGTGATGACAGGTTCAACATTTCCATTTATGCAAAAATTATTTTTTATTTAATTATTAATGATGATATCTACTTGATATATCTTTAATAACATTACATGCATTTAAACTTACTAAAGATCGATCCTCGTTATAAAAAAGAGAGGACAAAAATGGTTGTATGATGAAAAAAAGCGAGAGCTTATTAATTGGTTTCGCAACCATATAAGTGTTACATACAAGAATTCATTAGTACTTTTATGTAATGTTTTAAAGCTTTGCTTTAAACATATTTCATGTTTTTGTATGCCTATATTCAAGTTAAACTCAATAAACCCAATCATAAAATAACAAAAAGTTTAGAATGGCTTGCATATGGTCCAAAATTTGATGTCAAATCATTTTCTAGTTTCACAATTAATGGATCGAGGTTTACGACTCAATCAAGGGACAAAGTCCGAGTAAATCAAAATAGTGGTGTAAAGATGGTTGCACAAACTATGCAATTTTCCAGTTCAAAAGATGATAATCATGTACTTTCTGATAAAACATATTATGGTATAATTCAAGAAATTTGGGAACTTGATTATGAGGTCTTCCATGAAATAATATTCTTGTGTGATTGGGTCGAAGTTGTTATCAATGTTGGATATAAAATAGATGATTTTGGATTTACCCTTGTAAATTTATCCAAGATAAGTTACACTGATGATCCTTTCACGTTAGCACTTCATACAAAATAAGTATTTTACGTGAGCGATCAAATTGACACAAGATGGTCTATTGTGTTAACGCCTCCACAAAAAGAGTTCTACCATTGTGATGCTTTAGAAGATGATGACCCTATATTTGATACATTATCCAATATTAGTCATTTCTTAAACAAATTGCCTAATGTATGTGATGATCTAGTTGATGATGATGATTCTTCATCATGGACTCGAAGTGATTGTGAAGAAATATATGTATACGATCAACAACCAAATTAAACATAATGTATGTTCTATATTGTTCTAATAATTCTTGGATGTTTATATATATGTATGGACTTAAAATTGTCAATTAATTTATATTTCATCATTGTTTGTAGATATTTCATTGATCCTAGGGTACCAGAGCTTGTAGATCCAAATGATCCATTAGGTCATTTGAAAAGAAAGGGTTGGGTGAATATACTTGATGCTTCACTTAACCTAGATGATAGAGTACCCATTCTATTTGATGCTACAGGTAATCCAATAAGAAAAAATGGCCAACCATTGAAATCCTCTATTGGTAGACTTGTGAAGTCAAGTATACCAATCAATATAAATGATTGGACTCAGGTTGACGAAGTTGAAAAGTACAAAATATGGAAAACCATTTTTGTAAGTCTCTTATATTTTATAACTAATTACATATATTATATCTTTTTTGTATTATATCTCTTCTTTTGTAGTGTGTCTTTACAGAATCGTTATAAAGTCGATGATACTTGGAAGAACAAGTGTTATAAGATTACAAATAATGTGTGGAAGGAATACAAAACTTCTACATTGGCCAGAAATTATGTGTTTCCATATTTGGAACCACTTGATGAAGTAGAGCTATACAAAATCCCTAAAGGATACCCCTGGATTACACTCCAAGTTTGGAAAGACTTCGTGGATTATAGACGTACGGATGCATTTCAAATTATTAGGAAAGAACATCAGAATATACAAATGCATAATATTCTTCTTAACTGTATTGAGAGGTCTTCAAATCCTGAAGTTAGATATAGAATGGTATTATTAATTTGTGTTAATTTATAAATATTTTTATATTTATTTTTCTCAAATTTAATTTGATATCATGGTTAATAAATTTATTTAATTTATGTAGGAAACTGAATTGGGTAAATCCGTTAACCGATCTGAATTGTACATAGAAACAAAGACTCCCAAAACGAAGAAGTTAAGACCAATGACTAAGCGAGGAGAAGAACAAATAAATAAGTTGGTTACTAATTTAAATTGACACAAAGTCCTTATGATTTTTGCTAATTGATGTAATAATGTATGATGTGTTTATTTGCTTTATTATTTGAAGAGAGTTGTTCAAGAACAAATATCTAGGGGTGAAATAATCGAACAGTGAGGGAAAGATGCTATATATCATACATTCGAAGGTGAGCATCCTAGTCGTGTTAGGGGAGGAAGCCAATATGATTGTTATATGGAGTATTTTAACATTCCAAAAAAAGTCACAGATGGTCAATAAGGAGAAGTACAATAAAATTGAAGAAGAACTCAACTCTTTTAAGACCTCAATGTTAAGTGAGATTGCCACTTTAAAATAATATCAATCACAACACATATCAGACATGCCATTATACTACAATTATGGCATGCCATATTGGCCAGGCATGCAACCATCCATGCTAGGCATGCCACCATCCATGCTAGGCATGCCACCCATGCAATCTCATGGCGCCCAACCTATATCCTATATGGGACATAGTCATCCTATTGGTCCTCCCTTTATACCAGGAATGCAGATACAATTAGGTAGTGGTTCATTTTCTCTAATGTAATTTGTGCATTCTTACCATCAATCACATCACGATGAACGTTTAATGAGAATGTACTTCCAATAGCTACCCTATATGAGAGTCTTCCTCTATTTGATGAATCATTTGTGGTAAGATTTTAAGTTTATATAGATAATATATTATTTTTATTTTTTAGTATATATTTTATTTATTATATATAATGCTTAAATATTTTATAGAATATGAAATGTTTATTGAAACATCATTCATTAACGAACTTTGTTGCTATTGGAACAGTACAACAATTGAGCGGTGATCGGATGATTCATAATCAATATTTGCCAAATCATTGGTGAATAGTAATTAATCAATCATTATTCCATGATTGTCCACTACCTGTGTCTTCTGATGCTACCATAGTCTAAGAGGCAATTGAAAAATATGTGTCTTGATCGTCAATTCAAGTTGGGATAAATTTTGACGTGGTACTATTTTTTACTTAAAAGATAACACTTTTTTTACTACTATTATATTATTATTCTTTTATTGTTACTAACATATATCATACTTCTTCTTTAGTCCATTATACCAGAATTAGTAAATGTAGCACATTTAAGAGCTACAAAGCAAGTATCTCATGGTAAATCTAAGTCTAGTGGCCAATCATCATACACTAAGTCATTCAAGAAGAAGCCATGGAAAAAGTATAGTTATGATTATGCTTTAAACTTCAGTAGAAATCTTAGCTCTTTGATGACTATTGTTGTGAGGGCATCTAACATAAATGATGGATGGACTGCACCACTTCCTATAGAAATTTCTGGTATATACATTGGCCAAACATATATATCGATCAAGTGCACATTGTAGCTATTTGAATATCAAATGATCGATTTAAGTATAATTCAAGTGTGGACAAGGTAAGCCCTCAATCATTAAATAACTTTCATTTATGTAGAACATATATAATTCTATTTATATTATCTAATTATTTATATATATTTCTTTTATATAGGGCATGTTATTATCGACTTCAACATAATCACTCATCACATTTAGTAATGTTTTATGATTCTTCATTTGTCAATCAATATCAAGATAAAGATGTTAGCGTCAAAGCTAAACAATTATGTGATAGGACATTAACGCTTAACAAAAAACAGAAGTTGATAATCCCTTGGCCACTAAGGTTTGAACAAGGCCAAAATAATTGGATGTTGGTAATCCTTGATCTATATGGCAATCATGTTTGGTATTGTGACTCAGCTTTCATAGAGTTGAGTAAAGATACAAAATTAATTATTGAAATGTAAGAGTTATAGCTAGTTATTTTTATTTTATTGTTCTTTATAATATTTAATAAAAAACTAACCATTTTAAATTTTGATAGGGCATGGAAGCTGTGGAACAAGAGTAGAGGCATTGCCCTTAAAAATTTTCATAAGTTTATATGGCACAAAGTTATGGTATGTACAAGCGAATATTAATAATTTTATTAATTTTACTATTAAATAATAAAGATGTTCGAATATGAAAAATCATGTACACTTATTTTTTGTAGGTTCCACACCAAAATGATGAAGTCATGTGTGGTTACTATGTCATGAAATTTATGAGCGAAATCATCACAAATATCAAAATTTCAATTGAAGATGTGGTAATCTCTTTTACCAATATACATTTTTAACATATATGAATTATTTTTTGTGAATTTATGAAATTACATTCTTATTTTGAATTTAAATATATGTAGTTCTTTGGTTAGAATAAGATGGGCTATAACCCGCAAATTTTTGATGATTTACGAGAGGAATGGGCAAAACACATGGTTCAAATTATATCATCACAAGAAGAATGAGGAGAAGATTCTGATGATCTTGAATAATATATGAAAACATAATGATAATTTTTATGAAAACATAATGATAATTTAGGAAAATGAATTGTTTTATAGACTTATTTTTTTGCCAAAATTTAATCTCATCTCTCTTGCCTAGTTCCCTTATGACAACATCATGGTAGTCACTGGCCAACCAAGTATAGGAAAACCTCCAAGAATCATCATTCCAACGTAATATCAGAAATTCACAAAAAATAACTTATATATGTTGAAATATTAGTAAAAGAGATTAACATATCGACACCCGAGTGATATAATAATAACTTTATCCCTTCGAAATCATATTAGCACTGTATTAATCTGTTATGTATAAATATAAAGCTATTTGGAATCAAGCTGAT
This sequence comes from Hippophae gyantsensis, assembly GCA_030763125.1. Lineage (NCBI taxonomy): Eukaryota > Viridiplantae > Streptophyta > Magnoliopsida > Rosales > Elaeagnaceae > Hippophae > Hippophae gyantsensis. Next base: position 16,811,767 of record CM061029.1, on the reverse strand, counting down.
ATTTTTAATGCTATAATGAGCTCTAAATATGAAGTCAATTGTAACTTTGATTTTTTACTTGGGTTGGTTGGGAAATGGTGCTCATAAACTTATGGAACAACTGTTGTTTTCCCAACCAACCCAAGTAACAAATCAAAGTTACACTTGACTTCATATTTAGAGCGCATTATAGCATTAAAAATATCAGCTTCATTCTAGATAACTTCATATTTATAGACAAAAGATTAATACAGTGCCTATATGATTTCGAAGGGATAAGGCTATTATTATATCACTCGGGTGTCGATGTAGTAATCTCTTTTAATAATATTTTAACATATATAAGTTATTTTTTGTGAATTCATGATATTACATTCTTATTTTGAATTTAATTGCATATAGTTCTTTGGTTGGAACAAGTGGGGCTATGATATGCATATTTTTGATGATTTACAAGAAGAATTGACAAAACACTTTATTCAAATTATAACACAAGGAGAAGAATATAATAATCTTGAATAACATAGGACAACACCATGGTAATATTTATAATGTTTTAATTTCTTCATTCCTATGTCTCTAAAGTTTGAACTGCTTGTTTGATGGATGTTTACATGCTCATGTATTTAGGGGAATGGATTGATATATGAACAAACTATTTTTTGCCCAGTTTCCTTGTCATTATGCTGGTGATTCAAAGCAAACTGAGCTTGTTCTTCTTGAAATAAAGTGAGAATATCACAAAATTCATGACACTTTGACGACATCATTTTATTTGTAATTTAATTTAAATATATATGTATTGTATAAAAATTATTTTTTATAATAAATTTAATTATCAAGTAATTAATTATATTTAATTTTTCAATTATTTGTATTATTATTTAAACTTTGTTAAACATATTTTTTTTTACTATATGTGATCAAATACATGTTATTTGTAGAATAAAAAATGAGTAAAATATATAAAAAATTATTTTAAAGTTGGTTTAACGTGTGAACTGATTTTAAATTTTAAGTCGATTTTTAACCAATTTTAATGCCTAGTTTTATAGCAATGAATATTTACAAATTATATAAACATCTTGAAATCTAATATTTCCTGGAGAAAGAAAAGGGGAACATAACTTTAATAACTTTTAAGGATTGGCAACTAATATAACATGCATAAAACTTTGCTTAATCATCTCTACTTTCTTATTGTGAGTTCTATAGTTAATACACTGCATAGATGTATCATAATTTTAGTTTATCATTGTATTGCTTTTGAATTATAACCTTTGTCGACAAATTTATAGATGCAAATAATTTTCTAAATAATTTTTATTAGACGAAACTATTTTTATTGATAAACTTTATCAATGAAATTTTTTTCTTACAATTTATTTTTGTTTGAAAATACACTTTCTTCGATAAATATTTTTGATAGAAAAAATACTTTTGCCAATAAATATTATTTTTATAGAGAAATTTTTTCTATGATGAGGTACTAGGACGATTGTCTCATTCGATGCATACTATGAATATTAGAAAGTTAAATTTTACTTACTTTTATTTCGTACAAGGGATTTGTGTTTGTAAGCTTATTTAATTAAGAAAACGTATATTATTTTAATAATTTTTTATTAAAATATTTTTTTAAGTCATTCAATGTAATTAATACATACGTTTTTTACAATGATCAAGTAATAATTAATATGAAAAATAATTCACAAAATATTATTTTTAATATTTATTAATTGTCATTGTTATAAGTATTTATAAATTTCTATTTGAATATTATTATTGTTATTTTTTTGAATAATTTTATATCAAATCTCGCTTTATTTTTATTAAGGACTCATATTTTAATCGTGTTTCAATTATTTGATAAAAAATAATAATATTTTAATAAAAATATAATTAAAATAACATAATTTATCTTTAATTACTCATTTTTATAAATAAAAAACTAAATGATATAATTGCTAATCTAAAATATTAAAATATACAAATAACTTAATTTAAAGAGCTCACCAATAATATGTTAATATAAACTATTATGTTAAAAAAATATCTATATTTGTAGGTTATACTTTGTTGTGTAATGTTGGACAAAAACATAAAAAATAAAGGTTATAATTAAAGATAGCAATGGTTTGGCTCGAGTCACGTTCGAATTGAATTGAATTGACACACTCGTTGATTTGAACTCAACCATTTTGTGTCATTTGGGTTCAATTTGGGTAATATATATTGGTAAAAAATCCAACCCATTAACATATTTGATTTTTTCCCATTTTTCAAGTGAAAGTGAAATATTATATTTTCATATCACTGAAATGGTGAAGAAATATGTCTTTCCACACGTTAGGAATGACAATTTGTGTAATAGCTGTGGAATCAAACTCGAATTGTAGAACTTAAATGAAATACGATTATAATTAAATTCAGGCTAAATTCAGACAAACTCAAATAACTCAAAAAATTGAGTTGGGTTCGAGCTAATATGTTAGCCTAGAATATAAAAAAAAAATTATAACACGCTACAACTTACACCCTATGTTAAAAACTTAAACTTTAAGAAATATATTTCTTCTTATATCATATTGTAATTTTTACAAGGAACATTTTTCTTTCAAAGTAAAACATAAAGTCATTATCTTAAAATTCATATAGTAAATACGTATTGTGTGCTACAATTTTTGGTTAATTAATTTGTTTATTATTTTAGCTTTTATTTATTAACTTACAAACTTGGTTCGATTTCAATCAAAGAAGTATATGGAGGTGGATGTAGATGACATAGTTAATGTAATAGATAACATAGTAGATTTATATGAAACAACCATTAACATTTTCCAAATTCAAAGAAGCAAAATGTGATGTGAAAAAGATAATGAATAAGGACACACTTTAAGACTCTTCCTTTGACTTCTCATAATATTCTACGAGAGAAGTACAACTATTATGGTTAAATTTATCAAAATAGACCTAAGAATGAAACATGTACTTTTACATGTGTATTATAGTAAATGTGCTAAGAGGGACATACACGATATGGGTCATATGCTTATTAAGTAGTTATTGTAACATAATAGATGCATGTGAGGAGTTGTATTATCTGTATGAAATTTATTATGTACATGAGTTGTTCATTTAATGTTAATTTATCATTTGTTTAAAAGACTTATTGTTGTAATATTATTTCTCTCATTTTTAGTATTTCATGTAATATTGTTTGAACTAATGAGTTTTAATTATATTTATAAAAAAAAGTTCAATTAACTTTAAAAAATATACAATTAATAATTCGGACTAGTTTGGACCAATTTGAGTTGATCCGTTTGTATTTAGTTTGGGTTTAGACTTATTTTTACTAATTCGAATTAAATTTGAATTGAGTTAAAATTAGACTAATTTAGATTGAGTTATTTTGAGTCAGATCGAAGCTCACACGAATTGTCATCCCTACCATCCATCTATTTAATTGAAAAATATTAATGGTGTAATTGTAATTATTTAAAATAATGTTAGTTAAAAAAATAAATCAATTAAATAAAAGTGTTGTTACTAAAACTATATTATTACTTATAAGGGTGAAAGTAATTGTAATTATTTAAAATAATGTTAGTTAAAAAAATAAATCAATTAAATAAAAGTGTTGTTACTAAAACTATATTATTACTTATAAGGGTGAAAGGTGATAAGAATCCTGGCTTTTATTAATAATAAAAGCACAAAAATCATGATATTGTCATGTTAAGTCATGTAATTGTGAAATGGTACATAAAAATAATCGATTTTTAAAAAAATGTACAATGGTCCTATGTTGATTATTGACCTTTTTTTTCTTCTTAAAAATAATCACGTGTAAAACACATTAACACATTTTTAGTGATATTTTCGGGATTCTAATTAAATAACCCACCAATCGCCGATCATACCCAAAGTAACTGGTTAACTCCTTCACGGTAATACCATCACACCAACCACAACCTAGTTAAGAAGCCGTAATCCCTAGAAACCAATCAAACCATTATGCACATGTGATGGGTACGAAGCTTCTATTATGTATTGGACTTTTGTATTAGAGGTATTAATTATCTTCTACTTGTGAATAAAAATGGTCTGGGGCTATTACATTGAATCACAGTATTGAAATAAAACACTATCAGTATGTTTGTTAAGTAATACAAAAGATATTCACAGTATAACTTTAATACAATTATAAATTTGTATGTTAAATCAAATCAAATCATATAATATAAAAATTATAATATTATCTAAAAATTTAATACATGGTTATACATTATATCGAATATATTCAATTTAAGCTGTAAATTTTGAATTATATAATTATGTATTTTAATTTTTTTTATCTTAAATTAAATTTTTTATTTTAAAATATAATAAAAATATAAAAATAAAATAAATATTAATTTAAATAAATTTTATAATAAAAAAGTTATTTTAAATATAAATTATTTTATTAAATTATTTATAATCAATTTTGTTGGACTATATTATACAACTTATCACTAAAAACTAAATATTACATAGATTAAACAACTTATCACTAAAAACTAAATATTACATAGATTAATTATAATACAATTCAATATAATTTAATAGTAAATATAATACATCTCAATTTAATACAATTATATTTAATTTATTCAATAATTTACATTTTAAGTAATCATATTTTCATGCTTTGGAAACTTTGTGCCCAGTGCAAGAATAAATAAGTAGATTTTTTTAGTAGTGTAAGTAGCTGCCTTTGTTGTTGTCTTTTCTTGGGTGGGGTTATTGAGAAACTCAATTTGGTTGTTTTTAGTTTATTTATTAAATTTAAAAATGATCATAAATTTTTTTTTTCTCTTAACATATTTATTCTATATTAATTAAAATTTATTAGAGATATTTTTCATAATTTTTAAAATTAACAATAAATATTCTATATCAATTAAAATTTATTAGAGATATTTTTGATAATTTTTAAAATTAATAAATATGTGGTAAAAACAATATAATAATATACGGCAAACACCACTCTTTTTCCTTTTTTAATCGTTGCTGCGACTTTACATTAAAAGAAATCATCACCATATTAATATGTAGAGTTCTTCCCTTGTCTATCACAAGCATCACAGTGCTTTCACCATAAGCCCCACACAGGGAATGCACAGGATTAAGCCGATAATGATCGAGAATTTTACTTAAGGACTTATTAGATTGTAAATATCTAACTCTAGTGTATTGTCTTATTGTGTACTCACTTGTATAGCATACATTCTCTTTATACTAGTGTCAGAAAGTTACTTAGACAGTTAGATGTGGGATTACATCCGTATCATTAGTTTATATATTGAATTGTATCACAATGAATTCAATTATATTACATTTTTTTTATCATTTTCTCTCTATTAGTTTTATGGTATCAGCGTATGAAGATTCTGGAAATCTTCAACAGCCTTTCATGCCGTCCACACCTTCTGTTGGTGATCTTGGAAAATCTGTCACTATTGTAAATCGTGAAGGCACTCATTCAACCTTCTCTGCATCCAGTTTTCCTCCTGTTAATGTTAGCTTTTCTATAAAGCTATATCGTACCAATTACTAGATCTGAAAAGAGCAAGTTTGATGAGTGATCATTGCTTATGGCTTGAAAGCCATTATTGATCCTCGTGTACTTCACATCCTTCTCAGTACCTACTTGATTCTTTCACTATCAGTTCAAAATACTGTAATTGGAATCGTCTCCACAATCTAGCGAAGAGCTAATTCTATGATTTATGCATCTCTACCTTAAGCGTGGTGCATCTGTTGCTGAATAGTGGTTGTCTCTTGGTCAGGTTTTCTCTTCCTCTTCTCGTGCAAGAATTATGGATTTACGACTCCAATTGTAAACTTAAGCTTGGCAATGGACACTCAGCTGAGGAATTTATTCTTCTACTTTATACTGTTGCTGATCAGCTTTCTACAGTCGGTGAAACCTGTTGAATGACTTGACAACTAACCGGAGTCGACCAACAACGGATAACAAGATAAGATATTTTCATCGTAAATATTATTTTTTAATCAATATAATTTTTCTTTTATTTTATATAAATTAGATAGTAAACATTCGTTGAATAAAACTATTCTTTATATGTATTAAAGTTTAAGAATAAACTCTCAAAAAATCTAACTCACAAAAAACTTAGATATAATTTTCTCCTCCAATTTTTTGTTTATTAAGAAATTTTTTTTAAATCATATCTATAATTTTAAATTCATCCTATTATAATCTCTAAAAAACCATCTACCTGCTTACACACGTCTTAAATTTCAAGTAATTTGCAATTTTTTTATAGCCAAAAAAACCATCTACGTGCTTACACACGTCTCGTTAGAGTCTCATGCGTCGATCCAAGTGTATTTTCTGAAAAAGATGACGCAAATGAAACACCGTTTAACAAAAAACAATGCATCGTTTGCTAACATGATCTATCGTTTCCTTCTTTTAGTTGGTTCAGTCTTCCAATCGTCGATTCAGTCATTCCAGCCATCGATTCACCCACTTTTTGACCGGTTCCCGAACTGAAATTTTTGGTCCTAGAATCCTTGATCCATTTCCTATAATACAGTTCATTTCAATTCATTATTTCTCCATCAACAGTCATTATCGTCTAAAACACACTAAACCTTATCTCGTTTTCTATTTTATTACTCAACAATCATGTTTGCAACTACCAATACCAGCCCCACTATACCAAAATGGTATAATGATCCTAACCATTCATTATACCTGCACCACTCAGACCAACCGAGCATGATTCTAGTGGCTCAATCCCTAAATTAGGAAAACTATTATATTTGGAGTCATACAATGCTCATGGCTTTCACCATTAAAAATAAAGACAAATTTATTGATGGCACAATCACGAGGCCACCAGTAAACTCTGAGGTAGAAACCAAACAATGGACTCATTGTAACATTCTTGTCAAATGATAGATTCTTAACACCATATCGCCTAAAATTACAGATGTGTCATGTATAATGATATCGCATATGAGTTATGGGAAGAATTGAAGGAACGTTTTTCACACACCAATAGTATGCATCTATTTCAAATCAAGCAAGAGATCCATGACTACATATAAGAAGATATGAGCATTGGAGAATACTACACCAAGTTGAAAAGCCTATAGGATACTTCAGATGCACTATGTCCCCTTCCATATTATGGAGGAAACATCGTAAAGGAACTACATGAATACCAATAAAAGCAACAAACTATAGAGTTCCTCATGGGGCTTAACGTAGTTTACACAGCAACACGAGGATAAGTCTTGCTCATGGAACCTTTACCTACAATAAATAAGGCATACTCACTCATTGTTCAAGATGAAAAGCAGGGAGTTGTCTCCCCACAAACCATAGGAATGATGCTAGAAGTTGCCACATTTTTTGCCAAGGATAGTCATCCACAATATCCTTTCAAGAATTACCCTCCAAGGAACCCACCTCTCAAGTGTGATCGATGCAACAAGATCAGCCACAATTTTGAAAGATGCCGAAATCACCTCAAATGTGATTTATGTGGTCTCAATGGACATACCATCAACATATGTCGAAAGAAAAAGGTGATTTAAGACAAGAAAAATGCAAGTTATGGCTTTCTCTCCAAAGCTCACCATACTGACTTTCAAGCTAGCAGCTCCGACATAAAGACACCATCCTACAACCTTACATTCGTCCAATATCATAAGCTTCGTACACTTATCAATCAAGCCAAATCAAGTAGCATGGCAAGTCAAGTGACCAATCCTTCAGGTAACACATCATGTGTGAGTATTTTCCATTCAGAAACCCGTTGGATTTTTTATACAAGGGCAACTGATCACATAGTCTGCTCCCAAAGCCTTATAAGCTCCAACATTCCAGTCATTAATCAGCATGTGCATTTATTTGATCATTCACTTGCTCATGTCACACATATCGACACCGTACATTTCTCCAATAATTTCATACTCCATAATGTCTTATGTGTTCCCTCCTTCAAATTAAATTTGATTTCAATAGCCAAACTCACTCAAACTTCATTTTGTCATGCCACCTTCACTAATAATGTGTGCCTTGTTTAGGACAAACGCTCGGGGAAGATGATTGGGATGGGAACTGAGAAAGTAGGACTACTATCTAGCTATTTCTAAAAAGGTTGGATGTTTCTCCGTTTCAAATACCGCTTCAACCAACCCTCATCTTTAGCATCAATAACTTGGTCATTTATCTGATAAAAGTTTATGTGCACTTTCTCTTTCCATCAATGTACCCTTTTGTTCTATTATTGATTGTTCTATTTTTCCACTAGCTAAGAAAACTTGTAATCCATTTATTTTAAGTTCTATCAATACAATAGCACATTTTGAACTAATTCATGTTGATATTTGGGGGGCTATCACATTCCAACACTTAATAAAGCACGTTATTTTCTCACTACTTTCATTAACCTTGTTGAAACATAATTTGCATCTCGAGTTAAAATCATTCGTAGTAATAATGGACCAGAATTTCTATGACCCATTTTTTTCTACCAAAGGAATCATGCATCACACCAGTTATATCTCTATCCCTCAACAAAATGGTGTTGCTGAATGCAAACACCATCACCTTCTCAATGTAGCTCGTGCATTGCTCTTCCAAGCCAACCTTATTGAACAATTCTAGGGAGATGTCATTCTTATAGTCACATACCTTATAAATCATACTCTAACATGTATTCTCAAGGGTAAAACATCATTTGAAATCCTTTTTCACAAAGTTCCTAGGTATGAACATCTTCGTGTTTTTGGTTCTCTTTACTTTGTATCTTTACATCATGATCGACCCACCAAGTTTGATGCTAGATCATATCGATGCATATTCATTAAGTATCCATTTTGGATAAAAGGTTACCGAGTCTACAATCTAGAAATAGGCAAAACTTTCGTGTCTCATGATGTTATCTTTCATGAACATGTGTTTCCTTATCCCACTTCCGCTGTCAACATTCCAACTTTTTTCTTTCCATTAGAAAATACTATTTATGATGCCATGCTTGACATTCGCCAATTAACCACTCCAAATACATCACTTAATAATACATCACCGTTCCTTCCAACAATCGACTCACACACCTAATCTTCAAGATACACCTTCTTAAACACCATCATCACCTTCTGAATCACATATGACTTTTTAACACCAGTTACACATAGACTTTATTGATCCATTTATATTCCTAGCTACCTTTAAAAGTATAATGTAGAAGCTCCCTTGCCTTCTTCGTCATTCCCTTCGTCTAACTCAACATCGTCTGATAATAAAGATACTTCTCATTCCTTATCTCATGTACTTACCTATGATCGATTATCACCTACACATCATGCCTTTGCTACTTCCCTTTCCATTCTCAGGGAACCAATCACCTTTATTGAAGCTTTCAATGATCCAAAATGATGGCTTGCCATGAAACAAGAACTACATGCAACAACTCGATGGCACTTGGACGCTCCAACACCTTCCTCCAAACAAGAAACCCGTTAGTTGTAAATGGGTCTACAAAATCAAGTATAATCCTGATGGCTCTGTGGAACGATACAAGGCTCGGTTAGTGGCCAAAGGATATAGTCAGATTGAAGGTTTTGACTACCAAGAAACCTTTGCACCAATAACCAAACTTGTCATCGTTCGTCTCCTTCTTGCCACTACTACTATTCAAAATTTGCATCTTCACCGACTCGATGTCAACAATGTCTTTCTCTATGGTGATCTCCACGAATATATCTATATGTCTCTTTCACCCAGATTCAGAAAAAAAGGGGAAACACGAGTATGTAAACTACACAAATCTTTGTATGGACTCAAACAAGCCTTACGATAATGGTTCATCAAGCTATCAACAACACTTAAGCTAGCTAGTTTCAACCAATCCAAGTATGATCACTCACTATTTGTTCGAACCTGTAGTAATTCCTTTTCTATTATTCTTGTCTATGTAGACGATATAATCATAACAGAAAACAATCTACAAGACATTGAAGAAACTAAGAATCATCTCATGCTACAGTTCAAGCTAAAAGATCTCGACGAATTAAAGTATTTTTTGGGCATAGAATTTTCCCGATCTAAGAAGGGAATTGTTCTATCACAACATAAATACACACTTGAAATATTGGAGGATATAGGTTATCTTGGTGCCAAACCTGCCAATTCACCTATGGAATAGAAATTATCCCTCAACAAGATTAAATGAGAATTCATCAGTGACCCTACATCCTATCGAAAACTTATTGGGAGATTAATATACTTAACCATCACATGACCCAACTTAGTGCATGGTGTACACATGCTCAGTCAATACATGGACAAACCACAATAATCATATTTGAAAGCAGCTCAATGAGTGTTACGATATGTCAAGAACACACAAGGTCAAGGTCTCTTTTCCTCAATAGCTAGTTCACTACAGCTAAATGCTTTTTGTGACGTAGATTGGACTAGATGCATAGACACACGATGATTAACCACAGGATATTGTATGTTTCTTAGAAACTCACTAATTTCTTGGAAGACTAAGAAGCAAAACATAGTCTCACGATCGAGTGTAGAAGTAGAATACTGTTCTATGGCGGCAACCTGTTGTGAAGTAACCTGGTTACAATACATTTTGGATGATTTGGGTACCAAACACTCCTAATCGGCCAAGTTATTTTGTGATAATCAAGATGCCCTTCATATTGCATCAAATCCAGTGTTTCATGAATGAACCAAACACATAGAGATTGATTATCATCTAGTGAGAGAAAAGATTTAAGTTGGAATGATCAAAACTTATCATATCTCTACATCAGAGCAACCATCATATATTTTTACCAAATCCCTAAGTTTCCACAGTTCTCGAGCTTACTTAGCAAGTTAGGAATAATTAACATCTATTCCAACTTGAGGGGGAATGTTGAAGAACTCGAGAACTAGTTGGAGGAAACCAACACCAAAAGAAAAGGACAATAAGGATCCAAGACCATTTCCACCATAATTATGTTTAGTTTTAACCATTAAAATTTTCCTTTTGTTTTATATAAATTAGATTATAAACATTCATTCATTAAGTGAATAAAACCATTTCTTACAAAACCATCTCAGGTCGTGATTTAGTGTTATATGGCCTTGGTGAATTGGATTTTTCTTATAATCCATTTGTTTCTTCTTTCATGAGAATTGAGAAAGTTTCTTTTAAGGAGTTTCATGGTGAGCTACTTACCTATGAAAGACATCTTGATTATCAATATTCTCGCGATTCAAATATTGCATTTCATGCTAATTTTTCCAATTATGGTCATAAACACTTCTTTGGTTCAAGATTTAGACGTAATACCTTTCAAGGTAATGCACATTGGAATCCTCAAGAATTTTTGGCCAATGGTTAGGTTTCTCAACCTAAGAAGCAGAATGCTAATCCAAGTAATCCTAACTACAAGAACAAGAAAGGTAATGAAGATAGAAAGATTCAAAGGCAAGTTTGTGGAAAATTAGAACATGGAGCCAACAAGTGCTTTCAACTTTGTGATCTTCTCACTTGTCAAGAAAGTCACTCATCTCAAAGTCTTTTAGTAATGTTGGCTAGTGGAAATGCAAGCAAGGAAATGGTAATGTCAATTGGCTTCTTGAATTAGGGGCCACTCATCATCTCACTAATGACCAAGTTAATGGTACATATGACAACATATTATTTCATGGCTTTGAGAGTGTCACAGTTGGTAATGGTTCCTCATTATCTATTAAGAGTCATGGTTACACTTGTATCAAACTTGATAATTCTACTAGTGTTCTTCAACTTCATGATTTGTTGCACACTCCATCTGTGTATCATAATATCATGTTAGTATATAAATTTTGTAGTGGCAATCATGTCATTGTTGAGTTTCATACTGACTCTGTATTGATCAAGGGTGCACACACTAAGGAAAATTTGGCTAAGGGTTATGCTAAAGATGGGCTCTATGCATTGGATGGTCATGTGTAGGCTTCTCAATCTCTTGATACTAGTAATGGTAATTCTTGTTTCTCCATTTATGCCTTTGCTTGTGTTACGCCTTTTATCTGGCATAACAGATCAACCCAACCCTCTAGTAATGTATTAAATAAACTGTTACAGTCTTCAGACTTTAAATGTATGTTAAGGATACTCTTTGTAGGTCTTGTGTGGTAGCAAATCAAATAAGCTATATTTTGTTTCATCTCATGTTCATTATAAGAATGATTTTGATCTATTATATGTTGATCTTTGGACTTCTCTAGTTATTTCCAATATTGGTACCAAATGTTTCTTGCTTATAGTGGATGATTATAGTAGGTTTATGCTAATATTCTTTTTAAACTCTAAAGATGAAGCTCATGGTGTCTTCAGTCAATTTATGCAAATGGTGGAAAGACACTTTAAAGTTCAAATAAAAGAAGTGCAATCTGATGGAGGTATGTGGTGGAAAGAGACTTATCTCTTTTGTTTAAAGCTGGTATGCCACTAAGATATTGGATTTATGCATTCAGGATTGATGTTTATATAATAAACTAGTTTCCTTCTAAGTCCATAACTAATCAAACACCCTACACTTTGTTATTTCAAAAAGCATCTAAATACTCATTTATGCGCACTTTTGGCTCTATGTGCTACCCTTGTCTACATGCATACAATAAACATAAACTCAAAGCGTGATCTATTACACAATACTACAAAGAAGGGCTTTTAAGTCGGTTCAAATAAAGTGAAATAAAATTTAAAATCAGTTCACTGGTAGAATCGACTTCAAATTTTAAGTCGGTCTTATGTGTCAATCGACTTTAAATTTTAAGTCAGTCCTACGTGTCAACTGACTTAAAATTTTAAGTCGACTCTAGCCTAGAATGACTTAAAATGCTATAACCATTTTTAAACATATTTTGGTTGTTTTCTATTAACCTCACTGCATGTTTTCTATCACATAACAACAGAAAAAACCAAAATATGTTTAAAAGAGTCTTTAAATACATTTTGTTAATTAAAAATTTAAATATTAATTAATTACTTAAAAACTAAATTTATAACGAAAAATAATTTATATACAATATATATATATATATATATATATATATATATATATAACATACTTACAATATCATTAAATATTATAAGAGACCTATGTTATTCAATATCATCATATTCTTCTTGTGATCTTATAATTTCAAACATGTGTTCTGCCCATTCTTCTCATAAATCATCAAATATTTGCATATCATAGCCCAACTTGCTCCAATCAAAGAATTACATGTATTTAAATTCAAAATAAGAATGTAATATCGTGAATTCACAAAAAATAACTTATATATATTAAAAGAGTATATTAGCATAAGATATTATCACATCTTTAATTGACATGTTAATATTTGAGATGATTTTGCTCATAAATTTCATGACAAAGTAACCACACATGATTCCATCATTTTGTTGTGGAACCTACAATTTATCAATCCAAACATATTTATTATTCAATAATTAAAATTTATTAAATTATTAATATTCGCTTGTACATATCATAACTTTGTCCTATATAAACTTATGTGATTTTTTAAAGGCAATGCCCTTACTCTTATTCCACAGCTTTCATGTCTTATCAAATTTTAAAATAGTTAGTTCTTCATTAAATATTACAAAGAATAATAGAAGAAAAATAACTAGTTATAACTCTTACATTTCAACAACTACTATTGCATCTTTATTCAATTCTATGTAAGCTGAGTCACAATACCAAATATGATTATCATATAGATCAAATATTACCAACATCCAATGAGATTGGCCTTATTCAAACTTTAGTGGCCAAGGGATTATCAACTTCTGATTTCTCTCAAGTGTTAATGTCATATTACATAATTGTTTAGCTTTGATGCTAATATCATGCTCTTGATATTGATTAACAAATGATGAATCATAAAAAATTGCTAAATATGATAGGTGATTAACTTGAAGTCGATAATAACATGCCCTCTATAAACGAAATATATATAAATAATTAGATAATTTAAATATAATTATATGCTCTACATAAATGAAAGTTATTTAATGATTGAGGACTCACCTTATCTACACTTGAATTATACTTAAATCGATCATTTGAAATTCAAATAATTACAATATGCATTCGATCAATATATATGATTATCCAATGTCTATGCCATATATTTCTCTAGGAAGTGGCACAGTCCATCCATCATTTATGCTATTTTTGCTCACAATAATAATCATAAAAGAGCTAAGATTTCTACTGAAGTTTATAGCACATATTCATAATTATACTTTTTTGATGGCTTCTTCTTGAATGATGTGATGCGTGATGATTATTTTCTAGACATAGATTTGCTACGAGATACTTGCTTTTTATATCTTAAATGTGCTATACTTATCAATTATGGTATAATAGACTAAACAAGAGGTATAATATATGTTAGTAACAATAAAAGAATAATAATATAATACAAGTAATAAAAAAGTGTTATCTTAAGTAAAAATAAATAGTACCATATCAAAATTTAGCACAACTTGATTCGACGGCCAAGCCACATATTGTCCAACATCTACTTGGACTGTGGTAGCATCAGAAGGCACCAGTAGTGAATAATGATGGAGCAATGATTGATTAATTACTATTCGTCAATAATTTGGTAAATATTGATTATGAATATTTCGATCATTGTTCAATTATTGTACCGTTTCAATAGCAACATAGCCCATAAATGATGGATCTTTCAACAGATATTTCATATTCTGTAGAAAAATATAAGCGTTATATATAATAAAAAATAAAAATAATTTACTATCTATATAAGCTTTAAATTTTACCACAAATGATTCATCAAATAAAGGAGGACTCTAGGAAATTCTCATCAAAGTATTCATGTGATAGATGGTAAGAATGCACAAATTGCATTAGAAACATTGAACTACTACTTGATTGCATCGGTATTCCTGGCATAAATGAGGGACTAATAAGATGACTATATCCCATTAAGGATATAGGTTGGCTATAAGATTTCATGGGTGGCATACCTATCATAGATGGTGGCATGCTTGGCCAATAGGGCATGCCTTGATTGTAGTATAGTGGCATACCCGTCATGTGTTGCGATTAAGCTTGGAAACTCTAAAATTTCTTTAAACTAGCAATCTTACTTAACATTGTGGCCTTAAAAGGAGTGAAATTCTTCTTCAACTTTATCCAATTCTTTTTACTGACCATCTCAAGCCTTTGTTTTGGAATATTGAAAAACTCAATATAATCATCATATTGGCTTCCTCCCCTAACATGACCAAGATGATCGCATCCAAATGCATAATATATAGCATCTTTTCCTGGTTGTTCGATTATTTCACCCCTGTTAATTTGTTCTTAAACTATTCACTATAAATAATAAATCAATAAAGTATATCATACATTATTACATCAATATGCAAAAATCATTAACAAGGGCTTGTATCAAGTTAAATTATTAATAAACTTATTGAGTTGTTATCCTTCTCGTTTATTCATTGGTTTTGACTTCTTTATTTTATGGGTCTTTGTTTCTATATACAATTCAGCTTAGGTAATTGGTCTACCCAGTTTAACTTCCTATATAAATGAAATAAACATATTAACCAATTTATTAACTTGAATTAGAGGAAAATAAATATAAAAATAATTATAAATTAACAACTTAATATTAGTATTCTTTGTCTAACTTCAGGATTTGATGACCTTCTAGTATGATTAGAAAGAATATTTTTAATTTGTATATTTTTGATTTTCTTTCCTAATGATTTTGTAGAGTTCTTCTTCATTAATTGGTTCCAAGTATGGAAACACATAATTTCTAACTAATTTGGAAGTTTTGTATTCCTTCTATGAATTATTTGCAATCTTGTAGCACTTGTTTATCCAATTATCGGAGACTTTAAAACGATTATGTAAAAAAATACATTTTAAAAGAGATATAATATAAAAATAATATAATATGTAATTAATTATAAAACAAAAGAAACTTACATAAATAGTTTTTCATATCTTGTACTTTTTAGCATCTTCAACCTTAGTCCAATCATTTATATTGATTGATATACTTGACTTCACAAGCCTACCAATAGAATATTTCTATTATTGGCCATTTTCTTCTAATGGATTATCATTTCGTCAAATTGAACATGTATTCTATCATCTGGATTAAGTGGAGCATCAGATATATTAGCCAAACTCTTTCTTTTGAAATTCCCTAATGGATCATCTGGATCTACAATATTTGACACCCTAGGATCTATGATATATCTATAAATAATGATAAAATAGAAATTAATTCACAATTTTAAGTCTAAACTATAAATAAGAGTTATTAGAATAATATAGAACATACATTATGTTTAATTAGATTGTTGATTATATATATATATTCCTTCATAATCACTTCGAGTCCATGACATGACGAAGAATCATCGCCATCAACTAGATCATCACATACATTAAGCAATTTGTAAAGTATCATAATGGTAGAACTCTTTTTGTGAAGGCGTTAACACAATAGAATATCTTGTGTCAATTTGATCGCTCACGTAAAATACTTGTTTTGCATAAAGTGCTAACATGAAAGGATCATCAGTGTGACCTATCTTGGATAAGTTTGCAAGGGTAAATCCAAAATCCTCTATTTATATCCAACATTGATAGCATCTTTGACCCAATCACACAAGAATACTATTTCATGGAAGACCTCATAATCGAGTTCCAAAACTTCTTGAATTATACCATAATACGTTTTTCTTAGGTATTGTCTTATCTGTAGTATGCTTCCATCTTGATTCTTTACACACCAGAAAATCATCTAATGTATCATATTTTTTCTATAAAAAATGTAATCATTTGGACTAGCATGAATATTATGATATTCCATACCAAATCGAATAAGAGATTTCTTCACTTCATACATTGAAGATGGAAACTCATTACCCTTGGGAAATATATCTATTAATACATTTAGTAATTCTGTGAATCCCTTGTTAGAAAAACCATTTTTTGCCTTCACATTGTACAAATGAACCAATCCTGACATTTTAGTATATTTCTTGCACTTTGGATACAATGGATTTTCGACATCTTCTAGAAGTTTTTTAAAGGTTTCAGGATCATCCTCATGTAGTTCATCTTCAATAATATGAAACATATTTTATGTCTGTACATTATGTTTGGAGTGCCTATTTTGATAAGATGTATATAATCCACTCACATTCTTATTTATCTCTTTCTTATGAGTACTATCAATATTTTCTCCATGATATACCAAAATTTATAACCCAAAAGAATATCACTACAGATAAGATGATACTTATCCTTATCAACATCACGAAATTTCTCATTTTTACATTTAACACATGAGTTTCAAATCATACTAATTTCATTATTACTATTTTTACGGGTAAATTTCAAGAAATTTTTACGGGTAAATTTCAAGAAATTTTTAACTCCATAAATATAATCATACTCAATTCTACACTTTGACATCTAAGATTTGTCAATTTTCCATTGATGATATTAAAAATATTAATTAAATATATATCCAATAAAATATAAATGCATTAATCACCAATATATTTCAGCTATTATTATATATGAATATTAACAATAGATGAATATCCATTAAAACATCATATAAAAATAAATACATAAAATTCAAACAATTAATAAACTCATTATAATATTAATAATATATATATATATATATATATAAATACATGTAATAATAATAAATTTAAAAATATAAATTTAAAATAAATTAATATATATATATATATATATATATATATATATATATATAACATGAAATATTATATTTATATTTCATATATGCATGTAATAATAATAATTTTTTAAAAATTTAAGTTTAAAATAAATTAATATATATATATATATATATAATAATTTAAAAAAATTAAGTTTAAAATAAATTTATATATATAAGACATAAAATATATAAATTTATTAAAATAAATAAATAAAAAATATCTTCTTCTCTTCTAAACTTGAATAAAAATACACTACCTACATAATATAAATATATATAAATAATCAATAAAACATAATATACATTAAAATAAAAAAATAATTTTACAAAAATTATATAAAAATAAAAAAGATCAATAATGAATGTAAGATAATTTATAGAAAAACGTACAAGAATAAAAAAAAGTGAAAAAATGAAGGAAATTGATATTTGGTAAGTGAGAAAGTAAAAAAAAATAGGTAAGAAAAAATTGAGTATAATGGTTAAAAAAATGGTGGATCTAGATTAGAAATTGGACAGGAACAAAAAACCCAACTGATGGCACTAGAAATGGAGAAAGAAATTAATTAACACACGTTTTTTTTAGGAAATGAGGAGACATAGGAGGAAACTATCGGCAAATGGGGAAAAGAAGAAGAAAAAGGAAAAAAAGATAGGTAATGTTGATTCTACATGTTAACCAATGCTACACGTGGCACGTAGCGTTAGTTATACACGTCAACTAACGCGAGTCCACTTATAGCGTCAGTTCTACGTGTCAAATGACTTAAAATTACGGGTCAGTTGATGTGTACAATCGACACTATGTTCTACATATAGCATCGATTGTCACTTCAATCGACGTAATTTTTTGATTTTTTTTTTGTACTTTTTTAAGTCGATTCATAAGCACACCGATTTAAAATTGGTTATAAGTCAATTTTAAGAAAAACTCAACTTTAAATCCTAACTTAAATACTCTTTATTGTAGTAATGGAATGTGTCAGTTTGGGTTATACTTCATAACACCAAGGATATTTGTACCTAGATTAATCTACTGATATATTGTATACCAATCGACATGTTCTCTTTGATGAGACTGTTTTTCCATTTTATGGTACAATTCCCAATGAATTGCCTTCTCAAGAGTAAGTTAACTAATACTTTATTCAAAATTTCCTTATTATATCTCCAACTTATATGCCTTTCTGTAATGCATCTAATGTCATAAGGTCAGTTGCACCTAATTATCTTTTGTATACTAGTTATTTGTATGCTTCTACTCAGCTATATTTCCCTTTATACACTGAGTTTTTATTTTTCTCTGCACACTCATCATTAGCCCCATCTATTAGCCCTAGTCCTTTTCATAACTTTTCACCCATTAGAGTTACTTTATCAAACTTGTCATTATTTGGTGCAGCTCTTGTTACTACTTATACTTTACTAGGCCCTAATGACTCTACTTCCTTAGCTTTTGTTGTTTCTACTTAACGTTTATCTCTTCAACCTACTCACCCTATAATGACTCACTTAAAAACAGGATCCTTAAAGCCTAAAATTTATTTGGCTTTCACTTCTCCTTCTTATCAAGTCATTTCATCTAAGCCTCATCGTTTTGTTGATGCTCAAGGAATATTTGAGTAAGAATAAGCTATGAAAATTAAATTTCAGGCTTTAATGGTGGGAACTTGTCCTTTATTTTACTGATAGTGATCCTATAAGATGCAAGTTGGTTTATAGAAATAAGTTGAAGAGTGATGGACTATTGGAAAAATACAAAGCTAGATTGTTAGTAAAAGGGTATGACCAAGTGACTGGTATAGATTTTCCAGAAACTTTTTCTCCTATCATCAAGATTTAAACTATCAAATTTGTGCTCTCTCTCAAAACTGTTATATTAAACAATTGGATGTGAACAATACTATTCTGAATGGAGAGCTTCCATAAACTGTTTATATGAAGCAATCTCTTGGTTTTAAAGATAAAACTCATCCATATTGGGTGTGCAGACCTAAGAAAGCCTTTTATTGTTTGAAATAAACTCCTAGAGCTTGGTTTCAAAAACTCAATGCTAGTTTAATTGAGCTTGGTTTTAAATTTTCAAAGGTAGATATTTATATGTTTTATCACTTCTCTGGTTCTCACAAAACTATAATGTTAGTATATATGGATGATATTATAGTTATCGGAAGTAATAAGAACTTCATTCAATAGGTTATTGTTTTGCTCAATAATAAATTTGCTTTAAAACATTTAGGGAATCTTCCATTTTTCCTTGGCATTGAAGTTCGGAGAACCTTTGATTATTTGCATCTTTGTCAACAAAAATTCATGAGAGAGCTCATATCAAAGGTTGATTTAGACAATTCAAAAGCAACCAACACTTCTATATGTGCAAGGTCTATTCACTCTAAGTTTGAAGCACATCACTATATGACCCCACTCTTTATAGGAGTATTGTAGGTGCTTTTTAGTGTTGTGTCCTCATTAGGCTAGAAATTGCTTATCCAGTGAACAAGCTTTGATAATTTTTTGATTTCTACTACTGTTATTCATTAGTTTGTAAAAGGGTACTTTGAGTATTGGGAAAATTGTAGAGATGATTGAAGAAATATATGTGCTTATTGTCTTTATTTTGGAGATAACCTTGTATCTTGGAAGTCATCCAAACAAAAGGTTGTTGTTAGAAGTAATACAAATGTTGAGTATAGGGTTCTTGCACTGGCTGCATCAAAAGTTCTTCGGATCAGATCCTTGTTAAAAGAATTACAAGTTGAAGAAGCTCACACACCTGTGTTGTTCACTAACATAATTAATGCCAAATATTTAATTGTAAACCTAATTATGCATGCTTGCATGAAGCATATTAAAATTAACTTTCACTTCATATAAGATTTAGTGGTTTTTGATTAGCTTGATGTATTATTCACACTATTAGAAAAGCAAGTGGTCGATGCCCTTACAAAACCACGTCCTAAGAGTCATTTTCTTTTTCTTATAAGCAAACTTATGGTCTTACCTCAGAGATATTAGATTGTAAATATCTAATTCTAATATACTGTCTTATTATGTACTCATTTATATAGCATACATTTTCTTAATACTAGTATCAATAAGTTAAACAATTAAATGAGAGATTACATCATCATTGATAGTTTAGAATATATATTCAATTGTATTACAATGAATTCAATTAGATTATATTTTATCATTTTATCTCTATTAGTTTTACTTCTTTTTGATATGTAAATGGAAAGGGGATGGATGGAGAAAACAATTTTAAGAAAATAAAGGAAGAAATTAGGATATGGTGTGTAGAGATGGAAATGGGTTTAATTTTGAAGTATTATAAAGTATCATTATTCTTGTTTTGGTACACATCAAATATTCTTATTTAAGTTATTGATATTCATTTTAATTAATTTTAATAGTAATTGGTATCTCTAAGGTATCTCAATTCTTTGAAATTATCGTTGAATTTGACCAAAATAGATACCAATAATCTAAATAAAAGTATTTGATGTATTTTTGTTGAAAATATAGGTCAAAAAATGTACCAAAATAAGAGCATGGGTACTCCAAAAATAACAACCCCTAATTTTGACATCTATTTTCACTTTACCATGGAATAATTTAATTGGAATCCCAAAAATTCCATTAAAATTGTTTTCACGTGTTTGACACGTGACTATTTTCAGCCAACATTAGTCAACATAAAATCATAATAAGTTTTGTACTCCACTTGATAACAATATAATTTTTATATTCTTTTGGTGAAATCCGTAAGACCTTAAGTGCTTCATACTACTTACAAAACAATCATTGATACTGTTACATATAGTATTAGTTTTCAATAATCTTTTTGGATAAAATTAAATTAACATTATTTACAAGTCTCATGGATAAAAGAACATATTATGACACAAAACTTTTAATGAAAAAATAATAAATTTAAAAAATTTTAATAAAAAATTATTTAAAAATATTTATAATCAAGAATATATATTATAAATTTAGAACATATAATATAGTGTTTTTTTATCTATAAAAAGTTTAAAATTAATAATATTCACTAAATAATTCGTAGATAGTTTATATAATAAATAATTTCAAAAATAAATATTAGCATGTGGGTGGATTGTGGTATATCTTTAACCACACATGAAATAAATTGTTAAATGTTGTAATTGATTAAGTAATTAATCTAAAAAAAAAGTAATAGTAAAAAAAGAAAAAAAGGGCATTGAAATGGTGAGTAGAACGATTCGTTTTACCCTAAATTATTTCTTCTTGAACCGTTTATAATGAAATGAATAATGTGTAATTTCGTTTATGTCTCAATTTATCCTATTCTATTTATGCCCCAATCTGCCCCACCCAAAGTGACCCGAACTAGTGAGGTACTTATTAAGTCTCTGATTTGTTTGAAAAAAATAAGTCATTTTTATTCAAAATATATTAAATTTGGGAAAGAAAACTAATTATTTTATATGAAGTTTTGAAAAAAAAAACAATGGGATCAAGTGCTTCCAATCCCTTTTGTGAGTTCATACTTATATATAACATTTTTATGTTATTATGAGATTCATTACCATAATTTTTTTTAAAGTAAGAAGTTAAAAGATCAATCAATACAATGAGATAGCATTTGGTTCGTAGAATAGAATCAAAATCGAAATGGGAATGAGAATGGAATGGAATGGAATAGAATGGAAAGGAAACAATGTTGTTTGGTTTAACCACTGGAATCAAGCTCGTAATCAGGATTACAGTGTTTGGTTTGCCACTGCAATGGAATGGAAACAATGTTGTTAGGGTTTTGGTTTTTGAGATTTAGGGTTTTGGGTTTTGGGTTTTGGGTTTTGAGATTTAGGGTTTTGGGTTTTGGTTTTTGAGATTTAGGGTTTTGGGTTTTGGGTTTTGAGATTTAGGGTTTAAGGTTTAGGGGATTTTGGATTTAGGGTTTAGGGTTTAAGGTTTTAGGATTTGAATTTAGGGTTTAGGGTTTAGGGTTTTGAGTTTAGGGTTATATTTGAGATGAGGGTAAAATTGGAAGAAAAAAAATTAGATGGGAATAGAATCATGATTCCTAAAGGGGGAGAAAGAATCACACTTTCTTCTCTTTTAGTAATCGATTTTATTTCGTCTTCCCATTCTGTCCAACCAAACACACAAAATGAAAAGAATCAATTCTGATTTCTTTTCATTCCCTTCAACCAAATATTACCTGAAACCTATCAAAATAGGAATCGTAGGAAAGAATTCGTTACTATAATTGTGCGGGCAAACTTTGTTCATAATCTAAAAAATTATTAATTAGAAAAGGAAAATAATCTTCTCGAGAAATTAAAAAAAATTCAAATAAGGTTACTAACAATGAAAATTGAAAAATATTATAAACCATTATTAAATTAAATTACATTAATCACTGAACTACCACTATGTACTTATAATTAGTAATTTAATTTATACATTATTAAAATCTATATATATGACACATATATTTTGATAAATTAAGAATTTATACAATAATAATAATACTTATTATTATTTATTTAAGTATTAGTGCATTGTATTAAGAGAGCTATTAAATGCATATAAATTTACGATTATACTAATCATGGTATATTGGTATGTCACTTGGTACATTTTATTAAAAATGAATAATTTTAATATATTTGAAGTTATTTTATCATGTAATACACTATAATTCATACAATTGTAAATCTGTATAAATTTATGTATTAGTAATATTACTTTTAAGATTAATATAGCACATTATCATTCACATTATTTTATTATAAAGACTCTAATTATATAACTTACATACAATTATAAGTTTAATTGTGAAATCATCACATATTATATAGTATAAAAATAATACGTTTATATAAAATATTTATTTGGTTTAAATTATATTTTACACTTAACTTAATCTTTATAAATTTTTAATTATATAATTATATATCTTAATTTTTATTTCATATCAAATTAAAAATAATATTTTTTATTTTTAAAATATAATAAAAATGTAAAATAAATTAGATATTAATTTTAATAAATTTTATGGTTAAAATCGTATTAAATATAAATAACTTATCTTTGCCTAAGCTGGTGTGAAAAGAAAGAAATTTCTAACTAATGTTTGGGAAAAATAGTAAAATACACCGAGTAATGAGCTGTTTGGTAGAGGAATAAACCTAAAATGCCCGAATAGGGAAATCCAACAAATCACAATATTATGCGTTATTTCGACGCGCAATTTTATAACTGAAGATCGAAATTGAAACTCTCCTTATTTTGATCAACGCGAACATATTCATATTGCGAGGTGTAGATTTTTCGAGAGCTACAAATCGTAAAAGTTGTCGTTTTTCTTCTTATTCTTAACCAACAAGCCTAAAAATAAATAAAAAAAATGAAAAATTTCGAACTTGTTTTGTGCGTTACAAATCAAAGATTGAATACACGTAATCTATCACATTCACACTGTGTCTTGGAAGGCCAACCCCTTTCTTACTTGCCTTCTTTCTTCTCGTTACGCTGATTTTTGTCTACATTTCCATTTTCAATCCTCTTCTTTCTCCATTGGATTGTCATGATTAAAGAATTTAATGTTACTAATTATGGTTTGATATTAGACTCCAAAGGATATCGTTGTTTGCAATTGTGTTTCTTTTTTCCTTCTATTTTCTCGCTGAATTTTCCCCAAAAACGATTGAGAATGAAGAAAAAAGCCCATTTGGGTTCTTGGGATTCTGTGTTTATAACAATGTTTTGTGTTTTATTGTTCCTTCTATTGTTGTCCTTGGAAGTTATGTCTCAGTCCCATGACGATGGGGCAGTTATGGATGCTCTGAGGAAGAGCATAGGTTTCAAAGGTTGGTCTGGCTCTGATTACTGTAGTTGGCAAGGAGTTTCTTGCGACACAAACAATAGGGTTTACAAGATTCAATTGGGTAATCAGAACCTTCAAGGCACACTACCTCCTGATATCAAAAACCTCTCCGCTTTGGAGCAATTTGAGGTCCAGAAAAATCAACTCAGTGGAGATTTTCCGAGTTTTTCTGGTTTGAGTTCTTTTAGAATGTTGCTTGCTGATGGAAACAATTTTAGTTCCTTTCCCGCTGATTACTTTAATGGGTTGAGTTCTTTAGAGACTATAAGTATCAATAACAATGCCTTTTCACCATGGACAATTCCAGATAGTCTTAAAAGCGCTTCAGCACTTAAGTCTTTCTCTGCAACGAGTGCTAACTTGAATGGAAAGATCCCAGATTTATCTTGGGGGAATGCTTTTCCAAGTTTGATAGAATTGAAATTGTCTTTCAATAATTTTGAAGGAGAATTGCCAGCTAGTTTTTCAGGTTCTAGTATTCAGACCCTTTGGTTAAATGGGTTAAAGGGTACTAATAAGCTTAATGGTTCTATATCTATTATACAGAATATGAATTCTCTACAATCTCTTTGGCTTCATGGGAATCAGTTAACAGGTCCTATACCCGATCTTTCCAACTTGCAAAGGTTAAGTGATTTGAGTTTGAGGGATAACCAGTTAACAGGAGTTGTTCCATCCTCTCTGGTAAATATTCCAAGCCTCCAGGTTGTCAATCTGACCAATAATTTGCTTCAAGGACCAACTCCAGTGTTTAAAAATGGTGTTATGGTGGATATGAAAGCTGGTACTAATAGCTTTTGCCTTGATAACCCTGGTGAGCCTTGTGATTCTCGTGTAGACATTTTGCTTTCAATTGTGAAATATTTTAATTACCCTGTGGATTTTGCTAGTAGTTGGCAAGGTAATGATCCTTGTGGTTCAGGAAATAGTAAAAGCAGTAGTGGTAACTGGAAGGGGATTACATGTATAGGGGCAGACCTTACAACTGTAAATTTTGGTAACATGGGTCTTGTGGGTACAATTTCTTCAAACTTTTCTATGATCACATCTCTGAAAAGATTGATTCTTTTTAATAATAATATTGATGGGACTATACCAAATGAACTTACAACTCTACCTAACCTTGTGGAGTTAGATGTTTCAAACAATAAACTTTATGGCAAAATGCCATCATTTAGGCAAAATGTGGTTGTGAAGACATCTGGGAACCCTAATATTGGCAAGGATCGCCCTGTGCCGGGATCACCTGGTTCAGGTGATGGAAATGACAACAAGTCAAGGATTGCGAAGGTTATTGGAGTTGTCTTGGGCAGTATCGGAGTAGTTCTAGCAATTGGGACTGCTGTTTTTTGTTTAGTTATTAGAAAGAGAAGACAATCTGGTAGAGTACAAAGTCCGAATTCATTTGTGATGCATTCTGGCAACCAAGAGAAAATCGCAGTTCATGGCTCTGGGAGTGATAAGTGTAGCTCTACGAGTAGTGGACACAATGATCTTCACTTGGTTGAGGGTGGAAATATGACTATTTCCATCCATGTCCTAAGGAATGTGACCGGAAATTTCAGCCAAGAAAATATATTAGGAATGGGTGGTTTTGGAACTGTTTACAAAGGTGAATTGCATGATGGAACGAACATTGCAGTAAAGAGGATGGAATCTGGAGTGGTGGCTGACAAAGGTCTTAAAGAATTCAAGTCTGAGATTTCAGTTCTTACGAAAGTTAGGCATCGACATTTGGTTGCACTCCTTGATTATTGTTTGGATGGAAACGAGAAGCTTCTTGTTTATGAATACATGCCTCAGGGTACTCTTAGTAGGTTCCTATTTCATTGGAAAGAGGAAGGGCTCAAGCCGCTTGAATGGTCAAGAAGGCTAACCATTGGCTTGGATGTCGCCAGAGGGGTGGAATATCTGCATGGTTTAGCGGCTCAGAGTTTTATTCACAGGGATCTGAAACCATCCAACATTCTTCTTGATGATGACATGAGGGCCAAAGTTGCAGATTTTGGATTGGTTCGTCTTGCTCCAGAAGGGAAAGCCTCAATTGAGACCAGACTTGCCGGAACTTTTGGCTACCTTGCTCCTGAATATGCAGGTAGCTATTTGATGAACCTTTTTCTACATATTTGCGGGTTCAAATATATATAATTGGAAAAACCTCTAGTTTTTATTGTAAAATGAATGGGCATGTACAAGTATGCTTCATACATTTCAGTGATCTTCCTCTGCAACTGGCATATTTCACATTCAAATGAGCCAAAATAAAACATTTCTCGTTAGCTTCACCACAAAAAGCACTTCAGCTTCCTCTAACATAACATAGTTATAGCATAGCCAAATGTATGTAGTCAGGGTTGGTTTGAGTTATCCCTTTCCCCATCTGGCATTTGTTACTCTAATCAGTTGTGGCATTTTACAGGTTGAGATTCAAAATCATAGAGTTTTATGGCACCAAATTTGATCTTAAATCACAGAGTATAGAATTTTCTACATTTCATTTAGAACTAGTAAAACTTGCATGATATTAGCATCATTTCAAGTACACTATATTGCTTGCCATATTTGTTTTTGCCATGTGCATATGAATGGTGTCTGATTTAACATTTGTTGAAAAAGGGAATGTGAAAAAAATAGGCAGAGATTGTGAAGAAAAAGGGAATGTTAATATTTTAACGTTTGTTAAAAATTTACTGAGCAACCTGTTCATGCTATGCTATAGATATCCACTTCTAGTTCTTTCCATGAATGCCTTTAACTCAAAGATTTTATCCTTATATATCTATGATCCGAATATTTCTTGTGTGTCCTATTGTGCTTGCTCATGACAAAATGCTGGTTTTATAATTTTGGATGAGTATCTTTTAATCGAGTTTCCTACCCATGGAGTAATAAAATGTTTCCATGATGTTTTACTATTTCAGTGCTTTTATTTATTTTCTTTTGTTTGTTATCTGTATGATCCTATGTATAAAGAGCACTTATTTTCCTAAGGATCATGGTCTTTCTTTGGAGCACTAAATTCAAATTTTATGTTTGATTGTACAGCGACCGGAAGAGTGACTACCAAAGTCGATGTGTATAGTTTCGGAGTGATTCTAATGGAGTTGATCACCGGAAGAAAGGCAATTGATGAAAGCGAGCCAGAAGAGAGCTTACACCTTGTCACTTGGTTCCGTAGAATGATTTTAAACAAGGATAAATTCCAAAAGGCTATTGACCCTGCAATGGATCTGAATGAGGAAACTCTCATTAGTATTACTAAAGTTGCTCAGTTAGCCGGACATTGTACTGCAAGAGAACCTCACCAGAGGCCTGACATGGGCCACACAGTCAATGTGCTTGCATCTCTTGTTAATGTATGGAAGCCATCAGAGCCAGAAGGCTCTGATGACACATATGGTATCAACCTTGACATGACCCTACCACAAGCTTTAAAGAAGTGGCAAGCATCTGGTGGAGATGAATCTTCATTTTTTGCCAATATGGGCTACACACCAACCGCTAGTGACAATACACAGAGCAGCATGCCTGAAAAACCTCAGGGCCTTGCAAAAACTTTTGGTTCATCGGATGGCCGGTGAAATTAGAGAGAGAAGGTCGTTGATGTTCTTGTGAATTGCTTCAACTGGCTTGTTTTCTCCATGTTTCCATTTCAATACTAATGAAACCGCATCAGAACCAACTAAAGTGCTTATGTTGCATAACCTTATTATTTTAATTGGTTTGGAATTTGTTAATCAGTGTGCTGATATATATAACTGCCTAGCTAGGAAATGTATCGGATTAAATTGATGTGCTTTAATTGTGTAAAGCGCTAGTAATAGTAAAGTCTTTGATGATTCGTCCTCCAGATTTATTCCCCAATCCATTTCTCCTTCACGTAAAATCCATGTGCGTCTGGTCTAGGGTTGTAACTTTTGTGTTAATGCGGTAAATCTTGGGGATTATTTAATTAGAGGAAAAGAAGGAGATAATAAATTAAATATAAAAAATTAATATCAATAGTTCATATTTTATAATATAAGACAGCATAACAACGAAAAGAAGATTGTATTATTCCTTTATCAAAATTACGTATAATATTTTAATAAATATATAAAAATAATTATATTTAAATTTAAGTTAATAATGAATAATGTATTATGTTAGAATAATTACTTATCTTAATATATATATATATATATATCGACGTTGTACTCTAAATACATAATTATAATTTATCGTTTTGCTCCCCAAGGTATCAAAGCGTGCAAATTAAAAAAATAATTAAATAACCCTAAACAGTTCCCTCTCCCTTCCTTCTTTTCGTCTCAGTCGCTCAGCCATTATCGATTTCCTCCTTCAATACCAAAAAGATCAATTCGATTTCGAGACACTTTCAAAGTTCCTTGCTAATGCAGAAATTGATTTTCAGATAAAAAAAAAACTCATATTGGGATCAGCAGCCATAGGTGATGCGAGCTCGTGGGCATGAGCGCTAGTGAGGATCTCTCCCTACACCATCTCTGCCATCGGAATCGCCATCTCCATTGGCGTTTTTGATCTTGGCATTGCCTGGTGCCTCTACTCGATCATTTATTTTCCTCTCGTACATGTCGGGAAAAAATAGATGGTTATAAAGAAATAAATTTTAAACATTCAGAATAATTTTTTAAATTAAAATAGAATAATAACATCAAAATTTTAGCGTAAAAAAATATTCTAAAATGAAAATAATAATCACGGGATCCATAGGCCACTTAAATTTTCACTATAATAAGATGAGATTATACATTTTACTTTTAGGTAGATCTCTCACAAAAATACAACAATATATGTATATTTAATTTATGGTTAAAACTTCACAAATTAATTCTCTTAATTTTCTTCTCAAAAACTCTCTTAAAAAACTCTCTGTTTTCTTTTCATCCACTTCTGATCTCTTTTTTAGATTAAAGCTAAGGTCTTTTATAGAAGAAATGAATCCTTCAAACAACCTATCATTTTTTACTTTCTCTTTTTTTTTTCTTTCTTCCCACAACCGGTGCCATCTTTCTATCTCGAATTCTTGATCTTTGGTGCCAGTGGAGCAAAGGGTTCAAAATCACGATCAATTCCTTTTTCAAATCTCCCGCGCCCCCTTTACTAATAAAGGAAAGAAAGAAATCCAGATCCTATTTCATCATTAGCTTAGCTAAAGTGGAAGAGTATGACTGGCTTTCCGGAAAATGAGACGAAATCTTGATTTCAATCTTTGTTGAATGTTGAATTTTAGGTCAATCTTTGGTGCTGCTGGTGGCCCACATAATTGGACCAACAAATCTCCCCCTCCACCTTACGTGGGATATGAGTCTTTCACACCTGCAATCGTTCTACAAATAGCAAGCTTTTCTCTAGTCACGGTCTTTGTCATCATATCTACCCCGTTATCATTGGTGTGAACCTTCTCAACTTGCAATAGTTTATGTTTCAACACATCACGAATCCAATGATACCTTACATCGATGTGTTTAGATCTTGAGTGGAAGGTTGGGTTCTTGCTAGGATGAATTACACTCTGACTGTCGCAATAAAGAACATAGTTTTCTTGTTTCTGATGTAATTCTTGTAGGAACTTTTTCATCCACAAGATCTCCTTACAACCTTCAGTGATTGCAATGTACTCTGCTTCTGTGGTACTTAAGGCAATACACTTTGGTAATCGTGATTGCCATGAAACAGCTCCCTTTCCAAATGTTATTAGGTACCCAGATATAGATTTTCTCATATCTACGTCGCCAACCATATCTGAATCTGTATATCCTTCTAATACAGGTTTATTATTACCAAAGCATAAACAATGACTGAAGGTTCCTCTGAGATACCTGAGTATCCATTTGACAACTGTCCAATGTTCCTTTTCAAGGATTTGATAGGAATCGGCTCACAACGCCAACAACATGTGCAATGTTTGGTCTGGTGCATACTATAACGTACATTAGACTGCCAACTGCCGATGCATAAGGCACCTTGCTCATCTATGATTTCTCTTCCTCACTTGAGGGACATTGACTAACATTAAGTTTGAAATGGCTTGTAAGTGGACAACTAACAGGTTTAGCTTTGCTCATGTTGAATCTTTCAAGAACTTTTTCAACATACCGTTTTTTATTAAAGGCAGATCTTTTGCTTTTGTCTGCTGCGAGTAGTCATCATGCCAAGAATCTGCTTGGCAGGTCCTAAGTCCTTCATTGCAAAGGACTTGCTCAACTCCTTCTTTAACTTGTTAATCTTGTCAATATTTTGACCCACAATTAACATATCATCAACATAAAGCAAAAGAATAATAAAATCACCATCAGAGAATTTCTTGATGAAGATGCAGTGATCAACCGTCGTTTTGTTGTATTCATTTTTCTCCATGAATGAGTCGAACTTTTTGTACCACTGCCTTGGTGCTTGCTTCAGACCATACAAGCTCTTCTTTAGTATGCATACCAACTTCTCTTTGCTTTTGACTTAAAAACCTTCGAGCTGCTCCATATAGATTTCCTCATCAAGATCACCATGTAAGAATGCAGTCTTTACGTCAAGTTGTTCAACCTTCAGATTAAGACTAGCTGCTAAACCAAGAACAACTCGGATTGAAGACATTTTAACCACTGATGAGAATATTTCATCGAAGTCAACGCCTTTCTTCTGCTCGAATCCTTTCACAACCAATCTTGCTTTATAAGCGTGGTCATGAGTCGCCTTCTTCACTTTTGATTCTGTACACCCACTTGTTCTTGAGAGATTTTCTTCCCTGTGGTAGTTTCATCAGGTCAAATGTGTGGTTCTCATGCAGAGATTTCATTTCTTCCTGCATGGCTTTTAACCACTCAGTCTTATGCTGATCAGTGATAGCTTCGTCATAACTCTTTGGTTCTCCCCCTTCAGTGAGCATCACATACTCATTAGGAGAATATATATGACTTGGTTTTCGTACTCGGGTGGATCTCCTTGTTTGTACTTCTGGTTGGACTTGTTTAGAAACTTGTTCTGGTTCTGAACTGCCAGTTGGTGGATTAACATCATTAGTATCTGGTGTAACTCTTTCGTCATCAGGATTTATTGGTGGAGAGATTGGGTCCAGATTAACTGGAATTTCATCTGATTATGGTTTCTCAGATTTCTCAAAATCCTCGATTCTTTGGTCTTCAAGAAATACCACGTCTCTACTTCTAACAATCCTTTTGCTAATAGGATCCCAAAGTCTGTAGCCAAATTCTTCATGGGCATATCTCATAAAGATACACTGTTTCACTTTTCCATCCAACTTGGACCGCTCATCTCTTGGGATGTGAACAAATGCTCTGCAGCCAAATATTTTCAAGTGTTTGTAAGAAACGTCCTTCACCATCCAAAATATTTCTGGTATGTCGTTGTTCAGTGGAACTGATGGAGAAAGGTTGATTAAATCGACTACTGTCCTTATTGCCTCCCCCCAAAAAGAGTTTGGCAGTTTTGCATTTGAGAGCATACATCTGACTCTTTCACAGATGGTTCTGTTCATTCTCTCTACGATACCATTGTGTTGAGGTGTCTTTGGTACTGATTTTTCCAGCCTGATGCCAAAACTTCTGCAGTACTCCTCGAATGGTCCACGATACTCACCACCATTATCTGCACGTACACATTTCAAACGTCTGCCAGTTTCTCTCTCCACTTTTACATGAAACTGCTTGAAAACTTCATGCACTTGATCTTTAGTTTTCAAAGCAAAAGTCCATACTTTTCTTGAATGGTCATCAATAAAGGTCACAAAATAGTGAGCACCTCCTAATGACTTAAAACTCATTGTACATACATCTGTGTGTATTAAATCTAGAATATTTTCCTTTCTAGATGGTGCGAGACTACGAAATGCAACTCTATGTTGTTTTCCTATAATACAGTCAACACAAGTTTGCAAGGGTGTACCTTTTATTCCTGACTAGAGTTCCTTTTTGGAAAGAATTCTAAGACCTTTTTCACTCATGTGGCCGAGTCGCTTATGCCATAGCTCGGTAGGAACTTATTTCCTTGTGGTATTTACTTCTCCTCTACACAATCTGGCTTCTGTGATGTAGAGTGATGTATCTTTCTTGCCTTTAGCTATTACCAGATTGCCTTTGGTGAGCTTCCATTTTCTTTCACCAAAATAATTAGTGTATCCATCATCATCAAGCATACCGGTAGAGATCAAATTGAGGCAGATATCAGGAACATGCCTCACATCTTTCAGAAGTAATCTGCATCTAAGATTAGTCTCTAGATAACTATTGCCAATGCAGACAATTTTTGATGCATCATCATTTCCCATCCTCACACGTCCAAAATTACCTTGAGTGCAGGTTGAGAAGAATTCCCGTCGTGAGGTGACATGATAGGAAGTGCATGAGTCAACTACCCAAATAGTGTCTTGGCATGCAAGATTGACATAATCAGCATCTCGAACAATGACAACTTTTTCAGTGACAGTTGTGGTGTCATTTGTTCGGGTTTCTGCTTCTTGATCTCTGGATTGTTCTGCCTTTAACCTTCTACATTCTTGAATGAAGTGTCCAGGCTTGCCGCAATGATGACACTTCTTGTCATACCTTGATCTAGACTTTGTCCATCCTCTTTGTTGAATTTGGTTACAGGGATTTCTACTTTTACTTCTCTTGTACCATTCTTGCTTGCCTTGTTTCTACATGACAAGCGCTTCAGTGTCAGGAGTATATCCTTCATCTTTTCGTCGAGACTCTTCATATAACATTCTATCTTTTACCATATCCATAGTAAGCTTGCCATCAGAAGCTGAGTTGCTAACTGATACAATTAAAGTATCACAACTTTTTGGTAGAGAACTCAACATCAACAACGCTTGTAACTCATCATCTATAGTCATCTTTATAGAGTTGAGCTGATCTACAATGCCTTGGAACTCACTCATATGTTCTGATACGCTGCTTCCGTCTTTATACTTCAAATTGACTAATCGTCGCATCAGATTAGCTTTATTCTGTGTGGTTGTCCTCACATACATTTTCTCCAACTTTTGCCAAAGAACATAAGCATCATGTTCATTAGCAAAATTTTGAAAAATGCTCTTGTCGATCCATTGTCTAATTTGAGCAGCACACTTTCGATTCAGAACGGCCTATTCAATGTCTACACCGGTTACTTCTTTCTCCTTTGGCATTATAATTGGCTTCCATAGATCTTTAATGTATAAAAGATCCTCCATCTTCGGCTTTCAAATTACATAATTAAATGCGATCAACTTTATCATATTACCTGTGCTCTCCTCCATTTGAATCGTCAGTCAACTGGTTTTGTCGAGCTTGGTACTTTTCTAACGATGAATAGTATCGATAAATAGTGCTTCCAAATAGTACTATGTGAATATTACTACCGACAAAATAGTACTATGTGAATATTACTATCGATGAATAGTACTACCGACAAAATAGTACCGTATA
The DNA here is from genome assembly GCA_030763125.1 of Hippophae gyantsensis. Classification (NCBI taxonomy): domain Eukaryota; kingdom Viridiplantae; phylum Streptophyta; class Magnoliopsida; order Rosales; family Elaeagnaceae; genus Hippophae; species Hippophae gyantsensis. The sequence continues at coordinate 16,777,614 of CM061029.1, read as the reverse complement.
TGTAAATATTACTCTATGAATAGTATCTGCCGACAGAATAATACGTATATATGAACAGTTTTTGAGATTAAGGCTAAGGCCTTTTATAGAAAAAATGAATCCTTCAAAGAGCCTATCATTTATGACTTCCTCTTTTTTTTCTTCCCATAACTAGTGCCATCTTTGTTAAATGTTGAATTTTATGTCAATCTTTGCTGCTGCTACTGGCCCACATAATTGGACCAACAATAACAACTTCAACCTAGCTTCCCTACGATCCTTTCTCCTCAAATCCACTCTCTTATCAATAGCTTCCCACACAGCACCACCTTCCTTATCATCCTCATCATACTCAGTAGAAGCGAACAAACCGACATCATTACCTTTAAAATCATCAAACTTCTGATTCAAACCACCCTGTCATCTTCAACCTCCACCTTTACTTCTTCTTTCTTAAGCCCAGGATGATCGACTTTGAACACATGAGCTTTGGGGGTTTCTTTCCAATCAATCCGAGCATTTATAAAAGTAGAGGATTCTCGAGCAGATTCTGGGAAATAAACTGATGATCAGAATGGGCTTACAACTTAACATGCCTTTTCATTGTGACAAAACTACTTATTGTTTACTACTAGCCACCTCAATCCCTAAAATCCCTAAGAAATATCTCAATTGTCCTAAATTTTTATGTTTGAAAATTTTGTTTAAAGTGACTTCTACATATAATGTCATGCATTGTCAAGTGAACTTCTCACATAGACACCATTTGAGGAATAGGAACTAACACGGGAGGACACCTAAAATCCTCACTAAAGACTTACCATCCTTTGAAAAATATGGAGTAGACTCAAAAAAAGGTAACGTTAGCTCTAACAAAGAATTTATTTGTAGGAGAATGAAAAAATTTGTAAACTTTATGGGTTCTAAAGTAACAAAGAATTATACATTTGAGAGCTCAACTAGATAATTTATTTTGTGAAAAATATACATGAACAAAGCACACATAACCAAAAACTCAAGGTAGTAGGAAAAAAACATTTTTATTAGAATGTGTAAGTCTTTTAATCCTATGTGTTTTACTGGCTTCCTGTGTAAAACACGAAGTCTGTTTATTTTACTTAGTATATCTATCTTTCTCTATATAAGGTTGGTTATTGACGATCATTAATGCACACATGTATATAATTAAATACACTTTATATGAAAAACATGTTATACATATACCACATGGATGGTTTTCTTAGTAGCTCACTCGTTAATGTTGTCACTTGTGTTTTTTTGTTTTTTTTTTGGGTACATGTACTTATTAAAATTACTTGGCATTCTTGGAAATGAAAAATGAGATTTTTTTTGGCACTTTGATGAGGCCTTGTTGGACTCCTCGCAAGACCCCTAATGGTTGGTGAGGACCCTCGATGAGGTTGGCCTTGAGCTTGGAATATCCTGTTTATTTTTGGATCACTATTACCTTTATTGTTGTTCGATTTTAGTGATTCATGACTATGTGAACAAAACCGTACTTTTGAGTGGATTTAATGTGAGGAGCCTATATGGCTATGAACCATGTGTTGGCTGGTAGTTGTTAGAACATAACTTTTTCTTAAGTGAGGAGCATGTAATGGTGTTTAGTGTGTTCAATTGAGTGAATTCCTCACTTTGGTTGTGTGTGTATGGTGCGTGGTTGAGTGTAGTTTTCACATGTGGTAGTAGGTGTTTTCTAGTTGAGTATGCCCCCCCCACATTTGGTAGTTATCTTTTTGGTTCACTTTAATAATCATCTATTATTGATCACCCTACATCGAGTACCACATTTGGTAGTTATCTTTTTGATTCACTTTAATAATCATCTATTATTGATCACCCTACATCGAGTAGCATTGGCTTTGGAGGAAAATTGGGTTCGTGTGTCAGACCAAGTTGTTAAGAAGACAGTAATAGAGGGAAATAATAGACAGTTTGGATAGAGATTTCAACTAATAGAGGTATTAGTGATTTTATTTTTATGAGTATTGTAATTATTTTATTGCTTAGTGGATTTGTTTATTGTAGAGTGATTACTATAAGAAATTGGATGATGTTACCACATAGGTTGGGGTTTTTTGAGGGCTTACCTCATTATATCTAGTGTTATGCATGCTCTAGTTATTGGCTAGTACAATCTAAGTTTAAATCGTGTATGTTTCATCATACTAAGGTTTTAAACTCTGATTAGAAAGCTTTTAATATTTATTGCATGCTTTTTTATTTTTGAATATTATATTTGCTTTATTATACTATTTGTTTATGATTATTTGTATTGTTATTCTGATTATTTGTTAAGTGTTTATTTTTATGTTGTTTGCATGTTTGGGATGAGTCCTTAAGGAGTCAGTATCTCCTTAACCTGATTGTTTATCGGGTCTTGAACTTCTTCAATGTTGTTATATTGTGTGTTAGTGTAATATGAGTTTCTATTGTGCATGTTTCAACATGCTAGATGTAGACTATAATTAGAAAACTTATTTGATTTATGTTATTACATACTTTCTTTCCTTTACTTGTAGCATGCCTATAACTTTCTGTTTATTGCTTTTGATGAATCAAATTAATCTATTTGCTTCCTGATTAATTTATATTACTTTTACATATTATCTACATCTGATTTTGGTGTGAGTCTCTAAGGAGTTAGTATTTCCTTATCTTGGTACCAGGTGTTAGACTCTTTATTATAGTTTCTTATGTTATGTATGATTGTATGCTATGAAAATATAATCATCATTTATAGAATATGTTCTCACATATGAGGTATTGAAGTGATCGGAAATCCTTTATATCTTTTAAGTATGTATGACTGTTTCACATGCTATGCAATATTTGTTATATTTATGCATGACCAGGAGCATGTGAGACACACCATGACTAGTGTGTTTACCATAGTTTATTCTTTCTTAATGCTGGTTGTTTTTACTACGTATTGAATTGAGAATGTTGTTTTGTTCTTAATTCACGTCTGTGAGACCTGTTTGGCCAAGTTGGAATATAACTTGCGAAAAAATTCTATAGGTTGCCTTTTTCACCCATCATCTAAGTTCTGATTGCTTATTTGGGTTGGAAGAATAATTCACTTTTGTGCACTTATTCCTATGTATGGAATTCTCAGAATGTAACAACGAGTAAGGAGTTTGAAACTTGATAACAGATTATGGGAGCTTGTTTGTAAGATAACATACAGTAAGAACAACATGTACTCAAAACTTGGAAGAAACATTCATATGAAGCATGATAGTATGTTCTACATCAAGCAAGTGTCCATTTTTTCTTTCAAAAATCCTATTTTGTTGGGAGTGTCAACACATGAAGTATGATGCAAAATATCATGTAAATGAAAAAAATTCAAAAATAGTAGATGAGCAATACTTTAATGCATTATTTGACCGCAAAACTTTAATACTAATACTAAATTGATTATTTTTTTCTTTATAAAAAGAGTCAAGCACAAAAGAAAATTTTGACTTTTTTAAAAATAAAAAACCAAATAGTTCTAGAAAGATTGTCAACAAAAGTAAAAAAATATCTAAAACTAAAAAAAATTAGGAATCTATATTGGACCTCAAATATCTAAATGAATTAAATCAAAAAAATATAAACTAACATTATTAACATGAAGAGGAAGAGAAAATCTATGATGTTTCACTAACTGACATGATTCACACTCTAAAACAAACAAATGAGATGATTGAATAATAGAAGATAATGCTAGAATGATGCATGTCCAAGGCGGTAATTCCACTGAGTAGAATTGATAGTTGAAGACAATGCTAGAATTGGAAAATTAGATTTTGATAAGAAATAAATTCTATTAACTTTCACCAATTATTTTCCCAAACACCAGATCCTAAAAGGTACAATAAGAAGGAAAAAATGTTACTTTATAATAAAAAACCATGTGATTTCACTAACCGATAATAAATTCAAGAATATAAAAGTGAAGGGTAAGAAAGATCAATTATTTAACATGATCGTTTATTCTCCCACAATGCGAGATTTGGTACCATCAACAAGAATAACAAATGACTCTTTACTTGAGGATCAAGAGTATGAAAAATTACCAATCACTGGTCATGTTCTTAGTAGCACTAGAAACAATACACCAACGTAAGTTGGATGAGGAAATAGTAAATTTTTTTGATTGGGCACTAAAGGCTATCTAATGAGGGATAATGAGCAAGTTACCTAGAGGTATTGACGAAAAGTGTTGCATAAAAACTTGATAGTTAAATTTCATATTTATAAAAAGTTTGCAAGTGCATGAATCACTTATAATAAGCGATAAATATACTCTCAAGACCATTTCTGAAGGAATTACCGTGGTTGTAAAATGTTAAATTATTTTTAAATTTAGTTAAGAAAAACAAGTTCTAAACACACTAACAATTTGTTGGTTTTATAGAAAAAAACTATAACTTATAAATTAAATTATATCTAAAGAAAGTAAATAAATTAAAGATGTAAATTATATTATAGGTGAACCTAGGATGATAGATGCATAATTTTAGCAAGTATAACCATTCGTGGAAAGAATGAATTAAGTGATTTAAATATAACCATAGTGTGTTCCCAATGATATTCAATTAATCAATTCTTCCTTGACTGAGATTGAAATTAATATATTAGTAAACTAAAGAGATATATATAAACTAAAATCTTCAATTTATTAATAAATTTATTTAATCAGGCTTGAAATTAAAAATTAATAAATTTAATATAGATATATTTTTTAATTATAAATCAAGATTTGGCCTATCTTAATTTGTAATTAATGTTATTTGTCAACCATATAATTTAATACAAATCAATAAAATTATATATTCTTATTCATTTTGCATAATTAAGCACAAATAATGTGTCTAATACTTAATTCTAAAATATTTTCTTCAATTATAAATACTTGGCCTATTGTAAATTTATGATTAAAGATGTGAAGATTTTTAATAAGAAATAATTCTAAAACTTTTATTTATTTAAATCACAAAATTGTTCTTCCAATCATTGGAAGCAAAGACTAAAATCCCATATACAAATTGAGTCAATCATAACTAGATTAACAAAAATCAATTTAACTATAAAGGACATCAAATTATAGAAAGAAATAAAAGATACAACAATTAAAAATATCCCTTTTTGTGAAGACGATTGTGGATATCTGTACAAGTTGTCACTAGCTTCTCCAAATCCTTGGATCTTCTTTACAGTTGGGAGGATCTCTTTCAATATCTGTATATGATGAAATGACTGATCTAAATTTAAACTAAAAAAATAAAATGATTGTCTACGTAACTAACCTAAAGAACAAAACAATATATTTATAAGAAAGGTTAGTGCAAAGACTTTGGGCCAATTTTAATATAGGTGCACCATGTCACAAGTTATTCATCACCGCAACATGCATTACGTTAAGCTTTGCCATTTTCAAACAGAGAGGGTCATGCCACGGCCCACTTTTTTTATGTAGCAGTATACTATAATCAGAATGCCTAATAAATTTCTACCGAACAGTATGTGTCGTGGAATATTAATTTTTTCGCCACGGCACACTTCGTTTTTTCTTGAAAATTGCCTTGTACACCTTACAAACTAGTTTGTTCTTTCTGTAAGGCTTACATGCCTTATTATTTTAAACTCATAGGGTGAAAATAAATTTCTTCAAGGGATGTTCTTCATGTGTTGACAAAATTATACATTTTAAAGCTAATAACACTTGAAATACAACAAAGCATATCCGTGATTTTGAACATATAGATTTTTATAAATTATCACATAAATATGCTATAATAAAATATATTTATCACATTTAAACATAATAAAATCATGAAATATTAGTGTTTTTCAAGTACTTATCAAAGAGCTGATAGTGACAAAGGCAATTTGAGCATTAGTGATAGTGACAAAGGCAATTTCAAGTACTTATCATTATGACATATTTGATTGGCCCACTTAGGTCTACCAAATTTATCCCAACACTTCTCTTATGGATGATTGGTGCATTGACAGTGATGACTATAAAATATTTCTCGACCACAGCCTTCTCTAAAGCCACTACCAAAGAACGACCATTTTGTTTATACTCAAACAATCAATCATACAATTTACATATACGAGAATGGTTCTTTTTACCACCATACATAAGAGTAATTTTGTCCTATACAACTTTTGTGGATGAAACTTGAGTTACATTACTCAAAAGTTTAGGATCAATGGAATGTCATAACCAATTCTTCACCTAAAAAGCGAGTGGTATATCTATAAAGTATTTGAGTTGACCCTGACTTAACAAGTAAGTTTCAACACCATATGCCCAAATAGGAAAATTATCTCCATTCAATTTAATAACTATTATGACACTTATAGTACCAAGAAAAGTGTAAGTAGGCTATATAACAAAAATACACAACTTGTTTTGGATCACAAACCCACATGGATACTTGATGGATCAATCTGTTAGATGCAAAGAAATGGTAGTTTGCTTCATATTTCCAAGTCCCAATTTCCTATAAACAAACAATTGTATAAGATTAATGCTAGCACCAAGATCATATAAAACTTTATCAAAAAATGAATTTCCAACAATGCAAGGCAAAGTGAAAATCCTTGGATCTTTTAATTTTTGAGGTAATTTCTTTTGAAAATCCTTGCATTGTTCCTTTGGATTCACTTCTGTATTGCTAAGAAATATTCCTCATTGTTGAGCATTGATAGTCGTGGCTAGTTTCCCAATTTTTACTTCAAGATTTTTCATAGTGGCTCTTATATTGTTAAAATGAGTCTCAATGTTATCCATCCGTGAATCACTCTTTTTAAACCTTGCTTTGGTGTCCACAATAAAGGAAACCATGGCATCCTTAAGGGACATATTCTTCTCGCTTGGTTGACTATCAAATCCTGGATGGTGATAATTCTGCATAGGATTACTAATGAGTGCTCAAAAAGCACTAAAATTACCATGATTTTATGCACATTAATTGATTAAAAATATATATATTTATATGATTTTATCATATATTTATATAAATTTGTCTTTTTCGGAATCACGGGTATTTTTATTGTTTTTCAGGTATTTTTCGCTTAAAAACGCAACTTAAAGACACAAAGAGTAATACTGGAAGCAATACATCACAAATATATTAATAAATAAATGGGAAAAGGTCAACAAATATGAAAAAAAATTGGACAAAATGGGTCAAAAGGGTCAAAAATGTCAACAAGGAGAAAATCGCGCCGCCCAGACCGCGCGCGCAGCACGCCCAGTCCGCGCGCGCCAGCTCTCCAATTCGCGCGCGCCACACGCGCCCTTGCCTCTTTCCGCGTGCGCCTCTGCGCGCCCAGCTGCCCTCCGCTCGCGCCGACGCCCATTTCGCCCCATTTTTCACGTGCAACCGCCCCATGACGTCATACTGACGTCATCAATGACCTCAGCATTTGCACTACGCGTTTTCACATTTTTTTAGCATTTTTTCACTCATTTTTTCTCTCCATCCTCACCTATAAATACCCCCCTTCCCTTCACTTCTAAATACACCTCAAAACACACTTCTCTCTTCTTTCTTTCTTTCTCTCTTTTCTTAGATTTTTAGTTTTTTTTAGTTTTTCTTAGTTTTTAGCTTTTCTTAGTTAATTTCTCTTAGTTTTAGAGTTCTTCCCTTTTTGGGAAGAACTAGTTATGTTTTTGTAATTTATTAGCTTTTTGATTCAATAAATGGGAGTGCAAATTCCGCTTGGAGGTTTTCCAGCAACGGGAATAGCATCGAAGTTCTGTAAGGATTTTATTTTCTTTACAGTTATTTTTTATGCTTTATTCTTACATGTTATATTTAATTTGTCTGTGATTAAATTTAACTCTGCTGGCTGTTTATAAACATGATGTAATAATAACGTTGTTATGCTTGCGAAATATTAAATAGGTAAAAATCTCTAAAATGAATTGATTTTATTTTTATTCAAGATTTTATATTAAGAATGTTAGAGAGAAATATATTATTTTTCATTACAAACTTAAATCTGAAAATTAGATTTTAAGGTTTAGTTATCCGGTCTGATTTAGAGTAGTGCTATTTTATTTGTTGGTACAATCGCCTGGTAGTTAGAGTGAAGCTCTATTTCAAAAGTTTTTATAAGAATTATTATCTGAAAATGTATTGACAACATGTTTTCAGTAGTGGTTTTAAAACTTGAAAGTTAGTACTCGGATAACTAAATTCTTAGGTTTAATTTGAACACCTTGAATAAAGTTTAAACTATCTAACCCTACCAAAGGTGGCATTTAAATGGTTCATTTTCAATCTCTTAGAAAAAGGAATTAATTTAATTAACCAAATTAGTTATCAAACCCACCCATAGGTGTTAATTGATTTGTTTAGTTAACAAAGAATATCTAACCCCACCAAAGGTGGTATTCATATAAAAAAGAGAGAATCAATAAATATCAAATCATATCTTTAATAACTTAATTAATATGAGCAAGCATAATTAACTTAATTATTATATCCATAAATACTCCACCATTATAAATGATAAAATTTGCATAAATGTTTATTGAATCTATGTTTATTTTTATGTAAGTAGATTAAAAACACAAAACCCCAAAATATCGTGACAGGATGTTTAGGATTTAATTTCGTTTTTAAAAGTTTGAGTAATAAATTAAAAACCACATACATTCCTTCCTTAGATCGACCTTGGGAGTATACTTATCATTTTCTACGAAATAATTCGTGCACTTGCAAGAGTTTTATAAATAAACAAAACCAAAGTAACGAGCAGGATCGGCGATGTCGGTTCTGCCCCCATCAATTACCACTATAGTTATAGTTCCAATTGTTGATGTATTGAACATGTTCTTGATTTTCTTCATTCATCGGAACTGTCATACTTGAAGTTGCAACATATTCTTCCTTTTGTGGTATTCTTTGGGTTATCAAGGCTAAAATTTGATGAGATAGAGAAGCTACTTGAGCTGAAAAGGTAGAAAACAACTCTAATTCATGAATCCTAACAACTTTCTTAGCCATAGATCTTTCAGTTGGCCATTGATAGTTGTTTGGGGTTATTTCTTCCAAAAGAGAAGTAGCACCCTCAGCTATCTTTGACATCAAAGTTCCACCAGAAGCAACATCAACTATAGTTCTAGTTTTCCCATTTAACCCATTATAGAACATCTGAACTTACAACCAATTTAGAAATCCATGCTGAGGGCAATGTCGAATCATGTATTTATATCTTTCTCATGCTTCATAGAGTCTCTCAAAATCATTTTCTCTGAATTGACCAATTGCACTCCTATGTTGGGCTATTTTTGCAGGTGGAAAGAATTTATTAAGAAACTTTTCTACAATGTCTTGCTAACTAGTGATGCTTCCCGGTTGTATAGATTGTAGCCAACCTATAGCCTTATCCTTCAATGAAAAAGGAAACAATATCACTCTAATGGTGTCTTCAATAACACCGTTCATCTTTATAGTGTCATAAATCTTCAAGAACATCGCCAAATGAATATTGGGATTATCAAGTGGCGATTTGCTAAATTGGGCTTGTTGGATCATGTTGATGAACGCCGATTTGAGCTCAAAATTATTGGCATTAATGGTCTACCTCAAAATTATTCAGCGCCACTTCTTTTGTTTTGTTCTCTTATCTTCTACATGTTCTCCTTTTTTCTCATATATATATATATATATAAATATTAATTTAAATTTGAGAATCCTTAGATGATATACTTCTAAAATTTTAGATCTTCATTTTATTCAAATATGCAATAAAATTTAAATAATAATAATGAAGTCTAAAATCAATAAAAATAAATAAAATTAGCCTAAAATTAAAGTTGAAAAATGATGAATTATTCTAAATTATACAATTTATCAATAATGTAATGTATATTTACTCTATTACATTTGGATGGTAGATAGGGAAACCACAAAAGCATGGAAATGATATTTTTAGAAGACTAAGTCTGCTTATTGGAGAAAGGGAAAAATTGGTTATAGTATCAGATCGAAATCCAGAAGTTAGTTTGATATACGACGACAAGGCATATCATTGGTATTGTTACTACCACATAAAACAAAACCTTGTAACCTACTACCGATACAAACACCTACTTCAACTAACTACTTACGTTTACAATGAAGAAGAGTTTAACAAGAATATTTATAATGAAGCTTCCAAAGCAAAGATGAAATACTTAACTAAGAATTGCATACATAGGAACAATTGCATGAAGGTCAATTTTTCTTTCGACTCAAATAGGTAATGAAGACCTAGATGAGGGGTGGAAATGCCAACCCATAAAATCTTTTTATGAGCTCTATACTAATTCGGCCAAAGAGGCCTCGCAAATGTGAATTAAGCAAATAACATAGGGGAAGTATAAAACAATATGTTCAATTTAACACACAACAAAAAAACTAACAATAAGAAAGAAGAAACTGTGGTAAACATATTAATGAAGGTGTTCCTCATAGGCTCCTGTCTAGGCTAGTAGCATGCTTAAAACAAGCAAAAGTCACACAACATGCGAAACAGTCATACATATAGAAAAGTTATAAAAGATTTTCTATCACTTCAAGACCTTATATGTGGAAACATATTTGGTAAATGAAGATTATACTTTCACAACATGCAATAATAAATTACTTAACAAACCATATTCTGACACTTGTTACATTATCAGGGCAAGGAGATACTGACTCCTTAGAAACTCACACCAAAATCGCATATAGATAAAATGCAGAAGCAATATAAATTAATCAAGAAGTAGGCAGATTAATTTAATACAGTAAAAAAAATAGATAGAAGGCAAGCAATAAATATTAAAGGCTTTCTAATTATATTTTAAAACTTAGTATGTAGAAACATACACAATTTAAACTCAAATTGTACTAGTCAAATATTAGATCATGCATAACAATAGATATACTGAGGTAAATCCACATAGAACCTCTACCTATGTGATAACATCCTTTCACTAAGAAATAAAATAATTACAACCTTGATATAAATAAAACCACTATTACCTCTATCAATCGGGACTTCTATCTAAACTACCTATTATTACCCTCACTTGCTACCTCCATAACAACATGTTTTGACACACGAACTAGACTTTCCTCCAAAGTCAATAATACTTGATGTGGTATGATCAGTAACCAATAATCAGTAAATTGAAATGTACACAACCTACCGTGAGGACCACTCTCAATCACTACAACTAATAACCACCGTGGGAACCATTTTCAACTACAAACCATAAATCATCTATATGTGACACACAGTCAACCACATAACCTACATTGATTGAAAAAAGTTTCATCATTACAACTACCAATGGACACACGGCTCACAACTACACATGCTCATCTCATAACAAAAAATTGCATGAAAGAAACTACCAGCAGACACATGGCTCACAGCTATATAGACTCCTTACAAAAAACCACTTGCAAACACTACCTCAAGTACTCACCACTCAAGAGCATGATTTTGCCCATATAAGCATAATCACTAATACTAAACAACACTCAAGGTAATAGTGATATGGAAATATAAAATGAGATGTCAATTTCACAGAGCTTTGTTACATTTATTTTATGAAAAAACACAAAAGGGTACTTATAGGCATCACCCAAGCTTAACGACCAACCTCGGTATAGCCTCGCCCCTCGTCGAGGTGCCAAACTTTCATTTTTTTAAATTATTGAGTAATTTTCATAAATACCTTCTCCTAAAATGAAACAAAAACACGAGCGACAAATTCGACTCCCAAGCATGCACAATACTTAACCTAGCATGCACACTACGAAAACCAACCCGGTGGTGTATGTAAACATGCTCTCATACAAAGTATACCTAGCTATGTATGTGTGCATTACTGATCGTCAGTAGCCAACCTTACACAGATAAAAACAAATACACTAAGTAAAATAAATAGATTATATATTTTGCACACGAAAAACCAATAATAACACAAAGGACTACATGACTTACATTAACCAAGATAGATTACTCATCTTGAGCAAGAATCAAATGTCCAACTCCAATTAAAAGGTATGACTTCATGACTCAGTAAATGTTGAACACATGAATTCAACCCTAAGGCATAATCGTGACACCCCTATAACACACTTATTACAAAAGATACGAGATATAATTCAAAGTTTGTTGGTAAAAAGGAGAAAAGTTGTGTTAGGTATGGGAACATTAACAAAATGGGTGCAAGGTAAGATTGAAAAAAGGAAGATCAAGATAGAACAAATGAAAATAATAGACATAAACAATCAAATACTACAAGTGAAGAGGGAGTTTGAAAGTTACATTTTAGACCTGGAGCACAAGACTTGCAAATGTGGTAAATTCCAAGCATTTAAAATCTCTTATGCATATGCAATTGTAGCATACAATGAAAAGAAGCTGTTTATTGAATAGGTGTTCAATCCACTACAACACATCTTACTTAAAGTTTACCATTATGAGAGATGTCCTAGTGTTGCCACCAATTATTAAAAAAAAAAGAATGAAACCATAGAAGAGAACAAGAAAGAAAAAACAAGGAAAACAAGGATACCATCACTTGGTGATTTTAAAGGACTCAAGAAAAAAATCAAGAAGAGAAAGAGGAAGGAAATCGCAATAGAAGAATAAATTCACACTACTTTATGTTTATAAAATTACATATTTGATGAGTACATAAAAATCACTAAAATTACTATGATTTAATGTACTTTAATTGATTAAATAAATTTATATTTGTATGATATTATCATATTTGTATACAAATTTGTCTTTTTGAAATCACGGGTATTTTTATTATTTTTTAGGTATTTTCGTTTAAAAATAACTTAAAAATTCGAAAAAAAAATATTAGTGGAAATACATAAAAAATATGTTGAGAAAAAGTCAAAAACAAATGGAAAAATTAGACAAAATAGGTCAAAATGGGTCAAAAATGTCAAAAATGCCAAGTCCTATGTGCACTCCACATGTAGCCAACACACGCCTGCACCGAGTCCCTCGCGCACTCGCCAATGCCTATCTACCACAAATCTTTCCAACCACATGCGTTCTAGCCTCTCCAAACGTGTTCAAAATCAATTTTTAAGATATTTTTCACTTTATTTGGCATTTTCCTCGTCTATAAAAGAACGTTCTCCCCATTGTAAATATTATCCCTCAAATAATATAAAATCTCTTCTCTTTCTCTCTTTAGTTCTTATTGTGTTTGATTTTATTTTCTTTGTGTGGTTTAGTAATTTTTAGAATTTTAGGATTAGTTTTAAAACATTTCTCACCAAAAATTATCATTTCTTTAAATCAAATTTAAGTAAATAGTTTAAATCAAATTTAAGTAATTAGTTAAGTCTTTTGCACAGTTAGATTGATTTTTGGAAACATAGCATGGATTATATGATAATTAGTTAGTTTTTGTCATTACTAGTACTTCTTGATAAGGTGTGGAAATTATATTAAACCCAAAATCGGTTAGGAATCAAATAGTAGAGACTACCCTTGTGAGAAATATTTTGAACCCATTATTCTTTATTATGAGTGATAAATATTATTTTTTACTCTAAACACTTTTCTTTTCTTTTTCAAAATTATTAGATTATCTCTATAGGACTTAGCATTGAATGCATGGATTTTTACATCTTAATGAAGTGTTATATATTTATTTTTCATTTTCTTAGATTAAATGATTTAAGTAGAAATTGATAGTATATGACTTTCTTCGTTCATGCATGACTTTTATTAAAAAAAGAGATATATTTACGGTTACCAATAAAAATACAAACATAAAAGCCAAATATTAACCACTCATCTTACCATATAAAAAATATACAATATGTACATGAGTCCACTCTCTAAAAAAATGGATCCTCTTATAAAAAAGAATATAAAAGAAAAAAAAATAGAAAGAAAGAGAAGAAAATGAATAGTATAATCTATATATTATGACCCAAAAGCCTAAACCATTGTGAGAAATGGTTTCATGCAAAAGAAAATATAAAAAGTAATTCTTTAAGAAGTCATTGCATTTTCCTACATTTTCTAAAAGACATATTATTTGATATTTTTATTTGATGAATTTGATTGACGCATTAAAGTAATATATAATATTTTATAAATCCTTACATTTGATTAAATTGATTTAATTTGTATGATTTTATCATATTTGTATATAGATTTATCTTTTCAAAATCTTGGGTATTTTTATTGTTTTTCAGGTATTTTCATTCAAAAATAACTTAAATGTCAAAAATGTGTCAAAATGGGTCAAAACGGTCAAAAATGTTAAAAATGCTGAGTCACGTGTGTGCCTCGTGTGTAGCCATCACACGCCCATGTGTGCCAATGCCCCTCTATTACAAATCTTGTCCCCCACACGCGTGCCAACCTGTTCAAACAAGTACAAAATCAATTTTTGAGATGTTTTTCACTTTTTTGGCCTTTTCTACATCTATAAAAGAACCTTCTCCTCCATTGTAAAAATCATCCCTCAAATAACACAAATATCTTATTTTTCTCTCTCTAGTTCTTCTCTTTTTGAGAAAAACTAGTTATGCTTTTGTAGATTTCTAGTTTTTGATTCAATAAACAAAATTGCAAATCAGGTTGGAGGTTTTCTAGAAATGAAATTAACATCAAAGTTCTGTAAGGATTCTTTTAAGGTATAATTTTAAATGAATTCTTTATAATTATTTTTATGTTTTATTCTTCTATGTTATATTTAATTTATCTGTGATTAAATTTAATATGACTGACACTTTGTAAATATGATATAATGATAAAGTTGTTGTTCTTCTGAAATATTAAATAGGTAAAACATTTCTATAAAATAAATTGATTTTGTTTTTATTCAAGATTTTATATTAAGAATTTTAGAGAGAAATATATTATTTTTCATTACAAACTTAAATCGAAAAATTAGATTTTAAGGTTTAATTATCTGGTATGACTTAGAGTAATGTTTTTTTAATTGTTGGTACAATCGCTCGGTAGTTAGAGTGAAGCTTTATTTCAAAAAATATTATAAGAACTATTATTTGAAAATGTATTGACAACATATTTTCAATAATGGTTTTAAAACTTGAAAGTTAGTACTCGGATAGTTAAATTCTTAAGTTTAAATTGGGCACCTTGAATAAAGTTTAAAATGTCTAACATTGTCAAATATGGAATTTAAATGGTTTATTTTCAATCTCTTAGAAAAAAGGAATTAATTTAAATAACCAAATTAATTATCGACCTCATCTATAGGTGTTAATTGATTTGTTTAATTAACAAAGAATATCTAACCCCACCAAAGGTGGTATTTATATAAAAAAGAGATAATCAATAAATATCAATTTATATCTTTAATAACATAAATAATATGAGCAAACATGATTAATTTAATGATTATATCTATAAATACTTCACTCTTATAAATGATAAAAATTTACATAATTGTTTATTGAATCCCTATCCATGTTTATTTTTTTATGTTATTAGATTAAAAAATACAAAGAAAACCAAAATATCGTGACAGGATGTTTAGGATTTAATTTCATTTTTAAAATTTTGAATAATAAATTAAAAACCACATATATTCCTTCTTTAAATCGACCTTAAGAGTATACTTATCATTTTTTATAAAATTATTAATGCACTTGCGAGAGTTTTATAAATATAAAATCAAAGTATCTAAAAGTCGGTATTGCTAATCCGATGTCAGTCTTATCTCATCAAGTTTTTAATTCTGTTTATGAAAAAACTCTAAATGGATTTGAGGGATTTAAGGAATGATTTTTTACAATGGGTGAGAGAGTTCTTTTATAAATGAGGAAAAGGGCAAAAATAGTGAAAAATATCTCAAAATTTAATTTTGGATACGTTTGCACAAGTTGGCACGGGTGTCGGGGTGAGATTTGCAATAGACTAACATGTTACATTATTTTTCTCCATTGTATAGACGCAGGTGTTGGTGTGCAAAACTCGACGCGAGCGTGTGCTGGTTGTACGCAGGACACACGCTCGACTTAGTATTTTTGACATTTTTTGTTCATTTTGACTAATTTTTTTATTTTTTTTACTTTTTCTCAACATATTTTGATGTATTTCTTCTAGTAATTTTCTTCGAGTCTTTAAGTTATTTTTGAATGAAAATACCTAAAAAAAATAAAATTATTTGTGATTCCGAAAAGACAAATTTATATACAAATATCATAAAATCATACAAATATAAATTTATTCAATCTTTTAAAGTAAATTAAATCATGATAATTTTAGTGCTTTTTAAGCACTCATTAATATTACTTCATATTTAAATTTTCATTTTAGTATTACATTTACATATGTATTCCTAACAATTAAAATAATCAAAACCTATAAATTCTATATGTTAATATGATTTTACATTGCTTGATAAGAATCTTTTGTTAATGTAATCATCAAGTAATATTTGTAATCTTTTATTCTTAAATATTTAATTTTTTTAGCATAAATTATGTATGTCATAAAAAATATATTATTCTTTATACATAATGTAACATGTTGCATTGATCTCACAATATAATGTAACATGTTACATAATATAAAACTATATTATCGAACATAATGTAACAAAGACAATAAAAGTTGACAAATTGTATCATTACATTAAAATCAATGTACTAAAATCATACTACATTTATCAAACTATTACCATCATAAAAAACACAAAACTAACATCCTCATCTCATTGTATTTCTAAATATCCAAAAATCAAGATTATAATATTCCAACTATAAATGAATTTCTACTATTTGTCCAACCTCCTAATATGAAAGGTCTAACATTCCATTATGACATACAATTTGTACACAATATTTATTCCTAATCTTTAAAAAATTAATGGAATTGATCATGTCCAACGTCCATTCTTTCATGAGAAAGTCCACAACCAAACCCCATAGTCATGGCTGCAAAATAAAAACAAAAGAAACTTTATATTAGGTTGGATGAAAATGAAATTATAAATATACATATTACCTTGCTTTGGAACACATTCCATCACAAAAATTGGCCACAGAGTATATGGATCGAATTGCAATTCTCATCATATCTATGATATCCTAATAAATACAACGCAATGGGTATTACAATCGTTATATAATTACACTTCTTCTTCAAATTAGATGTATCTAAAGAATCATACAACTTGTTGAATCGTTTGTTCAAATATATTACACCGTAGATCTAATGATTATCGTCCATATTGATTGGTACATTCAATATTTCCAAATCCTTCCAATCAATTGACTAATATTTAATTAAATTTAGTGATGTTATAAAAAAATGAATCAAATTATTATCAGCATGTAGATGATATTTTTTGGATTATCGTGACTAACAGTAACCAATTTCATATACTCCACCTACACAAAAGAATTTATAATTGAAAAATAAAGTACTATTATATATGATGAATATTTAATATTACATAAATTGATAACACATTATAACATAATCTGTAACATGTTACATGATTTATGATATGCTATATAACATATTACATCATTTTTGATATATTGTGTAACATTTATATTATTTATGAACTACTATGTAAAATGTTACATAACATCATAAATTGCAAACAAAAAATGTAGAAGTTACACTGAAAAAAATCTCCAAAGTAGAATAACTCTTCAACCCAAAAGTGTCAGTATAACCGGACCTTACTATCCAAATGCTATAAACCAATAAATACCAAATATATGAAAATATTAAAGTATATGAATAAAAAAATAATTTATGATTATTAAGTTCAATTAATAATAAAGTGTAATACTTAGAATACCATGAAGCAATCTCCTAGCCCTCTTGAAAGGAATAGTGAAATCCTCTTATTAATTTCCAAATCTCGATATTGATTTCAATAGGATCAGTAGTTAAAGAAAAAGAACAATGTTAAAAAACTATATAAAAAACATATAAATATAATGAAAAAGAAAAGGATAAAAATATATATAGAGGTTTTTGTCTAAACCAATCAATGAAACACTTTTTCCAATCCTTAGGTAAAGGTTAGTAAGGGTATCTTGGACATTCTAATGCCTCATCATCCTCATAAATATCACTAAATCTATGCACATTGTCGACACAAGATGCCGATTCCACGAGTTTAAGGGAAGGGTTTACTTCAACTTGTATTCTATGATAAGTAGCAGACACACCCTTCTTTGGAGGATAAACATAGGGACCAGAAATAACTCAATGATTTAATTAATCTCCAATCCCTTTCCAAGACAAAAATAGATATAGATTTGGAAGGTGGAATAAAAGGATCAAACTTATCTTAGATATGAAATGATACATTTGTACATAGTAATCCTACTGATCAACTGTATCATTATCAAAATTTGGAACTCAAGAAGGAGAATGTGACGTCTTCAAAACCATTTATGAAGCTTCTAAATCCAAGCTAAGATCAAAAGAAAGCCTATCTGCATCATCAACATTACACTTCTTACCACCAACGTCACTCTTTGTAGGTCGAATAGTTGTAGGATAAACCTTGGTGGGAGACTTGTATGATTTAGAAGTATTTTGTGTATGCAAAAACAATGGAAATCGAAAACAATCAATAATAACATATAACTAATGTAATAATCAAAAAATAATAACATAAAACAAACAATATATTATCAAACAATAATTTATAACTTACAAATTAAGAAAACCTAGATGAAATCATTATAAGATCCGCACAAAGTCCATCAATAGCATATCTATACTTATCAAATTTCTTATCACAATAAGCTTTTTATTGACTAAACTTTGAGTTAATATATGAATTTAGATTCTTATAAAAATCATTGAAGTCAACATTAGATAACTTCAACCCTTCATCCAAGCCCTCGTTCTGACACTTTTTCTTATTCTCTGACAACTTTTCCCTCAACAACACATCATCCACTAGTTCATATTTTGAACCTCTAACTTGAATTTGGGTCAACCCGATCTCATCATAATACACTACTTCAGTATGAGATAATAGAGATTTAAAACAAGGGGCATTCTCATATTCTAGTATTGTATTCACATAAACCTACAAAAAAAATGAAATGATAAGCAACATTATCAAAATGAAATAATTAAAATCATGAAACATACTAGTTCAAATGATATGTATCATGTTACATAGTATTTTCTATCAATATAACATGTTACAATAATGTAACCTATCAATGTAACATGTTACAAGGCATACCAACAATGGTATAACATGTTATATCTTATGGGAAATAATACAATGAAGTTGTTTAATACTTAAAATACACAATTAAAAATACAATAATTTGAAAATCAAACATTATCGTGTATACATTACCACTTAAAGCTTATCAAGAATAGCCTTGACTTGAGCCAATTTTGGTTTGATAACTACCGAACACCTTAACATTGTAAAAAATGATTGTTTAAGAAAATAACAAGTTCATTTTCAATATCTACAATGGTATCATACATCCAGACTTGGAACGCCAAACTAAGACCATATATTTAGAAACATACTTTATCATCCTTCTATTGCTTCTGCTTAGTTTTATCTTTTGTTTTAGACTCATTCCCAAAGCCACACTACTCATGTACATATAGTCTTTGTTCAAGCGATCAAAACGTAAGTTGAAGACCATGTCATCCCACGAATAAGAACTGAACTTATCCTAATCAGCAACTAATAACAACGTTTCTCAACAAACACAAAAATTCTTCAATTTACCAAGTAAACCACATTCTAAAAAGTATATCAAACAAATTATAACAACATCTTCCTTAGAAACCTCAAAAAATCAAATTTAAAACTAGCAACTTGCTTCCTCTAAAGAGACTTACTATTCAATCCAACATCCTTTGACTTCGTACCATTCTTTTTCTTACAAGTAGTCACAGAGCAAAGATTAGGCTATCCTATGCAATTCATCAAAAACTCTAGATATTTGATTATAGAAAACTTATTGAAATACTTTATAATAAATGAAGTTAAATCATTATCAGCATCAACAGACCCATCTTCATTCAGTAACTTCAAACTTATAGCAATCTAAAATTCGATACGAGAAAACAACAACACCTTCATACTTATACGAAAAAAAATCTCCCTCACAGATTTACAAGAGAGACATTTCCTTAACAACAATGAGTGGATTAACTTTCTACTAAATCAACAATTTGAAAAATTATAGAAATATTTCTTGAAGCATGATTCTTGAAACTTTATTTTCTGACTCTTATTTAATAGTCTCTTTATATTGGTCATAACTATTTGTGATGTGACATTACAAATAAAACAAACATTAAATTCATCTTTCATACCAAGCATACAGGGAAAGACATTATCTTCGAGATATGAAACTTATAAATGAAGGAAAAAATCATGTAAAATATACATCTAAAACTTAAAAAAATATATAATAAATCACAACACAGTTGAAAATGAACAAAAAAAATACAATGTAATTTTTTATATTAAAGATATATTACAATGTAACAACCTACAAGAAATACAGAAAACAACAAGGTACATTACAAACTAAAGAACATAAACTATTTTACGATTAATAAAAAGTGACATAATTAAATAATGAAACTTGTTACATTAATATTCTAATTCTATTTAACAAAAACATATCCAAATTTCAAATGAAAACACCATATAAAAGATTATAAAACCTAAAAATAATTTAAGGTGTACGAGAATATATAATATTTTACAAAATAAAAACAATGAAGACGTAAAAAGAACAATGTAACTTATTTCATTAAAATTCTAATACAATATAATAATGTATATTCATGCCATAAATAATTTACAAATGAAAAAAACAACAACTAAATATAGTATTAAAAGAATTTAAACCTCATTAACATCATCATCATGAGAATTGGTCAAGGCCTCTTAGGTTCATTTGTGAAATAATATCAACACCTTTTCTTTTAAACATTCTGAAACAAAAACAAATTCTAAACATGCGAACTCAACGTAAAACACCATATCAAACCAAAACACAAAATCATAACGTAAATAACAACAAAAACTTCATATAACACCAAATTGAGAATTGATAAACACAAATAAAGTAAAATCTAACTAAAGAATTGATATAATCACATAAAAACACAGATAAACATAGAATCAACCTTTCCTTGTAGAGATTAAACTTCAAGTTACACAAACCAAAAACAACAACAAAATACCAAATCAAACAACTCATAAACAGATAACATAGATAAAATACATATACTGAACATAAATTATAAGAAATAATACCAAATGCATCATGGATGAATCAACTAACAGAATCAAAGAAAATCTGTGAAGAAATCGAAAAGAAAACAAAAAATGTAAGAAATACAAAATAACAAATGCAATAGAGAGGAAAAAAGTGACAAGAGCATGAAAAACAAACATAAAAAAAACACAAAAAATAATGTAATATACAAACACGGTGAAGAAAAAAGAAAAACAACAAAAAATCAGCAAAAAATAAAGCAAAATGGACATGAACAATTGACGAGACCTAAATTAAAAGAAACAAAAAGTAAACAACAACAAACTCAGAAACAGTGAAACATACGAACCACCATATTAGGATCGACGAAATGCAACAAAAAAATCAGCAAAAAATTGAAACAATATGATAAGGTAAGCAAGAAGAAAATAAACCATAAAACTCATAAACAGAGAAATATACGAACCACTATCTGAAAATCAATGAAGATCAATAAAATGCAACAAAAAATCAATGAAAAATCGAAGAAATTGGACTGAAAATGACGAAAGCAATAACTGGAACAGAGGAGTGAGAGAGATATTTGAGATATTTTCATGAATAAGGGGAAAGATCTTCCCTCGTCTCAAAATAACGTGCGGGGTAAAATCGTCACTTCCATCTATCAAAACGACGTCGACTAGCGACATCTGGAAAAAAAACCCACTTACTCTGATATATGTTCTATACTAGGCCTATTTCACTTGGATTATATAGAGTAGCAAAATTCAATAATACTAATACTAATACTATGCAGACTAATAAAAAGTGTTTTTTTAATAACAATAAAAAGTGATTTATTAATAAATGTAAAATTTCAAAAGGGAAAAAGTGTGTAGAATTGTTTTTGTGTTTAATTGCATGACATATTACTCTATTAAAAAAAATCATTTTTAACCTCTGAGAGAGAAAACATACGTTGTTTTTTTACCATGTAAAAAGGCATATAGCAAAAAAATGTATGTTGTTTGTCGTATGATTTTTTTTAAAACGTAAATACTGTATGTTTTTTGAAAAGATTAAAAATAAAATCATATTAATAAATGATCATATTCAAATTAGAGTATTACTTTTATTTAAGTCTCTTATATTATTTAATATTTTTTAATTTATAATAAAATAATACATATTCTATATGTTTATATTTATAGAAGTATATGATTAAGTAAATTTTAATTAAAAGGAAAAAAAATCCAATCAAACATAAATACAAATTTTATTTTTAAATGTTTAATTTTGATGTTTATAATCAAAGCTTAATTTGATAGATATAAAATGATTAAAATGTTATTAGTATGATTATTAGTATGGTATTAAATAATGAAAATAATGTTTATATTTCTTCAAAAAAAAAAAAATGTTTTTCGGTTAAAATTTTGAGTTAAAAATTACTTTGTTACACTTTATATATTAAAAGAATATATATATACATGTATCATATATATTATTTCTTTAAATATAAATTAAAACTATGACATTTTTTCGGTATCAAATAGATTTTGAAAACAGGTTTGTAAGTCATGTTGTTCTCAGTGTCTATGCGTTGGATTTTTATGTATAAAATACAATATTTGTTGATTTTATTTAATGTTCTGTCTTCTTTTGTATAAGGTTGAGTGTTGTGTTTTTTGTCAAGTGAGCATTCAAGTGAGCTGACATTGTTATTCATGTTTTTATTTCTTTTTGAATGTGGGTATTTGTAAAAATAACTCAACGTTTTTGGAATAAAAAAATGTGATTTTTAGGACTTCGTCACCACCCTCGCCCTTATCTTTGGTGAGGTGGCTGGTCGAGTTCTATAAAAACCCTTATTTTCTCTTGTTTTGTTACAAAAAAAATATAGCAAAGTTTTGTCAAACTAACGTCTAGTTTTTTTGTTTTTGGATCACTAATATCTTCAGTGTTGTTTCATACTAATGATTCGTGACTATGTATGCAAAATAGTGTTTGTGACTAGTGAGTACTCGAGATGTTGTTTGATATTTAGAGTAAAATATAATTCTTAAGATATGCATACTTAAGACTATTTTGTTGATATTGTGAGAACTTCTTTGTGAGAGTAAGCTAAGTTAAATGCTTTGAATTCTCATATTTCTTGTTGTGTGTAATAAGAGATAGAGTGTTTGAGTTTGAAGATGGTCCTCAAGAGTACGAGTTGTTACACTTCTCGTTAATGATCTGTGGTTACTAATCACACCATATTATATGGTGTGGGCTTTGGACGAGAGTTGGGTTTATGAGTAAAGCTAGGTTGTTACGAAAAAAACAAGTAAAAGTAGCAATATGCAATTCTGATAGAAGTCTCGGTTGATAGAGGTAATATTGATTTTATTTTTTTCAGAGTTAAAACTATTTTATTGTTTAGTGGATTGTTTGCTACTGAGTGGTTGCCTTAAGCAATTCAAGGATGTTACCACATAGATAGGATCTCTATATAGGTTTATTTTGTTATATATAGTGTTATATATGCTCTAATGTATGGCTAATACAATCAGAGTCTAAATGATTTATGTTTCTATATACTAAAGTTTAAACTTTGATTAGAAAGCTTTTATTATTTATTGTCATCTTTCTCACTATTGAATATTATTTATGTTTCATATTGTTTGTTTGTAATTATTTTTACTACAACTGTGATTATATTTATCAAGAGTTTATCACTCTGTTGTTTGCCTATTTGGGTTAAGTCCTTAAGGGGTTAGTATCTTCTTAACCTGATCGTGTATCGAGTCTTAGACTACTTCTTTGTAGTAATGCATTATCAGATTGTGTGTTAGTATAATCTAACTTTTATCTACATACAGGTTTAATGTGAGTCTCTAAAGAGTCTTATCTCCTTAACCTGGAAGTGTATCAGGTGTCAAACTCTTTATTATGGTTTGCTATGTATGTTTGTTTGCATGTTGTGAGAATATAATCATCATTTACTGAATATGTTTTCACATATGAGGTCTTTAAGTGATTGAAAATCTTTTTAACTTTTTGATATGAATGCTTGCATCATATGTTGTATGTTAATTGTCATGTATGCTTGTTGTTAATTTGGATAAAAGCTTGTGAGACACATTGTCACTAGTATGTTTACTATAGTTTTTTATTTTCGTATCTATTAAGTATTTTAGCAGTGTGTTAAATTAAGCATGTTGTTTTATATTTTTACTGTGTAATTTGCTTAATTCATATGTGTGAGTCTGATTTGGCCAAATTGATATACAGCTCACGAAAAGATTCTATGGGTTGACGTCTCTACCCTTTATCTAAATTCAAGTTACTTATTTGAGTCGAAAGAATAATTGACCTTTGTGTAATTGTTCGTACGTGTGTGAATCTTTAAGTGAATACACAACACATTATGTCTATACAAATGAATAGATATAGCACCTCATACTAGAATTAAAACAATAAAGTTAAATATCGAGTCCTTCAGGTCCTGTAGCTATAACCTTCATACATTTGAGTCTTATAACTATTGAAACGAGTTTATTTAGTAATGTAATTTAAAAAATCAATCAAAAATTGAGATATTTTAAGAATAAAATAAAAATTATATTTTTATTAATAAAAAAATTAAAAAAATAAAAAAAAAGAAAAAACACAAGTTCCTCTGCTTTATTCCTCTATCTTTCTTTATTTCTCTTATTCTCCCTTATTTATACATCCCTTTTCTCTCTCCCCTCATCTCTCACTCATTTTTTCTCTTACTTATTTTTTCTCTCTCTCATTTTTTATTTTTATTAATAAAATAATAATGAGAGAAGAAGAGAAAAAGACTAAAAAGGGTATATTTTTTTAATTTTTTTTACTTAATTAATTATTTTTTATCTTAATAATTATGAAATTAAAATGTATGAAAATAATAATTAGAGAAAATAAATCACCATATGACCCTTAATTTTAAAAAAAAATGCATTGATAGTGGAAAGATAATTTGGAAGGAGAGATAAAATAGCATAGACTGTGAGTGCAACTTTTAATAATGTAATTATGGACTTTTAGCACTAATAAAATTTAGAGGTGTAGAATGGATTTATGGGTTAAATTTTTTTCATTTTGTAATATTTGTAATTATTATTAATGGATTTATAATTATTATAAGTAATTATGTTTTCATTTTATATAAAATATATAAGATATCTTATTATAATATTATCATATTGATATCTTAACACAAAAAATTAAATAAGTTCAAAAAATTCATGAATTATATCATGAATTAATCAAACATTACATCTCAATTGATATATCTAACAATATCTATCACCCACAAAATAAAAATAATAAATTAATTAAATTTTTTTGATCGAAGTATTATTCATTATTTTTAGAATATATTTATAACTAATTAAATTTTCTTTACTTATTATTAATTAAATTACTTTATTCTCCACTTGAGTTTTTAATTTTCAAAAAAAAATTCATTAAATTAAAATACCACTTGCTTAACATTAAATAATTTCTCATTTCTTTTCTGGTTATGAACACGTGCAACAGAATACTAGTTCCTTGTTTATTTATTTTTAAATAAATTATTACACTCACACTTTAATAAACTCAAAACAACTTTCCATCTATTTTTTTAGTTCGAACTTTTTTTTAAATGAAGGTGTTTTTTCTTCATCTAACCATATTATTTTGATTAATTTTAATAACGTAATGACATTTGAACAGATCCGAAAGATGTGAGACTCGGATCTGATACAAGAAATAAATGCAAAAGTCAATGAGCTATGGAGACCCAAGAAAACAAACTCAAAGTAAAATTCCAAAGAAAACACACAAGAACATATGATTTACACGTTTGTCTCCTCCTCAAGATATGTACATACAATGGAGGATGAATTCTTCTCTTGTTTACATCATGTACTGAGATTCTAAAAAACCTAACTTGATATTGGTTAGAAATGACTTCCAAAATATCTTGTGTGATCAACAATACTCGGTATCGAAACCACGAAAACCCGTTATCGTCACTTTATCTGCAAATGAATTCACCAACATGAGGATATCCAAAATTTGCTGGCAAGTTCAACTCATTAAATTTGTGTTTGGATGTGTTTATTGCAACAGTGACGTGGAATTGGTGATGTGAAGAATGAAGTTGTTAAGACTGGTGTTTCTACTTGAAGAATTTGGCAACTGCTTGATAGAGGTTCTCTTCCTCAAATGGTTTTGACACATAACCGTCCATTCCACATTCTACGCACTTGTCATAAGTGGCATGAATCACATCAGCTGTCATGGCTAATATTGGCATATGCCATCTACCATTTTTGCCAGTCTCTTCATTAGCAGATGAATCAATCATTTCCTCGTTACCTTTCATCTCCATTTGTCGAATCCGGCGAGTTGCCTCAAACCTGATATAAAAAATAGAGAATTTCAGTAACAATCTATGCAAATATAAGATTCAAGAATTAGTAGATAGAATACAGATTCAAGGAAACGGGAAACTATGTTTTATGTTCCCAACCGTCCGGTTGCAAATCTGTTCCCAAACCTTTAATTTATTAAAAAAATGTTGCTAACCTATTAACCATGTTACATTGGAAGACTAACATTTATTTTATCAATAAATCTAATAAAAAATGAGCATGTCATTTTCTGTTATCTTTGTTAACATAATGAACAAAATTAGTCCAAACTCTTTAAATGCAACAGGACCATTATGTTAAATTATTCTACAATGAACAAAATTAGTCGAAACTCTTTAAATGCAACAGAAACATTATGTTGAGGACATTTTTTAACAAATAGAAGGTTGAAGCAAAATTTGGGGACAAAAAACATTATATGTACAGAATCATGAAAAACATACCCATCCATTTCAGGCATCTGAATATCCATAAAACAAGCATCAAAACTATGTGGTAGTTCAAGCAACTTTAGAGCATCTTTGCCGCTCTCAGCACACTCTACATTAGCTCCAAACTTCTTCAGTGCACCTGCGGCAACTCTTCGGTTAACCCTGTTATCATCAACCACCAAAATGTTCTTCCCAGAAAGCAGGTTGTGAAGAAATGTAGATCCATTTGGCATATCATTTCCCTGCTGCCTCCTTTTGCCAATACCTAGCACCTGTTGAAGACACGCAGCAACCATACTTGCCCTCAAAGGTTTCATAATCACTGTATCTGCATAACCAGCCAACTTTGCTTTCTCAAATTCAGAATCATTGATATTCGTTGCAAGAAGGATCATCGCAGGCAATTTGAGTATATGCCCGTTCTGTTTCATGTTTGATTGTCCCATACTGAAACCACCATCTTGATCAGTAACCCATAAATCCTTTTCAACTAGTATCATGTCGGGCTGATTGATATTTCTGCTACAAACCATAAACAATTTCATAAGTCAAAATATTCACAACTTCTGTACATGTATTGATATTTCTGAATTGAACATTGGGCATAGCATTCTTTCAAAAGTTATTTGTAGACTTCAGAAGTTTTGTATCTGCTCAAAACTTTGCACTATTCAACACCGACTCTATTTGAAAAATAAAGTATTTACTATTTTATCAACTACTATCAATATTTGATACTGAGAGAGATAAGCCAGAAGAAACTTACCCAGCTGTCACGGAACCCTTTTTTGCACCAACAACTGCAGCTTTTATGCTACTTGCCACATCTACCCGGAGACCAAGTCTCTTCAGATGGTATTTAGTCACAGCAGCTCTCACAGGTTTTCCATCAACTACTACTGCTTTCATTCCTCTAAAAGTAGAGGGGTGATTCTCTGAAATAGATTTCTTCTTTTCATTAAGCTCATTTTTCTTGCACTTCCAGAAAACAGCAGTGAAAGAAAATGTGCTGCCAACCTCAGGTCGGCTTACAAAGTTTATCTGACCACCCATCAATTCCACCAAACACTTACTGATGCTCAAGCCTATCCCAGTCCCACCATAATGTCTAGAGGTTGAGCTATCTGCCTGCATAAAGGGCATGAATACTCGAGCCTGGGCTTCTAAAGGAATCCCAATTCCAGTATCCTCCACACATACGAACAGAGTGACACGCTCAGAAGATACATTAGCAGATTTCCTATTGCTGGAAGAATCAGGCCTCAATTCTTCATCTGTGATTATATTTTTGAAGCCATCCCAACTGTTCCTCTCATCAGCTGCTTCAAAACCACTTAAGGTTTCAAAATGACAGCCTCCAGATTTCAACATGTGTTCCCCAAGTCCTTCATTCAGACATATTTCAGATTTTGCATCAGTCGCCACTTTTGAAGATTCAGCTAGATGAACTTTGACAAAGATATGTCCCCGTTCAGTGAACTGCCAATGCTCAATATAATAAATATGAAATAATTCGAGAAGCACATGTGTAAACATTAATGACAGATCTCAATGCAAGGTTGTTGCTCAGCATGGCAGTGAAGCACTGAAGCCAAAGTCAATAGATCATTAATCAAAAGAATATTAAATGTTTAAAACCAAGTTGTATGTGCTGCATAACAAATCACAGACAAAACACTCACCTTGACAGAGTTGCCCACTAGATTCGTGACAACTTGTCTGAATCTTCCTGGATCACCCATAACAACATCTGGAACTTTATCAGAGACAAAGACTGCCAACTTCATACCCCACATGGTTGATATCAAGAGCCGAGAAAAGTGGGGGTAAAAAGTGAAATCAGTTTTACTGTACCAGTAACTCCGAACATGTCAAGAAAATTGGATACAAGTGACAACTATAAGACAGCATTTGGTCTTACCTCTAAATTCTTTTTTCTAGACTTCTCAGAAAACAAAGAAAGGACATCATCTAGTATTGCTCGAAGATCAAATGGTACTTCTTCAAGTTCTAACTTGCCAGCTTCTATTTTAGCCCGATCAAGCACCTCGTTTATCAATGCTATTAAGGCCTTTCCACAGGCTTGAGCAGTTTGAGCATAATCTCTCTGAGTTGAGCTCAAATCTGTATCCAACAGAAGTGCAAGCATTCCTGGAACCACAAGACAATAACAAATACAGAACTTAAAAAACAAAAAAACAAAAAATACGCTTGGTTTTGAATAAGAAAAGAAGAGATTGCTTACCAAGAATGCCATTCATGGGCGTCCTAATTTCATGAGAAACAGTAGCTAGAAACTAGCATTAAAAAAACATAAGCAATGATTAGCACATACTCAAGCATGTAAAATAAGAACGATGCATGTAGTAAATAATGTCAAAAACAGTACCTGGGATTTTGCAACATCAGCAGCTTCTGCTCGGGCTTTTAGTTCCTGCATTTCATTGAAATCATCTTCAACCTTAACAATGTGAATTGCCGCCCCATATAAGATATATCCCACTAATAGACCAATCACAAAGAATAGAAACGTAGTGGTAAGAGCTGTCCATGGTGTGGGTGCCTTCTGATGATATCTGCCACATTCCAGTTATGTGTCAACTAGATAAAACTACTACTAATAATCAATTTCTACTTTTAAAATATAAATCACAAGCAGGTAACCTTACCGGCATATCATCTCATGCTTTCTGAAAGGATCTCCAAAGTCGAGCTTGCTTTCATGTAAAAGAGACATGTCACCATCTTCATTTTGGTAACCATACATGTTAAGGGGATCAGATGTGTTTGTGATATCATAAACATTAACCAAAAATTCTTGATTCCCAGCAAGTTGCCCAAGCAAGTTCTCCACAAGAGACTCAACATCGAAGGCCCCACCAAGGTACCTGTTTCCAGTAAGAATTTCACTTAGTACCCAAGAAAATTCTCAAACTAAAGCTGACAAGACCATGGAACATATAGCAAAAGCAAATGTTTGCAATGAGTTTAAAATGACAGTAATTTCTTTCACTACTAATCCTTGAAAAACAAAACATTGCTCATGGTGCAGAGGAAGACCCCAAGAGTTAGTTATGGCAGAGGCAAGAGGCCTTGATGGGGATACTGATAGCAGAAAACCAGTGTAGAATACGAATATCTGGTCTTCATGATTGTAGAGGTATTATTGTATAATAGGTAATTAATGGTAGTCATCTTGTGATGACAAAAGTAGTATTAACAACGATTTCAAGTAATTAATGGCAGTCATCTTGTGTCCTTTTTTAAGATTAAAAAGTGAGGTCATTTTGATTTTTAAATTTAAGTCCATAATCACTTCTAAAACAATTGAGTTTCTTACTCATGATATGAAGGCTATCCTCAGAACAATCCATACACAACCCATTACAGGGAAAGATCAACTTATGAAGGAGAGCTTTTAAGATCAGAAACAAATTTTATCCTTGTTGTAACAAAGTGCATCTACAAAGTTTGAATTTTTCATTTCACTAAAAAGGATAGCACATCATAACTTCAATGGCAAGCCCAAAAATTCAAAACTTGTAGCTGGTCTTTCCAAAACCACAAATATTTCTTATAAATTGAACATGCTCACAACTTCTAATATAACAACCAACAAATTATTCCATTGAATAAAATATAGACAGCATTACATAGAAAACACCAAGACTTACCCTGCCGTTGCTTTGACTCGCTCTGCAACTGTAGGGTTTGGAGGGAGCTTAGATTTGTAGACAGGGAAAGTAAGAACAACACCCAGATGATGAGAACCCAACAGCCTAAAGGGGCGCGTTAGAACAGCTTTCCCAGTAGCCCTAGCCCTCATTATGTTTTCTCTGTCTTCCTGCATCATGCAGGATCAATAAAATGGATAACATAAACCCCGTATTAATAAAAACAAACATAAACGTTTGTTTTAACCAAACCATATTTAGGGATGGGGGATTTGAGCCACGAAATTAATATATACCTCGCCAGACATCATGTCAAGGGACTCAATATATGACACAGTTTCCTGAGAGAAAATCACAGGAGCATACTCATCCCTAAATGGCGATGACTCCCTCTCCATAGTCTTTATAGTCCAGCCATGTTGCTCCTCAAAATGCTTCCTCTCTGAATTAACCACTCGTTCTGCATAAGCCACCCCACTCAAAAGTGGCCTCTCAAATGCTGTTCTTGCTGCATATTCCGCAAAAGTTTCCTGCATTTTATGATCAAGATCAGCCAAATCATATACGAGCACGCAAATAAGGAAAACCATAAATTTGAAGGTTAATTTTCTTGATTCTTATTAAGCAATACAAGGAAATAACCCAAGATGTCAAAAATTAGAGTCTGTTCGTTTTTGCTTCTAGGATCCTATCAAAGCGTTTCTGACCGCTAAAATGTGCTTTAAGACCAAACAATAATTTTTTTTATCAAAAGCACTTTCAGGATAGAAAGCACATTTTGTGCTTGCTTCTTCCTGCAAGGCTGAATCAACTTTTAATATAAACACAATCAAATGGACCTAAGTCAGCCAAGTATAAACAAAAGACATTACTGTTTTAAATGCAGTAAAAGATCAAACAGCAACTGAGGAACTAAATTAGTCCAATAACAAGCCCATAACACAAGATGTAAGAACAAGATTATGCACAAACCTGATCAATAGCAGATGGATTCTTCAAATAATGGAAAGTAGAAACGAGAATGGTTAGGGCGTGGACATGGTTAACACTAACGCTGAACTGATCCTGCAACATCCTAGCTCTCTGTTCACACATACTAACAAGTAATTCTTTCCTTCGCACTTTGCTATGAGCATCCATACCATTGTAGATCATCAAGCTTATGAATGCCACAACCATGATCCAAATCATCATTAACTTTGGAAGCCAAGCTCTGTTGGCTTGAATAAAAGTGTACCCTCTTTTTGTCGCCATTTGCTCATTCAACTTCACAGCTACAGAGTGTTGGTTCTGCATCTTCAGACCCATCAGCAGAAAACCAAGAATCTCTCTTCTGCTTCCTTTGCTTCTTCACTTTGTACCCTTTTCAACCACCTCATATCTAAAAAAAGAAACCAAGTCGGTCAAATACACAAAAATACCAACTTTTTTTTCCTTAAAGTAGACACCTTTTTGGCATAGAAAGGCAGAGGACACTGATAAACTCTTAGTAAATTATCATTAAAGCTTTGATTTGCGTGATTCATAAAATCACATAGTTTGAACAATAAAAACTAAAAAAGGTACTAAATTTACCAACTCCAGTGTCTACACACTCTCCTTTGGTTATAAACCCACATCCATGTCCATAAATAAAAATGGAAGAAAGATGTAGCAGACCCAGAACTCAAAAAGAAGAATTTTCAATCCTCAAAGACAAGCATGGCTCTCAAAAGATGTGGTAGACAAAAAAAAATAAAAAGGGGCTCAAATTTCAAGGCAGTCTTTCTATTTTCTCTATCTAACATTGTTCTGTCCCAGGCTGTGAACGTGAGAAAAGAAGAAAGAGAAGAATTAAAAAAAAAACAGAGAACTCTATTACTCTAATCATGTCCATTCAGAGCGTGAAGTTGGTTTAAGCATTCTGACAAAGATGAAGCACGTTCACTATTTTTCTTCCATTTAAATAATGAAAACCACAGATTAAAACAAAAACAATACACCTAAGCACACAAGCCAGATAGAGAAAGAGAGGGTTGTATTAAAGGAACAATGTTTAGTTTTAGTTGTATACCAGCTCTTTAAGGAGACATACAAGAAGAATATGGCAGATTTTGGCTTGTACAATTCAATGAACATAAAATAATAAATGTGTTTTGGGTCTTTTTGATCTGAGTTTTGTTTTGTTTTTGTTTTTATTTTTTAAATCTGTTATTTTATCTATGATTAAATGATACCCTCTGTGTATTAGACTTTTTATGCTTTGCTTTTCAAAGCAAAATGTATCGAATATTTTTGATTTTCGGAGATACGCTCTTGTCCCCCTCCTCTGTAAACAAATAATGACCTTTGATTAAAATATGTTAGGTTTTTTTTAAAAATATATATATATATATATGTTAGGATATAACGAAAATTGTAAGAGTCATGTTTATTTGTTATTAATTATAGAATATTTTATACATTATAATTATATAATAATTATAACTGATATGTTTGTTTTTGTTAAATATAATTATAATTATTAATAATATAATTTATTATAAATATATGATAAATAGATTTTTATATACCATTATAATTAATTTTAATAATATAATATATATATTATTATAATAAATAAAAATAATTATATTTAAATATCTTTAATATATTCACTATAATAGGTATTTTTACAATCTTAAAAAATTGGGATGGTAAGTATTTTTACAATTTAGACCTTAAAAAATGAGTATTTGTAGAATGGGTTGAACTCAAAATATTTTTATTCAAAGAGCTAACAAATTTATACTTTAAAAACTTTGTAGGGTGGGTTGAACGATAAAACTTTGTTCTTACATGAAGGACTATCCGCTACTTAATAAATAACAAATATATATATATATTAAGTAAGTTTATTATGATAAATTTGCAACATTATTTTTTAAAAAATGTAAACCCTAAAACCAAAAATAAAAATTTAAAATCTCAAATTCTAAAACCCTAAAATAATGGTATTATTAAGGAAGTGTTCTTATAATAATATTCCTTCTTGATTCAAATAAAAACTTTTTTCGATGGTCTAATGCTCAAACAAAAATTATTGTTGATATATCTGGTAATTGAGCTTTATTAGTCAAATCTTACGATCAAGTTTATGATTTATTTGAGAAAATAATTAACAATAATTATCAATAGTCAATGGATAGAATGAGAGCCACAAGACGAATAACCAGAGTGCATGAGGTAAATGATATCACAGCACTTACAACTCAAGTGTCATCTTTGGTTAATCTTTTAAAGGTTCAAAACTCACCAGCGAATATAAACCAAGTCCAAGATTCAAGATTGTCGTGTGTGTTTTGTGGAGGAGCTTATTTGTTTGATAATTTTCCAAATAATTCTAAATCTATATGCTTTGTGGGTAATGTGAATCAAAACAATAATCCATACTTGAACACATATAACCCAGGATGGAGACAACATCTAATTTTTTCTTGAAATAACAATAATCAAGGTGGTAATTAATTCAACCATCAATCATTTCCACCACCTGGTTTTCAACAATCATATCAATCACAAGCCCAAGAGAAGAAGACATCTACTAAAGAAAATATAAATTCCTTAATGGGGATGATGGAAGACTTCATCCAATCATTTAGTGCAAAAGTTTGAACTCACGAGGCTTCAATTCAAAATTTGGAGAACCAAATGGGACAACTTGCTCAAGCTAGCAGTCAAAGCCCTCAAGGTAACCTTCCATGTGACACAATTGTAAACCCACGAAGAGAAGGTAAGGACTAGTGCACTGTCATAGCCTTGAGGAGTGGTAAAACTTTAGAATAGGAACATAAGATATAAAAGGACAAGGAGAAACAAGAAATTAGCACGGATAAGGAGGAACTAGTGGATAAAGAGAGCACTGAAAAGGAAATAATTTAGCCAAAGAAAAATAACATTTACAAACCTACTATTCCTTTCCCTCAAAGATTGTAAAAACAAAAGTTAGATACGTAGTTTTCAAAATTTTTGGAAGTTTTCAAGAAGCTACACATAAACATACCATTTGCATAGGCACTTGAACAAATATCATTTTATGTCAAATTCATGAAGGATATACTATCAAAGAAAAGAAGGCTTGGAGATCATGAAACAATAACCTTGACTGAAGGTTGTAGTGTCATCCTTGATAGAAAACTACCACAAAAACTAAAAGATCCAGGTAATTTTAACATGCCTTTCACTATTGTGAACATCCATTTTGGCAAGGCACTATATGACTTGGGTTCTAGCATTAACCTTACGTCATTATCAATCTTCAAGAGATTGGAGGTTGGTAAAACCAAACCTACTTCAGTAACATTGCAAATAGAAGACAAGTCAATTAAAAGACCCTAGGGTGTGATAGAGGATGCGCTAGTAAAAGTAGACAAATTCATATTTCTGATAGACTTTATTGTGCTAGACATGGATGAGGACTTTGACATTCCTATCATACTTGGTCGTCATTCTTAGCAACTAGAAAAACAATCATTGATGTATAAAAAGTGAGCTTATAATGAGAGTACAAGATGAACAATTAATGTTTAAAGTTTTTAAAACATATGAACCTCATGATATTGATAATGTTAATGAATGCTTAAGGATAAATTTTACTAATTGTAGGGATAACTTAAGAATCTGTTAAGTCACCCACACTTAAGATTTTAACACATGATGCTATGAACAAGGACATAAACTCACCAAAAAACAACTCAACCTGTTTTAAATTTGAAAGTATGAAATCAAAGGTTGATATTGTGGATCGTGTGAACTTTTTGGAGGACTCACCTCTCATGTGTGTATCAAAGGTGATTATGAAAAATTTTGAGATATGATCTAAGCTCAAACCATCAATTGAAGGGACACCAATTTTAGACCCCACACTTTTACTCTCACATCCCTAATCAAGTAGGCAAGCAAAAGAGTCCAATAAAGAGGTGAAAAAGATGTTGAAAATACATAAATTAGATGAGTTACAGTGGAGTGCTTATAAGAATGCCAAAAAGTTCAAAAAGAAAACAAAAATATGGCATGAGAAGAGAATTGAGCACCTGCTTACAAACCAAAACATAAGGTATCATTGAACAAATCAAGACTCAAATTGTTTCTAGGAAAACTCAAAAGTACATGGACACAAAGGGATATGTCTTAGGACTTGATATGACCGTCTAATCAAGGACGTTAAATGTGACATTGTTTGGAAGGCAACCCAACATTATTTTACTTATAATTTCATTGTTTTTGTTTTGTAGGTGAATAAATGTGTAGAGCATTGGCGCAACAAGATTGAGCATTTTAGCAACAGATGTGGTGTGCCAAAGCTAATTAAGTTTTCTTTCCTTATACTTTTTCATATTTATATATGCACATTGGCAACAATGTGAAATTTAAGTTTGAAGGAGGGAACTTCATTCTCTACTTTAGTATTTAGTATGCATTTTCAATTTTTAAGGAATTGTTTTTTTTTGGTAGAAATTGATAAATATATGAAAACTAAATGCATGCATGCTTGATACAAAACATATGAACTCAATCATAAATTTGGTTGTCATGACTAGGATAAGGAATGTAATATATTTATTAAGATATTTACATTAATCATGTGATATGCTTGCTAGTTTTGATTGGATTGATTCAATTTTTTACGCATATTTTCATGATTAATGAGTTATGAGAGTCGATGAGATCTACCAAGTTTTAAAATCTTTTGATCATCCTTTGAGGCAAAATTCTAAATAATATTTAGTAAGAGAAATGATTTATGCCTTATTTAGATTGATTAAGTCTTTCAAGCTAACCATTGTTAATATCTGTAGTCACTCATTTGAGTCTAATAAAGAATCATTCATATCTTTAAGCCACATTTTATACCTAACTAATAAGTACCTTTATCCTTGCATCTTTAGTTTGTATGAAAAGAAAAAAAACAATCATATGTTATGTTATTGAGTAAAGTGAAATGTAATACACCCTATTAAAAAAAGAGAAAAAAAAAGAAGAAACAAAACTCACAACACAATTATCCCTCTAAAGAAAAATAAAATAGAATTGAAAATAAGTTTGAGAGTGTTGTGAAGTTACAATAAAAAAAGAGAAAAAAATGTGGAATAAAAGAATACGAAAAGAATGACAAAAGAGGATGCACTAAAATATCAAGTTAAAACTCAATTGTAGTTAAAAAGTACATGATGAATAAAACAAAACAAAGGTGTGGAAAAAGCCTAAATGTCTTCATTTATCAACCCTACACCTAAACCTTACATTACAATCATGTAAAGTCCTTATTAATATTTAGCTAAGTACATATTTATATTAGTGAGAGGGATGTGAAAAATAGACTTATGAGATTTGTTCTAGGATTGAATTGATTAGCATACTCGTATAGGTTGATTTCATGAGTGCATTGGATGATGTCATGTGTAGCACGCAAACACGAATCAATTTGTCAAAAATCTTGCATATTCTTGTATTGATGGAACGTTGATTGATGAATATATGAACCTCCTTATCATAGGATTGTACAACTTTTGAGAAGAATAGTTTTCGTGAAATATGCATGTATTAAGTAGAAGTATATTTATGAATATATTGCTCATGTCATTTTATTTACTTAGACTTGGCTTTACTTGAAGACAATTAAAGATTTAAGTTTAGGCGTGTGATGACTTTATGAAAGTAGAGTAATTAACACATTTGTTTACTTAATATTTACTTATTTTATTTAATAAATAGTATTTTTGAGGCTAAAAATATTAAAATACAATTTTTTTAGTAAAAAGGGGTGAAAATATAATTTATAAACATTTTGGGATTTTTTTGAAAATTTTATAGAATTTTTAACGCATGATCAATCAAAAGATGTCATGTGGCCTACCATGCAAGCAAAGAAGATGACTAGGCAAACCACGCAAATTCAATGTATGCAGGGACACCAAATCGTAGATCGTCGCATGTGAGGAGTTACGAACTGTGTGTCACGTGTCGGTACTGAGTTCATTTCGATTTTAAGCACGATCAAACCTTCACGCCATATGTCGCCAATCTACTCGTCTAGCCAT
The DNA here is from genome assembly GCA_030763125.1 of Hippophae gyantsensis. Lineage (NCBI taxonomy): Eukaryota > Viridiplantae > Streptophyta > Magnoliopsida > Rosales > Elaeagnaceae > Hippophae > Hippophae gyantsensis. The sequence continues at coordinate 16,739,783 of CM061029.1, read as the reverse complement.
TCCACCTGTGTGTCATGCCATCTATTACCACGAATCATGTTGCATCACATGGCGCTAACTTAGTAAGAGTTGACTTGGACCGATCTTCCTTACCACACGTTGTGCTATGATTCATCTAGTAAATTTTATGTGTCACGTGTCGTACTGTGATTGACAAGTATTGTTAATTTTGCTTGTTTTGTTCTCAACTCTTGATGTGAAACTGATCTGACGATCCAGATTGTACCTGACCTATATTTAAGCCACTAATCATTCCATAAACCCTAATGAGTTGCCATTAGCATAATTTTGATAAGTTTTTGGAGCTAAAAAGAAAAAAAATACAGAAAAATTCAAAAGGAGATACAATTTTGGTAGAGATTCAAGAGAAAATTAGTACTATGATTCAAGAGGTTGATTGTATTTCTTCTTATACTATTTTATTTATCATTTTTTATGTTTTTTTATGAAAAATATGAGATTTATGGACAAAATTATGTTTAGTTAATTTATTAATCTAGAGATCTTATGAACCCAATTCTCACCATGTGATGATCTAATATTTTATCCCAATTATAATTATAATTTAATTATATTATTTAATTTAATTTTTATGCTATTAATTTTTTGTCCAACAATTTTATCTATAGAATGGATTAAATAGATTTGAGAAAATTATTTAATTATTTGTCTTATTAAATAACATGCATCGTTTATAGGTAGATATGTATGATTCTTATGTATGCGATCCATAGTTGATGAATTTAATGAGTAGTATGTAATTTATTTGGCATGAGACTGTGATTAAATTAATTACTATATGTTGTATAGTTTACTTGAGAGAGGAATACATGCTAAGTTAGATTAAATTGATCATGTAATTAATTGATAATTATATTGGGGGGATTTTAGTTATTCACAAGTTTAGAAAATTAGAGGATTAAATATTTTTAGATATTTTCTCATATATCGTCTTAGTTACTAAATCTGATTTAATTAATTATTCCTATTTACTTTTAGTTATTTTAATTTTGCTTTCTTAAAATATAAAAACACAAAAAAATTTGATTTTGATTTTTTTAGTTTTAAAAATTAGTTTCTAGTAAAAAATCTTCATGGAAACGATATTTTTTTTATCATTATATTACTTGTTACGATACGTATATTTGTGTATTCATTGTACACAATTTGTATATCGATCAAAATGTGACTTTAATTCTTAAGTAACTAATGTAGTGGTGATCTAAATTGAAGAATTTAGAAAATTAAACAAATGACATTGTAATAACATTGAATATGGTTTAATTGAATGATATTAAATATTAAACGAGTCTAAATAATTATAATTTAATTGAAAGATATTTAATGTAAAATAATATATAGCTTTTAATAGTAAAATTAATGAAGTGATCATACAAATGTTATTTTTATAATTATAAAATTTAAAAGTATTATTTTTATTTTTTTTCTAAATTTTTTAACATGTAGGTTGAATATTTGGGAATAATTATTTTTAAATATTATTTCATTCTCCTCCATCCACCATACGTATAATTACCTATTTGTTTTTATTATTGTTTATTCACATCATTAGAGGTATATTAAACTTTATATAAATATATCTTTCACTTCAAACATGAATAGTAGTTGTGGATACAACACAAACTATTCCTCAAAGAACCATGTTGTGATTTGGTTTAAGATATTTTTTAGAAAATTACCCATTGATTAAGACTTACAATCTGTTACCTGAATAGCTAATAAATTAATATAAAATTAATATTAAAATTAAAAATCAATTGTTACTTTTTATTAACTAAACTTTTATATTTAGAAAAATGATATTTTACCAAAAGATAAGAATCGTGATGATTTAATTTCTTTCTCTTATCTAATGAGATGAGAATCTTGAATATTGTGTTAGAAAGAATCAGAAATTGTTGACAAATTTAAATCAGAGATGAATATCCAAATTCGTCACACACACGCTAGTCTTCAGAGTCTTCACATCACTCGCTTTCAAGCAAGTCTTAATTGAAGGTGTTTATCTACATTAATATTATTCTTGACAATCTATGAAAAATTATCTAATTTTCGAAGACAGTTATTCAACATTGATTTTTATTATTAAAAAATTTCATAAATAATTTTCTGTATTTTTTTAATAATTACTTTTTATAAACAATTGTAACTCATTGAATTAGTTATACTTGTATGTGTTAAAAATAATTTTTCTTATTATAAAATTGTAAAATTATGATTCACTCTAAAAATTGCTTATAATTTATAATTTTATAATTTTTCTTATTATAAAAGCTTGAATGCTACGTACTAGTTTCTTCTCCTAAAAAGCTTAAACGTATTGAAAACTTTGAAATGACTTGGACTTTTTGTTCACTTTGAAAATATTGTTATGATTTTAACTATTTAACTATAAAATTGAAAATATTACTTGTTAATGGATTTTAACATGCTACAGTACTTATTAGTTTAACAATACACATGTAATTTTATTATAATTCTCAATTTAACGTGAGAGTAAACAAATAAATATATCATCACATTATATCGAAAAATACAAATACATTATCTAATTTTATTGAGTGATAAAATAAATATATCATCAAGTTACATTATATTTTTTATGATAGATTTATACACTAATAAGAAATTTTGTAATAAATTTGTATCATTAATAAAAAATCTGATAATAAATTTGTATCAATAATAAAGAATTTAACGATAAATTTATCATACCAATGATAAATTTATATTGTTAATAATATTTAGGCGTTATTATTATCATTAAATAAAATCAGATATATATTTATTAACTTATACTCCAAAATAATAAATTCAACCACATTATTATAGAATTTTGAAAGTAGACATGTAGTGAAAAAGGTGGCATTACTAAAAAAACAAAAAAAAAAACAAGAAGAAGAATATATAAATCATAACTTTTGCTTAGATAAGCTTGACTTGTTTAAAAGGAAAATGCTTTTTTTAATCATAATTTTATGTATTTTTTAATCTATATAATATAATATTGATAGTAAATAATTTTAATATTTTATATCAATAAATTTAATATTGATACATGAATTAATGAATATAATAAATTATTATTATTTTAATTACTTAAATCAAAAACCAAATTTTTTATTGGCTTAAAAAATAGAGTGAAAATTAATGGGTTGAATTACATAAAAATAAAATGAAAAATTTTCATTAATGTGATGAGTTATTATTGGCCAATTAAATAAAATTCTTTTTTAATTTCTTTGAAGAAAATTGATTTTAATTACTAAAAGATACGGACATATTAAATGATAAGGGTAAAATTACAAATATTAGGATTTTGGTGGGTTATCATTGGCCAATTAAATAAAGTTCTTTTTTAATTTATTTGAAGAAAATTGATTTTAAAAATAAATGTGAAACGATTTGGGCATTAACTACACACCTGAAGCCATGCGCCCATTAAGTATCTGTATAGCTCTGATTCCAAGCTCCATATTTGGAGAGTACTAAGAAAAAATTAAAGAAAAACATGAACATATATACGAAGGTTTAGACAAGACAGGCAGAAGGTCCCAACTTCCACACATGATAGGTCACTTTCCTTCCCCCTTCCCGCTAATGTCTCTAATGCATAACACATGCCCACGAAAAGAAGAAATTTCAACAAAAGAGACAAGTTAAAAATTACTATAGGTGATTTATTTATTTAAAAATTAGTAAAATAGACTATTAATAATGAATTTGATAGATTTTTTTATTTGTTTTTTTAACATTTAATAGTTCAATAGGTGAAAAACTAATGATATAGTATCAATAAAATATTTTTATAATTCGGAAATAAGATTTCGTGATACAAACAATAAGAATACAATAAAATAATGATGTAGTTATAAGTTTACTTTATATTTAATTAAATAATTATATTGATAATATTTTTTTAAAATTATTATCTAAATTATCGTAATTAAGTGACTCATTAATTTATTTTTATATCAAAGAAAAATATATTTATCATTACTATTTAGATATGAAAATTTTACAAATTGTTTCTTCATATTTTTGCCATACACTTAAGTATGATATACACTAGTATTATATAGTACTACTCTTTGTATTAATATTCGTTGGAGGAAAATTTTGGTAGATATGCATGACACTTATTAATTGGTCTAATGTCATAACTGATTAGACCGAAGGGATACTGTTATTGAACAAAAAGCATATCTAGGAAACGTTTTTCTATAAGATTATTATATTAATTAATTAGATAATATCGTGAGGTTTGAAAAATATTTCTTTAAAGTTTATTTATATCATTTGATCTCCGATAAATAACTTCCTAATAAAATTATGAGGTACAAATTCTCTAATTATTTTAGTCTTTAAGCTAATCTTTATCAAAGAACTAACTTAGGATTTGGAGTTGATTTGACACCTAGAATCATTTTTTTTATTATTTGTTCATCATTTTTAGGATTGAATTAGTAAAAATATTGTAACATTTGGTACTTTTTGTGAAAAAAAAATTTGGTATTCTAACCAATCTGAGCTAGCAAATAAATCAAGCCTATTCATCATGTTCTTCTCATTCTTCATCGTATCCATCGTGTTCATCACGCATTTACTCTTAAAGATTTCCTTGATTTGTCATTGCCCTCCTAATGGATTCATAACAAATTTTTGAAGATTACCCTCCTCCTCCGTATGAGAAAAAGCAAGCTTTCACTTAAGTGAGTGAGCCTTCCCTATCTAAAAATACTTGGAAGGAAAAAAAGGGAAATTGATGTAGCTTCAGATATAGTCTTGGGAGCAAACATGAATGTTAACTGACATCCCTCATACTCCAAATCAAGTTGGGAAGCAAACTCTAGAAGATCAACATCCAACTCTCAACATCAACAATAACTAAGGCAAAAGCATGGGTTCTACCTACAATAGGTTAGGATATTGAGTTCAGGAGTTCCCTCAATAGTAGTACAGGATGTTGTTTGTGGTGATGGCGCCTAGTTACTAACATACCTAACAATCGTCATTCATGCCAACAAGAGCCAAATGAGCTAAGAGCATTCCTACTAGTTTCCCATACATTAGGAAACACCTCGAGACAAGGTGTTGTTCCTACTTCAACATATATAGTTTCACAAAGGACATCACAAATTTTGGCCTCAACAATAGTGAGGTGTTGGCAGCAAGTGACCACTCGGAAAACACTTTTCCTATTGAGCGTCTAAAATATCGACTCTAAAAGATGGATTTAAAGCTTAACAAAGAGAAATACTATCTGAACTATATAGAGTCTACTCAAGCTCTTTTCATTTCAGAAGTGATGTGCACTTCCTTTGGGAAGAAGTTCAAGTTACCAACCATTGAAACTTACAATAGGTCCTCAGAATCCCTAAATCACTTAGAATGCTTCATAGATTGGGTGAATATATATACCCCAATTGATGCTATCAACTATCAAGCTTTCTCAATGACGCTGGCAGGAAAGGCTCGAGTTAGGTATAAAACTATAAGTCGAGAACAATTGGAAGCTTTTCAAAGTTTGCAAAGTAGATCCTTATTCACTTCTCAAACAAGATAAGATTTCCAAAAAAACCTTTGCACACTTGATGGGATTGGAATATAAAGACAATTAATCCCTTAAGGAATATTTCTACCAATTTAACAATGAGCATATTTAGGTTGAAGATTGCTCTGACTTGTTAGCGATCAGTGCTTTCCTTTACACCCTTCATATGGGGCCTTTATGGAATAGGTTGGTAGAGAAGCTTACTAAATTGACCTATAGAGAAATGACTATGATTGTGGAAATTGCAATCAATATGAAGGACATGGCTAACCATCATTGGAACAAACTAAAGTATCTCCCCTAAAAGTGAAAGGTTGAGGATGAACCTAAGCTCCAAGAAGTTAGGAAAAACAAGACAAAAATGCTCAATTAGAACCATCTTTGGTATCGCCACCATTGAACAAGGTACCATTGGCTAGAAACTATTTAAAGGTGCCTACTCGGATAGAAAGTAGTGGTTGGTTAGACTGCAAGTTGCCCAAATTTCCCACTTGGTTGTCCAATTAGCTAGTCATTTGAGCCAAGCCAAATCTACAACTGTATGTTATCCTTATACTTGAACCTCCATGCTACGATCTACCTTTTTCATGTTCTTCATTTATATGTTTTTTCCCTATGAATGGATCCTTATGTACTTCTATTCTACATTCTAGGTCTTTCAAAAAATCTATCTCTATGTTTTTGTTGTGATTGTGCTTATTTTTGTCAGGCCTAAGGTTCTGACGAAACAAAAATCATCAAATTTATTAGCAAACTATTACACCTTGGGTCTTACTATGTACAAATGAAACGAGAACACACCTTTTACATAATTTTCTAACCTATCAACTTGGGTCCTAATAGTGTGGTGTGAAAATGATAATTTTTTATCATGTTCTTAGTGTTTATGTAGAATTCATAATGAATTAAAGACAAAAATAACAAAGAAAGAAGGAACTTTAATCTATTTACCAGAGTGTTGCTGAAGTAAAAATTGTTTGTAAAGTTTTCTATATGGAAGCACCAATAATTGACTGAATGCACTGAGGTAAATGAAACTAATAAAGACTTGGTATATATATAGGCTAACAAGTTCAATCTTAACCATTTTTCATGTTTATGATCTAAGGGTTCAAATCAAAGAAGATAAGTGCTAATCTAATTAGATAAGCATTAGTATTTGGAAGTTAAAATTGGAAACATATGATTGATTTTTCATTAAGGAACTTTAATCGATCATAATTTTTAAATCAAGATTTTATTTGAGACATAAAACAATCGTTGGAAAGCTTGAGACATCAATATTAATGATGTGTAGAGAAATCTAGGATACAAGCTTGTTAGACAGTTAGACATCCCTAACTAAGACACAATTATGTTGTCATAACCATGTAAAGTAATAAACCACATAGCCCGCAAGAGATGGTCCAAGAGTTAGAGGGTTGATGTTGGAGAAAATTTCACTAAATATGTATGTCATTCTCTCATTGTTACACATCATCATTGATTGGTCAAAGGGTACAATCAATGCAAGGTCAAATACACAGTGATCATATATGTTTGAATTTCAACAGAAAGCATATTCAATGAATATTTTTCCATAAAATAATTATCTTATTAATTAATTAGATAATATTATATGTTATGGGATTTGAAAATATCTTTAGAGCTTATCTATATCATTTTAACATCTATAAATAATCTCATAATATAGTTATAATGTACATTTTTTCTAATTCTTTCTACTATTTTAGATAATCTCTATTAAAGATTCGACTCAAACATCATAGTAGATTTGTCACCCTAACTTCATTTCTTCTAATTGTTTGTTTATTATTTTTAGGATTGAGTTGACAAAAATACAATGAATGCATAAATCGACTTCAACAATAGCTATGACTATTATTAAATATCATAAATATATTACAATTATAATTGATATAATAATTTTTTATTTGATATTATTATATAGGGCTGATTATAATTACCAATAAAATTGTATCATATTATTTTCAATAAGAGAAATTCTACTTACCATTAACAAAAAATTTCAAATACATACCTTTAAAACATATACTCATAATAAGTTTAAACATATATATATCTGAAGATTTTGTAGGATGTAAATAAAATTGACAAATATGCAGTTGTAATTGTGCGTTCGTCTTGAGTGACCCAAGAAAATTAAAGCACTTGTTTTTCGAGAGATGCAATTTGAAATCATTTTAATACTGTAGTTATGAGTTAATACGAAAATGGGAAAATTATCTAATTTGGTAGGTGAAATATCAATAATTACAAATATAATGTATGTTTGTTGTATACTACAAATAATATAACTATAAACCTTTGTAGTTTTTACTAGGGGTGTTCATGGTCCGATTTGATCCAGTTTTGAATAATTTTTTTTAACCAAACTGGATCAGACTATTTGGCTATCCAAAATGTTATAACCGAACGGTTTGGTTAACGGTTTTGAACAATTAATAATACATAAATATGATTCAGTTTAGTATGATATAGTCTAATAGGATACAATCAAATGTAATACTCATTAATCATCATACATAGATAAATATTATTTTTAAATACAAAAATAAATATATAAGATGTTATCGAAATCTAAAATAAAAAGGATTAGACATGAAGAAATGAATTCCAAATATCTCATTTACATAGAATTCTTAAACATATACAAATATCCAAACTCACAATCACCAACAATATATCATTAGATAATAATATTTCAAACTTACCCATTATATGCAATTTTGTAGCTTGAATAACACGTTATATATTAAGGTAAAAAAAAACATGTTATATTTTCTCCTTTTTTATATTTTTTTGAATTTTTTTGTGATTTTGTGATTGTGTGTTTTCTGCTAGTAAAGAACATGTATGCTAATATTGGCTCAAATTAGAAATCATATGATATTTTCTGCTTGATTTTTTATTAGAAATCAGGAAAAATAAACATGAAAAGAGCATGTTATTTTTTATTGAGTCTATGTTAATACTTTGAAAATGAAAATGATTTTTCAATATTGAAAGAGAAAGTGTATTTGTTATTTTAATCATGATTAAGGCTTAAAGAATGAATAAAATATTAATAATTTTGAGAATATGTAATTACATTGAAATTGAAAATGATATTTATTATCATTTTTAATAAAATGATTGAAACTAATAATTCAAATCAACAGTGATTGAATTTTTGGTGTCATATTTGAAAACAATTAACTAATATTTTAAATTTTGTATATCTATTTTTTTTAATACTTTACATATTATGATATAAATAGGACAATTTTGTTTTTTACACTAATAAGATGTGCAAACTGCAAAGTGACATCAAGAATTGGTGCAGTTCTTTTTAGGATCCATAAATATGCCCAACAGTTGTGAGAAGAAGTTAAGGTTCCAGAATTGGTGCAGTTCTATTTAGGTTCCAGAATTGGTGAAGTTCTATTTAGGATCCAGAAATTATTCACTTTACATATTAATATGTATATACTATTTAGGATCTGAATTCTTCAATTGTGTGTTCAATATTTGAAAATGATTCCAAGGTAAGGCAAATGACTCAAACAGACAAACACAATGTAATGATAATTTTGGCCCCCACAACTAGTGAACGAGAGAAACATAAATTAAGGATGTCCAAAAACCCTATCAGAAACTAAAAAAAGGCTTGACAACCAATCTAAAATATAGACAATCTCTCGTACACGAAATTGTACTGAGAATGTTTGGAAAAGTCACACTAAACAATTTGTCCATAAATACAAACATATATCAGTCAGCTCACCACATACCTATTTCGTCCATGGATGATAGGATGCGAGGTGGCTGGCTAGTGGTAAAAGCGACGTGAGAATGGTTGGGTAGTTGAGTGCTGTTGGAGGCGACGGTGGTTGGCTAGGTTTTTTTGAGTCTCACAAGGGATGAATGAAAATGAAATAGGATAAGGGTAATTCGATAAGAATTTTTTTTATATATACGCTGCTTAATTAAAAAAATTAATTATTTATTAAAATTGGTCTGATCCAACCGATTTATAATTTTTATAACCAGACTGGATGATTTGAAAATCGGTTTTACTTAATACAGATCGGACCGGACCAATTTTTCTGTTTAAACCGGTTCGGCCCAGTTTTTAAACACCCTTAGTTTTTACTTCAAATACAAAATCAAACTACAAGCCTTTGTAGGTATACTATATTTGTAATATATAACAAATATACATTATATTTATAATTGTTAATATTTCACCTACTAAATGAGATAATTTTCATACGAATAAGTGTTATAATACCTTGTTTGGTAGCATTATAAGACTGGTTGCTCCCTTTTCACAATAAATTTATAAATTAGGTATAACAACAAAGAGATTTAAGCCTCAATTTGGTATATGTATTTTTTTTTTTAAATTTAACACTTAATTTTATATTTTATTAAATAAAAATATTATACAAATATGATTCAAATTTATTTATATAATAATAAAGATAGGGAATCATATCACTTAATTACAAGTAAATCTCATGTATAAAAGCTATTAGCCCTAAGCCACAAAGCAAAACCATTTTGTAACCTAAGCCACAACGGCAAAACCATTTTATAAAAATATATATACCCTAGTTTACCAAGTTTCACGTAATTAAATTATAAAACTTTTAAGAAACACATAATTTTTATAAATTTAATAGTAATAAAATTTATTAGTATATGGAAAATCAATGTATTTTACTAAGTACAAAAAAAAAATGATGAAAATAAACTTTATTACCGACACTATATCTGTTGGTAAGGCTACCAACCGGTGAAATTTCAGTTGCAACATAACATTTAAAGAGTAATTTTAATTATATCCATCATCCAAAATTAAATATATATCTCATATTTTAAAAGTCATTATAGAATAAAAACAAGAATCATAAGCGTTATAAATAAATTATTTTTCATATTATCCTTAAAATAATAAAAATAATAGAAATAAAAACATAAGATAACTTAAAATATTTTTTACAAGAAATAATAATTAACAAAAAATTTAAAAAAATATAAAAAATAAAATCAAAACTTATCATTTTCAAAAATAAGGAAAATATTTCTAAAGAAAGATAAAATTTATTATAAATAAGTAATAAAGAAATGAGTATTAGTATTACAGATATAAAATAAATATATAATATACCATTAATTGAAAAAAATTTATTATAGATAAACTATCAAAAATTCATTATAAGGATAAAAAAAATTAGATAAATCTATTTACGTAAAATCCAAATACTAATAAAAACATATTTTAGAGAAAAAAATGATATATCAATAAAACAAATATAACTAGATAATAAAATAAAAAATAAAAAAGATATTTTATTAGAAACGATCTATGGACACCTAAGATACCATAAATTAAAATTCACAACATATCCTAAGTTTATCATTAATATTAATGACAAAAACTTAAACTAAGTATTAAGTTTAGTTTATGAATTTGAAAAAAAAGATTTAATAAAATAATGAAACAATCTAATTTTAGTATACTACATACTAAGATAATCATTAACGAATAGTCATAATAGTTTAATAAATGAATAAGATGAATTCATAAAAATGAAAAAAAATTTATAAAAAATTGGACAAATAATAAAATATAAAATATTAATAGACTTTGAAATACTTAAAGAATGAAACTTAAATGTAAAAAAAAAGTAATATATCAAGGTTTATGTTTATAGATATTTAAGAAAAAACCTCTAAAAAAGAAAGTGAGATAACATAACAAAAACAAAAAAATAAATAAAAAATTTAGTCCACGATGTAATATAAGGAAGGCAATAATACCACTAATATCCCAATAATATTCAAAAACAACCTACATGATAGAATTAGATTATATAAACCAAGTAACTATAATAAAAACTTTAATTCTTTTAGTAAAAGAAATAAATATAACACAAAAATCAAAAATCAAATCTTTATAAGATATAAATGAAACATAAAAATAACTTCTAAAAGAAACAAGGATATATGGTTATAATAAGAAATTATAATAAGATACACATAAATAATTTATAGAATTAAGAAGGTATGTAAATAACATATCTAGAGACAATGGAATTAAAAATTACAAGTTTGATCTATTTATAGGATTAAAAGAATAACTACTTAGGATATCAGATGCATTGATACCTAGGAGTGAAAAAATAAATAATGAGGAAAGACTTAAAGATAAAAAAGAAGCTATAATCTCAATTTAATGAATATAGAAAAGAATTAGAAGAACAATTTATGAACCTAAAAAATTGGGACATAAGAAAATTAGTTAGCTTATTAACCCTAACAAATGAAGAATTAGGAAAATATTATGAGGAAAAACATTATACAAATAATGATAAAGATGATATGATAATGGTCAACGAAATTGATTTTGAACTAAAATATATAATTCCAAAAATTATATGAAATATATTACATTACCAATCTCTCATCAAAAAGGAACATCTAATCTGCATAAGGAAGAAAGATATATGCAAAAGTCATAAGAACTTGACCTTATAGAAAAAAATGCAACCCAATATGAAAGAAGGATTATATTGGGGAACTAAAAAAAATATTCCACCAGAACTCAATCTTCATGAAAATTATAAATCTAATATTTTAAATAGAATGCAAAAGAGATAGAAAAAAAACTTTAGATTAATGGTCTAGTAGAATAAGTGTAATCATACAAACTTCTCAAACTACACAATCAAACTTGTAGGATATTATTAGCCCACAAAATGATAGAAAATGTTAAAATATGATTTACAAATTTAACAAAGCAATAATATTTACAAATACAAGGAAATGCTCCAATGAGTAAATAATATCTAGATATTGTAGTAAATGAGATATATAAGAATTTTTTTAGAAAAGATAAAGGTAGATATATCACTGAATCCAGTGAATATGAAATTGAGGAAGCTAAATGATATTTAACAAACAAGAAAATATTTGACATGTGTTATATAAATTTCTTTATTTGTGAATATGAAATGTATTATCAAAAATTACCACCCTTTATACAAGAAATTTATAAGAAAATATTTTTTCAAAAATTACTTGGAATATTACATAAAACTATAATAGAAGAATAGAATAAAAAGAATAGAAAAATTAAACCAAATACCTTAAGAGAAAAATAAGAACTCTTAAGAATTGGATAATCATTATATGTCAAGAAATAAAATAATATAAACAAATAAGAAGAAATGATAAAATCTATTATGATATAAGAGATTTTAGAATGCTAAAAAAATATAGATATAAAATAAAATCTTAAAAATAAAAGTATAAAAAATACAAAAAATCAAAAAACATAAATTCAAAAAATAAAACTTTCAAAAATATAAGAAAATATATTACCAAGAATCTTAAAGGAAAATATATCTTTGGAGAAAAATGTATAAGTTATTAGAAAAGAAAACTTATTGCCTGACAAAAAATACAATTGTTGGATTTGCAATGAGGAATGACTTTATGCTAATGATGCCATAATAGACTTAATCATATAAAAGAATTTAAAAATGAATTTTCACATAAAGTAAAAATCTTAGAAGCAACTTTTAAATCAATAGAAGAATTAGATATAGATGATTATTGTACTATTTATCTATCGGAAGAAACTGGGGAAGAAATAACTGACTCAGCATTCAAATATTTTTCATCAAATGATAAATGATTTGTTTAGTATTACAAATCCAAATAGTACATACATTAAAATAAGATTAATATTTAAAGGTTACACAAGTTATCATTTATATGCATATATAGATATATAAACTAGCATGTGTGTAGCTAGTAAAGACATGATTGTAGAAAAACTTTGAAAACAAGTATTAAAAGTTTTAATTGTAAGAATTGCTAATAATGTTATAATAAATCTTAATAAAGTTTTAAAAAATACAGATATAATGATAGAAGAAACAAAATTTCATATTCTTACCATATATCAACAAGAAATAGGAATTGATTTAGTAATAGAAATTAACTTCCTCAATCTTATATTAATCTTTTACATAATATTTAAACAAAATAAGTCTAATACAAGAAGAAAAAATCTTATTTAGAAAATATTTTATTAGACAAAGAAGAGAAACAAACTCTTTTCTCTATGAAATACAAGAAGATAAAGACTTAATAGGTATACGAAAATTGTTGTAAACAATAAGCTTGGAAAATCCTAAAGATCCAAAATCAATAGGTCTAAAAATCAATATTCTAAAGTAATCACAAGTATAAAACTCAAAGATTCTAATAAAGTTATAAGAGTAAAACTAATGATTTATACTCTAAAAGACAGATATGAATTTTAAAAAAATTTAAGAAATTTTGGAAATGAAAGTCATAATACCAGTAATTAATTTACCTTACTCAATACCAGCATTCTTAGTTAAAAAATAAGTTAAAAAAGAGAAGAGGAGAAAAATAATGGTACTAAACTTCAAAGCTTTAAATAAAGAATCCATTAATGATAAATATTTTATTCCAAAAAAAGAAGAGTTATTTTCATTAATAAAAAGAAAGAAATACTTTTCAAGTTTTAATTACAAAAATAGATTTTGACAAATAAGACTTAATGAAGAATCATAGAAATTAACAGCATTTAGTTACCTATAAAGACAACTCTAATAGACAATTGCATCATTTAGATTAAAACAAGTAACATGTATTTTTCAAAGATATATGAATAATATCTTTAAGAATATATGACATTTGTTTTGTATACATTGATGGCGTTTTAATATTTAGTAATGATTTAAATAAACATTATTTAGATATTATCAATATCTTACAATAATGCACTAAAGAAACACTTATTCTATCAACAAGGAAGACTATAATAACCTAACAAAAAATTAAGTACTTAAGATTGGAATTAGCATACTTGAATTACATAATGAAATCAAAGATAAAAATTAGTTACAAAGATTTTTAAAGATGCTTGACTAATACAAAAGCTTACATAAAAAAATTAACAGAGATGCGAAAATTATAACAATATAAACTTAAAAAAGATTATGTCTAGAAAAGAACAGAACATGATGCTTTATACATGAACATGGTAAAAATATAAGTAAAAAATTTACCAATTTTATACAATCTAGACTTAGATGAAAAAATGATAATAAAAATAGACGTTTTACATGAATATTAAAGAGCAATTTTGAAAATAAAAGTAGATTATCTTTGCAGATACACATCAAGATGTTTCCAAGGTCCAAAATTGAATTATCATAATAATGAAAAACAATATTTAGTTATTAAAAAGGCTATAAAGAAAGTTATAATATATGTTATCGATTCAAGATGATTGTCAGAATAGATAATAATTTTTTTTGAATATTTCTTAAGAACTAATATTGCATATTATTATAAGCAAAGTCACTTAATTAGATGGTAATAATGGTTCAATTATTACAAATTTGATGTTGAATATTTACCAAGAAATAAGAACAGTTTAGTTAATATATTAATTAAAAAATTAACACTTCTAACTATTTTTCTCTTTAAAGAATGTAATATTTTGATATCAATATCAAGATAAAAGAAAACAAGATCAAAATTATTTAAAAATAACTCGATGTTTTATACCTAGATAAATCTTTTTTAAAGATATGAATTAAATTGGAGGAACTTATTTACTCAAAAACCAAAAAGTAAGAGGTTATTCACTCAAAGGTTTTGGAGCCTAAAAATCCAAAAGAGGTTAATCGCTATAGTAATGAATAAAAGGAAGAAAAGCCAAGTGGATTGATGAAAAAAAAGACTAAATTTTATATGGTCAATAATGAACCAAAACCAAGAATCTACATTAGTTGGCTTGAAGCCAATAGAGTAGTAATAAATATCGATGTAATAATCCACAGATTATTTACTTATAAAATTAAAACTGAAGGCAATTATTCAAACTACAAAGTTTCAAAATTATCAAACATAGTAAAAAAACTACTCAATAGTTTTCTAGCAACCAATAACTTCAAGTTGTTTGGAGATATTGGAAAGGGTAGCAATACTAGTCTTATTCAAGGAAGCTATAACTACCACAAACTTATTATCTCAAAAATGAGAAATATTAATATAGGAACTTAACCAAACAACAATAGCTAAGTCTATACAACTTAGCTAGGAAAATAACAAAGGAACATATTGATAATATGTAAATTTTATACTACTAAAAAGGATTTTCCTACAAATAGTAAATTTAATGTCTTAGAAGGAATCAATATAGTCTTTCTATAACGGTTTAATAGAAAACATATATCTTGAAAATAATTTATCAAAATTATACTATTTTCATGAGAATTAGGAAAGCTATTAAGAATTTTAAGAAAAAGATGAAGGCTATGGATAAGCCTATATACTTAAGGTTCTTTAGTTTTTATCATAGATTGGAATCAGGAAGTTTCAACTAGTATTTTTCATTTCATTAATTTGGGATTAATAAACACCAAGAGAGAAGTTACTCACCCTAAGAAATTACCATAAAAAGAATTTAATCTAGAAGTACTTAACATTGAATAAAGACATATATTAAGTTAAATTTATTATGAATTAAGACGGATTAATAATTCTTCATAGATTAAAGTAAATTATTCTACTAGCAAGTGATCATTATTTCAAACATCAATTTACTTATCAATTAGGAAGATGGTGAAAAAAATAAACTTTAACAATAATGACTTAGAATTTAGAAAAGAAAGCAAAAAGATATTTTTTCACTATGCTAAAAAGGAAACTAGACAACACATATGTATTTACTATAACAAAAATAGAGAAGAAGATATGGAGCCATCTCCATTACAAAATTTAGTGTCGACAACGGACTCTGAAAATGAATAAATATGCTAAATAGGAAAGTTGGGTGAAACAATGATGTGACAAAAATTTTAATTTTAACTTAAATCAAGGAAGATTTAAAGTCTTAGAAACCCTCCAAGGATTAATAGATTTTTTACCATTTTTATTAATCGAGAAACCTATTAGATTGTGGCAAACATTTTAATTTTTAAGCAACCAAAAAATAAAAATATATTTCATCAATTTAAAAAAAACCCTAAAATTAAAAATTTTGGTAGGTTTAAAACCAATCTAAATATTAAAAAAAATATGTTTTAAAGCAGGTCCAAAATATTAAAAATTTACCAGCCCGTTTTAAAATCGACCTAGACCATCATCTCCGGCATTATCACCAGTGGCCACATTCGAATTTTGGAACAAACTCCTTACAACATCAGGTGTACTGAAGAACCTATCAGCCCTCAACCATGTACCAAAGTAATCACACACCTGCCTCTACCATCTCCTTCTTTCTTACTAAGAATTAATTGCCATCGTGCTTAATTCAAGTGCTATGAAAGCAGAAAAGGGAAACTTCTCATATAGAAATTCAATCCAAACAGGATCAACTCGAGTCCTCACATAGCAGCAACATTTCAATCATGAAACGAGACTGACATTACAATCCCCATTGAAATAGAATCAAACAAAACTTCTTTAACACTCATCCTCTCAACAGAGAATTGAAGCGCCAACAAATAACCATTAATAGTCCAGAGTTGTTTTCCCATCACCCAATCAACCTTGCTCTTCTCACCAATTTAAAGCAAAAATAATTTAAAATACACGTGACCTCGGGCATCGGACGAGCAGCGTATAATTTAAAATCTTCTCCATTGATGAAACACCCACCAGCAAATAAAACCAGTTTGATTACTTTGTCAACACCAATATTATAATTTAATGTTATAGTTATCTCATAATTTAAATTAAGTTTAATGTTCTTACTTTAAAATGATATCTTAAGTTTTATAATTAATTGGTTTTTCCCTTATTGTTATCTTATTATATATATATATTACTTATTGTTATGATTCCTTAATATATATACAAGGAATCATAACAAAAGCTAATTAACTTATCAAAATAATTATGAAACATAATTGTTAAATGAGTGAAGGATTTTGTTGCTCCCTAAATCATGCCCTGAAATTAATGTTATATATATATATATATATATATATATGTAAAGAAAAAGTCAACACTTTTGTTACCAAATTTTTAAAAGTTAATACTTAAATTTCATTTTATTTTTTATGTTCGTCAAGTCTAATGTGTCACTCAAATGGACGTTAGTTTTAACCCTAGTTAAGGCCACCATCAACTATATTAGAAATTTGTGTTTTAGGATTTTGGTTAAAATTAGCAATGAATGTAATTCCTTATTTTGAATATGTTAGATATTAATCAGGATTAGACTAACATTATTTGAGTGGCATGTTGGATTATAACATTAAAATACTAACTTAACAAACGTAACATATAAAATGAGATTTTAGTATTAACTTTTAGAGGTTTGTGGAATAAAGTATTATCTTTTTTGTTTTGGGATATTTATGTCAATAAAGATATAGTTTGAATGAGCAAAACCTTGATAGGGAAACAACTCTTTCAGAAATAACAAACCAAAACTGATCCTAATCAAGTCTCCTCTTACTACCTATACTCAGAGTTGGTTACAAATCACAACAAGTGATTGTAACCAAATAACAAGAGCCACTTTTCTAACAAAGCAAATAAGCTGAAAGCAAAAGTAATAAAGCAATAAACATAATAAAGTAAACGAAAATGAAAAGTAATAAAATAAATAAACTTAAGCTCATGCGTCAGTGTCGCATTCTTGAATGAAAGACTCTCTTGAATCAACTTCATCTGGTGGAAAGTATTTAGTCAGATCTGCTACATTGAATGTGGAGGAATCTGTAATTCAACATGTAAATCCAAAACATAGGCATTGTTGTTTACTTTGTACACAATATACGAAATGGCCATAGTTTCCTATCTTGTAACATAGAATAAGAACCTGTTGGAGTCCTGCCTTTTCCCAGATGTGCCATGACCATATCTCCCTACAACAAACTCTTTGTTCCACCTTTTCTTGTATGCATCACTCTTATGAGCCCTAGTATAGACTAGGGGTATCCAAAAACCGGCTCGAACCGGACCGAATTGGACCGAACGGTTGTACAAATCAAACGGTCCGGTCCGGTTTAAACCGGTCGAACCGGACCGGACCAGTTTAATAAATATATTAAAATTTTCACATTATTTTTCATTAAATATGTAAAAAAATCGAACCAAACCGGAAACCGAATCGGACCGAACGGTTTTATAAATCAAACGGTCCGGTCCGGTTTATAATAATTAAAACCGTTTCAAACGGTTTGGTCAAGTCCTATCCGAGTAATATAAACGGTCCGATCCGATCGAATATTTTTTCCCAAAACCGGACCGAACCGGACCGTTGGACACCCCTAATATAGACAAATTCACCATATTGCTATAAGCAAAATCAGCCCGTGAAAGAGCCAAGTCCCACTATTTTGGAACGCTACTAATCATGTTTTCCAAAGTCTTGTTTACAACTTTTATTTGGCCATTACTTTGTAGGTGACATGTTGTACTAAACTTATGGTCAGCATTAAACCTTCTCCAAAGCTCTTTCCAAAAATGATTAATAAATTTCACATCTTTGTCTGAAATGAGAAATTTTGCTATTCCAAAAGTTTGATTATATCTTTAAAGAAGAGTTGAGCTACACCACTAGCATCGTTAGTTTTCTTACAAGGTGTGAAATGAGTCATTTTTGATAATCTGTCGAAAATTACTAGAACTAAATCCACATGTCTAAGTGTTTTAGGCAAGCCAAGAATGAAGTCCATATTGAGATCTTCTCATATATAATTGGGAATAGGCAAAGGCATGTAAAGATCAATGTTAGGGATGTACCTTTAGCAGTTTGATAGATAAGGCAATGTATAGTAATATTTTCAGTTTAGGCCAGTAATATTTTCCTTCTAAGGTTGCAATAGTATTTTCCCTTCTAGTGTGTGCAGCTAGGCTGCCAGCATAGTGCTCTCTAATTAAGTTTTCCCTTAGAGAGATGTTAAGGATACAGATCCTATTTCTTTTGAATAAACACCCTCCTAGTATAGTATAGTCTTTTATATATTATCTATACTTGATAATTATCTTGTTGATTGCTTTACTATCGATGCGCATCCTATAACTCCTATCTTTTTTAGATACTAGTAATGCGGGAACAACATAAGGGCTAATACTTTCTATTACTTGATGTTTCTTTTGTAAATCTTCAACAATGGCTTACAATTCTTGATGTTATTTTGGGCTCATTTAGTTGTACGGTAAGTTGGGTAGTTTAGAACTAGGAAGGAAATCAATTCGGTGTTAGATATTACATAAGGGTGATAGTCTTTCAGGTAGCTCTTTAGGAATGATGTTCTTAAATTCATGTAACAATTCAATTAGAGTATGAGAAATTAAACCTTCATTTTCTGTGGAGAATTGTTCCTTAGTAATTAAAACTAAGATGGTGGTTTTGGACTTGACATCCCTTTTTCAGAAATTGGTAAAACAACCAAATCCTTTCCCTCCTCTTGATTCTATTCAATCTTTTCACTTTGAAGCATAAGAACAATCTTCTTATTATTCCAGTTAGAAGAATATTAATTCTCCCTACCCTGATGGGTTGTATAGTTGTCATATTCCCAAGTCCTACTTAGGAGCACATGGTAAGCATCCATGTCCATAAGATCACAATTCACTACATCTTGATAATGTTTTCCAGTGGATAAAGGGACTTTGAGAATTTTAGTTACCTTGGTTTCTAACCCCTTTTTAATCCAACCAACCTAATAAGGTTTAGGGTGTTGTTGAGTTGAAAGACCCATGGCGTTAACCAACCTTTGGGATATTACAATTTTACTACTTTCACTATCCACTGTCACTTCACATACTTTTTTGTTGAGTGTGCACCTAATTCTAAAGAAAACATGTGTTTGTGAATGCTTTTCTTCCCGTGGAGTTAGAAGAACCCTTTGGACAATATAAGTGAATCTATCCCCTTTTAAAGAATTCCACTTCCTCCAAAATTTTGATGTCAACACCTTCAAAACCTTCCTCCATTTCTTCAAACCCTTCAACCATATTAACGGTCCTTCTCAGAGGATAATTACTAGATCAACGTTCTACTTGATTACACTTAAAGCACTTCCCAAAACCGAGTTTAGGATAATGGTTGGGTCTTGGGTTAAGATGAGTTGGTCTATTGGGTGTTTTAGGGTGAGTGTTAGGTTATGTTTGGATTAATTGATGGTGATTTGGAGTATGAGCTATGCAAAAAAGATAGGGTTTATCTTGGTTTATTTCACCAAATTGTTTTTTGTTGAATGGATTCTTTTAAATATGGTTAAATTGAGTTTCATAAGGAATAACTAAGGTTACAGCCTCAGGAAAACTACATATATTTCTCACATCAACTTTTGAACATATGGATCGACTTGAAGCACGATCCAACTAATAGCCTGAGTCATCAAACTAGTAAGCAAAGGAGGACATATCTATACTGACACCCATAAAGACACTAGTGGCATGGATCTGCCTACGCATATGAGCTTTGGTGTTGAAAGGTCGACCATCAGCCTCAACCATGGGGTGAATGACCTCAAACTTTAAATGTATTTTCTTTTACTCTTGTACCCCTCTGACACGCTGTGATGTGTATCCCCTATGTAATCAACATGTGTACATGTAATGCTCTATATATACATGGACCTCATAAGAGATCCACACAATCTTCTACAAAATTCTCTAACTTTTCTCTATGCAAATTGAATCAATCCCAACATTCTGGTGACCATCGTGAGGCTCAGATTTAAAGGTCGAGCTTTGGCTTCTAAGCCTATTTTCAATGATTCACCTTGAGTTTTGAGAGAGAGACTTAGTAAGCGAGCATAGTTTCCCAGAATCATGGCCATCATGGTAGGAACATGAGCTAAGGAACGATTGAGACTAGCGAACGAAGAGGCATCATCATCAGTATAGGATCACATCTTGCCTACCCATAATAAGGCTAGAGTGGATACCAATCCCTATAAGAGCTAGCACTTCAACTTCTTTAGCTAAGAAGAGAGCTTGAGGAGACTAGGCAAGAAAATATGGAGCTACGATCGTAATCAGGCCAAGGTGGCCCTGTAGGTCAGGCCATTAATATGGTTAGAGGGGTCAGGGCAAATCATGTGTACCCGAGCCATCCTAGGGAGATAACACAACTGAGAGGAACCTCGCTCCTAGCTTGGTATGGCCCAATAACGAGTAGTTGCTGAAAGATAGCAAGAGTTGTGAGGCATAATTGTGAGATACTATATGTCTCCCTTTTTTTGATGAAATAGAGCAAGATGAACCCCTAGTCAAGTTTAGTGCTCCCAAGTACCCAGACTTCTAGGGGACCAAAAATCCAATAACTTAGGTGTAACACTTCAAGACGACTATGGCCCCTATGAGCCTTACTATGGAAAAAGATATGCCATGATGTGTAAGCTGTTTATTGCTACCCTATGTGATAGCATATAGAAGTGGTTCAATAACTTGGCACCCCATACCATAATCTCCTTCTCACAATTTCCTAGTTTGTTCATCACCAATTATACCTGTAACAAGCCCTTAAGGGTGGAGTCTGACCACCTTTTCTCAATCACCCAAGGAAGGGGTGAGTTTACTGAAGAGTATATGAAAAGGTTTAGATAGGAAAAGCTAGATATATCAGACTATCCCAACTCTATTACGATAGAGGCTTTCAAGCGGGGTTTACTAAGGAATTGTAATTTGTTTGGAGAACTAACCTAGATGATCCCATAAACTTTGGAGGAAGCTTATGGAAAGGTGAGAAAATTTATCAATATGGAAAGAGATAGGTCTAGATAAAAGCAACAAGGTAGCTATAGAAGTTGCGCCATAAAAAAGAAAAGAAGAATAAGCCTAGACAAGGAAAACCAAGACAAAAAGATTAACAAAAACAAGTACTTCATGCCAAATCATAGGGAAAATGGCCGATGGTTCGAGAGTAGGGGGCCTTAGGGGAGGTCACTATCTCCCTTCAAGGGTCCACCATTAAGAGTGAGTCTAGGTCAAGCAGTGTTGAGAATGGAGAAGGAGTAAAATGTTTGATGCCACCAAAGATGAGGGCTCCCCTTAAGGACACATCTAAATTGTGTGCCTTTCATAAAGATGTAGGCCATAATATGAGAGATTACAGGTATCTTAAAAAATAAATAGAGGATCTATTATCTTGAAGGTATTTAAGGGACCTCGTGGGAAGCAATAGTAAAGGAGAAGAACCACCGTTCAAATGTAAAACATTGAGGCTACTTTCTCCGTTAGGTAGCAGGATATACCTATATAATGATCCTAATGTAAGGACTATCCATACCATACATAGAGGACCCATGTTCAAAGGGACCTCCAATAACTCACATAAAAGGTACGCTAGATACTTGCACAACTCAACACATGTTTATAATCTAGAAAAAGTGAGGTTCTCTATTGAAATCATCTTCATCGGGATGGACGAGGCCTTGTCTCCCCACGAAGACCCTTTGGTAATCACCTTAAGAATAGGATTCTATGAAGTTTGTCAGATCATGATTAACACTAGGAAAAGACCAGAGTTTATTATAATTCCACTATGAAAGAGGTCACTCCCAAGTAGCAACCATAGCATGAGCCTTTTAAAAAAGGCTAGGAGGTGGATGTCTATCAAAATCTATCAACTCAAATAAGGTGTGAGATCTACCAATTGGAGACAAGGAGGAAGACCATTCTCTAAAGTTGAGCACAGACTTGACAATAGAGGTTAGAGAGTAACTATCTCAATTCTTAAAAGCGAATTCATATGTCTTTGCATGGGGGCCTACAAACATGCCTGGGATTGAATGATGGATGGTCAAAACATTGTTTCCCCTCCCAAGTATTGATTAGTTGGTTGATACCACCGTTGGTTTTAACTTGATGAGTTTTTTGGATGCATACTCTGGTTACCATTAGATCAAAATGCCACTGGAGGATGAGGAGAAAACATTTTTCATCACTGCGGAAGAGACCTTCTATTACACCCAAATTCCATTCGATTTAAAGAATGTAGGGGCCATATATCAATGCCTTGTTAATAAGATGTTTGAAGACCAACTGGGAAGAAATCTAGAGGCATATGTTGATGACATGGTGGTAAAGTCATCACAACTAGTGAACCATGTCAAATACTTAGAATAAATATTTTCCATAATCCAAAGGCATGCTATGAGACTTAACCCTAAAAAATGTCTTTTTGGTATTACTTGTAGAAAATTCCTAAGGTATCTTATATCTGCCCAAGGAATTAAGGCCAACCTAGACAAGATAAGCCCTGATCAACATGAAGCCTTCTACCAGTCTGAAGGGGATTCAATAATTAAACGGAAGAATAATGGCACTGAACATATTCATTTCCAAATGCATAGACTAGTGATTTCCATTCTTCAAAATACTGAGGAAGAACACATTGGTTTTCTGGAACAAGGATTGTGACAAAGCCTTCTAAGGAATTAAATAGTACTTGAGAAAACCTTCTATCCTAGTCCGCCCTCTTTTAGGAGAAACACTTTATTTGTATTTGGTCGTTGGCCCGAGACTTGTAGTGTCATACATCTAGCTGAAAGAAACAAGGTGTAATACCCCATCTACTACATCAACCAAATATTGAAAGATGCCCAAAGTAGGTACCCAACGATAAACAAGTTAGCCTTCGCCCTGGAAATGATGGCACGAAAGCTCATACATTACTTCGGCTCAAACACAGTAGTAGTGCTTGCCTCGCAGCCACTTAAGAATGTATTAACAAGGCTAAAGGTTGTAGGGAGATTGGCATAAATTGCCATAGAGTTGGGAGAATATGATATCAAGTATACGTCTAGAACCTCTATTAAGAGACAAGTGGTGGCATAGCTTGTTGCTGAGTTTAGTGAGTCACCAAAAGTTACCAATGATGAGGTAAAAGAGGAAGTATGTGGCGTGGATCTAAGAGAGAGGCTAGCCTGGTAGGTATTCATTGATGGCATACACAACTTCAATGATGTTGGGCTAGGGGTAGTTATAGTTGATCATGATAAAACTTGTTTTGAATATTCTATTTGGATGGATTTCCAAGCTACTAATAACATTATAGAGTACAAGGTAGCTATATTTGGATCCATGACAACAAAGAAGCTTGGAATGCATAGCATCACCTTGCATAGTAATTCATGATTGGTGGTAAATCAATACTTGGGCATGTTTGATGTTAAAGATAGCAAGATGAGGAGATATTTGGGAAGATTAAGAAAAGAGTGCTCAAAATTTTTCCACTTTGAGATCAAGAAAATATCTATGAATGAGAATGGTCACACTAATACTTTAGCCATACTAACCTCCATTCATGAGGCCAACCATAATCGGGTGGTGTCAGTAACAATCCTTTTAGAGGCTAGTTTGGAGGAGGCCAAAAAATAGTCGAAAGCATAGATGTTGTCACGAGCCAATGGTTCACCAAAATTTTTGACTTCCTAAAAGAGAGATACCTACCCCAGGACCAGATGCTCATAAAGGAAATCAAGGCCAAGGTAGGTTAATGCATGATAGAAACAATAAATTGTATTGAATGACTGCACTTGAAGCCCAAAAGGGAGAGTGTAGCTCTCATTCGGGTGAAAGGAGTATTATTGGCCCACTATGCTAACGGATTGCACGAGGTACACCCAAGTGTATGATAAGTGCTAGAGATTTATCCCATTATCACATGCACCACTAACCACTATGACATGGATAGTTAGCCTTTAGCCCTTTTTTAAATGAGAGCTTGATATAGTAGGACCCTTACCTCAAGAAAAAAGCCAAAATAAGTTTTTATTGGTTGCCATAGATTTTTTTCCAAGTGAATTGAGGCAAAACCTCTGGGAAGAATACGGGAAGAGGAGGAAATTTGGTTTATCTAGAAGTCTATAGTTTGTCACTTTAGCCTGCCAAAGGAGTTTGTTATCGATAATTGAAGATATTTTATAGGCCATAACATCAAAGAGTTTTCCATCAAGTACAACATTAATAAGTTTCATTAAATTCCATATTATCCACAAGCCAACGGTCAGACAGAGTTTTCTAACAAGTTGATAATCAACCTACTAAAGAAAAGGTTAGAGAGCGCTAAAGGATGATGGGTGGAAGAGCTACTTGGGGCATTATGGGCTATTAGGAATAGTCCCTAAGAGAGCGCTAATGAGACACCTTTCTCACTAGTATATGAGACTGAGGTTGTAATACCAACTAAAATCATAATGCCTACTATGAGATTTGCCCTAATTGAAGACTAGAACTCTACAAGTAGAGTAATTGAATTGACCCTCATAGGAAAAAATAGACAATGCCTTGAGACAGATATTTGAGCAAAAAAATAGGAGTAACATATTATTACAACAAGGCCGTGCGTTTCAAATTTTTTTCCATAAGTGATTCAATTCTTAGAAGGGTCTTGCTTAGCAAGAAAGAATGGATAGTAGGAAATTTGGGTGCAAATTGGGAAGGCCCATACAAAATAAATAAGATCACATTAGGAGGGGTCTTCCTATTGAGAAACATTGAAGAAATTGATATTTGTTTTGAAGAGGGTCATCTTTTTGGCTGATAATGCCAAACCATTCCTTTTGATGATATGAAAGAAGGTTTTGAGATGCCTGATATGTTGTCTGACATCTTTGGAAAATACAAGTACATCATTGATGTACACAATACAAAATTCTGAATAAGAATTGAATATATCATTCATAATCCTTTGAAATTCAGAAGGCATATTTTTTAGCCCAAAGGGCATGACATTCCATTCATATTGTCCAAATGAAATAATAAATGCCATTTTGTATCTATGTTTTGATTCGATCTGGATTTGCTAGAAACTTGACTTCATATCAGATTTTGAGAATATTGATGAAGAATGGAGTTTTTGAAGAAGGTCCTATTTATTAGGAATAGGGTACCTAATCCATTTTAAGGCCTTGTTAAAGGGTTTGTAGTTGATGACCAATAAAGGTGTTCCTATTTCGACCTCAGCTGGTTTGTTGACATAGAAAGCCGCATAACTCCATGGCGATCTAGATGATGATATCAACTTCTTAGATAAAAGATCATTGATCTCCTTTTTGCAAAATTGTTCAAGGTCACCATTCATTTGAATAGGCCTTGCTTTTGTAGGAATGTCTCTTTCCTGAAATGTTGGTTCATATGGTAAGTCTACCATATGTTCTTTTCTATCCCAGAAGGAATTGGGTAGGTTAGAACAAACCTTTTTTTTTGAAAGAGTTTTGTAATTTAGAGATTTTATCTTGAATCTTTGGAATCTGTGGAATTTGAAATTCTTTCTCAACAGTATGAGATTAAATTTTGGATTTGAGATAGAGAAGGTCCTCTTCTCTATGCTTAATAAGAATAGAAATCTCCTTTTGATGGATGGAATTGGCTTTAATAAGGTTAAGATTCCTAGTTTTTGGTTCTTCGATGAAGTGAAAACTGAAGGTTTTCTCTTCGATTTTGAAAGAAATCTTATCATTCTTGACAAGATATAGGGTAATAATATTCATAAATGGTGTTCCTAATATGACCGGGTAGCCTATATAAGATACAATCACATATGGAGTTTCGATAAGAAATGATACGTTAATGATTGCAACTTTTGTTTTACCAATGATATTCATCTTTGATTTATTGGCTGAGGTAAGTTGTTCGTTTGTTGATTGATAAAATCGTCTAGGAACGATCGATGATTTTATACAATTGAGATTAGCGCCTGTATCAAATAAGGCTATTGTCTCAAGTTTTGATTGATCAAAGAATACAAGGGTGAAATCTTGTATTTCCTAGTGGTGATTTCCCTAAGAATTTGAAGAACATATTCTGGAACCTTTTCCATGTTCTTAAGTTCTTGGGTGTTTGATTCAAGTTCGTCATCTGACTCACTTAAACCATCTAAGGTTTTGACTCCAAATATGTCAAGTAATTTAAACTTGAGGTCATATTCTTTGTGTTTTTTTTAAGCTAGGGGAGTTCTAGCTTAATAGTTTTGATTTCAACTTCTAAGTCTTGGATTTGACTTTTTGACTTTTTGACTTTTTGGCTTTATAGTTTTGTTCTTTTGTTCCAAAATAGCAATGAGGTCGTAATAGCCTTTGCTAGTATTTGGAAGTTCAGAATGTTTTGGTAATGGTTGGGCTTTGGCTAAGGAACTAGTCAAGTGGTCCACATATAATTTTGTAATACTAGGATCGTTTAACTTAAGGATTTTAGTTTGAAGTTATGCATCTTCTTCCTTAGTTAATACATTAATAATTTTGTTACCAGTATGAGAGTCAGTAGATAATAACTCATCTTCTTGGGGATTTGGGTTTTCTGAGTTTTCTGACCAAGGTTCAAACTCAGATGATGATGATTCATCTACCATTAAGGAAGAGATTTTGTTTAAGGTGTCTTCTTTAAGGTTTAATTCATGAAGTTTTTTAGACAACTTGCAATAACTAGCAGTATGACCTTTCTTACCGCATTTATAACATTTAAACTCTTTAAATATTTTTAAAGGGTTTATTATGAGGTTTTGATTCCTTATTAAAATTTCTTATATAAGTTTTTTTTTATAAAAATTCATTCTTTTTTCAAAGAATGATTTTCTAGGTTTGGAAAATGCCTTATAAGTTTTATGGGTTTTCTTATAAGGTTTTGTAATAGTTTTACTGTAGTTTCCACCGTAGGTTTGGTCAATAGAAAAACTGCTATTAAACTGTTTACAGAATGATCTAATTTTTCTTTTGAAGAGTTTAAGCTCCAATTTCAATTTTTTTTTTGGATTTTCAAATCTTGACAGATTTGAAGACCCTATTTTGAGCGAAGCTAATCAATCCACCATAGGTTAATTGATCATAAGGAATAATGTGATTCCCATAGGCCTCACAGATTTTTTTATGGTCTTCTCACCTAAGAGAGGAGGAAGTCCTGTTAGGAACTTCTCTTTCCAGAATGGCTGTGTAGAGTCATCTCTTAACATAACTCTACTCAGGAAAATATTTTTGTAATTTTGAAAATCACTCATCTTCCTACATTTTATGTTGGAAAGAAGATCAGCGTTTTATCTTTTAAATGGGATGAATCTCCTATAAAATGATGTGATATTATAAAGAGTACTATAGAGACTGCATTTTGAATTGTAGCTCTATATTGATCAAGTATGGGTTCACCACACTCGTTAGTCAATATCGCATTGAAGATATCTGACTGTTATTATTTTGAAAGATGGTGATCCCATTACCTTTGAGGTTTCCTGAGAAGCTAGCTATTAATAATTCGACAATTGTTTTATTAGTTGTACCAATTTGTGTTTTATAAGCATTTGACGCCATTGTCATTTGCTATAAGACATGTAATATTTCATTCCATCTCTGTTCCAAACATAAATAGATGATGCATTATATTTTAGCTAGGTAACCTGGTTAGGTTGGGTACCTATGGTGTATTGGTACCTATCTGAACTAGGTTCTTGCCATTTTAGTTTTTGAACTCGAGGAGTTGGCTCAGAAAGCATTTCTTGGGAACTATCCTCATCAGAAGTAATAGGTTCTAGTTTACTAAGAACACTCAGATCCTATTGAGTTTTTCATTGGATTTGAAGTTAGTGAAGATTCAAGTATAATTAAACCCGGTTTTGTGTTTGAAGCTTGGTCTTCTAATTGGATTTTATGGGTATTGCTCCATTTTTGAAGTTTTTTAAACTTAGATGATATTTCTTCCTAGGCTGGTTTGAAAATTTGGAAGGGTTTAAAGATATGGATTTGGACTTTACTATCTACGGCTTTGTAAGAGGTAGAGGGAAGATCAACCTTTTGATTCTTCTCTATCTTAGTAAGCTGTTTACTTAAAGTGTTTAAGTTGATATTGGTAAAGTTGTTTTGGGTAACTATGTTTTTTAGGTTAATTGCCTGGTTCTCTTGAGAGTTCTTAGGATGGAAGGCTTCTACCTTACTGTCCACATAGGGAAAGGTAATAGGTCTCAATAAAGGATGCTCAACCTTTATTGATCCATTCGGGGTTTCCTAAATGGGTATTTTCTTTTTAGTGTTGACCATATTAATTGAATTAACTGGTTCAACTGGTGATATGTCCCTATATTCATCATCTAATAACCTATCAAAATCTTCTATTATGATTTCCTGGGTATTAATTTCCAAAAAAGGAATTGTTTTAGTTTTTGGAACTATAGCTATAGGATCAGATACTATAGCTATGGATTCTATGATAATTTCGATTGGTTTAGGGGCAACTATGGTTGGAACTGTAAGTGTAATTATAGGTTTAATGTTGATAGAGTTCTCTATGTTAACCGGTTTAAGGTTATCTAGAGAGACTGGTAATGTTTCTATGAGTATAGAAGTAATATATGATCTATTTTTGAATGGGAAAGGTTCTCCTTTGGTTTGCCAATAGATTTTAAACCATTCAAAAAATAATATATTTTGTTGGTGTTCTTGAACATACCTAGCGTGTTTTCTAAAGCTAGCTCTAGCACTCTTTGAGTATGTTTTGAAAAACCATTTTTTTAATATTTTTATTACAGGCAGCATCTATATCTAGACGTATGATTTCTATGTCTAAATATTTTTGGCTCTATTGTTAATACATTTAACTCATTGGTCCTAACTGGTATATTTGAAGCTTGGGACATAGTTAGTGATAAAGGAGGAGATAACTGAGGTGAATCACTCGTCTAAGAAGTTTTGTCACACAGTATAGACTGGTCTTGGTACTGGTGTACTAAAGTTTACTACTTTGAGTTTTTCCCTAGGGATATCTGAAGTAAAGGACCTAGGTTTGGTTTTGAATGGTAAATCCACAGATAAGAAGTCAAAGATAATTGTTGTAGAAGGGTATCTCAAACTAGTAGACCTATCAAAACTAAGTTCGACACTACCATCTTTATATGATATAAATTCACTAAGTTCTGTATTTTGTATAGGTTCTAGGGTTTGATTAGGTTCAGACTCTAACTGAGTCATACTTTTAAGAAGCCACCTATCTGGAAATACTAATTGACTTCAAGTAATAGGTTTGGGAATTGTAATGTTGGATTTAGTAATATCTGTTTGAAGGAGAATGGTTTCTCCTTTTTTGGATTGTTGGATGTGTCTGGTATCCCAAACAGATATCATAGCTTTGTAATGAACCCTATAAATTAAGGCTACTAGAATTGCTCCTGGTAGCATCCTAGAATTATGGGTTTGGATTTGTAATGTAAGTGACTTTAATATATATGGGTCACTTAAGGAAACTAAGAAATTAGGAAAACAATCGGAGGATACGTGTCCTAATCCTAAGCTCATTTCAACTGTTCCTAATAAATAATCCTTGAAATCTATAAGTCTTGCGTCCTTAAGAACAACTAGAATTATTGAATTAAACCATCTATGGTCAAGGGTCTTAATCCAATTGAACTAATCCGATATGAACATATTTGAAACCTTTTTCAAAATGTTTTTGTAATGATGCTTTTGAAAATAATTGAATAGTTTCAAAAGGTGAAGAAAGTTGGATATTTCTCTCTTTAGTTTTAATGATGTAATCAGTTTATCAGTTTTGAAAAGATTCATCATCTTTGTTTTGTAAATTTGATCTCTATTAACCTTTGAGATCTTCCAATGATAAATTGATTTTGAAAAAATTTCAATAGTGAGTTCATCACTATTGATGATATTTTTGTTCTTCGAAGAAGAAGAAGACGATTTTGATAATGTAGGAGAAGACGCAGAAAAATTTAAATTAGACATATTTAAAACAAAATAAAATGCTTGTAAGAATATGGCGATAAACTAATCATCAATATAATATATTTAAATGTTAAATAATGATCTTAATCTTTAAAATTATTGTCTACTCCTAACTATCAAGATACATGTATTACATGTCACGAGTTGATCACCTTGGTCAGGAACTAGCTAGAGCATTTTGACACTTAAGAGAGAGTTGATCACCTCGATCACGGACCAAGTAGAATGCTCTCCCTCAATATTTCATGTCACGAGTTGATCACCTCAATCAGGAACCAGGTAGAGCGTTCTAACACTTAAGAAAAAGGTTTATCACTTAGGTCATGGACTAGGTAGAACACTCTTCCTTAATATTACATGTCACGAATTGATCACCTCGGTCAGGAAACAAATAGAGTGCTCATATACTTAAGTGAGGGTTTATCACCTTGGTCATAGACCAAGTAGAACGCTCTCCCCTAATACTACATGTCACGAGTTGATCACATTGGTCAAGAATGAGGTTGAGTGCTCTGACACTTTAGAAAGAGTCGATAGCCTTGGTCATAGACCAGGTAGAATGCTCTTTTCTAATATTCTATGTCACAAGTAGGTCACCTTGATCATAGACAGAGTAAACTGAGGTGATTAGTTGCCCAAGTTAGGCCACTAGTTTATTTTGTTGATGAGCCTTGTAAAGTTTCATTCTGTTAAAAATAAAATTTATTACTCGAGCAAAAGTTTTTAAGCTAACAAAGATTTTTAAATTAATTATTGGTGAGCTCAGCCTTCCAAAAATTTAAAAGTTCTTTAGACATTTGGATGCACGACCCGTGTTTGGGTCATTTATCTCCTCCACTAAGAGCAATAACTTTACCTGAATCTTGACAACTTTTATGCATATATTGACCCCTATTTTGGTAAGGGCTAAGCTCAAGTTAAGTATAGAATGTTCCAACTCCTCAGCAACCCCCATGACATTGAGGAACACTTCTTCAAATTGCTTCATATAAAAATTCGCCCAATGGCACTCCTTATCAATGAAAGCAACCATTTTAGTCAAGGTCCTTCTTTCTTAAGCTGAAGCTTGATAGCTACTCCTTAGATGAGGTGAGCTCACACTTGGTCTATTCATAAAGGCATAGCTTATCCTTGAGTCTGGAAAACTCAATTTTTAATTTCTGTACCTCAGTCTTAAACCTATCGTTCTCTAATTTTAAAGCTCGAGATGAATATCTATTTTCTCGGTCAGAATCCATAAGGTTTGAACAAGAAATATGGAGGAAATAATTGCCAACTATTTCAAACAAAAGATGTCTGAATTTTGCAATATCCCTAACCCCCTATTATAGAGAATGATATTGGGACAAGTTTAATGACACATGTCCTTAAAAGAGTAAGAAGGTAGATCAACATCATAAATAAATATTATAAATGCTATAAATGCACAATCACACTTGCATTACAAGTTGTTATCAAAATCAATTGTTTCTCATTAATAATAATGGGTTACAAAGGACGAGCTCGTAGCCATAATATTATGAGGAAGGGTCAAGCTTAAAAAAAACTACTTAATTAGGGGCTCAAGCCATAGCCAAAATCAAAGGTCCCCAGTTCCACCTTCATCATCTCCCACCCTTGATCCATCACAACTAGTACCAGAGTTTGAGCTTTATTCCTCACCCTCATCTTGGGTTTGAGTAAGCGAGTACTAAGGGGTGGTCGAGAAATTTAGGATTTGGTAGTATTATTCCCCACAGACCTTCTACTTGGCCTCTTCCTTGAAAGAGTCCACAACTAGGCTATACCCTATCTCAATGCTCGAGGAAAGTTGTTCGATCATCGAGTCAAACTCATGCTTTGCCTTTTCTTGATCTCAGGAATATTTCCCTCTGTCATTTGCTAGTTCATGCCTATAGGCTTCTATCTCAGGCTTGACCTTCCTCTGGGCCTTTTTGGGCTCCTTGAAATGCCTTGAGTTTTCATTCAGCTCGTGTATGGCCTTGGATAGATTCTCCTCCTTGTCGATAGCCTCGCCCTCCCATTTGTTAGCCTTAGCCAATAGCACAATGTTCTTGGCTCGAGTTGAAGCATGACTCTATTTTTAAATCACGAGCTCATGCTTCAAACTCTCCATACCTCGTTCCTTGCTATGTTCATGAAGAAGTTGGGTTTAAAACAAGAAAAATGACACCAGGTCATTAAAATATGTAAACAAAAGTGCTCGAGGCTCAATTAGAAATAAGGTCAGACTAACACTTTCCTAGTATAGAAGTGGATAGAGCATTACCCTAGAGTCCACATCCTCACACATGGCAACGAGTTGTCTCTTGTGTACCATGTAGCGGAGCTGGTCCACGTAGTGGTCCAACTTCTCCGATGCCATACCCCTATATAAGGCCACTCACTCAATGTCTATAGTGAGGTCATTGATGACATCTTTCCCCCTTTTCGAGTCCTTCATAGGAGGGGTAGGTGCTTATTAACTCAAGTTGACGAGTGTAGAGGTGTGTTGACCTGGGTACGCTGGTGAAGGCTCAATAATATTCAAAGGTGTAGACCAGAGGTTCATCAATGGTTACCTTCTTCTTTTTGGACAAGGTTAGGATGGCCTCTTACTTAGAGAACTTTCTCTTTTTCTTCCCTTTAAAGGAGCTTGTCCCTTGGGTGGGAGGTGTAGATTTTTGAAAGCTCACCCTTTATTTAGCGACCTTACTTTGAAGCCGCATCAATATCTCAACGATATTGAACTCCATGATATCTACAAAGACAAAGAAAAAAGGTGTTATTTTTAAAAGGGTCAAGCTACACAAAAAACAAAATATTTGTAGTCTCAGGGCTAGTTCACCATCATCAGAGAGCACTTCGAACCTCCCCTTAAAGTCTATGTGAGGGGTCCTGTGCTTAAAGGTTACCCAGGGTTTATGGATTATCCTGTAAGGGGGCTCTAATGAGCCCTACCTCATCAACCCACACGTAACAAAGCATAAAGTGTTTATTAGTTACCTCTATTGAGTCTTCTCCGATAGATAGTTTTGGTTATTAGCCAATTGTTTCTTGGTCTCCTGGCTCAAGGTTGTGATAAATGAGCCTATATTCCTTATCATGACCTTTGTGTTAGCCCAGGTGCTCCTTATAAGCTTAGCATCACTATCTGGGTCTCCCATTAACGAGATACATAGAAAAAATACTCCTTTCAATTCTTCTCATTCTCTAGGAGGATCACATTTATGCCCTAATCTTGTTTCATATACATGTAGACCCTATTCATGTCTATAGGTTTATGCTTCAGTACATATGCCTCATTGAAATTAGTCATCTCCAATTCAACCCCGAGCTCTTTGCATATTAGTGTGAGGTAAAGAAGGTACATTAACCCATTCAGTATCAATTAGCTTGGTGCAAACTACTTGCCAAAAATTTCCTTATAAAAGGGTATTAAGGAAATCTGACCTCTAGCCATAAGGTCTTCTCATGGAAGGCTTTCTACCAAGCTGGAGGTGGATCACTGTTAAGAACACCTAGCTTGGGGATCATTATCTGAACTGAGGAGTCATATGTTTTCCTTATCCTCTCATCGTCCTGATGAGATAACCTACCGGTCTTCACCTTGGTTGTCCAATCTTTATTATGGCCTGTGGGTTCACCGGTTCCTTTCTACCTCATCTTCTTCCTCTATAACCTCACGATGGATATTTGGTTGTTCTATCATAAGCCTTTTCATCCATTCCCAAGAACTATTTGAAAATTCACCACTTATATGCCACTATTTTCACTTGTTTCTCAATGGGTACCTCCATATAGTAAAAAATCAACTGCATTCACATAGTTAAGAAACTCTGAAATGTTCATCTGCCCAACATAATAAGGTAGGTCATTCTTGGTACAAAATTCAAAAAACTCTAAATATCGTGGGTAAGGGTTGAATGTTTGTCGAGTGAACTTATGGTTGTGTATTTGTTGAACGAACTCAATTTCATTGTTAGGAAATTGACCCAAAGCTTGGGTGTTGTTTAGAGGTGGTCAATAGGATGAAACGAATGCCAAAAAAGGTTCATCTTCATCTCTGACTTCTATCACATATTTTCTATTGCGCTTTTGAATAACTGAGCTAGAAGTGGTGGGTGTATCGTGGGTCAAAATGATCTGGGTTTGCATGGGTTGAGGTCAATCAGCCTCAATTGTAGTGGGTTTCTTCAAATTAGTTACTAATTCCTCTAGAAATCGAGCAAGAGTTTGTCAGAGCTCCTAGAGAAATGAACGAAAGCATAGCTCATTTTTCTGGTCTTGCTAGTGTAAATATGCTATAAGAGCTTTTGCAATAGGGTCTTTCTCGACATTTTCTTCACCATAATTAATCATCGACGCTCAGAGGAATTCTTCATCTCTGATACCAAATGGCATAGAAACAAATTTAACAAAAAGAAATAACAATCTCTATTGAGGGAACCAAGCTACTATGGGTAATTATTTATATCTTGATAATATTTTTTCGTAATAATTCTGAAAATAATCTCTCAAGATAAAATAATCATTAATGTTGATTTCTTTCTTTCTTGCGCATTTGCCTAGATATTTTAGGCAAAATGGATTATAAAAACACAATATAATATAAGAGAAAGTAAAAAGAACCCAACAACTAAATATTCATCCAATTAAATTATAATTATAATTAATCAAATTATAATTAGATTAACGAATATGCATGTAAAATAATATTTACAATCAAAAGTTATCAAAAAGCAAAAAAAAAATATATATATATATAAGGTGACGTTTGATTCGTAGAATGAAATCGAAATGAGAATGAAAATGAGAATGTAATGTAAACAATTTTGTTTAATTTGACCTGAAATCAAAGAAAGAATCGGTATTACAGTATTTGTTTTACAACTGAAATTGAATAAAAAATACTGTATATTATATTAATATATCTATATTCAGTAGAATTTAAATAATATCATTTAAGTATTATATTTTTTTCAAACAAAATACATTATTAAAACCATTATTTTTCTAAATAATTATTACTTAAAAAGAAAATATATTATTAAAATTATTATTTTTCTAAATAGGATTTAGGGTTTTGAAGTTTGGGATTTGAGATTTAGGATTTAGGATTATATTTGTGGGTTAAGGTTTAGGATTAAAATTATTATTTTTCTAAATTGGGTTTAGGGTTTTAAGATTTGGGATTTGGGGTTTAAGGTTTATGATTTTGGGATTTGAGGTTTATAATTTAGGGTTTATGATTATATTTGTGGGTTAAGGTTTATGATTAAAATTATTATTTTTAAATATGGTTTAGGGTTTTGGGATTTATTTTAAGGTTAAGTTTTTGGGTTAAAATTATTGTTTTTTTTAAATAAGGTTTAGGGGTTTGGGATTTGGGATTTGGGACTTTGAATTTTGGGTTTTGGGTTTTGGCATTTAGGATTTAGTTTTTAGGGTTTTGAGTTTTGGGATTTAGGGTTTAGGTTTTTGGGATTTGGGATTTAGAATTTAAGGTTTAGGGATTTGGGATTTGGGATTTAGGATTTAGGTTTAAGGTTTAGGTTATATTTGAGGTTGGAGTAAAATTGAAAAAAATAATTTAAGATGAGAATGAAATCATGATTTCTTAAGGGATGAGAAAGAATTCTGATTATTTCTCCTTTAAGAATTCTGATTCTTTCTACTTTAAGAATCGATTACATTTCATTCTTATTTTTCAATCCAACCAAATATAAAAATGAAAGGAATTAATTATAATTTCATTCTATTTTATTTAAACAAACGTATCATAAATGAATTGCAGAAGGAATTTATACGTGACAATTTTTTTGGTCAAGTATGATGGACGAACAACAACACATGTGGAAATCAAATTGTTGATTGCGACTTCTAATTGAAATCACTTTATTGGCTTATAATTACTACCTCTACAATTTCTTCTCAAAACCTCACCCAAAAAAATTCGTAAAAGTTAAAAGAGTGTTTTTCTTTAGGGAAAAAATCAAAAGTACCCCTAAGGTTTAAGGAATCTTCAGAAATACCCTTTAGGTTTTAAAAAATTCAAAAATACCCTTGAAAACATAACGGAAGTTAAAATTAACACTCATCAAAAATACCCCTAAGGTTAAAAAAAGTATGGAAGAGGAAAAAATAAACCAAGAAATATTAGATATAGAAACAGAAGACATTTCAGGATGTTTTTCACAGGAAATGGTAATAAGTAAAAAGAAATTTGAAGAAATTCAAAAAGCAAAATTAAATCTTAAAGAAGAAGATGGATTTAAAGACCCATCATTTTTATTAAGAAAAATATTTTCTAGAAAAAATATAATCTATTACGGTATAAATAACAAAGAAATGAGTATTAAAATTACAGATGCAAAAGGAAGATATTATATACCATTAATTGATAAAGAAACCATATTAAACAAATTATCAAAAATTCCTCGAAAGGATAAAGAAAAAATTGGATACATCCATTTAGGAGGAATCCAAATATTAATAAAAGCTCATTTTAGAGAATGAATAGATACACCAATAAAAATAGCTTTATTAGACAATAGAATAGTAAATAGACAAGATGCTTTATTAGGAATGATTCATGAAAATTTAGGATACCAAAAACTAAAATTTACAGCATATCCTAGATTTGCTATAAATATACAAGATAAAAATCTAAACCAAGTATTAAGTCTAGCTTATGAATTTGAAAGAGGAGATTTAATGAAAGAAGGAAATCATCCATTTTCAATACATTATCTAGTGGCATATTCTTTAACAAATAGTCATAATAGTTCAATATATGGACAAAATGAATTTATAGAAATAGATAAAACTTTTAAAGAATTTGGACAAATAATAAAACCAGAAATACTAACAGACTTTGAAATACCAGAAGAATGGAAATTAGATATTAAAGAAAAACCCTTAATAATAGGAAGAAATAGTAATAGCATACCAAGATTTACTTTTATAGATCATAAAGAAGAAACTTCAAATCAACAAGAAGTTAAAAAACTAGAAAATGAAGTTAAAATAATGAAAGCACTAGTTCATGATTGCATATTAGGGAAAAATCATGTTTAAAGATAAAATAAAAAATATGCATTTAGAAATAAATGGAAGCCTAGTAAGTGTGGCAAAAAATCAAGCAATACTATTTGAAACTATACAATTATTAACAGAGGAAATGGATCTAGTCCAGGAATTAAACACAAAATACTTACAAGAAATAATAGATATACAAAGAGAACTATTAAAGGAAATAAAGGAGTATGGTTATAATAAACTACAACAAAATATGCATAAAGAATTTTCAGAATTAAGGAAAGATGTATACAATCTAAAAATAAATTATAAATATGATCCCTTAGAAGGATTAAAAGAAGAACCACCAAGGAAATCAGATTCTTTGATTCCTAAAAATGAGAAAAGAAAAAATGAGGAACAATCTAATAATAAAGAAATAATTCCAAATTAATGGAATATAGAAAGAAATTAGAAAAAGAATTTATGAACCCTGAGAATAGGGATATAGAAACATTGGTCAAATTATTGACATTAACCAATGAAGAAATAGAAGAACATTATATTGGAAAACTTTGTACTAACAAAGAAGAAGATGATATGACAATAATCAGTGAAACTGATTTAGAACCAGAAAACATGACCCCAAAAGGTCATATGAAACCAATTTCATTACCAGTCTCTTACCAAGAAGAAACATCTGACCCACATAGGGAGGAAAGAAGTAGACAAAGATCAGAACAACCTGATACTACATATAGAAGAAGACAACCACCTAAAATGGAGGAAGGGTTACATTGGGGAACTAGAGGTAGTATTCCACCAGAGTTCAAACTCCATGATAATTATAAATCTGAACTTCTAAATTTAGATTGTATAAGAGATAGAAAAAAAGCTTTAGATGAATGGTCTAGTGGGATGAGCATTCTCATACAAACTTCTCCAACTACCCAAACAAATCCTTCAACTTGTAGAGTGCTTATAGCACATAAAATGACAGGAAATGTAAAAGTTTGGTTTTCAAACTTAACAGATCAACAACATTTATTAATGCAATGAAATGCTTCCATGGGAAGAGAATACTTAGATACAGTAATAAATGAAATATTCAAAAAATTTATTGGGGAAGATAAAGGAAGGACTAGCACTGAATCCAGTGAAAATGAAATCAATGAAGCTAAATGACATCTAACAAATATGGAAATTTGTAACATGTGTTATATATATTCTTTTATTTGTGAATATGAAATGTATTACCATAAATTACCACCCTCTATACAAACAATTTATAAAGAAATGTTTTTTCAAAAATTACCTGGAACATTATATAAAACTTTAACAGAAAATTGGGAACAAAGGAATAGAGAAACTATACCAGATACTTTAGGAGGAAGAATAAGAAGTCTTAGAGATTGGATCATTATAAAATGCCAAGAAAGAAAAGAATATAAAAAAAAAGAGGAAATGATAAAATTTGTTGTGATATAAGAGATTTTAGAATGCCAGGAAAATATGGATGCAATATAAAATCTTGTAAACAAAAATATAAAAAATATAAAAGATTTAAAAAATATAAATTTAGAAAACAAAATTTCCAAAAATATAAAAAGAGATTCAATAAAGAAAACTATAAGAATAGATATTTTAGAAGAAAGGTTTATAAACCTTCTGAAAAAAGGAATTATTGCCCTTCAGGAAAGAAAAAATGCAGATGTTGGATCTGTAATGAGGAAGGACATTATGCAAATGAATGTCCAAGCATACTTCAACATAAAAAAAATTTAA
Source organism: Hippophae gyantsensis (assembly GCA_030763125.1). Classification (NCBI taxonomy): domain Eukaryota; kingdom Viridiplantae; phylum Streptophyta; class Magnoliopsida; order Rosales; family Elaeagnaceae; genus Hippophae; species Hippophae gyantsensis. The sequence goes on along the minus strand of CM061029.1, from coordinate 16,699,679 downwards.
AAAGGAATTTCCACAGAAAGCAAAAATATTTGAAGAAGCCTTCAAAATGGAATTAGAACCAATTGAGGAATTTGATATAGATGATACTTACAATATTTATCTATTAGAAGAAACTGAAAAATAAATAACTGACTCAGAATATGAACATTCAGATCATGAATATTCTTCATCAGAAAATAAATGATTTGTATAGTATTACAAATCCAAATAGTACTTACATTAAAGTAGGACTAAAATTCAAAGGTTATAACACTTATCATTTACATGCATATATGGATACAGGAGCTAGTATGTGTGTAGCCAGTAGATATGTATTTTCAGAAGACAACTGGAAACAAGCACCTAAATATTTGATTGTAAGAATTGCTAATAATACCACAATAAAACTCAATCTAGTATTAAAAGATACTGATATAATAATAGGAGGAGAAAACTTTCATATTCCTACTATATATCAACAAGAAACAGGTGTAGACTTGTTAATAGGAAATAATTTCTTAAATTTATATCAACCTTTCACACAACATTCTGACAAAATAAGTCTTACAACTTTAGAAGGAGATACAATATATGTCTCTAAACTAAGAAAAGCTCTAACTGTCTCAAACCCAACTTTTATGCAACAACATAAAAAGCGAAAACGTGGTGAGATAGAAGACCAACAAAAAAAAACCTTGTCTAGAAAATATTTCATTAGACATAGAAGAAAAACAAAACTCTTTTCTCAATGAGATACAGGAAGATAAAGCCTTAACAGGCATTAGAAGACTATTAAAAACAGTCAGTTCAGAAAATCCTTTGGATCCAAAAATAAATAAATCTAAAACAATAGTCAATATAAAATTAAGAGATCTTAACAAAGTCGTAAGAGTAAAACCAATGATTTATACTCTAGAAGACAGGATTGAATTTGGAAAACAAATTGAAGAACTTTTGGAATTAAAAGTCATAATACCGAGTAATTCACCTCACTCTAGTCCAGCATTTTTAGTTGAAAAAGAAGCTGAGAAAAGAAGAGGGAAAAAGAGAATGGTAATAAACTTCAAAGCATTAAATAAAGAGACCATTGATGATGGATACTTCATTCCAAAAAAGGAAGAACTACTATCATTAATAAAAGGAAAGAAATACTTCTCAAGTTTTGATTGCAAAAGTGGATTTTGGCAAATAAGATTGGATGAAGAATCTCAAAAATTAACAGCATTCAGTTGCCCTCAAGGACAATTCCAATGGACGGTAATACCATTTGGATTAAAACAAGCTCCAAGAATTTTTCAAAGATATATGGATAATATTTTTAAGAAATTACAAGATATTTGTTGTGTTTACATAGATGATATTTTGGTTTTTAGTAATGAATTAAATAAACATTATTTGAATATTATCAATATATTACAAGAATGTAGAAAAAAAGGCATTGTACTCTCTGAAAAGAAAGTAGTACTTGCTCAACAAAAAATCAAATACTTAGGATTGGAGGTTGAAGACGGAAAACATAATCTACAACCCCATATACTAAATAATATTCAAGGTTTTCCTAGTGAATTAAAAGATAAAACCAATTACAAAGATTTTTAGGATGTCTAACATATGTAGAAGCCTATATCAAGAAACTTGCAGAAATGAGAAAACCATTACAAGCAAAATTGAAAACAGATCATGTGTGGAAATGGACAGAAGAAGATACTCTATATATGGATAGAGTAAAAGTAAAAGTAAAAAATTTACCAACTTTATACCATTGAGGACCAGATGATAAAATGATAATTGAAACAGATGCTTCACAAGAATATTGGAGAGCAGTCCTTAAAGCAAGAGTAGATGACAAAGATGAATATCTTTGCAGATACACATCAGGGTCTTTTCAAGGGCCAGAATTAAATTATCATAGTAATGAAAAGGAATACTTAGCTGTTAAAAAAGCTATTAAGAAATTTGCAATATATGTCATAAGTTCTAGATTCATTATTAGAACAGACAACAAGAATTTTGGTTATTTTTTAAGAACTAATATTGTAGGAGATTATAAACAAGGAAGACTAATTAGATGGCAACAATGGTTCAACCATTACAATTTTGATGTTGAACACCTTCTAGGACATAAAAATAGCTTGGCTGATGCTCTTACCAGAGAATTAGCACCTCTAACTATTTTTATGATTGTAGGAATGGAACATCTTGATATTAAGATCAAGATAAAAGAAAAAGAGATAAAAATCCTACAAGAACAACTCGAGTTGCTATATCTCGAGAAATCTCTTACATAGACAGGAATAAAACATGAAGAACTTAAATGTTCAAAACAATCTCTAGAGAGCAGAACCTCAAATGAGGAATCTCTGTTAAAAAAGGAAGAACCTAATAATTCACAAAAAACTTCTAAACCCAATTGGGCAGATGAAGCAGAAAAAGAAGAACAGAAAAAAGTTTATGTGGTCTATAATGGCCCAAAACTAGGAATTTATAACAACTGGGCAGAAGCTAGCAAATCTATTCTAGGATTTAGTGGAGTAACTCATAGAGCCTTCACCAACAGAATAGAAGCTGAAGGTAGTTATGCCAACTACAAAACACCAAAACTAATAACTCCAGAGGAGATAGTAAGAAATTATTCTATAGTACTACAACAACAACCAACAACTCCAAGTAGATTGACAAATCTTGGAAAAATAGCAAGGCCTCCAATGCTATTTAGAGAAACATCTCCACCAAAGACATCAAAAATAACAAAATATTCAGTACTATTTAGGGAGACATCTCCTAAAACTACTCCAGTCATTGAAGATAAAAAAGACCAATACAGAAACCTCAACAAACTACAATGGTTAAGTCTATAATTTAGCCAAAAAATCTACCCAAGAACATATTGAAGATATGAAATTCTATACTACAGACAAGGAATTTCCTGCAGGTAGTAAATTCAATATATTAGAAGGAGTTGATCCAATTTTTGTGTATAATGCATTTCATACAGGATTAATAGAAAATATTTATCCAGGAATTAATTTAAGTGAATTAAATTATTTCCCAGAAAATTTTAAAAGAGCAATTAAGAATTTTAGAAGAAAAATTAAAGCAGGTGATAAACCTATTTATCTTAGATTTTTTAGTTCATTAATGGACTAGAATGAGGAAGGAAGTATTAGTCCTTACCACTTCATCAAGATAGGGATTTCCAACACAAACAGAGAGGTTCCCAAACCAAGGGCACTTCCAGAAAAGGAATTTAACACAGAAGAACTCTGTGTATTAAGAGGACAAATGCTAAGCCAAATTTACTATGAACTCAGAAAGATCGACAATTCTACTGAGATTAAAGTAAATTATTCAACCAGTAAAGTTATCATCATTTCTCACAGTAGCATGGCTTTGTCAGAAGAAGATGGTGAAAAAATCACCAAATATGAAACCAATTTTAATTGCAATAACTTAGAAATTGGTCAAGAAACTAGGAAGGTATTTTGCTTCTATGCCAGAAAAGCCACCAAAGACCATAGGTGCATTCTCTGTATCAAAGATCGAGAAGATGAAGATGTGTCATCATCAACATCATCAAAGGAACAATCGGCAAAAAATGACAGAAAAATAAGAAAAGCAGCTGTCGGCAGAAGACTACAAAAGAAATAAAGATGTAGACCCCACATCTTAGTCGGCAGCATATGCCAAGGAATAAAGTAATGGTTATCCTTTAAAAAAGGGAAAGTAGATGAATTATTTAAGCAAGGGTAAAATAATAAATTTAGTCTTGTAAATAGGGATTCCTTATTCTATAAAAGGAACCCTTCTTATCACTTCAAAAAACACGAACAGATAGAAATCCATAGCTCTCTACTCTGAAACACTCAAGTATAGAAAAACCTTTCTATCTAGAAATCTAGAATCCAATAATGAAATACCCAGTAACTATGAGCGGCTAAGCACCCCTTTCAAGGTTCTTAGTTGGCCTTAAGTTGTAATAATTATTATATTTTGAATAAAATGGAGTTCTATTACTCTTCTCTAGCAAGTCAACTATTGGACACCATTCATGTATGGATGCAGAAAGCTCACCATTACCAGGAAGGTGTTGAGGTGTGAGTGAAGCTGAGGCATAACAGGTGTAACAAAAGAAGACGAACAGAAGGGAAGACCGTGGTGGACCCATTATATTCATGTATAATAATTATAGATTTAAGCTAATTAAGGATCTTGAATGTTGAAATATTCGCTTACAATAAGATATAATATCTTTAAAAAATAGGAAAATAGAATTTATTTTTAGAAATAAACAACTAAAATAATACTCTATGAATATCGAATCATTAGTACATAAATTAGAATTATTAGATTTAACAAATGAAAGAGTAATTTTTAATTTTAAAAGACAATTAATAGAGTCAGGATTAGAGTTAAGTAACCAACATAATGAAGAACATAACATATTATGCAATTGTAATGAATACAAAAGAAAATTAGATTTATATAATAAAATAATAAGTTTTTTAAATAATTTATTACCATCAATAAATACACAAAGACCTTTAGCTAGGTCAATTTTAACTCCAGATTAAGATTGTATCGATCCGCAGAAAAATTGATATCAGAGCCAAAGAATAGTAATTTAAATAGTAATGGATGGACAATTAACACCATTAAAACATAAAGGCATTTGTGACATTTTATAAAACTCAGAGACATAATTGAGGATATAGCAAACTTCAAGGACAATTTAGAAAATAATCCTTTTCTTTACTTCTTATTAGGATTTAGTATATATTTTAAACGAAAATATTAAATGTAAATAAATTGATACTTATATTAATTACAATATATTAAGTGATAAATTTTTCTTAAAAATTAAATAAATAATTAATTATTATATTTAAAATTATTTTACCACAACACACGAGAATATAAATATATATATATCATTAATATTATTTTATTTTAAATTTATTTCTATATGATATTTTTATATATTAAAAAGGTGAATTTAAAAGTACAGCCAAGTAGGAAAAAAATAGAAATCAAAGAGTTAATTGATAAAATTCATGAAATAAATAAAAAGATTTTTTGGTATCACGTGAGACGATCACTGTTTTAACAATCCTTTTTATAAAAATATATTTTAAATCCTTACACTTTTTAAATATAATAATAATAATTCGTTATTTTTATTAAAAAATTATATAAATTTATTTTATAAAAATAATACATTTTTAATATCTTATTTTTTTATGAAAGTAAAACAATTATCTTTATAAAATATAATTTTACAATTTTTTTTATAAAAATAATAAATTTATGTTGAACATAAAATATTAGTGAAAACTAAGTGTAAATATAACATAATAGCACATGTATTATATGTACGCTTATATTTTTCGATAGGTATATACTTAAAAATGAATATTTAGTTAAAAAATTCAAATTTTTTAAGAAAAATTTCTTTTAAAATTAAACAAAATTCTCATTATCTAATATTTAAAATCATAAATAAATAATAAAAATTTAATTTAAGTTTGATCAAAATATTTGTTAAAAATTGAGTAATTTTTTAAATAAAAATTACTTCATTAGATATATATATATTGAAAAATAAAAACATGGATGTGTTACATGTACTATTCCGTTATATTTAATGAAAATTTAGATAAAAAATTAACTTTATCATTATTAGTACATTTTTCACAAATAAATAAAATTATTTCTAAATAAATAGACTATACAAACCCTAAGATCTAAACAAAGGGACTTCACAATATTGCTTTCTCCTATATTCTTTGCCAATTATGTTGAAAACCCTATCTCCTTCTTCTCAACGAAAACCGTATGAAAAATGATAATATGATAGCTAATTATATGAGTGGTATTTTAATGGTGTTTGGAGATATAGATCGACCCTAAGTTCGATCCAATTAACAGTCTGAGTCATTAGAGAGGACATACCTATGCACGTTCCCACAACCACACTCGTAAAAGAGACCCATTTACGCGTGCGAACTTTGGTGTTGGAAGGTCGACCACCAGCACGAGTTATAGGGTGGTCGACTTCAAGCTATAAATATATTTTCTTTTACTTTTATACCCCTCTAACACGCTATGATGTGTATACCCTATGTAATCGATATATGTACATGTAATATTTTATATATACATGGGCTTAATAAGAGAGCCACCTATTCTCACACAATTCTCTGAATTCTCTCTAGTTTCTCTCTCTGTAAATCAGATTAATCTCAACATTTGGGCGCTCATCGTGGGACAAATTCGAAGGTCGAAACTTGGCTCCCGACCCCATATTTTTAAGGATTCACTCTGAATTCTGAGAGAGGCTTAAGAGACTAAACACTTGTTCCATTTACCCCTAAATCATGATCATCATGGTAGGAACAACAACTGACAGACAACTGAGACTAGTACATGAGAAGGCAGTGGTAGCATAGGATAACATCTTGTCAACTTGTGATGAGACAAGAATAGAAACCGACCCCCATCAAGAGCTGGCTTATCAACTTATTCAATTAAGAAGAGAACTCGAGGAGACCAGGCGAGAAAACATGATAGTATGACCATAGTTAGGTCTAGGAGCCTCTGAAGGTTGAACTACTAACCTAGTTGGTTGAAACATACTAGATTGTGTTGTGCTCGAGCCAACCCAGGGCGAATATGAAGCTGAGGGTGACCTTTTTTTAGTTCGATAGGACCTCGTAACGAGCAGTGGTTGCAAGCAAGAAAAAGATGGGAAGCACGATTTCAAGCATTGGAAGAAGTTAGCAAAAAGTAAGACTAGGCCTTGAAAAGGGCCAATGAAAGGCAAGAAAATGGTAAGGTATCTTATTATGTGGATAGGGGCTACGAACAACTGTCTCCCCCTTTTATGATGAAATAGAGAATGATGAGCCACCATATTTAGTGCTACCAAGTGCTCAGACTATCAAGGGACTAAAGACTCGGTAACTCACGTGCAACATTTCAAGCAAGCCATGACCCTTGTGAGCCTCACACAGGGAAGGATAGACTTTATGTTGTGTAAGCTGTTAGTTGCCACCCTCTATGATGGTGCCCAAAAGTGGTTCAATAACCTATCACCTCGTACCATAGCCTTATGCCTACAATAAGCCATTGAGGAAGGAGTCACATCATGTCTTCTCAATTTCAGGGAAGGGGTGAGTCTACCGAAGAATATATGAATAGGTTCAAAAAAGAAAACCTAGAGATCTTAGACTGCTTGAGCTCTATTGCAATAGTGGCCTTTAGGTAGGGTCTCCTAAGGGATTCCAATGTGTTCGTAGAAGTAAGTAAAATGGTCCCTCAAACTCTGGAGGAAGCGTATGGAGAGGCGAGAAAATCCATCAATCTCGAAAGAGAACTAGGTTTGGTTAAGAATGGCCAAGAAGCTACAAAAGTTGCACAAAAAAAAGGATAAGTCCTCACGGGGTAAACCAAGACAACATGATCAATAAAAACAAGCATTTCATGCTAAATAATAGGGCAAGTAGTCAATGGTCTGGGAAGAGGGGACCCTGAGGAAGTTCACTATCTCTCTTTAGAGGCCCATTCTTGAGAGTGAGTCTAGCCTAGGATATATTAAGAATAGAGGAGGAGCTGAATGCTAGATAGCCCCAAAAAATGAGGGTTTCTTTTAGAAATGTATCTAAATGTTGTGCCTTTCACAAGGATGTGAGCCATGAGATGAGAGACTTTACACACCTCAAAACGGAAATAAAAGATATGTTGACCAGAGGATATTTAAAGGACCTCGTAGGAAGCAATAATGGAAGAAAAGGGTGACAAAATGATGTGAGCCATCGAAGCCACTCACTCTGTCAAGTAGCAGGAGAGACCTTCACAATGAGCCCAATATCAGGACTATCTAGACCATACATGGAGGTCCCAGGATCAGTAAGACCTCCAAGAAATTGTGCAAGAGGTACGCTTGAGATTTGCATGGCTCCTCGCATGTATACAACCTAGAAAAAGTAAGGTCCCCTATAGAGATTACCTTTATTGATAAGGATGATACCTCATCTTATCACAAAGATCCCTTAGTGATCACTTTAAGAATAAGGTCTTACGATGTTTTCCAAATCATGGTTGACATTGGGAGCTCGATGGATCTTCTTTTTCTATCTACTGTAAGAGCCCTAGTCGTAAAAGAGATTAATATTGTAAAGAGAGAGCTACCATTGGTAGGATTCAATAGTAGCACCACTTATGCAATTGGGACCGTAGTGCTACCTGTTTGGCCAAAGGATCAATAGTGATGACCAATTTGGTAGTAATTGATGTCCTAACTCATTACAATGCCATTCTGGGTAGGCCATGGATACACAAGATGAAGGTAGTCCCATCCACCTTCCACCAGGCCATTAAATTCCTAACTGAGGAGGGTACAAAGAAGATAAGGAGAGACCAAAAAGAGGCCATTATGAAGGAGGTCATTCCCAAGTAGCAAGTACAACAGGGGTCTTTTCAAAGAAGGCTATGAGGTAAATTTCTAGCACAATCTATCAATTCCAATGAAGTATAATACTTACCAATGGGAGACAAAGGCAAGAGTCACCCTTTAAAGCTGGGTGCATATTTGACAATAGAGATGGAAGAGAAACTATCCCAATTCCTAAAATCAAACTCCAACATCTTTGTATGAACCCTTGCAGACATGCTTAGGATTGACTTGGTATTCATAACCCATAGGTTAAATGTCAACCCAAAGGTTATACCTATTCAAAAAAGAAAGAGGAAGTTTCTTAGGGAAAATAATGAGGTGATTAAAAGTCAAGTCACTAACCTTAGGGAGACAAAGATTATAAGGGAGGTGAACTATCCTACTTGGTTGTCAAATGTGATACTGGTGAAAAAGGTGTGCAGATAACCCCATATATGTATGACCTTTAAAGACTTGAACGAGGCATGCCCCAAAAATTGTTTCCCCCTCCCTAGTATTGATTACCGGGTTGATGCCACCGCCGATTTTGGACTAATGAGTTTCATGGATTCATCTTCTAGTTACCATCAAATCAAAATGCACTTGGTAGATGAGGAGAAAACATCTTTCATTACTAAGGAATGGACCTTCTACTATACTAGAATACCGTTTGGATTGAAGAATGCGAGGGCCATATATCAACACCTCATCAATAAAGTGTTTATAGATCAACTGGGATAAAGCTTATAGGCATATTTGGATGACAAGGTATTAAAGTCAACACAACCAATAAACTACGTCAAAAACTTGAAGGAGATATTTTCCGTTATTCAAAGGTACGGTATGAGACTTAACCCTAATAAATGTTTCTTTGGTATTGCTTCAGGAAAATTCTTAGGATACCTTGTATCTACTTGAGGGATTGAGACCAACCCAAACAAGATACAAGCCTTGGTGAGTATGAAGCCTCCTACCAATCTGAAAAGGATTCAACAACTGAATGGAAGAATAATGGCATTGAATATATTCATCTCCAAATGCATGGACAAGTGTTTTCCATTCTTTAAAATGATGACGAAGAGCACATCAATGTTTTGGGACAAGGATTATGGTAGAGCCTTTGAAGGAATCAAATAGTAGTTAAGCAAACCTCTTGTCCTGGTCAGCCCTCTCCCAGGAGAAACGCTTTATTTGTATTTGGCCATGACCCCAGACTCGTAGTGACATACTCTTAGCCAAAAGAAACAAGGTCCCAAAGATTGACAAGTTAGCCTTTGCCCTAAAAATTAGTGCATGGAAGCTCATATTTTACTTTGGATCGCACACAGTGGTAGTACTCACCTATCAACCACTTAAGAGAGTATTGATGAAGCCAAAAATTTCAGAGAGATTGGCATAAATCGCCATAGAGCTGGGAGAGTATGATATCAAGTACATGGCTAGAACCACCATTAAGGGACAAGACGTGACTGGGTTCAGTGAGACACTAGAGATCACTGGTGATGAGGCACAAGAAGAAGTATGTGGCATGGATAAAAAAAGAAGTTGACCTAGCAAGTATTCGTCGATAGCGCGCACAACTTTAATGGCACTGGGCTAGGGGTTGTTATAGTTGATCATGATGAAATTTTTTTCAAGTATGCTATCAGGTTGGATTTCAAGGAAACTAATAATGTTATAGAGTATAAGGTGACTATATTCGAGGCCATGAAGGCAAAGAAGCTTGGAATGGATAAAATCACCTTGTGTAGCGACTCATGACTAGTGGTCAACCAGTACTTAGGGATGTTCGAGGCTAAGGATAACAAGATGAGGAAATATTTGGAGAGGCTAAGAAATATGTGCTTAAAATTTTCTACCTTCGAGATCAAGAAAATAACCATGAATGGTAATGGTCACACCGATGCTTTGGCCATTCTAGCGTCCATGCGAGAAGCCAACCATACTCGGATGGTGTCAATAATGATCCTAGAAGAAGCTAGTTTAAAAAAGGTCAAAAAAATAATGGAGAGCATAGATGCTTCTACCAACCCATGGTTCACCCCGATCTTTGACTTCCTAAAAAGAAGAGATCTATCCTAAGATCGCAAACTTGCAAAGGAAATCAAGGCCGAGATAAGGTGATACCTAATTGAAGGCGATAAATTATACAGAAGGACCGCACTCAGACTCGGGCACTTGTGCATAGCCAGTGAGGGATTTGATAGAATAATGTTTGAAGCCCATGAAGGAAAGTATGGCTCTTATTTTGGTGGAAGGAGGCTGTCTCAACGAATTATAAGGAAATGGTACTATTGGCCTACTATATTAGCAGATTGCACAAGGTACACCCAAGAGTGCGATAAGTGTCAAAGATTTGCCCTATTGTCACACACATTTCCGATCACAATGACAAAGGTAGTTAGCCTCTGGCCCTTCTACAAGTGAGGACTTGATATAGTAGGACCTCTACCCCAAACAAGCCAAAAGAAGCTTTTATTAATTGTCTCTAATTATTTTTCCAAGTCGATTAAGGTGGAAAGTCTAGGAAGAAAATGAGAGGGGGAAGTGATTCAATTTATTTGGAAATATATAATTTGTCACTTCAACCTGTCCAAGGAACTCGTTATCGATAACGGAAGACAGTTTATGGGTCATAATATCAAGGAGTTTTCCATCAAATACAACATCAAGATGTACCATTCAACACCATATTATCCCTAAGCCAATGGTTAGGTAGATTTTTCTAACAAGTTAATAATCAACCTACTAAAGAAAAGGTTAGAGGGTATAAAAGAAAGATGGGTTGAGGAGCTGCCTAGGGCATTGTGGGCTATTAGGACTAGTCCCCGAGGGAGCATAACGACACACCTTTCTTACTAGTTTATGAGACTTAGGTTGTGATATCAACTGGATTTCACGCCATGGAATGGATCAAAGAATTGAGCATGTTTCCAATACCGACACTCCAAGGGTTATAAATAATCAGCCCTTTGAATAAGCGCATTACAATGCCCACAGTGAAATCAGCCCTAATAGAGAAGCAAAACATCACAAGTAGAGCAATCGAATTGACCCTCTCAGAGGAAAAAAGGAAAGTATCAGATTATTACAACAAAGCCATGCGTTTCAAAGCTTTCGACATGGGCAATTGGGTTCTCAAAATGATATTCTCTAACAAGAAGGAATGGATGGTCGAAAATTTGAGTGTAAATTAGGAAGGCCCATATCAAATAGTTGAGATGATGCCAGAGGGCCTACTTGTTGAGAAGCATTGAGGGAGTTGAGGATGGCATAAGTTGGAATGCCCGACACTTAAAAAAATACCATTTCTAATGTACCATAATTTATTGTTTTCATGTACCATCCCTGTATATATATGAAGTGATTTCTATGAAGAAATGGCTTTTTCCCAATATTGCATGTCATGAGTTGATCACCTCACTCAGGAACCAGGTAGAGCGCTCTAACACCAAAAAAAAAGTTGATCACCTCGGTCACAGACCAGGTAGAATGCTTTGACACTGAAATGGGACTCGATCACCTAAATCATAGATCTGGTAGAATGCTCTCCCCTAAAACTACATGTCATGAGTTGATCACCTTGGTTAGGAACCAGATAGAATGCTTTGACACTTATGATAGAGTTGATCATCTCGATCACAGACCAGATAGAGCATTCTGATACTAAAGTGAGAATTGATTACCATGGTCATAGACCAGGTAGAATCCTCCCCTCTAAAATTACATGTCACAAGTTGATCACCTCAATCAGGAACTAGGTAGAGTACTCTAACAATTAAGACAAAGTTGATCACCTCAATCATAGACCAGGTAAAACACTCTGATATTGAAGTGAGAGTTGATCACCTTGATTATAGACCAGGTAGAACGCTCTCTCCCAAAACTACATGTCATAAGTTGATCACCTCGATCAGGAACTAGCTAAAGTGCTCTTACACTTAATACATTGATGATCATCATAGTCACGGGACCAAGTAGAGCGCTCTGACACTAAAGTGAGTGTTGATCACCTTGATAAGAGACCAAGTAGAACATTTCCCCCTAAAATTGCATGTCATGAGTTGATCACCTCGATTAAGAACCAGGTATAGCGCTCTAACACTTAAGATAGAATTGATCATCTCGATCACAGATTAAGTAGAGTGTTCTAACACTAAAGTAAGAGTTGATCACCTTGATCATAGACCAGGTAGAACACTCTCCCTTAAACTACATGTCATGAGTTGATCACCTCTATTAGGAACTAGGTAGAATGCTCTAACACTTAAGATAGAGTTGATCACCACAATCACAGACCAGATAGAGAGCTCTGACACTAAAGTGAGAGTTGATCACCTCGATCATAGACCAGGTAGAATACTCTCTCCCAAAACTGCATGTCACAAATTCGTCTATTCAAAGAAAATACATTGGTTTGGAATCAAAAGTGAAATCTATTAAAAATATTTTTATTGTTCGAGATTACAACACTTTTAAAGTTTATTAATACGTATCCTGGCCTCCCAAAGAGTTAAAAGTTCCTCATACATTTATACACATGATTGGTTTCCAAGTCATTTATCTCTTCTACTAAAGGTAACAACTTTGCATGAATCTTGATGATTTTCTTGTGAACACTGGCCACTATTTTAGTAGGGCTCAAACTTGGCATGAACGTTGAACGTTCCAAGTCTTCAGCAACACCCATCACCTTAAGAAAGACCCTTTTAGACTACTTCATATATAAGTTTGCCCATTGGGACTTCTTGTACATAAAGGGCGACCATTTTAGTCATGGTCTTTCTCTCTCGAGGTCGAGTTTGGGATAGCTGCTCCTTGTAAGAGGCAAAATCACACTTGGTTTCTTCATATAAGGAGAGCTTATCCTCGAGCTTAGACAACTTGACTCTTAATTTCCTTACCTCGGTCTTGAGCCTATCATTCTCCCCTTTTAAAGCACAAGTTGAATGTCTATTTTCCCAGTCATAAAGATGGAGAAAGAGTTGGAAACTATTTCTAACAAAATATGATGTTTGAATTTTACAAGTGTCCCTGACCCCCTTTTATAAGGGATGATATTAAGGAAAGTTTAGTGACACATGTCCCAAAAAGAATGAGGTAGGTTAACATCATAAATAAATACTATAAAAGATATAAATACAAAATTATGCATGCAATACAGGTTGTTCTCAACGCCAATTGATTTTCATTGATAATAAAAGGTTACAAGGGTGAACCCGCGACCATACAATTAGGAATGACATCGAGTTTAAAGGATGTGGAAGAGACATATAGGGCTTTGGGTCTATATGATTAGAAGGCTTGAACTAGTGCCAATATCAAAGGTTCCCAATCCCACCTTTTTCATTTGCTACCTCTGACCCATCACTACTTTCACCATAGTCTAAGCCCTCCTATTCGCCCTCGTCTTGGGTTTGAGTGGGAAAATACTGAGAAGTGATTGATCTGTCCAAGATTTGATAGTAGTACTTCTCTAAGTCCATCTTCTTGGCCTCTATCTTAAAAGAGTTCATGGCCAACCTATATCCTATCTAACTGCTCGATGAGAGTTATTCGATCATCGCATCAAGCTTGCACTTTTCCTTCTCTTTTGTTTTAGCAAGCCTGTGGCTATAGGCTTCTACCTCAATCTTGGCCTTTCTTTGGGTCTATTCGAGCTTTTCAAAGTTCCTTGAGTTATCATTCAGTTCTACAATAGCCTTGGACAACTTCTTATATTTGTCAATAGCCTCGCCCTCACACTTGTTAGCCTTTTCCATTAACACCGTGTATTTGGCCTAAGTCAAAGCATAGCTCTCTTTTTCCAGTTTAAGCTTGTGCTTTAAACTCTTTACACCTCGACCCTTGCTTAGTCCCTAAAGGAGCTGCACATGAAAACAAGCTAAATGATATGAGCTTAAAAAAGAGAGGTTATATTGACACACATGGTACAAAAGGCAACTAATCACGACCTTAGAGCCCACATCCTTGCATATGACATCGAGTTGGCTCCCGTGTACCATAAGGGGAAGGTGGCACACGTAGTGGTCTAACTTCTCTAGTGTGGTGCCTTGGTACAGAGCTACCCCATAAACGTTTGTGGTGCAGTCGTCAATCATACCCTTCCCCTTCCTTGAATCCCTAATAGGGCCAACAAACGTTAGTGGACCCAAACTATGGGGTGGTGAGGGCTCAACAAAATTTAATGGCATTAGCTTGAGTACAAGCTCATCAATGGTCACCTTCCTTTTCCTTTTAGACAAGGTTGGGAGGCCTACTTGGCCCGAGGACTTATTCCTCTTCTTTCCTTTTGAAGAGCTTGTCTCTTGTGAGAGAGGTGTACTTTTTAAGAGCTCGGTCGTTGAGGAGGTACTTTACTCTTGAGCCATGCCAACAGATCATCATAATTGAACTCTATGGTATTTGTAAAGATAAGGGCGAGGAGGTGTTAGTTTTAAGGGGTCAAGCAAAACAAGAGATAAATAAAAATAAAAGGAAAAGAAAGTGTGTTAAGTCTCAATGCTAGTTCACTAGTGTCAGGAACCATTTTAAACCTTCCTCTATAGTTTGAGTGAAGGGTCTGGCACTTAGAGGATTCTTGGAGTTTATGAATTATCCTATGAATGGGCTACATTGAGCCATGCTTCATCAACCCATACATAACAAAGCACGAGGTGTTTAATAATTTCCTCCATGAAGTTTTCTCGAGAAGATAGTTCTAGATATCAACCAATCATTGATGCACCTCTTCACTCAAGGTCATAATGAAAAGCCCATTTTATTTATCATAACCATGGTATCAACTCTGGTGCTCCTTATTAGCCTCGTGTCACTATCGATATTTTCCCACCGACTTAAAACATAGAAGAAATATTCCTCCCAATTTTTCTTGTTCTCAAGGAGGGCCACATTTATACCCCGATCCTGCTTTACTAAAATATAAACCCTCATTTGGTCTGTAGAGTTTTGCTTCAACATATAGGCCTCATTGAACTTGGACATCTCCAGCTCCACCTCGAGTTCTCTACATATCAATGTGAGGTAGAGTAGGTACCTTCATCCATTAGGCATCAACTAACTTGATGCCAGTTGAGTCCTAGCCAAAAATTTCCTTATAAAGGGATACAGAGCAAACTTGACTCCCAACCATAACACCTTCTCATGGAAGACTGTCCACCCAACTAGAGGTGGGTCGTTGTCATGAGCCCCAAACATAACAATCATTATTTGAACCAAGGAGGGAATGTCATATATTCTCCTTATCCTCCCCTCGTTCTGAGGTGAAAGCCCACTGGTCTTGACCTTGGCCACCCAACCTTTGGTACCACCTGTAGGCTCCCCAGTCCCTTTGTTCCTTATTTTCTTCCTCCATAATCTCAGGACTAATACTTGAGTCTAAGGCACATTCAACCTAATTATAGGTACCACCTGTGTGTGAGAGGTGAAGATAAAAGGTTAAGGCTGGGATAGATTCCCATCGCTCAAGGTGCTTATCTTATTAGAGGACTCCATGTCATCACTTTCTAGCTGACCCGAGAAAATGGGATATTATAGGCTCTCCCAGGAGGCCAAGCCTAAGGTGCTTTCTTTGATGGTTTCTATCTACAAAATATCACAAAATATGAAAAAAAGGTAAGGCACAAGAGGTAGAAATTACCTAGGGTTAAGTTTGAAATAAAATGATAATGATTCTTTAAACCGACCTTGAAAAGAAAGAATAAAATTATTAGACTCGAGAAGCTTTTTCCTAAAACCTGAGCAAGTCAACTAAGTGCTGAGCTAATTTCTTTCCACCGAGCTAAAAATTTCTATGGCTCAAACTAAGATGAAAGAGCATTTTCTTTTGTGAATTTTTGTCTAATATGTAGGAAATGATGAAATAAGGAGAGGCCCCAACTCCTCCTTGTATAAAGGTGGATGTTTTCTCTCTCTTATCAATTGACAAGCATTTAATAGGGCGAGACAAACGTTCCAAATTCATTGCCTAATTACTACTCTTCCACCCTTATTGAAGAACTGAGCTTAAAGAGTAAAAGGACTAGATGTTTGGACATATATATCGACCATTAGTTAGATCCAACTAATAGCTCGAGCCATCATAGAAGACCTACCTATGTCTGCACCCATAACCACACTCTTAGGAGAGACCCACCTACGCATGCGAGCTTTGGTGTTGGAAGGTCGACCACCAGCCTGAGCTATGGGGTGGTCGACGTCAAGTTGTAAATATATATTCTTGTACTTTTATACCCTTCTGACATGATATGATGTTTATACACTATGTAATCGACACATGTATATGTAATATTCTATATATATATGGGCCTCATAAGAGAGCCATGGATTCTCACACAATTCTCTAACTTCTCTCTAATTTCTCTCTCAATAAATTAGATCAATCCCAACAAAATGGTGATACTTTCTCCTATGTTCTCTTTGTTTCAAAACTTCGCCAAGCTATTTTGAAAGCTCTATCTCCTTCTTGTCAAAAGAAATCCTATCACCATAAATAGTTCACCCAACTTTAATGAATTCATAGTTCAGTAGAGGTTTATTATGGCATAAAAAGTAATGAAAGCCATGTCTAATGGAAACTCTAGCCAATATTTCAATTTCAACATTAGTAGCTTACAGTTTTCTCTTTGTCGCTGATCACAGAAGAACCATCTCAATCCTATAATCTACATATATTATCTTCTTGTTATACTCTTCTTTGCCTATCACCATTATCTTCTCCCTCGTTATATTAATAGCTCCTACGTGACTTTTTCTATGCGCTAACAATTATTCAAGCAAACTTTGGGTTTTGAAAAAGTGTAGAGCATTCTGGGTATTAATAGTCTTATTCTTGTCCAACTACTAAAAACTTTACTATTCTATTTGTTTTTGTAGTACTGGTAGTGATTGGACCTTTATTGCAACAATCCTATGTTTATTTATGTTTCTAATAATTTTGTTTTAATTTGTATCACTATTTTATAGAATTTGAAGCCTTATTTTGATGGAGGAGGTTCGTGAATATCTCTCGAATTTGGGAGTTTTAGGCCTTGAAGATTTGGATGATGAAAAGCAAGAAACCAAGTTATTTTGTCAATGGAGAGTTGCTTCTGACTTGGTCTATTCCAGTTGAGACGATGATGAAGGTGCTATTGAAAATATGAAAATTCTCTTCAAAGGTAAATGTGCATATTGAAGAGAAAATTACTTTTATTCTTGAATTTGTTGATTTTGATTAAGGTTTATCTATTCTTCATTACTGTCCTTGGACTTTTGATAAAGCTTTTCTAGTGTTAAAATTGTTTCAAGTAGGAATGATTATAATGGAGGTGGATTTTAGCTCCTACCCTTTTTGGATTCACTTTGTTGACCTTCCATATGATTGGCTCAATGAAAGGAAATTACTTAAAATTGGGTCGGCATTGGGTAAGGTGGTTGAAATTGACCTTTCTTCCTAGAGTGTGGTGATGCTTAAAGGGGGGTAAGTTAAGGTGATGTTGAACATTTTCAAACCTTTTCTTTTGGGTGTGTAGGTAAACTGAAAGAATCTTGAACCACTATGGCTAGATTTTAGGTATGAACGATTACCAGTTATTAAGTGTGGAGTAGTGTCATATGACACTAGGAGATATAGATAAGCTAAAAGTGAAGAGTTTGGAGAGATTCAAACTTATGGCTTATTAATAAGAGTGAAGTAACATAAGAGGATGCTTGATAATGTTCAAAGGTGGTTTTGTGATGGTTTCCAAGCTACTAATGGTGTTTCAAAGGAGAAGGATTGCACTAAAAATGGTAGTGGTTGTGAGAAAAATGTTCAAATAGATTTTTCTTCTAGAAGTAATAGATAGCTTTTTATCAATTGTGGAAGGTGGTCCTTCTAGCATGAAAAATTAGGGTTCTATTATGGCTTATGATGATCAAAGTGGGTTGTTTAAACAAGTTGAGTATGGTAAGCGATAAAAGGTTTTGCAGGTTAGAAAGCCCTTAAGGAATGACTCTTTTAAACTCTTAGGATCTTGTGGTGCTTTGAGTACTCCTAGTATGGGCAAGGAGACTAGGACCAAGGTAAACATTTCTTATTTTGATCTAAGTGGTGCTATTGCCCCACAATCCTCGACGGGGTATAGTATTCAACCCCATCATGAGCCATGAATATTCTAAGTTGGAACGCTAAGGGGCTTGGGAACCCTCTAAGCATTAGAGCTCTTGGCAGGGTAATCAATGTTCAAGTTCCCAAGTTGATTTTCTTAATGGAGAGTTTATTGGAAAAAGAAAAATGGGCTGGAAAAAGAAGGAAAGTGAGGTTTGATAATTGCTTTGAAGTTCCAAGACAGAATAAACATGGAGGTTTATTATTTTTATGGAATATTGATCATAATGTAACCATTTTGGGATATAGAGTTAGATATATTGATAGTATTGTGAGAAGTATATAGGTTGGCACTTTAAGAGTCATTGGTTTTTATGGGAACCTAGACAGGATGCTTAGAAAGGAGTTGTGGGAAATGTTGAGGAGACTATTACATGGGAATCACCTCCCATGAGTGTTTCTTGGAGATTTAATGAAGTGACATCTCAATTTAAGCCATTGGGAAGAAACTCACGACCTGAGTAGAAAATTAATGCTTTCAATGAGGTGGTAAGAGATTATGGCTTTATGGATGCTGGTTTTGAAGTGTATAAATTCACTTAGAGTAGTAACATAATTGAGGAAGGTATTACCTATGTTAGGTTGGACAATGCCTTTGTTAATGCTTTGTAGCTTTTTTTTTGTCTAATGCGGGTGTTACATCAGATTGCAATGTTTGACCACTTTATGATTGTATTAAAAGTAACTAAGATTGTAAGTATTATTCCTAAAAAAATAAGAAGAAAAAGCTTTTAAATTTGAGGAATTTTGGATGAGGATTGATGGTTGTGATGATATTATTAGAGACTCTTGGAACGTAATTGGCCCGAGTATAAGAAACTTGCATATGGTGAAAGTGAAAATGAAAGATTATGCTTCAACTCTTATGACCTGGAGCTAGAGTATTGTAGGACATGTGAAAAGAAGATTAGCAACTTTGGAGAAATAGTTATATGAGGTATCGATTCTAACTAATTTAGAAAAGACTAAGACTTTGGAAAAGAAGAGCAATTTCTTATTAGAGTAGATGAGGTATTGACTTTGACCAATTTAGAAAAGACTAAGGCTCTGGAAAAGAAGATCAATTCTTTATTAGAGTATGATGAAATAATATGGAGACAATGTTCTAGGCAACTATGGCTTCAGTATGGAGAATAAAACTCGAGTTATTTTCATGAAATATCCAACTAAAGATAGAAAAGGAATAATATACATGGCTTACTAGATGACAATGATAACTAGATTGAGTTAGTAGAAGAAATAAAATGTATGTTTCAAACTTTTTGTCTAAATATGTTCACAAGTGAGGATTCTTATAGTTTTGATTTCTTTGATGATTTTATTGAGGCAAGAGCTACAAATGATATGATATGCAACTCACAATGCCATTCACTAGATAGAATATTGTATGGGTAATTAAGCATATGCGGGCAATCAAGGCTCATGTGCTTGATGGGTTTCCAACTCTCTTTTACCAAAAAATTTGGGATATTGTAAGAGATGACCAACTATGAGGCTTGTAAGAAACTGAAAGAGATCTTGGAATATTATAAGTTTGTTTATGGACAAAGAGTTAATTTGAAAAAACATCAGCTATGTGTTTCAGTCCTAATAGCTCTAAGGAAACGAAAAGTTTATCTCTTGATAAATTGGGTATTCCCTTTGTTAATTGCTATGAAAGGTACCTGAGTTTTTTTGTTATGGATGGTAAAAATAAAAAGTGACTATTTATTGAGATAAAAGACAGGATGTGGAGGACATTGAAGGCTTGAAAGAAGAAAAGCTTATCCATGGTTGGGAAAGGGGTTATGTTGAAGTCATTAATAAGCTATCCCTATTTATACAATGAGTTGTTTTAAGTTTCCCTTTAGCTTGTGCACTAAATTGAAAATTTTGGTAGGGATATAACTCGGATAAGTAATATCCATTGGATGGCTTGGGAGAAGCATTGTAAGCCAAAGGCATTGGGTGGACTTGGTTTTAGGAATTTATCATCCTTTAATCAAGCTTTAGTCTTAAAGAATATTTGGATGCTCTTACATGGAGGTAAAAGTTTGGTGGCAAAGGTTTTGAAGGGTAATTTTTTCCATTGGAGATTTTCTGAATGCCTTTGTAACTAATTTTTCCTCTTGTTTATAGAGAATTGTGTGTTGGGGAAAGGAACTAAGTAAAATTGGTTTAAAGTGGAGGATTGGAAAATGAAACAATATAAGGATTTATAAAGACCCTTGGCTATCTTATTCTACTTCTTTCAACGTTATTTTTCCTTGTGTACTCTCTGAGAATACCTATGTGGATGGTTTGATTAATAAAGTTGGGCTATGGAAGGAAAATTTAATTAGAAGTGCTTTTTTGGAACAATATGTGGAGGCTATTTGAAAAATTTCTTTGGCTACTAATCATTGTAAGGATAGGATTATATGGGGTTGCAGTGTGAATGGTATTTTCTCTATTAAAATGCTTATTGATTAGCTGATGAATATTGAAGATTGATTTCTAAGGATGATTTAGGTGCTAGATGTAGTAATGCAAGTAGTCTAACTTAGTGGAAAGATATCTGGAGCATAAATGCTTCGAAAAAGATAAAATTGTCGATTTGGAAGGCAGATTGTGAAGCTCTCCCAATAAAGGTCAATCTATGTAGAAGAAAAGTAGTCTCATTTCCTTGGTGTAATGTATGCAATGGTTGTTTTGAGGATGCTTAACATGCTATTTGGAAATGTTATAAAGCTCAAAAGATATAGAAGCTTTCAATTTTTCATAGCCTTTTTTTCTAAATGTGTGAATCTGTCCTTTATTGATATCTAGATTTGTATGAGATCATCTTTCTCTCTTAAGAGTGTTAGTATTTTTTTGTTTCTTAGCTTGGGCATTATGGCATAATCAAAACGACATTGTTCATAGTAAGAATGGAAGATGTGCTCAAAGCACTCTTGTTTAGGCTAATATGTTGATATAGGAGTTTTTTTTTCAAATTCAAGCTATAAACAAAAATGAGATCCTTTGTGATAATCTTAGGATTGTCATTTTCTTGAATAGGATTTAGGACAAACCTAGGAAGGGTTGGGCCAAAATTAATACTAATGTTGTTATTAGAGTTGATAAATCTAAAATTGGACTAGTTTTGTGGCCAAAGATACTTTTGGAAGATTATTGTAAGCTACTACGTAACTTTTTGTGGTTTGTTATCTACATTAGGTACTAGATTGCAAGCTCTTGTGCTTGCTTGTAAGGATGACATT
Organism: Hippophae gyantsensis; assembly: GCA_030763125.1. Lineage (NCBI taxonomy): Eukaryota > Viridiplantae > Streptophyta > Magnoliopsida > Rosales > Elaeagnaceae > Hippophae > Hippophae gyantsensis. Next base: position 16,677,919 of record CM061029.1, on the reverse strand, counting down.
AATTCTTATTATTTTAATGTTATTTTGAATCTGATTTAGGAAATACTTTTAATTTACTTAACAAATATGAGTATTGTTAGAGTATTTTATAATGTGAGTATTTTGAATTAATGAAATTTAAAATTAGTGTAATTTTTTTCTTTTAAAAACAAATACCCAATAGAAAATAGAGATAAAATATTTGATTGATAAAAAGTATACTTCTTAAGTAATAAATAATATCTCTAACAAGATATTACTAATAATAAGATTAATAAGTGCACTTTTTTTTTCTTTTAAAGAAATAAAATTGAACTTATGAGTACCTTTTAAACAACTGGACAACTAATAATGTCTTTTATTAAAACAAGGGGACTAATTAAGGAACGAAGGTTGTTTAAGTCTGTTATTTTTAACGAAAATACACTTTAAACCTATACTTATTAGGTGGGTCACTATAAGTCCACTATCTTTACAGAAAGGGGTCACATAATTTCACTTTGTAAAGATAATAAACTTATAATATCTAACTTGTTACACTTAATATGTACAAGACTAAAGTTTACTTTTGTTAAAGATAAAAAAATTAGGTTACCTTTTTCCACTAATTTAATATATATCTTTTTAAAGAATCAAAAAACTTTCAAAATTTTTTCCTTGAAGTGTGCATAGCATGGTTGGTTCAAATTTGAGCTAAAATCGAAACCGAATTAATAAAGTCGATTTCTATAAAGTAAGAATCGATCTAATCCAATCCAATAAAAACTATAAAACCAATCCAAATCAAAACTTTTGGATTGAATGGATTGGTTCCTATGTTTTTTTAATAATCATCAAATTTTTTGAATATTTATTTTTAATAAACTATTGTATTAAAATTTTATGTTTTTTTAATTGATTAAAATTAGGACTCAAAAGGACTTTGATTTTTTTAAAACAATAAATGATCAAAGATGATGTACTATAATTCTAAATTTTAAATAACATAAAAACTAATATAAGTATTTAGTATTTAATTTGATATTAATTTGAGTATAGATTTTAAAGTGATTAATATAAACAATAAGTATACAATTAAATAAATAATAAAATTGCAAATATATATATGTATATTAGATAGGGTTAGGAATTAATTGGGAAACATGGTTGCAAACTTATAAAACTTTAATTTTATTATTATTATTTTTACTTTTTTAGTGATATAAATTATTATATTAAAAATAAAAAATATATAATATATAATATAATATAAGTATACTTTGAATCGATTTTTATAAAATGATTTAATATTAAGAATGGATTTAACTTATCGTGAATCGATTTTGTAATTTAATAATTCCAACCAATCTAATAATTAACAACTAAAAATTCGAGTAGTTTGAGTTTGATTAATTTATTGAATGGATTAAAACGGATAGTTGAAATTTTGAACACCCCTAGTTTTTCCCAATAAAAATCCTATGTTACAGAAATCGATCTACAAAGTACGAAGCTAAAGGATCTTTTTGGTGCAAAATTTACTATAAGAATAAACAATAATTAGGGAATAACTATTGATTTCAAATTGCTAGCGTTTAAATTTAAAAATAAATTAATTACCTTCATTAAAACGCTTAATGAGAGACGAAGATAGAAATAATTAACTTCTAATCTGCCATTTGTCGAAGGAGGAGACGATCAGATCAACTTCTAATCTAATATTTGTAGATGAAGAAAACTAAAAGAAGAAAGAATTTTACTGAAGAAAATAAGAGAATGACGGGCCTAGTAGAGGGACTGTGCCTGTTCGTTTGGATCAGTGTTGGCTTATGCCTAAAACAGATTAAGCAATCGCCTTAGATGATAATAATAATATTTTTTAAATAACAATCGCATTACGTGGTTGTATTGGACTCAAATTTTTTAAATAACAATTACGCACTTATTTTTTAAATATTTAATTATCATAATAATATTTTTTATTGTTATGCAAAATACTTCCAAATAAATATAAATTAAAATTAACAAAAATAAATAGTAAATTTTATACACCAAAATGATATGAATAATAAAAAATTAAGAAATAATATAAATAAAAATGAAAAACATTCATGATATTTTTACAAGAAATGATAATTAGTAAAAAAAATCAAAGAAATATAAAAAATAAGATTAAATCTTAAGAAATAAGATGAATTCATAGTTTCATTATCATTCTCAAAAATAAGAAAAATAATTACAAGAAAATATATAATTTAATATGTAATAACTAAGGATTAATATCAGAGATACCTCCAAGCTTTGAGGAATCTTCAAAAATACAGCTAAGGTTTCAAAAAATCAAAAATAGTCCTTAAACATAACGAAGTGAATAGTAAAATTCTTAAAATTAAAGAAAAAATAAACCAAAAAATACTGGACATAGAAACAGAAGATATCTCAATATGTTTTTAATAGAAAATAGTAATAAGTAAAGAAAAGTTTGAAAAAATTCAAAAAGAAAAATTAAATCTTATATAAGGAGATGGATTTAAAAACCCATCATTTTTATTAAAAAAATTATTTCCTAGGAATAAGTTATTAGTAACAAAGAAATGAGTATTAAGATTACATAAAGAATCTTCATTAAAAATCAAGGTGAAACTTCTAAAGATATAAAGGAAGAACCTAACAGTTCACAAAAATTTTGAAACCAAAAAGCTCAATTGGACAGTTGAGCCAGAAAAAGAAGAATAGAAAAAAGTTTATGTAGTCTATAATGACCCAAAACTAGGAATTTATAACAATTGGGTAGAAGCTAATAAATTTATTCTATGAATTAGTGGAGTAACTCATAGAGTCTTTACCAACAGAATAGAAGCCAAAGATAGTTATGCCAACTACAAAACACCAAAACTAATAACTCCAGATGAGATAATAATAAATTATTCTGCAACATTACAATAACAACAACCTATTCCAAGCAGATTGAAAAATCTAGGATTAATAGCAAGGCCTCTAGTGTTATTTAGAGAAGCATCTTCTCCAGAGACATCAAAAATAGTAAAACATTCAGTGCTATTTAGGGAGACATCCCCTAGAAATACTCCAATCATTGAGGATGAGAAGGACCAATATGGAAACCTCAACAAATCACAATGGTTAAGTCTCTATAACTTGGCTAGAAAGTTTACCTATGAACATATTAAAGATATGAAATTCTGTACTAGAAACAAGGAATGTCCTATAGGAAGTAAATTCAATATCTTGGAAGGAGATGATCTAATACTTGTATATAAATCCTTTCATACAAGACTAATAGAAAATATATATCCATGAATTAATTTAAGTGAGTTAAATTATTTCCTAGAGAATTTTAAAAGAGCAGTCAAGAACTTCAGAAGGAAGATTAAAGCAAGTGATAAACCTGTTTATCTTAGACTTTTCAGTTCATTAATGGATTAGAATGAGGAAGGATGTATTAGTTCCTACCATTTCATCAAGATAAGGATTTCCAACACAAACAGAGAAGTTCCCTAGCCAGGCAAACTTCTAGAAAAGGAATTCAACATAGAAGAACTTTGTGTACTAAGAGGCCAAATGCTGGGTTAAATTTACTATGATCTAAGGAAGATTGACAATTCTACTGAAATCAAAGTAAATTATTCAACTAGTAAATTCATCATCATTTCCCATAGTAGCATGGCTCTATCAGAAGAAGATGATGAAAAGATTACCAAATACGAAACTAATTTTAATTGTAATAACCTAAAAATTAGTCAAGAAACAAGGAAGATATTCTGCTTCTATGCCAGAAAAGCCACCAAAGACCACAAATACATTCTCTACATCAAAGATCGAGAAGATGAAAATGCATCATCATCAACGTCATCAAAACAACCGTCGGTAGAAAATGAAAAGGAAAAATAAGGAAAGAAACTGTCGATAAAAGATGACAAAAGAAATAAAGAGGTAGATCCCACATCTTAGTCGGCAACATATGCCAAGGAAAAAAAAGCAGTGGCTATCCTTCAAAGTATAAAAGTAGATGAATTATTAAAGCAAGGGTAAAATAATAATTTTAATTTTTGTAAATAAGGATTCCTTATGCTATAAAAGGAACCCTTATTCTTATTTCAAAATACAGATGAATACATAGAAATCCAGAGCTCTTTACTCTGAAACACACAAAAATTCTAGCAAAGAAAACCCCTCTATCTAGAAATCAATGTTATACTTAGTAATTATGAGTGGCTAAGCACCTCTTCAAGGTTCTTAGTTGGTTTTAAGTTGTAATAGTTATTATCCTATGAATAAAATGGAGTTAAGTTACTCTTCTCTAGTAAGTTAACTATTGGATAATATTTATGTACAGATGAGAAGGCTCACCATTGCGAGGAGGACGTTGAGGTTTGAGAAAAGCTGAGGCATAACAGGTGTAATAAAAGAAGACGAATAGAAGCGAAGACCGTGGTGGACTCATCAAATTCAAATATAATAATTATAAATTTATGCTAGGTAGGAATCTTGAATGTTTAAATATTTGTGTATATCAAGTCATAATACTACTAAAACAGAAAAATGGAAATTGTTTTTAGAAATAAACAACTAATAATTCTAAATAAAATCAAAGATAAAAATATAACTCTATTAGAAACATTTGATAAAGGTTGTCTTCATCATTTAAATGAATACTTAAAAGATTAGGATTATGAAACTTGTCTTGAAAATTTTAAAAGATTTAACACCTTATTAAATATCTACACATATTATATTAAAGTTATCACAAGCATCATAGACAATCCCGTTTCAAGGACATTAAAGGACTATTTTAGTCAAAAATATGAAAACATGTAAGAATAAAGGAAGAGGAATTGAACAACTTAATTTTTGGATACTATTTCTTTGAATATTATAAGTACACTATATGTACACAAGAAAAACATGTTTGTGTGTTACGAATAAGACAAAATAATATGCACTCAACGCATATGACTTATCAAGATAATACTCTATAAACATTAAATTATTAGTACATAAATTAGAACTATTAGATTTAACAAATGAAAGAATAAATTTTAATTTAAAAAATAATTAATAGATTCAGGATTAGAATTAAGTAATCAACGTAATGAAGAACATAATATACTATGCAATTGTAATGAATATAAAAAAAATTAGATTTACACCAACAAATAATAAGCTTTTTAGACAAATTATTACCTTCCATAAATAAACAAAGACCATCAACTAGGTCAATATTAACCCCCGATTAAAAATTATATCGATCCGCAAAAATTGGTATCAAAGCCAAGGAATAGTATTCTAAATAGTAATGAATGGAAAATTAATACCATAAGGAATAAAAGACACCAATGGTATTAACCATAAAGTCTAAGAGTATTTTAGATATTTTAAAACCTTAAAGGCATAAGTGAAGATATACTAAACCCCAGGAGCATTTGAGATATAATCCCGAATAAGTAATAAAAAAATGAGAATTAATATTACAAAAGTAAGATAAGTGTATAACATACCATTAATTGAAAAAAATATTGTTATAGATAAACTATCTAAAATCCCCAGAAATGATAAAAGAAAAATTGGATACATCCATTTAGGAAGAATCCAAATATTAATAAAAAAGTAAATTCTAGAGAAGGAATAGATAAATCAATAAAATTAGCACTCCTAGATAATAGAATAATAAATAAAAAAGATTCTTTAGTAGTAATCCATAGAAACTTAGGATACCATAAATTAAAATTCGAAACATACTCTAAGTTTGTGATTAACATAAATGATAAAAACTTAAACTAAGTATTAAGTTTACCTTATAAATTTAAAATAGGAGATTTAATGATAGAATAAAATCATCAATTTTCAATATACTACATAGTAAGATATTTATTAATAAATAGTCATAATAGTTTAATATATAGACAAAATTAATTCATAAAAATAGATAAGATCTTCCAAGAAATTTGACAAATAATAAAATTAAAAATATTAACAGACTTTAAAATACCTAAAAATGAAACTTAGATATTAAAGAAAAATCTTTGATACTAAGAAGAAAAAATAAGAAAGAAACTTAAATATTAAAAAAAAATCTTTGATACTAAGAAGAAAAAGTAACATATTACGAATAGAATTTACAAATATTCAAACAAAAATAAGCAAACATGAATGAGAATAAGAAAAGGAAATAAAATAATTAAAATAATAAATTATGGAAGTCAAAAATCTTATCCATTAATAGATCAATAACAAAAACTCATAATTTACAAAGTAAAAATCTCGTAAAGATGTCAAATGATATATTATAAGGAATAGAATTAGAAAATAATGGTATACTAATGTGCATAACAAATAATTAAAAAGCTATAATGAAAGCCTTAATTCTTTTAGAAAAGAAAATATAATATTTATAAAATATAAATAAAACCCAAGAAGAAATCCTTAAAGAAATAAGACAAAATAGTTATGAAAACATATTACAACAAGAAATTCTAAAAAAAGATCCATTAAAAAGATTAAAAGAAGAACCACTAAGAAGATATGATGGAATGATTTCCTATAATGAAAAAATAAAGGATGAATAAAAATCTTTAGTTCCAACTTTATGGAATATAGAAAATAATTAAAAAAACAATTTATGAATCTTAAAAATAAAGATGTAGAAATATTAGTAAGTCTATTAATATTAACAGATGATGAATTAATAAAATATTATGAAGAAAAAAATATACTCTAATAAGGAAGAAGATGATAGTAATCAATGAAATAGATTTTGAACCAGAAAATTCAAAATTTACTATGTAAAGAAACAAAGTAATGCCCCCTCATAGTTCAAGAAAAAACTTCTAATCTTCACATAATTGAAAAAATAGATAAAAACCAAAAATGGAAGAAGGATTATACTAGAGTATTAGAGGATTTATACGACCATAATTCAAATTTCATGAAAATAATAATAAAATTGACTATTTAGACCTAAGATTACACTAGAGATAAATATATATATATATATTAGATGAATGAGTGTACTAATCTAGACATCTGAAACTACTAGTACAAACCCATGAATCTGTAGAGTATTATTAAACTATAAAATGACTAAAAATGTCAAAGTATAGATAAGATTACTACTACCATATGATATACATATTAGAATGCAAGGAGATTCTACAACAGGAAGACAGTATTTAGATAAAGTAGTAAATGAAATATATAAAGGTTTCATAGGAGATGATAAAGAAAATCATATTAATGAAACAAATGCACTATAAATAAATGAAGCTAAATAGTATTTAGCAAACATGAAAATATGTGATATGTGCTACATAGATTCTTTTATATATGAAAATGAAATGTATTATCACAAGATACCAAAAATACAACAACAATTTAAGAAAATATTTTATCAAAAATTACTAGGAATTCTATAAAACTCCTAAAGAAAGTTGGAGAAATGTAAATACTAAAGAAATACTAGATACTTTAGGAGGAAGAATAAAAGAACTAAAATCTTGGATAATTTTACAATGTCAAAGAAGAAATATATATAATTATGCTAAAATAAATTCTAAAATATATCTTGATAGTAATAATTTTCATATGCCAAGAAAGTATGGACGTAGTATAAAGCCTTATAAACAAAAATATAAAACATATAAAAGGTTCAAGAAATATAAATTTTAAAAAAATCTAAATATAAGAAAAGACAACCATATAAGAAAATATATTTTAGAAGAAGAAATTTTACAAAAAAGAAAATTATAGTCCATAAAGTAAAAAAACTTGTAGATGTTGGATATGTAATGTAGAAAGATCATTATGCCAATGAATGTCCTAATATGCTAACCCATAGAAAAGAATATAAGAAAAACTTAAAAATACTAGAATAAGTTGATAAGATGGAATTATAACTCATAAAAGGATCAGACATTGATTAAACATAATTAATATACAAAATGAGTGAAATTGAAGAAAAAGAAACAAATTCAAAGGAAACATCGGAGGATGAATGACCTATACATCATAACTAATTTTAATAGTACTTATATAAAAATATGATGCAAATTCAAAAGATATAATATATATCATTTACATGATTACATAGATACTGAAGCTAGTATGTGTGTAGTAAATAAATGTGTATTCCATAAGAACTTTGGACTACAAACCCAAAGGATAGTAAGAATAGCAAATAATAGAACAATTAACTTAATAGGGTTATGAAAGATATTGATATTATAATAACAGGAGAAAATTTTCATATCGCTACTATATATCAACAGGAAACGCGAGTTGATTTCTTGATAAGAAATAACTTACTAAACTTATATCAATTATTTACACAATGTATAGATAAAAAAAGTATAACAACATTAGAAGAAGAAACAATATATATTTCAAAGGTTAGAAATGCCAAGATTGTGACATCAAAATTTTTTATTAAACAACATAAAGCGAAAACATGGTGAGATGTATCAAAAACAAAAAACCATATTTAGAAAATATAACAAAATTACAAGATGAAGATGATTTAGAATTTAGTAACTAAGAAAATCCATTCTTAAGAGAAATACAAGAAGATAAGAGATTACTAGAAATAAGAAAATTACTTAAGATAATAAGCTTAGAAAATCCTTCAAATTTAAATAGTAATAAGCTTGAACACGTAGCAAGTATAAAACTAAAAGATCCTAATAAGTTTATAAAAAGTAAAATATATGGTCTACATTCCAAAAGATCGAGAAGAATTCAGTAAACAAATTCAGTAAACAAATTCAAGAACATTTGGAATTAAGAGTAACTGAACCAAACATGAGTCCACACTCAAGTTCAGCATTTTTGGTAGAAAAAGTAGGAAAAAGATGAGGAAAGAAAAGAATGGTGATACATTTCAAATCACTAAATAAAGAAATAATAGATGATGGATATTTTATCCCTAAAAAAGAAGAGTTAGTAGCTTAATTAAAGGAAATAAATATTTTTCTAGTTTTGATCACAAGAGTAGATTATAAAAAATCAGATTAGATAAATAATATCAACTATTAACAACATTTAGCTATCCACAAGGATAATTTCAATGAATTGTTGTACCACTAGGATTAAAACAAACACCAAGAATATTTCAGCCATATATAATTTTTTTTTAAAAATAATAACACCCTTTTTGTTGTGTTTATATTGATGATATATTAATCTTTAATAATAATGTCAACCAACATTATCTAGATATATTAAAAATCTTAACAAAATGTAAGGAAAAAGGAATAATATTGTCCAAAAAAGGCAATATTAGCACAACAAAAAATCAAGTATATACGAGTTGAAAAATAAGATGGAAACACTACCTTCAACCCATGTGCTAAATAATATAAAAGGATTTGCCAGTATCATCATTGATAAAAATTAATTACAAAGATTTTTAGGATGTTCGACATATACAAAAAACATATATTAAAAAATTAGTAAAAATGAGAAAACATTTACAAGCAAAACTTAAGAAAGATTATTTCTAGAAAAGGATTGATTAAGATACTCATATATAAGAAATTTACCAGTACTTTACAGTCTAGGATTTGATGATAAAATGATAATAGAAGCATATGCTTCACATTATATTGAAGAGCCATGTTAAAAATAAGATTGGATAAAAAAAAAAAGATGAATATTTATGTGTGTTTACTTCAAGAGCTTTTCAAGGAGTTAAACTAAACTATTATTGTAATGAAAAAAAATATTTAGTTGTAAAAATGCAATAAAAGTTTTTATTTTATATGTAATATCCTCAATATTTATTGTTATCAAACAATAAATTTTTTGAATATTTTTTGATAATTAATATTGCAAGATATTACAAACAAAGAAGATTAATCAAATGATAGAGGTGGTTTAACCATTACAAATTTAATGTTGAACATTTATCAGAAAAAAAAAAGAATAGTTTAGCTTATGCTTTAACCAAAGAATTAGCCTCACTAACAATTTTTACAATTACTAGAAAGATTGACAACTTGACATAGAAATCAAGATCAAAGAAAAGGAAATAAAAGCTCTAAAAGATCAACTAGAGATTTTATATTTCAAAAAGTCACTTTTATGTGAAAAATAGGTTGAATCTAGTACTCAAACAAAGAAATAGATTAAAATATCAAATGAAATGGATAAACCCTCAAAATTAATTGAAAGAGAAGATTGTAACTACTCAAAAGTTTTATGGTTTGATATGGCAGATGAAGAAGACCTAAAAGAAAAGAGTCGATAAGTAAAAGAAAATTATTATGTTTTCTACAATGGGCCAATCCCAAGAATATATAAGACATGGCTAGAAGCATGTATAGTAATAACTAGATTCTCTAGTGTAATATATAAAGCATTCAATAATAGGATTGAAGTAGAAGAAATGTTTGCTAATTACAAAAATCCTAAGCTTTTCAGACATAAAAAGTTCAAAAGTACCCTTGAGGTTTTCCATATCTTCAAAAATATCCTTAAGGTTGTAAAAATATCAAAGATACCCTTCGATTTGTTTGATGTTAATAGAGATGTCTATTTTAGGGGAAAATGGTAAAAGCACGGGAGTTCTAATAAATCTTACAAATCACTATAGTACTTATACGTTTTTCGCAAAACCATATCTTCTCCTACTCTTACCTCTCCAAAATATCGCATGAAACATCCAATCAAAGGTTTTTGCTTTGTTTATTTTCTGTTCTTTTTTGTCATGCAGCTAGTCAATTGTCAAAAAAGAGTAACATTGAGATTTTTAACCAATAAAGAAACTATAATGAAGGAGAAAATCAATATGATCCATAAATATTTGCAGGAATTTAGGTGAGTGGAGCAAAGTAGTCCCTTAAATTTATTTAATGTTGCAATTGATGTACAAGCCTCTATTTTACTTCTTCAAAAATTTGCAATAAAAGCAAATAAGTTTTGCAAAAAGCTTGGGTGAATACCAATATCAATTCTTCATGCAACTTTGTATACTTGCTATCTCAATAATACAACCCTTCTTCTATATATCCACCAAAAAATCCCCCATCTTTTATAAATTTTAGAGCCTAGCAAGCTATTAAGTAAAAGCACATTATTACAATTTGAACAAACAAAGAAAAAACTAATAATCAGTTGCCTTTTGTCAAATTATAGGAGAACGGATTTTTTTAACGACTAAAGAAAACATCTGTTAGTTATCAGGAGCATTTATGAAGATATCTCATATGTTAGGAGCATTGTAGCTTTTTTTATAAACCTCAAGGGCATTGTGAAGATATCACAAACAACATGGGTATATTAGATGTTTTTTCCTTTTCAGACCCAGTGATGTAGTAGCCAACTTAGAAGGAAACTATGTATAAGCACTCAAAAACCAAACAATTGCAAAAGAAAATATAACAATGCTAGGAAAAATACTAAGATCAATAATCTTTAGGAAAATAGATAATAATTTGTTTATCCTCGAAGAAGAAAATGAAAGATAGACTAAATCTTTATAATTTAGCAAGAAAATCAAGAAAATATTAACATGAAACCATGAAATTTTTCATAACAGAAAAAGCTCATACATCAAGAAAAAAACCAATCACATGCATCAGATTTAACATTACTGAATAAGCAAATACAAAGCATGTTTACCAATTATTTTGTGGGGAGGTGTTTGTAAAAATTTTTTACTTGTTCTACAAATGACACTTAGATGTTATAATTACTTTTTTGTAACAATTTAGTCTTATTATAATGAAAAAGGTGAATGCACAAGGATAAATAACTATTTTTTAATGTTTTACTTACTTTTCTATTTTTCTTCATTTATTTTAATTATAGTTTATCTAAGTTATAACAGTCTCTGTATGATATAATTAAAAAAATTAAAAAATACAATTAATAAAAATTATCTTTGTTCTTGTGAAGTCAATTTTTTATAATAATAGGACTAAACTATTACAAAAAAGTATATGATCAAAGAATGTCATTTTAACAATAAATAAAGGACCATAGAGGTATTTTTTCCCTTATTTTATTGTGCATTGATTGAAATATTTACCCAAATAACAATTTAATAGAATTAAAATTTTTTCTTGAATTTGTTTTTTGAAAAAAAGCTAATAAAAGTTTTAGGACAAGAGTAAAAGCAAATGATCGTCCAATTTTTTTAAGATTTTTCAATTCTATAATGGATTGACGTAGAGGAAAGCCTATTAGTCATTATCATTTTATTAAAATAGGAATGAAATCTTCAATAAAAACAGTAGACCAACACAAGGTTCTACTAGAAGAAAAGTTTGATGAAGAAGCTCTTAGCTAGGAAAGAGTAATATTAGTGAGTCAAATATATAATGAAACTATAAAAATAGGAACATCTTTTAAAATCAAGATAAATTACTCCACAAGTAAGGTTCTAATGATCTCACATAGTAACTTAAATATAATTAAAAAAATATTGAGAATATTGTTAATTTTGAAACACTGTTCAACAGTAATGAATTGGATGTAGCTGAAGAAATAAAATAAAAATTTTTCCAACTAGCAAAAAAGTAAACTAAGGACCATAAGTGATTTTATTGTATAAAGGTTAAAGAGGGATTCACATCTATAGTATCAAGAGGAAGCATGTCGGTAAGTGATTTTTATTAAATAATTGTCGACAAATGTTTTTTTTTAAGGAAGGAAGAGATAAGATAAAATGTAATTTTTATCATTCCATGTGTCTTTATGTTAGAAAAGGAAGGAAGATATAAATATAATAAGTAATCCTTATGCTTCTATGTGTCTTTAGAATATGTATGTAATATAATTGTTCTTATGTCTATAAAATGGCTCTTGCATAGGGAAGAAGAGCGCGACAAGTTCTAACCATAGAATCCAAACATCACTATCTTCTTAGATAATGTGTAGGCAAACTCTTATGGAGTAAATTATCAATAAAATAGGGTAATAATCTTATTTTCTTAATGAATAAAAATTTTATTTTCACCAAAATCGAGTATCTTTCTATGGATCCCTTCCTTCCTTGGTTGAAGGCAATTCTTAGTCCATAAGATGAAGCTTCTAATAAGATAACTAAATATCAAATACGAAATAATGGAGGACAGATATGGACCGATATTCATTAAAATAATATAAGATTAAATACAATTTTAGATTCTGTGTTAAAGATAATATTATTTGTTAAGAATTCAAAAACTAAAAAATTAATCAATATTTATTTGTTAAAAAATGTCAAATAAAAAAAATGATCAGAATAAAAAATTATTTGGTATCAAAACCATAGAAAAAAATACATCATCAGTTTAACGTCGTAATTTTTTAAGAATATTAATGATATTAACTTAAAAGTTAAATATATTGGAACTCTTTTTATAAAAAAAAACAATAATATATGTGAAGATATACTAAAAGTTAAGTACATCATTGATATTATTTCAAGTATATAATATAAAAATCTAATGAATTATTAATTGATGGATTATATAATGATATGGGAAACTAGTACTTTAAAAAGGTGATAGTATGTAAGAGAAAAAATATTAAAAGAAAAAATGATAGTTAATATTTATATTTTAAAAAAATATATTTTAATTTTATATTTATTAGGTGTGATAATATAAATCTATTTTATTTATAAAACGTATTGTGTAAGTTTATTTTATAAATATAATGTAATTGTGTTTATCATTTTGGTAAATAAAAATTAATAAAAAAAATATTACAAAGAGAAAGTGGGGATAGAAAGTTTATAGATCACTTGATACAATATTTTAAGGGTAAGGAACTTGCATGATTTCATAAAATAATGAAATTAGTAAAGTTATTTTTGTTAATACAAATTTATGGAATAAAATTTTTAATTCTATAATAATTATAATTTAATGTATTAATGTTTAATAAAATTGTTAATAATAATAATAATAATGATGATAATAATAATGATAATAATATGAGTTTTGTACTAATATATTTGTTTTATATGATTATATATAAGCGGCCATTAATTAGTCATTAGTAAAGTCCAAACTATGAATCTATGAAGACAGAATATGGTGAATAATATAAGGGTTTATATAATTTATGTCCCTAATATTTTGTTATGAAAATGCTCTTAATATTTAATCATATTAATATTTATATCATTTTAATTATTTTCTTTAGAAAAATAACTATTAAATGTGGTATTAAAAATCTAATTTTATTAATAAAAAAACATAAATATTAATGAAACTAAAAATTGGGAATTTTTGTTACAAGTTAAACTTTGAAGAGATTTTTGCCATCAGTTTAAAACATTAATGACAAAAGATATTTAAGTTATAATAAATATAAAAATAGTGTAATTTTATACCTCTTAGTATTTTTATGTGTTAATTGATTTTAATCACACATTAACTTTAGGATTAGTGGCTCAAAAGTAAAATTAGATAAAGAAGGAAAAAAAAAACACTTAACGTTTTGAAAGTTTGATGATGAAGGGTCATGTTAATTAAATAAAGAAAATTTCATAAAAAAAATTTAGATTATGTTAATGATGTTATTTAGTTATTTAGATTAAAAACAATATCATTTAATTACTTAATTATTAAAATAAAAATTAATTAAAAATAAATTATATTATTTTAATGATTTTTATTAGCATATTATTATTTTATTTCAAGTTATTAAAATAAGTCTTTAACAATGATAAAATGACCATGTGTTTGTAGTTCAAAAACATGTAAAATATTTAAGGTTCGAATCCTAGATAAGATGTGTGAATAGTATTGTTATTTCAAAAAATAATAATAATAAAATGATAATTAATCAATACTTTTAAATGAATTTACTTATACCTTTAATGACTTATATTTTACTTTCATTTAATCACTTATTAAAAAATAATAATTTTAATATAAATTTATTAAAATAATATAATTTTTTTAATTAATTTTTTTTATAAATTAAAAAATTAAATAATATTATTTATAATATAATTAATTAAATGATATAAATAATTTAATCTCATATATCAAGATCTCACTAATCAATATATTACTATGGCTTTTGATTTTCTTGTTATGTATGCACTTATACAATAAATGCAAGAGAAATGTAAACGTTGTAGCAAAAAAGCAAAGAATAATATAAATATTATTAGGTTTTTTATTTTAGATTGTGTTAGGGTTCTCAAATAGGTTAAGTATATCGTATTTGGATTGATTTAAATTCAACCTAATATAATAAGGTTAAATTTAAACACGATATAATTATTAATAGGAGAAGGATTCTAGAGATTTTATAGCTTCAATAAAAGTTTACAAAATTTTTATAGTTATTATTTAATGTATAAAAAATTTATAACTTTCGAAAAAGTTATATATTAGACTTAAATTAATAATTTATCTTTCTTTTCTTGAAAGTAATCGTGTGCCAATAACATGTCTACATTTTAAGAGATATTTTTAGAATTATAAGTTAATAAAAAAAAGTCAACTAATTTTTAATATCAATAAAGCTTAAAGATTAATAACAAACTTATAATTAATGTACAATTTTTTTTGAAAATTATAAATTTTTTCTACATTATTTGATAACTAAAATAACTTTGTGTATTTTTATTGAAAATTATATGATTCTTGGTCTTCACTCATTATTAATTACATCAGTTATTAAAATGCATACACAACCCAAGTGTTAATAAATAGGTTAATAAATAGGTTGGGTCATGATCATGGTAACCCAACCCAAGTGTTAATAAATAGGTTGGGTCATGATCATGGTAACCCAACTCAAGTGTTAATATGTAAAAAAATTATATATTTTATTAATAATTAAAAAAATCTTTATTCTAAATTCTAATTTTTATAAATTATATTATATTATAACATATAAATATAATCTAATTATAATATAATAATAACATATTATATACTGTGTACTCAATTAAGAAAAAAATCAAAATAATACTTTTTTTATGAAAGGGGTCATGAATCAACTAACCTCAATCTTTTAATAGATGGGTCTAACTATATCAAATCGTTTTCAATAACAATAAATCCAAAACCTTCTATAATTCTAAGTTCCATATTGAGAATTGACAGTTCCATGAGTTTTTGAATATTATAAGTTTTAAAAATACCAACTTGATTCCACTTAACTTAATATTTAGAATTTATTATAGCATTAAAAATATCAACTTAATTTCATATAGTTTCATATTTATAGATAAAAGATTAATACAGTGCTAATATGATTTCGAAAAGATAATGTTATTATTATATCACTTCAATATCGATGTAGTAATCTCTTTTACTAATCTTTTAACATATATAAATTATTTTTGTGAATTTAGATATTACATTCTTATTTAAAATTAAATTACATATAGTTTTTTGGTTGGAGCAAGTGGAACTATGATATGCAAATTGTTAATAATTTATGAGAAAAATGGATAGAACACTTGGTTCAAATTATAACATTAAGAAAAGAATCTGATGATCTTGAATAATATAGAACAACATCATGATAATTTTTATAATGCTTTAATTTTTCTATTCTTGTGTCTTTGTAATTTAGACTGATTGTTTGATGAATGTTTACGTGTTCATGTATTTTTTGCCCAAACTCTATCTCATCCCTCTTGTCTAGTCTCATGGTCATTATGCTAATAATTCTAACCAAACCAAGTTTCCTCTTATTCAAATAAAGTAAAAATATCACAAAATCTATGACAAAAGAAACGACATCATTTTATTTGTAATTTAAGTTAAATATATATGTATTGTATATAAATTAATTTTTTGTAATAAATTTAATTCTTAAACAATTAATTAATATTTAATTTTTTAATTATTTGTATTATTTAAACTATTTGTTAAATAAATTTTGATTTTTTCTAGTGTTATGTAATCGAATACATGTTTTGAGTATAATAAAAAATGAATAAATTTTGTAAAAAATAAAAAATAAAAAATTTAAAATCAGTTCACGTATTGAATCGACTTTACGTTTAAAATCAATTCAATATGTGAATCGACTTTAAATTTTTAAGTCTCAAAGATGATATTATTTACAAATAAAAATACAAAAATGATAAGTAGGTTCTAGAAAGAGCCAAATGAGCTGGAAAGTTTTCTAGTGGGTCCATCGTCTATCAATACGTGAGAGTTCAGACTGTGAGACACATATAAAGAGTCTTCCTCACTTTTGCCAGAATGTAAATTTTCACACATTTACATTAATTATTAATTATTATGTGTAGACACGATGAAAATTGACCTATAACAACGCTAACTAGGCAGGCCCGATCTAAAATTTGTCCAACAAAACTTTCCGAAATTTTTTTAAAAAGTAAAAAGTATGATAATAAAGTGATATTATAGTTTTAAGAAAATTACATAAAAATATATTAAAAATTTTATTATTTTTAAATACTTATAATTTAGTTAAAAATATGAGGTAAAAATAAATTTGATTAAATTTAATCCATATAAACTATTAATGAATAAGATTTTTTTAAATAATAAATTTATTATATTTTCATTATCAATTCACAAGTACATTATATTTAACATTTTTTATGCAGTTTTCAAAAAAATGATTAATGATATACTCCTTTATAAAATAAAATATTAATAATATATTTTTATATAATTTTAATATTAATTTATATATTTATAAAGAATAAAGGTATCTGATAAATATTTTTTCCTCTTTATCTCATAAATTAACTATGTATTATTTTATCAATTCTAAAGATATTATTGGTTCCATCACCTTGATCTAGTAGATAACACTCTTTTTACTAACTTCACCTCAAAAGTTCCAACAATTAAATTATACTAAAAAAATAATATATATATATATATATATACTATCTTAATTAATTTATAAACATTGATTTATTTTATCCACGATTATCTTCCTCATAATTTTTTTATTTTATATATATATAATAATTTATATTAATCATAATTTTTTTTATTTTATATATACAATAATTTATATTAATTGAGTTATGTACCCAATTAAAAAATAGGTATTTTTCAAACATATTTAATTTTATCATAACTGTATAGTTTTACAATTATATGTAAAAATGTAAAAGATTGTATATATTGTCTATTGTATTAGTGGAAAAAGGAAAACATAAACATAAAGTTAGAAAACAGACATGTTCATAAATTTCACTCGTTATATTACCTCGAACAATAAATAAATACTCGATTTTTGTGATATATTTTAAATTTTTAATTATATTAACATTAAAAATAGACTATATCTAACTTAAAGGTTGAAATTTATAACACATAATTTAATCACGTGATAAGGAACGACAACTTTTGTAAATTAAAGAGTTACGGTACTTCACTAAATATTTCTAATTCTCATATATTATTTTTAATTTATTACTATATGTATTATTAATATACATCAAATATATGAATAAAAATAACTAAACATGTTGGTCTTTCTTGTATAAAATATAAATTTTTTGTTCACGTATTTACTAACTACCGATGACACACAAAATGACACATTAAAAGAAAATTATTCTAATTTATTTTACTTATTTTTCATAGTATTCATAAAAGAATCATTTACATTATAATATAATCATTATTTTTAAAGATTATTAGTTTTTACATGTACAGAATAATAATTTAATTTTAATAAATATATAATAGTGTTAATTGTTTGGTAATAAATTAATATTATTGCTCCAAAAAATTTATCTTATAAAATAAAAAGGTAAGTCTTTAAACAAATGTTTTAGGTTACTTTTAATATAACAAGGTAAAAAATTCTAAAATAATTTGCAAGAATACGCTTAAAATAAATAATTAAATAATTTGTTATTTTAGCATAGAATAAATGTACAATAGTAGTATTTTATAATAATAGAATCCAAACGCGATATAAACACATGGGGTAGTTGATGCTTAAGGAGATGGTGAGGAGTATAATTTATCATTTTACCTTACACAAATAACTATGAGGAAAAGCGCTTAAGGCTATAACATATATCCTTAATAAAGTTCCAATTAAAAGCGATAACTAAAACCCCTTACGAACTTTGGACAGGAAAAAAGCCTAGTTTAAAGCTCTTAAACATTTGAGAATATCCAATTGAGGTAAAGCTCTATAAGATTAATGAAAAGAAACTGGACTTAAAGATGATGAGTTGTTATTTTATTGGATACTCTAAAAGATTCAGAGGGTACAAGTTTTATGATCTTATGTCTAAGTTGAGTTTTGAGTCAAATTATGTTCTGTTCTTTAAGGATTTTGAGTTTGTAAGGGAAGATTAGTTAAGGACTTTGTCTTTGGAGAGGAATGTGTTATATTCCTATAATACTATTAGCATTGATCAAGTTCTCATTCCTAACTTTGATTAAGACACAATAAATCAAGGCAATGTCAAAGAGCCTCCTATTCAAGAAATTATTCCAGAAGAACAAACTCTACCACCTCAAGAACCTATTCCATTAAGGAGATCCACAAGAAGAAAAAGAAGTGTAGTAACAGATATCTACATTATATTTCTCCAAGAACATGAGGGTGATACTGGAGTGATGGAAGAAGATCCGATAAACTTTTGTCAAGCTATAAAAAGTGCTAACTTTCAGAAGTAGATTGATGTAATGAATGATGAGATTAAGTCTATGAAGGACAATGACATGTGATATCTTATCCCATTGTTAGAAGGTGTGAAACCCATTGGTTACATATGGATATTTAAGACCAAGAAGGATTCAAAAGATAAGGCATACAAATACTCTTGGATAGCTCTTTGATTATTCTAAGATTATCACAAAAGAGCTATATCAAAAAAGTACTCAAAAGATATGCATGTGGAATTACAAACTATGTGATACTCCTGTAGCTAAGGGGAAAAATTTAGTTTTAGTCAATGCCTTAAGAATGATTTTAAGGAAAACAATGTATAAGATTTATTATGTATTAATAGTAAGGAGTTTGATGTATGCCCAAGAATGTATGTATCTGGTTATTGCATACATTGTTAGCATGTTGAGAAAATATTTAAGAAATTCAAGAATAGACCATTGGAAGGTAGCCAAATGAATCTTGCGGTACTTACATAGAACAAAAGATGACATGCTTACACATTGAAGGTCAGATGAGCTTGAGATCATTAAGTATACTAAATTCAATTTTATGGGATACTATGAAATTCACATTGGGTTATGTCTACCTACTAGTTGGGGTGTTCTATCCTAAAAGAGTATTAAAAATTCCATTATAGCCTCTCCTACCGTAGTGCCAAAGTTCATAGCATGTTATAAAGCATCCAATCATAGAATATGGCTACAAAGTTTTGTCATATGGCTGTGCATTATAGACGGGTGCATTATAGACGGTATTAAAAGACTACTCAAATTATTTTGTGACAATAAGTCGATAGTGTTATATTTCACTAACAATAAGAGCTTGATGAAATGAAAGTATATATACATCAAGTTCATAGTTTTCAATGAAAGATTTTAAAGTGGACAGGTGTCTATAGAGCACATCGATACAGACTCCATGATTGCAGATCTACTTACTAAGGGATTGCCACCCTATGTATTGGATGAGCATACTAATTATATGGGTGTCATATCATTTGAGGATATTCATTTTAAGTGAGAGTTTTTCATTTTAAATGTTTCTTTGATAATACATTTTTTTAGTTATTTTAGTTTATGGATATTTTGAGGTCATTTTTTTACATAAATAAAGTTTTGGTTTCTTTACACTTTGATTTTGATATAGTTTGATCTCACTAAGATTTAAGGATGGACTAGTTGAAAATGGGTATGTTTAGGTCATATTGCATGAAATTGTCATGCTATATATTCATGTCATTAAGTTATGTCTACATACATGATCATGAATGGGTTGAGTTATGACATATGTAACGAAGGCTTCTTTAATCCTATGTTTGTATGATTGATGGATCGGAATGGATGCAGTTGCATTTCGATAATAACAATAAAGTTGAGTTCATAATATAAGTTTTACAATACATAATTATAAGGCTACACATATAACTCAAGTGGGAGATTGTTAGATCCTTAATCCAACAGTCGGGTTATATGTGAATAATTATGTGTTATAGACTGTTATGCATGGTTGAGCTTGTTTTAAAAGTATTATACTAATATTTAAATCATTTGAGATGTTAATGTATTTGATAGGGTATGAACTTCTAATGTGTAGAGATCTAAGCATAATTTATATTCTTATGATGAGTTAAAATATAAATACAATTGTTATCCATATGTATAATGGTTGTAGTCCCCAGTTCACACCATCTATTCTATTTTTTTTCTTCCATTACATCATCAGGGAGAGGCAAAGAGAATGCTAAAGGGTTTTTTTTAGGGAAAACATATAGATTTGGAAGGCAAATCGCTTAGCTCTATACAGTAATTAATCTCTATGGATTAAAGTACATTTTTACATATTAAACTATTGATTCTTAGTAATGGATTTAAGTAATGATCAAAAGGCTATTTAACTAATAACTAATAACTAATCCATATGTGTAGTGCAATTATTATTATTTTTTAAAAATATGTTATCATAACAAAAACAAGAAAAGAGTCTTATCGGACTAACATTAGGTGTCTCAACATGCAAACTAATGTTTCTAAAATGTGTATTAGTTCACCCAAAAATAAACAATTTATAATATTACAATAAACAAAGAAATACCTAAAACACCTACGTGTTAAAAAAAAATCAAAACAAATAAATAAATAACCTATCGATTAGATTGTTTTTAATAAGATATAATCTTTATTTTTTTATGTGTATTTAGTAACATAATTTCTCTTATGCCTATAAAAAAGCTTTTATATAAAGAAAGTAACCATGGAACCCAAACAACTATTTCTTCTTAGATAATGTCTAGGAAAACTTCTAACTAGAGTTGTAATGATCTTATTTTTTTAATAAATAAATTTTTTATTTTTACAAAAACACAATATCTTTTTTATATTTTAAATAGAAGTACGAATCCTATCCTTGGTTGAAAACATTTCTCAATTTAGAAGGTGAGGCTTTTAACAATATAATTAAAGATTATATACAAAGTAGTAGAAGATAGAGGTGGACCAATATTCATTAAAACAAGATAAAATTAAATTCCATTTATTAAAGAAAATATTTATTTGTTAAAAATTCAAAATAAAAAAATTAATCAATATTTATTTGTTAAAAATATAATAAATCAAAAAATTAATTAGAACAAAAAATAATATGGTATAAAAGCCATAGAAAATAAAAATACATCATTGTATGGAAAGTTAATGTCTTAACCATTCGATGAAATTTTTGATATTAATTAAGAGTGAGCAGCGGATCGAAACTATATATTTTTAGCCAATCTGAATCTGATCAGATCCAAACGGATTTGAAGATTTTCAATCCCAAAAGTTGTCAAGAGTGACTAGTTTAGGGCAAGTCTTAAGGACTCTGTCCACGATAAATTGGAAGGTTAATAAGCCAATCCTCGTCTTAGAGTGTTAGCATATGGAGTTTGAAAGACAAAGTCTAGTTTTAGGTTGAAGTTCTTCTGAGCATACAAGATAGAGTACCGTCCTAGGATTCGATTGGCTCATGGAGTATACTCTACCACTATATAGCTTGGGGGTTTGGAAAAACTCTTTGATTTTTTTATCCGATAATATAATCAATCTGAACAGATCAGATTTTTTTGGATCGGATAATGCAAGATTAATATTGAAATTTATTTATGAACTATTGTCATATATAGAACACGACATACACAAAATTAAATTTTAAATTGACATATATTATTATTTATAGTCACAACTAAAAAAATAAAAACAGTAAGAATTATTTTTGTATAATTATTAAATTATTATAAATATTTATATTTATTTTTAAGTTAAAATAATGATATGATATAAATCTGATATGCATAATATTTAAATATAACATATTATAAAATAAAATATGCATTTATGTATAATTTAATAGTAATTCGATTCAGATTAGATATAATAGATTATAAAATCTGTCAATCTGAATTTGATTTGAATCCAAATGAATTGTATAATTTTTAATCCAAATCTTATTCGATTATAAAATTTATTAATCTAATTCGATCTAAATCCGACAGATCATATCAAATTTCTTAATTCAAGCAGATTGATCAGATTATTTACTCACCCTTAATATTAACTATAAACTTTAAAAGCATTAGAGTTATTTTTATAAACTTCATGCATATAAGTGAAAATATGCCAAATTTTAAGGATATTAGTAATAAATTTACCAAAGTTTCCTAAACAAACATTTCCATTCTATCTATTTAAAATATTTTTTTTCCTAATGATATTCAAAATAAATTTATAATTTCTCATCTGATTATTCGAAAAAAACTTTTTCATCTTTATGTGAACAATTTTTATTATTTACTCATTCTAACTTATTCTTTATATACTAAAAAATTTATATCATAAATTAATTCTTATCGATGAATAAAATTTAAATTTATAGAAAAAAATTATAAAGATACTATTTTTATTATGAGTTTTAAAAAAAAGATTAAATTTATTATTTCCCAATATATAGGGTTGCTTGATATGGTTAATCACCTATGGCGTGTTTGCTATATGGTATTAAAGATAATAAATGTATAATTTTTATTCGGTTGTGATGAGTGCTCAAAAAGCACTAAAATTATCATGATTTTATGCATATTAATTGATTAAAAATATATATATATTTATATGTTTTATCATATATTTATATATATTTGTCTTTTTCTGAATCACGGGTGTTTTTATTATTTTTCAGGTATTTTCACTTAAAAACGTAACTTAAAGACTCAAAGAGAAATACTGGAAGCAATACATCACAAATATATTTCAGCAATTGCACTCCGCGTTTTCATCATTTTTTAACATTTTTCCCCCATTTTTTCTCTCCATCTTCACCTATAAATACCTCCCTTCTCTTCACTTCTAAACACACCTCAAAACACATTCTCTTCTCTCTTTCTTTCTCTTTTTTCTTAGATTTTTTAGTTTTTCTTAGTTTTTAGCTTTTCTTAGTTAATTTCTCTTAGTTTTAGAGTTCTTCCCTTTTTGGGAAGAACTAGTTATGTTTTTGTAATTTATTAGCTTTTTGATTCAATAAATGAGAGTGCAAATTCCGCTTGGAGGTTTTCTAGCAACGGGAATAGCATCGAAGTTCTGTAAGGATTTTATTTTCTTTACAGTTATTTTTTATGCTTTATTCTTACATGTTATATTTAATTTGTCTGTGATTAAATTTAACTCTGCTGGCTGTTTATAAACATGATGTAATAATAACGTTGTTATGCTTACGAAATATTAAATAGGTAAAAATCTCTAAAATGAATTGATTTTATTTTTATTCAAGATTTTATATTAAGAATGTTAGAGAGAAATATATTATTTTTCATTACAAACTTAAATCTGAAAATTAGATTTTAAGGTTTAGTTATCCGGTCTAATTTAGAGTAGTGCTCTTTTATTTGTTGGTACAATCGCCCAGTAGTTAGAGTGAAGCTCTATTTCAAAAGTTTTTATAAGAATTATTATCTGAAAATGTATTGACAACATGTTTTCAGTAGTGGGTTTAAAACTTGAAAGTTAGTACTCTCATAACTAAATTCTTATGTTTAATTTGGAGACCTTGAATAAAGTTTAAATCGTTGTCTAACCCCACCAAAGGTGGCATTTAAATGGTTCATTTTCAATCTCTTAGAAAAAGGAATTAATTTAATTAACCAAATTAGTTATCAACTCCACCCATAGGTGTTAATTGATTTGTTTACTTAACAAAGAATATCTAACCCCACCAAAGGTGGTATTCATATAAAAAAGAGAGAATCAATAAATATCAATTCATATCTTTAATAACCTAAATAATATGAGCAAACATAATTAACTTAATTATTATATCCATAAATACTCCACTATTTTAACAGATAAAATTTGCATAAATGTTTATTGAATCTATGTTTATTTTTATGTAATTAGATTAAAAACACAAAACCCAAAATATCGTGACAGGATGTTTAGGATTTAATTTCGTTTTTAAAAGTTTGAATAATAAATTAAAAACCACATACATTCCTTCCTTAGATCGACCTTGGGAGTATACTTATCATTTTCTACGAAATGATTCGTACACTTGCGAGAGTTTTATAAATAGATAAAACCAAAGTAACGGTAGGATCGGCGGGATCGACGATGTCGGTTATGCCTTATCAGGTTGTATATTTAATTGTAAAATAAATCATACTGTAAAATATAAAAATAGAAAAATTATATAAAAACTTTTACCATGAAAAGGTGTGA
This sequence comes from Hippophae gyantsensis, assembly GCA_030763125.1. NCBI lineage: Eukaryota > Viridiplantae > Streptophyta > Magnoliopsida > Rosales > Elaeagnaceae > Hippophae > Hippophae gyantsensis. The sequence goes on along the minus strand of CM061029.1, from coordinate 16,652,630 downwards.
GTCTAAATCATATTGAATATTTAATTTAATTTATCTGAATTTTTAATTATAAAATTATGAATCTGATATTTTATTTTATATTAATTTAAATATATATATATTCTAAAATATATTAAACACATAAAAATAAATTAAATGTTGATTTAAATAAGTTTTATTATAAAAAAATATTTTAAATATAAATGTTTTATTAAAATATATATAATATCTGAATATATTATACAGCTTATCACTAAATATTGTACAATTAATTATAATTTAATTTAATATAATTCAGTCAAATACGATTATATTTAGTATATTCGATATGGTGCACCAAAAATACGACAAGGTACTATTTTTTTCTCAATAATTTTACCCTTTTGGGCAAACCACATAAAAGATTATTACAAATTAAGAGCATGTTTGTCACATAGTATTAAAGATCTTAATTGTATAATTTTTTACACAATCATATGTATGGTTATAAAATGAGATCGTATTGTACCGAATAAAAATTATACAGAATAAAAATTATATAATTATGTAAAAATTTAGTACTAATTATGGGTTGGTCTAAACCGTACTAGAGACTTTACTTAGTTTATTTGAAATTTTAATTTTAAAATTATTTGTTTTTACTTTTTTTATAACATGTTAAATATATATTTTTTAAATGTAAAAAAAATATAAAATAAATTAAATATTGATTTAAATAAGTTTTTATAATAAAGTTATTTTAATAATTAAGAAAAAAAACATAAAATAAATTAAATATTACTTTAAATATAAATTATTTTATCAAAATAACTATTATCAATTTTATCTAAGTATATACATATAGTAGCTAAATACTATACATAATACTTATAATTATATTTAATTTATTCAACCAAATATACCTTAATTAATAATAATCATTCTATAAATAATAAAAATCATCTTTTATAAATAATTTTAATTTTAATTATTTATAATTAAAATACTAATTAGTACGGTTCAATAATTTTTTTTCAATTTAAAACTATCTCAAAAAACATTTATATAGTGTTGTTTCGGGAAAAGTTTCTAGTTGTTCGATTCTGAAGCCCCTGATAAATATTGACCAGTAATTGAACAGAATTACCTCGTGTTTTCACGTGATAAATTTTGAGGGTATTATAGTCGTAATTTCACATTATTCATTATTTAATGCCTTCGCTAATCTTCGTAATCAGATTAATACTAATTACTAATCCAATTTACTGATTTTACTATTTGGGCTTGTATCATGTTGCCTTTTTTTTCCCCCTTAGGATTGGTTTGTGAGGTATGACTGTCAAATTCAAATACTACCCCCATAATATTTCTTTTATTTAATAAAAAATTAAATTTTAGTATTTTTTTTTTAAATGTTGCATTTTTTGTTGGGGCTTTGATAAATACTGATTTGGGTTCTAACTATGTTTTTTAAAAAAGAAAAATTTCATTAATAAGCAGCAAAAATTACACTATCCAAGCTATATAAGGGAGAAAAATTCAAATAGGGGCATAAATTTTTTACACTACTAACAAACTAATTTAAGCTAGATAAAAATAATAATCTTAATTAAAAAAATATGAATCTACCAACATCAACACACTTAAAAAACAAAAAAGAAACAAAATTATATGCCAATATCACTCATATTTATGAATCATTGTAGTTCACATTTCCTAAATAATATGAGACTACACAGTTTACTCGATCGTGTTTTATCCTATCTTATAAGCTCAAATAATTTCAATTCAAGGGATTGATGACTATTACAACCACCTTTCATAAACCTAGAAGGGCTCATAACATTTAGAATATCGATATCACTCATATTTATGAATCATTGTAATTCACATTTTTTAAATAATATGAGACTACATAGTTTACTCGATCGTGTTTTATCCTATCTTACAAGCTCAAATAATTTCAATTCAAGGGATTGATGACTATTACAACCATCTTTTATAAACTACCCAACATCCTCATGAGCTACATTTCTAATTGGACCATACTTTAATACTGTCTTAACACCCCTCTAATATATAGTATGATATTGTACATTTTGAGACTAAACTCATATGGTTTTGTTTTTAGACTTTCATCCAAAAAACTTCAAACCATTTAGAGTAGAATTCATATTTATCAACCATTATAATTCTCCTTTCACACATATTATCATATCTTATATAAGCTCAATAGATTTCAACTTAAATGATTGATTACTATCAAATTCAATTGCAATATTCTAAATCTTAAAAGTAATTTTGTAAAATTAAAATATATTTGAGATAAGATAAGATTTTAATGTGTATTGCAAGCCTTACAGATAGGTAGTTTCATTAAGAACTAAAATATAAAGGAAGAAAAATAAAATAAACATTCAATATTTAAACAAAGGTTATAAGTAAAAAAGATATTTTAAATTAAAATAATATCTTATTTATTAAAATTATACAAAAGTTTCAATGAAAAAAAAGAAGGTATCAAGAAATTCAAAAGATAATTTCAAATTAAAAATATGTATTATTTATTAAAATATACAAAAGTTTTAATTGAAAAAAGATGCTTCATATAATAAATAAAGTATAACAAGACTCTGGGAGTTAATATTAAAAAAAAACTATTTGTAAAACAAAATTCGCTCCTTTTATTCTATTGTTCTTTCTACTCTTCAAATCATCCTAGATACTAGAAGATAAAGAAAAGGTTTGCACAATTGTTTAAAGTTACAAATAGATATTTCGATTAATAAACTAGGTAAGCTTATTTTTCTTTTTCTCTCAACTTACAAATTAGAACTTAAAATTTTAGGGTTACAATTTGGGGAATAAAATATATTTCTTTTAGTGTTATATAATATATTTTATGATTAAATTCTTCAATTTTGGTATTAGAAAGTTTGAAGTTAATTGTAATAATCTCGGTCTCATTATGAAGTGTTAGATTAAACATTATTTTTTATTTAAGTTAGACATATTAACTATTCTTTTGGATTCTACCTTGCCAAATATACACCTATATTAAAGTTTCTATGAGTTTTTGAATTTCATGTTTAAATTTTCACACTATAATTATTCTATGTTATTTTTTAGGATATATGTCTTGGGGTCACTTTTTTTAGAATAAAAATATTGTTTAATTATCTAAATTAATAAATGTGTCTATTTGTTTTTTTACTTATAAAAATTATACTTATCAGTATTTTTACTTGCAAAAAAAAATCACATAAAAAATTTTAGTAATATTTTTTAAAGAAAATAATTAGGTAATTTTGTACAGTAAACAGTGAAATAACCAAATATATCCTTGATAATTTTTATATAATAATTTTAAAATTATTAAATATCTTTTTAGATTAAATAACATATTGTTTAATTTAAAAGACTAAATAATATATTTTGTATAAATAAAATGATCAAATTGACGTTCTATCTTATTTTTTATGTATTTTGTGAGTATAATTTTAACCTTATTATTTTATGTGTATAACTAGACTTAATTAAAATTATTTGGATTGAAATCAATGAAAATTATATAGTATTGTATTTTTTTTATGGCTTTCCAAAATTTAAATTTTCTAGTTAAAAGCTTGTCGGAGACAATTTTGAAACAAAAGGAACACATGATTTAAATATGTTTTAGAAATCAAAAGTGCACAAAAATTTTACGACATAATATATTGTGTGTTGACTTTGTTTCAATCAAATTTTGTGATTTTTAGATTTCATAATAACTTTTTAACTTATTTGTAACTAAGAGATGTCACTGTTGAAAATTATGCCGACAGTTTTGATAATTTATTTGTAATTTATCAGTTTTTACTCTATTTTCACAGTTTTTAATATTAGCGTGAATGGTTTTCAGACAAACATTTCAATAAGTTTCTCATCAATCAAATCGTTCATAAATTAACTGTAAAATGATTAGTATAAAAAAACACAAGTGTTCGTATGTATTTTAGAACATATTTAATAATGAATAATTCTAATTAAATTATTCAAAATATATACCATTTAAATCAAATCAACTAATAAATTCTAGAGCAAAAAGATCAAGCACAAGTTCAATAAAAATAACTCTTCTAAAGATTAATAATAAAATCAAATAACTATGATATGATAAAAATAATTATTTAATCTAACAATTTAAGAACAAAAATAAAGAAGAAGCCATAAGAACATATTATCAAAATATCATAAAATAATTAGGCTTATTAATCAATCAAACATAACTACCAATATTTGATAAATTAACTAAATAAAGAAGGCTAAAGAATTATGATCCTGTATTTGTAAAACAAGATAGAGAAATTAAGAAGAATAGAACAATGTTCTTGTATTTGTAAAACAAGATAGAGAAATTAAGAAGAATAGAATAATGTTCTTGTATGATTGATTGAAATAATGAGTAATGAGTTTTATTTATAGAAAAAATTAAAACTTTTAATCCTATGTAATTGATAAATATATTTTCTATTATAAATAGGATTAATAATACTCATTACTTAAGAAAAATCCTATGTGATTGATAATATATATTTTATTACAAATAGGATTAGTAATACTCACTAATTAAGAAAACTTCTATTTAAAGAAGAGTTCTTTTAAAATATCTTTTATGCTAAAGATTTTAGTTATAATTTAAAGTATATCTTCTCTAATATATTTTAAAATAGTTTTTATAGTATTTTTTATGCTAAAGATTTTAGCTATAATTTAGAGTATATATTATCTAATATTTTAGCATATCTTATTCCATATTTTAGCACTAAAAATAATTTCAGATTTCTAGGCATGTGCTATTAAATACATAAATATAATCATGGGTGTCGTATTTATCAAAGATATATCTCAAATACAATTATCTAAAACTTGAATATTTGTTTGATTTTTCTTGATAGACTTGATAGTAAGCATAAAAACAAATTTACAAATAAATATTTTATCCATAAAAACAGATAACATCCATAGTTCTTACACTGTTATTCTTTCTATTCTATTCGCTCCTTTTATTGTATTGTTCTTCCTATATACTAAAAGATAAAGAAAAAGCTTTCACAGTTGTTTAAAGTTACAAAGAGATATTTCGATTCATAAACTAGGTAAGCCTATTTTTCTTTTTCTCTCAACTTACAAATTAGTATTTAAAATTTTAGGAAATAAAATATATTTCTTTTAGTGTTATATAATATATTTTATGATTAAGTTCTTCAATTTTATCATTTGATAAAAAATTATTTATAGTGAAATTAAAATTTTGGTATTAGAAAGTTTGTATTAATCTTTTTATCTTTACATTATTTTTTATTTGAACTAGACATCTTAACTGTTCTTTTGGATTCTACCTTGCCAAATATACACCTATATTAATGTTTCTATGAGTTTTTGAAGTTCATGTTTAAATTGCCAATTTCAACACAATAATTATTCTATGTTATTTTTTAGGATAAATGTCTTGGGGTAATTGTTTTTAGAATAAAAGTATAGTTTAGTTATCTAAATTAATAAATGTGTTTATTTTTCTTTTTACTTATACAAATTATGTTTATCAATATTTTTACTTGTAAAAAAAAACTACATAAGAAGTTTTAGTAGTTTTTAAAAAAAAATAATTAGATAATTTTGCATAATGAACAGTGAAATAACTAAAGATATCCTTGATAATTTTTATAAAATAATTTTAAAATTATTAAATATCTCTTTGGTACTTTTCAAAACAAAAATGATTAAATAACATATTGTTTAATTTAGAAAACTAAATAATATCTTTTGTATAAATAAAAGGATCAAATTAATCTTTTATCCTATTTTTTTTTATGTATTTTGTGAGTATAATTTCAACCTTATTATTTTATGTGTATAAGTAGACTTAATTAAAATTATTTGGATTGAAATCAATGAAAAATATATAGTATTGTATTTTTTATGGCTTTCCAAAATTTAAATTTTCTACTTAAAAGCTTGTCGGAGACAATTTTGAAACAAAAGGAACACATGATTTAAATATGTTTTAGAAATCAAAAGTGCACATAAAATTTACGGCATAATATATTGTGTGTTGACTTTGTTTCAATTAAATTTTGTGATTTTTAGATTTCATAATAACTTTTAATTTATTTGTAACTAAGAGGTGTCACTGTTGAAAATTATGCCGACAGTTTTGATAATCTTTTGTTAAACCCAAATGTTTCTACTGAAACCAGTATATATGATAGTTTGGAAAAATTATGAAATTAGTACTAAATTAGTTTATTTAATTTTTGAGAACTAACTCAAAAACTACACAAGTATATATGATAGTTTGGAAGAATTATGAAAAAAATATTTATTACAGAGTATAAATTTGTTTCATATCCTCACAAATTTTAGTTATTTTCGTACCAAATTAAAAAAAATTAACTTGGGTTACCAAATTTAATATAAAATTATTAATTACAATTAAACTAATTATGTTGATCAATTTTATTGTTAAATTATCTCCACAATGTTATAAATTTACAAATAAATTTAATTTTTTATCAAGTTTAAAAGGTAAGAGAAAAAAACAATAAATGATCTGAAATTAAAAAGTTAAATTTATTAATAATTTAAAATAGAATATAATAGCTAAAAAATAATCAACCTTCTCTTAAAAAAATTATGATTCCGCCCCTAATTAAAACGATCGAATGATTTGAAACTTTTTTAATATACTTAGAATTGTGTATGATTTAAGCATGAGAATCAATTGTTGTATTGTGTGAATATAACTTGTATTTAGATTAAATAAATTAATATTCCTAGTGGTAATTCAAAAGTGAATTGAAGAGATATATAAACATTTCATATATTCTTAAACAATAAGAATATGATACCTAAGACGATAATAATGATATATATATATATATTAGGACGAAAAAGGACGAAAATAGGGGTTATGTTAAATTTACGTAGCAATAGCGACCTTACTTTATAGGCTTATACAATGTGAGAAATCGAATTGTCATTTTTTTATGAATAGACTAATAAACCATTTAAAACCTATTAATTTATAAGTTTTAGCTTGGTTTTGCTAATCCAAGGTATGAAAATTGATCCTAATTGAAATATTAAATATTTGTTTGATGTTTGCTTATGTGATTATATGTATTTGTTACTATAAGAATGCACTTGTATTTTTTTTTTCGTGAAATAGTATTTTATAAATCTTAGTGATCTATATTGTAAGTTTTTCTTATGTTTTTGGAGTCACATTTGACATTTGCATGCATGTTATCACAAGTATGTTTTTGTTAAGATCTTTTAAAAATAAATAAAATTTTCATAGGTAACATTTTTAAGTAAGTATATGTTTTGTAAGATACGTGAATCATTTGATTCACATACAAGTCTAATATCTTAGAGTCATACGATATAAGTTATGATAACTTTAAGAGTCAAATATGGGATTTATCTCTTATGTATGTAGGAGTACGTGGAGAAATAATAGTCCTTATATTGGGTTTAGACACATTTGTACATATAAGAGTGATATGAAATTTCAATTTTTTAAAACTTATAAGGCTCACTTGTATATATCTTTCATAAGTATTACTTGCGAAAGGGTCCTCTATGATAAGTTTAAGAAATTATTTATGATATTTCCAAAGATATAAGGCTTTGAAAAGTGTTTCTAAGATATGACCATTCATCACAAATATTATTACATAAGCATAAGCATGTCATAAATATTTGCTTATATTTAAATCATGTTTTGTATGTTGTATTTGCTTAATGTTTCAAGTAATGTGAGTACTGCGTGTTATCATTCACCCAAATTCCATTCACATCTTTTCGAGAACCCCAAGAGAAAGATTTGGCAACATTGTTGGAAAATCGTTGGTCCCGTGGACAATCTTTGGTTTAATTTTTTAGGCATAAGAATTTCTTTGGCCATTTAATGTGATATTGGGTTTTATAATTTTTTACAATGAACTCATTAATGTTCTAAATTAACTATATTTTCATTGGAAGATTTTTTGAATAATTTATTTTAAATAAATTACCACTTCTTGTTAATTTGGAAATTTTGGAATGTTACAAATAACCGTGAAGTAGAGCACTGAAAACCTCCCCTTAGTAGTTTCCACGGGGTCGACGACCACTAATAATCAAAAAATCATTCTCATCATCATCATTGTCTTTCATCTTTTTCACAATCAAAGCCGACCAAAAAAAGAAATATATTTCTAATAGGAAACCTAGGGAGAAGGAAAGTCCAAAGATATCAAAAAGCTCTCGGAGAATTTCAAAAAAGATGATTGAAAATGGTTTTTTTTTGGGATAAAGAGGAGAGCGATGACGACTGATCTGAGAGGCGGACTGATGTGTCAAAATTTTATATATTTTTAAATAGTTTGTAAGTGTACAATTACTTATAAAAAATGATAAGTATATTTTAAACGTCGGTTTAAAGAAAAATCACATGATTTTTAAATAATTCAATAAATTCTTAAAAATGAAAAATGAAACATAAACATTTTATCATAATATTTAGTTTTAAAATATCTAATCTAATGACATAAAAGTAAGATGGATTCATCAAACATTAGGAAAATAAACATTTACATTCAATTATGAAATAGATTAGTTAGTTAATCATGTTTGTTCAATATTAGGTATAACATTTAGTTTTGAAATATCTAATCTAATGACATAAAAATAAGATGGATTATCATCAATCAATAGGCAAATAAATATTAACATTCAATTATGAAATAAATTAGTTAATCATGTTTTCTCAATATCAAGTAAGTTATTAAAAATATAAATTAAGATTATTAATTTTTTTCTTTTTTATAAGAAAATATTCTAAGGTATGGACCGACTTCTTTATTAATTAAACCTAAATTGTCACTTTTGGTTAGGTCGACATGTTCATTCTTAATCAAATTATGTTTATTTTCTAAGAGATTAACAAAGTACTTAATTGTCACCTTTGGTGGGACTAACAAGTTAAACTCTCGTCAAGGTGTCTAAGTTAGGTTAACGATTTAAGTATTTGGAAACTAACTTTTAGATTTTAAAACTATTACGAAAAATATGTTGTTAATATATTTTTCAATAATAATTCTTATACAGATCTTTGAAATAGAGTTCTCTAAAGATTCGAATAATCAAATCTAAAATCGTAGAGTTAACTCTAAATCAGATTCAGATAATTAAATCCTAAATTTAACTCTCATGTTTATTATAAAAAATACTAAGCCAATATACTTTTCTTTAACAAACTTTTGTATAAATCTCAACGAAGAAATAAAACTTAACTCATTTTATAAAATTGTTTTCCTAATTTTATATTTTACAAACATAATAATATTATTAATATCTCATAGTATTTTCCATCAGATATGCTTAATTTAATATATGATCAGTAAGTTAAAATTATTATGTAAAAAAAGCACAAAAATGTAATTTAAAAAGAATACATTTAAATTATACCTCAAGTGTATCCTTATAGAACTTCAATATTGTTTTTTTCTTTTTTTGGAAAGCCTCCAAACAGAATTACCAACACTATTCATTGAATTGAAACGAAAATTATTACATAAACTATACTCATTCAACTCTTAAATTGATAGAAGTAAGAAAAATTATAAAAAACTAAGAAACTAGAAAAAGAGAAAAGCTAAAGAGGTGAGGGATTAGGGATAAGGGATAATGTTCAATGGGGTGAATGGTCGTTTTTATAGGTGAGGAAAAGTAGAGACTATTGGATCATATGGACAAGCATGCATCACAATTATATTCCACCCCACGGCATGAGACAGGTTGTATGTGTTATTTTCTCGATCCACTACTCTCACTTCCCAGTACACAAAAATTCCACATCACAGCCTACGTTTGTCTGATTCTCTAGAAGCCCTATTTGTTTTACACCCTTTTCATTGGTTTGAAACATATGTAAGCTTTATATATGTTAATCTTTTACACTTCAATCTTATAATTGAGTGCTTTTAGGTACTATTCATCGAGTGTTAATCTGTTAAATCATTTTGATGCTAAAAATAACTAAAAAATAACAAAACATAATTGTAATTTTAAAAGGATAGATTTGTTTAAAATATGATAAAATTATGCAAATATAAATCTATTTTATCATTTAAAGTGCATAAAATCACATTGTATTTAGTACTTTTAAAAACTAACCTCTTGTTACTCTTTAGCATGAAAAGGAAAACTAAAAAAAATAACAAAAATAAAATTAAACTACCTTAAATAATTTTCATAGATTTATATGATTGTATTTAGCATATGCAACAAGCCTTTAAATCATTAGATTTTCCTAGTGGACGAGTTTAAATCTCATGAGGGCTTTTAAAGATGAAACATATAAACATAAAACTAAAATACATAAATTAAAAAAAATAACATACAAAAAAATAACAAACTAATTTTTTAACAAAATAAAAATGAAAAATAATAAAGTAAAAAGAATAGAAAAACTTCTCATTCTTTTAGTTTCTTTTAAGTTATTTTAATATTCTAAATATTCATAATTTCATATAATAATTTGTAAAAAATATATTTATATTGAAATAAAAAATGTATCAATATTAATTTGCCTAATTTCAGTGCATGGAATACGAATTTACTTCGATTTTATCCTTACAAGGCATATTCTTAATAACACTGATCCTAGTGGTTTAAGCACTCATTCAAAGGTATTTGCGATAAAATTTATTTAAAGATATAAACTAATAGGTTCTCATATGTTTAAAGAATAAAAGGCTTAAAGTAATACATAATATTGATCTTGTGAAAGGAATCTAATAGAAGGATTTTATAAAACATCAAATACTACTTTCATGCATCGATCAAATTCATCAAATACAAATTTCAAGTTATATACCTTTAAAAGATGAAGAAAATTCAATGACTTTTGGGGAATTTATTTCCTATATTTCATTTGTATTTAACCATTTCTCATGACTTGTAGGATATTTTTGGATCATAGTATTTAGTTTATACCATTCATTTTTTTTCTATTTTTCTTATTTTTCTTTCTTTTTTAGAGAGGACTTAATGTACAATTTGTACATATTTTTGTATGATATAGTGAGTGACTAATTTTTAAATTTTTTCTTTTGTATTGGCTTAGGTAACCCATATATGTCTTTTTTTAAAAGTCATACATTAATGAAGAGAATGACATATACTTTTAATTTCTACTTTAATAATTCAATTTAAGAAATAAAAATAAATATATGACAATTTATTAGATGTAAAAATCTTAGCATTCAATGCAAAACATATAGAGATCATCTAACAATTTGATATTGATAAGAAGAGTGTTTAAAATAGTAGAAATTTTTTTTATTACTCAAAATGGGAAGATAATTACTCAAAATATTCTAACAGGGTAGTCTTTATTATTTGATTCCAAAACACTGATTTTAAATTTATTGCAATTTTAATATTTTATCATGAAATACATATTATGATAAAAACTAACTAATTATTGTATTATTCCATGAAATGTTCAATAAATTAATCTAACACTGCAAAGATTTAATCATTTACTTAAAATTAACTAAATATATGATAATTTTGAAAGAATATATAAAAATCAAACCTGAAATTCTAAACTAATAAAAATATAAAACAATGAAATAAAGTGAATATATGTTTAATAAAAAAATTTAAATTAGCTTAATTTTATGAAAATGTAATTTTTCTTACCTCAACCTGAAACTTACATTACTCTCAATATAACAATTGTAAATTAAAGAATAAGAAAGTTACACATTCGTTGAACTTGCTCAAGTAGTCATATGGAATTACAACTACATCCATAATTCCAAAAAATTAAATTTACACAAAAAAAATTGTGTAATTTTCACAAATTTCAACAAACTGTTATAAAATAAATAGTTCTAAACAAAGTTTACAAGACCGGAAACAAAATAAAATAAACAATATGAAACAAAAACAACATTATAAAATAAAATAAAATAAAATTATATTACCTATAATGATGGATTGCCTCCCATCCAATGTCATTTTAATGTCTTAGCAAGATGTATTTTTCATAAGGTGAGTAGGCTTATACACCTATATGGACTCAATTTCTACTGTGTTACTTATTCTAAATAAGGGTTCACATGATACCTATTGACCTTAAACGTTGTTTGTGTCTTTGGATCCAACACCTTTACTGCTCCATGTGGAAATAATTGGATCTCCATCTTACCTGATTGTAGTTTTCTTGGAAAAAGTTGCATACAAGAAATAAAAAAAATATTTCATTCAAGAAAGGAAAGACTTATGAACTAGCCTTGTCGTGATAGCGCTTTGTACACACTTTGTGTAACTTTGCATTTTCATAGGCTTTGTTCCTAATCTCTTCAAGCTCATTGAGTTAAAGCAACCATTTTTCATTTACTTTATCAATATCCATATTTAATTCTTAATTACAAAATAAGCCTTATATTCAAGTTCAATGGATACATGACATACTTTTTCAAAGATTAATCAGTAAAGGCTCATGCATCCCAATGGGTGTGTGTTATGTTGTACGGTAAGAGTATAAGGCATCATTCAACTTGATTAACTAGTCCTTCCTTGAAGGGTGCATAATGCATTCCAAAGCCTCGTTGATTTTCTTATTACTCATTTCCACTTGATAGAAAGTTTGTGGACGATATAAAGTAGCCACTCTACATGTGATGTTATATTTCTTTAGTATCCCATCAAAACGTTTGTTGCAAAAATGGCTTCCTTCATCACTTATTATTATTCTAGGTGTTCTGAACCTACTAATTATTGATTCCTTCAAGAGTTTTACAACAATAATAACATCATTAGTTTTAGTGGGTATAGCTTCTACCTACTTGGACACATAATCAACAACAACTAAGATATATTCATACAATGTGCGCAAAAGATATTAGCATTTTTAAATAGAGTTAGTAGTAAAATCCATATATGGTCATTTTGTTACCTCCAAAATGGCCCCCATAATGAAACTCATGACAAAAGGTCAAGATGCCCTTATGTTCTTCTTCAAGCACACATCTATGGATGCTTTGATCTTGATTAATCTTAAATAGATTAGGGCCATCTCAAAAGTATTTCCTACAAGAGTGTCACCACTTTTTATTTTCTTAAAAAGAAATGTTAGGTCTCAAAATACCATGGATTTAAATCTACAAAAAATAAGTGTTCATCAGAAAAAGTTTCAACAATTTCTTCTTTACTCTAACATTCAAGAGAATTTAATATGGAAATTAATCTAGATAGATGACCAGCTACTAAGTTTTCATTTCCTTTCTTATCTTTGATTTCTACATCAAATTCTTATAAAAGTAAAACCCACCTGATTAATCTTGGGTTAGCATTAGGTTTATTAGCAAATATCTTAAAGTAGTATGATTTGAAAGCATAATTACTTTAGAATTTACTAAATATGGCCTAAATTTATCTATGAAAACACACTATCCAAGAATTCTTTATCAATGATGGAATAATTTATTTAGGCACCATTTAGCGTTTTTCTAGCATAATATTTAACATGCAAATGCTTATCTTCTCTCTATCCCAAAACTATTTAAATGGCATAATCAAAAGCATCACATATAATTTTAAATGGAAGAGAGCAATTAAGTGCCAAAATTATAGGGGTATGTGTTAATTTATCCTTCAAAGTATTAAGGGAGATAAGACATTCATCGTTATAATCAAAACAAACATCTTCTGACAATAAATTACATACATGATGGCTTATTTTAGAAAGAAAAAAACATTTAATAAATCACCTATAATAACCTGCATGTTCTAAAAAGCCTCTAACCCCTTTAACAGATGTAGAAAGAGATAATTTTGCAATCAACTCTATTTTTGCTTTGTTAACTTCAATTCCTTTGTTAGAAATTACATGTCCTAAAATAATCCCCTATTGTACCATAAAATTCCTTTTTCTCCCAACTAAGTGTCAAGTTGCATTCAATGTATAATTCTAAAACTAAAGTTAATTTATGCAAGAAATCATCAAATGAGGTTCCAAAAATAGAAAAATCATGCATAAATATATCAATGAATTTTTTCACCATATATGAGAAGATTAATGTCATGCATCTTTGAAATGTGATTGGGGCATTATATAGCCCAAATGGAATCCTTCTAAAAGCAAATTTCCCAAAAGGACATGTGAAAGTAGTCCTCTCTTGATCTTCTGGTGCAATGGATATCTAATAATATCCTGAAAGACCATCTAGAAAATAGCAAAGTTAATGCCCAACTAATATTTCTAGCATCTGATTAATGAATGGAATAGGAAAATAAACCTTTTAGTGCATGAATCATTTTATAGAAAATGAAAAGTATACTTCAAAGGTCGATCTAAAGAAAAAATATGTGTGATTTTTAATTTATTATTCAATCTTTTATAAATTAAAAACAAAATTGAATCCTAAAATCCTGTCATGATATTTTGATTTTTGTGTTTTTTAATCTAATAGCAAAAAATAAACATAGATATGATTCAATAAACAATTATGCAAATTTTAATCATTTATAATAGTAGAGTATTTATAGATATAATAATTAAGTTAATTATGTTTGCCTATATTATTTAGGTTATTAAACATATAAATTGATATTTATTTAGGTTATTAAACATATAAATTGATATTTATTGATTCTCCCTTATTTATATGAATACCACATTTTGTGGGGTTAGATATTATTTGTTAATTAAACAAATCAATTAACACCTATGGATGAGGTCGATAATTAACTTGTTTAATTAAATTCATTTCTTTTTTCTAAGAGATTGAAAATAAACCGTTTAAATACCACCTTTTTGTGGGGTTAGATATTTTAAACTTTATTTAAAATATCTAAATTAAATTTAAGAATTTAACTATTTGAAAAATCAGGTTTTAAAACTATTTAAGAAAATATGTTGTCAATACATTTTCAAATAATAATTCTTTGTTAAAAACTTTTGAAATAGAGCTTCGTTCTAAATATCCAAATAATTATATCAAAAATAAAATAGTATTACTCCAAATTAAGTCCAAATAATTAAATCTTAATTTTAAATCTCATATTAAGTTTTTTATTAATAGTAATGTACTTCTTCATATATCATTCTTTATAAAAATCTTGAATAAAATAAAATCAATTTATTTTATAGAAATGTTTTACCTATTTAATATTTCGCAAACATAACAACGTTATTATTATATCATATTTACAAACCGTCAACCATGTTAAATTTAATCACATACAAATTAAATATAACATAGAGGAATAAAAATAAAAATAACTATAAAGAATTCATTTTAAAATTATACCTCAAAAGAATCCTTAAAAACTTTGATGTTAATTCCATTTTTGGAAAACCTCCAAACGGATTTACATTTTCATTTATTGAATCAAAAACTAGAAATTTACATAAGCATAACTAGTTCTTCTCAAAAAGGGAAGAACTTTAAAACTAAAAAAACAAAAAAACAAAAAAAACTTTCTAGAGAGAGAAAGGTAGAGAGATAAATTTGTGATTTTTGGGATGATTTTTACAATGGAAAAAGAGTCATTTTATAGGTGATAAAAAGGTTAAAATAGAGGGAAAATATCTCAAAAATTGATCTTGGACAGTCTGGTATGCTTATGGGGCGAGATTTACAATGGGATGGATGCTGGCACGTGTGGCTTGTGCGAATCGAGCAATATTTGTGATGTTACATACGTGTGGTGTGCTTGGCGGATTGGGGCATGGCATACATGCAGGTTCATGCATCTCAGAGCCTTTTGACTCATTTTGTCCAATGTTTCGATTTTTTTGACTTTTCCTCATTTTTTCTCAACATATTTGTGATGTATTGTCTTAAATATTTTTCTTTGAGTCTTTAAATTATTTTTGAATGAAATTATTTGAAAAGCAATAAAAATACATGTGATTCCAAAAAGACTAATTTATATAAAAATATGATAAAATCATACAAATATAAATCTATTTAATCAATTAAAGTACATTAAATCATGATAATTTTAGTATTTTTTAAGCACTCATCAACTCACACTGTTCTGTTAGCCCATTATAAAAGAATTAGTTTTGTACTTGTAGTGAATATTTATGGTGTGGGCACAGAGTCAAAAGAAGCTTTAATATGTCAAGTTTAATGGAAAGGCACTCCATCCATTTGAAAGAATGTTGTTATTTTTTTCTCAACTCGACAGTCATCCGATGGGAATAGTACCTACCCATAAATTTATTATAGGTTTCTTTCCAAGTAGTTAATGAACTCAACTGTAGAGTCATGGATCAAAACCTAGTTCTATCCTTAAGAATGTAATGAAAACACCTCATCTTAGGCTAGCTTTTATCAAGTATCTGCAATGGAATGTTTTGCACAATAGCATAAAAATTTTCTAATAAAAATTAAGGGGTCTTCATTAAGGATACCATGAAATAAAAGGCAACAAAGAATAATGAATATTTTTCAATTCATAATTTCTTCTACCCTCTCCCAGTTCGTTCTATGCAAGATCTAGTATTGCTAATGGTTGACAATGCATACTCCATCATTTTCTATTTGTATACAACATCACCAACATCTACTTGCATTTGGATTGTTCTTCCTCCTCCTAATAAATATCTTTCTTTCTTTGAAAAATGTTTTGAACCTATAGATGTTGACAATAAGAAATACGAGTTCTTTTTTGAAAGATCTCTTTACTTTTTGTATATTAATAATATAAAATATAAATCAAAGTAGCAACAAATTTAATACTAATATAAAGTATAATTAGAAGTACAATAAAAATAAAAATAAACACTACATACAAGTTAGTAAAAGAAAAGAAATTATATGAAAAATAATTTAGTACACAAAATACTAAAATTTAGTACACAAAAATATTGAAAACAAAGTAAAAGAAATAAAATAAAAAAATTATTATATAAATAAAAGAAAATAAAACTAAAATTTAAAATAAAAAAAAAATAATTGATAAATGAAAATAAATAAAATAAAAAAGAAAATTAAATTAAATTAAGAATAAAAGAAAAGAAATGTAAATTAAATTTAAAAAATAATTCTTTTATTAAGAAATTTTTTTAGTTTTATTTAAAATTAATTTTTTTACTTTTATATATATATATATATATATATATATATATTTATAAAATTTAAATTAAAAATATTTAAACTTATTAACTAATAACCTAGTTATGTTAAAATTCTAAATAAAAAATGTTTACGACATGAAATTTGTTTAAGATTTGGATAATAAAAATTTAAAAATGTTATTCCATTCTGAGAACGCTGCCAAAAATTTGATGTGTCAAAACTTGATGTATAAATTTTGTATATTTTTAAATAGCTCGCAAGTACACGAATGATTTATAGAAAATAATAAATATATTTTCATGCATTACTACAATACATACATATGGTCTCAGAATTTTAGCCTCGGTTTTTTTAAAAACTGAGGCCATAGGGTTTTGACTTTGGTTATTTAAAAATCGAGGTCATAGACATACTCTATCAATTTTTTACATCACATACCAAATTTATTTATCAATTTTTTTTTATTTTTCCCTCCCATTTTTTCTTTTCTCACTTTTTTTTCATTTTCCCTTTCTTTTTTTCCCCTCCCAATCTCTTTTTCTTTTCCTTTATTTTCCTCGTGCTGAAAATCCCCAATGCAAACCATTCCTTCCTTTTCTTTTCTCTTTTCCCAAGTGCGTACCATTTCTTTTCGCAACCCTGCTCCAACCATACCGTTCACCCTCTCTACCGCTCTGCCTGTGTCGCCATCAACGAAAACGACATCACCCTCTCACTTCCCGAAGTCCGATTCCAAACAAACAAAAACTAACTTAAAGATCATGGTTTTGAGCTCGCGTTGGATTATAATTCTTTTGATTTTCTTACGATAGAATATTTATATCTCTTATTTCTACGTCCTCTTCAAACTGTCAATCAAGTTTGTTAATGTACGTTATCTCTTCCTCTCTTTTTTGTTCTGAATAATGTCTCACAAATTTGGGATTCTTAGGGTTTTTCTCCTTACCCATTTTATTAAAAAATTTAGGTAAATTCTAATTCATTTAGATGTATTTCGCTTTCATGAATTTTTAACCAAATTTTCATTTTTTTGGTGAAATCTTTGACCTGTTTTTTTTTTGTTGCGGAGAAAATATAAGAGACAGAAACATTTGGGACCACCTTTCTTTTGAAAAGGTAGGTAAATAAAATACTGCAGTTGTTTTTATTCTCAGTTAAAATGTAGTATTGGACTTGGGAATAATAGGGTTTTCTTTTTATACCATCAACACAAAAACTTGTTAGTTGTAATTGCCCTTGTGAAAATATTGCTTACTTTTTACCACACGAAGGTATAACTTTTGTGTGTATTTTCAGGAACATTTTGGTCTCGGTAATTTTTTCATTTTTAGATAAGTTAATTGTAACTAAATTTTGAGATAGCATTTTATTTATTTATTAGCGTGCATCCAATGCATTACATTGATGAAGAAGAGATTTATAAATTGAAACTTTAAGATACTAGTTTTGTTGCTGCAAGTATGTTTCAATTGCAGCAATGTTGAAAAAAGAGAGGAAGAAATTGCATTTACTTTTCCAGTGTAATTTGCAGGGAAATTTACATGTTGGTGGTGTATTTGGTGGCAAAGACAGTCAACAACTTGCAGGATCTGAAATAATTGCTGAGCTTAGATACCTGTTGAAATTATTAACACTGTGTTGGTATTTTCAAAAAAGATGTTTTTGTTTCTAGAGGAAACTGGTTATCATGAGGATGATGTTCTCCTTCAAGAACCCAAAGCAGGAGTAAGTGATGTTTGATCCTAAGTTTTAGGACCAATTTTATTTATAAATTATCCTCAATAGTATCTGTAACCTAGGAAAGAAAAGACCCTGTAATGGATTATATTAATTTATTATTATTAGTAGTAATAGTTCTATGCCGGATAGGTAATTTTGGTATAACGTGATTGTGTTATTGTTTCATTAAGCCGAAATTTTTTATTCAGTTTAGGGTTTTTCTACTCTGATATGGACTTCCTTGCTTGACTATTTTATACAGATCTTGAAGCCAACTTTCACAATTCTAGTTAACCATGACTCTGAATGTTTTCTTTTATTAATTCATGGAACACATAGTATCAAGGATACTCAGAGAGTTGTGACAGGAACTGTGGTGCCATTCCACCATAGTGTTGTACACGAGTGAGGGGTTAGTGATTTAGTCTTGGGTTATAAACATTATGGAATTGTTGCAGCTGCTCGATGGATTGCAAAGCATGAAAAGTCCTGCCTTCTTAAACCACTGGAGCAATCCTAGTTTAAAGCTTAAGGTAAAAATAAAAAATTTGGATTTTCCATTATTTGACACGTGTTTCATATTTTTCTTTTTCTTTGTTTCATGAGAAACAATTATTTTTAAGCATATATTAATCTTTGTAATCTTTAAACGATTGTATGTTTTGTTCAACTCATAGTATTATCTTCATTTGAGTGTATATGTTTCTTTGGAGCCTTGGGAATTTAAAGACACCCATTGAATGATGGGATATATTTTGATCTACAATTATTTCTTAAGCTATTTCACTTATGTATTTCCTAACTACTTAAGTAGGTTGGCTGACGAGCTTTATGTTTATCCACATATTATGAAATACATTTTGGTAATAGTAGTTTCCCTTGTGAAAATATTTCTTACTCTTGAACAAGCTTCTTGCCAAAGAGGTTTGAACAAGGTCTTGTTGCTATTTATAGGTGTTTTACGGTGGAAGCATATGATCATCTACATCAACAAAAAGTCTCACGTAAACCCATTCAAATTGAAGAAAGGTTCAGTTATTTGTCTTATCTTAGATATAAATGAGGGTAATTTGTTTTCATATATTGCAAGTCATAATTGAACTCAAAAGTAAACATATTAAAGGGGCCTACTACAAGAAGAACAAAAGTAAGCACTTTCATCTCTTGAAATCCACTATGTTTTTAAGATTGTACTGAGCTAGTTAGTTAGTAGTGTGGTTTCAAGCAAGAAGCAAAACACAGTCATCTGTCACTTCAATTTTGAGTTAGCATAATTAAGTTCATTGATGTTAATAGTAAGTGGCCTATTAAAGGTTGATTGCTATCTATGCACACATGTTATTATATTTTTGCTGTTTTCTTTCTTATGGTAGGCACGAGGCGCATGATTTTTCAATATAGGCATCAGGCGCATCAGCACACCAAGGCATCAGGTGCACCAGCATACCAGCATACCAACACCAATGCACCAGCACACCACCCTAACCCAACACCACAACACCAACACACCATCCCAGCATACTAGTACCCCAACGCACCAGCCCAATGCAATAGTGCCTATGGTATTTTCCTTTTCTTTACACTTATGTTGAAGTCGTTGTGGACTTCATTTTGTTGATTTGAAGTACACTTATAAATGCTTGTAATTAATAGTAAAAAGTTAGTTTGTAATAGTAAGGTTTTATTATGTTTTAGTGTATAATAAACTCTCAAATGTAATTATACTTTTAATTTTAATATAATATGATTTTTAATATAATATCCTATGGCTTATAAATGCTTGTAATTAATAGTAAAAAGTTAGTTTGTAATAGTAAGGTTTTATTATGTTTTATATAATAAACTTTCAAATGTAATTATACTTTTAATTTTAATATAATATAATTTTTAATATAATATCATATGACCTCAGTCTTTTAATAACTGAGGCCATAGGTAACAGTATATGATCTCTCTCACTTAGGTCTTGGTTCTTATAACAGTAGCCCTAGACCTACGGTCATACTTAAAAACCGAAACCATATGTACTTTTTGTAGTAGTGATGATCGATCTAAAAAGGAATCATATGGTTTTTAAATAACTCAACAAATGCTTAAAAATGAAAATTCAACCTAAACATTATGTCACAATATTCTGTTTTGAAATATCTAATCTAATAATATAAAACTAAGATAAATTCAACAAATATTAGGCCAATATATATTAACATTCAATGGAGAATTTATGGGATAAAATAGTTAGTTAATCATATTTTCTCTAAGTAGGCTATTAGAGATATAAATTAAGATTATTGATTCTTATTTTTTTATGAAAATAACCTAAGGCATAAATAAAACTCTTTATTAATTAAAAATTAACTTATCGACATGTTAATTCTTAATTAAATTATGTTTCTTTTCTAAGATATTAAAAAACCATTTAATTGTTACCTTTGGTGAAACCGATAAATTAAACTCTCATTAAGGTGTCTAAGTTAGGTTAATGATTTAAGTATCTCAAAACTAACTTTTAGATTTTAAAACTAGTAAGAAAAATATGTCGTCAATACATTTTTCTATAAAAGTTATTATAAAAATCTTTGAAATAAAATTCTCTAAATATCAAAACAATCAAATCATATATCTAATAGTTGACTCTAAATTAGATTTAAATAATTAAATCCTAAATCTAACTCTTATGTTTATTATGAAAAATACAAAGTTATATACTTTTTCTTTAACAAACTTTTGTATGAATCTCGATGAAGAAATAAAATTTAATTCATTTTATAAAAATATTTTCCTACTTTAATATTTTACAAGTATAACAGCATTACCAATATCATATAGTATTTTCAACCAGACATGTTTAATTTAATAAATTATCAATAAATTAAACATAGCATGTAAAAATAACACAAAAACATAATCTAAAATGAATACCTTTAAATTATACCTCAAGTGAATCTTTAATGAACTTTAGTATTGTTTTTGTTTCTAAAAAAGCTTCAAACAAAATTACCAACATTGTTTGTTGAAATGAAACGAAAACTACTACATAAACTATACTCATTTGAGAGAACTAAAAAAAAGTTATAGAAAACTAAGAAAAAGGAAAAAAGAAGAAGCTACAGACGTGAGGGATGAGGGATCAGGGATAATTTTCAATGGGGGTAAGGGGCCCTTTTTTATATGTAAGAAAAAGGGTAGAAAATGGATCATATAGGCGGGCACCATGACACACTTATATTCCACGTTGTGATATGAGATAGGCGATATGTGTTATGCGTTATTTTTCAATCCATTCCTCTTGCATCGTTGTACACAAAATTTTCATGCCACAGCCCACGTGTGTCTGATCCTTTAGAAGCCCTATTTGTTTTACACCCTTGTCATTGGTTTGGAACATATTTATGAGCTTTACATATGTTAATCTTTTATCATTTAATGTTGTAATGAATGCTTTCAGGTACTATTCTTAGTTAAATCATTTTGAAGTTAAAAATAATTGAAAAATAATAAAATATAGCCATGATTCCAAAAAGATTGATTTACATAAAAGATGATAAAATTATACAAATATAAATCTATTTTATTACTTAAAGTGCATATAATTATGTTATATTTAGTGTTTTTAAGCACTAAGCATGGACAACAACGACAAAATCGATACGAATCTAGGAGGTGGAGGATCTAAGAAAGCATGTTTCAATAATGGCTAGGACTAATAGTGGCTAATAGGATGTGTGTGTGGTGATAGTGTGAATGGTGTTAGATTAATTAGTATATTTTATTAATTTTATTGAGGGTATTATAGTCTGTAAGTATATTTGTACTTCGTCTCTTTGTAATTGCTTCTTATGTGCAAAACATGATGTTTATTTATTTTACTTAGTGTTCTGTCTTTCACTGTATAAGGTTAGTTACTGCATATTAGTAATACACCCACGAATATAATTCAAAACATCATGATTGAAAGCATATTTTTCACACACCATGGGTGGTTGTTTTGTATGCATGCTTGGTTATGAGTGCCATATTTTGGTTCATTTTAGGTGTAAGTATTTATGGAAAATACTTAGCATTTTTTGACATAAAAAAATTTGATTTTTGACACCTTGAAACACAACCTCACCATACCCCTTGGCAAGATGGTAAGTGAGGTAGCTAGACGATTGGTAATGTGCTATAAATATCCCTTATTAATTGCTTTAATTAATTCAAAAATCCAACTGAAGCTCTGCAAAAAAATTGATCATTTCAAATTATGTTTTTACTTATTATCTTGATTGTGTTTTGACAATAATGATATGTGTGTGTGAGCATATAATAGTGTGGTAGACTATTTTACAATATTTGTGAGAACTTCATTATGAGAGTGAATTGAGCAGATTTATTAGAGATTATTGTTTCTCTAGCTATGTGCGATAAGAGATTAGTTATGAGTACCAATTTGGTTGTGTTCAATAAGTGGTTTCTTGGTTTGATCAAATCATTAGTTGTGTGCATACATGGCTTAATTATGTGTCTCTCATACATGATTTGTGGTTTTTGAGGGACTATGTATCCCTATGTATTTATTTGGTATTAGTGCTCAAGGGTGGTTCTATTGTTTGTTCACATAACACATTACTGATCTATGGTTCCTCACTATACCACATTGGATGGTGTTGGCTTAGGAAGAGAATTAGGTTTGTGCACCAAACCAATTTGTTACGGAGGTAGAAAGCAAGGGTAACAATAGGCAATTCAGATGGAGTCTCAACTGATAGAGGTAATATATTTTATTTCTATCAAAGTTATAATTTCTTTATTGGTTAATGGATTGTTTACTGCCGAATAGTTACCATAAGCAACCCAAGGATATTACCACATAGATAGAGTTTTTATGTGGGTTTACCTTGTTATATTGTGCATTATGCATAATCTACTATTGTGCTAGTATAATATAAGTTTAAAGTACGTATGTTACAATATACTAAAGCTTAATCTTGATTAATGTTTTTTATTATTTACCTACTTTCTATTTATTTAACAATATCTTTTTACTAAAAGTTTTTGGTTTATCTGATATTGTATTTTACTACTTTTGATATGTATATTATTGAAGTGTTTGTTACTCTATTATTATGAGTTTGGGATGAGTCCTTAAGTAGTTCGTATCTTCTTACCCAGGTAGTGAACTGAGTCACAATTCTACTACCAAAAGGGGTACTTAAGTCGATATGTAAAGTTAGTTTTTGGAAAAACCTGACTTATAATGAATTTAAAGTCGGTTCGGTGTAGAACCAACGCTATCCACGTAGGACGTAGCGTCAGTTGATGTGTCGAACCAACACTATCCATATAGGACATAGCATTGGTTGACGTGTCGAACTAACGTAATACACATAGCGTAGCGACGGTTGACACTTAGAACTGACGCTATCCACATAGCGTAGCATCGGTTGACACCTGGAATCAATGCTATGTCCACGTGTAGCATCGGTTAGACATGTCAACCGATGCTACGTCCTATGTGGATAGCATCGATTCACACGTAGAACCGACGCTACACACGTAGAACCGACGCTACACACGTGGATAAATTATTTTCTCTTCTTTCTTCCCCAGATAGAAGCTATTCCAAGCGCTACATAACTCTCAAAAACCCAAAACCTCTTCCACTTCTCCTCCACTCTTTCTCATTTTTCGGCCACCTACGACCACCAATTCCAGCATCGGTTAATGGGTTTTATTCCTCTCTAACTAATCTTTTCGATCCCCTATTTTTTTGAGAAAAATACTCAAAACATTCATACGCATCTCTCATTTACAAAAAACCATTTTTTCCTCATTTCCTTCATTTTGTCACTTCATTTACTCTTATAAGTATTTCTATTAATCCTACGCACTTATTATTCATATTTTTTTCTGTTATTATGTGTTATTATTTATGTGTATAATTTTTTTTATTATATATGTAGGTTTGTATGATAACATCATGAGAAGAATATGATGATCTTGAATAACATAGGACAACACCATGATAATTTTTCTACTATTAATTAATATTTTATTTTTCAATTATTTGTATTATTTAAACTATTTGTTAAACAAATTTTATTTTTTTCCTGCTATTATTTATTGATCGAATACAGGTTTTAATTTGAGTATCATAGAAAATGAGTAAATTTTGTAAAAAAAATTAAAATTTAAAGTCGGTTCACCGCGTGAACCTATTTTAAATTTTAAGTCATTTCATTTAAAGTCGATTCAACAAACCAAATTTAATACCCCTTTTTGTAGTAGTACAAACTCTTTCAATTGGTATCAAAGTTAGTGCATTCTTTTAGGACTTAACTGCTCCAGTGTTGATTCTTTTAACTTTCCTTTCATACACGCACTTTATCTTGGATGAATTCAAGAGAAGTTGGTAATGTAGGTAGGCCTCCACTATTCAATGGGCTAAATTACGCATATTGAAAATCTCAAATGAGGGCCTTCTTGTCCTTGGAGACCGTATGTGATTTGTTGTTAAGAATGGATAAACCTATCCAACCAAATCCCTCCTATATAAAATTGTGATTCTGAAACCCAAGATCGAGTGGATCAAAGAAGAAAGTAAAGAGTCTGAATGGAATTGTAAGGGTTTTATGCAATCATCAAGGCTATTATGTTTGATGAATATTGAAGAATTCAAAGTTGTACAACATCAAAGAAAGCTTGGGACATTCTAAAAACTACTTATAAAGGTAATTTTGCTATTAAGAGATCTACCATTTTGAAATTGAATAGAGATTTTGAGATGTGCATCATGCAAGTGGATGAGAATTTTGACAAGTTCTATGCACGATTATCAAGTATTGTCAACTATTCATACAACTTTGGTAGGCCAACCAGTGAAGAAAAATAGATTGAGAAGATCATTACCAATATACCTTATTGGTCTTATGCCAAAGTTACCATTCTTGAATCTATGTATGAGTCTACTAGTCAGTGATCTATAAATTTTTGAATTTCACTACGTATTGCCAAGACAAGAATAATTTGCTCTCGATAAGGGAAAGAATTTGGTTTTCAAGACTACCCATGGTAGTGGTTCCAGTACTGATACAAATGCCACTTTTGTTAATTATAATTCTGATCCTGATGAGAAAGAAATGGCTTTGCTAACACAGATATTCATATGATTTTTAGAAATAAAAAAACCTCATTTAGGAGGTACTGGAAAAGTAAGCTCAATATCTAAAGACTCGAAATCAGTTAAGGTAGATGAAGACTCAAATAATGAATACAAGAAAATTTGAAAAGGTCACTTAAATAAGATCAAATGCTTCAAATGTGGGAACCCTAAACACATGGCTACCAATTTTTTTCAGAAACAAAATTGCATGAATAAGCGTATCATTAAGGTTGAGGCTATTATTTTGACAGACCAGTAATGATGATGAGATGACACTAACTTTATTTCTTTCTTTGCTCAATTTATTTCATTGATCCTTCAATTGCTGCCTCAAATATTCAAGAAGTTACAACGGATGATGAAGTTAGGAAAGATGAATTTCTTGATTTTTACAATGTGCTTTGAAAAAGCTAAGAAAAAGGCATTGGATAGCCTAGATGAAAAAAAGCTTGAGATAAAGGCTTTGAAGAAAGCACTTGAGGATAAGAAGTCCTCTATTGACGAATCAAAAGAGATATGATGATTTATTTGAAAATTTTAATACAAATCATGAGAAAGTAAAGAAGCTTGAGGAATAATTGAAGTGTCTACTTTAGATAAAGCTACATAGTTATTTGTCAATCCTTAACCCATTCTTGATCATAAGGTTAAAGCTAAACTATTAAGAAAGAAAATATTTGTCCTTGAGAACAAAAAGGAATATCTAGCTTACTCACTAGTATGGTAAGAGCTTACTCTACTATTATTACTCCTACTTATAATCATAATGGTAAACTTGGATATGTAAGACCTTACTGTAGAAAATCAACTTCTCATTCTCATATGAAAGTTATTATGAGGCCTTTTCCTCCTATCCTCCATGTACAACTCCTCGGAGTAAAGGATTAGGATTCTCTAACTCTACTCTCCATACATGTTATCTTTGTGGCACTACTAGCCACCTTTCTAGGCAGTGTCCTAGATATGTGAAGAGTTCATCTTAGAGTTCTCCACCTCACTCTCCTCAATCTTTTATGACTAGATATCTAAGCATCTTCAAACAGGTTACATTATTCACATAAGACATAGTGTGGAAAGAAATAAGGTATCTTCAAAGAGTTCACCAAGTCTTATGTATATGGATAACTAGACTGGGTTTTTGAAAATTATAAACAAAAAAACCATGAGTTTTATATACTCCTCGGGCTTATATGATTCAGATACTATCTCCCAACTCAATTGTCCCTCACAAATTATTTAAATGGACTGGTGCTATTTTATCACTATTTTTGGGTCATTCATTTGGGATTGGGTGGTTTATTCTTTTCTTATTTTGAATGTAGTCCCTCTATTTGAGACTTATATATTGTTGTGTTACTTGTCTGTTTCTTTAAACAATGTTTATCTTACCTTACGTCTTTAAAACTCAAAAATATTTTTCCTTGGTCATTTGATATTCTTCTTCTCTCTTTCTTTCTCTTCCCACCATAGTTTTGCACATTTTACTATTTGGATAACTTTTGCATGTAAAATGAATTTTAATGGGGACCATTGATGTTACATGATTGCCATGCATTTGACTTGGATTGAAATGTAGTTGTTATCACATGTATATTCATTGAGCGTATGTATGGGCAACTTTTTGATTTGTAATGCTCTATTCTTTATGCATAGGCTATAACTTTTTGAATTTATAAGGTTATTTTGAGAAGTTTGTGTGGATCTCATTTATTGATGATTTTTTTGTCTATAAGAGGCTCTAGAATCCACTTTAGTGTCTCTTGAGGTAAAATCCTAGGTGTTACTTAGATTGAGAGAGGATTTAAGCCTTCTTTGAATCGTTTGAACTTTTCAAGCCATCAATGATTATTTATGTCCTTAATTACCTCTTTTTGAGCCTTTATGGTATCCTTTCATTTCATTACACCTCTATTTTAACTTAACCCAAATGATAAATCCCACTTACCTTGTACACCTTAAGTTGAGTTTCTATCATATTATTTGTTGAGCTTGTATGTTATGGAAATGTTTGGTTTATCTTTTTGGGTTAAAAAAATGATGAAGAAAAAATGAATAAATTATTGAATTTGGTGTGTATTTCTCGTAACAAAAAAATGTTCGTATTGAATGAATTTTGGGAAGTAAAGGGAAAAGAACCTAAGTTTGAGGGTATAATATTTATAGACCTAAACTCATTGGTTTATTGTTTGTATTTGATTAGCCAAAGTGTGTTTAAGCCTAAAAATTTCATATCTCTCCTACCCATATCTTAGCCTATCTTTATAGGCCTTGAAAGACCTATTGATTTCAATCTAAGTTGGCATTTACATTAGTAAAGAAAGAGGCTAAATGTGGCTTAAGAAATTTGGTACTATTTGAGACTATATTTATATTTCCATGGTTCACATGAGTTTATCTTGATGACATATATAGTAAACAAGTTTGACATAACACATACAGAGCATGTCATCAAAAGTTTAGTCACACCTTTATAAGAATGCACAATGGATTGATAGCCATATGAATATTTATGTTGAGTGAATTGGTTAATCTATAAAAGTCCTCTAGTTCATTAAGCATGCTTGAAACCAATATTACTTATGATTATGAATGTGTTATTAATATCATGAATATAAATTAAATTTAGTATGTTTAATATGTGTTGATTAATGAGAATAAGTATGTCGTGTTTCTTGACTCTATTTCTATATGATTGGATCTTGATTATTTACTCTAATCTTATTTGATATGTTTCATAAACGTTAGGATTATTGCATATTTTATGTTGTGTTGTGTGTTGTATGAGTGATGAGTGTAGGTTTGCACTACATCTTATTGCTTGTGCATACACTTACAGGAATGTTGCATGAAGTCAAGAATATTTTTGTACTTTGAATTGATTTTCCTATTACGGTTTACATGTGTAGGGTAACATGATAGTATGTGGATAAACTACATGTTGTTTCTGCATGATACATTCTTGGGGTATATGCTTGTTTTATGTATGCAGGTTACATATGTAAATTGAAGTCGTCAAACTTTAAGTGTGTCGTGCTCAGTAGTGTTGAGATCCTCATGTTTTAGAGTGACAGAGGTTGGAAGATTTGATGCATGAAGATAGATGGAGCACATAAGATTGATGCACTTAGTTTAGGTGTGTTTTTTAGGTTTGGGTATGTACTGATATTTTGTTCATGGGAACAAACATCTTTAGGTTATCTTCATAATCATCTCATGATTTATGTGCTTATGTACGTATTTACGTAGTGTTGTGACACGAAAAGCCAAAGGGGGTGATTATAAGTCCACTTCTACTTTGTGTCTATATGTTGGCTTCTAGTATCAAAGTACGATACTTGTTTATTTTACTTAGTGTTATGTCCTCCTCTAAGTAAGGTTGGTTACTATGGACCAATAATGCATACAC
The DNA here is from genome assembly GCA_030763125.1 of Hippophae gyantsensis. Lineage (NCBI taxonomy): Eukaryota > Viridiplantae > Streptophyta > Magnoliopsida > Rosales > Elaeagnaceae > Hippophae > Hippophae gyantsensis. The sequence goes on along the minus strand of CM061029.1, from coordinate 16,623,271 downwards.
ACATAGTTAGAAATACTGTGATTGAAAGCATGTTTTCACACACTATGGGGTTGGTTATTTAGTATGCATGCTAGGCAATAAGTGCTTGATTTTTGTTCATTTTGAGTACGAGTATTTATGAAAATTACTCAGTATTTTTGGAAACAAAAAAATTTAATTTTTGGCACCTCGACACATCACTTTGCCATACCCCGTGGTGAGGTCTATGGCAAGGTGGCTTGACAATTGGTAAAGTGTTATAAATAACCCCTATTAATTGCTTAATTAATTCAAAAATCCTATGGAAACTCTACCAAAATTTCCAATCGTTATGAATCCTATTTCCACTTATTATCTTGATTGTGTTTCAATAATAGTCATACATTTGTGTGAGCATAAAATAATAAGGTAGAATATTTTACAATATTTATGATAACTTCACTATGAGAGTAAATTGAGCTGAGTTATTAGAATTTCTCGTTTCTATGTATGTATGAGATAAGAGATTAGTTGTGAGTACCACTTTGGTTGTGTGTAATAAGTAGTTGCTTGGTTTTATCAAATCATTAGCTATATGCATACATGGCTTGATTATGCATATTATAAATACAATTTATGGTTGGTGGTAGACTATGTGTCCTTAGATATTTATTTGGTGTTTGTACTCAATGGTGGTTCTATTGTTTGTTCATATAACACATTACTGATCTGTGGTTTTGATCACACCACATTAAGCGATGTTGGCTATGAAAGAGATTCGAGTTCGTGTGTCAAACTAGGTTGTTACATAGTCAAAAAGCGAGGGTAGTAGTAGGTTGATCGGATAGACGTCCCAATTAATAAAGGTAATTGTGGTTTTATTTATGTCAAAGTTGTAATTATTTTATTACTTGGTGGATTATTTACTACTGAGTGGTTACCATAAGTAATCTAAGGATGTTACTATATAGAAAGGATTTCTATGTGAGTTTACCTCGTTATATTACTTGTTGCACATAATATATTATTGTGCTAATATAATATAAGTTTAAGGTGTGTATGGTACGACATGCAAAAGATTAAACTCTAATTAGAAAGCATTCTATTATTTACCTAATTTTTATTTATTTAACAATATCTATGTACTAAAAGTTTTCTCATATTGTATTTTACTACTTTGTAGGTATTTAGTTTAAGTGTTGATTACTCTATTCTTGTGTGTTAGAGACGAATACTTAAGGAATTTGTATCTCCTTACCCTGGTAATGAACCAAGTCGCAGACTCATTCATAGTTTTTTAGTGTAAACCTATATAAAACTTTATTTTGCTTGTATTGCATTTAACTTTTTAATAATATAAACTTTATTCCTTTTTATTCTCTTCAAATTTGTGATCTTGAATTCTAATTGGTATAAGAGCTATAAATCTCATACACATTAGTTTTTCATGATAATATATCCTCTTCATGAGGGTTGTTTGGTTTTTCCTTTGTTGATCGTGATGATTTTTTTATTTCTTCAATTGGAAAATTTGGGGTATTTTTTGTAATTGTTTTTTTATTTTTCTTTTTTCACAATCTCTTCGTTCTTCTGAAATCTATAAGTTATCGTAATTTATTGGTTCGTTAGAAATTTTTTGGATTTTAATAATTTGTTTAAATGTTTGCAATGGTTTAAGGTAAGCATGATTCACTTTAGTCAATTAATGTGCAATTAGATGGGAAGAATTACTCTTATTGGAGTTATGTAATGAAAGAAATTTTAAGGGGTAAAAATATGTGGGATTCATTACTACTATCATCTATGAAACCTACATATATGAAAGTTGAAAAGTATGTAGATTTGTTTGAAGCTTGGGATGTTGATATTTCAAAATTGGTAACTTGGATTAATAATCCTACATTCGTAAGATGCCAGTTGGCAAAATATGTTTAGGATCATTTAGCTATACTATACTTATGATATGATTTTACAAAACAAATATCAGTTAGAGTTTGGTATTCGAACCCTAGAACAAAAGAATCTGAGTATTCAATAATTTTATTCACTTATTATGGGTCTATGGGACCAATTACCACCCACGAATTCAATAGAATTAGAGGCTTGTATACCTTATATTGCTCGTAGAGAATAGCAAAAATTTGTTTAGTTTTTTATAGTTCTTCATGGTGATTTTGAGGAAATTCATGGGAGTATTTTACATCACAATCCACTTCCTTTTATTTATTTAGTAGTTATTGAATTATTGGGTGAAGATATATGTTTTAAATTACTAGTTGGGAAAGGAATTATTCAAGTACCTGACCCATCTATCTTATGACACCTCAAAGATCACCTTTCAGTAAGCAGAATGTAAATTCTTTAAGAGCTACACATGATGAATGTGCCTTTTTCTAAGCAGAAGGGTCACTAGAAGGCTCAATATCCTAAGCTTAATAAATCCAATCAATAATAGAGATTTGGAACTCTATAGTAGCAACAACTATTGTCTTACATGCCATCTTAGTCTAATACCATAGTGGTTGCTCCATCATTAGCCCTGGTGATTAATCATGCTTGATAAGTTTTAGAAGTTCCTTGTAATATAGTCACATGTTATGTCTACCTCTTCTTATATAGGTTTGTCATCTTCATTTTTTTTCAAGTATGTCTTTTTCCTTGTGTGTCACCTAAGTTTTCATCATTTGTATATGTATCTCCCAAACCATCTATGTTAATTATGAATAATGATAGTACTCCAATGCCTTCTGCAGTTGTTGGTTCTGTTTCTACACCTTGTCTTTCCCAAAAGTCAACCAATTGTTATGTATAGGACCTATGATCTCATAAGCTGATGAGGACCGATGGTAAGCAATGGGGAATTTATATTTTATATCAACTCAAAGTACTAGATGTTACAACTTCTAGGGTTGATCTTTTATTTTTTTCGTTTGAGTTCTTCATCCTCTAGTTTTTATTTATGGCATTCTCACCTTGGTCATGTTTATGAATCTCATTTAAAATAACTAGTTTATACAAGACCAATAAGAGACTTAAGAACTCATGATATTTCAAACTATAGTAGTTGTAAATTGGAAAAATTTATAACTTACCTTTTGATATACTATTTCCTCTTAAGTTACACCTTTTGATATGAATCTTTCTGATGTGTAGGAACCTTTTCCTGCTACTACAAAATGGGGGTCTCATTATTATTTTCCTGTATTGATAATTAAATTAGTTATTATTGGGTTTATCTTATGTAGCATCATTCTGATTTTTTTTGTGATTTACAATATGTTTGAGTTTTTTTAAAGTCAGCATTCTACTCTCATCAAATGTTTTCAATGTGATTTGGGTAGGGAGTGTACATCTAAAACTTTTAGTGAACTACTTGTCACAGATGGTACTATTCACCAAACTTGTTATACATACACTCTTAAGCAAAATGGTGTTGTTGAAAAGAAAAATAAGCACATTATTGAAACTACTCTCTCTTTTATTTTCTGCCTATGGTCCAAGTGAATTTTAGGGAAAAGTAGTCCTTATTACAACCTATTTGACTAATAGAATTCCAATCTCACACAACTTAGGTTTGTCTCCTTTTGAAAATTTGTATGGTTCTCCTCCTGGTTACTCTACATTACGTGTCTTTGGCTTTACATGTTTTGTACTTCAACCTCATGTCGAACATGATGAATTATCATTATGATCTACATTTTGCATGGATATGATGCATGTCAAAAAAGATGTCATTGTTTTGATCCAGTTAAACAAAAGTCGAATGTTTTTATTCATGTTGTGTTCTTTAAGCATATACCTTTTCTTTCTCTATTCCTACTAATTCTCATAATATGACTAAGTCTAATCTTATTCATATTAATCCATTTAGATATGATACAGAGGTTAAACTGCCCATTGTTTCCCACTCTCCAATTCCCATTTTAGATCATGACTCTTGCAAGGTTAACATTAATAGTTCCACAGATACTCGCACTTTGCTTCCCAATGATCCTTGATATACTCAATGCTCTCATAAGTCATCTTAATTGTACGATTTTATTTACACTTGTCATTCTAGCTCATTTGTTTCTTCCTAAGCAACCATTCACAATGTCTCTAAACCTATGTCTTATAATAAGGCAGTTGTTGACCACATTTGGTAGCAATCTATGCTTATGGAATTTACAACTCTACATCAAATAATCACTTGTGTCTTGGTACTTCTATTGCCAAGTAAACAAGCTATTGATTCTTGTTGGTCCATAAAATAAAAATTTATTCTTATAGGTCTACTACATTTACAAGTGCCAAGTAATTGCAAAGGGATACTCTCAAAAGAGTGATATTGATTATAAAGAAAGTTTTTCCCCTATTTTAAAAATGACAAAATTGTGTAGACTTATTGCAGTTGCATTTGCTCGTGTGTGGTGTATATCTTAGATGGATGATAAAAATGCATTCTTAAATGGTGACCTTTAAGAAAAAATCTACATAGTACCTCCTCCCAATGTTCCTCATGAACTTGGAGAAGCTTGTAAGTTGAGAAAATATTTTTATGGTCTCAAGCAAGCACTTCTTGCTTGGTTTAAAAGTTCTCTACTGTAATCACCTCCTTTGGTACATCTTCTAGCCATCATGATTTTGCATTTTTTTAGATGTGCTTCTTCTAGTCATATTTTACTATCTTTATATGTTGATGACAAGATTATTACTGGAGATGATGTTAATGGTATTGTAGTGTTGAATTTGGCATTAGCCCGTCAATTTCATGAAGGATTTAGGCCTATTAGGTTATGTTTTAGGTATTGAAGTTGCCTCTTCTCCTAAAGGTTATCTTCTCTCTTAATCTAAGTACATAGTGAATATATTTGAGTGTGCTCATCTTTTTGATAATAAGGTTATGGATAACCTTATTGGGAATGGTTCCATTTTGCTAGATTTTAGCTTATATTGCGTTCTTCTTAGCAGCTTGGTTTATCTCACAATCACTCCCTCGAATATTGCATATGTTGTTCATATTGTTAATCAATTTATTGTTTATCCTACTATAGTTCATTGGGTAGTCATTCTTTGCACTTTTAGGTATCGTCAGTGAACCAAGTTTCAAAGTCTTTTATTGTCGTTGCTTCATCCTTATAGATACATTAGTATTATGATGCAGATTGGGGTAATGATCCTATCCACTGTTGGTTTGCCACTGATTTTTATGTCTTCTTAGGTGATTTTCTCTTATTTCTTAGAAGAGCAAGGAGTAAGATATTGTATCGTGCTATGGTATCCATTACTTATGATGTAGTTTGGTTGGTTGCTTAATAATATGGGTGTTTCTCTTCCTCTTCCTACTTTTATGTATTGTGAGACCAAGAATGCTATCTAGATTTTACATAATGCATTTTTCATGAGCAAACCAAACCTATTGAAATTGATTATCATAATGTTGGCATCATCTTTAGATTAGTACTATCACGTTTCTATTTTATCTTCAACATGCAAATTATAGATTTATTTATGAAAGGCACTTTCATTTTCATTTTTGTTAAGAAAGCTCTCAATGCTTTTTACTACCACATCGTGAATTTGAATGGAGATGTTAGATTACAAAGTCTATTTTATTATTTTTATTAACATTATTGAGGATATTATAGTCTTTTAGTGTCTTTTAGTGTCTTTTAGTTGTACACCTATATAAACCCTTCTTTTGCTTGTATTTCATTTAACTTCTAAATATTAGAAATCATAAACTTTTTTATTCTCCCCAAATTTATGTTATTGAATTCTACAAATGGGTGAAGATGAAGTGATGCACAAAAACTTCATAATCAAATTTTATATATTTATAAAAAATTCATAAATATATGAATCCCTTATAATAAGCGATAATTATAATCCTAAGGTTGGTCTAAAGAGGAATTATGTGGTATTAAATAATTCATCAAATTTCTTAAAAATAAAATTAAATAATTCTCAAATATCTTAAAAATAAAAGCAAAAATAAAACTTAAACATTCTATCACAATATTTGGGTTTTAAAAATTCTAATCTAATAACAATATGATAAAATAACAAAATATAGGTTCGATTCAAACAAATCATGACAAATATGAAATTAACATTAGCGGAGAATTTATGGGAATAATTAACTAGTTAACATACTTACTTAGAATTATTTAGGTTAATAAATATATAAATTTAGATTATTATTTTTTTCTTTTATGTATGAAAATATCTTTAGACGGATATCAGATTCTTTGTTAATCAAATCGATTAATATATTTAGGAGAAGATCATTAATTAGAAGATTAAATTATGTTTTATTTCTAAGAAAATAGCAAATCATTTAAATCAATGTTTTAGGCAGAATCACTAATTTAAAATTTTATTCAACTTATCAAAATTAGATCTAAATGAAATTTATGAAATTTAACTCATATTTTAAATCTATTACAAAACAATATGTCATCAATATACTAATCAATAATAAATTTTGTATAAATCTTGAATAAAGAAGTAACCTCAATTTATTTTATAAAAATGTTCAACTAAATTAATCTTCACAAATATGACGACAAAACTAAATTTTCATAATTAAAATCAGCGAGACATACACAAAAATAATAAATGATCAGTAGATTAATTTCAAAAAATTAAAAAAATATAAAAGAGCTATCTAAAAAAAGAGAATAAAAATTAGATCTACAATACCATTAATTTTTAGCAACCTTTTGTTATTCTTGATCTGAAAATTATCCATGTTGTTGCCTCTATATTGTTACGAATCTTTCCTACTTGTAAAAACTATAAAACTAAGAATTTGAAAATTAAAAACAACTAACAGTTATAGTTCTCTTAAAATTCTAATATTCAAATGTAAGAAAAGAAAACATATTTATAGGTTGAGAGGCGCTAAGAGCTTCGGGCCAATTAAATACAAGTGCACTACGGCACACAATACGAAACTTTTTGCCCAATTGCAAATATATAAGGTCACGCCATGGCCTACTTATTCTATTCCACGACATAGATTGACATGCCTAGTGAATCTTTCCAGGAGGAGTGTGTTACGGCACACTATAATCTTTGCCGCGACACGAAATGTTTGACTTGAATTTTTGCCTAACACTTCTTGCACACTTATTGGTTATTGATGTAAGGCCTACATGCCTTGTTCCTTTAAGCTCTTAAAGTGTAAATTGATTGCTTGAAGTGTTTTTCTTTATGTGTTAATATATTTATAAATTTCAAGCTAAAAATAGCTGAAATACAACAAAAATATCTGTGATTCCAAACATATAGATTTACTTAAATATTCATAAAAATATGCTATAATCAAACTCATTTATTTTATTTAAGTATAATAATACCATAAAATATTTTTTTTAAACACTCATCACAATCCTAAACCAGCTTCTTGCTTGCCTTTAAAAAGGAAAGTAATATAAAAAATAAAAAATAAAAATAAATAAACTAAATTAAACTAACCTAACCTAAATCATTTTCGTAGTTTGAAATAGTTATATTTAACATATGTAACAAGCTTTTAAATCCCTAGGTTGTCCTAGTGGACAAGTTTAAGTCTTGTGAGGGCTTTCAATGATGTACCCACAAGCATCCTATTATGCAAAAACTAAAAATAAAAATAATAACAAGACAAAATAAAAATAAAAACTAAAATCAACAAAACATATCATGCTTTAATTTCTTTTTAGCTTATAATCAAAATCTTAAACATAAGTTAATTTAATATCCCAAAAGTTCATAGTTTATTGTTCAAATCAATACTTATCATAAATTCATGTTCCATTACAAAATATAGCAATATTGACTCATCTAATCTTAGTGTTAGGAACTCAAATTCACTTTGACTTTAATTCTCACAAGACATACTCTTACTTTCACACTTATCCTATGGGTTCAAGCACTCAACAAGATATATGCGAACAAAAGTTATGTAAAGAATAAAACTAATATGTTCGCATATGATAAACAATAAAGCTCAAATGTGTATTATAATGATCTCATGAAATGAATCAAATGCTAGGATTTATAAAGAAATCACATTACTATTCTCATGCATCAATTAAAATCATTGAGCAACTATTTTAAATATGTGCCTAAAGATGAGTGAAAATACATTGAATTCAAAGGGATTAATTCCTATCTTATTTTATAATAACCATCACATTTTTTATTTTTTGGAAGAACTTATAGTCATAGTATTAAGTGATATTATTTATTTTTCTCTCTTTTTTATACTTTGTTTTTATAGAGTGGATCCATATACATTATGAATGAAATAGGTACACACTTTAAATTATCCTCAAATCATTCAATCTAAACAATGTAATTAAGTACATGATACTTCATCAAATGTTAAAAATCCTAACATTCAATGCAAAATATTTAGAGATCATCTAAAAATTTAAAATAATAAGAAATGTGTTTAAAGGAGTAGAAAAAAATATTATTGCTCAATATCAACATCTAAGCATAAAATATAAACTACGAGTGAAAAACTAATTCTCCTAATATTTTATGAGCTTTTTCAAGACATCAATCAAATAGTGCAAAGACTTAATCATTCATTTTAAATTAACTAAAAGTATGATAATTTTGTAAAAAAATTAATAATGAATTTAAATCCCTTAACAACTCAATAAACAAAATAATAGTGAACACATGTTTAATAAAAAGTTTTAAAAATGCCTAATTTCACATATAACTTTTCTTCTACCCCTACCTAGAATATACATTGTTCTCAATGTATCAAATGTGAATCAAAGGTAAAGAAGAAGAAAAAAACAGAAAATTTACCCATTTGTATAGCTAAATGTGATTACGCAATGATGTGGTTATTTGATGGTGCATTCATTATCTAACTCAATTATATCACACAGACATGATGTGAAATTCTCATAAATTACATATTAATAAACAATTATGAATTTAATACATCTAAATGAAGTAAACATGGTTTATATAAACATGAAGTAAAATAAAACAAAGTACAATGCATTAAATGTAAAATAACAAAAACAAATAAGAACCAAAAATAACTAAATTAAAAGTTCATAAAAATAAAGTGCATAAAAATAAAATATATAAATATAAATAAATCTGGAGTAAAGTTGGAGCTCAATCCTCCATGTTATTTGGTCCTTGCTCATAACCATTAGGGGCTTAGGTGGTCTAAAAATGAACTTGTATCTTGGGTACTTGGGTGCTCTCAATTGTCTATTATCAATACTGAAATGAAAGAGAGTTAATCATTGCATCTTATGGATATTATGTATATATTCACCCTAAAAGCAATGTTACCCATCTGTATATTCAACATGTTGGGTATTGTATTCTTGAACATAATTCTTTATATAAGTAGCCTCTTGTCTTAATTAAAGAACTTCATCTTTCATAAAATCTTTTTAAGAAAAGACAACCTTTTTTTTCCTTTCGGGGCCTTTCATACCTGAGATAAGATTCTTTATGTATGTTGGAGTCAATAATTCATTGGGTTATAGCAAAGCTTCACCCTTTGGAAATTTCTCCCTCGCTTAAGCATATAAAGTTGTATCGAGTTAGGGAAGAATAACTCAAATGATGATTTTTTGTAGACAGTCTTATCTACTAGTTAATTATTGCCCCAACATCCATGCTCATTATGAATGTTATTACAAAGAGTAATATAGCTCATTTTTTTCACATAAATGTAGTGTGTGGTAGGCTTGAGTCTAGAATGGACAAAATATTTTCTAATGCAGAAAAACTTAGTTAAATGTTTGGCTTTAAAACTTTTGTGTTTCAAATTAGAATATTCTCATTCAACACCCTCCACAACTAGGTTTCTATTACCTATGTATAATCCATATCATCCAGATAAGTTTCATACTCATCTTGACCCATGTCCATTAAACCATAATAATAATTGACATCTGATGGGATAAATGGGATTTCTACACCCTAAACCATTACTTTATTATTAATAGCATGATAACATTTACATAGTATTCCTGAACAAAGGACTAAAAAGCGGCTTCTAGGTTCTTAACGATCCATCTTTATCCAAATGTAGCTATTATGTCTACAATTTCTTCAAAATGACTATCTTGTCTAAATTAAAATTCCATTACCCTTTATACTATAAAGTTTTTGTTGATTTCATTAGCCTTATTAAACCTAAGTTTAGCCATTGCATTAGTAAATTTGGCTCTATTATATTCTATGGAGACTTCCTTTTCCTTTTCGATATCACCTTTATTTTTTTTTTTGATCCATTAAATCAAATTCTTAAAATTAGGGTTTCCATAAAAATTCCACAAATTTAAGCAACATGATTCTAGAAATTTGTCCTAAAATTTCCCTTCCTTCTCTCTTAAACTAATTTAAAATTTGGTACTCTTAAACCATAAATCTCATAAATAACTCACAAAAACTCAGAAAAACTCAAAAAAGTAATCCAATAATTATTCTATAAATTTTTGGTCACTTACTTGTTTTGTTGTACACCATTTTGTGGAAGATGATGAAGATTAGTGAATAACAAGAAGAAGAACTCCTAAAGAAATTGTAGAAGATTAAAAACAATCTCTCAAGAAATGGCTAGAAAGCAATTAGGAATGAGAAGTGCGTGAAGAAATTGAAAGGATTTAGGAAAAAGGTAAGATTTTTAGGAGATTTGGTGTGTGTGAGGGAGAGAAAATTTGGGTTTGTGAGAAAGAAGAAGATAAAAAAAAGAGAAAATCTATTTTGAAACGTGTAAGGCTGGGTTTTTAGTGTAAAATTTAAACATGGGTCATTGCACAAACATATATTTTTAGACTAAACGTTCAGATATCAATGTGCCATGATGCATAAAATTTTTTTTCGCAGTGCGATATGATTTTCTTCACTTTCCAATTTTATCTCATATGCCTCCTGCTTCAGCTCACAAAAAAGCGATATCGTAGCTCTAATTCATATATATATATATATATATATATATAAGTAATATAATACTTAGTACTAAATAAAAGATAAACACCAAACAATTCTAATAAAATAAAAATATCAAAAACAAAAATAAAAAAATTTATAACTATCAAATAAAAATAATAAATAAATAAAAAAGAAACAAAAAAGATTAATGGGTTATCTCCCATCTAAGATTTAGTTTATGGTTTTAGCAAGACATTTCTTGGGAGACTTCCATTTATATATAATAAACCAAATATCCCTATATCTTATCATTCTGACATGATAACTGCTCTTTTCCATGCTTCGGCAATTATTCAGTTAGTTGCTCGACTTGTATCTCTACCCTTGTCACGGATGCTTCCAACGAGTCCAATCTTTGATCATTTTTGGATCAGTTTTCCTTGCTCACCTTAATGAAAGAATTCAAGTTATTCTCTAAAGTTGGTTTATTAGGAGGATTTTGTGACACTTGTTGGGTGCAGTATTGCTAGCTCTATTGGTTTGAGTTCTGGGAAAAGGGAGAATTATGATGATATATTCATCCTAGGTTATAAGTGTTTTCATTAGGGTTATACCTTGGTCTAGTTTGGTACCCTTCCATTGCATTCACCTACTAAGGTCTTGCAACAGCTTCTCTTTGATAAGGACTAGTATCAGCACCATGTCCTAAATTACTACACACTCCACATTGTTATCTATTTGGAGTATTTTTTGTAACAAAAAACGTAACTTGCTTGATCAGTTATGCAAGTTGCATAGATACTTTAGTACTATAGTCTATTTCATAAACTTTAGCTCTTCTCACTCTTGAGCCCCTTTGTTGGGAATTACCACCAAACATTTAAAAGATATCATAAGTCTCTAAGGAAGTTTTCTCCCTCATGGCACCACCTACTATATTATCAACAATGCATCGATATTGTTAGGTCAAGTCATCATGGAAATTGGTTCTACAACTGTAATGGGTAACTATAGTGAGGTTATTGACTAAGGAATATTTTGAACCTATCCTAAGCTTCATGGAATGGTTCACCTTCTATTTGAGAAAAAGTAGCAATTTTTGCTCTCATGTCTAAAGTCTTCTAATGGAAATAAATTTTTTTCATAAATTTATTGTAAACCTCCTTTTATGTTATCAGGGAACCTAGAGGGAGAAACATTAATATCAAGCCATGACCCCATCTTTAAGAGTACAAGGAGAGCACTTTATTCCAAGTTTATTCTCATTATGTCCACTAAGAGGGTAAGTTTAGAATGTAGAGTAAAAATATCTAATGAAAGACTGAAAGTGTTCACTAGGAAGTCCATAGATATAAGGTAGCATGGAATAATGAATTTGTTTCAAATCATAATTTCGTGCTACCTCACCCAGTTATATTGAAGCAATAACAGTGCTAATGATTGGCCTCGCATACTCATTTGTAACAACTTCCCTAGGTATATCATTATCCTCCATTTTTACTTGTTCTACTATAGAGTCTAGAAGGGACTCTAAAGTAGGCCCAATAAAAGATTCCTACGTTTTAGTACCCATCATTCTTAACAATTCTTTTTATGTTTTACATTGTCTATGAAAGGTTTAAATGAATTCTTAAAGGTCTCATACCTTTCATAAACTAACGAAACAATAAAATAAATTACTTGTCAAAATAATAAATAAAAATACAAAATAAATAGATAATAAAAATATAATATACAGATACAAGCAAATAATTACAATAATAAAAATAAATATACAAATAATAAAAATTAGTACACAAAATACTAAACAAAAGGAAATAAACTAAAATAAACTAAAAAAATAAAAGTAATTAACAAAAATAAATAAACTTAGTAAATAAATAACTAAAAACAAATTAAGAAAGAAAATAAGTTAATATAAAAATAAAAATAAAAATAAATTATTTTTTGAATTTTTAATTATTTTTTTATTTTTAAACAACCCATTAATATTCATAAAAATCATAAAAAGAAAAATCATGAATAATTACAAAAAAAATTAAGAATTTTGATAATAAAAATTTAAAATGCTATTTCTCTTTGGCAACGATGCCGAAAACTTAATGCACCAAAACTTGATAGTCAAATTTATATATTTATAAAAAGCACACAAGTGCACAAATAATTTATAATAAGAGATAAGTATACTCTCAAGGTCGGTCTAAAAAGAAACTTATATTTTTAAATAATTTGTCAAATTTCTTAAAAAAATACGAAAAATAAATCTAAATATTTTATCATAATATTTGAGTTTTGAAAATTCTAATATAATAACAAAATAATAAAATATAGGTTCGATTTAAACAAATCAAGGTAGATATGAAATTAATAATCAGTTAAGAATTTATAGGAATAATTAGCTAGTTAATTATGATTGCTTAGAATTAATTATGTTAATATAGATATAAATTCATATTATTCATTTTTCCTTTGTGTATAAAATTTTCATTTGGTAGAGATCAGATTCTTTATTGATGAAATCAATTAATATCTTTAGCCGAAGATTGTTAACTAATAGATTAAATTATATTTTATTTTTAAGAAAATAAAAAACCATTTAAATTAATACTTTAAGCAGAGTCACTAATTTAAACTTTTATTCAATATATCAAAATTAGATCTACATTACGTTTCTGAAATCTAACTCTCATATTTTAAATCTATTATGAAATTTTTATCGTGAATATATTAATCAATTATAAATTTTGTAGAAATCTTACATAAAAAAATAATCTCAATTTATTTTATAAAATATTTCACCTAAATTAATCTTCACAAACATGACAACAAAATTAAATTTTCATAGTTCAAATAAGCCAAATATGTTCAGAATTAATAAATAATTAGTAGATTAATTTTATCATATTAAAGGAATGCAAAGAGTTATTTGAAAAGAAATAATAATACAAATTAGACCTAAAATACTAATTAAAGATAGAAGATGTGTCTACTTTGTAATTATGATCTTGATCTTCATAATAATTCTTAATTTTCAACAATCTTTTGTTACTTCTTTATCTAAAAAATCTCCTTATTATTGCCTCTTTATTGTTATGAATCTATCCTATTTATAAAATCTAAAACTAAGAATTAGAAAATTAAAAACAATTGAAGGGTACAATTCTCATAAAAATTTGATACTGAAACCTAAGAAAATAAAAGATATTTATAGGTTGAGAATGGCGCTGAGGGCTTCAATCCAATTAAATACAGGCACGTCATGGCACACATACATAACTCTTTTCCCAATTTCAAACAGAGAAGGTCATGTTGCGGCCCTCTTATTCCACATCACTGCATATATTGTTTAACGTGCTCAATGAATCTTCTCGAGAGGTGTGTGCCACAACACACTATAATCTTCACTATGGCACGGAATGTTTGAATTGAATTTTTACCTTACATCCTTTACACATTGGTTGGATCTTGATGTAAGGCTTATATGCCTTATTCTTTTAAGTTCTTATGGTACAAATTGAGTACTTCAAGTGTTATTCTTCATAAGTTGATAAATTTATACATTTAAAGCTAAAAACACTTGAAGTATAATAAAACATATTTGTGATTTTAAATATATAGATTTGTGTAAATATTCACATAAACATGCTATAATAAAATCTATTTTTTGTATTTAAATACAATAAAATTATAAAATATCAATGATTTTCAAGCATTCATCATAAAGATACAAGTAAAGGGGTGGCAACAGATAAAGGTGAAGGGGATAGAGGATATAAAAGGTTTGCTTTAGAATTTTTGTTGTTAGAGAATAGTAGGATTCTCTCTCTAAAACCTTTAAATCGTATACTTTTATAAGTATTTTTATATATCACAATTATATCACAATCACAACTGATGTAATAATATTTTATTAGATATAGTTATATGGGTCCGATTATGATAATACTTTGATATATTACTTGTGATTTATCATAAACTTATAGTAAATAGAGTTTTGTTTTTTAATAGCCAACGATTGGGGTTCTAACTTATTATTGCACTTTTATATTTTAGCATGATGCTCGCTTTATTTTGTTTATGGATATTAACTTATTTTAATTTATGAATTATTATTTATATAATTTAAGATTTGATTTATTATTATTAATATTATTTCATTTTAGATTCTTCACAAAATTACAATTTCATACTTTATTGAATTCTCAAAGAATTTACAACTTATTTAAAAAATATTTGTTTTTATTATTATTATTATTTTTTTATTATCCTAGTAGATGAATTGATGAGAATAGGTTCAAAAATTGATCACATGAAATACACTTGAAGTAAAATTAAAAGCATTAATAAAAAACTCTTTATTCTCTTGGATATGAATGGTTTTTTTATGCCTTTCAACCGCCACCTCTTCCACCCCACCTTAATCTCTACCCTACCTTCCATACAAATAGTTGCACCCACACCCACAGCCATCCCACCTCCCTTACACCCATATATATAGTTTTTTTAACTCATGTTTTGTCGTCGTCTTTCATCAACACCACCGTTGTCGGTTTCACCTCACCTTTCAGTTTTTCCCTTACCATCATCGTTCATCAACACCACCTCTATTCCATCTATGTTCATCTTCATTAGCCGTTATTTTCCCTATCAAGTCTTGCCATCATTCACGCTACAATCCAAATTTAGTTTCTGATCTATTTTTCAATCCATTAATTTTTAAACTATTGTGTTTTCCATATCCTCTGAGTATCTCTAAAGGTAAAACTCATAACTAGTGCTTGCTAATAGACTTCAAATTTGTTTCTCTTAGTTCAAGTTTTTTCTATATCAACAAGAGAAGAGACCAATGAGGAAGACAAAGATGGTGATTTTAGATGAATTTTGATCCAAAAAATTGAGATTGTAGCAAGCATCTTATGGTGTTATTGTTTTATTCCATTTGAATTTTTTTTAACCTTTGTATTGTATTGAGTTTGTTTAACTAGCGGTGTTTTATTTTCTTTTTGGTTTGTTATGGTGATAGATGGTGACCTGTCCGTTAAGAGTTAAGATTACAATATTCATTATCTGGATGGACATTCAGGTTTTTTATAGGAGTGTTGTACTTGACTTAGTGGTTTTTCCATGGGCATTAGATGTTACTTTAGTGTGTAAAAATAGATCTCAATTTGGGATAGTGATCTTTTTTTCTTTTGATTGACATGTTGGTTTTAGTTTTTTGGTTGGTACAAGAAGATGATGTTTTGATTTGTATTTGATGACTCTATGAAAATAGAGTCACTAGTGTATTTTTTCACTTAATATTTACTTGTTTATTTAATAAATAGTATTTTTATGGCAAAAAAAATTAAAGTATAAACTTTTTAGTGAAAAAGGGTGAAAATATAATTTTTGGGGATTTTTCTGGAATATTTATGGAGTTTTTTTGAATTTTTAACGTAGGATCAACCAGAAGCTACACGTGGTATGCCACGCAAGCAGAGGAGCTGACTGGGCAAGCCACGAGGACGCCACGCAATCATGGAGAGTGAATCACATCATGCCAAGTGTCAACACAACGTTCAATCCGAGTTCAAAAATTAGTCAACGCGTCATGCCACATGTCACTATGCCATTGCTATGCACATTCCACCTGGCACCATGCCATCTGTTCCTGTGAATCACATCACGCCACATGTTGCTGACTTGGTGAACGTTGACTCTGATTGGTCTCCCTTGCCACGAGTCGCTCCCTGACTCGCCTAATGAATTTTTTGATGTCACGTGTCGTGCTCTGATTGGCTGAAACTATCAGTTTTGCTTGTTTTGATCGTAGCCCTTGATCTGAAGCTGATCGGACTTTTCAGATCACACTTGAGCTTTATTTAAGCCCCTAATCACTCCATAAACCTCAATTGGCCTCCATTAGCATAATTTTTATCAATTTTTGGAGCTAAAAAGAGAGAAAAATTCAAGAGAATATATAATTTTGGTGGAGATTTAAGAAGAAATTAATACTACAAATCAAGAGGTTAATTGTATTTCTTTTTCTACTCTTTTCTTTATCAATTTTATGTCTTTATTTATAAAAAATATGAGCTTTATGAACACAATTATGTGTAATTAATTTATTAATCTATGGATCTTATGAACTTAATTTTCACCATGTGATAATTTAATATTTTACCCCAATTATAATTTTAATTTAATTATATTATTAAATCTAATTTTTATGCTATTAATTATTTGGCCAATAATTTATCTATAGAGACAATTAAATATATTTGAGAGAATTATTTAATTATTTGTCTTGATTAAATAACATGCATAGTTTCTAGGTAGAGATGTATGATTCTTATGTATGTTATTCATAATTGATGAACTTAACGAGTAGTATACAATTTAATTAGCATGAGAGTGTGATTAAATTAATTACTATATGGTGTGTAGTTTACTTGAGAGAGGAATACATGTTAGATTATATTCAATTGATCATATAATTAATTGATAATTATATCAGGGGATTTTAACGATTTACATGTTTAGAAAATTTAGGGATTAAGAATTCTTAGATATTTTTCATATATCTTTTTAATCACAAAAATTGATTTAATTAATTATTGTTATTTACTTGTAGTTATTTTAATTTTGCTTCCTTAAAATATAAAAACACGAAAAAAAATTGATTTTTATTATTTTTAGTTTTAAAAATTAATTTTTAATAAAATAATATTCATAATAATGATTTTTACTTATCATTATATTATTTGTTACGATATATATACTTGTGTATCCATTGCATATACAATTTGTGTGACGATCAGTATTTTTACTATAACGTTAGTAATATTATTTCTCTTTTGATAAAAAAGAAAAGAAAAAAAAATATACCTGAAGTAATTATAATAAATTATTTGATTCATAATTATTAGCCAAAAAAAAATATAAATGTAAATTAAAGTGGCTTAGTAAGGTTGCGATATGGATAGGCTTGTATTTATTAGATGAATTCATCCGAACTTATAAGTTCCGGATAAACATTTAGGCGATATCAACAATAGTGAAATTCCACATGATAAATTTATGTCCAATATATATATATATATATATATATTATAATATTGAAAATCAAGGTCGAATCAAAGTTGGGTAACAAGAAAATATGATGGAAATTTGACCCATCTTTATAATATTGATAAGAAGTAATTTTGTCAAAAAACTTTTTGAAGTGATGAAGTGACCATAAGAAACCAAACAAATAGATAATAATATCATGGTGGGAATTGATAGATACCATCTTGTTTCCCTTTCTCTAGAAAATGGATAATGTCACCATCCATTGTGAAGAACATAGCATTATGTGCATATGCTCTATTATCTTAAGGATAAATTTGGTAATTTACCAATTTCCTACTAGTTAACGATAAAGGTAGGGCACAATAATTTTGAGATTGTAGGTTCGACTTTCACTTAAGATATTATTTGTAATTTGACTCTCGATAACTTCACAATTTCCCCACCTATACTTTTAGTATAGTTTAAAAATAACTTTATCGAACAAAATAAAAAATATTATTTAAGATAATATTTTTTTTAAAATATTTTTATTTTAACCCCTTATTTTTAAATACATATTCAAAAATTATAAATAAATTCAAACTATATCAATCCCCCGAGAACGAACGAATAATTATTAAAATATCGATAAATAATATCCTGATTTTGAGAAAAAAAATTAATTTTAAATATGTTTTTAATTTTAAGCATAAAATTAGAAGACAGAAATTAGAAGTAGGTAAAGGGTAAAAAAAATTGCTTAAAAGATATTTATTTTCACAAAAAGAAAAAAAAAGTTCAAGTTGAGGTTTTAATGGAAAATGTTTGGAAGACTATTTGTATAGTTATAGTTTATATCATAATTTTATTATTTTTTTAATTTCTTTATTTATTTTGTTTTCTTACTAATGTTATAAATAGATAGACAAAACAGTGGTATCAAATAAGAACTTTTTTTTTATTTTATTAAGTAAATTTTTTATCCATATATAAGATTTAAAACCTGACATCTTTACCCAACTTTTTATATCATTTATATTATTATACTATTGGTTATCACACATGACTTTACAGCATAACCTTACTCCTTTTAAAATAGAATAAAGCAATTCAATTGAGCGGGTCCACTTTTCAAGTTTAAGTACCGGTTCGAAGGTTGTTTTTGGGCACAGTGACAAGTGAGTGACAATAATACACAAAGTGAATAATGACTAATGATATATACCTGACCCATTATTATTTTTTTTTAATGAAAAATCATTTTCACAATAAGATTGATTCAAATTAAATTTATATAAATTTTATAATTAATAATATATTGATTAAATAAAGAAATTATAACAAATGTCTCTTTCAGTCTTTACTGCAAGACGCAAGAGACCATTTGAAATAGTGGTGGAGAACAACTTTAAGGCCTCAATGTATGGGCTATGTGTATTTCTTTCATCAAGTGGGAGAACATCGAGTAATGGGATCCCACCTGATAAAATAAATTAAAAATAAAATCTTAAATTTTCACTAATATTTAATTTATGACAATTTTCATTAATATAATTTTTTTTTAAATATATGTATATATATATATATTTATTATAAATTATGATATTATTATAATTGATAAAATAGTTATTTATATATTAAAAAAATTATTATTTAATATATTAATTATAGTTGTATTTCACTTAACGTAATACTCTATCTTTTAGAAATTTCTGATAGTTTGAAAAGTGTATTACTTCTGTAAAATAAATAGAAAATTTTGATCTTTGGGTTGAAAAATTTCGAACTTGTATTACGTACAAGTTGTTAAATTAAAGGAGAGTTCGGTATTTATTTATATTTGACTCTCAATTAAGATTGTTTGATGTCACCATTTTACCTTGCCTTTGAAAAAAAAAATATTTCCTGAGATTTTGTTACGCATTTTTATAATTTTTTATTTTTCTAGTTTACGTGTTTAAGCTATTTTATTTTTCTAGCTTTATCGGAGATTTATCTACAATATTTGTAGAATTTAACATATCTTCATTTATATTTTTGAGATTTACAAAAAAATGTTATAATGTTCTTAAATTTTATGATAAATATCATTGATATTTTTAAATCTAATAGTATTAACTTTTTTATCTATATCAAATTAGGGGCTAATTGTTTAACGTTAATTGTTAATTTTTATAATTTTTGTATATAATTGATTAAAGATAATTTTTTAATTTTTTTATAATAACATTGTGTTATTTCTATATTCATCTTCTTATTTATCAATATTATAAATTGATACGAGTAAATATTTGAACAGTCAAGATCCTTAATTGGTTTAAAAATTATAATTATTATACCTGAATTTAATGGATCCACTACAATCTTTTTTTTTGTTCGTCATCTCTTATTATACTGATTATGTCTCAACTTTGCTCAAATCCTAACACTCTCTTAGTAATGATGAACCTTTTGCATTCTATATAGATAGTGTTCAATGTAAATTTCTTAGAAAAAAGTGATTGCACTACATTTTATTTATAATATAATAATTATTACAATTCTAATACCAACTAAGAATCATTCTTGAAGTGATTCTTAGCCACTCATAATTACTAAATACATAATTACTGGTTGTATTTTATGGATAGAGGTGGTTGTTATGCTAGAAGCAGTGTGTTTTTTGAGTTATGTGCACTATTTTTTCGGTGAATTTTCAAATAAAAATAAAGATTTATTTTATAGCACAAAGAATCCATGCTTACAAGATGTGAATTACTATTTTATCCTCACTTTAATAATTAATCTACTTTACTACTTTTTGGCTTATCAATTTCAACCATTGTTTTTTCTTGATATATGTTGTCAACTAAAGATGTGGGTACTATATCTTTATTTTTCTTTGTCTTCTTCTATACAATTTTTCCTCTTTATTCTTCCTTGTCATTTTATGATGGAAGTCCTATGGATGAAGTTGATGATGACACATCTTTGTCCTCTCGATCTTTGATGCAATAAATGCATCTGTGATCTTTGGTGGCATTTTTGGCATAGAAGCAAAATACGTTCCTTGTTTCTTGACCAATTTTCAAGCTATTGTTGTTAAATTTGTCTCAAATTTGGTGAGTTTTTCACCATCCTTTTCGGTAAGAGCCATGTTACTATAATAATTAATTATAACTTTACTGCTTGAGTAATTTACTTTGATCTCAGTAGAATTATCATTTTTCTGAGTTCATAGTAAATTTGACCTAACATTTGATCTCTTAATACATAGAGTTCTTTTGTGTTGAATTCCTTTTTTGGAAGCACCATTAGTTTGGGAAATTCACTATTTGTGTTGGAAATCCCTAGCTTGATGAAATAGTAGGGACTGATTCATACTTCCTCATTCCATTCTATTAGTGAACTGAAAAATCTGAGATAAATAGGCTTGTCACCTACTCTTTATCTTTTTATTGAAATTTTTGATTTCTTTTTTTTTTTAATTTTTGGAAATAATTTAATTCTCTTAAATTAATTTATGGATATATGTTTTGTATTAGTCTTGCATGGAAAGCTTTGTAAATAAATATTAGATCAGCTCCATCCAAAATGTTGAATTTACTCCCTACACGGAATTCTTTTTCTGTAGTATAGAACTTCATATCTTCTATGTGTTTCGCGGTAGATTTTCTAGCCAAGCTGTAGAAACTCAACCATTGTGATCTACTGAGATTTATATATTGGTCATTTTTATCTTCAATGACTACTGAATTTTTATAAGGATGTTTTCCTAAATGGCACTGGATGGTTTATTATCTTTGATGTTTTTGGGAGATATGCCTCTCTAAATAATACTGGAGACCTTACTATCTTTCCTAGAGTTATCAACCTACTGTTTGTTACTGGTTATTGTTATAGTACTGCAAAGTAATTCACTACTATCTTCTCTTGAGTTATTAGTTTTGGTATTTTGTAATCGGTATAACTATCTTTAGCCTCTATTACATTAGTGAAGGCTCTATAAATTACTCCACCAAACCCCAAGAATAGATTTACTTAGTTCTGTGTAGTTATTGTAGATTCTTGATTTTAAGCCATTATAGACCATACAAGTCTTTTTCTGCTTCATCAACACAATTGAGATTTTTTTATTTTAGATATGTTACTTTTTTTGAATTGTTAGGTTTTTTCTTTTCATCTTGAATTCTTTCTTTAGAATTTTTATGTTCTTTACATTGAATTTTTTATGAAAATTCCTCTTTAATGGTTTTGTACTATAAGAGTTGTTTTGAACAATTAAGTTCTTCCCGTTTATTTCCTATTTTCATAAGAGACTTTTTGAGGTATAAAAGCTCGAGTTATTCATATAGGATTTTTATCTCATTTTCTTTTATTTTGATCTTGATATCAAGATGTTCCATTCTTACAAGCATAAAAATAGTTAAAGATGCTAATTCTCTAGTAAAAGCATCTGTTAAACTATTCTTATTTCTTGGGATATGTTCAACATCAAAATTATAGTAATTAAACCACTGTTTTCATCTCATTAATCTTTCTTGTTTATAATCACATGTAATATTAGCTCTTAATGAATAAATAAAATTCTTGTTATTGGTTCTAATAATGAATCTGAAACTTATGACATATATTGCAAATTTCTTATTAGCCTTTTTAATAGTTAGATATTATTTTTTATTACTATGATAATTTAATTCTAGACCATGGAAAGTTCCCAATATATATCTACAAAGACATTCATCTTTGTCATCTACTTTTGCTTTCGAAATTATTCCCCAATATTCTTATGAAACATCAGTTTCAATTATTATTTTATCATTTGGTCTTGAATGGTATAAAGTTGGTAAATTTTTTACCTATGTTTTTACTTTATTCATATACAAAGTATCTTATTCTGTCTGTTTATAAATATGATCTTTTTTTAATTTTGCTTATTAGGATTTTTGCATTTTTGTAAGTTTCTTTATATATGCTTCAGTATATGTCAAACATCCTAAAAATCTTTATAATTGGTTTTTATTTTTTAATTCACTAGGAAAACCTTAAATTTTATTTAATATATATAATTATATATTATGTTTTTCATCTTCAATTTCCAACCATAAATACTTAATTTCCTACCGAGCAATTACTACTTTTCTTTTAGAAATTACAATGCATTTTTTCCTACATTATTGTAGAATATTAATAATATCCAAATAATGTTTATTTAATTCACTATAGAAAACCAAAATATCATCTATATAAACACATCAAATATTTTATAATTTTATATCTATATTATATTCATATTTTTTTGGTATTTTAAAATCTTTTGTATCATATAAGATTTTATCATTTTCTCTTATTTGTTTATATTATTTTCTTTCTTAGCATTTAATGATTATCCAGCTTTTAATACCTCTTATTCTTCCTCATGAGGTGTCTAGTATAACTTCTCTACTTCTCTGATCTCAATATTCTGTTAAGGTTTTATGTAATATTCTAAGTAATTTTTGAAAAAATATTTCCTTATAAGTTGTTTGCATAAAGAGTAGTACTTTATGATAATACATTCCATACTAACAAATAAAAGAATCTATGTAACACATGTTACAAATTTTTATATTCATTAAATACCATTTGGCTTCATTGATTTCATTTTCGCTAGATTCAATTGATTTCATATATATAATTCCTTTTGTGTTTTAATTATATCTTGTAGATACTTCGTGTTTGATTTTTGGACTTGTAAGGATTATGAGTGTTGGCTATTTTCGTGGACAAAATATTTACTTGTAAGTTTGTTTTTAGACCTGCTATCAAGTTTATCAAGAAAAGCCGAACAAATATTCAAGTTCCAGATATTCGTACTTCAGGTATGTTTTTTTATAACTACGGCACATAGGATTGCATTCATGCATTTAATAACACATTTTCATAAATCTGAAATTATATTTTATGTTAAAATATTTATTCAAACCTTAATTAATTTATGAAATTATTAATTAAATATTTTTATAATATATCTTAAGATAATATTAAGTTTTTGTTTTTAATGAGCTTTGAAAAGTTAAGACTAAAACACATTTAACCCTAACCCTAATATCATTAAGTATTATTATTATTATCTATATATAGAGAGACATTAGGGTTAGTGTGTTAGCGAGGAAAAAATAGAAAGCGAATAAGGTGTGGCCGAATAGAAAGAAAAAAGAAACTGCTGCAAATTGTTATATATATATGTTAGCCGTTCACTGCCGAATAAAAACGAAGAAGAAAAGGCTAACATTCAAGAGCTTCACTTAAGGTAATATAGGAATTAATATAGATATGCTGTGAATGAAAAGGTAGAGTTGCAGTTCACTTTCATCAACATCAGTTATTACATATTTCGGCGACAAAGGTAATTAATATATATATTGATTTATAAGATTATATATTAAATATATTTATTTGGTACTTTTATATTTATATAGTTGTCTCTTGATTATTTGATTATTTAGATTAAATAATTTTATGAACGATCATGATTATTTGATTTAATTATTAAATTTCAAAGAAGCTATCTTTTATTGATCTTTGCTTAATTTCTTTGCTCTAGAATATTCTAGTTGATTTGATTTAAGTGATATATGTTTTGAATCATCTAGTTAGGATTATTCATTGTTAAATCCGTTCTAGAACACACACGGACACTTGTGTTTTTTTTTGTGCTAACCTTTTTGCAGTTCATTTGTGAAACGATCGGATTAGCGGGGAGCTTATTGGAACGTTGGTCACAGGAAACCGCTCACGCTAATATTAGAAAGCTGGCAAACGGAGCGAGGGGGCTCGTAAGTAAAGTACATTAGGGCGGTATCCTGGGAGGGTAGCGTAAGGCCAGGGTTTGTACTTGAACATTTGATTTTCATAGTGGAAAGTTAGGTGGTCGCGTGGACCGTGGTTTTCCCTCTTGGTCATGTTTGTGGCCTAGGTTGTTTCCACCTAAAAATATCGTGTGTTATTATTTCCACACTTTACTCTTTACACACGATTGCGTATGTCGACACATTTTGTTTAGGTTATTAAATTATAAATTGATAAAAATTAAAAATAACCTATTCACCCCCTCTAGGTTAATCACGTCCATTATCTTATAAACTTTCAATTGGTATCACAGCCGACACTAGACACACTTAGTGAGATTGATCTTTAGAGACCTTGTGACTTCTTATGGACGAATGAAAGAAGGTGGGTCATCTGTTAGACCCCACTCTTTGATGGGTTTAATTACCCTTATTGGAAGGCTCGCGTACGGCAGTTTCTCGGACAAGATGAAAAAGTGCGGGATGCTATTCTTGATGGTTGGGAACCACATACGTAACGAAAGATGGTGTAACAATCATAAAGCCAAGAAGAGGCTGGACCCATTTGAAGAAACATACCCTTGGTGGGGCAAACCAAAAAGTCTAAGCTCAATATTTCTGTGCGGTGTCGATGGATGAGTTTCGTCGCATCTCGGCGTGAGGCTGCTAAAGATGCATGGAATGCACTCGGCTCTTGCTCGTGAAGGAACTTCCCAAGTAAAACAAACAAAATTGAGATTGCTAACATCTGAGAGTTTGATTCTATTAAAATGAGCAACAACGAAACTTTTGGTCAATTCTATGCTGCTTACGTGATATCACTAATGCTTGCTCTAACCTTGGTGAGAAAATTCCACTGACCTATACAAGTCGCAAACTCCTAAGCTCCTTAACGACTACTGAGATGAAAGTAACAGCGATAGAGGAAAGCAAGAATGTGGACACACTAAATATTGATGAACTTGTCGGGTCAATCCAAACCTATGAGTTTTCTCTTGATCGTCCCAAGAAAATCAAGGATGTGGCATTCAAAAGCTTCAAACTGGACATCTCTGATAGTGATGAGGATATAAATGATGAGTCATTAGTCTCGCTAGCACGAAAATTGAAGAAGTTCTTGAAAATGAAGGGTCAACAAAATAATCAATCTAATAAGGGACAATCTAGTTGTTCGAAGGGCCAGAAAGTCGAGGAAATCAAGCCTCATAGCTCTGATGGTAAGAAAACTAAGCTCACTAGTCCTCGATGCTATACTTGTGGGGGTTTTGGTCATATTTCTATAGATTGTGCAAACAATAAAAATAAATTTGGAAAAGCATTTAATGCTACACTCAGTGACACGGAAAGTGAGCGAGGATAATGCTAGTAACTACTCGAAGATGATGACACCTGAGCTATCGTGCCTTCGCATGACTACCAAAGCACACCACAATGACTCGACTCTAGCTCGGATGAAGAAAATGAGAGTAAACTCCTCTTTCTTATTGTCTAAGTTTAATGTATCGAGTTATGAGGAACTATTCATGGATTGTTTAGGTTCTAGAAGAGAGAGATAAACTACTTATGGAAGTAACTAAACTTAATGATATCATCAATATTCACAAAACAAATTCCTCTAGCCTAGAAAGATAAAAGGAATTGTCTCGAAAATATTAATGCCATGAATTTGAGACTTGTAGAAACCAGCGAGGAAAACAAAAAAGCTTAGGCAAGAACTTAGTATTGCTAAAGATACGGTGAAGAATTTGACCATAGGTCTTTGAAAAAATTGACCAAAGTCTAGACTATGGAAAGCTACATGGAGATAAGAGAGGTCTTGGATACATAGATGAGCAGTCAACACCTTGACATCAAAAACCACATTTGTAAGGTCCTTAAACTCTACTCTCTTGTTACTACTTATGCCTGAAAGAACTATTGCACCTATGGTAGAAAAAAAATGTTAAGTTTGTGCCTATCTGTCATCATTGTGGTAGGAAAGGTCATATAAGACCAAAATGTAGATATTTGATGAATGCTCCTAAACTTAATCATTCTTTCCATGCTTCACATAGTAGGACCCATAAGCATTATTCATCTATGCATGCTACATCATACTCAAGGATGAATGGAAATTATAATAACTTGTTCAAAAATTCTACTAGGAAGCATGAAGTCTTAGGTTCAAATAGGCAAGCAAAATTTAGTACTTTTAATGCTATGACTCATTATCATCATCCTATTATGCATATTGCATCTTCATTTGGGATGAATGAGAAAAGAACAGCTAAGTTCAAAAACATGCCTATGAAATCTAAGTTAGTTGAGTCCCAACCCAATGATATAGAGAAATCAAAATGCAAGAAAATGTGGGTTAGGAAAGGTTGTTTTTTCTTGGTCACCTGACCATCTTTTATTCCTTCATCTAGGTATTTTTGTTAGAGTGCTTAAATGAACTTAGGTGAGCAATCTTTATTGTCTTTATTTTATTTATTAGTTAAACTTACAAAAAAAAATAGCATCCTTGTTTGGCCAACACAGTATTCAACTTATTTAATACTTCCATACACATAATCTCATTTTTAGTGACTCAACTCATTTTGATATTTATTGTAGAAATTATGCTACAATTTTGGCTTATGCATACACATATATTCTTATACATGTGATGATCGATGTTGACATAAACTTCTTCACACACTCACGAACACATATATGTTATGCTTGAAGTTTATGAATTTTCTTGAAAGACTCTAGGACTTTCACTAATCTTGATTGTAAAATTGTGTTGAGTTCTACTTTTGCTTACTAAAATTTTACCGTATGGAGGCACCTAGTATTGAGAGGGCTACCTACTGTGATGTGTGAAGCTACCGCAATGAACGGAGAGGGCTACCTCACAACTAGTGTGAAAGTCATTGTGCTAGGTTTATGGCTCGTGCAAAAAAAAGAAGGGAAAGATTATGCAAAAACTGATTGTTTATGAATCTTATACTTGGAATGCACAAAAAGAAAGAGCTAATAGAGGTTAAAATATATATATATATCATTTACCTCATTTATAAGAAAAATAAAAATAAAAAAAATAAAAAAATTAAGTCCTCTTTTAGTAAATATATTTTACTTTGTAAGATTGAAGACTTGATTATAATTTTATATGATAGGTGATATTTTTTTTCTTTTGAGTCTTTCTTGATAAGTCATAAATGAATTAATTGACATATTTGTGGAGTTTAAATATGTATACTATTTTAAGTAAATGTCAATATGTCATTATATGTGCAAAGTGTGTGTGTGCACCTCTTCTATTCTACTTATTTATTTATATGATAAATAATCAAAATTAGAGTTTAAAAAAAATGATGAGTTCTCAATTGGGTGTATACTTGTTTGTAATTACATGAGTTTAATACCTTATGTGGCTATGTATGCAAATTAAAAAAAAACAAAAAAAAAATATTTTCATTTATTACTTTTTTAATTGGTTTCTAAGTTAGAGTGTCATAGAACTTAGGGGGAGTTTAAAGCACATTGCACTTTTACATTACTCTGATTTTACACTGTTATATCTTTAGGAGGAGTTTAACTTCAATTCTTTGTCTAATGCTTTGTCCTTCTCGTATGTCAAAAAGGGGGAGAGAATTTTTACTTCCATGTTTTTATTTTGTTATATATATAAGGGGAGAACATATTTAATTAAGCTTGATTGATATGAATGCATACTACATGATTATTCTTTACACTCTGCTTATTTTTATGTAAACTGAACTAATGTACAATGAGGCTTTCATGCCAAGTTGTCCTATGCTTTGTCAATGTCATTTCAGTTACTTACGAGGGCTTATCAAAGTTCTGATGAAGATGGATTCACCGGACCATAGGATAGTTCCACTATGGAATCTGGGACCTCATTGTATTTTTATCCAATTGTTATAAGTATCATGTAGTAAGTGAGAGGTTTTGCCACACGAAAATGCCAAAGGGGGAGTTTGTAAGGATTATGAGTGTTGGCTATTTTCGTGGACAAAATATTTACTTGTAAGTTTGTTTTTAGACCTGCTATCAAGTTTATCAAGAAAAGCCGAACAAATATTCAAGTTCCAGGATATTAAATCTTGAGGTATGTTTTTTTATAACTACGGCACATAGGATTGCATTCATGCATTTAATAACACATTTTCATAAATCTGAAATTATATTTTATGTTAAAATATTTATTCAAACCTTAATTAATTTATGAAATTATTAATTAAATATTTTTATAATATATCTTAAGATAATATTAAGTTTTTGTTTTTAATGAGCTTTGAAAAGTTAAGACTAAAACACATTTAACCCTAACCCTAATATCATTAAGTATTATTATTATTATCTATATATAGAGAGACATTAGGGTTAGTGTGTTAGCGAGGAAAAAATAGAAAGTGAATAAGGTGTGGCCGAATAGAAAGAAAAAAGAAACTGCTGCAAATTGTTATATATATATGTTAGCCGTTCACTGCCGAATAAAAACGAAGAAGAAAAGGCTAACATTCAAGAGCTTCACTTAAGGTAATATAGGAATTAATATAGATATGCTGTGAATGAAAAGGTAGAGTTGCAGTTCACTTTCATCAACATCAGTTATTACATATTTCGGCGACAAAGGTAATTAATATATATATTGATTTATAAGATTATATATTAAATATATTTATTTGGTACTTTTATATTTATATAGTTGTCTCTTGATTATTTGATTATTTAGATTAAATAATTTTATGAACGATCATGATTATTTGATTTAATTATTAAATTTCAAAGAAGCTATCTTTTATTGATCTTTGCTTAATTTCTTTGCTCTAGAATATTCTAGTTGATTTGATTTAAGTGATATATGTTTTGAATCATCTAGTTAGGATTATTCATTGTTAAATCCGTTCTAGAACACACACGGACACTTGTGTTTTTTTTTGTGCTAACCTTTTTGCAGTTCATTTGTGAACGATCTGATTGGCGGGGAGCTTATTGGAACGTTGATGCAGGAAAGCTCACGCTAATATTAGAAAGCTGTGAGAAACGGAGCGAGGGGCTCGTAAAGTAAAGTACATTGGGGCGGTATCCTAGGGAGGGTAGCATAAGGACCGAGTTTGTACTTGAACATTTGATTTTCATAGTGGAAAGTTAGGTGGTCGATTGGGCCAGGTGGTTTTCCTCTTAGGTCATGTTTGTGGCCTAGGTTGTTTCCACCTAAAAATATCGTGTGTTATTATTTCCACACTTTACTCTTACACACGATTGCATGTCTGGCCGCTTTGTTTAGGTTATTAAATTATAAATTGATAAAAATTAAAAATAACCTATTCACCCCCCTCTAGGTTAATCACGTCCATATCTTATAAACTTTCAGGACTAAATCCATTTTCTCTGTTAGAAGTTTTAAAGACTTCATTAATGTTGTTTGATTTTTTTTCTACGTCTACTAGGCTCCTATCTCTTTCTAACTGTATATTTTTTAATTTATCTTTAAACATTGTTATCTTCCTAGTATGACATTATGAACTAATAGTTTTATTACTTGGATTTTTTCTTTTAGTTTTTTAACTTATTTTATATTAGAAGTTTCTCTTTTATGACATATAAAAATAAATCTTAATATATTATTGTTTTTAACTACATTACTTTTTCTTCCTAATAATAGAGATTTTTTCTTAATATCTAAGTGTCGTTCCTCTGGTATTTCAAAGTTTGTTGATATTTTTTATTTTATTATTTATCCAAGTTCTTGAAATATTTTATCTATTTTTATAAATTCATGTTGTTCATATATTGAATTATTATGATAGTTTGTTGAAAATAAATGATTTTTTTTAATTAAATCTCTTCTTTTAAATTCATAAGTTAAATTTAACACTTAGTTTAAGTTTTTATCATAAACATTAATAACAAACCTAACATATACTGTGAATTTTAGTTTATGGTATCCCAAATTACCATGAATCATTTCTAATAAAACATCTTTCTTATATATTATTTTATTATCTAGTAAAACATTTTTCTTGTTAAATTTGTTCATATAAAATAAATATGTGTTAATACGGAGATTTCTCTTACTAATAGCCATTTAAAAAAAATTGTTTATTTGAAATAAAAATAAGAACATATTTTAAAATTATGAGACAAAAAGAATTTTAAATGAATTTAAACATTTATTCAAATTTAACATATATCATTTAAATAAATTATTATTTTTAGTATATACTCATTTAATCTTTCTAAGTATTACTTTAACATTTTCTTTTTTTAAAATATGTTTTATTGAATATATATTATTTACCACGATAAGACAGGTTGTAGTAATAGGTGTGGGACGTGTGAGAAAGATTACGCTAATAGTCATTAATTTTAGATATATTTGGATAATAACTGTTGTTTATTAATATATAGTAGATTTTCACGGTTTAATCATATTTTTATTTTTTAACATTTACTTAAAAATATATTTAATTTAAAAAATTAAATTTTAATATAATTAAACTATTGACACTAATTTATATTTTTAAACTATTTAACACATGTTTCTAAATAAAAATAAATAAAATTTAATTTAATTAATCCAAATATTATACGTTTTATTATTAAAAAGTGTATTTTTCAATGTCATCATATGTATATAAAAATATAAATATATGTTAGTTTTAATTAACCATAATTTCGATATTGTAATAATCATCATCGTCTTAATCTTATCGATTATTGTTATTTTTGAAAAAATGTCAAATTTTAACGAATAATTATAATTTTAGTTATCCTTAAAATGCATATCTCTAATGGGTTGAGAAGTTGGGTAAAAAAGGGTGGTTATTTTAGAACTCAATTATGTATTATTGAAGATTAAAATTTATATTATATGGTTTAGAGAATCTTTGTATACAATGGGTTACATATATTTAATAGAGTGGAGTTCTTTTGATTATTTATTTTTCTAAAAGGAAAAATATTTTAAAAGAGAAACAATATCAATGATTAATATTAATAAAGAGCATATAATAATATTTTATCTATATTTAAGTTCTACATACCATGTGTTAGTTTAAATTTGTACTAAAATTGGAATTTAATCAATAAATTTTGTTCCTACAAAATAAGTACCAATCCGATTCAATAAAAACTATAAAACTGATCCAAACCGAATTATTTGAATTGGGTAGATAAATTTTGTGTTTTTTTCTCCTTCACATATCAAATTCTATTTTTAATTTTTATTTTTAAAAATAAAATAACTATTACATTAAATTCAATATTTTAAATATTAATTCAATTTAACATATAAAAAGATTTTAATTTTTTCCATTAATATTTTAAAAAAGCAAATTTTATATTTTAAATAACATGTAAATTAAATTTAAATTTTACTACTTAATTTAACATAATTACATATGATTAAAACAATAGTCATCCTAATTCATTTATTCATTGGCTGATCGAAATAAAATAACTATAGACAAGACACATTTCAATATATTTTTTTTACTTTTATTTATGAAGTTATAATATAAAATTAAAAAATAAAATAAAATAATATTATTAATAAATTATATCAATTTTTATAAAAATTATAATATTAAGAACCAATCTTATTTATGTTTAGAAGCAAATTTTTAACACCCTTAACCACATTACTTATTAAACTAAAAATTGAGTTAGTTTGGTGATCTTGAATTCTACGAATCATACACATGAATGTTGACTAACTATGATTTTATTTTTTAATCAATGTTGGCAAAACTTAGCATAACATATTAGGAAAATATGATTAATTGGTATTAAAGGAGAGAGAATAAGAAAATTGAGCAAATTTATTAAAAAATAGGGATATTAACATAATTATAATTATTATTTATTAATAAATAAATAATTTTATTTAATAGTAATATAATTAATTATAGATTTTATACTTTTATTGTAAAAATAAAACTCGGAATAATACACCGAAAAAGTGAGCAAAAATAGAGACAGAGCAGTTGCAAGTTGGAGGTATGCTTATGTGGGGCTTACAGTGGGTAGCGACTACTCTCTTGCTTTCTGTGTGTCTGTCTCTTTCTGTGTTTCTCTCTCATTCATTAGTAGAGAGAGTAGCTGTTGGAAGACCGGAAAAGACCCCAAATTCAACCAAAATATAATGTCTCCCTCGTTTGTTTGGAAATAATAATAGTATATTATTAAATTAGATTCATGTCTTTTAATATTATAATTCAAATATTAATATTATTTTTAATTATTTAAAATATTTTTTTTTAATAAAATTGATATTTTACATCACAAATTACAAATTAAATAAACATATTTATAGAAATTTTTAAAAAAATTATAATTATATTTCTTGGAGGATAAAATGTAAATTGTATAACTTTTTTAATTTAAATTTTTATGTTATTTTTTAAAAACTTTTACACTCGAATTACCAACGATAAAAATAATAATTTATTAACACAAAAATAAACAATAAATTTAAACTATTTTAGTTGTTATTACTATAATTTTGATAATGTATCGATATTTTTTATTTTTTATGTTATTAAAATGTTTATTTTTAATATCTAATTTAATTGTTTATAATTTTTTTTAAATTTATATAAATATCTTTATTTAATTTAATAGGTAGAATTATATGGCCAATCTTTATTTAAAATTGGAAGAGAATAATTAAAGGTATAAACAAACGAATTGAATAAATGAATTGTTTATCATACCGGTAAGGTCAACATTTTTCATACCTGTAAAAGTTATATTAACAATTATTGATTCTGCTTTCTCCATAAAAATATATAATTAATATATATATATATATATATTAATTATTAATTTTTATATAGTTTAATTAATTTTACTTTTAATTTTTAAAAATATATTTTTTTATCTTATAAAAAATATATAAATATTGTATTTTTAAATATACATAAAACATATAATTTTTTTATAAAAAATATATATACGTTCAAATTGAAATAAATTTTTTATATATAAATAAATTATATTATGTTATTAAATTATTATAAGATAATATATAATAAAATAATTTTAAAAATTAGAAATTTTTGTTAATAAGTCATGATTTAATGAGATAAAAAATTTAAGTCACAATTAATAATTTAGTTATTATTATTTTTTTGAAAGTTATTACATATATACAAACTTGTTTGCATTTATTATCTCTCTCACCTCTCTCCCCTTATCTCATCCATTACTTTTATGTTCTTCAAAGTTCATACCGTTTCTCTTTTGGGTAAAAACAAGGAAAGTTCACAAGGCTTTTTAGTCTATTCTGTGCTCATACACACGCTCTCTGAACTGGAATTCCAGTCTGAAGCAAAGTCTCTGCAACTTCGACATACTATGTATGAAACAATCTTTCTTACCTAATCTTATTTGCTATTAGATTTTGTTTCCTAGGTTTAAGATTTTCAACCACAGATTTTTTTTTATTTTTATTTTATTGTTTTGTGTGTCCCTCATGTTTTCGGTTATTTTCTTTTTCTTTGAGAGGAGTTATTTCTGGGTTTGTAGATATTGTTCGAAATTTCAATAATTTTGTGTCGTTATGAATTGTAAGCTTGTTCTTAGCTCTGTTTGTAGCTTGTGTTCTGTGGATTTTGAATTTGTGCCTTATTATAATAACTAATTCTTAGATTACTTCTTGTTGATGTAGGCTTTTTTAAGTTTCTGCTTCTATATTCCTAAAATTCTCTGATGCATTCAGTTCGAATTCTTCTGGGTTTATGTTACTATATATGAATTTTTTATTGTGTTGTTATATTTGGTTTTATTGAAATATGTATTTATTTTTCCCTTTGTTTTCTTATGTAAGTGAGAGGTTGATTATTTTGTGTATATAGTTAGATGTTATCCTTTTCTATTACATAAATAAATTATGTTAGGTCCTCTTTGTCATGAGAGTGGTGTTAATGGTTCTGAGATTGTATAAAAATAGGATCCGATTGATATAGAATCTTGGAAATAAGATCTGTTTGTGGCTAGGAAGGCTACAAATTTTTTGTGAAGGGTTTGGAGTCTTTAGATAATTGGTACTTTATTGAATTTTATATATGATCTGATGCTTCAACGTATCAGGTTATGATGAATTGTATGTCTGAATTTTTTTTTCTTTTGAAAGCTTGATTTCATTGATGCTAAAAGATCAGTGTTTCAAGCCAATTACATCAGCAATATACGCAGTCTGTCACTAGGCCACTAGTTTTCCATCCTTTTGTGACATAGTCATCGCACAGCACTCAGCAGCTTGGTTGGCCTGTCATAGTTTCCACTTGACACTGATCTTTTCAAAGGTTTGGAGCAGCTTTCTCTGACTCAATTGTCTACGTCTTCCAAGTTAGTTGTATGTATTTGATGTTTTATATACAATAATGAACCACTCTTTATGTGGTTTGCACTTTGCACCAAATGTAGAAGAGTGGACATATGTTTTGTCAAGAGTCCTTGTTTTCACATTTAGGCTGCAACTTGCACACTTTATGGTATGTGTGCACGTGTTTGCAGGTATTTGAATTC
The DNA here is from genome assembly GCA_030763125.1 of Hippophae gyantsensis. Classification (NCBI taxonomy): domain Eukaryota; kingdom Viridiplantae; phylum Streptophyta; class Magnoliopsida; order Rosales; family Elaeagnaceae; genus Hippophae; species Hippophae gyantsensis. Next base: position 16,588,052 of record CM061029.1, on the reverse strand, counting down.
TCTTTGGATCAAACAATATTAGTTTTAGGTCCAACTTTGTAACATCTCCGGGATGAAAAACTCAAAACTCTTCAGCCGTAAGTGTTTTAAGTGTTTTTTGGTATATACTTTTACCTAAAATCAAACTTGTGATTTTCAAGAGCTTCATGGAAGTGGGTCATACTTGGTTGTCTTTCAATTGTATTTCAAACTGTTGTAGCCTCTCTATTCTCTAATTAAGTAATCATCAAGTTGGAAACTGCATGAGTTGTGTGTTTCTATCTTTTTATCAAAAAAAGAGAAACAGTCAGAATCTGCAAAATGTGTATATTATATATTCTATCAAAATTGGATCATATCTATGTTTAGAGGTGTCAAATGAGCTGAATTGGCCCAATTCGATTAGGTTCAACTCACCTTAGATGAGCCATGCTCAGCCTAGTTCAACTAAATTTTATTTGAGCTGAGTTCATCTTATATTTTGAGTTCATCTCATATTACTTTTAAATCTATTGTGTTGAACAGCTCACGAATTGTCTTATTTATATATTTAAGCAATTAAAAAAAAGATCATTTTATTTAAGGATAGAAATGTTAGTGTAAATATTAACTTTTGATTATATTGTTGACTTCTAAAAAAATAAAATATATTTTTGCAAAACAAGAAAAAATTACTATTATTTAAATATGTTTTTATTGTGGCATTATGGTAATTATATTTTGACAAATGCATCAAATGAGCATGCAAGTAGCTAATAAGATAGGTGAGCTAACTCATTTGAACTCATGAGTTTGATGAGGTGACTTTTTCAACTTATCAGTTCATTAAATCAACTTTAAATGAGACACTCATTTGACACCACTATATGTCTTTGCTAAGTGAACTTGTTAGTTTAACTTCTTTTAGTTTTGGAAAGGTGGAAAAATCTAGCATACTACAAGTGCTGAAACCATATACTTCGTGAAGATAATAAGGCTTAAAGTTTTATGAGTAATCATCCATAGTCTAACTAGGAGTCTGTAGACGGTTCACCTTATATCCATAAGTAGGAGTCTTTAGCTGAGTGTTTCATTACATTAATACTTCCTATTATTAGGTAAATTTTCTCCTCAAGTCTTTATCTTCAAACTCCACGAAATTAAACAAATATTTGTGAGGTTTTGTTGTGAGTGTCAGTGTGTCTTTTCGATAATAGATTAGCATATGAGATTCATGCATGAGAGAAAAAATAACCTATATGTGGAAAAAAGCTGTTAATATGACGAAAAGCCTCTCAGAAACTCTTTGAACTTTAAGACAAAGTAAAAGAAACACATTCAATGAAAATTTGATTAAAAGCCCCCCAAAATAGGACGTATGTATAGTACATAATTGAATTGATCCAAAGTACCATGTTAGTTTGTATATACATATTTACATATTTAGTTTATATACATTGTGTACATAAATAAATATTTATTATGTACACTCTATAACTAATATGTTATTTTGGGACCAATTTGATTATATCAATCTCTACATGTTATTTAGAGAAGGAAAAAAAATTAAAAACCTAAATTCATCGAACTAGTCTTCTCAACAATTTGCCTTCCACAAAAACAAAAGAAATCCCAAATATTCTTATTCATTTTTTCAAAGCTCATATTTTGAAGTTGAAGCTCAAAGAAAATGGAGAATAAGAAGATGGATAACGAGAAGACACAAAAATAGATAGAGAATATGAGAGAAAGACAATTTATGGAGAAAATGAAAGAATTTTGAAGATGAGAAGAAATGGTGGAGATGAGAATAAATGAAGAGGGTGGGTGGCGGGTAGAAAAGAAAGAGAAAAGGTTTTGGAAGAAAAATAATTGTTATGTGATATTCTGAAAATAACCCCATAAAAAATGTCATTTTCGAAAATAACTCTCTTAAAACATGTGATATTTTGTACTTGAATAAAGCTTTATTATATTCTACTTATATCAAAAGTTTGTATACTTAATTGTAACTTTTTGAAAGTTACAGTACCTGCAGCTTCAAATCCGTTTTCTATTGGTATGTATGCTCAGAAATTCTTTTGATTGCTGTTAAATGTTTGAGTATTTTGCTTTCTTAAAATAAAGTTAGGCGTCGTCTATGTTTCTAACATCTCTCTATATGCAGGAAAAAAGGAGTAGTTTTTCTTGGGAAATAAATTATTTCATTCTTCTTGCAGGTGAAAAGCTGGTAAGCAGCAGTTAGCAGTCAAGTTCATTTTGTAGATTAATTTCATAGAAGGAAGTAGCTCTTAAGTTCCCTAACCAAAAAATGATAACCCCAGACATCAACTTAGAATCCGAAAATGATTCAAATGCTAGAAGCTGGCAGGCAGCTTCGGGAGTAGCTTTGCAAGAAGCATCACCGGATTTTTCAAAAGACAGCACCACCACTTCTTGTCTAACAAATCTCCCGAAACTTCAGCAAGAGCCAGGACCTGTTTCCCTTGACTTAACTCTCCAATTTAGCTGCAATACTGAAATCGAACTGAAGGGCAGGAGTGAGACTAATGGTGAAGTAGTTCCCCATTCTTCAACACCCACAATTTCAAGGGTTTTCTCCTGCAATTACTGCCAACGCAAGTTCTATAGCTCACAGGCTCTTGGTGGCCACCAAAATGCTCATAAAAGGGAGAGAACAATGGCAAAGCGCGCAATGCGGATGGGGATGTTCTCTGATAGGTATACTAGCTTGGCATCTTTGCCACTTCATGGTTCTGCATTTCAGTCCCTTGGAGTTGAAGCTCATGCTGCCGTTCATCAAAGATATCTCCCCTCAGATAGGACTCCTGATACAGGAGGTGTAGCAAGGTTTCCGCAAGGCTTCTATGCAATGCCAGTTTTTATGGAAGATGATGATGTGGGTTTGTTTTGGCCCGGGAGTTTCCGACAAGTTGGTGACCGAAGAACTGCCGGTGGTTTGGGTGTTCAATCTTCTCAAAATACAGATACCAATATTGGAACAAAACCATCAGCAAATTCTACATCACCTGATCTTACTCTAAAGCTCTAGGAGCTTTTATTCAATAATATTCCCTTAGAGCTATGCTACCAGTTGTATTGGTACTTTTCGGTTTTTTTATACAACTCAAACTCATAACTGGCCAACAAGTTGTGGCTCAACGGCATCAGGCCCACTTGAGTTGTATTGTTACTTTGTATAGCGAGATATGTATTTGTAACGGCTGTGAGCTTTTAGAATTTTAATATCTGTTTTTCCTATCTCATTGATAATATTTTTCTTGTTACTCTGATGTACAAGAGAAGCTTTAAAGGATGAAAATGATTGCTCAAGGTCGTTATTCTGTTAATTATTAGTATATTTTGTGGTAAATGTTTTTCGTAGCTATATCTTTGTAGCATTCTGAAACTGGCATTAATGCCAAGGTATGTAGTCCTATTTAGCTTTTATGTTAATATTTTATGAACTCTTTGTTAAGTGGTATACATAAAATTTAAAAGTAAATTTTATTTAAATACATGTTTAAGAGTAATATCAATAATTTAAAACTTTTACCGAAGGTATAACATGGTTTGGTTTGTCGATGCTGCGATATCTATTTATCACTAAAACTTTTGGCATTTAGATGACTTGTATGCTTTTGAACATACGTAGAAAAAGAAAATATTTTTAAATATGTGATAAAAAATAGTGAGTAATCAAAAATAAAAGTATCTTTAAGAATTCACCTCATGCAATATTTTCAAATATTAAATAGCTAATGTTGCAAGAAAAAATTGAAAACAAATAACAAAGAGAAACTACTCTGTATATTTTAAACAAATAAGAGTAAATTTATAAAAATATAATCGATTTATCATATTTGTTTCGTTTATATAACCAAATTTTTTTTTTATTTATATCATCAAACTATTACATTTATTTTATTTATATAATCATGTTGGTCTCTTTCTAACGACATCGTACATCAAATAACTAAGTTATAGATTTAGAATAACTTAGATAATTAAGTGATATATTAAAACAAAAATATCAATTAATTATCTAAATTGTTCCAAATCTACTACTGAAGTATTTAAGTTGTTCTAAATCTTCAATTTATATGTGATATTGTTAGACAAAGATTAATAAAATGATATAAATAAAATAAATTTAATAATTAAGTAGCATAAAAAAGATAAAAATAATTCAATAGTATAAAAATTTACTTGAGTTTTACGTATACTAATTTTTTTAAAGGGAAAATAAAAATAGGAGTAACCACACTTACATATACAAAATCAAAATAAAACTAATTAACTTGTAATATAATAGTATATGTTCTGCAGTACTAGGTTGTGAGTTCGAGCGGCTAGTGTATATATGTAGTTTGTATGAACATGTAAATGTTATTAAAAAATAAAAAATGGATTAAAACCCCCAAAAGGCAACACAAGAAATACTAAACACATAACAGATTCTAACCATCACAAGACACTAACCTAGTTGTTCATCAACAAACACATAAAAGTAATCTAACTAAATAACTATTAATAGATAATCCAAGAACAAAGCAATAGAAGGCACCATCCTTCGTTGCAGGGCGCAATCTATGCATGCCTTATTCACCATAGTAGCCTATTCACCCCCACCCACCATAGCAAGATCTCCAACACCATGTGATTGCTCAACCATGTCCCGATCAAGAGCAATATATCTTGTTCCTTTTGCTACCAAACTGCAAACTATTGTCTCGATCTTTCTCACCACCACCTCCACGGCCTCTATCACTCTTCCTCACGTTTCTAGATGATTAATATATATTCATATGTTAACAAATATGAAGACATATACTTATTGTGTGTCGAATGCGTATATACATTTTGCTACCAAATTGCAAACTATTACCTCGATCTTTCTCACCACTACCTCCACAGCTTCTATCACTCTTCCTCACTTTCTAGATGATCAATATATATTCATATGTTAACAAATATGAAGACATATATTTATTGTGTGTCGAATGCGTATATGCATCTTGAATATGTGTTAATATAAACTTTTATCTTCATTATATAGTCATTTAAATCTCTGATATTTGAAATGAAAATATAAACTCAAAAAAATTATCAAATGAATTAAGTTACGTTCTTGTATTTATCATTTGAACATTTTTTTCTCTAAAAAAAACTTATGCTCAATTGAGTATATGTTGTTTAAAATGAAAATGGTATCAATAATTCTATAATTATGTGAAAATAAATTGTATTTTTAATCTTATAATTATTAAAAATGAGACTTCTATTATTACACTTATTAAATTGTAAGGCATCAGAGTTCTTATTAATGTAAAGTAAAAAGCAATACTAAAGTACTTATTTTCATAATTATAAAACTCAAGTTTTTGGAGAAAACTAAAATTCTCATTCTCAATAATTTCAAGAACTACACCTCATCCTATTTTTAAGTAAGAGTTTTAAAAGTTGTTTGGCAACCACCCCTATAAGATTGGCTTGAGGGTTAACATTAATGGTGTAGCTTTTAGAGCCCCAAATTTCACGAGATGTGTGGGAGATTTTAAGACTTCTGGGTCTTTTGTGTGAAACTATTTTTGTATTCCGCTTGTTATTGAGACTTATAATATTACAATTATGAAATTTTAAGGCATTAGAGTTATTATTAATATGACATAAAAAACAATGTTAAAATATTCATTTTTATAATTATAAGACCCAAGTGTCGAGATGAAACTAAAATTCTCATTCTCAATAATTTCAAGGACTACACCTCATCTTATTTTTAAGTGGGAGTTTTAAAGGTTGTTTAGTAGCTACCTCCTTTGGATTGGTTGAGGGTTAATATTGATGGCGCAACTTTTAGAGCCCCACGTTTAGCAAGATATACGAGAATTTTTAGGATTTCTTGATCTTTTGTATTGGCTATTTTTGTAGTTTGCTTATTATTACATATGTTTTTGAGGTAGAGCTTATAGCGGCTAGGTAAGGTATGCTGACTTGTTTGGTTGGAAGAGGCTTTGGCTGGAATCGAATTTGACATATATGATAGCACATTTTTAGATCAACTCTTTTTCGATGCCCTAGCATTGGTACCCAGCTTGGATGGATTGCTTAGAAATAATTACTCGTATGGAGTTTCATTGCTTATATGTTTTTAGAGAGGATAACTATGTAGTTGATATTATAGCTTTTAGGGCTCCAACATTTGTACCAAGACTTAGTGATGGGATGCTCCATCATTTGCACATTTTTTTTTTGTTTTTTTAGATTTTAGTAACTTTTCTAGATATAGGTTTTGCTGAATTGCTTGTTATAAGTCCTATTGTACTCATTTTTTATGTGTTAGCTTATTGCGTACAAAATATTATGTCTGTTTAGTAACTTTTCTAGATATAGGTTTTGCTGAATTGCTTGTTATAAGTCCTATTGTACTCATTTTTTGTGTGTTAGCTTATTGCGTACAAAATATTATGTCTGTTTATTTTTTACTCAATGTTCGGTCTTTTTTTTTGTATAAGGTTGGTTACTACAGATTAGTAGTGCACGTACACATAATTAAGAACACTATTTTTTGGAAACAAAAAATATCTTTTTTAATACTTATACCACCTTTGGCAAGGTGGTTAGCGAGAAGATTGGTGAGGTGGTTGGTGAGATAGTTGGCGAGGTGGTCGATCGAGTTCTATATATACCCTTTTCTTTCTCTTGTTTTGTTATCCAAAAATTATATAGCAAAATTCTATCAAATTAATATCTCATTTTTCTTTTTTTGGATTATTAGTACCTTGAGTATTGTTCAATATTATGGATTCATGATTATGTGAGAAAAACCATGCTTATGAGTGATAAGTACTTAAGGTGGTGTTTACAAATGAGTCTTATGTGTTGAGTTATGTGTCAATTGGTAGTTGCACTTGTGTAACTTTTTCTTATGTGAAAAGCATGTGTGGCTGTGAGCCGTGTGTTAGTTTTTGGTTTCCTTCGTGCAATATTTTCTTATTCATTTCACATATTATTGATCTTCAGTTACTGATCATACCACTTTGGGTGGTGGTTGCTTTGGAGAAGAGTTGGGTTCGCATGTCAAATCATGTTGTTGTAGAGGTAACAAGCGAGAGTAACAATAGACAACTCGAACCGAGGTCCTTATTGATAGAGGTGATAAGAGTTTTATTTTTGTCGTGGTTGTAACTATTTTATTGCACAATAGATTTGTTTAGTGTCGAGTAGTTACCATAAACAGCCCAAGAATGTTACCACATAGGTAGGAGTTCTATATAGGTTTACCTCGTTATATTTGATACTATGCATACTTGAATGTGTAGCTTGTACAATCAGAGTTTAAATGGTATATGTCTTTACATATTGGGGATTAAACTCTAATTAGAAAGCTTTTAATATTTATCACTACTTTTTGTTTATTGAATTCTATATATGTTGTTTTATTATACCGCTTGTCTATGTTTATTTATATTAGAGTCGTGATTATGTGTCAAGTGTTTATATCTCCGTTGTTTGTGAGTTTAGGTTGAGTCTTTAAATAGTCATCATTTTTTTTAACTTGATTGTATATTGGACTCCTTTTCATCATGTATGATCAAATTGTGTATTAATATAATTTATCTTTTATTTGCTTACAAGTTTGTTATAAGTTTCTAACGAGTTTGTATCTCCTTACCATAAGTATACTAAGTGTTAGATTATATTATGATTTTCTATGTATGTTTGTTTGTTCTGAAAATATAATCACTATTTATCGAATATGTATGTACCTATATATGAGATTTTAAATATGAGGTTTTGAAGTGATTATAAATTCTTTTAACTTTTCGATATATATGTCTATATCACATACCGTTACTAGTATATATTATTGTAGATTGTTGTTTTCGTATCTACTGAATATTTTAGTTGTATATTGAATTAAACATGTTATTTTGTACTTTCATAATATAATTTATTTAATTCACGTTTGTGAAGTCAGTTTGATCAATTAATATAGAACTCACGAAAAGATTCTACGGTGTCTTAATTTTTCATGTAGATTCTTATTACTTATTTAAATAAAAAGAACAATTAACTTTAATGTAATTATTCTTACCTAGGAATCTTTATTTGTATTTTATATTTATTTTTGTATTATTTTTTATTTTTAATAAAATTAAGAGGGAATAAACTTTATGGTATGTTCTTGTACATCTACTTAATATTCATATAATAAAAAAAATTAATTTTTTTTCGTACCCATATAATTACTACTTAAAATTATATAAATAATTATATAAATAAATAGGTAAATATAGAAACTGTCTGCTAACTTTAAAAAAAAATTAACAAGTCATTTCTAATTATAAACAAATAATTTTATTATTTAAAATTTAATAATAATTAAAAAAATTACTTTCATTTTTTTGAGTAGTTGCTAATAGCAATAATAAATTTGATCTGATCTATTAGATTTAGATTCGATTGGATTAAAAATTTTTATAATCGGATTGGATTCGAATTGAAAAGTATATTATCTGTTCGAATTCAGAATAGATTTGGATTACCAGATTTTATAATCCATTATATTTGATTCGAATTATTATTAAATTATAAATAAATTAATATTTTATTTTATAATATGTTATATTTAAATATTATACATATTATAATTACATTATATTACTATTTTAACTTAAAAATAAATATAAATATTTATAATAATTTAATAATTATAAATATATATATTTTTAATTTTATTATTTGTGACTATAAATACATAAATTTAAAATTTAAATATTATATATTTATTATTTTATACATAAAAATAACTTATAAATAAATTTTAATATTAATATAACATTATATTATCTAAAAAGTTTAATATGTTTGTAATAATTAAATCACGGAATCTGATTAAAATTAAAAATCTTAAAATTTAATTTAGATGAGATCGAATTTAAATTTATCAAAAATTTAATCCGTGTTGATCCGTAATTACCATTCCTCGTATTATCCATATCATATCATGTAAACGCTTGAAAAATTCAGCCATAACGGCGTTCTATCAGCAATGCTCCGCAGCCTTCGCTGAAGAATTAAAGCAAAAGCAGCTGCTAACGACCCTCAGATTCTTCGAAATTTTCGGAACTGCCCTTCTAGCGTAGACTTTCCTTTCTCTCTCTGTTCCTTCACCTTCCTGCGAGTTTCTCTTCCTCTTCTTCTTCTTCTTCTTCTTCTTCTTCTTCAAGAAGGTCATGTTCGTAGACAAGGATCTCAACAGTGGTCTTCTAGTCTCTGGGGATGAGAGCTCTCAGAGTAAACTTACTCGGCATGTTTCTCAGCGTAAAAAGGAAAAGTCAGATGAGAAAAAGAGTTTTCCTGAGAAGGGTATTGGTTTTCTTACAGAATCCGTGATGGATTCCGAAGGTTTCAAATCAACGCCCATGGGAATCGGTATTTCAAGCTCATCCCAAGAGCTTACTCTTAGTTATCTCTGCGATAATTCCAAGCTTTTATTTTCCGATAAAGATTTTTCCAATAAAATCCTCTTAAATTCTTCGGAGAAAGCGAGCTCTAAAGGTAAAGAAGTTTTAGTTTTTGACAATTCGAATCAAGATGAGAAATGGGTAGAGCGAGATTTCCTTAGTTTGAATGAAACTAGGTTGAATTCTTCGAAGCGAGAGATGGAGGATGAAGTTGAGAGAGAGAGTAGAGAAAAAAGGCAAAAGCTCGAGACTCTGAATCTTTCTTTAGCTTTGCCTGATGTATCTCTCTCGCTCACTGCCTCTAACGCCCTACAAAATGGAGATCCTCCTCTTGCTAGGTCAAACCCAGCGAGAAGCATACAATCTTTGGCCTCATCTGCCAATACCAAGACCACCTATTCCAACGATTTCACTGCTGCTTCTCTTTCTTACTCCTATTCTCACCCCTTTTCCCACAATCCCAGTTGCTCTCTTACTAGAAACTCAACTGAGAATTACGATGACCAAATTTGGAATTGTGGTGAAGGGACTAATGGGTCTGTGCATAGTCGGTTCAGGCCAGTTGGAGATGGTGTTGCTTTGTCCAATCATGGTGGTGGGTTGTATTCTTTGATGCAGAATAGTCGCAAGGAATCGTGTAATAATAGTCTGTATAGGACTACAAGCTCGGATAACCATTCTTTTTTCCCATCTGAGCTGCCTGCTAGGCCTAGATTTGATACTCAGTCTGGGGATTCCAGAGGAAGAGCTTCTGAGAGCTTGAAATTTTTGGAGGGTTTAGATGGTGGCAGAGTCAGGAATCTTTCTAGGCCTGAGAGAATTCTCAGGGAAATTGTGACCGAGTCTATTCCTGAGATGGCTCAAGTAGTTCAGGAGCTTACAGAGCAAACACTTGCATCAACCAAGGAATACTTGAAAAATCTCATTTCTTTGCCTGAGAAGAAAGAGGAGTTAGTAGTTCTTCAGAAATGGCTGGAGAAAAGGTCTGATCTTTCAAAGGAAACTCTGTCAAAGTGCCAAAAAGATCAGCTAGAAATCTTGGTCGCTGTTAAAATGGGTATTGGGAGTTTCTTATCTAGCAAAAACCGTCTTCCTATGAATGAGTTGGTGGAGATTTTCTCTTTTATGAGGTGTAGGAATGTGAATTGTAAGAATGTATTACCTATAGATGATTGTGAGTGTAAAATTTGCTCCAACAATAAGGGGTTCTGTAGTTCCTGTATGTGTCCTGTCTGTTTGAATTTTGATTGTGCTAACAATACTTGCAGCTGGGTTGGCTGTGATGTTTGTTCTCATTGGTGTCATGCATCATGTGGCATTGAGAGGAATCTGATCAGGCCTGGTCCTAGCCTGAAAGGACCCTCAGGAACAACTGAGATGCAATTTCATTGCTTGGGATGTGATCATGCATCGGAGATGTTTGGTTTTGTCAAGGATGTCTTTCTCTGCTGTGCAAAGAATTGGAATGTGGAAACTTTGATCAAGGAGCTTGATTGTGTTAGGAAGATTTTCAAGGGAAGTGATGATCCCAAAGGCAAGGGATTGCACATGGAAGCTGAATTGCTTATTTCAAAGCTGGAAAGTAAATACTTGTCTATTACGGATGCCTGCAATTTCATTATCCAGTTCTTTAATTGTAAGTCTCGAGCTTCTTCTTTGCCTAACTCAATCTATTTTATTCTGTTTTTCGCTAGCTTGACTTCTGCTTGTATCATTATGACATTATGTGTGCCTCTGCTACATGCTTGTGTGTCTCTTGCATTACTATTTTCAAGTAGGGTCTGGCTTGACTAATATATACTTGTGTGGAATATGATGTGCATTATGTTGTGCCCGAATTCAACTCCATCTAGGATTTGAGGCTTTACAAGTTTATATATGCATATAAAAACTCAACATCTTCCCTTGTAGTAGTTTTTCTCACTGAACTACTAGTCCTTTACTTGGAACATGAGTAGCAATTTATCCTTCTCTATGTGAGCCTTACCTAGAGAAGGTTAATGTACTGTTCATGCAAGACTGTTCCTTGTTTCCAACTTGGAGTTTGGACACATGTTGGACAACCTGTAGTCACCATTTTTTTAATAAGAAACATCATATTCTATTTTGATATAAATGGTTATATAGCCACCATTAACTTATTTCTTGGATTCTTCGTTTTTCTTGAAGTATCTATATCTAAGTGATATGATATGGATATAGTGCGGGTATTCGGACAATCTAATTTGGTATAAGTTTACAAAATATTTAGAAAAATTAGTGTGTAGGACTCATGAAGACGTGTAAATTATCCTAAAAGAGTACGTTAACATAGGTCACCATTATATGTTTCATACACAAGATTAGCATTATTCACCCACCATTACAATTGGTTTGAACATCATGTCAATGTAATACAAGACTTATTTTTCTTCCAGAAGGGTCTATTAGCCAGCAACCAACATTCTGTTAGTTTGGTCTTACATTGCCTATCCTTAGTTTGGATTGTTTGGCACGTTGAAAAATGATATTATTAGGAATGTTAAAGACATGTTTGAACATAAACATAATATGAATGTTATTATTAGGTGATATGCATTTCATGTTCAATGATTCTTGTGTTCTTGCTAAGAAGGATAATCATGCATTATGTGATGCTAAGAAATAAATTCTAGACTCATTCATTACTCTTGTGTGTGATGCGTTAAAAGGTAAACTTTTTTTCTTGTTGCAACTCAAGAATCAGACTAACTTGGAGCATTGTCTCATTTTGCAGTATTTAATTCAATTTTAGAATCTATTTTAGAATATGGACATAAATAAATACTCCTCTTAAAGATTAATTTTTTCATGTCATTTTTTTTTGCGGGATAAGAAGCATAAAAATGTTTATTAAGTTTAAGTGGAAAAATAATAAGATGCAAAGTAGGTTTTTCAAATTTTTTTAGATTAAGGCGTGATGCATTTTTCTCCTTAATAATGATCTTTTTTTCATTCTATTCTAAGACAAGGCTTTATGATCATTATACAAATTGTGTGTGCAATGAATACGTAAGTATACGTATCGTAACAAGTAATATAATGATAAGTACGATCGTTCTCACGAAGATTATTTTTTTAGAAACTAATTTTTAAAATTAAAAATAATAAAAATCAAATTTTTTGGTGTTTTTATATCTTAAGAAAGCAAAATTAAAATAACTAAAAGTAAATAACAATAATTAATTAAATCAGATTTTGTGACTAAAAAGATATATGAGAAAATATCTAAGAATACTTAATCCCCCAATTTTCTAAACATGCGAATCACTAAAATCCTCCCAATATAATATCAATTAATTACATGATCAATTAAATCTAACCTAGCATGTATTCCTCTCTCAAGTAAACTACACACCATATAGTAATTAATTTAATTACACTCTCATGCCAATTAAATTGCATACTATTAATTAAGTTCATCAAGTTGGATCACATACATAAGAATCATACGTCTCTGCCTAGAAACTATACATGTTATTTAATCAAGACAAACAATTAAATAATTTCTCAAATCTATTTAATTGTCTCTATAGATAAATTATTGGTCAAACAATTAATAGCATAAAAATTAGATTAAATAATATAATTAAATTAATATTATAATTGGGAAAAAATATTAGATCATATCACATGGTTAAAATTGAGTTCATAAGATCTCTAGATTAATAAATTAATTACACATAATTGTATTCATAAAACTCATATTTTTCATAAAGAAAGACAAAATTAATAAAGAATAGAGTAGAAAAAGAAATACAATCAATCTCTTGAATTGTAGAATTAATTCTCTTGAATCTCTACCAAAATTGTGTTGTTTTTTCAATATTTTCTATTTTTCTCTCTTTTTAGCTCTAAAAATTGACCAAAATTATAATGGAGGCTAATTAGGGTTTATGGAGTGATTATGGGCTTAAATAAAGCTCAGGTGCGATTTGGACCGTCTGAATCAATCATAGCGTGACATGTGGCATCAGAAATTTATTAGGCGAATCAGGGAGCGACGCGTGGCAGGGGAGACCGGTTAGAGTCAACACTCGCCGCGTCATCAACACGTGGCGCAACGTGATTCGTTGGAACGGATGACGTGGCGCACGGGTGGAACATGCGAAGCAATGGCATGGTGACACGTGTCATGACACGTCAACTGATTTCTGAACTCGAATTGAACGCCGTGCTGACACGTGGTGCATGGCGTCTGTGTGGCTTGCCCAGTCAGCTCCTCTGCTTGCGTGGCATGCCACGTAGTAGCTTCTGATTAGTCCTGCGTTAAAAATTCGTAAAAAATCCATTAAAATTTCAGAAAAATCCCAAAAAATTCTAAAAATTATATTTTAATTTTTTTAGCCATAAAAATATTATTAATTAAATAAAATAAGTAAATATTAAGTAAAAAAGTGCGTTAATGACTCTATTTTCGTAGAGTCATCACTTTACAGTTCATTGATACATGATCCATGTTGAATGAATTGTCATGCCATTGTTGAATTTCTAAAGGATCTTTTTCTTTTATTTTACTTCAACTCAGATTTGAAGTTTTCTTTGGAGATAATTATATATTTATATTTTAGGGTAATGATATTGTTACAACTACTTTTGTCATTGTCACAACAAAAGTGTATGAAATGTCTTTACCTCTATTATTAATTAAAGTTAGATAACGTTGTCATCAATGAATTATTGTTGTGATAATGACAATTTAAATTGTGGTAGAGTGTGGGAACTATATCCGCACATGTGAGGGGAAAATGGTTAGTGTAATGGAGGAGATGTTGGAAGTTGGCGTCAAATATGGTAATGGAAGGGGCTGTGTTGAAAATTGTTAAGTCATGAAACACATTTAGAAGACCTTGATTTGTTATTTTAAGGCTAAACAATACTTATAGTTTCTTAACTTTTATCAATTATATACTTTGTTTCTTAACTATTTTTTTCGTTAGATTTGGTTCCTAATTTTTTAATTTTTACAAATTTGGTCCAAAATGTACTAAATGTGTTAAATTTGGAAAAGTAACGGACTAAATTTTAACACATTAAATGTAACTGCTGTAGTTAAATTTCAACAGGATTTTTACTTTTGGATTAAATTCGTTAAATTTTGAAAAGTTAGGAGATCAAATCTTACGAAAAAAGAGTTGGAGAAAAAAGTATAGAATTGGTAAAAAGTAAGGAGAGCACAGGTATTGTTTAGCCTTCTAATCAACTATAACGAATGCTATAAAGAAATCTTCAACTATGTCAGAGGGGCCTGTTTTGGAATTAAGAGTCATAAATGCGGTAATGTTTCGAATCCATGTCATAGTCAATTGAGTGACATGGATTTAATGAAAAATTCTTTTAATTCTACAATTATTATTGGAACTATCCACTCAATGTCGACCCCAGTTGTTGGCACATTGTTTTTAGATCAAACGATACTTAGTGTGAATTGAACTTGTGATTTGAAACGGCAGAGGAGTAAGTTTTAATGATAGTCACTATGTGAACCACTCGTCGGCACATATTAGCTTAGTATAGGACATGTTTTGCATTTCTGTTGTCTTTGAACTTGTTCTTATTTGACTGTGAATGTTATCATCATGATGATACAGATGATGTGTTCGATTTACCTGCATCTGGTACATCAGCCAAAGAGCTGCAGACAACCCAAGCTAGCCTAAGGAAAGATGCATTGTCTCTTTTACAACCCACAAATCATGCTGTATATAATAAGAATTCTAGTCTACAACATGATTTGCTTTCAAGTGATCTCCACAGGAATGATCTCAGAACGTCCCTCTTAAAAACTGAACAAGACTCAAGGTATGTATCATTATCCAAAGCTGATGTATATGATAACTTGGAAAGTATGGTGCGAATCAAGGATGCAGAAGCTAGAATGTTCCAGAGTAAAGCAGATGATGCACAAAGAGAAGCCGAAGGATACCTTCAGATTATACAGGCTAAGACTGAGAAGTCGGAAGAAGAGTATACCGGAAAACTTGCTAAACTTTGTCTACAAGAGACCGAAGAAAGGCGGAGGAAGAAACTTGAAGAACTGAAGGTTTTGGAGAATTCACATTCTGATTATTATGCTATGAAGATTCGAATGCAGTCTGAGATTGCTAGTTATTTGGAGAGAATGGAGGCGACCAGGCAAAAATGGGTGTAACTTGGCTTTATAATTAACAATGGGACTAATTTGTAGTCTATTTCTGTTACTATGATTTTGTACTGATTGTTAATTTAAACAGAATTGATGTTGTTGTTGTTTTTATTTTATTTTAAAATAAGTACTTCATATCTATCTGTACGTTGAATGCTGCTTTGAACGGGCCTCTAGTACATGTGGTTGGATTCAAGTCTCTCCATTTGAAGAGCTAGTTGCCTTTTTCCGTTTGAAGTTATGGAGTAGTGAGTCTGTTTAGTGTATCTATGGTGAGACAAACTAATAACAATAGGGTGAAGTACTGAGAACCTTTGGTAGCAAGACTGAATCATTAAATGTCAATTATGTGTTATATATTTAATGCCGTTGAGACTTGTACAAAATTTAAGCATCACTTGTGTCACATTTGCTGCCGTTGGGACTTGGACAAAATTAGTCTCAACTCGTAAGTATAATCAGCACATGTAAAAGGAAACGAAAATTTCATTTTTGTCATTCTTTTGTTTTCATTTTTTTTTAAATATTTTAAAACCAAATTATCTAAAAACACGTGGACTAATCACTAGTTTAAGGGTACGTATATATGAGTTGGTTCGAATTTAAATTAAAATCAGAACCTGATCGATTCTTAAAAAATGAAAATCAATTTAAATCATTAAATTTAAAAAATTAATCTAATTCGAATCAATTTTATTACTTTGAATGTAATTTTTTTTCTTTTCTCTGCTAATAAATTTTGTTTATTAATTTATTTTTTTAATTATTGTTTTATAATTTTTAATGTTAACTTTATTATAATCATTAAATTTAAAGATTAAGATTTTAATCACGTATCCAATATCATTATTCATACCAATTATAAAATACAAGAAAGATTTAAAAGTAAGGTAAATAGACAATAATGAATATATGGAGAGAGTTTTGTGTGTTAGAGATTCTAGTAATTTTTAAAGAGAAGTGAAAATATTGACAAAATAAACAGATCCTGTATTCTCTTCATTAAAAAAATATAGATAACACCTACTAAATTGATGTCGAGGTTACATAGGTTGGAACTCAAGTGACTAAAATACAATCCATCACTTACCTTAATAAGTTAGGTCGGCATAGACATTACATAAACAAAAAGTTATATACATATACTGCTTGAGTTATTTCAATAAGATGTGACCCAGGTTGTTAGGATAATGTACCATGCCGTTAACATAGGTGAGGTCTTGATCCTCAAGTTCATCATGTTGCTATATACATGAATTATCCTTAATATGAACGAGATATCTTAAATCATTAGGTTGCGTACTTGTTATATAAATAATACCAAACAATGAATATTGAGAACTTATTCAATAAAATTCACTAATTCTCATATCTAATCTATTTATAATGTTGTTAATGTGATACAAATATTAAAAATAAAACATAAAAGATAATGTAATTATAAATTATAATGGGTAAATAATTAAGTAGTATGAAATTAGTATATCACATAGATAAGAAAAAGAAGAAGAGAGTACTTGGTCTAAAAGTTTTTACATACCAAATATCCAAACTCTAATAGAAAAAATAAACAAAATCTATTTATATCTAGTTAACAAATTGGAAGATAAAATCTAATTCTAACATATTATCTAAAATAAAAATATTATCCTTTTAGATAAAATTAAAAGCATGTAAATAAATAGTTATTTATTTCATATTTTTACTATTTATTTTTAATTTTAAGTATTAGTTAGAAAAAAAGATGACTAAAAAATTTATATATAAATAATACATATGAAGTTTATAAAGAGTAAAAAAAATTAATTATATGAAGTTTAAAAATCATGAAATTGGCTCATAGAAAATTTCATATCCACGAGATTGCATTTTTTCCTCAATTCACGGCACAACATCATTTTGGGACGGTTTAATGACAATTTTGCCCATATGGGCGTGCATATCAAGCAACGTGAAACGAATCCCATTATTCACGGCTTCACGCAATTGGTATCTAGGTTTTCATTTCCTCTTTACCGTATCTCTTATTCACTACTGTCCATGCTCTCTATTTTCATACTAATGTCGCTTGATTTTTCGAAGATTTTCAGTGCATTTTGTTGAGTTTATAAGTACACTACTGGTATGTTGTTTTTCCAAGGTTTTTTTATTGATTTGTTTTTGGGGTTTTTGTGTATTTTTCTGGTTATTTAGAAATATCTAACAAATATTGTTCACTTGTTTTCTTTACAGATTGTAGAATTTTTTGTTTGATTCTTTTGATTCATTTATCCTACATCTAGTGTATTACATTTTTTGGTTATTTTTTGCGTTTGATTTTCTGTAGTTGTGTTCATGTATTATGGATGTGAGTTTTTTAAAACTTATTCACTCATATGTGTTTTCTGTTACTTAGTATGTGTTTTATATATGTTGTTTTTTCATTTTTTTTATTTGGTATTTATGGTTGTTGTTATCAATTGTGTACGTTGAAGGTTAATCGCTAGAAATTAAGTCTTGTTCTATATTTTTTTGTGTTCTCCGCTTATATGTCGATTTTTTTGTTTTGATTTTGTCATATTATTTCTATTTTTGTTATTTATCTTTTACATTAGCTTGATGTTCTAGAAGTTTTGGTTATTCTTTGCATTTTGATATCTTTTTTAGGATTTTTGGGTTGTATTTGATATGGAGTTTTACATTAAATTCAAATTTTTTAAATATGATTTTGTTGTAGAGTCGATACTACTTCACTAAATGAACCTAAAAGAACTCATCAATTTGTGGAGGATGATGTAGATGGAGTTCAATTTCTTGTTTTAATTTATTTTAATGAAATGTTCAATTTATGTTCTCTTGTAAAATGTATGTTGCTTAAATGTATGTGTTAAATTTTATTAGTATTTTAATGTAACAAGTTACATTGTTCTTTTATGTTTTAAATGTTTTATGTCTTGTAAAATATTATATATTCTCTAATATGTTGTGCACATATTATATCATTTTCATTTTATTTTACATTTTGTAATCTTTTGGATAGTTTTATGGATATGTTTTAAATGTCCATTGTTACATTGAAGTAAAAAAATATACATAACAAGCTTCATTGTTTAGTTAATTTTTTTTAAATCTAAAAGAGTTTATATTCTTTAGTTTTGTTATTTATATGTTTGTGTTGTTTCTTGTATTTCTTGTATGTGATTACATTGTTGTATATCTTTAATGTTATAAGTTATTTTGCAGATGTTTTTCTATTCATTTTTAAATGTGTTTAGTAATTACATATTTTTTAGTATTAGATGTATATTTTATATTGTTTTTTTCTCAATTTTAAGTGTTATACCACGAAGACAATATGTCTTTCCCTAACCTGCTTTGCATGGAATATGAATTTAATGTTTGTTGTGGTTGTAATGTCACGCTACAGATGTTTATGACCTGTATAAAGAGTATACCAAATGAGGATAAAAAAATAAAATTTCAAGAATCATTCTTTAAGAATTTTTATAATTTACCAAACTGTTGATTTAGTGGACAACTAATCCACTTGTTGTTGTTAAGGAAATGTGTCCTTTGTAAATATATGAAAGAGATATGGTTTCATATAAGTACTAAGGTGTTGAGATTCTCTCACACCTTATTTTGAACTACTACCGATCTCAAGTTGCTGAATGAAGATGAGTCTATTGATGTTAATAAGGATTCAACTTCATTTATTACGAAGTATTTCAATAGGTTTTGTACCATTAAATATCTTGAGTTTTTGGTGGATAGCATTGGGAAGCCTAATTCTCACTCTATTACTACTTGTAAGAAGAAGGGTGGTACGAAAATAAGGTGGTTGGATTGAGTAGTAAGGATCCTAAAAGAAGCAAGCTGATGGTTATGATTTTGACTTTGTAGCTGTTATGATTTGTTTGATATACTTCTTAGAGTGTAGTTTACTTGGTAAACTAAAAAAAGGTTGTTGATTGGGATAAGTTCAATTCTTATCCTTGGGATGACATGGTATTCAACTTACTTTTTGATAGCTTGAACCGACCATGTGCGTATACATAATGTGGCTTTGGGGATAAGCTTGAAAAAAGATAAAACTAAGTAGAAGCAAAAGAAAGACGATAGAGTTCATTTTCAAGTTTGGATGTATGATGTCATTCTAGATATTGGGAATGAACTAACTATTTTCTTGAATGACCAATTTTTAATAATGTTGAGATGGTCAGTTGTTATCTAGCCGGAATTGGCTCAAGTCGAGGCCATTCTTGATAAGCTTTACGTGGTAATGTAATTTTTTAGATTGTAGTATTTTTATTAGGGGTGTGCAAAAAATTCGATCATCTGATCCGTTGATTTTTCATCCTATCTAATCCGATGGTCAGATCGGATGGAAATTTTTTCCATGCGTTAAGTGCAGATTGGATGGCAGATTTTACTATGATTCATCCGATCCGATCCGACCGAAATTAATTATATATTTATTAAATTAAATATATATATATATATATATAATTAATATTTAAATCTTTATAATTCGATCGATATATTTAATATATTATTTAAATATATATATATAATAATTAATAAACCTAATTATTATTCTAACCTAACCTAACCTTAGTCATATATCTGATTCTTAACCTAATCTATTTTCCCAGTTGTCTCCTTGCCTCCATGCCTCCATCTCTCTTTCTCCCTCCCTTCCTCCATTTCTAGTTTCAGACTTGAAGGATTCTCTGCTTCTCTGTTGCTGCTACTCTTTGCTTCTCTACTGCTGCTACTCTCTACTTCTCTACTGTTGCTGCTCCTCCTTTTCTGCTTTTTTGCTTGTTGTTGCTCCACCTTTCGGCTATTCTTCTTGCTTGTTGTTGCTCACTGCTTTCATTGTTGTTGCTCACTTTCGTTCTTTGTTGTTGTTGCTCCACCTTTCGTTGTTCTTTCTTCTTCTGCCGTTCTTTGTTGCTCCTTGCTCGTTGTTCGTTGTTCTTCATCACAGTACAAACATAAGGTTGTATTTGTTTGAACTTTTTTCTTTTTCTGAATTTTGATTTCAGATATAATATTCAAATGCTCTGTTTTGGCTGCTATTGATAGTTATTATTTTTGTTTCAAATGGATGTGTGAAGCAATAAGCTATCTAGAACATATTATTCCCTATGTAATATCTGGTTCTACTTTTGCTTTTCATTATTTATATTGTTCTTCTATGAGATATGAGAAATTTTATTACTTTGATTGTAAATCTGCTTCTTTACATTCTAGAAATCTAGAAATTTGCTTCTTTATATTCTGGAAATCTATAAATCTGTAAATCTGGAAATTTGCTTCTTTACATTCTAGAAATCTGAAAATCTGAAAATCTGTTTCTTTACATTCTAGAAATCTTTAAATCTACTTCTTTACATTCTGGAATCTGCAAATATGCTTCTATCTAAGCTATATATTTTTGGTTAGAGGGTTCACATTTTGATACTTTAATTTGATGAGGTTTGGAAAGTTTGTTCTATTTACTATGTTATATTAGTATGAAGTTTGTTGCTAAAATTGAGATTGACATTAGTCTACTCTTGTTTATCTATAGGAGGAACATGATGATTTGCTTGTCTAAGTGTAGATTTTTTTCATTCATGGCATTATCATATCTCTTCCACTTTATGTATGTCTGGTTTTTTATGATAACATTGTTTGTCTAAGTGCAGATTTGTTATTTGTTAACATCTGTTGTCTTGTTTCTTGTGTAATATTTGGTTCTACTTTTGCTTTTCATTATTTATTTTGTTCTTCTATGAGATATGAGAAATTGTATTACTTTGGTTGTAAATCTGCTTCTTTACATTATAACAACTGCTTTTCTACATAATGTGTTTATTGCATTAAGTTGATTGTGTCTCACTTATCTTAGATAGAAAAAAATATCTCTACTACGGATAGTCCACTTGCAATCACCGGAAGTGCAAGCGCTACCTATGATGTTGAAAATCAATATAAAAATCCACAAAATGTTCTATTAGAAAGTAAATATCTACCATTGAATGACAAACTTGAACCTTTTATAGATAGCTATGATGGAAAAGGTAAGCGAAGGTTTTCTAAACCTCCCTCTTCTGCCTGGAAACATTTTGATATAGTGGGTGAAGACTTATATCGCAAGGCAATATGTAAATATTTTTCAAGGGAGTATGTGTATGTATCAAGCAAGTCTGGTACATCAAACTTAAATGCTCATATTGCTATGCAATGTAAATTATTTCCTGGTAGATATGAGAAGAAGTAAAAAACTTTAGCTTTTGAAAATGTCACAAACAATAAAGAAGGTGTACTTGTTGCACACATATTTAGTATTAAGGCTTGTAGGCTTGCACTTACAGAAATAATTATAGTTGATGAATTGTCATTTAGTCATGTTGAGAATGAAGGATTTAAGAAATATAGTAGAGTTTTGGAACTAAGGTTCCAAGTTCTTTCTTGTACCACTATTGCACGAGATTTCTTGAGTCTTTTCTTAAAGAAAAAGGATAAATTAAAAGAATTTTTCTCTAAATCATTTCAAAGAGTTTGTTTAACCACTGACAGATGGATTTTTGCTCAAAATTTGAATTATATGTGTCTCACTGCTCACTTCATCGATGCTAATTGGAAACTCCAAAAAAGAATCTTAAATTTTTGTGTAGTTCATTGTCATAAAGGTGATATCCTTGGGAAAGCAATTGAGAAGTGCTTGTTAGATTGGAGAATTGATAAGATATTTACTATTATTGTGGATAATGCTAGCTCAAATAATACATTAGTTTCTTACTTGGGTAAAAAAGTGAACAATTGGGGTGGTGCAATACTAGATGGTCAACATATGCATATGAGGTGTGCAGCTCATATTCTAAATTTTGTTGTCAGAGAGGGCTTGAAAGAACATGATTTAAGCATAAGTAAGATAAGAGAAGTTGTGAAATATGTCAAAGGATCACCTTCAAGGTTGTTAAAATTTAAAGATTGTGCGGAGCAAGAGAAGATTCATACTAATAAACTTTTATGTTTAGATGTAGTAACAAGGTGGAATTCCACCTATTTAATGTTAGAAGCTGCAATAAGATTTCAGAACGCTTTTGAGCGTTTAGAAGAAGATGATGTGATATTTAAACAAGAGTTCAACATTGGAAATGATAGTTACAAAACTTCTGATATGTTTGATTGGTCTAATGCTCACATATTTGTGAGGTTTTTGAAAATATTTTATGATGCAACATTGAGGTTTTCTGGTTCTGTATATGTTACTTCAAATTTACTTTTGGATCAAATTTGTTTCATACATAACCAATTGAGTTTCTGGTATGAAAATACAGATTTTTTGTTAAGCAAAATGGAAAAAGAAATGATAACAAAGTTCAATAAATATTGGGGAGGTGTAGATAAGATGAATGATTTTTTATTTATTGCAACTTTGCTTGATCTAAGACGTAAGGAACAAGGTTTGAAAATTTGTTTGGATCTTTTGTGTGACGAAGATGATATTATGGTTGGTCATATGATGAAAAAATTTAGACAAACTTTGAATAATATGTTTGATTAGTATTTAGTTTTGTATTCTGCAAATGTCCAAGCTACATGCTCACAACCTTTAGACACAGAAAAAGTGGATAGTTGTAACATTGATTCATTTTCACTGTGGATGGATCGTTATAAAAAACGTGTCAAAGATGCAAAAAAGACAGACAACCAAACTGAAGTAGATAAATATTTGGGTGAGACATGTGAGGATGTGGATGATGAGTCTTTTAATCTTTTAAGTTGTTGGAAGGTGAACTCATCTAGATACAAGGTTCTTTCCAAGATTGCCAAAAATGTTTTAGCTACGCCTATATCAATTGTAGCTTCTAAGTCTGCATTTTCTACGGGGGAGGGTTATTGTTTCTTTTAGAAGCTCATTGTCCCCAAAAATTGTCCAAGCACTTATTTGTACTCAGAACTGGATTCGATCATCACAAATAATTAACATTCGTGATTCCCTTGATGATATTGAAGCAATTGAAACAGGTAATATTATTTTAATTTTCATTAGTAATTGATATCATTCTCTTATGATTTAATATTCTCATTACTTTCTATTATCTTCTATTTTGTAGATATGTTGAGAGACATTAAGGATATAACCCTTGATTGAGTACGATATATTATTATTTTATTTCATATGTATTTCATATATTATTTTATATATATTTAGTTATCAATTTATTAATATTTTTTAAATTATGGCTAATAGGTGATGACACATTGAAGTTTTTTGCTATTTTTCTCAAGATTCAAGACAAGATTATTTTTAAGATGGCCAATGGATGTTAAAAAGTGAAATGATCAAATTAATTTAGGTTTAGATTATTGTGAACTATCTTTTTTTTATTGTTTGAATGAATTGTTAAATTTATTAAAATAACTATTGTAATCGACATCGTTATTTACTTAATTGTATTATTTTTGTTTTATATAGGTTTGAACATTTTAGTCTTATTTTAATCTTTTTATTTGGTTTTTTAAGGTTTCTTTTAATTAAAATGATTTTATGTTATGATTTATGTAAAAATTTAATTTTTTAATTCAAAAATATAATTAATTAAGTTTATTGGTCGGATTGATCGGATTGATTGGATGCTATCTGAATATTTTACCGATCGGATTGATCGGATGTAAAAGTTGATCGGATCGGTTGCGGATTAGGATGTTTCAATCCAATCGGATGTTCGGATCGAATCGAATGAGCATAATCTTAACGGTTTCGATCCGATGAACACCCCTAATTTTTATTGTTGTGTTTTAAGTATTAAACAACTTGTTTTTATCATTTTCAATTAGATGTAACATATATCATTTTTGATATGTTTTGTAACATGCTACATCGACAAATTTCTCCCTAATGTCATGTTACATTAGGGAGAAATTTGAATGTAATATATTATGTATAATGTAATATATTATGTATAATGTAATATATTATATCTCAAGTTACATTGTACTTAAAAACCTAGATTATATGTGACATATCATGTAACTTGTTAAATAGCTTTTGAATTAATATGTTTAATGTTATAATTATTTTATTTTGATAAATTTGCTTATTATGTTGTGTGTTTTGGTAGGTTTGCGTGAATACAACAATAACTCATAAGAATGCTCCTTTTAAATAGTTTTTATTCCATATTGTAGTAATTTATTATGATGAGGTGAATTCGTCCCAAAGTCAAGCTAAAGGTTCACAATATGAACCTGTTGATGATGTTTTGTTGAGGGTGAAGTTAGTAGAGAATAACAAGATGTGTTAGGAAGATGGTTAAAATCATTGAATATTGACTTTGATCATTTATATAAGAAGCTAACTTCATATATTGATTCCAAGATTAGTTAGCAAATGTTTTTTGATGAGATGTTCGAGGAGCATAGAGGTGTCATTGATGGAGCGTCAAGGTTTTCTTAATTTATAAGTTATAAAGTATTGTTTGATATTATAATTTTTTTAGTCATTACATTAGTAATCAATTTTATTGTTGATTGCTTTTGATTTCATTTATTGATGTATACATAACACACATCCAAATCATACAAATCTTATACCAAGGTTTGTCCTACACTGGTTCGACCTACAAAGAGTGACGTTGGTGGTAGGACGTCTAATGTTGATTATGAAAACATACCTTCTTTTGATCTTGGTCTAGATTTAGAAACTTCACAAATGGTTTTGAAGATTTCATGTTTTCTTTCTTGTGATCCAAATTTTGATAATGATACATTTGATCAGTTGGATCAATATGCACAATTGTATCATTCTAGATCCAAGATAAGGTTTGATCCTTACATTCCACCTTTCAAAACTTTATCTACTTTTGTGTTGGAAAGGGATAGAAGATCAATTAAACCATCAAGAGTTATTTCTAGTCCCTATGTTTGTTCTTCTAAGAAGGATGTGTCTTACTTATGATAGAATAAAAATCGAGCCTTCCCTTAGAGTAGTGGAATCAATATCTTGTGTCGACGATGTACAAAGGTTTACAGATATTTGTGAGGATGATGAGGCATTAGAGTGTCCAAGTTGTTCTTATCAACCTTTACCCAAGGATTGGAAAAATGAGTTAAATGAATGGTTTAGACAGAAATCTCTGTAAGTATTTTTATCCTTTTCTTTTTCATTGTATTTATATATTTTTTTGCATAGTTTTTTGACATTATTATTTTTTTAATTAGTGCTCCTATTAAAATTTAATATCTTTACATAGCTATTGATAATGATGACTTCATTATTCCTTTGAAGAGGGCTAGATAATTATTTCGTGGCATTCTAAGTATTATAATTTATTATTTAACTTAATAATCATTAATTATGTTTTTTATCATATACTTTAATATTTTCATGCATTCATTGTTTGTTGTTTGATAACATTTGTAAACTGTGTTGTAAGAGATATGTGCTTGGAGGTCCCGTTATATCGACACTTTTAGGTTGAAGTATTATTCTATTTTGAATATTTTTTCAGTGTAAGTTTGGGATTATTTTTTTTATTGTAACATATGATGTTATATAATGTGTTACATTTTATATCAGTAACAATGTAAGATGTTACATAGCATGTTAGAAACGATGTAACATGTTTCATAAAAGTTTAAAAATGATGTAACATGTTACATAATAGTTTAGAAATGATGTAACATGTTACATAGTATATCAAAAATCATGTAACTGGTTACAAATCATATTAGAAACGATGTAACATTTTATAGATTATGTTCTAACATGTTACAAATTTATATGATATTAAGTATTCATCATATTTAATAGTGATTTAATTTTAATTTACATATTTTTTTGTGCAAGTTAAGTGTATGAAATAGGGTCACTATTAGTCGCGGTGATCCAAAGAATATCCGTCTACATGTTGATAATTATTTGGTTTAGTTTGTTACTTTTTCACTAAATTTAATTGAACATTGACCAATTGATTGAAAGGACTTGGACGTATTATATGTACCAATCTATGTTGATGGTAATCATAGGGTCTACATGTAATATATTTTTAATTCATCAAGCTATATGATTTTTTGAACACATACAATTAGAAGAAGTGTAATCAATTAGTTATCATGATACCCATATTATTATTTTTTTGGGATATTATGGATATGGTGAGAATCGTTAAGTCGATCTATACACGTCGTGGTCAATTTTTATGGTGAAAGGTGTTCTAAAGCAGGGTAATGTGTAATGATTATTTAATCATATTTTCATAATAATTTTTATTTATAATTTCATTTTAATCCAACTTAACATATTGTTTCTTTTATTTTTATTTTGCAATCGTGACTATGAGGTTTGGTTCCTCAAAATTGTGGAGTTTCTAATGAAAAATAGACATTGGATATGATAATTCCATTAATTTTTTAAAGATTAGGAATAAATATTGCTTGCAATTTGTATGTAATAATGAAATGTTAGGTCATACTTATTAGGAGGCTAGAAAAATAGTGACAATTTATTTTTAGTTTCAATATTATAGTTCTGATAGAAATACGAATATATGAGTGTATTTTTGTGTTTTTTTATTGTAAATGTTTGATGGATATAGTTTGTTTCGTTTATATTAATTTTAATGTAATGATATAATTTGTCATATTTTACTACCTGTATATTAAAATTATTCAAGTTAGTATGTATTGATCATAGTACGTAACATGTTATATTGTATTGGAAGATCAATATCATATATTACATTATGTCTGATAGTATTTTTTTTTATTATGTAACAGATTAAATTTTATTGTAATATTAATATAATATATTATATTATGTTCGATAATATAGTTTTATAACATGTATCATGTTATTTTGAATTGTAATTGTAAGATCAATGTAACATGTCACATATGAATGAAAAATAATATATTTCTTACAAAATACATAGATTATGTTAAAATATGTTATATTTAATAACATTATTCATTGAACAAATATAAAATCATATTAACGTATATAATTTATAAGTTTTTGACAATTTCAATTGTCAAGAATACATAAATAAATGTAATATTATAATTGAAATTGAAATTTGAATTAAATCTATTATTTTATAAAATGTAAAGTGATATGAATTTATTATTATGTTGCGGTTTCCTTCTCTTTCTTTTCTTTCTTTATTTCTTGAGTCCTTTAAAATCACCAATCAATGGTATCCTTTTTCCCTTATTCTTCTTTTCCTTTTCTCTTCTATGGTGATATTTTTTTTTAATAAATGGTGGTAATACTAGGATATCTCTCACACTTTTTAGTAGGTTCTATTTACTTTCCTATTTAATTGGATACACTAGAGCTTCATATGCTAACTTTAAGTAAGAGGTATAGTAGTAGATTGAACACATGTCTTTTATGGAAGTCCTTCTTTCATTGTATGCTACAATGGTATGTGCAAAAAGGATTTTCAGTTATTAAAATTTACCACATGTTTAAGTCTTGTGTTCCATGTCTACAATGTAACTTTTTAACTCCCTTTTTACTTGTGTAATTTAACTATGTATGTCTATTACTCTCATCTATTCTGTCTTGATCTTACTCTTTTCAATCTTATCTTGCACCTATTTTATTAGTGTTTCCATAACTGAAGCATATTTCCTCTTTTTTTTAAACCAATCTTGGATTATATCTCATATTTTTTCTAATAAGTGTGTTACATGGGTGTCTCGAGCACGTCTTAACGTTGAATTCACGTGTTCAACATTGTTTGAAGTCATACCATGTAATTGGAGCTTGATATTTGAATCTTGCCCAAAATGAGTAGTCTGCCTTGATTAGATATTTCATCATTTCTTTGAAAGCTTCATTAAGATTGTAAATATTTATGTTGAAATCCTCTTCAGTGTCAGCGTAAGCATCTAGTCTGAAATAGTTGTTTGTAGCTTTGTTATAGTAGTAGGTTACAAGATTTTGTTTCATGTGGTAGTAACAATAATAGTGGTGTTCCTTATTATCGTATACTGTATTGATTGTTGAATTCTAATCAAATACTATAACTAAATTTTTCCTTTCTTGTATAAGTAGTTTTAGTCTTCTAAAAAAAACCATTTTTTGTGCTTTTTTGGTTTCCCCATCTATCACCCCAAATGTAATAGGGTAAATCTACCTTACATTATTTACTTAATTAGTACTATTTTATGTAACATGTTATATTATGAGTATTGTACAAATATAACATGTTACATTTAGGAAGTTTTACTAAATATGATTAAGTAAACAACATATATACTAATAAATTATCATTAATTGATTGTTTTCATCTTTTGTAACTGCTACAAGTAATAATCCTCATTTTCTTTCTTTGATGGATGTCAAATCAACTACTATTGGTCACATGTAGTTGATGAACCCATTTATTCAAGCACTAATTTTCATGAATCCATACATGAAGTTGGATTACGTATATATTTTTATCTTAGTGTATAAATTTACGTTTGCCTTTTCTAACAAATAAAAGAATCCAAACATCTTGCTTATGAATCTTTTGGATCTCTACGTACTTATTTTATTGCTTCATTCTTTCCCATGATCTCCTTTGATGTTGTCAGCTACATACTTATATGTGGCATATTTGTCTCTTTGATCCTTAAAGATTTGTGAACATGAACGATCTTCATTGTAAATGGTTACCTTGAATACATCTGATTGTTCAATCTTTTTTTTGTAAGTCTCTAATGAAAATTTTCTTCTTTGCACTTCATTCTAATACTTGTCTTGTTGGAGTTATTAATCTTATAGTGGAATATCTTAGTTACTACTAATATTGAGACATGTAGTTTGAAAGCTTCTTTGTTATTAAAAACCCTCCCATTGAATAACAATTCCTCGATATCAGAATTTTTTGTTGAATCAATCTCACTATTTGAGTCTGTAGTTACAAAATCAGAATTTTAAGGTAGATTTATCTTTTCTTGAACATATTTTTAGATTGTATGAGTTACATATAATTTGTTGTAATCTTCGTTATGTTTTCCAACATTTGTATTGATAAAATACTCCACATTTCTATTATCTGTTAAGCTCATGGCTATATGACTTTTCCCACATTTCATCTTTATACCGATATCTCCACCTAAATGTAATGTATCACATATTTTTGTCCTCAGTTCCTTCAAAGTCCCCTTTGGAATGTCATTCATATATTTTTCTTATCCTTTGTGAAATATTTATTACCCACTATGAATAAGAAGTATTTTAATATTTGTATCACCTATTTAATGAATATTTAAAGTTACATGATTTTTGTAATATTAAGTGAAAATACCAAAAATTTTACTCATAAACATGAAAAATAAAGTATTGAAACTTGTTAATGTAACAAACCTAATAAAAATGTACCATGTTACATTAGACCTTTTTTTTAAATGATATAAAATGTTACATCATATGATATTCACAATGTGTCATGTTACATTTTGTGTTATTAAAACTTTCATAAATTTAAAAAATCAACAACTTAGTACATCAAAACACAATTTAACTGAGTTCATATGAATTTATATTTTATATCCTATGAATTTATTTTTATATCATATATTTAAAAGAAAAAATCATATAATAATTATCAATTATATGTTTTGTTATATATATATGTGTGTGTGTGTGTCTGTCTGTCTATCTCTTAAACATTCATACACAATCAAATGTATAGAGATGAAGATATATTCGATAATTTAGAAGTATAAAATAGTTAGTACGTAGAATACAATGATGGATGAAATATTCAAATTCAAATGTATAGAGAAGAAATAGATTTTAAAAGATACGAAGCAAAGTACATATAGAGAGAATTGAGTGATGGACAAAACATTCACTTGCATAGTTTGATCTAACCTCATTTGCATTCTTGTTATTTTCTTTCTTGATATTAGAGGTAAATCAAGAACTTAGATGTTGGTTCGATATTGACATTTGTGATTAAAATTTGGATTGATGTTGCCTAAGGATTCGTGTTTTGCATTTTTATAACAAATATTTACACTAATTTTTGCTCTGATTTTAATATGATATTCATTATTTGGAAATGATGGAACTAGCTATGGAAGTGTTATAACAAATATGGGATGTGTAAATAGTAGGGGCGATGGTTACAACAAGTGGGTTGTATGAGTGATGAGTAGAGGATAATTTGGTAAAATATCACTTAATGTAACATTAAAATTGTGAGTGTTATGCCTTATAATTGCTAGTTTAGAAAAAATAAATATTAGATCTAATATGAGGCTATTTATGAAACTCTTTCTTAAAAACCTTAATAAGAATATAAAAATAAATTAAATGGATTTAGTTGGTTTGATTTTTAGTTGGTTTAAAGAAGTGAGAGTTAAACAATTCTAATATTAATCAATTTTATAAAAAGAAGAATCACCTTAAATTAATAAATTTTTAAAATAAAAAATATTAGATTATGTTAAGTTGGATATGTTAAGATGAATTAATTATGTTTCATTTTACACACCAGCTATACCAACTAAGGTCAAAGTAAATTACCTAAGTGACACTTCAAAAGTAATTAATGAAGGATTGAAGTAAACTTGATTAATAAAAGCTCCCTCATTTTGTTACTTTTGAGGGTAAGAATGGGGATAATATCTAAAATGTCCTTGAGGTTTAGCATATCTTTACTTATGCCCTTGAAGTTTGCAAAAAATGCTAGAATGTCCCTAGGTTTTATGGTTAATACCATTGGTATCCTCAAAAACTAATGGTGTTAACTTTTTCATCCATTCTTATTACTATTCCTTTTCTCTAATATTAATTAACAGTTTCATGATCGTGAGAGACTACTATGGCAAAATTTCAATCAATCTGATCTTAATATACTTGCTAAGTTATTAGAACCTTGATAAGTCATATTTGTTGAATGCACATTTTTTCATATTCATAATATACAAACAAGTTTTTTTTATCTACATATAGTGTATTTGTAATCTTCAAAGAAATATTATCTAAACATTAATTTGTTGAATTCCTCTTTTTTTATTCTTAGATATTTTTGACTAAAATAGTCTCTTAATATCCTTGAAACAGGATGGTCTATTATGCTTGTGATAACTTTAATATAATCTGTATAGATATCTAATAAGTAGTTGAACCTTTTAAAAATTTCAAGACAAGTTTCATAATTGTCATCTTTGAAATAATCATTTAAGGCTAAGAGATAGCTTTTATCAATTTTGTTTTGATAGAATTAGATTTTTATCTTTCATTATTAATTTCTTTGGGAACTATTTGTTTATTCCTACAATTAAAAATAATTTTTTATTTTTCTTTCCATTTCTATTTGTTTATCAGTATTATAACTTGATGTAAGCAAATATTTAAACATTCAAAATTCTTATCTGGATTAAATTTATAATTTTTATACCTAAATTTAATGAATCCACCATGATCTTCTCTTATGTTTGTCTCCTTTTGTTTCACCGGTTATGTTTCAGTTTTGCTTAAACCTAAACACCTTCATGGTAATGGTGAGCCTTCTACATCAATACATAAATGGTGTCCAATTTTTTACTTACTAGGAATGAGTAACTGAACTCCATTGTATTCATAAGATAATAATTATTACCAACTTAAGGTCAATTAAGAACCTTAATGGAATTCTTAGTCGCTTATAATTGTTTGGTATATCATTATTGATTTTGGAATTTCTAGATATAGGGGATTTCTATGCTAGAGTTTGTGTTTTTTTTTCCAGAGTAAAGTGTTCTAGTTTCTTGTGTGTCCTTTAAAATGAAAATAAGGATTCATTTTATAGCACAAGGAGTCCCTGTTTACAAAACCAAAATTACTATTTTCTCTTTACTTTAATAATTCATCTACTTTTTTGCTTTACATAGTAGCCATTTCTTTTTTCCTTGGTACATGCTACCGATTAAGATGTGGGACTCATCTTAATTTTCTTTGTTGTCTTCTACCAACAATTCCTTTCTTTATTCTTCTTTGTCTTTTTATGTCAACAATTATTTTGATGATGTTGATGATGACGCATCTTCATCTTCCTAATCTTTGATGCAATAGATGCATCTGTGATATTTGATGGCTTTTCTAGCATAGAAGCAAAATACCTTTCTTGTTGCTTGACCAATTTTCAGGTTGTTACTGTTAAAATTGGCTTCATATTTGGTAAATTTTCACCATCTTCCTTTGAAAGATCAATGTTATTATGAGAAATAATAATGACTTTACTAGTTGAATATTTTACTTTGATCTCAGTAGAGTTATTAATCTTCTTGAGTTCATAGTAAATTTGGCCTAGCATTTGACCCCTTAGTATACAAAGTTCTTCTGTGTTGAATTCCTTTTATAGAAGTGCCTTTGGTTTGGGAACTTCTCTATTTATATTGGAAAACCCTATCTTGATGAAGTGGTAAGGACTGATCCATATTTCCTCATTCCAGTCCATTAGTGAACTAAAACATATGAGATAAATAGGCTTATCACCTTCTTTAATCTTTTTCTGATGTTCTTAATTGCTCTTTTGAACTTTTTTGGGACATAATTTAATTCATTTAAATTAATTCTTGGATATATATTTTCTATTAGTTCTATATGGAAATATTTGTAAACAAATTTTGGATCAGCTACTTCCAAGATATTGAATTTACTTAATGTAGAAAATTCCTTGTCTATATAGTGTAGAACTTCATATCTTCAATATGTTCTTGAGTATATTTTATAGCCAAGTTGTAAATACTCAATCATTGTGGTTGCTGAGGTTTCTATATTGATCTTTCTAATCTTCAATGATTGGTTAATTTCTGGGGATGTCTTTTTGAGTAGTACTAAATGCTTTATTTTCTTTGATGCCTCTAGGAGAGATGTTTCTCTAAATAGTACTGAAGACCTTACTATTTTTCCTAGATTTGTCAATCTGTTTGGTGTTGTTAGTTGTTATTGTAATCCTGTAGAATAATTTCTTACTATCTTCTCTAGAGTTATTAGTTTTGGTGTTTTGTAATTGGCATAACTACCTTAAGCTTCTATTTTGTTAGTGAAGGTTCTATGAGTTACTCTGTTAATTCTTAGAATTTATTTACTGGTTTTTACCCAGTTATTATAAATTCCTAGTTTTGGGCCATTATAGACCACATAACTCTTTTTCAGTTCTTCTTTTTTCACTTCATCTGCCTAATTGATCTTTTTTGTTTTAGAGATTTTACTCTCTTTTTAACCGTTAGGTTATTCCTTTTCATTTTGAATTCTTTTGTTAGAAGTTTCACCTTCTTTAGATTGAATTTTTAATGAAAATTCCTCTTTTGAATTTTTGGATTGTAAGAGTTGTTTTGAACAATTAAGTTCTTCTTGTTTATTTCTTGTCTCCATAAGAGATTTCTCGAGGTATAATAGCTCGAGTTGTTCCTATAGGATTTTTATGTTCTTTTCCTTTATCTCTATCTTGATATCAAGATGTTCCATTCCTACAAGCATAAAAATAGTTAGAATTGCTAATTCTCTAGTAAGAGCATCTACTAAGCTATTCTTATTTCCTAGAAGATGTTCAATATTAAAGTTGTAGTGGTTGAACCACTATTTTCATCTGACTAATCTTCCTTGTTTGTAATCACTTGTAATATTAGTTCTTAAGAAAAAACCAAAATTCTTGTTATCTGTTCTAACAATGAATCTTGAGCTTATAACATATATTGTAAATTTCTTAATATCTTTTTTTACTAATAAATATTCTTTTTCATTACAGTGATAATTTAACTCTAGACCTTGGAAAGATAAATATTCTTTTTCCCCAATATTCTTGTGAAGCATCTATTTCAATTATCATTTTATAATTTGGCTCTGGTTGGTATAAAGTTGGCAAATTGTTTACATTTCTTTTACTTTATCCATATACAAAGTATTTTCTTTTATCCATTTCCAGATATGGTCTTTTTTCAATTTTTCTTGTAAAGGTTTTCGCATTTCTGTAAGTTTCTTGATATATGTATCTACTTATGTTAAACATCCTAAACATCTTTATAATTGGTTTTTTTCTTTTAATTCACTAGGAAAACCTTGAATTTTATTTAGTATATGAGGATGTTGTAGATTCTGTTTTCCATATTTAATTTCCAACCCTAAATACTTCATTTTTTACGGAGCAAAAAAATACTTTCTTTTCAAAGAATACAATGCCTTCTTTCATATATTCTGGTAGAATAATAATAATATCCAAATAGTATTTATTTAATTCATGATTGAAAATTAAAATATCATCTATATTGACACAATAAATATTTTGTAATTTTTTTCAAGATGTTATCCATATACCTTTGGAAGATATCAAGAGTTTGTTTTAATCTAAATGGTACAACAGTCCATTGGAACTGTCCTTGAGCGAAACTAGATGCCATTAATTTTTGAGACTCTTCATCTAGTCTTACCTGCTATAATCTACTTTTACAATCAAAACTTGAGAATTATTTCTTTCTTTTTATTTATAATAATAATCCTTACTTTTTGGAATAAAATATCCATTAGCAATGGTTTCTTTATTCAATGATTTGAATTTTATTACTATTCTACTATTCCTTTTCTTTTTTCAACTTCTTTTTCAACTAAGAATGTTGGACTTGGATGAGACGAATTACTTGGTATTATAACTTTTAGTTCCAAAATTTATTGAATTATTTTTGCAAATTCAATCATGTCTTCTGGAGTATAAATCATTGGTTTTACTCTTATGATGTTGTTAGGGTCTCTTAATTTTATTTTGACAATTGTCTTAGATTTATTTATTTTGGATCCAAAGGATTTTAAGAGTTTACTGTTTTTAATAGTTTTTCTGATGCCTGTTATAACTTTATCTTCCTATATTTTATAAAGTGGTTTGTTTCTCTTCTATATCTAATGAAATATTTTCTAAATAAGGCTTTTGCTGCTTTATCTCACCACGCTTTTACTTTTTATATTGTTGCATAAAAGTTAGGTTTGATACAATCAAAGTTTTTCTTATTTTTGATACATAAATGATATCATCATCTAATGTTGTTAGACTTATTTTGTCTAAATATTGTGTAAAAAGTTGATATAAGTTTAGGACATTATTTCTTATTAATAAATCAACTCTTATTTCATGCCGATATATGGTCAAAATATGAGACTTTTTTCCTCTTATTAATAAATCAACTTTATTAAGATTTATTGTAGTATTTATTAGTCATTCTTATAATTAAATCTTTTGGTGCTTGTTTCTAGTGTTCTTTTGGAAACACATATTTACTTGCTACACACATACTAGCTCCTATATCTATATATGCATCTAGATGATAGTTGACATAAATTTTGAATTTTAGTCATACTTTGATGTAGGGACTATTTGAATTTGTAATGTTATACAAATCATTCATCTTTTGAGGGAGTTATTTTCTTCTCAGTTTTGTCTAATTGATAAATACTATAAGTATTTATATCAGATTCCTTGATTGGTTCTAGTTCTATCTTAAAAGCTTCCTCTAAGATTTTCATTACAAATCCAACATCTGTATTTTTCTTTCTTGAAGGGTAGTAACTCTTGTTTTCAGGAGGTTTGTATCTCTTTCTTTTAAAATATCTCTTCCTGTAGGTTTCCCTATTAAATCTTTTTTTATCTTTTTGAAAATCTTGTTTTTTGAATTTATATTTTTTAAATCTCTTGTATTGTTTCTATTTTTTTATTTTTGTTTGTATGATTTTATGTTACATCCATATTTTCTTGGTATTCTAAACTTTCTTGTATGGCAAAAGATTTTATCATTTTCTCTTATTTATTTAAATTCTTTTTTTTCTTGGCATTTAGTAATTATCTAACTTTTAAGGCTTTTTATTCTTCCTCCTAATGCGTCTGGTATAGTTTTCCTATTTCTTTGATTCCAAATTTTTGTCAAGGTATTATGTAATATTCAAGGTAATTTTTGAAAAAAAAATATTAGAAGTTATTTGCATAGAGGGTGGTAATTTATGGTAATACATTTCATATTAACAAATAAAAGAATCTATGTAACACATGTTACATATTTTCATATTTTTTAGATACCATTTAACTTCATTGATTCCATTTTCACTAGATTCAATGATAGTTCTTCCTTTATCTTCTCCAATAAATTTCTCATGTGTTCCACTTATTACTATATCTAAGTATTCTCTTTCTGTGAGAGCATTTTCTTACATTAATAAATGTTATTGGTCTATTAAATTTGAAAACCAAACTTTGACATTTCCTGTAATTTTATGAGCTACTAATATCCTACAGACTCAAGGGTTTGTTTATGTAGTTTGAGAGGTTTGTATGAGCACACTCATACCACTAGCCCATTCATCTAAGAATTTTTTTTATCTCTTATACAATCTAGATCTAATCGATCAGATTTGTAATTATCATGGAATTTGAATTCTAGTGTGATACTATCTCTAGTTCCTCAATGCAACCCTTCCTCCATTTTGGGTAGTTGTCTTCTTTTGTCTATGGTGTTAAGATATCCTAACTTTTTCCTATTTCTTTCCTCCCTATATGGATCAGATGTTCCTTCTTGGCAAGGAACTGGTAATGAAATTAGTTTCATATGATCTTTTGGAGTCATGTTTTTTGATTTAGAGTAAGTCTCACTGATTATTGTCATATTGTATTCTTCTATGATTGTACAAAATTTTTCATCTTAATGTTCTTCTATTTATTAGCTCGAATACATATGCTAAACTCTTCCTCCTTATCCACTCTACAGCTCTTAAGCCTTAACTTTCTCCCATGATAATACCTTGTCTATGAAAAAGAATTTCGTAGTATAGTTGAATCCATTCATGAATACGTTACATTCATTCAACCAGACATTACTCATGCTATCAATAAATTTTTCCAACACTTTCATGAACCCACCATTGCCCACCGGTGTTCAGTAAAATATATTATTTGTTATCTTAATGGCACCCTTAATAATGGAATTCAAATCTTATCTCAAAGTACACTAACATTAAATGGTTTTTGTGATGTAGATCGGATAGGATGCCTTCTTATTCGTAGAAGCACAATAAAATTTTGCATTTATCTTGGTTTAATGCTAAAGTTGAATTTCATGCTCTAGCCTCCACTATTGTTGAACTCACTTGGGTTAACTATATTCTTCATGAAATTGGCATCACCCTACCATAACCTCCTCAATTATTCAGTGCAACATAAGAGCTCTACATATGACCATCAATCATGTCTTTCATATTCAAACCGAGCATATTGAGATATATTACCACTTTATACGAAAAAAGTTGCTATCGATGTTTTTCAAACTAAATACATAACTTTCAACCTACAAATAAAAGATGTGCATACAAAACCAGTAACCAAGAAAATATTCAAGGGCTTTCGAGTCAAGCTGGGATTTCAACTTATTTCACTTGCCCATTACCTAAGCAAATATTCAAGGACTAGTCAAGCTGGGATTTCAACTTTTTTCACTTGCCAGCTTGAAGGGGTCTGATAAGGATGATAATAAAAAGAAAAAATTAAGCATTATTACATCCTAAAACTATGCTAATTGTCCGAGCCAAATGGTGTAATATATCTCTTCATCATTTGCCACCATTAGCAAAGTATTATCATAGGAATCACTTTACCGTTGCATGGTTCTAGAAAAATAGTAAATGATTACCATTAGTTTAAAAATTAATGTGTATATATATATACATGGCTAAATACCCTACTTAGTCAATAAAACAGAATGAATAGTATTTATATAATTCATTACTTTTTCATTACATTCTCATATTCTTTTCTCCTTTCTTTATAAAAATATTCGATACTTTCTTCCTTATACTGATTCTACATTCTTCTTTTAGTATTCTCTTGGATTGACTAATATCTTTGTTTTCTTTCTATTTATATGGCTTGTTTAATGATTAATTTTTTTGTTTTTGCAGAAACTTGTATTGTTTTGGTATCCAAGACGTTAAGAAAAAGTTATTTTTTCATTGTTTTAATAATTATAAGTTTGATTTAAATTTGATAAATATATAATATCATTAATTATCAAATAATTAATTGTAATTGTTTTAACTTTATTATTTTATAAAATTTTAATAAAAAAATAAGTCTCTAAATATAAAATTTTAAATTACTTTTATTATAATTGAAAAACTAATGTTAAAATATTTTATAAAATGATTTGTAGAAATACTCTTAAAATAAATAGTTAATTGATTTGTTATTTTAGTAATGAATAAATATACAATAATAACTAGTTTATGAGCAATAGAATCTAAATACAATATACATATGAGCGATTTACTACAATATTGATAAT
Source organism: Hippophae gyantsensis (assembly GCA_030763125.1). Taxonomy (NCBI): domain Eukaryota; kingdom Viridiplantae; phylum Streptophyta; class Magnoliopsida; order Rosales; family Elaeagnaceae; genus Hippophae; species Hippophae gyantsensis. Next base: position 16,549,181 of record CM061029.1, on the reverse strand, counting down.
AATTACACAATTTTATTAATAAATAAGTCAAATAAAATATAAGAAAATATGAACTTATTCAATTAATGTTTTTACTATCTAAAAAATCCTACATGAATGATATACATGACTTTATTGAATTTAATAAACATTTTTTACTTAAAAATTATTTATGTTAGCTGACTGTTCTTTTTTTAATTGATATAAAATATGATATGATTTTGACATAAAATTATGTCTAATAAAAATACGACTTCTTCGTAAGTGAATTGATCGAATATTTATTAAATAAGTAATTATGAACTATATGAATTATCACTCTTTATGTAATCAAAACACTTGAATTATACAAAATAACTATTCATAATTTTTTTATTATATGAATATTTCTGAATTTATTATTTTAAAAAAATAATAAAAAGTAGCCAAAAAAGTAAAAATGTATTTATATATGGACATTTTAGTATATATTGGTGTAAAAACAATTAATGAAAAAGTTTAGTTCACAAATAAATTGATCAAACATTCATTAAATCAGTAATCATGAACTATATGAATTATTATCCTTAAGATAATAAAAAATTGTCCATAAAAAATTGCTATATAAAAATATTTGGTATTTATTGGTGTAAAAAATGACAAAAATTAAAAAAAAAATTGTAAAAATTATATTTATTATATGAACAATTTTAATATTTAGGTGTTAAAAAGAACTAAGAAAAAGTAAAACAAAAATACTTATTAAATAGGTAATTATGAATTGTTACTTTTAATGTAATAAAAATATTACATTATATGAAATAACTATTCATAAAAATATTTATAATCTAAAATATCTTTTGATTGGTTTTAAGAGTCGTTGTTCTTAATTGTGCTTTTTACTAAAAGAGAGAAGGAAAAAAATCTAAAATAATCATTCCAATATCTCAAATTAAGAACCCAGTTGTGAATGTTTATGATCCTATTATGAGTAGTTCTAACGTGAACCAAGTGACGAGACCTTTTATAGCTCATATGGTTATCTCAATGTTATCAATTTCGGTTCATTTGAGCCATGATTTGACCGAAAACCCAAAGAAATTCAATTGTTTGAATTTCAAGAAGTGAAAGAGTAAGATGATGTTTTTATTTTGTCACTACGAATCTAATAAGATTCTTAATTGAAAAAGCTCATACACAACCTGAGAGTGAGCAGAATTTTTAACCTGCTAGTTTTATTGAAGCATAGAAACATTTTGATTACATATGTCGAAATAATATTCTAAATAGCCTAACTGAGTCTGTGTATAATAATATTGTAAGGAGAATATGGCTAAAGACTTATAGAAGTCGGTGGATTGGAAGTATCAAATAAAAAAATTTAGTACCAAAAAGTTTTTCATGGGTCACTTTCATGATTATAAGATTGTGGATTCCAAATAGTATGAAACAAGTTCGTGAACTTTATGATATCTTAACTGAGTTACATGATGAAGAGATGGTATTGAGTGAGATATTTCATGTTGTAGTTATTGTTAAGAAGTTGCCCTTTTATGGAGAGAGTTCAAGACTTACCTTAAGCATAAGCGAAAGAAAATGTCTATAAATTAAGAGCTTGCTTATCAGATTTAAGGTAGAAGAATACAACATGACTTATTCTAGAAGAGTGTATATCTTGTTAGCACTCAATGTTAATGTGATAGAATATAGTAAAAGCTCTAAACATAATAAATACAAGAATAAAAACAAGTTGGATAAGATGTTTAAGTTTAGACTAAAAGGAACAACTTCGAAGAAATCAAGCACCAAACTGCAAGTTTCTAAACAAAAATAGAAATCGTGAGGCCAATATGATTGATGACCTCACTTAATAACAAAATTATTATTACATTATTTTTTATTAATGATAATGTTATACAACAATAATATCATTGAAGTGTAATTATTACATGTCATACACTTTTGTTAAGATAATAATAAAAGTTATTCACTACTACAAAACATATCATTAAAGTCGATTTTTGGATAAAACCGATTTATAATCATTTTAAAGTTGGTTCGGTAAAAAATCAACGCTACATATAGCGTTTGTTGATACGTAGAACTGATGCTACACGTAGGACGTAGCGTCAGTTCTACGTATCAACCGATGCTATCTACGGAATTAATTTTTTTTTGGTCAATTATTATTTTATTTGAATTGTTTAAAATTGAATTTGGATATATATAGTATAATTTTTTCTTCTTTTATTTAGTCAATTGGTTTTTAAAATTATATAATTTATAGAATTTTGTGTATTTGTTTGGATATGTACTTAATTTTATGTACATTTTTTTCATACGTAGTTATCGAATTTGGATATCATGAAAAACACAATACAGAAAGTTTATATATGAGAGAAAATATAAAAAGGTCTACAGTTAATTAAAATCTTAAAAAATAATTGACCAAAAACATAAAAAAAATTATTGTTTAATTTCAATTTTAAAAACTGTTAAAATAAAAAAATGTATGTGGATACGTACTTAATTTTATGTACATGTTTTTTACATGTAGTTATCGAATTTAGATAGCATAAAAAACACAATATTCAGAAAAGTTTTCAAAAAAATATAAAAGTCTATAGTTAATTAAGTTCTTAAAAAATAATTGACCAAAAACATAAAAAAAATTATTGTTTAATTTCAATTTTAAAAATTGTTAAAATAAAAAAATGCATGTGGATACGTACTTAATTTTATATACATTTTTTTCACACATAATTATCGAATTTGGATAGCATAAAAAACACAATATTCAGAAAAGTTTTCAAAAAAATATAAAAAGTCTATAGTTAATTAAGTTCTTAAAAAATAATTGACCAAAAAAATAAAAAACATTATATTATTTAATTTCAATTTTAAAAACTATTAAATAAAAAAATGCACGTGGATACGTATTTAATTTTATGTACATGCATTCCTTACGTAGTTAACGAATTTGGATAGCATGAAAACACAATACAGAAAAGTTTTTAAAAAAATATAAAAAGTATATAGTTAATTAAAATCTTAAAAAATAATTGACCAAAACAATAAAAAAATTATATTGTTCAATTAATTTTAATTTTAAAAACAGTTAATTAAAATAAAAAATAAACGTGGATAGTGTCGTGTGACATGTTGATCAGACGCTACACATGTGGATAGCATCGGTTCTACGTGTCAACCAACGCTATCCATGTGTGTAGCGTCGGTTGACACTTCAAACTGATGCTATTCACATGTGTATCATCGGTTCAACACGTCAACCGACACTATCCATGTGTATTTTTCCATTTCTCTTCTTTCTTCTCCCTCAAAACATCATTTTCAATATGGTCGCAACACCCAAAACAACTCAAAACCGAGCTCAGCTTCTCCACTCTTTCTCATTTTTCGGCCACCTTGGACCACCATTTCTAATGCCAATTAGTGGGTTATCTTCCTCTCCAAATTATCTTTCAGATCCCTTATTTTTTAGCAAAATACTCACATTTTTTATACTAATTTTCTCACTTACAAAACACCTTTTTTTGTCATTTTCTTCATTTAGTCACTTCATTTACTCTTGTAAGTATTTATCCTACTCACTTATTATTCAGTTTGTGTTATTTTTTGTATAAATTTTGATTTATGTATGTTTTGTATTATGCTTGTTATTATATGTTTGGCTAGTATTTTGTGGAAATAATATCTAGATGTTGTGGGTTTGAGGGACTAGAATATTTACCGTATGTGGATAAATTTATTTACATATAAATAATTATATTTTATTAAGTAAAAGTAATACTATTTTAAAATGATTAAAATGATATTTTTGTATTATATATGTTTTGGTATATATTCTAATAATTAGGAAATTCATATATAATAATACTTGAAATATATTGATTGAATACATAATTAATATGCTTAATTAATGTCATTAATAGAAAATTGACAAATATTGGATGTCAAAGTGTAGAATTGAATAGGACTACATTTTTGGAGTTGAAATTTTTATGGAATTTTCTTGTAGAAATAGTAATAATGAAATTAATATTATTCGATATCCATATGTTAAATGTAAAAATGAGCGATTTCATAAAGTTGATGAGCTTAAGTATCACCTTATCCATAGTGGTATTCTTTGCTTTAAACACATTTCATGTTTTTGTATACATAGATTTGAGATGAACTCAAAAAATCCAATCATAAAATAACAGAAAGTTTAGAATGGCTTGCACATGGTCCAAAATTCGATGTCAAATAATTTTCTAGTTTCAAAATTAATTGATCGAGGTTTACGACTCAAGCTAAGGACAAAGTCCAAGTAAATCAGAATATTGGTGTGAAGATGGTTGCATAAACTAGGCAATTTGCCAGTTCAAAAGATGGTAATCCTGTACTTTTTGATAGAACATATTATAGTATAATTCAAGAGATTTGGGAATTGGATTATGAGGTCTTTCATAAAATAATTTTCTTTTGTGATTGGGTCAAAGATCTTATCAATGTTGGATATAAAATAGATGATTTTGGATTTACCCTTGTACATTTATCCAAGATAAGTCACAATGATGATCCTTTCACGTTAGCACTTCATGCAAAACAAGTATTTTACGTGAGCGATCAAATTGACACAAGATGGTCTATTGTGTTAACGCCTTCACAAAAATAGTTTTACCATTGTGATGCTTTAGAAGATGAAGACCCTATGCTTGATACATTAACCAATATTAATAATTTCTCAAACAAATTGCCTAATGTATGTGATGATCTAGTTTATGACGATGATTCTTCGTCATGGACTCAAAGTGATTGTGAAGGAATATATGTATACAATCAACAATCTAATTAACCATAATGTATGTTCTATATTGTTCTAATAACTCTTGGATGTTTATATATATGTATGTTCCTAAAATTGTCAATTAATTTATATTTCTTCATTATTTGTAGATATTTCATGGATTCTCGGGTAACAGAGCTTGTAGATCCAAATGATCCATTGGGGTATTTTAAAAGAAGAGGTTGGGTGAATATACCTGATGCTCCACTTAACCCAGATGATAAAGTACCTGTTCTATTTGATGCTACTAGTAATCTAATAGGGGAAAATGGCCAACAATTGAAATCCTCTATTGGTAGACTTGTGAAGTCGAGTATACCAATCAATATAAATGATTGGACATTTACGAAGGTGACAAGTTAAAAATATGGAAAACCATTTGTGTAAGTCTCTTATATTTTATAACTAATTACATATATTATATCTTTTTTATTATATATATCTAATCTTTTGTAGTGTGTTTCTACATAATCGTTATAAAGTCGATGACACTTGGAAGAGCAAGTGTTATAAGATTGCAAATAAGGTGTGGAAAGAATACAAAACTTCCAGATTGGTAAGAGATTATGTGTTTCCATATTTAGAACCACTTGATGAAGTAGAGCTCTACAAAATCCCTAAAGGACACTCGTGGATTACACCTCAAGTTTGGAAAGACTTCATGGATTATAGACATACATATGAATTTTAAATTATTAGGTAAGAACATCATAATATACAAATGCATAATATTCTTCCTAACTGTACTATGAGGTCTTCAAATCCCGAAGTTAGATATAAAATGGTATTATTAGTTTGTGTTAATTTATAAATATTTTTATATTTATTTTCCTTAAATATAAGTTGATATCATGGTTAATAAATTTTTCATAATTTATGTAGGAAGCTAAATTGGGTAGAACGATTACCCGACCTGAATTGTACATAGAAATAAAGACTCCTAAAATGAAGAAGTTAAGACCAATAACTAAGCGAGGAGAAGAACAACTAAATAATTTTGTTAGTAATTTCGGTTCACACAAAGTCCATATGATTTTTAATAATTGATGTAATAATGTATGATATGTTTGTTTGCTTTATTATTTATAGAGAGTTATTCAAGAACAAATATCTAGGGATGAAATAATCGAAGAGCCTGGGAGAGATGCTATATATCATGCATTCGGATGCGAGCATCCTGGTCATGTTAGGGGAGGTAGCCAATATGATGGTTATATGGAGTATTTTAACATTCCAAAATAAAAGCCTCAGATGGTCAGTAAGGAGAAGTACAGTAAAATTAAAGAAGAACTCAACTCCTTTAAGGCCTCAATTTTAAGTGAGATTGTCATTTTAAAAGAATATCAAGCACAACACATGTTAGGCATGACATCATTCTACAATCAGGGCATGCCATATTGGCCAGGAATGCAACCATCCATGCCAGGCTTGCCACCCATGCAATCTCATAGCGCTCAACCATATATCCAATATGGGATATAGTCATCCTATTGGTCCTCCCTTTATGCCAGGAATATAGATGCAATCAAGTAGTGGTTCATTTTCTCCAATGCAATCTATGCATTCTTACCATCAATCACATCACGATGAATATTTTAGTGATAATGTACATCCAATAGCTACCCCACATGGGAGTCCTACTCTATTTGATGAATCATATGTAGTAAGATTTTAATTTCTGGTGTAGATAATCTATTATTTTTATTTTTTATTATATGTTTTATTTATTATATATAACACTTAATTTTTTTATAGAATATGAAATGTTTGTTGAAACATCCTTTATCAATAGACTTTGTTGCTATTGGAATGGTATAACAATTGAGTGATGATCGGATGATTCATAATCAATATTTGTCAAATCATTGGAAAATAGTAGTTGATCAATCATTTCTCCATGATTGTCCACTACCTGTATCTTCTGATGCTACCACAATCCAAGAGGCGGTTGGACAGTATGTGGCTTGGCCATCAATTCAAGTTGTTCTAAATTTTGATGTGGTACTATTTTTTTACTTAAAAGATAACACTTTTTTACTACTATTATTTTATTATATTTTTTATTGTTACTAACATACATAATAATTTTTCTTTAATCTATCAGAACTCTTAAATGTGGCACATTTAAGAGATACAAAGTAAGTATCTCGTGGTAAATCTATGTCTAGTGGCCAATCATCACGCACTAAGCTGTGGAACAAGTTTAGGGGCATTGGCCTTAAAAAATCTCATAAGCTTCTATACCATAATGTTATGGTATGTACAAGCGAATATTAATAATTTTATTAATTTTACTATTGATTAACAAAAATGTTCAAATATGAAAAATCATGTACACTTGTTTTTTATAGGTTCTACAACAAAATAATGGAGTCATGTGTGGTTATTAAGTCATGAAGTTTATGAGCAAAATCATCACAAATATCAAAATTCCAATTAAAGATGTGGTAATATCTTTTACCAATATACATTTTTAACATATATGAGTTATTTTTTGTGAATTCATGAAATTACATTCTTATTTTGATTTTAAATATATGTAGTTATTTTGTTGGAACAAGACGGGTTATGACCCACAAATTTTTGATGATTTACTAGAGGAATGGGCAAACACATGGTTCAAATTATATAATCACAAGAAGAATCAAGAGAAGATTATGATGATCTTGAATAACATATGACAACATAACAATAATTTCTATAATGCTTTAATTTCTCTATTCTTGTGTCTGAAGTCCCTTGTTTGATGGATGTTTACATGCTCATGTATTTAGGGGAATGCATTATTTTATGGACCTATTTTTTTACCCAAACTTCATCTCATCTCTCTTGCCTACTTTTCTTATGACGACATCATGGTAGCACTTTATTAATCTTTTGTCTATAAATATGAAGCTATCTAGAATCAAGCTAATATTTTTAATGCTATAATGAGCTCTAAATATGATGTCAAGTGTAACTCTGATTTGTTACTTGGCTTGGTTGAGTTTTGGTGCCCATAAACGTATTACACAATTGTTCCATACGTTTAAGGGTACCAAAACTCAACCAAGTCAAGTAACAAATGGAGTTACACTTGACTTCATATTAGAACTCATTATAACATTAAAAATATCAACTTGATTCCAGATAGCTTCATATTTATAGACAAAAGATTAATAAAGTGCTAATATGAGTTCGAAGAGATAAGGTTATTATTATATCACTCAGATGTCGATGTGATAATCTCTTTTACTAATCTTTTTACATATATAAGTTATTTTTTGTGAATTCATGATATTACATTCTTATTTTGAATTTAATTAATTACGTATATTTCTTTGGTTGGAACAAATAGGGCTATGATATACATATTTTTGATGATTTATAAGAAGAATGGACGGAACACTTTGTTCAAATTATAACACTAGGAGAATAATCTTGAATAACATAAGATAATAAAATGGTAATATTTATAATGCTTTAATTTCTCTATTCATATGTTTGTGAAGTTTCTACTACTTGTTTGATAGATATTAACATGTTCATGTATGTAAGTGAATACATTTTTATATGGACCAACTTCTTTTTGCCCAGTTTCCTTGTCACTATATTGGTGATTCTAAGCCAACTAAGCTTGCTCGCCTTGAAATAAAGTAGAAATATCACAAAATCCATGATACTTTGACGACATCATTTTATTTGTAATTTAAGTTAACTATATATATATATTTATATGTATTGTATATACATTATTTTTTTGTAATAAATTTAATTATCAAGTAATTAATTATATTTAAATTTTCAATTATTTGTATTATTATTTACACTTTGTTAAACAGATTTGGTTTTTTTATGCTATATGTGATCGAATACAGGTTATTAGTAGAGTAGAAAATGAGAACAAATATGAAAAAAATCAATATATATTTTAAAGTCGGTTCAACGCGTGAACCAATTTTAAATTTTAAGTCAATTAATTTAAAGTCGGTTCAGCAAACCGACTATAGTAGTGATTATGATAATATTATTACACAAAATAAAATAAAAAATGATCATTTAAAGATATTAATTTTGATAAGAGGTGGAAATTACTCTATAAGTTGGACTCTATAAAATCTCTTGAAAGTGCTGAACCGACTTTAATGTCTTATTTTGTAGTAGTGATTATGATAATATTATTACACAAAATAAAATAAAAAATGATCATTTAAAGATATTAATTTTGATAAGAGGTGGAAATTACTCTATAAGTTATACTCTATAAAATCTCTTGGAAGAGACACTCATGCCATCTCTTATCAATGTTAATGGGATATACAAAATATAAAGGTAAATACAACTCCTAACAAGAGTAGGAATCAATCTTAGAAAATCCAATATGTAAAGTAAAATAAAAACTCATACCTCTTTTTATTCTATGTTCTCTCTATTGTTCAAACACTCTATAGATTCGAAGATAAAGAAAAGCTAACAAAATTGTTTAAAGTTAGAAAGCGATTTTGATACATAAACTAGGTGTTTGGAGAATTGTTTGTCTATTAGGGGTTATAGAGAAGATAATTTTTTAGATCATCTATTCATCTCGTTGATAAGGTATATATATAGATACATAAAGGGCATGTGTCTTTGATACATTGATAAATGTTTTATTTAAGATGTCAGAGTTGGCCTATACTTAATAATATTATAATAATCACTAAGTTGCAACACATAGGCTATATGATATGCCCCTTATATGAGTAGGCAAGTAATTACGTGGTCACTATTACCAGGTTGCTTGGTTATGATGTCATCTAAATGGGTCTTCTCATTAGGTTATGAGGTCTTGTCATTCAAGTCGCTAGCTATAGATTATCCAAGGTCTAATCAAAATTGGATCCATTGCTTCCTAGTACTAGGTTTCCATATACAGACTATTAAATGACAACGTTACATTCACTATATGAGCGAGGTGCTTCAGGTGGCTAGGGTGACGTACCTGTTACCTGGTTAGTACCAATTATTAACTCTTACATTCCCTAAATTGTTCCTATTCCCCTTATCATAACTATCTAGTCCTTATAAATAGTGAATTATTTTTTACTATTTACCACTTTTGTTTCATAACTTAACCAAATTTCCTTTTAGAGAATCTTAGTTCGTTATTCAACTTCTCAACTTATTGTGACTTATTATTCAAATCAGTCATCCAACATTTTCTGGCTACTCACTAACCGACTTGCAAATCTCTTTATGTTTATCTAGGTAATTTCTTTTCCTCTATTTTTAAATTATCTTCTTCTAATATAAGAAAAAACATAGTCTGCTCGACATCCTCTAGGGATATTCCTTTAAGTCGTACCAAAAGTGTTCTTTTATGAATAGGAATACCATGAGATACTTCCAAGGATTTAGTACGATATAATCAGGTCCAGAACAAGCTGCATGACCTTAACAACCATAATAGGTTTGTGGTAAGTGGACTAGTAAAACTAACATTACATCAATGAAAGAAAGCATACTGGCAGCTTGTGTATATAGGTTCTGGAGTTAAAGTTATGGGCATGTATTGCTCATAAATTGTATTGGGTCGGTACTGATTGAGATTTTTCAATGAATCCTTGGAGGTATGTTTTAATCTCATTGGTCAACTTGCTTTTACTAGAGGGGTAAATGTTTGGAATAAGCTACCCACCTCTTCAAAGTATTCCATCTCCTCGAAGTAATCTTCTTGTATCAATCATAATCTAAGTTCCTTATTTTATTATGTGATTTGATAAAAGCTTGTTGTAATTTGACCGTTTGTTGTTAAAGTCTCTCTAGTTTAGCATCTTTTTCATGAGATGTGCTTTCAAAATTGTTATTGACAGAACTAGTCATGTAAGGAATTGTTCTGGTAGTTTTGGGCGTGTTATTATAGGTTGCAGGATGCGTGAAGTCATACCCTAGATCGCAGTGTGGTATGATTACTAGTGTGATGGGAGATTAATGATCATTGAGGTCAAACTTTGGGATTGGTTGAACATGACTATTTCTTGATTCAGGATGGGAATGAGGACTGACCATGATGGCAGGAGTGAATTTTTCTACTAAATGGGCTGATTCTCGTTGGATGTAAAATTCAAGGTCTCAAATGCTAACTATAGACTATAAAGGTTTAAGGCTCTATGATAGGCACTAATTGTTTGGAGAAGTTCTCGTGCGTTAGAGATTCTAGAGAGATGTTAGAGAAAATATAAACTTTTAAATCTTTTATTCATCTCATTAATGAGTTATGTATAGATATATAAATGGTAAGTGTTATTGATACATTGGTAAGTGCCCTATTTGAGATGTTAGAGCTATTATACATAATAATATTATAATAATCACTAGGTCGCAATAATTAGGCCGTATGGAATACCCCTTATATGAACTGGCAGGTAATTATGAGGTCACTATCATCAAGCCGTTTGGTCCTAATGTCATCCAATTGGGTGTCCTCATCAGACCATAAGGTCTTATCGTTCATGTCGTTTACTAAGGAGTATTCAAGGTCTAATCAAAATTGGATCCATCGCTTCTTAGTACCAAGTCGCCATGTATGGACTATTAAATGACAACGTTATATTCACTATATGAGAAAGGTTCTTCAAGTTGCTAGGATCGCGTACCTATTACTTAATTAATACCAAACATTAAGTAAGTGAAATTTTCTCTACTCTCATTTTATGAATTAGAATTCAATTTTATAGCTTAAAAATTTGAGGATTTAAATACATTTCTTTAGGTGTTTTATAACATATTTTATGATTAAGTTATTCGATTTTATCAATTAATAAGAGATTATTTTATCATGAAACTAAAATTCTAGTTCAAAAATATTGATGATTTTGGGATAATTACAACATGTTCGATTAATCTTTTAATCTTTACATTATAATTTGTAATAAATTAGACATCTAGATGGTTCTTTAGATTCTACGTGCAAAAAAATACTCATATATTGAATTTTCTTTGAGTGTTTAAAAATTTTATTTTAATTTTATCAATTTTCAAACATGTATTCTCTAATATTTTTATGTATTTCCTATTAAAATTTTAACTTTATTATTTTATGTTTATAAATAGACACAATTAGTATTATTTGGGATTTTGAATCACTAGAAAATACTTAGTATTGAATTTTTATAACTTTCAAAGTTCAAATATTCAGCTGAGCACATAGCTTGAGAAAGTTTTGAAAAAAAAGCAGAATTTTATTGTGTTTTAGAAGTCAAAAGTTTACAAATTTTTTATGACACAATATATTGTGTTAGGCTTATTTCATACAAATATCATAAATTTTATACGTTAAAATAATATTTAATCTATTTTTAAACAAGAGCTATTTATTGCTGGAATTTCACTAGACAGTTTTGACTACCATGCTTAGCACCTTTATTTCTCTTAAAAACAAATCTCAAAATTAAGAGAATTAGATTTTAAAGAGGATTTATAATATGTTTATAAAAACATTGTGTGAATTATACTTATGTTTAAATAAAAATAAAATCATACTTCTAGTACTGGTCAAAAGGGAATTAAAGGGATATATAAAATTACATATGTGACTAATTTTAACAATAGGATAAGGATACCTAAGATAATTATAATGATAAATTAAGATTAATAAGAAGCAGAGAAAAAAAAAATAGTCCTTATGTTATGCCTAAGTAGCAATATATATATCTACCTTACTTCAGGCTTTTACAATCTGAGAAATTAAATTGTCATTTGGTTTTGAATAGGCTAACAACCAGTCTATAATCTATAAGTTTGAGCTTGTTTTTGCTACTATAGGCAAGTAAATTGATCCTACTTGAAATATTAAGTATTATTTGATGTTTGCTATGTGATTGTGTTTATTTGTTACCTTGAGAATATACTTTTGATATTTTATTACTTGATGTAAAATTGTTGTAAGTTTTTCTAATTTTTTGGAACACTATTTGAAGTTTGCATTATTCATGCATGTCATAACAAGTATGTATTTTTAGTTAAGAGCTTTCATTGACACAAAGCTTTTAAAAAGAAATAACTTTTTCGTAAGTATAGTTTTAAGCAATCATATTGTCACGTCCCGCTCAAAATGTCCCTAAAAATCCAAATGTTGGCTGCCTAAAGGATCTAAGACACATGGGAAGTTCTAGAGTTGCCTAGAGAAGTCTAGAAAGGGCTAGAGTTGGATGGACTCAACTCAAGCTTGAAGACCCTAGAATGTTCTAGAGCACGCTGGAGAGTGCTAGAATGGGCTGGAATATTCTAGAACGTGCCGGATGGTTCGGGAAGGTTGTAGAAGCTGCTGGAAGCTTGCGGAACATCCCGGAAGGTGCATGAAGGAGCTAGACAAACCTAGAAGACTCTAGAGTTGGCTAGAAGGTCCTAGAGCCTTGTGGCACATTGTACATAAACCTAGAACCTTCTTGTATATTCTAGGCTTAGAATTATCTAGAATATGGTGACATATTCTTAAGCTTAGAAGCCACACTATAAATAGACCACTTGGTCTTCATTTGAATTCAACTTGGAAATTCCTAACAACTTGGGAAATCTTGGGAAATTGTAACATAAACTATCTCTAGAGCAATACAAAGCATTCTTTGCAAACTCTCTTTCTAATCTCTTTGGAGAATTCGTTCGGGAAAGGCAGGCTTAGTGCAACGGAACGTGCTAAGTGCCGCACGATCGCTATTGAAAGTTTAAGGTCGTGACAGTTGGTATCAGAGCTTTCGGTTGAAGCAATCTTACTCTTGGCATAATGAAGAACGTTGCTCCATCTACACCAAGCGTTGATGTTCCACCTATGGAACGTGGACGTGAGGAAGTTCGGAAACCATCGAAGGAATCTCGAGCTAAGTCGAAAGACATGCTTTCTAGCTTGGAAGCACGAGTGGGAAGTGCACAGGACAGCTTAGGGAGGCACATTCGGCCGGGTGGACAACTTAGAGGAGCGTTGCAATGGCTTGGAGGCCGAGGATGTGGAGATCCACGCAGCGGTTAAGATGTCCCTCAACGAGCTAGACGGTGGACTAAGGCAAGAGTGGGGGAAGCCATGGTAAAAGTCAGGGACCTAAGAACCATAAAGATAGCTCCTCATTCAAACCACGGGATAAGGGGAAGGAAAAGGAGGATCGTGGTGCCTCAAAGCCCCGTGTGACGTGCTTCATATGCGACGGACCGCATTGGGCACGAGAATGTCCGAAGAGGAAGGCCTTGAGTGCCTTAGTTGCTTCACTGTGGCAGAGCGGGATGGAGGCGAGTCGGACGCAGGTGCAAAGATGGGTTCTTTGCGCCTACTTGGTGCAATGCAGAACGCCCCAAAGACCCCTAAAGGTTTGATGTACGTGGATGCCACCATCAATGGGAAGGTCGCCAAAGCCCTGGTTGACACAGGTGCATCTCACAACTTTGTTTCAGTGGAAGAAGCAAAGAGACTTGGCCTGAAGGTTGTCAATGGAGGGGGTTCTCTCAAAGCAGTTAACTCAGCAGCACTGCCATTACATGGAGTCGCTCGAGGAGTTAAGGTCAGTCTTGGTGCATGGACTGGCCAAGTGGACTTATCAGTGGTGCCTATGGATGACTTCACAGTTGTATTCGGCATGGAGTTTTTGGACCAGGTAAGAGCTTTCTTGGTGCCATGCTCAAACTCTATGTGTATTATGGATGGTTCGAAGGCTTGCGTGGTACCGACGGACAGGACCACCAAACGCACAACCCAAGCTATCTCGGCACTTCAATTCAAAAGGGGATTGAAGAGGGACGAAGAGAGTTACCAGACCATGTCAAACGAGTACAACGAGGAGGAGTCGCCAAAGCCAAGCTTGCCGACGGACGAGCAAGTTGTCTCAGATAAGTCCCATGAGGTGATGTTTGAGGTGTCGCCAAAGCCAAGCTTGCCGACGGATGTGCAAGTTGTCCTAGATAAGTCCCATGGGGTGATGCATGAGGCCTCGCCCAAACGGTTACCTCCAAGGAGGGAGGTGGACCATGAAGTCGAGTTGGAGCTCGACACAAGACCACCAACAACGAGCCCTGATCAGGTGGAAAAATCAGAGGCGTGCAACGGAAGCATGGTGGTTGACCCAACAGGTCGAATGGCAAAGCTAGCAGCCTTAAGTAGGCCAAGTAGTCCTTTGCTGGAAAGGATCAAAGAAGGGTTGGAGCATGATGCCCTTGCTCAAAACCTCCTTGCCCTCATCAAGGAAGGAAAGACGAGACGATTTTGGCTGAGTGACGGACTACTCTATGCCAAGCAGAATCGTATCTTAGGTACCAAAATGGGGAGCTTAAGGAAAGAGCTTATCAAGGAGTGCCATGATTCCTTATGGGCTGGACACCCAGGAATGAGGCGCACCCATGCTTTAATCAAATCCATCTACTATTGGCCTCAACTTCGGGACGATGTCGAAGCTTATGTAAGGACTTGTCTTGTATGCCAACAAGACAAGATAGAGCAGCATGCACCCGGAGGATTGCTAGAGCCGCTGCCCATTCAAGAGAGACCATGGGAGAGTGTCTCTATGGATTTCATCACGTGCTTGCCAAAATCAGAGGGCTTTGGCAGCATTATTGTGGTAATTGATTGCTTCAGCAAGTATGCAACATTCATATCTGCCCCAACGGACTGTACGACAGATGAGACGGCACGCTTGTTCCTTAAACATGTTGTAAAGCATTGGGGGATTCCATCCAATATCGTGAGTGATCGAGACCCACGATTCACAGGAAAATTTTGGACGAAATTGTTCAAGTTATTGGGATCAGACTTGAACTTCTCTACAAGCTTTCATCCTCAAAGTGATGGACAAACAGAGCGCGCCAATGCATTGCTGAAGTTGTATCTCAGGCACTTTGTGAGTGCCAATCAACGGGATTGGGCGAAGCTGTTGGATGTAGCCCAATTTTCATATAATCTGCAAAGGAGCGAGTCCACCGCAAAGAGTCCCTTTGAGATTGTCATGGGACAGCAACCCATGACTCCTCATGCCTTGGCTATGAGTTATGAAGGGAAGAGCCCTGCTGCCTTCAAGTTTTCCAAGGCATGGCATGAACAAGCAGAGTTGGCCCGAGCCTATTTGAACAAGGCGTCAAAGAAGATGAAGAAATGGGCTGACAAGAAAAGAAGGATGGTTGAGTTTCAAGAAGGCGATTTGGTCCTTGTCAAACTATTGCCCCAACAATTCAAGTCCTTGCGGAAGGTTCACAAGGGGTTGGTGCGGAAATATGAAGGACCATTTACAGTCCTTAAGAAAGTCGGTAAGGTGTCGTACAAGCTGCAACTCCCTCCAAAGCTTAAAATATATCCTGTTTTTCATGTAAGCATGCTAAAACCTTACCATGGAGACGAGGATGACATAAGTCGGGGAGAATCAAAGAGAGCGCCTACCGCAGTGGTAACCTCCTTCGACAAAGAAGTGGACTCAATTTTGGCGGACCGCTTGATCCGACGAAGGGGCGTACCAAGTTATAAGGAATACTTGGTCAAATGGAAAAACGCCGCAGATGTAGAGACAAGTTTGAGACACGAGGGATTCCTTGTGGCAATTTAGAGATGCTATAGAGAGGTTTCAACTTGAAGGCGCGACGAGGGTGTCGCGGGCAGGTGGGGGAGGGTGTCACGTCCCGCTCCAAAATGTCCCTAAAAATCCAAATGTTGGCTGCCTAAAGGATCTAAGACACATGGGAAGTTCTAGAGTTGCCTAGAGAAGTCTAGAAAGGGCTAGAGTTGGACGGACTCAACTCAAGCTTGAAGACCCTAGAATGTTCTAGAGCACGCTGGAGAGTGCTAGAATGGGCTGGAATATTCTAGAACGTGCCGGATGGTTCGGGAAGGTTGTAGAAGCTGCTGGAAGCTTGCGGAACATCCCAGAAGGTGCATGAAGGAGCTAGACAAACCTAGAAGACTCTAGAGTTGGCTAGAAGGTCCTAGAGCCTTGTGGCACATTGTACATAAACCTAGAACCTTCTTGTATATTCTAGGCTTAGAATTATCTAGAATGTGGTGACATATTCTTAAGCTTAGAAGCCACACTATAAATAGACCACTTGGTCTTCATTTGCATTCAACTTGGAAATTCCTAACAACTTGGGAAATCTTGGGAAATTGTAACATAAACTCTCTCTAGAGCAATACAAAGCATTCTTTGCAAACTCTCTTTCTAATCTCTTTGGAGAATTCGTTCGGGAAAGGCAGGCTTAGTGCAACGGAACGTGCTAAGTGCCGCACGATCGCTATTGAAAGTTTAAGGTCGTGACAATATGCTGTAATAGGATGTATGAATAATCTATAAAAAAAAAGTTAAAAATCAAAAGTTTAATAGCATTACGTGGGATGTGTCTCTTGTATAAATTGGGTACTTGGAGACATATATGTCCTTACATTGGGTTTGAACGTATTCAAGGATGGAACATCATTGGGGCTATATAGGATTGTAGCTAGGTCAAAAATTTTACATAAAATTTAATTACGTGTATACTTTTAGTATTAAATAAATATTTTATTTATAATAATATATTATGTTTAATTTATTCATACATATTTTGATATATCATTATATGTTTTAACAATATTTAACAGACATATAGACAAAAATGATATAAATAAATTGTGAATAAAATAATTAAATAAAAGTATTTTTGTTCACGTATTTGACACACATTAATTAGTTACATAAATAGAATTGTAATAATACATATTCTATAAAAACATTTCTTAACTAAATATAATGTAATCTAAAAATATTTCATATATTTAAATTTAATTTATAATAATAGTATATTAATGTCAAGCATTATGTGAATTAAAATTAAGAAAAAAATTTCAATGAGAAACTTTAAACTAAAGCTTTCAAAGTTTTTGTCATTCATAATATCGTGAGAGCTTTTTTATATTTTGTATAGTTCTAAATTATAATTTTATTTAATATTATATTATTTTACATTTTATTTTGTTTGAAATTTTTTTAATACTTTTCCCATAATTTTTCATTCTTTTTTTTATCAATATTGTAAAATTGACTCATTTTTTCATTTCAAGAAAACCTATGAAATAAACACATACAAAAATATTTAAATTTGTTAGATTTTATTTTTTAAACAATATGTATTTTTAAATATACCCTCAAGCTAAAAATCCTAGATCTTATCTTATTCTCTATATTTTATTACGTTTCTTTAGTTTTAGTTTTTAAATTTATATGCGTATGATATTAATACTTATTAAATTAATATATTTTTATTTTTTTATTTATATAAGATAAATTCCATTATAATTTATAATGCACTAAATCTATTTATCTATTATAACATGACATAAGAGTTTTGTCTTTGATTGAGAAGAGTACTCTTAACCCTTAATTTCTAATTAGATCTATATCATGATATATTTTTCTTTTAAATATTTAAGTAGAATTATTTATTTTATATAAAAAAAACTATACTTTAACCCCACTCAAAATATATTTCTAACTTTGTCCATTGACACATTTGTACATGTAAGATGTAAGAGTGATAAATTATAATTTATTTCAAACTATATTATAAGGCTAACTTGCATATGTTTTTTATACGTCGTAGTCGTCAATAGGTGACTTACATAAGGCTCAGTTAGGATAAATTTGTGAAATAATTCATGATACTCCTAAAGAATGTTAAGCTTTGAAAACTATTTTTAAGACATAGCCATAGCATCACAAACACTTGCCCCCATCTTTTATTTTTTAAAAAAAGTAGGTATAATATTTATAAAATTATAGATAAATTTATATATAAAATAAAAACATCCTTCTTGGATTTTAAATTTTATGATTTTATCACTCAAAAACTCACTATAAAATCCTAAATTCTATCTAGCTATAAACCTATCTCAACTTAAAAAAAAAAAAAATCCTTTAAGCTATGGGCATAAAATGTATAGAGCAATGCCTGCTGAAAGTTATAAAATAGTGCAAAAGTAATATCGACTGGCTGTGACCAATAAAATATAACAAATCAAATTAATATCTCCTTATTCAAATTGGATAAAGAATTACAATAAAATGTAGTCGTGAACATGTTTACAAGAAAATAAGAGTGGAAGACCTTTTCAATATATTAATAAACACGAGGAAGGATGACAGTAAGGCTTACAGAGACAGCAAATAGAAAGAGCAATAAGCCAGTGAAATTGATAATGAGTGCTTCTTGGTTCAACTTCAAGAAGTCAAGTATTTGAACCAACCCAGTCATAGCAGTGCAAATAGCTAAAATAAATATTACCATTCCAAAAAATATGTGCCATGGTCGCATTGTTGCTCTTGTCGACATTTCTGCTCCCGGAAAAGCATACGTAAAGAAACCAAGCAACCACTGAAATCTCCAAATACAAACCAAACCTAATTACTTTACCCATCCACTTTTTTATCAAGTTGTTACACCTTTTAAAAAATAATAGTAACAAAAATAAAAAACTTTAAAATTTATAACTATTAAAATAATAACATTTATGTCTAATTTATATATTTTTAATATTAAAAAAAATCAATTATTTTATATTAAACGTCGTTAAATTAGAAATTAAATTATAATTTCTTCTTATTTTATTTTGTTTAATATTATTAAGATGCTATTTTTGTCACTATAAGTTTTAAAAATGTTATTTTATGTATTATCTCCCCTATATTATATCACTAGCTCTCTTTCACTAGATTCACATGTATTTTTTTTTAATTTTAAAACATATGATTTAATCTTTTAATATATTTATAATTTTACATATATGTCATAATCTTTTAAAATATATTATTTAGTTAAATTAAGGTTTTAATATTATATTGAATATTTTTTTTTAAATAACGATAATTTTGTATGATTTAAATATGTAACTAAATAGAAAAGTGATAAATATTACCGCAACTACGCGAATCACAATATCTGAGAATCAAACCCAACAATTCTATTTTAAAATGATATCCACGTAGCACCAAATTATTTCCTGTTTTATTGACTTATTAACTATCAAAATTATGATCCTTATGTACCTATACATGTCATTTTAATTATAGCTTATTTGGCTCTATTAAATTGTATATATAAAGTGACTTTTATAAGCATCAAATTATTTTTCAATAAAAATCTTAAGTTTTGTTATCACTCTTTTTACGATATCATTTTTTTCTATTTTAAAAAAATATTTTAGAACTTTATATAGGACCCTATATATATATTAGTTGTTAAGTTAGAACTTATATATGAATTCTTAAAAATTTGATGATTAAATTATATATTTTAAAGATTTACACATCAATATAAAATATTAAAAATTTGATGACTAAATTATACATTTTAAATGTTTAAGCATCTTTGTGTGAATATGCTAAGAGTTTGGGAGAAAAGATATTCTCATTTTTTTAAGGATAGACTAACTAATATATCATCAAATTATTATAAAATTTACAAATATATTATCAAAATTTATTGAGTGATAAAATAGTATTCAATTATAATTAGTGTTATAAATATATCAATACGTTTATGTTATATTTTTGATGTTAGATTTGTACAATTAATAAAAAATTTAGTGATAAATTTGTACTATTAATAAAAAGTATTGTGATAGATTTAAATCAATAGTAACGATTTTGGTGATAAATTTATTACAATAAATTTTTACCACTAATAATACTTGAGTGTTATTTTTCACGATTATTCAGTCATATATTTGTTAATCTCCTTCTTCTTCATATTTATCATTTGGTGATATATTTGTTAATTTTTTTCTTTTATATTAACTCTTAATTTCCTAGTTAATCTTATTCTTTTATGTTAACTCTTAAGTTATTAAAGTTAGCATTGGATTCACAAATGCTCCCAAACATTCAAGTTAGAATAAGGTCCCAAACTTTTTAACAGATTTTACTTCGATCCTCTAATAACAAATAATTAAGCTAACTAATTATGCCCACTTAAGATAAAATGTAACATGAATTGCATGTGTTCTTTATCTTACGTGGGCAAGATTAGTAAACTAATAATGTGATATTAACTACAATATGACTTAAGCAAAATATTTTAAAAGTTTGAGGATTTTAATGTAATTTTTGTAAATTTTAAGAATTACTGAATTGAGTTGCAAGTTTGAATGCCTTGGATCAATGGGTTTTTCTTTTTCTTCTTTTGTTCTTTCTTTCTAATTTTTGATAGTGTATCTTGCCATAACTTATCACATAAAGTCATATTTTACCTAATAGTTGAAATATATGTCTCATTATCCAACGTTGACAATAGATTCTTATTCAATATTTTTAAAATTCCATAAATACCCTAATTTAGATAGAGACTAAACAACATTTTCGTGTCATTCTCCATAATAGTTGCCGTCGCCCACTCTAATAAGAATACCAAACACACACACACTCTCTCTATATAGTTGGGAAATTAAAAAAAATTAACAAAAGGTTAAATTAAATAATATTCAATATATCAAAGTAAGTATAATTTAATTTAAATTACATATAATATGAATTTATTTATTATAATTTTTTTAATAATAAAAATATATGAGATAAACATAATAAATAATATTTTATGATTACAAACTTTAAAAATATTATTTTATTATTTTTAAAATAAGTTAAATTATCTATAATTAATTAGAACCGTACTGAGTATCTTCTAATACAATATGTTAAAGATTCGATCTGACATTTTATTTTTCTTAAGAAAATTAGGATGTTTGGATCCACCATCCGATAATGCATGTAATATATTAAAAAAGTAGCTAAGAAAGAACATATATATACCTGCAAACCAAACAGGGAGATGGTGATGATGCCGAGCCAAGAGTGTAAAGTAATCATATTGGAAAGCCCAGATTCATTTTTAAACTTGAAAACAATACAAATGCCTAAGATGCCTGCACCGAGAGCTAATAGATGTAATATTATGTGCATTATTTTTTGCGTCTGTCTTGTTCCTGGGACTGTCTTGTATGCCATGATAGCTGCTCCATCATTTCATTAACTGCTACTTGTTAATAAATTATTTAATATCTGATTTTTAATGTATTTCAAATTATTTTTACACCACAAAAAAAAAATTCCAACTTTGTGACAAGTATTTTTTATTTTTAATAAAATAAAAATATACTCAAAATTCAGTTAATTTAGTGAAATTTTGTACTATATATATGGTTTACTATTTTGTTTTATACTTTTTTATTATTATTTTTTTAAAACTCAAGTTTTTGAATTTATTTTTGTTTTGTAACTAGTTTTGTTTTCTATTTTCATTTTAATTAGAAATGAGTTACACATTTTAGTCTAATTTTAAAACTTGAAAAAGTAGAAGTTTTCAAAACTAGTTTTATGTTTTCAGAATTTAAATTTAACTTCTATGATTAAATTTCAAATACTACTCTAACATCTATTTTTTTTTGTGAGTAACACAATTCTACAATTTTCTTATTATCTGAATAAAAAAAGTTAAAATTTATAATATATAAAAATGAGTATCATATAGAAAAATAAAAATACAAAACAAAACACAGTTTTACGAAACGATATTATGTTAAAAGAAATTAAGTAAAAAAACAGAAAATTAACATCAAATTTAAGAAAACAAATATGGTTAGTAATAAATTATTTTAGCTTTTATTATCAATTATAAAAGTTTGCACCAAATTGATTAAAGTCAATGGTAAGTGACCAAATTGAACAATTATTAAAAATTCAAAACTCAAACGTTTATAAGAGTAAAGTTTACAAAAAGATTCATTCTTATCAATTTCAGGAACGTTATCCGAATCGATCATCAAAACACACGTCTTTATTACAGATTTTTTTTTTACTTTTGAATATTAGAAAAACATCACGTTTAAAATTTATAGAATAAAAATAATATCCTAATAATATTTAACAATTTTTAATATTTTGATATCGTAATGAGTGTAAATGACTATATATTAATTTAAATACATCTAATTAAACGATTTTAATGTAAAATAATGTATCATATTTTTTTTAATAATAAAAATACATGAGTTAAGCATAAGAGTATTATTTTAAGGTTACAAGTTATAAAAGTGTTATTTTTATTTTATTTTTAATTTTTTTTTCTTATAGTTAATTTTATTAGGTAAAGTATTATAAGTATTGAAAATTTTTTTAAAAAAAAGTTTATCATGTAAGTAGTCTTAGAATTTCAAAAATTAAATACCAACGACTTCAAACAAAGGAGACCCTAAATGTTTCGTTAAACATGTAGTTTGTCCTACACGTGCACTTATATTCATGCTTTGGTATTAAAAAATAATTTTTAAGCTATATATTACTCAATAGTATCAAGTTTATTTAAACAGTAATAAAATTTGAGATTTGAGTGTGTGATTAGTGTTTTTATTTATAAAAAAATTACAAGCTTTTTATGAGGGCTTGATCGGCTCCAAAAAGTGTTAGATTGATAAATGTACAGGGCAAGCAAAGTATTATTCATTAATTTTAGAATATATTTTCGTTACCAATTCTATTCATTTTTCTATTTGTTTTTTTAAAAATTATATTAATATTAAATTTTATTAATTTAAAATAACCCATCGTCACTTAAATAATTTCTAATAAAAACCTCTTTCCAGGCTATTTAAATCTATAACTGTAACTTTGAAGTATGTTGATGTAATTTTGAAAAGAAAAAAAAAACTGGTTAACAGTTTCATATAAATAAAGGAAAGTCAATCACGAGTATGTATTAATACTTAATTTCTCCAGTCCTGAAATGGGGAAAAATAACCAAACTATTTTGAAGAATTAATTAGTTTTTAATACAATAATTAGGCAATAAAACTTTATATCATATCACAGTATGTACCTTCTCCTCCGATAAGTATGAATCCAATTATCATTAAAAGTGGATGCAACTGGAATATGATTTATAGAAACAAAGAAATTAATTATTAAGGTACAAATTAATGAGTTTATGAGATAATTAATAGTTATTGTAACAAAATGAAGGGAGAAAAAAAAAACATTAAATATAATTAATGAATTAATTTAATAATATATTGCTTAATTTTGTCAATGTGCATGTACATAAAATAACTAAAATTAATTTGACAAAAGAAAAAATAAATAAAAGAACTAACATTGAATATCTTTGATTTGTTGATGGAATTGAAAGCAAAGCCATCCTTGAAATGTAGGAGCCAAACAAGGACTAGAGTAGTTATTGCTATGAATAACAAATGAGCTAATATTGTGACGTGTAATGCAGACGTTTGATAACTTCGACTTTTAGGAGCCATTAGTACTACTGCCCAACTAGCTAATTCAACCACCAATTGATAAACTCTAAATAGCAAGCCTATATATATATATAATAAGCTAACTTGTGATTAATTTGTAATTTCGGTGCTATGACTCTATTTTATTACTATAATATTTTTTCTTTTATTTAATATTAAAAATGATTTTAATTCCATTAAAAACTATATATATAAGCTTGCTTATAAGTAAACGTACGTGACTTAACTTTGTAATTAGTGATATATATCTTCTTCTTCTTTTTTTATCTTCCCTAGTTATAAAATTTATCCATAAATTTTGTTACATTTAACACTTTTGCTCTTCAAAATTTTGTTTTCCTCTTACTACTCTGTTTACTGTTTTTTCAAATTTAACACAACTTGTCAAAATATAAAAATTAAATGAAATTTGTATTATAAAATTAGAGTTAATATATTAAAAAAATTATTTAGTATTATTAATCGCTTAATTTTTAAATTTTGATTCATTTAATTTATTATTTTTAAATTTAGATTAAATATATTAAAGAAAATAGTACATCACTTAATATCAGGGTGTAAAATGAGCTAAGTTGACTTAACTTATTCTAAATCAATTGTAAATCAACTCAATTCATATAATTTTTAAATAAATTAAACTAAACTCATTTATATAGAAGTTAGCAAGAGATTTCATGGATAACTCATTTTATTTTTTTATTGCTCATTTAAGTTATTTAAATATTTAGGTCATATTTGATACTATTTTAATTACTAATATCTAATTCTTGAGTTTTATAATAAATTTTTAATTTTAATATTTTGAAAAAAATTTATTTAATAACCAGTTTATAATTTCAATTTTGATATATAAAAATTAAAATTTGAATATTACTTGTAAAATGAGTTCTTAAGTTTTCATTTAAATTCATTAGCTATTTTTTTTAACTCATTAAGTCAATTTACCAACATAGTTGATTAAAGATCTCATTTAACGTATCTACCTAATACGTAATATCATGAATAACAAGTTAATGAACCAAAATTTAGAATGTGACATAGTGTAGGACCAATCGTACAATTATATATATATCTTTTCTTATAAACTTACGAAAGATCTGTTTTCATTTATTCTAAGCCGGTAAATTTTGTAGTGTAATGAGAAATCAGTATACTAAAACAATACGATAAAGCTGAGAGCGGTCGGCGTACCTTGCCGGCATGATTGGTGCATGCATGCATGAACAAAAACAAGGTGGGCGACCTATGCAATGGTGAAATGTCCAATGCACGCCATATATATATATATATATATATATATGGATTTTAATTAGAAAAAATAGTTGCAATTCTCCACTAATCATAATCCATGTGTAAAAACTTAATAACTTATCATAAATATATATAAAATCTATTAACTTTTAGATATACTACTACAAATTTAATAACTAATAAAAAAAGATAAAAAATTTAAAACTTCAAAACTATTATTATAAATGAAAAACATAACACGTATTTTTTGAGTTATTATATGTTTCATAGTTAAATCAATTATAACTCAAAAAAAAATATAAAATTAAATAATTTTGACACATAATAACTCAAAAAAAATGTATATATATGTTCATCTATTTTATTTATGATATTTTTGAAGTTTTATACTTTTTATTATTTTTTAATAGTTAATATATTTGTAGTGTTTTATCCAAAAATTAATCCGTTCCTACAAATTTTTTTGAATGATTGTTTTTTTCAATTATAATCGTAACATGCATAAACATCTCAAAAGGTATAATAACAACTATTTCAAATAATAAACAAATGTCTATAAAGATATTTTTGGAATGATCGTGGACTTATTTTTTGAGAGGTTCAATGATTATCCCAAAAAGATATTTAAACAACTATCCATATAAATATTTTGGGATGGTTAATAACTTTCCTAATTTTAGTATTTTTAATTTTACAACTGTAATATATATTGATACCAATAAAATATTTTATATTTTTAATATATTTAAAATAAATAATAATAATATCATTATTTATTAAGTAATTAATTAATTAATCAATAATTAATGGTTAATTAGTTAAATATATTTATTAGTTTTATCGATCTAAACAAAGTATAGTACCGCACAAGACGTACTTAATCACCAAACACATGGCTTTCTTAAGAGCTTTGTTGTTATCGAAGTAGTGATCCCAGTCTAACATTCAAAAGAAATGTACCATTGGTCAAGACAGATGAAACTCGAATCTGCACGACACGTGAATAGTAACCACAAATTAAAAAAAAAAAGGAGACAGTGTGAAGATGTTTTCGCTTGTAATAACATAACCAAGACTGACAACATTATAACATTAAAATTAAAGCTAAACATTGAAAACAAGGTGAAGTTGGATCTGAACATTAAAATATTGGTTGGATCTGAACATTGAAAACATTGACTTACCTAGATGGTCGTACATGAATCAGTTTGGGAAAATTCAATGTCAACTAAATACTCTTCTAGCATTTATAGTTTCAAAAACATTATCCAAATTCCAAACCAAATAAAAAAAATTTTGATTCAAAGTTTTCCTTCATCTTCTTAAACAAGCAAATATAGAATTTTAATAGAACATAAACCTTCGTGGTTCTTCCGGAAAGTAAGAGGGATGAGATCTTCTTGCTTCAAGGGTACACCGGTGACTAGATGCTTCTCATGTTGAAATCAACATCAATATAATAAATATAATAAATAAAGTGATTAAAAGATGTAAAAAAAAATTGTGTAGATTATATGGTGAACATTATAAATAGTTTACTTTTCATTTAGTTTAATCATTCCATAAAAAACAAATAAATTTTCGTATTCTTAGTTTGAACATAAGTTGAGAGTTTTCTCTTTGGGTGTTTATATTTCTCTTCAATTTGTGAGTTATTTTTGAAAGGTATTATAATGTCTTTTATTGTGGGTATAATACAAGTAGTTTATTTACTTGTTTGGATATAATATTAGTAAATTTAGAGTTATATATTCTAAATTGTACTCAACAATTGAGTATCAAAGCGTGACGAACAGGGATTGTTCTTAGTGGAGTTATCTTGAGTTTGAGAATTTGTTAGCTGATCAAGAAGCTATGGCTAAGCAAATGGGAGGAGTCTCGCTGAAGAGTGAAGAAGAAGCACTCTATACCAGCAAAACAGAGGCACTTTCAAGCGGTACAATAGAAATGGATATAAAAATGATGGCGACAAAGGAAAAATTCCTCAAGGAAAGAGAGGCTTTCGTCTAGAGGGAGCTTGAAATTACTACAATAACAGTAGAAATTTGATGGTGAATGTTACAACTGTGGAAGATGGGTCACATGATAAAAGATTATTGGAGTAAGAAAAAGCATGCATGTTGAAAGTAATACAACTACTTCCTGTTCTAAGGAGCATAGCGAAGATGGTTGGGATGCCGAAACATTATTCACTATAGAGAAAGAAGAATTAGCTCTTATGGTGACAACATCAAAACATATTGATTACAAGAATGACTAGATCACAGATTTGGGCTGCTCAAATCATATGACAGGTGATAAACAAAAGTTGGAAAACATGTCTGAGTACAAGGAAAGTCGTGTAGTGGTGACAGCTGACAACTCAAGGTTATCGATAGCTCACATCGATAAGTCAATAGTTACGCCTTGATATAATACTAACCAGGTACCACTTCAAGATGTTTATCATGCCCCAAAGAATGAAGAAAAACTTGCTATTTGTGACTCAATTGACATCATTAGGCTACTATGTCATGTTCGGTCCTTGAGATGTGAAGGTGTATCGTGATCTCAAAATCTCAGAAACACCAACAATAGAGGGACAACAATTGGAATCAATTTACGTGATGTTAGTAGAATCTTCATATGTAGATGGGACAAGAAGAAATGAGACAGTAGATCTATGACATATGCAGTTAGGTCATGTTAACTATTCTAAGCTAAGTGTGATGGTGAAGAAGTCAATGCTTAAAGAGCTTCCTCAACTAGACGTGCGAACATACACGATCTGTGTAGGATGCCAGTATGGTAAAGCTCACCAATTACCATATGAGGAATCGAAGTTTAAAGAAAAAGAACCATTAGAGTTTGTTCACTCTGATGTATTTGGTCCTATTAAGCAACCATCAATTGACGGTATGCGATACATGGTGACATTCATTAACGACTTCTTAAGGTATGTGTGGGTTTTATTTATGAAAGAAAAAATATTCTCAAAGTTTAAAGAGTTCAGATAGTCAACTAAAGGAAAAGTAGGAAAGAAAATTTGTTGCTTGCGCACAGACAACGACGGAGAATACAGGTCAAGCGAGTTCTCTCAATACCTAAGGGAATGTCGAATACGTCATCAATACACTTGTGCCAACACGCCACAACAAAATGGTGTAGTGGAGAGAAAGAACTGGCATCTTGTAAAAATTTATCGAAGTATGCTACATGAAAAGAATGTACCTAGGAGGTTTTGGGCTGAAGCGATGAGAACTACAACCTTTGTGATCAACAGACTTCCTCAACCAAGGTTAGAATTTGTTTCACCCTTTAAAAAACTGGGGAACATGAAACTTAAAGTTAGCTACTTTCGAGTATTTGGCTATGTATGTTATGTATTTGTTCCTGATCATTTACGGAGCAAATTTGACAAGTTGTTAGATGTATCTTTTTGGGATACGATAGCCAGAGAAAAGGGTGGAAATGTTGCAATTCAATGAGTGGCAGATACTACACTTCACGAGATGTAGTGTTCGATAAAGCATCTTCTTGGTAGTCCTCAGAGAAAGAGGCGTTGCCAAACTCAAGAGAATTTGGAGACAAGCTGCAACAAAAGATGGGGGAGCATACTATTCAAATCCAAGCAAGTTTAGATGAATCTATAGATCTAAACGATGATGATACTAAACAAAGAGTAACTCAAAATCCTTGGAAAACTAGCATATATCAACAACTAAATGAAGAAGATGGGCCTAGTGAAATGAAAGAATCAATTCCGCAATCTCAACTCCTTAGGTCAACAAGAACATGATAGCCAAATCCCAAATATGCCAATGCAACCATAGTTGAAGAAGCAATAGAACCTGAGATGTTCGAAGAAGCATCGTAAAGATCTGAGTGGATGACAATTATGAAAGAAGAAATTGATGCACTTCAGCAAAATCAAACTTGGGATATGGTGCGAAAACCAAAAGATGTGAAACTCATATCTTGTAAGTGGGTTTACAAGATAAAGCATCATCCAGATGGGTCAATTGAGAGATATAAGGCACAATTGGTAGCTCGTGGTTTCTCTCAACAGTACGAACTAGACTATGATGAAACGTTTAGTACGGTGGCAAAACTTACAACTGTACAAGTCTTACTTACACTTGCATCCAACATAGACTGAAATTTATGACAAATGGATGTGAAGAATGCTTTTCTTCATGGAGAGTTAGATCGAGAGATCTACATAATCCAACCAATGGGTTTACAGAGCCAAGATCATCCTGAATATGTTTGTAAGTTGCAAAAAATACTTTATGAATTGAAACAAGCACCCAGGGCATGATATGGTAAAATTGTTAAATTTTTAACACAAAGTGGTTATTTTGTAACACCTACAGATTCCAGCTTGTTTGTCAAAGCCAATGAAGGAAAGCTAATTATCGTACTAGTGTATGTAGATGATTTAATCATAACTGGTGATGATGAGGCAGAAATTCTTCAAACAAAGGATTTATCAATCTGTTTCCAGATAAAGGAACTTAGACAACTCGAACATTTCCTTGGTCTAGAGGTTGACCACACACAAGAAGGAATATTTCTTTGTCAACAAAAATATTCCAAAGATTTGATGAAGAGGTTTGAAATGCTTGAATGCAAACCAATTTCGACGCCGATGGAACCAAATGCCAAAATGTGTGCACATGAAGGAAAAGATTTGAAAGATGCGACAATGTATCAAAAATTGGTAGGCAGTCTAATCTACTTAACCTTAACTCGACCTGACATTTCTTATACAGTTAGTGTAATGAGTCGGTACATGCAAAATCCAAAGAAGTCTTATTTGGAAGCAATTCGACGAATATTGAGATATGTGAATAGTACAATTGACTATGTGTTTAATCTTGGTTTTAGAAAAATTTCTTGGTGTAGCAAGAGAAAACCGACAATATCATTATCAACCACTAAAGTTGAGTATCTAGTAGCGAAAATAGCAACTCAAGAGAGTACATGGTTGATACAGTTAATGAATAATCTACAACAACCAATAGATTATGCATTTTCGTTATACTGTGACAATCAGTTGGCAATTCGATTGGTAGAGAATCGAGCCTTTCATGCGAGAACTAAGCATGTTGAAGTGCATTATCACTTTATCAGAGAAAAGGTTCTACAAGAAAAATTGAAATGAGGCAAATCAAGGCAGATGATTAAGTTGTGGACTTGTTCATAAAAAGCTTAAGTGTTGGTAAGTTCAAAATGTTTCGTCGTCAGCTTGACACGGTAAAAATAATGATAGTTGGTATTGAGGGAGAATGTTGAAAATCAACACCAACATAATAAACGAAGTGGTTAAAATATGTAGAAAAATAAATGAAGTAATTGAACGATGTAGAGAAATAAATGGAGTGGTTGAAAGATGAATAAATAAGATGATTGAAGGATGAATAAATAAGATGATTGAAGGATGTAGAAAAGAAAAGTGTGTAGATTGCATGGTAAGGACTATAAATAGTCTACCTTACATTTGGTTTAATCATCCCATCAAAAACAAATAAGTCTTTGTATTCTTAGTTTGAGTGTGAGTTGAGAGCTTTCTCTTTGAGTATTTATACTTCTCTTCAATTTGTGAGTTGCTTTTTAAAGGTGTTATAATATCTTTTATTGTGGGTATAATACAAGTAGTTTGCTTACTTGTTTGGATCTAATATTAGTAAATTTAGAGTTATATATTCTAAATTTTACTCAACATCTCATACTGAATATATGGAATTATATTCCAAATATCCAAACTTAATACCATGCTAGTAAATAAGGCACACAAGAAAACATTTAAAAAAATTCAAAAACCACAAAAACGCAAAATTAAAAAAGAAAAAGCAAGTAAAACCCATATTGGTATTACATACAGAACATGGAAGACACTACCATCAGTTGTGCATACAACATCTTCAAAAGGCGTAAATGTAAGCCTGTATTATTTTGAGAAAAAAGAGCCTATTACAAAGATAAATTATTATAATTTGGTGAATGCATAATCAATTTGGATTACATAAATAAATAATAATGGCTTAAGATAAAATAATAAAAAATAAATAAATAACACGTGGAGATTTAAATGATTCGACCTTTCAACTTAAAATGTCTACTTTATTAGCGACGGTATATCGAGAAAAAATCAACTAATAATCAAACGGAGAATACAATTACCAATATCTAAAAGCCACTCAAAGCCAAAATCCCAAATATATCAAAATATCTCTTAACAAATGTAGGCTTTTCTCTTTGTAATGCCAAAACATTTAAATCTTTATATGCTATTTATTTTGTTATTGACTATTATCTTACCCATTAATATTTATTTGTACAATACCAATTGGTTCCTACCTTTCGTTTTTGCATTCTAAAACTTCTAATAAATTGGTATTATAGCTTCAGGTTCATATGTTATTTCTTAGTACTAATCAAATTTGCTCTTTAGGATTTTTTTTATCGAGCTTTTGGTTATTTGATTTGTTTTCAAATTTTGGGATTGTGTTTCTATTGATTTAATTTAGGTTTTCTATCATGATTATAAAAACTTGAAATTAAGAAATTCAATGGTATGAATAATTTTCTTTTTTAGGAATTGAAAATGCATGCTCTATTAGTTAAAGAATGATTGGTTAAAGCACTTGAAGATAATGATAAATTATCAAAAATATTGACTGACAAAGGAAAATATGAATTGATGAAAAATGCTCTTAGTCCAACTCAATTGTCCTCGTTTGATGAAGTTTTGCACGAGATTGGTGATAAAAAATTCACTACTAATTTGTGGTTTAAATTGAAGAGTTTATATATGATCAAGTCTTTGACCAGACATTTATACTTGAAGCAATGTTTGTACATATTTATAATGTCATAATGTACTTATTTATATGATCACCTTGATTAATTTACTAAAATTGTTCATGATTAGAAAAATGTTGTTAAAATTGATAAGTATACCACAATGTCTTCTACTCTTAATGATGTTGCTAGTGTTATTGATAGTTCTCGTTTTGATAGTAATATTTTTCTATCAGTATCTATTGGTTCTCTTGAAGACATTTATATTCTTGATTTGGGTTAAACTTATCATATATGCCTTAATAGGGATTGGCTCTCTACTTATCAATCAATATGTTGATAAAGGTATTGTATTTATGGGAAATAATGTGTCATGTAAGGTTGTTAGTATTGATACGATTCGAATTAAAATACATTATAGGATTGTTAGAACTTTGAAAAATGTTCATCATGTGTCAGATTTGAAAAAGAATTTAACATCTTTGAATACTCTTAACTCACAAGGCTAACGATATTTAGCTGAAGTTGAGTATTAAGAGTTTATAATTAAGGATGCTCTTGTTGTTATGAAACGAAAATTGCTTTATGGCCTCCATGAGTTTCAAGGTAGCGCTTTTGTTAATGGTGCTTTCAAATATTGCTCCCTTTTATCTTATGAGTGAGGCATGGATGTCTCCTTTGAGAATGCACATTTTGTTTGATGGTCAAAAAGTTAAGCATTTTAAGACTAACAATGATTTGATATTTTGAAAAAGTTAATTTGTAAGTTCTACCAAAAAAGTGGTACAGTGAGACATCGTAATATATGTAATACACTACATTGATATGGAGTGGTAGAACATTTGAGTTTGACTCTTTTGAAAAGAGCTTGATGGATGCTCTTTCATGATATTTTGGGTAAATTTTTTTAGAATAAAGCTTATAATGTTTGTTATTGGGTAAATTTGTCTTCATCGAGTATATTTGTAATAAGTATTTCATTTGAAAAAAATGATTATGTTTTGGTAGTTAAATATAATAGTGCTAAGTACTTGTGTTCGACCTTTAGTTTACAAGTTAAGTTATTTTGTTAATTATTTAACATAGAAGCAACTATAGCAGTTATATTGTATTGTCTTTGACAAAGGATAATTTTGGGATCCTTATTAGCTTTGCATTGATTTATTTATTATTATTTAGTTATGACATTCCATATGACAGTGATGTTAGAAATTTTCCGTATGCTATAGTTCTGACATTTTATATATAGTTTGTTCTGCCATTTATTTTATGGGTAACAAAGATCTTTTGGTAGCTATGAAATGTAATTTGATTGATGCTTTTGAGTTTTGGCTTTGTTTTGGTATTAGTCCTCAATGTTGGGCATAATTAGAGTCCGGTATGATTAGAGTCTAAAAGAGATAATGTGTTATCGTAGGAGAGGATTGTTAAATATACAAATAAGTTTTATATTAAAAAATATATGAATAACAAATTAAATATATAAAAATTAGCTACTTCTATTAATAGGTTAGACGCTTGGGTTGAAACCCCGGCCGAAACATATCCAAATTTACATAGGTTTACAAGCATATCCAAAATGACTAAACTGAGAGAGTGATAGAGGGGAACATACTTGCAGCAATAAAAGGGGGTGCTCAAAGGGTGCAAGTCTGTTTAGATTTTGTGCCACCACATTTGGTGGCACTGGTGAGGCCGACCTGCTTCTGCTAGGCGTTGTAAATAGTGAGGCAGAATTATTACGGTACGAGCAAACTGTAGAAAAACGTAACAACGTGGCTGGGAAGCAGGAATGGTAGTTGCAGTGTTGACGGCGAGCAAAAATGGAGGCAGTGGCAAGGGAGTTCGATGGAGATGTCGGCAAGGAGGTTAGGTCTGAGTGAAGAAGAAAGGGAAAACGACTTAGGAAAAAATGTGAGGACGAAAGAGAGGCCCTGATTTTATACAGAGGAATTTTAAGGACGCTAAAAATCTTTAACCATCTTAATAATCTTTTTTAGGAATGATTATTAAACGTCTATAAAGCTTTTCATAAATCTCGCTCATAAATATTGCCCCTAAAGATTATTTTGGGATGATTGCAGGGTTTATTTATTTATTTATTTTAGAATTGTCCTAAAATCTAATAGTATGTAATATGGATGTTAAATAATTACAACCCAATCTTTCACTCTAATATTATATTAAAAATATATACAAAAATAAACTCTTTATAAGAGAGTTTAATTGTGCATCCTATATATAATATCTATAAGACTGTTTAATGCATGCGGTTTTTTTATTTTTTTTTAATAATAAATTATTAAAGAAGGATTTCAATAAATAAGAAATAATATTAATCATCCCACCAAATATTACATCACACCTTCAATTAGTAATCAATCCATAACTAGCACTTTATATTACACACATGCTTAACAAATAAAATGTTATATATCAAATGCAAGAGTAGTTCATATTACTTTTTTGAACTTGAAAGATTAATAAATGTTACTTGATTTTGATTTAAGCTTTAAAAACTTTTGATAATTACTTTCACTTTTCGTGTTGCAGTATATGTGATTTAATCCAAAGATGTGCAATTAGCTTATTCATTGATATTATATTAACTTTTAAATAATAATAATCTTATATATATTAAGTTTATTAACGTTAGATTAGATATTAAATTGAAAAATTTAAATGTTAAAATAATTATTTGAACACTTATTAAAAAAGATCAACTATCACAAAAAATTATTGTGAGTGAGATTTCTAACCAGAATTTAAGGCAAAATTTTAGAGAAAAGAAAAGAAGCTAAGGTTTTTTATTATTTAGAAGTTAAATAAAATACAAGTAAAAGAATTGTTTGTATAAGCTTACAATTAAAAGACATTAAAAGACTACAATACATTTAATAAAGTTAATAAAATAGATTAATTAATCCAACAAGTATCAATCTTTTAAAATTGATTTAAATTTTCAAACTTATATTAACTTATCACGGTTAAATCATAGATACTTGCATATGATGAGCATTGATACATAATGAAATAAGTTTATTTTTATAAAAAATGAAAAAAAAAATGTTAAAAGTTACAGAAAATCGACAATTATTATTGATAAGGAATATATAATATATTATATTTAAGAATATTTTACACTCCATGTATTAAAAAAAATTATATCCGATCAACTATTAAGTTAAATCAATTATAATTTAAAATATTATATTTCATTTCTTATCGATATTTATAATCGTTTTTTCTTATAACCAATTTTTAAATGATTCAATTCACTTATTCCATTTTTGTGGTATATAAGATTTTCTGGTATTTTACCCTTTTTTATCTAACAGAATGTGTATTTACCATTTACAAGCTTACAATAGTAGCATTCATTAGCCAAAAAAAAAAAACACTTACAGTGTTGAATTATTTTATACAAAACTGATTAGTCACAACATTTTTAATTTTACAAAACAAGTGTGAATTATTTTTGGTGCTGCAGCTTTTATTCAGTCTTGGCTTGAACATAGAGGTTAGCATATTCTCCAAACTCTCTGCACTGTGTTGCACGTACTTATCAGCCCTATCACTATCTTGTTCAACCAAAATCTTATAGTTCCACAAGTAGTTTTTATAAACAGGTACAACAGTTTGTACCAAAAGTTGGCAAACTTTTTGTCTCAAACTTTCATCAACAATGACCCAATGGGACTGTTTTTTGTATCTTTCTTCAAAGCTTTCATTGAACTCCTTCAACCTTATTATGATATTATCAACATCTTGCTCATTTGCTTTACAAAATGAATTTGATAAAAAGCACTTATGGCTTAAAAGAGGAACCAAAACACTTCCCCAACTCTTCTTCAAGTAGAGAGTTGCATAATAGTCTTTGTATTCCTCATGTGCCCTTAACCAAGAATCTCCCATCATGTCACCAAGTTTTGTACCTCTCAAATTGCACAAGTATGAGTGATTACTCATCATGAATAAGTACGATAATGAGATATCTTCATAAGATTTAGACCATGAATCCAAATTCAATGCTATTTCTTTCATTATGCTATAAAATTGGTCAACAACAATAGTATTTTCATCATATACCTTTTCTTTCCAACTTTGATGAATCTCTAAAACTTGCGTCAAGATTCGCCTGTAGTAATCGTCGAGAAGTTTGTTACAATATTCGGTTACGAAGCTTACTAGTTTAGGAACAATACCTCCATTTGAAGGTGGTGAACATTGCCTTTGTGATTGTACTTGAATAGGGAGTTCAAAGAAGATGTCACAAGCACCATTGACAATTTCACTAATAAGATCCCTCGTCATGTTTCGAATTTCACTGCAGTCTGTACCGGCGAAAAGCCTATTGAAATTTGACCTAAGATTGTTTAGGACATCAAAAATTTCCAATAGCTTAAGAAGCTTAATAGGATCCTTTTTAGTGTGAATTACAACATTTTTTGCAAATTGGAGAAATGATAGTACTCCAGAGCCTAAAGCAATTCTCCCAAAGCACTTCATTCTTATTTCTGATTCAGTCTTCTCAAACACATCATTGCAAAGTTTGTACTCAAACTCATACACATCTTTCACAGTAAATTCAAAATGCTTCTCCCATTCTTCAATGAGAATCCCAATACTCTGCATATCATCATAATCTGAGATATGAAAATCGAGATAATCCAAATCAAGTGCTTGTAATCTCATTATGGTATTCGAAACCCGAACCTCAACGAATAAAGATATGCATTTCTTCAGTCTGTTGTTGGCATTGAGCTTCTCAACTATACTTCTAAGATGCTCAATTACCGTACCTGTAAGGACTCTGTTTTCTATCAACAGCCATCTGAATTCAGATTCTAGTCTATCAAATGCTGCATTTAGAATTCCTCCATCGAGATACGAACTTTTTTCGATTGCTCGTAACTCTTCGAGAATTCTCAAGTACTTGTTCATATTCAAGAGGTAATTGTTACTATTTTCAAGTGAAATGCTCAATTCTTGAAACTGATCAAGATTTATATCCTGCAACCATTGAATAGCTAGTTCACAATTGTTGGCGAGAAATTTCAATCCTTCCTCTAGCTTTCTCATAACAGAGAGGTAAGCTGAGAGATCGGAATGTGGATCAATACTCAAGAGTGATTTCTCTAGCTCGCGAACAGATCTATGAACTATGCGAGCTGCGAAAATTGGATAAACGGCACGAAGAATTTCTTCCTTGAAAGAAAAAATTGATCTTGGCTGCACAAAAAATGGTATATTCAAACTCTGCTCGATAATTTTCAATCTTGTCTCTGTTCCATCTAGTGCTGTAGCAATTTCTTTTGATTTCTCTAAGCTAGCTTTCAACAATTGCCTTGCAGATTTAATACTTTCTATCTCAGCCATAACCAGTTGAAGTTATTACCGTAGTCTGTCCATCAATTGCATATACATACATTTATATAGTTACAGTGTTACGTACAAGTTATAAATTTTTGATTTGATATTGGAGAGTCCCATTAGATATTTTGGGTATCTATCTAATACCATATCTTTTATACTTTACGAAAAATGAAGATAACAAATAACATAAATTGTAAATAAAGAAAATATTGTATGAGATGAAATTTTGTTTTTAACCCTGAGTACATCTTAAAAAATAAATATTTTATTTCTTTATATGTATTTAAAATTAAAAATAATTTTGGTGTCCAAAATACTATCAAATTATGTAATATCTTTGAGAAAAATTATGAAATTAACTGATAATGTATTCAAATAAGTTTTATTTTTAAATACGTGTTTAATTTTTAATATAAATTAATTAAGAATTAAAAATGAAAAATTAGTGTAAGAATAAACTACCTTTCCGGTAAAAAGCTGTGCTTTCTTTTCTTATAGGCACCAATATATTAACTTTCTTCACCAAACTTGACCAATACAAGTACAAATAAGACTACCCTATTCAAACCAAACTTCACTTGAAAAACAAACATATTATGTATTAACCATTTAGCCGTTACGTATATCCAACCACCATGCAACGAATTTACTTGAAGTGTCACATTAATATTAGCATACAAAATGAGAACCAAAAGCAACTACCCTAACCTCAGTTTTATTTATTCAATAAATTACTCTCTCTTTGCGTAAACGCTACAGGCACTGCTTTATTACTTTTTTTTTTTTTTTAATTACTTCCTAGTTCCAACGAGCCGCCAAGCTTGTTCTCAAATTTAAGATAAGTAATTGAAAGTATCCAACTTATTTTGTTTTCCTATTACATACAGTAATATCTTCAAAACTTATAGGAATAAAAATAGTACAATAATAAATAACGTTCAATGAACAAAGTTAAATAATCTTAATTAAATCTAAACATATTTTAATTAAATGATATTTAATATAAAATAATAAATATTTTTTTATATGTTAGATTAATTAGTATATTTTATTGCATTTATTAAATTTATTGAGAATATTATAATCTTTTAATTGTAAGCCTATATAAACTATTAGTTTACTTGTATTTTAACTTAACATATGAATAATACAAATCATAGCATCTTTACTTTTCTTCAAATTTATTCTTTTGAATTTTACATGGTATCGTAACTATAAATTTTATATGGTATCGTAGCTATAAATTTTATATACGGTAGTTAAATTTTTTTTGAGTTAATATTCATGCACGCAATGGTTGTTCGTTCGTCCTTTGTTAGTTGTAGTGAGTTTTTCGTTGTGTTCTTCAATTGACAATTTTGGGATATTTTTGTTTGGCAAATGTTTGTTGATTTTTTTCATAATCTGTTCATTTTTCTATAATTTGTATGTTAATCATAATTTATTGGTGCTTTTGAAATTTGTTAGATTTTGACAATTTGTTTGTATTTTTGTAATGGTTGGAGGTAAAGATAACTCGATTCAATCAATTAGTATACAATTAGATGGAAAAAAAATTACTCTTACTAGAGTTATATGATGAAAAGAACTTGAAAGGTAAAAAGATGTAGGGTTTCATTGAGGATGCCTTTAAGAAACCTATAGTTATAAAAACTCAGAAGTATGCAGATTTGTTAGAAGCTTAAGATGTTGATAATTCATTAATTATAACTTTGATTAATAGTTCTATGATACATTCAATAGAATGTCAGTTGGCCAAGTATGAGAATACAAATGATGTTTGAGATCATTTAGCAAGATTGTACACTCATTCTGATTTTGCAAAATAATATCAATTATAATTAGATATTTGAATCCTAACACAAAAGAATCTAAGTATTCAATAATTTTATTAAGCTATGTCAAATCTATGAAATTAATTAGTACTCACAAAATCAACATAATTGTAGGCTTTTACACCTTACATTTGGCATACATAATAGCACTTGTTAGTTCAATTTTTGATGCCTTTTTGTGATTATTTTGAAAGACCTTATGGCATTATTTTACATCACAACCTACTTCCTTATATTCATTAGTTAGTGAATTGTTGGATGATGAGATAAGTTTTATATCACAGGAAGGACATTCTCACAACACCTAACTCATTTGTCTTAGTGAAATCTCAAAGATCGCCTATTAGTAAGCAGAGCATAAATCCTTCGAGAGCTGCAACTGATGAATATGCTTTATGTAAGCAAAAGGGTCACTTGAAAGCTTAATAACCTAACCTGAATAGAGCCAAGCAACAACAAAAGAGTTGAAAAGCTGTCATAGAAACAACAGTTGCCTTACATGCCATAATAATCTAATATTGCAGTAGTTTTTCCATCATTAGACCTAGTCATGCTTGATCAATTTCAAAAGTTATTTGCAACACAATCATATGTTATATCTGCCTTATCTAATATAGGTTTTTCATTATCCAATTCTTTAGGTATGTCTTATTCCTTATGGGTCTTATATTCCATTACGTCTCACCAAATGTCACCTAATTTTTAATCATTTGTATCTTTATCTCACAAGTCATTTATGTCAATTATGATTGTTAATAGTACTCATATGCCTTTAGTATGTGTTGGTTTCATTACTATACCTAGTTTGTCTCTTCCAAATGTCTACCATATCCCTAGAATTACTTAAATCTTGTTTATATTAGTCAATTGTGTAATTTTGGATATTTTCTTCTACTTATTGTTATGTACAGGACCCTCAATCTCAAAAGTTGACTAAGACCAATTACAAGCAATGGAGACTTTATATTTTGGATCAACTCAAAGTGTCAAATGTTGTAACTTTTAGTGTTCATCTTCTTCTTTTTTTTGAGTTTTTTATCATCTAGTTTTTATTTGTGGCATTCTCGCCTTAGTCATGTTTACGCATCTCGTTTAAAATATTTAGTTTTTATAAGAACATTAGGAAATTTGAGACCTCATGTTATTTATGATTGTACTAGTTGTAAATAGACAAAATGTTTTGCCATACCTTTTGATAATAATACTTCCTCTTTTGTTGTATCTTCTAATCTAATTCATTTTGATGTGTAGAGAAATTTTCTTGCCACTACGATAAGAGGTCCCATTATTATGTTTCTTTTATTGATTAATACACCTATTATTATTGGGTTTATCTTATACAGTGTTATTTTGATTTTTTTTATTTACAATAGTTTTCAAACTTTTGTTAAACTCAACATTCTATTATTATAAAAAAAAATTCGTATGATTTAGGTGAGGAGTATACGTCTACATATTTGACAAAACTACTTGCCTTAGATGGTATTGTCTACTAAAATTCTTGTATAAACACTCTTGATAAAAATGTTTTTTTGAAAGGAAACATAAGCACATTATTGAAACTACTCGTTCTCTATCGTCCTTTCATATTCCAAGTAAATTTTGGGGAGAAATAGTCCTTATTGATACCTATTTGATTGATGGAATGCCAACCTCACACAACTTAGGTTTCTATCATTTTCACAATTTATATGATTTTCCTCTTGATTACTCAGAATTTAATGTTTTTTTACCTCAATTCAAATGCAATAAATTGTTGTTACAATCTATAATTTGCATTTTTCTAAGTTATGGTGCAAGTTAAAAGGGATATCGTTGTTTGATCTAGTTAACCAAAAGTTGTATATTTCTCGTCATATTTTGCTCCTTAAGCACGTACCTTTCTTTTCTATTCATGCTAGTTCTTATAATGAGACTAAGTCTGATCTCATTCATAATGACCCCTTTGGCGGTGATATAGAGGATGTATCACCCATTATCTCCCACTTTCCTTTTCTATTTTAGATCATGATTCTTGTAGAGCTAACAATGATGGTTTTATAGATATTAGTACTTTACTACTCAATGTTCCCACTAATTTCTTTTCTCTTACTACTTTTGAAGCACCTTTTGAAATTGTGGTTCTTTCTTCTTCTCGATATCCTCAATGCTCTTGAAAGTCATCTCACTTGCCCGATTTTATTTAAACTTATTATTCTTTCTTTTTGTTTCTTTATTCACA
Source organism: Hippophae gyantsensis (assembly GCA_030763125.1). Classification (NCBI taxonomy): domain Eukaryota; kingdom Viridiplantae; phylum Streptophyta; class Magnoliopsida; order Rosales; family Elaeagnaceae; genus Hippophae; species Hippophae gyantsensis. The sequence goes on along the minus strand of CM061029.1, from coordinate 16,507,647 downwards.
ACCATTCACATTGTCTCTAAGCCTATGTCCTATAAAGAGGTAGTTGTTGATCATTTATGGCAACAACTTATGGTTGAGGAACTTACTTCTTTGCATCAAACAAACACCAAGTTCTTGGCACCTCTATGATATGTGTTTAAAAGCACTTGATATATCGTGATTTTATACATGTTTAATGATTATCTAGATTTATATTTTCTTATTTTAATATCATTTTACGCAAATCTATCTTTTCGCAATCATGGGTATATTTTGTAGTTTTTAGGCATCTCTTGTATTAAAATAAATCAACTTAAAGAATTATACTTAAAGCATTGCATTACAACTTGAAATATTAAAGAAAACATTTGAAAAATATTATTTATGTTTTAAAAATTGGAAAAAGAAATTACATGAAAAATTAGGGTACCATTGATGCAGTTTAAAGTGTACTGTGGTGCAAGGCCAAAGGAAAAGATTAATATGTCTCAAAATTAATGCAGGTTACAGTGTGAAAACTGTGTGCCGTGGTACGAAAAGAGTGGATCGTGCTTAAACCGTGTATAGACTGTGTATGCTGCAACATGAATAAAATGTGTGTCGTGATGCCAAGTAAAAAATTCTACTTTTTTCTCCTTTTCTCACCCTATAAATATGACTCTATTTCTATAGTAAAAATATATCCTTGAATCTCCTTTCTTAGAAGCTGATTTCTTACCTTTATTTAATCTTTTTATTTCTTTTAGTAGCTTAAAGTTCTTCTCTCATTTAAGATTTGAACAAATTTAGTTAATATAAAAGTTTAAGATTCAAATCAATAAAAAGAGCAATAATTCTTCTGGAGGTTTTCAGAAGTAATTATAAGGATTTTGTTCAGGTATATTTAAAATGTATTATTTTTAGAATATTTTCTAAATGTTGGTTTTACATGTTATATTTTTAATTTATTAATCATTTATTATATTATTCATGTCTGGTTATAAATAGTATGGGATATTAGTATTGTTTTTATGCTTATGAAATATTAAAATAGGTAAATATTTTTATAAAATGAATTAAGTTTTACTTCTTCATCTAGATTTAAACAAAGTTTGTAAAAGAAAAAATATATTGATGAAATATTTTTCATCATAAACAAGATATTTAAATTTAAGATTTAAATTAGATGAATCCGATATAGAATCATCTCTTCGATTTTGGATTTAATTATTCAAATCTTTAGAGAAATCTATTTCAAATATTTTTCAAGAATTATTATTAAAGATATATCGATGACAAATTCTTCATAATATTTTTAAAATCTAAAGTTAGTTTTCAGATACTTAAATCACAAACCTAATTTTGACACCTTGATGAAAGTTTAAATTATCGACCCGATCAAAGTTAGCAATTAGATGGTTTGTTAATTTATAAGGAAATGAGCATAATTTAATGAAAATTTAAATTGTCGGCAAGACCAAAAGTAGCAAGTTAAAGTTTAATTAACAAAAAAAATGATCACTACCATAGGATATTTTCATACTTATAAGAAAGAATCGGTAATCTTAATCCATAACATTAATATCCTAATTAATATTGAATATGCATAATTAGATAACTAATATATCTCATAAATTCTTTACTAAAGATAAATGTTTAATTGCATAAATACTTATTGAATTTATCTTTATGTTTATGTTATTAGTTTAGAAACTCAATCCAAAACAATCATGACAGGATGTTTAGGTTATTTAGTTTTATTTTTAAGGATTTGTTGAATTATTTAAAAATCACATGATTCCTCTTTAGATCGACCTTGAAAGTATACTTGTCATTTCTAAAAATGATTCATGCACTTGCGAACTATTTTATAATTATACAAAATTTGTACGTCTAATTTTGGCACATCAAGTTTTTTTGCAATTTAGCAAGCTTAAAGTTTTTGGCACTATTGTTGGGAATGAAAAACGTTTTTAAATTATTATTATCAAAATCTTAAGTATTTTTAGTGTTGTAAATATTGTGATACCATCTTACACCTTTAAATAATAATATTCATAGAAAGTTTAGACTATCAAGAAGGTTGGACTTTAACGTCTCTCAATCTTTTATCGAACAAATTTCTAAACCTTACCTTGAAGCAATAAACATGGGGGAAACCCACCACTTAGAGAGACCACAATGAAGGAGTTTTCAAGGTTATTAATTAACACTACAGCTGCCTATATCTACTTGGGAAAGGCTGCTAGGAATTATGAATTGAGAAACATTCATTTTTATGCTTCCTTTTTTTCATGTACTAACTAATGAAGACTCATTGTCCTTTATTAGGGACTTTTATTATATAACCCAAACCTTTTCCCTCGGTATACTCATTGAGGATCAACTCAAAATTGGGTGTTTCTCCTACATCCTTAAAGACAAGGCCAATGCATGCTTAATGTCACTTTATTCAAGTTCCTTGATGCTTGGGAGGAAATATATAACAAATTTATGGAATAATTATATTCTCATCAAAAGACATCAGAGCTAAGAGGTAAGATTGTCACTTTCTCTCAGATGGAGGGAGAACCTTTTCCATAAAATATCGAATAAGTTCAAACTTTTTCTCATTTTGTGCCCCCATTACAACTACCCATTATAGCTGCAAAACTAATTTCTCAATGATTTATTGACATAACAATGTCAATCTACCATTAATAATACTTATAGTGGAGCGATGAGAGAGAAGACAGCCTCATAAAATTATAATCTCCTTAAGATGTTAGGTGTCAATTCATAACAAAAGAGCTCCAGAGTGAGAAGTACTAGAGTCCATGAAATTGATTTTGATATTGAAATTCAATTGCAACTTACTCAGCTAACCAAGCAAGCTACAATTCTTAATACACAAGGCACAACAAATAAAGAACAATATTGTATGTGCAACAATTTAGGACATGATGTTCATACCTGTCTCTATCAATCAGAAGCTACATCTGGACCCAAGTAGGTTAATGTATTGGAGAGGTACCAATCAAGGCCTAGGTATGACCCCAATGCAAATACTTATAATCCTTGGTGGATGAATCATCCCAATTTCTCTTAGATACAAAACAACCCTCCATTTATCCAAAGATCAAATCCATCAAACCAGCAATTCCACCAACAACTACAAAAGAATCCTTCCAAGAAGCCAAATCTAGAAGAAAACTTAAATTATTTCATTCAAGTTAGTAGATACAACTAGCCAAGAACAAATCAAAGGTTGGACTATGTAAAAATTTTCATTAAAAAGATGGAAATACAAGTGGAGCAGTTAATCAAGCACTTGCATAAGTAAGGCAAGGAATAAAGCTACAAAAGATCATAAAGCAAATGAACTCAATAACGAGGGAATATTCAATTTACAAAAACTGATGAAATCCCCTAAAGCAATGTCTCACTAAAAATGATAAAATAGTCTTGGATAGGAGGTAACCCATTATTTATTTATTGATTTAATTTATTTTTTTTATTTTTACATTTATTTTGTGTAATTTTAATATATTTGGATTGATAGATGCATTTGTACTTTCATACCAACTCTTGATAAAAGTTCAATGGTTAACTTTTTATCTTTGATTTATAATTATTATATTGAGGGCAATGTGAATTCTAGGTTAAGGTAGGAAAAGTTACATTTATCTCCTTATTCTTTATCTTTGAATTATAATTGTTATATTGAGAGCAATGTAAATTCTAGGTTGAGGTAGGAAAAGTTACATTTATCAAATTATATGCTAAAATTGAAATTTTATGTTCACATGTTTACAATTTTAGATTTGTTTTTATTTACTTTTTTGTATGTTTTTATTTATTTTATTGAATTATAAACTTTTGGTTTATTTTTAAATTTTTCTTATAAAATTATCATGTCTTTTAAATTTAATTTTACGAATATGATTTAAGCCTTTGCATTGTTAGATTAATTTCAAAAACATTTCATAGAGCAATGTGATAATTAGTTAATTTTTGTCATAATTAGTATTTCATGATAAAATTTTGAAATTACGTGAACCCAAAATCGGTGTTTAGGAATCAAATAGTTGAGACTATTCTTGTATGAATATATTTTGAACTATTATCTTCCCATTCTAAGTGATGATATTTTTTTTACTCTTTAAACACTCTTATGAATTATAATTGTTAGATTATCTCTATAGGACTTTGCATTGAATGCTAGGATTTTTACATCTAAATAAAGTATCATATAGTTATTTTTATTCTTTAAATTGAAGAAGTTAAGTAAAAATTGAGAGTATATGTCTTTCAATTCATTCATGCATAGCTTCTAAAAAAGAGACATATATGAGATTACCTAAATCAATAAAATAAAAATTCACAAATTAGTTACTCACTATCAAACAACATATATACAATTTGTACATGAGTCCTTTATGTAAAACAAATATATCTAAAAAAAGAGAAAAATAAATAGTATAAATTACATATTATGACCTATTATCCTTTAAAGTTGTGAGAATTAGCTAAATACAAAATAAAAAATTATAGAAAATAATTCCCCATGAAGTTATTGCATTTTCTTCATCTTTTAAAAGGCACATTACTTAATATTTTTATTTGATGAATTAATTTGTGTATGAAAATAATATGTAGTTTCTTTATAAATCATTTGATTTGATTCCATTCATGAGATCAATATAATGCGTCACTTTAAGCTTTTTATTCTTTATACATATGCGAACTATTAGTTCATTTCTAAACATAAGCTCTTTCGCATATACCTTTGAATGAGTACTTTAACCAATAGGATCAATATTATTAAAAGTATGCCTTGTAAGGTTAGAGTTGAAACGAATAAGAATTCCTTACAATGAGATTTTGTAAATTTTATATTGATATATTTTTATTTGAATATGAAAAGTGATTTCAACTAATTATTGTAATCTATCATGAATATTTAGAATATTGAAATAACTTGTGCTGTAGATTATATTATAAACTTAAAATAAATTTTTAAGCATCAGAAGTTTTGTTTTCCTTATTTTCTTATTCTTTTTACTTTGTTATTAAATTCTATTTGTTTATGTATTATATGCTTGTTTTTATTTTTAGTTTTTGTTTTACTTTTGATGTTTGTGGGTATCATATTTGAAAGCCATCATGAGACTTAAACTCGACCATTAAAGAAACCTAGGGGTTTAAAGGTTTGTTAGATATGCTAAATACAATCGTGTCAATCTATGAAAATAATTTAGGATAGTTTAAATTCTAGTTTTTGTTTTTAATTTTTTCTCATTCTTGCGAAGAGACTAGCAAGAAGTTGGTTAGGGATTATGATAAGTGCTCAAAAGCACTTAATATATCGTGATTATATGCATGTTTAATGATTATATAGATATTATTTGCTTATTTTAATATCATTTTACTTAAATATATCTTTTCAAAATTACATGTATATTTTGTTGCTTTTGAGATATTTCTTGTATTAAAATAAATCAACTTAAATAATTATAGTTGACGCACTCCATTAAAACTAGGAAGTTTAAAGAAAATATTTGTAAAACATTATTTATGTTTTAAAAATTGGAAGAAAAAAAATTACATGAAAAATTAGGGTTCCATTGATGCATTTTGAAGTATGTCGTGGCATAAAAACTTTGTAAGCTATAGTACGAGGCCAAAGAAAAGGATTAATACTTCCCAAAATTAATCTGGGTCATAGCATGAAAACTTTATATGCCGTGGCACGAAAAGATTGGATCGTGCTTAAGCCATGTGCAAGTTGTGTATTGATAGGGGCAGAACCGACATCGCCGATCCTGCCCGTTACTTTGGTTTTATCTATTTATAAAACTCTCGCAAGTGCACGAATCATTTCGTAGAAAATGATAAGTATACTCCCAAGGTCGATCTAAGGAAGGAATGTATGTGGTTTTTAATTTATTATTCAAACTTTTAAAAACGAAATTAAATCCTAAACATCCTGTCACGATATTTTGGGGTTTTGTGTTTTTAATCTACTTACATAAAAATAAACATAGATTCAATAAATATTTATGCAAATTTTATCATTTATAATGGTGGAGTATTTATGGATATAATAACTAAGTTAATTATGCTTGCTCATATTATTTAGGTTATTAAAGATATGAATTGATATTTATTGATTCTCTCTTTTTTGTATGAATACCACCTTTGGTGGGGTTAGATATTCTTTGTTAACTAAATAAATAAATTAACACCTATGGGTGGAGTTGATAACTAATTTGGTTAATTAAATTAATTCCTTTTTCTAAGAGATTGAAAATGAACCATTTAAATGCCACCTTTGGTGGGGTTAGACAGTTTAAACTTTATTCAAGGTGTCCAAATTAAACCTAAGAATTTAGTTATCCGAGTACTAACTTTCAAGTTTTAAAACCACTACTGAAAACATGTTGTCAATGCATTTTTCAGATAATAATTCTTATAAAAACTTTTGAAATAGAAGCTTCACTCTAACTACCTGGGGCGATTGTACCAACAAATAAAAGCAACTACTCTAAATTAGGAGGATAACTAAACCTTAAAATCTAATTTTCAGATTTAAGTTTGTAATGAAAAATAATATATTTCTCTCTAACATTCTTAATATAAAATCTTGAATAAAAATAAAATCAATTCATTTTAGAGATTTTTAACTATTTAATATTTCGCAAGCATAACAACGTTATTATTACATCATGTTTACAAATAGCCATCAAAGTTAAATTTAATCACAGACAAATTAAATATAACATTTAAGAATAAAGCATAAAAAATAACTGTAAAGAAAATAAAATCCTTACAGAACTTCGATGCTATTCCCATTGTTGGAAAACCTCCAAGCGGAATTTGCACTCCGATTTATTGAATCGAAAAGCTAATAAATTACAAAAACATAACTAGTTCTTCCCAAAAAGGGAAGAACTCTAAAACTAAGAGAAATTAACTAAGAAAAGCTAAAAACTAAGAAAAACTAAAAAATCTAAGAAAAGAGAGAAAGAAAGAGAGAAGAGAATGTGTTTTGAGGTGTGTTTTGAAGTGAAGGGAAGGGAGGTATTTATAGGTGAGGATGGAGAGAAAAAATGAGTGAAAAAATGTTAAAAAAATGTGAAAACGCGTAGTGCAAATGCTGAGGTCATTGATGACGTCAGCATGACGTCATGGGGCGGCTACACGTGAAAAATGGGGCGAAATGGGCGTCGGCGCGCGGAGAAGCAGCCTTGAGGGCGCGCGAGCGAGGCGCGAAGTGGCGCGCGTGAGTGGAAATCATGCGCGCATGTAAAGGCGGAAAGAGGCAGAAGCGTAGCTGCGGACCGGGCGTGTCTTGTGACGATCTGAAGCTGACGTGAAGGCAGCCTTGCAATAGCGATTTTTCTCCTTTTTGACATTTTTGAACTTTTTGACCCATTTTGTCCAATTTTTCAATATTTGTTGACCTTTCCCCATTTATTTATCAATATATTTGTGATGTATTGCTTCCACTATTCCTCTTTGAGTCTTTAAGTTACGTTTTTAAGCCAAAATACCTGAAAAACAATAAAAATACCCGTGATTCCGAAAAAGACAAATATATATAAATATATGATAAAACATATAAATATATATATATATATATATTAATCAATTAATGTGCATAAAATCATGGTTATTTTAGTGTTTTTTGAGCACTCATACAACCCATTGACCAAATTTCTGCTAGTCCACTTAGCAAGAAAAAGTGATAAAAACTAAAAATTAAACTATCCTAAATCACTTGGTAGATTGACACGGTTGCATTTAGCCTATGCAACAAGCCTTTAAACCCCTAGGTTGCCCTAGTGGGCCAGTTTGAGTCTCGTGAGGGTTTTCAAGAATGATACCCACAAACATTGAACTAAATGTAAAAATTAAAAGAAATAATAACAACAATCAACTTAAAAACTAAAATTACAACAAAATCAAAAATTAACGTTTAAGAATAAAAGAAAACAACATATCACAAAAAATGTCTCATACTTTTTAATCCTCTTTAAGACCATAATTAAAATCTAAACAATCACGATTTATTATAATATTTTTAAACAATCACGATTTATTATAATATTTAGTTGAAAATTATTTTCATATTTTATATAAAAAATGTATTAATTTAATTTCATCCAATTTTAGTGTCAGGAATCCAAATTTGCTTCGACTCTATTCCTCACATGTTAATACTCTCAAAACACTGAATCCAATGGGTTCAAACACTTATACTAATTTATATGCGAAAGAGTTGAAGTATAGAAATGAACTAATATGTTAGCATATGTATAAAGAAGAAAGGCTCAAGTGTTATTTTGACGTTGATCTCATGGAAGGAATCAAATGTATAAATTATAAAGATATCATATATAAAAATTATTTTCTGCATAAATCAAACTCATTAAGAAAAAATTTCAAGATATATGCCTTTTACAAATGAAGAAAGTGCAATGACTTTTAGGGAATTACTTCCTATCTTTCTTTTGTAATTAGCCTTTACTCACAACTTTGTAGGCAATGTGGGTCATAGTATGTAGATTATACTATATATTCTTTCTCTATATTTTTTAAAGATATTTTTCAATATATATCATTTTTTTAGAGGTCAACCCATGTACGGATTGTACACATTTTTTTTTTTAGGATTTTGGTGAGTGGTTAATTTTGTGGCTTTTTTTTGTTTGATCTTGGTTTAGGTAACCCCAGATATGTCTCTTTTTTTTTTTTGTAACGATCGTACACAAATGAGATAAAGCATATACTATCAATTTCTACTCAAATCATTTAATCTAAGCAAAAATAATAATAAAAAAATATCGATACTCTATTAAGATGAAAAAAAATTCACACATTCAATATTAATGCCTATAGAGATCATCTAAGAATTTGAAGAAATAAGAAATGTGTTTGGAGTAGAAAAAATATATATTTCACTCTCAATAAGGGAAATTAGGCTCAAATTATATCTCACAAAGGTAGTCTCCACTAAAACAAATTTACAAACACCGATTTTGGGTTTAACATAATTTCTACATCTTATCAAGAAATACTAGTTATGATAAAAATTAACTAATTATCAAAAATAATTACATAATATTTCATGATATGTTTTCAAAAATTAATCTAACAGTACAAAAGACTTAACTATTTACTTAAATTTGATTTAAAGAAATGATAAATTTTTGTGAGAATTTTTTTTTTTAATTCCAAAAATTACTAAATCACACAAGGAAAATAAAACCAAACACAAAAAATGAAGATGTGAACATAAAAAAGAAAAAATTAATAATATTTGTTTTTTTTTTAATTTTTTTTTTAATTTTAAAATTGTTAAATCTTTTTTTTTTCTTTTCTAATTAAGCATGGTAACTTTTCACCACCCCCAACCTAGAACTTACATTGTCCTCAATGTAACAATTGTAAATTAAAGATAAAGAGAAAAGAGAAGAAAGATTACCTATTTCTTGAGAATGTTGCAAGTAATGATGGAGAAATACAGGTGCATCCATCATATTCATTAAAGTGTATACAGACAGATTGTTGTAAACTTCTAACATCTCAAAAAAATATTTTTAGTTTTAACAATTTTAAAATTATTCACACGTAATTAAACTAAAATAAAAAATAGAAATTAAACAAATTAAACAAATAAACTTAAATTACCTAAAATGATGGGTTGTCTCCATCCGGTATGCTTAGTTTAACGTCTTAGCAAGGCGTAACTTGAGGATTGCCTTTTAAGTAAACTCAATGTCCCCTCATCATTGAGTCAATCAAAACCGACAGTAAGACAAGATTGTCTACCTATACTTTTTCGGTCATGTCCTATGGATTTTTAAATTTTTACTTAAAACTAGGGACATGCTTGTGAGTTTGATCATCCACATCTAGGTACAAATCAAATAATTAAAGGCATCAAAACACAATTGTACCTAGATCAATCAAAACAACTAACTCCTTAGATTGTAATTAAAACTTTTAAAATTTTGGAGATAGTTTGATTTTTTTTTTTGTTTTTTTGTTTTTTGTTTTTTAAGTATAATATCTAAGTTAAAATAACATAATCGATATTAACCCAAGAGTGCTCGAGGAAAAGAATGGTGGTGCAAAGCTCCTTAAAAACCATCCTCTGCAAATGAACAACGCGTTCCCAAGAAAGACTAATTAGCCTGGCAAAGGCTTCCAAGAACTAGTCTCCAAATAGAACTCCCTTAGATCTTTACTTTTCATGCTATTAAAATTAAGTTAATTAAGTTAAGTTAAGTAAAAATTTAAGTTAATTAAGTTAATGAAACTCTAAGTTAATTAAGTTAAGTTAAGTAAAAATCTAAGTTAATTAAGTTAATGAAAATGTAAGTTAATTAAAAAGCTAAGTTAATTAGGTTAATTTAAATAAAAATTTAAGTTAATTAAGTTAATGAAAATCTAAGTTAATTAAAAACTTAAGTTAATTAAGTTAATTAAGTTAAATGAAAATTAAGAGAAAAAAAAACATAGTAAAAAAAATAATAAAATAAAATAAAATAAAATTAAAAAAAAGGGAAAATAAAATAAAAAAAATTAAAAAAATAAAATTAAAAAAAGGTAAAAAAAAATAAAAATTGATTTTTTTTTATTTTTTATTTAAAAATAAATAAAATTAAGATTTAAAAAACTTAAACTTAAATGAAAATTAAAAATTAAGTTTTTTTTATTTTTTTTTATTTAAAATTTATTTAAGTTTTTATTTTTTTTATTTTAATTTTTTAATTTTTTTATTTTTTTTTTTTAGTTTTTTTTAATTTTTTTTAATTTTTTTTTAATTTTTTTTTTACTATTCTTGAATGGTAAGTTTTATTTTATTTTTTATTTTTTTTTATTTTTTAATTTTCCTTGTTTTTTTTATTATTATGAAATTTGAAATTTGAAATTTTTTTTTTTTGTTTTTTTTTTTTGAAATTATTTTAATTTTTATTTATTTATTGTTTTTACTATTTACGAACAACAATTTTATTATTATATATTTATTATTTTTTTTGTTTTGACATGATGTGAATAAAATATATTTTGTGATGCCAAGTAAGGGTGTGCAAAAAATCTGATCATCCGATAAATCCAATCCGATCCGATCCAATCCGATGGTCGGATCAGATGGAGATTTTTTCCATCCGTTAAGTGCGGATCGGATGGTGGATTTCACTGTGATTCATCCGATCCGATCCGACTGAAATTAATTATATATATATATTTAATTAATATATATTTATTAAATTAAATATATATATATATATAATTAATATATATTTATTTAATTTTTTAATATTTTTTTTAAGTCAAATAATTTTATGTTATGATTTATGTAAAAATTTAAAAAATTTATTTAAAAATACAAAAAAATAGAGTTAATTAAATTTATTGGTCGGATTGATCGGATGTCATCCGAATAATTTACGGATCGGATTGAGCAGATATAAGAGGTGATCGGATCGGATACAGATTAGGATGTTTCAATCCGAGCGGATGGTCGGATCGGATCGAATGAAAGTAAAATCAGCGATTTCGATCCGATGAACAACCCTAATGCCAAGTAACAAATTTCACTTGTTTCTCCTTTTCTCACACTATAGGACTCTATTTCTATAGTAAATATATATCTTATAATCCCATAACTTTCTTAGAAGCTGATTTCTTAGTTTTTTAAATCTTTTTATTTCTTTTAGTGGTTTAAAGTTCTTCACTCATTTGAGAGTTTAACAAATTTAATTAATGTAATAGCTTTAGTTTCAAATCAATAAACTGAGCAACAATTCTTCTAGAGGTTTTCCAAAAACAATTATAAGGATTATGTTGAGATATATTTAAAATGTATTCTTTTCAAAATATTTCTAAGTGTTGTTCTTACATGCTATATATTTAATTTATTGATCATTTATTAAATGATGTACATCTGGATATAACTAATATTGGATATTGGTAATGTTGTTACACTTATGACATATTAAAATAAGTAAACATTTTTATAAAATAAATTAAGTTTTGTTTATTCATCAAGATTTAAATGAAGTTTGTAAAAGAAAAATATATCGACGAAGTATTTTTCATAACAAAAAAAAGAGTTAGATTTAAATTTAAGATTTACATTATTTAAATCTAATTTAGAGTCAGCTCTTCGATTTTGGATTTCATCGTTCCAATCTTTAGATAACTTTATTTCAAAGATTTCTATAAGAATTATTATTGAAGATATATTGATGACATATCCTTCATAATAGTTTTAAAATCTGAAAGTTAGTTTTCAGATATTAAAATCATAAACCTAATTTTAATACCTTGATAAGAGTTTAAATTATCGATTCCATCGAAGTTAGTAATTAGATGGTTTGTTAATTTCTTAAAAAACGAGTATAATTTAATTAAAGTTTAAATTGTCGGCTCAACCGAATGTGATGATTTAAAATTTAATTAACAAAAGAATATGATTCCTACCTTAGGATATTTTCATACCTATAAGAAAGAATCATTAATCCTAATCTATATCTTTAATATCTTACTTAATATTGAACAAGTATAATTAACTAACTAATACATCCCACAAATTCTCCATTGCATAATAAATATTTAATTGCTTAAATTTTTATTGAATATATCTTTATTTTTACATTATTTGTTTAGAAACTCAATCAAAAAAATCGTGATAGGATTTTTAGGTTATTTAATTTTGTTTTTAAGGATTTTTTGAATTTTCTTAAAAATTACATGATTACTCTTTAGACTGACCTTAAAAGTATACTTGTCAATTTCTATAAGTGATTCGTATACTTATGAGCTATTTTATAAATTATATAAAATGTATACGCCTAATTTTAGCACATCAAGTTTTTAGTGTAATTGTTAGGTAAATCGATAATACCACTAAAAACTAGTTAACATTTGAAAGGATCACTCTATCATCAGGTAAACAAGCTATTAGTTCCCATTGGGTGTATAAAATCAAAATTCATTTTTATGGGTCTATTGAAAGGTACAGGCCCAAAATAGTTGCAAAGAGATACTCTCAAAAAAGTGGTATTGATTATCAATAGACTTTTACCCCTATTGTAAAAATGACTACAGTTTGGACATTTATTGTAATTTCATCTACTCGTGGGTGGTATATACCTCATATAGATGTTAAAAAAAGCATTTTTGAATGGTGACCTTCAAGAAGAAGTCTACAGGACACCTCTTCTTATAGCTTCTCATAAACCTGGTAAAGTTTGTAATTTGAAAAAACCTCTTTATGGTTTTAAATAAGCACCTCGTGCTTGGTTTGAAAATTTTTCTACTCTAATCACCTATTTTGGTTTCTCTTCTAACCATCATGATTATTACTAGAGGTGGTGTGGATGTTATTACAGTCTTGAAGTTAGCATTAGCCTGCTAATTCGCAATGAATGATTTAGGCTAATTACATTATTTTTAGGGTTTTGAAGTTGTCTTTTCTTCCAAAGGTTATCTTCTCTCCCAGTCTAAGTCTATAGCACACATATTTGATCATGCTCGTCTTTCTTATAATAAGATTATGGATACTTTTATTGAGACTAATTCTCGGTACACTCCTTTGATGATTCCCATTTGCCTAATCCTAGTTTATATCATACTCTTGTTGGAAGCTTCGTTTATCTCACTATTACTCCCCCAGATATTACATATAATGTTCATATTGTTAGTAAATAATTTGCTTTTCCTACTACAGCTCATCAGGCAACCGTTCTTCACATTTTGAAGTATCTTCGAGGGACCTAGTTTCAAAATCTTTTGTTTTTTCTTGCTTCATCCTTAGAGTTATATGTGTATTATGATGTTGATTGGATTACTAATCATACCCATTGTATGTCTACCACTGATTTTTATGTCTTTTTGGATGATTCTCTTATTTGTTGAAAGAATTCCACATAGGGAGAGTATTGTGCTATGACATACTCTACTTGTAAGATAGTTTGGTGACGTTGGTTGCTTGATGATATGGGTACTTTTCTTCATCTTCCTACTCCCTATATATTGTGACAACAATAGTGCTATTCAGATTGCATATAATGCGATATTTAATAAGCGAACGAAACATATTGAAAATGATCATTATATTTTCAAGCATTATCTTCAAATTGGCACTCTCACATTGTCTTTTGTTTCTTCCTCCACGCAAATTGTGAACTTGTTTACAAAGGCATACTTGACTTTTCATTTTTTTTTGTTTAGCAAACTCTAGATGCTTATTGATGTCACAACGTAAGTTTTAAGGAAAATGATAGATTAATTAGTGTATTTTACTATATTTATTAACTTTATTGAAGGTATTTATTTTTTTAGTATCTTTTAATCGTAAGCCTATATAAAACCAATATTTTACTTATATTTTAACTTAAATAATAAGAATTTTGGATTCTTTTCTCCTCTTTGAATATGTGTTATTAAATTCTATAATAAAAATATATTAATTAGATATAAAAAGTATTATTTTTATGATTATAAGTTTTACTATTATTATTTTTGTTTTGATTTTTAATAAAATCCGATCTTATTTTATCATCAAATTCTTTAATTAATTAGTTTTATTATGTTTAAACTTATATTAAAAACTAGTTTTCTTACCGGTGTAATTTTTTTTTAACATTTTATGTTTAAAATGATGGGGTTTTTAAATAATATATTCAAAATATTTCAAAATTTATAAACATATTCACAAGGTTTATATATTGGTACTAATCCATAGTAAGTATGTTATGTCCTATTTATTTTTAAATATATTATTTAAAATTTATTAATTTTAAAATAATATAATTAACAATATTTGATAAATAATTTATGTACAATAAATAGTGTAATACAAGTAATTAAACATTCTCATCGTTGAACCAATTTGAAAAATTATTTAAAATAACACCCATATAACTCACAATAACATATTTATTTTATAGTAAAAAAAGTATGAAATAGTATTTTAAGGGTATTTATTTTATAACTTTTAAAAATAATTTTTGTAAATTTTAAAACTGATATATAATTTAACTTTTTTTTAATAAAAAGTTAGAGTGAACCATTGATTTTCAAAGTAATTATAGTATTTCGTATATGATATTTATTATATTTTTAAATAAATAAATAAACTTATTAGATATAAACTTTTTTGAGGGATAATAAAACAAACAAATTAAGTAATTTTTTTTGTTATAATTTAAATGCTCATATATGTCACAATTGTATAATTTAATAATATTGAACTAAATTAAAATATAAATATTAATGATATATAATTTTCTTAATAAGTAGAATTCAAACTATTTGAAAATAAGATAATAAAAACGACAAAAGTTAACTTTACTTGAAATTCTTTATAAAAAAATATTTAAGTTTAAATATCATTATTATAAATAACTAATATTTCATTAAGCTTAAAAAATAAATTAAAGATTAAATGAAATGTAGTAATCTCATATTTAAATAATTAATCAATTTCAAATAATAAAATTTATAATTATATGAAATGTTCAAAAACAAATTATGTTCTATCTAAGCTATTTATTATATTTTAAAATTGATTTAATAAATATAAATTTTCTTCGTCCAAAATAAAATAAACACAATTATATAATTTTGTGGTGATAATTTGCACGCTTATGTCATATAAATGATGATATTTAATTGAATTAAATTATATTATAATATTATTTTATCAATAAATATTTTATGTCGTAATTTAAATTATATAAAAATAAGATAATAATAATAAAAGAATTTTAACCTTAAAATAAATATTCACCAAATTTTCAATCTATCACGAAAGATATTATTACCTAAAAAGATTTGTTAATTCATATTTGACTTATAAATAATTATTTATTTGTGTTGGATTTAGTTGAAGTTTTTTAATTATATATATAGACATCTTTCAAATTAATTGGTCAATTTGAATAAATTTTTTATTTACTTTAATAAAGTTATATCTCGTAACAAAATTTTATTACTTCAAAAAATAAATGGCATGTATATTGGTGGTATCTATTTGACTTATTTAGATATCATCTTATTTCAAGGGACTTAAAAAAATATTGTTTTCAAGAATTATCTATTAAAATTGTGCTAAAATTGAAGCATGTAAAGGGCTAACCCTCATTTTGGTTGAACACGGATGTTTGATATCTTTAATATTCAGAGTATGTTTCTTCATTCATTTAAAATATATAAATGGTTGAATGTAGTCTTAGACGGTTTGACAAAATTCATTCAGAATTTCTTTTAGTTGAAGAAACCATATAAACTTAAATTGATCTAAGTTATTTAGAGTGATTATTGTCGCATATTAAAGAAATGTTGTCTTAGTTTACGAGACATCAACCTCTTAAATAAAGTCGTTAAAAAGATTGTCTGGAAGGTTATCACAAAGAACTCAAGCACACTACTTTACTTACGTATAGGGTAGTTGGATAGGGAGGAAGTTCCATAGTTATTATGTTTACTCTTTTTCCAATCCCAATTTACAGTCTTATTATTTGACCTTATTTAAAGAATCTAAATGATTAGTTGGTGTAGACTCTTTAGTACATTTTTGTATGGATAATTGGCTAGGAATTCTTCTAATTAAAAAAATGAACAGTCATTAAGTGCATACACCAATACATTTGTTAATGAAGGACTATTTACAAATGGATGGATGGCATCTACCTTAGGCTTTTACGAACATCTAAGATGATATTACCTTAAAGATTTTCTCGATAGTTGTAAAAACAGGTACAACACATGAGAATTTGGACACATTAAATTAAAGAAAGAGTCATAACCAACGAGACCTATGCTTTAATATGTGTGGTCGAGGAACTTAAGAGTTGGGACAGGGCTATCTAAGCCCCTTTCATACCATCCCCAAAATCCGTCTTACTTTAGTATGCTATGCAAATCAAACTTTCCAGTTATTGTCAGGCAAAGAAGATGGGACATTCTTTCTATTTCAAATGTGCCATGTGCGTTTTAGTGGAGAAAACTATTTCTCACCTTTTTTTAGAGTTGTCATTTTGCAAGTGCACTCTAGGACTTTTTATTCTCCTTTTTTTGGCAGAAAACCTCGCATAGATTCTTTCATCCTTGATTATGGATAAGCACAATAACAACTGAATTTGGGTCACAATTTGTAACTTATGGAAAGCAGGTTTTGTTTCATTCATCTCGATTATATGGATAACCATAAATTATTATCAATTTTAGGATAGACAGACAATTTTGAGCTATACATTTGCCACAATCTAGCGATTTATTTGTGAGACATGACTATAACAAGCAGATCCCTACAAAATACAGTGGATGATCTTCATATACTCCATCGTCTATGAATACAAGGCATTCTACGTCGGTCTCCATGGATTATACAGTTTATTTGGAGGCCATCACCTTGGGGATGGATCAAAGCTAATACAGATGATGTTGCTTATAGATTTTTCAAGATTATGTGATGATATGAGTATTTTTCAAACCTCAAGATCTTTTTTTAATCGATGTTATGTACCTCTACTTTTGAGGAAGAACTCATGGTAGCCATTCATGTAGTGATGTATGCTATCATCTTTTGATGTCAGAACTTTAGTTGAAGTTAGACACCGATAATGTTTTCACTTTTTTTCAAACTCGATTGACTTTGGTGCTGTAGAGATGATATTTTCTTTGGACTAACTGTTTAAAAAAATTGCTTATATCAGAGTTCCATTATCCCTATATTTATCAAGAGGGTAATGTTGTAATTGATAGTATGACATTTAGGGTTTTTAGTATTTATACATCGACTTTATGGTGAGATGCCTCAATAATTACTAATTCTTCCATTTATTTACATATTAATAAAAAGTATAATTATAGATTTTATTGAGAATTAATTTATTCATCTTTTTTTATTTAATAATATTCGTAGTTAAGGGATTAGAATTAATTTGTTTTAATGTATCTACTAAATCCTATTACTTATTACCTTCCATTTAAAAATAATTTATCAATGAGATATAGGTAATTGTATAATCTTATTGTTAGTCATATGTACTAACTTTGTACGTGAGCAAATATCCATTTCGTTCTCTAATTTATGTTTTTATTTAAAAATAAATATATAAATTTGATGTCAAAAATTATGAGTAAAGTTAACTAATATTTAGTTTTTTATATCAAATTAAGATTTTGAGTTAAAATGACATAGTAACTTTAAGGAAGTTAATTTAGTCTTGTAATTTAAAAAATATCAATCATATACAAATTTTAAAAATTTAGATTTTTTAAGAATAAATTAAGAAATCATTGAAAAAATTAAAAAAAACTATATATTATTTCCCTCAATATTTTACTTTTTTTTTGTAAAAGTTGGATAGAAAATTTTGTTTTAAAAAATAAAATATCGTTGATTTTGATACCAAACAAATTTAGAATAGTAAGGAGAAATAGACAAAATAATAATAATAATAAATAAAATAAAGTTAAAAATTTACACAAATATGAAAGAAAGAAAAAAACATTTATTTGAATGAGACTAATATTATATTTAATTCATTCTCTGTAAAATAAATAAAATAATAGATTTTATATTTAGGACTAAAATAATAAAACTAGATCAATTAAAATTAAAATCGGAGAAAAGGATGATAAAGAGTTTTTTTAATTAATTTTTTATTTTTTAAAAAATTTCCTCCACCACTTCTCAAAATATCTTAATTTTTTAAAATTTAAACTTGATTGATTATTTTTTAAATTATAAAATTAAAAATTATAGAAATAAATGTATCATTTCAAACTCTAAACCCATCAAATTAATATCATCGAGTGTAGATGTTTTAGTAATTAAATTTCGTTAAGTTAGGAAATTAAAATAAAAAAATATTAAGATCAAATATAATTAGTGATTTTTTTGGGTTTAAACTTCTTGCAACTCCAACTCAAACTCAGTATATTTGTTACAAATTCGAGCATAATATAGAGCTGGCAAAATAACCTAAAAATACAAAAAATATTTTATAGGCATAAAGCTATATAGACACACTCATATACATGGCCAAAATACTAATCATATATTCTTATAATTAAACTTAATAATAAGTGGTATTACATTCATGATCATCACAAGTACAACCAGATACTAAGATGAATAATTAGTTAATTAAACTCCATTAAAAGACTGCAATGGAAAAGTACAAGTAAACTGATCAAGAAGCCTAGTTACTGGAGTTGACAACTTCGGTTCATAAGCAAATCCATGCAACTCTCTATCTTCATCATCATCATCATCATCATCAATATAAGGACATGGAGTAATCCAATTCCAAATCTTTCTTTCCAAATCAAACAACAAAGCTTTCTCACAACCCTTAATCAATATGACAACAAAATCTCCATGACCAATACAATTAAACCCATTACCACATTCCACTTGTTCAAATTGAAAATAAAGTTGTTGAGGCATTCTTTCAATCTCAACCCATGTGTTACCAACACCACCACCACCACATACTTGTAAAGCCCAAAGCCTTAAACTTTTTGGCACATTAAGCTTACTCTTCTCAACAAAAGCAACCATTAGCAACTTTCCTCTACCTTCCACTAAATTAGGAGATCTCAAAAATCTTCTCATAGGAGCTTGAATTTTACTCCAATTATTAGCTACAATATCATAAGCTAAAATGCTAAAAGGACTATAATTCATACAATAATATTTGCCTTGAAAATAAACCATTTTGTTTGATTCAAAGCTAGAGAGTCTTGGTAACAATGAAGAGGTACCCCAAATTGAGAAAAACCCACCACTATCAATATGAAAAGTCTCAGATGTTAAATTCTTAACAGCATATGGTGAAATTAAGTCATCTCCTGCAACAATTACATCAATAGAAGAAGAAGTAATTGATAAACCAACTGAAGGAAACAAACGAGACCTTAATGTTGGAGGCAATTGAGTTATAGAACCAAGTATTGGGTTACACAGAATTAGACTCTTTGGACCTGAATTATTAGAAACCCAACAAATTAAACTAGTTGATGAAGAAATTGGAGAAAACCCATTTGGAATAGATGGAAATTGAAGCCTATACCATTTGATTTCATAAGGATCAAAGAGGTACCCTTCATAACAAGTTGTTCTGTTTTGGTTATTGTTAGAATATATATAGCTTTTGTGAGTTTCGAGATTGAAGAAAAGGAACCAATTATGAGTTGGTGAGATTTGAAGGTAGAGTTCAAGAAAGGTGTTTGAGAATAAAAGTCCATACCATCTTTTGCATACACACCTAGATCTGAAAAATGATGGTGGTGGTAGAAAAGCAATTACTCTGTCAACTAGTCTTTGTGGTAGTTTACTCCATATTCTGCTGTCCATACAAGGACTTGTACTACTACTACTACTACTAGAACTGAAATTGAACTGAAAGGGTAAGGTGATAGAGTGGTGAAAACCTTCCATATTATGTGCATATATATACGTGTGTGTGTGTGTGTGAGAGAGAGAGAGAGAGCAAAGAACACTAAATATTTAAGAAAAAAGATAGAAGAGAAGATTGGTTTATGTTTAGGATGAATTAGAGGTACTGAAACTCATGAGAATTGGGTTTGTTTTTGGACACAATGCTGATGGGGGAGATAGCAAATAGCAAGTGGTTTAAATAGGGATCTTTATTGCTTTGTTGGTTTTCTTTTTTGCTTTATAAATTCAATCAGTTCTTGACTTGTTTCTTTGAGAAAATCATTCAGCAGTGATATAGTTGCATCTATCAATTCTTTGCTGTTGTTTTGTCAAGATCGAGGTTATTATAACAGGACTAATGTTAATACAACTCATCTTCCTTTTTTTTTTCTTGTTTTTTTAAAAATAATATGATATAAACATGAATATGTGTGGCACTCTAATACCATCTAACAATTTACGAATTTTGATATCCTAATAGTATGTTTTGTAATGAGTTCTCTTTTGGAGTTTTTTTTTCTAATATTTCAAACTAATTTTCTATTTTCTATTTCATTTGTTAAAAAATAAATTTCTTTGCTAACGAGTTAATTTTTTTTGTTTTTTATTTATATTTAATATTCATTTTTATTGTTTTTTTTATTTTCAATTTTTAATTATAATTTTTTTGACAATAGGATAGAAAAAGGGGTGTAATCTTGATTTTTGTGAGAATGAGATATTTGAATATGATATGTAATTTAATTGTGAAATTTGAAAATAAAAAAATAGATTTTGAAATATATTCTCTTTCTCTTTTTTTAATTCTAAAATTAGATTAAAAAAATTGAACACATTTTCAATTAAATTAAATAAAAATTAAAAATATGATTAATTATTAAACAATATACCATATTTAAAACTTATTTTTGAATATATAAAACAGAAAACAAAACACAAGTTTAAATATATAAAACAGAAAATAAAAATGGAGCTCCAAAGGGGCCGGTGTGACGAGATAGAGAGAGAGAGAGGAGTGTCAAATATACGCGTAGTTTAAGGGAAGCAAAAACAAAAATCAGAATGTGTAGTTTGTGTCAATCCATTTAGTATTATCATTTGTCTTTCTGCATTTACCATTCATAAATAGAAAAAGTTGAGATGTTCAAATTTGGAAATCTGTGTGTTCCTTTAAGAAACCTCCATTTATGGTAAAAGTTTACTTCACTTTTTTTAGATATTGTATATCCTTTCAAGCAACCCTACTTCACTTAACTCTTCTACTTATTCTTATTAAAACAAAAATCTTCTACTTATTATTTCTTCTTTATAATTTCCTTTATTATTATTTATTTATTTATTTATTTATTTTTGTGTTGCTATCAAAAGCAAATTTTGATACTATCTATGTTAAGAAATATCTGTATCAATATCATATTTGTAAACTTTTTAAAATAAAATCTATTAACAATTAAAATAATATATAATGCTTTATTTATTTTATTTTTAAATAAATAATATCGTTGTGGATAATGTTGGGTGGTTTCCCGTGTTCTTTGGTTTTTTTTAACTTTCTAATAAATATCTAGATATTTATATAATAAATATAATTTTTATATATAATTATTTTGATAATTTTATTATGTATTGATTTTACGTTGTTATTATTATAATTATTAGATATTTGTTTTAATTACGAATTCATGTGATTTATGTTGATTAATTTATTTATAAATAAATCATAATTAATCATATATTTTGTATAAATATCATATTATTCCACATCAAGTAAAAAGTGATGAATTAATATACAATACTTTTAAGTAAAAAAAATTCTTATAAAAACACTTATTAAATTCAATTCATTATTATTTATTGTATCAAATTCGTTTGTGTTGCTATTTTATATTAGACTTATTTATTAGACGAAGTTATGTATATTTTATCAATATTATATAAAATCACTCATATTTGAATTTTATGACAGTGTTACAAACTATCATACCTATTTATTTTTCATTAAAATAACAAATTAATAAACTATTTGTTTAAAAAGTATTCCTTCAAATGTTTCTACAAATTTTAGCATCAATTTTTAACTTGTTAAAATAAAAAAAATAAAAGAAAAGTTATATTTAAAAAAAATCTTTTACTTTTGAAATAAAAAAATTTGAAATTGTAATAATTATTGTTTGACAATTAAATTAGGAAACTTTATAAAAAAAACAACACCTTAAAATTATAACAATAAAAATATCTCTTCAATAATATTAAACGGTATTTAATTGGATGACTTTTAAAATTAAACGGATCTAAATAATCGTAATTCAATTTAAACGGCATTTAAAATAAAATGATGTAATAATTTTTTTTAATAATTAAATATTTGAATTAAAAATACATAATATTATTACAATTATAATATTATAAATATTGTTTTTATTGTTTTTACTTAAAATTATTATCTACTTATTAAATTTGAACCATATATTCGTATATTTAATATATACAAATATGATAAGTAAAAGTTAAAAGATGTTTTCACATGCAAAGATATGAAATATGGAATGCATTCTAAACTTTTAAATAATTATAGAATTTTAGTATAACTTTATTTATATCCCGTAAGTTTGTAAAATGAGTTTTAATATACTTGAAATTTATAATTAACATCACTAATGCCTTAGAGGATTAAAGATATTAATTTTTCATCGAATGATGTATTTTTATTTTATATGGCTTTGATATCAAATTATGATTAGTTGTTTTATAACTCTAGTTGTTACTTTCTATTGATTATTATTATATAAAAACAAACCTTTAAATTTCTTATCAAAACATTATTTTATCTTTATAATTTCCTTATGTTTATTTTTATATAGATTTGTGGCTAATTTCTTTGTACTCATATTCTTATTTATTAGTTTTATTAATATTATAAATAAATATTTAATTATTCAAGCTCCTTAATTAACTTAAAATTATATTTATCATATCTAAATTTAATGGATCCACCACGGTATTTTCTTCTGTTATTCGTCTTCTTTTGTTACACTTGTTATGCCTCAGCTAGGTCAAGCCTTAATATTCTCCTGGTACTGACGGAGCCTTTACATCCATACATGGTATGATATCCAAATAAGACTTACTAAAGAATAGAAAAAGAGTAACTGCATTTTATTCATAATACTAATAATTAATACAATTCTAAAAACCAAGTAAGAACCTTAAAAATATTCTTAGAGGCTTATAGTTTTTAAATAAATAGTTGCTAGATGAATAATTTTTAGAATAAAGAGTTTGATATTGATGAAAGTGTGTCCAATTAATGAAAATAAAGTTCCTTTTATAAGACAAAGATTCTTTGTTTATAATAGTATAAAATCACTATTTTATCCCAAATTTAATAATTTACCTAATTTTCTATTTTTGGCTTTTGAATCTAAGTCTTACGTTTCCTTTTCATGATCTACCGACTAAAGATATGAGTTCTACATCTTTATTTTTTTGTCGTTGTCTACCAACAGTCTTTTTGATGATATAAACGATGATGCATATTCATCTTCTTAATCTCTAATGTAGTAAATGCATTTTTTACTCTTAATGGTCTTTTCAACATAAAAACAAAATACATTTATTGTTTCTTGACAAATTTTAAGATTACTGTTAAAATTTATTTCAAACTTACTGATTTTCTCATCAACTTCTTCAATGAGGACCATATTGTTATGAAAAGTGATTATAACCTTACTAGTCAAGTGATTTACTTTAACTTGAGGTAAATTTGATTTATCATCTATCATCTTAGAATATAGAGTTCATTTGTATTTAATTTCTTTTATGGATATACCCTTGGTTTTGTAACTTTTATATTAGTGTTAAAAATCCCTAATTTGATAAAATAATAGGGGCTATTACAATTTTTTTTATTCTAATTCATAAGTACACTAAAAACTTTGAGATTGATAGGTTTGTCACCTGCTATAATCTTCTTCCTGAAGTTCTTGATAGCCTTCTTAAAATTTAAAAAAAAATTTAGTTCATTTAAATTAATTATTAGATATAGATTCTCAATTAAACCTACACGGAAAATTTTATAAACAAAAATTAGATAAACTCTTTCAAAAATATTAAATTTACTACCCGTAGGAAATTATTTTTCTGTGATGTAAAATTTTATATCTTCAATATATTCCTAAATAGATTTTCTGGCTAAATTATAGAGACTCAACCATTGTGGTTTATTTAAATTCTTGTACTAGTCCTTTTCATCTTCAATGATCAAAGTATTCTTAGGGAATGTTTTCCTAAATAGTATAGGTGGTCATATTATCTTTATTGTCTCTATGAGAGGCATTTCTTTGAATAACTAGTGGTTATACCATCTTTCCTAGGGTCTTCATCCTACATGGTGGTCATGATTATTGTTGTAATATTGCACTAGTAATTTTTATTTATATCCTCTGGAATTATAAGTTTTAGTACTTTATAGTTGGCATAAGGACATTTAGCTTCTATTCTATTGGTGAAAGCTCTGTGAGTTATTCCACTAAATCTAATAATAAATTTACTTGTTTCAGACCAATTGTTGTAAATTTCAGGTTTTGGATCATTATAGACCACATAAGTCTTTTTCTCATATTCTTTTTCTACTTCTTCAACCTAATTGAGCTTTTCATTTTTCTTTTCAAATGCATTATTCTCTTTTGAACTATTAGGTTCTTCCTTCTCATTTTGGATACTTTCTTTAAAAAAATTACCTTCCTTAGAATGAATCTCTGAGGTGGATTCCTCTTTAGTGAAAACCACAAAATCATTTATATAAACATATCAAATATTTTATAATTTCTTAAAGATGTTCATATATGTTTGAAAGATATCTAGAGCTTGTTTTAATTTGAATGGTACAATAGTTCATCAAAATTGTCCTTGAGTCTACTAAATGTCTTTAATTTTTGAGATTTCTCATTCAATCTTATTTGTTAAAATTCATTTTTGCAATTAAAATTTGAAAAGTATTTCTTCCCTTTTATTATGATAATAATTCTTCTTTATTTGGAATAAAGTATCTATCATCAATGGTTTCTTTATTCAGTGCTTTGAAGTTTATTATCATTCTTTTTTTTCCTCATCTTGTTTTAGCTTCTTTTTCAACTAAGAATGATGGAGTAAAGTGAGGTGAATTACTTGATATTATGACTTTTAATTCCAAAAGTTCTTGACATTGTTTTTCAAATTTAATTTTGTTTTCTAGAGCATAAATCATAGGTTTTACTTTAAAGACTTTGCTAGGATCTCTTTTTCTTATGTTAACAATAATTTTAGATTTATTTACTTTTAGATTTAAAGGATCGAGTGTTGTTAAAATTATTTTGTCTAACTATTGTATAAAAGGTTGATATAAGTTTAAAAATTATCCCCTATTAATAAATCAACTCATATTTCTTATTGATGTATGATATGAATATGAATTTCTCTCCTCCAATCATTATATATGTATCTTTTAAGACTTTATTAAGATTTTATTGTAGTATTATTAGCAATTCTTAAAATTAAATCTTTTGGTGCTTATTTTTAGAGTTCCATTGGGAATACATATTTACTAGCTACACACATATTAGCTCATGTATCTACATATGCATGTAGATGGTAACTTATGTAACCTTTAAATTTCAATCATAACTTAATATAAGTACTGTTTGTATTTGTAATACTATACAAATTATTCGTCTTTTGATGAAGGGTATTCATAATCTGAATCAGTTATTTTTTCCTTAATTTTTCTAATAGATAAATATTACAAGTGTCTTCTATATCTCATTTCTCTATTAGTTATAATTCCATCTTAAAAGCTTCTTCTAATATTTTTACTTTCTATGAAAATTCTTTTTTAAATTCTATTTTATGTTGAAGCATGTTAGGGCCTTCATTACTGTAATGCCTTTCCTCATTGTTTCCCTGATGGACAATAATTTTTGTTTTCTAATGGCTTATACATTTTTCTCCTAACTTTTTATAAGGTTTTTTGTTATACATTATTTTATATTTTTTATAGTAATTTATTCAAAATTTATATCTTTTGAATATTTTGTACCTTTTATACTTTTTCTTGTATGATTTTACGTTACATTCATATTTTTCTCACATTCTAAAATCTCATATATTACAAAAAAAATTATCATTTTATCTTATTTGTTTATATTCCTATTATTTTTTTACATTTAATGATTATCCAATTTTTAAGACTTGTTAGTCTTCCTCCTAAGGTATCTTATATAGTTTCTTTATCTCTTTTATTTCATCCTTCTATTATCTTTTTATGCAATGTTTCATGTAATTTTTGAAAAAAATATTTCCTTATAAGTTTCTTCCATGAAGGGTGATAACTTATGATAATACATTTCATATTCACAAATAAAAGAATCTATATAACATATGTTATATATTTTCATATTTGTTAAATGTCATTTGGCTTATTCAATTTCATTTTCACTGGATTTAATGATATGTCTATCTTTGTCTTCTTCATAAATTCCTTGCATATTTTATTTATTATAATATCTAAGTATTCCTTACCTGTGAGAACATTCCTCTGCAATTATAAATGTATTTTTATATTAAATTTATAAATCAAATTTTAACATTTTTTATCAATTTGTGAGCTACTAAAATTCTACAAGTTGAAAGGTTTGGCTATATGTTGGAGAATTTTGTATGATTACACTCATACTACTAGACCATTCATCTAAGGATTTTTTTCCTATCTCTTATACGATCTAAATCTAAAAGATAAGATCTATGATTTTCATGAAGTTTGAATTTTGGTGAAATACTACCTTTAGTTTCCCAATGTAATCTTTCTACTATTTTTGGTTTTTGTTTTTTCTATAAGTAATGTAAGGTTCTTATGGCCTTTGCCAATTCTTTCTTCTCTATATGAGTCAGATGTTCATTCTTGATAAGAAATTGATAATAAAATTTGTTTCATATAATTTTTTGGGATCATATTTGTTGATTTAGAATAATTTTTATTGATTATTGTATATCATCTTCCTCTTTGTTTGTACAAAAATTTTCATTATAATGTCTTCCTAGCTCTTTCATCTGTTATAGTCAACAAACTAATTAAATTTTCAATGTCCTTATTCTCAGGATTCATAAACTTTTTTTCTAATTCTTTTCTATATTCTATTAAACTATTTTGGATTTTTTTTATTATTTCTTTTCTCATTCCTAAGTATCAATGTATATGATCTCAAAAGTGGTTCCTTTTTTAATCTTACAAATATATCAAACTTGTAATCTATGATTTCACTAGCATTGGGTATGTTATTTACATCCCTTCTTAATTATGTAAATTCTTCATATATGTCTTGTTGTAATTTCATATCATAACCATATTCTTTTATTTAATTTCTTGTAGGATTTTTTTTTTGTATTTCATTTATGTCTAATAAATACTTGATGTTGATTCTTGTACTACATCCATTTCTTCTACTAAAAGAACAAAAGTATTTATTGTTGTTATTTGGCCTTTTTATATACCTGCTTTTATCAAAATCTAATTTTATATTCTGTAATTTATTTTTGAACATTATTAAGATAATAATGGTATTATTTTCTTCATAATATTACTTCATGGACTAATGCATTCATTACTTTAACCTTGTTTTAGATTTGAAATAATCTTTTTTTGTTAGAGGTTCCTCCTTAAGGATCTATAGATGTAAACCTTGATACATTACTATTTATTGTTGCATTATTTTTTCTTTTTGGTATCAAAGGTTTTTCTTTAACATCTAAGTTCTATTCTTCTTGTATTTCAAAGTCTGTTAATATTTCTAATTTTATTATTTGTCCTATTTCTTAAAACGTTTTATCATTTTTTATTAATTCATTTTGTCTATATATTGAACTATTATGGCAGTTTATTAATGAATATCTTACTACGTAGTGTACTGAAAATGGATAATTTTTTTCTTTTATTAAATCTTATCTTTCAAATCCGTAAGTTAAACTTAACACTTAGTTTAAATTATTATTATTATTAATATTAATTGCAAATCTAGGGTATGTAAATTTTAATTTTTTGTATTCTAAGTTTCCACGGATCGTTCCTAATAAAATATATTTCTTATTTATTATTCTCTTATATAGTTATAGTAGTTTATTCAATTTTTTTTTAAAAAGTATTTTCATTAATATTTGGATTCCTCCTAAATGAATATATCAATTTTTTCTTTGTCCTTTTGAGGGATTTATGATAGTTTATCCATAATGATTTATTTGTCAATTAATGGTTTATTATATATTTCTTTTACATCTGTAATATTAATACTCATTTCTTTATTATTTATTATATAATAAACTATATGTTTTTTCGAAAATATTTTCCTTATTTTTGAAAATGATGAATATTTAAATCTATATCATTTCTTAAGATTTAATTTTATTTTTTTTATTTTTTTAATTTTTTTTTACTAATTATTATTTCTTGTGAAAAATATCCAAAAGTCTTGTGTTTCTATTTCCATTATTTCTTGATTTTCTATTATATCTGTCATTTTTATATATAAAAGATTATCATTTAATTTCGTTAACTTTAACTTGCATTAAATTTTGGGATATATGTAATATTTTTGAAACCTTAGGAAATATTTGTAATATTACTTCAAAGTTTGAGGTATTTTTGATAATTATCCAATGTTTCAATCGCTTTTATTTTATTGACAAAGATCAAAGATATAATTTAGATTAAAATTCATATATTTTAATACATCAACAATTAAAATAAATAAATTAAAATTAATAAATTTATTGGCATATAGACAAAAATTTAAACTTTAATTATTCGCTCTATTTTCAGATTCTCAAATCGAGTGTCTGATTGTTTTAATTAATATATTTTATGTTCTTTAAGAGTAATTGTATTTTGATATCATCTTATAATATTTAAGATCTCGATCACAATAATTCTAGATAGAAAAAATAAAACATTAATAAAACGAGCATAAATATTAATATATATGAAAAAAATCACATCAAAACAAAATCTGAACGAAGAAACATAAATATATGTTTTTATTCAAAACAATAAAATAAAAGAGATGAGAAAGCTAATCCATTAAAGAGTAGCTCCTGCAGAAGAAAATCTTCTCTGGTGGAGAATAAACTTTGAAGAGAAAGATGCGATAGCAAGTGCAAGGGTTTTGAAATTTTTTTCAAGAGACCTTTATGTGTATTCACTTTCAATCACATGTAGTGTATTATATAAATGAGAAACATAAATCCATATTTTATAATATAAGATAAAATATGAACAAAAATTATATTTTCGTCCTATTTTCCTAAATTACATATCTATTATATATATATAAACTCAAACTAATTATAAATAATTTATTATATATTTTATATTTTATTTTTAAGTTATATTTTTATTTTATTAAAATATTAATAATTTTTTTAAAAATTATCTAAATTATTTATTTAAATTCTAAAAATTTAAAATCTTATAATTATTTATAATTTATTCTTATTATTTTAAATTAATTTATAATAAAATTACAATAATGATGTTAAATATAAAAGGATTATCTATTTATTATTACATATATTTTATTTTTATCTATTTTTCATAAATATTATTTATTTTTTATTATTATTTATTAATTCAAAATTTTATTTTTCCTATTATAAAATATTTATTATTTACTTTAAAAAAATTACTTTATAATAAAAATAAAAAATAATATCTAAAATATAACATAGATTCCCGTTTTTCATTTGAAGGTTCTCGTTCTCCACTAGAGACTCTCAATATATATGTCCTTGCAAAGATTATACGTGAAGATAGGGGATAAATAATAAAGGAGTTTTGTCCAAAATGATCATATATCATATAATATTTTAAAAAAAGAGTATTTGTATTATAGTTTAAAAAGAAACAAAATTTAACTTGTAACTTGAGAATTAATTTTTGTGTAGGTTTTAATTTTTAATATTTTTAAATTTATTTACCAACTTGAATAATATAGTTTCATATCTATATAAATTGATAAAATAATTTAAAAATTAAACAATATAAATTAATAAATACATAAAAAATAGATTATAACAATATTTAGTATATAGTATGTATAATAGAGAATATTTATATATTTATACATGGTATAATAAAGAATAACTAAATTACATAAAAGATAAAAAATTATAATTTTTTTAATAAACTATAACTTACATACTATTTTGTAAAATTTTATAAACATTAATTTTTTATCTTATTATAATAAAAACAACCTAAAAATTTATATTTATAATTTTATAATTTTATTCACCTGCAATATACAAATAACATGATATATTTTGGTAAATAAAGAATATAATATTTATTATATCATCATATAATAATGTTTACAAAAAGGCGACCAATAAAAAAAGCATATCTTGCATATATCTCAATAATGTTTAAGGGTGAAAAGACAGAGAAGGTTCTACAATCATCTCAAGGAACTGACTACAAGTCTTTATGTTATGACCACCCCTTCCACACCTACTGTACAATATGACCTTCTTAATTACCTCCCCATGTGAACGTATGCGTCGCTTTCGTGGTCCTCCACACTTCCTCTTAGTATTAGGAGGAAGTTTAACTAGGTCCATTATCTCTGGTGGAATGGTCCACTCACCATTATCAGTTGCCGGAAAAATAGACTCAACATATGCTATAATATAACAATTTACGATGTACTTATTATCAACGAAAGAATGCACATCAACATCTTGAAACCGGGCAGCTGCAATGGCATGACAACATGGGATCTTGTGAACATCAAACTCCCTACAACTACAAATTTTATTAAGTAGATCCACATCGTCACTGTTGTCACCGTGTATAATCTAAGAGGGTTCAAAGTGTCAACGTTAGTACATAATATACGTAATAAAAAGTAAGATTATATAGATATTTAACAAAAACAATGCAAATAGATAAACATGACAATAGGATAACAGTTGGTGAATGAATCATTTACCTAGAAAACATGTGCTTTAATTCTGAAAACCTTGTACCTCAACGACTTAAAGTAATTTGCACGCATGATTGATTGAACTTCATTTGTAAGGAATCGAGTTCCCCATCTCACTCCAACCTCCCTACGTTCCACAAACCATTGTTGTATTTTGCTGCGGTAATACTCAACAAGCATAGTTATAGGTAATTCACGTACCGATTTCATTACATTATTAAAAGATTTAGAACCATTGGTGGTCATTATCCCGTACCTATTTCCTGGGAAATGATATCTTGACTATTTATTTTTACCTACTTCCAATAAGTACTTCTCTATCAAAGGATCAATCTCTCTCAAATCCCCCATGTACTTGTCAAATTCACCCTTTGTATAAGCTCTTGAGCAGCATCTGAACAAAGGTATAATGTCACGATTCTTAAATTTGTCATTTAATTTCATCTCCATGTGAAATGCACAATAACCATGCATTGTATTAGGAAATGCTTTCGGAACAGCTTGAATAATACATTGATGTCTATCTGAAATAATAACAAGGTCGTCAACGTGCCCAACTACATATGATAGTTTTAACAAAAACCATTCCCAAGCATCATTATTCTCTGAATCTCCAACCCCAATGGAGATTGGATATATATTGTTATTTCCATCAAAACCATTTGCTACAAATAATGTCCCAGCATACCTACCAGTAAGAAATGCACCATCAACTGTAATCATATGTCTTATGTAGGATAAGAATCCTCTAAAACATGGACCTAATGCCATGAAAAAATACTTAAATCTTCCCAACTAGTCAACTTCAATATGTGTGACGCTTCCAGGATTTCTTTCCTTTAGAACATGACAATAGGAAGGGAGTTTGAGGAAAGATTTCTCTTCAGTGCCCCGTAGCAATCTGAGAGCTATTTCTTTAGACCTGTATGTTGTGGTGTAACCAATATCAATCCCAAACTCATTCTGACAATCATCAATAATATCTTTTGGCTTATAAACTCAGCCAGGTCGCACCAGTTTCATCTTAATAGCATTTGCTATCACTCTTGAGGTCGTGGTCCTATTTTTTCTCATGTACTTATTAGGATCACAAGTATGTATTGATTTAAACTGTTTTACCCTGAATCGATCTGATCCAGTGATCTTATTACATCTAATCATCCAAGTACAATTAGCTTGAATGCATTTTATCACTACACGGTATTTCTTGCTTGTCAGTGTCCTCATCTCAAATCTATTTCTTATGGCATGAAGCCTATCATGTGTAGTGAAATCTATCTTATTGTCAAATACTTGATCAACCTTCAAATCAAGCTCTACATGTGGCACTGAAGAACCAACATCACCATTTGAAAAAATATATGTGGGTGTAAAAGGTCGATTAGATAGTACTTTATTACTGCACCGAACTAAAGTTGTTCCTTGAGATTGAGATAAACCATTTTCAGAATCAACTCCTACAACGAGCCAAGAAGTGATTGATGAAATAACATTGTTACAAGGTTGCACTAATGTAGTTGTACAATTCTTGTTTACATCACTCTTGTTCCTAAGAGCATTACAAATAAATTCATTAGAATTTGAATAATGATCAACACTTCGTGCATCACCCATACTCTCAAAAATATTGTCGCAACTTACATGACCATTTCCAAAATTAACAAGTTCTTCACAACAAATAGAATGATGTGTATCTACAGATCTTATCTCATTTTTTGTAACATAAACAATAGCCTTGCTTTGATTATCTTGAACATGAAGGTTAAAAAACTCATCGAGATCTTCGTCATCGTCTATTAAAATAATAGGTAGTGTCAGTTCATTCTTATAGAAGTATTTCATTGAAATTTCATACTTGTACTTATCGATCTTTAACTTTTGAAACAATTTTTCTTTAAGGTCATTATACATAAATTCCTTTTTGATCCTTCTCACTGAACCTTCACCTCCTCGATATACTTCTTTGTCACCTTTCTTTGACCACTTATCACCGCGAATTATTAGAATACTAAGACCATTCATTCTCTAGAAGGTATAAGAAAAATTATCAAATAATAATACATCAATACTTAAAATTAAATTAGTTTATTAGTTAACACTTTGTAAAATATTAAGGTCTAATACATGGAGAAAATTTTTATAATAATATTTTTATTGTTAAATTTATAAACTGACTAATTTTGATAATTTAATAATAAGATATACAAATGCAAAAATGTGTATAATCTACACTACATGGAATGAATGAAAGAAACAAATGACTATTAACTCTTTTTCTTCTCACAAGTCACAACTATTATATTTCTCAATTTCTTCCTTTGAACCCAAAACGCAGAATTTAGTACTTTATTATTATCATATTAATCTTTAAGCCCCTCTCTAAAACATGTTCATAGATAATACAATTTTTTAATTATATTTTTGATTAATTAGGATAATAAATAATACAATTTTTCAATTAAAAATCTCATTAAATAACCCCAAATCAATTTTGGAGAAAAACAATCATCCAAATAGTTAGAAAATTTTCAAAAAAATTTCAATCTAACAGCTCCCCAAAGGTTTATAAATCTGGAAAAAAAAATTCAATATTTACATGCTAATAAAACCAATAATAATTTACACAACTCATATAATTAAAATCACTAACCTTATTTTGGAAATATTCTACTTGTAATGAAGAAATAGATAGAAAATCAGAGAACATAAATGGAAGGAGTATAGAGAAAGATAAGTAAAAGAAAATGGAAAAATAGAAGAGAAAAATGGGTTTTTGAGTGTGGAGAAGGAAAAAGAAGAAGAAAATGGAAAAAAGAGAAAGAAAAAAAAAGGTGAGAGTGTGAAGAAAGAGAGAGAAAAAAGTAGAAAAAAATAAGAA
This sequence comes from Hippophae gyantsensis, assembly GCA_030763125.1. NCBI lineage: Eukaryota > Viridiplantae > Streptophyta > Magnoliopsida > Rosales > Elaeagnaceae > Hippophae > Hippophae gyantsensis. The sequence goes on along the minus strand of CM061029.1, from coordinate 16,473,353 downwards.
GAAGAAAATAGGAAAAGAGAAAGGGTTTTTACGCGTGGGAAGGACAGAGAAAAAAAAAGAAAAGAATAGAAGTGGGAGCGTGAAGAAGGAAAGAGAAAAATTGGCATAATTATTGGATATCGGTACCATAAGTTTGCTTTTGTTTTTTTTTTTTAATTAAATTTTAAATACGCCTCTTTTTAAACTATTATAATTAATATGACCATTTTAGACAAAAATCCAATAATAAATTGTAGACATAAAATAGGGAGGGGTCGCATCCTCGTCCCGTTAACATAATGTCATCAATATAAGCATTGTACATAACTAAAAATATATTTATTAAGTATATTATAAATTAATTCAAGCTACAACAATTAAAAAAATTATAAGTAATAAAAAGCTTGAAATTCTTTTCCCATGGTTCAAAAATCATCACTTAAGTTTTATCTAAAAATATTTCTTTTCCCTATTCTCGTGTCAATGGGATAACAGATAATAATATAATAATATGTATGATTTAATAATTATAACAATTATATATATATATATATATATATATAAAATAACTTTATCTCTACTTTAACCTATTATTAAAATAGGTATAAGATTTAGGCCTCTATATATTAAAGACTCGTAACTTATTAGATACATTAAAATTCAAATTATTTAAACTTTAGTAGATTATTTTTAAATAGTATTAACATTATATGACAATCTATAACACATAATTTGTTGGCATGATCCGAGTATGCTGGATTATTATTAGTGTCTAATATTTCAACATCAAGCCAATTTCTTTCTTCACCATAACTCTTCCCCTGAAGAGGGTAATTGGATACTGGTGATGGGAAAAAACATTCAGATTCTAGGAAAGTAACATCCATGGTAATATATGTTCTTTTAGTACTCGGATCGTAGCATCAGTAGCCCTTTTTTTGCACGTCATACCTCAAGAATACACATCGGACAACACATGGATCTAACTTAGTTCGTTGATTTTTGTGAAGGTGGAAAAAAACAACACATCCAAAAATTCAAGGCGGAAACATCAAAATAGTAGACAGGGGAACATGATCGGATAATACCTTTAATGGAGTCTGAAATTGTAAGGTCTTTGTGGGCATGCGATTCAGTAGATACACAGTTGTAGTAATAGCATCACTCCAGTATCTACTAAGCATATATGTATTGATTATTAAGGCACGTGCAGTTTCTAAAATATGCATACTCTTCCTCTCTGTAGTCCCATTTTGTTGTGGGGTTTGTGAACATGAGTTTTCATGGAGAATATCATGGTTTTCCAAGTATGTTCGAAATTGATGATTAACATACTCCCCCTCATTATCAAACCTAAGGATCTTAATTTTTGTAGAAAATTGTGTCGAATCATGGTATGAAACAAGAAAAATGTAGAAAATACTTTATCTTTATGTTTGAGAAGGTAAAGCCATGTCATTCATGTACAATCATCAACAAAAATTACAAACCAATGATAACTCGACGATGTAGTGACCGGGGAAGGTCTCTAAACATCAGAATGTACTAAAGCAAAAGGAATCATACTTTTATGCATACTCATAGGATAAGATGCCCTATGACGTTTTGCTAAGATACATGTATCACATTTGAAATCTGAGTGTGTAACATTTGAAAATAAACTAGGTAGTAAATGCCTTAAATACCCAAATGATGGATGCCCAAATCGACGATGACATAACCAAATTTGTCGTTCCTTGTTACTAACCATGTGTTGCATGTGATTGACTCTTCCTGAACTGAGGTCATCCACATAATATAAACCTCTTCTCTTAGTACCACGCCCAATGATCTCCTTGGTGAGAATATCTTGTAGAAGACAAAAAGTAGAATACATCAATACTACACAGTTAAGATCTGAAATGACTTGACTTACAGACATTAGTCTGTTTGAAAGAGAGGGTACAAGTAATGTATTAGATAATGATAATGAAGGAGATAAAGTCACTGTTCTAGCCCATGTAACTGGATAAGTGACCTCATTGGCATTGGCAACACGGCTCCGTCTCGGCTGGGTTGTATTGGAGAGATCTTTTGGGTCAAATGTCATATGATCTGTAGCTCTAGAATCTAGAATTCAATCCTCATTATCACTACGAGTAGAGATGTGAAATGTTTTACTTAAAATACCTGGATCTTGGGAAGATTCGGCCTGAGGAATAAGGGATAGTGAAGCATTATTGGTAGCCACATCGACTCTCTCAGTGGTTTCATGTTTCTTCTGTGCTTGAAGATCATTCCACCATTCTAGATACTCATGTAGTTTGAAGCAGTTTTCACGGGTGTGTTTGGAGTTTCCGCAATGACCACATTTCAAGTTAATAGACGGTGGATTTCTCGTTGATTTCTTGCTACCCAAATAGAATCTTGAAGAAAAAATTATTCAACTTCCATTTGTTAAATCAGAAAATCAATTGGCTGATATACTCACAAAATTTGTGTCTGCAAAGAACTTCTACAACTCACTTGACAAGTTGGACATAAGAGACATATATGCACCACCTTGAGGGGGAGTGTTGGCGTGTGTGAGTAGTGTGGCAGACAACAATGCAACAATATGTGACAGATAACAAGCAACAATGTGATAGACAATAATGATAGTGGTAGATAACAATATTTTAATTTGTTTTTCTTTCTGTTTCTTAGTATACAAATACTATACTATTGTACATAAAAAATAAAACAGAAAAATATATTTTGACATAATTATTCATAAATAAACCTAACATTATATTAAAAATCCAATATCAAACACATCACTAGTCCAATTTAATCCTTAAATCGTAAATATTTTATCCAATTTAATACAAAACAACTCATTTTTTTGCAAATAAAAATTCCTCTCTAGTTTATCAATGATTTTTTTCAAAACTAAATAATAACAATCATATAAAAAAAAACCTAAAATCCATTTTTCTCTTTTTGATAATTTTTATTTTTTCCAAATAATTATAAGAAAAAAAATACAAAGGAACATATAAACTCACAAATAGAAAAAAAATACTGTTTTTTCCTCTAAATCAATTTTCTTATAGTTCTAAGGTAAAATGAAAAAAAAACTGGTATATGTATTTGTCTTTTAAAACTAGAAGAAACTTTATTTATTTTAAAAAAGAAAAAAGGTATGAAAATGCTCTCTGATCTATATATTTTTTAAATCAAGTTTCTTCTAGTTTCAGTTTCAAAAACAAAATGGTGAAAAATATATTTAAGTGGCTTTTATACTATTGTTAATATTTTATTTTTTAAGTTTCATTTTGAAAAAAAAATTATCAGAGAAGGAAGGCAAGGTTTTAGTTTTTTTATATTATGTTATTATTTTGTATTTAGAAAACCCATTAGCTAACTTGAGTGGTAATAGTTTTTGAAAAGATTAATAATTTTTTTTATCAAATTGGATACAATATTAATATTTTAAGGAAATAAATTAGATAAAAAAATTAGTAGAGGGAACAAAATGAATAGAGTTGAATATTACCGGTACTAATTGCATGTTTGATCCCTCATTTACTCATGACTTTTCATAGCTCATACCATTAGTCTTAAACCATTTAATTTATTTTTTCTTCTCACTAAAAACAAAGAATTGAAATATGTTACTTTTGTTTTCTTGTATCATATTATATCATATTAGTATCTTTTTAAATATGTCAGTGTTGGTATATATGTTGCCTTTTATGTATTTGTTTTAATGAATTTTAAAAATAAATAAACAAAAAAATGACTATTGAATTTTGTCACTCCTTTTAAACACTTCGTTGTAATTATAAATGTAAAAGTTTAATTTAAAATTTAGCAATTTGGCATATAATTTTATTATGTTATTTACAAAATATGTATTATATAAATTAAAGTTCAAGGAGGTGGATGCTATTTAATCAAAATTTTAAAAATATTATTTCATGTTCATCAAAGATTTTATATCAAAAATTAATTTATCAAAATATTAGTGTTTCATACATTTAAATAATAACTTTAAATAAATATATCAATTTTAACGATATTTATTATCAAAATTAATTTTTATTTTAAATTTTAATTATTTTTAAATTTATTTATTTGATGTAGTGTTTACATTTACAATGCACATGTATTGCTGCTGGTTACAAAATTCATACAAATCTCTATAAAATCATGCCATCTATTCAAAATTTTGTTGAGGAAAAAAAATTACTTTATAACTTATTATAATAATCAAAATAATACTTTAATAATATTAAATAAATTTTAATATAACAGTTTTTAACATTTAATAACTTTTCAAAATAATTATATATTAATTTAAACAATTTCTAATTATATAAAATTTAAAATAAAATAATAAAAATAGAATGAAAATTAATAAAAATGATCACATAATTACGAAAGCTTCATCGGAAATTAGTTGTCATTGTGATATGTTCTTCAACCCAAGATCAAGGATGAGTCTGGATTGTTTTAGTGGATGGATATGGAGATTGGTGATCAAGCAAACGAAGTTATCAATGGAAATTGGGTGGCTCTAATTTTGTCCATTGTCTTGCTGATAAAGATGTGGCTGGAGGCCGAACAGTACAGTGTCACTTCAGTTAAGACATGTTGGTCAGGCTTTGTAATGGGGCGTGGACATTGTCACTTCTTAGCTTCGAAGCTGCTCATATCCTAACAATGATTCACATGTGATGATGATCCAAATTAATTTACAACATTAATTACGTTAAACCTACCGCCATTTTTGGCTTGAATTAATAGTACGAAAAATTCTCTAAAAATCTTTTTTTTTTACTACGATAAATTCCAATAATTATAAAATAATTAAAATCAATGACAATTTCTCCTCACGTGATTAAGTTAAAACCCCTATAAAAATAACTTTCCTCTCCCAAGAAAAAAAATACATTCTAGTCTTCCACCATTCTCTTAATCTCAATATACCTCTCCACCATTAATATTTTCATACCCAAAATTTCTAAAAATATATAGGTATCAAAGATATAAAGATATGAAAGAAAAAAAAAATCAAAAAATATCGAGCCATAAATTATATAAAATGAGTATATAATTTTATTTTTTTTCTTAACGGATCGGAAATGTATTCGATAAATACTACCGAACATTCAAATGGGTTTCAATAAAAATTACCAAACCTTTGAATAATGTATAATAGTATCAACTAATCTTTTCTACATAAGTTTGATACCATCTATCAAACCTCTAATTTAGTCAGATTAAAACAATTAACCTTTGAATAATGTACAATAATATCTACCAATTTTTTCTAATGAAATTTGATACCATCTATCAAACCTCTAATTTAGTCAGTTTAAATCAATTCACTGATAAGTCTGAAATGTATTTTTGTATTTTTGTGTTTCTCTTCGGGTGAAAAAATACTTAGTTTGAATTCAATATTTTTTGTCTCCCTTTTATGAAATTAGTGACTATCTTAAACAGAAAAATCTTACACATAAACTGAACATACTACTCACGTATAAGTACCTCACTCAAACACAATTGTTAAAAGACATGTTCAAAACATGAAAGAAAGATACATGCATCCCACTCTCTTCACTACCACTCACCCCACTAGAGGCCCAATCATGGCTTATCATTCACATAGTTCATAGAATATAGAATTTTTATGTTTTTTACAAAATCAATTATGGAACTCCAAAACAATTTAAAGATTGGACAAACATGTAGGGGTGAGCATCGGTTCGAAACCGCAAGCTTTAGGTCAATCCGAATCCGATCCGATCCGAAGCAAATTATAAATTATTCAATCCGAATCCGATCCGATGTACATGCCAATCCGAACAAATCCGAAACCGCTAATTTTAAGTCAATCCGAATCCGATCCGATCCGAATCCGATCCGATCCGATCCGATCCGAAAATTACTCAATCCGAATCCACCTTAAATGCCAATCCGAATCCAATCCGTTGTACATGCCAATCCGAATCCGCCAATTTTAAGTTAATCCGAAAATTATTCAATCTAAATCCGCTTTAAATTCCAATCCGATCGGATAGGGTCAAAATTTTAATTTAAATCTCTTAAAAAATTACATAAATAAGCAAATTATGAAATATCAATATAATCTGAACCGCTATAAATTTCAATCCGAACAAATCCAAATTTGATATAATTTCAACATATAAAATGAAAAATTACATAAAATAAAAAAAAACTAAAATAAAAATATTTTTCATACAAATTAAAAAGTAGACAACATGATTAAAAATAATTCAACAAAAATAATCAAAAAGAAAAAATTCAACATCAATTATATAATTTAACTCTAAAAAATTAAATATCAATTACATAATTTAACTCTAAAAATTAAATATCGAATGCATCAAGCGAGTGCGAGTGCGAGTGCGAGAATGCGATAAGCATAGTGCGTAATGCACCAAACATAGTGCGAGTGCGAGAATGCGAGTGCATGTCACGGAATGTACAATGCGAGAATCACGAGAATGTACAATCTGAGAATGCTGAGAATCAGCAAGTAGAGTCTGAGAATCGACAAGTAGAGTCTGAGAATGCGCAAAGCAGTGTAGAATGCTGAGCAATGGCGGCGTGTAGAAATCTGCAGCCCAGGACAACAAAGGTGTGACAAATGAGCGGTAGCAATGAAGCGGCAGCCAATCAATCAGCAGCGAAACGAGAGCAGCAGATCGACGAACAACAGAACAGAGAGAAGCAGAAATTGAGAAAAATGGAAGAAGAAGAAGCAATAATGGCAGCGGCAGCGAAGAATGCCAGCAGCAGTAGCGAAGCAAAGTAGAAGCGAAGCACCGAAGAAGTAGAAGCGAAGCACACAAGTAGAAGTAAAAGTAGAAGCACTGCGAAGCAGTAAGTAAAGCACTGCGAAACAGTAGAAATAGAAGCAGCTGAAGCAAAATAGAGAAGCACTGGCAGTTGTAGGCAGAGAAGCAGCTACGAAGCAGAAAAATAGGGAAGCAGAAACAACTGCGAAGCAGAGAAGCAGAAGCTGTGGCGAAGTAGAGAAGCAGAGAAGCACTTAACAATGGAGGCAGGTAGGCAGGGAGAGAGATGGAGGCTGCAGAAAAATATATTAGGTTTTGGGTTAAGATTTAGTTATACGACAGCTCTTTAGGTTTAGGTTAAATAATTATATATATATATATAAATATATTTTTAAATAATATATTAAATATATCGGATCGGATCGGATTATACGGATTTGAATATTTCTAATCCGAATCCGAATCCGAATCCGAGCGGATTGATAAAATCCAATCCGAATCCGATCTGATTTCGGATCGAAACCACTTAATTTTTTCGGATTAGATCGGATTTTTCGGATTGATCGGATATTTTGCACACCCCTACAAGCATGTTAGAATTGAAGATTGTTTTTCTTATTGTGTAAAGAACAGATACGAAATAGACAAAAAAAAGTGTTGTGCTTCAACTATCTCGAAGTGGCTAATAGACTTAACAGTCACGAAGTGGTAGTCATCAGTAGACTTCAACATGATGACTTGGTGGTTTTGTCAAGAACAAAGGGTTTCTTCTAGCCGGCCACCAATGTTGGCTCACGAGATGTAATGCGTGAAACTTGCTCGAGAGTGTATGGTGGTTTCAAGAGAGAACATACGTGGGATGTAATGAGTAGTTTGGTAAATTCAATTTACTGGGGTGCTTTCTAGTAAAAAAAACGAAATTTTTTCAAAATTTCTCTAATAGTATTTGTTAGGATTTGAAAAATCACTTTGCCTGTATTTCTCCATACTAATAAAAATGAAAATCTACTAGTTTATTATTATTATTATTATTATTATTATTATACATGTTTATTCTATTACTTAGGATAAAAATCTCGACAACATCATTGATATTATTACTACAATATCAACATTGTTGCAACAATTTTTCATTTTTACACGTCATAAAATCAAAAATTTGATATCTATATATTTTAACCAAATTATCATAAAATTGTTAAAAATACCAATAAAATATCACTTAAATATTATTTACTTAAATATCATTTAAATATTATGAATATTATCGTTAAAATATCAAAAATATTAATTTTTGATTTATTTTTCTTCTTTATTCTAAACAGTCATTTCAATTCAATTTTAGTCATTTTAATTCAATTTTTTTCATTTTTACAAAAGAGAATATATTTTTTTTTGTAACATGCTTATTATACGTATGAAATAAATAGAAAAAAAAATTATATCATATATCACTTTGTTTAGTAAGTAATGGAGTAAAACAATAACATCCGATTCAATTCACAATTACAAATTAAACATACATATTTTACTTTTTGTTATTTTATATTAAAGTTATAACATATAAATTACATTGAAAAATAAAACTTATTATGTTCTCGAGTACTTTTAAAAACAAATATTCGATAAAAAAAATTATATTACCAAAATTTATCTATTTATAATAGTCCAAACAATTAAATAATATATTTAATTATTTCAATTTTTTTAACTAATTCTACGATATTTAACAAATATATATATATAATATTTTAACTAATTAATCAATTTATTAGTTAATGAAAATATTTAAAATTTATAAAAATATATTTATTAAATAAAAAATTAATTTAAAATATGAATAATTATTTTTTTTGATTTTTTATAAAAAAAATTTTATTTTTGATATAATTTTTATAAAAAAAATTCAACTTTTATCGATACCAATAATATCTTCAATATTTTTTTTTTTTTTTTTGTAAAATTCTATCATCTTTCTCATATTATGGTTGAAAGTTGAAACTATAAAATATGTTGAAGAGGAGTAATAAAATAAAAACTTCTTTGTGGTTTCATAGTATATTTTTCACAAAAATCAAAAGGAAAAATGTGAAAGTTCTTAAAATCTTTAAAAAACAATGACTTTTTGAATACGCTTGATTTTTCAGACATAAAATAATAATCGATTACATCTAAACTTTTAAGATTAATTATGTTTTATGACGGACAATTTATAAAAATATCCAAAACGTTTATTTATTATAATTACGCTTACAAAATATTGATAATAATAAAAACATACCCAACTTTAAACATAACTGAAAATGCTTTTATCATTACCTATACATTATAAACATTTTTACAAATTATTACATGTAATGTGGATATAAAACATAATTAACCTAAACTTTTATAATCCTTTTTATCACTAAAAAAAACTTTATAAGTACTTAAAAATTCTAATTCAATACAATCCCTCTAAAAGAAAAAAAAAAGGAAAAACAAATATTTGTCAAAATTAAAAGAACAGGGTACACTTAAACCAGAGCAAGTTCAAAGGATGAGATCAATTCTCTATGAGAACACCCTTTTTCCAACAACGTATTACAAACACCATACAAACATGAAGCAGGAACGAACTAAAATGGCAGCAAAAAGAAAATGTTATCTAACATTCAACATCAAAGTGAAAATAAAAAAGAACTTCCTCCTTCCATCCAAAATATACACAGCAGAGAACATGATGCAATAATACCCATGCTTGATACAGATTACTGAAGAAAATACGAGAATACTTACACTGAAGGACGACCATAGGACAACTCCATGACCTCTAACAAAGAAAACTTTCCCTAGCTTAATGGATTTTAACAGTAAACATGAACGATGATAAGTAGAATCAAGAGAAATATTACAATTCACAACTTAATAATTAAACATAATATTATAGTAATCATGTACGACAGAAGTAAAACAAAATAACTACAGAATTAAAGCGACAAGAAGCCACCATAAGCCATTGCGATTCAGGTAGTTCGATTCTAACTTATTTTTCCATACTACTTAAACCAAACTAGTTATCTTTTTATATGCAAGTCAACTACAGAGCATATATTTTAGCTGTCTCAAATAATGTGACTCTACATTGCTCCTACCCTGCAGGGTAAATTAGATCCATCATAAAACTAAAACTTCACCTGCAATCTCTCTATGTAAACATTTGACTATATATATCGTGGGAATCAAGTCTCGCCTGGAGGAAAAGCCTGAAGAAATTAACATCAGAATTAGAGACCAAGGAAAAACAAGGTTACAATAAGTATGCAAAGAAAAAGAGCAACCTATTCTCATACTAAGTGCGCATGTGTATAAAAACCTTAAACAGGATATTCGATTCTTTTATTGATCAGGCGACACCCGGATTTGAACTGGGAAAAAGAGGATTTGCAGTCCCCTGCCTTACCGCTCGGCCATGCCGCCAAAACGATACAAAATATATAAAAAAATTCCCCTTACCCTTTTTTATTGTACTTGGATTCTATTTTGAATAACACTGAAAGAACTCAGAACTACTGTAACGACTGTTTTACCCAACCAATAGAACAGATTTACTCGCATGGAAAGCGTTATTCAAGTCCTTTCATTTTGCTCTGAAGTGTTATCCAAGTAATACACAAGAAACATCACATCATCACTCATCATAATCATTGCATCAACAGCACTCATCACCATCAATATCACAATATGATGATTTGAAACTGCACATGGTTATCAGATTGTTTGTATCTTCAAAAGAAAAGGGAAAAAACAATAAAAATAAATTACTACTAAAAGTCAAAAAAGGAAACAAAAACAAAAAATATGTTCAGGGAAAATAAAATCTTAATTAGTTATTGCTTAAGAACAAGACAGAGTGTGGAAATAAAAATGATATGATACTGTTAGTGTTAATACCCAAATATATAACATATATGACAATAATTATTCCACCTCATAACAACTTGAGATTTTAGGAAAATTAATTGCCAACTCTTATGGAAATGTGAATTTTAATAAAAAACAAATGATATCAATTTGTACCAAATTGTAGTCTCTTAAGTCTTGTCCCACATTGTTATTTTACATCACTTATGAGATGTATGAATAAAAAGGATTGGTTATTGGATTTGGGCCCCAAAGACCACCCATTTTTGTGAAAGGAAAGAAGACCTAGTCAAATGTGATTCTGCACACGCGTGTGTGCCACCACCGCCTATCCAACCAACTGTACTGAGTCCGAGTCCAAGTCCAAGTATGTGAGATGGCATTTTATTTTTTGAAAATTTCCTTTTTTATTAAAATTACTTTTTCACTCAGAAAATAATAGTTACTTTTTTACTTTAGAAAAACGACCGTTACTTTTTCACTCAAAAATAACAGTTACTTTTTCACTCAGAAATGACCGTTACTCTTTCCACCCAGACATAACTGTTATTTATCATAATTGTCACACATTTTCTCAAATTATAAATAGAGACCTATTCATCTCTCAGTTTGGACACACCAATTCTTTTACAGAACATAAAGGCAATAGCTCTTAGAAAGAAAATAAGAAGATACTAAATTGTTTTTTTAGTTTTCCGAGCAACATAAACTTTAGAGGTGTAGCATTTCGGACTTCATCAATGCAGTGAAGTTCCGAGACAAAAAATAAAGATTCTGGGCTGTTTTATCATGGGTACAACGAGAGCCGTAAAACGTTTTAAAGAGAGCAATCTAATCCACAACTCAACCCAAGCAGTTCATTTCAGTATATCGGTAATATTGTTCTTACATTATTTTCACATACTTGTTCCAACAATTTTAAGACTAAATTCTATGTCATGTCTACAGAAAATGTTAACTGTTGATCTCAACAAACCATTTCGTTTTGAGAGACTACACTTTAAAAGATAGAGACAAAATGTTATTTTCTTAACCATGAAAAAAATCGTTTCTGTTTTTACTACTGAAAAACCAACACTGCCTAATCCTCTTACTGAAGCTACAACAAAGGACTTGACACCTGGATGGAAAATGATTTTTTATGCAAAAAATTTATTCTTAATGGATTAACTGATGACTTATATGACTATTATAATTTTGATGAGTCTGTTAAAGAAATTTGTGATGCACATCAAAAGAATTACGACACTGAGAAAGCTGGAACAAAGAAGTATGCTATCAGTAGATACATAAAGTACCAAATAATTGATGGCAAATCTTTGAAAGCTCAATCACACGAACTACAGAAGATAGTACATAAAATAACTTCTGAAAGTATGGCTTTAGATGAACAACTTCAAATAGTTGTTATTATAAATAAATTATCCCTACATGGAAAGATTTTAAGATTGCACTTAGATATAAAACTAAAAAAATTTCTTTAGAAAGTCTTTTAACTCGTCTAAGAATAGAAGAAGCCCAAAAACAAGAGCAAAGAGATGAAGTACTCGTTGTTTCAAACAACAGTAACAATAAGAAATCTACTAGTAAGATTTCACTATATGAAATTTTGAAAAATAAGAAACCTAACTTAACTTATTTTAAAACTTGGGATTATTTAGCCTATATTAGGATCCCTGATCTTAAAAGAAAGATACTTACTAGTAGAGCATATGAATGTGTGTTCATAAGATATGCTATGAATGATAAAGCTTATAAATTCTATAACTTAAATGATCGTGTAGTTATAGAATCAAATGATGCTGACTTCTATGAACATAAATTTCCCTTTAAATTGAAAATTAGTAAGGGTTCGTCTTCTAGTAGTTTACCCATAACTAGAACTAGTGAACAAAATGAGAAATTAAACACTAAAATTAGGAGAAGTAAACGAGCTCGAACACTTAAGGATTTTGGGTCTGATTTTTATGCTTATACCTTAGAGGAAGATCCCCAAACTCTTCAAGAAGTCTTATCTTCTTTAGATACCAATTTATGAAAAGAAGTTATAAATGATGAAATGAACTCTATTGAGTATAATAGAACTTGACACTTAGTTGACTTACTTCCTGGTTACAAAACCATATGATGTAAATGGTTACTAAAAAAGAAATTAAAACCAGATGGTACTATTGAAAAGTACAAAGCTCGTCTTGGAATCAAAAGAGTATATGCAAAGAAAAAATGTAGATTTCTTTGATACATTTTCACCAATCAAACGAATAACTTCCATACATGTACTTTTCTCTCTTATTGCTATCCATGATTTAGTAGTGCACCAAATGAATGTTAAAAATGCTTTCTTAAATGATGACTTAGAAGAAGAAATTTATATGGACCAACCTAAAGGCTTTGTTGTCTCAGGTTAAGAAAATAAAGTTTGTAAACTAGATAAATCTTTTTATGGTCTAAAACAAACACCTAAGCAATGGCATAAAAAATTTGATAATCTAGTTATCTCACATGGATTCAAAATGAATGAAAGTGACAAATGCATTTATTATACACTAGAAAGTGAAAAATGTATTAATTATAAATCAAAAAATGACATTTATACTATTATATGTTTATATGTGGATGACATGCTTATTTTTGGATCAAATATTAATGTTATGAATAATGTGAAAACTTTGTTATGTGCTAACTTTGATACGAAAAATCTCGAAAAAGCGAGTATAATCCTTGGTATAAAGATTCCTAAGTCTAAAAAGGAACTTTCTCTAGATCATTCTTATTACATTGAGAAGATCTTAAAGAAATATAATTACTTTAACTGCTAACCTACATGTACCCCTTATAATCCTAGTGCAAATTTGTTCAAGACCATCAGATACGGTGTTAGACAAACTGAATATGCGAGCATCATTGGTAGCTTACGTTATGCTACTGACTACACTAAACTAGACATAGCTTATGTTGTGGGAGTACTGTGTAGGTTTACCAGTAGACCTAGTATAAAGCACTGGAATGCTCTTAAAAAGGTCATGAGATACCTTAAGATAACTATGAACCTTGGATTACATTATAAAAAGTTTCCCACTGTTCTAGAAGGATACATCGATGCTAATTGAAATATTCTATCCAAAGACTCCAAAGCAACTAGCAGCTATATATTTATCATTGCTAGTGGAGCTATTTCTTGGAAGTCTAAGAAACATACAATACTGGCTCAATCTACGATGGAATCTGAAATGATAGCACTAGCTACTGCTAGTGAAGAAGCAAGTTGGTTAAGTATGTTAGTTGAGATCCCTTTATGGGAAAGACTGATACCAGTTGTCCTGACCCATTGCAATAGTACCACGACTATTGCTAAGATTCAGAACCGTTATTACAACGGCAAGAGACGACAGATACGTTGTAAGCACAATACTGTTAGAGAATTTCTCTCTCTAGGAGTTATAAGAGTAAGGAATGGGCACGGGGACGGGCGGGGACGATTATATCAAAAATCATCCCCGAACCGAATTATAAAACCTATACCCAAAACCGCCCGAAAACCGTTACAATTCAGGGACGATTTTTTACACACGGGTAACAGTTCGGGGCGGTTATGAAAAAAAACAAAAAATATATATAATTTAATTTATTAAATATATATAATTAATTTTCGATTTATAATTTAATATATAATTTAATTTATTAAATATAATTAATTTCGGGTACGGTTTTTAGTATAACTGTAACCGAATTGTACCCGTTGTTTCATGTTTGGTTTTTACCCAAAACCGTCCTCGTCCCCAAAATTTACCGGTTAAAAACCGAACCACCGATTCGAATAACCAAACCCGCGGTTTTTTTGCCCATCGCTAGTAAGAGTGGATCATGTACGTTCTGATGAAAATTTGGCCAATCCTTTGACCAAAAGATTACCGAGAGAGAAGGTTTTCAAAACCTCGAAAAGAATAGAACTGATGCCCTTAGAATAAAGAGTCACTCGTGATAATAACCCAACTTATAGACTGGAGATCCCAAGAAATAAGTTTAATGGGTAATAACAAGTCATGAAGTGTTATGAGATGAACCATACTATTATAAAGTCTCATTCTATATTGTTAGAAGCATGAAGTCCTGAAACGACAGAGAAGAATGAGTTAATTATTAAACTCTTAATGAGTTCTATAGTAGTGGAGAACATAGCTATAAGAGTACTTTTGATAGACTCACCTATGTGAATGTGAAAGTGTGGCCACTTCCTATGAAAATTTTGGACAAAATTTCCTAAAACATTCACTATACTGGGATACACATGCATGGCTGTAAAGCACGAGCTTTTCGAACCTTGGAAAGGTTATGTGTGTAATGTTGTTAGAAATTGAGTTCAAAACTACGAGTTACTCTAGTATATTCTAAAGCATCAACACCATGCAAAGATTCAAGTCGATAGACACCTTTTACTTATGCACAATCTATTATTTTTAATTGATCGGTTGCTCGATAAAAAACTATTTTCATATAAAATTCAAGTGGAGGATTGTTGCAAATGTGAATTTTAATAAAAAAACAAATGATGCCAATTTGTACCAAATTGTAGTCTCTCAAGTCTTGTCCCACATTGCTACTTTACATCAATTAGGAGATGTATAAATAGAAAAAGATTGGCTATTGGGTTTGGGCCCCAAGGGCCACCCACTTTTGTGAAAGGGGAGAAGACCTAGGCAAATGTGATTCCACATGCGCACGCGTGCCACCGCTGTCCGTCCGACCAACATGTTGTCGTGCCGTGTCGAGTCAAGTCCGTGTGCCTGTGCGTGTGCGTGTGAGGTGGCATTTTATTTTTTGGAAAAAAAAAATTTCTTTTATTAAAATTATTTTTCCACTCGAAAAATGACCTTTATTTTTTCACTCAAAAATAACCATTACTTTTCCATTCAAAAATGACCGTTACTCTTTCCACCTAAACATAACCGTTATTTATCATAATTATCACACATTTTCTCAAACTATAAATACAAGACCTCAACTCTCAGTTTAAACACATCAATTCTCTTACAGATCATAAAAGCAATAGCTCTTAGAAAGAAAAGAAGATACTAAATTATTTTTAGATTTTTCCGAGCAACATAAACTTTAGAAGTGTAGCATTCCGAACTTTATCAGTGCAGTGAAGTTCCGAGTCAGAAAACAAAGATTCTGAGCTGTTTTATCCTGGGGACGACGAGACTGTGTTTGCTTGCACAAGTTTGCACAGAACCGCTAAACGTCTTAAAGAAAACGACCTAATCCACAACTCAACCCAAACAATTCATTTCAGTATATCGATAATATTGTTCTTACATTATTTTCACATACTTGTTCCAACAAACTCTTCTTGAACATAGCATCAAAGCGTAAAAATACTACGTTCGAACCTTCTCAACTCCAAAATTTTCATCAATATTAAACGGGTCTCTTTCTTTCACTTCTACCTCACTTAAAGTCTATCTTAACTTGATGGGCCTTTCAAAAAGTTATCTACTATCTATTCATTCATTTGGATTCTATCTAACTCCACATGATGGACCTTCAAAGCTATCTAATCAATCTATAAGTGAGAACCCATCACACTCATCTTCTACTTAGCTCATAAGTGGAAGCCTATTAATCCAGAGGAGTCTTAAAATATAAAAAAATAAAAAAAAACCTACTAAGTGAAAGAGAGTTTTAAGACCCAAATATAAAATATAAAAGAATAGTTAATCCACCTCCTAACAACTTGAGCTTTTAAGAGAATTAGTTACTAACTCATCTTCAGTAGGTGGCATTACATAAAGCAATTCCACATACATGATAAAACTTCTTCAATGGCAAGTATAAAAAAGAAATAACATAGTATCAAGCAATATAAAGTTACCTTTTACGTAATAGCACTCATGAGATCATTATAACATTATTGTACTATCGGGACACCAACTCTTGCACTCTCCACAATGTCTGAACTTGGTTCCAGCTTCACTACATTACCATTGTTCTCAATGTGGATCTTGCCGTGGTTTATGTTGCTCATGGACTCACATTCATCAACAGCTAATCGGATAGGTAATGACCCATTACTAATAAATCCAAGATGTCTAAAAGGCCCATGACCGAGCACTTCACCTGATTTAGCTCCATATGGACCTTGGACATCAGATATATTACAAACATTGCCAGGAAACTGTCCAGCATTACCAAATGTTAGGGTTGAACTCTGGCGAACTGTGGTTTTATCAGCAGAAAATGAGCAAGGTAGCATAGTAGAACATGAATCAAAGGATGAATACCCACTGAGGACACTAGAAGTGTTAATACCACCATTTGAGATGTGTCCAGCACCCAAAGTGGAATTATTAGATGGTGGCAAGAGATTACAGCAATCAATAAGAGAAGCCCTATTCAAACTGGAAATTTGATTGACTGAAACAGGACTATTCACCGCCTGGATGCTGGCTGATGATTGAGATGGGAGCACAAGGCAAGATGGTTGCACATTCATAGAACGGCTTGGCTCAGGTAACATTGATTGCTGCTGCAATTTTGATGGTTGTTTTTGCTCCAGACATTGTTGATGATCCTGCTGCATTATATCCATCAATACTTTACTATTCTGAGAGTTTAACACAGATATATTGTTGTTGGATCCAACTGTACCCACATTACTAGACAACCATGGTCCAAATCCCGAAGAAAATCTATCAGTAGATAAGACAGCTTGAGAAACATGTTTAGTGATGTTACACTGGCTTTTGACCAAAGGTTGGCCAAATGCAACACTGTGCTCAACAGGGACATGCTTTGGTCCTTCTAGAGATGTATGTAGAAGTGCATGCTGGTCAATGATTGGCCCTAGGCTCCCTGTTGGTCTACCTAAAAGTTCAGCATGCATAGCAGCTAGAGTTTGTGGAGGAATTTGACCGGAAGCAGCCAGCGCTTGGATATCAAATCTACCAAGAGAACCCATTTTTACATTTGATTCTAGAGATCCAAATAAATTATTTGCAATCCCATTATGTTGTTGAGCACTTAATCTCTTCAAATACAACCTAAACTTCTGCAAGTTGATTTCATATCAATGTTCAATTAAAAAGAGAGGTCAGCAAGGTAAAGCAATTTACACAGTTTATGCATATCAGTCTGATAAAAATTAGAATACAAGCTAATATAGGCATTATAAAAAGGAATGGTGCTCTACAAACTTTTTACTTTATGAGATTAGGTACTTGAACTCATTGAAGAAATTATCAATCAAAACATAATCAAATACATGGCACCAGTATGTTTGCATTTTTCATAGGAGCACAGTGGGTGTTTTACTGGTCTCGGCATGAACTTCCCCTTTTTTCCATATTTCCTATCATCTCATGTTTTTTGAAATTTGCATATTCAAAATTATCCCTCCCCTTTTACTCAGTTCATTAGTACAATTTCTTTCGAAGTAAAATAACCGTTATATTCTCCTAAAATAGTCATGTGGATCATGAGTATTTTAAATTCTTAATATAAATTGGTAATTCCATTTGAAATGGTGCAAGTACCTAATTGCAAAAATTTTAAAAATCAGGTATGTAATTTGCTAAAAAATGGATGAAATATTAAGTTATCAAAAGTATCATTTACCTAAAAAAAGGTGTTCTTAATTGTGATTTAAAATTCTCTCAAGTACAAAATAATCCATTTGGTTACAAACAAACAAACAATAAAACTATTTGGTATGAAAGTGCGAACCACAGCTTTAGTAAGAACTAAGAAGTACCTATTCCGGTCTCCATGAAAAGAAAACAATAAAAACATGTGCCACAATGTATGAATGCTGAACTTGAAAAATGCAAATGATTATCACCATTGTTTATAAAGCCTGTTTTGGGTTTACCAAGCTGAACAAACCATTACATTACATAAGGATCTGGCTGTAAACTTTTCTTAGCATTATTCCCATCATGTAACGCATAAATAAATGAATGTTTAAAATTTTAGTTTACGAGCCAAAATAACTTGCAATGCAATGACATATGCTCCAAGTAAGCAATGAATGGACGCATGTTCGAGTCCCAACCAATGTAAACGGGTGTGTAAGTGTGTTATCATTTATAAAAAGCACAATATGGCTTCCTTTTGCATCATTTAAAATGCTATAATGTTGAAATATCAAAAGTAAATACAAAAGATTTGGTTGATTGTGTATTAATTAACTAATTAGAAGAATTTGTTTTCCTTATTTATAGATTTAATTCTGTAATATTTTGTCATAATTAAGAGATGTTTTCTTTTTTTCAACCATAGACTTTCCTCTAAATATTGTAAACTATTTCATTGTACAATTCATTCGGTAAATACAGATATAATTTCAAAAACAATTTTCCATATGGTTTCAGAGCTTGATTATGATAAAACCAAGGTTTAACTGATTCAACCTTGAATCAAGAGTCAGAAAAAATATTAGAAAATTTAGAATCTGAAATAAAATCCATGGCTACCATGAATTCTAATGGGTTAGATAATTCCTTACTTCAATTTTTGGTTGAAAAGTTCAATGGAAAATATTATCAACAATGGGCTCAATCAATTAAGCTCATTATCAATGGAAAATGAGATACCCAACGAGAGAAAATACCAAATCCGACTCAACCAACAATGTTGCAATGCAACGGTGGAGTTTTGAAAACTATTTTTAGTCATAATTAGGAGGTGTTTTCCTTTTTTTAACCATAGGCTTTCCTATAAATATTGTAACTATTTCATTGTACAATTCATTCGGTAAATTCAAAAATAATTTCATAAACAATTTTTCATATGGTATCATAAAACCAAGGTATAACTGATTCAACCTTGAATAAAAAGTCAGAAAAAATATCAGAAAATTTAAAATTTGAAACAGAATCCATGGCTACCATGAATTTTAATAGGTTAGATAATTTCCCACTTTAATTTTTGGTTGAAAAATTCAACGGAAAAAATTATTGACAATGGGCTCAATCGATTAAGCTCATTATCAATGGAAAAAAACAAAATAGGATACTCGACGGGGGAAAATACCAAATCCGACTCAACCAGCAATGTTGCAATGCAAAGGTGGAGTTTTGAAAACTCTATGATGACTGCTTGGCTCGTCAATTCCATGATACCCATGGTCGGAAAAACATACCTTTTCCAACCTACGGCCAAATATGTAGGATACTATAAGAGAAACCTATTCTAATGGTGATGATTCCTCACAAATATTCGAGTTAAAAACTCATTTATGGGAAATTTAACAAAGAGCGTTTAGGTCCTATCATCTAAGAAGACGATTAACAATGCAAAAGAGTGTGAAGAACCGTAATACTTTAATAAGGCAAATGTGAGTAAAAATAATCAAACCACAATTTTTACTTCTATGAACAATAAACTTCTGTTATGGCATTATAGAATGAGACACCCTAATTTTCAATATTTAAAGCATTTATGTCAATCTATGTTTTCAAATAAAATGATCAATTTCCAATGTAAAACTTGTGAACTTGTAAAACATCAACGTAATTCCTTAATACTTAGTACAGACCATCCAAGCCTTTCAAAATTTATAGTGATGTATGGGGACCTTATCATTCCCCTACTCGTAACCACACTAAATAATTTATTACTTCATTAATAATCATACCCGAGTATGTTAGGTGTATTTACCAAAAGAAAAATCCAAGGTGCGTGATATTTTCATTAACTTTCACCTTATGATCCAAACTTAGTTTCAAACACCAATTTAAATCCTAAGAATAGATAATGGCATTGAATACTTCAACCATACCCTTAGATACTACATCCAAAAACATGGGATAATCCATCAAAGTTCTTGTGTCCACACTCTAACAAAATGAGGTCGCTGAACAAAAAAATCGACACCTCCTTGAAGTTACCCTAGCCTTAAATGTTTACCACAAACATGTCCAAAACTTTCTAGGGAGATGTCGTTTTAACTACTACTTACTTGATTAATCGAATGCCAAGCCACATTCTCTCTTCTAAAATTCCACTTCAAAAATTCCAAAAACATTTCCCAATCTTACACCGTCAATATGATCTTTCTTCAGAATATTTGGTTGTACAACCTTTGCTCACATTCACTCACATAATAAATCCATGTTGGATCCCAAAGCAAGTAAATGTGTTTTCGTTGTGTATTCACCTACTCAAAAGGGATACAAGTGTTATGAATCCTCCACAAAAAGGGGTCATTGTTAGTTGAGACCCCACTTTCTTTGAAAATACCTCTTACTATTAAAAGTCCTCTTTTCAGGGAGAGAATGTGACTGAAGATATCCCATTTGGTCAGTTTTTAAACTTGGACCTAAATTTGAGTCTTCATGAGTTCCCTGGTAAATTAAACAGCAAACCTAATCCAAACCCAAATAATCCAAGTCATAAGGCTATTACTCCATCTCCACCCACCCATCCTGTTTTTCCATCTACTGAAGAACACTTAGACATAAAATGAGATGTGAACAAACCTGTGATTATTTACGCACGTAGGTCAAAATTAAATAACAGAGATACCATACATGATGCATCAAGAACGTCTGAATCGATGATAGATTCAAACATCAAAAGTCTATTCCAAACACAGGTAATTCTGATTTGCCTATTGCTTTAAGAAAACAAATTCGATCATGTACACTTCATCCTATCTCTAAATTTGTTTTATACAAAACTTTATTTATTGGTTTCCATGTTTCTACCTCTTATCTTAATAGAACAAAAATTTCTAAAAATATGCATGAAGTTATGAAAATTCCAGAACCTCTTGAAAAAAATGAAACTTTCCATAACAGTTCTTGAAAAAAATGAAACTTTCCATAACAGCTCTTGAAAAAATGAAACTTGGGTTGTAACAAACCTACCAAAAGGGAAGATACCAGTTAGTTGTAAGTGAGTTTTTATAATAAAGTATAAAACTGATGGTGCAATAGAACGATACAAAGTTCGTCTGGTTGTAAAAGAATTTACACAAACCTAAGGTATTGATTATATAGAAATATTTGCACCTGTGACAAAATTAAACACTATAAGAGTACTTCAAATCTAGACCGACTATTTCAACAACTTAATATTAAAAATGCATTTATCAATGGAATATTAGAAGAGAAAGTCTTTATGATCATACCACCTAGATTGGGCAAGGAAGAAGTAAATACAATGTGCAAATTAAAAAAATCATTGTATGGACTCAAACAATCACCTAGAGCATGGTATGATAGGTTTGCTAGGTAATAAGGAAACAAGGATACCAGCAAGGACAATCATACCATACCTTATTCTTTAAACGGACGAAAATGGAAAGAGAATAATTCTATAGTATATGTTAATGATATAATCCTAACTAATGATAATTTAGAGAAAATCAATGAATTAAAGAAAAACTTGACTGCAGAGTTTGAAGTAAAATATCTAGGACAAATGAGATACTTCTTAAGATGGAAGTTGCAAGAACAAGAAAAGGAATAAGTGTCTCTCAACGTAAATATGTACTTTATCCCCTCACTGAAACAAAGATGCTTGGCTGCATAACAAATGACACACCAATTGAGGTTGGAAAGAAGTCAGAAGACTTAGGTGAAACAATGGACAGAGAGAGATCAAAGACTGATGGAAAAATTGATATACTTATCTCACACTCGACTTGACATAGCATTTGCAATCAGTGTAGTTAGCCAACATATGCATATTCCGAAGAAGGCTCATCTTGAAGCAATTTATAGAATACTCAAATACCTAAAAGGGTTACCTGATAGTGGAATATTTTTCAAGAAAAATGAAATCAGGAACTTAAAGGTCTACACTGACGTAGATTGGGTTAGTCAATAGAGGACAGATAGTCCACTACAGGATATTGTACCTTTATTTTTGGAAACTTGGTAACATGGAGAAATAAGAAGAAAAATGTAGTACCCAGAAATAGTGCCGAAGCAGAATTCAGAGCAGTTGCACAATGAATCTATGAGGCGTTGTGGTTAAGGAAGCTTTTAACAGAACTTTAAATTGTAGCAACACCCATAGTCAAGCTATATTGTGACAACAAGGCAACTATTGATATTTCTCTAAATCTGATTCCACATAATAGAACAAAACATGTGAAGGTAGACAAAAAAAAATTTAAAGAGAAAGTTGAAGATGGAACAATTTGTATGACTTATGTTCCACCAAAAGAGCAAATTGTTGATATCTTCACCAAATGACTCCTTAGATAGATTTTTAATAATCTTCTTTGCAAGTTGAATATGATCAACATTTACAATCCAATTTGAAAAGAAGTGTTGAAATATCAAAAGTAAATACAGAAGATTTGATTGATTGTGTATTAATTAGCTAATTAAGAGAATATTTTTTTTCTTATTTAGAGATTTGATCTATAATATTTTTAGTCATAATTAGGAGATGTTTTCTTTTTTTTTTAGCCATAGACTTTTCTATAAATATTGTAACTATTTTATTGTACAATTCATTCAATAAATATAGAAATAAGTTCACAAACAATTTTCCCTATATACAAATTATGGAAACAAAGAAATCTTAGTGTTAGGAGTGGTATTTGAATAGTAGTTTGTGTTTTAGGGTTGTATTGGAAATTGTGTATTTTATGGATTTGAGCAACTAAAAGGATATTTATTTTGTCCTCTTGCTACTAAAAAGCAATTTTTGAGAACCATGAAGGCAACTCCAAACACAACCTTATTCATCTCCAATCCGAACACTTCTACTTAGCAGACTTTACATGATAATGAGAAAATAAAAATGTTAATGAAGTATACACCACATGGCCATGATTCAAGGAGAAGAATCACACCTGCAAGTGGCTTGCTACATTTTCTCTAGTTAAACCAGGTACGTTCATCAATTCAAGAATTCTCTTTGGTACAGCCTCTGAAAAGAAACAAGAAAACAAAAACAGATAAAGAACAACAACAATCCATACAATTACTCCAACATAATATAGAGGGTAAGTTATGAAACTCCATCTCTATCAAAACAAGATGATAGAGAAATGAGAAAAGGAGGAAAAGAAAAGGAAAAATAATAATAAAATGGATTAAGACCGTACTATCAAGCCCAAGTTGGTTGACAGCAATGACGAATTGCTGATGGAGTTCAACTGACCATACCACACGTGGCTTCTTTGATGATGATGGATCATCATTATCTAGTTCACCTTCATCTTCTTCCTTAGCATTACTCCTTTTTTTCTGGCCTTTCAATACTCCTGTCCCTTCATTAATAGATGAAGCATACTCGATGTCATCATTTGCTCGTCTCTGCCTATCAGAATCTTCCATGCTCCATGAGTGTTCACCTTCCTTGTTTTCATTACACTTCTTCCTCACAACATGCTGCCATATATTCTTCAGTTCCTCCTCACGTATAGGCTTGATCAAATAATCACATGCTCCATGTTTAATTCCTTTCATTACAGCACTTGTTCTTCCATCAGCTGACACCACTGCAGTGTATATGATGAGTTAATATCTAGAGAATGACAATTACCCTGCAGAAAAATGAAAGAAAATAATACTCACTTATAACAGGAAGGTCCATTTCTAAACCAACAAGCTCAAGAAGCTTATACCCATCCATATCAGGCATGTGAACGTCACTTAGAACCACATCAAAACACCCTTTTTTCTCCCGGAGAAGTGTCAAAGCAGCAGCAGCCTGGGTACAACTGGTCACTGAAACCGATAGAAAAACAGAAGAGAATCAATTCCAAGTGCTGCATGAGTTCTTTGTGGCATATTCAAAACCCACAAAAATTTAAGAAATAATGTCTCCGAAGCACATCCCTTGATTTTCAATTTCCAAAAAAAATACAACTATTTGGAAGATATTACTGCTCACTGGAAGTGATAATAGCACATTCAACTAATCACAATATTCAAACCTAGTACAAAAATCAAAATTTAGTCCCAGATAAGCGTGTTATTTAGCACTTTGATTTTCCAACCTTTGCTATATAAAACTTGAATGCAAATTACATACGAAATTATCTTGAGTTGAACTGGAGAAAGAAAAGGAACCTTTTGTCCAAGTCATCGCCTTGTATCAAACTACAAAAAGAGTATATCACTATAACGCAACACAGCTCAAACACAACGAAGACTATGCAACCAATATTGAAATATTCTTCACTTGTTGAAAGGAGCTAGGTTCATTATACTCTTCATTTTCGAGGAACAATGTGTCCAAGCTACAACATAGTGTGGTACTCGATTTGATGTAATTACAAAAAAAGAAATTAAAAAAAATGGGCGCCACCGGTATCCAAAAATCTATAATCTCGCATGTAACTTAGGAGGGACATCAGACCTCCAATCAAAAAGACGAACTACGACTTTCATTTTCCAAAACAGAACAGTCAGTACAAAATATGCAGAAAACTAAGCATCCTCCATAAACACAACTCTTTTAACTTTTAACCACCACTTTTTTTTTCCTTAATGTAACTACAATATAAAATATCCAGTAAGAAAAAGGCATGACAAGTATAATAATGCAGTCAACTGAGTCCACTTTAATTTCTTTAATCAACCAACCGCAAGTAAAAAGGGATATCTCACAAACCATTATATAGACACCGGTGTAGCATCTGCTCAAGAATTCTCAAGCACGTAGTGTCATCGTCTACCACCAAAACCCTCAAACCCACCGGGAATTGATCAGAAACCGCCAAGTCTGCCGCAAAAGTAAGACCAACACCATCACCGACACTACCAGCTGAGGACAAAGAAACCCCACCGCCACCTGTACACGAGCCGTACCTCATCGAAGTCGTCATCGTAGAGCTCACACAAGACGCAGTCACTCTCTGCAAAGCCGCCATTACACCCACAACCACAACTCAGACTCACAGAGTTCTCAAGTTAACGTTCAAACTCCAAACAAGTTGAAAAAAAACGAAAACTTCCTCCATTTGAGAAGCAAAATGAAACTGGATCTATAACCAAAAAAAAATCCACAATTCCTATCACAGTTCAAAGTAAGGAACGAAGGAAAGTTTAGGGTTTCCGGAGAAGAAATGAGGGGAAAAATAGTTGGAATTCAATTTTCTGAACAATGTGTAGGCCTGAAATTAAACAACTAAAAAACAAAAGGGAAAGTGTAAGAAGGTTCAAATTATTGGGGGTCCAGGAGACAGAGATAATGTATGCAGGGAAAAAAACAACATGGAGAATGTCCGTATTTGCATTATTTGTTTTTACATGGTGTGTATAAATTTAATTTATTAGATTTTAAAATGTATGAGTAAATAAGCGTTTTTAATAGATTATTATAAAAAATTTATTATTATAAAAATATTATCAAATTATAATTTATTATTTTCATAATAATTAAATTTTATTTATTATAAAAATATCATTATTTTTTTAATATTTTCATAATATTAAATTTTATTATAAAAATATTATCCATGACATTAAAGTAAAAAATTAAAATTTATTGATATTTTTACAAAGATATTTAAAATTTATTTATTTAAAATTTAAGAATATTAAATTATTTTTTTTGAAAATACATTAAAAATGTGTAAATTATATTTAATATCTTAATTTATTAGATTAGTTGTAAATTTATTCTTAATTTTTATTTATTAATTTTTTTAAATTATTGTTAATATTAATATAAAAAATTCTAAATAAATCTAACATAAAATAATTACATCTCATTTTATTTTACATGACACATCTTATTTTTAATTTTTATTAATAAAATAAATGAAAATTAAATGAAAATCTTAAATGCAATCGAACTATTGTGGAAATTTTTTCAACAAATCAAAGTTTTCGAGCAAGGTTGTAACCTATATAGAATAGACTGAATGTGGATAAAATTTATAAAAATAATTAAAATTCAATTATATTAAAGAAAAAAAATTATTAATTTTTCAATTACAAATATATATACGAAAATTCATTCATTTTCTTTAAACCCAAAAATTTTAAATAATTTATATTTGTATTTTCATTTTCCAGTCATTATACTAATTTACAAACATATATTCATAAAAATTAATAAAATATTTAATTAAATACGCTCAAACAAATTTATAATAGTTTTTGATAACTAAGAGCGAAAATTGATAAGATTTATCCGATCCATTGTGATATAATTAAGAAATGATCTATCTAATTTGATGCAATTTGATAAACTAATTACTAAATTAAATAATAAATTCTTAGGTAGATTACGAATACTCATAATCCAATCTCTTGATTTTTAACATTTTTTTCTTGATTATTTTTTTATCACAAAATATTTATTTATATTTTTCATGTCTTATTCATAATCTTTTTTCTTTGAACAAATATCTATATTTACGGAAAAAGAAACATTAATTCTCACTTACGAAAGCATTTTTTGTTATAATAATTTAGATTTTTAATTTTTTTTTCAAGTAATCTTTTAGCTATATATATTTTATAACGACTTTTTATTTAAATTTTTATAATTTTAAAAAATTACTCTTATAATAACATTGGATAATTCATAAATCTTTAAAAAATTACAAAAGAATAATACTTTTAAAACTTATAATAACAAAAATAACATTTTAATAATATTAAATCGATCTACATATTTGTAATTTAATTTGGGTGACATTCGATTTGAAATAATGTATCAAAAAAATTTAATAGTGAATAAATAAGTTTTTCATAATACGTAATATTTTTTGGTTATAAATATTAAGAGTTTGTCTTTTCAAGAAGATTTTTTATTTTTTTTAAGACAATTTTTCTTGAGAATTAATTTTTTATTTTTATATACATAAATATTAAAAGAAAAGGTTTAAAAACATAAATTTATAAATAATAATCATTTCTATTTTAATTCTCTAGGTTTTTGATTGAAAAAATCAAAAATCTTGTAGCATCCTTTTTAATAAAAAAATATCTACATTTACCTATATTTTGAAGTAATTCAATGGTAGTCTTTCCATTTACTTTTAAATATATAAATAGTCTAATTTCATGTTTTAAATTGAAGATTCCATTACATATTTGATACACAACATATAAGTAAAAAATAATTTTCTTTCAGAGATCTAATGCTTTATTAGTAGTTTTATTTAACAAAAAGTACACATGCCAACTTATATATTTTTATAACCATTAGTTCAAAATTTAAACATGCGTTTTACACATGAATCAAAAAATTAAGAAGAAAATCATCTATAAAATAATAAAAATTTAAAAAATTCATTAAAACATTATTAAAAAAAATTAATTTAACCTAAAATCCAACAAAATTACCAAAAATTGAAAACTAGTCTTGAAAACATCCTAAAATAATCAAATCATATTAAATATGTTGATTTGCTATAAAAACTAGAGAAAATGGATGACTTTGTCATAAAAACTTAAGTCTTTTATTTGATACTAAAAAATTTAGGTATACAAGAAGACTTGTAAAAACAATAACAAGAGATATACTTAAAAAAAGTGAATAACTCAAACTAATAACAATGTCAACTAAAAATACTAATCTGGTCACAACATGTTAAGAGTTTTAAAAACAGGTAAATAATTTATATAATATAAAAATGTACGCAATAAACCACAACAAACATAAACACATAGGAAAAAAGAAACAACAATGAATTACTTAAAACTTGAAAAACATACCTCAATTTTTTATTTAAAACAAAAGATAAAAAAAAAACATGTAAAAAATGAACACTAAAAATTAGAAAGAAAATTAAGAACCAACACAACACATTAAATAACAGAGAGTACGAATCTCAATTAATAAAGATAGATTAGTGAAAAATTCGTTTTTTTTATTCATACTCAACCCAACCTATCATATACAATTAATATGATAGATCAATTTATGCATAATTTGAATGAATGACATATGGACATAGTGAACCAGATCTTAGCTTATCTAAAGTCTTCTCTAGGCAAAGGTGTCTTGTTCTCTAAGCATGAACATCTATGCCCTAATTTGAAGGAGAGAGTTAATGTATAATGTGATATATTTTGAATTTATTGTAGTTATCTATTACTTTTAGTATAATTAGGAGTAGCTGTCCTAATCTAAATAGAACTTCCTTATGTGCATAAATACCCAATTGGGGGAACAAATAAACTAAGCATAGTAAGTACTCATTTTCCATACCACAAAGTCGTCCAATACAACACTAACCTATAATGGTTGCACTATGTTTATAGAACCACTGTGCGAATGCTTTTCAGCTTTTGCATGCATTTGAGGGTATATACTTTCTAAGAATACTAAGAAAGGGATTCATTCATTATCACCACCCAAGAGTACCAGTCCTTTTATGGCTTGATATACCCTCCACAGCTCCAGCGGACCACTGAGGTCAAAACGATACATTCTGCATAACACCTCGTTTGGTCAAGCACATGCAAATTGACACCTTTTGGTGAGAAGACTGAGGAATTTTAACAAGATAATGAGGCTTGCTTTAATAGTGCCGAGCAAGAGATATATGTCCTACAGTAGAACTTTAAAAAATTTGAAGTCAGAAAGGCGACTTTTTTTACCATTGGGGACGCTCACTTTTTCATGTATTACCTTTTAACCAAGAAGTTGAATTGAGTCTAACAAAAGAACGTCAGGTCTATACAATGGTTTCCATAATGCAAATCTTATTTTGCCTTTTGCAACAGTTTTTTTTCGTGCTTAGGTTTATAAGCACAAACTCCTGTTACATAAGCCCATTGAAGGTTTGAGGGGTGAAAGGTTAGAGTTTTCAACTCTTGGGATCCCTTGAAGTTTGTGGGAGATTAGCAGAAAAGGAAAAATCAAGATTACAATATAAAGGCCATTTTTATAGTAATACAAAGGCCATACTGTATGAGGTTTTCATTGAAATTATTATTACAACGAGATTTCTCAACCTACGCTCCACATAATTTGGAAATGATAGGGAGATTACGAAATTTTGGTGTCAATGCATATACCACCAATCATCGGTGTACGTGAACAAAAGTATTCAGGAAATTTGGGTAGTAGAAAAAATGGTAAGAAACAATTAAAGTTGCTTATTTGATAAATCTTATTGGTGGCACATACAATGAAACAAAAATGAGATACGTGACTTTGGTCCAATGAGATGGATAGGATAAAAGAATTGCAATATATACATTCATGATGCATTATCAATAAAAAAAAAATTACAGACAAAGATGTGCATGGAGGCTGACACCTATGAAAGTGCCCGGGGAGTATTATATGGTTCACACCAGTAATATACAGCTATGGCACATGCACCAAAGAGCCACCACATCAAATTTACTGTTGGCCGAGCTTTTCCTGCAAACCAAGAGAATCAAATTTAATTTTCTGCATTAGCACAGTGACGGACATGATTGCAAGCTGATGTAGAACAGCAAGAGTGACTGGGAAACAGAAGAGGTGGTGGGGAGGGGCAATCAAGGGGTAGACGAAAAAAAACAAGGAATTGAATGGATGGGAGCCAGACAGGAGCAATAACAATTAGTAGTATCAACTATAAATTATTGATTCTACATAAACAACCTCAAGTTATTACAATATAGCCCACCTATAGCCAAAACATTAAAAGTAGTATCGAAAGAAACCCAGCATAAAGAGCATATCAAGTTATAAGGCATCCTCCATAGTAAAATGCTTCAAAATCCTAGTATATGAGATCCTATATTAAACTGAAACTGAACCCAAAACCAAGAGGGCAGCAGATTTGGCTGCGCTTAGCCCCGTCTTTTGTGGAGGTCTTCAGTTTCAATCTCCACCTCCAAAAATAGAGGTTGTACTTGATACCAAAACATGAGATGATAAATAGCATAAGAAAGAGAAGGAAGACTTCCCAAAGCATAACCATTAAAATCGGGAAACCCTACAAAAAGTAGGCAAAACAAGGGAGAAGAGACATGAACTCAGTCCTACCAATACAACACCACCGTAATTGTTATTACCAACAAAAGACAAATATTTTGGGGTTGAAGATACTACAAAGAACCCTAAGGTTCATATGCATAAAAAAAAATTAAATTGACTCAGAATGACTCAAATTAGAGAAAGAAACCACCAATTAATATGTTCAATCACGACTCACCATATTTCCTTCCACCAATTAATATGTTCAATCACGACTCACCATATTTCCTTCATAGTCTTAAGTTACCAAACAAGAAAATTAGTCACATAGATAAGAGAAAGGGGCAGGGGATGAGCATACCTGAAGCAATTGCATTAACTTTGGATGCTGCTCCAAAAGCTGGCAAAGCTTATCCCGGTCACTCAGTAGTGACTGAAAGGAAGAACATTATTTAAATTAAAAGGAAATAGACAGTATGAAACATACAAATGAACAGTATGAACAATTTTTTAAAGTTGTAACTCGTAAGCAAAAAATATGAGGTGGTCTTATCTAGTGCATAGGACTGGGGATGACAGTGGACCGGATTTGATCCGGTCTGCCAATTATCCAATCTGATCCAAAAGTTAAAAGATCCACTCTAACTTGCAAATTGATCCGTGAATCAATCATGAGTTTGATCTATGAATCGTGGATATTCATGATCTGATCCACTCTTTTTAAAAAATAGTATGCTACATTTTTAATGTATTTTATTTCCAATTTCTTACCTCAAATGCCTGGTAATTTGGTATAAAAGGATTTCAAATATCAAATACAATTGGAATATAATCATATAAATCCAAATAAAAATAATACTTTTATAGTAAAAATCAATAAGAGTAAATAGATTTTTTACCACCAAACTTTGATGTTTGTTACAAAAATATCATCGAACTTTTATTTGTTACTTTCGTATCATTAAACTTCACAAATGTTACAAAAATACCATTGAACTTGTTTTTATTACTTCCATATCATTAAACTTTCCAAATGTAACAAAAATATTATCGACGTACGTGTAACTTGTCGTTAACTCCGTTAACTGATTGACATCGACGGTATTCTTTGTAACATTTTGCAAAGTTTAATGATATATAAGTAACAAAAAAAAAGTTGATAATATTTTTGTAACAATTGCAAAATTTAATGATAGGAAAATAACAAATCAAAATTCGATATTATTTTTATAACATTCCCAAAGTTCGGTAGTAGAAAAATCTATTTACTCAATAAATAAACATTATTAATTTGATGCTATCTTAAAATTTTAAATTGAGCATAATTTTCATATTTATTTAATAAAAACAGTGAGATTTCCTTTTATTTACAAATAAATATGAAAAATGAGATTTGAGTTAATTACTCAAAAATAATAAAAGAATAATACTATCATTTAACTATAAGAAAAATATAAGAAACAAATAGTTACAAATATGATAAGATTTGAATTTTAACTTAACAAAGCAATAATAATTAGGTTTATGAAAAATGTAAGAGAAAGTTAAATTTACGAAAAAGGTTAGAAAGAGAAAGTTTGATTTATGAAAAATGTATGAGAGATTTTGATTAATGAAAAATGCAAGTTTGATTTATGAAAAATGTAAGAGAGTTATATTTATGAAAATTGTAGGAGTTGGACTACTGAAAAATGTAAGAGGGTTAGATTTATAAAAAAAAATTAAGGAGATTTCAAAAATGATTATTGTAAATTTTCCAAATAAACAATAGTAAAAAATTGTTTGGTTGATGAAAAATGTAAGAGAGAGATGTATGAAAAATATAATAAAGAGAGGTAGATTTATAAAACATGTAAGAGAGAGAGATTTATAAAAAATGTAAGAGTTGTATCTATGAAAAATGTAAGAGTTGTATCTATGAAAAATGTAGGAGATTTAATATTTATGAAAAAAAAATCAGTTACATTTACAAAAAAATTGACAGATTTTAAAAATGCATTATAAAATTTTCCAAATAAATAGTTGTAAAAATTAGGGAATTGTTTTGGGAATATGTGATTTTTAAAAGTTCTAAAATTATAATGCTAAAAAAATTTAGTTGTGGATCGATCAACCTCGATCTGATCTGATCCACTAATCTTGTAATTGGATCATGATCCAATCCGATCTGAAGTTGATCCGTTTTGATCCGGTCAACAGTGGATCACATGGAGCAGATATTCGTGAAACTCCGATCCAATAGATCTTTTCTCCATCCCTACATAAGATACCCTTCCTCCTCAAAGCACAAAATTTGAACCAGCCCCAAGTACCGAGTACCATTTGGTCAAAAAAGGATTGTAAACAAAAAGTACCTGAATAGCTTCTGGAGACTTGAAATACTCATGTAATGACATTCCCGGATCTTGATGCTGTAGATTTGCAGGGTCACATGGTGGATTTATGGCTTGTGGTTGGACATGTTGATGTGGGGAATTATGAAATGTATGCACAGGAGAAATTTGTGGTTGCTGAGGACTCTGCAAGGAGTGCAATGGCATTTGAAGAGGACTCTGCAAAGGCATCCCGTGGTCAATCTGTTGTGAGGCTTGAATAGGTGGCCTAAGGTGTTGAGGTGGCTGGGGAGGAAGAGGAAGCTGAGGTGGCTGCAATGGCTGCAACTGAGTAAGAGAATGGACTGATGGAATTGTAGACAGAGGGGCAGAGAGATTATGCAAGATATTTCCGGGGTTTTCTCCCTGCTGCTGCATTGGAATGTTTCTGTAAAGAGACACAGGAATTGAACCTGACCTACTATAAACAGAGTGTGGCTGTAGAGGAGGTGGATAATCATTTGCTCTGGAGCCTGAAGAAGAAAGACCACCTAATCGAGCATCAGTTGGAGGTGCAGTAGAACTTTGGGGAAGCTCCATTGACTGGTTGTATACAGAAGATTGAGTAGAAGTTCTATTGGATGTTAAATGATAAGGACTAGATGAAAAGGGAGGTGGAGTAGGAGGAAGAGGCGGATGATGCCTGGAAGATCCACTAGGAGAATTTATGGAAGTCCGCAAATATTTGGTGTCTTGCGTGGGAAGGGAAGATCCTAACAATGAAGAACTGTTGCTGAATGTGGAAATGTAGTCTGAATGAACCTGCCAAAAGATACAGTCAGGAGATATGAAAATGCAAGAAAGAATAAAACAAAAACAACTAGAGAACACACAACAGATTCCAAATTTCAACCAAACCCAAGCAGAAGTCATTGATTTTGAAATTTTCTTTATTACACAAATTCTAACTTATTAAAAAGTTTTAGTAATTTCCTGTTTGTTGTCCCACATTACTAATTGACTTTTTTGGGAAGAGGCAAGTATTGTCATGGTAACGTACTTGGAAGGTTGGGGCAAGTGGCTGCTGCACATCAGTTATAGAATTCATGAATGGGGTTGAGTGGCTAGGGCCTGCATCAGAAGTCTGAGAAATCAAAGGTGGAACTGTTAATGGAGGTGGCATTGGAGGTAAGGGAGGCTGATTGAGAAATCTCTGATCGTAAAGTCCTTGAGATCCCATGGCTACAGTTGCATTGCCTGCAGGTGGACTATTCTTCAAATAAAAATTATGCGGGGTCGTCCTTGCATCAACTGGTAACTGTACTAGCGATGCTGATGGGTTACTGTATAAAGAGCTAGGGAAGCAGGTATTACCCACTCCTACCCCAGAAACAAACCCACCAGAAGTCTTGATGTTTATAACGGACTTCCGGTCATCGACCTTGTCAAAATATTTTTTATCTGAAGAAACACTTTGCTCTCGAGTTAATGGTATTTCAGGTAGAGAAATTGACATCCTTGAAGAAAATTCGCTTTGTGTGTTTTCATCAAAATTAGAAGTAATGGGAGTATCAAAATGTGATAACTGACTACTCCCTTGAACATCACTTTCTGTCTCTTCCACAATTGAGTGTGGTGAGTTTTGTTCAACAATAAGAGGAGCAGACTGCTGTATATTATCATCTGGCTGAAGAAAGGGCAACTTGTCATCGGATTCAGACTCTTCACCATCAAACACTATATCAATTCCCTG
The DNA here is from genome assembly GCA_030763125.1 of Hippophae gyantsensis. Classification (NCBI taxonomy): domain Eukaryota; kingdom Viridiplantae; phylum Streptophyta; class Magnoliopsida; order Rosales; family Elaeagnaceae; genus Hippophae; species Hippophae gyantsensis. The sequence continues at coordinate 16,438,773 of CM061029.1, read as the reverse complement.
AAGTTCATCATCAAGCTCCGCTTCCACTTGCTTAGGTTTGCTGGCCTTCTCTGCAACTGTGTCATTCACATGAGCTCCACTCTTCACCTGCTGTTCCACATCTCCAACTACTGCTGACATGGGATTCTGCCGTTCCCTCTGTCTAGCCATAAATTCATCCACGTGAATTGATGGAGGTCTACCACTAGCAGATCCTAGCCGCTGTACTGCTATCACGTTAGAATTAGTAACACCATCAACATTTCTTTCCCTTGCAACATAGTCATCCACGTGCATGGAAGGAGGCCTACTAGTGTTTGGTTTGCGCTGCCGAAAGGTATCCCTTCGAGTAGGACCAGGAGTGGAAGATGACCCCAATCCCCGGGAAAATGCATTCTGGACTGTGGTATCAGCTGGGGAATTTTCTGCCCTGGCACGCCGGCTAGGAGCTTCCACTGATGGCATTTTCCTCTTGCCAGAATTTTGTGAGAATCTGTCGGGTAATGTTTGGGGACACTCCCAAAGAAATTTGTCTCCAAGTCCTGTGTAAAATATATCTTCAGACCTTTCAAAGCTTCCATCTGAGAACTGATGGATCTTAGGAGAAACCAGAAGATCAACAGGTGACAGAGGAACAGTTCTGGTGGTAAAGAGATCTTCCAACTTTGCTAAGCCAGCAGATTTTAGCAACAGCAGTAATGACTTTGCCGAATCCAAAACCTGCATAGAGTGAAAAATGGCATCCATAAGAAAAACCATTTAATGAAGATATTAATCAAAGAGATGTTATGAAAATCGGATAATGCCTGAGATAATGCAGTTTGAGCATCATGGTTGGCTGCAGTGTTGACGGTTGCAATCTTTGAAGTCAACAAAGGTAATAATGTCAGCATATTGTTAGGGTTTTCTTCAGGAGCATCATAAGTTATGTCTGTGTCCATTTCATCAGCAACGGCAAAAAAGAATTTCATCGCAGCTAGCCGGTCCAAGTTCAAACTATGTAAGAAGTTGCCATAAGTTTATGCGTGCATAATAGTTGAGGGGAAAAAAAAGTCCGAAAGTCCAAAGTACAAGAATCCAAGTCTAAGCTAATTCATATATATTATTGTCAAATGGGCGGCCCATCCCATCCCAAACATAAACTAAATGACCCAAATAGGATATTGGATTAGAAAAGAAACGTTTCAGATATACCCCTACCAAACCATCCTAGCCCATTTGGGTTGTGGGACACCTACCGAGCTCCTTGTTATTAAACAGTCCTCGAAGAAAATCAAAGGATAAAAAAGGAAAAAGAATAATCTAAACCAAAAGCTTTACATCAGCTTCTTCAACTTTCCTAAAGAAAAATGAACTTCCTTTTCCTTTCTATCAAAAAATAATCTTTGTTTTTCCCAAGAAACAAACAAGAAAAAACACAAAATATAACAAGAAAGATCTTGAACACGTGCAAATAAAGACAAAATCATACATATTTCATTTTCTCCAAAACTTTAGCAGTTGAATAGGAATCATATTTAGTTCTTTTTCTGGGACATTGTCTCAAGAAACAAACATAAAAAAGATCCCAGCTCGAAAGCGTATGCAAGTATCACTTAAGATTTGCATAAATGGATAAAGCCCAAGAGATATTAACATATATCTACCGTCCTATACCATATTGAATTTCGAGAAGCAGCAAATTTGAAAAACTTCAATGATCTGCATCAATTGAATACAAATGATATACCCAGCAAAATAGAAATATCAATTCTATATGATATAAAAATGCTAAACTTGCAGAAATCCAAGAACTCTATGGTGGGAATCTCAATCACTCTTCATATGCCTATATGAGAGTGAATTTGAAATTATGAATTCTTTTAGGAAGAACGAGATTATAAGTTTGGTATCAATTAGAAGATAACACATGTGTGGACTGTGGAGGAAGTTTTAGTAATTGAATGGGACACACGTGACAACCTGGCCTAACATAATAAAGCCAACATCCCATCCTAAATCTTAATGGTAGGGATTGCACCAATTCTAAGAAGTGGTATGTATCATGCCCAAATGTGCCACCATACCAATTGTTTGGGGAACTATTGGAAGCAGACCAAAGAATAACCAATGACTCCTTTTTGTTGTATGCAAAGATAAGATTAAAAGAAAAAGGAGCTGAAATTTTTAATTCATCCCTCAACTTTTTTCTTAACTAAAAAGTTTGCAAGCATACAGCTAAAAAAGTTGTTGGAGAAAGTTTTTACTTCTCATACTAGGGTTTTTTAAGGAAGGAATAAGAAGCCGTGAATTCATGCATGCTAGGAGCATAGACACTCATTTTGGTAGTGAGGATTAAAAAATAGTTCTAAGAAGCATTTGAATGGGAAGAAAATGGTTCTTAAGAAGGAGCAATTAAAATTATTAGAAGGGAAGAGGTGTAATAGTGGGAGGGTAGTTGAACATGAAGACCCAAAGTCAGATGCTTCAAAGCAACAGCTCGGTGAGGTTGAACACAACATAGGTCCTTAATGTGGTTTGGGGAGGGATCCATGATCTCCTTAAAAAGGTTGTTCATCTTCAAGGCAATAACATGGGTAGTGGTAGGTTAAGTCTTGACCATCAGTACAAATGGAAAAATGGATAAAGCCTGGGGCCTAAAGAGTCTTGGAGTGATCCAGGGGCCATTTAAGTAGGATTGAGGCCCTTAAAATAAATATATAGTAAAAAAAAATTAATAATAGTCTAGAGGTATTTTGGGCTTCATCATGAGCACCAGTTTCTAACAAAGTAGAAGGATTACTTTCAATTTCTTACAAACTATAGTTGGGAAGCTTCAAGCTTGCATATCCTAATTCAAGCATCAACCATCTTATTCTTTGATGTTTACTTTGGGTCGATTGTTGGCCACATTTTTAGTTCTTTATTGAGTTAGTAAATTTTATTTTGTGATAATTAATGCCTTAGTATTTATTTTAGTTTTTTGTCTTTCAAAAATTTCTTCTTGAGGCTTAAGCCTCAGAGCGCCTCGAGGCTTATGCCTCACTAGCTGGAAGTAAAATGCTTCAAGGCTAGTTTTCGCATTTTAAAACCTTGAGCTATATATAAATATAATATGATGTTTGTTAACCAAAAAGATATATATATATATAGAGAGAGAGAGAGAGAAAGCATCAAACTCACCTCTCCTTGTCCATGCAAAAATACAAGGAACCTAAACACAGTGTATTTAGTGCCTGAACTGAATAACCTGACAAATTTTCTTTAGAGTCAACTGATGCCAACAATTTCTTTAAGCAAATTAGCAAAGGGGGCTGCTTTCTCCATTCAAATTCGTTAAGAAGCTGATAAACTCCATATCCATCCCTTTCATGCCCTCTATGAGCTCCAGGTTCCTCAACATTGCAATGGATTTGCTTGAAGATGGCTGCTAAAGAACTTTGACCTTCATTCTGGGAACCTATCTCTTTGAAGGCTACAACACAAGCCAGTAACTCCTTACCAATTGGCAAGACCTAGAGAGAAAAAAATAGAAGTCATAAATCAAACTAAGCATATAATAAGTTCCATATCTTGACTTCGTCTTATAAAGGTTCCAGCTGATTCATGGAGAAACTTTGCCCATACTTCACATATAAATAACTTTAAATGTCAAAACATAAATATGCAAGAAAAAAGGAACTTCTGCATGTGCATTTAAAAAAAGCAATTAGTTTAACTTTTTTATCATGATAGGCTTTCTTATAAAGAAACGATATCTTGAAGAGAGAAATCATATATAGATAATCATTATGAATAGCAAGCACGTCCCAAACTACATACAAGGGAAGCAACAACAAGCTACCTGGCAAAACCTTAGGATGTAAGCTAAGATCACGTCACGATATTCAGCACTCAAATTTTCAACAGCAAGCCTATAAACGCATAATTTAGTAAACATGTTAAAATACTTTTTCCTCTTTGTTTGGGATTACACGAAAGAATCTAACAAAGAAACATATAAACCACTCACAGATCATGTCCCCTAGTTCCATGTGTCGATGTTTGAGAATCAAATAGCACTGTGCATGACTTAAATATGGGAAGACTCCAACTAAGTATGGTTAACCCAGACTTAGCAGAACTTCTACTGTCTTCGATTTGTTTATCATCAGAATCAATGTCAACAAGACACCTTCTTAGTAATCTAGTTAGCATGCGAATGAAGCCTTCCTTTAAAAGCAATGCCTGATAAAAGAGGAGGAAGTCAGATAAAGAAGTCTTTTACATAAAGTTACTACAGAAATACAACTATCAAAAGCCAATAAACAATGAATAAGAAAAAGTTTGAAACCTTAGCATGTGGATGCTCTAGTAAGCTAGCAAGAAAATCAAGACATTTGTACACCTGAAAAGAGGGAGAATATGTGTCAGCTGTCAGCTGTCAGCACGCATAACTGAAACATTCAAAAGAAAACTAACCTTGTAAACATCCGTTTCCGATGGATAGGATGTATCACACACACAATCGCTGATCCATGACAGTACGGGTCGCAGAAGCACAGAACCATATTCAGACTTTTGGTATGCGATGTGCATTACAAAAATGCGTAGCATGTCCTGAATAACTGCCAATTCCTGTTTGAAAGGAACAAAATCAGCATAAATCATGACAGCCAACAAAATATATGAATAAAATAAGCTGCAATTCCGTTCTAAAATAAAAAGGAGTTACTACAGTTGTTTAGAATGTCACATACAGAAATAGCATATAGTTGAATGATCTGAGCAATTTTATCCAGATGTGGTGCTAATTGTCCCAACAGCTTCTCCAGGTGTGTGGGCTGACGATACCAATTGACCTTTTCCTCTTTCTGAGGCCCTAACAATGTCCCCACGGACAATGTTCTAAGGGCACTTAGCAAGGGCATCCCATTTTTCCATAGCCAAACACCTTCTTCAGGAAACAAATCATTCTAGCAACACCAGAAAGAAGAAAAGAAGTGGGAATCTAATAATCATAAGTACAGAAAGGTTGTAAATAAAATATATTCCAGTTAGTTTGGACAAAAGTTTCCAATAGCACATTATGTGAACAGAAAATGAAATGTGAAGGATATATTTGGAGCAGTTATTGGGTTGTATTTTTGTGTACTTTTTTGTATTGAAAAGGTGGTTTTTTTTGTGTGGGTATAATAGTACATCAGAGATTCAGAATGTGTTCTTTTGAGGTTCAAAACAGTTCGCAGAAAAACTCAAAGCTTCCTCCAAGAAATAAAGCATGATAGTCGTTCCTAAGATGCCATAAAAGTTGAACTCTCTAGAGAGGCAATTAGAAGGAAACAAGATACTAGTACTAGAATGACCCCGGGAATAACAAAAACAATCAGATTATGATCCACCAGTCTTCTGAGACATAATTATACAGATGGAGATGGTCAAAGTGACCCATGATAATGCTGTAATGGCTAGCAATAATATAGGGCCTGCTGCTAGGTAAGCAGCTGAAGTTCGAAAACCATTATTTTCTTTTTCGCATATGTTATCTTAAGATATAAAGAAAAAACATCTATCGTACCAAAACACACAGCAAACTGCAGGTTTCCTTTGGGCCCAGGGCCAGCAATGGAGTGGATTGAACACTAGCCAGGAGAGAGTTGAAAAGACCAGGAGTCCAACCGTATACTGGCCAAAAAGCTAGTGCTGATGCAATAAGATGGCAAATGGATCCAAAACCAAGGGCAGAATCAGGATAAGAAGAAGACAAGTCAGCGGCAGATGCAGCTAGCTTAGGACTGCAATCAAAAGAATCAAGTAAATCATTTGCTAACATAACAATACCCAATTAAGGTACAAGGAGATAAATCCATTACCTAGCTTCACGATGAAGTCGAAGAAGAGCATTCATCAGTTTGGTATTTCTATGCTGCTCCTCTGATTCCTACAAGTTAACAAGAAAATTACTAAAACCTGACAAAATTAGACAATTTGTGAGAACACTTCTATATATTGTACAATGGTAATAAAAATTCCAGCAGATTGATCACATAGACTCGTAACTTTTTCATCTTTTCAGATAAAGTAAAAATCTTGCTCCAAGTACAAGGAGATAAAATGACAGAACAAAAAAACAAAATCCACTTATTGCCTAACAAGGTTCACAAAAACATTTTGAAATGCAGCCTTGAGGCAAGGCACTAGAAGGTGGCTTCAAGGCTTATGCCTCTTGAAGGTGAGGCATATGCCTTAAAGCTTTTTCCTTGTGGCAGTAGAGGCTTACACCTCTTCCATAAAACTATTTTGAGCCAAATATCATACTTTAAGCCAGGCCCAATCCTTTAATAAAAGCCCATCAACCCACAATATGGTAGTAGAAATATAAAATGGGAAGGCTTAAATTATACGGAAGCAAATATTAAGGAATCGAAATAGGTTGAGATGAAAACCAAAAAACTAATCAAAACCTAATTCTCATTCATAATAATAATGAGGAGAATACATGTATATATAGAGAGAGAATGAGACCTAAAACCTTAATCCAAAATTCTTAACAGGACTCAAAATATGACTCCTATACTAATAAGACAACATAATATTTAATGTTGGAATATTCCAATAGTGGTTGATGACAATGATGGTGCTGATGTGTGAGGAACATTAAGAGGAAAATAACTAAGAATCAGAAGCATTTTAGAACCTGAATATGTGACTTTGTTCCTGATTTAAACTTAATTCATTGGTTTATGACTCTATGAACTACTTGTGTTGGTGCTGATGATGCTGATGCTGATGTGCGAGGAACATAAAGAGGATAATAACTAAGAATCAGAAGCATTTTAGAACCTGAATCTGTGACTTCGTTCATGATTTAAACTTAATTCTAAGGTTTATGAACTAAGTGTGTTGTTCCTACATGTTAAGAATTACCTATAACTCTTATTTTTCTTATGGTTTCTACAGCAATTACTTGTAGTGTCTAGGCAAGTATTCCGTTACATAAAATATTCTAAATTTTTTTATTTCAAATAAGCTTATGCCTCAAGCAACCTCAAGACTTATATCTCGCCTCATTTGGGGAAACTACCTCAACACCTATTTCTGCCTTTGTGAAACCTTAGTGCTTAACCATGACTTTAGAAGAATCAATGCATCAAAAGTAGTTCACAACAAATTTTTATCTTCTTAATCACGATGCTATTTACAAAATAGAAAAGGGAGAAAATCCCACCAACAGAGTACGAAAAACATAGCATATGTGTCAGCATCCTTGGAAGAAATAATCATCTTTAGATAACAATTAAAATAATAAAATGCAAGAATTAAGTAAAATCCCCATGTAATCTTTATTCTCATAATAATTCTATAATTATATTGCAGCACTCATGCAGAGTAAAATCAGTATTTTATTAGAGTTTTAGATATTTATTTATTTTTATTTAGAGTATTATTTTTATTCCAATTGCATTGTGATGATAGACTTCAAATGATTTTGATTATGAATATTGATTATTGAGAAATTTTGTTCTCCAATTATCCTATCTTTTCTATCCCCTTTTCCAATCCTCCTCTTTTTCTCCTATCTCTATTCTTCTTCGCTTTCCAGCCTAAGTTAATAACTATATCATATAACGCAAAAATTAATAATTAGCACGATTGAAATGACAATGTAATTTCAACCAATTTGACTTTGCTCCATCATATTATCAAGTTTTTCAAAATCTCAAGAAAAATATCATTGAAACTGCATACCAATGAGTAATAACAAAAATGCTAAACAAGATCAAACTAGAACTTCCAGTGCAACAAACCTTTAGTTTTTGCAATAGGTTGATCAGCAACATGAGAGAAGGAACCAAAAGATCAATTAAGCTCTGTTCACGATCACGTTCCAGTAGTAAATCTGATGTAGAATTGCTTTCTGTTCCCTCATCGACAAGGTAATCTGTTCAGGCAAAAGAAAGCCACTAGTTTGAAATATTATAAACGAAAGGAAAATTATCATATAAAGATGCCTGTGGTTTTAAAAAAATTACATTGTCCTTCATGTTTCAGAAACTATTCATTCAGTCCCTTACGTTGGAGAAAACGCTAAAAATAGTGCATTCTTCTAATAAAACTTGCAAGATGTTTCAGTGTTTTCTCCAACCTAGGGGACTAAATGGAATGACACAAGGGTTAAGTTTAAAATATTAAACGAAAGGGAAATTATCATATAAAGATGCCTGTGGTTTTAAAAAAATTACATTGTCATTGATGTTTCATAAACTATTCATTGAGTCCCTTACGTCGGAGAAAACATTAAAAATGGTGCATTCTTCTAATAAAACTTGCAAGATGTTTTAGTGTTTTCTCCAACCTAAGGGACTAAATAGACTGACGCAGAGGTTAAGTTTATGCTTTAAATATTAGATTTTCGTTCTTTATCTTATTTTATCATTTATTGCTTTATAGCTTATTTCTATTTTATTTCCTTTATAGTACCAAAACTGTGTAGGTGGTTAACTATCTTCCCTTACTTTCAGCTATGGGAAACTCTCAAGCGTGAGAGGCTCATCAATTTTTTGCCTCATTTCTCTGTAACGAATTCTCTGTGAATTCTGTTTTGTTTTCAATTATCAATATACTAGTCAAAGCCATAATAGCATAGTTCCTTAGCCTAGGTTATCTTCAACCTTAGTGCTTAAAAGAAGCCTACATCAATTTTGGTATCAGAGTTCCTAGTTTTTTGGCAAAGAAAGTCGATGGTGGTCAGCATAACATGGATGAAAAGCATGTTACGAAAGCTTTGATAGCTTATTTACATGAACAAGATCACAAGAACAAGACTCGTTTTCGAGTCTTCATTGATGATCTGCGTTAGACTCTCATCTTTTCGAGTGAAGTAGGTAAAAGAACTATGAGATTCTCCAGCCAGCAGCTCAAAACAACCTACCCAACTGAATTCGAGCAACCCAAACCATTCTACAATGGATTTTGCACTAGACCCACCATCGTTAGCTCTTTTCAAAACCAGTGGAAGTGGTGGAGTTAACTATCCATCACTTCGACCCACTTTCCACAGCAACCAGAGTTTAGGTAATCTTCCTTTCAAAGAACCAGACCCCCAATCCCAATTACCCACACCATGTCGACCTCGTCCAAGTGGCAACCCAAATGAAGAATCTGAACACCCATCCTAACTACCCATACCTTTTCGACCATATATCTATGATTCCCAAAAATTCAGAACTAAAAATGAAATACCCTCATATGCTAGCCAACTTAATATTAGGGAATTTTTAGATTGGGTTAAGGCAATTGATAATTTCCTGAAATATATAAAAATTCCTGATGATAAACAAGTCAAAATAGTGGCGTATAAGTTAAAAAAAGTTGCAAATACATGGTGGGATCGCATTCAATCTACCAGGAAGAAGCATGGTGAACTTCCTATCAGATATGGAGCTGGATGAAACAACTCATATACTTTCATTTTTTTCCCTCTGATTAACAACAAATTTTGTTTAAACAATGTCACTATTGCCAACAAGGCTTAAGGAGTGTGGCTGCCTACACTAATGAATTTCAAGAATTATGAGTTTGTAATGACTTAGATAAGAGTTCATCTCAGAAGGTGATGAGATATACCACTGGCTTATGTGAGCCTTTAAGAAGTCGGGTAGATGTGAGAAACATTTCTAGTTTTTCAGAAGTTGTACACTTGTTACCAAGTATGAAAATCAATTCAATAGATCATCTAGATTTCCATACAACAACTAGAGCCCAAAAATAAACCCATAAAAACTACCTTATTCTTCTAATACAAATACAACCTAATCATCCTATAAACCTATTCTTGATTTTACCAATTATCCTAAAAATCCCAGCAAATAACCTATTATTAGTCCTAAACACAACCTTATTCTAGATCTAGAATAGGAAAATATTTTAAATGTAATCAACCTACACAATAGATCCAGTGAATGTTCTTTGAGAAAATCTGTCAAAATTATAGATGGAGTAGAAGACTTAGAGGATGGATTTAAGGATACAGATAATGATGAATTGGAGGAAGTTGAAGTTCAAAAGATCATAAAGGAGAGAGATTCACTTGTATCATACAAAGGCTACTGTTGTATTCCAAAATAGAGAAACAACCTCAAAGGCATGCCCTGCTTAGGACAAAATGTACTATCAACGAGAAGGTTTCTTATGTCTTCGTAGATGGAGGAAGAAGTGAAAATGTAGTATCAAGGGCTCTAGTGAATGCAATGGGTTTAAGCACACAAAAACATCCTAAACCTTACAAAATGGGGTGGATTAAAAAAGGTTTTGAGACTAGAGTGTTTGATATTTGTATCATAGTTCTTTCATTGGGAAATACTACCAAGATGAAGTGAATTGTGACGTTATTGAGATGGATGCTTGCCACGTTCTGTTGCAAAAACCTTGGCAATTTGACAAGGATACTATTCCAAAAGGAAAAGAGAATACTTATTCCTTTGTGTGGAAAAATAAGAAGATAGTATTGATGCCCCAACAAGTAAAACCTGAAGAAACAATTAGTGGTAGTCTTTCAGCTTTGATGGTCTCTAGTATCTCTGGTCCCAGATTAGAGAAAGCTTGCAAGAGAAACTCTATAGTATTTGTGTTGTTCCTAAAAGAAAATCATCTCAATTCTTCTAACAGCAACCCTTTGTTGACTTTATTGCTAGAAGAATTCAAAGATATTATTCCAAAAGAACTACCAAGTGGGTAACCTCCTTTAAAAAACATACAACATAAGACAGACTCTGTGCCTAAGTCTAAACTGCCTAATTTACCACATTACAAGATGAGTTCAAAGAATCATAATGAACTTCAAACCATGGTAGAAGGTCTATTGGAAAGGAAACAAGTTAAAAAGAGCATTAACCATTGTCTAGTGCCAGCTTTATTAGTGCCCAAGAAGGATGAAAGTTACAGGATGTCTATAGATAGCATGGCCATCAATAAGATCACTGTCAAATATCGTCCTCAATCCAAGACTTGAAGACATGCTTGACAAGTTTGTAGGGTCACAATTTCTTTTCAAAATTGGACATAAGGAATGGGTATCATTATATTAGAATTCATCTAGGAGATGAGTGAAAAACAGCCTTTAAAATAAGGGAAGGTCTGTATGAATGACAAGTAATACCTTTTGGGTTGTGAAATGCCCCTAATACGTTTATGAGATTGATGAACCAAGTCCTCGAGCCATTCATTAGGAAATTCTTGATTGTCTATTTTGATGACATCCTTATATTCAACCAAACTAAAGAGAAGCACTTAGATCATTTAAGATATGTTTTGGGAGTACTACAAGAAAAGAATCTTTTCCTCACAAGAAGTGTAAATTTCTTACTAGTCAACTATTGTTTCCGGGATTTGTGATCAACTTTAAAGGTATTTCAGTGAATCAAAAGAAGGTTCAAGTTGTGACTAACTGACTAACACCCAAAAATGTGCATAATGTTAGAAGTTTCCATGGGTTTGCAACCTTTTATAGGAGATTCATCAAACATTTTAACACTCTAGTGGCACCTATCACCAATTGCATGAAGGGTCAATGTCATTGGGGGCAAGAGCAAGAAAACAGTTTTGAAATGATCAAAGAAAAACTTATAAGTGCACAAATGCTGGCTCTAACAAATTTTGATTGGACGTTTGAGGTGGAAGTTGATACTTTAGGGGTTAGAATAAGAGTTTTTCTACTTCAGGAATGAAGGGTTATTGAATACTTCAATGAAAAGCTCAATGAAGCTAGATAGAAATGGACTACATATGAACAGAAATTCTATGCAATTATAATGGCCTTAAAACATTTGGAGCATTATCTCATCCAAAAAGAGTTCATTCTACACTGTGATCATCAATCTTTACAGTATATCAATTCATAGAAGACCATGAGTAGAATGCATTCACGGTAAGCTCTTTTCTTCCAAAAATTCAATTATGTTATCAAACACAAAATTGGTAAACACAACATGGCAGTTGATGCCCTTAGCAGAAGAGGTATGTTCTTGACTATGGTTAGGAATGAAATCACCAGTTTTGATACTCTCAAAGAACTTTATGGGGATGATGTAGATTTTGGAGACATTTGAAGAGAACTTTTAACCAAAGAGTACCTTGAAGATTACACTATTCAACCTGATTGGTTATTCAAAGGAAACTCTCTCTGTATTCTAAAACTTCCTCAAGGGAAATGCTGATACGAGAACACAATAGTGGAGGTTTGGCTGGTCATGCAAGTAGAGATAAAATAATCGTAACTTTGGAGAGTAAGTATTTTTGGCCAAAACTTAGAAAGGATGTCACCAAATTTGTACAACATTGTCCTATTTGTCAGTCTACTAAAGGCAATAGTAACAATGCTAGATTGTACTCACCACTTCCTATTCCTTACAACATTTGGGAAGATTAAAACATGAATTTCATTCTTGGATTGCCCAAGACTCCTAGGCACAGGATTCAGTCATGATGGTAGTAGACATATTCTCAAAAATGACTCATCTGCATGTAAGAAGACATCTAATGCTAGCTTAATAGTTCAATTATTTTTCAAAGATATAGTCAGGTTGCATGGGGTTCCAAAATCAATTGTTTCTCACCGAGATGTGAAATTTACAAGTCATTCTTGGAAAGAATTTTGGAAGAGGTTTGACACTCGTCTAAAATCAAGTTCTACCTGTCATCCCCAAACTGATAGACAAACTGAAGTCATCAATAAGACTCTTGATAATCTGATTAGGTGCCTTTCTAGTTCCATACCAAAATAATGGGATTTGGCTTTCCCCAAGTTGAATTTGGTTTTAATGAGATGTGAATTTGCTTTTAATGAGATGGTTAACAGATCAACTGGGAGAAATCCATTTGAAATAGTCTATACTAAACCTCCCAATTTTCTCACTGATATCACTATTCTACCCAATTTCAAAAGTACTTCAACTACAAAAACAGTTTTGGAAGTTTAAAATATGCTAAAAGATGTCATTAAGCATTTACAAGAGTCAAATTTCAAGTATAAAAGAGCATGTGATAAGAAAATGAGATTCAAAGAATTTGCAAAGAGAGATTTAGTTATGGCACATTTTTGGAGAGGAAGAACACCTGATGAAACTTGTTCCAAGCTCCAAGACAGGAAAATGGGACCTTTTCAAGTGTGGCATAAGGAAGGAGACAATGCATACATTCTGGACCTTCCTGAAGACCTCAATGTGTCTTCCACTTTCAACATTTCTGACCTCTTTGAGTACTATCCACCATATGAGGGGGTTGCATTGTTAACAAGCGAAAGAGCCTGATTTTCAAGAATGAGGGAATGACGCAGGAACTAAGTTTATGCTTTAAATATTACATCGTCGTTTTTCATCTTATATTGTCGTTTATTGCTTTATAGCTTATTTCTGCTTTATTTCCTTTATGATACCAAAATTGTATAGTTTTGGTTAATTGTCTTCTCTTACTTTCAACTATATGAGACTCGAGTGCAAAAGACTTCACTTTTTTGCCATCATTTCTCTGCAAAGAATTCTTTGTGAATTATGTTTTGTTTTCAATTATCAATATATGGGTCTAAGCCATAGTAGCTTAGTTCCTCAACCTAGGCTATCTTCAACCTTAGTGTTTAAAAGACTCCTACATCAGATACTTTTTGAAAGCTCAAGGAAGAGTGTAATTTTTCCAAATCACACGAGTCTTAGTTATAATTACCCCTAAAAGAAAACGGCTATTAATGGAGAAGAGAGGGGAAGAGCAAAGAAATGTCAATAATCTTTTCATTATTTATCATGTTATCTATATGTAAAACTCACTTAGCCGAGAATAATACTTAAAGCCATACCATAATTGTTTGAGGACCTTTCAAGCATGACTCTGGAATTCACCAGAATAGTGTAGATGACAGTTATGGCACCTTCATCGTACAAAGCAGCAGCAACAGCCTATATCAAAAACATTATCGTAACTCATCTACAAATCCACCATTATAAACACTCATAAGTTAAGAACTACATACTGAGTTCTCTGAAATAAATGCCAAAATTCGGAAAGCTGTTGTCAACTGAGCTAGAGATGAGTCACGTAGACTAATGCCATCAAAACTTTTCTCGGAGATAAATTTGCAAAGATTGTCCATAACATTAACATCAGATCCACTCGAGGAGTCTCCAATTATATTTTCTACATCTGTCAAATCTGAAACTATTGCTGTAGTTGAATTTAAGTGAGCATCCCCTCCAGAAGCTAGCACAGCAGCATATCGAAGAAGTCCAATGGCTCCATTTTTGTGGTAAACTATGCCAGCATCTATCCAATCTAACAAACGGGTGGGAGCATCTTTTCTATGGGATCCTGGAGAAGAGGAATGTAAAGCCCTATGGAGTTCCATGGCACATCCAATCCAAGAACAAAGAGACAACGCAGTCGAGTCAGAAACGATCACTTCAAAAAGCTCAGCAGCTGAGTAAAATATTGCAAGATTCAAGGGCAAAGCTTCTGAATATCCAGAAAAAACAATGTTCAGTACATATTTATAACGAAAATGAAATAAGTGAATTTCAATCAGACTTGATTATAGAGCTACTATTTACCATTAGCCTTGGCAACTGGCTCTGGTTCCTTGACAGAATGTAATGCTTCAATCAAAATTGTAACAGCCTACAAAAGAAATTCATTTGATGACTAAATGGAATCATGCATTTATTAGAGATAATCCAGAATGACAATATCAAGATAATATTTAAAAATCAAATGACAGCATTTATTATGCGAGAACATTCTTTTATCAAAATCAGCTACTATTAGTAGGGAAATATATTTTATTAGGCACACTCAACATTTGTGATAACATATCCCCATTTGTGGTAACATATCCCCATTTGTGGTAACATATCTAAGGCCAAGGTTTTAAATTACAATAATCATAGAAAATGCTGCCTAACTTAGGGTAAAGTCTTCAATATTGTATTTCACTTAGAAGTCTAGCCCACTCAAAAAAACTCAAGTAATTGCCAGGTCAAAATGATTGGATAGGATAGAACATAAAATTTCCTCAACAATGCCAGATAAAATAAGAAATTATTAAAATTTTAAAATAGTTAGGATGTTATATTTTACACTTTTAATGTTATCATAATTGTAATTTGATTCCAAGTTCTTATTTGATTAGAATAGAACATTGAATCCTTATAGAATTAGATTATTCTTTTAATCCTTATAGAATTAGATTATTCGTTTACTATACTTATAAATATAAATAGGCTTATTTGCATTGTAACCACTAACTACTATTATTTTTTATTATGAACAATGATTATTTGGTACTTCATACTCCAATTATCCTCTCTTCTCCACCATTTTCCCACAATTCTCCTATTTTTCACCTATATCTAAGCTTCCATGCCTTCCGGGGATGTCAATTTACTCCGAAGGTACCAAAATCCATGAAGAAATCCTGATTTTAACACCAATAGGAAATGCCGGCGCGGGGAATAGGGAGGGGTTAGTAATTACCTTCTCCTCCTCGCCTATACCTTGATGACCGTTTTCTTATAATTTCTTTTAAAATATATTATATATTTATAAAATTTCAAAGTTAAATGAAAATGAGTTTTGACCAAAAATAATATTTTTATCAATAAATCAATAATTTAATCATGAAAATTTAATATTATGATATATTAGACAACAATTATAATATGATTGTTAAACTAAAAAAAATAACATAACTATAATTTAGTCGTAGCATAATTTCATTTTAGGTACCGTTTTTTTACCCTTATTTTCCAAGTGATAACTTAGTGATACCCATGTTTAATAAAAGATACCAATTTGATGCAATTTTTTATTTTATTGGTGATTTTCCACACATGTAGGACATATATGCGTTTAATTAAGAGCATTTATTGTATTTTTTACTATTCCCTCTACTAAAATATTAACAACTTATTTTTCCGCCATTTTTGAGTCTTTAATTACATGTCTTAATGTTTTGACTCATTTTACATTCAATATCTCTTCTTCCTCTCTCACCTAAGAGCTCAATAACTTCATCTATATTCTATTTTTTCCCTATTGATCAACTAAAATTGAGTTTTTTTCCCCTATTGACTTTTTCCATTTAAGCATTTCTAATGATTATAGGAATGATCATTCATATTCCAAACAAAGCACTCGATTAACGATATTTATGATATTAATATTTCTTATAATAGGTACAGGTTTGATCTATATGACTATATATTGAGTTGTGCATACAAACTATTTTTTATACCACTTTAATCTATATTTTTCATACAAAATGCATATTGCATATTGTTTTTCTGTATATAAAATTTAAAAACGGCATATTATATTCATTAAAACAAAACCTGTATAAAATTTGGATGAAAATTAGTAAGCAATATACAATTATCGGTGAAGTTGTTGAACTCTAAAACAATAGAGGAACAAAAAAGGTTGAAAAAAGTGTACAATGAATCAAAAAGAATAAAAACATATATTTAAGAACTAAAAAATAGCGGGAAAATAGGTTGCTAATGTTCGAGTAGAGAGAATAATAAAAAATACCACAAATGCCTTTCACTAAAAGCACATGAGCTGCACATGTGTAGAAAATCCCCAATAAAATTAAAATGCATCAAATTGGTATCTTTTATTAAATGTGGATATCACTAAGATACTACCTGAAAAATAAAGGTAAAAAAGGGTACCTAAACTAAAATTATGGTACCACATGGGCACTAAGGTAGTAAACCCGATAATTTGTACTCTAAATTTAAACTTATGAGATATAATTACATGACAAACAAATACACTTGAAATTTTATTAATAGGCTATTGAAGATCCAATTGATTTCAATTTATTTATTAATGGGGATCCCAAACCTCCAATAGGGAATCCTCACCTCGTTCCCTCCAATATTTAAATAGCGGATGGGATAGCCCACCCCCCCCCCCCCCGCCCATCCTATTGAGAAGAAAATTCCAGCAAAAAATTGCCCGGACATAAAGGTAAACTC
The DNA here is from genome assembly GCA_030763125.1 of Hippophae gyantsensis. NCBI lineage: Eukaryota > Viridiplantae > Streptophyta > Magnoliopsida > Rosales > Elaeagnaceae > Hippophae > Hippophae gyantsensis. Next base: position 16,421,812 of record CM061029.1, on the reverse strand, counting down.
AGATAGCAAATATCATCAGTACCTCTGGAAAATGCGCAAGAGCCAACAAAGCCTGCCGCCCACAATGAGACCTAACAGTCATAAGAAACCAAAAATATCAATACTTACATTAAAGTACAAAATGAAATCTCTTTTGAAGTAAATACTATGAGACTATGTATCAGAGATCATTATTATCTGAGATAATAAGATTATATATATATTTGAGATGAGTAGTATTATCAGGACTTTGAACCTTGTTAGGTTTGGAAGCTTATATATAAGAGAAATACTCTAATTATGTAACCTTAAAAAGTAAAGGAAGTTTTTAGTGTTCTCATTCTTTACTTTTTTGATCTTTTATATTTCTAGCAAACTTTAAGTTAACAAGTATAATCTTGGCACAAAAAAAGAAAAAGATGGCTGGGGGGCAGGCACTAGAACAACCTTGCCAGGGCACATAGTTCCCACAAAACCCATAAAAACTCTTCCGATTGAGGAGCTATTGTAAGCAAACAATCTATGGCATTAACCTGAAATTAAAATACAAAGTTTAAGTATGCAGAAAAGGGAAGGGAAGAAAACAATAGCACTGGTAGTCTTGATTTACGAAAGAAACTAACCACCCTCAAATGCATCCCAAGAACCATTCCAACTTCCCCAGGATCACAGAAGAAACCTTTGGTTATCAAAACAAATGCATATCGCAGGGGAACACAAACTTCCTTATTCAAATTATCACCAGCTTTTAAGGCAAGCATTACAGTTGTATATAGTTCTGGTTGTTGTAGAAGGAAGATGAGACCTAATTAATGATACGTCAAGTGAGAATCACACATCCTTCAATCTCAAAAAACAAAGGAACAAAGAAAGACGACGATGAAAGACCTGATCGACAAAAAAGTAATGATAGAATTATGGTTTCAATATATGATGCAATATCCAGAAATATGTCCACAGGGTGCCCCACTTCTGAACGTAGCTTTGCTGATGATAGTAATGCAACTGACAGAGGTAGAAATCCCCTTTCCTGCTTCCAAGAAATTGCAATAAGCACCCAAGACAAATCAAAATACCACTACGTACTTCAGAGTAGTTAACTAGAAAGAATGGAGAAGTGAATTGGTAATTTTCTCCAAAAATTCTCAGATATGCACCAAGTAAATAAATAGATGAGCTTATTCAAATCAGAGTGCATGCATGACAGAGATAGGCAGAGCCTTATAGTTATTACTTATTCTAGATACCAAGACAGACTTAGAGACAGGATAGGAACTCGTACAAGATACCAAAAAAATCGACTAAAATAGTTAACAAGTCATCTCAACAACTGATGACTTTGTCCAGTATTTTATTAACCATCTTTTTCTCTCTGACATTTACGAACAGTCTTGTCTTTAAAAAACCTGGTAAAGTATTACTTGGTTCAGGTGCAAATACTATAGGTGTGTGCTTTTGGCCGAAAGCCTCTGTGCAAAATATAAAGGCCACTATTAGTTACAGAAAAGGTGTATAATTTGCACTAATGACATTAACTTTTGCACTGGAAGAGTAACAAAAGGAAATCATACACAGGATAAAATAAAACTAAATACAGAGCAAGTAAATCTTCTACAGGTTGAGAAAATAGACTAAGAGCCCATACCTTGAGAAGTGTCAGCAAATGCAAATCAATATCTGTATTTGAAAATCCACAATCATATGAAGAGATCAGGCTGCTAGATCCTTTATATGACAGCATAGCTTCAGTCTGTCTAATACTCAAAGACCTGGTTGCACATCCCATTGGTGAAGGGTCTTCAATTGGACCATGAGATTTTATCAACTTCTGTAGTAATTATCATCAATAAAATGAAATAATGACAAACATGAACTTCTTAAGGATCCATTTGAGGAACTAACAAATATCACACATTTAACTTAAAACCAGAAAAGGAATTAACAAATGTTCAACTGACCAATAGCGTTTTAAGTAGTGACTTTGTAGTGATGAGCATGTCCAAAGTTACACCACTAGCATCTGAAGAAAAATCTCGTAATACAGATAAAACTGTAGACTGCAAAGAAAACCATACCATTTAATACTAATCAGATAATTTCAAAACACAAATAACAGGGACACCCCCCAACAGAAGCTATACCTCATATCTTGCAGCAACTTCAAATAATCTCAAGCGATGAAGGATATAGGTTGCATTGGAAAAAACATCATGACGTGGCTTTTCCAATAACAAATTCAATAATCTGCTGTAACCTTCGCTGATATCAGATGGAACACTTTCATCTTCACAAGCCCTCCAACCTAAGAATCTTTCACATCCAAATGAATGACGAGTAGCCTGCTCAACAACTCCAAGCAGCAATAACGTAGTAGGAGTAGAATTATGCACCTCTAAAGAAAAAACATGCACAATCTGCTCCATTCCCCCACCATTGACAAAATGAAAGCAGCTTTCTCTACCAGAGCATAAAAGAAGAGCCACACTTAACCCCAAATTAATATATGTTCTCTGAAAAATCAATAAAATGAGGTTTTAAAAAATAATACATAAAGAGAATAACAAGGGAAAGAGAACCAACAATTAACAGATGCATGATAGATCAAATACATAAATCACCTGTGAGATTTGCTGAAAACCAACCAATGATTCTCTTTTAAAGCAGAAGAACTGGCTTAACATACTAACCAACTGCTTAGAACTAATTAATTTAACCTCAGATTGCAGAAACGAATCTGCCAAATTTTCTGCGGATGCAGTCCCTAATTCCTGTTGATAGAGATAAAAAACCTCCTTTCTGGTGTCCCTAATTATGCATTGCAACTCTTGATGATTATTAAACTTTCCCCAAGCTTGGGTAATGTAGGAAGTAGCTGCTGAGACTACAATACTAACAAATCTGTCCAATCCATCCCCTATATTTGGCAACTCCCAAGTCTTTGACAAAAGCAGTAAAAATAACTTGACCTCGATAGACATATCAGGTACAGGTAGGGGTAGAGATAAAACCTTCAAAGTTGAAATGGATTCATCAATTTTCAGATTAGTTGAACGTAAAGGCAAAGGGAGATCCTCGAGCTTCCCCTCAGCAGAGCTAACAAGATTAGTTATCGAGCTATCATCAAACTCAATGTTAAATTGGCCCAGATCCTCTGCTGTGTTTCCATATATGACTAAAGTCAAACTGCGGTAACTACCCCTCACAACCAGATGATTAGTTACAACTGCCTGCAAATTCAATAAAACTACCCATGAGCAAAAGAATGCAACAGAAGCCATCAAATATAGGTTAGCAATAACAACAAAGCAAAAATTCATTTCCAACTACAAGTATAAAGACTATGAACACCAAGGGCACCCCTAACTCACGCAAGGAAGATGAATGAAGTGAAAAGAATTACTCTTCAAATAATATCCAGATTAGCCCCTCTTATTGCATGCATAGAGCTGTTAATTCTGCTTTTAACTCTGAAGTTCAAGTCAACGCAATTGCTACTCACAGCTGAAGCTCAAAAAAAACAATTATATCTCTCTTCTAGAAGCCACAAGTATACAGCCGAACTACTAAGCACTTAAGAACTTGGCCCCTTTATGTCATATCCATTTTTTCTTGCTCTTAAATCCACAATTCTACTTACAAAGCATGACAACGAGCTACAAAAAGAATCAGCTTAGCCATCCAAAAATGTAGGAAAAAGTTCAACTCCCTAATGAATTCAAGGATGATCCTGTAGTAGCAAGCAGAGATACAGAAGTGTAGCTGGGTATTGCATTCTTAATCATTGTAGTCGATCCAACAAGAATGTATTAAAGTTTCTAGTATATTAGATGACTGTGTCAGGAAAAAGCTTGTGATGGCTTTATAGCCAGAGTAACAATATGAACAGACAATTACATTATTCATCTCCATGTAAAACTTTATAAATATAAAATTCTCACACCAATCACAGTTATGTACACTCACTTGCAAGTTTAAGATTATATAGAAGTAGATCTTATAGCAATATATGATTCAACGACTAGGAGCCACTCAAAACTTGAAATTAGAGAGCTGACTTTATAGGATGATAAGGGGTTCATAGTTCAATGGAAAGAGGAAAATAAAATTTCCTCCAAAAATACCTAAAAAGATATCTAGTCCTCTGTGTTACTTACTCTTATTTTAAAAATAAGTTCCTCACATGCCAACATTCGACTAAAATATAATAGCTATGAGATTAATATAGTTCAGTGTATACAAGGTATCATCTATTTTGTTGTAACATATGATTGAAAAGAACCTCTGGGAGTGGGTAATTAAATATTTACTCTGTCATTGTCAACACAAGTAAAAACCATTTAAGGAATCAAACCCTATTACAGTTTCAAATTTAATAGGTACAAATTGTCCTCCCAAATGTGCCAATACAATACAAATAAACTCATTGATTTAGAGGCAATTAGCTCAGCTTTAAAAAGGCACCAAGCAGTGGGAGACTCGCCAAAGCTATATCAAAGTTCTCTCTTTTCCTCACATGACAATATGAAAACAGCAACAAAGTCCATCAACTCAACAACACAACAAATTCCTCAATTCAATTTAAATTGTATGTTCTCCTCTAAATCATGTTTTGAGCTTCTTATTGATTAGATCCTTCTTACCATGTGCTTTAATCACTATAAACTGCAGGGAAGTCTCCTGTGTTGAATAAAGTTTAACATATGAAGAAGCTGGTAGTGTTGGAAAATTTCAATAGCTCTGATAGAAGTATAGAACTCAAAATAAAAATCATAGCTGGATGCTTTCACCGCCTTTATGTGTGATGTGTCGAAATAACTTAGAAGATTTGGATCATTTGTAAGCTCATGGTTTATGGAATCGAATAGCAGAACAAGTGGGTATGCAGTGGTTTCTCCAAAGAATTGCAAGTCTATCTTGGTGGTCAAGCTAAAAAAGAAGTTTGATCCGTTGATACTTTATGGATATACGGTATTGGAGCTATGAGTTCAATAATTTGGATAGTAAATAGTATAGTAGTCTTTTATGAAATACTGATACGTTCTGAAGTTCTTTATGGCCAGCAACAACTACGGTTTTTAATGGTCTTTCTCAGTTGTCCTTGTAATTGGGAACCTAGTCTTCTTTGTTATGTTTTAACTTACTGTTGAGGGGATCTCGGTCTTTGTGGATTTCTTTATTTTAACAAGGAGAGGGAGGGTGTTTAAAAACTTAATTCAGTTCAAGTAGATTCATCCATTCTTCATGGTTGCATTATGGCTCTTTATAAATAATAAAAAATAAGTCAAATGTGAACCAAGGCCCAAGGGAAAGTCCTTAAACACAAATGAAGAATGAAGCAACTGAATAAAATAAAATAAAAAATATTAAAAATATTATATAAGAGATGATAAATACCTCTACTTCAAGAACATTGGAAGATGAATGAGAATATAGAAAAGGCTGACAAAGCCGCCTGAACCTTGCCTCCCCCTCACAATGAACAAATACCTCCATGGCAAAAGAAGGAGGCGAAGTAGCCCTATTAGAAAAATAAGAAATCAAGACATCTAAATATTAACAAAGTTTGTCCAATAAACCTGGACATCAAGCCCTTAAATTTCTGTTTAAGACTCTCAAAAAAATGAAAGAAAATTATATCAAAATTAATCTATGAATCATCCATTTACTTACTTATTCACTAAACTATCAACCAAGTACTGTACTAATCCAGATAATAAACTAACCTTTCTATCTTGGATAAGTACTGCAAAATCCTTATTAATACTTCAAAAATTTATAATGGAACGCCAAAAAAACCAAAAACAAGGGTACTAATGTCACTTACCCAACAAGAGTGACTGATTGGGAGGTCGATGAAGCATTCTGCTCAAGGAACTCACATGCAGTGATGACAATGGGTTCGGTAAATAAGACCTAATAAAAGATAAATCTTATCAATAACATTCAATTAATTCAGCAAAGAGTAGCAGTCAAACAAAATACAGTTCAGAGTATGAAACTTAGTATTAGTAACAACAAAATACTTTACTGATAATAATTAGTACATAACAAGAGGCATTATGAACTTAACTGGTAACTAAAATATAATACACCACTAACTCCACACAACTAATATTCTTGAAGAACCAATTAAAGCATGGAAAAGTGGAGTGACTAACCTCATCAACATATTCATCAAGATTGGGGTGGACAAAGGTCTGCGAGAACAACACACAAGGATCTGGCCGACCCATACTGCAAATTTCGGGCCTTCCGATTGGATTCGTCAAAGCAGCATCAGCTAAAAGACCTCATTCACCTACTCATAAAAAAATCAAAAAAAAACCAAGCAATTTTGAGCAAAACAAAGGTTGAAAGGAGCAACTCAAGAGTGAATGAAGCCCTAGGCTTTGGTGAATGGCGGTAATGGAGTTCACCAAATTGCAATATTGGAGGATTCTTTACCGACGGCTTTGGGGTGGAAGAGGGAGAGTGAAATTAGGGTACCTGAAATCCAATGGATCGGGGCTTTGGCGGGACTCTTTGGATTTACAATGTAAGCCCTAAGGTACAATACTAATATCACATAAAATTCTTATGCGTGATTGTTATATTGATTTATGTTTCAGGTATTTTGAAAATAAAATAAAAACCATGACCAATTGCCTTATACAGTATAATTGTTATAAGTAAGATTCCAACTTTATTTATTAGTAAAAATAAAAATTATATTATATAAAATATTTTTTATCAAAGATAATGAGTTTAAATTGTATTAAATATTTAATTTAACATATTTGAATTCTAATTTTAAAATAATTTATATTGATTTTTTTTAATATTAAATTAAAAAAAACTTAATGTAAAAAAAATTAAAAAACTAATTAAATTTTAATTTAAATAATATAATAAAATTTAAAAAAATTATATAAAATAGATTATATATTATTTTAAATATAAATAATTTGTTATATCTTTAAATATTATACAAATATACTAATAATATAATGAAATATATTTCTTATAAATAGCGAGAATGTTTGAGTTTAAACTCATCAATATATATACGTACTTTTATAAATGTATGATTAATTAGAAAAAAAAACATCGAAGGCATAATAATGTTAAAAGATTAATTACTTAAGAGTGCTATAAAATTGACCTAATTTATCCCACCAATAATAGTTTGGGCAATTAAGTTTTGAAATATGAATTTCTTTCTAGATATTAAAATACAACTTTTATAAAAGTATTAAAGATATCGATGAAAATTATAAAAAAAATCATGAAAATTATAAAAATTCTATTAAAAATATGAAAAAAAATTATAAAGTTTTATAATCAAAACAATTAATTACTTATATTTTAAAATATTTAAAATATTTATATTGATCAATAAGTTAATCAATTAAATAAAATATTGTATAGTAAAATATATATTCTTTTTTACTAAATATCGTAGATTATGAAATTAAAATATTTGAAATAATTAAGTGGACTAACTAATTGTATTAACTGATATAAATAGATAAATCTTAACAATATGAAAATAAATTTTATTAATGATTTGTTTTTAGAAGCACTCTTACTTAGAGGAGACATAATGAGCATTATTTTTTAATGCAATATACATGTTATAAAATTAATATAAAATAGTACAAAATAATATATATACACAATGAATACAATAATTACTAAATATCAAACTCACTAAAACTAAAAACAATTATTAAACATCTAATTCACTATCATCAAAAACCCTATCTTTGAGGTTCATTAATTGGATATAAAGTACTGTTATCTACAAAGACACAATAGTCATGCAGGTCTCAACCATTTTATATTGTTTCACGATTAGTGATATGGTTTCCTTTATATCAACCAGTTCATAGATCTTAAATTTAATTTGTAATCAACTATAATAACTAGTATTTTTATCTATTAATTTCATATGTATAGCAAACATGTTACAAATAAGAAAAATAAGAATGTATTATCTTTTGTAAAATGAGAAAAAATTAAATTGAAATGATACGATATTTTCGATAATTTTATAAAAATAACACGTTTTAATGTCAAAATATATAAAAAATGTCGATAATATCGTAAACATTTTCATCATTTAATGTCAATTACCCATAAACGACATTAAGTTTAATAAGACATGTTAAAAATATGGGATCTTAGTTTTTATCATGAATATATAAGTTATGTAGTATTAAAAAAAATCAATAATTTGCCAATTTAAAAGCAATCTTATGCTAAATCTTTATATGTCCTCTGCTTGCCTTACCTTTTAGGGTAAACAAATAAAAAAAGTGTATTTACTATTCACTTTTATGTAATAATTTGCTCAACTTTCGGGTCACCTTGTGTTAAATGAAGAGTGGTCGAGTAAATCAAAATTCATAACGTAATATATAACAGCTAGTTAGTGAGTACGGGATTACTTATGTATAATTGAATTATCTAAATATAAGTTAGATATCATGTATATATTATATATGTAAATTATTTTATTATTTATAATATATACGTATTAATTTAATGCTTCAAACTCTGATCACTTAAAAATTGTTATATACATAACCATTTTATGGTAGTATTTGAAACTTCTATCTATATAACAGATATTATATCAAGATTCTAGTATGTGTGGTCCCGACCTATATATAATCTTATTATACAAATTACAAAGTACCTATCACCATATTAATAACCCGAATAAACTATTTTATTTTAAATGGTTATGTATTGTTATAATAATTTGAATAAAAATCTCTATTTTAATTATCATTATAAACTATTATGATCTCACCGTGTAATAGAAAATATTATCAAAAATATCCTCAAATTTTGAAGTATTTTTAAAAAATACTCCTAAAGTTTCAAAAAATTTAAAAATACTTATTAAACATAACTGAAGTAAATAGTAACATTTTAAAAATAGAATAGAAAAAAATAAACCAAGAAACAGTAAGATTAGAATCAAAAGACATCTTAAAATATTTTTTATAAAAAAATGTAATAAGTAAAAAAAAATTGAAGAAATTCAAAAAGCAAAATTATATCTCAAAGAATGAGATGGATTTAAAGATCCAACATTTTCATCTTTAAAAAAATTATTCCCCAAAAAATACATAATTTATGTATGAGTGGGGTGAATTACTTGGTATTATGACTTTCAAATCCAAAAGTTATTGAATTTGTTTTCCAAATTCGATCTTGTCTTCTGGAGTATAAATCATTGGTTTTACTCTTATGATCTTGTTAGTGTCTCTTAATTTTATGTTGACAACTGTCTTAGATTTATTTATTTTTTGATCCAAAGGATTTTCTGAACTGACTATTTTTAATAGTTTTTTATGCCTATTAGGGTTTTGTCTTCTTGTATTTCATTGAGAAAATAATTTTGTTTCTCTTCTATATCTAGTGAAATATTTTCTAAATAAGGTTTTTGTTGTTCTATCTCACTACGTTTTCGTTTTTTATGTTGTTGCATAAAATTTTGGTTTGATACAACTAAATTTTTTCTTATTTTTGATACATAAATGGTATCATCATCTAATGTTGTTAGACTAATTTTGTCTAAATATTGTGTAAAATGTTGATATAAGTTTAGGAAATTATTTTTTATTAATAAATCAACTCTTATTTCCTGTTGATATGTGGTAGAAATGTGAAACTTTTTACCTCCTATCATTATATCTATATCTTTTAAAACTTTATTAAGATTTATTATAGTATTATTAGCAATTATCACAACTAAATCTTTTGGTGCTTGTTTTCAGTGTTCTTTTGAAAATACATATTTACTTGCTACACACATATTAGTTTTTGTATCTATATATGCATGTAAATGATAATTGGCATAGCTTTTAAATTTTAGTCTTACTTTAATGTATGTAATATTTGAATTTGTAATACTATATAATTCATTTATCTTCTAATAAAGATAACCCATAATCTGAGTGTTCATACTCTGAGCCAATTATTTATTCTTCAATTTCTTCCAATAGTTAAATATTATAAGTATTATCTATATTAGATTTCTCGATTGGTTCTAATTCCATTTTGAAAGCTTCTTATAAAATTTTTGTTTTTTGTGGAAATTTATTTTTAAATTATTTCCTGTATTAAAACCTGCTTGGACATTCGTTCGCATATTGTCCTTCTTCGTTACAGATCTAACATCTGCACTTTTTCTTTCCTGAAGGACAATAATTCCTATTTTTAGAAGGTTTATACCTCTTTATTCTAAAATATATTTTCTTATAGGTTTTCCTATTAAATCTTCTTCTGTATTTTTGAAAATATTTTTTCAAGTTTATATATTTTAAATTTTTTAGATTTTTTAAATTTTTGTTTGTAAGATTTTATATTACATGCATATTTTTCTTGTATTCTAAAATCTCTTGTATCACAACATATTTTATCATTTTCTCTTATTTGTTTATATTACTTTCGTTCCTGACATTTAATAATTATCCAACTTTTAAGGTTTCTTATTCTCCCTCCTAATGTATCTGGTATAGTTTTCATATTTCTTTGTTCCTAACTTTCTATTAAAGTTTTATGTAGTATTCCAAGTGATTTTTGAAAAAAACATTTCTTTATAAATTGTTTGCATAAAGGGTGTTAATTTATGGTAATACATTTCATATTTACAAATAAAAGAATCTACGTAACACATGTCACAAATTTTCATATTTTTTAGATGTCATTTAGTTTCATTTATTTTATTTTCACTTGATTCAATGATAGTTCTTCATTTATCTTCTCTAATAAATTCCTTATATATTTCATTTATTGTTATATCTAAGTATTTTCTTGAGCATTCCCTTGTATTAATAAATGTTGTTGGTATGTTAAATTTGAAAACCAAACTTTAACATTTCTTATCATTTTATGAGCTATTAATACCTTACAAATTGAAAGGTTTGTTTGTATTGTTTGAGAGGTTTGTATGAGTACACTCATACCACTCGTCTATTCATCTAATGCTTTCTTCCTATCTATTATATAGTCTAAATCTAAAATATCATACTTATAATTATCATGGAGTTTGAATTATGGTAGGATACTTCATCTAGTTTCCCAATTCAATCCTTCTTCCATTTTGAGTGGTTGTCTTATTCTATCTGTGAGACCATGTTCCTCTATCCTTTGCTTATTTTATCTCCCTATGCGAGTTAGATATTCCTTCTTGATAAGAAACTGTTATAATAAAATTGGTTTCATATGATATTTTAGGGTCATAATTTCTGGTTCAGAATAAGTTTCACTTATTACTATTATATCATATTCTTCTTTGTTTGTACAAAGTTTTCATTATAATGTTTTTTTAATTCTTCATTAGTTAGTGTTAATAAACTAAATAATTTTTTTATATCCTTATTTTTAGAGTTCATGAATTCTTTCTCTAATTTTTTTATATATTTCATCAAATAGAAATTATATCTTTTTTATCATATTGTTCTTTATTTTTTCTTTTCTCATTTTTAGGAATTAGAGTATATAGTCTCTTAGGTGGTTCTTCTTTTAGTCCTTCTAAGGGATCATATTTATGACCTATGATTTCATTATTTTTATATATGTTATACATATATTCTTAATTTTGTAAATTTCATGTGTGTATTTTGTTGTAGTTTATTATAACCACGTTTCTTTATTTCTTTTAATAATTTTTTTTGTGTTTCAATTATATCTTATAGGTATTTTATATTTGATTCTTGAACTAAATCTATTTTCTCTATTAAAAGTTTTAAAGTTTCAAATAAGGTTGCTTGGTTTTTTGCTAAGCCTACTAGACTTCCATTTATTTTTAACTGTATATTTTTAATTTTTTTCTCTAAACATTATTATTTTCCTAATATAACATCTTAGCATTTATTATTTTGACTTCATTTTTTAGTTTTTTAACTTTTTCTTGGTTAGTGGTTTCTCCTTCCTTGTTTATAAAAATAAATTTTGGCATATTATTGTTTTTAACAACATTACTTTTCTTGTTGTTATCAGTGTTTTTCCTTTATATCTAAGTATCATTCTTCTAGTGCCTCAAAAATTGTTAGTATTTTTTGTTTTATTATTTCTCCAAGTTTCTTGAAAGTTTTGTCTATTTCTATAAATTAATTTTGTTCATATATTGAACTATTATAACTATTTGTTAAAAAATATATTATTAGATAATGTATTGAAAATGAATGATTTTCTTCTTTCATTAAATATCCTCTTTCAAATTCATAAGTTATACTTAATACTTGGTTTAAGTTTTTATCATGGATATTAACAGCAAACCTAAGGTTTGTTGTAAATTTTAATTTTTTGTATCCTAAGTTCCCATGTATCATTTATAGTAAAAAAAAAATTATTTATTATAATAATGTTATTTTTATTGATATATTTATTAATTTTCTAAAATAAACTTTTATTAATATTTGAATTCTTTCTAAATAGATGCATCAAATTTTTTCCTTATTTTTTAAGAAAATTTTGAATAGTTTATTTAATAAAATTTATTTATCATAATTATTTTAATTATAATTATTGTTTTTGTCTAAAAATATCATAACACAATTATTTCTTTTTTATTTATAAACACTAATGTATTTTTCCCATAATTATTTCCATCATAATCGTGTATGATATATATCATATAAAATGAGTAAACTTTCACCCATTAGCATATAAAATGAAGTAAACTTTCACTAGGAGTATTGATTACTTTAATTTTTTAACTATTATGACGAACTTATTTAATCATATAATTTATAAATATAATTAATTAAGTTAAAAAATTTAAAAATTAAGATTTTTTATGAATAAAATTAAAATTATACATTTTATTAATAATAAAAACACTCATATCCTCTCTTTCCCATTTACTCTTTCTTCCTTTTTCTCTCATTTATTTTCTCTTTATTTCTTTCAATTTTATTTTTTATTAATAAAATAATACTCTTTTTGTCCCTCTCACTCATTATCTCTCTCTCCTACTCATTTTTTCTTTTTTAATTTTATTTTTTATTAATAAAATAATGATGAAAGAAGAAAGGAAGAAGAGAAAGCGAGAGGGATAGAGAAAGAGGAATAGATACTTTTTTTTGATTTTTTTATTAATAAAATATATAATTTTCGTCTTATTATTGAAAAAATTTAAATTTTTAAATTTTTTGATTTAATTAATTATACTTTTAAATTAAAAAACTAATAGAACTTACCTAAAAAGTTATATGATTAATATAATTACATAATTAGAAAATCATGCATCTCATTTATCTTACTACATCATACCAATTAATAAATACTCAATTGTTTTCAATTATAATTAAGATAAACTTTAAAAATGCAATAATGTCTCACTTTTATATGAGAAATTTAAATATTGAAAACTTATGACTTGAAATAAAGAATTTGATATTTGTTTTACGAGTGATTTATCAAAATAATAGAACATTTACGTTAGATTTCATTTTTTATCAAAATTGATTCAAGACAAATTTTTATAATTATTATGATAAGAAATTATTTTGTCACGATAAGTTTTAACATAATACTAGATGTTAGTGAAGAGCTTTACCATAATACTAGATGCTAATGGTAAGCCTTCGTACACAAAGTCAATGTTTTCTCATACTAAGCCAATATATTTTATTTTTTTTACCAAAATTATTTTAAGATAAGACTTATCACTGTTGTGGTAAATTTGTGATAAATCTTACATCAAAACGATATTGATAAAAAAATAAAAAATTATAAAAAATAAGACAATTTTAGATATTTTTTTCTATTATACGCATGCATGCATCTTTATAATTTATTTTTAGAATAAATAATTTTTTTTACTATGATAACTATAAAATTATTATTAAATTTTGATTTTTACATCAAATCTTTAGTTGTTTTACATAGATACTACAACTATTTAATTTGCAAAAAAAAAATTAATAATTTTTTTTTAACAATAATTTTATTTTTGTGACTTTTTTCGTTATTATTTTTACAAATTTAATGCTAATGATACTTAACAACAAAAATTTGGTGATAATTTTATAACATTTTGAAGTTAAGTGATAAACGAGAAGATAAGTATGAGAGAAAAATAAAAAAAACAAATCAGATCTAAAAGAACAATAAGAATTAAAGTTAGGGATTTATATGAATAGAAATTAGAAATAAGATAGAAAATATAAATAATATTTATTAATAAAATTATATGATATCTATATAGAAGCAAGATAATTATTCAAATCTAATTATAATTATTAAAGTTGAAAATAATATCTTAATTTGTAATATAAATACAAAATATAAACTTTTAATATAAATAAATAATAATTTAATCTAGACAATCTTACTAATTTTTAACTTTATTGTTATATTATACTATTTTCGTTAATTTTCTCACGCTTAAAAGAACTCGGCTCTATTTGAATTTAAATCAATAAATGAAATCTAAAGTACGTAGAACGAGAAAGAAAGAAGAGAAAAATAGATGAGAAGTGTGAGAACATAGAAAAATTTAAGGTTAAAGTTTGAAGAATAAAAATAGATAGAAACAATGGATCAAAAGTAATGAGTTAGAAACTAATATTCAATAAATCTACTTGAATGCAATGCTAATAGATTTTTTTATAAGTATTTATAACTAAATAAAATAACATATTTAAACTTAACACTTAATAATTAAAATTAAAATTAAAATAAAAAGTAATTATAAAAAGATATTAAATCACATCATAAATATTAATTATTTTATCTCTATCCCTATTAATTTTTATGTATGTGAAGATTTCGACTCTCAAAAGTTAAATAGTAAACCAACAAAAGAAACTTTAAGAATGATTACAAGTCATTCTTAGGGTTATTGATAAAGCCGTAGGGGCAAAAGCAATAAGGGAAAATTCTATGTGCTTAACTACCAAATAATTGGTTGGTTGAAAGTTATAGCACAAAAATAAATTCATGTTAAGACTTTAAAACACTTTGGCATCCGAACAAGCAACTTGCAAGAATATATTATTTATGGCAATATGTTGATATTTGATCAAGGATGTGTTAACAACATCTTCACTCAAGCATTCCTTTGTATTAGAGAAATCAAATGATTCATTACGAATTTGCCCAAAAATAGTTACATTTATCATGCAATATTGTTGCACACGTACCCTTTACATTTTCTTGCAATTTTTGCATGGCTCTTTTCTTCTCCATAATTGCAACCATTATGCCATTGAGATTTCACGCTAAGTATTATCTTTTTATAGGAGTTTTTATTGAGATGAGAGATACATATATGATTTATAATTAACAAGGATATGATAAAACTCATAATATTAATTATAAATTTAAATTCTATTATTATTAGAGTAATAATTATCATGAAAGTCTAGAGAATATGAATACTTACGTGTGAGATTGATACCCATAATATAATTGTGGTTGATAAACTTAGATGTTTGGATTTTTTTTGTTTTGTTTTTTAATATATAAATTGTTTTTTTAATTTAAATTGAATTTATTATTTTTAATACTAGGAGAAAAAAGTAGGAGAGAGAAATAAAAGAATAGATAAAGTTGGAATAGAATAACAAAAATTAGGATTAAAGATTCAAATCAATAGAAATTAGAAGCAAGATAGAAACAAAACGGGGGGAAATAATATTCCTTCGTAAAATCAATCTGAAAATAAAAATGACATGATATCTCTTATTTATAATAGTACTATGAAGTAAGATAGTTATTCAAATATAATTATAATTGAAAAAATTTAAAATAATATCTTAATTGATAATTTAAACATAAAATTTTAATATAAATAAAATCTAATCTTTATAATCTAACAAATTTTTAAATAATTTTATTTTCATCTTCCATCATCCCCATCAAATATATGTGTAACAATA
Source organism: Hippophae gyantsensis (assembly GCA_030763125.1). Classification (NCBI taxonomy): domain Eukaryota; kingdom Viridiplantae; phylum Streptophyta; class Magnoliopsida; order Rosales; family Elaeagnaceae; genus Hippophae; species Hippophae gyantsensis. The sequence goes on along the minus strand of CM061029.1, from coordinate 16,405,949 downwards.
AGTATATTTAAGTGATAAAAAAACTTATCTATCCTATTATTGTATTTGTTTAGTTATACAATATAATATTTCATAAGTATATTTTAAATTATAAAATATAATATTTTTTATTTTATTTTTTAATAAAATATTTAAGTAATTGATGTAGAATATGACTGGGAAATAAGGGATAAAGAGAAAAAATAAGAAAAAATAATAAATGAATTGAAATTAAAAATTTTAACTAAAAAAATGGAAGAAACATATAGATAATTAAGAGAGAAATTAGTGACTATATTTCAATTATAAATCTTAAACTAGATATATATAAACTAACCGATAAAATCTTTAAGTAATAATTTAAATAGTTAAATGATAAATCTAAATATTAAATAAGAATTTACAGATAATTAAATAATATACTAATTAAATAATAATAATTTCAATTTTGACAAATATTAACTTAAATAATTATTATATCTTTATTTTGTATCATTCTCATCAAGTAACAAAAATTTAACAAGTTGTAAAGTTATATAGATTAATAATTAAAACTTAAGATATAAAAATAAGTCATCTTAGGATTTGTTATCAATAGATTACTCAAATATAAGAACAATAAGTTCATTCTTTTAACACTTAACAATCTAAGAAGTGATTGAAAGTTATTGTTAAAAAATGAACATAAATCAAAAATCAAAAACTCAATTTCATCCGTACATATGTTCCCATGTCCCATGAAGTGTTGGATATGAAAAGTTTCTTCTAAATAAGAGACATCATCAAACATATTTGATCTGAAAGCTTTTTTGGATAATAATATTCAAACAAATATAATTCTTCTCTTGCTTTTTTATGGCTGATATTTGTTGAAGATTAGAAACTAATATGGATTGTGAGGTTAGGTTAAGATTTTGGATATAGATGTTTCATTATCTATCTTATATTTTTGCTTGTTTATTGATGACAATGGGTAAATAAAATGAGTCACTTTAATTTGGTACATCTCTCCGACTCAATTCATAACTAAATATATTTTAGAGTTCATATCTTACACGAGAGACTCAATGGATTGAGTTAAACATGAGTATATGTTTTGTACTTTTAATTTGAGAACAATGCATTCTTTTTTATTCTCTTGAATCTTCACACTAATAAGAAATCAACTTTAAAAAAATAGTATAATTCATGTTTGAACGAAGTTGACTTCCATTGACCAAAGTTTTGACCACATTGGCTGACACTAGTGGCATCGTATGGTAGTGGAAGGGATGTCACGCAATAGCTCACGACGAGTAGAGTCTTCTAACGGTGACGTTAAACGATGCTGACATCAGGAGGTGTGTGGATTGGACTTTGAAAGGTGAGGGATAATTGTTGCAATGAGTGGGACCATTTTCTTACGAAAAAAGGTGACAAGGTTGATTGGGTTTGACTAATCGATGATTGGGGAGTTCACATATGTCATCGGTGTATAAGAACACCGTCAGGATTGGCAACAACACTTTAAGAAAATCCAGACTTCTTTTGTATCGTGCGATGTTTCATGGGAATCTACGATAAACACGTCACAAAGTAGAACTATAGATAGCGATGGGTTTTAGGATTGTTGGTGGTGTCAAATGATGATACAATGGCGACATTGCCTATCTTTTGGTTTGTTGTAAGGGGTGGACGTAAGTTGGTTGGTTGGTTGATTTTTGAGTTATTTTATAAGCCAATCTTATCTCTTCAATTTTGAAAAACTCAAAAACGTTAACCGACTTATTATCCCTAAAAAATCAACCTTCAAGCCAACTTATAAGATCAATATGAGGAAGATTGACTTGACGGTTTTGAATTTATAACCATAACATGAGACCTAATTGAATATGACTCAAATGTAATGCTTAATGGTGAAAGCTTTATTACCTTGACAAAATCAATATCTTGCTAACTATATTCACTAAGTGAAGAACAAACAAAAGGTAAAAACTTAGCTTCAACAAAGCCCTTGGTGTTTTTAGTGCTTTATCATTCCATCTTTGTATTCTCATTCAAAAAACAAGTAAACAACAAATGTTTTGTTCAAAGAACATCTTTATTGGGATAAAACAAGAGAATTATCAAAATCCAAATAACAACCAATGAAAAGTATAGAAAATCCTTTATGAACTCAATCAAAAAAACATAAAAAGAATGATATGATTTTAGACATGAATTAATACTCAAACACAGAAAGAATAATATGATTTTAGACATGAATAAATACTCAAACATAGAAAAGAATGATATGATTTTAGACATAAATTAAATATGATTTTAGGCGACGACTACGCTTAAGGCATAGTCGTTACCTTGACAACGATATTGTTGGCTAAAGACGATGATGAGACTATTGGCTGGAGGCACAATCAAGATAACTGGCTGAGGAGAAACTAGAGGCGTTGACATTAGAGTTATCGTTAGTTTGTTGGTTAGGAAACGTGAGTGAAAGATGAAAAAAGATTAAGAGATGAGACTTAGATTTAGAAAGGAATTTACATTATATATAAGAATAATTAAAAAATACATTTAAAAATAATATATATTAAAAGTAGAGACTCGTTTTGACTTTGTAAGGTTTTTAATGTTTGGATCTCCAACCGATTCTATAAGATTGATTTTAATATTTTTTAGATTTATTTGGACCAAAAAACCTCCAAAAAAATATAAGTTTGGTTCGAATTTAAACTCTAATTGGTTGGTGAGTTTTTGAAAAAAAATACTCACCTTTAGTTTATTGTGTCGGGTGGTTATGAGTGGTGTTTTTACCGTATGTTCTTTTTTTCCCTCTAAATATGATATCTTTTTTTTTTATATAAAAATAGAGTATAATATGATTTTGTTTAGGAAAATAAATTCAAATTTCTCTTATATCAAACTGGATAAATATGAAAGAGATAAAACAAAGATAAAAAAAAATAATAAACAAGAAAAGGAGAAAAATAAATAGATAATTAAGAAAAAAACTAATAATTACGTTACAATTCATTCTCATATTATTTGAAAGTTAAATGTTAAGTTTCATTTATAACACTAAAATAACAAAATAATCTAAATATCTAAATCGTAAATATAAAATTTAAAGATAATTAAATAATATTATAATTAAAACATAATAGTAAATCTTAACTTAAATAATTATTCTCTCAATATTTTACATTAATAACCTATTTATTTGCGTTAGCAATCTTTTTATGGTAAAATTTACAAATTTGTTTCCATAATGAAAATGTCTAATGACTTGTACCATATAATTAACCATTACAAATTAATATTTGCCTTACAAAGAACTTTCTTACAAAAGTTACAACTTTCATTATTTCAAAAATTAAGAAATTAAATATTGATTTTCAAAGTGAATGACACGGGCAATGCACGTACCGCAAACTAGTTATGAAATGTCCAAATTCAGATTAGCATTGGACGGGTTCCATTATCATAACCACAAGGGGAGGAAAAAAAATGATGATGCTTATTTATTTATTTAATTGTAGCAATTATAATCGATTAGCAAAAATGACAGAATAAAATAAATCTTAAAATACATTCCACAATGCTTGTCTAAAAAAAAACAGGATAAAAAAAGGAGATTATTTATTATTCCGTAAATATATGATAACATAATACTCTATATCAATGAAATTTAAGATTAGTATAATTTTTTTTTTCAAAAAAAGAAATACCTAATAAGAGATAAAAAATAATAATAATCTTAATGGTGAAGAATATAATCCAAAAGTAATTAACTAAACATTCACAAGAAAGATACACGTGAGAGAGGTCAGACTTATACACTTGTAAACAGGTAAAGTGTCTCAAATGATGTGTTGTGTGTCCTTTACAACCCTTTATGTACAAAGCCTTGCACCAGTCCAAGGGGGCTCAATTCAAACAAATGATCTAATAACTGAACAATCTCAAGATGTGTACAAAGCTTTTTTTTACTTAATATTTATCCGATCTACAGCGAAAGTTGCCAATTTTACCATTAACTCATAAGGGCAAATGGGCAGGATCTATATATTACTGAGCAACCTCTATAAATATGAATGATGCTTCCTAATCCAAGGAAAATGCTCCATTGCAATACCTGCATACCCCAAAACCTGCTATTATAAGAGAATCCAAATGACTTGAGATCATAAAAAACAACAAACAGATCTATATTAGGGAACAATACTGCTATTTATACTGACTTGCCCTGCTGTGTTAAGTGTATTAAATACAATTTGAATTTTATTAAAAAAGTAAAAGAAAAAATAAAATAAAAAAATTATGATTGGCACACAAGTAGTCGGTACTTATCATGAATCTGGCCATCAAGAGTTATTCATTAGGAAAAGGTCATCAAGATTCAATTAGGTTAATTTTTAAAAATAATATTTCTTTTGGTAAAATTAGGCATACAGATCCAAATATTATTACAATTTTAAAATATACCAATCCAAATATTATTTCCATTTAAAATAAAAAAATTGATAACTATTATGATAAGGTTAGTTCCGGTCCTAGTTCTACTGAGGAAAGGTCTTTTGACTAAGCAATGGCATTCCATAGTGATGCTTCTATGAATCCTAAGAGTGATCCTATGCACAAGAGAGGATGAGGTTGGGTATGAGTCTGTCTGCTGGGGGGAGGTTACTAAAAACTTTAATGTTACCATGGGAGAAATTGTCCATGCTATAGGAGAATGCTGCTTGTGGAGTGACGAAAGGCAAGGTCTCAGACGGGGTGGTGCCTGGTGGTGGTAAGAGAGCTCGAAGAAGACATCTTCAACATGCATACTATCACCAACACTGTGGCAGCTTTCAAAGGCTTGAGCTCAAATGCCCTTATGGATTCTTCTCATTATGATTCTCTGGACTGGTGTGTCTGTTCTTTGTTTTCTTTTAGTTTTGTTGTTCTTTTGCATTTGGAACCTTTTCGTTTTTCTGGTTGTTTTACTGTGATTAAAAGATGGCCTGGTTGTATTGCTTGCTGGTAGTTTTCTTTTTCTGTTTTTACTGAATTGTCTGCTAGGAGGTGGATTGCCTAAAATACATAATGTTAGGACTAGGACTACAAGGGTTTGCTCCCCTTCAGCTAACTAAGATTACTCAGGACAGGGTGTAGTGTGAGGAGGGCCTGCTATGTTGTCAATAGTATGTGCTGAGATTTGTGTGCTTCTGTCATATTAAATCCATGAATTCTATTTTTTTACCAACAAAAAATACATTGGTTTGACTAAAAAATAAAAACTTGATACATATTAGAAGAGTGCCAAATACTTAGCTAGCTTACAGAATTGAATCAATGGAAAAATATAAATAACCCAGCCAAGTTATAAGTCTCAGCCATTGCACTTCTCTCTCTTACCACAAAATTCTACAAAAGTTTTTTTCCTACTTTAATTGGATATTTTGTTTTCATCTGCAGATCTAAGTTCATGAATTGAGAGTATAATTCAGTCAAGTCTGATGCTTTTTCCAAACTAGAAGAAAAAGAGTCAAGATAAGAATTGAAAGTACAAATGAATTCACGTAAAAACAAGTAAAGTGTTGGCTAGAACTGGTTACTCTGAAGTCCACCGAAATTGACAGCTGATTAACATGCTAGTACTCACATAATTAAATTACACTACATACAAATATATATATATATTCCCATAGTATATATGTAAGTATACAATATATACAGTTGCCTCACTGCCTCTAGTAAGATATACAAACAACAATTTCTTATGGAGAAAGAATGCAAATAGCCCCTTTATCATTGATTGTTTCTCTCTCTTAATCAAAGTTTCCCATCAGTTTAGATTACTGATAATGACCTCAATCTCATTTCTTTCTAGTTTCTAAACCCTTTTTTCCACTATAAAATAAGCTCTTTGACGAGGTTTATTCAATTAATTTTGGATACCCTCTTGGATTTCATTTGCTAAGTGGTTGGGGTTGTGATCTTCTCTACTGAATTATTTTACTTATGTTGGGTCGTGCATCACATTTATTAGAATACCCTCTTGGATCTAGTAACTCTTGCTGTTGCGGATATAGCATGAGCTATGTCAACCAGTATATCAAGACCCTATATCTGTTTATATTACTGCTCAAAAAACTCCTCAAGGTTGTTACATTATATTTCTATTATGTAGCTGATAGGACTACTCCAATATTACTTCATATATGTTACGAAAAATTGGTCAAGTGATTAACAAGTCCAGGATTACAATATTAATATGTACATTGAACCCAACACTTTTAAATGTCTCATTCCAATAGTTTTGGAAAATATCAATTTCATTTCCGTTGTTCAGCCCAACTTGTTTAACGACACAATTACTAAGTTTGTCAAATTAAAGCCGAGTCATTCTATCAAAATTATTAGATAGGTTCAATAAGAGTTGATTAGATGTTGACATGATTAATCAATGAGTTGATGTCATACATAAACCCTTTTAAAGTCCATTATTGTTCATTTGAATAAGATATGTGCATATACTTTTATAAACAGAACTGTCAAGTACCTGTTGCTGAACTTCTCAACAGCATCAGAAGCATAAAGAAGTGTTTCACTGGCCTTCTCTAGCACCATATAGAGCTCCTTCCCTCTCGAAAGTTTGGCAATAACCCAAGCATTGTTTTTCGCTCTAATGCTTACTTCCAATTCTTTTTCATGACCAGCATTGTCCCAGTGTGCTCTACATTTTTCCAGATCAACAGCTTCTCTGAGCTTACTTAAAGCAAGTAAAGATTCCTGCAACAGAATAAAATTCAACCTACGCAAAATCAACAAGAATAAGATCTGACATTAATTCCAGTCGGTTAAGGGACCAGAAATTAGGCAAGTCACAAGAGTAACACAATCCAAGATCTTATGTCACGTATCAGAGTTCAAACACTAAAACTTGATATTCTAAGTGTTGTTTGTCAGTTTCTTACTTTTTGTCTGAGGTGTATTCGGTTGATCAAAACGTTGTGCTTTGAACAACAAAAATTCGTTAAAGGCTGGAGGGTAATGTCAGGCAGAATGAATCATATGCAACTCTTTTTTGCTCTGAGAATTTTCTCTTGTTTATGGAAGTTTATCCAACTGCAGTAAAATTCAAGTGGAAGTTTTCTGATTTCCTTTAGATTAAAATTTATTACGCCAATATGTTAAAAATCAGATATATTCAAGGATAGCTATTTTAAAATATTACTTTTATTAACTATTAATTCTTTTTTGGTTTATTATACGATGACACTAAAATGCCTACATCCATTTATTTGACTCTTGTCATTAACATATAGTTAAATGTGCCAACCAGAAAAGATATCCTGGAATTAGCACAGGATCCTCCATGAAAGATAAGCCAAACCTCAAGAGACTTTATCAAAGTGAACTCCAGGTTAAACCTTTACACATATAGAGACTTGTATTGATGCCAAATGCAGGTAAAGAAAATAAGCCTAGTAGAGAGGATGCTCAGAGTGAGCTTCTCAAATTGACTCCTAAAAATGAAAATCACACATCTTTTTCTTAGCCAAAAAAAAAAAAATATGAAAATCAGCCATAAAAGCATATTACTATTTTGCATGGTATTGAGTTTAGCCAATTTCTGATTAATAATTTAAAAATAAAATGAATTTCTGCTAGACCAGATGTATCACTAAGACGATCCATGAAAAGGTGCCTAACCTTTGCAAGTGTTGCCACTTTTCCTGGTGGAGAGGCCCTGGACAGGTTTATATCACCATCTACAAGCAAATAACGATATCCACCAACATGATAAGCATTCTCACCACCCCATCCTTTTGATAGTTTCTCTTCAACTTTCAACATCTTCAGGGCTGCCTGGTAGACAGTAATTACCAAGATAAGAGATAATAGACCGAGTAATATACTTCCAAAAAAGTTGCTCTGGATTACTTTACAAGAAAAATACAATAAAATTAAAATCTAAAGACAAGGTAGAGCATGAATTAGAACTTAAGCAAGCTAACAGAAAGTAGGATCAAAGTGATATTATAAGAAGGGGATTCTTATTATGTAATGGTCATGATCTATATTGGGAGAAGAATCGAAGATGACTAGTTATATCATCATTACTATTGTAATTCAGTCTAAACTCTTTATAGAAGGGAGTAGAGTTTAACCACACTATCATGCTGGTAAAAGTTAAGCTGCTAGCACTAAATGTAGAATTTGATTTCCACTTCAAGAGACATTAACCTTCTGAACTTTCCAACAATCTAATTGTCTCCGTGTTGCCCTTCTTTTCACACTAAGTATTATAAAACATACACATCAATTTTTCCTTTCATATTTTATCCATAATAAAGACTATAGGCTTCAAATTCTTTTGTACGTGAATCCAAATTCTATAAGTATGGAAAAAGTTGCAAAAGAGAGTAGAAATTGAGGAATATTTGATTCTCCATCACATAAAAAGATCTTTGACTGTTTCTTGTAAACTTAGAATTGTCTGAAACATACATTGAAGGGACTCGGCCAATGCTCTTAGAGGCTACACTCGTGTGAACTTGTGCAAGTGCAGTTTACGTGTAAGGTGCAGCAAAATTTTTTGGGATTTAAATAAATACCTAAAAAGGTAACTAAAATAAAGATGAATAATAGGTGAATGAATGGTAACGCAAAATGTAGTTAATCTTCAAGAATATGCCTTAAAAAAGAAACATTTTATCCAAGCATTGATATTAAAAAATGTGAACAACATGGCCCTAAAATTTTATAATAAGACAAGTCTGCATCTGGATGCATCCACATCCAACATTCATAACCAAGTCCATGTAATATGATAATATCGTTTGAAACTGAGCTTCTAAAGACTCATAATTATAATGTATCAACTTGCTACATGGAAGAATAATTAACAATCTCTGTACAACAGATTCCATGTAGACCCTTACCAAATAGAGAACAATCATAAATTGTGAACTATACAAAATGCAAGAGTAAATCATACGAACAAAAAAGAACAGTACAGCATATTTTGAAGAACTCTCATTACTCACGGTAATAGTACAAGGACACAAAATTACCAATAACGGATATATAATCTTAGGAACTTACTCAGAAAACTAGATAATATTCAAACAAAAACGTGATTCAGATATGGCAGTAATACTCACTCTTCTCTCATTTCAAATCACAAATTTGAATCACACAAAGTACTGTTTGATCTAAAAAAAATGAAAAACTTACGTTTTCAAGAATTTGCTGCTTCACCATTGGAACATGGAGCTCTCCATTGAGCATGGAAGTAACTGGAATTAGGAAAATTACAGTCAGATTCTTAAGCTGTTGAGCAAATAGATACACTTTCTCGTCTGTCTGATGTAGCATCACAGTTGGAGTGTTGGGACTCCAGGTACCAGGCTCAACACCCCATATATCAGTCACAAGAAAACCATCCTTCCCCTTTGACCACTTATCATGACGCAAGGGTCGTACCACATGATAGCCATTATTTCCAACAGCAGAGGTATCACTTCCTGCATATAATTGTTCTGAAATGGTACTGGAGTGGGACAAAGAAGATGCAAGAGCAGCATTAGGCACAGTTCCTTTACGTAAATAGGACCATGAACTTGCTCCAGAGGATAGAGCCAGAGGGGTCAACCTTAAAACAGCATAAGTAAATAAGTTTACCGTGTCGTCCTGGGGGAAGGGGGAGAGAAATGAAATATTAATGGTTTGCAATGAAACTCCAACAACAGGGTTTCCAAAATACTACGTCAAGGGAAATACAATTTATTTCTCAAAATTTTATGATTGTCATGACAATACCGTACATAATACAAATCAGAGTAGTGTCAGAATCATAAAGGTTTAAAAGTTGAACCATACAGGAGACAGCGTGGTAGACACCAGCAGATCCTGAAATAAAATCATCGAGTAACATGGTGTGTTCCCAGTACAAGACTCAATTACCCTGACAAGTGACTGCAAGACAAGATGAAATCCTTCATATTATTGCCAAGAACAATTTGTAACTAATATAATAAGCTTAAAAAAAAGCCTCAAGTAGCAATCACATCAAAGAATAATAGAAAGCTTCATGTGTTGAGAAACGCAAGATTTTAAATTTTTAAAAAGCTAAACTTAGGTAAACCCAAGGTTCATTAAGTAATGCTTGACCCAGATGTTATGTCCAAATACATAAATGGGATAATCAAACTTAGTCAAGCAGGATGGACAGATACCTACTGCAAAAGTACTACTAAGCTACATAGCATGGACTTGTTTATAACCCTGAGTGTCATAAATTTTTGGGATATGCAAGTGTGATTGACACACCTATGTTCCTTATTTTTAGTACTTATCAGATACAAATGTGATTTTCGTTGGACTCAGATACTTAATAAAAAATGATGAGCACGTAACAGAGCTGATAAATATAGGATTCTCAAAGTTATAATTATATAAGTAGCAATAAATGAACAATTGAATAGGGAGATCATGAGTGGTTAAGAATTTGTGTTCATAAACTAAACCTAAGAAGCAGAAATTTGTATAAGCAAGCAGCAATGTTTTGCAAGAAAGATGAACAACCACCTTATTGAGTTTTATCATTTAAGGCAGGGTGTAACCAATCAAAATGAAATCAAGGAAGAGAGTTTTGATGGTTTAGTTATATTTAAAATACAAGGAATATGCCAATGAATATGATATAGTTAATCAATTCCTCGTGATGAAGCTAAAATGCATCGATGAGGTACAGACATAGTATGCAACGCTTAGAAAGAAACATGAGATGAAATAAATATAATACGCAGGTAAGACATAGCATGTACCTTGAACTGTCAGTTACATGTTATCATATATGAGTTGCAATATTTAATACGATAAGATAAAGAATTATGATATTCACTTTACGCAGAGGGGTATGAATAAAAAAATGATGAGGAACAATCATTAGTACTTTTATTACATAGAAAAACATACGTATAAATAGTAGACTGATAACATTTTTCAATCTCCCTTTTCTTTCTTTTTTTATTTTTTATTTTCCTATTTAGGAAAGGTATACTAATCCATGTTGATGAAGCAAGAAGGCAAAAAAAGGACCATAAATGATACGAAAAAAGTCGTGTGGACATAGGATTATTGAAAGTATAATGCATAGAGTTTGGATATTTAAGCAACGGAGAAAATAAAAACAAATCTTATAAGAGATTGTGACAATAACATGATTAGTATAAAGGAACATTGTTAACATTTTAGATTTTATTATTTATGAAAATAAAATAATAATAAATTATCCAGAAATACCTACCCAAATAATGTGTTCTAGACAGCCTTTTGCAGTTGAAATATTAATGCTGCGGAGCAAAATATTCCTAAAGATTTCAGAATGATTGATGCATTACCAACTAATTATCCCCAAATCAATAAATATTCTAAACCTTTTTCAGTTGGATAACCAATGTTGCAAATCAAAACACTCCTAAAGATTCAGAATGAATAATGAAATGTGACATGACAAAATATGATATCTGAAATGTCTTTTAACACAAACCTGAACCTCTAGTGCAGCTTCCCGCCCTACAGTAAGCATTTGTACAGTTTCACGCTCCTTCAAAGAGTCATGGAATGATGGTAAAATAACTTTCTTCCCAATGAGAAAATCTGCCTCAGAGAGGAAAACCATATGTAAGGCATGAGTACAGCAACTTCAGCATTACTTTAGGAAGCAAAAAATCCAATTGAGAGAATTTGATACAGCAACTTTGGAATTACCCCAGCAGCACATATCGAATGGAGACCGCTTTTGATATGCTGACAATTAGTGACTATACAATGAAACATTTTGAACGAAGGACGATGGAAAAACTGGACTTGAAAATTTGTGTAGAATGACTTACCGCTTAAGTAATCCATGATGAAGGGATATAAATGAGCTCGAGCTAGTCCTCCACCAGGTTCTTTCTCAAGCAATGCTCTGATCGATCCATGAAATATAGCAAAAAGAGAATGAGCTTCTTTAAGAACCTTTCCTAATGCATCAGGTCTCCATGTGGATTCAGATTCTTTACTTTTTTCAACCACCTTCAACATGTAGATTACTGTTTAGATTTCTTAGCAGAAATTAGCATTAAAAACCACTAAGTAAAATATAGTTGACAAACTACTTCACAAGTAAGAAGAACTTCCGGTCTTCAAAAGAAGAGGAAAAAAAAACAACTGAAAGGGACCAGGGAATCAAGTCATATTTTCTTGAGAATTTCCAAATACGATTTTACCATGCATCTTTGATTAGTAGACTTTTTCTGTCCATATGAATCATACAATATAAAACAAAGGTGCATGAAATGTTCCAATATGGTACATCAAAAAAAAGCATAGGCCTTTCTTTTTCCAACAATATATTTTACATAGCATATCTGGGTAACTAATTGAGGGGTGAAAAAAAAAAAAACTCACCATCACCATCCAAATATCTGGTTCTGCCTCATAAAAAACATGGGAACTCCTTTCTGCATCTATAGCCTCACAAGCAGCTTCAGGAGAGAAAATCCTGCGTTAATAGACATATGTTAAAAGCCGCAAGACTAGTTTTAATGTTACACAGTTATTGAACTTTTGCAGTACTAAACAATCAAACTGTATCCATTCAATAACAATCTTCAATCAATGTTAGACAAAAAGTTTCCATCATATTATCGGAAATTTCTTTTTTCAAATATCGTCGTAAAATGTAATACAATAAATGCTAATAGGGAAGAAACCTCAAACTTCAAAAGCATTATCCATACTAGGGTTTTTTTTTCTTTTGGAGGGGGGGGGGGGGGCTTCGACTTAAACTTCAGAGGAAAGTACATGGTAATGTATTCAAAGGGACAACACGAATAAGAGATTAATTCTCATGTTTAATGGAGCCTTCTCTTCATTACTTTTAATTATTTTTCTATATTCTCTTAGCCATTGGAATTTTCTATAACAGAATCCCTATTTCAGCAACAATCTTCTATCAATGTTAATCTCATAGTCAGTTTGCTAAGCATGTAAATCCGATTAAATTAAACATTCAAAAAAATATAATAAAAATTTTGGAATAAAAAAATGACCTGGTAAAAGTGATTAACCCTTCACTAAGCCCAATCACAGAAAGCTGGGACGAAAGGGGCAAATCAGCAGGAAAGAAAAATAAAATCTTGTCAAGCTCTTGCCCTTCTTGCTGTCCTCTCCTCAAATCAAAAATGCAAAGTTTTACACCTTCACTGGTTACAGTTGCAGTAGAAGACAATCCCATTTTTAGCTACTGCAATAGTGGAGGATTCTTTATGATGGCGTTGTTGTGGGAGGAGAAGAAAATGAAATTAGGGATCCAAAGTGGTTGGACAGTCGTCCCTTGATACATTCGAATAAAAAAAGTCAATTATACACGATGAAAGTATCACTAATATTTTGATAATATTTGTGTTTTAAGAGTCATCGCCTACAACAACATAAAAAATATCTAAAAATATCCATTAAATATTAATTAATAAAATGTAACAAAAATATCTATTATAATTAAATTTAATTTTTAATTTTTTTATTATTACATATATTTATTTTTATTTTATTAACCATAAAATTTGTTAGTTTAAATTTATTTTAATTATTTATTTTATAATTTTATAATTATTTGATTAAAATAAATATAAATAAGATAATTAATTTTAAAAATAAAAAATAAATTGTTTTTTTATTTACGAAAATTATGAAAATGATTCTATTAGTCTATAATTTTTATGAATTTTTCTTATATATTTGTTGATAAAAATAATATCTTTAATATTATATTAGTTTTGAAATTGTCCTAAGAAAGTGTTGAAAATATTATTTGATCATTACAAGTCTCGTTATTTCATTTAATAGGTTAAATTAGTTCTAAGATGTAAATTTAATTTATTGTGTTAATACAACAATAACTTTTCATAAATGATTAAAATATAAGATAATTTTTTTTTATGTTTTTTATCCTTTACAATTATTTTTTATAAACTTAATTGACTAATAAATTAAATAAAACAAAAGAAAGATTAAAAAAAAACTAAAAACTAAACTAAACAAAATATATAATAAACCATATTTTTTCTATTTGTCCACAATTATGTATAGTTTTTTACTATTGGATTGTTTTAATTTTAATAACATATTTATAACATACAATGTATAAAAAGATATAAATTTACAATAAAACTTACTCAAAAATTAATATAATCAATTTCAATCCTTAAAAAGAAATTACAACAAAACAAGAAGAAAATTGTTGGACACATTAAAAGAGCGAGAATATTTTTATCTCACAAATACTTTTTGAGAAAAATATTATATATTTTTCACTGTTAATTTTTTAATAAAACTTTAAAAAAGGACTAAGTTTAGTTTTTTTATAAATTAGGAGACTTAGATGTCAAATCCATAATTTGAAGATTAAATTGTCCTTTTTAGATAATTATAGGATTTATGGTGTTGTACACCTTATATTTTGTTTTTTTCTTATGACTTGATCTATTGTTTTTTAATTTTTACATTTTAATCTTTATATTTTTTTTATAATTTAATCCTTTTATTATTTTAATTTTCACATTTTAATTGAATTGAGTTATTTTTTATACTCTTTATCTTAATAGCTTATTTTATTTGTGTTAAGAGAGAGAGAAAACATAACATAGATGCGTTTTTGGATGTTAGTTACTCATTTTTAGTGATTGTTGCGACATCACTTATACCCAAAGAAGAGAAAAAGTTGATGCATGTGTTAAGGGAGCATAAAACAACCTTGGGATGGATTATCTCTAACATAAAAGGTATAAATCCGTCTATTTGCAAGCACAAGATTCTAATGGAAGAACTTTACAAATCATCAATTGAGCCCTAAAGAAAATTAAATCTAGCAATGAAGAAAGTTGTGAGATTTGAAATTTTAAAGCTTTTAAATGCTGAAATTATTTATGCTATTTCAGATTGCTCATAGGTAAGTCCAGTACAAGTTGTACCAAAAAAATGGCGGAATGAAGGTAGTGAAAATGACAACAATGAGCTTATTCCTACAAGAATTGTCACGGGTTGGTGTATATGTATGGATTACCGCAAATTAAGCAAAGCAACAAGGAAGACTCATTTACCACTTCCATAAATGTTACATCGATTGGCTAGATATCCCCATTATTGCTTCTTAGATGGTTATTCGGGGTATAGATAGATTTCCATGGCCCCCAAAGATCAAGAGAAAACTACATTCACATGTCTCTACAGAACATTTGCTTTTAGAAGGATGCCCTTTGGATTGTGCAATGCCTCGGTGACATTTCAAAGTTGCATGATGATTATTTTTTATGATATGGTAGAAGATATAATGGAAATTTTCATGAATAACTTTTCAATTTTTTGTGCATCTTTTGATCATTATTTGTATAATTTAGCTCTTGTTTTGTAGAGATGTGAAGATAAAAATATTGTCTTAAATTAGGAAAAGTGTAACTTCATGATTCAAGAAGAGATCATTCTTGGCCATAGAGTGTTATCTAAAATAATTGAGGTTGATCGAACTAAAATTGCAACCATAGAAAAACTACCACATCCAAAGAATGTGAAAGAAATCAGAATCTTTTTAGGACATTTGCTTTTAGAAGAATGCCCTTTGGATAGTGCAATGCCTCAATGACATTTCAATGTTGCATGATGATTATTTTTTATGATATAGTGGAAGATATAATGAAAATTTTCATGGATGACTTTTCAATTTTTGGTATATCTTTTTATCATTGTTTATATAAATTAGCTCTTGTTTTGTAGAGATGTGAAGATAAAAATATTATCCCAAACTAGGAGAAATGTAACTTCATGGTTCAAGAAGGGATCATGCTTAGCCATAGAGTGTCATCTAAAGGAATTGAGGTTGATCGAGCTAAAATTGCAACCATAGAAAAACTACCACCTCCAAAGAATGTGAAGGGAATCAGAAGCTTTTTAGGACATGTGGGATTTTATAGAAGATTTTATAAATGATTTTTTTAAAATCTCTAAACCTTTATGTAATCTTCGTGAAAAAAAATTTGCATTTAACTTTGATGATGTTTGTTTACATGTCTTTAATGAAATCAAGGAGAAAGTAATTTTAGCACGAGTAATAAGTGTACCTAATTAGAGTAAATCTTTTGAAGTAATATGTGATGGAAGTGACTTTGAAATTGGAGCAGTGTTAGGACAAAAGTGAGACAAACTATTTAGGGCTATATACTATGAAAGCCAGACATTGAATGAAGTCCAATTAAATTATACAACAACTGAGAAAAAGATGCTTACTATGGTGTTTGTTTGTGAAATTTTTTTGTCTTACCTTATTGGAACAAAGAAGATAGTGTTCACTAATCATGCAACACTTCGTTATTTGTTTGGCAAGAAGGATGCTAAGCCTAGATTGATTCGTTGGATCCTTCCTCTTCAAGAATTTGATTTGGAAGTTTGAGATAAGAAAGGAAGTGAAAATTTAGTTGATTACCATCTCTCTTGGTTGGAGCAAGAGAAAGTAAAACCAGATTTTGAGATCCAAGAAGCATTCCCTGATGTGAACTACCTAGCTTTTAGGGTATTTTCACCGAATATTACTTACCACCAACGTAAAAAGTTTTTGCATGATGTGAAATATTATCTTTGGGATGAGCCTTTGCTTTTCAAAATATACCTTGATCAAATCGTCCAAAGATGTGTGCCTGAAGAGGAGATGCAAGTCATTCTCCATCATTGCCATTCCTCATCATATGGAGGACATTTTGGAGTAACACAAAAAACAGCTAAGGTACTTCAAAGTGGTTTCTTTTGACCCTCTATTTTTTTTATAATTATACTTTGGTGTAGACTTATGATCGGTGCCAACATATGGGAAATATTTCAAGGCGTCAGAAGCTACCATCAAAAAATATCTTTGAGGTAGAGTTATTTGATGTTTGGGAAATTGATTTTATGGGTCCTTTTTTCCTTCTTTTGGCTTTATTTATATCTTGTTATCAATCAATTATGTGTCAAAGTGTGTGGAGGCAATTATTGCAACAACAAATGATGCAAAGGTAGTGCTCAAATTTCTACATAAGAACACATTCACAAGATTTAGCACTCCACGAGCTATTATCAGTGATAAAGGGACCCACTTTTTCAACAAGTTGTTTGACAACCTTCTCTCAAAATATGATGTAAAGCACAAGATAACACTTTCCTACTATTCTCAAACTAACGGTCAAGTTGAAATTTCAAATCTAGAAATCAATTATATCCTTGAGAAGACGGTCAACGCTAGTAGAAAGGATTGGGTAAAGAAGTGGCATAAAAAATAGATTCTTAGACTTGAGTTTTCTCCAGGGCAGTAGGTTTTTCTCTTTAATTCATGACTAAAACTCTTTCTAGGTATGTTAAGATCAAGATGGATAGGTTCTTATACAATTGACAAAGTTTCCCCTTTTGGAGTATTAGACTTAAAGGACAAGGCAAGACATATATTCAAAGTTAACGTTATAGATTGAAACACTATTATGGAGAACAAGTAGAGAGGAATTATGCATTTATTCCTCTTCAAAATCCTAATTGATGAAGATTGAAAAGTTTGGCTGTAGATGATCAAACAAGCGTTTATGACAGATAGCCCATAAAACTTTATTTTATTTTATTTTATTATTATCTATTTGAATAATTTGTATTTTGATGCTGATTTATTTTGTAGGAATAAAAAGCTGCAAATTATAAACTAATGTAGATCCACCATAAAACTAGGGAAGTTCCTTTCATTTCTTTAATATGTCTCACTTTTGAATTACAATGAGAACATTGTTTGGTTTAAGTTTGGGGGTGTCAATTCGTATAGTCTTCAGTTGTTGGATTCTCTTATCAAGCGTGTATTTGAGTATGATTGAATTCGCTATTACTCTGAAATTTGTGATTAAGGATGATTTTGAATTTTTTTTTCAAAATATGCTATTATGTTAGGTTGAGTTTTGTGGGTACTTTGATTAAATATTTGTCCTTGAAAATAATTGAACACATAGTAAATTTTTCTTTACTCCATTTTTTCTATGAAGAGAAGGAGTTGAATTAACTAAGTTAGGAAATTTCAATCCTGTTTTATTCTAGAATTCATTGATGGGTTCTTCAGGTGAAATCCTATTTGATACCAAACATTAGAGAAAGGATCTAGGCAATTTTTTTGTCACAACCAAAAAGCTTTCACAACCGTCCTAATTATCACGCCATCATTGCATGGTGTATTCTCATAGTCAACCCCCTTGAGCCTTATTTTACATAAGACTTTATTTGTTCTTTTAACTACATAAATCATTCACATTCTAAGCTTTAAAAACCATGAATTTATCTTAAATTTTGAGAAAATATTTTGATAAAAATTTGCATTTAAAGAGAAAGTTAATTCAAATTAAATAATACACATTATGTTTGCTCTATTTGATTAAAATGTGAAAAAAAGGAACTCTACTTATTGAGTAGAGCAACAATATTGTCATAAGTATAAACATATTGTCAAAAAAGAGGTATGGTGTGAATCTTGTGGGTATTTTTTTTATTATTTTTCTTTCTACCAAGTATTTTCATTGTTTGCTTTGATTTTTCATATCCATTTCTTTCTTAGACCTTACCATGTGGCCTATTATTATAACCTTAATCAAATACTTTTTAATCTCTAATTTTGGTGTTTGATTACATTAGTGGAGAATATTTCTGAAAATTTGACTTATGAGGTTAAGTTTTGAGAGAATTATTCTCATTTTAGTTGTTCTATTTTTATCCGAATTTGCTAGTGGTTTGGAGTTAAATTGATTATTTCACACACACACTTAAGGACTTAGCTTTAGGTTGAAGTAAATGCTTAACTCTTACTTGACAAATTATTGAATTTTTGATTGATTTTTGATTGATTTTCTTGCTATCTTTGATGTAAAAATAGTAAGTTACTAATGATGAAATCCAAATTCAAATCATGGCTTAATGAGTGATGATAGTTATCTATGGGGTCTAGTTGATATTATTTATATTTATCTTTTATTTTATTTTATTTTTCTTTGAGGACAAACAAAGTTCTAAGTTTGGAAGTGTTTGATGACTTACATAATTTGTCACTTCTTAACGTTAACTTTAGTATAATTTTATTTAATTTTTATTGATTTTAGACTTCAATATTATTATTTAAATTTTATTACAGATTTGAAAAAAAATGAATACCTAAAATTTTAGAAGCATATCATCTAAGAATTCTCAAATTTAAATAAAGATTTATTGATATTAAATATAAACGAAGATTTGTTGAAATAAAAGGAAAGTTAATATATATATATATATAGAAAAACATAAGAGGCGCTAGTTGGAAACGAAAAAAAAAACAAAGCAAAAGGACGTGTTAGCAAACAATTTACTTAATATATATATATATAAGAGGCGTGGGGGATATATATTGGTTTTTTTTGTGAAGAGGCGTAGGACAGAAACGAAAAGGAAAAAGCAGAAACAGTTAAGGAAAAAAGCAAAAGTTGGTGAGCAAGAAAAATAGATTTATATTTTTATGATTTTATCATATTTTTATATAAATTTATCTTTTCAAAATCATGGACATTTTTATTATTTTTTAAGTATTTTCATTTAAAAATAACTTAAAGACTCGAAGAAAAATATTGGAGGTAATACATCACAAATATGTTAAGAAAAAATGAGTAAAAAAATGAAAAATTGGACAAATTGGGTCAAAATGATTAAAAATGTCAAAAATGTTGAGTCCCACACTCGCGCTGCACGCATAGCTAGTACGTATGTGCGCGTAGTTAGTGCATTCCCAACACATGCCCACGCGTAGCCAGCACACGCTCGCGCCGAGTTCCATGCATGCATTTGCCGTGTTTTGCGGCAAATCTTGCCCCCCACACACTCATGCCAGTCTGTCCAAACGCGTTCAAAATCAATTTTTGAGATATTTTACCACTTTTTTGGATTTTCCTTATCTATGAAAGGATCCTATCCTCCATTGTAAAAATCATCCCTTAAAGTCCCAAAAATCACACACTTCTGTCTCTCTAGTTTTTTCTATCTAGTTCTTATCTTTTTGAGAAGAACTAGTTATGCTTTTATGGATTTCTTGTTTTTGATTCAATAAACATAAATGCAAATCCGTTTTGGAGGTTTACAACAACGAAATTAGCAGCGAAATTTCGTAAGGATTCTTTTGAGGTATAATTTTAAAATGAATTCTTTATAGTTATTTTTTATGTTTTATTCTTATATATTATGTTTAATTTATTTATGATTAAATTTAACATGATTGGTTGTTTGTAAATATGATATAATAATAACGTTGTTATGTTTGCGAAATATTAAATAAGTAAAACATCTCTATAAAATAAATTGATTTTATTTTTATTAAAGATTTTATATTAAGGATGTTAGAGATTAATATATTATTTTTTCAATATAAACTTAAATATGAAAATTAGATTTTAAGGTTTAATTATTCGGTTTGATTTAGAGTAGTGCTCTTTTGTTTATTGGCACAATCGGCTGGTAGTTAGAGTGAAACTATATTTCAAAAGTTTTTATAAGAACTATTATTCGAAAATGTATTAACAACATATTTTCAATAATGATTTTAAAACATGAAAGTTAGTATTCATATAATTAAATTCATAGGTTTAATTTGGACACCTTGAATAAAGTTTAAAATATTTAACCTCATCAAATGTGGTATTTAAATGGTTCATTTTCAATCTCTTAGAAAAAAGAAATTAATTTAATTAACTAAATTAATTATTGATCTCACTCATAGGTGTTAATTTATTTATTTAATTAACAAAGAATATCTAACCCTACCAAATATGTTATTCATAAAAAAAGAGATAATCAATAAATATCAATGTATATTTTTAATAACTTAAATAATATAAACAAACATAATTAACTTAATTATTATATCTATAAATACTCCACTATTATGAATGATAAAAATTTGCATAATTGTTTATTGAATCATATATCGCCTAAAACTTCTTTCCTTCTTTTAGGTGACGTTTGGTTCACAGAATAGAATCAGAATAGAATCAGAATGGAATGGAATGGAAAGAAAATAATGTTGTTTGGTTTGATCACTGGAATCAGAAGGAATCAATATTACAGTGTTTGGTTTGCCACTGGAATGGAATGAAAAAAACTGTAAATTACCTTAATGCCCCTATATTTAGTCAAGTTTAAATAATATCACTTAATTATTATTTTTTTCATCAAACAAAATACATTATTGAAATCATTATTTTTCTAAACAGGATTTAGGGTTTTGAGGTTTAAGATTTGAGATTTAGGGATTTACAGTTTAGGGTTTAAGGTTTAGGGTTATATTTATGTGTTAAGGTTTAGGGTTAAAATTATTATTTTTTAAATAGGGTTTAGGGTTTTAGGATTTAAGATTTGGGATTTAGGGTTTAAGGTTTTAGGATTTGAGATTTAGGTTTATGGTTTTGGATTTTGGGATTTTGGGTTTTGGGATTTAAGTTTAAGGTTATATTTAGGGTTGAGATAAATTTAGAAAAAACAATTTAGATGATAATAGAATCATGATTCCTAAAAGGGGGAGATGGAATTGTGATTCCTTCTTCTTTAGAAATCAATTTCATTCCTGACTCAGTTTTTAGCCTAACCAAATACACAAATGAAAAGAAATCAATTCTAATTCCTTTTCATTCCCTTCAACCAAACACAATATTAGTGTAATTGTTTAACAATTCAATAACAACTAGCCTAAATCATGAACAACCTAAAATTATGATTACTAAATTTAATTGACTCATTGCATTATGGTTTAAAAATATAATGACTAAGTTAGGTAAGATTAAATCTATTGATAATCTTTAACTTAAGCATTCAATTTTAATTGTAATATAAATAAAAAAATTCAATTTAATCACAAAAATTAGCAATTTCATACCAAACGAATGATTTAGCAATAAGTTACCTAATCACTTTAATTCTTAATATGCAAGGTTTCGACAGTGAAACATAGAATTGAATAAATCAAGAATTTAAGAGTTAAAACTAAAATAAAGCATCACATTAAATTAATTAAACTATAGTTTAAGACTTACAAATTTTCCATAATCACGTTAACAAAAGAATCATTATCATATTCATGAAAGTTGAATAGAAAAGAATAGAGAATAGTGTATTGTAGATGAATGAATGAACCGATTTAGCCATAATCACCAATCTTCAATCACTTCTTTAAAATCTCCTTCAAAGATAGACTTTGATCATAAGCTAGCACATTTCTTGTGTTAGATGTGTCTTTATGTTATATTTATAGTTTATTCTTCGAGTAAAATTTGAGTAAGAGCCTACTTTGCTTGATCAAATGACAGAGATTGAAAATTGGTGTTGAAAAGTGCCAAATTTGGGTACTAACAAAACATCTCAATTGGTTGAGCCCATGGCTTAATAGATCTAACCTTCAAAAATTATATCCCATGAGCTCTTGAATATCCTTGATAGATTGAGAGGATATTAGATTGACCAAGTTCTTTTTAGATTGATCTAGCAACTATAAATCATCATTAGTTTGTCATTCATAACTCCTTGATTGAAGCTCAATAAATCAACCATGGCTCGACCGATCGACCATGCCTCGGTCGATTGATTGAGTTTGTTGATCCATTTTTCCTATTCGAAGGTCCTCAGTCGATTCTTGATTGAATTCCTTATTTCTACTAAATATATGTTTTTAGCTTTTTTGCTCATTTGATTCCCAAACATATGCATAGGAGAAAATCAACACATAAAACACTTAAGGAATAATAGTTTATCGTAAATATACAAAAATTGATGCACAAATATGTATATAAAATTATACTGATCAAACCATATTAACAATAATCGAGAATAATGCTTAGAAATTATCAAAACTTTTATTTTCTTCCATATGAAGCAAATCATAATCTCTATTGAGTCTAATCAACCTTGAATTTTTAAACACAAAGGTACCCTCATACTTTACTTCTAAGATGTCTTATACTTCTTTTGAAGTATGGCAAGCATAAATGCATCTATATGCATATGAGGTAAATTTGTCCATCAACTTGACAAATTTTGAACCATCAACAAGTGTCTTCTTAGGATACACCTAATCCTGACATACTTGAAACCAAAAATGATCTACCATAATGAAGGCATACATTTTATATTTTCAATACGTATAGTTATACCCACTGAAAAGAGAAGGTTAGCCCATGCTACCTCCATCTCGGAATCCATCCTCATGAATGTGAGATTGTGTACAAGCAAGTAAGAAATTTATCAAAACTGAAGCGATCAAGCCCAACTAAGTGCACCTCCTCTAATATCAATTCAAAGTTCACACTCAATATACAACCAAGAAGGAAATGACATAGACATATCAAGGACTCAATAGTTCTCGCCTATAATGAAAAAATAATAATAATCCAACAAACAAATAGAAAATAAAAAAATAGCTAGATAATCTCATAAGTATATAAGTCAGGGAAGCAGTAAAGAAAGAAATGCTTTCTAATCGTAATCAGTATTTTTTATGTGTGAATATATTTTGTAATTATTCTAATTGTACTAATAATACATATGATCATTCATAATACAATGATATAATGTAGTAAACCCATATACATAAATTATGTCTTGGCGCTTAATTCATTTTAGTTAAATCCTACCAAAAAATAGTTTATCCAAAATCACTAATGTATATTGATACAAAACTACACTCAACGAATCAATGATACAAAAACTAGAAAACTAATGATACAAAATTATGAGTTTTCAAATTGCAAGATTTTCTCTATGTTTTCTAATTAAACAAAACAATCAAAAAGAGTGATATTTATAGAAAATATTTTAAGTTGCATAGGTCTCATCAATCACTTCGACGAAGATAATAAACCACTTATAATAGTTGCCCTTGTCAAGTATAATAGCAACACTCGATGAGGATAATATTCATAATTATTTGCCTATCACATCAACAAGCCCTCATTGACAACTTGGTAAGCACTGAATATTAGCTCTTTTTATTTGAAATTTTTTGAGTAATTTTTTACAAATATTCATAAAAATAACGATGCAAACACACAACCTAAACATGATAGCTACATGCCTCAAACCCTTAAGTGTATGTGCATCATACAAATATACAAAGTGTAATTTATATGACTGTATAAAATACTAAATCGTCAATAATAAGTCTTATATAGGTGATAACAAATGTATATTATATATTCCTTAAATATTAAAGCTAAATAAAATTTCTGTTGATTAAAAATAACATATTTATTAATAAATAAATATTTTAATCATAAAAATTTAATATTATAATATATAAAATAATAATAATTATAAATATTGCTATACAAACCATGTATATAAATTAATAATTACTATAATTCTACTTCTAAATTTAAACGTATTATGTTTAATTACTTAAAAAATAAATATATTTGAAAATTTATACATATTTAAATTATGAAAATTCAATTAATTTTAAATTATTTATCAATGTACAGTCTTCAATTCTCACATACTCTAATATCAAATGAAGAATTTCTACCTTATCACCCTCAAATATTTAACAAGCATGAAGATAACCTCCTTGTCTCGTTCGACTCTATTACCATCCTTATTTGTTGGTCCAACTACGTGAGCCAGCAACAAATAAAAAAAAGGAGAAATATTCAAAGGTGGCGCCGAAGAAAGAAGAAGAAAAGAAGAAAAAAAAAGTCAAAAATATCTTCATATAATCTGGATAGAAGGATGGAGCTTTGGCTCTATAAAAGCCTTGCTTCATCTCAATAGAAAATATAGAAGCTGAGAGGAACAGAAAACTTAGCCGAAAAATTTCTTAGAGAAGAAAATTGAGAGAGTTAATTTGTGAAGTTAAAACCTACAAATTGAAGATACATATTTGTTGTGTTTTTGTGAGAGATCCACCTAAAGGTGAAGTGTGTAATTCCATCTTATTATAGTGGAAGTTTTAAGTGGCCTACGGATCCCGTGGTTGTTACTTTCATTTTTGGAAGGTTTTTCTACGCAAAAATCTTTGGTGTTATTTTTGTTCTATTTTGCCTTGGGAAGTTATCTTGTGTGTGTGAAATTTATTTCTTTACAACCATTTATTTTTCCCAACAAAGTGGTATCAGAGTTTTTGGTTATTTTTAGTGAGAATACTGTTCACATATACAATACTATTCATATATACTATATTGTACTGGTGATGGTACTATTCACAGAGTACTATTCAACCACACTATTCAAAGAGTACTATTCGGAAGGTACTATTTGGCGGGTACTATTCATCGTCAGAAAAGTACTAAGTTTGGCGAAACCTATTGACTGACGATTCAAATGGAGGAAAGCATAAGTAATATGATAAAATTGACCGCATTTAATTATGTAATTTGGAAGCCGAAGATGGAGGATCTTTTATACATTAAAGATCTATGAAAGCCAATTATAATGCCGAAGGAGAAAGAAGTAACCAATGTAGACATTGAATAGGCCGTTCTGTACCGAAAGTGTGCTGCTCAAATTAGACAATGGATCAACAAGAGCATTTTTCAAAATTTTGCTAATGAATACGATGCTTACGTTCTTTGGCAAAAGTTGGAGAAAATGTATGTGAGGATAACCGCACAGAATAAAACTAATCTAATGCGACGATTAGTCAATTTGAAGTATAAAGACGGAAGCAGCGTATCAGAACATATGAGTGAGTTCCAAGGAATTGTAGATCAACTCAACTCTATGAAGATCACTGTAGATGATGAGCTACAAGTGTTGTTGATGTTGAGTTCTCTACCAAAAAGTTGGGATACTCTAGTTGTATCAGTTAGCAAGTCAGCTCTTGACGGCAAGCTTACTATGGATATGGTAAAAGACATAATGTTAAACGAAAAGTCTCGACAAAAAGATGAAGGATATACTCCTGACACTGAAGCGCTTATCATGTAGAAACAAGGCAAGCAAGAATGGCACGGGAGAAGTAAAAGTAGAAATCCTCGTAACCAAAGTCAATAAAGAGGACGGTCGAAATCTAGATCAAGGTATGACAAGAAATGTCATCATTACGACAAGCCTGGATACTTCATTCAAGAATGTAGAAGGTTAAAAACGAAACAATCCAGCAATCAAGAAGTAGAAACCCAAACAAATGATACCACAACTATCACTAAAGAAGTTGTCATTGTTCGAGATACTGATTATGTCAATCTTGTGTGCCAAGACACTACTTGGGTAGTTGACTCAAGCGCTTCCTATCATGTCACCTCACGACGAGAATTCTTCTCAACCTATACTCAAGGTGATTTTGGACCTGTGAGGATGGGAAATGATGATGCATCAAAAATTGTCGGCATTGGCAATATTTCTCTAGAGACTAATCTTAGATGTAGATTACTTCTGAAAGATGTGAGGCATATTCCTGATATCCGCCTCAATTTGATCTCTATCGGTATGCTTGATGATGATGGATATAATAATTATTTTGGTGAAGGAAAGTGAAAGCTCACCAAAGGAAATTTGGTAGTAGCGAAAGGTAAGAAAGATACATCACTCTACATCACAGAAGCCAGGCTGTGTAGAGGAGAAGTAAATACCACTAAGAAATAAGTTCCTACCAAGTTATGACATAAGCGACTCGGCCACATGAGTGAAAAAAGTCTCATAATTCTTTCCAAAAAGGAGCTCTTACCAGGAATAAAAGGTACACCTTTGCAAACTTGTGTTGACTATATTATGGGAAAACAACATAGAGGTGCATTTCGTAGTCTCGCACAATCTAGAAAATCTAGAAAGGAAAATATTCTAGATTTAATACACATAGATGTCTATACAATGAGTTGTAAGTCACTAGAAGGTGCTCACTATTTTGTGACCTTTATTGATGACCATTCTAGAAAAGTATGGACTTTTGCTTTGAAAACTAAAGATCAAGTGCATGAAATTTTCAAGCAGTTTCATGTAGAAGTGGAGAGAGAAACTGACAGATGTTTCAAGTGTGTACGTGCAGATAATGGTGGTGAGTATCGTGGAGTACTGCATAAGTTTTGGCATCAGGTTGGAAAAATCAGTACCAAAGACATCTCATACACAACGGTGTCGTAGAGAGAATGAACAGAACCATCTGTGAAAGAGTCAGATGTATGCTCTCAAATGCAAAACTGCCAAACTCCTTTTGAGGGGAGGCCATGAGGATAGTAGTCAATTTAATCAACCTTTCTCCATCAGTTCCATTAAACTACGACGTATCAGAAAGAGTTTGGACAGGGAAAGACGTTTCTTACAAACACTTGAAAGTATTCGAGTGTAGAGCATTTGTTCACATCCCAAGAGATGAGCAGTCCAAGTTGGACGGAAAATCAAAGCAGTGTATCTTTATGAGATATGCCTATGAAAAATTTGGTTACAGACTTTGGGATCTTATTAGCAAAAGGATTGTCAGAAGTAGAGACGTGATATTTCTTGAAGACCAAACAATCGAGGATTTTAAGAAATCTGAGAAACCACAGTCAGATGAAATTCTAGTTAATCTGGACCCAATCTCTCTACCAATAAATCCTGATGACGGGGGAGTTGTACTAGATACTGATGATGTTAATCCACCAGTTGGCAGTTTAGAACCAGAACAAGTCCAACCAGAAAGTACAGACAAGGAGATCCACCCGAGTACGACAACCAAGTCATATATATTCTCCTAACGAGTATGTGATGCTCATTGAAGGGGGAGAATCAGAGAGTTATGACAAAGCTATCATTGATTAGCATAAGACTGAGTGGTTAAAAGCCATGTAGGAAGAAATGAAATCTTTGCATGAGAATCACACATTTGACCTGATGAAACTACCACAGGGAATAAAAGCTCTCAAGAATAAGTGGGTGTATAGAATCAAAAGTGAAGAAGACAGTTCACAATCACATTACAAAGTAAGATTGGTTGTGAAAGGATTCGAGCAAAAGAAGGGTGTTGACTTCGATGAAATATTCTCACCAGTAGTTAAAATGTCTTCAATTCGAGTTGTTCTTGGTTTGATAGCTAGCTTTAATTTGGAAGTTGAACAACTTGATGTAAAGACTACATTCTTACATGGTGATCTTGATGAGGAAATCTATATAGAGCAGCCCAAAGGTTTCCAAGTCAAAAGTAAAGAGAAGTTGGTATGCAGACTAAAGAAGAGCTTGTATGGTCTGAAGCAAGCACCAAGGTAGTGGTACAAAAAGTTTGACTCATTCATGGAGAAAAATGAATACAACAAAACGACGGCTGATCACTACGTCTTCATCAAGAAATTCTCTGATGGTGATTTTATCATTCTTCTACTTTATGTTGATGACATGTTAATTATAGATCAAAATTTTGACAAGATTAACAAGTTGAAGAAAGAGTTAAGCAAGTCCTTTGCAATGAAGGACTTAGGACCTACCAAGCAGATTCTTTGCATGACGATTACCCACAACAGGCAAAAGCAAAAGATATGGCTCTTCTAAAAACGGTATGTTGAAAAAGTTCTTGAAAGATTCAATATGAGCAAAGCTAAACATGTTAGTTGTCCACTTGCGAGCCATTTCAATCTTAATGTGAGTCAAAGTCCCTCAAGTGAGGAGGAGATATTGGAGATGAGTAAGGTGCCTTATGCATCAGCGGTTGGTAGTCTAATGTATGCTATGGTATGCATCAGACCAGACATTGCACATGTTGTTGGCGTTGTGAGTAGATTCCTATCAAATCCTGTAAAAGAACATTGGGATGCTGTCAAATGGATACTCAAGTATCTCAAAGGAACCTCCAGTCATTGTTTATGCTTTGGTAATAATAAACCTATATTAGAAGGATATACAGATTCAGACATGGCTGGCAACGTAGATACGAGGAAACCTATATCTAGGTACTTAATAAAATTTAGAGGGGGAGTTGTTTCATGCCAATCATGATTACAAAAGTGTATTGCCTTAAGTACCATAGAAGCAGAGTACATTGCAATCACTGAAGGTTGTAAGGAGATCCTGTGGATGAAAAAGTTCCTACAAGAATTGCATCAGAACCAAGAAAATTATGTTCTTTATTGCGACAGTCAAAGTGCAATTCACCTTAGTAAGAATTCAACCTTCCACTCAAGGTCTAAACACATCGACGTAAGGTATCATTGGATTCGTGATGTGTTGGAACATAAACTACTGCAAGTTGAGAAGGTTCACACCAATGATAACGGGGCAGATATAATGACAAAGACTGTGACTAGAGAAAAACTTGTTATCTGTAGAAAGATTGCAGGTGTGAAAGAGCTCTGTCCCATATAAGGTGGGGGGAGATTTGTTGGTCCAACTATGTAGGCCAACAACAAAGAAAAAAAAGGGGAAACATTCAAAGGTGGCGCCGAAAGAAGAAGAAAAAAGAAGAAAAAAAAAAGTCAAAAATCTCTCCATGTAATCCGGAGAAAAGGATGGAGCTTTGGCTCTATAGAAGCCTTACTTCATCTCAATAGAAAATATAGAAGCTGAGAGGAAAAGAAAACTCAGTAGAAAAATTTCTTAGATAAGAAAATTTAGAGAGCCAATTTGTGAAGTTAAAACCCACAAATTAAAGATACATATTTATTATATTTTTGTGAGAGATCCACCTAAAGGTGAAATGTGTAATCTCATCTTATTATAGTGGAAGTTTTAAGTGGTCTACGGGTCTCATAGTTGTTATTTTCATTTTTGGAAGGTTTTTCCACGCAAAAATCTTTAGTGTTATTTTTGTTATATTTTAACTTGAAAAGCTATCCTGTGTGTGTGAAATTTATTTCTTTACAACCATCTATTTTTCTCTCGATACTATTTACTTTGGTCTATAAAATAAATTGAAAATGAAGGTATTGAGAAGCAATTTTTAAGTATTGTTTATTTCATTTATTAAGTAGTTAAAACTTAATTTAAATAATAAATTGAATGACAAAAATGATTATTGTAATAGAGCAAACAAAACACGTGCATTTAAAGTGCATTTTACTTGTATATACGTAGGAGTAGGTTATATGTCCCTTTTATTTTACGCAAATTTATTAGCTTTAGATAAAGCTTTAATATTATAGGTAAATAACTTTTAAAGTATTTAAATTTTTATTTAAAGATATTTGATTTTTTTTATTTTTATTTTTATTTACATATAAATATTATCATATAGATTAATTAATTGATATGATAATTAATTAAATTTTATTACATAAATTTAAATAATAATAATTAATTTATGTCATAATTTTTAATATAAAAAATATTTATATATTAATAAAATAAGAATAAATACTTATATATAAATAAAATAAGAATATGTGTATATATCTTTTTATAAAAAAATTCAAATAATTTAATATAAAAAACTAATCGTATTTATATATAAATAAAATAAAAATAAATACTTATATATAAATAAAATAAGCTTAGTATATATATCTTTCTATAATTAAAATTCAAATAATTTTATATAAAACACTAATCAAAGTTTAAAAATGTTAGAAGCTGTTTACTTGTATTTATCCTCCTCTGAAATTAGAAAAACAATACATATACATCAATTCTAACCAATTTCTAAGCTGACAAAAGGAACTTATCTGTTTTCCCCGAAACACATGATCAAGGCAAAATCATTTTGGCCAAACAAATATTTTAAAATAATAATTATGAAATTTGATCATTGATACTGAGAGGCAGAAGCCACAAATTCAGGAAAAATAAAAATATAGAGAATTCCAGAGTTCCAGTCATTAGAAGATAGTAGTAGTAGGTAAAGCATCAAGTAGCTTTTGAAGCTAACGTGGTCAACCTCCATAATCAATCTCTCTCACACTCATAATTAATTGACCTTTAAACCTATAATAATTTGCAAACCTAAACACAGTGCACACTCTCTCTCTATCTCTCTCTAAATTTCTTCCTATAATAATTGTTCTTCCCCATTCTTCATCACCCTTTCACTCTCACCTAATCATATGATCCCACTTTATCATCAATATCCTCTCTTCCTTGCGTAAACTTCCTTTCATTCAATCTCATCAAATACACAAAAACTCGCATCCTCTCTTTTCTTCATCTCTACTCTGTTCTTCCTCTGTTTTCCCCTGTTTTTGAACATGTTTGAAACAGACCTACTTGGTTCGCTTCAATATTTTCTCTGGATTTTCTTAACAAGTTTCTGTTTTCTCACAAACCCATCAAACTCAGCAACTGACTCTTTCATATTTGGTGGGTGTTCTCAACTTAAATACTTACCGAGTTCACCTTACGAGTCAAATGTCAACTCGCTACTCACTTCACTGGTTAACTCAGCCATGTACACGTCTTATAACAACTTCACCTTTCAATCCTCTGCACCTCAAGACACACTCTATGGCCTTTTTCAATGCCGAGGTGATCTAAAACCTGACGAGTGTGGTCGTTGTGTGGCTCATGCGGTGAGTCAACTCGGTACTCTCTGTCTTGATTCTTGTGGTGGTGCTTTACAGAATGAAGGGTGTTTTGTAAAGTACGATAACGTAACGTTCTTGGGTGTGGAGGACAAGACTGAGGTGTTGAAGAAATGTGGACCGTCGATTGTGTATGAATCTGATGCTTTGAATCGAAGAGATGGTTTGTTGGCTTATTTAGGGACGAATAATGGTTTGATATATAAGCCGTACAGATTCGGTGGCTCAGGTAAAGTTCAAGGGATGGCTCAGTGTGTTGGTGATTTGAGTCCGAGTGAGTGCAACGATTGTTTATCTGAGGCGATCCAACGGTTGAAAAATGAGTGTGGGCCCGCTAAATGGGGTGAGATGTATTTGGCAAAGTGTTACTTGCGATACTGGGAAGGTGATCACTCGAGCTCTGATAAGGGTAAGCTAGTTTCGTATCTTCAATGGTGGTTTTATGCTATCTTGGTTATTTCTTTTCCATGTGTAGTTTTTACCGTTTGAATGTAGAGCTGAAATGTTGAATTTTGCAAGTACTAATTATTATAACATCATTAATTAACCGTAACTCAATAATTTTTTGAAATACACCATTTAAATTCAATACATTTTAAAAAATTATATCACTTTTTCTTTTAAATAAATACTCATAATAAAACTTTTTTTTTAAATTAGTTAACTAAACAAAATAAAAAAAATAAAAAATTTAAATATTATAACTACAATAACTAGTATATTTATCTGACTGACATTTATCTCTTAATTATAGTTACATATAAATGGATGCTTCTTTCAAATTACAATAAAATTAATAATATTATATATATTAAGTTATTATTATACATGAATCATTTAATTCATATATTTTATTATTAAAGAAAAATTTAATCCATAATTTAATAAATTTTATCTAATTAAATATTATTTAAATTTAATTATGATATTTAATATTAACATCCATTTAATTCAACCTCATTCATTATTATGAGTATATTATTTTTATTGTTATATGTTTGATAAGTATTATTTTATATAATTTTATACGTTAATTATCGTAAGTTTATATTAATATTAATTACGGACTCAAAACCAACAACTTACAATTTATTTTTTATTTTTAATAAAAAATGAAAGAATGTGTTAATATCCTGGTTGCAATAAGAGATCCTGTTTCTCTGTGTGATTAAATGAGTAATTTTGCTGGTGATTAATCAATGTACAAAATCAGTGGAAATTAACTACATCGAGTTTAACTTTATAAGTAAATCATTAGACTTTTGTCAACATATTTTAGAATGAAGATTAAATAAGATAATTCACACACATTTATATATAAACTAGGCTATAACGGGTACGTCTGTATTGGGGAAGTTTTATTTGTTTGCATTTTTGTTATGACTCGGTAGAATTTTTGCTTTCATCCCATAAATAACTAGTTTTCAAATCAAGTGGGTACCAATGTTTGAATATATAACATACAGTGGAGTTTATATATATATATATATATGACTATTGTTCAATATATGTTATAAAATTAGTTTTATTTATGTTTTTTCATGATATAAATAACATATATGATTAATTTAATTATACGATATAATTCTTTCATAAATATAATTTCATTTTTAACTATGTTTGAAAAAAAACATATACTTATTTATATATATATTTATTTATTTATCTATGGTTGTAAGAAAATAAATACATATTCATATAATAAGAAGATTAAAAGAGAAATTATATTTAATAATTGAGTTATTATGTATCGAAGTGATAAATGTATCATATATAAATCAGAGTTGATTCGTTCTGGTTATATATACATAAATAATTTAATTATTTAATATGATAGTTTCGATTTATATATGAAATATTTATCTTTTTTGTGTATAAATGATTCAGTTATTTAATATAATTTTACTTCTTTGTAAAAAAAACATGTATTATATTTTCGTACAACGACAAAAAATATATAATTATTTATATTATAAGAAAAATAAATAAATATTTTTTATAATAGTGATTAAAAATGAAAATATATTATACGATTAAATTAAACATACTTGAAGAAAAATTATAAGATTAAACATATTAGTTACATAATGATAATGTATGGTTCAACTAACTTTAAAAAAAAATCCAAATAACTCCAAATTATGAGATATATTTACATATTTAATACATACGTGAAAGGTCATAAGTTGAATTCCAATAGAGATGATCCAACTTTAATAGTCTTAAAAGAATGGAAGAATCCAATGCCAATAACTGGTCCAACATTTTGTTATTAAAAAAACATAAAATGAATCAATTTATATACCAAGACAAAATTTATACAAAAATAAATAAATTATTATTTGAAACATATTTGGTGACAAGTGAATAATTCTTGTCGTAAGTTTATATTATTATTTATACCAGATAAAATTTAAATAAATATTTTCCCCAAAAATATTTATATTAAAAACATACTAATATTAACTATATTTGTATTAATAGTTTAATCTTATAAATAACAAATACTAAGTACTCGTTAAAAAAAATTATTCATTTTAATAATGGGATAGTCTGTTAAAGTTAATCACAATAACTGAAAATTTTTCTTTTATAAAAATCAAACTAGAATATACTAGTTTTTTTTTTCAAGATAGATTTACAAAAATCTGTTTACGAGCAAATTAACACCCAAATTTTATATGTTAACACACAAATTAACAACATATTTAAATAATTGATTTATTACTAATACCTCAGGCAAAAGTACTTCTATTTTGGTTACTCAAAAGAGTTTGAAATCTAGTTACTATTTATATTCTTATTTTAATATTTTTTTAAACCATATTTTTCACTAAAATATATGAAATATTTTTATTTAAATTAATAATATATATTTTAATAATAATGATATTTTTAAGTTATCTTAATTTATTAAAATTAACTAAAATATATATTAATAATTTAAATAAGAATATTTCATACGTCTTTATTTTCAACAAAGATAAAAAAAATAACAAAACAAGAATAAGATATTCTAAAGGTATTAATATTCTTCAAAACCGTATCAAAATATCATTTGATAAATTTTTTTCAAACATTTTAAATAATATGAGATTATGGATGATTGCTAATTTGTTGATAGTTACTTTTCTGTATGTTTTTGTGCCTAAAGTTAACGTGATATGTTTATAAATATTTGAATTGCTTTTGGGTGTAGATGATAATAAAAATGATGATGAGATAGAGAAGACACTTGCCATACTGATCGGTCTCATAGCTGGGGTTGCGCTGCTTATAATATTCCTTTCTTTCTTGAAACACCTTTGTGAAAAGCGTAAAGGTATATTATCTTTGCCGTCCATTAATTTATTCCATTCCAATTTGCAGCTTAGTTCTGGTGCGGATCTCTTTAGAGATAAAGAGTATCATGTGTTGTCTGTTATTTTTTTACAAACAAAATTTGAAGGATAATATTTATAGAATTATAGATAAATTTATATAAAAGATTTTAAATTTTAAACTTTTTAATCCTTAAAAACTCATTATAAATTCAAAGATTTAAATATTTTTACGTTTAAATAAGATACATATAATATATTTATTTAACGAGAATTAACAATAACTGTAATCATCCTTTTAGCTCTAATCCTATATCAGTGACTAGGTTAGTTGTCTCTTGAATGAATTGAAATTTTGAATCTAATCTCTCTTCTTTTTTTCCTTTGTTGTTTTCTGATTTCTTACAGGTTGTAAATAAAATTGTGGGTTGTTCTGGAATGCACTAAGATAGTTTATTATTATATTACCATATGCATGGCTATGGTAAATATATAATTTGATTTTAAATGGCTATGGCTCTTTTCGTTAGCTTCACTTTAAGATCATGCTTCCAACTTTATTTCTTTTCAAGTTATTGCCTCGAGACCAGTGAAATGAAAGATTGCAATAAGAAGCTAAAGGCTCAAAGATTCTTATTATATAAACCATTTGTGGCTTTAATAATGTCTCAGCTTATCTTTAATGTGTAGAAATCGTTTTCACTTTTATGGCAAAAGGTGCAAATTGTGAGGATGAGTCCGTTCTTAGTAATGTGAACTTTTGCTTGATGTTATGTAATTATATATATAAGAATTTTGCCAACTTTGTTTTGAGGTAGGTAGAATTTGATGTCAATCAAAAGTTCAGAAAAATTAGAAACAAAACGTCTCACTTTATTCTTTTTTTTTTAATTCAATATATTTGTAAAATTAGTTTAAATTAATACATATATTTTAATTAATTTGTAAAAATTTTAGTCAATTTATATTAATTTTAGTCATTTTATTCACTTTATTTTTTTTTTCAAAATTTTGAGATATATTATTCTTTAAACATCTAACAACCCACTGTTAATGATATTAATTCAATTATATTTAAAAAATTTATCCAAAATATATTAAAAAAATGAAATTGAAAGTTTTTAGTTAATGACATATAATTAGAGGAATTGAATAGATAATTAATTATATTATGTTAAATTAAAAAATCATAAGCGATCAGACATACAATTATATGCAATAAATATAAAGTAAAAGTAAATAAAACTTAACACATGATATTTTAGATGAAAACAACTTAAGTCACATCAATAACATAAGAGAAAAATTACTAGTTCATCATAACACTTAATTATTCACTATGAAAATAAGGTTCAATTACAAGGTTAGGATTTAAATTACTTTCCAATATAATGCTCCCAAGTAATCTACTTATAAGTTGATACTTTCAAAGGTGTTTAGATCTGAATCAATGTTTTGATAAACTTGAATTATACGAGTAATTGAACCCGTTCAACTAGTACCTAAAAAGTTAGCACTATAACACAAGCGTAAAGTATTTCCTAAAGTATATTCAATAATAAATAACCTAATTAGAATATTCAAGAACATATTAGTTAATTTTAAATAATCTAATAATCCGAAAACAAACAAATTAAGCACAAGTTTAATAAAAATAGTTTTTTTAAAGTTAAATGATTAAATCAAATAATTATGATATTACATATATGATTCAAGCATGTAAAAACATAATAAAGAAGAAGTTATATGAATATATAATCAAAATATCATAAATTAAATAGGCTTACTAATCAACCAAACATAACTACCGATGCTTGATAGATTAATTAAAGAAATAAATTTAAATTAATATGATATTGTTTTTGCAAAACAATTTGAGAGAGCACAAAAATTATAATAAATATGGTTGAAGAAAACAAGATGCATTAGATTGTTTAAATAGTAAATAATGAATCCTTAATGCTAGGTTAAGTTTAATCACAAATTGATCTATTAAACAATTCATAGAGCATTAAATAATAGTGACAATACAATAATTACAAAGTTTGGCTCAAGTAAACAATTAGGTTAAATTTGAAACCCTCGTCACTTGTTCGATTCAAACCAAGTTTTATCGATCGAACCAATAAGGTCAATCGATCCAGGTAATAACTAATAAAAATTGAAACTAAGTAGATCAAATACTATCGATTCTCGATTGATCTAGTTCTTCGGTCGATTGTACTCAACTTTGATCAATCTACCACAATTTTAAATTCAATTCAAGAGGACTTTGATCGTAGATGATCGATACTCGATCAATTTAATCATTACTTGATCGATTGAGAAGCATATATATTAAATATTCATATGTGTCTAATATGAAATCTATTGTGTTTAGTAACAAGTATATACCTAAAATATTAGGATTTAAAGCTCGGTAGTTTCTTTGAATTGAATAAGGATCTTGAGAACGTGTTTAAAAACTAAGTTATATTTAAAAAATTTATTCACGAATATAACCAACACAGATAAATCTTATAAAAATAAAGTGTTAAAGTATCATGCTACCCTTAGAATTATGTGAACGAGCTTGTGGCTAAGTGATATGAATTGTATTTGAGTATATTGAAGGTCTGTGATTCAAATCCCAATTACAAGCATATGAATTGTGTCGTATTTAAAAAAATTTAGAATTAGAATTTTGGCATTCACGTCGTATTATTGATGAGATATCCTATGTTTTTATTTTTGACCATTCAATACTTTCGAATACATTTTTAATAGTATTTTTTCTGTTTTTTTTTGTATATGCATTAAAATACATAAAGATTTATGGATCTCTAGTGATTCCTACCGTAGATAATGACCATAGAATCAACAAACCATGTTATGCTTTTAACAAAAAATTTAAACTGTGCATATTTTTTTTGAACATATGCTCAAATAAGCTTCACTTTAAAATATGTTTTCAATTTTAAGTAAAATCAACTAGTGGTTAAAAAGGTAAAATAGAATGCAAAAGAGAATATAGATCCAACTTTACTTTTGATTTTATGAATATTCAATGTATATATTTTTAATTTAATTTGTTTTTTTTTAATTATAAAAATAATATATTTAAAACTCTTAAAAATAAAATAGAACCCTTTTAACATTAAACGAGATCTATTTGGACAATGTTTCACATTGAATATGTCTAAATGATCATAATTTAATTTAAATAACATTTAGTTGGATAACATCCAATATAAAATTATATGTTAAAATTGTTTTTAAATAGTAAAAATATATGAGTTAATTATACAATATGTTATTTTCATAACCATAAATTTTAAAGGTATTATTTTGTTATACATCAATATGCTTTGTTTTAACTTTATCTCAAGATCTTTTGTGGTCTACCAATAACCATCAAAATGAATTCTTAGAAATATTTAAAAATTGAAAAAATAAACATTTAAAAATATTTTTCTTGTAAATCAATTGATGAGAAGATAGAATTAAATTTTGATCCTAATAAAATTGATATGTTTTTAAAAAAGTTTGAAATAAAATAAAATAATTAAAATTGTTTATAAGACTACGATGCTTATCTTAATGGCTTGACTTTTGGCTCCTCTCTTTATTTGATGGGCTATATTTGGGTATTTAAATAAAAAATTAGGTTCTTTGGCTTATATAAAGAAAATGGATGCACACCCGCTATGCTATGTGTCACATAAAGAGAAAAACTGGACAACAAGATGAAAATACGATCAAAAGGATAAATCCATGCGTGCAGGGGATGGTGAAGCGCACGTGCCTAATGTGTGCGTCTAGGTTGAGTCGATCAGGAGTGGCTTAGATGGGGCAATACGTGGGGTGATGGTGTGGGTGATATTAATTACACGTTGAGACAAGGCGCAAAGCTAATTGGGACGAGGGTTCTAAGTTAATCCACATGTCATTCTAAGGTAATCTTCTTTATCTATTAAAAATCCATAAAAATTCATGAAAAATCCTAAAGATTGATAAAATTTATATTTTTTTAAAAATTAAAAGATAAAAAATAAAAAATATAGCACATAAATGATCGACACACAAGAAGTGTGTACAATGAATGTATAAGTATACGTATCACAATAAATAATATAATAATAAGAAAAAATCATTCCCACATATATTATTTTATTATAAATTAATTTTTAAAATTAAAAACTAAAAATCAATTTTTTTGTGTTTTTATATTTTAAGAAAGAAAAATTAAAATAATTAAAAGTAAATAACAATAATTAATTAAATCAAATTTGATAACAAAAAAATATATGAGAAAATATCTATGAATACTTAATTCTCTAATTTTCTAAACATGCAAATCATTAAAATCCTCCCAATATAATAGAAATTAATTAAATGATCAATTAAATCCACTACTACAAAAATGGGTATTTAAGTCGATACGTAAAGTCGGTTTTTAGAAAAAACCGACTTTAAATTGGTTTAAAGTCGGTTCGGTGTAGAACCGACGCTATGCATGGACGTAGAGTCGGTTCCAGGTGTCAACCGACGCTAGCCTACGTGGATAGCGTCGGTTGACACGTGGAACCGACGCTATCCACGTGGATAAATTCTTTTCTCTTCTTTCTTCCCAGACAAAAACTATTTTCACCTCCTCCACTCTTTCTCATTTTCCGGCCACCTACGACTACCATTTCTAGCACCGATGAGTGAGTTTTCTTCCTCTTTAACTAATCTTTTAGATCCCCTATTATTCATATTTTTTTTTCTGTTATTATGTGTATAAATTTTTGTATTATATATGTAGGTTTGTATTATAACATAAGGAGAAGAATATGATGATCTTGAATAAAATAGAACAAAACCATGGTAATTTTTCTGGTATTAATTAATATTTTATTTTTCAAATATTGTATTATTTGAACTATTTGCTAAACTGATTTTGTTTTTTTTTTCTGCTCGAATACAGGTTTTTATTTGAGTAAAATAGAAAATGAATAAATTTTAAAAACAACGTAAAGTCGGTTCACGCCTTGAACCGACTTTAAACTTTAAGTCGTTTAATTTAAAGTCGGTTCAGCGAACCGACTTTAAATTGGTTTAAAGTCGGTTTTTTACCGACTTTAATGTCCCATTTTGTAGTAGTGATCTAACCTAATATGTATTTCTTTCTCAAGTAAACTACACACTATATAGTAATTAATTTAATCATACTCTCATACCAATTAAATTGCATACTACTCATTAAGTTCATCAATTATAGATCACATATATAAGAATCATACATCTCTGACTAGAAACTATGCATGTTATTTAATCAAGACAAACAATTAAACAATTCTCTCAAATCTATTTAATTGCCTCTATAGATAAATTGTTAGCCAAACAATTAATAGCATACAAAATCAGATTAAATAATATAATAAAATTAAAATTATAATTGAGATAAAATATTAAATCATCACATGGAAAAGATTGAGTTCATAAGATCCATAGATTAATAAATTAACAACACATAATTGTATTCATAAAACTCATATTTTTCATAAAGAAAAACATAAAAATTGATAAAAAAAAATAATAGTAGAAGAAAAACAATCAATCTCTTGAATTATAGAATTAATCTTCTCTTGAATCCCTACCAAAATTGTATCCCATCTTGAATTTTTCTATATTTTTCTTTCTTTTTAACTCCAAAAATTAACCAAAATTATACTAATGAAAGCCACTTAGGGTTTTTGGAGTGATTAGGAACTTAAATATTGCTCAGGTGTGATTTGGG
The DNA here is from genome assembly GCA_030763125.1 of Hippophae gyantsensis. Taxonomy (NCBI): domain Eukaryota; kingdom Viridiplantae; phylum Streptophyta; class Magnoliopsida; order Rosales; family Elaeagnaceae; genus Hippophae; species Hippophae gyantsensis. The sequence continues at coordinate 16,365,402 of CM061029.1, read as the reverse complement.
CCATCGTATCAGCTTTAGATCAAGTGCTACGATGAAACAAGCAAAACTGATAACACCAACGAATCATAGCGAGACACTTGGTAAGGGAAATTTACTGGGCAAATAGAGAGCGACGCGTGGCAGGTGAGATCGGTCAAAGTCAATGCTCGCTGAGTCAACACCACGCAACGCGATGTGATTCGCAAAAACGGATGACATGGCACACGGGTGGAAAGCTACGAGCAATCGGGTGGCAACACGTGGCAAAGAAGTTTGACCCACTTCAAACTCGGATTGAATGCCGTGTTGACACGTGGTGCACGTTTCGTTCTCCTCACACGTGGCGTAAACTTATTCATTGTCCTTGCTTGTGTGGCGTCTGTGTGTCTTGTCTAGTCAGCTCTCATGCTTGCGTGGTAGGCCACATGGCAACTATTGATTGGTTTTGCATTAAAAAATCATAAAATTTTTGAAAAATTCCAAAAAATTCTAAAATTTTTATTTTTAGTCCTTTTCACTAAAAGGTTTATATTTTAATATTTTTAACTCTAAAAATATTATTTATTGAATAAATAAGTAAATATTAAATAAAAAGTACGCTAATGACTCTACTTTCATAGAGTCATCAATAAGAACAATAAAATAAATATAAATGTAAAGATATTGACATGTTAGATGTGTACAAAATAGTACTTGTTAAACTCTCCCGCACTTACGCTTTGCTATTCCTTGAGCATAGTCAAAACTTATTATAGAAAGAATACGTTTTTTGACATTTCACTTATGGGCTTATCAATATTATGGTCTTAAATTTTAATAAATATTAGATTTTGAATCTAATCATCCCTTTGCTCAAGATACTTTACAATAATCATGTTCAAAATGTGTATGTGTGATGTAGCATTTATTAGCAATAGTCAAACCATGTTGAAAGAGTCCACAACTTGGTTCACAAACATGATAAGAAGATACAAACTCCTTAAGGACATGTCCCTAACTTGCAAGTTACAGACTAATAAACATTAAAACAAAACTCCTTAAGGACTCGTCACTAATTTATAAGTTATAGACTAATAAACACTAAAACAGAACAAATAGTAGAAGTAATAAATATGAAAATCTCATAAAAATATAAAATAATTAGCATAGAGAAATAGTTTAATAAGCAAAAAATATGTAAATAGTAAAATCTTTCTAACTAGAGTTTAAGTTTTAGTATGTCAAGCATACAAACCTTAACTCAGATTGTAATAGCACAACAATAAATCATGCATAACAAGTGATATAATAAAGTAAACCTATATAGATGTTGTATCTATATGGTAACATCCGTGGGTTTCCTATGATAATTACTCGACAATAAAAAATTCACGAAGTAATAAACAATTACAAATCTAACAGAAATAAAACCACTGATATCTCTATTAGTCACAATCTCTATCTGAGCTGCCTCTACAATAACTTGAACCATCACACGAACCCGAATTTCCTTCAAAGTCAACACCACTTAATATGGTGTGATTGAAAATCATAGATTAGTAAAGAGAAGAAAATAGTGCTATAAACCTTAAGAACCACCCTTAATCATGAGACACCAATAATCAACCAAGGACAGATAGTCCACCATAAATCTCAAATCGTGTACGGGAGAAACACAATCAAACCATGTACACACACAACCAACAATTTTATATCTCAACTTAATAACTAGCCCAAACTCTCAATGTTGTTTCTCACCTAGAAAAAAAAGGTCTTGAGCTTGACACTTAATCACACTATTTTTCTCACAACACTAAAGTAAATAATGTAATTCTCAATGAAGATTTTGGAAAAGTTTTGGTGTTAAAAATATGGGTAAAGATAAGAGAATAATGAAGGTATTTATAGATGAAAACCCAATAATCAAACCACTATGCCACGGTCCTTACCAAACCACACCAAGGGTGTGACAAGGGGTATATCAATATGCCAAAAATTGTAATTTTTAATCTTAAAAATTATAGAGTTATTTTCATAAATACTGATGAGCAGAACCGATATCAGATTAGCAATACTAATCTTGCAAATACTTTGATTTTATATTTGTAAAACTCTCGTAAGTGTATGAATAATTTCATAGAAAATGAAAAGTATACTCCCAAGGTAGATCTAAGGAAGGAATATATGTAGTTTTTAATTTATTATTCAAAATCATAAAAACGAAATTAAATCGTAAACATCCTGTCATGATATTTCGGTTTTTGTATTTCTAATCTAATAACATAAAAATAAACATAGATATGAATTCAATAAACATTTATGTAGATTTTTTTATCATTTATAATAGTAGAGTATTTATGGATATAATAATTAAGTTAATTATGATTGCTCATATTATTTAGGTTATTAAATATATAAATTGATATTTATTGATTTTCTATTTTTTATATGAATACCACCTTTAGTAGGGTTAGATATATTTTGTTAATAAAACAAATTAATTAATACCTATGAGTGAGATCGATAATTAATTTGGTTAATTGAATTATTTCATTTTTTTCTAAGAGATTGAAAATAAACCATTTAAATGTCACCTTTGATGGAGTTAGACAATTTAAACTTTATTCAAGGTGTCCAAATTAAACATAAGAATTTAATTATCCTAGTACTAACTTTAAAATTTTAAAATCATTACTGAAAATATATTACCAATACATTTTCGAATAATAGTTCTTATAAAAACTTTTGAAATAGAAATTCACTCTAACTATCCGACGATTGTACTAACAAATAAAAGAGCATTATTCTAAATCAGACCGGATAAGTAAAAGTTAAATATAAAATATTGAATAAAAATAAAATCAATTTATTTTATAGAGATGTTTCACTTATTTAATATTTCGTAAACATAATAACGTTATTATTATATCATATTTATAAACAGCCAAACCATGTAATCACAGACAAATTAAACAAAACATATAAGAATAAAACATAAAAAATAACGTTAAAGAATTCATTTTAAAATTTATACATTAACTTTGTGTTAATTCTTTTATTGGAAAACCTCCAAACGGATTTACATTTCCGTTTATTGAATCAAAAACTAAAATCTATAAAAATATAGTTAGTTCTTTTCAAAAGCAAAGAAATTTAAAACTAAAATCGGCATGATGCACAAGCGAAATTACAGATTGAATGGGCGTAACTACGCCCATTGTTCCGGCGTGATGTGTGTGCAGCTAGGCAGTTTTGTCTATTTTTTTTCTTAACATATTTGTTCTTTTAGTGAAAATACCTAAAAAATAATAAAAATATCCTTAATTTCGAAAAGACAAATTTATATAAAAATATGATTAAATCATATAAATATAAATTTTTTTAATCAATTAAAGTACATTAAATCATGATAATTTTAATGCTTTTTAAGCACTTATCAAATACCCATATCTAAAATGAACCAAAATTTGGCACTCATGACCTAACATGCATATCAATCATAGTATTCCTAACTATGTGAGTATGTGTATTACTAATTCATAGTAACAAATTACATAGAAGAAGACAAAACACTAAGTAAAATAAATAGACAACATGTTTTGAATATAGTAAGGCAACACACAAGCATAAAGTACAAACAGACTTACAATCTCCCTCTTTGGTTTTTCGTGTCAAAATATTGTACAAATAGCTATAGATACACACATTAAGTATGAAATGATCATGAAGGTGACTTAAAGTTGTTTGTTTTCATGAATAAAACAAAGACACATACCAAAACCTAAAAGACACATCTATTGCAAGTGCATCCATCTTGTGTGCTCTATCCATCTTTTCAGATCAACTCATCCAACCTATCACTCTAAAAACACGAGGGTTTCAATAACACTATACATAACACATTTGAAGTTTGATGACTTCAATCTACATTTGTAACATACACACATGAAAATAAACACGTACCTCGTGAATGTATCATGCAGAATTAGCGAGTAGTCTATCAATATACTATGGTGTTACCCCTACACATGTACACATTGATAGGCTAAACAAATACCCTATAAATGTATCATGCAGAAACATCATGTAGTCTATCCATATATTATCTTGTTACCCTTACACAAGTACATACTGATGGACTAAACATATATATATATATATATATATGTATGTAACAAAAACACATGAAATGTACACAACTCCTCCTAACTTCATACAATACTCCCCCTATATGTATGCGAGTTAGGCAACAATATGTAGTACAATCCTACATTTACCACCCATGCAACACATATCATGGCAACAGACATAGAGTTGTTCACACAAACTTATTTCTCTTTTTGACATAGAAAGTCAAAGAAACTATGAGGGATAGATGTCATACAAATATACAATAATCCTAACATTCATGTAACATAGTGTAGATAAGTTTAAACAAATATACAAATAACACAAACCGAGGCATAGATCATGGAAAGATAACAAACTCATTCTCATTAACTAAACTTTATTTTACAAAAATTTAAAGCAAAGAAATGAAGGAGACTAAAGTAATAACAAAAAAATAAGTTTAACACTCTCCGTCTCCCTTTCGTACATCATTGTCCTTATGAACACCTATGGGTGTAAATTCGTGCAAGCTAGGCTACTTCGAGCTGACTCAAACTACGAAAACCAAAATTGATCGAATCTTAGGTTTAATTCAAATTTAATTCGAGCTAATAAAGGTCAGTTTGATCAAATACAAACGAGTTGGTCCAAATTAGCACAAATTGTTAATTACGTATTTTTTTAATTAATTGAATTTTTTTATAAATAAAAGAATATATTTAATGATTAAAACTTATTAGCTCAAACAACATTACATGAAACACTAAAAATGAGGAAAATAATATTACAACTTGTTTTTTGAATAAATGATAAATTAACTAAAAGAACAACTCATGAAAATAACAAAGTTTATGAAAATTATACAACTCCTTATACATACCTTTTGTGTTACAATAAAATTATTTATAAAATAATAATACTAGTAAACATAAGCTAAAGAAAGCTAATTCTTAAAGTAAGAAGTCCATTTCTAAATAATTTTGGCAAAGATAAACACCATCATACCTTTTAATGTAAAAGTTAGAGGCCATTATGTCTTCGTAGAAACTTAGGATTTGAATAAAGAGCTTAAAATCTCAATAGAATTTCCTCTAATCACTAAACAAAGAAATATATAAGTAAGATTAAACAAAAAAATTCCTTCAAAATTGAACAAATATATAAAGCTATCTTAGTGTATTCAAGTAGACCATATAATGATCATACAAAGAAAAACCATATTTTTGGCATGGAAAATACTTTAACTTGCTTCAATGGACATAGGACTACTATTAGAGAAAAGTGAAACATTACGGGATGTAGGGAGTTTATTGGAGAGGCAACTACTGTTGGTTGTTGGAGAAGTGATGTTGGTGGTTATTGGAAATGCAACTATTACTGGTTGTTGGAGAAATAAAGAGTTAATGGAGTTAGACTGAGTCGGTTAGGAATTAAGAAGAAATATATTTCTCTAATTTTAATTTTTTAACCTAGTATGTAAGTTGTAACACTTACATGTTATATCTCTTTTTATAATACTATTTCGGGCTAATAGGTTAGCTCGAACCCAGCTCAAACCAACTCATTTTTTTTGGTTATTTGAGCTGGTTTGAATTTGGCTTAAATTTAATTCAATTCATGTCAATTTGAGTTCTACAATTCAGGTTCAATTTGGTCAATCAAGATACAATGCAAATTATGACCCCTATGGATACCACTGTGAGAAGTTATCCAATATAGACAGGGGTAGAATGTGGGGTAGTAGTTTGAGGATGGAGAACATTGATAGCAAACTAGTAAAAGGAGATGTCACTCTTACAGGAAACATTGTGTTAATCTTTAGCAAATAAAATAAAAATGGAGAATAATGACCTAAGAGAAGAAGTACCAGAGTGAGGTCAGGGTCTGACTAAGGTAGAAGATACTGGTGAGGTGTGAATAAGAGGTGGTACAATAGGACGATAATAAGCCGTAACACCTTGAGCAAATTCATTATATCTCTACATATCCATAACATTTTGATTAAGATTACGCAACTCAAAAGGACGTCAATCAAGATACTAGTAGACTCATCACTAAGAGGAACAAAAGTAGAAGCTGTAAAAGAAATAGGAATGGACTCACAAGGCGTGGAATAAGTAGTGTTCAAAGAAGAAGGAGGAGGGGAATGTCAAGACCCAAGATCAGTAAAATAAAGAGTGAAAGAGAGAGTAGCTTTGCTAGTTCAGGTGAAAGGAATGTTACAAAAAATAATAGAACCCTACCAAGAAATCAAAGATGGATTGTGATGTGTAGAAGAATTTGGAACAACAGTGAGGAAAATAATAGTTTTATAAATCATACCAACGAGATCTATAAAGTCATCATTCGGGATCGTATAGAGGAAGTGTCCTCGGTAAGGAAGGATAGTGTGAAGATGAGAATGGGGATGGATGATAATACTTACAAAATTATTCAAAAGATGACGAGGTTTAGAAGAGTTAACAACAAGGGCATTACCAAGATAAGTGTGATTAGGCCCAACTGCTACATAGTCACTGTGTTCCTAACTATGTACACGTGTGTATTATTGATCCGCAATAACCAACATTAGATGGAAAAGACAAAAATACTGAATAAAATAAACAGACACCTTATTTAGCACACCAGAAGCCAACACACAGACACAAAATACAAACAGACTTACACATGGAAATTAAATAAGTTAGAACATTATTCATCCCTTTAAACATTAGTACTCTTTTTGGAGTATTAGTACCTTTGGAGTACCCATATTCTTATTTTGGTACCCTTTTTAACCCTTATTTTCGATTGGGATACATCAAATATCTTTATTAATGTTACTGATACCCATTTTGGTCAATTTTAATAGTAATTGATACATCTAAAGTATCTCAATTCCTTGAGATTATTGTTAAATTTAACCAAAATGGGTACCCGTAACCTAAATAGGGGTATTTGATGTATCTCAATTGAGAATAAGGGTCAAAAAAGGTACCAAAATAAGAATGTAGGTACTTCAAAAGTATCCCTCTTTTTGGAATTATACTGGACAATATATGCTTGTCTTTAAAATTGTATCTTCATTTACCAAAAATATTCATTAAAATCAAAAGGTTTTTTATTTGATTGTATAGTAGCAAGGCTTATTAGCTCTCAATCAAATTAAATGGAAATGGGGAAACAAAAAATTCATGAGTCCATGGAGTAAGAAAAAAGAGTCCTATAAATATGAATATCTTAAGACCAATTATATCAATAAAACATTGTCTGATTTATTGTTTTGGATTCAAACATCATTATTAACTTCTTTTTGTTCTTTTTACTATTTTTTTCAATACATGAATCCTTTTTATATTTATTTTCCTCTTGTTACTTATTATTATTATATTCATCATTTCTTGTTTTAACTTATTTTTATTTTTATTTTTTTTGAATTTTTTAAACTAAAATATATATAAGCTACATATTGTAGTAGTGGTTGTTTTGTGTATGTTAGGCATTTAATAAAGTATAATACAATTGATATTTTTAAATCCCATTATAATATTTTTATAGAATTTATTCTCTTTTTATGCAACTTAACTTATTTTTGAAATATAAGGCATGACCAAAGTGTTTGATATAAAGGGTAAGGAGCGAGTATAAACACATAAGCTTATGTAGCTCAAATTTGTTCACAAAAAGGGTTGTCCTTGAAAGGACAACAACATTAAGTGTATGAAAATTCAGCCAAAGGTTAATCCTATTGCCATAAATCATTTTTCAAGAAACATATTTAACATTTACCTTGATGAACTTAAAGAAAAGTTATATTGTATTACCTTAATCATTTTTTGAGAAATGCATTTAATATTCACCTTGATAAACTTAATGAAAAGTTCTAGTATTCTCATTTTAATGATTAAAATCATATCAAAATTTTAAAGAATTCATAACATCATTTAAAAGTTTCAAGCAAATAAATTGTTAATCACTAATTTAATTCTTGTAAATGCAAGTTTTCAGCAAAATTATCATAAAAGTTGCATTCTCTGATGAATAAGTTAAATACATTATCAACATCCATTTTTATTTTTGACCTAATATTGTTAAGCTAATTTTATTATATATGTAAGAAAATAAAGAGATGAACATATTATTGTTTACAAGTCCATTTATTAATCCTATAATAAGGAATGCAATATATAATTAGCAAAAATAAAAAAATTATACTACCTAGAGCATAATAATCCTAAAACATGTATTCTAAAATATGTTATATTAATAAGACAAAGAAAATAAAGATATAGACATGTTAACACTCTTCTACATATAATTCTTATATTGTCCTCAATGTAAGCACATTGATATATGTAATTTAAAACAAAGTAGAAAGGAGTAGAAAAAAATCTGTTAGATTGTCTCCCATAAAGCGCTTGGTTTAACGTATTCAACCTGATGTTATCCCTTTTTTTATCATCAACGATTTTGAAGTGTGTGATGTCAAATTGACAAGCTAGCATTCCTTTAAGCACTTCCTTTCATTTTTTGGTAGTATCTTTGAAGCACACTAGACACACTCTTTCCCATATTTATCTCTTTATTATCCTTAAGCTTGTGTTTAGTAATAAAAAAGTTCTATAAGGAATTTTCATACCAAGATACCTGCTTAATATGGATTTGCATTTTGGGGAAGGTCTCCAAAATTTCTCTTTCATGATTATGCTTCGTTGAATTATTGAACCTGATGGAAAAATAAAAGCATACTCATTAGTAGAAATGGAAGGATTATGTACTATCTTTGGATTCTTGGGAATGATAGTCTTTTTCTCCTCACCAATACCTTTTTCAGATATATTCATTCTTAGGGATTCTATTGGGTTCCTTTAGTTATTCACCATTCTCCAAAGTAATGGTATTAACGGTCTTTGTAAGCTTAGCAATTGTTTGATAGGAGAGCTTGAAAACTACTTGTGTTCCATTATTTCCACAACAGAGACATCTTGGCTTACTTGCATTTTAAGATTCCTTCTTGAAATATGAGATTCCTAATGAAATTTCAAAGCGTTAGTAGCTATGAAACTTATTAAGTCCATAAGAGATTTACCTTGAGTGGTTGGAGTATGTTGTGGCATTTGAAATGGAAAGTTAGGTATGATATTGAAATCCTTTGTTGAATTCTATATTAGTAACTTGTGTATCAATGATCCAACCACCCTATATTGTACATGTTAGAATATAGATTATACTTGAGAATATGGCTTTAAAATCCACCTATAGTATTAGCGTGCTCCCAATTGCCTTGTTACTACTCAATGTATGGTGCAGGAAATTAACTATATATAGGGAATGTTGCAACCATGTGTGTTTTTATTCTCTTGACATTCAACACTTCAAGAGAATTAATTTCTAATGAATAAAATAACACTACACCTAAAAATCAAAACAATAAACAAAAGATAAAAAAATTAAAAGTTAAAAAGAAACTAGTAATTATTAGAAAAATTGTGAATTCAATCTCTAGCATCATGCGCCAAAATTTTGACACACCCCAAAAGGGAACATTATAAGTTACATAAAATAAAGAGAATTAGTGACAATTTTACTTCTAATTAGTAAGTTAATTAAAGTTGGTAGTGTAGATTTTGAGTTGATTATGAAAAAAAAAACATAAAATAAAGAGAATAGTGAAGGCACGATTTGTTGGAGTAAACAATGAGAGATATGTGATCATGAAACTATCTTCATAACTAACCTATTATTCAACTAATCATGTCAAGAAATGAAATTAGTTTCTCAAGTCATAAATCAAATTCATAACTTAAAACCTTGTTGAATCACTACACTAAAAATGGATATTTGCATCAATTTTTTTACAATAAAAATCATGTTTTGCATTTTTTTGATAAAACTGATGTAAATGGTGGCATAGCAAATTATGAGTAGATTTTTACACATTACAAAAATTGACGTAAATTATGTAGTTTCTACTTCTAAAACTAAAATTTTCATTATATATCCTCCTTGCATGCATACAAATTTCATAATTCAACATCCCACGTATATTTATATAGTACATAGGAATTCAAAAATTTAGGTTATATTTTATTACTAGGTTTAAAAACAAGTTACAAAAATGTTATAAATATAAAAGTAAATTACAATATATACACATAGTTAAATAACTCAAGAAGTGCATATACACTCAGTCTTCATCACCATCTTCATCTCATTATCAACCATGAACGATAACATGTATTTTGACCATGTCTCTTATAATTTATCCAAAGATGTACACTTACACGTGGAGTCTACTTTATTCTATTACAAATAAAAATAAATCAATATTTAATATATAATTGATGTAATTTGTAAAATATTGTTAAAACAAAAATAAGAAAATTATAGTTAGAAAGCTTACACGTAATTCCATAATACGTTTTGATAAATTGTGTATGATTTCATTCATGAATTTTATGATGTAAAATCCATATAATTTGACACCAACTTGCTTGTCATAATATTAAAATTAATTTATGTTAGCTAAATATTTAATATTTAATACAAATTATTGACACAACTAATTACATATGAAATCTATAAACTTACATTCGGTTATAACCATACTAATGATTTTTTTTTGACATTTCGAATGTTGGCATTCAAGTCTATGAAACATATACAATTCAAATGTAATATTAGTATATATGTATGATGATTTAATATTTTGAAGTTATAATAATTAATCAATTAAATTTACCTGTCAAGTATTTTGTGAATATTTTCTATATGAGAGTCTTTCAAAGAATTCAAATAATAGCATATACGAAAGTATGACTCATATACAATCAAAACCCAATGATGACTACAATATTTAAACAAGTAAAGTTAAATACATTAAAATTTTAACTCTATTATAATTAAGTCAAAATATAAATTAATTATCTTACAGGATATGCAATAAGAAACTTTTGATTCACTCATATCTCTTAAGACCTATTGCATACTCTAGTAGCTCATTTTGTTATCCAATTTCATCAACCATGGATGGATCAAGAAACTTACATAGTTAAGTTTCATCCACTAAAATCAAATAATCATACAACTTTCTACATTGAATATAAACAATATATATATATATATATATATATATATATATATATATATATATATATATATATATATGATTATTTATTAAAATCATATATAAATATGTTTTGGATGTTACTTTATCCGTACCTGGATTATATCTTGACCAATACAATCTATTTTTAAGAAAGGTATCAAACCTCTAACCATCATATTTATGAATTAAAAGTCAAATCCCAAAATATGTACTCAAATGGTACCTTCTAACCTTCATTAAGTTTACAAACATAACTTACCAGGACCATTAAAGTCACCAAGTTTTGAATATAATCTTAACATATATAGCATTGCCTTTTTTCTAAGGTTTCTTCTTTCTTGATCCTGCCGTCCCTATACTACCTTATGAGCTCATCGATTGTTTAAAATGAGTGATTTTAATATCCATTTGATGGATTAATTCTTCAACAAGGACCTATGTATAAAATGATAAAAACTTAAAAAATAATTTATTAAATAAATTTTTGAATATTTCAATAAAATAAATATGAATCTTACTGGATCAGGATTTAGATAGCTAGATGATTAGGTCAACATACAAATAAAACTTCTAACTCTTTTAATGTTTCATAATAACTATTTGAAATTGGTAATATGCACTCAACTTAAAAACTAATTTATTAAATAAATTTTTGAATATTTCAATAAAATAAATATGAATCTTACTGGATCAGGATCTAGATAACTAGATGAGGAGGTCAACATACAAATAAAAATTCTAACTCTTTTAATGTTTCATAATAGCTATTTGAAATTGGAAATATGCATTCAAATTCACAAGTCTTCTCCATTGAGATCCTTTAATTATTTTCAATAGGCACTTAATGTATGAGACCTCTTTTGATTTTGTGATATGGATCCAATAGGAACATATCCCTTATTTATTATATCTTTCATCAAACACTTATTATCTTAAAATATGATCAATATTAATTAGTTATTAATTATAAGTTAAATATAATATACAGTTTGAATATTATAAATTAACTTATCAAAATTATAAAAATATCAAATATAGATTCGATGAATTGAGGAGTAGCAATTGGTACCTCTTTTGCATAAGAGTGACTAACATCCATAGATTGAAAGTTGACAGTTTGATTCAAAGAATTACATGCATAATGATTTACCAACCTTTCATCAACTTTTTGGCTTAATGTTGTGAGCTTTTCTTCCTACAATTTATATATATTCATATATTCATCAAGTTCATATATACATTCTTTGGCACATTTTTCAGGCTATTGCCTAAGAACATGATAATATTGCATTGAATTCACATATTATGAACCCTACTCACTCGCCCTAAGTGATTTGGACCAATTGTGTAACACAAAACATTATTTTCAAGTTCATTTGGAAGATCACTTTTGTCTATTTTATCTTTATTTACTTTCTAAATAGAAATAAATATTTTAGCTAATATTTATTAAATGTAAATAAAAATTTAATTTTTATAATATTTAACTTACCACTAAATTAAATAATATTTGTTACTCATTAGTTAATGCATTGTTAGATTATTTCTTAGGCACCTTCTTCACCACAAACTAGTTCGCTAGGGTGATTTCATAACCTAACTCTTTTGACTATTCATTCATTATATACTCAATATATACATCATATGAAACATTGCAATAATATTTAGTATTTATTGTCCTTACCACATGAGTTTTGGTCTTAAGGATTCTCGTTCTACCACTCCTATTAAGGAATTTATTTTTGATCTATGCCTTTTTTTTCTTTCCTAAAAGAGATTTATTGACAAACACAAACTAATTATATGAATTGAATATATTATAAGACATTATGAAAAATAATAAATATGAATAATATATCAAAAACTTATCTATTCGTTTATAATTGACAAAGTCTTTCCAATAAGAATCCTTAAACCAAGGCATTTTTGGTGGTTTTATGTAAAGTTATTTTTCATTTAAAGGGTTTAGGAGATGCCTTATATAATGACCATTAAATTCCTTTGTTTTATAGTCCTTCTATATTGAACTCGCTATCCTATACCAATGTTTTCCTCATCTCTCAAGAATGTTATACCTAACATGAATATGTCATAATAAAATTGTAAATACCAATATTTTTCATATATTACTACATTGGTTATAATTTTAAAGAATTAACTTAATGTTCTTCCAATTTTTTTGTTTCTCAAAATTTTCAACTTTAATCAAATATATTGTATCACCCTTCTCTTTGTACTCTATCACATGTATGTTCAGAATCCTCCATCTCTACATAGTTAGATTAATTGACTTGATCATTCATGGTAACATCAAACTTGTCGTCCATAATGCTAAACAAAGAAGATAAAAAATATCACTTATAAATAACTTTGATGTTAGATAAAAAATATGAATAAATTTCATAAAAATTATTAAATAAACACATTATATATAACTTCTATATGTAATTACTAAGTTACTATATGTTTTTCTTTATATATGTAAGTACTATCAATTTCTTTATGTAAATAAATTATCATCCTTATTATTAGAAATTAGGTTTAAATTTGCAACATAAGAAGTGAAACGTTTAAAGTAGGACAACGAGTCAAGTACATCATCTTTTATGATGCTATTTTCATGGTAAAATTTTGCATCATTTTTTTTAATTTTAATTATATTTGTATCATATTTTCTTAAAACCTATGCAAATAGTCATTTTTATAGTTGTGATTGTGATATCTTAATTTTAACTTTAGAAATCATCTATAATTTTAGACTTTTTAACTCTTTTTTTATTATAGTTAATTAATAATTCAATTATTAAATAACATAAATTTTAAACAACCTATAATTATGATTACCAAATTTGATATATTTATTGCATTTTGATATAAAAGTATAATAACTAAACTAGTCAATATTAAATCAATTGATAATCCTTAATCTAAATATTTAATTTTAATTGCAATAGAAATCATAATTTGTCGTTACAAAATTATCAATTTCATATTAAAGTCATGATTAATAATAAACAAATACATACAATAAATTAGTCAATTAATCTAATTTATAATATAAAATTAATTAAATCATAATTTAGAGTTTAAAATCAACTATAATCACATTAATTTTTTAATTAGTTATGAAATTCATAAAATCAAATGAATAAATTAAATATTTCATCGTAACTAAAAAATATAGAAAAAAAAATGATTTTAATGAATTATTGGAGTAGAAAAAACAAAAAACACGATTTATTCTTCAATATTCCTTAAAACAATTTTCAAGAATAGAATAAACATTTTTTTTGTTTTGGTATTTAAGCACATATTAAACCAAGATTCTGGGAGGAGAAAATGAAACATATTTGCTATGTTATGTGTTATGGAGAGAGAAAAAACTGGTTAATAAGGTCAAAATGCTATCAGAAGGCAAAATCCAGAAAGGAAAAGGTGAAGTACACGTGCCTGATGTGGTGTGTGTTGGATGGGCAGTGAGGAACACCTGTGACTGGTGTGAGTCGGGTAGGAGGGGAACGGATGGGGGCTGCACATGGTATGGCGTTTTGGGTGACATGTGTTGCACTTGTAAACATGATCCATCATTCTAAGTAATGTTATTATAATATTTTATAAAATATTGATTAAATCTTAATGTTATTAATATTTTATAAAATTATTATTAATAAAACATTTTTATAATAATAATAATAATTTTTATTTTAATAATATTATCACTTATAATAAATAAAATTAGGTCTCTTTTAATGGAAAATTTTAATATGTGTTTTGAAATAATAAAATGGTTCACCAAATTTGTCATTAATATATCTTAACTTAATTAAATTAATTATTTTTATAATTTTTTATTGAATATTTATAAATTTTTAAAAATATGTATTAATTTTATAAAAAATATTAATATCACTTAATTTTATATTTATAGTTTTTATATTATTATAATTATTTTAAAAATTATAAATAATTTAAAATTTTAAATAATATTATCATATTATAAAATTTATATGAATAAAATAGAAAAACGGTGAAAATTTATAATTCAATTTTGTATTCTATGTTTTGAAATAGTACAATAATTTCCTGCTTTATGAACGAGCCATCTGTCCAGTCAACAAAGACCCTTCCAAACCAAAAACGTGGCACGTGTCAAACATCCCAGAGTCACCGTATTATCACCGTTTCGATTTTCCATTAAAATCTCCATTTTTGCTATTTCTTTCTAACGAAGAAAAGCATACGATCCCAAACGTACTTATTCTAAGGATTCCGTTCCAAGAATCGAAACCCTGAAAAAGACCACAAAAAAGAAACATCAACAATTCCAAAAAATCAATTCATTTTTGTTTCAATTTCAGATCCCAATCTCAAGATTTAGGGTTTTCACAGCAATGGCGCTCGAGTGGGTTGTGTTAGGCTACGCTGCTGGTGCAGAGGCAGTCATGGTCCTGCTCCTTACAATCCCTGGCTTAGATGGTCTCCGGAAGGGTTTAGTCGCTGTGACTCGTAATCTCCTCAAACCTTTCCTTTCTATTGTACCATTTTGTCTCTTCTTGTTAATGGATATTTACTGGAAATATGAGACTCGACCAAAATGCGATGGAGATTCTTGTACTCCATCCGAGTATCTTCGTCACCAGAAATCGATCATGAAGAGTCAGCGTAACGCGCTTTTGATCGCTGCCGCTTTGGTCTTCTATTGGATTCTTTACTCTGTAACCGGCCTTGTTGTTCGGATCCAGGAGCTCAATCAGCGCGTCGAAAGGCTCAAGAATCGCGACTGATGTGATCGGCTCTTATATGGAGAGACGTGTTTCGGTTGTCATGATGGGTTTGTTTCGAGTACGGATATTGATGCTTTTGTATGCTCTGCTGTTGCGTTTTGTGCTTGGAGATGTTTTTTAGGTGTTAAAATCGTAGTTGCTTAATTGGAACCTTTATCGTTTTGTTTCAAATTTTCAAATATTTAAGTAATGCAATTGTCTTTTGATATTGTGTTTCTGAATTTGCGTCTGAATTATTCCAATCGGTATAATGATAGGAAAAAGTTATATAACATAAGAAAATTCTGTTCTGGTTGATGATTTGGGATTCAATTCATGAGTCATAACCTTGAGGCTCCAATTTGGGTGCGACCATATGCAATCTGATAGACGTTTTGGTTGATTTGGAGTAATTGAACATTGATTACTATTTGATTATTTGTGTAGTAGTCTTATGTTTGATGGATTTTTTTTGTTGGTTGCATGTCATTTATCTGCTGATAACTCTATTTGATTTTGAGTGGCTCATTGCCTATTATATTTGCATGAATTTTGTTCAATATACATATGAATTGTATGTGATACAGAGTCTTTCTCTTCCTGATAAGCTTTCATGTTATTCTCAATATTTGCCCATGTCACATGGAATATTTTTCAATTTTTGCGAAGTAGTCAGCATCATTGTGTCCAAGCGACACACACGACATTGACATCGGATAGATATTCGACACTCTAATTTAGAAACTATAGTAGTGAGAGAAGAAGATGGAAGCGAGAGAAGAGAGAAATTGAAATTAATAGCTCTCATATGTTAAGGCTTTCAATTAATATGCATCATCAATATTCAGTAGATTTGATGTTCCTACATCAGCAAGTTATAGTACCATAAAGCAATAGGTGGAAGGTAGAAACTTTTTCAATCTTTTTGGGAGATGCATAAGCAATAACATGGAATGAGAATTGGCGATCCAAACCTACAACTAGTTTAAAAACAATAAAAGAGGCCTAAAATATCGATTAGGCATCACTGTATCTCATTTGAAATGTGAATACAAAGTCATCGGTAGAAAATGAAAGTAATTTTGCACTAGATTCACATGGGATATCATTGGTGGTGATTTTGAGCCAGACTTTGGGGTTTGGAAATGAAGGACAAATGCCAATAGAATAGCGAAGTTAATGATCAATGGCTTTAACCAAAACACGAGAGCTAACATAGAAAATATTTTAGTTAGGCTCTCAAGTGTAATTGCAAAAAGGTGAAGTTTAGGTGGAATGAGTGAATATGTGGTGAAGTGGTGTAGGTAGGGTGATAGGTTTAAGGGAAAACTGAAAAGTGCCCTTTTTAGTTTTGTGTTGATCCATTGTTTAAACAATTGGACACACTTGGTTTTCTCTCAATCTTTTCAACACTTTCACAATCTTGATTAGGTTTAAAAGTAAGAATGAGTAGGTTTTAAAGTAAGAATGAGCTGTTGTGGTTCGTGGAAAAGGTTGCCAAGTAATCCTTCTTCAATGGGTTGATGTTTGGGTACAAAACAATTGGCTTCATTTTGGACCAAACAACAATCGGCTTTTTTTACCCAAAGTATTTCTACACTTCTCATTTTGAGATCAATAATCAGTAGCTAAACCAACTAATTTTTTTTCCTAAAAAAAAAAACAATTTCTCATAACACAAACTCATAATCAGATATTTCGAATCAATTAAACACATTTTCTAGTTTATCTAACTAATTCAACAAAGTATAACAGTCTCCAATCCCATTAAAAGCAGGCATTGCATATTTGGCCAAAAATTGAGATAAAAGGCATCTTGAATTGGGTTTGGAGCAAATGCAATTTTACTATGATATCTACCACAAACCGACAACACAGTTCAATGAGAAAGTTTAGAATGATATCGAACCAATCACAAGTGAACTAAATGAATCTTTGCTTCCAATCTGCCTTGATGATAAAATAACACCATTAATGGGTTTCTCAATCGGCCAGAAGTGGGATAACAATTGTGGGTGTGCAGCTTAGTAAAGGTTGTGGATATCGAACAAATCGAGTCTGTGCTTGATGAATTTTGGGTTTTCTAATATTGAGTTTTTTAAAAGGTTCTAGTTGGTCGCGATGAAGGTTATGTAGGCGTCGTTCTGGGTGGATCGTTGATGGAGGTGTGTGGCTGGTTTGGGTGGCGATGGGTTTGGGGGGTTGTGTGATGGAGTTTGAATGGACTGGGGGTGGTTTCTAATGGGCCTTTTTGATGGGTTTTGGGTTTTGATAGTCTTGGGTAGCGTCGCGCAAGATTAGGTAGTGGTTTTTAAACTGCTGACTAGTAGAGAAGAGAGGTGGGGGCTGCAAGGGGGCTTTTATGTGATGTATATGTGTACCAAATATGGAAAATAAGTTTTTTTTTATATAAGGAGAAGAATTGAGACGAAAGAAAGATAAATTGAGATGAGATATTAACGAGATTCATAATGTAATATTAATTTTTAAAATTTATATTATTTTATTTTACTTAATATTTAATGAAATGAGATGATAATGATATAATATTACTTGAGATCTTAATTTTCTCTGATAAGTCTAAATAAGACAAGTAAGAATACAAAAATAAAAATAAAAATTATGATACATGGTTATTTATAAGGTAAATTTAATAAGAAAAATAATACAATATATATTTAAATTAAATATATTAGAATTATAATCTAAATGAGAAGAAATGAGATTAGATGATATTTAAATAAAATGATATAATATTACTTTATAAGTCTAATAGAGATATTAAATAAAACATGTGATAAAATATGGATAGTATCTAAAATGCTCCGAAGGTTTAACATATATTTACTTATGTCTTTAAGGTTTATAAAAATGTCTAAAATGTTATTAGATTTTATGGTTAATACTATTGGTGTCCTCAAAACCTAATGATGTTAATTTTTTCATCTGTTACCATTCATATGGTTATGATACCAATTTTTGGGGGTTCGATCGCCAAAGACTATTATGACGTAATTACAGTCAATCTGATTTTAATGTACTAGCTAAGTTATTACCTTGATAAGTCATATGGGTTGAATGCTCATTTTTTCCTATTCGTAGTATACAAATAAGTTTTTCTTGTGTATATACAATGTACTTATAATCTTCAAAGTAATATCCAAACATTAAGTTGTTGAATTCTTCTTTTTCTATCCTTACATATTTTTTACTAAAATAATTTCTTAATGTCCTTGAAATAGGATGGTCTATTATGTTTGTGATAACTTTTATAAAATTTGTATAAATATCAAATAAAGTGTTAAACCTTTTAAAATTTTAAAGGCAAGTTTCATAATCTTCATATTTAAAATATTCATTTAGAGCTAAAAGATAGCCCTTATCAAAGTTTTCTAATAAAATTAGATTTTTTCTTTCATTTTAGTTTTTTTGGAACTAGTTGTTTATTTTTGTAATAATTTTCATTTTCTTGTTTATTAGTATTATAATTTGATGTAAGTAAGTATTTCAATATTCAAGATTCTTAACTAGCTTAAATTTATAATTATTATACTTGAATTTAATGGGTCTATCACGACCTTCCCTTTTGTTAGTCTCCTTTTGTTACATCGGTTATGCCTCATCTTTGCTAAAACCTTGACCTCTTTCTGACAATGGTCAACCTTCTTCATCCCTATATAGATGGTATCCAAATTTTGACTTACTAGAAAAGAGTAACTGAACTCATTTTATTCATAAGATAATAATTATTATAACTTAAGACCAACTAAGAACATTAAAGTGATTTTTAGCTACTAATAATTACTAGGTATATCCTTACTAGTTTTGGATTTCTAGATAAAGAAGACTTCTATTTTAGAGTTTGAGTGTTTTTCAGAGTAGTATGCTATGAATTTCTATGTGTCTTGAAATGAAAATAAAGGTTTCTTTTATAGCACAAGGAATTCTTATTTATTAGAATAATATTACTATTTTCTCCTTGTTTTAATAATTCGTCTGCTTTTTTGCTTTTGATAATAGCCACTACTTTTTTCCTTGGCACATGTTGCCAACTAAGATATGGGTCTACATCTTTATGTTTTTTGTCATCTTTTGTCGACGTTTATTCTCTTTATTCTTCTTTGTTGTTTTCTGGCGATAGTTCTTTTGATGATGTTGCTGATAACGCATCTTCATCTTCTCTATCTTTGATGCAGTAAATGCATCTGTAATATTTGGTACCTATTCTGGCATAGAAGCAAAATATTTTTCTTGTTTCTTGACCAATTTCTAAGTTATTACTGTTAAAATTGGCTTCATATTTGGTAATTTTTTCACCATCTTCTTCTGAAAGAGCCATGCTACTATAAGAAATAATGATGATTTTACTAGTTGAATAATTTACTTTGATCTTAGTAGAGTTATCAATCTTCACGAGTTCATAGTATATTTGGCCTAACATTTGACCCCTTAATACACAATTCTTTTGCGTTGAATTCATTTTCTGAAAGAGCCCTTGGTTTAGGAACTTCTTTGTTTGTATTGGAAATTCTTATCTTGATGAAATGGTAGGGATTGATACATCTTTCCTCATTCCTGTTCATTAGTGAACTAAAAAATCTAAGATAAACAAGCTTGTTACCTGCTTTGATATTTTTTTTGAAGTTCTTGATTGCTTTTTTGAAGTTTTCTAGAAAATAGTTTAATTTACTTGAATTAATTCTTGGATATTTCTAATAGTTCTGCATGGAAGACTATGTAAACAAATATTGGATTAGCTCATTTCAAGATATTGAATTTACTTCATGTAAGAAATTCCTTGTTTGTAATGTCTACTTTATATCTTCAATATGTTCATGAGTAGATTTTCTGGCCAAGTTATAAAGACTCAACTTTTGTGGTTTATTGAGGTTTCTATATTGATTTTTCTCATCTTTAATGATTGGTGAATTTCTGGGAGATGTCTCCTTAAATAGCACCGAAAGCTTTATTATCTTTGATGTTTCTAGGAGAGATGCTTCTTTAAATAATACTAGAGGTCTTATTATTTTTCCTAGATTTGTTAATCTACTTAGTGCTATTGGTTATTGTTGTAATGCTGCAAAATATTTCTTACTATTAGCTTCTATTGGTGAAGGCTCTATGAGTTACTCTATTAATTCTTAAATAGGTTTACTGGCTTTTACCCAGTTGCTATAAATTACTAGTTTTGGGTCATTATAGACCACATATGAGATGAATTACTTGGTATTATGATTTTTAGTTCCAAGAGTTTTTGAATTTGTTCTTTAAATTTAATTATGTCTTCTGGAGTATAAATCATTGGTTTTACTCTTATAACCTTGATAGGGTATTTAATTTTATGTTTACAATTTTTTTAGATTTATTTATTTTGGGATCCAAAGAATTTTCTAAGCTTACCGTCTTTAATAGTTTTTTGATGCATGTTAGGGTTTTATCTTTTTGTATTTCATTAAGAAAAGAGTTTTGATTCTCTTCTATATCTAATGAAATATTTTCTAAATAAGATTTTTGTTGTTTTATCTTACCACATTTTCACTTTTTATGTTGCATAAAAGTTAGGTTTTATACAGCTAAAACTTTGCTTATTGTTGATACATAAATGGTATCACCATCTAGTATTGTTAGACTTATTTTGTTTAAATATTGTATAAAAGGTTGATATAAGTTTAGGAAATTATTTCGTATTAATAAATCAACTCTTATTTTCCGTTGATATATGATAGGAATACATGTAAATGATAGTTGACATAACCTTTAAATATAAGTCTTACCTTTATGTAGGTACTATTTGGATTTGTAATACTATATAATTAATTCATTTTTTGATGAAGAGTGTTCATAGTCTGAGTGATTATTTCCTCCTCAATTTCTTTTAATAGATAAATATTGTAAATATTATCTATAGTTGATTCCTTAATTAGTTCTAGTTCCAAGATTTTTACTTTATGTGAAAATTCTTTTTTAAATTCTTTACTATGTTAAGGTTTATTTGGACATTCGTTGGCATAATATCTTTCTTCATTACAAATCCAACATCTGTATTTTTTATTTCCTGATGGACAATAGTTTTTGTTTTCATGAGTTTTATATCTTTTCCTTCTAAAATATATTTTCTTATAGGTTTTCCTATTAAATCTTCTTTTATATTTTTGAAAGTCTTGTTTGCTGAATTTATATCTTTTAAATCTCTTGTATATTTTATACTTTTTTGTATTTTTGTTTATAAGGTTTAATATTACATTCATATGTTTTTGGTATTTTAAAATATCTTGTATCACAACAGATTCTATAACTTCCTCTTATTTGTTTATATTTTTTTCTTTCTTGGCATTTAATAGTTAACCAAATTTTAAGGCTTTTTATTCTTTCTCCTAGGGTGTCTAGAATAGATTTCCTGCTTCTCTATTCCCAACTTTCTATCAAAGTCTTTTGTAATGTTCCAAGTAATTTTTGGAAAAATATTTCTTTATAATAATATATTTCATATTTCATATTCACAAATGAATGAATCTATGTAATACATATTACAGATTTCTATATTTGTTAGATGCCATTTGATTTCATTTTCATTAGATTCAATGATAGTTCTTCCTTTATCTTCTTTAATAAATTCCTTGTATATTTTATTTATTATTATGTCTAGATATTCTCTTCTTTTGGAGCATTCCCTTGCATTAATAAATGTTGTTGGTATGTTAAATTTGAAAACCAAACTTTAATTTTTTTTGTCATTTTATGAGCTAATAATACCCTATAAATTAAATCGTTTGTGTGTAGTTTGAGAGGTTTGTATGAGCACACTCATACCACACGCCATTCATTTAAGGATTTTTCCTGGTCTCTTATACAGTTTAAATCTAAAAGATTATACTTATAATTATCATAGAGTTTGAATTCTGGTGGGATACTACCTCTAGTTGCCCAATGCAACCCTTCCTATAATTTAGGTGGTTGTCTTCTTCTATCTATGGTGTCAGGTTTCTTTGTCATTTTCCTATTTTTTTCTCTCTTATGCAGGTCAGATGTTCATTCCTGATAAGAAATTAGTAATGAAATTGAATTCATATGACCTTTTGAGGTCATGATTTCTGGTTTAGAATTAGTCTCGTTGATTGTTGTCATATCATCATATTTTTTGTTTGTACAAAGTGTTTTTTACTACAATGTTATTCTATTTCTTCATTAGTTAGTGTTAACAAACTAACTAGTTTTTCTATATCCTTATTTTTAGGGTTCATGAATTTTTTCTCTAATTCTTTTTTATGTTCCATTAAATTGAAATTATATCTTTTTCATTAGATTTTTTTTTCATTTTTTCTTCATTTTTAGGAATCAGAGCATCTAATCTCCTAGGTGGTCCTTCTTTTAGTCCTTTCAAAGGATCATATTTATGACCTATAATATCATTGTTTCTATGTATGATATATACATCTTTTCTTAGTTTTGCAAATTTCATATGTATATCTTGTTAAAGTTTATTATAACCACATTCCTTTATTTCTTTTAATAATTCTTTTTGTGTTTTTATTATATTTTGTAGGTATTTCGTGTTTACTTTCTAAGCAAAATTCATTTTCTCTGTTAAAAGTTTCAAAGCTTCAAGTATTGTTGCTTGATTTTTTGCTATAACTACTAGGTTTTCATTTACTTCTAAGTGTATATTTTTTAATTTGTTTTTAAAAATTATTATTTTCCTAATATAATATTATGAACTAATGTTTTCATTACTTGAACTTTATTTTTTAGTTTTTAAACTTCTTCTTGGCTAAAGGTTTCTTCTTCATGGTCTATAAAAGTAAATATTGTTATGTTATTGTTTTTAACAACATTACTTTTTTTCTGTTATCAGGGATTTTTCCTTGATATCTAAATGTCATTCTTCCGGTACTTCAAAGTCTATTAGTATTTCTGGTTTTATTATTTGTCTAAGTTCTTTCAAGGTTTTGTCTATTTCTATAAATTCATTTTGTCCATATATTGAACTATTATGACTATTTGTTAAAAAATACGCTACTAGGATGATTTCCTTATTTTATTAAATATCCTCTTTCAAATTCATAAATTAGACTTAATACTTGGTTTAAATTTTTATCATGAATATTAATAGTATTGTAAATTTTAGCTTTTGGTATCCTAAGATACCATGGGTCATTCCTAGTAAAGTATCTTTCATATTTATTATTTTATTATCTAGTAATGTTATTTTTATTGGTGTATCTTTTCATTATCTAAAATGAGCATGTATTAATATTTGAATTCTTCCTAAATGAATATATCCAACATTTTTTTTATCATTTTGAGAATTTTTGATAGTTTATTTAATATAATTTATGTTAATTAATGGTATATTATACCTTCTTTTTTCATTTGTGATATTAATGCTCATTTCTTTATTAATTATTTTATAATAAATTATATCTTTCTTAGGGAATAATTCCTTAGAGATGAAAATGACGGATCTTTAAATCCATCTCATTCTTTAAGATTTAATTTAATTTTTTAAATTTTTTCAAATTTCATTTTACTTATTACAATTTCTTGTGAAAAATATCCTAAAATGTCTTATATTTCTAATTTTTCTATTCCTTGGTTTATCATTTCTTCTTCTATTTTATGAATGTTATTATTCATTTTTATTATATTTAACATCCGTTATGTTTAAGAGATATTTTTGAAATTTATTAAGACCTTAAAAATATTTTCGAAGATACATCAAAATTTAAGGGTATTTTTGTTAATAATCCCATAAAATGAGACGAAGACTTTACATCTCTTGGTCATGGGTCTGATAAGATTTGGGTTTATAAGAATTTATGTTTAATTAGGAGGCAAAGACACAGGAAGTCAGAGAATATAAAAGAGGAGTCATGAGTTAGGAGAGATGAAATAAAGTAAGGCAAAGATTGAAATTAATAGAAGATGATTTGGAATTAATTTCAATTAATCACAATATATATGAATTTATACGTGATATAAATATTTATTGAATAATAGACTGTTTAATATCTAATTAGATTCGTTATGAAATGATCAAATTAAGTATTATTTATCGGGTTTAATATGTATCAGGAGAAATAAGGTCTTTAATATGTATTAATAATTTTATGATTTAGTGATGGTCTAAATTATATAAAGTTTGGAAATAATATAATTATGCTCTTGGTCCCTAGATAACATAATTAAATATGACAATGTTCTGTAAATAAGGAAATATCTAATAAGGCAAGTTTTGAATTCAGAATTTGAATCCGCGTAGGATTCAATAAGAAAATTTCTAATAGGATAAGTTTTGAATTCAGAATTTGAATCCGTTTAGGATTCAATAAGAAAATATTTAATAAAGCAAGTTTTGAATTCAAAATTTAAATCTACGTAGGTTTTAATAAGAAAATTTCGAATAAGATAAGTTTTGAATTCAAAATTTGAATCCGCTTAGGATTCAATAAAGAAACATATAGTAAGGTAAGTTTTGAATTCAAAATTTAAATCCACTTAGAATTCAATAAAGAAATATCTAATAAGGCAAGTTTTGAATTCAGAATTTAAATCCGCTTAGGATTCAATAAAGAAATTTTTAATAAGACATGTTTTGAATTCAGAATTTGAATCCACTTAGAATTCATAATTTGAATCCGTTTAAGATTTAATAAAGAAATATTAAATAAGAAAATATCTAATGAGGAAATAGATTACAGATCACCTCTTGAAATTTAGAGGCGTCTTTTCCTCTACTAGCATCTCTTCATCTCTCTCTCTTAATATAGTTTGACTCTCTCTTTAATATATAAAAAATAGAGAGAATAATTAAAAAGAGAAAGGGTTTTCGATTAAGAACTTGCAATTTGAGTATCTCTTATTGGATAAGATAGAACGTTATTACTACCGCCTCTCTTGCTCTCCATCAGACTTGAAAGGGATTATTTGAAGATATAAAGGCTTCCGGTGATCATCGGTAATTGTGTCTCTTTAAAAGATCATGACAATAAACCAAGATAATTTAGAATTAAAGATTAAAAGTTAACTAGAGGATCATGGTAAATCTAGGATTTATGAATTGCAGTATGGATATACATGAAATAAATTCTATCAGATGATACAAAACAAAAATGTTAGGAAATAAAATGAGAGAAAATAAAGAGAAGATAGGAAGGAAGTAAAAAAGAATGAAGAAATGAGAGAAAGATGAAGGAGATGAGGGGATAGAGCCATTAGAAGAAGGTTTCTAGATATCAGTATTGTTTTTTTAAAGAAGAAGCTGATATTAGGGAGTAGAATCAGGGATGGGAAAAGAAATTTGAGAAGAGTGGCTAGAACACATGACCTGATTTCTTAAGAAAGAAATTCCAACCATGATCTGATATCATTTGAGGTGGTGAGATAATAATGTGGAAGCAAGAAATGAATCAGAGAGGTTGGAATAGATAAATTGAGATTAATAGCTCTCAAGTGCTAAGGATTTCAATTAGTATTCATTATTAATATTCAATAATCTGCCAATAAGTAGGAAAATAAATTATTTATACTCTACATTTATTACTAATGGGACATAATATCTTTCAGCCTTCCAGAGATAGAATAACAATGAAATTAATAAATCTAAATGGACTAGATGTTCCTACATTAGGAATTATGAATTCAAAAATTTATGAAACTTTTCTTAATCAAAATTCCATTGTCTTACTTGTCAGAATAGAATTATCTTACACGAAAACGATGCCTCTTACATGAATGTTATATAGAAGATATTACTATGAGTTATTAATATATAGAATACATTGCCTGATAAATTTTTATTCTTGTCAACTGAATCCTCTTGAAATTCCTGAATTTAAGTGTAATCCTTATGGAAAATATTCCAGTGAGTAGAATTAATTCGGATATCATTAGGAATTAAGTAGAGAATATAACTTTCTTTTTAGTTTTTTTCATTTCTATTATAAATTAGACTGCTCTCTATGCAAAATATATCCAAGAAATATATTTTTCTATATCATACTATCAGTCCATCACAATTCTATATGGTATTACAACAAGATTATTGTTAAAACTTATAGCTGTAGCTGATTCCACCTCAAATCTAAAGTCATAAACAATATCTGAAAATACCAATACAAAAATAATATAAACCATGTATCATCATGAATTTCAATGCATTAGATAACTTCTCTATTATTCAATGTTTGAAAAATTAAACAAAAAAAAAAAAAAACTGCAGAGAATGAACTAATTTGTAAAGCATGTTATAAATGGGAAAGGAAAGATGGGATACTTGATGGGAAAACCAAGAAAACCACCTCGGCGTAGTGCATTAGTATAGTTTCGAGAACTCAACGGTGATGGTGTGGCTCAACTAACAATCAAAAAAATTTATCTTTTCTTAAAAACAACGAAGGATGAAAGGAAGTCAAGAAAACCTACTCGGATTGTGAGGATTCATCGCAAATTTTTGAGTTAAAACTCAACTACGAAAAAGGAAACAAGTAGAAAGAAAAGTTACCAAATATTACTTGAAAATTCAAATCTTCTAGTAAGAACTTGACCTAAGTTTAAAAGAGTGGAAGTGCTATGTCGACAACATTTGTTACCAAAAAAGGATGAATTTGAATGAGTTTTTGAGTTCCTTGCAGGTCTGAACCAAGAACTCGACGACGTTTGGGGATGGATACTCTGTTGAAGACCACTTCCCTCTATCTGAGAAGAAAAAAGGGCATGCTATTCCTCTCTTTCTCAATAAATAAGAATCCATTTTTGCTCTTATTTTCAAGAGAATCTAACACTATTCTAATATTTATTCAAACTAAAAAATGCAAGCTCACAAAAAAATTCCAACCCCAAAATCCATGGTGTAGAGTAAATTCAATAGTAACCTTTTTTAGCAACTTTGTTTCAACAAATGGAGTTCTTCTTCCTTATGAACTTCTCATAGCTGACCTTGTTGAACCTGTTGGGAAAATCAGGTATATTTTCTTTATTCTAAGTAGTTAGTATTCACAAATGCTATAATTTAAATAAATAGTATTAAAACTAACCCAACAAAATAATGCTATTAGAAATATATTATTAAAATAAACTAAAACAGATATTAAAGAAAAAAAATAAAAATACAAGAAATTTAACGAGGTTTAGTATAAATGTTATCTATGTCCTCAGGCGTCATTGACAACTTTCACTATCTTCAAATTAGATGAAGTCCAAAATTATAACTAATTGAAAAAAATTGAGCTAATCAATTACTTTTACAAAAGAAAGGAAGATATATAAATTTTGGGATGCTTTCAAAGTGGAGTAAGGGGCTTTATTTATAACCCATAATACAACACTTACCATGGTTCCTAATCCATGTGGGACTTTTTCAAATTTTTTATTAAGGAGCTATACAAAAAATCTCCACCTTAGTGACTTATAGATTCTCAAACGATTTCTTCAATCTCTAGATCAACGACGCCAATACTAACCCAAATTTATAGGATGTTAATCAAGTCCAAACAATGTCTGAACTTAATTGCTGTCACCACCTTGGTCATCATATCTGTAGGATTCTCTATAGTATTAATGTGCTTTGTACGAAATGATAACGAACGTCAATGTGCTTTGTACGTGCATGGTATACTTGATTCTTTGCTAAATGAATAACATTCTGACTGTCACAAAACACCTTAATATGATTTTGACCAATTCCCAAGTCTTCAAGCAATCCTCATAACCAAATAGCTTCCTTCACAACCTTTGTAACTACCATATACTCTGTCTCTGTAGTAGACAAAGCAACTGTAGACTACAAGGTAGACTTCCAATTGATTGCTGCTCTAGCAAGAGTAAGCACATAACCTGTAGTTGACCAACACTTATCTAAATCTCCAGCATAGTCAGAATCATAATATTCGACTACGTATTGACCAACAATATTATGTTGCTCAAATACTAAACCAACATCTACAGTATTTAAAATATACCGTAGAATCCATTTCATAGCCAACCAATGTCCTTTACTAGGATTATGCATGTACCTACTTACAACTCCAACTGCATGTGAAATGTCAGGTCTCGTACACACCATTGTATACATCAAGCTACCAACCATAACATACGATATATTTTCCATGTATTCTCATTCTACATCATTCTTAGGAGACAATTGAGCACTAAGCTTGAAATGAGGAACAAACAGAGTACTTATAGGTTTTTTCTATTCATTCATACCAAAACACTATAGCACCTTTTTCAAATATTGACTCTGGGTCAAAAAAAGGTTGCCCTTTTTCCTGTCTTTATTTTTCTTCATGCCGAGAATCTTCTTGGCTTCTCCCAAGTCTTTCATCTCAAACTCCTAACTTAGTTGAGCCTTCAACCTCTAAATTTATTCTTGGCTCTTTAATGCAATCAACATATCATCGATATATAATAGGAGATAGATGAAAGACTCATCTTGTAGGTTGCAAAAATACACATTATGATTATGTGTGCTTTTAGTGTACTTTTGCTATAATATAAACTAATCAAATCATTTGTACCACTACCTCAGAGATTGCTTCAATCTATACAAAAATTTGTTCAACTTGCAAACCCAAGTCTCTTTACCAGTAACATTAAACCCTTATGGCTGAGACATATATATTTCCTCTTCCAAGTCACCATGTAGAAATGCAGTTTGTATATCAAATTGAAATAGTTTCAAATCTAAATGTGCTACTAAGGCCAACAAAATTATAATTGAGGAATGATTTACAACTGGAGAAAATACCTCATTATAATCGATTCCCTCCTTTTGAGTGTAACCTTAAGCCACCAACCTTGCCTTGTAATAAACACCAACTTTGTTAGGAAATCCTTCTTTCTTTTCATATACCCATTTGCAACCAATTTCCTTTCTGCCCTTAGGTAGTTGCATCAACTTCCATGTCTTATTCTTTTGAAGGGATATCAATTCTTGATCCATGGCTTCCTTCCATCATTTAACTTTAGGACTTCTACTTGCATATTTATATGTGAAAGGAACATCATTATGCACAACTAAAAGTGCACATTCCATAGTATTCTTAAACTGAGCAGATAGATCTTTCATATCCTTGTATCGTGCAAACACCTTGACATTTTTTCATCGTGGCCTATCAATTGCAGTTTCTCCTTGTTTCTGTGAAGGTTCTTGCGGTTAAAACCTCTTCCTCATCTGATTTATCTTCTGCCAATGGAGTATCAATGTCTATCTTATCTCCACCAATTGGGCCAACGATCTACTTTCAACTCTACCTACTTCGAAGTTTGCTCCACCTACTTCAGAGTTTGCTCCACATGCTACAAAATACCATTGATCTTCTCAGTTACCTTTCTCAGCAAGGTAGATTCATCAGAGGTAACATCTATACTGAAGATTATCTTTTTCGTTTTAAGGCACCATGGACGATATCCCTTAGAACTAGAGGGGATCCTAAAAAAATAGCTTTCTTGACTCTTAAATCCAACTTCAATTCCATGACATGATAATATGCAATGGAAATAAACACATGTAAGAAATCATAATCTATAGTAGGTTTTCCAAACCATACCTCCATAGGCGTTTTTCCTTCAAGAGTATACGATGGTAGACAGTTGACAAGATGACATGCATACGTCACAGCCTCAGCCCAATACTACTTGCTTAACCCAACATTTGACAACATACATTGAACCTTCTCTAGCAAAGTCTGGTTCATACTTTCTACAACTCTATTCTATTGTGGTGTTTTTTGAATAGTAAAGTATCACACTATCCTTTCTTCTTCACAAACTTTCATAAATGAATCATTTTGTGAACTTAGTGCCATTATCAGACCTCAAACGCTTGATCTTTCTACTAGTCTGAGTCTCGATCATCTTCTTCCACTTGAGAAAAATTCCAACACTTCATCCTTCTTCTTCATGAGATACACCTAAACTCTTCTCAAGAAGTCATCGACGAAAATGTTATAATAATGTTTGCCATTCATGGATGGAGTTTTTGTTGCCCTTCACACATCCACATGAATGTTATCCAAGATGTCTTTTGTATTATGGAGTGCAATGCCAAAGTTTACTCTTTTATGCTTCCTCAATACATAATGCTCACAGAATTCCATCTTATTGATTCTCGTGCCTTTTAATAGGCCTTGCTTTACAAGAATCTGTAAATTTTTTTCACCAGCATGTTCGAAACGCATATGTCATAGCTTGGTAGTTTTTGAATCTTTTTATTCCTCCAAAACTACCGTTGATGTTGTCTCAATAATCGTATTACCAAGGTAGTGGTACAAGTTATTCTTCCGAACACATTTCATCACCACAAGTGCTCCATAAGTAACCTTTAATGCTCCATTTTGCATGATTATAGTGAAGCTTTTTGATTCTAAGACTCCCACAACAATGAGATTCTTTTTCATATTTGGAATATAATAAAAATTCGTCGAGACTCTGGTTGAACCATCTTGATTTTTCAAACAAATTGTACTGATCCTTAAAATTTTGCACGAATAATCATTACCTATGAAAACAAATCCATTGTCTAGTTCTTTAAAATTAAAGAGGCATTACTTATTAGGAGACATATGGAAAGTATATGCTGAATCAAAAATCAAATTACTAGAATGGGATGCTGTTGACGAACCAACCAATGCAAAATATGAATGTGAGTTGCTTTTAACTATACATGCATCAAGCATCACAGTTTTTCCTTTCTTCTATAGCTTCAAACATTTTTTCTTCCAATGGCCTTTTTCGTGAAAAAAACACATTCATCTTTATTAAGTTTTCCTTAAGAAAGAGATCTACCTCTCCTTCCTTTCTATTGTGTTTGCGAACGCCCTCTTACAGACAATGCCTCTGTTCTTTCATTCCTTCTTTCTTTTTTATTTTTCTTTCAAATTTCACAACTTTACAAAGTAGTGCAAACTTCCTCAAAAGACACTTTATCCTTCCCAATGAGTAAACTCATAATAAGGTGATCAAACTTATTAGGAAGAGAGGCTAACAACATCAAGACTAAATCTTCATCTTTAAAAATTTCATCCATATTTAACAAATCTACTACTAATCAATTAAAAGTAGTAATATGGTCCTTTATTATGGTACCTAAAAGGTAATCAAAATGGAGTAACTTCTTCATCAAATAGAGCCGATTTTGTCTGTTTTTCTTCATGAACTTATTCTCTAATACTTTCCATAACTTACATACGAATGTCTCCTTCATGAACAGGTACTTATGTTCTTTTGAGAGACATGAACAGATTGTACCACATGCCAATTGGTTGATATTATTTCACTCGACTTCATCTACTCCATTTGGTTTTTGTTCTTCAATGGTGATGTCTAGAACTTGTTGAAATAGAGCATCTAGAACTTCATCTTGCCACATTCCGAAATGATTAGGTCCATCAAACTTCTCCACCTCGAACCTTGCATTCATCACAATTGTTGTGCTTGATATGGATGTCTGACCTTTATTTGAGGGAGACTTTTCTTCTGTCATTTCTTCAAATTACAACAACTAGTTACTATTTTTCAATAGTAAACAAACAAAATACAAACAAATGCCTAGGTAGAAACCTTCGACTTTGATACCAATTGTTGAAAAAATCAGGTATATTTTTCCTATTCACAAATACTATAATTTAAATAAATAAAACTCAAACTAGCCCGACAAAAAAATTCTATTGGAAATATAATGCTAAAAGAGATCAAAGCAGAAAAATAAAAACACCACAAATTTAACGAGATTTTGTATAAATGTTACCTATGTCCTCAGGCATCGTTGATCACTTCAACTATCTTCAAATTGGATGAATTCCAAAATTACAACTTATTGAACAAAATTGAACTAATCGATTACCCATACAAAATAGAGGAAGATATACAAACTTTAGGATGCTTTCAAAGTAAAAGAAATGTCTTTATTTATAACCCAAAGTATAATACCTACCATGATTCTTAATCCATGCGAGATTTTTTTAAAATTTCTCACTAAGGAGTTATACAATAGAACCCACCATAAACACTCATCTTATACCTGTTAACTTTGTCGAAAAGCTTAGTTAATCTTTATGGTCATTTTGAGAACTGCCTATTTGAATAGAACAAGTCATTGTTATGTATCAAACATACTCGCTCTTGCTCTGTCTGAACGACCCCAAGATTATTCGTTGTTGTTTAAGAGAAGCCCATTAAAATGCTTTGGTTTTGTACTCCAAATGTCGTGCTTTCAGCTTGGTTAAGGTTCTAAAGGAGAAAGGCTGAGGTAATCTTCTATGCAAATAATGCCTTTGGAGGAAGGTTGAATCCTCCTCTATTAGTTCTTTGTTTTAGCATAATCCAGGACTTTAGGGTTGGTTCATTATTAGAAATGGCTAAATGATGTTTTTGAAATGGTGATATATAAAAATACATAATACAACATAAATAAACTATAGATAGCAATTAAAACTAAAAAAATGTGATATTGATCTTGAATGGACCAAAACAACTCTAATTTCTTTACATTTATAAGATCTATACTACATTATTTGCATTCAATATTATTCAATCTTCAACATTGTAGATGAAACTTTCAATAAATTTTATGTGGCAAACATCACAAACAAAACTACCATTTGATCCTAACGATTGGTGTTGTCGCTCATTAGCATGTTCCTTGCAATATGGCTTGTTACAAAAATCACATTTTGGAAGGTGAAGCCAACAATCCAAACATAACACATCTAAACAAACAGCCTCCTCTAGTTCCAAAGGGCCAACCCATTTGCCGCATTCTTTGCACCAAGGAACACAAAGTTTGCATCCTCTAACATCACTCAATGACTTCTCTATCATCATCTCATTTGTCTTTCTTGGACAATCAAATACCACACGCATTTCTTCACAAATTGGGCAAATTTGGAGATCCAACATAGGTTGATAATCGTTATCGTGTCGAGTTAATGTTATGTTTCCATACTCATGAAACAATAAATGTTGTTTCCTCTTCTGTTTGTTACGTGGCATGTCCATTTGAAGATAGTTGTGAAGTGTTTCAAGGTGTTCTTTTGTCACATTATAAATTCCATTTATCCACAAAGTCTTCAAGTTGTGGTCATGTTTTGACAATGTCTTAACAGCCCTTATGACTCCCTCAGGTGTTAGGCCACTACATGCCGGGATATAGAGCTGAGTACAAGGTTCAAAAAAAGACAAATTTATAAGTTGAATGGTTCACGTATCTATTTGAGATCACGTTAAAGTTCAATCATGCACAAACTAAGAAAATATTGTTTTTTCTTAATTTCTTAAAAGAGTAAGGATGCATAAACATACAAAATTTACACACATCATGTAACTAACAATATCGACTGTAAACAATAATTTTTTTTTATTTCTGTTATTTTCAGTACTATTATTCATCTCTAAGTTGTCATGAAAATCACCTATTTTATTAGATCATGAAATTAAGGTCAAATTAATGAAGACACGAGCACAACTAAAAGTTTGAATAGAATAGTGATACATGTATTAAGATTTTATATATATCAATTAACATATAAGTTATTAATTGCATGTAACTAATGTAATTAGTAATATAGAATGATGAGATGATTGCAGATTACTTATTAATTAGTAGCTATCAGGGCCAATTGATTGTGTTATGTGAATTTTCTAAATATTAAATTAATAAAAAATGGTAATTTAATTTCATTATCTTTAATAAAAATTTATTTCAATCTCATATCTATTATTACATTAGGTATCACAAATTTCAAAAAATAGTATAAGTTTATTATATTTTTAACACAAACTTATTACTTTTATAATATAAAATTACATGAAATTTTTTAAAATAAATTTTTATTAAAGATAATGAATCTGTAATTAATTTCTCATACCTTGTCAATAAGAGGATTTCGATCTATGACCCGTTGAAGACCATCATCAGTAATTTTGGAACAGTTGATAAGAGCCAAAGTTCTGAGTCTTCCATGGGCCATATTCGTAATTTGTAGTAACAATTCATCAGAGAAGCGTGAGAGTTTCAAAGGCTTTTGGACAATTATATTCAGCCATGGAAGTATATCATTTTTCACAGCATCTTTGAGACACACACAAACTTGACTCATGGAAATAAGCTCAAACACTGGAAGATAAGGTAAGACGAAGAACAAAGCTTCATGTGGCGACCCACCACCTGGCTCTTCCATATAATTAAATTCCAGTATTGATTATTTAATTTAGATATATGATATATATTTAACTTCAAAGGATATATTTATAATAAAATTAAAAGGTATATGATAATATTTATTTTCTTTTATATTTTTATGTTTTTTCTGAGGGCATATAAGATGAAGATGTCATATATATATATATAATGATGTAATAGGAGGTCGGCTGGAAATGGACGTTTCTTAGGGCGATAATTTATTCCTTATCACCAAAGCAAAACAATGTGTGGCTCATTTAGGTTTAAACTAATTCAGATTTTGACATTAATTTGAGTGTCGGTACAATAAAATAAAAACAAAAATACATGTCTGACTATGGTCCCTTTAATTTAATTAAAATCTATATTTTTAGTACATTTTTATAGAAATAAAAAGACAAAAGTATATTTTAAAAAAAATATGTACCATTTATAACTAAATTTTAATTAAATTTACATAATCAAACTTTTCAACATACAATTTAATTTTAAAATTTTTAAAACTTCTCAAATAGTTTTCTAAATTTTTAAATTCTATTATTTATTTTTCAAATTTTTAAATTCTAACTTTATTATAAAAATATATATTTGTAAATAAAAAATTTGGGATCTATATGTGAAATTTTAAAAGTTTGAAGACTAAATTGTATGATTTAAAGTTTAAAAATTATGTATAAAATTTTAAAAATTTGAAACTATATAGTACGCTTTATATGTTTAAAAATTTATGCATAAATTTAATTAAAATTTCAAAATCAATCATACAATAAAATGTCACGGATTAAAATGTTGAAAAGAACTAATTTAATGCACATGACTAATTTTTCTAAAATAAATGTGAATATAGGAGAAACGTTATATATCTGAGCTAAAATAATTTTTGCTATTATACTCGTCTAATAAATGATAAATTTGAATCTTGCTTTTGTAATATAGAATTTTTCTTATCCATAGAATTTTTCTTAACCTTTTAATTTAGTAAATTTAATTCAATTTTTTTAAATTATTGATAAATTTTATCCAAAATTATCAAATATATAACATCATTTACATATTTAATAGTAATATTTATATTTTATAGTTTAAATATAAATTTTATAATTAAAATTAAATATTTTATTTTGTACCAAAATAAATAATTCCTTAAATGATTGAAAATCTAAATTGATCCTATATTCTAATACTTATGCTATAATCTAATTTGATGGAACATGTGATCTATAATATAATATAATATAATATAATACTTATGTTATAGAATACATGTTGCATAATTATTTTTATTAAAATTAAAAATATGATAATTTTTATAAATATTACATTAAATTAAAGAAAAACTTAAATTGTATTAATTTAATAAATTAAATATTTTATCTAATGCTTATGGAAAATATAATAAATTTTTGTTGGATAACAATTGATGTGATAAATAATTATAAATTAATAAAAAATAAATTTTATTATTTTAATCAATAATTATATAATAATTACTTAATATTTATGCTCTTAGAAAATTATACAAAGGATATCAAAGAACTACTTTCTATAAAAAAAAATTGGAAATTTCTTAAAAATATATGAAATATTTCTCTTTGAGAAAGTCCTAAAAGCCCAAAAGTTTCCTTTCAAATTTAGACTATAATTAAAAATAAAAAATATATAGGACATATAGATTAGTAAAGAAAAATATTGTAATGTTTACTTGGTAGGAATATGATTGAAAATAAAATTATTTTAGCACATTTTTATGTTTAGTTATATTATAGATTAGGAATATAATTCAAACAATTTTCAAAAGAGAGAGAATTGTATTCCATTCCCATATTTATTGTATAAATATTTTTCCTTAAACCTTAAATCACAAACTATAACTTTAAAACCCTAACCCAAAATTCAAAACCTAAAAATTTAAACCCTAAATCATTAAACCTTAATCCCTAAATCTTAAATTATAAAACTCTAAAACTTAAACCCTAAATCCCAATTCTATATCCCAAACTCAAAACCCAAAACCCTAAAATCTTAAAAACTTAAATCTTAAACCCTAAAATCCTAAAACTTAAACTCTAAACCGTTTTTTAATTTTAATTATGTGATATTTGGTATTGATAAAATGAATAAACAACAAGATCACTATCATAGATTAACACTCGGATGTTATTTTGCAAATAATATGGAAGAAAAATATTATCAAAAATATTTTATTTTTTATTTTTTTAAGATTAAATAATATTTGAAGTAATAATTATTTAAAAAATAATAATTTTTAATAATATATTCTACCTGATTGAGAAAATAACAATTAAATAATATTATTGAACATAAAAGTATTAAGGTGATATACAGTGTTTTTCATTTTATTTTAGTTGTAAACCAAATATTGTAATATTGATTCATTTTTTGATTTCAATGCTCAAACTAAATACTATTATAGTAACTATTTCCTTTACATTTGACTCCATTACCATTATCAATCCAATTATGTTTCTATTTTACGAATCAAACGTGACTATAATATAAAGTAGATTGTAGTAACTAATAAGTTGAATGTTCAATTTGATATTGAGAGTATTACTATATATTATTTTTATCATTATCTCAAGTAACATGATAGTCTTTTATTGCCTACAATTTTGTAAATCCGGTTATATTTATCAATAATATTGTACCAATTAATTTATGATATATCTCAAACTTGAGACAGATAGCATTTTTAAATTTTTTTTAACATAATTGAACTAGACTAATTTTTTAAAATAATTACACTACTTATACATTACACGTTTGAGTGAACTACATGTCATAAAGTTACGAACTTATTGGAGAGTTAGTCTCAAAAATTAAATTTGACCAAGTTGATATCCTAGCCAAATTTGGTACCAATTTTTCATATTTAGTGAACTAATTTATTTAATTTGATCAATATAGATGTTTTGGGATACTAAAATAAGCAATTTGAAGGAGTTGAGGTACAAATTAAAGAAGTTGGGTACGAAAATAGTTATATTAATATTTTTCATTTAGCATACATTAAATAAATAATAAATATAACTTTAGCACAACCAAACTTTTAAAAATGAAGGCATATAAAATATATAGGGTTTGAAAAAAGTCATAGGCGTATTCTCACTTATTACTTGAAAAAGATGATTGTTGTAACAATAATAACACATGTTTATAATGTTTTTATAATAAAAATAAAAGATTTTATTTAAACATAAAACTAAAAGTATAAAATGATGTAAAAACTAATTTTTTAAATACATTAAAATTACAATTAAAAAGAGATTGATTAGTGACAATACTACATGATAAACGAGAAAATACTGTTGACCCTTGTTTGTTCGTTTTGCATTTTCCTTTGTTCTAGTGCCTATTTGAGTTAATTAATACAATAATTATCCATAAAACCTTAAACAAAAATACCTAATTATGATTTTTGTTAGAATATATCAAAAATCTTTCATAATCGATTGATTATTCATGAAATGTTATTTCTTCACCATTTACGTCTTCTTTGACACGATCAATATTAAAAGATACTAGAATTAACTTTAATAAAAACCAGAAGTGGATTTCTTCATCATCGTTATCTTCTCCAATTACTATTGGGGTTTCCATGACAAAGAACAAAATTTTTAAAGATCATAGGCAGTTAAGGCTTTCATGCAAGTACTTGAAGTCTTGGTCATGGATGGAGTTATCTAAAATTATTCAACTTTCTCTCACTTTTTCTCTTTCTTTCTCTTAGTCAACAAACTAAAATTTAAAAAAGAAGAGAAGAAGAGAAATTGATATAACAACAAAAAAATTTTGATGATTAGAGTATAAACCCTACCTCATAAGGAGGATATATCATTAATAGGTTAGAAAAGGAAAGGAAAAAACCAAACATGTCATATTCATATCTTAATAATATTTATTTATTATATAATTAAATATGATAAATTTAAAATTTAGAGAAAAAATTAAAATAATATTGATTAAGTTATTTGTTATTATTTTTTATATTTTATTTTATTAAAATTAATCTAGAGAGAATAATATTTTTTGGGTTAGAAAGAACAATTATTCTTGGTCAAGAGAAATTGAGCTTTTAAAACTACTACTAACATCAACAACTCAAATTAAGTACATATCCCAAATTTTTTAAAATTATTATAAAATAAAAGCAATAATTTTTAAACCCTTAATAAAAGGCAAGAATTTGCAAGCCTTACACAAACTATTTTTTTTAACATTATTCTTAAAATGATATAATAGAAAATTAAAAAATAATAAAAAATCAAGAAATAATAAAAATAGAATTACAAGACATCTGAGGATGTTTATCATAAAAAATGGTAATTAGTAAAAATAAAATTTGAAGAAATATAAAAAGAAAGATTAATTCTTAAGTAAGGAGATGGATTTAAAGATTTATCATTTTCAAAAATAAAGAAAATATTTCTAAAAAATGATATAGTTATTATTATAGAATAAGTAATAAATATTAATATTAGAGACTCAAAATGAAAGTATAATATACCATTAATTGACAAAAAAAATCATTATAGATAAATTATAAAAAATTCCTCATAATGATAAAGGAAAAATTGGATACATCTAGTTATGAAAAATCTAAATATTAATAAAAGTTCATTTTAGAGAAGAAATTGATGCATCAATAAAACTAACACTATTAGATAGTATAATAATAAATAAGAATGATACTTTATTAAAAATGATTCATAAGCATATCAGAAATTAAAATTCACAGCATACCCTATGTTTGCTATTAATGTTGATGATAAAAATTTAAACCAAGTATTAAGTGTAGCCTATGAATTTGAAGAAAATATTTAATGAAATAAGAAAATCATCCATTTTTAGTACAATACATAGTGGGATATTTATTAACAAATAGCTATAATAATTCAATATATGGACAAAATAAATTCATAAAAATAGATAAGAATTATCGAGAAGTTGGGAAAATAATAAAACCATAAATATTAACAGACTTTGAATTACCAGAATAATGAAACTTAGATGATAAAAAAAACCTTTGATACAAGGAAGAAAAAATAATATATCAAGGTTTACGTTTATAGATCTTAAAGGAGAAACCTCTAACAAAAAGATATGTGATATATATAAAACAATAAGTTAAAATAATAAAAGTATTAGTCTATGATGTAATATTAGGAAAAAAAATGATACCTTTATTATCCAAATAATGTTAAAAAATAAACTATAGGATATAAAATTAGATTTTAATGGAAGCCTTATAAGCATATGATCAAAAAACCAAAAAATTATAGTGAAAGCTTTAATTCTTTTAAGAGGAGACATATATATAATAAAAAAATCAAACATTAAGTCCTTACAAGACATAAGTGAAACACATAAAGAACCTTTAAAAGACATAAAAGAATATGGTTGTAATAAGAAATTATAACAAAACCTATATAAAGAATTTACAGAATTAAGAAGAGATGTAAATAACATACCTAGAGACAATGAAATCATAAGTTACAAGTTTGATGCATTTGTAGGATTAAAATAAGATTACCTAGAAGTTCAGATATATTGATATATAGAAATAAGAAGAGAGAGAAAGAGAAAATATCAAAAGATAAAGAAAAAACTATAATTCTAATTTAATGAAATATAGAAAAGAATCAAAAGAATAATTTATAAATCCTAAAAATATGGACATAGAAAAATTAGTTAGTTTTTTAAACCTAACAAATAAAGAATTAGAAATACATTTTGTTGAAAAAACTTTGTATAAATAAAGAGGAATATGATATGACAAAAGTCCGCAAAACTGATTATGAATCAGAAAGTATAATCCAAAAAAATCATATGAAACCAATTTTTTACTAGTCCTTTATTAAGAAGGAACATCTCACACATATAGGGAAGAAAGAAATAGGAAAATGGTAGAAGAACCTGACTTTCCTTATAAAAGAAAACAACAACTAAAAATGAAAGAAATGTTACATTAGGAAACTAGAGGTAGTGTTATACCAGAATTCAAGCTTCATGAAAATTATAGATTTTTAAAGTTAGTTTGTATAAGAGATAGAAAAAAGTTTTAGATGAATGGTCTAGTTCTATGAGGGTAATTATACAAACTTCTCCAACTACACAATCAAACCCTTCGA
Organism: Hippophae gyantsensis; assembly: GCA_030763125.1. NCBI lineage: Eukaryota > Viridiplantae > Streptophyta > Magnoliopsida > Rosales > Elaeagnaceae > Hippophae > Hippophae gyantsensis. Next base: position 16,324,155 of record CM061029.1, on the reverse strand, counting down.
CCTGTAGAGTTTTAGTAGCTCACAAAATCACAAGAAATGTTACAATTTGATTTACAAACTTAACAGAATAGCAATATTTACAAATGCAGGAAATGCTCCCACAGGTAAAGAATACTTAGATATTATAATAAAGGAAATATATAAAGAATTTATTAGAGAAGATAAAGGTAGCCCCATCTTATTGAATCTAGTAAAAATGAAATTAAGGAAGTCCAATGGCATTTATTAAATATGAAAATATATGATATGTGTTATATAGATCCCTTTATTTGTAAAAATAAAGTGTATTATCACAAGTTACCGCTTTCTATGTAAGAAAATTATAAGGAAATATTTTTCTAGAAATTACTTTGAACATTACATACAATTATAGCAGAAGGATGTATAATAAAAGTAATAGAGGAACTATACCATACACTTTATGAGAAAGAATAAGGACTCGTAAAAATTAGATAATCATTAAATGTCAAAAAACACAAGAATCTAAACTAATAAGAGGAAATGATAAACTATTGTGATATAAGAGATTTTAGGATGTTAGAAATATATGAATGCAGTATAAAACCTTACAAGTATAAAAACTACAAAACATTCAAAAGATATAAATTTAGAAAACAAGACTTTTAAATATAAGAGAATGTTTAACAAAGAACCTTATAGAAAAAGATATTTTTGGGAAAAAGGTATAAACTACCAAAAAATAGAAATTATTGCCCATCAGGGAAAAAAATCATATGTTGGATATGCAACGAGGATGAACATTATGCTAATGAATGCCCTAACATGCTTCAATATAAAAAATAATTTAAAAATGAGTTTTCACATAAAGCAAAAAATCTTAGAAGAAGTTTTTAAGATGAAATTAGAACCAATAGAGGAATAAAATATAGATTATACTTATAGTATTTATCTATTAAATGAAGATAAAGAAGAAATAACTTATTCAAAATATGAATAATCTTCATCAGGAAATGAAGATAAAAAGAATTTAAAAGAGTTAGTATCTGTATAACTAGTAAATATGTATTCTCACAAAAACTTTGAAAATAAGTACTAAAATATTTAATTGTAAAAATTGTTAATAATACTACAACAAATTTTAATAAAATCTTAAAAGATATAGATATAATAATAGTAGGAGAGAAATTTTATATTTTTATCATATATCAACAAGAAACAATAGTTGATTTATTAATCAGAAATAACTTCCTAAAGCTTTACCAACCCTTTACTCAATATTTAGACAAAAAAAAGTTTAAAAACATTGGTGGTGAAACCATTTATGTGTCGAAAATAAGAAAAGCTTTGATAGTATCAAACTCAACTTTTATACAACAATATAAAAAGTAACAACTTTATATAGGAAACATGGTGAGATAGATACAAAGCAATAACCTTATATAGAAAATATTTCATTAGACATAGAAGAGAAACACGACTATTTTCTTAATGAAATATAAGAAGATAAAACCTTAACAAGAATAAAAAAAAATTGTTTCAAATAGTACGTTTAGAAAACTCTTTAGATTCTAAAATTAATAGGTCTAAAATAATAAAAAACATAAAACTCAAGAATAACATCAAAAATTCCCCGATCTTTGAGGTATTTCAAAAATACCCAAAGGTTTAAACAAATTCAAAAATAACCATCAAACATAACAGAAGTTAACTTTTCATAAATAAAAATGAATGAAGAAATAATAAAGAACCAAGAAGTAATAAGAAATCAAGGAATAGTAGAATTAAAAATAGAATATATCTCAGGATGTTTTTAACAGAAACTGGTAATTACTAAAACAAAATTTGAAAAAAATTCAAAAAAAGGAAATTATTCCCAAAAAAATTAGTTTATTATGGAATAAGTAATAAAGAAATGATTATTAATATTATGGATGTAAAAAAAATGTATAATATACTATTAATTGACAAAGAAACTATAATGAATAAGCTATCAAAAATCCCTCAAAATGATAAAGAAAAAATTGTATACATTCATTTAGGAAGAATCCAAATATTAATACAAGCTTATTTCAAAGAAGGAATAGATACACCAATAAAAATAACATTGTTAGATAATATAATAATAAACAAGAAAGATGTTCTACTAGGAATGATCCAATGTAATTTCGGATACCATAAACTAAAATTCACAGCATATCATATGTTTGCTATTAATATTTATGATAAAAATTTAAACTAAGTTAATGTTTGGTTGGAGGGAATGGAAAGGATTCAAAATTGATTCCTTCCATTTTGTGTGTTGGGTTGGGCGAAATGGGGAGACAGAATGAAATCGATTACTAAAGGAGAAGGAATCACAATTCCTTCTCCCCCTTTAGGAATCATGATTCCATTCCCATCTAATTTTTTTTCCAATTTTACCCGCACCCCAAATATAACCCTAAACTCAAATCCCAAATCCCCAAACCCAAAACCCAAAACCCTAAATCCCTAAATCCTAAATCCCTAAACCCTAAACCCTAAATCTTAAAACCCTAAACCCTAAAACCTAAATTCCAAAACCCAAAACCCTAAACCCTAAATCCCAAAACACTAAACCCCTAAACCTCAAATCCCTAAACCTAAAACCCTAAACACCAAATTCTAAATCCTAAAACCCTAAATCCAAAATCCCAAATTCTAAAACCCTAAATCCTTTTTAGAAAAATAATAATTTTAACCGTAAACCTTAACTCACAAATATAACCCTAAACTCTAAACCCCAAATCCTAAATCCCCAAACCCTAAATCCCAAATCCCAAACCTCAAAACCCTAAACCCTATTTAGAAAAATAATAATTTTAATAGTATATTTCTTTTTAATTAAGTAATAATTATTTAGAAAAATAATGATTTCAATAATGTATTTTATCTGACGACAAAATAGTAATTAAATGACATTATTTGAACTTTACTGAATGTAGGGTATTAAGGTAATTTATAGTTTTTTTCATTCCATTTCAGTGGCAAACCAAACACTGCAATCCTGATTCCGAGCTTGATTCCAGTGGTCAAACCAAACAACATTGTTTTCTTTCCATTCCATTCCGATTCTGATTCTGATTCCATTCCACGAACCAAACGCCACCTAAGTGTTAAGTTTAACTTATAAATTTGGAATAGAAGATTTGATGAAAGAATTAAATCATCTATTTTGAAGACACTATATAATAGGGTATTTATTAACAAACATTTATAATAGTTCAATATATGGACAAAATTAATTTATAGAAATAGATAAAACCTTTTAAGAACTTGGACAAATTAAAAAACCATAAATATTAATAGACTTTGAAATATCGTAGGAATGACACTTAGTTATCAAGAAAAAACTTCTGATACTATGAAAAAAAGTAACGTAGTTAAAAACTGTAAGGATTATAAGTGTTGATTATTTTTGTGAATAAAATATTTGCATGTAAACTTATTTTTAAGCTTGTTATTATGTTTATCAAGAAAAGTTGAAGAAACATCATAATTTCAAATAGTCGTACTTCAGGTATATCTTTTATAACTATCATAAGAATGCACTTATACATTTAAAAACACATATTCATAAATCTAAAATTTTTTTTACTGCTAAAATATTTATTTTTAACTTAAATTAATTTACAATCAGTTAGCCTATTATGTAATGTGTTTCATTATTTTAAATATATATCTTAAATTTTAGGTTAAAATATATGATAAGATATAGATTAAAATGTAGAATAAATTATACGTTAAAATATTAGATAAAATATAACTTAAATTATATGCTTTATGAAGAGGTTATCAATTTGATAGTTTAAAAAGAATTTGAAAATAAGATGGTACAAATATAAAACGTAGATGACACCATATATATTAGTGCAAATACTTTAAATTAATACTCTCATATCTTACTTTCATGACTGTTAAGGTAATCAATTTATTAACATAAATCACATGCCTAGTCATCATGTATTTTATTTTATTTTTTCAATGGGAAGAAATTAACTGTATGGAGTATAATTTTAAAATTTCTTTTATTGAATTTTTAAAAAATAATTATGAATAAAAACTAATAATTTGGGATTGCTTTTAATACTAGGTATGAAGGCACGTCCTATACATGTACTCTGCCTTTAAAATTAATTTATATTTTTAAATATTATTTAATAAAAATAATACAATTGATATGAATATAAAATTTTAAATAATATTATGAATTTTAAATAACAATATCAACATTAATATTTGACAAAAAAAAATCTAATTATTTATACATTTTTTATTTTCTTTTATATTTGATAAAAATAGAAAAGTTTTTATATCTTGTCACAAATTCAAATTATATATTAATATTATGGTTTGAATCTACATAACTATATATAATAAAAAACTATCACATCAATTGTAATTATAATATATTTATGGTATATAGTAGTGTTAAAAAAATATAATACCAATTTAGCCCAATTCTCATGTAGTATTTTCAGTGTATTATTATATATATCACTAATATGTAACAAATACGTGAATAAAAATGATCAAAAGTGTGGACACTTTTTATATAAAATGTAAACTTTTTATCTACGTGTTTATTAACTACTGATAGCACATAAAGTGACATACAAAAAACATGATATGTGAATTGCTTCAACTTCAATCCTTATCTAACTATATAAATTTTATCTCTTAACATTTTTTAATAAGGTGATTATACCAAAGAATTGATTTATACATTAAATATATCTAAATGATTATTAGAAGTAAAAATAAATATTTTTATTTATACAATTTTAATATTAAAAATATTTAGTGTTTTAATTTAATTCTACCTATGTCCTACTTTTTCCAAAAAAAAAACATAATTAGAATTATAGATAACATTATTTTCTTTGAACTATAAATAATTAGGAGATATTATATCTCTTAAATTATAAACAATTATAAAATTATCAATCGAGTGCTAGTAACATGATTCCAACTCAATCCAACATGAATGTGAGAGGCCACAAAGATTCAAACCTTTAAACTCTTGTCCAAAAGACAATAATACATATTGCATATATCCCAATCAATTGAGTGATCATTCTTTCTATACCTATACACTACTTGGGTGCCTAAATCTTCATACATAAAAAGTCTCGATATTTGGTGATTCTCATCTTCTTCTACTTTAACTTTAGCATATTTTGTTTTGTTTTTGTTGGTTTTTTTTATATCAATAAATATTAAAATGCTCGTACTCTTATGAATATTTGCATTGATCTATATAAAAAACGAAAATGTTTAGTCAATGATCAAATTGTATTTTTTTTATTTTTTGTTGATTTTTAAACTAATAAATATCAAAATTTCCATTTAATAAATACATTTTTATGTCTTTTTAAATTTTTTTACAACAATAAATACTAAAAGTATTGATATAATAAATAAATTTTTATAAATAATTATTTTGTATAAGCATATCATATTTTTATTGAACTAAAATTTTTTGTGTCAAGATCATATTATATTGCATATCAATTAAAAAAATTGTCATTTGATTTAAATTATTTTTAAGTAAAAATATTTATTAAATTCAATCAAGTCATTCTATCATCCATGTAGGGTTATTTTATTAAATAGTAAAAATATTATCTCTATATTTAAAAAACGAGAATGTTTAGTTGATGATTAAAATGTATTTTTTTTATTTTTTACAATAATAAATGCCAAAATATTCATATAAGAAATGCATTTTTATACTTTTTTATACCAATTAATATTAAAATATTCATATAACAAATACATTTTTACACCTTTTTGTCAGTTTTTTATATCAATAAATACCAAAATGTCAATATAACAAATTTATTTTTTATGAATAGTTAATTTGTATAATGTAATTATTATTTTTACATTAAATATGATAATTTATATAGTTAATAATTACTCATATTTTAGCATTCAATCAATTTATTTATGAGGAGACTATATTTTTGTTGGATTAATAATTTTCATGTTGAGAACATATAATATCTCATATCATTAAAAAATAGTCAATTTATATAAATTATTTTTAAATAAAAAATACTTATTAAATTCAATCAAGTCATGTCTATCATTCTTGTATTATTAAATTTTTAGAGTAAAATATTAATTGAATAAACTTATATGTTATTCTGTTATATTTAACATATTTATTAAATAAAGTATATGCAATTATTGTCAATATCGTAATAAATAACTCAATTTTTATTTATTTATATTTTATTATTCATATAATAGTTACTATTATATATTTATTAATCACTAAAGTAACAAATTAATTAACAATTTTTTTAAAGTTTCTACAAACTACCTTATACAACATTTTATCATCAATTTTTTAGTTATAATAAAAGTAATTAAAAAATTTATATTTAAAGAATTACTTTCTTTTACTTTATAAAATAAATAATTTAGAACACGAATAATTATAACTCAATAAATTATACTACTATACATTTATTAAATTTAAATCATCAACTATTTGGTGGTTCTCATCATGTTTTTTCTTTCAACATTAGCTTATTTTGTTTAATCTTTATTGGTTTTTATTTTACATCAATAAATACTAAAATACTGATATTGTTACTAATATTTATGTTTGATATATTTATTATATATTCTCTTTATATTATTATAACACTTGAATTTTTATTACATATAAGTTGTCACTACTAAAATAGTGATATTTGGTCTCAAAAATTAAGCCACAATCCTTTTAAAAATCGAGGCCTTGGGGTTTTAGTCAAGGTTTAATAAAATTCATGGCTATAGTGTATACATATAATCTCGATTTTTATCAGTAACCGTGACCATAAGTTAAACTACAAAAATTACTTAAATATATATAATTTTTTTATATAATTATGATTATTAAATGAATGTGATCTAATTAAAATAATAGAGTTTCTATCTTTTTAAAACCTAAATTAAATAATATATTTTGTTATTCTTTAAAAAAAATAAAAAATCACTTTATGATTTTTTTCATCTCTCTCAATTAATTCCATTATTTTCTCTCTTTCTCACCATACCAAATTTCCCTTTCAATTTTTTTTTTCCTTATTTTACCTTTTTTTCCTTCTTAATAGTCTAATTCTTTTCTTTTCCTCTCTCGTTTTTTCTTCTTTTTCTTCTCTCTCTCATTTTCCCATTGCGATCATCGCAGCTCCACTTCACCTCCACCCTACCTTCACTTATACCCAGCTCCATCGTACCTATCTTGATTTCTTCTCGATCAACTTCATCGCTCTTTATTTTTCCATTTTTTTAGAGCAACGAACTCTCAAACTTTGAGTTGATCTCCAACTACAAAATGACCTTTATGGCTCTATTTATCTCATCGATGAAGCTCGTTGGAATATTGGTAACTATCACTACTAACGCCTTCTCTTTGTAACAATATAGGAAGAAGAATTTGCAAGTTTAGGGTTTGTGCAACTCTTTCATATTTGAATGAGATAACTTCAAGTCAGTGTTGTTGAACCTCTAGGTGACACTATCTCTATCTGGGATATATTTATTTTGCCTAGATTAATATTTCTAGTTGCTTCTTATAGTTGTGCCAATGTGTTCTGTAATTGTTGTCCTCACTCTATGTTTGTATACTTCTAAAGTTGGTTTGTGATACAAAAACTTGTAAACTACCTAGTATCTCTTGCTACACAAGTCTAGGTGTGTCTTATAGCCTTTTTTTTAACTTTCAGATATGTGGGCTATGTGAGCTATCATGGTTGAATTGTTTACTCTTTGATCTTTATTTCCTAGTGTTATGTATGTGTATCCGTCAAACTTATAAAAATGCAGTGATACATTTATTAGTTGTTCAAGTTGGATAATAAGATAACAGTTTCTCAAAACTTTCCCACTTTGTATCAGTGCACTGATAGTACGATTGTTCTTGAATTTCAAGTGTATGCTAGGTTGCTATTGGTTATTTAATATATACCGATATTATTGTTGTATGCTTAGCTTTCAAATTTTGTGTGTGGTGTACTCTTGACCCATTTGTGATTTATTACTCATAGAAGACCTAGTTTAATATATATCTATCAGTCCTTCAAGGGGGAAAAAGAGATTGAGAAGGGGAGATTCCCTTTAAATTTTGTCCTCTTTACCTATCAATTCTCTCTATATGCATATTATTTTTGCTGATTAGTTCTATAACAATATTTCTAACCTATTTTAACATGCATTGTTTCACAATTTTCTTATCTTTGCAGAAGTGTTGTTGGTTTGATAGATTTGCTACTTCAACACTAGAGTGATTATATGAAGGATTGGGATAATACGCGTCTTCAATCTTATTTTGCATTTTTGTTTTTATCATTTGACAAACTATTGTTAATTGTTGGAGACATTCTCTTCGTTTTTGGATTAGAGTTACTAATATTAGATCAACGGTGCTTTAATGTGAATATGTTATCATCAATACTTCTCATAGTCGTAAATTTTTTTATAAATTTATGGATAAACTATATCATTGGTACACTTTGACTACTCATAAAGGTTTATAAAATTTTAAATCGTATGATTTAATTCTTAAATTTTTAAAATATCAATTAGGCCTTAAGATGGTCCATTCTTTAAGATGGTATATACCACTATCTTACCCACTAAAGGTAGGTTTGGACTCCTTTCCTTTCAATACTTTCTAAGGGTAAGTTTTATGGCCTTTTTTTGTTTATGATGCCTAGGTGAAGCCAAGGAGTGATAGGGATGATTCATATGGATCTGTTGGACCCATTAGCAGATCTAGACATTGAAAAGTTTGCTTAAATTTGCCTGCAGAAAATACATGGTAAATTCATGATCCAGGACTTTAAGCAATTAACTTGAGGTCTCAGCGCCATTTTCTATATAATTCTATGGAATATTTGAACTTGGGATCTATTCAGAGCCTTTTTGAAATTACATCCAAGGCAATGGCTGCAGACTTGAGTTCCAGTATAATGACACCAAAATAAATTCATTGCTTTTATTGATCTGTCTAACAAACTTGTATGATTTAAGATTGGGTAGAGGATAAGGAAATCGAGAGATGGATTGATAATTATGTATGATGGTTATAAGTTTGGCCAATTCTTTTATAAGTTTCTAACTCAAACATTTTCTAAGTACAAATTATTCTAAACTTATCGCTTTTCTAACTAAAAGAGGTAGAACTATTACTTTATGTAATATACAAAAGTAAAATATATGAATTTTATCAAGAATCACCTTTGTTACATTAGCCAAAGAAAAGTCTGCAACTCCTAAACTAGCATCTGAAAGATCAGTCCCTACAAAGGCAGGAAAAACTGACTGTTAACTGACAAATTTTTGAACTTTAATTTGTTTTATATGTGACGAGATTTCACGATAGGGTCACTTGGACAATGAGTTTCTTTTACATAGTCAGAATTTTTTCTGTCATTTGGTAACACGTGATGATGTCAATTAAACCTTTATAAACATGTAAATGTCAAGCACACCGGTAAGTTGCAGAAACTAGTGTGGTTTCTTGTGACGATATTAGTAATGAATAATTATTGTAAGGATTATAAGTGTTGATTATTTTCGTGAATAAAATATTTGCATGTAAACTTATTTTTAAATTCATTATCAAGTATATCAAACAAAGTCGAAAGAACGTAAGAATTTCAGATAATCGTACTTCGGTTATATCTGTTATGCTAAAATATAGAATGAAATATATGCTAAACTATTATATAAAATATACCCTAAATTATAGGCTAAATTTTAACCAAAAAGATAGCATAAAATATATTTTAAAAGAACTATTTTTTAAATTGGAGTCTTCATGATAAATGAGTCTACTTTAAAAGAACTATCTTTAATTAAGAGTCTTTTTAATTAGTGAGTATTACTAGTTCTATTTGTAATAGAAAATATATTTATCAATTATATAGGATTAAAGGTTTTAATTTTTTTCTATAAATAAAACACATTGCTCATTGTTTCAATTAACCACATAAGAGTATTATTTTATTCTTCTTAATTTCTCTCTCTTGTTTTGCAAATATAATATCATAATTCTTTAGGTTTATTTATTTAGTTAATCTATCAAATATTGATGGTTATGTTTGACTGATTAATAAACTTAATTAGTTTATGATATTTTGATCATATGTTTTTATAACTTCTTCTTTATTTTTGTTCTTGAATTCTTAGATCAAATAATTATGTTTGTCATACCATAATTATTTGATTTGATTATTTATCTTTAAATAATCCATTTTTATTGAACTTGTGCTTAATATTTTTGCTCTAAAATTTGCTAGTTGATTTGATTTAAGTGACATATCTTTTGAATCATCTAGTTAGGATTATTCATTATTAAATATATTCTAGAACACACACGGACACTTGTGTTTTTTTTGTGCTAATCCTTTTTTCACTTGATTCGTGAACGTATCTAATTGGTGGGGAGGTTATTGGAACGTTGATCTGAAGACCGCTCATGTTAATATTGAAAATTGTGAAAACATAGCAGTGACTTGTAAGTAAGGTATATTAAGACAGTATTCTAGGAAGGGTAGCATAAAATCGAGTTTGTACTTGAACATTTGTTTTTCATAGTAGAAAGTTAAGTGGTCTAGTGGACCGGTGGTTTTCCTCTTAAGTCATGGTTGTGATCTATGTTGTTTCCATCTAAAAATATCATGTGTTATAACACAAAGAAAAAATGGAGCAAATAGCTCAAAAACACACAACTTCTAGCATAGAAACCCTCTCTATTTAAAAATCCAACCATTAATTACGTACCCAGTAATTATGAGTGGCTAATAATCTCTTCAATGTTCTAAGTTGGCCTTAAAATTGTAATAATTATTAGATGATGAATAAAATGGAGTGTAGTTACTCTTTTCTAGTAATTCTAAATTAGATATCATCTATATACAGATACATAAGGCTCATATTACCAAGAGGGTATTAAGGTTTGAACAAAGTTAAGGCATAAATGGTGTAATAAGAGAAGATGAACATAAGGGAAGTCCGTAGTAGACCCATTAAATTCGGGTATAATAATTATAACTTTTAAGTCAATTAAAGATCTTGAATATTTAAATACTTGCTTATATCAATTTATTATATTGATAAATAAGAAGATGAAGATATAAATAACACAAGGTTATGATAAGAAAATAAAAAAATTCTTTAATCAATAATGTACAGGAATTAACAACTAGTGTTAAACAATTAACCTTCAAAATGATTAGAGCCATAGGAATATTAAAAATATATGGATGAAAAAGTTAACACCATTAAATTTAGGGATATCAACGGTATTAATCATAATACCTAGAGGCATTATCACATTTTTTTTTCAAACCTCAAGAGCATAAATAAAATATATTAAATCCCAGGGGCATTTTAGACAATTTTTCATAAAACTCAAAGACCGTAATAAAGTTAGAAGAGTAAAATAAATGATTTATGCTCTAGAAGGTAAAGATGAATTTAAAAAATAAATTTGGTAAATTTTAGAATTAAAAGTCATAATACCCAAAAAATTCATCTCACTCAAATCTAGCATTTTTAATTAAAAAGAAGCTTAGAAAAAAGGAGGTAAAAAAAGAAATGTAATAAACTTCAAAGCCTTTAATAAAAAAACATTGGTGATGAATATTTTTTTCCAAAGAAAGAAGAATTATTATCATTAATAAAAAGGAAAAAAATATTTCTCAAATTTTAATTGTAAAAGTAGATTTTGATAAATAAAATTTGATGAATAATCACAAAAATTAATAGCATTTAATTGCCTATAAAGATAATTCCAATAGATAGTTGTATGGTTTGGATTAAAATAAACACCATGTATTTTTTAAACACATGGATAATATGTTTAAGAAGTTAATAGATATTTATTGTGTATACATCAATAATATTTTAGTATTTAATAATGACTTAAATAAATATTACTTCAATATTATTAATGTCTTACATAATGTTTGAAAGAAAAACTTGTTCTATTAGAAAGAAAGGTTGTAATAACTTAACAAAAAGTTAATATCTAGAATTAGAAATAGAAGAAGAAAAAAATCATCTCCAATCTCATACATTAAACAATATACAAGGATTGTCTAGTGAAATCAAATGAAAAATTAGTTACAAAGTGCCTATAATTGTGTTTTTTTTGTTGTTGCTAAATGGTGCCTATAATTGTATGTCACCACATTAATAACTAAATAAAATTATTTAATTTTAAATAGTTATGTACTATGTTAATAATTTAATTAAAAATCTCAATTTTTATTATAATTATGAATTATTATGATTATTCGACTCGAAACAAATGCAAAAATATATGAAAATGGTGAGAATTTAGATGAATTAAGATTAAGAATTAGACTAATAGAATTTAAATACATAGCATAAAGAATAGGAAAAAATTGATATTCAATTCATATTTGAAGTATGGGAATAAAAATACATTGATAGATCACATTTATGAAACAATATTGATAACTAAGTATAATATTTTAAAATATAATCAACCTATTTTGAATTTCAAAATATGATAAAATAAATTTTAATAATCTAATCTAAATAATTTAAAATATTATAAATATATTTATTATAATTTAAATATCTTTATTTCATCAATTTTCCATTGTTTTCTCAATTCCATACAAGTTGTTTAACCATACATCAATAATCAAAGTTTTAAAAACATCAACAGTCTTCTCCATTTATGCTTGATGAGAAATAGTGAACACTACTGAGGAAGCTTGACTTGTAAAACATCCAAACATAACAAAGGAGGTGTTGAAATACCTCGATTAGATAACAAACCTTCCGATTTAAAAATTGATGTGATTAGTCACGTTTGTTAAAAATTATAAGGAACATGCATGATTCAACGGGTATAACCAAATATTCTATTAAAAAATTTTACAATCAAAATGAAAGATAAAAACTTAAAATTTTCTCAATGTGTTTAAAAATAATTTAATTTTGATTTAATAATTTTAATCGTTGATGTATTTAGACTAATATTAATTATTGCATGCCTCTTTATTAATGGTTTCATAACTTGAGCTTACCATACAAAATTGTTTAAGTATTATGTAAGTGTTGTGATTCATGTAAATTTATATATATTCTTTTTCGTCTTTTTTTCGTTACATTTTTTATTTTTATTTAGTATGTGTTATATTTATATTTGTAGATAAATATTTTCTTTATATTTCGTTATAACTATACGTGCATCATGTATTATTGTTTGTTTAAGTATTTAATAAAATTTTATAAATTATTTACATAATTTAATAATAATTTTTGTGAAATTTCTTTAAATATTTTATCATCATCGATCAAATTATTGATATTTTTATAAAATTAAAGACTTAATATTTTAATTAATATCAATATTTTTTATCCATGTTAGCCCACCCACTCATAAGTGTTACAAGAAATGAGGAATAGGAAATTGTTTTGTGAACCATTTGGATTTACCATATAAGCTTCTAGGCAGGCCCAACTCATGATCATTGAAGAGAACTACTACTAACATATACTATCCACTGCTAAAATACATATCAAGTATCTTTCAAAAAAATTATAAAAATAAACGCAACAATTTATAATCATTTATAAAATAAAAGGTTTGTAAGCCCTTATAAAATAATAGGTAAGAAATTTTAAACCTTACAAATAGACTGTTTTATATATTACCTTTTAAAACGACATAAATAATAAAAAAATTAATAAAAAAGATATTTTAAGGTATTTTTTACGAGAAATGATAATTAGTAAAAAAAAATACAAAAAACAATATTAAATCTTAAGAAAATAAATGGATTTAAAGATTCATTATTCTCAATAATCAAACAAATATATTATTTATTATGGAATAAGTAATAGAGAAATTAATATTAATATTATAGATACAAAAAGAATGTATAATATATCATTAATTGATAAAGAAAACATTAAAGATAAACTATCAAAATTTTCTAAAAAGAATAAAGGAAAAATTAAATACATCTATTTAGAAAGAATCTAAATATTAATAAAAATACATTATAGAGAATGAATTAATACACCAAAAAATAACGGTGCTAGATAATAGAATAATAAATAGGAAATATGATTTATTAAAAATGATCCATGAAAACCTAAGATATCATAAATTAAAATTCAAAGTATACCCTAGATTTGTCATTAATATTAATGCTAAAAACTTAAACTAAGTATTAAATTTAGCTTATAAATTTAAAATGGAGGATCTAATGAAACAAGAAAATCATCTATATTCAATATATCACATAGTATGATATTAATTAACAAATAATCATAATAGTTTTATATATGGACAAAACAAATTTATAGAAGTAGATAAAACTTTTACAAGAAATTAGATAAATAATAAAATAAGAAATATTTAAAAACTTTAAAATACATATAAAAAAAACTTTGATAACTAGAAAAAAAGTAATGTAACAAGAAAAAAACAATGTTTCAAGGTTTACGTTTATAGATTTTGAAGGAGAAACTTCTTACAAAGAAAAAAGATGTGACAGATCTAAAACAAGAAATTAAAATAATGAAGTCATTGGCCTATGATGTAATATTATGAAGAAAATAATATCATTATTATACCAATAATATTTAAAAAAAACTACATGATATAAAATTAGATTTTAATGAAAGCTTAACAAGCATATCAAAAAAACAAAAAATAATAATGAAAACTTTAATTCTTTTAGCAAAAAAATGAATATAGCTTAAGAATCAAATATCAAGTCCTTACAAGACAAATAAAACAAAAAAAGAACTTATAAAATAAATAAAAAATGTGATTATAATAAGAAATTACAATAAATCATACATAAGAAATTTACAGAATTAAGAAAGAATGTAAATAACATACCTAGATATAGTGAAATTATACGTTATAAGTTTGATCTATTTGTAGGATTAAAAGAGTAACAACATAGGAAATCTAATGCATTAATACCTAGAAATAAGAAAAGAAAGAAAAAAATCCAAAGATAAAGAAGAAGAAGCTATAATCCTAATTTTCTCGAATATAGAAAAAATAAGAAGAAAAATTTATAGACTTTGAGAATAAAGACAGAAAAATTAGTTAGTTTGTTAACCCTTGTAAGGACTATGAGTGTTAGCTATTTTCGTGGACAAAATATTTACTTGTAAATTTGTTTTTAGGCCTCCTATCAAGTCTATCAAGAAAAGCGAATAAATGCTAGAGTTTCAAATAATCGTATTTCAGGTATATCTTTTATAACTACGACACATAGGATTGCATTCATGCATTCAATAGCACATGTTTATAAATTTAAAATTATTTTTGGTACTAAAATATTTATTTAAGCTTGAATCAATTTATGAAATTACTAATTAAATATTTTTAAGACGTGTTTTAATGGGCTTTGAAATATTAAACCCAAAATACATTTAATCCTAATACCACATGTCATTATTATTATCTATATATATATAGACATATTAGGATTTAATTAATTGTTGTGCTGAGAAAAAAAAGGCTGCCAATTGAAACAAAGAAAAAAAAACATTCAAAATCTGGTGAAAAACAAAAACAATGTCACAACGAATAAATCATTCAAAAAGGGCACAGTGGTATATATATATATATATATATATATATATATATATATATATATATATATATATATATATATATATATATATATATATATATATATATATATATAACTGAAACATAGAAGTCATTCAAAAATATAGTGATATTTGCAGCAGTGAAGGTGAGATCAAAGCTAATTAATATATATATGATAGTTGTGACAATGAAGTCAAAAATATAATCAATATATATAGATATATATTTGTGCATGATGATAGCATAGAAAATAATTAAAGTACAAAAAATTAAAGAGATTGATTAATAACAAATTGATATCATATTAGAGGTATTTATTAATAAATTTTTTGATATGTTTTATCTTTATATGACTTCTTTCTTATTAAATTTATAATAAGATAATTTTATTTGATCATAATTATTTGATTAGATTATTAAATTTTAATTAAGTTATTTTTATGAAATTTACGCTTCAACATTTGATTTTCATAGTGGAAAGTTAGGTGGTCCGGTGGACAGGTGGTTTTCCTCTTAGGTTATGGCTGTGGCCTAGGTTGTTTCCACCTAAAAATATCGTGTGTTACTCTTTTTTTTGCACTTATTTTTACACACAATTGCATGCTTGACTTCTTTGTTTAGGTTAATAAATTATAAATTGGTAAAAATTAAAAATAACCTATTCACCCCCCTCTAGGTCAATCAGGTCCGTATTTTATAAACTTTCAATTGGTATCAGAGCCGACACTAGATACACTTAGTGAGATTGATCCTTAGGGAGACACACACTTACTTATGGACCAAATGAAAGAAGGTGTGTCATCTGTTAGACCTCCACTCTTTGATGGGTTTAATTACCCTTATTGGAAGGCTCGCATGCAAGCCTTTCTCAGACAAGATGAAAAGGTCTGGGATGCTATTCTTGATGGTTGGGAACCATTTTGGGTAACGAAAGATGGTGTAACAATCATAAAGCTAAGAAGAGACTGGACCATTGAGGAACGCACCCTTAGTGGGAAAAACCAAAAAGGTCTAAGCTCAATATTTGCTGCAGTGTCGATGGATAAGTTCTGTCGCATCTCCGACTGTGAGACTGCTAAAGATGCACGGAATGCACTTTCTCTTGCTCTTGCTCATAAAGGAACCTCCCAAGTGAAACAAACAAAATTGAGATTGCTAACATTTCAATTTGATTCCATTAAAATGAGCAACACTGAAACTTTCGATCAATTCTATGCTCGCTTTTGTGATATCGCTAATTCTTGCTCTAAACTTGGTGAGAAAATTCCACAATCAATACAAGTACACAAACTTCTAAGCTCCTTAACACCAGGCTACAAGATGAAAGGTACATTGATAGAGGAAAGCAAGAATGTGGACACACTAAATATTGAAGAACTTGTAGGTTCAATCCAAACCTATGAGATTTCTCTTCATCGTCCCAAGAAAATCAAGGATGTGGCATTCAAAAGCTCCAAAATGAACATCTCTGATAGTGATGAGGATATGAATGATGAGTCATTAGTTTCGCTAGCACAAAAATTGAAGAAGTTCCTGAAAATAAAAGGTCAATAGAATAATCAATCTAATAAGGGAAAATCTAGTTGTTCAAGGGACCGAAAGTCAAGGGAAATCAAGCTTCCTAGCTCTGATGGTAAGAAAACTAAGCTCACTAGTCCTCAATGCTATACTTGTGGAGGCTTTGGTCGCATTTCTATAGATTGTGCAAACAATAAAAATAAATTTGGAAAAGCATTTAATGCTACACTCAGTGACACGGAAAGTGAGCAGGATAATGCTAGTAACTTAGAAGATGATGACAATAATTATCGTGCCTTCACCACAACTACCAAAGCACACCACAATGGCTCTAACTCTAGCTCAGATGAAGAAAATGAGGAAGTAAACTCTTCCTTCTTATTGTCTAAGTTTAATGTATCGAATTATGAGGAACTATTCATGGATTGTCTAGGTGCTAGGGAAGAAAGGGATAAACTACTTGTGGAAGTAACTAAACTTAATGATATCATCAATGTTCACAAAATAGATTCCTCTAGCCTAGAGAAAGATAAAAAGTAATTGTTTGAAAATATTAATGCCTTGAATCTGAGACTTGTAGAAACCACTGAGGAAAACAAAAATCTTAGGCAAGAACTTAGTATTTCTAAAGAGATAGTGATTAATTTGACTATAGGTGCTGAAAAATTGACCAAAGTCCTAGACTATGGAAAGCTACATGGAGATAAGAGAGGTCTTGGATACATAGATGAACAGTCAACACCTTTAACATCAAAGACCACATTTGTAAGGTCCTTAAACTCTACTCATACTATTACTACTTATGCACAAAGAACTATTGCACCTGTGGTAGAAAAAAAATGTTAAGTTTGTGCCTGTTTGTCATCATTGTGGTAGGAAAGGTCATATAAGATCAAAATGTAGATATTTGATGAATCCTCCTAAACTTAATCATTCTTTCCATTCTTCACATAGTAAGACCCATAAGCATTATTCATCAATGCTTGCAATATCATACTCAAGGATGAATGGAAATTATAATAACTTGTTCAGAAATTCTACTAGGAAGCATGAAGTGTTAGGTTCAAAGAGGCAAGCAAAATTTAGTACTTTTAATGATATGACTCATTATAATCATCCTATTATGCATACTGCATCTTCATTTGGGATGAATGAGAAAAGTACAGCTAAGTTCAAAAACATGCCTATGAAACCTAAGTTAGTTGAGTCCCAACCCAATGATATAGAGAAATCAAAATACAAGAAAATGTGGGTTAGAAAAGGTTGTTTTTTCTGGGTCACCTGATCGTCTTTTATTCCTTCATCTAGGTATTTTTATTAGAGTGCTTAAATGAACTTAGGTGAGCAATATTTATTATCTTTATTTTATTTATTAGTTAAACTTACAAAAAAAAAAAAGTAAAATCCTTATTTAGCCAACATGATATTGAACTTATTCAACACTTACAGACATATAACCTTATTTTTAATAACTTAACTAATTTTGATATTTATTGTATAAATTATTCTACAATTTTGGCTTATGCACACACACATATTCTTATACATGTGATGATCGATGTTGACACGAACTTATTCACACACTCACGAACACACATATATGTTATGCTTGAAGTTTATGAATTTTCTTGAAAGACTCTAGGACTTCAACTAATCTTGATTGTAAAATTGTGTTGAGTTTTAATTCTTGCTTTTTAAAATTTTACCGTATGGAGGCACCTAGTATTGAGAGGGCTACCTACTGTGATGTGTGAAGCTACCGTAGTGAGCGGAGAGGGTTACCTCACAACTAGTGTGAAAGTCATCATGTTAAGTTTATGGCTCGTGCAAAAAAAAAAAAGATTTTGCAAAAAGTGACTACTTATAAATCTTGTCCATTAAATGCACAAAAAGAAAGAGCCAATAGAGGTTATAAAAAAATATCATTTACCTTATATATATATATATATATATATATATAGAATAATAATAAAAAATATCTTTTCGTAGATATATTTTATTTTGTGAGATTGAAGACTCGATTATGGTTTTACATGATAGGTGATATTTTGTTTTTGAGTCTTTCTTGATAGGTCATATATGAATTAATTGACATATTTGTGGAGTTTAAACATATATATTACTTTAAGTAAATAACAATATGTCATTATATGTGCGAAGTGTGTGTGTGCACCTCTTCTATTATACTTATTTATTTATATGATAAATAATCAAAATTGGAGTTAAAAATTGATGAGTTCTCAATTGGTTGTGTGCTCAATTGTGATTAAATGAGTT
The DNA here is from genome assembly GCA_030763125.1 of Hippophae gyantsensis. Classification (NCBI taxonomy): domain Eukaryota; kingdom Viridiplantae; phylum Streptophyta; class Magnoliopsida; order Rosales; family Elaeagnaceae; genus Hippophae; species Hippophae gyantsensis. Next base: position 16,304,756 of record CM061029.1, on the reverse strand, counting down.
TAATACTTTATATGGCTATTTATGAAAAAAAAATTAATTAGATTTTTTTCATTTCCATATTCTTTTCATATATTACCTGTTTAATTCGTTTCTAAGTTAGAGAGTCATAGAACTTAGGGGGAGTTTAAAGCATATTGCACTTCTACATTGCTCTACTTTTACATTGCTATATCTTTAGGAGGAGTTTAGCTTCATTACTTTGTCTAATGTTTTGTCCTTCTTGTATGTCAAAAAGGGGGAGAGAATAATGTGTTTTACTTCCATGTTTTTATTTTGGTATGCATATAGGGGAAGAACATATTTAATTAAGCTTAATTGATATGAATGCATACTACATGACTATTCTTTACACTTTGCTTATTTCTATGTAAACTGAACTAATATACAATGAGGCTTTCATGCCAAGTTGTCCTATGCTTTGTCAATGTCATTTCAGTTACTTACAAGCTTGTCAAGTTGTAGTGAATATGGATCTCCTGAACCATAGGATAGTTCCACTATGGAGTCTAAGACATCATTGTATTTTTATCTTATTTTTATAAGTGTCATGTAGTGAGTGAGAGGTTTTACCACACGAAAATGCTAAAGGGGGAGTTTGTAAGGACTATGAGTGTTGGCTATTTTCGTGGACAAAATATTTACTTGTAAATTTGTTTTTAGGCCTACTATCAAGTCTATCAAGAAAAACCGAACAAATGCTTGAGTTTCAGATAATTGTATTTCAAGTATATCTTTTATAACTACGACACATAGGATTGCATTCATGCATTCAATAGCATATGTTTATAAATTTAAAATTATTTTTTGTACTAAAATATTTATTTAAGCTTGAATCAATTTATGAAATTACTAATTAAATATTTTTAAGATGTGTTTTAATGAGCTTTGAAAAATTAAGCCCAAAATACATTTAACCCTAATACCACTAGGTATTATTATTATCTATATATATAGATACATTAGGGTTAAAGTTGTGTGAAAAAAATAGAAGAAATGCTGCCAAAGGAGAAGAGCCGAAAACTATATGAAAAAAAAGGTTGCCGAACAAATAAAATGTATCTGCGTACTGAAAAGAAAAACTGAGGAGTAGAGCAACAACCACAGATTAATTAATATTCTTTAAAAGTGATGGGCTAATAGAATGATATGTTGAGATTAATTAATATTCTTTAAGAGTAATCCTTTAGATCAAGAAATCATATATACCTATATATTGAAAGGCACACAAGAAGTGAGAAAAGGTAATTAATATATATATATATATATATTTTTGATTTATATTAAATAATTTAATTCTTCTTCATTTCATTTTTAGGTATTTAGATTAAATAATTTTATGAATGATCATGATTATTTGATTTAAATATTAAATTTCAAAGAAGTTATTTTTACTGAAATTATGTGTAATCTTTTTGTTCTAGAATATTCTAGTTGATTTGGTTTAAATTATATTTGTTTTAAATCATCTAGTTAGGATTATTCATTATTAAATCCGTTCTAGAACACACATGGGCACTTGTGTTTTTTGTACTAATCTTTTTACAGTTGATTTGTGAACGATCTGATTGGCAAGGAGCTTATTGGAACGTTGGTCTGGAAACCGTTCACGCTAATTTTAGAAACTGTGAAAACAGAGCAGAGGCTCGTAAATAAAGTACATTGGGGCAGTATCCTAGAGAGTGTAGCATAAGACCGAGTTTGTACTTGAACATTTGATTTTCATAGTGGAAAGTTAGGTAGTCTAGTGGACTGGTGGTTTTCCTCTTAGGTTATTGTTGTGGCCTAGGTTGTTTCCACCTAAAAATATCGTATGTTATTCTTTTATTTTTACACTTATTTTTACACACGATTGCATGCATGACCGCTTTGTTTAGGTTATTAAATTATAAATTGGTAAAAATTACAAATAACATATTCACCCCCCTCTAGATTAATCAGGTTTATATTTTATAAATTTTGAACCCTAATAGATGAAGAATTAGGAAGACTTTATAATGAAAAACTTTGTATAAGCAAAAAGGAATATGATATGATAATAGTCAATTAAACGTACTAATTTTGAACTAGAAAATATGAACCCAAAGAATAATATGAAACTTATTTCATTACCAGTTCCTCATTAAGAAGGAACATTTGACACAAATAGGGAAGAAAAAATAGGCAAAGGTTAGAAGAACCTGACCTTTCTTATAGAAAAAAAAAACAAAAAACCCAAAATGGAAGAAGGATTATATTGGAGAACTAGAGGTAGTATCCCACTAGAATTCAAATTATATGAAAATTATAGATCTCATCTTTTAAATTTAGATTAATGTATAAGAGACAAAACAAAATTTAGATGAATAGTCTAGTGGTATGAGTGTAATCATACTAACTTCGCAAACCACACAATCAAACACTTCGACTTGTAGAGTCTTAGTAGTCCACTAAATGATAGAAAATGTAAAATTTTGGTTTACAAATTTAATAGAACAACAACATTTACAAATGTAGGAGAATTCTCCCACAGATAGGGAGTACTTAGATAATGTAATAATTAAAATATACAAGAAATTTATTGAAAAAGACAAAGGTAAACATATCACTAAATTCGGTTAAAATAAAATTGAAGAAGGAAAATTGCATTTAACAAATATGAAAATATGTGATATGTGTTATATAGATTTTTTTTTATTTGTGATTATGAAATATATTATCATAAGATATCACCCTCTATGCAAGAAACTTATAAGAAAATGTTTTTCATAAATTACCTAGAGCATTACATAGAATTATAACAGAATGATGAAATAAAAGAAATAGAAAAACTACACCATACACCTTAGGGTGAATAATACAAACTCTTAAAATTTGAATAATCATTAAATGTCAAGAAAGACAGGAATATAAACTAATAAGAGAAAATAATAAAATATATTGTGTTATAAGAGATTTTAGGATGCCAAAAAAATATGAATGTAACTTGAAATCTTATAAGAAAAAGTATAAAAAATATAAAAAATACAAAACATTCAAAAGATATAATTTTTGAAAAAAAAACTTTCAAAAATATATCTATTAGAAGAGATCGATGAAGAAATAACTGATTTAGAATTTGAATATTCTTCCACAAAAGATAAATTATTTGTATAGTATTACAAATCTAAACAGTACTTATATTAAAGTAAGGTTAAAATTTAATGGTTACATAAATTACTATTTACATACAAATGTAGATACAGAAGTTAGTGTATGTGTAGTTAGTAAATATGTATTCCCAAAAGAACTTTGAAAACAAGTACCAAAAGATTTAAGTATAAGAATTACTACTAATACTAAAATAAGTCTTAATAAATTCTTAAAAAATACAGATATAATGATAGGAGGAGAGAAATTTCATATTATTACCATATATCAATAAGAAACAAGAGTTTATTTTTTTATTAGAAAATAACTTCCTAAACCTTTATCAACCCTTTACTCAATATTTAAACAAAATAAAATTAATAATATTAAATAGTAAAAGTATTTTCATGTTAAAAACAGAAATAAAAACTTTAACATCATCAAACCTAACTTGGTGAGATAGATATAAAGTAACAACCTTATATAGAAAACATTTCATTAGACTTAAAAAAGAAACAAAATGCTTTTCTTAATGAAATATACGAAGATAAAGCCTTAATATGAATAAAAAAATTGTTACAAAAAGTAAGTTCAAAAATATTTTTAGATCCTAAGATTAATAGGTTTTAAATAGTAGCAAGCATAAAACTAAAAGATCATAACAAAGTTATAAGAGTAAAACCAATGATTTATACCTCCAAAAGACAAATAAATTAAGAAAATGAAATATAAAATGAAGAATCTTCAAAGACTAAACTTTATGTAGTCTACAATAGCTCCAAACCATGAATCTATACTAGTTACCATAAGCTAGTAAAGGCATAACAAGCTTCAGTGGAATAATCCACATATCACTCAACAACATGATAGAAGTAGAAGGTAGTTTTTCCAATTATAGAATGCCAAAATTATTAAGCAGGACACGTGACAATGAAAAATGACTGCTCAATCGAGACTTGAGTCATCTTGGCTTTAGAGATATAAATATTCTCAAGTAGTAAAAAAATTAGTTAATTTTAGTAGATTGAAGACACTCAAAAGGGTACCTAGATCGGTGATATTTTGGGAAGCAACCAGGAATTATCTTATTTTAGAAGAAGAAATAGAAATAGGAACCTTACAAGATAAAAATGGTTAAGTTTGTATAACCTAGTCGTGAAATCTACCGAGGAACATATTGATAATATAAAGCTCTACACTTTAGAGAAAGAATTCCCTACATGTAGTAAATTCAATATCTGTGAAAGAGAAAATCTAGTGTTTGTGTACAAAGAATTTCACACTGGGTTGATAGAAAACTTGTGTCTAGAAAATAATTTAAATGAGTTAAATTACTTTCCCAAAAACTTCAAAAAATCCATTAAAAATTTTATAAAGAAAATTAAGGTTATGGATAAACTTGTTTATATAAGATTTTTCATTTCAATTATAGATTGGAACCATGAAATTTTAGTGAGTCCATATCATTTCATTAAGCTTGAACTTGCCAACTCTAAAAGGAAATTTAATCATCCCAAAGCTTTGCCAGAAAATGAATTTAATCCAAAGAAATTAAGCATAAAACGTGACCAATGTTAAGCCAGATCTATTATAAATTAAGAAAAATTAACTCTTTTGAAGTTAAAATTAATTATTCTACCAGTAAAGTGATTATCACCTCAGAGTAATCTACCTATCATCGAAAAAAGATAATGAAAAGATTGATAAATATGAAGCTGCTTTCAATTAGAATAAATTGAAAGTAAATATGGAAAGTAAGAAGATATTTTTCCATTATGTAAACAACAGGCTAGGGACAACAAATATATTTATTCCATTAAAGATAAAGAAGAAGATGCGGATGGTGAAGTTTCACAAAAATCAATGTTGACAAATGACTTTAAATAAATGTAGGATCCATAGACAATAAATTGGTGCTCCAACCTTAATAATGAAGGTGTTAACTAGAAAAGCTATGTGAAATAGTGAAATCTCATATATGTAAAAGAGAAACCTTATGTATATAAAGAAAACTCTTATTTTAAGAAAAGACACACCTCTCACGCTCTTTGAGAAACTTATTCACTTAACTCATATCTTTCTATCTTTTGTAATCTTTCATCTAATAAAGAGTAACTAAAAACCTTTTTTAAGATTCTTAATATTTCTGTTGTAATAAACTATTATGATAAATAAAAGTTCATTTTAAACATAAACTCATATTTATTACTCTAACTTAAAAAGGAACATGCGGATACTATAAATCTTCATCGGTCAAGAAATACTTAGGGTTTGATCTAATTGAGTACACTTTAAGAAAAAAAAGGAAACATCACGAAGTGAAAGATCGAGATAGACCCATATATATACTGTGAGAATATTAAGGATCTTGATTGTTTAAATTTATTTACGACTCATTTAATAATTTGTATAAAATATAAAATAAAAATATACTAAAAAAAGAAATCAAAAACCAATTTATATAGAAGTAAAATAAAAGGAAAACAAGAAACCAAAGAAATTTTAAAAAATGTTATATACCTTAAAGCATCTTTATTACATTTTAAGAAATCTATAAAAAGAAAAGTTCATTGTTAACATAAAAAGATTAAAAGTATTTAAAAACTTAAAAAGATTAATTGATTATTTTAAAAAAATAGAAAAAGAGACGTAATTTAGTAAAATGATCTGATAAATTTTTTTTAAATCTAGAATTAATTTGAATATAATCACATCGATATATAATAAAATAATAATATATAAGTGTTAAGTAATTGGTTAGAAAATAAATTTAATCTAAAAATTAAATTAAGTTCAACATATGTAAATTAAAATCAAATGAATCTAACTATAATTTGGTATTAGAATTATTTTTATCATACTAAACAAAATGAGAAAATATCAAGATTTTTTTAAAATCTTACAAAAATTATTAAAAGATTTGTAAGTCTTATATAAAAAATAACAATAAAAAATATATGTACAAAGAGATAAATGGATGTAATTATAACTTCCCTCGAACTGTTTGTTTAGCTTCAGACCTGTAACTATGTATCTATGAGTTTTGCTAGAAGTGGTGGTCTTGGGGAGGTCAGAATGTTAACAAAAGCCAGTTTTCTTTTATGGGCTACGTTCAAGGAATGATGATGACGAAAATATTGGCTATTGGTAAATTTTCTCGTCAGGATTTGAGTATGCTTAAAAGATCGATCGATAGAATATAAGATTAAATACGTCGCACTAATGACAAAGAGAATAAAATAATATATATGCTAATTAAAAAATATAATTTAAAAAATAAAAAATATAAAAAAAATTAAAATAATTTTAAATTTAATCTTCATTTAAATCATCATTTAACCTCTAACTACCAATAAAATAATATTATTAATAATTTAATATTTTTTATTTAAAATATGTACTTTAATTAATTAACTTTATTTATTTATTATTTTTTCTCCATTTTGATCGACTCTTAAAGAATCTCGTCTTGTTCGGACTGTATGTTCGACAAATTGTTGGTGATCGGTGAATATGCTAGTGGCCTCTAGTCGATTTTAATATTTATTATTGACTTTTATTGTAGTGAATTCTGATGAATCTGGTTGCACTATTTGCTAATAATTGTACTTTCTTTTTAGTGCTTATTTATAAAATACAAGAGAAGTGAGGTAAAGGGAGAAGAGACAATTAAAAAAATTAACTAATTGAAAATTTGATTTATTTTAATAAAACTAAGAATTATTGGGAACTTTTCATTTAAAACAAGACTAAGAACAAAAATACAATAAATTGGATTAAAAATGACTAAATTTTATAAATAATAACTTTGGCTTAAATAACCAATACGACTTCAATAGAAACAAAAAATAGCCCACTTAACGAAAATAAAGACGAATGATAACAAAACGTTTGAACAATTCAAATATATGTAGATATTCCTAAAAACTAAGTCTTTATTCCTAAAGACTAAACAGAAAAACTACAATAAATTCCTTCATTTCTTCCCTTAAACTAAATGCTATGAAGCAATTAGTTTAGACCAAAAATTTTACATACTCCTAACAACTTTTGAAGCTTCTGAAAAACTTCAAGTTTCAATATTTGCTCATTATGTTCGTCACTTGACCTTGATTCTCACAATGAATTAATTTAATTTCACCCTTTTTAGTAAAATTTCTTAAGAAATGAAATCTTACATGAATATGCTTATTGTGATAATGCATAATTGAATTTTTGAACAATTTGGTTGAACTGTTGTCACACATCATAGTAGTATAACCTTCATCCGAATGTCTCAACTCTTTCAAAATTCTTTTCATCCAGCTCCTTGACAAGCACTGAATACAGCTACTACAAACTCAACTTCTGTAGTTAATAAAGTCACAAGAGGTTGATTTTTCGAACACCATAAAACAATATTTTAACTCATTAAAACACGTAGCCAGATATACTCTTCTTATCTTTCATATTTTTGACATAGTCGTTATCCATAAACGCCAACAACTGATCATCTCTTCCTTTCTTATAATGAACTCTATAGTTCACAGTCCCTTTTAAGTATCGAAATGCTCTCTTAGCTGCCTATAGATGAATATCTATTGGTTTTGACATATATCTAATTATGAGACAAGTAACAAACATCATGTCAGGTCTTGTAGCAGTAAGATACATTAAACTACCCACTAGCTGCTTGTAGTACATCTCTTCAACAAAGTCTCTATTTCCATCTTTGCTTATTTTGAAACCTAAAATTATTGGACTACCCATTGAATTACTTTCCATCATACCAAACCTTCTGAAAAATTTCAATGTATATTTCTTTTGGCATATATAAATACCATCGAACTTTTATATCACCTCGATCTCAAGAAAAAACCTCATCTTCTACAAGTCAGACATATCAAATTATCCTAACATAGAACTTTTAAATTCAAACATTTTAACTTCATCATTACCAGTAAAAATTAAATCATCAATATAAACACTTACAATGATGATTTTTTCTTCTCTACTTCTCTTAGTGAATAATTTTTGCTCACTATAGCACCTCTGAAACTTTTTACTAATGAAATGTGCTTCGATTTGACTAAACCAAGCTCATGGAGCTTGTTTTAATCCATACAGGACTCTGTGTAACTTGTAAACTAGAATCTCACTACCTTTTTTGTTCATGTCCTTTTAACTACTCCACATAAACATCTTCACTCAACTTACCATGGAGAAAAGCTGACATCTAGCTGAAAAATCGTCCAATTCTTTTATACAATTAGAACAATAATCATCCTTATTGTATCCATTCTTGCCACTAGTACAAAAAGTTCTGTATAGTCTATTCCATAATTCTGAAAATACCCTTTAGCAACCAAACAAGCCTTGTACCAATCGATCTTTCCATGCTCATTGTATTTGGTTTTGTAAACCCACTATAATCCTATTCTTTTGGCCTCAGCTAGTAACTTAGTAAGTGTTCATGTTTGGTTCTTTTCAATGGATTTGATTTCACTATCCATAGCTAATCTCCAATTTGCACTCTTCACAACTTCCTCAAAATTCAATGGGTCAGTTGACACCACCAATACATTATGAACTTCATCCTCAAATAGACCTTCACCATTAACATAATCACTCATCCACGTAAGAGGTTTCCTCCCAAGAGATGGCCTCAACTCCCTCACTCTCTCATCACCCTCACTAGAACCATATTCCTATTATCTAACTCCCTCATCACGAGTCTCTCCTACCTCTCCATCAGTATTTTCTCCATTCCTATTTTCACTAACCCTTTCTTCATTCTCACCATCACCACCACCCCATTCTAAGTCTACTATTATTTTTTTCATAACTCACATCCCAATCCCATTGATTTTCTTCTTCGAAAATTATATCTTTACTCACAATAACTATCTTGGAAACATGATCGAATAGCTTGTAACCTTTTGATTCATCACTTACTCCTAATAGCACACAAGTAATGCTTTTGTTATCAAGTTTAGTCCTCCTTTCTTCTTGAACATGAACGTGTGCTATGTAACCAAAAGACCAGAAATGATATACTAAGGGTTCTCCACTCTAAGCCTCATTCAGTGTAACATCCTTGACTTTCAATGTAGGTCACCTGTTTGGAACATAAATAGTCCACTTCACTACCTCCAGCCAAAAAGTCTTGGGAAGGTTCTTGTCAGATAACATGGAACGAACCATGTTCATCACGGTTCTATTTTTCCTTTTTGATACACCATTCTACTATGGAGTATAAGAGGTTGTCAACTATCTCTTGATCCCACTTTGTTTGAAAAAAATCATTTAACTTATTTGAATTGAATTCTCCCTTTCTATCAGTGCAAAAACACTTAACAAATAACTTTGTTTCTTTTTCAGCCATAGTCTTAAAACATTTAAAAGAGTTTAAAGCCTTTAACTTTTCTACCAAGAAATACACCCATGCTTTTTTACTAAAATCATCAATGAATATCAAAATGTATCTCTTGTAGCTATTAGATGTAAGAGTGATTTGACCACAAATATGTGCATGAATAAGTTCCAACTTTTGAGTTGCTTTCCAAGTACTCTTCTTTGGAATGGGGTCATAATGTTGTTTTCCATTGATGCAATCAATGCATGTCACACTTAAGGCAGAGAGTTGAGAAAGTCCATGTACCATGTTCTTGTAGCAAGGTTCTCAAACCCTTATAATTCAAATGGACATACCTCCTATGCCAAAGATGAAACAAGTTTTGAGTTCTTGTGTGAAGGCACTAGTTAGATTATACTTGAGAGGGAGCTTGAGACTGAGGCAAGAAGATAAAAATCCAATTGGAACCTATGTTGGTTTGAATTATCAAACCTTTCTCTGGATGAAATATCTTGCACATCCCTTCCTTGATCAAAATAGCCAAGCTTCTTTCTTGCAACTGTCCTATGCTCAAGAGATTATTTCTCAATTCGAAAATATAGTATACCTCAGCAACAATATAATTGACTCCATTTAGCAGCAACTTCACACTTCCCTTTCCCATCACATCCATCTTAGTGTTGTTCCCCAATTTTACTGAATGTCGAAAGTTTTCATCGAGTTCTTTGAACATAGTTTGATCACCGCTCATGTGATTAGAACACCTTGAATCAAGGAACCATGCATCTTCTCTTTTGGCCTTATACAGCTCCCATAAGACATCAAAAGCATTTCTTCTTCTTCCTCATCAAGCTCTGCATAATTTTCTTCTTTGTTCCCATAAGGACATTCATATCGAAAATGTCCAATTTGATGGCATCGATAACACTCCATAGTTGCCTTGTTGAAGTCTGCTCAACCTCTCCCTCTTTCATATGTCACTTTCAAAGCTTGTTCTTCACCATTACGTTTTTGAAACTTCTCTCCGTGCACTATTAATGAGCTTTGTAACTCATCAACAGTGAGAGCATCAATGTTCTTTGACTCTTTAATAGAATATACAATATAGTTGAACTTCTCAATTAAAAAGCATATAATTTTCTCCACAATTTTAACAACTTGCATATCTTCTCCACAAGTTCACATCTTGTTAGCCACTTTCATGACCCTAGAAAAGTACTCTGTCACTTTTTCACCAAACCTCATCTCCAGAGTTTCAAATTCTCTACAGAGAGCTTGAAGATGAGACCTTTTGACCCTTGCATTTCCTTCAAATGTTTTTCATGGAGTCCTATATATCTTTAGCAATATCCTTCTTGAGAATGGTGTCAAGAATGGTTCGATCAATCACTTGGAAGATATAGTTCTTCACTTTCAAGTCTTTCAGCTTCATCTCACCATTCTTCTTTCGATGTGCATCTATCAACACCGATTCATTTGCTAGCTCAATATAGATAGGCTCTAGCAACCCCTAAAACTCCTTAAATCAAAGAAAATTTTCCATCAGTATACTCCAATAGTCATAGTGACCATCATAGCAAGGAATGGCTAGTTGTATGAAACTTTCTTCCATAGCCATCTTATGTGTTGCTGCAAGAACTTTAAAGATTATTGCTTTGATTTATCAAGCCCAATGTCGGCTCTAATACCAGAATGTTGGAGACTTTTGATCTAAAACGAGACTAAGAACAAAAACACAACAAACTAGATTAAAAATGACTAAATTTTATTAACAATGACTCGTTAAAAATAGTCATTTAATATATAATTATACGATCTTATAACGAAAATAAAGTCGAGTGGTAACAGAAACTTGAAACAATTCAAATAGGATTATTAACGCAAATACCCCTGAGGTTTTGTTTTTCCTTAAAATTATCCCTGAGGTTTTGCTTTTCCCCAAAATTACCCCTGAGCTTTATTTAATATCAAAATGGTCCTCCAACGTTATCAGCGTTATATCTCCGTTTAACATTAGAGGCAAAATGGTAATCTCCCCTATACATATATCACTCTCGCGTCACTTTTCTTCAGAAACCACGCTCACTCACAAAACTCCTACCCATCTTTCCCTTCCCTAGTCCACCATCCCACACGCCCAATCTGTAGCTACTGAGTGCAGCGCGACAACCTCTGCCATCTCCTTTCTAGTCACGACACCAACGCCGTAAGACACCCATTGGCCATCTCAAACCAGTTGCGGTTGTTACGCCACCGTCGCCACATACTCAATGCTTACAGTGGACTCACTCCGCCATCTCCCCTCTGGTCATAACACTAATGCCATAAGACACCCATTGGCCATCTCAACCCAGTCACGCCACCACCGCCACATAGTTAGTGCTCACAGTGGACTTACTCACTCACCCCTTGTAGTATCGCCTCCTTATCGTGTTGTCATGTACCCATCGGTATAAATTTATCATCTTACTTTTCAGTTTTAATTTATTTGTTCTTATTCCAAACTATGTCTTTTCAAAACTATAGATTTATTTATTAATTATTTTTAGATATGGATATGAAAAACTGTAAAGTGTTTTCCATCCAAGAACAAGAATATTGTTAGGATAATAAGCTAATTATTAGCTGAATTATTATTATTATTATTATTATTATTATTATTATTATAGCATGTGTATTTTTGAAGAAAAGCAAAACCTCAAGGGTATTTGCGATAATATTTTCAACGGTAATATTCATAAGGCTATATAGGTAGGAGTAGAAAAGACTTTTTAAGATATTGATGTCATTTTTTACGGGGTTTTGATGCTTCTGTTAAATAATAAGGAGATTTTTGAAGATATCTTAAATCTTATGGATATTTTAGCTTCTTTTTTTAAACATTAAGAATATTTTCTGAAGATATTGAAAACCTCGAAGATATTTTTGATTTTTTTTCATTCAAATACACATAAATGTTCCAAAAAATTAGGACTTTATATAATAGGAAACTGTATTAAACTCTTTCAATTAGTGATATCATTTATTTATTTTTTTTAATTTAAAAAATTAATAAATTAAAAATAAATAATATTATTTTAATTATTTATTTATTAATTATTTGTTAATATTAATTGATTAAAATATAATAAAATACAAGTTATTAATAATGATAAATTAAAATTTTAATAAAATTATTTATAAAAATAATTAATAATAATATTTTAATAAAAAGTAATTTAAATATTTTTTTTTATTTTAAAAAAATCAATAAAACATTAAGTTAATAATAATAATAATAACTAAATATTGTAATAAATATTTTGTGAATTTTTTTTATATTAATTATTATTTTATTATTATTAAATAGTTAAATTTTAATTATGAATATAAAATAATGATATTTTAATAAAAAATTATTAATAATATTATTTATTTTTAATTAATAATAATAAGAGAGAGAGGGAGAGAGAGAGAAAAATAAACTACTGAAGACAAAATACACCCTAATAATTAATGTAAGAACGTTCTATTATTTATGTATACAAGTCAACACTTTTGTCCCACACTTTTGTCTCTTTTTCAGCGAGTCATGCCTTCTTCAACCGCTGGCGCCATCGGGCCCATTGCGAATTCACGATTCTTTTCTTCGACGTTTCCGTGCCACCCTGATACATTGAATTTTCCAAGTGATAATCACATAAAGATATATATATGATAACTTTTTAAATAAATAAATTTCAATTGCATAAGATTAATGAATCAAATGCACTATTGGTTATTGTAGTATTTAACTTCATCCATTTTGGGACATTTACAAAATTTTCGACAACTTGTAATCATACTATTTACAATATATTTAATTTGATTTAAAATGATTTATCTTTCAAAAATTAATATCATTTAACAGAAAGCAATGATTTTTATAAAAAAAATATTTACAATAATAAAAAATATCTAAAACACCTTTTATGCCAATTTTGTGTTTTTATTTTCAATATAAAACTAGAAGAAACTTTGGTGAATGGGTTTTTTTTCTTAAAATAAATTCTAATACTTTAAAAAAAATAAAAGAAGGTATAAAATCCATCAAATTTTCTAGTAGTACAATAACATATATTTTTTGTGATGATTACGGTGAGTTTGGACTCAATCAATGTATATATGTGGGTATTAGTGTATAGTTTAATTTTTAAAAAAATTAATTTGCTTAAAATTATTTTTTTCTTATTTGAAGTCATAGATTCGAATAATATAAAAATATTATTTGATAAAAAGAACAAAAAGGTACGTCCATTTGTTTCATTAAAAATTAGAAAAAAATTGATTTTAAAAAATCAATGATGCTCTGGTGATATATATTTCTTTTGATTTTTTGTAGTTTGATTTTGAGAAAAATAAATTTGCAGAAAAGACAAAAACTAGGTTTTAATGGCTTTATATAATTGTGATATTTTCTTTCCTAAAAACCATCGACTTATCTTGATGCATGGTATTTATTTTTAAAAATATAAGTGGTTTGGACAAATAAAACTGGATATATACAATGTTAATTAATAGTTGATGATATCAAATTAAAAAAGAAAATTTATATTGATAAAATTGAAAAGAGTTAAATAATATATATGAATACCAAATTGTGCATATGTATCGAGAATACAATATATGTATGTATATATATGGAACTTACCAATGGACATGTTATAACCGCGGTATTGTAGTTCACGGTACTCTTGGCACAATGCACAATACTCGCAGCAACAATGAACCAAGCAATCTCCACAAGGGCTGTCTTTCAAAGCGTATTGTTGTCTCATTTTTGATCGATAAAAGCATGAATATAAACAACCACAACCAGTCACCAGAGCAATTAATGCGTACAATGCTCCCGTTGCTCCACAAGCTGTCCAAATATACCAAATTCCAAATCATATATTAGTTAATAATAATTAGTCTTCGTCAACTAATACACACAAAAAATTACAAACAAATATACCATTAAATTATTCTAAAATTTACAAATACATCATCTAATTTTATCGAAAAATAAAAATAATACTCAAATATTATTAATACAAAATATAAATCTACCATTATAACTAGTAACAGATCTACCACCGATAGAGTCCTTATTATTAGTACAAATCTATCATCGATCGATCCTTATTATTATTACAAATCTACTATCAATCAACTTTTTATTATTGATACAAATTTATTAACAATTTTTTTATTAATAGTATAAATTTATCTTTAAATTTTATTAATTAAATAAATCTATTATTAAAAATATAACTTAATAATTAAAAAAATAATATAATGATATATTTTTATTATTAATTATAATTGAATATTATTTTTATTATTTGAGATAGGTAGATGATATATTTATAACTTAGTCGAAAAAGAATTAGTAAAAGTGATCGAAAAATAAGCAAACTGAAAAAAAAAACTGCTACTTATTGGTATCACAGTCAATAACATTAACAGGGAAGACATATATATATATATACTACTCACATGAAGAGCCTTTATCCACGATCTCAGCAATTTGGCCAAAAGTGACACAAGGACAGAAACATGTGATGCAACCTGTAAAATAAAATAAATATGCTATATTTTAATTAGTTAATTTCAACTTTAGATTAAAAAAATGAGCAGCATATATACAGATAAAGTGATATATTATAATTATTGATTAGATATAAAATAATATAATTATGATATATGTTACTAATAATTAAATTAAATTATGATATATAAATTATAGTAATATGCATTAAGATGTAACGAAAGCATACTCTTAAAATATTCCTACAACAAAAAATGGTATTAATATAAGAAATTTTTTTAGCAAATTTAAATATCTTCTTGAAATTATTATAAATTATTGATTTCAAACTCGGCAATACCAGCAGGATTAGCTAGTATACTACAGTAGAGTTGTAGATAAAAAAGAAAAGAAGAAAAAAAGATTACAGTTTTTGACATCGGTGCCGCAGTCACAAAGGCCGGTGGACCAAGGTTGCCGAGGTCGAGACTGGAGAGGAAGTGGTGGTGGTGGTGGTGGTGGTGGCTGAGAAAGAGAATCGGCCGAATTGTAGTATTGGTTGGAGGAGCTCATGGTGACAGGTATACTAGTTGGAGGTTTCATGTCCGATGCAGGATAGTCGCCATAATTACTATTTTGGTACATGGTGGATGGATGGATTCAGATTCTACTGCTTCTTATTTAATTCTAACAATTTCTAGTTTAGAATTAGGAGGATATATATATACACTTGGAATTGAAGGAATTACTACTTACTCGCATACCATGAAACTCGTTTTAGGGGACAATTTCCTAAAAGTCTTCGTCAACAAGTTTATTACACGCAAAGGTCAAAGTAATCTCTATCTTACAACATGTTTGGCAGTAAATTTTGGCGGCCATGAAATATTTTATTTCAATAAAATTTTAAATTATTATAATTTTTTATTTAAAAAATAAATAATGAAAAGAAAGAATAATTTTATTAGTAAATAATATATCGTTCGGATAATGCGAAGTTAGAATTCAAGATGACAAATTTGGGCCTTAAAAAATATTTCTTATTTTTATTTTAACAATTATTTAGACATATATAATATGTATATGCCAAACACTTATTTAATTTAATATAATTAATTTTTTTTGTTGAGTATAAAAGAAAGTAAAAGTTGAGTAAATAAATATTTTTTTGTTAAATAAGAATTAAAAATGAAAACAATAAAAATAAAATACTAATAAATACCTATATTCAATTGAAAATGAATAATAAATTATGTAAAACAAAATTATAATTTACTTTTGAACTATGTTATTAATAACATTTAACAACGTATTAGTAATTGTTTCGAGAAAAAATTTAAAATAAAATAAAAAGTTTAAAATGTTTGCATGTTTATTTTTAAATAAAACATATAAATACATTAGATGAATTTGAATGTTAAAATTAACTTTTCTAAACGTTATTATTCTCTTTCAATATCAATTAATTAAGAAAAAATGAGCCAATATTATTTTTATTTGTACTCTAGCATCAACTTACGCGTAAAGGACAAAGTCATACTCATCGACCCCATGTTTGTATCAATTGCAATCGATGAACCATCCCTGTTTTTTTAGGTTTTTATTTATTTATTATTTTATATAATTTTGAAACTTGGGTAGTTGCTTTTCTTATATTTGAATATTTATGTGAGCGTCCAGCTTGCCCACTGGTTCATGGAGGGATATGTTCAAAGAAGACGCTTATATCTATGTTTGGAATAGAAACGTTATGCAAACAATTTAGGCTGTGTTTGTTTTTTAGTGGGTTAATCCATAAAAAATTAAAAATAACAGCAATATATATGCATGAAGAGTGTCAGATCAGAGCCACAAGATTGACATATTATTTTATAAAATTTCCCGATTATGTAATAAATTTTTTAATTAATAATAAAATAAAATTTATATTTAAATTAA
Organism: Hippophae gyantsensis; assembly: GCA_030763125.1. Classification (NCBI taxonomy): domain Eukaryota; kingdom Viridiplantae; phylum Streptophyta; class Magnoliopsida; order Rosales; family Elaeagnaceae; genus Hippophae; species Hippophae gyantsensis. The sequence continues at coordinate 16,287,849 of CM061029.1, read as the reverse complement.
TTCATAGATATTATATTTTTTTTAATAAAATATAATATATTAAAATTATAAAGATAATATAAATACTATTAAATGATACATAAAATTTATATATTGTGAGAGAATACTAACAAATTAAAATTATATACCAACTAATTATAAAGATGAATAGTCCATTTAATAATAAGTGCTAATAAAAGAATAAAAAAAATATAAGAAAATAAGTAATATTTTTTTGTTTTTATTTTTTTATAATTCTTTTTTACTTAAATAGACAAAAAGTACAAAAATAATAATAAATAAAAAATAAAAAGAAAAGAATAAAAGTAAAGGAAAAGATGTAGCATCATGGAAAGAGATCATATTATATTTTCTTTATTATGTTTGTGGCTCATTTAAATGAATTTTTTTATTTATGTTTATACATATGATTTTAATATTTTGTTTTGTTATTTTTTTAATTTTTTTTAAACAATTATTTACTTAGACATACGTAATTGAACCCAAAATTAAGTATTTTGCATGCCCAAATGACATACATGTCATTGAGTTACAAGTTTATTAGCTTCTTTTAAATAGTGATTAGATAAATATATTTATTTTTTGTGTTTTTAAATAATATGTTTATATACATAATGTTAATGTTAATTTTTGTCAATATTAGATAGAACTATTCTAGATAAATTTATGAAATAAATAAATGGTTAAGATCTTTGGCTACCATGATGATGATCTTTGATCTTCTAATGTTTAAATCATCATCAACAAGATGATGAAGTCTAAGAAGATCTACGATCTTGCTCTGCGATTATGAGAAAAAGTAGTGTTTAGTTGTAATTTTATATTGTGTAAGATAAACCTATTTCAAGTTACGAATGTATACATATGTGAGTATATATACGGGAGAGAGTTAACTTGATGTTTATTCCTTATCTGAATTGACTTGACTTATTGTATTTGATAAGTGCTTGAAAAATACTCATATTTCATAATTTTATTGTGCTTAATTATAATAAATTGGTTTTACTATAACATATTTATATCATTATTTATGTAAATCTATATGTTTAAAATTATGGACATGTTTTGTTGTATTTTAAGTATTTTTAGCTTCAAAATAGATAAATTTATAAATACACAAAGAATAATATTTGGAGCACTTATTTTCACCATAGGAGCTTAAAAGATTAAAGCATATAAGCCTTACATAAAAAAATAACTCTTTTATAAGGTGTACAAGACACAATTCAATAAAAGAAAAACGTGTTGTAGAGAAAAAATTAATGTGCCGTAGTACATACCGTTTGGGATGAATTATTCGACATGTTGAGTTTTCTGTACCACGACGTGATATTTTTTGTGCTATGGCGACTCTCTTGGGTTAGGATTATGTGAGGTGATCAAACCTTGTGCCATAATGGGAAAATTTGTGTGATGCGACGCACAAATGAATTTTTGACCCAACCTTTTAGGTTTATATATATATATATATATATATATATATAAGCTGTAAGCTTTTGTTCTTAGTTTTATAGAGTTTATTTTATACACAATTTAAATTAGACAAAAATAAATAAAAGGAAATGTTAGGAAGTTTTTTCATTTAAAAAACTAAAAGATTGTTGAAAATTAAAAATCACTTCGAAGATCAAGATCACAACTTTAGAGCAGGACATATTATCCATCCATTATTGGTATTGAGATCTACTTTGTATTAATTTATTTTCCTAGCAATCATTTTTGTATTTCTTGAATGAATATTGAATTTAATCCACTGATAATGGAATTTATTGAAACATGTCATATTGATTTCTATCAATGATAATTTAATTTTTTTTATGTTTGTGTAGATTATTTAGGTAAAATTTTTTAACATTAAATAAATTAAGATTATTTATTTATTAATAATTTATTGACAATTTATTTTTCATGATTGATTTAAAATATACGAATTAGGCTATAAACACATCATTTAGATCTAATTTGGACAGTTTGAAAAAGAGTTTAAATTGGTGATCCGACCAAAGGTAGTGAATTAAATGGTTTTCTATTTCTTTAGATATTAGATATGATTTAATTGATCAGTTAATGATCCTAATTGAAGACATTAATTGATTTGATTACTAAAGAATAATGATCCAACCAAAGGAATTTTTTATATTTAAAAGGAAAAATCAATAATTTAAATTTATACTTAATTAACCTAAATATTTTTAAACAAAAATGATTAATTAACTAAATATTTTTATTAATTCTCCAATGATTATTAATTATATATTTACCTTGAATTTGTTTGAGTCACATATATTTTTAGTTATTTTAATTAATTGTTAATTTAAATTTATACTTAATTAACCTAAATATTTTTAAACAAAAATGATTAATTAACTAAATATTTTTATTAATTCTCCAGTGATTATTAATTATATATTTACCTTGAATTTGTTTGAGTCAAATATATTTTTAGTTATTTTAATTAATTGTTATTAGTTTAGGAATTTAAAACCTATCCATTGTGATATAATGTTTAGGTTTTATTTTCGTATTCGTCTAATATTTTAAGAAATTTGAAAAATTATTTAAAACTACACAATTCTTATTCAGATCAAATTTTGGAGTATACTTATCGCTTATTATAAATGATTTATGTTTTTGCAAGGTATTTATAAATACAAAAAATGTTTATCAAGTTTTTGATACCGTTGTCAAGAAGAAAAAAAAAACATTTTAGATTTTTATTATCAAAATTCTTTAAAAATTCTATGTTAATATTCATGTTTTTTATTTTGTGTTTCTTGTGAATATTTGTGCTTTGTTTAGATTTTCTTTCATTTTAATTATTGTTTCTTGGTTATTTCTATTTCTTTTCTCTTTATTTATTTGCTTTTAGTTTTGTTTATTTTATTTTATTTCTTTTGTTATTTGTTTGTATATGTTATTTGTATTTTATTATTTATTTATTTTTCTTTTTATTCGTTATTTTTCAAGTGTTTGAATTTATTTATTATTTTTGTTAATTTATGTAAGGTAAGAGGTTCCTTGGCAATCCAGTTGAACATTTCATAGATAACATAAAAAAACTAAGTACTGAAACCCATGAATCTTTTATTGAACCAATTCTAGAATTTATATTAAAACTTGTAATTATGGGAGAAAATTTACTTAGAAAAGTTACAATAAATGAGTATGCAAGGTCAATTATTAACAATGTTATTATTTCTATACATTGGAGCACCAAGAAATTATGAAATAAAACAAATTCATTATTCAATGCAACCTTATTTCTATGGACTCCTTAATGAAGACTCTTTGTCTTTTATTAGAGGTTTTTACTCTACTATCCAAACTTTTCCTATAAATGGGTTAACGAGGACTAATTAAAAATGAAGTGTTTTACATACATTATTAATGATATAGCCAAGACTTAACTAATGACTCTCTCATAAGGTTCCTTGATAACATGGGAGGGAGTCTACAATAAATTTATGGAAAAAAATTTACTCCTATCAAAACATTTTTAATTTGAAAACAAAAGTTGACTTTCTCTCAAATGGAATGAGAATCATTTCACGAGGTTTAGGATGGATTTAAACTTTTCTTCACTAAGTATCCACACTATAGAAAGTTGTAGAACCAATTTTTCTATTATAGGTTAACACAACAGTTTCAATTCATCATTCATAATGCTTCATAATGCTGTAGGTGGTGCTATAGGGAAAAAGACTATCTTAGAGACTTATAATTTATTTTAAATATTGGGTGTTAATTCTCAACAAAAGAATGCAAAAGTGAGAGGAGTCGGAGTTTATGAAATACACTCTAATACCAATAATAAGGAGTTTTGTGGTATATTTGTCATAACAGTGATATATTTATAGTCATTCAATAAAAATTGATGGCATGTTTGTAACTTTTACAATAATTAGTGATATATGTATTAGTTTATCCATTTAAAAAATATTAACTTAATCATAGTATTGAAAGTTTAAGGATTAAAATGATAAAAAAAATCTAATTTAATGCACATGATTATTTGTTCCAAAATAAGTGTGAATAAATGTTTATATTAGGAGAAATATTATATATTTGAGTTAAAATTGTCCTTAATTATTATACTCTTATAGTAAATTTAAATTTGTATCTTGCTTTTGGAACAAAGTTTTTCTTAACCTTTCAGTTTAATCAATTTAATTCAATTTTTTTAAATTATTGAATTTTTTTGTAAAAAATTATTAAATATATAACATCAATTATATATTTGAAAGTAATATTCATCCTAAACAATCTTATTGTGATAAATTCATTGTTTGATGTTAAATTTTTTAATTGAAGTTAAATATTTTATTTTATACCAAAAATAAATAATCTTATATTCTAATACTTATGCTATTAAATATTTCTACTTTGCTATCATGTATATTATAGATTACATGTCTTATCATTGTTCTCATTAATGTTGAAAATAAGATAATTTTTATAAGTATTACATTATTAAAGAAGAACTTAGATTGTATTAATTTGATAATTTAAAATAGCTTATCCAAATGTTTATGAAAACAAAGTCTTTATTAACAAGTGATTATTATATAAAATTGATGTAACAGATAATCATAGATTAAAAAAATGAATCCAAATATTTTAGTTAATATTTATTTATTAATATTAATTATTATATAAAAATAACTTAATGTATAAAGAAGTGATGTTAAAAAAATTATATCAAGGAGAGAGAAGATAATAAGAACATACTTTTTTCCATAAAAAATAAAAATTTCTTAAAACATGAAACATGAAATTCTGAAATCCCAAAAAGTTTCCTTTAGAATTCAGATAATAGTTAAAAATAAAATAAAAAATAAAAGGAGTTTGGGACATAGAGATTGAGTAAGAAAAACGCAGTAGAAGTTGGCTTGCAATAACTAATAGGTTGAATGTTAAATTTAGTATTCAAATTTTAAAATACTATTATTTTAAAATTTTTATTTAAATTAATATGTAATTTATAAATAATTTATTAGACAATATATTTATTTTTTATCTCATATTTTGTATTAATATTTCTTTAAATACTGATATTATTTATAAGAAAACATAAAATGTTATGTTATTTAAATTTGATAAGTATATAGTAAGAAAAATAATTAGTATTATTTCATAATTTTTGTTTTAAAAAAATTTTTTTAATGATGATTTTTTAAATTTGATATAAGTATATAAATACATTTTGATATTTATTAATGCAAAAAAAAAATTGCAGAAAATAACCAATTAATAATAAAAACACTAACAAAAGATAAAAAAAATAAAGGAGACATAAGTGCATGTCGATATTTATCTATTTATTAGAAAAATAGACAAAAATTAAAAAAAAATAAAAAAAATCAAAACATTATATAATAAAACTAAAAAAATAACTATTTATAAAAATGATTTATTTTAAACATATTTTGATAATTATTTGTGTAAAAAATAATAAAACAATGAAGCGAGATAGTAAGCAATGTACTATTTATAGGTAATTTTCACTTTTTATTTATAATTATAAAAAAATTATTTATTTTAGGTACACTTTGATATTTATTTACATATATAAATAAAGATATATATTTATTTTAAAAACATTTTGATATTTATTTAAAAAATATTTTGCTATTTATTTGTGTGTATAAATAAAATATATTTATTTTAAAAATATTTTAATATTTATTTGTGTTTAAAAAAGTAACATAGCAATGAAGTGAGAGAATAACCAATGAACTCTTAATTAGTTATTTTCGTTTTAATTTTATATATAATAATAGATAATTATAAAAAATATAATTATTTTAAAAATATTTTAATATTTATTTATATGTATAAATAAAAATTATATTATAGAGATATTTTTTATTTAAAAGATAACAAAATAATAGAATACCAGAATAAGTATACACATAGGGAAAAGATATAAAATTAAAAAAACAAATAGTGAAAGTAAAAAAAGAAAAGAAGAAGTCGCATGATAAAGGACCGAAATTCACATTTTTTATATATAAATATATTTAATTAGGTATAAAACTTTTCTTCCAAAAATTAATATCATTCTACATAAATCAATATTTTTGTAAAATAAAATAATGATAATAATAAAAAGTATCTAAAACACTTTTTATACCAATTTTTGTGTTTTTTTTTTGTTTTTTCAAATAAAAATAAGAAGGAACTTTGGTCAATCTGTTATTTTTTCTTTAAAAAAATCCTAATTAAAAAAATAAAAATAAAAAGGTATAAAATTCATTAAATTTTATTAAAATAAAATAATATATGTTTTTTGTGATGATTATAAAAGCATAAGTTTTAACCTGCATATATATGTATGAGTGTTTGTAGGTGTGAATGGGTGTATGGTTATGATAAAGTTTCTTTTAATTTCAACCAAATAAAATGGGAAAAAATTGATAAAAGATACCTCCATTGATTTCATTAAAACTAGAAAAAACTGATTTAAAAAAATCAATGATATTCTGATGATATATATTTATTTCGTTTTTTAATAAAATTTATTATAGTTTGACTTTATTAAATAAATTATAGAAAAGACAAACTAGGTTTTAATGGCTTTGTATTTTTGTGGTATTCGCTTTCAAAAATATAAGTGATTTATACAAATAAACAAAATTGAATAGAGTAAAATAATATGAAGACTATATCTATACATGTATTTGAAGGGTTCATAACGGATAAACCAAGAATCTTGTTATCTCATATATGGAAATTTTTAAACTTTTTTGTTTTCTTATTTAAATTCCTTAAGGAAATGTATAAGAGTGGAAAATATTGTATTATTGAGAATAACGATGGAAAATAATTTCAATTGTATTTTCATATAATTCAAAACAAGCCTATTTATTGTGACCCAAAACCAATAAATAAAGTCTATTAGATTAAAAGTTTTATAGACTTTGAAAGAGTTTTATAAATAGACTTTGAAAGAGTTTTATAAATAGACTTTGAAAGAGTTTTATAAATAGACTTTGAATAGATTTTTATGAACTTAAAGACTCTATAGATTTTAAGAGTACTGAGGATTGTAGAATTTTAAAGAGATACATTAAATGAAAATATAATAATAACATAGAGAGAGATAGAATATTAGAGAGAAAACTAATAAAAATTAAAATCTTTATAAATCATTAAAAATGTTTAGAGTTGATAAAAGAATGAAAGAAGATTTTCTTAAGTATAATTATAATTAAAACATTTATCAAAATCTATAATAATCTTCAAGATTTTAAAATTATTTCAAATCAACGACTTTTGAATATTTTTAATGAATTTTATAAAATTTGATTTGAATATATCCAAATTTTTATATGGTTTTTAAAAATATTAATTTAATATCCCTCTATTGTTGTAATGCAAAGAAAAAAAGGGTATCACACCGGTACAAAACCAAATCATGGGTGTATAGAATTGTAGTAAAGTGACATATGTTTTAAACAGATACAAGAGAAACCTAAATACAAACTTAGTAAAATGTAAATGAATGTGTAAATAATTATTTCAAAAAAATTAAAAAAAATTGTTATTACTAGCACTTCAAATTACAAGTTTGAAGTTCTTACTATACAAATAGAAGTGCAATAATATTAATATAGAACTTACCAATGGACATGTGTAAGTAAATATAGTCTTGTTGTCCTTAGGATAAAACAGTTTAGAATCTTTATTTTATGTCTAAGAACTTCACTGCATTAATAAAGTTTGAAATGTTACACCTCTAAAATTTATGTTGCTCGGAAACTCAAAAAATAATTTAGTATCTTCTTATTTTCTTTTTAAGAGCTATTGCTTCTATGATTTGTAAGAGAATTGGTATGTCTAAATTGAGAGTTGAGGCCCTCTATTTATAGTTTTGAGAAAATGTGTGATAATTATGATTGATTACAGTTATGTTTGGGTGGAAAGATTAACAGCCATTTCGGAGTGAAAAGGTAACGATTATTTCTATGTGGAAAAGTAATGACCAATTTTGAGTAGAAAAAGTAACAGTTATTTTATGAATGGAAAAGTAACGACCAATTCTGAGTGAAAAAGTAACGACCATTTTTCTGAGTGAGCCTGGTGCTTGGCGCCTAGTGCCTGATGTCTGGTGTGCTGGTGAGCCTGGTGTTGATGTATAAACAACCTCCGGCTATTTTCTCAACAAACATGAGAAATTGCACAAATAAGATGATACAAAATCAGAGCCAAACAGTTATACCTAGCATACTCACGGATCAATTGGGCATGGCTCTTCTCCAGGATGGGATTTAATAAGAAGCTGTTTGGAAACTACATCAAATAATTGTAATAAGATTGCATATTTTATATTAAAACAAAACAAACAATTATACATTTGTGCATCTTCCTTAGCATATGAGAAGCTTAAAGAAGTACAAACCATTAGGAATGATGCACCAATAGTTATTATAGACCAATTGCTTAGGACCAGCACTAGCGCAACACACTAGGCTCCACATATTGGAAAGACTCCACCAATATTTTTGTCATAAGCTATAATCAAGTCCACAATGAGGACTTCACCCTTTATTTGTTTCTTTTGAAGAATGAAAGGCTCCATATATTGGAAAAACATATAGATGAAATCCATAACATGGCAACAATACTGGGGATGGATTCCTTTATGATTATTACCAAGGTCCACCCTAGCTTAAATGAATTGTGTAGGATATCAAAAAATATAAATGATAATATTCAAGATCGCAGATTATTTTCTCATGTTACTGTTTTGCTGTCAATCTTAACAGCAGAAGTGTCAAATCTAAGAAGTCTTGCCCAAAACATAATACTGCAGGTAAATTATATTCCTTACATCTCATTAATCATGGATAATAGAAACAATAAGTTAATTTTCACAATATACTTCTTACTTCTGCTTAAAAAAAACTTTCACACTTGATTTAGGTAGATCACATAACTTCATTCTTAGTACACACAAAAATGACTAACCTCATCAATGTTTAGGGAAAGATTTACATAAAAATAGATCTCTAATAATTAGTCAGATTTGAGATATACCTGAGATTTACATAAAAATATATCTCTATAATAGTAAGGTCATATACCTGAAATATATGCAACTTCCAGAACTATGTTACCCAACAATAACATTTGATTAGAGTGAATTTCAATTGCTATAAAGAGCATTTAAATAATAACAACCAATACTTTCCTCTTGAAATACTATCTAAATAAAAGCTATCAAATCATAAGCATGTGTAGAATATATATTCTAGAGTCTTTAATTCTCAAAACGGAATTAACAATGAAACAAAATAACCAAATACCAAAAATATTTATCCAATCTACAACAAAAGGTTGCCGATTTTACCATTAGCTCAGAAGAGCAAATAGGAAGGATCTATATATTACTGAGAAGCCTTTATAAATATGAATGGCGCTTCCTAATCCAAGGAAAATGCTCCGTTGTAAAACTTGCATAAATCTAAACCCACTATTATACCTGTTTTGTGTGTTCTATGCTCCATTCAAATGCTCAGAAAGACCATGAATTTCTTGGAGATCCACTGGTGCTCCATGAACCTGAAGAATGAATAAAAATAGTCATAAGAATCAAAACGTAGTCAAAATTTCTCCATAATTTATATATCTATTAAAAATGAATTTAGATTCTACAACTGAGGATTAAACTATAAGATTTCATAAATTCAGACCAATTATCACCCATTAGAGTAGAATTAAGATAGATAAAAACAAGGCCAAATAGCTTCATCCAAGGTTCATTAGCTCTAAACTTTGAATCTAGATCTTATCTAGCATAATGAGAACTAAGAAAAATCTATCAAACAAACAAAATCCAACATGACTAGAGATTACAACTTCAATGTAAACTAATTTATGAATCATATATCGGGAATCAAATTTTCTTACTTGCCATTTCTAAGTTTGAAGGTTATCCTTGTTTCACCAATATAAAATGCTTGTAAGTGGCATAAGAGTAGAAGCCTGAGGAACCACGAAGCATTATAAACCTGAATAAAATAGACATTAGAATACATTTGTCTTGAAGATTCTTAAAAAATTTAAATATGAGATATTAATCAGCAAAATACCTTTTATCTATGTTTAAGGGAACAAACTTTCCCTTAAGAGAAGGATCCCACATTTTCGTAAATAGTAGTTCAATATGTTCTTCATTATCTACTATAACCCTAAAATCAATACCGTGAATCTTGGATAAGAAATATCAAGTATAAAAATAAAAAAAATTACTAGTCTTGCACAAGTAAGTATAAAATAACAATAAAATTAGAAGAATTTTCATTTCAAGCATGATAAGTCGAGGCTTAAGCTTAGAGAAATGAGACAATGGAGAGATTTTGATTAGATATTGGTATGTAGAAGACGTCATACAATCCAGAAACAAACCAGAACTGAACCAAAGACTGAAGATCTAACTTCTAGGTTTGATCGTAAAGGATGATACAATAAGAATGGAGCGCAAAACATAGACAAAATCTAACCTGGGGCGAGAACGGTGAGACGAGGACGGCGATACAAGGACGACGAGACAAGGACGACGATATCAAGATGAGGACGACAACGGTGAGACACAGAGCGACATTGATCTCCCATCTATGAAAAGCATTTATATATATATATATGTGTTAAACGTATGAAAACCCTAAGGGAAAAAGAGAGGGAAAAAGAGAGGGAAAAAAGGGAAAAAAAAAGAAAAAAAAAATTGATAAATATTTTTGGTGTTAAATTGGTGTAAAAAAGAGAAAATTAATATGGTATGTCTATGGACTCGGTTTTTAAATTACTAAGGCCATAACCCTATAACCTCGATTTAAAAAAAAAACTGAGATTAAATGTCCAAAACTAATTGTATGTATTGTAATAGTGCATTGAATGTATCTCTTTAAAATTCTACAATCCTCGTTACTCTTAAAATCTATAAAGAGTCTTTAAGTTCATAAGAATCTATTTAAAGTCTATTTATAAAACTCTTTGAAAGTCTATAAAATTTTTAACCGAGTAGACTTTATTTATTGATTTTGGGTAAATTAATAATATTATATACTTATAAAATTTAAATCATCGATACATACATTTACACCGGTCCAAAACAAGTATATATCTATATACACATATAATTACTACTCACATGAAGAGTCTTCATCTCAAATCTCAACAATTAAGCTAAAATTGACACAAGGACACCAACATGTTATGCAACCTGTTAAACAGATATGTTATATTTAATTAATTTCAACTTTGGATTAAAAAAAATGAGTCGTGATATATAGATTAAGTGATGTGTTAATTACTGAATAAACATAAAGTTGAGATATGATATAATAAAATAATTATGAGTTATCTTACCAATATGAACCGATTAGAATGTAACATATGAATTGTTATATATCTTAAAATATTCCCAACATTCTCGATATATGCACAATAAAATGGCATTAATATAAGAAATTTTCTTCATTAATTTGAATATTTTCATTAAATTATTATAAATTTTAGGAAAAAAATTATACCAATATCAATATTTTTAATATTTTTATAAAATTAAATTATCCATATATCCATAAATATGAATAATTTAATAATTATTGGTTTCAAACTCAACAATACCAATAGAAGTATACAAAAGTAGAGTTGTAGTTAAAAAGAAAGTTGCAATTTTTGACATCAGAGCTATAATCACAAAGGCTGGTGGACCAAGGTTGCGAAGGTTGATAATGGAGACCAAGCTTATGTAGTTGTTTATGGTATCAGAGCCATAACCATGGCTACTGATGAAGCTTTCACACAAAATCAAAGAAATTTAGAGACATCTATCTTCATCAACAACACATGCACTAATGTAATCATTCAATAGATACTACAAACACCCAATCTAATGAACACTGCAAATAACCTATCCACATATCCCATAAATCCAAACTTCACAGTAAAATTAGATGAAACAAATTACCTTATATGGAAGGAATAGTTGATAACAATGTATGGAGTTCAGTCACTAATTGATGGGTCTACACCAATCCCTTCCAGACTTGTAAAGAAACAAATCACTACTAAAACTGGTGAAAGTTAAGAAATCCTTGAAGACAATATAGATTATCAATTATGGGATAGAAAAGACAATGCTCTAAAAAATTGGATTTACTGTTAGACTCACATGAAAGGCTCATGTAGTTGCACTTGCAACTGTAATCTCTCAGAAAAGGATCATGAACCATGGAACAATACATTAGTCACTCAAAGGATCTTATTAATCATATATTAGAAACTGGAGACAATATGAGTGATAGAGAACAAATGTTGTATGTATTAGGTGGCCTTGATGCTGATTATGAGTGATTTGTTACCATTGTCACCAACAAAAATTAAGTGGTAAGTCTCAAAGAGCTTTTCACCAGAATGAGGACACGTGAGAGATAGATGGAACGTATGAGTTAACATAATATATAGTTTGTTCAAGCAAATTAAACTATAAGCAAATTTTCAAAACCCCCAAAATCCACCTATAACTTTTACTTACCAAAACAGTTCTTACACTCCAACTTCAAGCTTTCTAACTTTGAATCCATCTATTTCATCCTCCAAAGGAAAGCCTAATCCAAAGGATAACACAAATCAATGTCAAATTTATAAAAAAGTTTAGGCATACTACTTCTAAATGTTATTTTTGCTATATGAAGTCCAAAAATAAATTACTCAACAATCAATAAAGACCACAAGAGGATATAGACCACCCAAAGCCAATATAGCCCAAGTTAATCCTTAACATATTGCACCTGTACCAGATTCCATTCATCATCCTACTCTTGGACCTATGTTTCATCATCCATAATCACAAGCTTCTCCTTGAAGTGATCAGAACCATTATCCATCACCTCCACCTCAAGCACTATTAACCCCAGTACTAACTCCAACTATACTTACTGACAAAGCCTAATTCATAGAAACTAGAGAAACCCATTATTTAACCAATGATAGTACCCACATGCAATGTCTCAATTCATACTTAGGTAATGCATTTGTCATGCTTCGTAATGGCTCTACCATTCCTATCTCCAAATCAGGATCCTCTATCATTTCAGGTCAAAACCATAAACTATGTTTTAATAATGTGTTATTGGTACCACAATTGGAAAAGAATTTGACCTCATTAAAAAAACTCTACGAAGACAACAATGTTTCAGCTGAGTTCTTTCTTAATAGTTTTTTTGTGAATGATATGGCCACAAAGATTACTCTACTTATTAGGGGAACTGACCAAGGCCTCTACAAGATTGGACAAGGAACAACCATATCAGATACTATCAAATGCAATAAATTTGTTCTTAGTAGAGCTCTTCTAAACAAAAGATTAGGTTATTGCTAAATCACTCAATCAACCTATTTTATCTAATAGCAATCTAAATATATGTATAGCATGCTAGTTAGGTAAGGTTCATAGATTAACCTTTACTCACTCTCATATTTAATCAACAAACCATTTGTTATTGTCCATCACTACTACAAAACATGCATACGGCCTCGGTTTTTAATCGTGGCTGTAGATTTAGGGCCACAGTTATAAGAATTGAGGCCTAAGTGAGAGAGACCATAGGTAATGACCTATGGTCTTAGTTTTTAACCGAGGCCATAGGGTGTACCTATAGTCTCGGTTATTAGATAACTGATGCCATATGGTGTATCTATGACCTCGGTTAGCATATAACCGAGGCCATAGGGTATACATAAATTAAAAAAAATACAATAATTAGTAATTACAATATTAAAAATCAATATAAATTACAATAAATTTATTAATTACAATATTAAAAATCATATTATATTAAAATTAAAAGTATAATTACATTTGAGAGTTTATTATACACAAAAAAACTTAGTATTACAAACTAACCTTTTAGTATTAATTACAAACATGAAAAAAAACTTAGTATTAATTACCAACACCAATGGCTAATGCACCAAATATGACGCACCATCACAAAGACCATCAACAACACCAATAAGACCAAGAATACACCAACACAAATAAGAAGACTAAAGACAAGGCCATCAAAGAACACCACCTCAACGCCAAGAAGACAAGAAGACCAAGAACGCCAACACCAGATGGCAAGACCAATAACAAGGAGATTTAAATCAATTTAATAACAATAGTACCAATAACAATCAAGTGTTTTAATGCTTACCAAAGACTTGATACAAAGAAGACACTTATTGGTATTACACATGTTGCATATCTGTCACGAGAAAAATTATTTTAAAAATTTGAGATTGCACATCAAGGTAAAAACTAAAAACAAACATAAGAGCCAGGGGAGGATCATAACAAGAGAAAAAAGATATCACTCACATTTCAAAAGTCATTTTGACTGGTGTTACAACCTGTAGGTTGAAAACAAAAGATGAAAAACAAACATTTCATCTTAAGACAACTCAACAATATAACACTAACTTGTATGTAACATAGGAAACACCAGAGAAATACTATTTTGAATGGTTTAAGACAATTAATCACTCAAAATGCAACAATGAGTACTCAAGTGCTTCAAAAACCTTTGGAGTATTAGTTTTTGGAGCTTATTGCAAGTAAATTATAACTGGCCGTGAATGTTATCTTACTCGCCATAACTATGGAAAAGAATCAACACATTTCTCGATACAAGGACTCAATCCCTTTCACAAATCTGATCGTCTCTGTTCATGCTAATTTGGCAAATCTTAATTTATAATAGGACATTAATTTGAATGTGTACATTTTAAACTAGCTGGATAACATATGCCTCAGCATGTTGAAAAATTAACCAATAAATAGAACATGGTACATATGAAAATAAAGATGCCAAACAAACCTTGAAAACACTAACAAGAAAAAAAGCCACAGCTCTAGAAAATCCCATATGAATGATAGTAAGCGTAATGGGTAAAGGAAAGTTGAAGTATTTGGGAGAAAGAACCCACTACAAGGAAAATTTAGCCAGATATACTTCACTCTTACTCAATAAAAAAATTGGAAGACTAATGTTTAAATATATTAATACATAGCAGAATATATAACAGAAGTTGAAACCTAGCAAGAAGAAAAGCACAACCCTTTTGTTATAAAATAAAAGACATGAGTACAATTAGCAGAGACGCACCAACACCAAAGATCAAGATAAATAAGACCAAGATTAGCACCAAATAAGACTACACCAAGATTTCAACACCATCGCAACGCACCAACACCAACACCATAAGAAGATACCAAAGACCAAAGACAACACACCAACACTATCACCAATGCAGTACACTAGCACCAGCATAATGCACCAGCACTAGCGCACCACACCAAATAAGAAATACTAGACTAGCACCAAAGACAAGGGTAGAGCACTAGTGCCAAGACAAAGACACCAAGACCAAAGACCAGGATCCACCATCCAGCAACCAGAAACCAGCGTCCACCGACCAACGACTAACGACTAGTGAGTAACGACCCAGTGGCTAGCGAACCAACAAACAATGACCCATCGAATAGCGACCACCAAACCAGTGAGATAGGAAGAGAAGGAGGAAGAGGAAGAAGAGAGGGGAAGAGGAGGAAGAGGAAGAAGAGAGGGGAAGAGGAGGAAGAGGAAGAAGAGATGGGAAAAGGAGGAAGAATCATGAGAGGGGAAGAGGAAGAATCAAATCTGAAAAAATGAAATTTCAGATCTGGGAGAAGAAGGAAGAAAGAAAAAAAAAGAAAAAAGAAAGAAAGAGGCGTGGGCGTGGGATCAGAAGGAAATAAAAAGAGAAAGAGAAAAAAGAAAGAGAGAGGCGTGGGCGTGAGATTAGAAGGAAAAAAAAAGAAAAAGAGAGAGAGAGAGAGAGAGAGAGAGAGAAGGAAAGAAAAAGAAAGAAAAAAAGAAAAGAAAAAAAAACATGAAAAACAAAATTAATATAACTTATGGTCACGGTTATTAATAAAAACTGAGGCCATAAACATATCCTATAGCCTCGATTTTTATTAAACCGTCACCAAAACCATATGGCCTCGGTTTTTATAAAAACCAAGGCTATAGGTCTGAGACTATATGTCTGTTTTTTAGTAGTGCATGTAGACCTTTGGGGTCTAGCACCTGTAAAATAAGTAAATAGAATGAAATATGTTTTCTTATTTGTTAATGACTTTACAAGATTTTAATGGATTTATGTGTTAACAAACAAAATACAAGTAGCTACCATTTTCTTGCACTTTGAAGCCTTAGTTGTAACGTAGTTCTAGACCCATATTCAACACCTCCAAAGTGATGGAGGCACTGAACTCAAGATTTTGGAAACTTACTTGTTTTAAGGAGGCTACAATAGCATTATTTCATGCCCTTATACACCCTCATAAAAATAGGTTATAGAAAGGAAAAATAGGTATAAGGTGGAGATAGGATTGGTCAATGTAATTTGAGTAGTTTTACCTTTAACTTAATGCGAGTATGACTTCAAAACAACAATTCATTTCATTAACAAAATGCCTTCAAAACCACTCAATAATGTTAGGCCTTATGAGTTACTCTTTAAACAACTTTCATCATATGACTATATCAGAGTATTTTGGTGCCTTTTCTGCCCATACCTTCGACCCTACAACACACTTAAATTGGAACCCATATCTTTACCATATGTCTTCTTGGGGTGTGCTACATTCTAAAAAAGTTTTTTGGTTTCTTGAGCTTCTTAGCCAAAGAGTTTATGTTTCCACTCTTGTTGTGTTCAATGAAAATGAATTTCCATTTCTCAAATCTATCCCTTCCAATACTCAACCCAAACCCAGTCAAAAACATTCCTTACCTATTTTTGCATCTATTCCCTCACATGTGCATCCTAACTCTACATATACACAATGCTTTCCTTACAACTACATTTGCTACCTCTGCACCATCTAGTACCTTGGTTGACATAATAGGTACCAATGTTTAGTCATTTGTCCCCATCTCACTTGCAATTCCTTGTCTTATTCCCAATCTTCTTGATTGCTCTCACCCTACCTTGTCCTTCATCATCTCATCATTTATTCAAAGCCACCTTCCTTTTCCATAGAAACTATCAATTTTTCTGAATCACCTTTACACAATCTTGAAACCATCACAATTTTTAACCCAGTTGGTATTGAACAAGCTATTTAATTACCCATACCAACTTCTTTATCACCTATCAGTACTAATCATATAACAATAAGAGCCAAAGATGGTATAATCAAGTCTATGAGTTACCACACTAGTTTTATTCTTCTAGATAAAAGCTCAACTCAAATGAAACTCTAAAGCTTGAGTAGTGGCCAAAGGGTTTCTATAAACTAATGGTCTCAATTTTAATGAGACTTTTAACCCTGTGGTTAAGCCCACTATCATCAAACTTATTATTACTCTTGTAGTATCTAAAAACTAGAGCATCAAACAATCAGATGTTAATACAACTTTCTTTAATGGAGATGTTTAGAAGATGTCTGTATACTCCAACCAAGAGGTTCTGTTGATCTTTCCTATCCTGAGTATATCTGTAAACTTAAGAAGGATATTTATGGCTTGAAATAGGCCCTTTAACCATGGTACATGAAATTAAAATGTTGTCTTCTACATTGGGGGTTTACTTATTCTAATGGAGATGCCTCAATGATGCTCTACTCATCCAATGATATCCTTATTGTCATCTTGATTTATGTTGATAATATCATAATTACATGAAACAATATAGCCCTCATTCAATCCTATATTGATAAGTTGCACAACCAATTTTCCTTTAAAGACTTGGGACACTTATTACTTTCTAGGTATATATCAATGATCTTATTGCTAAGGCTAAACTTGCAGATTCCAAACCAACCTTCACACCAATTGCTACTAGAAAACTACTATCCAAATATGATAGAGAGTCGTTCAATGACAAAAGGGCTACACAATTTCTAGTGGGGGTGTGTAATATTGCACCGTTATTAGGCCTAACATCAACCATATAATGAATAAATTATGTCAGCTTCTTCATTGTCTAACCTCAGTTCATTGGATATCAGCCAAAAGACTTCTTCAGTATTTGAAAGGCATTTAGGAACATGGGATTATAATCACAAAATCCAATAGCTTGGCTATTACAATGTATACTGATGTTGACTGAACATCCAACACAGATGATCAGCGTTTCACTGGTGGTCACTGTATTTACTTGGATAAATCCTTAATTTCATGGCATTTTAGAAAGCATAAAGTTATTTCTTGCTCATCTACTAAGGCTAAGTTTTGGGGATTAGCTTCTGGCGCTTTTGGATACAAAATTTATTATAAGAACTTTGATTCATTCTTCACGCATCCCCTATAGTTTACTATGATAATGATAGGGATGACTATTTGGCAAAGGATGTTGTTCTTCATTCAAGAACCAAACATATTGGTATTGATTTTCACTTCATTAGTGAAAGGGTTCTTTTTGGACTGCTTGCAGTCGAGTACACTCATACTCAAGAACATGTTGTAGATATCATAACCAAACCATTATCTTTCCAATGCTTTCAGGAGTTAAAAACTAGCTCATTGTGCTTCATTGCCTATAAGCTTAAGAGGGAATGAAAGCCTAATACAAGCCTTGTTGAACATGATAAACATGCCCTAAATATGTTTGTTATCATTTAGCATAAATGGGACTCTTATCATCCTTGATGCACATGTGATATTGATGGAATTATTAGTAGTACATGATTGTGCTGATAATGCCTTGAGCATATTCCTAAAATATGCTTCTTTTGTAACAAACTTTGATTCTCTAAATTGGTTATTGCATGTGCTGACCAATCTATAAATATCACATCATACTCTAATGAAAGAAATCTATGTGAATTGTTTTTATCATTCTCGTCTCTCTTCATCTCCTGCTATATTCTTGTTTTTAGCTCATCCATTTACCTTGCCATCACCATTGTTAAGCTTATGCTATTCACTTTAGATTTTATTGCTTTTTAATTAATTTTAACAATTTCTTGTTTGGAATTGGGAAAGTTTAGGTGCATATATATATATATACTTCTTAATCCCCACCTACCTGCACTACTACAAAAATGGGCATTAAAGTCGGTTAAAAACTGACTTTAAACAAATTTAAAGTCAGTTCAGCCTTAAAATCTAAAGTCGGTTCATGCGATTAACCGACTTTATAGGTAAAGTCGGTTCACACGATGAACCAACTTTACAAGTAGAGTTGATTCATCGAGTGAACCGACTTTACACGTACATTTTATGAATTTTTTTTATTTTTATTCTTATTTTTCGTATTCAATATTCAATATATATAGCATAAAGAAACTAAAATATAAATAATAATACAAATAATTAAAAAATTAAATATAATTAATTACTTGATAATTAAATTTATTACAAAAACAAATAATGTATATACAATACATATAGTTAACTTAAATTACAAATAAAATAATATCATCAAAGTATAATTGGATTGTGCGAGCAAGCTTGGTTGGCTTAGAATCACCAGCATTATGACAAGGAAACTAGACAACAAATAGCTGATCCATATAACAATTAATTCCCCTACATACATGAGCATGTAAAAATCCATCAAATAAGCAGTCTAAACTTCAGAGACATACGAATGGAGAAATTAAATCATTATAACTATTACCATCAAAAAGAGATTACCATAGTGACATCCGAGTGATATAACCCTTCGATGAACTCATATTAGCACTTTATTAATCATTTGTCTATAAATATGAAGTTATCTGGAATCTCTACTAGTATTTTTAATGCTATAATGAGCTTTAAATATGAAATCAAGTGTAACTCCGATTTCTTACTTGGCTTGTGTGAGTTTTGGTGCCCTTAAACGTATGGAACACGTTAATGGGCACCAAAACTCATACAAACCAAGAAACAAATCGGAGTTACACTTGATTTCATATTTAGAGCTCATTATAGCATTAAAAATACAAGCAAAGATTCCAGATAACTTCATATTTATAGACAAATGATTAATAAAGTGCTAATTGTTGTCATAAGGAAAGTAGGCAAGAGAGATGAGATGTAGTTTGGGCCAAAATAGGTCCATAAAACAATGTATTCCCCTAAATACATGAACATATAATCATCCATCAAACAAGAGACTTCAGACACAGGAATAGAGAAATTAAATCATTAAAAAAATTGTCGTTATGTTGTCATATACTATTCAAGATCATCAAAATCTTCTCCTGATTCTTCTTGTGATGATATAATTTGAACCATGTGTTCTGCCTATTCCTCTCGTAAATCATCAAAAATTTACTGGTCGTAGCCCGTCTTGTTCCAACCAAAGAACTACATCTATTTAAAATCAAAATAAGAATGTAATTTCATTTATTTACAAAAAATAACTCAAATATGTTAAAAACTTTTATGTATATAGGTAAAAGATATTACCACATTATCAATTGGAATTTTGATATTTGTGATGATTTCGCTCATAAACTTCATGACATAATAACCACACATGACTCTATTATTTTGTTATGGAACCTACAAAAAACAAGTGTACCTGATTTTTCATATTCGAACATCTTTATTATTCAATTGTAAAATTAATAAAATTATTAATATTCGCTTGTACATACCATAACTTTTGTCCATATAAGCTTATGAGATTTTTTAAGGGCAATGCCCCTAAACTTGTTCCACAACTTCTATGCCCTATCAAGGTTTAAAACGGTTAGTTTTTATTAAATATTACAAAAAATAATAGAAGAAACTAATATGTAGCTATAACTTACATTTCAACAACTACTTTTGTATCTTTACTCAGTTCTATAGAAGCTGAGTCACAGTACCAAGCAAGATTATTGAACAGATCAATGATTACCAACATCTAATGATCTTGGCCTTGTTCAAACCTTAATGGCCAAGGGATTATCAACTTTTGATTTCTGTTAAGCGTTAATGCTCTATCACATAATTGTTTAGCTATGATGCTAACATCCTTCTCTTGATATTGATTGACATATGAAGAATCATAGAACATTGCTAAATGTGATGAGTGATTATGTTGAAGTCGATAATAGCACGCTCTATATAAAAGATATATATATATATATAAATAATTAGATAAAATAAATATAATTATATATGTTTTACATAAATGAAAGAAAAATAATTAGATTGAGGACTCATCTTATCCACACTTGAATTATACTTAAATCGATCATTTGATATTCAAATAGTTGAAATATACACTCGATCGATATATAAGTTTGGCCGAGGTCTACACCAGAAATTTCTATAGGAAGTGGCACAGTCCATCCATCATTTATGCTAGATGCCCTCCTAACAATAGTTATCAAAGTGCCAAGATT
The DNA here is from genome assembly GCA_030763125.1 of Hippophae gyantsensis. Taxonomy (NCBI): domain Eukaryota; kingdom Viridiplantae; phylum Streptophyta; class Magnoliopsida; order Rosales; family Elaeagnaceae; genus Hippophae; species Hippophae gyantsensis. Next base: position 16,266,488 of record CM061029.1, on the reverse strand, counting down.
TCTACTAAAGTTTAAAGCATAATCATAACTATACTTTTTCCAAGGCTTCTTCTTGAATGACTTGGTGCGCGATGATTGGCCACTAGACATAGATTTAGGCCGAGATACTTGCTTCGTATCTCTTAAATGTGCCGCATTTAAGAGTTCTGGTATAATAGACTAAAAAAGTATTATATATGTATTTTAGTAACAATTAAGATATAATAAAATAATAGTAGTAAAAAAGTATTATCTTTGAAGTTAAAAAATAGTACCACGTCAAAATTTAGAACAACTTGAATCGACAGCCAAGCCACATACTGTCTAACCGCCTCTTGGACTGTGGTAGCAGCAGAAGGCATATGTAATGGATAATCATGAAACAATTATTGATCAATTACTATTTTCCAATGATTAGGAAAATATTGATTATGAATCATCTGATCATCCTCAATTGATGTACCTTTCCAATAGCAACAAAATCCATTGACGAAGGATGTTTCAACAAACATTTCATATTCTGTAAAAAATTTAAGTGTTATATATAAAAAATAAAACATATAATAAGAATTTAAAAATAATAGATTATATACACCAGAAATTAAAATCTTACCACATATGATTCATCAAATAGAGGAGGACTCCCATGTGGGGTAGCTATTGGATGTACATTCTCACCAAAACGTTCATCATGGTTTGATTGATAGTAAAAATGTGCAGATTGATTTGGATAAAATAAACCACTACTTGATTACATATGCATTCCTGGCATATAGTGAGGACCATTAGGATGACTATATCCAATACTGGATGTAGTTTGAGCATAATGAGATTGCGTGGGTGGCATGCCTAGCATGGATGGTGGCCTACCTGTCATGGATGGTGGCATGCCTGGCATGGATGGTTACATGCTTGGCCAATATGGCATGCCTTGGTTGTAGAATGATGCCATGGCTGACATGTGTTGTGATTGATATTCTTTTAGAGTGACATTCTCACTTAACACTGAGGCCTTAAAGGAGTTGAATTCTTCTTCAATTTTAGTGTACTTCTCCTTACTTACCGTGTGAGGCTTTTGTTTTAGAATGTTAAAATAATCCATATAATCATCATATTGGCTACCTCCTCTAACACGACTAGGATGCTCGCGTCTGAATGCATGATATAAAGCATCTCTCGCAGGCTCTTCGATTATTTCACCCCTGGATATATTTTCTTGAACAACTCTCTACAAATAATAAAGCACACAAACATATCATTCATTATTACATCAATTATTAAAAATTATTAAGACTTTTTATCAACCGAAATTACTAACCAACTTATTTAGTTGTTCTTTTCCTCGCTTAGTCATCGGTCTTGAATTCTTTGTTTTGGGAGTCTTTGTTTCTATGTACAATTTAGTTCGGGTAACAGGTCTAGGAGTGTTCATCGGATCGAAACCGTTAAGTTTATGCTCATCCGATCCGATCCGAACATCCGATCGGATTGAAGCATCCTAATCCGCAACCGATCCGATCAAATTTTATATCCGATCAATCCGATCCGTAAAATATTCGGATAGCATCCGATCAATCCGATCAATCCGATCAATCCGATCAATCCAACCAATCCGAACAATCCGATCAATCCGACCAATTTGATCAATCCGATCAATCCGATCAATAAACTTAATTAATAATATTTTTGAATTAAAAAATTAATTTTTTACATAGATCATAACATAAACTCATTTTAATTAAAAGAAACCTTAAAAAATCAAATAAAAAGATTAAAATAAGACTAAAATATTCAAACTTATATAAAATAAAAATAACACAATTAAGTAAATACTTGATGTCGATTACAATAGTTATTTTAATAAATTTAACAATTCATTTAAACAATAAACAAAAAGATAGTTCACAATAATCTAAACCTAAATTAATTTGATCATTTCAATCTTTAACATCCATTGACCATCTTAAAAATAATATTGTCTTGAATCTTGAGAACAATAGCAAAAAACTTCAATGTGTCATCGTCATCACCTATTAGCCATAATTTAAAAAATATTAGTAAATTGATAACTAAATATATATAAAATAATATATGAAATACATATGAAATAAAATAATAATATATCGTACTCAATCAAGGGTTATATCCTTAATGTCTCTCAACATATCTACAAAATAGAAGATACATAGAAAGTGATGAGAATATTAAATCATAAGAGAATGATATCAATTACTAATGAAAATTAAAATAATATTACCTGTTTCAATTGCTTCAATATCATCAAGGGAATCACGAATGTTAATTATTGGTGATGATTGAATCCAGTTCTGAGTACAAATAAGTGCTTGGACAGTTTTTGGGGACAATGAGCTTCTAAAAGAATCAATAGGCGTAGCTAAAACATCTTTGGCAATCTTGGAAAGAACCTTGTATCTAGATGAGTTCACCTTCCACCAACTTAAAAGATTAAAAGACTCATCATCCACATCCTCACATGTCTCACCCAAATATTTATCTACTTCGGTTGGTTGTCTATCTTTTTGCATCTTTGACCACGTTTTTATAACGATCCATCCATAGTGAAAATGAATCAATGTTACAACTATCCACTATTACGTGTCTAAAGGTTGTGAGCATGTAGCTTGGACATTTGCAGAATACAAAACTAAATACTGATCAAACATATTATTCAAAGTTTGTCTAAATTTTTTCATCATATGACCAACCATAATATCATCTTCGTCACACAAAAGATCCAAGCAAATTTTCAAACCTTGTTCCTTACGTCTTGGATCAAGCAAAGTTGCAATAAATAAAAAATCATTCATCTTATCTACACCTCCCCAATATTTATTGAACTTTATTATCATTTCTTTTGCCATTTTGCTTAACAAAAAATCTGTATTTTCACACCAAAAACTCAATTGGTTATGTATGAAACAAATTTGATCCAAAAATAAATTTGAAGTAACATATACAGAACCAGAAAATCTCAATGTTGCATCATAAAATATTTTCAAAAACCTCACAAATATGTGAGCATTAGACCAATCAAACATATCAGGAGTTTTGCAACTATCATTTCCAATGTTGAACTCTTGTTTAAATATCACATCATCTTCTTCTACTTCAAAAGCGTTAGAAATCTTATTGCGACTTCTAACATTAAATAGGTGGAATTCCACCTTGTTACTACATCTAAACATAAAAGTTTATTAGTATCAATCTTCTCTTTGCTACGCACAATCCTTAAATTTTAACAACCTTGAAGGTGATCCTTTGACATATTTCCTGACTTCTCTTATCTTACTTATGCTTGAATCATGTTCTTTCAAGCCCTCGACAACCAAATTTAGAATATGAGCTGCACACCTCGCATATGCATATGTTGACCATCTAGTATTGCACCACCCCAATTGTTCACTTTTTTTTTACATGGTAAAAACTAATGTATTATTTGAGCTAGCATTATCCACGGTAATAGTAAATATCTTATCAATTCCCAATCTAACAAGCATTGCTCAATTAACTTTCCCAAGGATATCACCTTTATGACTAGGAACTACACAAAAATTTAAGATTCTTTTTTGGAGTTTCCAATTATCATCGATGAAGTGAGCTTGATGAGACACGTATAATTCAAATTTTGAGCGAGAAGTCCGTGTGTCGGTGGTTAAACAAACTCTTTGAAATGATTTAGAGAAAAATTCTTTTAATTTATCCTTTTCCTTTAGAAAAGACTCAAGCAATCTCGTGCAATAGTGGTACGAGAAGGAACTTGGAACCTTGGTTCTAAAACTCTACTATACTTCTTAAATCCTTCATTCTCGACATGACTAAATGGCAATTCATCAACTATAATCATTTACGCAAGTGCAAGCCTACAAGCCTCGATATCTTGAATGTGTGTGCAACAAGTACACCTTCTTTATTGTTTGTGACATTTTCAAAAGCTAAAGTTTTTTGCTTCTTCTCATATCTACCCGGGGAAATAATTTACATTGCATGTAATATGAGCATTTAAGTTTGATGTACCGGACTTCTTTGGATACATACACATACTCACTTGAACAATATTTACATCTCGCCTTACGATCTAAGCCTTCACCCACTATATCAAAATGTTTCCAGGCGAAGAGGAGAGTTTAGAAAACTTTAAACACCTTTTCCATCATAGCTATCTATAGAAGGTTCGGGTTTGTCATTCAATGCTAGATCTTTAGTTTACGGTGGAGCATTTTGTGGATTTTATATTGATTTTCAACATCATGGGTAGCGCTTGCACTTAGGTGGTTGCAAGTGGACTATCCATAGTAGAGAGTATTTTTTCCATCTAAGATAAAGTGAGACACAATCAACTTAATGCAATAAACACATTGTGTAGAAAAATAGTTGTTATAATGTAAAGAAGCATATTTGCAACCAAAGTAATACAATTTATCATCACATAGTTTGAATTTTATATAATAACTTTATATATATATATATATATATAACTAAATTTTAAAAAAATACAAGTGTTTGTATAATTTAAAACATGTTTAAATTAGATTATTATTATTTTTAAGAAGCAATAGTTAATATAGTTTGATGACCCACTAGGCCACTACTAGGAGGTGTCGGGTTCAAAATGCTATTTAAAAATCAAAACCAAACTAAAATGGTTAATTTACGCTGAGAGTTCTACACTTCCACTTACTAAAAGTTGGATTGATCTTTAATTAATTTGCCTTCGTTATTTATTTTTCCTTGTTTTATAAGCAGAATGTAGTTTTTGTATATGGTATCAACGAAGTGGAAGAAATTCGTCACTCGTCCAGTCAAAGACCTCTTGAGCTGACCTTGAGTTAATTATTTAATTTGTCTTTAGAGTCAAATTTATGGAAGTTTCTAGTACTAGTCAAAGTCTTTTAACCCATTCACAAAGACCAGAGTAACAAGACATCATTAATTATATATATATAATATGATAATTTGTATAAAATAAATTAAAGTCATAATAGTTTGATAACATTTTGCCGTTAGATTCTTAACAAATTTTTTTGAAAGAAAAACAAAAAAACAGTGATATCATCGTAATATTTTTAATTAATGATAATTTTTTATAATAAAAATAACATTAAAATATAATTAATTATATAAATATAAAAGATAATTTATAAATTTTTTTTATTAAAATATTAAAAGTAGTCATTTATTGGTATTAAAATGAAAAGAAAATATGATAAAATTTATAAGAATATTTATGAGTTTTTTAACTTCGTTGAAATGCATGAGTCATAACTTTACAATAATTAACATGTATCGTAGCTTTGAAGTTAGTTTATTGAAAGCGTAAAACATGTGAGGGTATGAAGAGTAGTTACGCATTCTCTCTTTCATGGTTTCTATTGGCTTTAGTTGTGCTAGTATATATAGTCTCCATCATTTTGATCTTTTCCAAGAGCTTAGAGTTACTTAATGCACGATCATCAATCCATTCATACCTTTAGCGGCGGCGAAGAAGGAGGCAGCGGCGCGAGAGAAGAACGGCGGCGGCCAGAGAAGGAAGCGGCAGCGAAGAGGAGCGGCAGAGAGGAGCAACAAACGAGAGAAGGAGCGGGCCAACGTGAGCGAGAGAAGGAGGAGAGAAGCGAGAGAAGGAGGACGACCAAAGAGAGAAGAAAGCGTGACGACCAAGCGAGTAGGGAAATAGAGAATCCTGAGATAGAGGCAGGGAGGAAAATACTTAGGTTAAGAACTGAGAATAATGAGATAGAGGTAGGGAGCAGCTGGAAAAATAATTAGGTTAAGAATAGATATATCATATACGGGTAATGTTAGGTTAGGTTATAATAATAATTAGGTTTATTAATTATTATATATATATATTTAAATAATATATTAAATATATATATATATTTAATTTAATAAATATATAATTAATTTCGGTCGGATCGGATCGGATCGGATGAATCGTAGTGAAATCCGCCATCCGATCCGCACTTAACGGATGGAAAAAATTTACATCCGATCCGACCATCGGATTGGATCGGATCGGATGAAAAATCAACGGATCGGATCGGATCGGATCGGATCGGATGATCGGATGATCGGATTTTTTGCACACCCCTAAACAGGTCTACCCAATTCAGCTTCCTACATAAATTATGAAAATTTTATTAACAATGACATAAAATTAAATTGAGGAAAATAAATATAAAAATATTTATAAATTAAGACAAATTAATAATACCATTCTATATCTAACTTCAGTATTTGAAGACCTCGTAGTACGGTTAGGAAGAATGTTATGCATTTGTATATTTTGATGTTCCTTCCTAATAATTTAAAATTCATCTAAACGTCTATAATCCACAAAGTATTTCCAAACTTGAGATGTAATCCAGGGGTGTCCTTCAGGGATTTTGTAGAGCTCTACCTCATCAAGTGGTTCCAATTATGGAAACACATAATTTCTTGCCAATCTAGAAGTCTTGTATTCCTTCCACGCCTTATTTGCAATCTTATAACACTTAAGTTTTCAATTGTCATCGACTTTGTAACGATTCTTTAAAAACACAGTACAAAAGATTAGATATAATACAAAAAAGATATAATATATATTTATTATAAAATATAAGAGACTTACACAAATGGTTATCCATATTTTGAACTTTTCTACATCGTCAACCTGAGACCAATCATTTATATTGATTGGTATACTGGACTTCGCAAGTCGACCAATAGAAGATTTCAATTGTTGGCCATTTTCCCATATTTTACCAGTCGCATCAAATAGAACAGGTATTCTATCATCTGGGTTAAGTGGAGCATCAGGTATATTCGCCCAATCTCTTCTTTTCAAATACCCCAATGGATCATTTGGATCTACAAGCTCTGTTATCCGAAGATCCATGAAAAATTTGCAAACAATGAAGAAATATAAATTAATTGATAATTTTAGGAACATACATATATATAAGAATTATTACAACAATATAGAACATACGTTATGTTTAACTAGGTTGTTAATCGTATACATATATTCCTTCACAATCACTTCGAGCCCATGACGAAGAATCATCATCATCAATTAGATCATCATATACATTAGGCAATTTATTTGAGAAATTACGAATATTGGTTAATGTATGAAGCATAGAGTCATCATCTTCTACAACATCACAATGGTAAAACTCTTTTGTGGAGGTGTTAACACAACAAACCATCTTGGATCAATTTGATCGCTCACGTAAAATACTTATTTTGCATGAAGTGTTAACGTGAAAGGATTATCAGTGTGACTTATCTTGGATAAATTTACAAGGATAAATCCAAAATCATCTATTTTATATCCAACATTGATAACATCTTCAACCCAATCACACAAGATAGCTGTTTCATGGAAGACCTCATAATCCAATTCCCAAATCTCTTATATTATATCATAATATATTCTATCAGAAAGTACAGGATTAACATCTTTTGAACTGGAAAATTGCATAGTTTGTGCAACCATCTTCACACCACTATTTTTATTTACTCAGACTTTGTCCCTAGCTTGAGTCATAAACCTCGATCCATTTATTGTCAAACTATAAAATGATTTGACATCGAATTTTGGCCCATGTGTAAGCCATTGTAAACTTTCTGATATTTTATGATTGGATTTCTTGAGTTCATCTCGAATCTATGTATACAAAAACACAAAATGTGTTTAGAGCAAAGTTTTAAAACATTGAATAGATCTAGGAAGATACATGCATGATTTTTGTTTGTGACACTTACATGGTTGCGAAACCAATTAATAAGCTCTTGTTATGTTCATCATACAACTATTTTTCTCCTTTTTTTTATAACGAGGATCGATCTTCAATAAATTTAAATGCATCATGTAATGTTATTAAATATATATGAAGTTATATATCATCATTAATAGTTAAATAAAAAATAATTTTTGCAATCATGAAACAATGAACATCACTTACTCTATGTACGGTTGTGCCTCATTATTATTTACCAAAATGATTCGGTGTGCTTTTTCCCATCGAGTGCGATCAATAAATAATTTCTTACTTTCACCAAGCATAGGGTTACCTATTTGGATCATGTGACGTTCTAAGAACAACTTGTGCGTAGGATTCCCAATTTCAGTGCAACCACTAAAGTATTTACAACAAAACTCAATGGCCTCTTCAACAATGTAGCGTTCTACCATGCATCTTTCAGGTCAATTTCTATTATTTACATATCCTTTAAGGACTTGCATATATCTCTCAAAAGGATACATCCACCTTAAGTAAGTAGGACCACACAATTGAACCTCTCGAACTAAATGAACACACAAGTGAATCATTATATCGAAGAAAGAAGGAGGAAAATATTTTTCAATTAGACACGAAGTCTCTACAACATCTTTCTGTAAAGAATTTAACTCACCAATTGATATAGATTTCTTGCATATTGTATTGAAGAATGAACAAAGCCGAATTATTGATAATCGAACATGTTTTGGAAGAATTGATCTAATAGCAACTGGTAATAACTGTTGCATTAAGATATGACAGTCATGTGATTTCAATCCATACAGTTTCTTATCGGTGATAGACACAAAGTTTCTTAAGTTGGATGAGTAATCATCATGAACTTTCACACCATTCAAACATTTACAAAACACATCCTTTTCTTTTGTTGACATTGTATATGATGCTGGTGGTAAGTATGTTCGATTCTTATCATTTTCCACCCTTAGTTCCAATTCAGGTCGTATGCCTAGTTTCTTTAAATCCAATCTTGCTTTAATTCCATCCTTTGTGTTTCCAGGTATATTAAGTAAAGTACCAATCAAGCTCTCACGTACATTTTTCTCAATGTGTGTGACATCTAAGATGTGACGAATGTGTAGGTCTTTCCAATAAGGTAATTCCCAAAATATTGATTTTTTTTCAATAACCATGGTAAGTCGGTTCAATCTCTTTTTCATTTCACCCATTTCATTAGTTGACCTCTTTCATTTCCCTACCTTAGTGAGTTTTTTTTTCATCTTTCCACATCGTTTGAATGTCATACCATTTAATTACCTTAATATCTCAACACCTCGCAAAGGTCGAGTTGCACGATCATGATCTTCTTCACCATCAAACAGTTTCTTTTGGTATCTAAACTTGTGTCCAGATGGAAAAAATCTTCTATGTCTTCTATAAGACATCTTTCGTCCGTGTACAAGATAAGTTATAGAAGTTCCATCACTACATATAGGACATCCCTTGTAACCTTTTGTTGCATGTCCTGATAAGTTTCCATAGGTAGGAAAATCATTAATTGTCCATAAAAGGACCCCTTCAAGTTAAAGTGTTCTTCTTTATATGCATCGTAAAAATTTACACCATCATTCCACAATGTATTTAAATCATCTATGAGAGGCTGCAAATATACATCAATATCAACACAGGGTTGTTTCGGTCCTGAGATCAATAATGTTAACATCATGAATTTTCTTTTCATACACAACCAGGGAGGAAGGTTGTATGTTATCATAATTACTGGCCAACAACTATATCTACTACTGGGGGAACTATGTGGATTAATTCCATCAGCAATAATGACAAGACGAAGATTGCACGGATCAGATGAAAATTGAGGAGATAAATTATCTACTACTTTTCAATTTGGAGAATCACAAGAATGACGTAACACCCCATCATCAGATCAATTATCTAAATACCAAGTCAACATCTTTGATGTATCTTTACTATTGAACAACCTTTGAAAGCGAGGAATCGGAGGAAAGTACCAAAGAACCTTTGCAGGCACACCTTTCTTATGTGTTGTCTCATTTGTACCATGCTTCCATCTCGATTCTTTACACATTGGACAATCATCTAATGTCTCATATTATTTTCTATAAAGAATGCAATCATTTGGACAAGCGTAAATCTTATGATATTTCATGCCAAATCGACTAAGAGATTTCTTTACTTCATACATTGAAGATGACAATTCAATACCCTTAGGAAACATATCGACTAGTAGATTTAGTAATTCTATGAATCCCTTTTCAGAAAAACCATGTTTTGCCTTCACATTGTACAAATGAACCAATCTTGACATTTTAGTGTATTTTTTGCATTTTGGATACAACAGTTTTTTGGCATCTTCTATAAGTTTTTTAAAGGTTTCAGGATCATCCTCACGTAATTCATCTTTAACACCATGAAACATATTTTCCATCTATCCATTATGATAAGATGTATGTAATCCACTCACATTATTATTTATCTTTTCCCCTTGAGTATTATCAATATTTTTTCATGATAATACTAACATTTATAGCTCAAAAGAATACCATTACGGATAAGGTGATACTTAATCTCGTCAAATTCATGAAATCGTCATTTTTATATTTAACACATCGGCATCGAATCATACTAGTTCCAGTATTACTTTTTCTACAAGCAAATTCCATGAAACTTTCAACTCCAGAAATATAGTTTTGCTCAATTCTACACTTTGACATCTAAGATTTGTCTATTTTATATTAATAACATTAATTAAACATATTAATTAATTATGTATCCAATGAATATATTTCAAGTATTATTATATATATATTTCCTAATTATTAGAATATATATCAAAACATACATAATACAAAACAATTATCATTTAAATCATTTTACAAATGTATTACTTTTACTTAATAACATATAATTATTTATATATAAATAAATTTATCCACGCACGATAAATATATATAATCTATCAAACTCACGACATTTCAGATATTAATTATTTTCACAGAAAATAAGTCAAACATATAATAACAAGCAAAATAAAAAACATACATAAATCAAAAATTTATACAAAAAATAAAACAAACTGAATAATAAACTGCAAAATTAATAGAAATAAGTCAAAATTAATAAAAAACATACATAAATCAAGAAAATTGTGTTTTGTAAGTGAAGATAAGTGAAAAAATGGGTATAAAAAATTTGAGTATTTTGCTAAAAAAAAGAGTAGGTCTGAAAGAAAATAAGAAGATGAATATAACCCACAAAACGGCGTTATAAATGGTGGTCGGAAGTGGCTAAAAATTGAGAAAGAGGGTGGGTGTGAGCTCGGTTTTGGGAGAAATGGAGAAGAGAAATGAAGATTTTTGGGTTTCTGCATAGAAGAAATGAGCCGAATGGTAATATTACGTGGGTAGCGTCGGTTTGCCCCGTCAATCGACGCTACATCCACGTGGATAACATCGGTTGATGGGGCAAACCGATGCTAGCCACGTGGGTAGCGTCGGTTCGCCACGTCAACCGACGTTATCCACACGATTAAAAATTTTTTTTTCAATTATTATTTTATTTAAACTATGCATACGTACTATAGAAAAAGAAAAAAAAATAATTTTACAATAATATTTAAAACAAATATACAAAATTAAATAAAGATATATTGTACGTACGTATATAAATTTAAATATCCAAACAAATAAAAAAATTATATAATGTTAAAAACTAATTGTCTAAAAAAAATAAAAAATTATACTATTTAAAGAGTCAAATAAAATAATAATTAATGACTTAAAAAAATTTCAATTGTAAACTGCATGCATTTTTTAATTTAAAAAATAGGACATAACGTCGGTTGGCCATGTCAACAGATGCTACGTCCAACGTGGATAGCGTCAATTCTACGTCCAATGTAAATAACATTGATTTTTGGAAAAAATTGACTTTACACAACGACTTAAATACATTTTTTTGTAATAATGTTGATTTAAATTAAATTCATTTTAAAAGTATTATTCATTACTTTTAAAGTATATTTTCTATGAGCGTTGGTGTTAAGTATAGGACTTGCCATAGCAATATTTCATAAAAATGTGATAGTTGAAAGAGACTTATTTAGCGAAAAAAAATAGAATATTTTTTATAGATTAAATTATTTTCTCTATTAACTTTTTCTTAACTATTTATTTTATTTAAATAAAGTATTATACTAATCTTAAATTTAATTAATTTAAAATAATATATAAACTCCATAAATAATTTCTCCGTAGGGGCTATAACTTGTAGCCTTCGCCAATCAATTAATCATACGTAGACGAATGACACATCTCTATCTCGGCCAAGTTTGGATCAGATAAGTCAATTTAACCCTTTGTTTATGTAAATGAGTGGATAGTATTTTAATATCGTAAATATGTTATTTATATATATATTTTTTATAATTTTTTAAGTAAATTTTATTAATCTTGTAATTTAAAAATATAATTAATTAAATTAAAATTTTTAAAAATTGAGATTTTTCAACAATAAAATAAAATTATATATTTTATTAATAAAAAATTAAAAAAATCTTTTCTTTTCTTTCTGTCTTTATTTTTTTTCTCTTCATTTTCTTATTATTATTTTATTAATAAAAAATAAAAAATAAAATTGAACGAGAGAAAGAACGAGTGAGGAAAAGAAAGAGAGAATGAAAAGATAGAGAAGGAAAAGACACAGAAAGAAAGAGTAGAGAAAGAAGAGAGGATTTTGAATTAATTCATCATATTTTTAATTATAATTACAGGAATTAAAATATCCAATACCTTACGTTTTTATATAGACTAAAAATTCATATGTATATATATATATATATAACTTTAATATTAACAGTTAATAATATTAACTTTAATGATTTTAATTGTATTAATTTTAAAAATTATTTATTTGAATTTACATTTTTAAAGTCCTTAGATCAATTAAGTTTAAGAAATTAAAGTAATATATTAGTTAAATTAGAAAAATTAATACACAATTATTCAAATTAAAAATTTTAGTAATTCTTTTTGTGATATGAATAGTAAAATTTATCATTATATTATTTTAAATCACAAGTTTGAATTATATAAATATATCATTTGATAAAAAAAATTAAAAATATTAGAGTGTCAAATTTGCAAAAAATAATTTTTGACAACTAAATAAGTGACAGCACAAAAATTGGATATAAAATTAATAACAAGTTAAAATTTTAGTAAATTTTAATTAAAGAGATTAAGGGTACACAATTGTCCTTAAACTTAATTGGATTCTATGCTTTGATTCATCAACTTTTTTATTCGTAGTACTGTATTTATAATCTTTTAAAATTTAATACATTTTATCTAAGTTTAAATATATTTTTTTATTCGTATTACTGTATTTATAATCTTTTAAAATTTAATACATTTTATCTAAGTTTAAATATATTTTATTAATTATGTGAAAATTTAAAAGTGAAGTGATTAAATAAAAAATATATATTAATTTATAAAATATATTAAATTTAAAAAGTTATATATAATTTAAATATGATATAAATATAAATAAAGTTAATATAATATTAATAAAATTTGTATAATTTTGTTTAATAAAAACATCAAATATAAGTGAGAATAAAATTCGTGGGTTTTATGCGAATAGTTGTCATAATTACTATTTGGTTACATGGTGGATGGATATATTCAGATTCTACTGTAGCTTATTTAATTTTAAGAATTTTTAGTTTGGAAGTAGGAAACTTTAGGAGGATATATGTGAAAGAATATGTTTTAATTTTATGTGATTTGTCTTCTAATATATTTTAATGAGTTTTATTATTCTTAATTTATATTGTTTTAATATATCAGTTTTATGTGTTTATAGTGAGGTTGTACATGTTTATTTTTTATTAATTGTTATAATTGATTTTATTATTAAATTAAATAAAATTTAAATAATTAATAAAAAATTTAATTTATTTTTAAATGAGGTAAGAAAAAAATAAAATAATAGTGTGATGTTTAAAATTTTAAGTTTTAGGGAATATTGCTATAAGGCTTTGTCAATCAGTTAATTGGACGTACAGAACAGAGTCATCCCCATCTGGGCCAAGTTTGGATCAGACAATTTAGTCCTTTGTTTAGGTTTTTATATAAATAGGCATCGACACTTGCGAAACAGGTGTTTCATAATTATGTAAGTTTTCTACTCTAAAATCAATGATTAATTACGTTAATTTCGTCAATTTTAACTGCGTTAATTTTAAAAATTATTTGATTAAATTGACACTTTTAAAATATTTAGACCGATCAAATTTAAGAAATTAAAATAATACATTAGTTAAATTTGAAAAGAGGGTATAAAACTTATCAATTTCGTTAAAGTAATTTTTGATTATTAAACAAGTTTTGGTGCAAAAGTTTGATATCAAATTTATCATCAAATTAATTTTTAATAAATTTTAATTAAAGAGATTAAGGCTTAATTATATAATTTATCTTTAAATTTTGTTAGATTCTGTCCTTTGATTCATAAACCTTTTTTATAATATTGGTTTCACAAATTTTTTTAAATTTAATATATTTAGTATAATTTAAATATATTTTGTTGATTATAATAAAATTTAAAAGTTAAAAAACTAAATAAAGAAAAAAAATTAATATATTAATTTTGAATATTGTAGTATAATTTTGATTTAATTTTTAATGTTTTAAAAAATAAGTTAAATTTATAGAACAAGATATAATCTAAACATGATATAAACATAAATGATATTGATACGATGTTGACAAAATTTATATGATTTTATTTAATAAATAAAATAAATATAATATAACAATTAAAATAAATTAACATTTTATTATTATTTAATAAGTTAATCCGATACGAACTTAATAAATGCTATAGCTATCATCTTACCAAACTTAATAATCAATATTTTAAAAAAATAACGTGTATTAATTTATTATTATTTATTTAATATGATATCATCTCAATATGAAAATAATTAATTATAAATATAAAAATGATTTGTTTATAGATGATTGATTGAATATAATTTGTTTATTATATAGATAAACAAGAACTATATGGATTGTCACCCTTAGTGACAAAGATTAAAAGTGTAACACATTATTACGAAATTGATATATAGCCTCAATATTTAACCGTGATCACAGATTTATGACCACGATTATAAAAATCAAAATCTAAGTAGGAGAGACTTAGACTCTTGCATGTAATCTCGATTTTTAATGGAGATCATAGACATATTATTTAGTCACGGTCTTATAAAAGATCGAAGTCGTAGATATACTATTTAGTCTCGATCTTTTATAAGATTGTGATCATAGACATATCATTTGATCACGATCTTATAAAAAATCGAGGTCATAGACATATCTTTTGGTCACGATCTTATAAAAGATCGATGACATAGACATACTGCTTGATCACGGTCTTTAAAACACCAAGGTTATAGATATACATTTAGTCTCGGTCTTTTAAAGATCGTGACCAAATAGTATGTATGTGGTCTCGATCTTTTATAAGACTGTGACCAAATTGTATGTCTATTGTTTTGACTATACTTAAATCGTGACCATATACATTTCAATTAACTATATTTTTCAATATAAATTACAATAAATTTTATCCATTAGAATATTAAAAATTATATTATATTAAAATTAAGAATATAATTACATTTGAGAGTTTATACACTAAAGTATAATAAAGTCTTACTACCTAGTTAATTAAAGTGTTCCAAAATATAAAATATATACAAAAAATTTATCAATAACAATACTAATCAAATTGTTCATAATTTAAATCAATTTAACAAAAAAGTATATGATAGTAAATAGATGGTCTAACTAGCTAGCTATTGTTGTAAGAATTTATTTGTGAATTACGTCCACTCATTTTGCATCTCATCAATTTCATCATCAATGTAACTTCTTTCATGATTAAACTACAATATACACATTTAAATTATTGTTAACTAGTTAACTATTTTGATAAAAAAAATTGAAATCAAAATTAAACCAGAAAAGAAAATACAAAAAATAATTTAAATTATTATCAAATTAATTACGAAAGTAATTAGATTGGTAATAATTATCCTTATAAACATAATTACGTGAAACAAGATGTTTGAATGGTAAATTATTTAATCATACTCTGTATGTCCTTAAGCTACAAACAAAAAGAAAAAAAGTTAAATGAATAGAATTACAAAACAAATGTAAAAAATTAAGATGCTATAACTAGATTAAACCCTTCAGGATGCTAATAGTAACCAAACGAGAAGAACCAACCATTCAAATGAGACATATATAGTGATTAATATGAATCCTATCAAGTGTTTACAACAATTAAAGCCACCATCTTATTCTTAATTGGTAAGCATTTCAAGACAATAATGACATAGATAACCTTCCCAATTTCTAATTAAATAATCTGATTATTCATAACCAACATTGTAAGTGTATGATCTGATTAGTAGCAAAATATTGGTCACCATTGTTAGACGTGGAGATGCAATGTGACATCATTATCATTACAACTGTAGAGAATTGTACACATGTTCCTTAAAATAAGTAGAATTAATTAAATAATACCACCTAATAACAATTAAAGGATATCGTTAAGCTACATCATTAATCTACCCCAATCTAAAGCAATTGTATAAGTTGCTACCAATTATTTGCTTCCAAGCAGTACATCCTAATATGTTTCACTTCTATGCAAGATCATTTGCAGAAAAGAAAAAGGAAAAAAAGATCAATGAAATTCCAAAACAAAACCGTCAATATGTACTAGAAACAACAAGCAACAATGGTAGGAAGAGGCCATCTCTCAGAAATCTACTCACAGATGAAGAATATTATCAGAAATTATTTGTGCATTTTGAAATGTACCTGAAGTTAGGTATTGCAAGAGTAGATGAGCTAACAATCTCACCATGCTCGGAGGTACCTATTGAATGATCATAGCCTCCCTGAGATTTAATAACAGAACTTATAAAAAACTGCTTCATTTGAACACTTAGCAAAACCATGTCCTCGTAAGTGGAAGTGAAGAGAGCATGTACTTGAGGTATGCATACCTTGTATGGGCATTCTTTGAATACTGCACTTATACTAGAAGCATATCACACTTTGTACCCCCAATACATCCCTGCTTCTCTAGGTTTGGAAGAGGACACGACATCCCGTGGTGAATCTAGATAAAAACAATATCAATGAAAGAGCCAATATATAATCTTAGAAATCCATTTTGCAATTTAGAACCACGTGAATAAGAATCAACCATACAGGGAATGCCATCAACTACTAAGAAACAACTCGAGAATATAAAAAGAAATAATAAGATAAGGTAGCCATATTAAACCCAATAATAAATAAATTTAGGCTCTACTTTTCAATCCTCAAACTTTGATTGAATTTCTCTTAGTTTTAAGTTTTAACAAACTTTACCAAATTTTTCTAAGCATTCCTAATCAGATTGTTATTCATAATTGAAATTTTATACTATACAGACTTAATTAACTTAGAGAGAGATGAATAAGTTATTTTTAATTTTTATCAATTTATAATTTAATAATCTAAACAAAGCGACTAGAGATGCAATCGTGTGTAAGAATTGTTAGAAACTCACACCTAAGTCAACCCAATAAGATCACATTGAGTAAAAGGTTGTCCATGCTCAACTCCTAGCCGATGTGGGGACTAAAGAAAACTTAACAGCCCCCCTCCACACGGACAAAGGTGGTCTCACAAAGCCACGATAAGACTGTTAAGGACAAAACTCAAGTCACCGATCAAGTCAGACCCAACTCTGATACCATGTTAGAAACTCAGGCTTAACTAAACCCAATAAGATCTCATTAAGTTAAAGGTTTCTCAGGCTTATAAGCAGCATTACTGTCTTGCTCCTAACCGATATAAGACAAGGATATTTAGCAGTCCCCTTCCACATGGCGGACAAAAGTGGACATAAACGCCACAGTGAGACTATGGTAGAGCCCAAGATCCAAGCATATAAAGACCATGAGCAGAGCTTTGATACCATGTTAGAAACTCAAGTCTAACTCAACAAAATAAGATCTCATTGAATTAAGGGTTGCCCAAGCCCAACTCTTGATTGATGTGGGGACTCAAGGAAACTTAACAAGAATAAAGTACGAAAATAAAAGAATAACACAATATTTTTAAATGGAAACAACCTAGGCCATAACTATGACCTAAAACGAAAGTCACCGGTCTACCGAACCATCTAATTTTCCACTATGAAAAAAAAATTTCAAGTACAAACTTGATCTTATGCTACTTTCCTTAAGATACTGCACTAATGTACCTTACTTATGAGTCTTGCTCTGTTTTCACTGTTTTTAATATTAGCATGAGCAGTTCCCAGACCAATATTCCAATAAGTTTCTTGCCAATCAGATACGTTCACAAATCAACTGCAAAAAAGTTAGCACAAAAACACAAGTATTCGTGTGTGTTCTAGAATGAATTTAATAATGAATAATCCTAACTAGATGATTCAAAACATATGTCACTTAAATCAAGTTCAATAAAAATAATTTCTTTAAGATTAATAATCAAATCAAATAATTATGATATGAAAAATACAATTATTTGATCTAACAATTCAAGAACAAAAATAAAGAAGAAGTTATATGAATATATGATCAAAATATCATAAACTAATTAGATTTATTAATCAATTAAATATAATCATCAATATTTGATAGATTAACTAAATAAAGAAACTTAAAGAATTATAATCTTATAATTGCAAAACAAGAGAGAGATTAAGAAGAAAAGAATAATACTCGTGTAATTGATTGAAATAATTTATAGGAAAAATTTAAACCCTTAATCCAATATAATTGATAAATATGTTTCTATTACAAATAAGATTAGTAATATTCATTAATTAAGAAGACTCCTATCTAATTAATAAATAATTTTTTATTACAAATATGATTGGTAATACTCACTAGTTAAGAAGATTCATATTTAAATAAGAGTTCTTTTAAAGTAAACTCATTAATCATGAATATTTCTATTTAAAAAAAAGTTCTTTTAAAGTATATTTTATGATATCTTTTAGGTTAAAGTTTAGACTACAATTTAGGATATATCTTATATAACAGTTTAACATATATCTTATTCTATATTTTAGCATAAATATTTTAGTAACAAAAATAATTTTAGATTTGTGTTATTAAATGTGTGAGTACAATCCTATGCATTATAGCTATAACAAATATATCTAAAGTACGACTATATAAAATTTTAATATTTCTTCGACTTTAATTGATACATTTGGTAGTAAGCTTAAAATCAAATTTATATGCAAATATTTTGTCCCCTAAAATAACAAACAGTTATAATCCTAATAATAATTATTCATTCCTAAGGTTGTCACAAGAAACCTCACTAGTTTCTGCAACTTACCCGTGTGCTTATGTAAAAGAAACTCATTATATAAGTGACCCTACCGTGAAATCTCGTCACTTATAAAACAAATTAAAGTTCAAAAATTTGTCAGTTCACACAGTTTTTTCCAACCTTTGTAGGGACTGATCTTTCAGATGCTGGTTTAGGAGTTGCAGACTTTTCTTTGGCTAATGTAACAAAGGTGATTCTTAATAAAACTCATATATTTTACTTTTGTATAATACATAAAACTAATTGTTCTAATTCCTTCCCCCCATTTTGGGATATGTGGTAAATTATGATACAATTTATGTTCGAGAAAATGGTGGAAAAGGTTTTGAAATAATTCTACCTCTTTTAGTTAGAAAAACAATCAGTTAAGAAAAATTAGGAATAATTTGTACTTAGAAAATGTTTGAGTTAGAAACTTATAAAAGAATTGACCAAACTTAGAACCATCATACATAATTATCAATCCATCTCTCGATTTCCTTATCCTCTGACCAATCTTAAATCATACAAGTTTGTTAGATAGATCAATAAAAGCAATGAGCTTATTTTGTTGTCATTGTAATGGAACTCAAGTATGTAGCCATTGTTGGCTTGTAAACTTGTTTACAAGCCCAAAGAAATAAAATAAAACTCTTTGAAATATTCTAGCCCATTTGAAGTCCAGCTCATGGAAGCTTTTATGGTGATGATCTGAATTGATAAGGATACAGCTCATGGTTGGTGGGAAGAAGGAAATCATTGGGTTAGGTAAGGAGATAAGTGTATGATTTAGATTTTTTTGGTAAGTTTATATTGTATGACTTAGATTTATTAGTTATTTCTATAAATACCTCTCAGTACCAATGTAATAATCAAGTTAAAAGAAATCAGAAACAAAATTTGAGAATTTCTGAGTGTTTTTGGAAAATTGTTCTTAAATGTTCTTGAGTTTTGAGAGTTTTGATCTATAATATTCCAGCAAAGTGGTATCAAAGTTGTAGTTAGAAATATAAATATACACTATTTTATATCAAATCGAAGCTCTCGATGAGACAAATCCGACGCCGTAAGAATCATCCCGATCGGAGTTTGAATGCACTGCCACGATCCTCTGGAAGGTTCTGCTAGAAGTGAGTTAACTCACCGAGTCAACCGAGTTGACCGAGCCGTGAAGCCTGTTGACCAAGCCGCTGACTGAGCTGCCAAGACGTTTGACCGAGCCACCAAGCCGTTTGATCGAGCTACCAAAATAGTTGACCAAAAAAGTTGACTTTGACTATTGACCAAAAAAATCAGATTTTTCCAGAGTTCCTCTTAAGGTTTTTTGACGTTCTGAATCCATATGTGCGATCAGAATTTACAAATTCTCACTATATTGAGAATTATGTCAAGTGGAGGTATGTCATCATTTCAAGTCCTAACACTCAACAACGATAACTATGATAATTAAAGTATCAAGATGAAGGCTCTTTTGGGTGCACATGATGTGTGGGAAGTCGTAGAGAAAGACTTAAGTGAGCCAGACGATGAAGCTATTCTAACACAAGTGCAAAAAGAATCTTTGAAGGATTTGAGAAAGAGAGACAAGAAAGCCCTTTTTCTTATCTATCAAGCCTTAAATGATGATGGGTTTGAGAAGATTTCAGATGCAACATCTTCCAAAGCAGCGTGGAATAAACTTCAAATTTCTTTCAAAGGAGTCAAGAAAGTAAAGAAGGTTCGTCTCCAAACACTAAGAGGTGAGTTTGAATCTCTACATATGAAAGCTTCCGAATCTATTTCTGATTATTTCTCGAGAGTCATAGTTGTTTCTAATAAATTAAAAAGAAACGGTGAGATGTTGGGAGATGTTAGAATAATGGAAAAGATATTTTGTTCATTAGATTCCAAATTTGAACACATCGTTGTGACGATAGAGGAAACAAAAGATTTGGAAGAAATGACCATTGATGAACTCAATGGGTCATTACAAGCATATGAAGAAAAGCATAAGAAGAAGCAAGGGATCACTGAGCAACTCTTCAAAATGCAATTCAAGGATAAGCATGAAAGCCAAGGTAATGACAGAAACCAACGTGGCCGAGGTAGAGGTAAAGGCCGTGGACGAGGTGGGAGCCACGGTCGTGGACGAGGTTGGAATTACAACAACAATTCCAACAACTTCGAAAGAGCAGAAAACTCAACACAAAGTCGTGGAAGAGGTAATATGAACTTAAGGTATGGAAAATCTCAAATTCAATGTTATAATTGTCAGAAATTTGGACATTATGCTTCAGAATGTAGAGCTCCCAATAATAAATTAGATGGGAAAATCAACTACATAGAGGAGAAGACTAATGAGAAAGAAACTTTTTTTCTAGCACGGAAGGAAGGTGATAGTATTTAACCAAATACCTGGTATCTTGACAGCGGTGCAAGCAACCATATGTGTGGAAGGAAAGACATGTTCGTGGAACAAGATGAGTCAGTAAGTGGAAATGTCTCATTTAGAGATGATTCAAACGTAGCAGTGAAAAGAAGAGGTAACATTATTATTCGATTGAAAGATGGGAAACATCAATTTATTTCCAATGTTTACTATGTCCCAAATATGAAAAGTAACATCTTAAGTTTTGGACAACTGTTAGAGAAAGGTTATGATATTCATATGAAGGATTATAATCTTTCTATAAAAGATGATAAGAATAACCTCATTGCTAACGTGCCGATGTCAAAGAATAGAATGTTTTTGATCAACATACAAAATGACATTGCAAAGTGTCTGAAAGCCTGCTATAAAGATGCATCGTGGCTATGGCATCTTCGATTTAGACATCTCAATTTTGGAGGATTGGAGTTGTTGTCTAAGAAGGATATGGTGAAGGGACTACCTTGCATTAACCATCTTGATGAACTTTGTGAAGGGTGCCTACTCGGGAAGCAATTCAAAAAAAGCTTTCCAAAGGAGTCAGAATCAAGAGGTAAGAAGCCACTCGAGCTAATCCATACTGATGTGTGTGGATTAATCAAGCCTAGCTCTCTCGATAACAGTAACTATTTTCTTCTTTTTATTGATGATTTTTCAAGAAAAACTTGGGTATATTTCTTGAAACAAAAATCAGAAGTTTTTGAAGTATTCAAAAGGTTCAAAGCTATAGTGGAGAGAGAAATCGGTAGAAAAATCAAAGCCATGAGATCAGACCGAGGTGGAGAATTTACATCCAAGGAGTTTCAAGAGTTCTGTGAAGTAAATGGAATTCATAGATCTTTAACAGTGCCAAGATCCCCCCAACAGAATGGTGTAGCTGAAAGAAAGAACTGACAATCCTTAACATGGCACGAAGCATGCTTAAAAGCAAGAAACTACCCAAAGAGTTTTGGGCAGAAGCAGTAGCATGCGCAATTTACTTGTCAAACTGATCTCTAACAAGAAGTGTATGGGGAAAGACACCGCAAGAGGCATGGAGTGGAAGAAAGCCTGGTATTTCCCACCTAAGAGTCTTTGGAAGTATAGCCCATGTTCATGTACCAGATGAGAGAAGAACGAAGCTTGATGATAAAAGCAAGAGTTTTATCTTCATCGGTTATGATGCTAATTCAAAGGGTTATAAGTTGTATAACCCACACAATAAGAAGATTGTGATTAGTCGAAATGTGGTATTCGACGAAGAAAGAGAATGGGATTTTAACTCTCATACAAATAACTTCAATTTCTTTCCTCAGTTTAAAGAAGATGAGCAGACAATGAGGGAGAAATTTGTAGAAATTCAACAAGAGCCAACGACTCCACCTACTTCACCAATACCAACCACTCATGAAGACCCATCACCTTCATCATCTTCGAGTGGAAGTGAAAGAGCCGTGACACGTACACGAAATCTCCAAGATCTTTATGAGGTAACAGAACGACAAGATAATCATACCTTATTCTGTCTCTTTGTTGATTGTGAACCAGTAAGCTTTCAAGAAGCTGTACAAGAGAAGAAATGGAGAGATGCGATGGTCGAAGAAATCAATGCAATTGAGAAGAACGACACATGGGAACCTGTTTCACTTCCCAAAGGGCATAAGGTAATAAGTGTCAAATGGGTGTACAAGACAAAGAGGAATGCTAAGGGAGAGATTGAAAGGCACAAGGCGAGGCTAGTAGCAAAAGGATATATTCAAAAGGCTAGAAATGACTATGATGAGGTATTTGCTCCTATTGCTCGATTAGAAACTATAAGACTAATCATTTCTTTGGCAGCTCAAAATAAGTGGAAGATACATCAAATGGATGTAAAATATGCTTTTCTAAATGGAGTCCTTGAAGAAGAATTCTACATTAAGCAACCACCAGGCTATGAAGCAAAATGTCACATAGACAAGGTGTTGAAGTTGAAGAAAGCTCTTTATGGGTTAAAGCAAGCACCAAGAGCATGGAATAACCGCATCGACAAGTAATTTCTGGAAAACAACTTCACCAAGTGTCCTTATGAACATTCACTCTACGTCAAGATTGAAGATGGCGATATTCTAATTGTTTGTCTATACGTAAATGATCTCATCTGCACCGGAAGTAATCTGAAGCTATTTGAAGATTTTAAGAAGGTGATGACCCGAGAGGTCGAAATGATAGATATTGGGTTAATGACATACTACCTTGGACTTGAAGTGAAGCAAAAGGAAGAAGGCATCTTCATCTCTCAAGAAAGCTATGCAAGGGAGATACTAAAGAAGTTCAAGATGAACGATTGCAAGCCGATCAACACACCAGTGGAATATGGAATCAAACTATCCAAGCATGAAAATGGTGAAAGTGTGGATCCAATATTTTTCAAAAGTTTAGTTGGAAGTCTGCGTTATCTCACGTGCATAAGGCATGACATCTTGTATGCCGTTGGATTGATTAGCCGTTATATGGAGAAACCGACAATCACCCATTTTAAAGCTGCAAAAAGAATCTTACGCTATCTAAAAGGTACAATTAATTTTAGCTTGTTCTATTCGGCTTCTAATGATTACAAGCTTGTTGGATATAGTGATAGCGATTTTGGTGGAGATATAGACGATCGAAAAAACACTTCTGGATTTTTGTTTTTCATGGGAGATACTGCTTTTACATAGATGTCTAAAAAGCAACCGATTGTCACCTTATCTAGCTGTGAAGCAGAATATGTAGCAGCTACCTCATGTGTTTTCCATGCAATTTATCTGAGAAACTTGTTAAAGGAGCTAAGTATGACACAAGAAGAGCCAACCAAAATATGTGTCGACAACAAGTCAACCATTACCTTAGCCAAAAATCATGTTTTCCATGATCGAAGAAAACACATAGATACTCGATATCATTACATCAGGGAGTGCATCACAAGAAAGGATGTACAACTCGAGTATGTAAAATCACAAGATCAAATTGCCGACATCTTCACTAAACCACTCAAGCAAGAAGACTTTGTCAGATTGAGAAATTTGCTCGGCATTATAAAACAAGTTTAAGGGGGAGTGTTGGTTTGTAAACTTGTTTTCAAGCCCAAAGAAATAAAACAAAACTCTTTGAAATATTCTAGCCCATTTGAAGTCCAGCTCATGGAAGCTTCTATGGTGATGATCTGGATTGATAAGGATACAGCTCATGGTTGGTGGGAAGAAGAAAATCAATGGGTTAGGTAATGAGATAAGTGTATGGTTTAGATTGTTTTGGTAGGTTTATATTATATGGCTTAGATTTATTAGTTATTTCTATAAATACCTCTCAGTAGCAATGTAATAATCAAGTTAAAAAAATTAGAAATAAAATTTGAGAATTTCTGGAAAATTGTTCTTGAGTGTTCTTGAGTTTTGAGAGTTTTGATCCATAATATTCCAACAGCCATTACCTTGAATGTAATTTCAAGAAGGGTCTGAATAGATCCCAAGTTCAAATATTCCAAAGAAGAATATAGAAAATGGCGCTGAGACCTCAAGTTAATTGCTTAAAGTCATGAATCATGAATTTACCATGTATTTTCTACAGGAAAATTTAAGCAAACTTTTCAATGTCTAGACCTACGAATGGGTCCAAAATATCCATAATAATCATCCCATCACTCCTTAGCTTCACCTAGGCATCATAAACAGAAAAAAGAAATATTAGAAAGAAAGGGGTGAACAAAAACAGTGGGTAACCTTTTTAGTGAGTCCTATTTTTTCAATTAGGAACACAAGCCTCTTAATTAATCAGGCACAAATGTATATTTCAATTTACAATCTGGGATTAAAGATGCGACCAACAACAACCATAGATTAAAACATGCAGAATAAAGCCATAAAACTTACCCTTAGAAAGTATTCAAAGGAAAGGAGTTTAATCCTACCCTTTAGTAGGTAAGATTGTGGTATATACCATCTTAAATCCTAGTTGATATTTCAAAAATTTAAGAATTAAATCATATGATTTAAAAATTTATGAACCTTTACCGCTAGTCAAATTGTATGAGTGACATAGTTTATCCATAAATTTATAAAACAATTTACGACTACGAGAAATATCAAAGGAGTATTGATGATAACATATTCACATCAAAGCACCATTGATCTAATATCATTAACTCTAATCCACAAATGAAGAGAATGCCTCCAACAATTAACAATAGTTTGTCAAATGATAAAAACAAAAATTCCAAATAAGACTGAAGACGCGCATTATCCCAATCCTCCATATAATCACTCTAGTGTTGAAGTAGCAAATCTATCAAACCAACAACTCTTCTGCAAAGATAAGAAAATTGTGAAACAATGCATGTTAAAATAGGGTAGAAACATTGGTATAGAACTAATCAGCAAAAATAATATGCATATAGAAGGAATCGACAAATAAAGTGGACAAAATTTAAAAGGAATCCCCCCTTCTCTTTCTCTTTTTCCTCCTTGAAGGATTTATAGATATAGATTAAATTAGGTCTATTATGAGTAACAAATCACAAATAGGTCAAGAGTACATCACATACACAATATCAAAGAAAAGCACACAATAGTACTATCAGTATATATTATATAACCAATAGCAACTAGCATATAATTGAAATTCAAGAACATCAATACTATCAGTGCATTGATACAAAATGGGAAAGTTTTGAGAAAGTACTACCTTATTATCTAGCTTGAACAACCAATAAATTTATCACTGTATTTTTATAAGTTTGACGGATGCACATACATAAAACTAGGAAATAAAGACCGTAAAGTAAACAATTTAATCATGATAGCTCCCATAGGCCACATATATGAAAGTCTAGGGAAAAAGGCCATAAGACACACGTAGACTTGTGTAGTAAGAGATGTTAAGTAATTTACAAGTTTTTATATCACATATCGACTTTAGAAGTATACACACTATGAGTGAGGTCAACAACTGTAGAACATATTGGCACAACTATAAGAAACAACCAGAAATATTGATCTAGGCAAAAGAAATATATCATAGATAAAGATAGTGTCATCCAGGGGTTCAATAACACTGACTTGAAGTTATCTCATTTAAATACGAAAGAGTTTCACAAACCCTAAACTTGCAAATTATTCTTCCAATACTGTGAGAAAGAGAAGACATTTGCAACGATAGTGACAGTTACCAATATTTCAGCAAGCTTCGTCTGTGATATAAATAGAGCCATAATGTTTATTTTCGTAATTGGAGATTAGCTCAAAGTTTGAGAGTTCGTTGCTCTAAAAAAATGGATAAACAGAGAGCGGTGAAACTAACAGAGAAGAAATCAATATGGGTATGGTGGAGCTGGATACGAGTGAAGGTGGAGAGGTGAGGTGGAGTTGTGATGGCCGCGATGATAAAATGAGAGAGAGAAGGAAAAAAGGGAAAAATAAAAAATTGGGAGAAGGGGTAAAGAAAAAAATTGAGAGGGAAAATTTGGTATGGTCAGAAAGAGAGAAAATAATGAGATTAATTGAGAGAGAAGTGAAAAAAAATATAGAGTGATTTTTTTATTTTTTTAAAGAGTAACACACAATATATTATTTGATTTCGATTTTAAAAATACTGAGATTCTATTATTTTAATTAGATAATGGTCATTTAATAATTATGATTATATAAATTTGTTTTTATATATTTAAGTAATTTTTGTTGTTTAACTTATAATCATTGTTATTGATAAAAACTAAGGTTATATGTATAGACTATGATCAGAAATTTTATTAAACCTTTACCAAAACCTTAAGGTCTCGATTTTTTTTTAAAAAATCGTAGCTTAATTTTCAAGATCAAATATCCCTATTTTAATAGTGACAACTTTTATGTAATAAAAAATATGTGTTATAATAATGTAAAGATAATACATAATAAATATATCAAACATAAATATTAGTAAAAATATGAGCATTTTAATATTTATTGATATAAAATAAAAACCAACAAAGACAAAACAAAATTAGCTAATGTTAAAAGAAAAAAAACATACGAGGAGAACCACCAAATAGTTGAAGATTTAAATTTAATAAATATATAGTAGTATTAATTATTGAATAATAATTATTTGTGTTCTAAATTATTTATTTTATTAAGTAAAAGAAAAAGTAAGTCTTTAAATATAAATTTTAAATTACATTTATTATAATGAAAAAATTGATGATAAAATGTTGTATAAGGTAATTTGTAGAAATATTTTTTAAAAAATTAATTAATTAATTTGTTATTTTAGTGATTAATAAATAAATAATAGTAACAATTATATGAGTAATAGAATCCAAATACAATAAAAATTGAGCGATTTATTACGATATTGATAATAATTATATATTTTTTATTTAATAAATAGGTTAAATATAACATAATAATATATAAAATTATTCAATTAATATTTTTACTCTCTAATAAGTTAATCCTAAGAGAATGATATACATGACTTGATTAAATATAAGTATTTTTTACTTAAAACTAATTTATATTAACTGACTATTTTTTAAATGATATAAGATATGATATGATCTGGACATGAAAATTATTAATCTAATAAAAATATGATAGACTCATAAGTAAATTGATCGAACGCTAATATGTGAGTAATTATTAACAATGTGAATTATCATACTTAATATAAAAAAATAATTACATTATACAAAATAACTATTCGTAAAAAATATATTTATTATATTGACATTTTGATATTTATTGATATAAAAAATGATAAAAAAGGTATAAAAATGTATTTATTATATGAAAATTTTGATATTTATTAGTATAAAAAACTAAAAAAAAGAAGTATAAAAATGTATATTTTATGTGGACATTTTGGAATTTATTGTTGTAAAAATTAAAAAAATGCATTTTCATCGTCGACTAAACATTCTCATTTTTTTTATATAAAGATAATATTTTTACTATTTAATAAAATAACCCTACATGAATGATACAATGACTTGATTGAATTTATTAAATATTTTTGCTTAAAAATAATTTATATCAACTGTTAATTTTTTTAACTAATATAAAATATAATATGATATTGACACAAAATGTATTAGTTTAATAAAAAATAATATGCTCATAATTGAATTTATCAAATACTTTTTAAATGTGTAATCATTAAATAAATGAATTATTACCTATAATGTAATAAAAAAATTATATTATACAAAATAATTATTTATTTATTATATTGATATTTTTGGTATTTATTGGTGTAAAAAAAATTAAAAAGGCATAAAAATGTTTTTATTAAATAGAAATTTTGATATTTATTATCGTAAAAAATTAACAAAAAATAAAAAAGTAAAGTTTGATCGTTGATTAAACATTTTTATTTTTTATATAGACTAACGCAAATATTCATAAGAGTACGAGAATTTTAGTATTTATTGATATAAAAGAAAAACTAACAAAAACAAAACAAAATATGCTAAAGTTAAAAAGAAAAAGATGAGAACCATCAAATATTGAGACTTTTTATGTATGAAGATTTAGGTACTCAAGTATTGTTTAGGTACAGAAAGAATGATCACTCAGTTGATTGGGATACATGATCACTCAGTTTAAAGATTTGAATCTTTGTGGTCTCTGGTATTCATGTTGGATTGAGTTGGAAGCATGTTATTAGCACTTGATTGATAACCTTATGATTGTCTATGATTCAAGAGATAATATCTCATAATTTTCTACAATTTAAGGAAAATAGTGTTATCTCCAATTTTGATTATGTTTTTTTTTTTTGAAAAAAAGTAGGTAATAAGTATAATTAAATTAAAACATTAAATATCTTTAATATTAAAATTATATAAATAAAAATATTTATTTTTTACTTTTAATAATTATTATATATATATATATATATATATATATATATATATATATATATATATATATATATATTATAAACCATTCCTTTGGTATTTACTTTATTTCCTTAGAACTTATACACTTATATAAAAAATTAGAAAAATATTAAAAGATAAAATTTATATAATTAGATAAGGATTGATAGGGAAGCAATTCATAGTTTTGGTATATATAATGATACATTGAAAATACTATAGGAGAATTGGGTTGGATTGATATTATATTTTTTTAACACTATTATATATCATAAATATATTATAATTATAATTGATATGATAATTTTTTATTATGTATAGTTAGTAAATTTGAGCATACTTACTAATAATATTAATATATAATTTGAATTTGTCACAAATTTAAGATATAAAAACTTTTCTATTTTTATCAAATATAAAAGAAAACAAAAATGAATAAATAATTAGATTTTTTTTGTCAAATATTAATGTTGATAATGTTATTTAAAATTTATAATATTATTTAAAATTTTATATTCATATTAATATTCATATTAATATTTTTATTAAATAATATTTAAAATATAAATTAATTTTAAAGGCATAGTACATGCATATCACGTGCCTTTATACCTAGTACTAAAAAAAATCCCAAATTATTAGTTTTTATTCATAATTATTTTTAAAAAAATTCAAAAGAGAATTTGAAAAATTACACCCCATACAATTAATTTCTTTCCATTGAAAAAATAAAATAAAACACATGATTCATACTAGGCATGTGATTTATGTTAATAAATTGATTACCTTAACAGTCACATGCATTCCTTCTAAAAGGAAGATAATATGAGAGTATTAATTTAAAGTATTTCACACTATTATATATATATATATATATATATATATATATATATATATATGTGGTGTCATCTACGTTTTATATTTGTACCATCTCATTTTCAAATTCTTCTTCTTAAATTAACTAGCAAATTAATAATCAAGTTATTTCACCCCTTCAAAACATGGAAAAGTCTTCCTACAAAATAGCCTTTCTAATTGCTCTCTTGGTTGCTGCTTCCTGTTAGTGTTTTATTTTCTTTATCCTATTTTATTATTCAAAACAATTATGTAATATTGTCTACACTACATATTATCACATTTGCCATGTAATAGTATTGCACAACATATATATGCTTCCTATTATTATACCTATAATTTTTCAATAATTTATACTATTTATATGATTGAGCATTTGATGGCATTCAATTAGAGATTAATTCTAATGAAAAAACTTATGACACAATATAAATGTTGACATAATATAAAAAGGTGGCCAACCATATATTTTGGCAACTATGCTCACAAGTCACACATAGTCCGCTAAATTTGAATAATTCAAAAATTTGTTCTTAATATTTGAAAGAAACTTTAATTAATTTATAGCTTTGTTTATTAATTATTAATTTAATTAGGAACTTTTCTGAAATAATTTTTTTTTATTTCTTCAGGTTGGCCAATGGAAACTGAAGCAAGATTTCATGTTATTTCATTTCGATGCAAACGAACCAAAGATTGTGAGAATTCTTTTAGTAAATGTAGACACAACACTTGCAAGGATACTTGGTGTGTATGTCTCAGTGATCCACCAGCAACCTCTTCTCCAACTAGTGCTATTACTGGAAATGATGATGTTGATTTAAAATATTAAAGTTATGGTTTAAAATCTCAAGAAAATTTATACTTTAGCATTAAATAATACTTATCTTATGCTCATTAAATAATACTTATCTTATT
Organism: Hippophae gyantsensis; assembly: GCA_030763125.1. Lineage (NCBI taxonomy): Eukaryota > Viridiplantae > Streptophyta > Magnoliopsida > Rosales > Elaeagnaceae > Hippophae > Hippophae gyantsensis. The sequence continues at coordinate 16,235,261 of CM061029.1, read as the reverse complement.
ACCGGAAATGATGATGTTGAGAAATGAATGAAATAATATAAGACTTATATTTACTTTATGATCTCTTTTTTTTTCAATTCAAATTAAACTATGAAACTTGTGTTACTTGATATTTGAAAAAACCATGAAAGAGATGAAGGAAGCCATTGAAGAGTAGAGGAAAGCTTCAGAAGATATTAATATTCTTCGAATGAATAAATTTTTGTTATATATTTATATATTATTTTTTTAAAATAAATACGGACATAATTATGACATAATATAATATTTTAACTTTTCACTATTATAGGTCATCGAGTACTAAAATGTGTTAAACATTCTATAACGAGTGATTTGCTTTTATAACTAAATACTACGTAATAGTTGTAATACAATTGAACTGAAGCTAGTGACGAGAGAAAATTATATAAACTTATGATTAAACTTAGAATTAATTTAAAGATACAAATAAGGAATAATAACAAAAATGCTTTGAAGATTTGAGATATCTTCAAAAATAATCCCAAGGTATTAAAGAATTCAAAAATATCCTTCAAACATAACAGAGGTTAAATATAACGAAAGTGAGTACTAACATTTCACAAATAAAAATAGAAAAAGAAATAATAGAAAATCAAGAAATAGTATAATAAAAAATATAAGACATCTTAAGATATTTTTCATATGAAAGGGTAATTACTAAAAATAAATTTAAAAGAAAAAATTAAATATTAAAGAAAGAGATGAATTTAAAGATCTATCATTTTTATCATTAAGGAAATTATTCTCAAGAAAATACACTTTATTATGAAATAAGTAATAAAGATATGAGCATTAATATTAAAGATACAAAACAAAGGTATAATATATTATTAATTGATAAAGAATTATAACACATAAATTATCAAAAATCTCCCGATAAGATAAAGAAAAATTGGATACATTCATTTAGAAGAAATCCAAATATTAATACATGATACTATTTTTTTACTTATGATAACATTTTTTTACTACATCTATTATATTATTATTCTTTTATTGTTACTAACATATATAATACCTCATTTTTAATCTATTATACCAGAATTACTAAGTGCGGCACATTTAAGAGATACAAAGCAAGTATCTCGTGGTAAAGCTATGTCTAGTGGGCAATAATCGCACAGTAAGTCATTCAAGAAGAAGCCATGGAAAAGGTATAGTTATGATTATGCTATAAACTTCAGCATAAATCTTGGCTCTTTGATGACTATTATTTCTAGCAAGACTAGCATAAATGATGGATGGACTGTGCCACTTCCTAGAGAAATTTCTGGTGTAGACATTGGCCAAATATATGTATCGATCGAGTGCATATTGCAGCTATTTGAATATCAAATGATCGATTTAAGTATAATTCAAGTGTGGAAAAGGCGAGTCCTCAATCAGTAAATTAGAACATATATAATTATATTTATATTATCTAATTATTTATATATATTTCCTTTATATATGGCATGTTATTATCGACTTTAAGCTAATCACTCATCATATTTACCAATGTCCTATGATTCTTCATTTGTCAATCAATATCAAGATAAGGATGTTAGCATGAGAGCTAAACAATTATGTGATAGAGAATTAACACTTAACATAAATCAGAAGTTGATAATCCTTTGGCCACTAAAGTTTGAACAAGGTCAAGATCATTGGATGTTAATAATCTTTTATCTATATGGAAATTATGTTTGGTATTGTGACTCAACTTCCATAGAATTGATAAAAGATACAAAAGGAGTTGTTGAAATGTAAAAGTTATAACTAGCTATTTTCTTCTATTTTTCTTTGAAATATTTAATTAAAAACTAATTGTTTTAAACTTTGATAGGGCATGGAAGCTGTGAAACAAGAGTAAGGGCATTGCCCTTAAAAAATCTCATAAGCTTATATGGGACAAAGTTATGGTATGTATAGGCAAATATTAATAATTTCATTAATTTTACTATTGAATAATAATGATGTTCGAATGTAGAAAATCATGTACACTTGTTTTTTTGTAGGTTCCATAACAAAATGATTGAATCATATGTGGTTACTTTGTCATGAAATTTATGAGTGAAATCATCACAATATCAACATACCAATTAAAGATATGGTAATATCTTTTACTAATATACCTTTTTAACATATATAAGTTACTTTTTTTGAATTCATGATATTACATTCTTATTTTGAATTTAAATACAAGTAGTTCTTTGGTTGGAACAAGTTGTGCTATGATATGCAAATTTTTGATGATTTACGAGAGGAATGGGCAAAACACATGGTTCAAATTATAATATTACAAGAAGAATCAAGAGAAAAATCTTATGATTTTGAATAGAATATGAAAACATCATTGTAATTTTTATAGTGTTTTAATTTCTCTATTCATGTGTCTCTGAAGTTTGAGAAGTTTGTTTGATGGATGTTTATATGCTCATGGATTTAGGAGAATGAATTGTTATATGGACCTATTTTTTGCCCAAACTTCATCTCATTTCTCTTGCCTAGTTCCCTGGTATGACAACATCATGGTAGTCACTACCAAGCCAAGTATAAGAAAACCACCAAGAATCATCATATCATCAAGATTAATTGTTGTTTCAAACCAAAAAATTACAAAAGTATTAGTTTATGGGCACCAAAACGCAATCAAATCAAGCAACAAATTAGAGTTACACTTAACTCATATTTAGAGCTCATTATAGCATTAAAAATACCAGTTTGATTCCAGATAACTTCATATTTTATAGACAAAAGATTAATACAGTGCTAATATGATTTCAAAGGGATGGGGTTATTATTATATCACTCTTATGTTGATGTGGTAATCTCTTTTACTAATATACTCTTTTAACATATATAAGTTATTTTTTGTGAATTCATGATATTCAATTCTTATTTTGAATTTAAATACATGTATTTCTTTGGTTAGAACAAGTCTGGATATAATATGCAAATTTTTGATGATTTACAAGAAGAATGGACAGAACACATGGTTCAAATTATAACATTACAAGAAGAATCAAGAGAAGATTTTGATTATCTTGAATAACATAGGACAACATCATGGTAATTTTAATAATGATTTAATTTCTCTATTCATGTGTCTTTGAAGTTTGGGCAACTTATTTGATGGATGTTTATATGTTTATATGCTCATGTATTTATAGGAATGAATTGTTATATGGGCCAACTATTTTTTGCTCAAACTTCATCTCATCTATTTTTCCTAGTTTTCTGGTCACTATGTTGGTGATTCTAAGCAAACCAAGCTTCCTTTTCATGAAATAAAGTGGAAATATCACAAAATCCATGACAAAAGAGACAATATCATTTTATTTGTAATTTAACTTATATATGTATGTATGTATGTATTGTATGTAAATTATTTTTTTATAATAAATTTAATTCTCAAATAATTAATTAATATGTAATTTTTCAATTATTTATAGTATTTAAACTATTTTAAACAGATTTTGATTTTTTCTGTTATTATGTGATCGAATACAGGTTCTAAGTATAGTAGTAAAATGCATAAAAAAATACAAAATTTAAATTCGGTTAATAACCGAATTTAATACCCTCTTTTGGCGTAGTGATAGTAAGGCATCCAATGCTATTTAGGGAAATATCCCTTAGAAATTTATTAGTCATTGAAGATAAAAATGACTAATATGGAAATCTTAGCAAACAATAATGGTAGAGTCATTACAACTTGGCTAGAAAATCTACCTAGGACCACATAAAAGATATGAAGTTCTATGCTATAGAAAAGGAGTTCCATGTAGGAGTAAATTTAACATTTTGAAATGAGTTGATCCAATATTTGTTTACAAAGCTTTTCATGTAAGACTAATGGAAAATATATATCCAAGAATTAATTTAAGTGAATTAAATTATTTTCTATAAAATATCAAAAAAGGAATTAAGAACTTTAGGAAAAAGATAAGAGCATGTGACAAGCATGTTTATCACTGATTTTTCAGTTCACTAATGGATTGGAATGAGAAAGGATATATTTTTCCCTACCATTTCATCAAGCTAGGGATTTCAAACACAAACAGAGAATTTTTCAAACCAATGGTATTTATAGGAAAGAAATTCAACACAGAAGAACTTTATGTATTAAGAGGTCAAATGTGAGGCAAAATTTACTATAAACTCAAAAAAATTGATAATTTTATTGAAATCAAAGTAAATTACTCAACTAATAAATTCATCAATACTTCTTATATTAGTATGGCTCTCATCGAAGAGGATAGTGAAAAAATCACCAAATTTGAGATAAGTTTTAATAGTAACAACTTAAAAATTGGTAAAAAACAAGGAAGATTTTCTGCTTTTACTATAGAAAATCCACCAAAGATCACAAATACATTTATGGCATCAACAGCTTCTAAGCATAGTAACCCCTTTTATCTAGAAATGACAACTAGAAATTATATATCTAGTAATTATGTATGGCTTAGAATCTCTTCAAGGTTCATAATTGGCCTTAGAATTGTAATAATTATTATATTATGAATAAAATAGAGTGCAATCACTCGTTATAATTAAGTCTAAATTAGACACCATCTATATACGGATGTAGAAGGCTCGCCATTACCATAAAGATATCAAGGTTTGGGCAAAGTTGAGGCATAATTGGTATAACAAGAGAAGACAAATAGAAGGAAAGAACATGGTACATCCATTAAATTAGGTATAATAATTGTAGCTTTCAAACCAATTAAGGATCATGAATTTTTAAATATTTTCTTATATCAAATTATAATACCGATAAACAAAAAGATGAAAATAGTAATAACACCATGTATGATAAGGAAACAAAAAACTATCTTTAATATATAGGAGTTACAGAAATTAACAACTAGCACCCAATTTGGTATCTAAGTCATAGGAATGTTAGCATAATATAGATAGAAAAAATCAATGTCATTAGATTTAAAGACATCAATGGTATTAACCATAGAGTGTAGGGACATTTTAGCATTTTTGCAAAACTCAAGAGCATAAGTGAAGATATGTTAAACTCTAGGGTATTTTAGATAAATTTCCCACAAATAATACTGAAATAAATAATATTTAGAAACATGGGATCTATTAATTCCCTCACCACTCTTCATGCAATATCAAATTTTGTTGATTGACTTCTCTATGTAATTGATTAGCTACATCATCTTATATACCTAGGAATCTTTGTCAAGCATTCTTTTGAATTATGTACAAACAATCATATTGTCATGCTATTTCATTCACACATATATTATGATCACATTTATATATCCACATATTGATCAAGCATACTTTCATACTATTTCAATTCACGTGATAATAATTCTATGACAAATTCAAAAAACCTGTTTTATCAGGTCATGAATCTCAAATCATATAATTATTAACCAAATAATCAAAGCATTAAGATCAAATTTATTATGTTAATTATTTATTGAGAAATTCTTTCAACTAAATATAATTAATCACATTGTTTTGTGGCTAGGTTCATGAAAAAATACAAAATAAGAACCTACCATTGATAGTTCTAAAAATCATAATTAAAAATATATGAGTGCATGAGAGTTACAAGAATGAAGAAGAAAAAGACGAAGATCAAACTTTGATGAGGAATCCAACTCCTCTTTTAGTCTCATTCCTAGCTCTGTAATTACCTCCTTAATTTTCTTTACTTAATCTCTCTTTTTAGCAATGAAATCTTTGCATTCTATCTTATTAGTTGTAAATATTTTGTTGCTTTTGGCCTCCTTATAATGTTTTAAATTATCTGAAATTTTTCCTAATTAGAAATTTCTTATTAGCTTTGATTCAAAGCATAGGATTAAAAGTTAGAATTCAAATAATGGTTGATGCATCAAAATCTACCTCGCTCAATCTATCAAGACTCTTCTCGATTGATATAACAATGATATAATTACAAAACCCATAGTGCTCGATCAATCTACTCATACTCGATTGATTGATACCCTTATTGATTGATCTAACTTTGCATATTGCATTTTAAGGTGTAACTCCCCTATTTTCTTAATCGATCTTCGATCGATCAACTTTTCTCGATCAATCAATTGGTGTGTCTCAATTTATTGACCATAGTAATCCTAAATTTGAAAATATTTGAACATAAGATAGATCTTTTAAATAATATTCATCTTAAAACAAGACAAATTGTTAGCTTGAAGTGACTGAATTACTCTACTTTTATAGAGTTATCAACAATATAATTGATAAAAGAAAATTAAGGGTAGTAGCTAAAGGATATGATCAAACACCAAGTTTTGATTCCTCTAAAAGTTTCACTCCTATGACGAAACAAGTTACCATGAGAATTATTCCTACTTTAGCCTCACAAAGAGTTAGAAATTACATCAATTAAACATTAACAATGTTTTCCTAAATGGTCAACTATATGAAGAAGTTTTCATGAGACAACCCTAACATTTTGAAGATCAATATTCTCACTATGTTTGCAAATTATACAAGACAATCAATGGTCTTAAAAAAGCTCATAGAGCTTGGTTTGACACTTTAACCAAGGCCTTCTACAGTTCAAACAATCCAAAGCTTATTAGTCCCATTTTAAAAATTTACTGGTTCTTCATCCATTTATCTTTAGTTTAGTGGATAATATGATCATAATTAGTGATAGTGAGCAAGATGTTCAAGCTCTTATTTCTCTTCTACACTCTCAATTTTCTCTCAAGTACATGGATCTTTTGACATATTTACTTGAATTGATGTCACTCTCTTATTGATGGTACTTTATTACTCACACAAAGAAAATATAGTTGAGATTTGCTTGCCAAAATTGGTATGACTGATAGTAAACCAATTGCTACACCTATGGAATTTGAAAAAAAGTTATCAACTTATGAAAATAATTTGTATTCACATCCTACTCAATATGAAATATTGTTGGAGCACTTTTGTACCTAATAATTGCACAACTTGGTGTGTCATATGTTATTGACAAAGTATCTTAATTCATGTCAAAGCCTCTGTTACATCATTGGCATACTATCAAACATATACTAAGATACTTAATAGATAGCATTTCTCATGGATGCATGGGTTCTATGACCTATAATCAGTTATCTCTTTAGGGTTTTGCAAATGCTGAACATCATGCCTAGATAATAGAAAATCAACCTCAAGTATGGTTGTCTTCTTGGGTGCCATTACTATTTATTAGGGTAGTAAGAGCAACAAGTTATTTCTAGATCAAGTACCGAAGTTGGGTACATATCCTTAGCCAATACAATTGTTGAACCATGTGGGTTGAGTCACTTTTGAGTGAACTGCCTATTTTCTTGCCAGGTTGTCTAATTATCTGGTGTGACAACCTTGATACTATAGCCTTATACACAAATCCAGTTCGTCATTCTCGAACAAACATGTTGAATTTGATCTTTACTTCATTATGCACAATGGGTTGGAAAAAAATTGGATGTTATACATGTTCCTTCTTATGAACAACTTGTTGACATTTTTACCAAGCCCTTATCCATATCTCAATACAGTTTTCTAAGAAGAAAAGTCATTGTTATTGTCATGTCATTGAGTTTGAGGATGAATGTAAAGGTAATGGAAGAAAATGATATGGCAAGCATGGGGCTGTTGATCACACAACAGTGGTTGACTATCTGATAATATCGTGCCTAGCAACACTGGAATGAGCATGGGTCAAAAGGAATCAAATGCTAACAAACTCATGTACAAACTATACAAGACACGTGTGTTGTGATTGTAAAGATTGTTAGTGCAGTAGTGAGGTAGTAAAAAATAGATAAGTTTCTTATGATTGCAATTGAGAGATTTTAGATTGTAATCTATTAAATACACTAATATTGTACTAGGTTAATACATTGAAATGAATTCTCTAGTTGATAATTGTTTGTTCTTCTCCTCTTCTTCCTGCCTCTCTTTCTCTTCCATATTTCTCGCACACTATTACATAAAATTAGTAGTGTGCACAAATCATTCTTTAAGTGTTATGTCCATTGGTAATGTTGTCACAAAGACATGTAAACAAATAAAATTACATTTAAAAAACTCAAATTCAATTTATATGCATATATTATATTTTAAATTAAAACTTAATTTTTTAAAAATCTAAGAATAAATAAATAAGTACTAATTAGCATCTAATATATTTATAATAAAGAAACATATCTTTTAAATAAATATTTTAAAATTTTAAATTCAAAGATTTCATTTTTATAATTTAGACACATAAAAAATATACTAATTTTATTTCAAGTTATATTTTTAAAATGTAATATTTAAAATACAAAAATAGAAAAATTATACATATATATATTTTTCCATCAAAAAGTTATTTTATCTTTATTTTTACAATATTATTATTTAGGTTAATAATATTTTTTTATATATTAATGATTTAATTTTTTTATATTTTTTGTTAAACAACTAAATACTTATATATATGAACACACATTTTATAGGTATAATTTAAAATAATAAAAATTTATACTATAAGAAAATTCATAATGTTATTTAGAATTTTATATTCATATAAGTTGTATTATTTTTATTGAATATATAAAAATATAAATTAATTTTAAAGGCATAGTACATGCATATCACGTGACTTTATACCTAGTACTAAAAAAAATCCCAAATTATTAGTTTTTATTCATAATTATTTTTAAAAAAATTCAAAAAAGAATTTGTAAAATTACGTACCCCATACAATTAATTTCTTTCCATTGAAAAAATAAAATAAAACACATGATTCATACTAGGCATGTGATTTATGTTAATAAATTGTTTACCTTAACAGTCACATGCATTCCTTCTAAAAGGAAGATAATATGAGAGTATTAATTTAAAGTATTTCACACTATTATATATATATATATATATATATATATATGGTGTCATCTACGTTTTATATTTGTACCATCTCATTTTCAAATTCTTCTTCTTAAATTAACTAGCAAATTAATAATCAAGTTATTTCACCCCTTCAAAACATGGAAAAGTCTTCCTTCAAAATAGCCTTTCTAATTGCCCTCTTGGTTGCTGCTTCCTGTTAGTGTTTTATTTTCTTTATCCTATTTTATTATTCAAAACAATTATGTAATATATTGTCTACACTATATATTATCACATTTGCCATGTAATAGTGTTGCACAACATATATATGCTTCCTATTAGTATACCTATATTTTTCAATAATTCATACGTACGAATATAATATAAATATTAAAAAAACTACTAACTATTCATATGATTGAACATTTGATGGCATTCCATTAGAGATTAATTCTAATGTAAAAACTTATGACATAATATAAATGTTTATTAAAAATAAAAAGTTCGCCAACCATATATTTTGGCAACTATGCTCACAAGTCACACGTATATAGTCCGCTAAACTTGAATAATTCAAAAATTTGTTCTTAATATTTGAAAGAAACTTTAATTAATTTATAGTTTTGTTTATTAATTATTAATATAATTAGGAACTTTTCTGAAATAAATTTTTTTATTTCTTCAGGTTGGCCAATGGAAACTGAAGCAAGATTTCATGTTATTTCATTTCGATGCCAACGAACCGAAGATTGTGAGAATGTTTTTAGTATGTGTAGACACAGCACTTGCAAGGATACTTGGTGTGTATGTCTCAGTGATCCACCAGCAACCTCTTCTCCAACTAGTGCTATTACTGGAAATGATGATGTTGATTTAAAATATTAAAGTTATGGTTTAAAATCTCAACAAAAATTATACTTTAGCATTAAATAATACTTATCTTATGCTCATTAAATAATACTTATCTTATTACTGGAAATGATGATGTTGAGAAATGAATGAAATAATATAAGACTTATATTTACTTTATGATTTTTTTTTTCAATCCAAATTAAACTACGAAACTGTTGTTACTTGATATTTGAAAAAACCATGAAAGAGATGAAGGAAGCCATTGAAGAGTAGAGGAAAGCTTGAGAAGATATTAATATTCTTTGAATGAATAAATTTTTGTTATATATTTATATATTATTTTTTTAAATAAATACAGAGATAATTATGACATAATATAATATTTTAAGATATCTTCAAAAATAATCCCAAGATATTAAAGAATTCAAAAATATCCTTCAAACATAACAGAGATTAAATATAACGAAAGTGAGTATTAACATTTCACAAATAAAAATAGAAAAAGAAATAATAGAAAATCAAGAAATAATGAGAAATCAAGAAATAGTATAATCAGAAATATAAGACATCTTAAGATATTTTTCATATGAAAGGGTAATTACTAAAAATAAATTTAAAAGAAAAAATTAAATATTAAAGAAAAAGATGAATTTAAAGATCTATTATTTTAATCATTAAGGAAATTGTTCTGAAGAAAATATACTTTATTATGAAATAAGTAATAAAGATATGAGCATTAATATTAAAGATACAAAACAAAAGTATAATATATTATTAATTGATAAAGAATTATAACACATAAATTATCAAAAATCTCCCGATAAGATAAAGAAAAATTGGATGCATTCATTTAGAAGAAATCCAAATATTAATACAAGTTCATTTTAGAGAAAAAAATAGATTTACCAATAAAAATAGTATTACTAATAAAAGAATAATAAACAAGAAAGATGTTTTACTAGAAACGATCTGTGATAATTTGTGATACCATAAACTAAAATTTACAACATATCCTAGGTTTTCTATTAGTATTCATGATAAAAACTTAAACCAAGATTTAAATTTAGCTTAAGAATTCAAAAGACGAGATTTAATGAAATAAGGAAATCATATATTTTTAATACACTAAATAAAAAGATATTCATTAACAAACAATCATAATAATTTAATATATGGACAAAATAAATTTATAGAAATAGATAAAACTTTTCAAGAACTTTGACAAATAATAAAATCATAAATACTAAAAGACTTTGAAATATCAGAGGAATGTCAATTAGATATAAAGGAAAAACCTTAGATACCAGGAATAAACATTAATGTAGTTAAGAACAATAATATACCAAGATTTACTTTTATAGATTATGAATGAGAAACTTATAACAAATAAGAAGTAAAAAAAACTAAAAAAAGAAGTTAAAGTAATGAAATCATTAGTTTATGATATCATATTAGGAAGATAATAATGTTTAAAAACAAATTAAAATATATACAATTAGAAATAGACGGGAGCCTAATAAACCTAACAAAAAATCAAACAATATTAATGAAGGCTTTAAGTCTTCTAACAAAGAAAATAGACTTAGTCCAACAATAAAACATGAAGTATCTAGAAGATATAATTGAAAGACAAAAAAAAATTATTAAAAGAAATAAAAGAATATGGTTATAATAAATTACAACAGGATATACGCATTGAATTTACAGAATTAAGAAAATATGTATATAACATATATAGAAACAATGATATCATTGGTTATAAATATGATCCCTTAGAAAGATTAAAAGTAGAACAAGCTAGAAGATCCTAGAAATGAGAGAAGAAGAAAAAAATCAAAAGAAAAAGATACAATTCCAATTTAATGGATTATAAAAAAAAATTAGAAGAACAATACAGGAATCTTGAAAATAGGGATATAGAAAAATTAATTAGTTTGTTAATATTAACTAACAAAGAACTAGAAAAATATTATGATGAAAAACTTTGTGCAAATAAAGAGGAAGAGGATATGACAATAATTAACAAGTTGATTTTGAACCAGAAATTATGACCCCAAAAGGTCATATAAAACTAATTTTATTACCAGTTTTTCACCAAGAAGAAACATATGACCCACATAAGGAAGAAATAAAATATACAAAGGTCAAGAGAACCTGATACTACCAATAGAAGAAGACGACCACACAAAATGGAAGAAGATTTACATTGGGAACTAGAGGTAGTCTCTTACCAGATTTCAAGCTCCATGAAAATTAAAGATTTAATCACTTAGATCTAGATTATATAAGATATAGGAAAAAAGCCTTAGATGAATGAGCTAAAGGTATTATTAAACTCATACAAACCTCTCAAACTACACAAACAAACCTTCAATATATAAGGTATTATTAGCTCATAAAATGAAGAGAAATTTTAAAGTTTGGTGTTCAAATTTAACATATTAACAACATTTATTAATAAAAGGTAATGCTCCTACAATAAGGGAATATTTAGATTTAGTAGTAAATGAAATATAAAAAGAATTAATTGGAGAAGATAAAGGAATAACTATCACTGAATCCCATGAAAATGAAATTAATGAAGCCAAATAGCATTTAACAAATATGAAATTTGTAACATGTGTTACATAGATTCTTTTATTTTTGAATTTTAAATGTATCACCATAAATTATCATTTTCTATGCAAACAACTTATAAAGAAATTGTTTTATAAAAATATTACCTGGAACGTTACATAAGACCTTAATAGAAGGTTGGAATGAGAGAAATAGGAAAATCATAACAAACACCTTAAGAGAATGAATAATAAGCATTAAAAGTTGGATAATCATTAAATGCTAAGAAAGAAAATAGTATAAACAAATGAGGAGATAATAAAATCTGTTGTGATATAAGAGATTTTAAATACCAGAAAAATATGGATGTAATATAAAACCCCACAAATAGCATTATAAAAAAATATTAAAAATACAAGAAATTTAAACATATAAATTCAATTAACAAGATTTTTAAAAATAAAAAAGAAGATTTATTAGAAAAACCTATAGAAAAAGGTATTTTAGGAAGAAAAAAAGGTATAAACCTTCCGAAAATAAGAACTATTGCCCTTTAAGAAAAATAAAATGAAGATGTTGGATTTGTAATGAAAAGGACATAATGCCAATGAATTTTGTAGTAGGCTTCAACATGTGAATGAATTTAAAAAGGATTTTTCACAAAAAGAAAAAATTTTAGAAGAAACTTTTAAGATGGAATTATAACTAATTGAGGAATCAGATGTAGATGATACTTACAATATTCATCTACTAGAGAAAACTGAGGAAATAACTGACTTAGAATATGAACACTCAGAATATAGGTACCCTTTATTAGAAGATAAATTATTTGTATACTATTACAAATCCAAGTAGTACATATACTAAGGGAGGGCTAAAATTTAATGGCTATCATTGACATGCATATATAGATACATGAGCTAGTACATGCATAGCAAGTAAATATGTGATCCTAAAAGAACATTGAAAAAAGACACCAAAAAATTTAATTGTAAGAATTACTAATAATATTACAATAAACCTTAATAAGTTTTTAAAGAAAAATTGGATACATTCATTTAGAAGAAATCCAAATATTAATACATGATACTATTTTTTTACTTATGATAACATTTTTTTACTACATCTATTATATTATTATTCTTTTATTGTTACTAACATATATAATACCTCTTTTTTAATCTATTATACCAAAACTAGTATGTGCGGCACATTTAAGAGATACAAAGCAAGTATCTCGTGGTAAAGCTATGTCTAGTGGGCAATAATCGCACAGTAAGTCATTCAAGAAGAAGCCATGAAAAAAGTATAGTTATGATTATGCTATAAACTTCAGCATAAATCTTGGCTCTTTGATGACTATTATTTCTACCAAGACTAGCATAAATGATGGATGGACTGTGCCACTTCCTAGAGAAATTTCTAGTGTAGACATTGGCCAAACATATGTATCGATCGAGTGCATATTGCAGCTATTTGAATATCAAATGATCGATTTAAGTATAATTCAAGTGTGGACAAGGCGAGTCCTCAATCAATAAATTAGAACATATATAATTATATTTATATATATTTCTTTTATATATGGCATGTTATTATCGACTTTAAGCTAATCACTCATCATATTTACCAATTTCCTATGATTCTTCATTTGTCAATCAATATCAAGATAAGGATGTTAGCATGAGAGCTAAACAATTATGTGATAGAGAATTAACACTTAACATAAATCAGAAGTTGATAATCCTTTGGCCACTAAAGTTTGAACAAGGTCAAGATCATTGGATGTTGATAATCTTTGATCTATATGGAAATTATGTTTGGTATTATGACTCAACTTCCATATAATTGAGTAAAGATACAAAAGCAATTGTTGAAATGTAAAAGTTATAACTAGCTATTTTTCTTCTATTTTTCTTTGTAATATTTAGTTAAAAACTAATTGTTTTAAACTTTGATAGGGCATGGAAGCTGTGAAACAAGAGTAAGGGCATTGCCCTTAAAAAATCTCATAAGCTTATATGGGACAAAGTTATGGTATGTATAGGCAAATATTAATAATTTCATTAATTTTACTATTGAATAATAATGATGTTCGAATGTAGAAAATCATGTACACTTGTTTTTTTGTAGGTTCCATAACAAAATGATTGAGTCATGTGTGGTTACTTTGTCATGAAATTTATGAGTGAAATCATCACAATATCAACATACCAATTAAAGATATGGTAATCTCTTTTACTAATATACCTTTTTAACATATATAAGTTACTTTTTTTGAATTCATGATATTACATTCTTATTTTGAATTTAAATACAAGTAGTTCTTTGGTTGGAACAAGTTGTGCTATGATATATAAATTTTTTATGATTTACGAGAGGAATGGGAAAAACACATGGTTCAAATTATAATATTACAAGAAGAATCAAGAGAAAAATCTTATGATTTTGAATAGAATATGAAAACATCATTGTAATTTTTATAGTGCTTTAATTTCTCTATTCATGTGTCTCTGAAGTTTGAGAAGTTTGTTTGATGGATGTTTATATGCTCATGGATTTAGGAGAATGAATTGTTATATGGACCTATTTTTTGCCCAAACTTCATCTCATTTCTCTTGCCTAGTTCCCTGGTATGACAACATCATGGTAGTCACTACCAAGCCAAGTATAAGAAAACCACCAAGAATCATCATATCATCAAGATTAATTGTTGTTTCAAACCAAAAAATTACAAAAGTATTAGTTTATGGGCACCAAAACGCAATCAAATCAAGCAATAAATCAGAGTTACACTTAACTCATATTTAGAGCTCATTATAGCATTAAAAATACCAGTTTGATTCCAGATAACTTCATATTTTATAGACAAAAGATTAATACAGTGCTAATATGATTTCAAAGGGATGGGGTTATTATTATATCACTCTGATGTTGATGTGGTAATCTCTTTTACTAATATACTCTTTTAACATATATAAGTTATTTTTTGTGAATTCATGATATTCAATTCTTATTTTGAATTTAAATACATGTAGTTATTTGGTTAGAACAAGTCTAGTTATAATATGCAAATTTTTGATGATTTACAAGAAGAATGGACATAACACATGGTTCAAATTATAACATTACAAGAAGAATCAAGAGAAGATTTTGATTATCTTGAATAACATAGGACAACACCATGGTAATTTTAATAATGCTTTAATTTCTCTATTCATGTGTCTCTGAAGTTTGGGCAACTTATTTGATGGATGTTTATATGCTTATGTATTTATAGGAATGAATTGTTATATGGACCAACTATTTTTTGCTCAAACTTCATCTCATCTATTTTTCCTAGTTTTCTGGTCACTATGTTGGTGATTCTAAGCAAACCAAGCCTTCTCTTCATGAAATAAAGTGGGAATATCACAAAATCCAAGACAAAAGAGACGATATCATTTTATTTGTAATTTAACTTATATATATATGTGTGTATGTACGTATGTATTGTATGTAAATTATTTTTTTATAATAAATTTAATTCTCAAATAATTAATTAATATGTAATTTTTCAATTATTTGTAGTATTTAAACTATTTTAAACAGATTTTGATTTTTTCTGTTATTATGTGATCGAATACAGGTTCTAAGTATAGTAGTGAGTATAGTAAAAAATGAGTAAAATGTGTAAAAAAATACAGAATTTAAATTCGGTTAATAACCGAATTTAATACCCTCTTTTGGTATAGTGATAGTAAGGCATTCAATGCTATTTAGGGAAACATCCCTTAGAAATTTATTAGTCATTGAAGATAAAAATGACTAATATAGAAATCTTAGCAAACAATAATGGTAGTCATTACAACTTGGCTAGAAAATCTACCTAGGACCACATAAAAGATATGAAGTTCTATGCTATAGAAAAGGAGTTCCATGTAGGAGTAAATTTAACATTTTGAAATAATTGATCCAATATTTGTTTGCAAAGCTTTTCATGTAAGACTAATGGAAAATATATATCCAAGAATTAATTTAAGTAAATTAAATTATTTCCTATAAAATATCAAAAAAGGAATTAAAAACTTTAGGAAAAAGATAAGAACATGTGACAAGCATGTTTATCACTGATTTTTAAGTTCACTAATGGATTGGAATGAGAAAGGATATATTTTTCCCTACCATTTCATCAAGCTAAGGATTTCAAACACAAACTGAGAATTTTTCAAACCAATGGTATTTATAGGAAAGAAATTCAACACAGAAAAACTTTATGTATTAAGAGGTCAAATGTGAGGCAAAATTTACTATAAACTCAAAAAAATTGATAATTTTATTGAAATCAAAGTAAATTACTCAACTAATAAATTCATCAATACTTCTTATATTAGTATGGCTCTCATCGAAGAGGATAGTGAAAAATCACCAAATTTGAGATAAGTTTTAATAGTAACAACTTAAAAATTGGTAAAAAACAAGGAAGATTTTCTACTTCTACTATAGAAAATCCACCAAAGATCACAAATACATTTATGGCATCAACAGCTTCTAAGCATAGTAACCTTTTTTATCTAGAAATGACAACAAGAAATTATATATCTAGTAATTATGTATGGCTTAGAAGTCTCCAAGGTTCATAATTGGCCTTAGAATTGTAATAATTATTATATTATGAATAAAATACAGTGCAATCACTCGTTATAATTAAGTCTAAATTAGACACCATCTATATACAGATGTAGAAGGCTCGCCATTACCATAAAGATATCAAGGTTTGGGCAAAGTTGAGGCATAATTGGTATAACAAGAGAAGACAAATAGAAGGAAAGAACATGGTACATCCATTAAATTAGGTATAATAATTATAACTTTCAAACCAATTAAGGATCATGAATGTTTAAATATTTTCTTATATCAAATTATAATACCGATAAACAAAAAGATGAAAATAGTAATAACACAATGTATGATAAGGAAACAAAAAACTATCTTTAATATATAGGAGTTACAGAAATTAACAACTAGCACCCAATTTGGTATCTAAGTCATAGGAATGTTAGCATAATATAGATGAAAAAGTCAATGTCATTAGATTTAAAGACATCAATGGTATTAACCATAGAGTGTAGGGACATTTTAGCATTTTTGCAAAACTCAAGGGCATAAGTGAAGATATGTTAAACTCTAGGGTATTTTAGATAAATTTCCCACAAATAATACTGAAATAAATAATATTTAGAAACATGGGATCTATTAATTCCCTCACCACTCTTCATGCAATATCAAATTTTGTTGATTGACTTCTCTATGTAATTGATTAGCTACATGATCTTATATACCTAGGAATCTTTGTCAAGCATTCTTTTGAATTATGTACAAACAATCATATTGTCATGCTATTTCATTCACACATATATTATGATCACATTTATATAGCCACATATTGATCAATCATACTTTCATATTATTTCAATTCACGTGATAATAATTCTATGACAAATTCAAAAAACCTGCTTTGTCAGGTCATGAATCTCAAATCATATAATTATTAACCGTATAATCAAAGCATTAAGATCAAATTTATTATGTTAATTATTTATTGAGAAATTCTTTCAACTAAATATACTTAATCACATTGTTTTGTGGCTAGGTTCATGAAAAAAATCCAAAATAAGAACCTATCCATTCATAGTTCTAAAAATCATAATTAAAAATATATGAGTGCATGAGAGTTACAAGAATGAAGAAGAAAAAGACGAAGATCAAACTTTGATGAGGAATCCAACTCCTCTTTTAGTCTCATTCCTAGCTCTATAATTACCTCCTCAATTTTCTTTACTTAATCTCTCTTTTTAGCAATGAAATATTTGCATTCTATCTTATTAGTTGTAAATTTTTTGTTGCTTTTGGCCTCCTTATAATGTTTTAAATTATCTGAAATTTTTCCTAATAAGATTCAATTTCTTATTAGCTTTGATCCAAAGAATAGGATTAAAAGTTAGAATTCAAATAATGGTTGATGCATCAAAATCTACCTCGCTCAATCTATCAAGACTCTTCTCGATTGATCTAACAATGATATCATTACAAAACCTAGAGTGCTTGATCAATCTACCCATACTCAATTGATTGATACCCTTATTGATTGATCTAACTTTGCATATTTCATTTTAAGGAGTAACTCCCCTATTTTCTTAATCGATCTTCGATCGATCAACTTTTCTCGATCAATCAATTGGTGTGTCTCAATTTATTGACCATAGTAATCCTTAATTTGAACATATTTGAACATAAGATAGATATTTTAAATAATATTCATCTTAAAACAAGACAAATTGCTAGCTTGAAGTGGTTAAATTACTCTACATCTATAGAGTTATCAACAATATAATTGATAAAAGAAAATTCAGGGTAGTAGCTATAAGATATGATCAAACACCAAGTTTTGATTCCTTTAAAAGTTTCACTCCTATGATGAAACAAGTTACCATGAGAATTATTCCCACTTTAGCCTCACAAAGACTTATAAATTACATCAATTAGACATTAACAATACTTTCCTAAATGGTCAACTACATAAAGAAGTTTTCATGACAACCCTAATATTTTGAAGATCGATATTCTCACTATGTTTGCAAATTATACAAGGCAATCTATGGTCTTAAAAAAGATCATAGAGCTTGGTTTGACATTTTAACCAATGCCTTCTACAGTTCAAGCAATCCAAGGCTGATTAGTCACTTTTTTCAAAACTACTGGTTCTTCATCCATTTCTCTTTAGTTTAGTGGATAATATGATCATAATTAGTGATAGTGAGCAAGATGTTCAAGCTATTATTTCTCTTCTACACTCTTAATTTTCTCTCAAGTACATGGATCTTTTGACATATTTACCTGAATTGACATCACTCTCTTATTACTCACACAAAAAAAATATAGTTGAGATTTGCTTGTCGAAATTGGTATGACTGATAGTAAACCAATTGCTACACCTATGGAATTTGAAACAAAGTTATCAACTTATGAAAATAAGTTGTATTCACATCCTACTCAATATCGAAATATTGTTGGAGCACTTTTGTACCTTATAATTGCACAGCTTGGTATGTCATATGTTATTAACAAAGTATCTTAATTCATGCCAAAGCCTCTGTTACCTCATTGGCATACTATCAATCGTATACTAAGATACTTAAGAGATAGCATTTCTCATGGATGGGTTCTATGACCTCTAATCAGTTATCTCTTCAAGGTTTTGCAAATGCTGACTAAGCATCATGCCTAGATAATAGAAAATCAACCTTAAGTATGGTTGTCTTCTTGGGTGCCATTACTATTTACTAGGGTAGTAAGAGCAACAAGTTATTTCTAGATCAAGTACGGAAGTTGGATACATATCCTTAGCCAATACAATTGTTGAAACATGTGGATTGAGTCACTTTTGAGTGAACTGCCTATTTTTTTGCCAGGTTGTCTAATTATCTGGTCTGACAATCTTGATACTATAGCCTTATATACAAATCCAATTCGTCATTCTCGAACAAACATGTTGAATTTGATCTTTACTTCATTATGCACAATGGGTTGGAAAAAAATTGGATGTTATACATGTTCCTTCTTATGAACAACTTGTTGACATTTTTACCAAGCCCTTATACATATCTCAATACAGTTTTCTAAGAAGAAAGGTTATGTTATTGTCATGTCATTGAGTTTGAGGATGAATGTAAAGGTAATGGAGGAGAATGATATGGCAAGCATGGGCTGTTGATCACACAACATATACATATCTCAATACAGTTTTCTAAGAAGAAAAGTCATTGTTATTGTCATGTCATTGAGTTTGAGGATGAATGTAAAGGTAATGGAGGAGAATGATATGGCAAGCATGGGCTGTTGATCACACAACAGTGGTTGACTATCTGATAATATGGTGCCTAGCAACACTGGAATGAGCATGGGTCAAAAGGAATCAAATGCTAACAAACTCATGTACAAACTATGCAAGACACGTGTCGTGATTGTAAAGATTGTTAGTGCAGTAGTGAGGTAGTTAAAAATAGATAAGTTTCTTATGATTACAATTGAGAGAGTCGAGATTGTAATTTATTAAATACACTAATATTGTACTAGATTAATACATTGAAATGAATTTTCTATTTGATAATTGTTTGTTCTTTTCTTCTTCCGACCTCTCTTTCTCTTCAATATTTCTCGCACACTATTACATATATGTGCATATTGTATCGAACCAACAAAAAATATCCATCTTGTCAAGCATAGTTTAATTCATGCAAAAAGTAGAGTGCACAAATCATTGTTTAAGTCTTAAGTCCATTGGTAATGTTGTCACAAAGATATGTAAACAAATAAAAGTACATTTAAAAAAGTCAAATTTAATTTATATGCATATATTATATTTTAACTTAAAAATTATTATTTTTAAATATAAGACTAAATAAATAAATACTAATTAACATCTAATATAATTTTAATAAAGAAACATATCTTTTAAATAAATATATTAAAATTTTAAATTCAAAGACTTCATTCTTTATAATTTAGACATATAAAAAAAATACTAATTTTAGGTCAAGTTATATTTTTAAAATGTAATATTTAAAATACAAAAATAGGAAAATTACACATACATACGTGTTGATATATATGTATGTATATATCATTCAATTTAGTGGTTAATTTTCTATTAAAATTGTATTTTATCTTTATTTTTACAATATTATTATTAAGGTTAATAATATTTTTTTATGGATTAGTTATATAATTTTTTTATATTTTTTGTTAAACAACTAAATACTTATATATATGGACACACATTTTATACGTATAATTAAAAAAATTATTTAGAATTTTATATTCATATAAATTGTATTATTTTTATTGAATAATATATAAAAATATAAATTAATTTTAAAGGCATAGTACATGCATATCACGTGCCTCCGTACCTAGTATTAAAAGAAATCCAAAACTTTTAATTTTTATTCATAATTATTTTTAAAAAATTCAAAAAAAAATTTGTAAAATTACGTACCCCATACAATTAATTTCTTTCCATTGAAAAAATAAAATAAAACACATGATTCATACTAGGCATGTGATTTATGTTAATAAATTGTTTACCTTAACAGTCACATGCATTCCTTCTAAAAGGAAGATAATATGAGAGTATTAATTTAAAGTATTTCACACTATTATATATATGTGTGTGGTGTCATCTACGTTTTATATTTGTACCATCTCATTTTCAAATTCTTCTTCTTAAATTAACTAGCAAATTAATAATCAAGTTATTTCACCCCTTCAAAACATGGAAAAGTCTTCCTTCAAAATAGCCTTTCTAATTGCTCTCTTGGTTGCTGCTTCATGTTAGTGTTTTATTTTCTTTATCCTACTTTATTATTCAAAACAATTATGTAATATATTGTCTACACTATATATTATCACATTTGTCATGTAATAGTATTGCACAGCATATATATGCTTCCTATTAGTATACCTATATTTTTCAATAATTCATACGTACGAATATAATATAAATATTAAAAAAAATTACTAACTATTCATATGATTGAACATTTGATGGCATTCAATTAGACATTAATTCTAATGTAAAAACTTATGACATAATATAAATGTTTATTAAAAATAAAAAGTTCACCAACCATATATTTTGGCAACTATGCTCACAAGTCACACGTATATAGTCCGCTAAACTTGAATAATTCAAAAATTTGTTCTTAATATTTGAAAGAAACTTTAATTAATTTATAGTTTTGTTTATTAATTATTAATATAATTAGGAACTTTTCTGAAATAATTTTTTTTATTTCTTCAGGTTGGCCAATGGAAACTGAAGCAAGATTTCATGTTATTATATTGCGATGCCAACGAACCGAAGATTGTGAGAATGTTTTTAGTTTATGTAGACACAGCACTTGCAAGGATACTTGGTGTGTATGCCTCAGTGATCCACCTGCAACCTCTTCGCCAACTAGTGCTATTACTGATATGACGATGTTGATTTAAAATATTAAAGTTATGGTTTAAAATCTCAACAAAAATTATACTTTAGCATTAAATAATAGTCATCTTATTATGTTGAGATATAAATAAAATAAAATAAAATAATATATGACATATTTACTGTATACTAAATTTTATCAAATTAAACTGTGAAACTTTTGTTACTTGACATCGTTAAAGTATCATTAATAATCTCTTCTTCTTCTTTTTCTTTTTTCTTTTTATTTTTAATAACATTTCAATGTCATCTTAATTCGAATGATATTCATAAATGTGTTCAAACGCATATTTTCAAAAAAATAAAAATTATATAAATATAAAATAAAAAGTTTCATATTAAACTACACGCAGAAAACTATGTTAAAAATATTGCATTATCTTTTGCAATAGACAGTAAGGGAAAAATGATGTGTTCCATTGTGACAGACAAGGATGAGAAGGAAAAATATTTGACTCAACAACAAAATTTGAAATGACTTAATGGTCCGTATAATTTTTGCCCTGTAATTTTCAAATGATTTTAATATTTAATTTTAACCTTGTTATTCAAATGGATCAAAAGTAAAATAAATATCAAAAATAAAAAACCCATTAATACCCTTTTTCAAAAATAATAATAATAATTTTAGCCCAATCTCACCAAAACTGCACTTAACAGTTAACCCAAATAAAACAGTCTCAACCTTGCCAAATAATTATTCTTCATACATATGGTAATAAATAAATAAGGTAAATCTATAAAATATTACTAAATTATTTTATTTATTTCGCTAATACTATTAAATTATTTTTCGTTTTATTTATATTATCAACTATTATATTTATTCAAATTATATCATTCTATTAATTTATTTCTAAAGTCGTCACACTGATAATATATTTGAAACTACTCAGATAGTTAAGTGTTACATAGAGACTAACATAATTGTATAAATGAAATAAATATAATAATAAAATAATATAAACAAGAAAAAAAATGTTTGTATAATGAAAAATATATTTTCATTCATATTTGATATATATTTGTACATGGGATATATATAGAAGGTAATCAAATCCTTTAAATTTATAACAACTATTTAACATTTATCCTTTCTATTAATAACAATTAATGGTAGTCTTTCATATTCATGACAGTTAATTCAACACTCTCCCTATATGTCCTACATGTCTAACTTGTCTAAAAACTTTAAGAACATTCGATTTAAGACTCTTTTGATGAGGATGTTAACCTATTATTTATCTGAATGAATCTTAAGTAATTCCACCTTGATGTGCTTTGTATGATCATATTGAACTAGATTATGTGTGATATCACACAGTTTTATTGTCACAAAATATTTGGACAAGTTGTTTCAGAAAGAAAACCTAAATCTTGTAATAGAAGTCTTACCTATAATGTCTCATAAAATACATTTGTTAAATCTCTGAATTCAGCTTCTGCACTTATACGAGCTACAACATTTTGTTTCTTGCTTTTTCATGTCCCAAAATTACCTCTTACAAAAGTGAAGTATCCAAGAGTAGATCATTTGTCACCCTTATCACCAGCGTAATCAGCATCAATATATGCTTCTATAGTTTGATAGTTTATGTTTTTAGTAAATAAATACTCCTTTTATTGGAGAAGAGTTCACCTATTTCAAAATATACATAATTATATTCATATGTTGTTCTTCAGGATTATGTATAAACTAGTTGATAATACTTAAAGCATAAACTAAATCTGTGATAGTATAAGACAAGTACATCAATCTCCCTACAAGTATTTGATATCTTTTTTGTCAACAGATACCTTGTTGGACTCAACACACAATTTTAGCCCTTTTTTTACTGTTATGTAAACTAGTTAACATGTTGACTTACCAGTTTTTTTAATAGATCTCAGATATATTTTATTTGGGATAAAACTATCCTTTTATTAGATCGAGATAATTCAATCCTAAGAAAATATTTCAAATAACCTAGATCGATCTTTCATTTCAAACTCTTTAGACAAGTAATTATGTAATGCCTTTCTTTCTTTAGGGTCATTCCTTATAACAATCATGTCATCTACATATATAATGAATATAATGATCTTATCCTTTTTTTCTTTTTTTAAGAAAAGATTATGATCTAAGTTGCTCTGATAGTAACCAAAGTCGATCATAGATTTTGTGAACCTCCCAAACCATGCTCTCGAAGATTGTTTCAGCCCATACAATGATTTATTTAGTCTGCATACTTTTTTGGCTATACCTCTTTTGTAATATACATCCTGGTAGGAGATTAATGTAGATTTCTTCGGATAATTCACTATAAAAAAGGCATTATTCACATCAAATTATTGTAATGTTCAGTCCAAGTTAGTAGTTACAGATAATAAAGTTGTGTTCATTTTGACTACAGGTACAAATATTTTCGTATAATCAATCCCATTGGTCCAAATGTATCCCTTTACTACCAATCTTACCTTAAAGTGTTCAATTGTGTAATCAACATTGTGCTTTACTATGAAAACCCACTAATATCACACTCGTTTCTTCCCTGGTAGATAATCAATTAGTTCTCTATTTCATTTTTTTTAGAGATTTCCTCTCCTCATTTATAGCTTATTTTCACCTAGGATTAGTAAAGGCTTCCTACGCTCTATTAAGTATAGATACAATAGATAATTAATTAACAAATGATTGCTTTTTTGACAAGCAATGCATAGACATATAATGGTTTATGGGATATTTTACTTTGCTAGACAATTGAAGTTCATAAGTAGGCTTTGGAATACCTATGGTGAGACATTGTAATAACTATCTCCTAGATGACTCGAGCTATATAAGGAATATTCTCTAAAAACCACTAGTTTGGTGTATCAACTAAAAAAGACTCAGGCTCAATTTTAGAAGTTTCTTGGCTTTATGGGTGCTCATTTCCACTTAAATCCAAGTTTTGACCACTAGATTTCAACTCATCCACTTCTACACTTATTGTGTCGTTATGTAGTATATCACTTACATTTTGATCAGATACTTCCACCACATCTTCCTTAAGGTTGTATATAAGAGTTTATATCTCCTCAATATATTCTCCTTGAATGTTAGACTTAGAAAAATAGCTAGTATCTTTATGACAGACAACATTCATAGTGATAAACGTGTATTTAATATGGAGATGATAACATCTGTATCCTTTTTGATGAATAACATATATGAAAAGGCACACTTCAAGTCTCGAGGCATTAGCTTATTGCATTGGTATTTGTGAAGATGAATATAGGTAACAAATCCAAAGATATGGGGGGATAGGCTTGGAACTATTGAAGAAACAACAACTTTTGCAAGCATTACTACAATAATTACCTATGGTCTCGAAAATTTAGCCTCAATTTTTTAAAAAACCGATCTCATAGGGCTTTGGTCACGACCTTATAAAAATCGAGGTTATAGTGTATAAATATAGTCTCGGTTTTATCAATAATTATGGCCATAAGTTAAATAACAAAAATTATTTAAATATAAACAAATTTATATAATCATGGTTATTAAATGACTGTGATCATAATTAAAATAATAAAGTTTTTAATCTTTTTAAAATCAAAATCAAATAATATATTATGTGTTATTCATTTTTAAAAAATACAATAATTACTTTACAATTTTTTTCATTTCTCTACCTTGACCTTGTTGGTTTTAACACCATACCTTCCATTCTCAACTTGCTTAACCACGATAACATTGACATTGCTATTGATGTCATTCAGTTGCTTCAGGACTTGACCGATAAGGACGTCTTGGAGGATAACAACAAGCTGGCTAGGGTTTTGGTCGATGCTTTGGTTAAGAACAATACGCTTGAGCTTTTGGTGCATAATTTACAAAGGCTTTCTGATTCAGAACGGATGAAATAACTACTGTGTATAATACTCTTGCTACTATCAAGAATTTGATTGAAGTGAAGCCTATTGTGGCTAAATCGGTATGTGAGAGGACCAAGTTATTCAAGTGTTCTAGATGGTCTTATTGCTTGATTTCTTAGTGGTATTATTTGTTCATAATTTTGTGATCAAACATTGATAGAAGCCTACAAAATAGGACTGGTCTATGCTTTCTCTTGTAATCCTTTCATGTTTGGTGATTTTATCCATGACCATCTCATTTAAGATCATGGAGATTTAATATGCTTCCCTCAAGTAGAATAGTAGAAAATATCCATGACCTTTATACCTCATGGAAAAAGCCTATATATTTTTTATTGTGATGCTAGACAAGTGTCATTGTATCTCAAAAAAATTTCTTACATGAAGAAAATAGTGCTAGTTCTTTCTTTTTGCATTTTTTTTGTGCAGGAATAATATAGGAGTTCTAGGGAAAGGCACATCAATAATATCTACTCCAAGCTCCTCAAAAAAGTTTGTGCTCTATCCTTTTGTGCTATTTCACACTTCTAGAATACCTTAATTGAAGTAGTGGATTTTTTTCTATAGTGTATTTACAATGCAATTCATGCTTTAGTGGTCACTCGAGGTGGGTAAGGTTTGTTGCATTTGATCCCAGTAATACATGGTTTACCACTAAATCTGTTGATTGCACAATCAAGGTATAAAAAATTTATCTTTGTTTCTTTTTAGTAGATTTTCACTGGTTTTTGGATGTCTTTTATATTGTTCTCATGATTTGTACTCTTTTCAAATATACAATGTTCCTCTGTAGCATATTGCTACCTCAAAAGCACCAAAACTCATAAATTCAAACCATACTCTTCTTAATTATGGTATTTGGTGAATTATTGGATTAAATAAAATATTTTTGGAAGTCACAAAATGAATATTATGACTTGACAACAATTATATTTTAGAAAAGTTTTATTATGATTCTTCTTGAACACGCAATATGCTTTCCCACCCATTCTTACAAACACATTTTCTCTTTTGCATAACCTTATGTAACTGGATCCCATCCTCTCACCTAATTTTTAATATAACTTTCATGATTTTGTTAAACCAGATATGAGATTTGGCAAATGAGAGGTTAAAGCTATCATTGACACGACATATTGAACCAGAAGATATTAATATTCTTTGAATGAATAAATTTTTGTTATATATTTATATATTATTATTTTTAAATAAATACGGAGATAATTATGACATAATACAATATTTTAACTTTTCAATGCTAACTGAGTACAAAAGTGTGTTAAGCATAAGTATCGTTCTAGAAAGAGTGATTTACTTTTATAACTAAATACTAATATGTAGTAATTGTAATACGATTGAAGCTAGTAACAAGAGAAAATTATCTAAACTTATGATTAAACTAATAATTAATTTAAAGATACAAGTAAGAAATAATATCAAAAATGCCTCCAAGATTTGAGATATCTTCAAAAATAATCCAAGGTATTAAAGAATTCAAAAATATCTCTCAAACATAATAGAGGTTAAATGTAACGAAAGTGAGTAGTAACATTTCACAAATAAAAATGGAAAAAGAAATAATAGAAAATCAAGAAGTAATGAGAAATCAAGAAATAGTAGAATCAAAAATATAAAACATCTTAGGATATTTTTCATATGAAATGATAATTATTAAAAAAATTAAATATTAAAAAAAGAGATTAGTTTAAAGATCTATCATTTTCATCATTAAAGAAATTATTCTCAAGAAAATACAATTTATTATGAAATAAATAATAAAGATATGAGCATTAATATTAAAGATACAAAACAAAGGTATAATATATCATTATTTGACAAAACATTATAATGCATAAACTATTAAAAATCTCCCAATAAAATAAAAAAAATTGGATATATTTATTTAGAAGAAATCCAAATATTAATACAAGCTTATTTTAGAGAAATAATAGATATACCAATAAAAATAACATTGCTAGATAAAAGAATAATAAACAAGAAAAATGTTTTACTAGAAATGATCTATGGTAATTTGTGATACCATAAACTAAAATTTACAGCATATCTTAAGTTTTCTATTAGTATTCATGATAAAACTTAAACCAAGAGTTAAATTTAGCTTAAGAATTTAAAAGAGGAGATTTAATGAAAGAAAGAAATCATACATTTTCAATACACTACATAATCGGGTATTCATTAACAAATAATCATAATAATTTAATATATGGACAAAATAAATTTATAGAAATAGATAAAAACTTTCAAGAACTTGGACAAATAATAAAATCATAAATACTAAAAGACTTTGAAATATTGGAGGAATGCCACTTAGATATAAAAGAAAAACCTCAGATACTAAGAAGAAACAGTAATATAGTTAAAACAATAATATACCAAGATTTAATTTTATAGATTATGAATGAGAAACTTATAACAAATAAGAAGTTAAAAAACTAAAAGAAGAAGTTCAAGTAATGAAAGCATTAATTCATGATATCATATTAGAAAGATAATAATGTTTAAAGACAAATTAAAATATATACAATTAGAAAGAAATGGGAGCCTAGTAAACCTAACAATAAATCAAACAATATTAATGAAAGCTTTAAGTCTTCTAACAAAGAAAATAGACTTAATCCAAGAATAAAACATAAAGTATCTACAAGATATAATCGAAAGAAAAAAAGAATTATTAAAAGATATAAAAAATATAGTTATAGTAAATTACAACAAGATATACGTATTAAATTTACTGAATTAAGAAAATATGTATATAACATTTATAGAAGCAATGATATCAAATGTCATAAATATGATCTCTTAGAACGATTAAAAGTAGAACAACCTAGAAAATCCTAGAAATGAGAGAAGAAAAAAAATAAAAAAAATCTAAAGAAAAAGATACAATTCCAATTTAATGGAATATAAAAAAAAATTTAGAAGAACAATACAGGAATCTTGAAAATAAGGATATAGAAAAATTAATTAGGTTGTTGACATTAACTAACAAATAACTAGAAAAATATTATGATGAAAAGCTTTGTGCAAATAAAGAGAAAGATGACCCCAAAAGGTCATATAAAACCAATTTCATTACCAATTGCTCACCAAGAAGAAACATATAACGCACATAGGGAAGAAATAAAATATACAAAGGTCAAGAGAACCTGATACTACCAATAGAAGAAGACAACAACACAAAATGGAAGAAGATTTACATTGGAAAACTAGAGGTAGTATCTTACCAAATTTCAAGCTCAATGAAAATTAAAGATTTAATCTCTTAGATCTAGTTTATATAAGAGATAGGAAAAAAGCCTTAGAGGAATGGGCTAAAGGTATGATTGAACTCATACAAACCTCTCAAACTACACAAACAAACATTCATTATATAAGGTATTATTAGCTCATAAAATGAAGAAAAAATTTAAAGTTTGGTTTTCAAATTTAACATATTAACAACATTTATTAATACAAGGGAATGCTCCTACAATAAGAGAATATTTAGATTTGGTAGCAAATGAAATATAAAAGGAATTAATTGGAAAAGATAAATGAATAACTATCACTAAATCCCGTGAAAATGAAATTAATGAAACCATATAGCATTTAATAAATATGAAATTTGTAACATGTGTTACATAGATTTTTTTATTTGTGAATATGAAATGTATCACCATAAATTATCATTCACTATGCAAACAACTTATAAAAAAATGATTTTTAAAAAAATTACCTGGAACGTTACATAAGACCTTAATAGAAGGTTGGAATGAGAGAAATAGGAAAATCATAACAAACACCTTAAGAGAATAAATAATAAGCCTTAAAAGTTGGATAATCATTAAATTCTAAGAAAGAAAATAGTATAAACAAATGAGATAATAAAATCTTTTGTGATATAAGAGATTTTAAATACCAGAAAAATATAGATGTAATATAAAATCCTACAAATAGCATTATAAAAAAATAAAAAAAATATAAAAAAAATATAAAAAAAATTTAAACATTTAAATTCAAGTAACAAGATTTTCAAAAATATAAAAGAAGATTTATTAGAAAAACATATACAAAAAGGTATTTTAGGAAGAAAAAAAAGGTATAAACCTTCCGAAAACAAGAACTATTGTCCTTTAAGAAAAATAAAATGCAGATATTGGATTTGTAATGAAGAAGGACACGATGCCAATAAATTTCTTAGTAGGCTTCAACATGTGAATGAGTTTAAAAAGGAGTTTTCATAAAAGAAAATTTTAGAAAAAACTTTTAAGATGGAATTATAACTAATTGAGCAATCAACTATAGATGATACTTACAATATTCATCTACTAGAGGAAACTGAGGAGGAAATAACCAACTTAGAATATGAACACTCAAAATATTGGTACCCTCCATCAGAAGAAATATGATTTGTATAGTACTACAAATCCAAGTAGTACCTATACTAAGGTAGGGCTAAAATTTAATGGCTATCATTAACACACATATATAGATACATGTGCTAGTACATGCATAGCAAGTAAATATGTGATCCTAAAAGAACACTGAAAAGAGACACCAAAAAATTTAATTGTAAGAATTACTAATAATATTACAATAAACCTTAATAAGCTTTTAAAAGATATAGATATAATGATAGAAGTAGAAAATTTTCATATTCCTACCATATATTAACAAGAAGTAGGAGTTGATTTATTAAAAGAAAATAATTTTTGAAACTTATATCAACCTTTTAAAAAATATTTAGACAAAATAAGCATAACAATATCAGATGATGAAACCATTTTTATATCAAAAATAAGAAAATATTTGACTGTATCAAATCTAACTTTTATATAACAACATAAAAAGCAAAAATGTGGTGAGATAAATATAAAACAACAAAAACATTATTTAGAAAATATTTCATTAGATATAGAAGGGAAGCAAAAAAAATTTCTTAATGAAATAAAAGGAAGATAAAACCTTAGAAGTGTCAAGAAATTATTAAAAATAGTAAACTTAGAAAATCCTTTAGATCCAAAAATTAATAAATCTAAAATGATTTTCGATATAAAATTAAGAGACTTAAACAAGGTTATTAGAGTAAAACCAATGATTTATACTCCAAAAGATAGGATTGAATTTTAAAAACAATTCAAGAATTTTTAGAACTAAAAGTCATAATACCAAGTAATTCACCTCACTCTAATCTAGCATCCTTAGTCATAAAATAAGAGGAAAAAAGAGAATAGTAATAAACTTCAACGCATTGCACAAAGCAATCATTGATGATAGATACTTTATTCCAAAGAAAAAAGAACTAGTATCATTAAAAAAATGAAAGAAATATTTCTCGAGTTTTGATTGCAAAAGTGAATTTTGAAGAATAAGATTAGATGAAGAATCTCAAAAATTCAAGGAATTTAGTTACCCAAGGACAATTCCAATGGACTGTTGTACCATTTGGATTAAAAAAGCTCCAAGTATCTTTCAAAGATATATAGATAACATCTTTAAAAAGTTACAAAATATTTGTTGTGTCTATATAGATGATATTTTGTTTTTTAGTAGTGAATTAAATAAACATTATTTGGATATTATTAACATTCTACAAGAATGCAGAAAGAGGAAAGTGTACTCTCTGAAAGGCAAGCAGTAATTACTCAGCAAAAAATTAAGTATTTAGGGTTGGAAATTGAAGATGAAAAACATAATCTACAACCGCATATATTAAATAACATTCAAGGTTTTTCTAGTGAATTAAAGGAGAAAAACCAATTACAAAGATTTCTAAGATGATTGACATATGCTGAAGCATATATCAAGAAACTTGTAGAAATGTGAAAACCCTTACAAGCAAAATTAAAAAAAAAACTATATCTAAAAATGGGCAGAACAAGATAATCTATATATAGATAAAGTAAAAGCACTAGTAAAATTTACCAATTTTATACCATCCAGATCCTAATGATAAAACAATAATTGAAACATATGCTTCACAAGAATATTGAGGAGTAGTTTCGAAAGCAAGAACAAATGACAAAGATGAATACCTTTGTAGATATACATTAGGATCTTTCCATGGTATAGAATTAAGCTATCATAGTAATGAAAAAGAATATCTAACTATTAAAAAGGCTGTTAAGAAATTTTTAATATATGTCATAAGTTTTAGATTTAGTGTTTGAACCGATAACAAGAATTTTGGTTATTACTTAAGAATTAATATTACAGGTGATTATAAAAAAGAAAGATAAGTCAGATGAAAACAGTGGTTCAACCACTATAATTTTGTTGTCGAACATCTCCCAAGAAATAAGAATATTTTAGGAGATGCTCTTATTAGAGAATTAACACCTCTAACTATTTTTATGCTTACAAGAATGGAACAACTCAAGCTCTTGTACCTCGAGAAGTTTTTGATAGAGACATGAAATAAACAGAATAAACCAAAAGAACTTGATTGTTTAAAATAACTCTTAGAGTCCAAAAATTCTAAAGAGGAATCTCCATCAAAAATTCAATCTAAAGAAGATGAAAATTTTAAGGAAAGAATTCAAGATGAAAAAGAAGAACCTAATAGTTCAAAAGAAAGTAATTCAAGATGAAAAAGACCCTAACAGTTCAAAAGAAAGTAACATCTCTGAAATAAAAAAGCTCAATTAGACTGATGAAGTAGAAAAAGAACAGAGAATGACGTATGTGGCCTATAATGGCCCAACAGCATCCATCAGGTTGACAACTCTAGGAAAAATAGTAAGGCCTCTAGTACCATTTAGAGATGCATTTCTCCTATAAAAAATCAAAGATACACTACTACAAAAATGGGTATTTTAGTCGAGATTTGAAGTTGATTTTTAGGGAAATCAACTTATAATGACTTTAAAGTTGGTTTGTTGAAAAACTAACTTAAAATACGTAGGATGTAGCATTGGTTGACATGTAGAACTGACGCTACATCCTACGTGTAGTGTCGATTCTATGTGTTAACCGATGCTAGGACATAGCATCAGTTGACACATAGAATCAACGCTACACGTAAGAGGTAGCGTTTGTGTTATGTGTCAACTGATGCTACATACATTTTATTTTCCTTTTCTCTTATTTCTCCCCTATCCAGACAGAACGTATTTTCCAACTGCACTGTGTAAATTGAAAAACCAAACCGACCAATGACTCCTTCCTACATTCTTTCTCATTTTTTGACCACTTTTGACCACCAATTCCAGCGACGTTTAGTAGGTTTTTTTCCTCTCCAATTTCTCTTCTAGATCCTTTATTATTTTTAACATAATACTCAAATTTTTTATACCTATTTTCTCACTTACAAAACACCATTTTTTTCTTCATTTACTCTTGTAAGTATTTGTATGAATTATTTTACACTTATTATTCATATTTCTTTATTTTTTGTATATTATGTGTTATTATTTATGTGTATAAATTTTTGAGTTATGTAGGTTTTATATTTTTATTCAAGCTTAGAAGAGAAGAAGGTATTTTTATTCATTTATTTATTTTAATAATTTTATGTATTTAGGTATTTAATATATATATTAATTTATTTTAAACAACTAGTTTTTGAAAATTATTTACATACATGAAATATTTATATATATATAATGTGTAATGAGTTTATTAATATTTATTATTATATATATGTGTATAAAATATGTATTATTATTAATTAAATGCATTTATATATAAATTATTATATATTTGTTATATTTGGTTTTTATGTATTTATTTTTATATGATGTTTTTATAGATATTCTAATAATTAAAGAATTCATATATAAAAATATCATAAATATATTAGTTGGATACTTTTTTAATATGCTTAATGTCATTAATAAAAAATTGATAAATCTTGGATGTCAAAGTGTAGAATTGAGTATGCAACCATCCATGCCAGCCATCACTACTACAAAATATGTTACTTAAGTCAAGATTTAAAGTCGTTTTTGGAAAAAACTAACTTATAATGAATTTAAAGTCGGTTTGCTAAAAATTATACTTAAAACACGTAGTTTTTAGTGTCGGTTGACTTGTAAACCGACACTACACATAGGACATAGTGTCGATTCTACGTGTCAATTGACGCTACACATGAATAGCATCATTTGACACGTAGGACAGACGTTATGTTCTAAGTGTAGCATTGGTTCAACACATCAACCGATGCTACACACGTAGATATTTTATTTTTCTCTTTTTTCTTCTCCATTAGACACAATATTTGCAACGTTGTAATAAATACCTAAAAACCCAAAATTGACCGACACTCCTCCTTCATTCTTTCTCATTTTTCAACCACATACGACCACAAATTCTAGCACCGTTTAGTGAGATTTCTTCCTCTACAAATTATCTTCTAGATCTTCTATTTTTTTAGCAAAATTATACCCATTTTTTCACTTACAAAACACCATTTTTTTCCTTCATTTCCTTCATTTTTTTTCATTTCGTTTACCCTTGTATGTATTTCTATTAATCCTACGCACTTATTAATCATTTTGTGTTATTTTTTGTATATTATGTGTATAAATTTTTGTGTTATGTATGTTATTATTTTTATTATGAAGGTTTTGTATAAGTATTTCATACTAAAATAAATTTATATATTTATGACTGTAATTTAAGGTTGGTATTTAATTTATTTATTTATGTTAATATGAAATAGGAAAGACATGATT
The DNA here is from genome assembly GCA_030763125.1 of Hippophae gyantsensis. Classification (NCBI taxonomy): domain Eukaryota; kingdom Viridiplantae; phylum Streptophyta; class Magnoliopsida; order Rosales; family Elaeagnaceae; genus Hippophae; species Hippophae gyantsensis. The sequence goes on along the minus strand of CM061029.1, from coordinate 16,200,398 downwards.
CAACAATATGATGCTCATTAAAATATCTATGATTTGAAGTAGTGTAGTTATTTAAAAAAATCTTAATCATCACAAAATTGTTAGATAAATTTTGTTTTACATATCTTAAATTTGAAATATACTCAAATGATGTGACATTATTATTAATAATTATAATCAAACTCATATAATTATATTTATGTGTATATACTTGTTATGTTTTTTTTTATGTATTTATTTTTATATGATGTTTTGATATATATTCTAATAATTATAGAATTAATATATAATAATATCTGAAATATATTGGTTAAATATATATTTAATATGCTTAATGTTATTCATAGAAAATGGACAAATCTTGGATGTCAAAGTGTAGAATTGAGCAAGATTAGATTTCTAGAGTTGAAAGTTTATTGTAATTTGCTTGTAGAAATAGTAATGATGAAATTAGTATGATTCAATGTTCAAGTGTCAAATGTAAAAATGAGCAATTTCATGATGTTAAGGAGATTAAGTATCACCTTATCCGTAATTTTTAGTTATAAATATTGGTATTATCATGGAGAAAATATTGATAATACTCATGGAGAAGAGAAGAATAAGAATGTGAGTAGATTATATACATTTTATCATAATATACAGAAAGAAAATATGTTTCATGGGGTTGAAGATGAACTATATGAGAATGATCCCAAAAACTTGAAAAAACAGTGTATCTAGAATGCAAGAAATATACTAAAATGTCGGCATTGGTTCACTTATACAATGTGAAGGCAAAAATATGGTTTTTTTGACCAGTGATTCACAAAATTACTAAATGTACTAATGAATATGTTTCCTAAGAGTATTAAATTGCCATCTTCAATGTATGAAGTAAAGTAAACTCTTAGTCGATTTGGCATGAAATATCATAAGATTCATGCTTGTCCAAATGATTGCATTCTTTATAGAAAAGAATATGAGACATTAGATGATTGTCCGATGTGTAAAGAATCGAGATGAAATCATGCTACAAATGAAATAACACCTAAGAAAGGCGTGCCCGCAAAGGTTCTTTGGTACTTTCCTCCAATTCCTCGCTTTCAAAGGTTGTTCAAAAGTAAAGAGACATCAAAGATGTTGACTTGGCATTCAGATAATCAATCTGATGATAGAATTAATCCACCAAATGATTGCAACTGATCTGTGCAATCTTCGTCTTTCCATTATTGTTGATGGAATTAATCCACACAATTCCTTTAGTAGTAGATATAGCTATTGGTCAGTAATGATGGTAACATACAACCTTCCTCCCTGGTTGTTCATGAAAAGAAAATTCATTATGTTAATATTATTGATCTCAGGACCGAAACAACCCGGTGTTGATATTGATGTATATTTGTAGCCTCTGATAGATGATTTAAAGACGTTGTGGAATGATGGTGTAAATGTTTATGATGCATATAAAGAAGAACACTTTAACTTGACAGGGGTCCTTTTGTGAACAATTAATGATTTTTCTGCCTATAGGAACTTATCAGGACATGCAACAAAAGGTTATATGGGATGCCCTATATGTAGTTATGGCACTTCTGCAACTTATATTGTTCACGGACGAAAGATGTCTTATAGAAGACATAGAAGATTTTTTTCATCTAGACATAAGTTTAGATACCAAAAGAAACCGTTTGATGGTGAAGAAGATTATGATCCTGTACCCCGACCTTTGCGAGGTGTTGAGATATTTAGGTAATTGAATGGTATGACATTCAAACGATATGGAAAGATGGAAAAAAGAATACTCACTAATGGAGGGAAATGAAAGAGGTTAACTAATAAAATGGGTGAAAATGAAAATGTTACTGACCGTTTTAAACTTTGATAGGACATGAAAGTTGTGGAACAAGAGTAAATGCATTGCCTTTAAAAAATCTCATATGGGACAAAGTTATGGTATGTACATACGAATATTAATAATTTTATTAATTTTACTATTAAATAATAAACATTTTCAAATATGAAAAATCATGTACACTTTTTTTTGTAGGTTATGGAGTCATGTGTGGTTACTATGTCATGAAGTTTACGAGTGAAATCATCACAAATATCAACATTCCAATTAAAGATGTGGTAATCTCTTTTACCAATATACATTTTTAACATATATGAGTTATTGTTTGTGAATTCATGATAGTATATTCTTATTTTGAATTTAAACACATGTAGTTCTTTGGTTGGAACAAGACAGAGTATAACCTACAAATTTTTGATGATTTACGAGAGGAATGGGCAGAACACATTGTTCAGATTATATCATCACAAGAAGAGTCAAGAAAAGATTCTGATGATCTTGAATAGCATATGACAACAGCATGAAAAGTTTTATAATACTTTAATTTTTATATTTCTATATTCCTATATCTGAAGTTTGGACAGCTTGTTTGATGAATATTTATGTGTACTCCTGTATTTAGGGGAATGAATTGTTATATGGCCATATTTTTTGCCCAAACTTCATCTCATCTCTCTTACCTAGTTCCATGGTATGACAACATCATGGTAGTCACTTTCCAACCAAGTACAAGAAAACCACCAAGAATCATTATATCATCAAGAGTAATTGTTGTTTCACCCCAAGGAAATACAAAATATTAGTTTATGGGCACCAAAACTCAACCAACCCCAGTAACAAATCAGAGTTACACTTGACTTCATATTTAGAGTGGCCTATTTTATTGCAATGAATGCATTGTATGTAGGTTTGTCTAAACTATTGAAATTCTTCGTATTGGTGGATTTTGATCGATCTTATGACATCTGACTGGGTCAATGGAGGAAGATCGACATCTGACTGGGTCAATGGAGGAAGATCACAGTGGAAGCTTCAAGCTTCTTTATGTCCTCATTCAAAATACTAGAGCATATGTCTCACGACAGATTAAGGAATAACACTCATCCAGACTTAAGAGTAGTTCATGATGAAAATTTTTTATTTTTGATCAAAACATTTATCCAATTCAATAAGAAATATATATAGTCAGGTTCGCTCAATAAATTGTCGTCATGTTATAACATAATTAGCATCCTTCATGACTATTTTATCACGATGATCTATTTCCTAAAAGATTTCTTTTAAGTCTTTATAATTTATTGGGAGTGATTTGGCACCTTATTTGGCCGAGAAGACTTTATAATATAAAGAATAGATTCATGACTATTTTATCAAGATGATCTATTTCTCAAAAGATTTTTTTTAACTCTGGGAGTGATTTGTCATCTTATTTGACTGAGAAGACTTTCTAACGTAAAGAATAAATATGTATCTCATCATTATCATAAAAAAACCTTTGAAAAGAGTACTCTCGATTTCATAAACAGTGGGGACAGTATTTGCAACATATCATTTTTCATATCCCTTGTCTACCATAGCAGGTGGAGAGGTTTTGTCAATGATTTAGAAGCTTGTTAAGCAACATGCATCTCCACCAATTAAGACTACTTATCATAATTTGTTTCATGAGCAGAATGTCTACATTAAAGAGACCCTAGAATGAATAAGAAATAGAACAAACTGAGTTCCTAACGATTCGATTTGTTCACTCATTTTTTCTCTTCTTTTTTAAAATAACATCATCATCATCTTGACAACGACAACGATGACCACAATGAAAATATCTTGACAGCTAAACAAATCTTTTCATTTTCTCTTATTCATTCGGATGGAATTGGAGATACCAAAGATATAGCGATAGACTGAGAAACTGACGATCGCGATAAAGCGGAGAAAAATATTGGTAATTAATACTGTTAATTAATGCAAATTAATACGATCATGACAAACTGATGATCACAATAAAGAATAAACTGAAATTAATGCAGATCAATAGAACTTCACGGGATAAATCGCCATAAATCCAAACGGTTTCAGACGAAAGATAAGGAAACAATGAAAAATGCAGATCTCTAAAAAAAATTTGGGATAGAGTACTTATCTGTATAGAAGTATAATATGATGATCTTTTGAGTTGAGGTCACCAAAAAATTGTAGGTGAACTCGGAACGTGAGAACCAAGCCGTCAAGTAAGGTATGGTGTAGCAAAATTGTCCAACTGGAAGAAACGAAACAACGGAGGTGTGGAATATTTTAGTGTTTGGCTACTGTAGCATTGGAGGTTTGGGTGCTATGGGTTTGGGTTTGGGTGCTATGGGTTTGGGTTTGGGTTTGGGTTTAACTTGGTAGTTAATGGGATTCTGAAGCCAGAAAGTTGAAGCAACTGAAACGAGAAATTATGAGATTTGTTGGTTTAATGTAATTTTGTTTCTAACCAGCAACTTCTACCAAGTATACTGGTCAAAGTTTACTAGGTCAAGTGAAAGAAACTGAAATGAGAGGTGGGTCTGGTTTAGATTCTGAAAAGAATGATGAGAATTCCATAATTCTATTTGTGTTTTTTTATTTAATTTCAACGTAAGAGTTTTGAAATTTTGAAACAAAAATAATTCAAATAAAAGGCTCCCGTATCAAAATATATATTTTTATTCTTACATATATATATATATATATAAAGTTAATCAAATCATTCAAATTCATAACAATTATTTAATATTAATATAAATATCTTTAATATTAATGATAATTAACGATATTCATAACGTTTGATCATTAAAAATAATTTAATAATATAAATAAAATAAATATAATAATTTAATAATTTTTTTTTTTCATGTTTACTCTAAAATAAAATGCAGTTTAAATCAAGGGGACACGAATTTTGCTCACACCTCTCCAATAGAGAGGGCTAAGTGTCTCACAAGCAAGCAAAGTTGGAATTACTTGCATCCATTTTAGTGCTTATTAGTTCAAATTATACCCATCACATCATTAAAATTTATCCTTCTTTTTTTTTTCTAAATAAATAACAGAAAGCATAAATTCTCAGATAATATCACGTCCTATATGCCTTGTTAAAGCAAAAGGAATCAAACCTAAAGTATATTATTGTCTGTACCCTTCTTGTTATACATGGCTAGAAGTATTTGTAAAAGGTTTGTTTGTGCTTTACTTTATCATATTGACAGTGGAAGACAATATTTCTGACTCTTTCATTGAATGAAGCGCTTCCTATAATCATTCTGTCTTTAATTTTGGAAGCTTGTTTCTTCAATTGTTCTGCTCCACAAAGTACTCTTAGCTGTATTATATTAATACAATTGAACAACCCCTTTTGTTTTCAACAATTAATTTTATCTTATTTTAACTTGTATTGGCTCACACCTACCAAGACAGGACTACTTTGTTTATTCTTCAAGCAAAAACCATTTTTGAAAGCATTGTTTGATTCTAATATTATATAATTCTTTTGCAACGTTCCACAAATCCTCCCATGTCAAAAAAATCCAAATAAAAAAATATTAAAGAAACACTGTAGCTGTATGCTTTTACATGGTGCCCTTGATTAATCTTTATGATTTTATAAAAATGTGCAATTAGATGAACCATACTGCACTTCCCAAACCAAAGGTAAGTGTACATTTATAATTTCCAAAAGAAAAAAAACTAAACTAATTCTCTTATCTTTAACAAATTATACTTTAGTTTTCTACATTTATAAAATGAATTTTTTTGTTAACTTTACATGAAAATAACAAATTTATATTAACTTATATTATACATACGGATTTAAAATATAATTTTATTAAAAATAACAAACTTAAACGACCCTTTGTAATATTAAAGTGAACGAGTTAATTTCTATATGCCCACCTCTCCCAAAATATAAAAACACAAGCTCAAAATAAAAAAATTCAAACACTCCTCACTTTTATATACTTACAAATTGATACATGTGTACACGTGACTCAACTTTGCTCCTCAAATAATAAACAAACACTCATTTGATGGAAATAATGCAAAATGTGAGAAAGAAAAACATAAAAAGAATATATATATATCTAATTCTAACAGTCTAATTAAACTAATGCTATATAGACCTGGCACTCCAATCTTTGTTGGATCACTCCAGCATTGCAACCCAGGCCTTTTTTTCACATAAAATACAGACAGACAAGCTCATCATCATCCCCTTCTCCTCAAAAAGAGGTGATGTGTTAATCCCAAAAATATTTGGGCTCAAAAGCAAAAAAACAAAATAAAGGTAGACTAGTTATAGTCACACCTTGATCACCAAACAGATGAAGGTAGGGGCCTCCCTCTCCATGCAGGGACTTCCCATTGAACTTTGTTTACATTACAGCATTGTTGTTAGCCTTGTATGATTGAAATTACACCAACCATATTCGTGTTCCACTTGAATTTGCGTATTATCAACCAAATAACTCTTTGCAGCAATCTGCATTTTTCCAAGGGCATATAATTAGCTGAAATCACAAAAAATAGGGTACAGTTTCAATGAAATTCACAAAGGAGATTGACTTAAGCAAATTTCAAAATGTAGAGTGTGGTGTGTACAATTTTCACATACGAGTGTGGAAAAAAAAATAACATAAGTTACATTACATGAGTGTAGAAATTTCACATACCGTGTCGAAATTTCACACAATTTTGTAACGGGAAATTTTCACAAGTATGGTGTTAGTTATGTGGAAGTGAAGATTGGTGGAAAAATAATATTGTTCGAAACATACTTTTAAATAAAGTAAACTCAAATCATATTATGAATATTGATATAACTCAATCTTTCTTTTTTTTGGTGAGTTTTCCCTATAATTAGTTTACATATGCTACATTAGTTATGCCACCCACACAACAAGAGAATGACACGACACATAGTTAGTTTTAGTTAAAATTGACTGCTATTCTTTTATGCTTGTAAGCAAATTGGTTTTCTTACTATTATAAACAATATTAAAAGCATATTTGAGTTTGGGGCAAAAATATAAGAACGCGAGGTTATAACACAATTGACACCTCTAATATTAGTAGACAATTGAAGACTAATGAAAAGAAAAGAAAGTATATTACCTATTAGCTTTAGCTTCATTGGTATGATCTTTACAGGACCCCTTCTCCCGTATTTCTTGCATGAAATTCGAAGCTTCTTAGATCACGAAGATGTTGCAAAATCTCTTGGAGAAGAACTAGCCCTTTATCTCCTTTCCTCAAGGAACTAATGCAATGCTTTAGAAACTCTCTATCTGCTTCTAAAGCTTGTAGTCTCTCATAGACATGATCCACCTCCTCTTCAATAGCAAATTTCCTACTCTCTCTATCGAGTTCAGTAAATGAGGAGTTTGATAACACATTATCAGAATCAGATCCATCTTTGTTTCCATTCACTATCCCATCTTCAGTTTTTGCTTCAATGGCATCGAAAAGTGGAAGAAGTCTCTTGGCCTTTGCACCCATTATTCTCCTCTCTTGATGATACTTTCCATTCATTTCCTTCATATGGCCATTTGCAACGCCATTTGTCTCACTTCCAACACTAAAATGTTCATGGTAGCCATTTCCATTTTCTGTGTGAAGACCTTCTATTGGTCTTACGACCTCGTAAAGTTGTTCATCCTCATCGCTGAGAGTACAAAGATTTTCTTCAAGCACTCGCAACTGATCTAGAATAGATAACCTCTCTTCTTCAAAGACATCCAATGATTCCTCCAAGTATACAACTGTATCAGCCGGAGTGTTTTGATTGCTAACATCTTCATGACCATCAAATCCATCTTCTTCGCTCTCTTCAGCATTACTACAAGAGACAGAGGAAGTTCTGCTTCTTGGGCTTCCATCTTTCATTTTTCTCAACATCATTTTTTCCTTGGCCTCGTATTCGTGTACCCTTTTGCGATATATTTCCAGCTCTTTTTCAAGTTCTTGCTTTTCTTTCTCCCTCTTTACCATAAGCTCATTCAGAAGCTGCAAAGCTTCCTGGTCATACTCGGATTGCTCATCCATCATTCTCTGATACTGCAAGGCTTCCATTTGCATTGCTGCTTTCTCCTCTTGGAGTCTGTTTATCATGGCCAGTGTCTGGTTGGCTGCTACTGCAGAAGCACTTCTCTCTTCTTCCAGCTCAGCATATAAAGTATATAATGCCTTTCTTTCAGATTTTAAAGCTGATTTTAATTTCTCAGTGGTCAGAACCCCATCACTTTCATCTATATCACTCAAGACACTTCCATCCAATGACTCCTCCGTTCCTGATTCTCTTCTCTCTAGTATTAGAAATTTCTTGTGCAAAAGGTGGAAACTGTTTAGAGAAGTGGGAGTATCAGGAACTTTCTCTTCCTCAATCTCATTAAGCTCTGATGTTATATTATCATTCATGGCTTTCTGATTTGTTTCAACTGATAATGTTGTGAATTCTCCTAAATCCTCTTCAGGTTTCTCAGAATCTAATATTGAAAAAAGAAAATCAGTGGAAACAAAGTACAATAAAATTACAGCTAGGAGTTTGGAGGATCAGAAGTTGATGCTTACCATGATTATTGCTCATGTGCAACTCCAATGGACTAGTAAAAGAGGCTTCATGTTCAGATGGATGGGCAGGCAGCATCTCTTGAGATTGTGCATCATCCATTGGTTCCTGATCAGGAATCTCTGTCCCTATTGAGATTTCGGTTTCATTTTCATCACTCATATGAATATCATCATCAATTGCTACATATAATGTAGGGAAAAAAAGAAGACAATTATTAACAATCCATTTTGATACAGAATAGAAAATGAAAATTGAATGCAAATCAGAACAAAGCATAGTTTAGATTTGTTTGCTTGTGTTTCTGTTAAAAGTGGTTTCAGACGAAACCAATTTTAGAACAAGCCGTTTCATCAAGAGCTGCTTCTGTCAGCAAATAAAAATGTTAGGTTTTAAATGACTAATTTTTGGCTGCCAAAATTGCTTTCACAGAGTCCAGAAGCACAATTAACAATACTAAGTCAAAAAGTACCTTGATGAACATCTCTATCAATATCACCTCTTCCAATTGCTGCATTGGTTTGACTATTGACTTCACCATCACCATTAGATAAAGTTTGAATTGCTTGAGGCACATCAGCTTGTTGAAATTCCCATGATGCAAAATCTCCTTGCTCTACATGAAGGACCAAAGAGTTTTCACTCTCACAAAAATCCTTTGATTCAACAACTGAGGGATTGGTCTCTTGCTTACTCTGAATGGAAAAAGCTAAGGGCACACTCTCTTCTGAACTATGCCAAGTCTCTATGATTTCTCCAACTTGTGGCCTAATATTCATATCAAAGTCCAAGATAACATCTTGATTATCTGAGTTCCCTTGTTCATTAAACTTGTGTCGAGACTGATTATCAGCTGTTGTTGAACTTAAAAGCTCAACAGGAACCAATCTACAATCATCTCCTGCAATGTAGAACTCAAAATGTTGAGGACAATCATCTTTCTTGCTATGAACTTGATCTTCCATTTGAACACCCAAAGTTTCTGCTCTAAGTGGTCCTTGTGCTTGCTCCTTTGCTACTAACACACCCACTTTTCCATCTTCACTAGTTTCAATTTCCCTACTGCAAAAATCTGAAAAAGAAGATGAACCATTCTCTTCTGCTCCCTTTTCTCTTCTTCCCAAACAATCATCAACATCACAAACTATCTGATTATCCCATTTTTCTTCAATACCATTCTCATCATCTTGATGACCATTCACAAATTCTGATCTGCTTTCAGCAGAATGATCACCTTTTTCAGATTTATCATCAATCTCAGCTTCTACAATCAAATTCCCTTTCTGGGTATAATCCAAATATCCCCAAAAAGGTTTTATTAAATTACAAGGAGGATACAATTTGTGGTTCAAGCTCTCACCACAACAAGAACACCACAAATTATCCTCTCCCTTCTCAATTACCTTATCATCACCACCTTGAATCATACCAATTTGCTTAATCCATAGTAAAAAAGAAAATTTTGACCATTCAGGACAATCAGGTTGCACAGAGGACAAGCAATCCTCACACATATATTGGAATTCCGCTAGTTTCCGATGATTTAAACAAAAACCCAACTTGGAAATCTCATGGGCATGAGCTTCACAGATGAGATCTCCACGAAAGTTGTGACTTTTACCAGGTTCGATGATATGATCAAGCCTTGAACACCAAAGGCAAGGTGTTTTAAGCCCAAAGTAATCAGCAAATTTTACAATCAAATAGAAGAAGAGAGAATTTAGGAGTAGAAGAATTATCAAAACCCACTCAAGGATTGCATAGACAAGAATAAGAGTCATCTTGTTTGTATTTCTATGCAACATGGTAGCAAACTTGTTGGCAGCCATTGATGATACTGTGTTTGCAGTATTTACAAAGAGAACATCAAAGGAATATAAAAGATGGTTATTGAAAAGATTATACCCAGAAAATAGATTTGGTAACAGCTGAGAGAATGATCGGAAGATATCACAGGAAATCGTATACAGAGGGGAGAGAGAAAGAGAGTGAAGAAGAAGAAGAGACAGTGGTTTTATTCAGAATAAAAAAAAAATTCCTTGTATCCAAACAACTATATTGTGATCATTACTCTGCCAGCTACACTTTAAAGTTTTCCTATATAAAAAAAAAAAAACTTTTAAAGTTTTCAATTCTGGGCAGCAAAATAGTGTGGCCCATCAACCACAACCAATGAGTTGGTGGACCGTTCTTAAAGTAAAGTGAGGGTCCCATTTTGGATCACAAGCTTATTTTTAGTTTTACTAGTTTACTTCTATTTTTTATAAATTTTCCTTATACGAGAAAAAAAAAACACAAATTAATCTTTTTTATTATTTGCAACTAACCTTTCAAATTTTTACTGTTACTAACAGTAAGTAAGTTTATAATTTCTATTATATAATTTGTTTTAACATTTCATTTTAAAATTATATTTTTCAATTTTTTATCTTAAACTAAAATTAACTTTTTATTTATTTTTAAAATATAAGAAAATATAAAAATTATATATTTATTTAAATAAATTTTTATAATAAAATTATATATTATTTATATATAAATTATTTTATTAAGATTTTTATCATCAATTTTATTTATTATATTATTTAATTAATTATAATATAAGTTTGAATACTATCATTATATTTAGCTTAATTCATACGGTACAATAAATATATTCTTATTGCTTCTTTACACGTATTGCTATCATAAATTTACTGGGGATGTTGCAAATAAGTTTATGTTAGTTAATTAATTTTTTTATTTATTTATCATATTATTATATGATTCGTTATACTTTACGCACAATCTAATAAAAAGTAGAGTAATGTTATATATGATATGATCTCTTAATATTTAGATATTAAAATAGGATGAGAGATATTGCACTGAAATTATTTATTTAATAAGTGTAATTATATTCACAAATAAACTATAAAAAAAATTAATGATAATAAAAATGTATTTTAATCTGTTAATTATTTAATAAAATAATACAAATATGATATCTCTTTAAAGATATCAAAATTTATCTAAAAAATTTATAACAAATTTTCAAAAATAAAATTAATATTTTGATAAATATTTATTTTTATCAAAATAATATTGATAAATATTTAAATAATTATTATTTATTCATTACTATATCTTAATTTATATTGTTATAATGAAAGTCTAAAGATATTTTTATAATATTTTATTTTTTATTTTTTGTTTTTAAAAAATAATTATTTAAAATGATGTTATTATTTATAAAATATATAATTATTTATCAAAATATCAATATTTTTTTAAGAAAATATAAAAATAGTATTTTTGTTATTTTTCTATTTAAATTTTAAAAAATTACTATTACAGTCTAAATTTCTGTTAGTAAATACTTGTCGGACGAAATTTTTTTATAAACAATATATTATATATTTATATTAATTTATTTCGACTTTATTTTTTATATTTTTTTATAAAATAAAAAATAAAAATGATTTTATTACTACAACAGTGTTCATGTCTCGTTATATATAATATCCTACCTTGTTAGGTTGATTTATTTCACTTTGAAGGCTTTTTTAAATAATCTTATTATTTTAATATAAAAATAAAATTTTATTTATTTATTTAAGATAATAATAATACTAAAAAAATTTATTATTATATAATAAAAATATATAAAGTAGTTTCTTTAATATTATTATTATTAAATATTCTTTCAATAATAAAAATCTATACTGTGATAATATTGAAGTATTATCTCTCCCTTTATTCAATGTTTTATTTATGGTGGGTCATGAAGCCTAAAGCAACACTGCAACACCTTACTAAGTCCCTTTCTGCTTTAATAAGTGTAATAATTTCAGCAAATGCTACATTGCTACACTTATATTTGTGGAAGAAAAAAAACATATTCTTTACATCTGTGCGGCAAGCAACTTTTACTTTACCATCATTCCACTGTGTTTAGAATTTTTTTTTTTTTTTTGTAATTTGAAATATGATTTAAAATTAAAAAAAAGTACAACCAGATATAATTATATCTACTTCGGTTTGGCCATTTGCATAAATTATGTATTTTTTAAAAAAATATTATATATTAAATTTAAAAAACTACTAAATTAAGGTATTTAAAACTTATAATAATAAAGATATTATTTTAATATTAATTTATATATTTTTTAATTAAAAATAATAATAATATTTTTATAATTTTACGTTTTAAAGATATTATTTTAAATAATTTTTTTTTAATTTTTCTCAAAAAATTATATGCTTGTTTGAAAACCATCAAGTGACGTTGTATATGAGTTAATAACATTCATTTTATTTGAGATTTGATATATATATATATATATTGTAAAAATGAAGTAAAATCTATAATTGTTTTAGTTACTTTCCCTAACTAACAGATGCAGAAATAATTATTTTGCCTAAATGTTTTGTTTTTTTTTCTCTAAATGATGTTGTTGACTTATGGCAATATCATTTTTTTTAATTCTGTTTTTATAACAATTTTATTTATGCACCTATAGATATCAATAATTTTATAATTATTTTATCACATCGTATTATTAATTTTATATTTAAATAATAATTAACACATCATCTAATATATAATATTTTTTATTTTTTATATTCAATATTACAATATTACAATAAATTATATAATTATATAATTCAATATACAAATAAATAAAAGATAAGCATATACGAATTAAACATTTGCTAAAAGAAAATTGAATACGTATGCTTTGCTTGCATGTCTTACCAACTAATTCAATGTTTGATTTATTGAAGTGAAATAAAATTAAAATTAATTCAATCTAATTTTATATTTTGTTGGATTGAAAACTTAAAATGTGATGAAATCGATTTCTAAAATAGAATGAATCATGATATTTTTTTTCTCTTAAAAATTCATGATTTTATTTTTATCTCAATTTTTTTTTAATTTTACTCAAATTTTAAATATAATCATAAACCCTAAATCCTAAGTCTTAAATCCTAAATTTCAAAACCCTAAACTTTATTTAGAAAATAATAATTTTAACCTAAAAATATAACTTTAAACCCTTAATCTCATATCCTAAAACCCTATTTAGAAAAATAATAATTTAAACCCACAAATAAAACCCTAAACCCCAAAATCCTATTTAGAAAAATAATAATTTTAACCCTAAACATTAACCTACAAATATAACACTAAACCCCAAATCTCAAATCTCAAAACCCAAAACCCCAAAACCCCAAAACCCCAAATCCCTAAATCTCAAATCTCAAACCTCAAAATCATAAACCCTATTTAGAAAAAATAATAATTTTAATAATATATTTTATTTTTAAGTAATAATTATTTAGAAAAATAATGATTTCAATAATGTATTTTGTTTGAAGAAAAATAATAATTAAATAATATTATTTTAATTTTACTGAATATTAAAATAATATTAATTGTTTTTTTATTACAGTGGTTAAACCAAACAAAACTATTTTTTTTTTCTATTCTCATTCTAATTTTGATTATATTTCGTAAACCAAATGTCACCTAAGTCGCCATCTCAATTTCATCAAGATAACCTTTCATTTTTTTTAAATCATCATCTCAAATTTTTTTAAAATTAAAAAAATTTAATAATATTAAATAATATTTAAGTGAATGATATTTAACATTAAATAAATTAAATTATTGTAATTTAAGTTAAAAGCGTCTAATTGAACGAAATTTAAAATAAAATAATATATTATATTTTTTTAATAGTAAAAACATATAAAGATTATTATTTTTATAATTAAAATTTTAAAATATTATTTTTTTATATACATGTGTACTCACGAAAAAAATACCGTTATTATATCTATACTTATATATTTATGATATTTTAATTTTTTTTTAATTTTTAATATTTAATTTGATCATTATATTTTAAAAAGCTTAAGATTTTAAAAAGCTTAAGATGTAATATATAAAAAGTAATATTTTAATAATAATTTTTAATAAAATGAAACACATTAATATCTAAAATTTTAAAATTAGAATGTAAAACTTTTCTGAAAGTATGATATAAATATACAAATCAAAAATTTATAAACTAAAATATTTAAAAACATAAATTTAATGACAACATTTTGTTGAATGTTGTTCATTTTAGTACACACGTGAATGTATATAGTTACGTTACAAGATGAATGACCTCCCATTGATAATAATATTATACTTATTTTTTCGCTAAATATAGTATAATACACCTTAGTCCTTATATGAAATATGAATCTTACAATATTGTTTTTTCTAAATTTGCCGAAAGCAATTAACGCATATATTTTTGGAAGTTTTAATTTATAATAATTTATTATAATATTATAATTAATATGATATTTATCTATTAATTAAAAAAAATTAACATTTTTTTCTTAACCAATAAATAACATTATGTAAATTATTATAAATTAAAAATTTGTATATTTTTAGATCTCTATGCAAGGAGAGTGTTTTTCCGTAGGACTTGGATCTTTCATTGGTTAATTATTTGTTTTAATTTTATTATAGTTTAATAAAATTAATCATAAGTATGGTATTTTTTTTTATCTAAATCTTAAGATTTATTGTATCACTTTCTCGCATAGATTTATTTTAATATGATTTAGGCATTTTTTTATTTTTGTTTTGATAATTTTTAGTTTGTAAAATACATGTAATTAATAAAACTAGTTGATATGATTACTATTAATAAAATAATTAGACCTAAAAAGAACTAACAATGAAACAATATGCTTATATTGTAAAATATTTACCAATTATACTTAATTATGTATTTTGATTATTTGTATAATTTTTGGTTTTTAATAAATTAATGAAATTTGTAATTTTATTAAAAAAATAAAAACTAACTCATACATTCTAATCCTTTAGTGGACTAAATGAATGATGAATTGATTTTTTTTTTCTTAATCTGAATAATTTGGTAACTGTTTTTGTGTTTAGTTTGTTACTTAATTAATATTTCATTTTATAAAACATGAACATTTTTAGTTTTTGAGAAAAATAAAATTATAATTTTAAACAATAAACGAATGAATTATGGAGATAAATGTCGTATTTTTAATTAGGCCAAACTGAACATGATCTTTTAGTCTAAGTCAGGTAAAATAAATTATGCCGAGGTAGAGGCAGAAAAACAAATTCGAGGGATTGGAGTTTAATTTTTTATACAAAATGGTTGATAAAAATTATCTAAAATAAATAAAAAAATAAAAATTAATTAATTAATAAGTTTAATATCATATGCATATAAATAAAATTTATTAACTAAAAATTCCAACGAAATAGGAAGCTCAATTAAATAAATCAAAATTCATAAGTGTTAAAATTAAAACTAAAAGAAACATAATAAAATTTAATGAATAAGATATGGTTTATGATTGTAATCTTGAGAGTATATTTAAAAATAAATGTTGATAAAAAAAAATAAAACAAAAAAATAAAAATAAAAATAAATTGAAATCTAAGGGTAGAAATATATTAAACTTTTTATATAAATATATTTCTAATAAATTAAAAATATTATTAAAATAAAATATGATATAAAATACTTTTAGATAAATTTAAATTTAGAATCAAACAAAATACAATAAACTTGAATAATATAAATGCCAAAACATTAAAAGCTTTTAGTGTCAAGTTTCATGCTTGTTTTTTCTTCTTCTTCTTTTTAGATTACACCATTTAAGAAACATTTTAATATAATATATGATAACAGTTATATTTATAACACACTAATATTTTCCAAATATAAGAAGAAAAGTGGCTAGCTTTATAACTACTTTATTAACAATTCATGTCAAATATTATTAATAGATATAATTATATATCAAAATATCTCAAAAAATAAATATATTACTACAAATAAAATATTTATTTAATTATAAAATTATATATATAATTAATTTTTATAAAAAATTAGCCAGACTACGTATGTTACTTGACATTGGACCAATAATAATGATATTTTTATGCTAAAATTAATATCAATTATCATAACTTCACCTAAAGTTATTCCACAAAATATATATTGAAGGAATGAATTTCATAAAAAATGGAAATTGCTACTTGTTAGCTATATATATTATATTTTCCTTTTGTTTATTAGTTTGAGAAGTTATATGAATCTATTAAAATATAAATATAGTAATTGATTCCCATTGATCTTACAAGGCTCTTTAAAAAAAAATTGAAGCAGACAATTTCGAAAAAGATGGAAGTTTTCAATTTTGTAGTTTTATTTATTTATTTAATGATATATAAAAATAATATTGAAAATATTATATGAAAATATGTGGTAAGGAAGATATACGAAAACAATATATAAGTAAAATATATATGTATATATATAATAATAGCAAAAAAAAAGAGAAAAAGAAAAGATATATGAATCTTTTGTAATGAGTCTATAGTATTATGAAAACAAGACATAAGTAAAAAAAAATGATGGAAAACCTAAAAGTAGAGACATTTGTAGCAATTTTTCTAAAAGAAAATTGTAGTAAAAAAATTTAAAATGACAGGTAAAAGGGACCGTAATGAAAATATTATTCTTTAAGAAAAATAATTCAAATAATAATAATAATATTATGGAAAAGTCTAACTTACGGATGATGTATCTTATATCTCATTACCAACCATGTGTTACGGGTATTTACTAGAATAAATTATTTTTATTAAAAAAACTCAATGGAGAAGATTAATTTTGATAAATTCAATTGTTAAAGAGTTACTTTAAATCATATAATATATATATATATATAATCCTATAGAATGATCCTAATATATATTATTTTATTATGTTATTTGTAAAAAAAACATTAAAAAATAAGGGTAAATAAAAATAATCATTTAAAATAATTCAATGGATATTAATTTTGTAAACTTTTAAAAATAATTAAAAAATATTATTTAATGTAGTTCAAAAGATATTAATAACTAAAATTTAAATATATAAAGATCTAATTAAAAATTAAAGTGATCGTGATGTTTTGAAATATCAAAATAAAATTTAAGATACTCTAAAAATAAATTTATGTATACACGTGAACATAAATTATTAAAATTTAGTATAATGGTGATGGAAAATAGAATAATTATATTTAAGATATATTATTTATTTATTTTTATTTTGTTAATAAATCATATCAAGCCCAATAAGATTTGTCAGATTTGTCTCTTCTGCTTTTACTCTAAAAATATTTTGATTGATTAATATTTATTAATACATAAAATTTATAAAAATAAAATTTTTTAAATTTATAATAATAAAAATAATGGTTAATAATACTTAATGAATTTAAATAATAATTTTTTTAAACGATATTTAATTAAATAATATTAAAAATAAAATAATATAACTAAAGTATGATATGAATAAATAACGTCTAGTAGTTTCGTTCCCTAGGCAAATTTTTAGAAATCAAGTTTGCATCTAACAAGACAAGGAAATTGGAATAACACAGTGAAGCAAATACTTGTTAATATTGCGTGTGAAATTGGATTGTGGTTAGGCAGCAAGTGCTGCACCGCCTCTTACCGACCATGTTGTCATCTCATGTTTTAGTTTCTGGAATATTCTTGTAATCATCAGATCAATACTCTAGGATTTTATATTATATTACCCCATTTATTTTAAAAAATTGTAAATAATGTAAAAACTTAAGTAATGACGAGGCCGAACAGGTCACAATATAAATAAATCCAAATAATATTTTTTTGTTTAAATAAAATTAAAAAATCCAGATAAGAAATATGTGATCGTTTCCTTTTCAATGATTTTTAATTATTTTGATTTCAAATTAAGTTATAATATTTTTAAATTTCGAGTTTTTTCTTTGTACTCGAGAAAAAAGAAATTTGTTTTTTTTTCGTATGAATCCTTTTCTCTAAAAATTATTATTTGTTGGGGGTTGAAATCATTAAATTAATCTTATTTAATTAGATATATAATTAATAAATTTTTTTTTATTATATCACAAGTTTAATTTCGATGATATTATATTAATTAAACGTTGTTGAGTTATAAAATATTTATTTTATAATAATTATGAAATTAAAGTAACATTTTTTTTAGTTTGAGTTACTTGTATTTTTAATAAAAAGATTTTATTAAAAAAATATATAATTTATTCTTAACATAAATCAATAAATATATGGTCGATAAGTTTCAAAAAAGTACTAAAATTATCATGATTTAATATACTTTAAGTAATTAAATAGATGTATATTTGTATGATTTTATCATATTTTTATATAAATTTATCGTTTTAAAATCACAGATATTTTTATTTTTTTCAAGTATTTTCATTCCAAAATAACTTAAAGACACGAAAAAATACTGGAGGTAATATATCACAAATATATTAAGAAAATAAATGAGGAAAAATAAAAAATAGGACAAAATAGGTTAAAACGGTAAAAAATATCAAAATGATTGAAATCTCGCTTGCAGTTATCCATCCGCTCCAAGTCCCACGCGCATGCACAACATAAGTCGACACATGCCTAACACACGCCTACACGTGGAGTATTTATGAATATAATAATTAAGTTAATTATGCTTACTCATATTATTTAAGTTATTAATTATATAAATTAATATTTATTGATTCTCTTTTTTTATATATAAATATCACTTTTGATAAGGTTAGATATTTTTTATTAATTAAACAAATCAATTAAACATATAGGTGGGGTTGATAATTGATTTGGTTAATTAAATTAATTCATTTTTTAAATATATTAAAAATGAACCATTTAAATGTCACATTTAGTAGGGTTAGATATTTTAAACTTTATTCAAGGTGTTCAAATTAAATCTAAGAATTTAATTATTTAAATACTAACTTTCAAGTTTTAAAACCATGATTGAAAATATATTGTCAATACATTTTCGAATAATATTTTTTATAAAAAAAATTGAAATAGAGTTTCACTCTAACTACCGAACGATTGTACTAACAAATAAAATAGCACTACTCTAAATCAGACTGGATAATTAAATCTTAAAATCTAACTTTCAGATTTAAGTTTGTAATAAAAAATAATATATTTCTCTCTAACATCCTTAATATAAAATCTTGAATAAAAACAAAATCAATTTATTTTACAGAAATATTTTACCTATTTAATATTTCGCAAGCATAACAACATTATTATTATATAATATTTATAAACAGCTAGTCATTTTAAATTTAATCACAGAGAAATTAAATATAACATATAAGAATAAAACATAAAAAGATAACTATAAGGAATTTGTTAAATTTATACCTTAAAGGAATCCTTACAGCAATTTGATGTTAATTCTGTTGTAAGAAAACCTCCAAACGGATTTGCATTTTTGCTTATTGAATCAAAAATTAAAAATTTATAAAAACATAGCTAATTCTTCTAAAAAAGAGAACAACTTTAAAACTAAAAATAAAAAAATTTTAGAGAGAGAAAGAGTTCAGAACATTATGTATTTTATAATGGGGAAAATAAAGTCCTTTTATAGGTGAAGAAAAGGCCAAAAAGAGGGGAAAATATTTCAAAATTTGAATTTGGACGTGTTTGGACAAGTTGACACGCGTATAGGGGGCAAAACATTTGACAGATAGGCGGTTGACTCGAAAAATGGGCATTTGATACGCATGGGACACGAGAAGGAGTGTGTTGATGCGTGCATAAATCGGTGCAACGTGTGTCAGCACAGATGGGCGACTACACGCGAGATTTTGGCTTTTTGACATTTTTTACTGTTTTGACCCATTTTTTTCAATTTTTTTTCTTCATCTTTTTGACTTTTCCTCATTTATTTTCTCAATATATTTGTGATGTATTACATGTAGTATTTTTTTATTCGTGTTTTTAAGTTATTTTAGAACAAAAATACCTGAAAAATAATAAAAATACTCGTGATTTCGAAAAGATAAATTTATATAAAAATATGATAAAATCATACAAATATAAATCTATTTAATCAATTAAAATATATTAAATCATAATAATTTTAGTAAAAAAAATGTAGTAAGACATTAGCCTGAGATAGAAAGATGTTTGTTCAGTATAATAAAACTTGCCACTAGCATCCAATGTGGTGGTAGAGCTTATCATGATAAGGTGATGCCTTATTATAATAGTAGTAAACCTTACATTGGAGTAATTTTGGTAAAAAAATGAAATTTGTGATAAGATATTAGCTTAGTATAGGAAGGAATTGGCCGAGTATAGGAGGGTTTACCACTGCCATCTAATGTCACGGTAAGACTTATCATGATAAGACAATATCTTATTACAATAATGATAACTCTTATCTCGAGAACGATTTTTATAAAAAAAATTGAATCTAACCCAAATGTCTTAATAGTTTGATAAATCATTCCATTTTTTTTAGAATAAACTTTGTCATGGAAATCATGATAATAGCTAGAGAAGATGACAACAATGACGATAATCAAATCTTGTTCTAATATCTTTCAATATCGATCGTATCGATAAATATATAAATAATAAAAAATAATAATATTAACAATCAATAATCAATGGGTTGCAAAAGATTTCCGGTGTATTCTAACCAGAAGTATAATTGTATATTTTTGTTTAAGATTTTTTAAAAAATCATTATATCAATTAACTAAGGGAAGCATTAAGAGGAAGAAGAATTCTAAGCGAAAAAAGAATGCTCAAAGCATTCCCTCATAAATCATATAACATATCTGCTCGTCTTTCTAATCATAATTTTAACATATTTGAAACTTTATATATTTTTGTAGGTTAATGTTTAAATGAAATTTTATTTTTATTAATAAAAAATAAGAAAAAGATTAACTTATTACTTGTGACCAAACACCCATGATTAATAAAATTCTCATAATCCCACTTTTACGTTGAATTTATACCATTTATAAAAAAAATGAATTTATTTAAGCAATAATGGTAGTATTGTTTTCTTCTATACATATTGGGCTCTTTATTGATTTGAATTGATTCTATGTTTAGCCTTTTGCATCAAGTTTACACATGTTTTACATTAGTTATATATGGGTTATTTTTAGGAAAATAAAATTATACAGAAAGTAAGCAATTTAATTTTCTAATTAATTATTTAATTAATTTTTTATAAGACAAAAAACAAGCGGTCAGCTTCTTATTTTCATTTTTTTTAATTATTTAATTATTGTTGTTTATGTCAACTATAGTCTTTATCAACCCAAATATAAAAATTAAAACAATAACAAAAAAATAATTTATTTGTGTGTATGGTTTAACTCAATAAAACTACTAATATAAATAATTGTGGTACCCATTATTTAATAATTTGTGTACGAAAAGGAACTATTTTAACATTTTTTCATTTAATTATTAGAGTTTATTCTCTTACTTTTTACTGTAGAGAAACAGAATCTAAACGTTGAAAATCTTTTTCTAAAGAAACTTTAAATTTAAATTTAAGTTGGTAAAGTGGATCACAAATGTTATTTTTCCTTTATTACTTTTAACACTGGTTTAATATTTTTTACCACGTCTACTTAATAATCTAATTGCCAACAAAAGAGTAAGTAGAGAGTGAAAAAAAGTGAAACGCAAATAGAAAGAATTTCAAGATATTTCATTTCTTTGTTTTTTCATTTAACACGAAAGCTAAGATAATCAAAATTCCAAAAACAAAATATGGATAATTACATACATTTATATTTATTGTTATCATTTTTTGTGAAAACAAAAAATTAAAATAATTATCTTTAATAAATATATTAAATGAAACAAACAATTAGATTCTTATTAGATGATATTTAATAATTCAATACTTAAATTAATAACAATATAATATATGATCTCATTTTGTAATTAAGAAAAAAATAGTATTTAATTGTAATTATTTATTATGAGATTCAATTTATATATTATTGTGTAGATATGTGAGTATATATAAGGTGAGAGAGTTAACTTGATAGCTATTTTTTATTGAAATATAATTAATATGTTGTTGGATTGCAAACATTTATCTATAATTATCTCTTCATGATAATTAAAGAATACTCATTGAATTTTTATCTTTATATTGAGATTATATTACATTTATATTTATCTGATTATTCAAGCTTAACTCATAACGATCTTTGTTAATTGTGACCACTATTTGGTTAGAATATTGCTTTCATATAACATTTTTTTTCCAAAGTACCGAAAGCTTAACTCAAAATTTATAGTTCCCCATAAAATAAAAATGAAACCTATTATATCTATCTGTATCTTTATATGTAATATGTTATATTTATCTTTATTTTTATAATCTATTACATTCATATGTATGTTTGTATGTAATATATTAATCAACTTTTACAAGTTGATCGATTGAGCTTCACTTTGTAATTTATAAATTCAACTCTACATTTATATATAATATGTTATATCTATCTTTACCTTTAGATGTAATATGTTACATCTATATATACCAAGGTCACTTGAGCTCTAGTAAAAATATAATATGTTACATCCAACTCTTCGTTTAGATGTAACATGTTACATCCACCTTTAACAACGTCATTGGAGTTCCAATAACGTCATTGGAATTCCAACAACGTTATTGGCAAGACTGTCAATACTTCGATAAGATAATTGATGGGATGGTTGGAGCTCCAGTGAGATCGTCGAATACATCATGAGGTCTCATAATGATCCCATTTTTTAAAGTTATAAAATAAAGATATTCTGGTATATTTGTTGAATAGTTTGATATAAAATGGTGAGTTTTAGGATAAGTTATTGCTAGTTAAAAAAATAATTAATTTATCAAAAGTAATGTTATTTAGGCCAAATATTGTTATTTTCTTACGACGTGAGATGCATTAAATTATACAAAATATCACATAAATTTACACTCATATTAATTATAGTGTGACACGTGATTAGATAACTTTAAAAGTCAGAAAAGTTATTTATCTTAAAAAAAAATGATCACATATCATATCATAATTAATATGAGTGTAAATATAAGTGTAGATTTGTGTGATGTTAGCATTACTTAAACATATAATATTATACTCCAATATTTGTTTAAACTTATAAGGGGTAATTACGTTTTATACCTAGAACGTATAAGATAATTTGTAAAAATATTCAAAATGTTTATTTTGTTGCAATTATGTTCACAATATATAAGTGACGATAAAAACATGCTTAATAATGTGCATTTTAAAGTTATAATTATACGTATAACGTATAAATACCTAATAATGAGTATTTTTAAAATTATAATTATATCCGCAACAAATGAATAATGATATAATTATGTTCAAAATTGTGTATATTTTTTCGTTACTTATATTTTTTATGCATAATTGTAACAAAAAAAATGTTTTAGATATTTTTATAAATTATCTATAGATATAAAATATAATTAATATTACTTATAGTGATGAAAGAATTAATTAGGTGAGTACATTGTCTAAAATTATGTGCTTCTTTTCAAATTTGGCTAATTAGAACAAATCAAATATACATTGATTAACTAAGCAATATAGAATATAATGGACCCATCGGCATCATCAACATTATTTAATTGCGTGGCTACAATGACGCCGCCGAACTTCGATCGACATTATTGACGATGTATTTTGCTTAGTCTTAATACAATAATCATACCAAGGAGGCAATGGACCCTATACTTGTTTCTAAAGATTATATTCTTATTATTTCTAAGCATGATTAACGAGATTCAGATAAAGGATTCGTAGAGGCGCTCACAAATCAAATTTTAGAGATTTTCCATTTAATTTATTTGTTAGTAATCATCTTGAAAGTTGGTTTCATTTTATAACACAAGTCGTGTCTACAAGAACACTGTACATAAAATTTACTTATTTTAACTTAGGGCTTAATAATCATAATAAATTAACACAATTATTAAGCTTTGCCTTACTTCCTTTTATTATAAATTACTATAAAAATTTGAAGTATGTTTTACTTTTTAAAAGCAAAATGAAGTATAATGATAAGTACAAATGCATTTTTGTGTTTCTCTTCGGTTAAAAAAGCTACTCAATTTGACTTCAATATTTTGTCTTTTTTTCATTGATATTATTGACTGTTTTAAATAGGTAAAAATCTTACATATAAATTAAATAAACCACTCACACACCACTCAAGCACAATTACTGAAAAACATGCACACATCAATTGTTGAAAATACTAAACATAACTGATGAAAACATGAAAGAAAAATACATCAACTTGCATCTCACTCTCCTTACAACCACTCACCCTACTAAGGAACCAATCGTGGCCTATCAATACCTCATCCATCAGTGGATCTTTGTCCTCAAGGTCCACAGTTGGGAACATCTCTAGTTTTTTTAGCCATTTTCTAGTAGAGTCGGACCCCTTTGAAGGTCGTTTGTTACTGGTATGGGTCCAGCTTCACAGATAAAGTTGTCATTGTCATCGTGTCCTTCCAGCATGAGTAGACATGACCCTTGACACTCGTGACCTATAGTAAAGTACTCATTACAATTAAAACATAGACCTTGAGCTTGCCTCCATTGCATTTCATCCCAAGTCATTCGTTAAATAGGAGTTACAGGTATGGCTGGTGCTGCCCGAGTAGTTGGCAAAAGAGCTAACGGGGTTTTCATTGGTGGTAGAGGATGTACACACGTCCCTTGTCTCGATAGTTGATCATCTTTCATTCGCGTGAAGTTGATAGCCTCATTTAATGTCTAAGGCTTAAACATATGAATACCATTTGAGATGTCTGTTTTAAGCCATCCATAAATGTTCTCAAAAGAGCCCTTTGCGTCCAACCTCGTACCCAATTGCCCAAGCGTTCGAATTATCATTGGAAATCACGCAAAGAACCATCCTATTGTATCCTTGAAAGTGCTTCATCAAAATCTTCACACTCTGAAGGCCCAAAACGAGCCCAGAGTTTGTCTTCAAAATTTGCCCACGAGGGAGCTCATCCTTCTTCTGGGAAATTCCTACGGATCTATTGCCACCATTGGTTGGCCTCTCCTTCCAATTGGTAAAAGGCGAAAGAAACTTTCTCGGCTTTAGGAGTATTCTAGAACTTAAAAAATTGGTTCACATGATTGAACCATTCCGTCAAATCATCTCCTGAAAATCGAGGAAATTTAAGTTTCGTTGTTTTGGAGGACAACCATCCAACTACCATCGTTCTTTCTCGGTGATGGTTTCTATGGTTGAGGTTCTCCTAGTTTGCAAGCAAGACATTGATGAGGCGGTTGAGAATTTCTTCTACATGACAAAGCCTATCAGCCATGTCAGGCTCCATCCTGTGTAACCCTTCTTACACTCCACCAAGCCCAACTTCCAACTGCTCAATTCTCTCCTTGTTAGTGGCCATTGTCACACAAGCTCTAATACCAATGATAGGTCCCAAATGCAGCTTTATCTTTCTCTTCGAGTGAGAAAGGTACCCAATTTGAATTTAATATTTTTTGCCTTCCTTTCATTAATACTAGTGGTTGTCTTAAATAGGAAAAAGCCTTACACATAAACTGAATATACCACTCACACACCACTCACATATAACTACCCCACTCAAGCACAATTACTAAAAAACATGCATACATCAACTGCTGAAAATACTAAACATAACTACTGAAAACATGAAAGAAAAATACATCAACCTATACCCCATTCTCCCCACTACCACTCACCCTATTAAGGATCCAATCGTGGTATATATATATTAGTTAAAAATTAACATGAACTGAAAAACAACAGATTTATTAGTCGACAGTTGAAGAAGGTGATTTCAAGAGTGATAATTAGTATTATTCAAATCGCTTGTATTCCTCATAGGGTGATTTTTAATAATATATTGGTTGTTTATAAGATGCTACATATTATTAAGAGTAGGAGAAGAGGTAAAGAACACACAACCTTGAAACTCGACATGAACATAGCATATGATCAAGTTGAATGGTGCTTTTAAGTGCTATGATGAGTAAATTGAGTTTCTGTGAGTATTGGGTTCATTGGATTGTTATGGTTATCTCTATAGTTTCTTATTCTTGTGTACTAAATGAGAAGCTAGTTGGTTTTTTTAAGCCAAATAGAGGTATTCATCAAGATGACCCCTTTTATCAATTTTATTCCTTATTTGTGCATAAGGTCTCTCATGTCTTCTACATTGTCAACTTCAACAAAGTAATACTAATGGGTTGAAAGTGCGTAGAACTAGCCCTACAATCTCACACTTTTTATTTGCTAATGATTCCCTTATAAAAAATCTCTTTGAGTGAAATTCATCTTTTACAAGATATTTTAAGTGCCTATGAATCTATGTTTGGGCAAGTTGTAAACTACTAGAAGTTTAGTGTGTACTTTAGCACCAACATTGCCCTTGATGTTCGAGAGACAATTTAATAGTTCTTAGGAATTTCTTGTATATCTAGCTTTGATAAATATTTGGGTTTTTAAATACTTATTGACTATCGAAGAAAGCTTAGGTTATTACATTTTGGACAGAGTTCGTGCAAAAATTAAACATTGATCTTGTAAGTTTCTTTTTCTTTCTAGCAAGAAGACTTTACTTAAGTTAGTTATATGAGTCATGCCAAACTTTACAATGCAGTGTTTTGTTCTTCCCATTGGATTATGTGAGGATCTTGAAAATGCTATACAAAAGTTATGATGGACACAATTTATAACAATCGAAGGATTAATTGGTTGGCCCGAAAGTATCTATACGAGTTGAAGGATTCAAGGGGAATGAGATTCAAGAATCTCAAGGCTTTTAACCTAGCCATGGTTGATAAAAAATGATGGTAGATAATTGAAAGAGTTCATGACCTGGTATACGACCAATGTAAGAAGATACATACTTTTAAAGGATTTAGCCCTAACTCGCACAAACAAGGAAATAAACACTTATACAATTCACATACTAGAATCACAAATAATATAATATCAAAAAAATAGATAACTTGAATAACAGATATTATATATCAAAACAGAAAGTCAACATATAATAAATGCTTTCTAATTAGAGTTTATGCTTCAATATGTTAAGACATCAATAAACTCAAATAATACTAGCTTAATTAGAGATCATAAGTAACACTCGATATAATGAGGTAAAACCATATAAAGACTGTATATATATGGTAACATCCTCGGGTTGTTTAAGGCAACTACTTAGTAACAAATAACTCACTAAATAGTAAATAAGTTACAACACTAATATATAGTAAAACTACTATTACCTTTTCAGCCAAGGTCTCGATCTTAAATGCCTACTACTTTTCTTTACTTGCTGCTTCCTCAATTGTTTAGTTCAACACTCAAACTTGACTATCCTCCAAATCCCAAACCACTTAATGTTGTGTTGATAACCAATGATTAGTAACAAAAAGTGTAATTCCTCTCACTTTCAATGGACCACAGTCCATTACAAATATCAAATCATATACATGAGACACACAACAAAACTATGTATGCACACAGCCTAAGATTTGATTTCTAAACTAACTAAATGATCCATTCTCAAATATAAGATCTTCAAAATGATTTCAAAAATAGATATAAATCTTGGTATGAATTTTGGTAGAGTCTCAGCAGTGTAAACAATGGGTAAAAAAAAGAGAAATAAATGGGTATTTTTAGGGTTTGAAATGCACACCTCGCTAGCCACCTCATCACTACCTCACTAGCCACCTCGCTAGGGATGTTGGCGAGGTCTTTGGCAAGCTTGTTGATGAAGTGCTAAAGAGTTGCATTCTTTTATTTCCAAAAATAGGGAGTATTATCCATAAATATCCATACCTGAAACACACTAAAAACCATAAGTAAAAATGTCGATATCTGGCATGAACACTACGAAAACCAATCTGGTGGTATATGTAAACATGATTGCATACAAATATACCTAACAAGCAACCTTTCACAAAGGAAGAAAAATACACTAAGTAAAATAAAACAGACACCATGTTTTGTACACAAATGACACTAGTAAGGTAGTAGCATACAACATGCAACAAACTAAAAGCATGGGCAACCAAAGATAAGGTAGTGAATGACAAGCAAAAAACATGCAAAAAGGAAACAGAAGCAAGAAAACACAAAGGTAGACATGTGAAACCAAAGATTGCATACAACATGTGCAGCATGTCATGCTAAAAGTTCTATTTATGCATGGTTCATATAGTGATACTTCATAGAGGAGGAAGTAGCACATGAATGTATAACATAACAAAAGCTCACAAATAGGACAAACAATAGGAAGTAAAAAAAGCACATCACTTCTCTTGATAGCATACATAAGACATACACCTCTCCTCTTAAAAGTATGCATGTGATATATTAAACAAGTTATGCAATCGACTTGCGAACCCCTTAACACAAAGGAATCTACACATAGTAGTCAAAATGAAGTATAGAATGAGGGAGGAAAGAAAAATATGTTCAATGAATTAGAGGGAAAAAGAGATAAAAATACATTCAACCTAAAAATACACATGTCCATTAATCCATGATGTATTCATGAAAAGGTATGAGTAAACTTTTAATGTCATGTATAGTATGAAATTAAAAATTTGTTTACTTTATATGCCATCATGATATGCTTATGAAAACCAAGAAAATTGAAATATAAACTCAAGTTGAACCAAGCTTCATATATCCATAATTACTCTTTCTCTCCACTAATGTAGCACCAGCCAAGAAGAAATCAATAGGTCTTTCAAAGATTATAATGAAAGGTTAAGGAATGGGTAAGGGAGAGAAAACATGTAGCTTGAACACACCTTGTTGTTCCAAACAAATGGATAAGTTCATATCCATGACATTTATAACCTCAACTATGGGTTATTTTCTCTTTACTTCTCAAACATCAACCAATGAAATTGAGAGAATAGTACACAAAATAGATGTTTATGCAACACTACCTTAACACACTCATCATCTTTTCACATTTTCTCCTTCCTTTTGTTCTTACAAAAAAAAATCTCGAGACTTCTTTTTTTATTCATCAATCCATCATCAACCCTTTTCCTTTTTCATTTTCCTTTTTTTAGTAGAAACCAAAAGGGTAAAACTGATAAACCCAGAATATACGAGCTCAATCAAAGGGTGGATAAGGTAAGTGTGAAAAAATCTTTGGGCTAGGCCAATATGTAGGAGCAAAAAAATGAAGGGATATCACAAAGGCTCAAATATGGGAGACTAGGGATATAAGAACAATGGTGGAAAGAAAGGAATAAATGATTCAAGAATGGCTTAAATCCTCTTCTAACCAAACAACAACTAAAATTTTGCCTCGAGAAACACTAAGGTGGATTCTAGAGCTTATGAATGGACAAGGGATGGGCGGGGATGATTATGCCAATAAGCATAACCACACCACACCAATTTTAGGTACATTAGGTTAATAACTATCGGTTATGAGAATGTAGTAATTTTTTCACAATTTATCATGTTTATTATTTTTTAGCATTTATTTAAAAATATATTTACTTTAAAAAAAATTAAATGTTAACTTAGTTATTACTTTATTATATTATGTGTAATTTTCATTTTTTTTTAACTATTTAACACATATTTTTAAGTAAAATAAAAAATATAAAGTAAGAATAAATAAATTTCAATATAATTATACAAAATATTATGTGTTTTATTATTAAAATTATATTTTTCTATGTATTTATATATATATAAAATAATAATATTAATATATATTCAATTTTAATTAATCACAGTTTTGGTATTGTAATAACCATCATCGGCCCACGCCTAATCAGTTATGGTTATTGTTGCGGAAAAATTATCATTTTTTTTACGAATAATCACAGTTTGAGTTATCCACAGTTAAAATATTCATTCCTATTAGAGCTTGTTTGGGAAATACAAATCATCAAAGAAGGAGATTCACACAAGCTTCTCAAAGCAACCATACAAATTCTCAAAGATATGGCATGTGTAAAAGAGAATTTCATTTCAAATAAGACAAACAAGAAAATATAGCCATATATGCTCTCATGGAATACATATGTCAAAATATCCATAATTCAATTCAAGTCAAATGCTTGCCAAAAATAACTAACAGGTGGGATGACAAGAAAAGATTCAAAATTGATCAAAGCCTAAAAAAAGGAAATGTGTCTTGAAAGAGATAAACAACAACACTCACATCATTGCTAGTCAAGAGAAATAAAGAAAGAAACAAACTAGTGAGAAGCACAATCAACATCCCTAAAAGAAAGAAAGAAATATAGGATGCTACTAAAACCACTAGGCGTGTAAGAAATGAAAATGTTCCAACATAGAAACACAAGACATTCTTAGACAAGGATAATAGCACAAACACCAAGAGTGATAACAAAACATGCAAGTTTAAAAATGACATAGTAAGAATGAAAAAAAGACCTAAAGACATGTATATAATATATATGGCATAGAGTATAAAAGAAAAGATTGCAGAAAGTATAATCATAATACTTTAACTCTACATGAAGAGAATGTGACATGAAGCACATACAAAAGGCCATAGAGGAAGAAGCAGGAAGTATGCAAGACAAATGCATATAAGGAACATGTCAAAGCAACTAGCATGTGAGAAACTATAAAGGATCAGTCATATAGGTAAAGCAACAAATATGACAATTAACATATAATGCGTGCCAAGGAAATAATAAAAGATAGACAAGAAGAAGTGTCAAATAGACAAAAAAACAAAATGACATAACATCATATACAGAAAGACAACAAACAAAGAGAGAAATGAAATAAAACAACTTAACCCCAAAATATCACCCAAAAATAGTGATCAAATTGCATCCTTCCATTTAAAAATTTGTGAGGGGCAATAGAACTTGGAGATATTCTCTGACTCATATAAGCATGAGATATATATAAGACTCATAATCTATTTTCTTTATAGTTTTTAGAAAATTCAATCGAGCCATTCATATATGCCTCACAAGGTGTACTTTTTGAGGTAGATTTATTTATTTCTACTTTATGCCTTAGGTGTATAATGCAACATGCATGAACATTCTTAGATGATCCATAGTAGCTACATCTAGACAAAAGAGATATGGGAATATGAGATGGAGGGCTTCGAGATGTACTCCATATATATCTCATACATTTCCTAGTAATGTGGCAAAAAGTGCAACAATAATAACAAGTACATATAGTAGAGTTGGGAAAATTGGGTCCCTAACTCTAATGAGTAGTATGTGGAAGAGAAGAAGAAGAAACACTCATATTGAATTTCACACGAGGATGATAGGTCAATTTCTTACAATAAGGTCTCAAGTGCCCAAGCTTACCATATTGATGACAATTGGGAATAACAATAGGTAAAGGTAGTAAACCACTATTGGAGTAACGAGAAGAGTTATCTTACATGAAGGGTTTTCTTTGCTAGAGGAAACAAGCTGAAACGAAATACTTGACTTACCTTTTGAGTTTGTAGCACCAAACTTCAACTTTGGCTCTTTAATAGTAGAATTGAAAACTTAGGAGCAGTAGAAGTAGAAGTATAAACCCCTTCCTTATACCTAATATCATGTTGATCACCGAGCGGCTTTGTGTTACTGATAATTTCACTTAATTTTTAGGAACCAGAAATTATTTGCTTGACAATAGAGGAAGATTGAGTCAATTTTTTTTCAACGATGCAAAGTTTATTTTTTAAAGTTATTATCAAATCTTCCTTTTCCTTAAGGAAATATTCCAAGTAAGCTATTGAATTGTTGAGAATCCTAACCTTCTCATTCATAGGTTCAACTTCAGCTTCTTTCTCAATGAGAGCATAAGTTGGATACTCCTTGGAATTTTTAAAGAAAATTATATGCTTATTTAACAATTCAATTTCATCCTTCTAATCATTCGAGGGATCTTGATTGACATATAAAAGAGTAGCTTTATCAGAGGTGTAACACTTCAATTGTTCCTCAAGTATCTTTATCTTCTTGAGATTTGCGACAAAATTTTCCTGCAAATCTAAATGTCTCTTTTGAATGATCTCACACCTACTTGTAAAATCATGTTATTATCCATCAATAAAGAATCTCATTTCCTCTAGAGTTTTCTTCAACACATTGATTTTGTGGTATTTTTCATCAAGGCTCTCCATAACCTTTCCATTATCCTTTTCAAGCTAAATATGCTCCAATAGTAGAACATTGTAAGAATTGAGCAATTCCTCTTTCTCATTTTCAACTACATCATTTTCAGAAGTCTTCTCCTGAACATTTGAGGTAGTAGTTGGAGGATCAATGATACTACCAGAGACAACGATAGCCATAAAATTAGTATCATCTTTATCATCATTATTGGTACTATCTAAAACAATAACCTTAGCTTTCATCGCTTGCTTTTTCATATGATTTTATTTTTGAAAACACTTGGCAGCAATGTGACCAGGTTTTCCACACTCGAAGCATCTAATCTTGTTCAAGTGACCTTTGTTTGTTTTCTTAGGTTCATCATCTAAATCCTCATTAATTTTTACAAATTTCAAGCATTTAGAACTTGAATTTATTGTATCCAATATCCCAAGAAGAGGGTTTCTTCTTTCTGAAAAATTTAGTAAATCTTTGGGAAAGTAAAGCCATTTTCTCCACATTAGGATCAAAGTTATCATTACCGACAATTGTAGAAAAAACATCTTCGTTTGGACCACTATCCTTTGATGCCTTAAGAGCCAAGCTCTTTCCCTTCTTGGGAGCATATTGCTCTCATCTTGGCAACATGTGATTCAGTTTGAAGACTTACATGTCACCAACTAATTCATTATAGTAAGTTCACTAGGCTCGTACATGGACTCAAGCACAATAACTTTGGCATGAAAATGATATATTAGGCTAGCGATGATTTTCTCAATTTTCTTTTTCTTACTAATAGGTCTACCTAAGTTGTAGGAATAGTTAATAACGTTTTAAAATTATGAATGAAATTTTTCATAAGTTTCATCCTTTGCATGATATAAAGTTCAAAATCTCTGTTTAACTTGTGAATTTTTGATTTTTTTACAACTGAAGTACCTTTATGAGTGGTCTCAAAATATCCTACAATTGTTTTGAAGAAGTACAACTTTAAATTTGTCAATATTAATTTGACAAAGTAGCCTTAATGATTGCATAGAATCCCTTGCTATTCCATTAAAATTTCTTACTCTCATCTTTACTCCACTCAATCCTAGGTTTAGGAATCATAGTGTTATCAAGTAGAGTTTTGGTTGGATACGTCTATCAAAAATTGGAGTTCAACCTATATTACCTCCTCCATTAGAGGGAATGTATGTGTGTGACAAAACGAGTTATCAAAATCAACATCATAGTGGTTACACCTATAAAATTATACCCATTCTAACACCAATTGTAAGAGTCCATGACCCAGTATACGATCAAGGTAAGAAGATACATAATCCTAAAGGGCTCGAGCCTAACTTGCACAAACAAGGAAATAAACACTTACAAAAATCACTTAACAAAATCATAGGTAGTATAATATCAAAAGGCAGATAACTTAAATAACATATATTATATATCAAAGTAGAAAGCCATTAAAAAACAAAATTCTTTTTAATTAGAGTTTATACTTCAATATGTTTGGACATATACACAACAAACTCAGATTATACTAACTCAATAAGAGATCATGCATAACACTCAATATAACGAGGTAAACCTATATATAGATCATATCTATATAGTAACATCATCGAGTTTCTTATGGAAAAGACTCGATAACAAATAATTTACTAAATAGAAAACAAGTTACAATACTAATAGATAGTAAAATCATCATTACCTTTATTAGTCAACGTCCATCCAAACTACGTACCGTTTCTTTTCACTTGTTGTTTTCGTAACTGTTTGGTTCAACACTTGAGCTCGACTATCCTTCATAACAGATACCACCAAATATGGTGTGATTGATAACCAATGATTAGTAACAAGAAGTGTAACTACTCATATTTTTAATAGATACATAGTCCATTACAATATCAAATCTTGTATGGGAGACATATAGTTAAACCATGTATGCATACAAGTAAAGATTTGATTTCTAAACTCTATGAATAACCCACACTTAAATGTAAGCTTTCTAAAATGATTTCAAAAACATATATAAATCTTGGCATGAATTTTGGTAGAGTTTGAGTAATGTAAACAAGGTGTAAAGGGAAGATAAATGAGTGGGGTACTTAGAGGGCTTGGAATGCACATCTTGTCAGTCACCTCGCCACTATCTCGCTAGGGGTGCCAACGAGGGTGTTGGTGAGCTCATTAGCGAGGTGCTAAAGAGTTACATTTTTTTCGTTTCAAAAATACCTGCATCTAAATCACACTAAAAACCACAAGTAAAAATGTCTATAAATACTACGTAAACCAATATTGTGGTATGTGTAAACATGTTTGCATATAAAATATACCTAACTATATGCATATATGGATTACTGATATGTAGTGATCAATCTTACACAGAGGAAGATAAATACATTAAGTAAAATAAAACAATACAAATTTTATATACGGGAAGCCAACACACAGATATAAATACAAAGGGACTTACAATAATGAAGAATTGAGATTGTTAGTAGCTCGAGTCTACAAGAAATGATGCTTCATAGCAAGTTCTTTTTTTTATTGCAAGTGTTGACTGTTTTCTTTCATTGGCTTGGAGGGGTTCTTTGGAAGCACTCCCATACTTTTGGTAAGTGTTCATTGGTCATTTAATAGGGGGCACACGATTGAAACTTTGTGTGATTCATAAATCCCCAAACCTTTTACTTTTCAACCTACTTTGCCAATAGTTAATGGTGGAGTTGGGTGACCAATTAATTAATTTTGATCGTGGGTGATAGCAAGCTCTACTTGTTAACCAAAAATTTAACCATGATGATACTAACATGATCCTTAGGGTTAAGATTTATCCTTAACTAAATGATGAGTTTGTGTGGCATTTTACTCCTCATAGTGGATATTCAGCCAAAACAACTTACCCCTAACCTATGAGCTATTAGGATGGCATCCTCATAGTTCTAATAATATTGATAAGCTAATTTGGAACTTAGTTTGGATTTGAAAGGTATGCTATTTCATTTGGCTTGTTTGCACGATACTTTGGTAGTCAATCAATCTATTACAGAGAAAATATGGGCTATAGAAAAAATATTTTGTCCTTTTTGTGGTAATCAGACTGAGATAATGACACATTTATTAGTAAGTTGTTATAGAGTTAGATATATCCTAAATGCTACATGCCCTTTATTCTTCTTCCAACAATATGCTAATACTTTTCTTCAAAACTTATTTCAAGATTTTTTGGTATGGACTCACACTTTTGAGGATGGTGAGGAAATCCTAGCAACAATCTACATAGGATTTTGGCATACATGGTTGTGCCGTAATGATTTGGTGTTTAAACAATAAGTGTTTGATCTTGAAGTGGTGCACATAAAACTTGTGTTGATTGCTTGGAGTTTCCTATAACTTTTGGCTAACATAGTTAGCTCTTTTCTTGCATTGTGTTAGTGGCTACTTTCTTTGATTACCTTTAGATTTGATTGTAGCATATACTCCTGGTTTTATTACTATTCACTTAAATTTTTAGATGTTTTATTATAATAAAATTAGTGTCCAACTTTTTAAGATAAAAAATGTAATATTTGGGATCATTATAATTATTAATAAATTTTATCTAATTATTTAAAATAAATTTATTATACCGAGTATACAAGAAGGGATGTAACTTTGGGTCAAAGAGAAGGCTTCTTCTTTTACAATTTTTTTGAACATTATTTATTATCACAAAAAAAAACTACAGACATATCTTATAAGTTTTTAATTTTTTTTAGATTTATTCAGGTTTTTAATAGATCTGATAGTAGTTTATATAATTCAAAACTATGACTTTAAATAAAAAAATGATAAATCTTATTGTGTTAGATCACTAAATAAATCATAAGATTTGGTAAGTATGTAGCTTTATTTTGTAACATCTTTTTCATTTTCATTTGAATCACATTTCTTGCTAAAAAATAGTTTTTGGTTGAACAATTATGTTAGTACATTTTTGTATGAAACTATTTTTATTTTTTATTTTCCAAAGAAATTAGGGAAAATAACTTTCTAAGTCCAACCCAACTAGTTATATTTTACCTTTAATAAAAATAGAAAAAATATGGATATATTTTCAACTTTTTATCACTCCAATGGACTAGTTATATTTTAGCTATTTTAATATTTAAATAGCTAGTCAAAAGAAACAACTAAATCTTATTTATTATTATTTTATTGATAATATGACATAAAGTAGAAAACAAAATATAGTTATTTATATTTTAAATAAAAATATTAAAATAATTCATGTTAGTTAAAAAATAGAGTGTGATTGGAGTGGATCATGTAATTTTTCTTTAACTATTTTAACTTTCTAGTTATTTTAGCTCAAATTTCACTAAAAATTGGGGAGTTAGAGATGCTCTAATATCATGGTTTCTTTGAAATATGGATACGATGGATTATTACTTGAATTTCTTTTGTCAATTAATCTTGTGTCATTAATGAAGACCCATCTAGTTATTTTTGGCCACAACAACGGTTGAGATAGGGCGATCCACTATCGTCATTTCTATTCTTCGTTTGTGTAGAAGGATTTTTTGGGTCGCTATAGAGAGAGTTATAGGTTGGAAATATTAGTGGGATAAAGGTGAATTGGAATAGCTCACCGATTTTCCATCTTTTATTTGTTCACAACTCACTCATTTTTTGTAAAAGTGATATTACTGAAAGATACTACAGCGATAGAATAAGAAAAAGAATGTAAAGTACTCTCTTCTATTTTGTATATTTTCTGAATGAAATAATAGAGTTACAAAGTCTGCTATTTATGTAAAAACAAAATAACAGATTTTGTAACAGAATTACTAATTCTGTTACAAAGACTAATAGTTTCTAATATGCTCCCTCAAACCAATCCTGATTTTTTTTTATTTTCTCTTCTGCTG
Organism: Hippophae gyantsensis; assembly: GCA_030763125.1. Classification (NCBI taxonomy): domain Eukaryota; kingdom Viridiplantae; phylum Streptophyta; class Magnoliopsida; order Rosales; family Elaeagnaceae; genus Hippophae; species Hippophae gyantsensis. The sequence continues at coordinate 16,163,020 of CM061029.1, read as the reverse complement.
CAATAAGTTTATTCTCCTTCTACTCTACTGCAATAACAGTCAACTTTTCTTTTAATCTATTGAAAAACTGAACTGAAAGGGGTTTCGTAAACACATGAGCAACTTGATCAATGCTTGGAACATGGTTAACTTCAAGCTCTTTAGCAATGACCTTCTCCCTTACAAAATACAAATCCAACTCCATATGTTTGGTTCGGGAATGAAGAACTGGATTAGCAGAGAGAGATATGGTACTCATGTTGTCACACCATAGAGTAGGTGGATATTTGAAATGGACCTTTAATTCAGACAGTAGAGATTGCAGCCAAAGGATTTCTGAGGTGGCATTAGCTAGACTTCTGTATTCTGCTTCGGTAGATGATCTAGAGACAACATGTTGCTTCTTTGAAGACCAAGAGATCACATTTCTTCCAAGGTAAATACAATACCCGGTTGTAGACCTTCTATCACACAAGTCATTTCCCCAATCTGCATCACAAAAACCAGTGAGACTTAACACTTTTGAGCCCTGCATCAGAATCCCTTCGTCTGTAGTCCCCTTAAGGTACCTCAAAATTCTTTTAACTGCCTTCCAGTGTTGATCAAGTGGGCTTTGCATGAACTGACATACTTTATTGACACTAAAAGCAATCTCTGGACGAGTGATGGTAATATACTGCAAAGCCCCTACTATACTCCTATACTCAGTGGCATTTTCTATTGGATCTCCTTCATTTGAAGTAAGTTTCAAGCTGCTGATCATAGGTGTGGGCAGAGGTCTGGCATTATCCATCTTGGCTTTCTGAAGCAGGTCTTCTATGTACCTTCTCTGAGATAGTTGAAGTCCCCCATTTACAGCTTTGACTTCAATTCCTAGGAAATAAGAAAGTTGGCCAAGGTCTTTCAAGGAAAAGGAACTGTTTAGGACAACAACCAATTTCTCAATCTCTACTTTGTTGCTTCCTGTGATTATAATATCATCAACATAGATCAAGATTAACAAAGTTGACGATTTTGAGGTTTTCATAAAGAGAGAATTATCTACCTTGGAACAATCAAACCCCATTTTCACTAGTGATTCTTTTAACTTGTCATACCAGGCTCTTGGGGCCTGTTTCAAACCATACAGGGACTTGTGAAGTCTGCACACCAGATGTCCATCCTTTTTAGTTTCAACCCAGCTGGCTGCTCCATAAACACTTCTTCCTTCAACTCCCCATTCAAAAAAGCATTATTGACATCTAGCTGTCTTAGACACCATCCAAAAGAAAGAGCCAGAGTGATGACAACTCTGATTGTAGTTGGTTTAACAACAGGAGAGAAGGTCTCATTGAAATCAAAACCTGCTCTTTGTAGGAACCCTTTAGCAACCAATCTGGCCTTGTACTTCGAAATTGTCCCATCAGAATTCCTTTTAACCTTGAACACCCATTTGTTTCCAACAACTTTTCTATCTGTAGGAAGGTTCACAAGAGACCATGTTCTGTTCTCAACCAAAGCATTGTACTCTAATTCCATTGCACGTTTCCAGTTTTTATCAGCAAGTGCTTCTACAAAATTGTTAGGTTCCTGTATAACAGAATCAGAAATCATGGCTTTTGGTTTATAAATGCCATTCTTAGAATGAGTCACCATAGGATGGATCTGTACATTTTTTTCAGTACCTGTAACATCATTGACAATATGAGGAAGAACTGATGGCTGGATAAGGCAATTTGAAGACTCACTTTGAGAATTTTGAAAAGAAGAAGTTTGTTGTCTTGTAGGTGAAGGATCTGCAGCAGTTGTGTCTTCTGATCTATGATCAGAGAGACTTGAATTTGTGTGTATTGCAGATTGATGATCGACAATAGGAGGCTTGGACAAGTCAAGTGAGGGAAATGGGGTTTTTGTAGAATCAGGAACTTGCATAATAGGCTTGTTGGTCTTTTCACTGTAAGGAAAAACATATTCATTAAAAATAACATGCCTGGAAACATAGATATTTCCCTTCTCATCAAGACACTTGTACCCTTTGTGTTTGGTACTATAGCCTAGAAAGGTGCAGGGTAGAGATCTAAAGTCAAATTTGTGAGAATTGTAAGGTCTTATGTGCGGAAAACATTGACAGCCAAAAACCTTAAGGAGAGAGTAATCGGGTTTAGTTTTGTGGAGTACCTCAATTGGAGTTTTCTGCTGAAGAACTGTAGTTGGTAATCTGTTGATGAGATACACGGCAGAAGAGAAAGCATCTGGCCAAAAAGAGAGAGGTAAAGAGGACTGAGCAAGGAGAGTTAAGCCTAGTTCTACAATATGTCTATGTTTCATCTCTACAATGCCATTTTGTTTTGAGGTATGAGGACAAGAAACTCTATGTACTATGCCGTGTTTGTTAAAAAATGAGAATAATACACGAAATTCACCACCCCAATCTGACTGGAAGGTTTTGATTGTGGTGTCTAAAGTGTTTTCAGCTTGAGTTTTGAAATGAATAAAGGTCTCTAAGGCTTCTGATTTTCTCTTAAGAAAGTATATCCAAGTAAAACGAGAATAGGCATCAACAAATGTTATATAGTATCTGAAACCAATGGTAGATAAAATAGGCGAAGGTCCCCAAATATTAGATTCAACAAGTTGTAAAGGTCTAGTATACTTAGTTTCAGATTTTTGAAAAGGGAGTTTGTGGCTCTTGCCCATTTGACACGAAACACAGAAAAAAGGAATGTCTTTATTGATTTGAAAATGAACTTTACAATTATTTAAAATCCTAGTAAGAATACTAAAAGAGGGATGGCCTAATCTTTTGTGCCAGAGATCAACAAACATGTTGTTATTCTTTTTGGTGACATCTTGACTGGTTGAAGGATTGGTTTCTGAGACTAAGGCTTTGGATGGTTGACCAAATGCATTCTTTCTTTCATCTCTCAGATCAAACCTATACAGCCCCTTATGCAGAACTCCTCGAAGCAGGGTGTTTTTGTTGCCTGATCTTTCACAAAACAGGAAGAGGAGTTAAATTCAAAAATAACATTGTTATCTTTAGTAAACTGAGAGACACTAAGAAGATTTTTTGTTATCTTAGGGACATGTAGAATGTGTTTAAGAGTGAGAGATTTTGAGGGTTTTGAACAAGAAATATAAGAATTGCCAATGTGTTTTATAGATAGGCCTTTACCGTTACCCATGTGAACCTTTTGAGTACCATTGTAATCTGATCCACATGCCATGTTCTTGAAATCATTGGTGATGTGGTTTGTGGCTCCTGAGTCGGGATACCAGCAGCTCTCACCCTGATTGTCTGCACATGTCAACATGGCTTCTAGTGAGGCATTCTCTATGGGGTGTTCTTCATGTGCCTGAACCAAGTTGGTACTATTCTGACCAAGATTGCTTGTTTGACTAGAATTGGAGGTATTGCCAGCTCCACTACCATGAAAGTTCTGATCAAATCTATAGTAGCACTTCAAAACAGTATGCCCAACTTTTCCACATAGTTGACATTGAGGCCTGTCTCTGTAACTTCTGCCTCTCCCTCTGCCACGACTTTCATAGTTGTTTCTACCACCTCCCTGATTCTGATGACCATTCCAATTAGATCATCTTCTTGGAAAGTTAGAGTAGTTTGCAGCCATCTCTACAGAGTTCTTTTGTAATATTCTTCCCTCATGAGAAAGAAAGAGGCTGTTGACATGCTGTAAAGTGTAGGGAACTTCTCTGGAACAGATGATAGCGATGATAGATTCATACTCATCACCAAGACCATTCAAGATAGCAAGAACCTGGTCTGTGTCAGACATCCTATGATCAATAGCAGCTAACATATCAAAGAAGCCCTTCATTTTCATCAAATAATCTCTCATAGGAAGAGGATCTTTCTTGAGAGTTTGTATCTGTCTTTTGTAAAACATCACTTTAGCAGTGGATTGAAAACTAAAAAGTTGCTCAATTGTGGTCCATATCTGTCGAGAAGAAGAACAACCCACCAATTGTGGCAGGTAACTAGGAGTTATGGAGGCAAGAATCCAAGAAATAAGAAGGCGATCTTGTCTGTGATACCTGATGAACTCAGGGTTGGGGTTTCCTTCGAGCAATCTTGGGGGAATTTGATCTATGCCATATATGTAATCTTCAAGGCCATACCCAAGAATGACATTCTCTATTTGGAACTTCCAGGGAAGATAGTTTTCTTCTTCAAGTTTAATAGTGATCAATTGGGAAAGAGGACTAGTAATAGACCTTAATTGTTCCTCATGTATGGCCGGGTTAGCAACTCCAGCCACTACAGATTCCTCCGGTCCAATTCTGGTTCTATTGTTCGTCTTCGTCATTGAAGAACACCCAGGACAAACAAAGCGTGAGCAACAAATGGCTCTGATACCACGATAGAATAAGAAAAAGAATGTAAAGTACTCTCTTCTGTTTTGTATATTTTCTGAATGAAATAATAGAGTTACAAAGTCTGCTATTTATGTAAAAACAAAATAACAGATTTTGTAACAGAATTACTAATTCTGTTACAAAGACTAACAGTTTCTAATATACAGGAATATGAGAAAACTTTTGGACAGATTATAAATTTTTAGGAATCTAGTATCTTTTTTTTAGTTCAAATACCACTTTCAAAACAAGAAGCTTTTCAACAATGTTTGGGTATTGGGACTACTATCGAGTTTAAGAATTTTTTGGGTCTTCCAACTTTTCTGAGCAAGCAAACCGTGAACTAAAAGAATTATATTTTGGACATAGTACACCAGAGGATTCAGACCTAGACATGTTGGTCTCTTTCAATTTCAAGTAAAGGGGTACTATCAAAATCAATGGCATGAGCCTTGCCTAACTTTGCAATGTAATGTCTTGTTTTAAATGTTGGGCTTTGTCATAATTTAGAATCTACTATGCAAAAAAATTGGTAGGGATCCATGATTAGTGACCTCGATTTTTGTGATTTACACACTTTTAATCTAGCGATGGTTGTCAAACAGTGCTGACACCTTCTCAAACATTTAGACTCATTGGTTGCACAAATATAAGAGCTGGTATTTTTGATTAGGTACTTTTCTCACTGCTAGATTAGGCTACTCTCCTTCTTGGGCTTGGAAAGGATTCATAGAGAACCATAGTGTGTTGCTTGTTGGGTTGAGATGGGAAATTCATAATGGCCAGTACGTGAGTGCTTGGGATGATCCATGCATGCCTAACCTTTCAAATTCTCATATTCAATCTCCACGAGTGTCAAGTCTCACTTGAGCCCATCAGTTATTACATGCCAATAATGGTTCCTAAAATGCTTCATAAGTATGAAAATATCTCTAAAAATGAGGCTTCTTGCATTTGTTTACTTCTATACAAGGTGCGAGGGGTGATTATCAGTTGTTCTGGAATCTCACTCCTAGTGAGATTTTCTCTGTAAAATTAGCTTATGGACTTGTTTGTAATATTATTGGTAGGCTTATTCATGACACTATTGATCCGATAGACAAGCTGGTTTGGAAGTCAATATGAAAAATAAAGGCTCCACATAAAGTTTATCGTTTCATTTGGAGATGCCTACATGGTGCTATTGCAGTTTGTCATTCTCTATGTCAAAGACATTGCACTATTGAGACTCTCTCATGTCCTCTAAGTGGGTTGTTTGATGAGATGATAGCCCACCTACTAATTGGGTGTCATCATGTCTGTCCTATTTTATCTATGTTTTATCCTGAATTCACTTTTCATCTTTATAGTCCTTTTTTGGAGTTTATACAGTGAGTTCGTTTACATATTGATGGTTGTAAACTTTTGGGTATAGTTTCTTCTGTGAATCTGAAAAGTGAGAAATGTTGTTATTTTTAATAGGATAGTGCTTGAACTTGGTTCAGTCATATAGATGGTATCAGTTTTGATTGTCGATCATTTGAAATAGTTTTTGATTAAAGTGACAACTATATTGACCATAGGCGCTTTGGTGGCCTCATTATTGGTTATAATTTTGCTATTTTGTATTGAGATTTGATAGGATTGTTGCTTTATAGTGATTTGTATTTATTAAATAAAATCAATATAACTTTTGAAATTATTAGTTATAGAAAAAAAGAAAAAAAATATTTTCAATTTATATAAAAAAGATTAAGAGAAAAAAATAAGTAAAACCTACCAATTTTAATTAAAGAAAATTAAAAAAATAAAAAGTATTTCTTCTCATCTTATTAATCAATTGTTTTAACCACAAAATGATTTAAATTTATATGATAAATTCTAGCGTACTTGAAATTTGAAAGTAATTAATCTCTTAAAATTCATGCAAAAAAAAAATCAACTAACACAAAAATACATATTTATTATTAGATAAAAGTAATTCAACAATAAAAAAATTATTAGTTAAATTCAATGGTTAAAAAATAAATAAACTCTTCTAATCCTTTATATAATATGAACTATAAAGTAAATATCAACTTTGATTTTTTTAATTACTACACAAATTATACAAATATCAATTATAATGTTATTTATGTTATAAATCAAAATTCATTATATTTGATAATTATCGTTAACAAAACACCTAAGAGTCAACTGTAACATTATTTTAACATTTTTAACTCTATGCTTATATATAAGATAATTTTTTAGTTCCTATTTCATATTTTTTTCTCCTTTTCAAGTCCACTTCTTTTTATCAAAGAAAAGAAACAATACATGAATATGATTTGAACTTGGATTCAAATATAAGAGTAAGGAATCATACCATTTGCAATACAAATCAATCCCAAAACAAAAAAAATTATTTTCTACTTCATACATCTTAATTCAAATGGAATGGCATGATTTAATTAGCTCTTTACTAAGGCCTAACAATATTAGTAGGGAATGAAAAGTGAAAAGCAAGACGTGATATTGAAAAAAAAAATTATTTTTATTTTATGATAAATTTAACAAAATAAACTAACAAATCTAATTTACTTATATATAACAAAGTCATAATTTAGTATGCCATGGCTAGACATTTAGTTGAAATTGAGAAGCAAGATTATTATTTTTTGAAGTAATTATACTATTCTTTATTTACACACTTATAATTTAGACTCAAATTATAAATCTTCTACATGTTTAAGTAGACTATATATGATTAAGCTCTAAGATCATTGTCGAAATTAAGAAGCAACATTATTGATTTTTGTCATTGGTGATTAAAAAATGAACATTAAATCATTTAATTTCATCACTTCATATTCCCTACTTTTAATAGGCACATAAAACAGCCATCCCTCATCTATAGATATTCAACAAGAAATTAAAATTTAATTTTACCATACAATTAAGTCGTTTAGCTAACCAAAAAAGAGATTAACTATAATTAAAAGTATCAGCCATCATTATATAAACAATATTCAGGCTAAACCAAAGTTCAAAGGAAAATGTTTTGGCAAAAAAAAAAAAAAAAATTCAATGCAAAATGTCTCCATGCATTTTTAGTAGAGCCACAAGACCAACTAACTGAAAACCTATCAACTTTGGTTTACCAACCTTTTCATGAAGGATCCAAAACCTTTAACTCCCCAAGAAAAGAGAAATTAATCGAACAAAGGCTTTAAATATTGCTCCAATGACTCTAATGTGGAACCTCAAAATGAAATGGATGATTCTAGTATAGTACATACTACATAATATGTAATATAATTACAAAGACAAAGAATGAAGAATCCATTTAAAAAAGAGATACAAATACCTATTTAAATTACTACCAAACAGAAAGGAATAAACAACTTGCCTTGAATAAGTTAAATATCATACTATATAACAGAGAAGACAATATAGATTCTTTAGTGACATAGGAGTTTAGTAACTTTAAGCTAAAATGCTTTAGAGAGAACGTAGAGTGAAATCAAAGTATTACAAGAAAATTTCCTCAAGCTCTGTAACAAAAATGGCCAATATTTTAACTAACTTCTTGGGACCACTATCAATTAGCATATATGCTTGCACATGGTGAGTGGGAGTTGTTTGATTAACAACAACACACACATGGCTGGTGGGTGCCAATAACAACTCTCTTTTACACTCACAATTACCACATGATAAGTTATCTATACAAGCCACTAATCCAAGCTATAAATGTAATCCAAAAATTAAGAAATGGTAATAAAAGCCCTTAGTAGTTACATTTGTTTTAACAATGAAACAATATTGGCCTTGCATCAGAGCCTCCCTCTTGGATAGAATTTTTCTCTAAATTTACTTGTTCGATGATAACATCCTTTGTTGTGTGATATGCATGAAGATTAGAAATGTTGAAAGTATTAGAAATGTTCCAATGAGCTAGAAGGTCCACAACATAAGCATTGGCATTGATTTTCTTGACAAAGCAAAAAGAACCAAAAAATTTGGGTTAGAGCTTACGGTAAGAACTACGTGAAAGTCTTTTCTTGTTAAGGTGAACCATCACTAATTCCTTTACTATAAATTCTTGAACTTTTCGATGCTTATCAAAATACTATTTGTATTTGGAATTCATGACTTCAATATGTTCCTTAATCTGTTGATGAAATAGCTTATAATATTGTGTCCACGAGTTAGCAAGCTTTCTTTTAGGATTTGGTATAGCAATTAAATCCATTTTTAGATTAGGAACCTTCGTTTACAGAAAAAAATGGTGACTTTCATGTAGTTCTGTTGGGTATACTATTAAGTGCAAATTCCACCTGAGATAGTAACAAATCCCACTATTTTGGTGCTCCTAAATTAGATATCAAAGCATACTTTCCATTGATCTATTTATTACTTCTGTTTGCCCATCTAACTATGTATGATAGGCACTAGTGAAATTTAATGTTATGTCTAGCCTCTTCCATAGCTCCTTCCAAAAGTGACTCATGAACTTCACATCCCTTCCTAAAGTTATGGTCTTTGAAACCATATGCAATCTTACTACTTCCTTGAAAAATATTATAGCTATATGACTAACATCATGTATTTTCTTGCAAAGTAATAGATGTGAGATTTTTAAGAATCTATCGACCATTACTAGAATAGAATCTACACTGTGTGAAATCTTTGGATATTTTGGTGTCCTAGGTAGAGGAACCATACCAATCCATCTCAAACTTGGTGGTTAAACTCTATTGTAATGAAGATACTGTAGAGGAGGACCTACAAAAAAATAGATTGATGCCAGGATGATAAAAAAACTTAACACCTCTCATTCTTATTACTTTTTTCATATTGAAAAAAATGAAAAACAAATGAAAAGATCGTCTTATTCAAAACCCCATTTATGAAATCCCTTCTTTCTCACTTCACACCTCGAAACACACCATTTGTATATATAGAGAGGCTATTTTGCATCATCTTAGCCCGAAATGACTGTTGTGGTTAGGGGTGAAACGCCACTCGAACCCAAAGCTAGTTGGTTCTTCTCGAAATACGTTGAGCTTTAGCAGTTAACTGGACATCTAGACGTAAATCACTATTTTGGTGTATTCCATGAGAGCGGTACCAAATTGAGGAAAACTCTAAATTCTAGATATGATCTCAAAATAATAAGGTCAAAGTTAGCCAATGAGATGATGGGATAGACAGAGAAAATACTCTTTTCAGAATTTACCTTTCATCCAAGAGTTCTACTATTATCCAATGCATTCAAATCCTCCCAAAATGTACTTAAAATAGGTAGTGGTAGATAGAGAGTCCAATATTATGCACCTCTCCCTTAGAGCTTTGACAAACATGAAATTTCTCTATCTTGTTGGCAACCTCATTTCGCAAGTGTGGATAATGGTATCTTTATTCCATTAGGGATATGGTTTATCCCTTCCTGAGTAATCAAACCTTCCTTATAGATATCATGAAATAGATGATCTTTGAAAAATGTTTTTGGAATGCATAATATGTTTCCTTTGAATAGATAGCCTTCTTGTAGACTAAATTCTCTATTATCTTCTTATTTATGACACTTTTCTCATATGATTGCAAAGTCTTCATAAGATGGTTATAGTTCAGGTAGACTGTCAAAATTGGTAACCATATTAGTCATTGTCAATAGTAGCTCGTGTCTCCTACTTAGTGCATCAACCACTTGATTGTGCTAACATGCCTTATGTTTTGATACATAAGTAAATTTTTGGAGGTAAATTACCCATCCAGTATGCATCCTTGAGATGTTCTTTTGGAAATTAAGCTACTTCAAGGTTTGATGGTCATTATGAAGGATAAATTCCCTTTGAATGAGATAATACTCTCAGTGTCATAGTGCTTAAAGAATGGCAAAGAACTCTTGATCATAGATAGACCACTTTTACCTAGCTTCACTTAGTTTTTTACTAAAGAATTCATTGGGTCTCCCATTTTGTGATAGGATTACTCCTATGCCCACCATGATGCATATGTTTTTACTTCGAATACCTTGTCAAAATCTAGTAATTCCATAATAGGAGTTTTACACAATTTTTCTTTGATTGTAGAGAAACTATCTACATGTTCTTGCACCTAATAAAACTGCACCTTCTTTAGAAAATTGGTGATAGGTACCATAATTAAGCTAAAACCTTTCACAAACCTCCTATAAAAGGTAATTAGCCTATGAAAATTTCTAATGTTAGAAATGTTCTTGGCAATTGGCCACTATTTGATTTCTTCAACCTTGTTCTCATATTTTCTTAGGTTGAGATAAAGTTTGTTGTATCTTAGAGATTGTAGTATAGCTTTTAGGTGTTCCAAATGTTCTTCTTGATTCTTCCTAAACACAAGGATGCCATAAAATTATAGTACCACACTCTTTCCTTTAAAAGGATTGAGAACTTGTTTCATAAGTCTCATGAATATACTTGAGGAATTACAAAGCCCAAATGACATGATTAGTCAGTCATTCATAAAGTCCATCTTTGGATTTGAAGGTAGTTTTTCACTCATCACCTTGTATTATTCGTATTTGGTGATACCCACTTTCAAGATCCAATCTAGAAAAGAATTGAGCCTATTGTAACTTGTCTAACATGTCTTCTAGCCTTAGAATGGAAAACATGTATTTTATGATAATTTTGTTGATAGCTTTACTATCAACAGAAATCCTCATTGTGCCTTCCTTTTTTGGTACTAAGAATATAGGGATTGCACAAGGGTCTTATTGTCTTAGATATGGTTCTTTTGTAGTAAATCCTCTATTATTTCTTGAATAATTTTGGGTTCATTAGGACTCATCCTACAATGGAGTAGATTGAGTAAACTAGATCCTAGCACAAAATCAATGGAATGCTGCACATTTCTCATTAGGTGAAAGGTCTACATATTCAGTGAACAAAGGGGTTATGGTTGGAGCCAAAACAAACTTGCTTCCCTTTTAAAGTCTTTAGAAAGGAACTTTACAAACATCTTGCACTCACTTTACTTCCTTTCTTAATCCACCCAATCTTGTAGGATATATGCTTAGTAGTTGGTAAGTTTTGAGACCTTGACCAAAGCTTTTGAAATGATGTTTTCTATGCTTCCACTATCAATTATAGCATCATAAACCTTCCTTTGAATGGTGCATCTTGATCTGAACAAAACATGCCTTTTTGAGGCCACTTGTGTTATATATACTAAAATATTTTGGACTATAAAACGCAGTGCATGTTCCTTCATCACTAGTGATAAGCTATGCATCATCTATGTCATTATTTGCATTCTCAATGCCATATTCAGAGGATTCACAGTCCTAAACCAAATTGGTGGATCTACATTGAGGGAATTCATTATATCGATGTCCAAACTACAAGCATCTAAAACACTTGGTATTTTGAAACTTGATATAAGAGTTTGGGTTTTGGGATGGATTTGGGTTATGGGGTGGATTTATGTTTCTATTTGGGTTAAAATTTGGTAGGTTTGGGTCATATGTTGATGGCTTTTAAGGGTAAGGAATTGGGCTAGGTTTGAATCTCTATGGGGGTGCTTCAAGTATGGTTTTTATAGGTAGTAGGCTTTTTATTTTTGGTTAATTGGTTCTCAATTTTGAGTGCTAAGCTCATAGCCTGATTTGCAGTCCAAACTATTTGGTTGAGCTCTAATCTTTCTCTGATTAGAGAATTAAGTTCTTGCACATACCTTAAAAATTTATGAGATTCTTTTTTGCACATATTAACTCGCAAGCCTAACCTCGTGAACTCCTAGTGTACTCACTGATATTTTTCACTCCCTTAATGGAATTTGTGATTGCGTTGGTATAATATTTTCTCATGATCATTTGAAAAAAAACTATTGTATCATCAAGTTTTTCATTCATTCCCAACACACCACTTGTGGTTTATTAACCAACTTCCTCTCGTTTTGGGTGTGATCCTACCAAGCTAAGGCACTTTTTTTGAGCTTGTAAGAAATAAGCTTAACTTTTTTTTTATCTTTAGACATCTTAGTGTAATCAAAGAACTTATCTACTGCATTAATCCAATCCATAAATTCTTCAATATGAATATTTCCTATGAAACTGGGTAGATCGAGATGGAGTTTATAATCTTACGGTGAATGAAATGTTATGGGTTGTACAAACCTAACTTCTTTCGTTGGCCATTATGGTGTGTGAGTTAGGTGTGCAAAAAATGTTGGTTCATCATGAGAATCAACCATCACCTGGTTCATCGATGGTACTCTAGGTGGAGCTTGTGAAGATCTATATGGTGTTAGTGATGGTGTAACTAGAGTTTTCTTACCTCATGGTTTCAAACTCTGTTAAGGATAAGTGAGTTTCTTAGTGATCTATTGAAGTGAAATATGAAGGTCTTGAGACACTTCATCCATTCATCTTTTAACCCTATTTTTCAAGACATTCATGGCAACCCAAAGCTCTTTGGTGTCTCAAATGTTTTCAAAGGATGTCGAATATCCGTTGCCTAGAGTAGTCAACGAAGCTAAAGGAAGCCATAAGCTCTGATATCAATGCTTACGTAGGAGTCCAGTAACTCTAAGCTAAAATGCTTTAGAGGAAATCAAAACAATTCGTAAATTGAAATCGAAGGATTACAAAGAATTCTTCTTAGAAAATTGTCTCAAGCTTTACAACAAAAATGACCAATATTCTAACTAACTTCTTGAGACCACTATCAAGTAGCATATATGCTTGCATATGATGAGTGTTAACTATTTGGCTAATATCAACACGTAGATGGTTGGTGGGTGCCAATAGCAACTCTCATTTACACTCACAATTATCACATAACAAGTCGTTTATACTCGCCACTAATCTAAATGACAATTGTAATGAAAAAAAATAAGAAATGATAATAAAAACCTTTAACGGCTAAATTTATTTTAACAATGTAGTAATAGTGATGCCCTGCATCATTTAGCCTGGGAGCAATCTATGCATTCCTGAAGAAGAGCTTAAGGACTAGAGCATGATGGTAAAAATAAGGCCATTGTTACTTTATTTTTCAAATTGGACATACTATCCTTAACAAGTCATAGCTTAAGTAATTTTTCTATACATTTTAGTCACTTATAGAAATAATGACTAAAGTCTACGATTTGTTAAGAGTAACACGACTCAAGTCCACCAATTGTTAGTAAAGGGTAACAATAGTCTTGTTATTTATTAAAATTAACAATTTATTTTCAAAAATTGTAAGTTAGTCATATTAAGTCTCATAAGTTACAAAAGTCAATTTAGTTCAATTTACATTAATATGTCAAAACTTAATAGATTCATTTACATGCGTTTCGTCTTTAAATGTACAAAAATCCTTCATCACAATCGTCTTTTATAAATCATACAATAATCACGTGTCAATTCTGTTAATTCTAACACCTCATTAATAATTGGACAAAATTAATTAATTTTTTTAAATTATAGGATCTAATATGCATGATCTAATATTTATAGGATTAATGTATATTTTATTACATAATAATAGGAATTATAATACATTTTTTCCTTTAATAAAGTGACTAATGTTAAATCTAATTTACAAAGGTAAAGTAACCTAATTGTAAGCTCACCCAGAATTATCTTTATATGTATTTGTTGAGAAGCATAACTAGAATTGACAAAGTCACATTATCAGCTGATCGAGAAAGGAAGCATCAAATGGTAGCTTGATGGCACCAGCAGCTACCAGAACTGAAATAATCCAAATGGGTAAAATCCAGATAAACACAGCCAGCAGAATCTTTTTGCCTGAAATGAGAAACATCAGACAGAGGCATCAACAGAGAAAGCAAAGGATCGATAATTATCCGAATAAAGTCAAGAAAAACGAGCAAAGAAAAGTAATTGACTGAACATTGCTGATGATAGACACGGGACACAGGCAGACATAATTTTTGTGGTATGGTAAAATGTAGCTATTGATTTGAATATTTGACTTGCTACCGTTTGATGGCTAATGTATACACAAGCATGCATGAATATTCTTGCTAATCTTTATCCAATCAATTAGGATTAGGAATTTCAAAGTTCAAATGATCTTATTAGAAAATAGAACAAAATTATCAAGCAAATACAAAATATTCACAACACGAGTGAGATTAATTTAATTAACAGTTATCTTATTACTTGGATTTTTTATTTTTCGTGAAATACCAATCTAAATGACATAACATGGACATATGTATGAATACTTAAACAATCTAATTTGGTATAAACTTACAAAAAATTTAAAAAATAAGAAAACATTCGGATATGTATTTAAAAATTTATAATTTTCGTTATCTTAAAAGAATTCGTGTAACATAACTCAATAGAGGATATAAAATGAGAAAAGTTATCATAAGATATATATATTGGAAGAAATTAGGGGTAAATGTAAGTTCACAAGGACATTCCTTGATGGAGAGTAGATATATTGTTCACTCAAGAATTTTAATGCTAAACTATAGGAACAAGATTGGAAGATGTTACATGGACTTGCTGTCCAGTGTCAAATACGGGCATGTGTGTAGAGATTGGACTTGTAAATTTTAAGATTTTAAGACACATGAATACGGATGAATAGCATATAATTTTATTTAAAAATATTTTAATTTTTAAATTGAAAAATATTCAAGGGCATTATGTTTCGCATTCTTTGAGCCACCGGTCAGCTAAGCTTTTTGGAGTTCTTTTACGTACAAAGGTTGCACCTACATTAGTTTGCAAATAGCCATAATGCCTGGGGAATCAATAATAGTTATTCCTCTTCTTTCAATCCGCATGGAAAAATGTAGGATCTCTTTAGCAAAATTAGACATACTCAGCAAAGCTAGCTAAATAACAATTAGTCCTAGCCTTCGGAATTGAAATTTCCTCAGTTCCCATTGGCTAGCTTGTTAAGGTGAAACCAAACGAATGAGTTAACGCCATGAAAATAAAAGCAGATAAAATAAGGTGATAAAGGGGGGTAATTATTGGCTCACGAGCAAACTGAACTCAAATGTGTCAAAACACAATATATGATGCGTACGCTCAATTAAGCTGGAAATTTTTCACATCCACAACTGCAAAGGCGGTGCAATTTTGTTGAGCAGCACAAAACTAGTGCGAAGTGTTTGGTCCAGTAGCTTTTCCAAATTACACACTTTAGTCCGTCTTATCCTAGAAGTCAAATAAGCTTATAAAATAGAATACCAGAAATCTTGAGGGGCATCAAGTGTCTAATTTTTCGAACTTAAAAGACATTTAGCATAAGAATGAGTAAATAATCCGATTAATTCACCTAAATTGAGAAATGTACATCGATCAAAAAGATTAGATCGGTTTTGAAGTTATGATCGGAACAAATTCAGTTTGAAAATATATAATCTATGTGGATTGAGATTGGCTTATTTAGACTACAATCCAATACATACCAAATTATTATTAAAATTATGACATCTACCTTCCAATTTTATATTACCTAATTATTTATATTATTTTATTTTAAATTTTTTAAAAAAACATATGTTTTTAACATCAGGAGAAAAAAATGTACACCACATTTTTAAACATACAAAAATACATATAGGTACCACATGGTGGAGGTTATTATGCTATACAATTAAACCATATATATTTTATTATACAATGCGTTATATTTAAATAATATATATATCACAATCACATTAAATTGCTATTTAAATTTAAATAATAAAATATAAATTTTAAATCTCTATAATAGTTTAATAACTCTCAAAATATACTTATTATTATTATTATTTTCTTAGTTGTGACTATAAATAATAAATTTTGTTATAAATACATCGGTTTAAAATTATAATGTATATATTGTGTTTTATTTATGATAATATTTCATATACGAGTTCTAAGTTTAATTCGACCTTTTTCCGCATAAAAAAATATGATCTATTCGGATTCATATTGGTTCGAATTATTACTTCATCAGATAAGTTTTATATTAAAAATCTTCAAATTCGATTCAAATTTGATCAAATTCATATTAATAAAATATACGCGGTTTCAATCCACTACTTACCTCTAATCTAAATTATTAAATTTTGATATACCAAAGTTCCGTTAAATTTAAAAAAAATGAGATAGTAAGGATATACCAGGACTTTTCTTGTAGTATATGCAAAAGTTACTTGGTTAAAGTTTCCAAAACCTACTAGACTCCCAGGTTTTCCCTAATATGAATCTAAACTTTGTGTCAAAGATTGAATGATAGTTTAAAAAACAAGTTAAAAGGACAAATCACCTGATATGCGAAACATTCTCTCGTTTTGATTGTCCATCCACTCTCCTGTCTCGCGAAGCGTCTTCTCCACTGGCCCTTCAAACTTGCCAGTAAAGTTCATCATAAACATATCAAATGCAGCTTCCTTTACCTCTTCCGAATTCCTGATTATTTTGCATAGAAAAATCCGAACCACAAATGCATTAGGACCTATTCAGTTAATAATCTAATAGGCAAAAATACATATAATTGAAATTTAGAGTCAAAAAACCAAAAAAAAAAATATGCTTATCATTGAACCTTAATAAAAAAGAATAAGAAAACAATCGCATATCATTTCAATTAAGAGTTTAGAGGATAAATTATGCTGCAAGAATAGTATGTATGTTCACTTATACAAGATTTCGAGCTATGACAAAGACAAATCAGAACCCTCCTTTGAAAAATCATCATATAAACGTAAAAAATAAGAGAAAAAAAGTAGGATAGGTTATCTAGTTATTACATTTAGAGTATCTAAGTTCAATAGTTTTTATAACAATTTATTACATTAATTTTAAAAAAATGACAATTTAATCTAAATGATTAAATTTTAGGCTTTTCAAATTTTTATTTATTTTTTTAACTGCATTTTAAAAAAAAGTTTTAATATAAATATTTGGTGAAGTATTTTAAAAAAAATAGAAAAAAATGAATAAAAACATAAAAATTGATTATTTAAACATAAATATGTATCATCCGTTTTTCAAAATTAATTAACTAAATTGTAACTAAAAAAATTTATTAAACTTAAATGATCTATTTTAAAAAACTAGTAGTACACCTACCTAATCATCCCAGGAAAAAAAAATTACTTATTTTTTAATTAAAATTTAAGATTTAAAATTCGAAAAGCAGTTTTATTATATAAATAGGTTATAAAGTGACAAAAAATTTGAGATTTAAAATACGACAAGCAGTTTTATTTTATACTAGTTTATCCATTAAATAGATA
Source organism: Hippophae gyantsensis (assembly GCA_030763125.1). Lineage (NCBI taxonomy): Eukaryota > Viridiplantae > Streptophyta > Magnoliopsida > Rosales > Elaeagnaceae > Hippophae > Hippophae gyantsensis. The sequence continues at coordinate 16,145,473 of CM061029.1, read as the reverse complement.
TTAACCCCAAAATTGAACTAGTGGCCCTCCTAGATCCGCCACTGCCTCCGTGCCTCCATGACTCCATATATATCATCCGCAGAATTAGCCAACCCCATTTCCATGTATAAGCAATTCAGAATGAAAAGCACACAATTTTGGAAAATTAGCAAAACCCATTACAGATTATCACTAGAAAATCTAAATTCGAAACTTCAAAATATATAGAATCAAAGAAAAAGTGATACAGAAGAGATTGACATCGAGCTTGATATAAAATAGAGATTCGAAGTAGACAATGACATACTTGGGTTCAGTGTCACGGAACCTTCCGGCCCCAAGAGCACGCTCGATTTCGATTACTGGGGGTCTCCGGTTCTTCTTGGTTGGCCGACTAGTGGTAGCTTTACTTATTGGGATTGGAGATTTGGGAGTATTGGTTTGAACAGGTGGGGGTGTGTCCTTGTTGGGAAGCGATGCAACAGCAACATTTTTGGTAATGCAAAGGCAACGGAATTGGGTTAAGCAAGACATGGCGGTTTCTGGATCCTATATATATCACACTAAACTTTCAGTAGTGTAGTGAAATTCTCTGTTTAATTGATAGTCAATGGAGGGATAATAAGCTACTTGTTATCAACTATCACACACACACAATACGTCAAAAAAGACATATATCTAGGGTGAGGTTTATGGCTAGTTTGGTATTCAGTATATAAAATAAGGAAAATTACTAAAATATACTCAATTAACCATCTTTATTAATTAGCCAAAGTTCGCAACATTATTATTATTATTATTATTATTATTATTAGACGTGAACACCAGTTAATTGGCAGCTTTTTTTTTTAACAGTAGAGTGTATAAGTGAATCTATTATTTAACATAATTTTATATTTAATTTTTTATTAAAAAATATGGGTTTATTTTTAAAAATATATATATTTATTTATTTATAAAAAATTTATATTTTTTATATGATTAAAAATAAAATTCTATATAAAAAAAATCATACTTGACCCTTAAAAACCTTTTTATCTTTATTTTTTTAATAGACATTATATATTTTAAAATAAATGATACACATTAATTATTCTAAACTACGAAATTAAGATTTAAATTTATATCAAAAATGATATAAGATATCATTTTTATGGCAAGATATCACCAGACTATTAGATTGGGTGATGGCAACATTTTATTGATTAAAATTATAATTAGAAAAATTATTAGTTAGTTATGGATACGAGATGGTGTAAACTAATCAAAATATGTAAGAAAAAAAATAGTTAGAGGAATAAAGGAGGAAGAAAATTGATATCCTTATACATATATAATTACTCTGCTAATATTTTGGTTTTGGATTGTCTAAGCCACCACATGACAGTGGTCAAAAACCAACAAATAATTCCTCTATAATTGCAAACTTATATGGGGGATGTGAAGGAATTTACATTAGGATTAATTATTGATTGATTTTGAATCATGTTAATCTAATGCATAAATTTTATAAATATCCTCAAGATTTAAAAAATATAGAAACTATTTTTCAAACTCAGAGAAAATTTAAAATTAAAAAATTTTAATTGTAATATTTTATACATAAAATGTTAAAAAATTAAGAAATAATAAAAATAGAAACACAAGACATATAAGGATATTTCTCACCAAAAATGATAATTAATAAAAATAAATTCAAAAAATAAGATTAAATCTTAAGAAATTAGATGAATTTAAAGATTTATCATTATCAAGAATAAGGAAAATATTTTCAAGAAAATATATAGTTTATTATGAAATAAGTATTAATATTACATATGCAAAAGAAAGATATAACATGTCATTAATTAACAAAGAAATCATTATGGATAGACTATCAAAAAGATAAAAGAAAATTTAGATACAATCATTTAAGAGAAATCAAAATATTAATAAAAATATATTTTAGAGAACAAATAGATACACCAATCAAATTATAGCTCTTAAACAATAGAATAATAAATAGAAAAAATGCTTTATTAGGAATTATTCATGAAAACCTAGGATAATAAAAATTAAAATTCACAACATATCTTATGTTTATTATTAATATTAATGATAAGAACTAAATTAAGAGTTAAGTGTGATCTATGAATTCGAAAGAAGATATTAAATGAAAGAAAGAAATCATTCGTTTTCAATACACTACATAGTACTTTATTTATTAATAAATAGCCATAATAATTCAACACATGGACAAAATGAATTCATAAAATAGATAAAAAAAAATTCAAGAAATTGCACAAATAATAAAATCAGAAATATTAATAAATTTTGAAATACCATAAAAATGAAACTTAGATGCTAAGTAAAAAAACTCCAATACAAGGAAGAAAAAATAATGAAGCAAGAAATATTAATATATTAAGGTTTATGATTATAGATCCTGAAGGAAAAATCTCTAATAAAGAAAGTGAGGTTATAAATATAAAATAAGAAGTCAAAATAATAAAGGTATTAGTCCATGATATAATATTATGAAGAAAATGATATCATTATTATCCCAATAATGTTCAAAAACACATTATATAATATAAAATTATGTTTTGATAGAAGCCTAATAAGTATATCAAAAAACCAAATAACAATAATGAAATTTTTAATTCTTTTAGTAGAAAAAATTGATATAGTACAATAATCAAACATAAAGTCCTTACAAGACATAAATGAAACACAAAAAAATTTCTAAAAGAAATAAAAGAATATAGTTATAATGAAAAATTAAAAAAAGACATATGTAAAGAATTTATAGAATTAAGAAGTGATGTAATTAACACACTAAGTGACAATGAAATCATACGTTATAAGTTTGATCCATATGTGAAATTAAAAGAAGAATTTCCTAGTAGATCAGATGCATTGATATATACTTAGGGATTAGAAAAAAGAAGAATAAGAAAAAACCCAAAAATAAAGCTATAATTTCAATTTAATGGAATTAAAAAAGAATTATATGAACCCTAAGAATATGGACATAGAAAAATTAGGTAATTTTTTAACCCTAACAAATGAAGAGTTAAGAAGACATTATGATGAAAAACTTTATACAAATAAAAAAGAAGATGATATGACAATAATAAATTAAATTGATTCTGAGTCCAAAAATATAATACCAAAAAACCATATGAAATCAATTTTATTACCATTTTCTTATCAAGAAAGAATATCTAACTTATATAGAGAAGAAAGAAATAGACAAAGGTTAGAAGAACCTGACATTCCTTATATAAGAAAACAACAACCCAAAATGAAAGATTATATATATTCAGAAATTATAAGTAGTATTCCACCAGAATTCAATTTTTATGAAAATTATAGATAAGATATTTTAGATTTAGATTGTATAAGATATAGAAAAAAAACTTTAGATGAATGGTCTAGCGGTATGAGTGTAATCCTATAAACTTCTCCAACCATATAATTAAACTTATCAACTTGTAGAATCTTAGTATGTCACAAAATGATAGAAATATAAAAATTTGGTTTACAAATTTAACTGAATAATAACATTTAAAAATGTAGAAAAATGCTCCCACAGGTAGAGAATACTTAGATACTGTAATAAATAAAATATACAAGAAATTTATTGGAGAAGAAAAAGGTACACAAATCACTAAACTCAATGAAAATAAAATTAAGGACGTCAAATGACATTTAACAAATATGAAAATACTTGACATGCGTTGTATAGATTCCTTTATTTGTAAATATGACATGCATTATCATAAATTATCACCCTTTATACAAGAAACTTATAAGAAAAAAACATTTCTTCAAAAATTACCTGATATATTACATAAAACTATCAAAAGATGATGGAATAAAAGAAATAGAAAAACTTTACCGGACACCTTGGGAGGAAAAATAAAAAGTCTTAAAAATTAGATGATCATTAAATGTCAAGAAAAAAAGAATAGAAATAAATAAGAGGAAATGATAAAATATGTTATGATACAAGAAATTTTAAAATGCCAAAAAAATATGGATGTAACATAAAACTTACAAGGAAAATTATAAAAAATATTCAAAAGATATAAATTCAGAAAACAGAACTTTCAAAAATATAAGAGAGTATAAAAAGCTAGGAACCTTGTAAAAAAATATATTTTATGAGAAAATGTATAAGCCACAAGAAAATAAAATTTATTATCCATCAGTAAAAAAGAAATGCATATGTTGGATCTATAATGAGAAAGGACATTATGCTAATGAGTACTCTAACAGGCTTTAACATAAGAAAAAATTTAAAAATGAATTTTCACAAAAAGTAAGTCTTAAAAGAAGCTTTGAAGATGGAATTAGAACCAATAAAGACATCAAATATAAATAATACTTATACTATTTATCTTAGAAGAAATTGATGAAGAAATAACTAGATTAAAATATGAATACTCTTCAATAGAAGATGAATGATTTGTACAGTATTATAAATCCAAACAATAATTTTATTAAGATAAGATTTAAACTTAAAGGTTACACAAGTTACCATCTACTTTCCTATGTAGATACATGAGCTAGTATATGTATAGCTAGTAAATATATATTCACATATGAACTCTGAAAACAAGCGCAAAAAAAAAATTAAATTATAAGAATTGCTACAATACTATAATAAATCTTAATAAAGTCTTAAAATATACAAATATAATACTAGAAGGAGATAAATTTTGTATTCCTACCATATATCAACAAGAAACATGAGTTGATCTATTAATAGAAAATAATTTCCTAAATTTATATCAACCTTTTACACAATATTTAAACAAAATAAGTTTAACAATACTAGATGGTGAAATCATTTATGTGTCAAAAATCATAAAATCTTTTACTATATCAAACCCAACTTTTATGCAATATATAAAAAGCAAAAACATTGTGAGATAGACACAATGCATAAAAAAAGCTTATTTACAAAATATTTCATTAGCTATAAAAGAAAAAAAACTATTTTCTTAATGAAATCTAAGAAGATAAAGTCTTAACTGGTATCATAAAATTATTAAAACCAATAAGCTCTGAAAATATTTTAGATCCAAAAGTAAATAAATCCAAAATAATCACCAACATAAAACTAAAAGACCCTAACAAAGTCATTAGGATAAAACCTAAGATTTATCATCCAGAAAAAAGAATTGAATTTGAAAAACAAATTCAAGAACTTTTAGAACTAAAATTTATAATATCAAGTAATTCACCTCACTCTAATCCAATATTCTTAGTTAAAAAAAGAATGAAAATAAAATTCAAAGAATGATAAATTTTTTCCAAAGAAAGAAGAATTAATATCGTTAATAAAAGGGAAAAAATACTTCTCAAGCTTTGATTGAAAAAATAGATTTTAGAAAATAAGGCTCGATGCAGAATCTCAAAAACTAATAGCATTTAGTTGCCCAAAAGTACATTTTCAATGGGCATCATACCATTTAGATTAAAACAAGCATCATGTATTTTTCAAAGGTATATGGCTATATTTAAGAAATATAAAAGTGTTTGTTTTTTTATATAGATAATAATTTGGTTTCTAGTAATGAATTAAATATATAATAATTGGATATTATTAATATTCTACAATACTATAGGAAAGAAGGCATCGTACATTCTGAGAAAAAAAAAGTAATTGCTTAGTAAAAATTAAGTATTTAGGGTTAGAAATTGAAGATGGAAAACATAATCTATTACCCTATATACTAAATAACATTTAAGGATTTTTTACTGAATTAAAATACAAAAATAAATTACAAAGATTCTTAGGATGTTTATCATATACTTAAGCAATCATCAAGAAACTTGTAGAAATACAAAAACCTTTACAAACAAAATTGAAAATAGATCATGTTTGGAAATAGACAGAACAAGATACTTTATACATGGATAAGATAAAAGCACATGTAAAAAATTTATCAATCCTATGCCATCTAGGTCCAGATAATAAAATGATAATTGAAATAGATGCTTCAGATGAATATTGAGGAGTAGTTTTAAAAGCAAAACTAAATGACAAAGATAAATATCTTTATGTGTATATATATATCAAGATTTTTCCATGGTTCAAAATTAAGTTATCATAATAATGAAAATGAATATTTAGCTGACAAAAAAACTATTAATAAATTTACAATATATGTAATAAGTTTCAGATTCGTTGTCAGAACTAATAACAATAATTTTGGTTATTTTAAGGAATATTATTACAAGTGATTATAAACAAGTAAGATTAGTCAGATAGCAACAGTGGTTTAACCAGCATAATTTTGATATCAAACATCTTTCAAGAAACAATAATAGTTTAGTAGATGCCCTGACAAGAGAATTAGAACCTTTAAATATTTTTGTTCTTATAGGAATGGAACATTTTGATATTAAGATCAAAATAAAAAAATGAGATAAGCCTTCAAGAATAACTCAAGATTTTATACCTAGAGAAATCTCTTTTAGAAATAATAATTAAACAGGAAGAACTTAACAATTCAAAATGGATATTATAGTCCAAAAACTCTATGAGGAATCCTCATTAGAGATTCATTCTATAGAAGATAAACTTCTGAAGAAGGAATTCAAAATGAGAAAGAAAAGCCTAATAGTTCAAAATAAAGCAAATCTCTCAAAAGAAATAGGAAAAACTCAGTTGGGTTAAAGAAGCATAAAAAGAATATCAAAAAAAGACTTATATGGTCTATAATGATCCAAATCCAATTTTTTTTAACAAATGACTTGAATTAAAGCTATAATCGAATTTAGTAGAATAACTTAGAGAAATTTTACAACTAGATTAGAAGCTAAAGGAAATTATACCAATTATCGAGTATTACACCAATAACCATCACCTCCAAGTAGGTTGAAGTTCCTAGGAAAGATAATACGACCACCAATACTATTCAAAAAAATGACTCTCATAAAGATAGTAAAAATAGTATGATCACCAATACTATTTAGAGAAACATCTCTAAGGAATATATTGGTCATCGAGAAATACCTATACATGACTTTAAGTAAACCACAATGGTTGAGTCTTTATAACTTAACTAGAAAATCTACTCAGAAACATAAGATATGAAATTTTATACCAAAGAAAAAGAACTCCCTATAGGTAGTAAATTTAATATGCAGGTTTAATCTCCATTTTTTGTTTATAAATCTTTCTATGCAGGTTTAATTGAGAACCTATATCCAAGAATTAATTTAAATGAATTAAATTATTTTCTGAAAAATTTCAAGAAGGTTATAAAGAACTTTAGAAATAAGATTAGAATAGGTAACAAGCATGTTTATCTCAGATTTTTCAATTCACTTATGAACTGGAATGAAGAAGGTTATGTTAGTCCCTACCATTTTATCAAATCAGGGATTATCAACACTAATAGGAAAGTTACAAAAACAATGGCACTTCCAAAAAATGAATTCAATGCAAATTAACTCTATATTCGAAGATGACACATGCTACGTCAAATTTACCATGAACTCAACTAGTAAGGTTATAATCACTTTTAATAGCAATATGGCCCTTACTAAAGATGATTGTGAGAAAATTAGTAAATTTGAAATATATTTTAACAATATTAACCTAAAAAAATTGTCAAGAAATAGGAAACATGTTTTCTTTTTTTGCCAAGAAAACCACCAAGGATCATAAGTGTATTTACCACATTAGAGATTGAGAAGATAAAAATACATCATCGTCTATGTCATCAAAAGGACTATCGATAAAAAACAACAAAGAGGAATACAATTGTAGAATCCACATCTTCAATCAATAGATCATGCCAATAAAATAAAAGGCTTAGATTCAAAAGCCAAAAGCCAAAAGTTAGGCAAATTATTAAAGTAGGGATAAAACAGTTATTTTTTACTATTGTAAATATGAATTCCTTATTTTATAAAAGATCCCTTATTTTCATTAGTTAGACACAAGCTTCAGCAATAGAAACTACTATACTTTAAAAACTATTTATCTAACAACTATGTATTTAAAAACTATGAACAACTAAGAATCTCTTAAAGGTTCTTATTCTTAGTTGGTTTTTAGAATTATAATAATTATTAATATTATGAATAAAATAGAGTGTAATAACTTTTTTTCTATTTTCTAATAAGTCTAATCTAGACATCATATTATATATTGGTGTAAAGGCTTCCATATTACTAGGAGGGTATTAAGATTTGAGAAAGTTGAGGCATATCACGTGTAACGAAAGAAGATAAACAATGAAAGGAAAACCATAGTTGACCCATTAAATTCAGGTATGATAATTATAATTCTAAGTCAATTAAAGATCTTAAATGATTAAATATTTTTTTATAATATTAATAAAACTGATAAATACAAAAACGAATACTAATAAACTAGCCACAAGTCTGTATGAACATAAACACAAAAAACTTATAAAAATAAAACAATGTTTTGATAGTAAACTTAAAGTTTGTTTTCAAATAATAATATGTAGAAAGTTACAACTAGTGTTATAAAACAGTTAGCCATAATTTGGTATCAGAGCCATAAAAAAGAAAATACATCATTGGATAAAAAACTAACACCATTAACCATTCATAAGTATTAGTGATATTAACTATAAATCTTAAGGGTATTAGTGATATTAACTATAAAATTTAGGAACATTAGAACACTTTTTACAAACATCAGGGACATAAATAAAGATATGTTAAACAAGGGCAATAGTGATAAATTTCCCAATATGTATAAAAAATACACATTTTATTTTCTTTTTTTATAGCTTTCAATATTAATACCAATTAGTAATTTTCCTTAAATCACATATGTCTACATACGACACTAATACACGAATATATAATAAATGTGCAGATAAAAATAACTAAAAAAACTTATTACAAAGAAGATAGGCCTTCTCGCCATGCCTTAACAGTACTTGTAGTATCAATATTACATGTGATATGTTATCTTAAATAGTTGGCAGGGGCTCCATTTGGTATTTTTTTTCTTTAAAAAGAGTTAGATAATAATAATTTATAATTAATATCAAGTTAAGCTAAATCCTTGCAACTCAAATGTTAACTAGATTCACATATAGATCGAAAAAAAATTAAATGTTAAAATTTTGTACTTAAGTTTTTAAAACTTCACATATAAATCTTAAAATTTTGAACCATAAATATATAGTTTCATAAGAACTATGAGTGTTGGCTATTTTCGTGGACAAAACATTTAATGTAATATTATTTTTAAGCTTTCTATTATGTTTCTCAAGAATATCAAATCTCTCAAGAAAAACCGAAGAAAAGTTTAGATTCAAGATAGTCATAATTTTGTTATATCTTTCATAACTATCACTCATATAATTACATACATGTTTAAGTGCATTTCATATAGGCTCTTGATTGAATCAATTCTGATATTGTATTATAAAGATATTAGCCTTTTAAGATAGAGGGATCGACCCTATTATGGATCGATCTATAATTGATCACACTTCGATCCTTCCTTCTCTGCAAAAAAAACTAAGTACACCATCATATATAGAGGGATCGATCCCCTTATAGACAAATCGATCCTCCATGCTACTTAGATGTAACTTATTTTTAGTAGGAATCGATCCATCTCATAGAAAGATTGATCCCACTATTGAGAACCGACGTATTTCATCTACTTGGATTCATATTTTAATCCTCGACATCACATCATATGTATGCACATTTTGGCTCTTTAGGTTTTCTAAATATATGTCACACTTCTTTCATAATTAAACACACAATTATAGAATATATTTTTAGAAGCATAAGGTTCAACAAATAGGTTTATTTTCTCCTTACTCCTATTTAATTAGGTTAAGCTTCATCTCATTGTATATTTATCTATGATTATGCTAGTAAAGATCTGATCCTATTTATTTCATATTTTTTATGTTCATATAGTTTCTTCTTGATTAAATCTTGCATATTTAAATCAAATAACTGCATGAGTGATAATGATTATTTGGATTTAATTATTAAATTTCAAAGAATCTATTTTTATTGAACTTGTGATTAATGTGCTTCCTCTAGGATTTTCTAATGATTTGATTTAATTGATATATGATTTGAATCATCTAGTTAGTATTATTCATTATTAAATCCGTTCTAGAATACACACCGTCACTTGTGTTTTTTGTGCTAACCTTGATTGCAGTTATTCTGTGAATATGTCTGAGTGGCGAGGAGTTCATTAGAATATTAGTTTGGATACCGATCACGCTAATCTTGAAAACTGTAAAAATAGAGCAGGGGTAGGTACATTGAAATAGTATCCTAAATAGGGTAGCATAAGATCAAGTTTATACTTGAACGTTTAGTGTTCATATTGAAAAGTTAGGTGGTCTAGTAGACAAGTGGCTTTTCTCTTAAGCCATTATTATGGCTTAGGTTGTTTCCATATAAAAATATCATGTGTTATTAATTTTTAACTTTACTATTTACGTGTGATTGCATATCTTGCCCCTTTTTTTAGGTTATTAAATTAAAAATTGATAAAATTTGAAAATAACATATTCACCCTCTCTAGATTAGTTAGGTCTGTATTATAAACTTTTAGTTGGTATAAGAGCCAACACAAGACACACTTAGTGAGTTTGATCCTTAGGGACACACACTCATACTTATGGACCAAATGAAAGAAGATGGGTCATCTATTAGACCCCCACTTTTTGATGGGTTTAATTATCCTTATTGGAAGGCTAGTATGAAAGCCATCTTAGACAACATGAAAAAGTCTAGGATTTCATTCTTGAAGGTTGGGAACCACCCTTCATAACTAAAGATGGTGTAACAATAATAAAGACAAAAAAATGGATCACTAAAGAAAGAACCCTTAATAGATCAAATCAAAAAGGGTCAAGTTCTATTTTTGTTACAGTGTCGATGGAAGATTTCCATCACATATCTGACTATAATATTGTGAAAGATGAATGGAATGGACTTGATCTTGATCATGAGGGAATTTCCCAAGTGAAACAAACTAAAATAAGATTGTTATCATCATAGTTTGAATCTCTTAAAATGAGTAAAAATGAAACGTTTAATCAATTTTATGCTTATTTTTATGATATTACTAATGCTTGCTTTACACTTGGTGAGAAAATTCTTCATGCTATAATTATACGCAAAATTTTGAGTTTATTGACAAAATATTATAAGATGAAAGTCACTGCTATAGAGGAGAGAAAAAAACATGAACACCTTGAATATTGATGAACTAGTTGGATCCATCCAAACATATGAGCTTACTTTTGAACCACCCAAGAAGAACAAAGAAGTGGCCTTCAAAAGCTCTTAAAAATTAATTTCTGATAGCGATGACAATATAAATGATGAATTTATTGTTTCATTTGCTCACAGATTCAAGAAATATCTAAATACAAAGAACCAACACAACAATTTTTCAAACAAGGGATAGTAGAATTGTTTCAAGAACAAAATGTTGAAGGAACCTAACTTTAATGGCTCAAATGGTAAGAAATCTAAACCAGTTGGTCCTCAATGCTTTACTTGTAGTGGTTTAAGTTATATATCTACAAAGTGTGCAAATAATAAGAAGAAAATTGAAATAGAACTCAATACTACTATTAATAATATGGAGAATGAATAGGAGAAAGAAAATAATTTAGAATATGGGGAACTAATTATTGTATCTTCATTGCAAAAGCTACTACATGTTCAAACTACTCCTACACTAGACGATGAGGGAATTAACTCGTATTTTCTTTTAGCTAAATATAATCCATCTAATTTTGAAGAATTATTTAGGGATTTTATAGACGATAAGGAACAAAAATAGAAGCTTTTAAACGAAGTGAAAAAGCTGAATGAAATAATTAGTGTTCAAAAAACTAACACGTTTGCCTTAGAAAAAGAAAATTCAAATCTGCTTGCTACATATTGATACTTTTAATCTAATTTTTGCATAAACAAAACAATAAAATTATAAACTCAAAGAAGAACCTGTTGATGCTAAGGTGAAAATGAAAAGCCTAACATTAGGTGTTGAAAAACCAAACAAAGTGTTAAGTTATGGAAAGTCACAAGATAATACACGTAGTCTTAGTTATAAGGATGAAAGCCTTGTCCCTACAACATCAAAAATTACATTTGTAAGGTTCTTTAACTCTAATCATGTTGTTACTACTAATGCATAAACTACCATTACACTTGTAGTAGAAAAAAACTATTAATTTTATGTTTATCTGTCATCGTTATGGTTGGAAAAGTCATATGAGACAAAATATAGATTTTTGATAAATGCTTCTAAATTTAATAATTCTTTCCATGTTTCACATAGTATGACTGATAACCATCATCCATCTATACATATTGCATCATATTCTAAGATGAATGAAACTCATAGTAACATGTTCAAAAAAATTACTACTAAGCATAAAATCTTAGGTTCAAAGAGGTAAGTAAAATTCAATACTTTTAATTCTAAGACTTATTATCATCATCATACTATGCATATTACATCTTCTTTTAGGATGAATGTGAAAAGTGTAGCTAAGTTCAAGAACATGCATATGAAACCTAAGGTAGTTGAATCCTGACCCAAAGATATAAAGAAACCAAAATTCAAGAAAATTTAGGGTAGAAAAGATTTTTTTTCGATCACCTAAGTGTCTTTTATTGCTTCACCTTGGTAATTTTGTTAGAGTTCTTAAATGACCTTAGGTGGGAAATTTTTATTGTCTTTATTTTATTTATTAGTTAAACTTTAAAAAAAATGAGAAGTATAATCCTTTTTTTGGAGAACAAGATATTGGACTTATTCAATACTTACACACATACAACCTTGTTTTCAATGACTTAACTCATTTTGATGTTTATTGTATAAATGATTCTACAATTTTGACATATGCATATATATTTTTACATGTGATGACTAATGTTGACATGAACTTATTCATACACTCACGAATGCACATGTATGTTTTGATTGAATTTTATGAATTCTCTTGAAAGATTATACGACTTCAACTAATCTTGACTATAAAATTGTGTTGAGTTTTATTTCTTATTTTCTAAATTTTTATTGTAGGGACGCACCTAGTATTAAAATGGTTATCTATTGTGATGTATGAAGCTGTCGTAATGAGCGGAGAGGGTCACCTCACAACTAGTATGAAAGTCATCATTTATGCACACAAACAAACACACATGTATGTTATGATTGAAGTTTATGAATTCTCTTGAAGTACTATATGACTTCAACTAATATTGACTGTAAAATTGTATTGAGTTATATTTCTTCATTTCTAAATTTTTATTGTATGGATGCCCCTAGTATTAAAATTGTTATCTACTATGATGTATGAAGTTGCTGTAGTGAATGGAGAGGGTTACCTCACAACTAGTGTAAAAGTCATTATGCTTGGTATATGGTTCGTGCATGTAAAAAAAGACTAATTGCTTATAAAAAATGTATTTGGCATGCACAAAAAGAAAGATCCAATAGAGGTTAAAAATAATTAAATAATCATGTGCCTCATTTATAATATAAAAAGTAATTAAAATTTTAAACCATTTCTTGATAGATATATTTTATTTTATGAGATTGAAGACTCTATATCAATTTTACATAATATGTGATACTTTTTCGCTTGAGTCTTTCATGATTAATCATAAATGACTTAATTGGCATATTTGTAGAGTTCAAACATATATACTACTTTAAGTAAATATTAATATGTCTTTCTATGTGCTAAGTGTGTTTATGTGCATCTTCTACCCTACTTATTTATACAATAGATAATAAATATTTGAGTGAAAAAATATTTCTAGATTGATTGTATGTTTGTTTGTGATTAATTGAATTTATTATTTTATATGGTTATTTATAAATAAAAAAATTAGATTTTAATTTTTATTTTATTTCCACCTTATTTATTAACTAGTTAATTGGTTTTACAATTAGGGAGTCGTAGAACTTAGAGGTAGTTTAAACCATTATATTTTTGCATTAATTTGTTTTTACATTGTCCTTTTATCTTTGGGAGAGTTTAGTTCCATGGAATCATTACATACATTTATTTTCAATTGTTTTTAAGTTTGTAATTTCTTCGGTACTTTGTCATTTTCTTATGTCAAAAAGTGAGAGAATGATTCATTATTTCACTACTATGTGTTTATGCTACTATGCATATAAAGGAGAACATATTTAGGATAAGAATGATTTGCATCAATTTTTTTTTATGTTAAGCTTGATTGATATGAATGCATGCACTACATGATTACTCTTTACCCTTCCCTTATTTCTAAATAAATCGAACTAACGTACAATAAGGCTTTCAAGCTAAGTTCTCATATGCTTTGTCTATATGATTTTAGTTATAAATAAGCTTATCAAGTTGTAGCCAATATGGATTCATCGGACCATAAAATAATTTCACTATGGAGTATAGGACATCAATGTATTTTTAACTTATTTCTATAAGTGTCATGTAGTAAGTGAGAGGTTCTGCCACATGAAAATACCAAAGGAAAAGTTTGTAAGGACTATGAGTGTTGGCTATATTTGTAGACAAAACATTTACGTGTAATCTTATTTTAAAGCTTGCTATCAAATTTCTCAAGAATATAAAGTCTCTTAAGAAAAATTGAAGAAATTCTCAGATTCAAAATAATCATAATTTAGGTATATCTTTCATAACTATCACATATAGAATTGCATATATGTTTAAGTGAATTTCATAAAGGCGCTTAATTACATCAATTTTGATATTGCATGAAAAAGATATTAGCCTTTTAAGATGGAGGAATCGATCCCCCTAGTAGATGGATCAATCCTATTATGGATCGATCTATAATCGATCATACTTTGATCCTCCCCTCTCTACATAAATATTTGAGCACACCTTCATATATAGAGGGATCGATCCCCTTTATAGACGAATTGATCCTCTATATTACATAGGAGTAACTTATTTTTAGGAGAGATCCTTCTATCTCATAGAGGGATCAATCCCACTATTGGGTATTTCATCCATTTTGATTCTTTTTTTAATCACCGTTAGTAGCCAATTACCTATAGAATTGTGCCACATCAGATGTATTACGTTTTGGCACTTTAGGTTTTCTATATATACATCACTCTTCTCTCATAGTTAAACACACAACTATAGAATAGATTTTTAAAAGCACAAGGTTTAATAGTTAGGTTTCTTTTCTTCTTGTTCCTCTTTAATTAGGTTGAACTTCATCTCTTCATATATTTAAAGATGATTATACTAGTATAAATCTGAGCCTATTTGTTTCATATTTTTCATTTTCATATAGATTTTTCTTAATTAGGTCTTGCATATTTAAATCAAATAACTGTATGAATGATTATGATTATTTGAATTTAATTATTTAATTCCAATGAAGCTATTTTTATTAAACTTGTGATTAGTCTCCTTGCTCTAAGATTTGCTAGTTGATTTGATTTATTGATATATGATTTAAATCATCTAGTTAGTATTATTTATTATTAAATCTGTTCGATAACACACACCGTCACTTGTGTTTTTTATACTAACTTTGATTACAGTTGTAAATTAGGTATATTGGGGTGTATCATAGGAAAAATACCATAAGATCGAGTTTATACTTAAAAGTTTGGTGTTTATAGTGAAAAGTTAGGTGATTCAATGGACTAATGATTTTCTTGTTAGGTCATGATTATGATCTAGGTTGTTTCCACCTAAAAGTATTGTATTTTTTTATTTATTTTTGTACTTTATTATTTACATGCGATTATATATCTAGTCGCTTTATTTTTATTATTAAATTATAAATTAATAAAATTTAAAAATAACTTATTTATCTCCTCTAAGTTAATTAAATATATATTATAAATTATCAATTTTAATAACCAAGTTAAAATATCGATGAAATTTGAAAATTTTAAGAATGCATTTTAAATCGTAAAGACACTATTTACTCGAAATTATTTGGACTAATATTGTAGTTAAACCTTAATATTATAATTAGCACAATATTAGGTTAAAAATATTCTTTCATTCGCACTTTTCAAACTTTCTAAACCGATAGGTTTATATTAATATTATCTTTAACTTTTCCTTGGCAACTGAAATAACTTGAACACATGAAAATTAAAAAAAAGATTATTTAAATTAATAACTTAAATTTATAAAAATAAAAATAAAATTCTTATTTTAAATTAAAAAAGTATGAATTAATCATTAAGTATTATTTTTATTATTATAAATTTTAAAAATATTAATAATAAATAATGACAAACATTATTTGTTGGACAATTGGACTTCCACTAGATAATTGATGTAAAATTGTCAAAATATCAATATTTATACATGTTTTTGGAATAGAAAATTAATATCTTTTTTTATTTAAAATTATAATATTAATATTTCAAATATTAATCTTCAAGGAATTTACATCATATCTTAAAACATTCAAAATAAAAGATGGAAAGTTAGAACATTAGTTTATTCCTTCAAGCAGTTCTATGTGTTGCTAATCCATGAGAAGCAGAATTGATAGTTTTGGAACAAAATTGAAAATGAAAACTCTTATCTTACCTTAATCTCCAAATATTTTCAATCCAAACACCTTTAAGAACTAAACAATTATCATTAATCAATCTAATGACCTATAAACAATCAGACCCAAATTTAAGAACTAAATAGTTATTATTTGATATTAGTCTTTAATTTAAGGAATAAAACAAGGTTCTTAATTCAAGTAATAAAATAAGGTCCTTAATTCAAGGAGTAAAACAAGGAGCTTAATTCAAGGAGTAAAACAAGGAGTAAAACAAGGAGCTTAATTCAAGGAGTAAAACAAGTAATCCTTAATTCAAGGAGTAAATCAAGGAATGCTTAATTTAAAGAGTAATTGAAGGAGTAAAATTTCCTTATAAATAGCTATACAATTGTAATGAAAATATGAAGAAAATAATACAAACTAGAGAGCTCTTTTGTGTAGAGTTATTTCTTGTTTTTTCAATATGGTATCAAAGTAGGAAAATTAACTTGCTTCTGCTTTATTATTATCTTAGCATCTTCAATCTTTGAAATGGCTGAAGACAAGCCGCTAGGATCAGAAGCTAAAAGTTTATCGGTATTTTCCTTCATAAATATGCATGAGGTGGATGTCAACTCAAATCAAAGATTAAGCTCAGTCTTGTTGAATGAGTTTAATTACTTGCCTTGGTCAAGAGCAGTATCTTTGGCTCTAGGTGGAAGGTCCAAGTTGGGGTTCATAAATGGAAGCATCGAAGTACCTGATGTTTTCTCACCAACCTATGAATCCTGGCTTAGTAAGAATCAACTAGTTATGTCATGGCTCTTAAATTCCATGGAACGTAAATTAGCTAAAATATTTAGTTACTCTGAATTTGCATACCAATTATGGGAGACAATCAAGGAAATGTATGGTAGTCAAAACAATGTTGCACGAGTTTTTCAATTAAAGAAGGACATCTTAGATCTGCAACAAGATGGCAAGCCTTTTGTACAACTCTTAGGAAGCATGAAAAACATGTGGAATGAGTTGGAAATATATCGTCCTTATACAACCGATGTAGCTTTGCTACGAAAGAGAGCGAAAGAAGATAAGATATTTCAACTTTTGTCTAGTCTTGATTCAACATATGAAGATATACGATGCCACATACCCATGATTACCGAACTTCCTTCCTTCACCAATGTATGTGCGACAATTCAAAGTGAAGAAGTAAGGAGGAAAGTCATGAATAAGGGTACAATGGCTAGTGCACCTGAGGCAAGAGCCTATCCAACCAACGAGAGGAAGTACAAAGGGAAGCATCCAAACTTGAAGTGTCAACATTGTAACTATACGGGCCATGTTAAGGACACATGTTGGATTCTACATCTAGAATTAAAACCTGATTTTATAAAGGATAAGGGTTTAAAGAAAGTGAATCGTACTACACACCGTGCAAATCATGCTTTTGCCTCTACCTCTAATGGGTCTGATCCATTCAAGAACTTCACAGCGAATCCAGCTAAACTCATGAATGATTTTATGTTGTATTTTCAAAGCAAAATAGGAGGAGCTAGAATTGACTGTGTGGATAGCATAGAAGAAGGAAACTCGACAGCATTACTAGGCAAGTTTGCGGGTTTCTTGGCAGATACAAAACTCATACCACAAGAGGACATGCAAGGTATCATAAAAGCCTTTAAAACTGCTCTTAAAATAAATATGTTGCATAAATTTTGGGTTGTAGATTCAGGTGCCACAGATCAAATGACAAACCATATGTCAAAGTCTCATAAGTTTGAAAAATTAGCAAATCCTTCTCAAGTTTCAATAGCAAATGGTGAGAATGTAAAGGTTTTACGAAAGGAAAAAATAAAATTAATGTTAGATGAAATTGAGTCAGCAGTTTTATATGTACCTTCCTTTCCCTTCCAACTTCTGTCTGTAGGAAAAATCACAAATACCTTGAATTGCTTAGCCATTTTTTCTCCTCAGAATGTCATTTTTCAAGATTGTGCCACTAAAAAGATGATTGGTGAAGGGTTTTACTTAGATGGTCTCTATTACATATCTAAGAGCAATCCCAAAGGGTTTCAAGCCAAGTTTAACCCTATCCAAGATAATCAATTGTGGCATCAACATTTAGCTCACCCTTCTTCACCAATTTTGTCAACTTTATTTCCAAACTTAGGAAATGATGCAATTGCATGTGAAACTTGACACTTGTCTAAGGCCACTAGATTGCCTTTTAATTCTTCCTTGTCTAGGGCTAGTAGGTGTTTTGAACTAGTTCATTCAGATGTATGGGGACCAACTAATGAATCTTTTGATGGTTATAAGTATTTTGTGATTTTTGTTGATGATTTCTCTCGAGTCACATGGTTATATCTTTTAAAGTCTAAGAATGAAGTTATGGAAGTATTTAAGGACTTTTATAACCTTGTTAAAAATCACTTCTCCTCTAAAATTCAAACCTTAAGGTCTGACAATGGCACCGAATACATGTCCCATATCACGAAACAATATTTGAGCATTCATGGCATTATGCATCAAACAAGTTGTGTTGGAAAACCTCAAAAAAATGGTGTAGCTGAACGCAAAAACTGAGACTTACTTGAAAAAACTAGAGCATTAATGCTACAAATGAATGTACCAAAGAGATTCTGGTCGTAAGGGGTTATGAAAGCTGCTTACATCATCAATAGATTACCTAGTCGAGTCTTGGATTTCAAGTCTCCCCTAGAGGTCATGAAAGGAAGAAAAAGTAACCTCTCACACCTTAGAGTCTTTGGTTGCATCTGTTTTGTACATATTCAATTTCATTATCGAGATAAATTGGATCCTATAGCTATTAAATGTATTTTTCTTGGTTATTCATCTACACAAAAGGGATATAAGTGTTATGATCCCCAACTTAGAAGATTAATTGTGTCTAAAGATGTTCGATTTTATGAAACTAACCTTTTTTTCAACAAGTCACATGACATCACAACTCAAGGGGATGGCATATTGGATGTGTTTCCATTACCAAGAATCAAACTTGAGGCTCCACAACAACAAGATCCCAGCCATGTCAACATTGATACATCTCTCACTAAAAGTAACAATGAAGGGTCTCATCTTAATGGTACACTACATGAAGATGGTGATAATCAAGATGATCCTCACAATATGGTACAAAATGTGAACGAGTGTGAGATAACTCCTCCTTCACCACGATGTAATCCAATGTGTGTTAGGAAACCTCCCACAAGACTTCAAGACTTTGTCACCTATAAACCCACACATCCCATCTCAAATTATATGTCATATAAGAGAGTCACACCAGCACATACCGTATTCCTCAACACTATATCGAGTTACAGTGAGCCTCAAAACTTTCATGAGGCCAACAGCCAAGAGGTGTGGAAAGAAGCCATGCAAGAAGAACTTAAAGCCCTAGATCAACACAACACATGGAGCATTACCAAACTTCCAAAAGGCAAGAAAGTCATGGGTTCCAAATGGATCTATAAGCTCAAATTCAAGTCAGATGGATCAATTGAGAAGTATAAAGCAAGATTGGTGGTTCGGGGATTCACTCAAACATTCGAGGTGGATTACAAAGAAACATTTGCACCTGTTGCAAAAATGAACACAGTAAGAGTGCTATTATCCGTGGCTGTAAACAAGGGGTGGTCCATGTACCAAATGGATGTGAAGAATGCATTCTTGCATGGTGATCTCAAAGAAGAAGTCTATATGAAATTGTCACCCGGGCATCCTCAAAGTAATGAACGGGATTTAGTGTGCAAATTGCATAAATCCATTTATGATTTGAAACAGTCCCCACGAGCTTGGTATGCCAAGCTAAGCTCAGTTCTCACTAGTGTTGGTTTCAAAAGCAGCAATGCCGATTCCTCACTATTTGTTCGCACATGAGCTATGGGAAAATTGGTTGTGCTGATTTATGTAGATGATCTAATAATTACAGGTGATAATGCTGATGAGATTTTCAACCTCAAATAGTCCCTCAGACAAAGGTTTGCAATTAAAGACCTTGGGATATTGAAGTACTTTCTTGGTATAGAAATGACAACCTCGCACAAGGGACTCTTTCTTAACCAAAGGAAATATGTCCTAGATTTTCTCAAGGAAGCTAACAAGAGCGATGCTAAACCAGTCATTACTCCTCTTGACAATAAGCTCAAACCTAGCTTGAAGGGCACGCCACTGATGGATATAAGTTATTACAAGCGACTGGTTGGTAAGTTGATCTACCTAACAATTACCAGACCTGACATCACATATTTTGTAAGTATTATGAGCCAATTCATGCACTCCTCGACACTTGAGCATTTGACCCTTGTTAAAAGGATCTTACGCTACTTAGGATAAGTGGGTCGTGGTATCATCATGAAGAAGAATGACAACACACAAATCATGGGGTATTGTGATGCTAATTGGGCAGGGAATGCAATCGATCGCAAGTTCACCACTGGCTATTGTACATTTGTCGGTGGAAACTTGGTCACATGGAAGAGTAAGAAGCAAACTATCATCGCCAAATCAAGTGTGGAAGCTGAGTATCGTGCAATGGCTTCAACTGCGTGTGAGTTGATATGGCTTAAAGGTCTTCTGTGTGATTTAAGTGTTCCTACAACTCTTCCTATGTCCTTATTTTGTGACAATTCCATGCATATAGCATCAAACTCAGTGTTTCACGAAAGGACGAAACACATTGAAGTTGATTGTCATTACGTTCGTGAAGAAGTTCAATCACAAGTGATTCAGACACATTATATAAGAAACTTTGACCAACTGGCTGACATCTTCACCAAGCCCTTGGCTTCTCATCAGTTTCAATGATTTTTGTCCAAGCTTGGATCCATAAACCTTCTGGATCCAGCTTAAAGGGGAGTATTGGATATTAGTCATTAATTCAAGGAATAAAACAAGGTCCTTAATTCAAGGAATAAAACAAGGTCCTTAATTCAAGGAATAAAACAAGGAGTTTAATTCAAGGAATAAAACAAGGAGCTTAATTCAAGGAATAAAACAAGAAACTTAGTTCAAGGAATAAAACAAGGTCTTTAATTCAAGGAGTAAATCAAGGAATGCTTAATTTAAAGAGTAATTGAAAAAGTAAAATTTTCTTATAAATAACTATACAATTGTAATGAAAATATGAAGAAAATAATGCAACCTAAAAAACTCTTTTGTGTAGAGTTATTTCTTGTTTTTTCAATAATTATCTTATTCATTAATCATTCTAATAATCTATAAGCAATCAAACTCAAAGTAAACCTTCTTCAAGTTACTTTCCAAAACATATTTAACAGTCAAAATCAAAACATGTAATTTAACAAATAAAGATGAGATCATACCTTATATAGGTTGCATCTCTGCCCCAACTAAGTCATCGTTAGTATTTCTAGCGCAATTAAACTAAATACAAAAGTCCTTTCTAAGACTAACATTAGTGTTTATTTTAATCCAATCTTCACTCACATTCTCTCATGTTTTGCTCACAATAAGAGTTGTCGCAACTTCACACAATTAAATATTTTAATATCAAAATAATTAAACATTTTACCTTAAACGTTTTAGAGATTTTAAAAATTAAAGTATTCCTCTAAAAATAACAAAATATGCCCCCAAAAAGTGCTAAATATAAATGTATGGTAAATGATCAAAATCGAAATGTTAACTTGTACTCTGTACTCTCCAAAAAGACATAACTACCACATTCCTGATTTAGGAACTCAATTGCACCAAATGCCAGATCTTCACTCTATAATCTTCACTATCACATTTCCAGATTCAGTATTATGGTAAATTTATCACAAGAAAATATCTTACCACAATAATAGTAAACTTTACCTAGGAATGATTTTGATAAAAAATAAAATTCGTAATAAAATACTAAAACAAGTACCGAAAGGTATTGATATAGTATTAAAATAGTTATGATTAACATCCAATATTATAATAAATCTTATCAAGATAAGGCAACCCTTTATGGTAGCTCTAATACCCAAATACCTTAGATTGGTAAATCACTCTAAAGCTGACACATTACATCTGTGAAATACATTTATGAAATATTTGTGATACATATTGCTCATAGTATATGTGCGCACAAAGCATCTAATATCAAAGCTAAAGGCAAAAGACACAGAAAGCAGTTTGTAATCTTAAAGCAATTTCATTCTGAATCGAAACTGAACAACTTGGTGAGGAAAAAAAAATTAACAATCTACAACTCATCACTGTCATCTGTCATACGTAAATACCAATAAAACAATTCCGACCATAATTTTAAATAAAAAACAATTCCCAATTCCGACCATAATTTTAAAAAAGCCTAGTCTTCATGTGAAGAAATCTTCAGGTTGAGGGACTTGTTGATCCATGACCTCCAACTACCACTAATACCTCTTCGAGATATTGTTGTGGCTGGTACTATATTGTCTTCCAATTTCACAGGTTGTGGCTTCTTGCAAAGCATGAAATTGCGAGCTCCTTGCAATCCAATTGTGTCCAATGGACTCAAAGCTGGAAATTAAATTTCAGAATCAAATACCCAAATGCATAAGCTTCAAACTTCATACGAAACATCATCAGTGTATTGCATGTGAATCATTTGAACAATCAAAAACACAAACTCAATATCTAATAATTTACAAAACATCCAAATGGATATTGCACAATAAGCATTAAACATATATATATATATATATATATATATTGGTCCATCTCACATCCAAATGGATATTGCACAATAAGCATTAAACATATATATATATATATATTTGTGTGTGTTGGTACATCTCATGTGGATCAACAACAAGAAAAATAAAAAGTCATTCAATAATAAAGGCGTTTGCAGTGAGAAGGAAAAAAAA
The DNA here is from genome assembly GCA_030763125.1 of Hippophae gyantsensis. Classification (NCBI taxonomy): domain Eukaryota; kingdom Viridiplantae; phylum Streptophyta; class Magnoliopsida; order Rosales; family Elaeagnaceae; genus Hippophae; species Hippophae gyantsensis. Next base: position 16,122,107 of record CM061029.1, on the reverse strand, counting down.
AGTCAAAAACATTTGGACTGTTTGTCTCTGCACTGACTGGATGGAGCTTTGACTCCATAAATAAAACCTTTACCTCAATCTTAATATATACATCAAATTGAGAGCTAATTTGTGAAGTTTTACTCACAAATTGAAGATACATAATTATTGTATTTTTGTGATATCCATCTTAAGGTGAAGTTTGTAATCTCATTTTATTATAATTAAAGTTTTAAATAGCCTATTAGTCCCATGGTTGTTACTTTCATTTTTGGAAGATTTTCACGCTAAAAATTTTTGGTGTTATTTTTATTTAAAAAATTATCCTAGATTTGTAGAATTTATTTCTTTACGACCATTAATTTTTCCCAACAAAGTGATATAAGAACATTATGGTTTTTCAGCAAAGATACTATTCACCCATACAATATTGTTCTGTCGATCGGTACTATTCATAACGTACTATTCATAACGTACTATTCATCGTCGAAAAAGTACCAAGTTCGACGAAACCTGTTGATTGACGATTCAAATGGAGGTGAGCACAGGTAATATGATAAAGTTGACCGCATTTAATTATGTAATTTGGAAGCCGAAGATAGAGGATCTTTTATACATTAAAGATATGTGGAAGCCAATTATAATGCCGAAGGAGAAAGCAGTGTCTACAAGAGCATTTTTCAAAATTTTGCTAATGAACACGATGCTTACGTTCTTTGACAAAATTTGAAGAAAATGTATGCGAGGACAACCGCACAAAATAAAGTTAATCTGATGCGACGATTAGTCAATTTGAAGTATAAAGACGAAAGCAACGTATTATAACATATGAGTGAGTTCCAAAGCATTGTAAATCAACTCAATTCTATGAAGATGACCGTAGATGACGAGCTATAAGCGTTGTTGATGCTGAGTTCTCTACCAAAAAGTTAGGATATTCTAGTTGTGTCAGTTAGCAACTCAACTCCTGACGGCAAGCTTACCATGGATATGGTAAAAGACAGAATGCTAAATGAAGAGTCTCGACGAAAAAATGAAGAATATACTTCTGACACTGAAGCACTTGTCATAGAGAAACAAGACAAGCAAGAATGGCATGGAAGAAGTAAAAGTAGAAATCGTCGTAACCAAAGTTAGTAAAGAGGACAGTCAAAGTCTAGATCAAGTCATGACAAGAAGTGTCATCACTGCGTCAAACCAGGACAGTTCATTCGAGAATGTAGAAAGTTAAAGACGAAACAATCCAAAAATCAGGAAGACACCACAACTATCACTGAAGAAGTTGTCATTGTTCGAGATGTTGATTATGTCAATCTTGCATATCAAGACACTACTTGGGTAGTTGACTCAGACGCCTCCTATTATGTCATCTCAAGACGAGAATTCTTCTCAGTCTACACTCAAGGTGATTTTGGACGTGTAAGGATGGGAAATGATGATGCATCAAAAATTATTGACATTGGCAACATTTATCTAGAGACTAATCTTGGATGTAGATTACTTGAGGCATGTTCTTGATATCCGCCTTAATTTGATCTCTATCATTATGCTTGATGATGATGGATACAATAATTATTTTGGTGAAAGAAAGTGGAAGCTCACCAAAGGCAATTTGGTAGCAACGAAAGACAAGAAAGATACATCACTCTACCTCACAGATGCCAGACTATGTAGAGGAAAAGTAAATACCACTAGGAAAGAAGTTTCCACCGAGCTATGACATAAGCAACTCGACCACATAAGTGAAAAAGGTCTCAGACTTCTTTCCAAGAAGGAGCTCTTGTTAGGAATGGAAGGTACACCTTTACAAACTTGCGTTAACTATATTATGGGAAAACAAGATAGAGTTGCATTTCGTAGTCTCACACCATCTTGGAAAGTGGAAGCTCACCAAAGGCAATTTGGTAGTAGCGAAAGGCAAGAAAGATACATCACTCTACCCCACAGATGCCAGACTGTGTAGAGGAGAAGTAAATACCACTAGGAAAGAAGTTCCCACCGAACTATGGCATAATCAACTCGACCACATGAGTGAAAAGGTCTAAGAATTCTTTCCAAGAAGGAGCTCTTGTTAGGAATGGAAGGTACACCTTTACGAACTTGTGTTAACTGTATTATGGGAAAACAACATAGAGTTGCATTTCGTAGTCTCGCACCATCTAGGAAGACAAATATTCTAGATTTAATACACACAGATGTCTGTACAATGAGTTGTAAGGCACTAGGAGGTGCTCATTATTTTGTGACTTTTATTGATGATCATTCTAGAAAAGTGTGGACTTTTACTTTGAAAACTAAAGATCAAGTGCATGAAGTTTTTAAACAGTTTCATGTAAAAGTGGAGAGAGAAACTAACAGACGTTTGAAGTGTGTACGTGCAGACAATGGTGGTGAGTATCGTGGACCATTCGAGGAGTACTGTAGAAATTTTGGCATTAGGCTAGAAAAATCAATACCAAAGACACCTCAACACAATGGTGTCGCAGAAAGGATGAATAGAACCAGTCAGATGTATGCTCTCAAATGCAAAACTGCCAAACTCCTATTGGGGGGAGACAATGAGAACAACAGTCGCCCTAATCAACCTTTCTCCATCAATTCCACTAAACTATGACGTATTGGAAAGAGTTTGGACGGGGAAAGACGTTTCTTACAAACACTTGAAAGTATTTGGCTGTAAAGCATTTGTTCACATCCTAAAAGATGAGCGGTCCAAGTTGGATGGAAAAGTGAAATAGTGTATCTTTATGGGATATAGCCATGAAGAATTCGGCTACAAATTTTGGGATCCTATTAACAAAAGGATTATCAGAAGCGGAGACGTGATGTTTCTTGAAGATCAAACAATCGAGGATTTTGAGAAATCCGAGAAACCATAGTTAGATGAAATTCCAATTAATCAAGAACCAGTCCATTTACCAACAAATCCTGATGATGGGAGAGTTACACCAGATATTGATGATGTTAATCCACCAATTGACAATTCAGAACCAGAACAAGTTTCTGAACAAGTCCAACCAGAAGTACATACAAGGAGATCCACCTGAGTACGATAACCAAGTCATAGATATTCTCCTAACGAGTATGTGATGCTCACTGAAGGGGGATAACTAGAGGGTTATGGCAAAGCTATCACTGATCAGCATAAGACTGAGTGGTTAAAAGCCATACAGGAAGAAATGAAATCTCTACACAAGAACTACATATTTGACCTGATGAAACTATCACAGCGAAATAAAGCTCTCAAAAATAAGTGAATGTATAGAATCAAAAGCAAAGAAAGTAGCTTGCAACCACGTTACAAAGAAAAATTAGTTGTGAAAGGATTCGAGCAGAAGAAGGGCGTTGATTACAATGAAATATTCTCACCAGTAGTTAAAATGTCTTCAATCCGAGTTGTTCTTGGTTTAACAACTAGCCTTAATTTGGAAGTTAAACAACTTGACGTAAAGACTGCATTCTTACATGGTGATCTTGATGAGGAAATCTATATGAAGCAGCCCGAAGGTTTCCAAGTCAAAAGCAAAGAGAAGTTGGTATGTAGACTAAAGAAGAGTTTGTACGATCTGAAGCAAGCACTAAGGTAGTGGTACAAAAAATTTGACTTATTCATGGAAAAAAATGAATACAACAGAACGACGATTGATCACTGCATCTTCATCAAGAAATTCTTTGATGGTGATTTTATTATTCTTCTACTTTATGTTGATGACATGTTAATTGTAGGTCAAAATATTAACAAGATTAACAAGTTGAAGAAGGAGTTAAGCAAGTCCTTTGCAATGGACTTAGGACTCGCCAAGTAGATTCTTGGCATAACGATTACCCACAATAGGCAAAAGCGAAGGATCTAGCTTTCCTAAAAACGGTATGTTGAAAAAGTTCTTAAAAGATTCAACATGAGCAAAGCTAAACCTGTTAGTGCAAGCCATTTCAAACTTAATGTGAGTCAATGTCCCTCAAAAAGGAAGAGAAATCGAAGATGAGCAAGGCGCCTTATGCATCGGCTGTTTGCGGTCTAATATACGCTATGGTATGCACCAGACCAGACATTGCATATGTTGTTGGCGTTGTGAACCGATTCCTATCAAATCCTGGAAAGGAACATTAGGCAACTGTCAAATGGATACTCAAGTATCTCAAAAGAACTTACAGTCATTATTTATGCTTTGGTAATAACAAAACTGTATTAGAAGGAAATACAAATTCAAATATGACTGGCGACGTGGATACGAGAAAGTCTATATCCGGGTACCTAATAACATTTGGAAGGGGAGTTGTTTCATGACAATCACAATTACAAAAATGTATGAGATCCTTAAGTACCACAGAAGTGAGTACATTGCAATCACTAAAGGTTGTAAGGAGATCCTATGGATGAAAAAGTTTCTATAAGAATTACATCAGAACCAAGAAAATTATGTTCTTTATTGTGACAATCAGAGTGCAATTCACCTTAGCAAAAACTCAACCTTCCACTCAAGGTCCAAACACATCGACGTAAGATATCATTGGATTCGTGATGTATTGAAACATAAACTACTGCAAGTTGAGAAAATCCACACCAATGATAATGGGATAGATATGATGACAAAAACCTTGAATAGAGAAAAACTTGTTATCTGTCCCACGTAAAGTGGAGTGGGAGATTTATTGGTCCATCTCATGTGGGCCAACAACAAGAAAAACAAAAAGGCATTCAACAATGAAGGCATTTGCAATGAGAAGGAAAAAAAAGTCAAAAAATTTGAACTGTTTGTCTCCACATAACTTGGCTGAATGGATGGAGCTTTGGCTCTATAAATAGAACATTTGCCTCAATCTTAATATATACATCAAATTGAGAGAAAGAAATTATAGAAAGCTGACAACAGATAGTTTTATGAGAAAAAAAATTGAGAACCAATTTGTGATGTTTTAATCACAAATTGAAGATACATGGTTATTGTATTTTTGTGAGAAATCTACGTAAAGGTAAAGTTTATAATCTTATTTTATTATAGTATAAGTTTTAAATGACCTACGGATCCCGTGATTATTATTTTCATTTTTGGAAGGTTTGTACGCTAAAAACCTTTGTGTTATTTTTATTCTATTTTGATTTGAAAAATTATCCTGTATTTGTGAAATTTATGACTCATCAATTTTTTCAAACAATAAATATATATATATATATATATATATATATATATATATATATATATATATATATTATTAAATAGCACAAAACAATAAAATTATAAAGGGGCTTCCAGTTCTGTAAGCGAACAAACACCCATCAATAAACCAATGCAAAAACTTGAAGATTTATACGAAAAACCAACATGGGTATTGAATAAAGAGCGTTGAACAGTTAAAAAATAATAATCCAGAACTTCAAAATTCACACAAATGATCAACATAGGCAATGAATAAAATGAATTATACAATCAAAAACTAAATTAATTTTGATTTTTTTGTTAATTACCATCAGTTCCGGCACTGGAGCAATAGAGGAGAAAATCGTCGAGCTTAGAGCCCATAACTGGAAGGCGACCTTCGCGAGCATAAGATTTCAAGGCAGTATCAATCACAGCAGCAACAACCTCTTCTTCGCTAACAACGAAACGGATCGGTCCAGCACTGCCCAATACATTAATACTAATCAAGAGCCTCTTTCCCTTAGCGTTCTGATTCTTCTTTTGCTTGTAAAGAATCATCTTCTTGTTACCCAACGAAAACAATTAAATGAAAAACAAAATATTCTAATTCTTCAAACAATTCCCCTTTAGCATAAAAAACCTCAGGTTACCCAAATCACCAAACAAAATCAAATCAATCAAAAACTACGAAAAGAGAAGAAAAGGGTAATTTTGAAATTTGGTTAAAATTTGATGTTTATGGGTCGAGTCCAAGGCATCGGTAATACCAGCCTTCCTTGCAAGAACCGAAAGCGAAAGCAAAGGAAACTAAAATTGGAAGAAGAACGTCGCTCGCCTCTGAATCAGAAAGGAAGCGCGTCAAATTGGTGCTACTTAAGATTTCCACCATTCACAAGCCGCTGTGGTTTCGATCTATCTTTTTTCTTGCTAAAGAGGATACAAAAAACAAAGAATGAAATGATAATAACAAAAGGTTGTGAAATTCTATAGATCCTTGGATAGATGATAGAGAAGTATCCCAAAATTAGAAGAAAGAATTGAGTAATTTTTGGAGACTCGGATTAGTTTGAGGACGTTGCTTTAATGGTATTGGTGGGTTTGTGAAATTGTGAGGAGAGTCTTCGGCGTATATAGGGAACGTCAACAAGTTTATTTTAGTTATACGAGTAAATTGAGACAAAATTGTACTTCACTCGTATTAATAATTTTATGAAATATGTTGTTTTTTACTTGGGTGATTAAGGTTTTTTTTAAAATTAAAAAATAATAATTTTAAAATTTATAAAAATAAAAATAATATTTAACTTATTGAATCATATTTAATATTAAATAAATATAAATATAAATAATTTAATTTAATTATGTAATTGATATATCAAAAAGTTTTAATCGAATTCTTTTAATATTTTATAACTTTCTTTATGTTAGGAAATAAAAATACATTTAAACTGTTTACACTTTTAAATATTACCGATTGTCTTATATTGTAAGATAGCATATATGTGTACCGGCTGACGGGGGTGTAGTTTATATCTTTTTTAAATATATTTAAATTAATATATTAATATGAAATGTATTTATTATGCATGAAAATGTATATAATAAATGGCAAATATTCCTTTAGATATTAATATAATGTGAAAGTTTTTGATTTATTATTTTTGATAAATTTTTTTTATTGATTATTTATATTATTAAAATATATTTTAATATTTTTTATTTATATTATCTAGTGGACAAAAACATCATGACTCCTAACTTCTTTTTCTGAAAACAATCTTGATTTTGTTCTGTTTCTGTGGAGCCGATCTTCTTTGAACGTCATGTTCACCGAATCACTTGCAGACAATTGAGACATTAGAATTATTTATAATTTTTATTTATCTATTAAAATAATCACTCACCACATCACAATACTTAATAACACGTTAAAAAAAACATATTAATTATTTTAATTAATAAATTATTTACAAATTCCCTCTATCATTCTTAATCTCACTTTAAACTTTTTTTCCTTATGCTGTACGAAAATCTTACTTTTGAACTTCTTGATTTTTCAGCACGTCTCGAGCCGTGTGAGTTGTAACTGAGTTCCATCGTTGATTTGGGTTCTTTTCATAAATTTTTGTTATTTTTTACTTTTCTAGATAAATTAGTCAAATGCACTGAAATGCACATTGTCTGTGTTTCTGATTTTTTAATTATAAATATAAATTTATTAATATTGTTAGAAATAATTCTGAAGTAAGGTAATTTATATTCATATTATGATTTAATTAAAATTAAAATTAAAATTAATACAAATATTAGTTCTTAAGATATATTTATGATACAAAACATATTAATATGTGTTAAAAAGATTGTAAAATGCCATCTTATAAAAAACTAGAGGGTTCTAAGTACTACTAAATCCATGCTTAATATTTTTTTTTCTTTTTAATTGATAAACTATACCCATTGTACTAAAATTTTGTTACATTCTCCTAAAAATTTGTTACTTATGAAATTCAATTGATATGATATCAATTTATTATTATATATTTGAATTTAAGTTTAGATTTAGGTGTAAAATATCCTATAATTATAATTATTATAGTATATATCATTTTGTTTTATACTAAATGATTAATATGATATTTAGGAGATATTTCAAAAATAAATATCTTATTATTTATTAAGTTTTTAATATTTAAGGAATATTGATTATCAAGAAAAAGAATGAGAAAGAAATATGTTTTTTCATCATTAATTGGAAGGCTTTAGTCCCTCCGATACTATAAACTTAAAGAATCATAAATATATTAATATTATTTAATTTTTATCGTTTTAATAAAAGATACAAAATATGTTTCTATCATGAAAAAATTATCCAAAATTACTTGATTTTGTGTAATATTTTATTTTTTATTAGAATCACTTGAAAGTAAAGCTTATCACAATAATGGTAAACCGTACCTCAGAGCGATTACGATAAAAAATGAAATTTGTAGTAAGACATTGGCCTGCTTAGAGAATGCATTTGCTTAGTGTGACAAGGCTTACCACTGACATCTAGTCTTTCCACGATAAAATAATATCTTATCACAATAGTGGTAAGTCTTATTTCTGAATGATTTTGGTAAAAAAAAATGAAATTCATGGTGACACATTTGCTTGATGTGAAAATGCTTATCACTAGCATCCACTACCGTGGTAAGCTTACCACGATAAAGTAATATCTTGCTATAACAATGGTAACTCTTTCCTCGATAGAGATTTTGGTAAAAAGAAAATATAACCCAAATGTCCTACTAATTTGGTAAATAACTTTTCGTATCATTTAATATCATAGCCAAACATCACCATTGTAAATATCTACATCTATAAAAGTTACATTTTAGAGGCTAGATTAAGGTGTCTACTAGCATTGAATACTGTGGTAACCGTTTCCTCGAGAGAGATTTTGGTAAAAAAAAAATAAAATATAACCCAAATGTCTTACTAATTTGTTAAATCACTCTTTGTATCATTTAATATTAAAACCGAGCATCACCATTGTAAATATATGCATCTATGAAAGTTACATTTTAGAGGCTAGATTAAGGTGTTTACTAGCATTGAATACTAATAGATGAATGAAGCTGTCGAAGAGGAAAGAGTATCAAAGTTACATTTTAGAGGCAATCACTACTACAAAACGGGCCATTAAAGTCAATTCATTGAATCGACTTTAAATCAATTTAAAGTCGGTTCGTTGAACCGAATTTAAAATATATATTGATTTTTTTTCATATTTGTACTCATTTTCTACTCTATTAAACATGTATTCAATCACATATAGCATTAAAAAAACCAAAATTTATTTAACAAAGTGTAAATAATAATACAAATAATTAAAAATTTAAATATAATTAATTACTTGATAATTAAATTTATTACAAAAAAATAATGTATATACAATGCATATATATATATATATAGTTAATTTAAATTACAAATAAAATGATGTCATCAAAGTGTAATATATTTTGCGAGCAAGCTTGGTTGGCTTAGAATCACCAACATAGTGACAAGGAAATTGGGTAAAAAGTAGTTGGTCTATATAACAATTCATTCTCCTAAATACATGAGCACATAAACATCCATCAAACAAGTAGTCCAAACTTCAGACACACATGAATGGAGAAATTAAAGTATTATAAAAATTACCATGATGTTGTCCTATGTTATTCAAGATTATATTCTTTTCTTGATTTTATAATTTGAACAAAGTGCTCTGTCCATTCTTCCTGTAAATCATCAAAAATATGCATATTATAACTCCACTTGTTCCAACCAAAGAAATATATGTAATTAATTAAATTCAAAATAAGAATGTAATATCATAAATTCACAAAAAATAACTTATATATGTTAAAAGATTGGTAAAAGAGATTACCACATCGACATCCAAGTAATATAATAATAACTTTATCCCTTCGAACTTATATTAGCACTTTATTAATTTTTTGTCTATAAATATGAAGCTATCTGGAATTAAGTTGGTATTTTTAATGCTATAATGAGCTCTAAATATGAAGTCAAGTATAACTTTGATTTATTACTTGGCTTGGTTGAGTTTTGGTGCCTTAAACATATAGAACAATTGTGTAATACGTTTATGGACACCAAAACTCAACCAAGCTAAGTAACAAATTAGAGTTACACTTGACTTCATATTTAGAGCTTATTATAGCATTTAAAATACCAACTTAATTCCAGATAGCTTCATATTTATAGACAAATGATTAATAAAGTACTACCATGATGTTGTCATAAGGAAAGTAGGCAAGAGATATGAGATGAATTTTGGGCAAAAAACAGGTCCATAAAACAATGCATTTCCCTAAATACATGAGCACATAAACATCCATCAAACAAGGGACTTGAGACACAGGAATAGAGAAATTAAATCATTATAAAAATTACCGTTATGTTATCATATGCTATTCAAGATCATCAGAATCTTCTCTTGATTCTTCTTGTGATGATATAATTTGAACCATGTGTTCTGCCCATTCCTCTCGTAAATCATCAAAAATTTGCTGGTCATAGCCCGTCTTGTTCCAACCAAAGAACTAGATGTATTTAAAATCAAAATAAGAATGTAATTTCATGAATTCACAAAAAATAACTCATATATGTTAAAAAAATTATGTATATTGGTAAAAGATATTACCACATCATCAATTGAAATTTTGATATTTGTGATGATTTTGCTCATAAACTTCATGACTCCATTATTTTGTTGTGAAACCTATAAAAACAAGTGTACATGATTTTTCATATTCAAACATCTTTATTATTCAATAATAAAATTATTAATATTCTCTTGTACATACCATAACTTTATATCATATCAGCTTATGAGATTTTTTAAAGGCAATACCCCTAAATTTTTTCCACAGCTTCCATGTCATATCAAAGTTTAAAACGGTTAGTTTTTTATTAAATATTACAAAGAATAATAGAAGGAAAATGGCTAACTATAACTCTTACATTTCAACAACTGCTTTTGTATCTTTACTCAGTTCTATGGAAGCTGAGTCATAGTACCAAGTATGATTATTGAACAGATCAAGGATTACCAACATCCAATGATCTTGGTCTTGTTCAAACCTTAGTGGCCAAGGGATTATCAACTTTTGATTTCTATTAAGCGTTAATGCCCTATCACATAATTGTTTAGCTCTGATGCTAACATCCTTCTCTTGATATTGATTAACATATAAGGAATCATAGAACATTGCTAAATGTGATGAGTGATTATGTTGAAGTCGATAATAACAAGCCTTATATAAAAGAAATATATATAAGTAATTAGATAATATAAATATAATTATATATATTGTACATAAATGAAAGAAATTTATTGATTGAGGACTCACCTTGTCCACTTGATCATTTGATATTCAAATAGTTTCAATATGTACTCAATCGATATATAAGTTTGCCCGAGGTCTACACCAGAAATTTCTATAGGAAGTGGCATAGTCCATCTATCATTTATGCTAGATATCCTCGCAACAATAGTCATCAAAGCGCCAAGATTTCTGCTAAAGTTTAAAGCATAATCATAACTATACTTTTTCCAATGCTTCTTCTTGAATGACTTAATGCGCGATGATTAGCCACTAGACATAGATTTAGCACGAGATACTTGCTTTGTATCTCTTAAATGTGCCACATTTAAGAGTTTTGGTATAATAGACTAAAGAAGAAGTATTATGTATGTTAGTAACAATAAAAGATATAATAAAATAATAGTAATAAACAAGTGTTATCTTTTAAGTAAAAAAATAGTACCACGTCAAAATTTAGAACAACTTGAATCGACGGTCAAGCCACATACTGTCCAATCGCCTCTTGGACTATGGTAGCATCAGAAGGCACAGGTAGTGTACAATCATGGAGCAATGATTGATCAATTATTATTCACTAATGATTTGGCAAATATTGATTATGAATCATCCAATCATCGCTCAATTGTTGTACCGTTCCAATAGCAACAAAGTCTGTCGATGAATGATGTTTCAACAAACATTTCATATTCTGTAAAAAATTTAAGTGTTATATATAATAAATAAAACATATAATAAAAAATAAAAATAATAGATTATCTACACCAGAAATTAAAATCTTACCACATAAGATTCATCAAATAGAGGAGGACTCCTATGTGGGTGGGGTAGTTATTGGAAATCCCACTTAACATTGAGGCATTAAAGGAGTTGAGTTCTTCTTCAACTTTATTGTACTTCTCCTTACTGACCGTTTGAGGCTTTTGTTTTAGAATGTTAAAATACTCCATATAACCATCATATTGGCTACCTTTTCTAACATGATCAGGATGCTCGCGTCTGAATTCATGATATATAGCATCTCTCTCAGGCTCTTCAATTATTTCACCCCTGGATATTTGTTCTTGAACAACTCTTTACAAATGATAAAGCAAACAAACATATCATACATTTTACATCAATTATTAAAAATCATATGGACTTTGTATCAACCAAAATTACTAACCAACTTATTTAGTTGTTCTTCTCCTCGCTTAGTCATCGGTCTCGACTTTTTCGTTTTGTGAGTCTTTGTTTTTTTGTACAATTCAGATCGGGTAATCGGTTTACCCAATTCAGCTTCATACATTAATTATGAAAAATTTATTAACTATGACATCAACTTAAATTTGAGGAAAATAAATCTAAAAATATTTGTAAATTAACACAAATTAATAATACCATTCTATATCTAACTTCAGGATTTGAAGACCTCTTAGTACGGTTAGGAAGAATATTATGCATTTTTTTATATTATGATGTTCTTCCCTAATAATTTGAAATTCATCTGCACGTTTATAATCCACGAATTCTTTCCAAACTTGAGGTGTAATCCAGAGGTGTCCTTAAAGGATTTTGTAAAGCTTTATTTCATCAAGTGGTTCCAAATATGGAAACACATAATTTCTTGCCAATCTGGAAGTTTTGTATTCCTTCCACGCCTTATTTGCAATCTTATAACACTTGTTCTTCCAAGTGTCATCGACTTTGTAACTATTATATAAAAACACACTACAAAAGATTAGATATATATAATACAAAAATGATATAATATATGTAATTAGTTATAAAATATAAGAGACTCACACAAATGGTTTTCCATATTTTTAACTTTTCAGCTTTGTCAACCTGAGTCCAATCATTTATATTGATTGGTATACTGGACTTCACAAGTCTACCAATAGAGGAGTTCAATTATTAGCCATTTTCCCCTATTGGATTACCAATAACATCAAATAGAACGGATACTCTATCATCTAAGTTAAGTGGAGTATCAGGTATATTCGCCCAACTTTTTTTTTCAAATGCCTCAATGGATCATTTGGGTCTACAAGCTCTATTACCCGAAGATCCATGAATTATCTACAAACAATGAAGAAATATAAATTAATTGAAAATTTTAGGAACATACATATATATAAACATCCAAGAGTTATTACAACAATATAGAACATACATTATGTTTAATTAGGTTGTTGATCGTATACATATATTCCTTCACAATCACTTCGAGTCCATAATGAAGAATCATCATCATCAACTAGATCATCACATACATTAGGCAATTGTTTTTGAGAAATTACTAATATTGGTTAATGTATCAAGCATAGAGTCATCATCCTCTAAGGCATCACAATTGTAAAACTCTTTTGTGGAGGCGTTAACACAACAGACCATCTTGTGTCAATTTGATCGCTCACGTAAAATACTTGTTTTACATGAAGTGCTAACGTGAAAGGATCATCAGTGTGACTTATCTTGGATAAATTTACAAGGGTAAATCCAAAATCATCTATTTTATATCCATCATTGATAACATCTTTGACCCAATCACACAAGAAAACTATTTCATGGAAGATCTCATAATCCAATTCCCAAATCTCTTGAATTATACCATAATATGTTCTATCAGAAAGTACCGGATTACTATCTTTTGAACTGGAAAATTGTATAGTTTATGCAACCATCTTCACACCACTATTCTGATTTACTCAGACTTTGTCCCTAGCTTGAGTCATAAACCTCGATCCATTAATTGTGAAACTAGAAAATGATTTGACATAAAATTTTGGACCATGTGTAAGCCATTCTAAACTTTCTATTATTTTATGATTGAGTTTCTTGAGTTCATCTCGAATCTATGTATACAAAAACATGAAATGTGTTTAAAGCACAGTTTTAAAACATTGCATAAAAGTACTAATGAATTCTTGTATGTGACATTTATATGGTTGTGAAACTAATTAATAAGCTCCCACTTATGTTCATCATACAACCATTTTTCTCCTCCTTTTTTTATAACGAGGATCGATCTTCAATAAGTTTAAATGCATCCTGTAATGCTATTAAAGATATATCAAATAGATATCATCATTAATAGTTAAATAAAAAATAGTTTTTGCATAAATGGAAAGGTTAAACTCACTTACTTTATGTACAGTTATGCCTCATTATTATTTACCAAAATGATTCAATGTGTTTTTTCCTATCGAGTGCGATCAATAAAAAATTTCTTACTTCCACCAAGCATAGGGTTACCTACTTGGATCATGTGACGTTCTAAGAACAACTTGTACGTATGATTCCCAATTTCAGGTCGATTTTTATTATTTACATATCTTTTAAGGACTTGCATATATCTCTCAAAAGGATACATCCACCTTAAGTAATTAGGACCATACAATTGAACCTCTCAAACTAAATGAACACACAAGTGAATTATTATATCGAAGAAAGAAAGAGGAAAATATTTTTCAATTAGACACAAAGTCTCTACAACATCTTTCTGTAAAGAGTTTAACTCTCCAATTGATATAGATTTCTTACATATTGTAAGAATTAACAAAGATGAATTATTGATAATCAAACATGTTTTGGAAGAATTGATCTAATAGCAACTGGTAACAACTATTGCATTAAGATATGACAGTCATGTGATTTCAATCCATAAAGTTTCTTAACGGTGATAGACATAAAATTTCTTAAGTTGGATGAGTAACCATCAGGAACTTTCACACCCACAAAAAAATTTACAAAACACATCCTTATCTTTTGTTGACATTGTATATGATACTGGTGGCAAGTATGTTCGATTCTTATCATTTTCCACCCTTAGTGCTAAATCTGGTCGTATGCCTAGTTTCTTTAAATCCAATCTTGCTTTAATTCCATCATTCGTTTTTCTAGGTATATTAAGTAATGTACCAATCAAGCTCTCACATACATTTTTCTCAATATGCATGAAATCTAAGATGTGACCAATGTGTAGGTTTTTCCAATAAGGTAATTCCTAAAATATTGATTTTTTATTCCAACAACCATGGTCTTCCGATTCTCCTCCTTTTTCATTTTCACCTCTTTCATTAATTAACCTCTTTCATTTCCCTACCTTAGAGTATTCTTTTTTCATCTTTCTATATCGTTTGAATGTCATACCATTCAATTGCCTTAATATCTCAACACCTCGCAAAGGTCGGGGTGCATGATCATGATCTTCACCATCGAACGGTTTCTTTTGGTATCTAAACTTGTGTCCAGATGGAAAAAATATTCTATGTCTTCTATAAGACATATTTTGTCCATGAACAAGATAAGTTGCAGAAGTGCCATCACTACATATAGGACATCCCTTGTAACCTTTTGTTGCATGTCCTGATAAGTTCCTATAGGTAGGAAAATCATTAATTGTCCATAAAATGACCCCCTTCAAGTTAAAGTGTTCTTCTTTATGTGCATCATAAAAGTTTACACCATCATTCCACAACGTCTTTAAATCATCTATCAGAGGCTGAAAATATACATCAATATTAACACCAGGTTGTTTCGATCCTGAGATCAATAATACTAACATCATGAATTTTATTTTCATACACAACCAGGGAAGAAGGTTGTATGTTACCATAATTACTGACCAACAACTATATCTATTACTAAGGGAACTATATGGATTAATTTCATCAGCAGCAATGGCAAGACGAAGATTGCGCAGATCAGATGCAAATTGAGGGGATAAATTATCTACTACATTCCAATTTGGAGAATCACAAGGATGATGTAGCACCCCATCATCAGATCGATTATATGAATGCCAAGTCAACATCTTTGATGTCTCTTTACTTTTGAACAACATTTAAAAGCGAGGAATTAGAGGAAAGTACCAAAGAACCTTTGTAGGCACGCCTTTCTTAGGTGTTGTCTCATTTGTAGCATGCTTCCATCTCAATTCTTTACACATCGGACAATCGTCTAATGTCTCATATCCTTTTCTATAAAGAATGCAATCATTTGGACAAGCATGAATCTTATGATATTCCATGCCAAATCGACTAAGAGATTTCTTCACTTCATTCATTGAAGATGGCAATTCAATACCCTCACGAAACATATCTATTAGTAGATTTAGTAATTTTGTGAATCCCTTGTCAGAAAAACCATGTTTTGCTTTCACATTGTACAAATAAATCAATCCCTACATTTTAGTGTATTTCTTGCATTTTGGATACAACTATTTTTCGACATCTTCTAGAAGTTTTTTAAAGGTTTCGGGATCATCCTCACGTAGTTCATCTTCAACACCATGAGACATATTTTTTGTTTGTATATTATGATAAGATGTATGTAATCCACTCACATTCTTATTTATCTCTTCCCCATGAGTATTATCAATATTTTTTCAATGATAATACCAATATTTATAGCTCAAAAGAATACCACTACGGATAAGATGATACTTAACCTCGTCAACTTCATGAAATCGCTCTTTTTTACACATGGACATCGAATCATACTAATTTCATTATTGCTATTTCTACAAGCAAATTCCATGAAACGTTCAACTCCAAAAATATAATCCTGCTTAATTCTACACTTTTACATTCAAGATTTATCCATTTTCTATTAATGACATTAATTAAACATATTAATTATGTATCCAATCAATATATTTTAAGTATGATTATATATGAATTCCCTAATTATTAGAATATATACCAAAACATACATAATATAAAAATGAATCATTTTAATCATTTTAAAATTGTATTACTTATACTTAATAAAATATAATTATTTATATATAAATAAATTTATCCACGTACAGTAAATATTCTAGTCCCTTAAACCCACAACATCCAGGATATTATTTCCACAGAAAATCAGCCAAACATATAATAACAAGCATAATACAAAACATATATAAATAAAAAACTTATACAAAAAAAATAAAATAGAATAATAAGTGCGTTGGATTAATAGAATTACTTACAAGAGTAAATGAAGTGACTAAATGAAGGAAATGAAGAAAAAATGATGTTTTGTAAGTGAAAAATGGGTATAAAAAATTTGAGTATTTTGCCCAAAAAATAGGGGATCTGAAAGATAATATGGAGAGGAAGATAACCCATTAAACGACATTAGAAATGGTGGTTAGAGGTGGCTGGAAAATGAGAAAGAATGGAGAAGGTGAGCTCGGTTCAACAATATTTTTTGGGTGGTAGCTGCACCCAAAAATGATGTTCTGATGCAGAAGAGAGAAAAGAAATGAAAAAATACACGTGGATAGCGTCAATTGACGTATTGAACTGATGCTACACACGTGGATAGCGTCGGTTGATGTGTTGAACCGACGCTATCCACGTGTGTAGTGTCGGTTCAACACGTCAACCGACGATATCCACGTGTAATTTTTTATTGGTATATTGTTTTTAAAAGTGAAATTAATTAAACAATATAATTTTTTTTATTTTTTTGGTCAATAATACTTTAATTAACTATATAGCTTTTATAGTTTTTGAAGACTTTTTATGTATTGTGTTTTTCATGCTATTTAAATTCGATAACTACGTAAAGAATGCATATACATAAAATAAATTGTGTATGCACGTGCATTTTTTTATTTTAATAATTTTTAAAATTGAAATTAAACAATAAAAAGTTTTTAAATTTTTTCATCAATTATTTTTTAAGAATTTAGTTAACTGCGGACTTTTTATATTTTTTTGAAAACTTTTTTTGTATATTGTGTTTTCATGCTATCCAAATTCGATAACTACATAAGAAAAACATGTACATAAAATTAAGTACGTATCAAAGTGAATTTTTTTATTTTAATAGTTTTTAAAATTGAAATTAAACAATTTTTTTTTGGTCAATTATTTTTTAAGATTTTAATTAACTATAAATTGACCTTTTATATTTTCGCTCATATATATATAAACTTTTATGTATTATTTTTTTTATGCTATCTAAATTCGATAACTACATATGAAAAACATGTACATAAAATTAAGTACGTATCCAAACAAATACACAAAATTCTATAAATTCTATAATTTTAAAAACCAATTGACTAAATAAAAGAAGAAAAAATTATACTATATATATCCAAATTATATTTTAAACAGTTCAAATAAAATAATAATTGACCAAAAAAAATAATTACGTAGATAGCGTCGATTTTTCATCGAATCGATTTTAAATTGATTATAAGTCAGTTTTATCCCAAAACCGACTTTACATATCGAATTTAAGGACCGTTTTGTAGTAGTGAATATTAAGGTGCTTACTAGCATTGAATATTGATAACAACTAGCATTGAATATTGATAGACGAGTGAAGCCATCGAAAAGGAAAGAGCTATCGTCAAATCAGTGTTGATAAAGAGTAACTGTCATGGATGCCAATTTTGAAAGTGTGATGGAATGTTGCGATCTCAAATTTTTATTTTATATATTGAATTTCAATTATAGATTTAAATGTGAAATATTATATAATTATAATTATTATCTTTTATATCATTTTGTTTTATATTAAGTGATTATATAAGATAATATTTAAGGATAATTTAGGAACAAATAACTCAATATTTAGTATTTAAGCAATGGTGATTATAAAACAGAAGAATGAGAATGAAATATGTTTTTGGAATATTAATTGGGAGGCTCTGGTCTCTTGAAGACTAGAAACTTAGACAGCCATAATTTTCTTGAAGAACCATAAATCTATCAATTTTTCTTTAGTTTTTATCATTTTAATAAAAGATAGGAAATGAGTTCGTATCATTTGGTATTAAAACCGAACATCACCATTGTAAATATTTGCATTTATGAAAGTTATATTTTAGAGACTAGATTAAGGTGCACATTAGCACTGAATGTTGATAGACGAGTGAAGCCGTCGAAGAGGAAAGGGCTACCGTAGGGTCATTATCGATAAAGAATAATCGTCCTCGATGCCAATTTTGAAAGCATGGTATGATTTTAAGATATCAAATTATTAATTTAGATTTGAATTTTGAATTTAGATTTAGGTTAAAAATATCTTATAATTATAATAATTATTATTTATATCATTTTATTTTATGCTAAATAATTATTTATGATGATATTTAGGAGATATTTTAAGAGAAAATATATCATTATTTGTTGATTTTTTAGTATTTAAACAATGTTTATTATAAAAAAAGAATGAAAATGAAATATTTTTTGGAACATTAGTTAAGAGGTTCTAGTCTCTCGAATACTAAAAATTTGGGAGGTCATAGTTCTATTAAAGAACCACAAATCTATCAAAAGTTTTTAATTGTATTTTTAATAAAAGATACGAAATGGGTTCTATTGGGATTGATCCGATTTGCATAGAGAAGCTAGAGAGAAGTCAGAGAGTTTTGTGGAAATTGTGAATCTTCTATAAGTTCCATGTATATATAGAGCATTGCATGTACATGTGTCGATTATATAGGGAATACATGTCACCGTGTGTCATAGGGGTACAAGAGTAAAATAAAACACATTAAAAGCTTCAGATCGACCACAATATGGCTCGGTCTAGAGGCCGGCTTTCCAACACCAAGGGTCTTATATGTAAGAAAACCCATACTACTGGTATCGTTATAGTCACAAGTATAAGCAAGTCCTCCTAGGATGATTCGTTTGATTGCTCAGGTTGTTAGTTGGATCGGGCTCTGGGTCGATCCATATGTCCAAACATCCAATCCTCCTACTCTTTTATCGCAGGTCCTCAACAAGGGTGAAAGAGTAACACTTAGGCAGCAGATCTGAACCATTCGGCTCCCCTAATAAATGTGTGTTAGATGATTGTAGAGAGAAATGTGGACCTTTATATAAGGAGTTCCGGCTTCTCCTTATTTCATCATTTCTTACACATCAGACAAATATTAAGAAAAAATGCCTTATCGCCTCAGCTCAAGCCATATAAATTCTCATCTCAGTGGTAAGAACTTAGTTTGACACATAGCTTACTTACTCGGGTTTTAAGGGGAAAAAACACCTCGAGTCTAACACTTATCTACTTTTTATTCAGGTCAATTTAAAGAATCATTTCCCATTTTATTTCAAGCTCAACCCTAGGTAATTTTTAATTCTCATGCCTTACCTTTTTTATGTTTTATGACATCACGTGGTCTACCAATGAGATAAGCACTTCAAATGAATGGGAGCTATCTCAAACTTAACTCTCTACCTCCATCTCTCATCCATAAGTCGTACACATAATTAGATTAAACATGCCTCAGACATAAATATATGTCTCGAGGTTATAGAGGAAGAAAGGAGCTAGTGTACCCACAGATCTTACCAAAGGTTGGGTGGATAAGGTCAAGACTAGTAGGTTTTCCTCTTGGGATGAGGAGAGGATAAGAAGAACATACGACATTCCTTCCTAGATTTAAATAATGATTCCCAGACTGGGAGCTCATGACAATGACCCAGTTCCAACTAGGTGGACATTCCTTCACGAGAAGGCCTTATAATTAGGGGTTAGATTTTCTTTGTACCCTTTTATAAGTAAAGTTTTGGCTAGGACTCAGCTCACGCCCAACTAGTTGATGTCGAATGGGTAGAGGTACCTATTCTACCTCACATTGATATGCAAAGATATTGGGGTCGAATTGGAGAGCACGAGTTCAATGAGGCATATATATCGAAGTAGAATCCTATAAATACAAGAAGGGTCTACATGTTTATGAAATAAGACCGAGGCATAATTATGATCCTTTCCGAGAATGAGGAGAATTGGAAGGAGTATTTTTTCTACGTCTCTAGTCGATGGGAGGCTCCAAATAGTGACACCATACTGATAAGAAGCATCTAGGTTGACACTAAGATCGTGATAAGGAATATAGGCTCCTTTATCACAACCTTGAGCCACGAGGCCAAGCAACGATTGGATGCTATCCAGAACTATCTAATCGAGAAGACTCAATATAGGCATCTACTAAACACCCCACTTTTTATTACGTGTGGTTTAATGGGGTAGGGCTCAATAGAGGCCCCTCACATGATTATATGTAAACCCCAAGAACCCTCAAAGCATAGGACCTTTCCCATAGGCTATGCAGAGAGGTTCAAGGTGGTACCAGAAGATGGTGAACTGCCCTTGAGCCTATAAATATTTTTCTTTTTATTTAACCTTTTTTTATTTAGCCCATACTTGTAAAACTGACATCCTTTTCTGTATTTACAAATAGCACAGAATTCAATGCCTTTAAGTTGTTGGCATGGCGTCAGAGTAAGCAAGCCCAACATAAGGGGGTTCTTAAAAAGCTACACCTTCTTCATGAGGAATGAGCTCCATAGGGAAGAAAATGATCAACTCCTCTGGGTAGGAGGCCACAGTAACTTTGTAAAAAAGGAAGAAGAAGGACATCATTGATGAGCATATGCCTTTGAATTTCATCGAGCCTTCACCAGTGTCCCCGGGTCAACACACCTCACCAACCGTCAACTCTAGTCAACAAGAACCTACTCTCCCTGTGAAGGATTTGAGGAAAGGGAAGGGTGTTTTCGGTGACCTCACTACAGACATTGATAGGAGTGACCCTGTACAGTGGCATGACACTAGAGAAGTTGGACCACTACGTGGACCAACTCCCTTACATGGTACATGATGAGTGCTCAAAAAGCACTAAAATTACCATGATTTTATGCACATTAATTGATTAAAAATATATATATTTATATGATTTTATCATATATTTATATAAATTTATCTTTTTCGGAATCACGGGTATTTTTATTGTTTTTCAGGTATTTTTCGCTTAAAAACGCAACTTAAAGACACAAAGAGTAATACTGGAAGCAATACATCACAAATATATTAATAAATAAATGGGGAAAGGTCAACAAATATGGAAAAATTGGACAAAATGGGTCAAAAATGTCAAAAAGGAGAAAATCGCGCCGCCACGCCGCCCACCGCTGAAGCCCCGCGCGCCGCGCCAACCGCCAAGAAGACGCGCGCGCGAAGACGCCCGACCGCACGCGAGATGCCGCGCGCGCCTTCTCTTTGCCCTTCTCTGGCCATACGCTCACGCGCGCGCCTACGCCCTGCCTCCGTGCGCGCCGACGCCCATTTCGCCCCATTTTTCACGTGCAGCCGCCCCATGACGTCATCAATGACCTCAACATTTGCACTCCGCGTTTTCACATTTTTTTAACATTTTTTCACTCATTTTTTCTCTCCATCCTCACCTATAAATACACCCCTTCTCTTCACTTCATACCACACCTCAAAACACATTCTCTTATCTCTTTCTTTCTCTCTTTTCTTAGATTTTTTAGTTTTTCTTAGTTTTTAGCTTTTCTTAGTTAATTTCTCTTAGTTTTAGAGTTCTTCCCTTTTTGGGAAGAACTAGTTATGTTTTTGTAATTTATTAGCTTTTCGATTCAATAAATGGGAGTGCAAATTCCGCTTGGAGGTTTTCCAGCAACGGGAATAGCATCGAAGTTCTGTAAGGATTTTATTTTCTTTACAGTTATTTTTATGTTTTATTCTTACATGTTATATTTAATTTGTCTATGATTAAATTTAACTCTGCTGTCTATTTATAAACATGATGTAATAATAACGTTGTTATGCTTGCGAAATATTAAATAGGTAAAAATCTCTAAAATGAATTGATTTTATTTTTATTCAAGATTTTATATTAAGAATGTTAGAGAGAAATATATTATTTTTCATTACAAACTTAAATCTAAAAATTAGATTTTAAGGTTTAGTTATCCTATTCGATTTAGAGTAGTGCTCTTTTATTTGTTGGTACAATCGCCCGGTAGTTAGAGTGAAGCTCTATTTCAAAAGTTTTTATAAGAATTATTATCTGAAAATGTATTGACAACATGTTTTCAATAGTGATTTTAAAACTTGAAAGTTAGTACTCGGATAACTAAATTCTTAGGTTTAATTTGGACACCTTGAATAAAGTTTAAACTGTCTAACCCCACCAAAGGTGGCATTTAAATTGTTCATTTTCAATCTCTTAGAAAAAGGAATTAATTTAATTAACCAAATTAGTTATCAACCCCACCCATAGGTGTTAATTGATTTGTTTAGTTAACAAAGAATATCTAACCCCACCAAAGGTGGTATTCATATAAAAAAGAGAGAATCAATAAATATCAAATCATATCTTTAATAACCTAATTAATATGAGCAAGCATAATTAACTTAATTATTATATCCATAAATACTCCACCATTATAAATGATAAAATTTTCATAAATGTTTATTGAATCTATGTTTATTTTTATGTAAGTAGATTAAAAACACAAAAACCCCAAAATATCGTGACAGGATGTTTAGGATTTAATTTTGTTTTTAAAAGTTTGAATAATAAATTAAAAACCACATACATTCCTTCCTTAGATCGACCTTGGGAGTATACTTATCATTTTCTACGAAATGATTCGTGCACTTGCGAGAGTTTTATAAATACATAAAACCAAAGTAACGGGTAGGATCGGCGATGTCGGTTCTGCCCCTATCAGTACACAATAGACAAATCGATACCATGTGCAAGGTTGTAGATGCTGGGGTCATGCTTAGCCACTTTATGTATCAGGTAAGTGTCAATTCAACCTTGTTTCTAACTAAGCCTCAAGCTTTTATGCTTTATTAACCTCATATTATTGGTCTTACTTTTAGACACAACTCTTCATAGGCTGGTCAGGGCTCGAGAAGTGGAGCATTTGAATCATGAGCTCGCGATAGAGAAATAAAGCCATGTTTCAACTTGGGCCAAGAACGTTGTGCTATTGGCCAAGGCTAACAAGTGGGTGAGTGAGGCCATCGACAATGAGGAAAAGTTATCCAAGGCCATACACGAGCTGAATAATAACTCGAACCATTTTGAGAAGCTCAAAGGAAGTCCTAAGCTGAGGTGAAAGCCTATAGGCTCAAGGATACCTAGCGGAAGTGTGAGCTTAAGGCAATGAAGAAAAAACTCTCCTCGAGCATCGAGATAGGGTATAACTTGGCTATGGACTTCTTCAAGGATGAGGCCAATAAGAAGGTCATATAGGAATACTAATATCAAATCTTGAATATCTAGGTCACTCCTAAATATTTTCCCACTTAAACCCAGATAGGGGTTAGGAATAGGGCTCGGACTCTAGTGCAAGTGATGATGGGCCCAAGGTGGGAGATGAAGAGGGTGGAATTGGTGACCTTTGAGATTGGAACTAGGTCGAGCCTTTTATTTAAGTAGTCCCATAATCTTATATTACAAACCCATCTTCTCGGTCTCTTCAACATGTTGAGGACCATATATATATATTTCTTTTAAGCTCGATGGTACTCCTAATTTGTGGTCGTGAGCTGGCACTTGTAACCCATTTATTATTAATGAGAAATAATTGATTTTGAGAAAAAACTTATATTGTGTTTATGCTTGTGTATTTGAAGTATATATAGTATTTATTTATGATGCTAAACCATCTCCCTTCTTTTAAGGACATGTGTCATTAAATTTTTCCAACTATCATTCCCTATAAAGGGGGTTAAGAATGTTGTAATATTCAGACATCATTTTTTGTTTGAAGTAGCTGGAAATTTTTCTCCATCTTTCTTGTGCAAACCTTATGCATTCTGATCGGGAAAATAGACATTTAACTCGAGCTTTAAAAATAGAGAATGGTAGGCTTAAGATCGAGGCAGAGAAATTAAGGGTCGAGCTATCCAAACTCAAGGATAAGCTCTCTCTTTATGAAGAGACCAAGTGTGAGATCGCTTCTTGCAAGAAGCGACTATCCCAAACTCGAACTCGAGAAAGAAGGACCATGACTAAAATGGCCTCTCTCATTGACAAAAAGTCTCATTGGGTAAACTTTTATATGAAGTGATCTGATGGGGTCTTCTTCAAAAATATGGTAATTGCAAAGGAATTGGAACATTCAGTAATCAACTCAAGCTTAGCTCCTATCAAAATGGGGGTCAATATTTACAAGAAATTTGTCAAAATTTGAGATGCGTTATTTCCCTCAGTGGAGGAGACAGATGAATCAAACATTGGTTGTGCGTCCAAACTTCTGAAGAACTTTTAACTTTTTCAGAGGTCAAGCTCTTCATTAATAAAGTTTGAAAGCTTTATGAGCTAGAGTAATAAAATTCTATTTTAATAAAATAAACCTATGAAGCTTGATTAATGTACTTTATTTTTGGTAGTACAAGCACTTTATCTGGTTCTTGACCAAGGTGATCAACTCGCGATATGTAATATTGAGGGATAACATTCTACCTTGTCTATGATTGAGGTGATCAACTTTTTCTTTGAGGGAGAGTGTTCTACCTAGTTTGTGACTGAGGTGATCAACTCTTTCTTTGAGAGAGAGTGTTCTACCTGGTCTATGACCTAGATGATCAACTTTTTCTTTGAGGGAGAGCTTTCTACCTGGTCTATGACCGAAGTGATCAACCTTTTCTTTGTAGGAGAGTATTTTACTTGGATTGTGATTGAGGTGATCAACTTTTTCTTTGAGGGAGAGCTTTCTAACTGGTCTGTGACCGAGGTGATAAACTCTTTCTTTGTAGGAGAATTTTCTACCTAGCTTATGATTGAGGTAACCAACTCTTTCTTTGCAGGAGAGTACTCTACCTACTCAGTGAGAGAAGTGATCAACTCTTCTTCCCAGGAGAGAGTGTTCTACATGATTTGTGACTTAGGTGATCAACTCGCTACATGTTATTGAGGGAGAGCATTCTATCTGATCTGTGACTAAGGTAATCAACTCTTTCTTTGAAGAAAAGTGTTCTACCTGGTCTGTGACCAAGGTAATCAATTCTTGATACGTAATAACTTGCAAACCATTACCTTATATATATATATATATAGTTAATATATAAGGATGATAAATCAAAGTTCAATTGAAGTAATACTTTTTCAAGTGTCGGCCTTTCGACCTTGTGCTATCCTTAGCTCTCTCAATACTTCTTAATAAGTAGGCCCCTTTTGGAGTCATTTGGACTATTTGGTATAGGCCTTCCCAATTTACATCCAACTTATCGGCCATCCATTCTTTCTTGTTGGGGAAAACTATTCTAAGAACCTAGTCACCTATTGATCCTCAGTTAGGATTGATCTTATAGTAGGTATTATGATCTTAAATGGTATCACAACCTTAGTCCCATATACTAGCGAGAAAGGTATCTCATTGGTGATCCCTGATGAGTGCGCAAAAAGCACTAAAATTATCATGATTTTATGCACATTAATTGATTAAAAATATATATATTTATATGTTTTATCATATATTTATATAAATTTGTCTTTTCGGAATTACGGGTATTTTTATTGTTTTTTCAAGTATTTCTACTTAAAATCGTAACTTAAAGACTCAAAGAGGAATATTGGAAGCAATACATCACAAATATATTACTAAATAAATGAAGAAAGGTCAACAAATATGGAAAAATTGGACAAAATGGGTCAAAAAGGTCCAAAATGTCAAAAAGGAGGAAAATGCGCACGGAGCCGCCTAGTACTTGGGCACATTTGATAACCTAAATAATATGAGTAAGCATAATTAAATTAATTATTATATCCATAAATACTCCACCATTATAAATGATAAAATTTGCATAAATGTTTATTGAATCTATAGTTATTTTTATGTTAGTAGATTAAAAACACAAAACCCAAAATATCGTGACATGATGTTTAGAATTTAATTTTGTTTTTAAAAGTTTGAATAATAAATTAAATCTTAAACATCCTGTCACGATATTTTGGGTTTTGTGTTTTTAATCTACTAACATAAAAATAACTATAGATTCAATAAACATTTATGTAAATTTTATCATTTATAATGGTGGAGTATTTATGAATATAATAATTAAGTTAATTATGCTTGCTCATATTATTTAGGTTATTAAAGATATGAATTGATATTTATTGATTCTCTCTTTTTTATATAAATACCACATTTGGTGGGGTTAGATATTCTTTGTTAACTAAACAAATCAATTAACACCTATGTGTGGGGTTGATAACTAATTTGGTTAATTAAATTAATTCTTTTTTCTAAGAAATTGAAAATGAACCATTTAAATGCCACCTTTGGTGGGGTTAGACAGTTTAAACTTTATTCAAGGTATCTAAATTAAACCTAAGAATTTAGTTATCCGAGTACTAACTTTCAAGTTTTAAAACCACTATTGAAAACATATTGTCAATACATTTTCACATAATAATTCTTATAAAAACTTTTGAAATAGAGCTTCACTCTAACTACCGGGCGATTATACCAACAAATAAAAGAGCACTACTCTAAATTAGACCGGATAACTAAACCTTAAAATCTAATTTTCAGATTTAAGTTTGTAATGAAAAATAATATATTTCTCTCTAACATTCTTAATATAAAATCTTGAATAAAAATAAAATCAATTCATTTTAGAGATTTTTACCTATTTAATATTTCGCAAGCATAACAACGTTATTATTATATAATGTTTACAAACAGCCAGCAAAGTTAAATTTAATCACAGACAAATTAAATATAACATGTAAGAATAAAGCATAAAAAATAACTGTAAAGAAAATAAAATCCTTACAGGACTTTGATGCTATTCCCGTTGCTGGAAAACCTCCAAGCGGAATTTACACTCCCATTTATTGAATAAAAAAGCTAATAAATTACAAAAACATAGCTAGTTCTTCTCAAAAAGAGAACAACTCTAAAACTAAGAAAAACTAACTAAAAATTAAGAAAAACTAACTAAAAATTAAGAAAAACTAACTAAAAACTAAGAAAAACTAAAAACTAAGAAATGGAGAGAAAGAAAGAGGAGAGAAGTGTGTTTTGAGGTGTGTTTAGAAGTGAAGAGAAAGGGAGTATTTATAGGTAAGGATGGAGAGAAAAGGTGTTTGAAAAAATGTTAAAAAATGGTGGAAACCCAGAGTTGTGATTGCTGACGTCATTGTTGACGTCAACATGACGTGGGGGCGGCTTGTTGTGTGTTTTTCAACACACGGACTCGTGCAAGTATACACGGTCACAAGTAATATGATTAGTAAGTAAAGATCGATCCCACGAGGATTTGTTACTATAGTTTGTCGAGTACTAAAATTGTATCTCTCTGATTTTATCCAAAACAATCATTGATTTAACAAAAAGGTAATAAAAGAAAATAAAAGAAATCTAGGATTGCAATTTTTCACCAAACTAATCCACTCAAATCATGTTATTTTCTTTTGATTTATATTTTTTAGTACATTTAATTTGTCAACCAAAAACTTCTTTTTTTTATTATTCATACATCTCTTTTCGAAATTCAGTATAAACACACCTCGTTAAATTAATTCACTATATCTCTACGAATTAAATTTAATAAGATTCATTAAGTTCTAAGTTTTCAAAAGGTCACACATACAATTAGTGGTATATTTCTATCCTTCATCATACATGTCATTCTATTTACGAGCAATACACACACAAATGCCTTTCTCAAGTTTATTCATGTACACGGATCGTTTTTGATAAGATTCAGTAAATAATCAAAAAGCATTAAGAACAAAATAGAACTTAACAAATCGAACGTCTTATAAATCTACAAAAAAAATAATTAAAATTAAAGCTTCATAAATTTAGATCAAATGCAACCCAAGAAAAATTAAATTACTTCATAAAATTAAAATAAAAATTACAACAACTACAGAAAAATTAGAAGAAGCAGAAATAAAATTAAAACAACACTTAGAACAAATATTTGGCACACGCAAAACACAACAAAAGCCAAAAATGGCTTCTACGTGTTTTGCCGTCCAAAACCGAGCAACACAAAATAATTTCTAAAACTAAACTCTCCAAAAAACTTTTGAAAACTAAAACTAAAACTCTACTCCAAAAAAATCTTCAAAACCTCTCTAAAAAAAAACTTTTAAAACCTAAAAACTATCTCCTATTTATAGCAAAAAAAAATACATCAATAAAATATTAAAATTTAATACACGCGTAAAATATTTGTATCGAAATTAAAACCAGACATTTTTCTTAAATTCCGTGTACATGCGTACGAATTGGAATATTGTATTTTTATACGCGTGCACGACAGAAACAGAGGGAGCCGTTCTGACTTTTTTTTTAATTTCAAAGTGCATGCCACGTGTCAGCGTCTGATTCGCTGCAAGAAAATGGTGGGACACGTGGCAAAGATATGTAATGGCAAGGACGGCTCACGGAGAATTGCCGCACCGGATTAGTACACGAGAAACGCGGGAGACAGCTCGAGACGTGCCGGATTCCGTGCTTTGGCTTCACCGAAACATGCCACGTGTCCTAACATGATTGGATGATAGATTAAGCTCGGGAAACGACAGATTCTAGTTGGTGGAATAACCGGCTCACGTGGAGATCGGCCGCACGGATCGAGGGGCGCGCGAACGTGGGGGGCAGTACGTACGGCGTCGACGAACGGTGGAGTCCCACTTCGCACGCCGCTGCGCGCGTAGGTGGGCCCACTTCGGCACCGAGCCGCGTGAAATTTTGAGACCTACACCCACTCTCTTGGTCGGTGCGATAAGGACGCCGCGATCTCGGGCCGTTTCTTATCCGACGGACGATTTCACGATTTACGCGTGTAGATTGCACACAGCGTAGATTCTTCTCCCCACGCAAAAAAATTAAACTTTATTAATTCCATTTTGACCCACAAATATATTTCAAATTACATTTTAAACTTTCTTTAATTACAAGTTCTTTTGCTAATTTTAAATTAAATTTTTAAACTTTTAATAATTAAAATGAAGCCCAAATTTAATTTAAATTATATTTTCGATTTTTATAAATTGTAATTAAGAACTATATTATTTGAAATTATATTTGTGGACATAAATTTGACATTAAGTACATTTTTGATACAAATTATTTACTTTTATTAAAATATATAAAAAACAATAAATACTAATTTATTAATCAAAAATTAACTAAAAACATCAAGAACATAGCAATTATAATTAATAAAATAGGTGAAAATAACTATATAAGATACAGTTATCACGGCTACGTGCGGATTGGCGCACAGATGGCAACGGCGCGCGCGGAGTGGAGCTGGGGTGCGCACATGCGCGCGCGGACTGGGCATGCTGTGCGCGCAGGTGCACGCGGTAGTGGGGAGCTGCGCGTGCGGTCTGGGCGTGCTGCGTGCGGCTGGGCGGCTCCGTGCGCATTTTTCTCTTTTTTGACATTTTTGACCCATTTTGTCCAATTTTTCCATATTTGTTGACCTTTCCTCATTTATTTGTTAATATATTTGTGATGTATTGCTTCCAGTATTCCTCTTTGAGTCTTTAAGTTACGTTTTTAAGCAAAAATACCTGAAAAACAATAAAAATACCCGTAATTCTGAAAAAGATAAATTTATATAAATATATGATAAAACATATAAATATATATATTTTTTAATCAATTAATGTGCATAAAATCTTGGTAATTTTAGTGCTTTTTAAGCACTTATCAATCCTTCAGGGACTAGTCTTGATAGCCCATAATGCCCTAGGTATCTCCTCAACTCATCTTCCTTTAACACCCTCCAAAATTTTCTTTAATAGGGTGATTATCAACTTGTTAGAAGATTTTTCCTAATCGTTGGCATATGGATAATACATCATTGAATGGCACATCTTAATTTTGTACTTAATAGAAAACTCTATGATGTTATGGCCTATAAATTGTCTTCCATTATCGATAATAAGATCCTTGGGTAGGCTAAAATGAAAAATTATAAATTTTCATATGAACCAAATCACTTCCTCTTCACATATCCTTCCCAGAGTTTCCACCTAAACCATTTGGAAAAATAATATATGGCTACCAATAGAAACTTTTTTTGGTCCCTTGCTTCAGGTAAATGTCCTATTACATCAAGCCTTCACTTGTAGAAGTGTCATGGACTAACTACCCCTATCATGGTGGTTGGATGTGTGTGTGACAATAGGGAAAATCTTTGACACTTATTGCACACCTAGGTGTACCTTGTGCAATCTTCTAGCATAGTGGGTCAGTAGTACCTCTACCTTATAATTCACCAAGATAGCCTTCTTCCATTTGAATAAGATCTGCATTCTCTTTCGTGGGATTCAAACATAACTCTATTAGACCCCTCCCTAGCTATGCACAAGAGCCCAGGTCCGAATGCAGTCCTTATATATAATTTATCATTTTCAATCATGTATCGACCTACCTTAGCCTTAATTTCCTTCATAAGTTTATGGTCCTGGGATATGTCTCCCCTTTTTACGAAGTTAAAAATCGAGGTGAACCATGGGCTTGTGGCAACATCCATGCTCCTGCCTATATTTTTGGCCTCCTCCAAACTGGCTTCTATCGTGATCGTTACCGTTACCACTTAAGTGTGATTGGTCTCTTGTACAGAGGCTAGTGTGGCTAAAACGTCAATATGACCATTCTTATTCTGGGCTATCTGCTTGATCTCTTAGTTGGTAAATTTTGAGAATTCCTTTCTTAGTCTCTCTAGATATATCCTAATCTTGCTATCCTTAGCCTCAAATGTGCCCAAGTACTGGTAAACCACCCATCATGAGTCACTATGCAAGGTAATGTTATCCACTCCAAGCTTCTTTGCCTTTATGGATTTAAATATAGTCACCTCATACTCTGTGATGTTATTAGTTTCTTAGAATTCCAATATAATAGCATACTTGAAACAATTTTCATTATGATCAATTATGACCACCCTTAGCCCGGCACTATTGAAGTTGTATGCGCTATTGATGAATACTTTCCAGACTTGCTTCTCTCTTTGATGCAAGCCACTTACTTATTCTTTTACGTCATCATCGGTAACCTCTAGTGATTCACTAAACTCAAAGACAAACTTAGCCACCACTTATCCCTTAATAGTAGTTCTAGACATATACTCGATATCGTATTTTCCCAGCTCTATGGTAATTTATGCCAATCTCCTTGCTACTTCTAGCCTCGTTAATACATTCTTAAGTGTATGAGATGTAAGTACTACCACTATGTGCAAGCCAAAATAATGTATGAGCTTTAGTGCCATCATTTTTAAGGTAAAGGCCAACTTGTCGATTATTGGGTACCTACTTTGGGCATCTATTAGGATTTGGTTGACATAGTAGATGGGGTGTTAGACCTTGTTTCTTGCAATTATAAGTAAGAAACTACAAGTTTGAGAGCCACAACCAAATAAGAATAAAGTGTTTCTCGTAAGAGAGGTCTGACTATGACATGAGGTTTACTCAAGTACTATTTAATTCCCTAAGAGAATTTGTCATAATCCTTATTCCAAATAATTGATATATTCTTTCTCAGTATTTTGAAGAATGGAAAACACTTGTCTATGGAAAACACTTATCTATGCACTTAGAAATGAATATGTTCAGTGCCACTATTCTTCCGTTCAACTATTGAATCCTCTTTAGATTGGAAGGAGGCCTCATGTTGACTGGTACTTGTATCTTGTCCGAGATGGCCTCTATCCTTTGGGCAGATATAAGATACCCCAAGAATTTTCTAGAAGTAACACCAAAAACACATTTTTTAGGGTTAAGTCTCATCACATACCTTCAAATTATGGAGAATATTTCCTTCAAGTCCTTGACATGGTTTATAGATTATGCTGAATTTACTACCATATCATCGATATATGCCTTAAGATTTCTTCCTGGCTGGCCTACAAACATCTTATTTACGAGGCATTCATAGGTGGCCTGTTGCGTGTTTTTCAACACACGAACTCGTGCAAGCATACACGGTCACAAGTAATAAAGATTTGTAAGTAAAGATCGATCCCACGAGGATTTGTTACTATAGTTTGTCGAGTACTAAAATTGTATCTCTCTGATTTTATCCAAAACAATCGTTGGTTAATAAAAAAGGTAAAATAAGAAAATAAAAGAAATCTAGGATTGCAATTTTTCACCAAACTAATCCACTCAAATCATGTTATTTTCTTTGGATTTATATTTTTTGGTAAATTTAATTTGTCAACTTGAAAACTTCTTTTTATTATTCATACATCTCTTTCGAGCTCGTATAAACACACCTCGTTAAATTAATTTACTATATCTCTATGAAAATTAAATTTAGAGATTCATTACGTTCTAAATTTTCAAATGGCCACATACAATTAGGGTATATCTCTATCCTTCATCATACATGTCATTCTATTCTACGAGCAATACACACAAATGCCTTTCTCAAGTTTATTCATGTACCACGGATCGTTTTTGATAAGATTAAGTAAATAATCAAAAAGCATTAAGAACAAAATAGAACGAACAAATCGACGTCTTATAAATCTAACAAAAATAATTAAAATTAAAGCTTCATAAATTTAGATTAAATGCAAATAGTAGAAAAATTAAATTACTTCATAAAAATTAAAATAAAAATTATAACAACTACGAGAAAAATTAGAAGAAGCGAGAAATAAAATTAAAACATCACTTAAAAACAAATATTTGGCACACGCAAAAACACAACAAAAGCCAAAAATGGCTTACTGCGTGTTTTTGTCAGTCAACACACAAACACAATAAAAATTACAAACTGAAAAAACTAAAACACTCTAAAAACTTTCGAAAACTAAAACTAAAATTCTACTCCAAAAACTACTCCAACCAAACTTTTTTAAAACTAAAAACTATCTCCTATTTATAGCTAAAAAATACATCCAAAAATAATACATTTCTTTTTTTTTCTTTTTGAAAACGCGTAAAGAATTTGTATCGAAAATAGAATCGACGCGTATCGATATTCGATATAATATTACTTTAATTTACGTGTGAAACAGGGGCGCCGTTCTGAATTTTTGAAATTCAAAGTGCATGCCACGTGTCAGCGTCTGATTCGCTGCGAGGATTTAATGCGGACACGTGGCAGAATTTCATTGGCTGCGGGAAACGGGCGTGCGAAGGATTGTCGCCCACGGAGACAACGGCGAAACGTGGGCGTAATCTGCGCTACCTCGCGCTACGATAACATGGCACGTGTGAATATTATTTGCTTAAATATTAGTGGGACACGTGGCGATTCTTGTGCTGTAAAAAGCGAGGATGCCACTTTGCTTCCATAACCCGCGTC
The DNA here is from genome assembly GCA_030763125.1 of Hippophae gyantsensis. NCBI lineage: Eukaryota > Viridiplantae > Streptophyta > Magnoliopsida > Rosales > Elaeagnaceae > Hippophae > Hippophae gyantsensis. The sequence continues at coordinate 16,088,051 of CM061029.1, read as the reverse complement.
ACACCACGATTGTTACACGAGCAGTTCGGTCTTGTAGCGGCAGCTTGGTTCCACGCAGCGGCTTCCAATGTCTGGACCGTTCGAGAGATCCAGCCGGTCGGCGGATCGCCTCGGGGGAAATTTGCTGGTAGGCGACGTATGGGTCCCACTCTGCACGCCCGACTGCGGCGGTGGGCCCTTGCAGCCAGCGCCATGTCGCGAGAAATCTGAGCGCACTTGTGTCTGCGTCTGGATTTGCACTCGCCAAATCACGGACCGTTGTTTTGATGATCCAGCGTGGGTGATGGGCGTAGTGATTTGTCGAGTGTGATTCTTTTCTATGAGAAAATTCAATTTTCTTAATTATATTTTGACCCACAAATATATTTCAAATTACATTTTCAACTTTGTTTAATTGCAATACAGCCCTTTTGGTAATTTAAATTAAATTTTAAACTTTTAATAATTGAAATTAAGCCCGACTTTAATTTAAATTATATTTTCAACTTTTATAAATTGCAATTAATCACTCTTTTATTTGAAATTATATTTTTGGGTACAAATTTGCATTTAAGTACGTTTTCGATACAAATTACTTACTTTTATTTAAAATATATCAAAAACAGTAAATACTAATTTATTAATCAAAAATTAACTAAAAACATTAAGAACATAGCAATTATAATTAATAAAATAGGTAAAAATAACTATATAAAATACAGTTATCATGGCCCCTGCATTTTTCAACTTGAATGGCATTCTGATGTGGTAGAAGGTCCCTTCATTAGTGATGAAAGATATTTTGTCCTCATCTTTTGGATGCATTTTGATCTGGTGATAACCATAATATGCATTCAAGAAAGTCATCAAGTTGAAATCAATGGTGGCATCAACCAGCTGATCAATACTTGGGTAGGTAAACAATATTTTGGACATGCATCATTTAAGTCTGTGAAGGCCACACATATACGAGGTGATCTGCAAGCCTTCTTCATCAGCACCATATTTGACAACCAAGAGGAGTAGTTTACCTTTCTAATAATCTTTGTCTCTTTAAGGGTGGTGACTTGAGTTTTGATCACCTCATTCTTCTCTTTAGGGAATGTCCTCTTCCTTTGCTTGACATGTCTAGATTTTGGATCGACATTCAACCTATAGGTTATGAGCTCAGGGTCGATCTCAATCATGTCTATAGGCCTCTATGTAAAGACATAAAAATTCTCCTTTAGCAAATGAGATAGCTACTCTCTCACCTCCATTGTTAGGTCCGTGCTCAACTTTAGAGAGTGGTCCTCTTCCTTATCCCCAATTGGTAGATCTTGCACTTCATTTGAGTTGACAAATTTTTTTAGAGATACACCTCCTGGCCTTTTATGAAAAGACCCATCCAGTGGTTGCTACATGGGAGTGGCCTCTTTCATAACTTTTGGCCTTTTCCTAGTATCTCCTTATTTCCTTTATGCCCTCCTTAGTCGTCTATTTAATGACTTAGTGAAAGGTGGATGGAACCGCTTTCATCTTGTGTATCCATAGTCTGCCTAAGATGGTATTGTAGTATGTTAGGACATTAATTACCACAAAGGTGGTCATCACTATAAATCCTTGTGCCATGACTGGTAGTACCATAGTTCCTGATACGTAGGTGGTGCTACTGTGAAATCTCACCAAGGGTAGCTCTCTCCTTGCTATATTTCTTTCCTTTATGTCTAGGGCCTTCATTGTTGATAGATAAAAAAAATTCAATGAAGCTCCCAGTGTCAATCACGATCTGACAAACATTGTAGGATCTTATCCTCAGGGTAATTACCAAGGGGTCTTTGTAGGGAGACAAGGTCTCATCCCTACCAATAAAAGTGATTTCAGTGGAAACCTCACATCTTCCAGATTGTAAACATGTGGTGAACCGTGCAAGTCTCTAGCGTACCTTTTACGTGAGTTATTGGAGACACTATTGAGTCTGGGCCTTCCATGTATGGCATGAGTAGTCCTTACATTGGCTATATTTTGAGGGTCTATCTCCCAACCTAACAGAGTGGGTAGCCTCAATGTTTCAAGCTTAGGCTAACGCCCTACATCTCTATTGTTGCTTCCCATGAGGTATTTTAAGTACCCTCTAGACAAAAAATCCTCTATTTCTTTTTTTTAAATACCTACAGCCTCTCATTTCGTGGCCCACATCCTTGTGAAAAGCACACCACTTAGATGTGCTCTTAAGGGAAGCCCTCAATCTTGGTGGTCATTTAACATTATACTCTTCCTCGATTCTCGATACTGCTTAGGCTAGGATCGCTCTCAAGGATAGTTCCTTGAATAGAGATAGTAACCTCCCCCAAGGCCCCTTGTTCCTGAACCATTGGCCATTTTCCCTGTGATTGGGCGTGAAATGCTTTTTTTTTAATTCATTGTCATGGCTTACCCAGTCCGGGCTTATTCTTATCTTCTCTTTTTTTTACGAACTTCCATAATTGCCTTGCTATTCTTATCTAGACCTAGCTCTCTTTCCAGATTGATAAATTTTATCACCTCTTTATAAGCTTTCTTCAAAGTTTGTGGGACCGTCTCGATAAATTCTATAAACAAATCAGAATTCCAGACCTCATCTGAAGGCCTCTATCACAATAGAGTTGGGGCAATCTTATATCCCTAGCTTTTCTTCCCTAAACTTTTTTACATACTCTTCAATAGATTCACCCGTTCTCTTGGAGAATAAGAAGAGGTGGTAAGACTCCTTTCTTAAGGGCTTGTTGTAGGTATAATTAGTGATGAACAAACTCGAAAACTATGAAAAAGAGGTTATGGTATGGGGTGCCAGGTTGTTAAACCACTTCTCTGAGTTATCACATAAGGTAGCAATAAATAGCTTACATATCGTATCTTTTGTCCTAAGTGAGGCTCACAGGGTCCATAATCGTCTTGAAGTATTGCACATGTGTTACCGAATCTTTTGTACCTTGGTAGTCTAGGCACTTGGGTGCACTAAACTTGGCTAGGGGCTTATTGTGCTCTATTTCATCAGAAAATAAGGAGACACATATTTTCTTGCAATCTCTATCCACATTGTACGGTGCCTTACCATTGTCTTGCCATTCATTGGCCCTTTTTAGGTTTTGGTCTTGCTTTCTATTAGCTTCCTCTAGTGCCCAAAATTGTGCCTCCTAGCTTTCTCACTCTTATAGCAAATTCTCGTTATTAAGCCCTATCGAACTAGGGGAAAGGTTACCCTCAATTATGTTCTCACCCTAAGTAGGCTTGGGCATAACATGATCTAGCTTTATTCTACCAACCAGGTTGACAACTCAACCTTCAGGGGAAACCATCCCTGATTGTGATCGAAGTACCCTATTTTCTCATCTAGTTTCCTCAAGCTCTCTTCTTAGCTTAAGAAGTTGATGTGCTAACTCTTAATGTTTCGATGATGACTTCTCATTTACTACTCTTAATCGTTCCTCAGCTCGTGTTCCTACCATAATGGCTTGTGAATTTGGAAAACTACGTTTGCTCATTAAGTCTCTTCTTTTAAAACTCCGGGTGAATCCTTGAAGATATGGGGTCATAAGCCAAAACTCGACTTTTGAATCTGAGCCCCATGGTGGGCGCCAAAATATTGGGATTGGTCTTATTAACAAAGATAGACGCTAGAGATAAGTTAAAGAATTTTGTGAAATGTGTGGATCTCTTTTGAGGTCCATGTATATTTAAAGTATTGCATTTACATGTATTGATTACATAGGGAGTATACTTGATAGTTGTTGTGAGTTTTACAACACACAAAAAACGTGTAAGTATACACGGTCACAAGTAATAAGATTTGTAAGTAAAGTGTCGTTCCCACGAGAATTTGTTACTATAGTTTGTTGAGTACTAAAATTATATCTTTCTGATTTTATCCAAAACAATCGTTGATTTAACAAAAAGGTAATAAAAGAAAATAAAAGAAATCTAGGATTACAATTTTTCACCAAACTAATCCACTCAAATCATGTTATTTTCTTTTGATTTATATTTTTTAGTACATTTAATTTGTTAACCGAAAACTTCTTTTTTATTCATACATCTCTTCGAAACTCAGGTATAAACACACCTCATTAAATTAATTCACTATATCTCTATGAGAATTAAATTTAATAAGATTCATTAAGTTCTAAGTTTTCAAATGGCCACACATACAATTAGGGTATATTCCTATCCTTCATCATACATGTCATTCTATTTACGAGCAATACACACACAAATGTCTTTCTCAAGTTTATTTATGTGCCACAGATCGTTTTGATAAGATTCGTAAATAATCAAAAAGCATTAAGCACAAAATAGAACGAACAAATCGAACGTCTTATAAATCTATCAAAAATAATTAAAATTAAAGCTTCATAAATTTAGATTAAATGCAACCCTAGAAAAATTAAATTACTTCATTAATTAAAAATAAAAATTACAACAACTACAGAAAAATTAGAAGAAGCAGAAATAAAATTAAAACATCTCAATAAGAAAATATTTGGCACACGCAGAACACAACAAAAGCCAAAAATAGCTTCTGCGTGTTCCGCAGCCAACACACAAACACAATAAAAATTACAAACTAAAAAAAAACTCAAGCACTCTAAAAACTTTCGAAAACTAAAACTAAAACTCTACTCCAACTAAAAAAAAACTAAAACTCTACTCCAAAAAACTCTAAAAACTATCTCCTATTTATAGCTAAAAATAATACATCTAAAATATTACATTTTTTATTTTATTTTTTAATAAAAACGCGTAATAATTTTATATCAAAAAACAAAATCACGCGTATCGAAAATATTAATTAAATCACGCGTGAGATAGGGGCGCCGATTCTGCATTTTTTAAATTCTTTATACATGCCACGTGTTAGCTTCTGATTCGCTGCAATGAATTAATGCGGACACGTGGCATCTTCTGATTAGTTGTGGGAAACAGCGCAATGAAGGATTGTCGCGCATGGACAACGACTACACGCGGGCGTGATCCTGCGCTCTCGCGCTCATGATAACATGCCACATGTCATCACATGATTAGATGAAAAATAGAGTGGGACACGTGGTGATTTTGGATTCGAAGAATGGATTCAGGTGGACACGTGGTAGCTTTTAATTGGAGGAAAATTCAGTTGCACGCGGAGATCAGTGCACGGGATCAGAGGCGCGCGAACGTGGGGGACAGTGGCTGGACGCGTCAGACATGTGGGTCCCGTACGCACGCTTGGCACAACGCGGCGAGTGGGCCCGCTCGGGTGCCGAGCCGCGTGAAAGAATCTACGCACACGCGATTTGGTCGGCGTGATCTGGACGGGCCGCGCATCGTAGCCATTTCTTCTTTGATCAGACGGTCCACGTTTGGCGCTTGTTGTTAGCGTGGTTCTTCTAATCTGAGAAAAATTCAATTTTTTTAATTGTATTTTGACCCACAAATATATTTCAAATTACATTTTAAACTTTGGTTAATTGCAATGTAGCCCTTTTGGTAATTTAAAATTAAATTTTAAACTTTTAATAATTAAAATTAAGCCCAATTTTAATTTAAATTATATTTTAACTTTTATAAATTGCAATTAATCACTCTTTTATTTGAAATTATATTTTTGGAAACAAATTTGTCATTTAAGAACATTTTCGATACAATTTATTTAATTTTCTTAAAATATATAAAAAACAATAAATACTAATTTATTAAACTAAAATTACTAAAAATAGTGAGAACGTAGCAATTATAATTAATAAAATAGGTGAAAATAACTATATAAAATATAGTTATCAATAGTGTGTCAAATAGATACAAGAGTAAAAGAAAACACATTCAAAGCTTGAGGCTGACCACACCATGGCTCAGTCTAGAGGTTGCCCTTCCAACACCAAAGATCTTGTGTGTAGGCACACTCATATTGTTAGTGTCGTTCTAGGCATGGGACAGGCAAGTCCTCATACAATGATTCTTCTGATGACTTAGACTGTTAATTAAATTGGATTCCAAGTCAATTCATATGTCTAAACAAGTTCATATCATTAATTCTTTTATATTTAAGAGTTTAATTTTTTAATTATTTAATAATTATTTTTATCTCGTACTAATTTTTTATAAGATAATCTTAGAAAAAATAAAAGAAATTGTTATAATAAACAACTTTTACTACCTTTAGTTCATTATTTATTATTATTAAATATTAAAATTAATAATAATAAGTTCATGAAGTCCCAAAACATTCATAGAAAATCGGTGTCATTCATAATTTATTATTGAATAATTAGATAAAATTATTTTAAATAAAAATTATCACAAATAAACTTGTTCAAAATGAAAATAACATATGAATATATATATTTAAAATAATAAGATTATTAGTAACGTATCTTGCACATATATTGTTATATTTTTTAAATTTTTCTTTAGTTAATTATGCAACATGATTGACATTTAGACGACATGATAAATAAATTAATAATAAAAAAGTAATTAAAAGTTTTGAGTTAATTAATATATGTATATAAAACATCTACATGATAAATATAGTTAATTAAATTTTTTAAGTTTTGGGGGAAAAAAAGTTCTAATAAGATCAAAAGGCCACAGGAGATATTTATCATAAATGTAAACTTATTAATATGATAGAAGTATTTCTAATTCAGTTGCTTAACTTATTTTTGATGTCTTTTCCGTACGTTAAGGTACTTCACTTAAATTTTTTCTTTTAAATTTTAAAATAAAATATAAAAAAGTTAGATATATTAAAGAATATGTATACGTAGTCTTTTGGATATATATCTAAAATGTTTACGAGATTTAACATATCTTTACTTACGCTTTTAGAGTTTATAAAAAAATGCTATAATATCTTTAAATTTTATAGTTAATACTATTGATGTCTTTAAAACTAATGATATTAATTTTTACATTCATAATATGTTAATATTCATATAGTTCTCGTACCAAATTGGTGGTTTTCGATTGATGATTGGTCCTATGGTAGAATTCTAACCAATCTGATCCTCTTCTAAGAGATCGCACCTAGTTATATGCTCTAAATAAACATATTTATGTTTTATATAGACTTGATCTTGTAATTATAAATTTATACAACTATATTTTGTACAAATAATGTACCTATAATCTTCAAAAAGATAATAATGAAATATAAGGTTATTAAATTCTCTTTTTTATCTTCTTTTTCTTCTAACAAGACTAGTTTTTTACTATAACAATCTTTTAATGTCTTTAAAATAGGATGATTTATTATGTTTGTTACAACTTTAATATAATCTATACAAATATCTAATAAGGTGTTAAACCTTCTAAAATTTTCAAGACAAGTTTCATAATTTTTATCTTTAAAATAATCATTTTGGACTAAGAGATAGCCTTTATCAAACTTTTATAATAAAATTATATTTTTATCTTTCATTATAAATTATTTCAAATTAGGAGCTAGCTGTTTAATGCTAGTTGTTAATTCTTGTAATTAACTATCATAATATTGTGATATTTCTATCTTCATCATTCTGTTTATCAGTATTATCACTTGATATAAGAAAATATCTAAATATTAAAGATCATTAATTGGCTTAAAAATTATAATTATTATACTTGAACTTAATAAGTCCACCACAATCTTCCCTTATATTCATTTTTTCTTGTTACACTGATTATGCCTCGGCTTTACTCAAACCCTAACATCTTCCTAGTAATGGTGAGCCCTTTGCATCCGTGCACAGATAGTGTCCAATTGAGACTTGCTAGAAAAGAGTAATTAAACTCCATTTTATTCATGATATAATAATTATTACAAACTTAAGGCCAACTAAGAACCTTGAAGGAATTCTTAGCCACTCATAATTACTAGGTACATAATTACTGGTTGGGATTTCTAGATAGAATGGATTTCTATGTTAGAGATTGTGTGTTTTTCACAGGTATATGCTCTTTGATTTCACTATGTATTCCAAATGAAAATAAGGTTTCCTTTTATAGCACAAGAAATCAATATTTACAAGATGAAAAGTACCATTTTATCCTTGTTTTAATAATTTTTTTTTACTACTTTAAATATCAACCATTCCTTTTTCCTTGGCAAATGTTTCCGACTAAAGACATAGGTCTAAATTTTTATTTTTCTTTGTTGTCTTCTACCGATAGTTCCTCCTATTTATTATTTCTTATTGTTTTCTGCCTATAATCCTTTTAATGACGTTGATGATGTCACATCTTTGTCTTTTCAATCTTTGATGTAGAAAATGCATATGTGATATTTGGTGGCTTTTTTGACATAGAAGTAGAATATCTTCCTTGTTTATTAACTTATTTCCATATTGTTTTTGTTAAAATTTGTTTCATATTTGGTAACTTTTTCACCATCCTCCTCTCAAAAAGTCATGCTATAGGAAATAATTATGACTTTACTAGTTGAGTAATTTATTTTGATCTCAGTAAAGTTATTAATTTTTTTGAATTCATAGTAAATTTAGCCTCACATTTGACCTCTTAATACACAGAGTTATTTTGTGTTGAATTTCTTTTCTAGAAGAGCTCTTGGTTTGGGAACTTCTCTATTTGTGTTGGAAATCTCTATCTTGATGAAGTGGTAAGGATTAATACATCTTTTCTCATTCTAGTCCATCAGTGAACTGAAAAATCTGAGATAAACAAGCTTGTCACCTACTCTAATATTTTTTTTGAAGTTCTAGATTACTTTTTAAAACATTTCTGGGAAATAATTAAGTTCACTTAAATTAATTCCTGGATATATATTTTCTATTAGTCCTGCATGCCTTACTATTTTCCCTGGAGTTGTCAACCTGCTTGGTGCTGCTAGTTATTGATGTAATATTGTAGAGTAATTTCTTACTATCTCCTCAAAAGTTATTAGTTTTGGTATTTTGTAATTGGTATAACTACCTTCAGCCTCTATTCTATTGGTGAAAGCTTTATAAATTACTACACTAAACCCTAGAATATATTTACTGGTTTTTTCCTACTCGTTATAGATTCTTAGTTTTGGGCCATTACAGACCACCTAAGTCTTTTTTTGTTCCCCTTCTTCTACTTCATCAACCAATTGAGCTTTCTTGTTTCGGAGATGTTACTCTTCTTTTGAACTATTAGATTCTTCCTTTTCATCTTGAATTCTTTCCTTGGAATTTTTATCTTCTTTAGATTGAATTTTTGATGAAGATTCATCTTTTGAGTATTTGAACCCTAAGAGTTGTTTTGAATAATCAAGCTCTTCCTATTTATTTCCTATCTCCATAAAAGACTTTTTAATGTATAACAACTCGAGTTGTTCCTGTAAGATTTTATCTCATTTTCCTTTTTCTTGATCTTGATATCAATATGTTCAATTCCCTTAAGCATAAAAAAAGTTAGAGATTCTAATTTTCTAATAAGAGCATCTGCTAAGCTATTTTTTATTTCCTAGGAGATGTTCGACATCAAAATTTTAGTTGTTGAACCATTGTTGTCACCTAACTAATCTTTATTGTTTGTAATCACCTACAATATTAGTTCTTAAGAAATAACCAAAATTCTTGTTATCGATTCTAATAATGAATCTGGAACTTATGATATATATTGCAAATTTCTTAATAGCTCTTTTAATAGCTAGATATTTTTTCATTACTATGATAATTTAACTCTAGACCTTGAAAAAATCTTGATATATATCTACAAAGATATTCATCTTTCTCATATATTTTTGCTTTCAGAGCTGCTTTCAATATTATTATAAAGAATATATTTCAATTATCATTTTATCATCTGGCCTTGGATGGTATAAAGTTGGTAAATTTTTTACCTTTGTTTTTACTTTATCCATATATAGAGTATTTTGCTTTATTAATTTTCAAATATGGTCTTTTTTCAGTTTTGCTTGTAAATATTTTCACATTTTTGCTTGTAAAGATTTTCACATTTTTGCCAAGTTTCTTGATATATGCTTCTGCATATATCAGACATCCTAGAAATCTTTGTAATTGGTTTTTATCTTTTAATTTTCTAAGAAAACCTTAAATGGTGTTTAATATATGGGATTGTAGATTATATTTTTATCTTTAATTTTCAACCATAAATACTTAATCTTTTGTTGGGTAATTACTGCTTTCTTTTCAAAGAGTACAATGTCTTCCTTCTTATATTATTGTATAATATTAATAATATTTATTTAATTCATTACTAAAAACAAAAATATTATCTATATAGACACATAAAATATTTTGTAATTTTTTAAAGATGTTATCCATATATCTTTGAAAGATACTTGAAGCTTATTCTAATCCAAATGGTAAAACAGTCCATTAGAATTGTCCTTGGGGCAACTAAATATTGTTAATTTTTGAGATTTTTCATCCAATCTTATTTGCCAAAATCTACTTTTGCAATCAAGACTGGAGAAGTATTTATTTCATTTTATTAATGATAATAATTCCTCTTTCTTTGAAATAAAGTATCCATCAATAATGGTTTCTTTATTCAATGTTTTAACGTTTATTACATTCTCTTTTTTCCTTTTCTTTTTTAATATTTTTTTCGACTAATAATGCTGGACTAGAGTAAGGTGAATTACTTGGTATTATGACTTTTAGTTCCAAAATTTCTTAAATTTATTTTTCAAATTCAATTTTATCTTCTATAGCATAAATCATTGGTTTTACTCTAATAATCTTGTCAGAATCTCTTAATTTTATGTTGACAATTGTCTTAGATTTTTTTATTTTTGAATCCAAAGGATTTTCTGAGCTTATTGTTTTTAATAGTTTTCTGATACTTACTAGGGCTTTATCTTCCTATATTTTATTAAGAAAAGAGTTTTGTTTCTCTTTTATATCTAATGAATATTTTCTAAATAAGATTTATACTGCTCTGTCTCACAATGTTTTTGCTTTTTTTGTTGTTGCATAAAAGATGGGTTTGATACAGTTAAAGTTTTTCTTATTAATAAATCAACTCCTATTTCTTGTTGATCTATGGTAGGAATACAAAATTTTCTCCTCCTATCATTATATCTGAATCTTTTGAAACCTTATTAAGATTTTTATAATATTATTAGCAATTTTTACAATTAAATCTTTAGATGTCTTTTTTCAGTGTTCTTCTAGAAACATATGTTTACTTACTACAAACATACTAGCTCATAAATCTATATATGCACGCAAATGATAACTAGCATAGCCTTTAAATTTAAGTCCTACCTTTATGTAGGTACTATTTGGATTTGTAATATTGTACTAATTGTTCATCTTCTGATAAAGAGTACCCATATTCTAAGTTTTTATATTATGAGTCAACTATTTCCTCCTCAATTTCCTTTAAAAGATAAATACTATAAGTATCATTTATATCTAATTCTAATTTTTTGATTGTTTCTAATTCCATCTTAAAAGCTTCCTCTAAGATTTTTAATTTATGTGGAAATTCCTAATTCTTTTTTATGTTGAAGCCTGTTAGAATATTCGTTGGCATAATGTCCTTCTTCACTATAGATCTAGCAATTGCATTTTTTTTCTTCTTTGAAGGGCAATAATTCTTGTTTTCAGGAGATTTATACCTTTTCCTATAGTTTTTCCTATTAAATATTCTTTTTATATTTTTAAATTTTTTTTAATTTATATTTTGTAAATCTCTTGTATTTTTTATATTTTTTGTATTTCTGTTTGTAGGGTTTAATGTTACATCTATATTTTCTTTGTATTTTAAAATCTCTTGTATCACAACAGATTTTATCATTTTCTCTTATTTGTTTATATTTTTTTCTTTTTTAGCATTTAATAATTATCCAACTTTTAAGATTTTTTATTCTTCTTTCTAGGGTGTCCGGTATAGTTTTCCTATTTCTTTTATTCCAACTTTCTGTTATTGTCTCATGTAATATTCCAAAAACAATTTAAAAAAAGTGTTTCCTTATAAGTTGTTTGCATAGAGGGTGGTAATTTATGTTAATACATTTCATATAAATAGAATAATCATACCACATAATTTAAATTTAAATTTATGTCCATTACATATTCTATTTAATTAAACTCTTATCACTAATAAGAGATAAAATGATTTTAGTATATATTATGTAAATATAAAATTATGTTTATTTTTAAAATAAATCATTAAATACTTATAGAATAATTATAAAAAAAATAAATAAATTAGAGTCTGTTTAACAGCTAACTGAACATCAAATGGAGTTATAAATCTAAATAAAATATCATATTGTTAATCAGGAATATGTAATCTATATAATAATGTAAGAAAAAAATATTAATTTAAAGATTTTAGATTAAATTTGATACATTAATTGATAAAAAATGTAATGATGAATGTCCAAAGAAATAAAAATATTAAATTTATCATTTAATATGTCATACTAATTTAAATAACTCTTTTAACAAAAAAAATGGTGATTACAATTTATAATAAACTTACAAATATTTACTATGTCACTTTTAATTTTTAAAACAATATAAATATAAAAATTGGCTTACATATATCAACAAAACAAGCATAAGATGATTGTTGTTTTAAAAGTGATTGGACATAAGTTAACCATTTAGATTTTATATTTCTAAATAAATTTAAAATTAAAATTATAATATATATTATATAATATGTGATAATAAAAGATATATTTAAAAAAAATTATATATTATTGTATGTTCATTCGATCTTCCTAAACCTTCAACCAATACAATTTTTGATATTTTTAAACTTATTTGAACCAACCGTACGCAATGATAACTATGTACGTTTGGTTTTTTTTTTTTTTTTTTGTGAGAAATTAACTACTATACAAATCAAATTTCTTCAGGCTTCTTCGTACACTGCATAAGCCAAGCACGGCCAAGCAAACCAGTGCAGTGACATTAGCATGCAACAAGTCTCAAAAGACAATAAAAGAAAAAATCAGTGCACTGACATTAGCATGCAACAAGTCTCAAAAGACAATAAAAGATAGAATCAATAGCCATCAATTTGTTTAAACAATAAGTATCATATAATTCTTTAATTATAAAAAATGATTTTTAATACTTTTACTTTTTAAAAAAAATGCTATAAAAGGATATTTGATACTTTTTAAAATATTATTTCATTATTAAAATTAATAATAAAATGCTCACGATAAATATTAAAAGTCCTTAACTAGTTATATATATATATATATATATATATATATATATAGAAAAATACTAAATGATATACTTTATAAACTAGAAGACTAAACATCACATTTTTAAGAAAACTCGGTACCCAATATGACAATGGAAACTTGGATAAGTAGCCCTAGATGTTCACACCGTAATTGTCTTCAAGAACAAATGCATCTAGACATATAAATACTAATCAATCACTTGTACAAAAGTCAGATCCAATGAGTCATGGCTCAACAGAATGAAGCCTAACAACATCAGATTCGAGGGAAATGGTTTTCGTCTGAAACAACCCAAAAAGCGACAACTTATTCTAATAACATCAGATTCGAGGGAAATGGTTTTCGTCTGAAACAACCCAAAAAGCGACAACTTACTCTCCCACCTAAAATCGTCGTATCTAGAAGTCAGCTCTTGGCATAAGCCAAAATGAAAAAAATTAACAAAAGAACCAACCCAAATTCTGATACAAGTATATTAGGTCGTGACTGAAATTCAAGGGCTACAAAATATCCAACAGATCTCAGGAAAAGGCCATAGATATATTTACAAGAGAAACATACCAACTGCAAAGGAAGTCCAACTAATGGAGCAAGCAGAGTAAATCTACCTTATGGTGACAAACTTGTTAGTACCATGTCTGGCCCAATGAGTCCTGAGATCAATTGGGTTAGCAAAATTGTAACCTTCAACTGCAAGTTTCTCCAACACCTTTTTAAAGGCACCTTGACTCATTTTTCTTCCAGCTATTCTTGCTCCACGACGTTTAGTGCTCATTGGTAAAGGATACATTGATACATTTGTGGTACAACAAGCTGATTGCCAACCACCACAACCCCACCGATAACATTGTTGTGGAGTTCCAGTACACGAGCAAACTGGAATTGGAATGCCTGAGATGTCCATGTCCATTCCATTTATGACGACTTCCATACTCTTCTTTGCTGGTTTCACACGCGGAACCGAAGAATTAGCACTATCCTTTGGTTTTCTTGGCCTTTTCACTTTGGGGGTCTTTGGAGCGCCACCACTCTGCCTCTTCTTTGATGGTCCACTTTCCTTGTGAATGACAGGATCTTCCATTTTAACCAACCTGTCATCCCTAGACGTATCAGATGTCTGCAACACCTGCAACGAATGAGATCCCGATGTTTCTGGAAGAACAGCATAGTTCGGATTAGAAGGCAACATATTGAGAAACTTGTCTCTTGGGTTCACCCAACTGTCCCTCCCATAGTTCATAGGAACTGGTGCATCTGATACAACACAATCCCGGGGATGAAAGGCACCATTAGCTGTAAGAATAGCTGTAGGATCACGTCCAGGTAGGAAAGGTTTTGTATCACGCTCTGTCATGCTTGACATAAGTTGCAGGCCAAGGTGGCCTTTAAAAGCTGGTTCATAGTAACCCCAGTTGCGCATGTTCAGTGCATCATCATCCATTGGAACTAGATGAGCAGAAAACAGTAGAAAAAGGTTCAACTCTTTTCAAATTTTGAAGGGGAAAAAAAATAAAATCATTTGAATTATGATTGAAAATAACCATCTAATAGTTAAGGAAATAACATATTTAAGGGGGTTGGATCCAGACTGGTACCTTACATTTACGAAAGGTACACAAAAGTTAAAATCCCATATAAAACTTTTACCAATATTTTAAGATAAATGGAGACAGATGTATATACAGAGCATAATGTCACGACCTTAAATTTCAAATAGCGATCGTGCGACACTTAGTACGGTTCGTTGCATTAAGCCTGCCTTTCAACCGAATGAAACTCCAAAGAGAATAGAAAGATAGTTTGCAAAGAATGCTTTGTATTGCTCTAGAGAGAGTTTGTATTGCTCTTGATAAACTCTCTCTAGAGCAATACAAAGCATTCTTTGCAAACTATCTTTCTATTCTCTTTGGAGTTTCATTCGGTTGAAAGGCAGGTTTAATGCAACGGACCGTGTTAAGTGCCGCACGATCGCTATTTGAAATTTAAGGTCGTGACAATAAGCTAACTTATGAGAATCCAACGAGTAGCAAAATAAATAAAAAAAGCCATAACAAAGAAATTCATGAAACAGATACTGTCATTCAAATTGAATATCAATCTCATTTGACTGCTGAGAAAACTAAGAAAAGTGAAATTCTCAAGAAATCCCCTTTTTTACGACGTGATATTACAATAATTATAAAACAATTGAAAATCAATTTTATTACATGAAAAAGATAAATTTGCCCTTAAATGCTTAAAGTAAAATAAGCATCCCTATCCATACATCCCATTTACTCACAAAAAAAAATCTTCAAATCAATACATCCCACTCCTTCATCTTTACTTCCACATTTACCACAAACCACACATAAATCCTAATTAAAAATAGAAGATATACATATCAAATATGTGAAAAAAGAAGAAAAACTCGATAGCTATCGAGCCAAAAGGCAGTTAAAATAGGTATCTGTTAATTCGATATTTTTTCTACAAATCGCAAAGACTCAATAACTTCTACCGAATCTATGATAAATGTTTGGTAGCCACAATCGAACCTTCCTATTAACATCTTTCTATTAGGTTCAATATCCCTTACCGAGCCTTTCTATTAGGTTCGTTAACCCTAACCAAATGTACATAGCATCATCTTTTTCCTCCTTTCAAGATTTTAACATACCAAAGACCCAAACACCATTTCTTTTTAATATTTTTCTGTAACCACAATCCATTTCTTGCATCTAGTGAGGTATGTACTTTGAAAATTTTGATAGAATATGTGAGAGATGGGTGGGGGTATTTTTGTCCTTTTAGGTACATTTCATTAGTATATAAATTTTAGTGTATTTAGTGGGATGTAGTTGAATTTTAGATTTCTCCGTAATTTCTCCTAAGAAAAACAATATATTCCTTTTCAACAGCATATTTATGGCACTGTCATCTCCAGAACAGAAAAGCATCTATGCAAAAGAATCTGAGTAATTCAGCGAAGTTTCGTACTTTTATGAAAAACAAAGAAGAGACTAAAAATGGGAAAAATAGAACAGGGAAAATCCAAGATCTAGATATCCTTGCATTTGGGAAAAAATTCAATGACTAAAGCAGATCTCAACTAATAATCAAAGCCCAGATCTACAACTTCCTTAAGGAACACTAGAACAGATGCCAGGATCGATAAGCTGATGTCAAATCCATGAAAGCAAAAATGAAATAAGAAAAAAAAAATTAATAAATCTAGAATACAATCGAAGCGAGTGAATCCAGATATGAAAATGTAAAAATAACACGTAAATGCAATAGGAAAAATATTAATGGTAAAAGACACATATTCAAATTTTTAGGATAGAGTAAGACAGAGATGGAAAGAGAGAGGAGAGAGAAAACTTACTTTGGTTGGTGTAAACGGCTCTTTAGGGTTTTGCCCTCCCTGAGAGAGAGGAGAGAGAAAGGGAGATGAGAGAGGAGAGATAAACCTATGAAAGAGAGAGAGAGAGAATGACCCTATTGTGAGGAAAAGAAAAAAAATAGAGAACGAAAAATGGGGTCGCTATCAAACAAAGGGTATATCAGCCCAAAAAAATTAAAATAATATCAATAAATATTGAAATATTAAAAAAAATTAATAATTATATTATTCACTAATCTATAATTAAAATTAACATTTTATTTATAAATAACCCTAATTATTATTAATAGTAAAATTATGACATATTTTCTTAAAATTAAAATTAATTATAATTTTAAAAATATTATTAATAAAATTAAACATATATTAATATTAATTATAAAGAATTCTCTTTGAGTTTATTAAAATAACAAAATTTTCTTTTAAATTTAAAAAATAATAATAATTATATTCATTTTAGTGATTTTTTAGATCTTTGTAGGAGAAGTGTTTAAAAACAAAATTACAAAAATCAAGATATCTAAAAAAGGATCATGTAATATAGTTATAACTTAGGGTTGTAATTGCCTATTTTTCAATGACTTTTTTACAATTTTATAAAATTTAAAGGGTATTTGTTGTAATTTTTTTTATATTTGAAATATTATTTAAAATAATACTTTTAAAACTCATAATAATAAAAATAACATTCATATTTTAAATTAAAAAATATATAAATTAATATTAAAAGTGCTATTTTTACTCTTATAAACTTTATGAGTGTAATTTTATGATTTTGTTTTATATTTTTTTATAAAAGTTACTTAGTAAAACAAGTTGTAAAACTTACTTATTGTATATTCTAAAATGGGTAATTAGCATTTTATATATATATATAATATAATTATGAAGTAAATTATATTTATAATAATAAACATACAAAAAATTCTCGTGTAATAGTACACCCATGTATGACACATCTCATATATATCATACATCTTGTGTACTCAACTCATTTTGTGTAATTTTGCTCATGTTTCTATACACATACACCTCATAACACCCTGTGTGAGTGTTTCCTACAAGATAAAATAATCGTTATTCTTGGGGTACCAATTTAATATGTATCTACTTCTTGAGGATGCAATCTTTTCAACCTCTCTATATTTAATCTATTAATTTCTTTGAAGTAAACCTTTAAAATTCTTTAGTTATCAACCTTTTAATGTCTCTTGGGAGATCTAGCTCCCTCACCCACTATATTAAGAGCCATATCCTCTCATTCTTTTTATTCTGCTAATTTATTCTAGCAAATATAAAAAAAATTCAAAGTTCTAAATCATGTGAAGATTTCCAGCCTGCGTTTGGAAAATTTCTTATTATGCTAGGGAAGATTCAACTCTTGCTTCTAGAACTTCAATTTGTGTAAGAAAAAACCACGTTGTTGGGGAACGCCTCGCATGTGTCTCGAGTTCTTGCATCTACCAACACCTTGGTTCTAAATCCATTGGGTGCCTTAAGTTTGAGACCTGTAACTCCCATTCACCTCATCACCCCTCAAAAGGTTCACAAATAAAAGAAACCATACTGTGAGCCAACAGAGGAGCCCATGGAAAAAAATTTCATGAAGAAAATTTAGAAATTATCCACCAAGTTGACCATAAATGACATATATCATTTGAAAATGATGTATTCTATTTCACCCTATGTGTGCTTAGTACTAGTTCCCCAACATCTCTTCTAAATGGATGATCCATCCTAAGGATGGTACGTTTTTGATAAACAAAATCGGTAATGCCGATCTTGTAAATACTTTGGTTTTATATTTGTAAAACTCTCGCAAGTGCATGAATCATTTTATAGAAAATAACAAATATACTCCCAAGGTCGATCTAAGGAAAGAATATATGTGGTTTTTAATTTATTATTCAAAATCTTAAAAACAAAATTAAATCATAAACATCATATCATGATATTTTGGTTTGTTTGTTTGTTTCCTAATCTAATAACATAAAAAATATAGATATAGATTCAATAAACAATAATGTAATTTTCTATCATTCATAACAATGAAGTATTTAAGGATATAATAATTAAATTAATTATGCTTGTTCATATTATTTAGATTATTAAAGATATAAATTGATATTTTTTTATTTTCTCTTTTTGGTATGAAAGTGTTTTTAGGCAAAGCTTAAATTCTTTTGTTTAATATTAATTAACTAATAACCTTAGGTGAGGCTTATTAATTAATTAAGTATTAAATTTCAACTTTATTTATAAGAAAATAGCAAACAATCTAATCACAGTTTTAGGCGGAATCAGTTAATTAGACTTTATTCAAGGTGTTCAAATTAAACCTAAAAATTTAATTATCTGAGCACTAACTTTCAAGTTTTAAAACCATTAGTCAAAATATTTCGTCAACATATTTTCGAATAATAGTTCTTATAAAAAGCTTTTGAAATAAAGTTTTACTCTAACTACCGGACGATTATACCAACAAGTAAAAGAGCATCACTCTAAATCAGATTGGATAATTAAACTTTATAATCTAATTTTTAGATTTAAGTTTGTAACGAAAAATAATATATTTATCTCTAACATCCTTAATATAAAATCTTGAATAAAAACAAAACAATTTATTTTATAGAAATTTTTTACCTATTTAATATTTTGTAAGCATAATAACATTATTATTATATCATATTTACAAACATTAATTCTAATTCTCTTGTTGAAAAACCTCCAAACGGATTTGTATTTCTGTTTGTTGAATCAAAAACTAAAAATCGATAAAAACATAACCAGTTCTTCTAAAAAAAAGAAGAACTTTAAAACTAAAAACTAGAGAGATAAAAGAGATTTTGAGGATTAATTTCTACAATTAGGGAAAGGGTCCTTTTATAGATGAGAAAAAGGCCAAAAAAGGTGAGAAAATATCTCAAAAATTGATTTGGACGCATTTGGACAAGTTAGCACGTATGTGAGGGGGAGATTTGCGGTAGACAGACGCTCAGGACAAGAAGAAGTGTGTATTGGCACACACGGGACTCGATGCGGACATGTGTTGGGGCACGCGAGGCTCGGTATGGGTATGTGCTGGGCGTGTGCTTATTACGTGCGGGCATGTGCTGACTACGTGTTGGCATGTATTGGGCATGCGTTGGCTACGTAAGAGTGTGTGCTAGGTATGTGCATGCTAGACTCGACGTGGGCGTTGTCGGGGCGCATGAGACTCTACATTTTTGACATTTTTTTATCATTTTGACCCATTTTGTCCAATTTTTTCCATTTTTTAACTTCTCTTCATTTGTTTCTCAACATATTTATGATGTATTGCCTCTAGTATTTTTCTTCCTATCTTTAAGTTATTTTTGAACGAAAATACCTGAAAAATAATAAAAATACTCATAATTACGAAAAGACAAATTTATATAAAAAATACGATAAAATCATACAAATATAAATCTATTTAATCTATTAAAGTACATTAAATCATAGTAATTTTAGTGCTTTTTAAGCACTTATCAGCTTTGCACGAGGAAGCACTTCATGTTGGTTTGAGGTTTCTGATACCTTAGGTGGTAGCCTTCTTTTTTTAACACATACAATCAAACCTTAGCCCAGATAAATCCAAATGGATAGAGGATGCTCTTAAGTTTGGCTGTAGCGAGTGGGATGTAAGGATTCAAGTTGGAAAAGGGTGAGCTATAGGCTATGTACTATCTAAAAAGGAACAATTGTATGAAGGTAGGGCATACATCTCAACCATCACACTTTGAGGTCTTATTCTTGTATATTGGTGGTGATATACAAGAGGGGGAACCCATAGTTCCTAAATGCTCTACCTAGAATCACAACTTTGACACTACTTGACTAAAGGGTCAATAGATGCTACTTAGTCTTAGTCATGATGGAAGAGAAAAAGTTTGCTGCCTTGAGCTGTAAAACTCTTGCCATGTGACTTACAAGGGCATCCTTACCAAACCTTGTTATAGGACTTTCGGGGTGCAAAGGGACTATCGCACTCCATCTTCATGTTTTGCATGGGATACTTTACTTTTTGATTTAAATAGTTCATTCTAATTCTAATATTTATTTTTTGTAATGTAGGGATGGACTTCACAATTATTGGCATTGATGACCTAGTGTTAAGTCTTGGGGTGGATGAACTGATTGAAACCAAATCCCCCAAGCAACACGGGCAACTTTCCCATATGATGGATGCCTTAGTTATCCCAGAAAGTACCATGTCCATGCCAATCTCAAAGGAGAAAGAACTTGAGGTGGAAAAACCTTCCGTGAAATCTTCACCCCACAAGAAAAGGAAACTGGACTCTCCTCGTGAAATGGAGATCGAACCTATTCCCATGCTAAATCTAGACATAGACAATGTAAAGTTGAAAAATTTACAAATTGAGAGTACCTTGTAACTCTCTTTGGAGAGAGGATATTTGGAAAACTCGAGTTGTTGTTAGATGTATACGACTACTTTGGAAGTAAATGGGAACAGGCTCAAATTCAAAAGTTATGAAGGAGTTTGGGCTAACTCACTGGGATATGGTTTCTAGTTACATATTGGAGGTAATTCAACTTGTATAATTTATGAAATGCCAAGTATAATGTTAAGTACCTCGTGTTGATAAGTACTTCGTGTATATTACAGGTTGTTTCTTTATTAAGAGATGGGGTATTACAAATAATGATATCGTGCCCATGCTTACGAAGTCGAAACTCTTGTCGCTTAATTTCAGGGGGCACTCGAAGAGAAAGATAAAGTGCTAGAAGAAAGTTAGAAAATTCTCGGGGTACAAGAGGCCAAAATCACAAATTTGGGTAACGACCTAGTAGATCATACCCAAAAATCGAAGGCCACAACAATTTTTACTCTAGAAGGGACAACTTGGCCAAAGAATTTGAGGAACGAGCATGGTTGGCTGAGGAACAGGAAAGGTAAGCCGAGGAATAAAATGTCACTTTGAATGAGTCGGTGGCTATACTTAGGGAATATTGTTCTTGTGGCTATCATGAGGGGGTATCCTTTGTGATGATAACCTTTAGGGCTCAAGATGTGAAATCTAAGACCCTTCTTATTTTCACGAGCTATGTAGGGGTCTACAAAATGTACATAATACCCCTAGAACACCCAAAGACATATCACTAGTTGGATCTTTTGCTCTTGAAGACTCTATAAGACCCAGTCGAGGTAATGCACCTTATGAAGAACCAGCTAAGACCTAGTAGTGCTTTTGGCTCAATTTATTTATGTAATTATTTATGAAACTTTTCATCAGTTGTACTTGATATTAACGCACCAACTTTTCCTTTTTATTCTTTTTTTTTTGCATTTATCTCTTTTTAATATAAATATGCAACCAATTGAGTTTTTGGAAATAGAAAACCTATAATTTCCTTTGAGAAAAATCTAGCTCTTACTTCTTTAATTTTGTTCGTTGTTCAAGTATTTCAGCTTTATAGTTAATATTTTCACTCCAAGCCCTTGTTCTTATGGAATTTAGAAACATTAACGTTAACAACCTTGTAAACAACTTTCTTGTGGATACGAGCAACAAGATGTCACATGAGCCTGTTTATGAACGAGATGATTCATTCTCATAGGATGGGATGTAGACGTCAAATAAGAACGAAGTGGATTCTAAATATGATGTGGTGTTTGTTACGAGGAGTCCTCGTAATGAGTTAGGATCTGATTTTGTTAGAGGTGATAGAGTGTACCTCTTTCCAATTGATCACAAGGCACTTCTTTCACCTATTCAGAATGAGCTACAATCTTGAGTCATTAAGTTACCGAATGAGAGTCCACCTTGGGCTATCCCATATTAGGTTACCGAATGAGAGCCCACATAGGGTCATTGATGAAGTAGCGGTAGTGATGCTTGTAAGTTTAGGAGAAGTAGAAGTAATGAGGTCCATATAGATGCTTGGACTTGGTAGGCATGACATAAGAATTACTCGTTTTGTTTCTATAATCACAACCCTTGTCAGGGTAGCAAGTGAATCGGTATGTGTGTTTCCTCTGTATGGTACTTGGTTTCAAATGCTTGGAAGATTGATATTTCCTTTTTTGTTTCTTCCAAGCATTTTTGCATTCTCTCCTCCTTAGTTTCAAAGGCATTGTTCACCTGGTTAACTATCAAACGTGAATTGTTGTATATCAATACTTTCTTAGCTTCTAAAGAATGAAGTTAACGAAGTTCTAGTAAAAGCACTTCATACTCAACTACATTGCTACTAGTTGGGATATTAATTCATATACATTATTCAATCAGTCCTCCCATGGGGTGAATATAGCTATCCATACTCTCGTGCCTTTTGAATTACAAGCTCTATCCACATATACCGTCCATAAGTCTAAGGTAGGTACTTACACTGACATGACTTCCTTAGATGCATTTTTTGGGTCAATTGTGGGTTCTTTTTCTATCCATTCGAGAACAAATTTGACCACTACTTATCCTTTAATGGATGATTTTGGGTTGTATTGTATATTAATTTTTGCTTAATTCAGTGGCACCTTGGGAGAGACGACCTAATTGTTATGGTTTTTCAAGAATATTCTTGAGAAGGTAAGATGTTAAAATGATTATTTTATAAGAGCCCATGTAATGTCTGAGCTTTCTAGAAGCCATCCTTATGGTGAATGTCACTTTGTCTATAGGTGGATATCTTTGCTATACTTCAATCAAAGAATGGCTAACATAGTATATAGGTTATTATCTTCCCTCTTTATCTATCATGAGAATGGCATTGGCTACCCTTTATATGAAAGCCATATATAAATATAGAATTTCACCCACTTTGGGGTTCATTAAGAGATGTTCCTTCCCCAAGTACCCCTTGATGGATTGAAAAGTATTTTTGCACTCTTTGCTCCATAAATAATCTTTATTCTTCTCGAGGAGTTTAAAGAAAGATAAACATTTCTCTATACATTTAGATACAAAATGGCTTAACTATGCATCTATTCAATTGTTTCACTTCTTTGAGGCACCGTAGAGACTCCAAAGACACATTTCTTAGGATTGAGACTCATCTCATAATGACGAATGATAGCAAAAACCTCTTCTAAATTAGAACATGATCTCTTATGGACTTATTTTGACCATCATGTCATCCATGTACACTTCCATATTTCTCCCTATCTAATTTTTGAACATTCTGTTAACTAACCTCTGATAAGTTACCATTGCATTTTTTAGATTAAAAGGCATCCTTATATATCAAAAGGTCATTTTCCTTCTAATAAATGTTGTTTTCTCTTCATCTCTGGGATGCATTTGGATTTGATGATAACTTAAGTATGCATCCATAAAACTTATTACTTCGAATCCAGCCATGGTTTTTACCAGTTGATCAATTTTTGGTAAAGAAAAACAATCTTTATAAGTATCAAAGTTAACATCGAGGAAATCTACTCACATATGATGATCACATCCAGCCTTGTTGGCTAGTATGACATTCGAGAGCCATGTAGGGTAGTCTACTTCTCTAATCCATCCCACTTTTATAAATGAGCTAACTTTATTCTTAATGTTGTCGCTCTTTTTTTCTTACAAGCCTTCTCTTCCATTGTTGGATTGGTTTCTTCATATAATCCATATTTAGCTCATGTGCGACTATGTTTGGGTTACCAAGAATGTCCCCTAATTTCCAAGCAAAAATGTTTGCATTTCTGTTCAATAATTCAATCAACTCTTCATTGCCATCTATAGAGAATTTGGAACTGATCTTCAAAAAACTTTCCTCGTATCTTATTCCTACATAGTCCTCAAGGCCTATAGTCAATATCTGATTGCATGATTGGTGTGTATTTTCCTACCATTTATATTAAGCATTTAATTTCTATTTTGAGGTGGAAGTAGGTTTCTCATTTTTCATGGCGGTATTATAACAACTCCTTACCTTTTCCTGATCTCCCTTGATTTCTTTTACCCCATCCACTAATGGATATTTGATCAATTAATGATAAGTTGATGGGACAGTCATCATTTCATGAATCTAAGGTCTTTCCAATATTACGTTATAAGAGGTAGGGGTATTTAGGACAACAAAATTTATGAGTAAAATGGTGCCTTCCATGAAGATTGAAAGTCATATTATGCCCACAAACATAGTGACACTACCATTGGACCTACCAGTGGCATTTATTGTTGAGTGATCTCCTTAGGTTCTATCCCCATATTAAGAAGTGCTGACAAGTACAATAGGTTTGAAGAACTGCCATTATCTACCAATTCACTTTGCACCTCCTAATGTGTGATTTTAATTGTGATCACCAAAGGATCATCATGAGGTGGTGGAGTTTCTCTTCCATCGAAAGTAATAGAGAATATTGATCCTTTATGCATCAAGGTATAGACTAGATGATGTGTGTCTCTTACCTCCTTAGCATACCTTTGGCGAGAATTGTATGTAGTTCTGTTAAGCCACTATGGATGGTATAAATTATGTGAATGTTCCCTTAGGATAGTTAGACCTATAGGTCCCCTCTTTCTGGAGGGTTAAGGGGAACCACATCCCTCCTCGATTTATCTCTCCATTTTTCTTATTTAGGAGTTTTGTTCTTATTTTAGTTCACTATATCTCCCAAATGTCCTTCCAACAAGATTTGCTCGATCTTTCACTTGAGGTGTCTGCAATATTTGGTCTAGTGACCTGTATTTTTATGGAATGCACAATATTTTTTTGGGATCTTTCTATGGGGCCCTAATAGGTTATAGTCACATCACTTGTTTTATCCTTTCCATTCTTTATATTGCATCTACAAGGGACACTCACAATGATGGTCCTCTAAATGGTGATAAGGACCTTTCTTAAGTCCTTGGTCTTCCTCTGGATGTTATTGTTGGTTTAAATTGGGTTGGGTTTGGGTGTCTATCAACAAATGGTTTTCTTTTCTCAACTCTTTTACTTGTGTTAGGTTTGTTCAATGGAAACCTTAGTGGGTTTAATCTCTCTTTCAACATTGATAAACTTTATGCTTCCTCAAAAATCACATCAAAATAATGTCGGGTGGTCTTGGTAAGTTTTATAAACAACCCAGTTTTCCATTTGATTTCTTTCTTGAAAGCTTCAATTGTAATAGAGTCGAGGACATTACTAAATCTCCATTTTCTCAATCTTAAATCTCTTAATGTAATTCTCTATTTTTTCCTCATTTTCTTAGATAATGGAGAACAAATAGTGTGATTCTTTCCAAATGGGTTTGTTAGAAGCATAGTTCATGATGAAAACATTCTCCAATTAGTTGAAATTGGTAATGCTTTTAGAAGGAAGCTCTACAAACCATTTTTGTGCCATGTCCTCGAAGGTTGATACAAAAATCTTACAAAACATGGTGTCTTTTTTTTCTTCTAAGATGAACATTGGTGTCATAGCCATCTTAAAATGTATCACATGAGCCACCGGATCATTTATTGAACATTAACTCTATGTTGTCTAAATAGGGGGATGCTGATAATTGATCGCACATGGCCTTAATATCATTCACAGATCATCCTCTACCCTATTTTTTGAGTTGATCAACCATTTTTTCTTCCATGTTTTTTTCCGTCTTTTTTCATACATCATCCCACTTGCTATCAAGGGGGTTTGGGTGAGTATTGATGGTAACCTACATGTTATGTGGTTATGGTGGGATAATAAGGCTCGTAAAGCTATTCTTGTGGTGGATTAATGGGTATGGGTTCTTTGTATATGGGTATTGGTTGTTGATTGTTATGTTTTCTTGGTCCTTGAGAAACTTATCGGATCCGTATTGGATATGATAGTTTTGGGGGTGGTGTATATGTTATCAAAACTCTTTCTAAATAGTTTTCTTGTAGCAAGAATGCAATAGTTTTTTGTTATCATTTTGTGACTAGATAAAAGCTTGTTGCAACTCCACAACCTTTTGTTAAAGCTTCTCAATTTAGGCCTTTTTTTAGGATGCTTCCCCAGAGCTCACACTCATTGAATTATCGACATATGTGACCATCTTTGTAACTTTAATTCTTACTTTTGGGATTGATGGTTTATTGGAGTGATACCCTAGTCCATGATGTGGTATGGTGTGCACTACTTGATAAGGTATATATTTGATAGGATGACTTTTAATAACTTAAGGCATGTGGTGCTTGGGATGGTTATGGTTCTTGCTTCTTTTTGATCTGGAGATAGTGTGGTGGCTGGTCATGTTATTAGGTCTAATTTCTCTATTACATGACGTGATTCTCCTGATTTTCCAAATGAAATGTCTCAAATGCTCAATATAGGCTGATAAATTTAAGGCCCTACTATAGGTGCCAATTATTTGAAGAGAATACAAAGTGCTATAGGATTTAAAGATATTAGAGAGAGTCTGATCCCTATAATGGGTCACATAGGTCTATATATATAAACACCATTACCAATAGGTGTCGGTATCCTACTTGAATGACCATAATTGACTTGCAATCAGATCACTGCCACATGATAAGGTCACATCTATGTATCTCTCAATTCATGTCTTTTTTATCTCTTTACCAGTTCTTATACCTCGGGTACTATTTTGGGGTTATACATCTAAAGCTCCTCGTACATTGATGAATGAGTCACAAGATCGACATTAAAAATATCGATCTTATAAAAATACCCTTTGTGGTTTTATAATTTTTAAAACTCTCGCAAGTGTACGAATCATTTTATAGAAAATGATAAGTATACTCTCAAGGTCGATGTAAGGAAGGAATATATGTGGTTTTTAATTTATTATTCAAAATCTTAAAAACAAAATTAAATTCTAAACATCCTGTCACGATATTTTAATATGTTTGTCTCCTAATCTAATAACATAAAAATAAACATAAACATAGATATAGATTTAATAAATAATAATGTAATTTTTATCATTCATAACAGTGGGGTATTTAAGGATATAATAATTAAGTTGATTATACTTGCTCATATTATTTAGATTTTTAAATATATAAATTAATATTTATTGATTTCTCTTTTTGGTATGAAAGTGTCCTTAGGTGAGGCCTAAATTCTTTTGTTTAATATTAATTAACTAATATCCTTAGGTGGGGCCTATTAATTAATTAAATATTAAATTTTAGTTTTTTTTAAGAAAATAACAAACCATCTAATCACAGCTTTATGTGAAGTCAAATAATTAGACTTTATTCAAGATATCTAAATTAAACCTAAGAATTTAACTATCCAAGTACTTACTTTCAAGTTTTAAAACTATTATTAAAAATATATCGTCAATACATTTTCGAATAATAATTCTTATAAAAAAATTTGAAATAGAGTTTCACTCTAACTACTGGGTGATTTTATCAACAAATAAAAGAGTATTACTCTAAATCCGACCGGATAATTAAACTTTAAAATCTAATTTTTAGATTTAAGTTTGTAATGAAAAATAGCGTATTTCTCTCTAACATCCTTAATATAAAATCTTGAATAAAAACAAAATCAATTTATTTTATAAAAATGTTTTACCTATTTAATATTTCGCAAGCATAACAACGTTATAATTATATCATATTTGCAAACAGTCAATCATGTTAAATTTAATCACAGATAAATTAAATATAACATATAAGAATAAAACATAAAATGATAATTATAAATAATCAATTAAAATAATACCTTAAAAAAATCTTTACAATAGTTTGATGTTAATTTTGTTACTGGAAAACCTCCAAACGGATTTGCATATCTACTTATTGAATAAAAAACTAAAAATTTAAAGAAACATAGCTTGTTATTCTCAAAAAGAGAAGAACTTAAAAACTAAAAAAAACTAAAAAATGAAAACTTTCAAGAGATAAAGTTAGAGAGAGAAAGTGTTCAGAAAATTGTGTGTTTTACAATGGAGGAAAATGGTCCTTTTATAGGTGAAAAAAGGGCCAAAAAGGGGAAAAATATTTCAAAATTTGAATTTGGGTGAGGAGTGTGTTGGTACGCATACGACATGGTACATGTGGGATGCTATGCACAGGACTCAACGCGGATGAACTAGTACTCGCGAAAATCGACGTGTTGTGCAATTGCGCGAGGGGGACTGGGTGTGATGGGCTGGTACGTGCCCGATTTCGACCATTTGGACAATTTGTCCAATTTTTTTTCCATCTTTTTGACTTTTTTTTTCATTTTTTTTCTCAATATATTTGCGATGTATTACCTCAAGTATTTTTTTGTATTTAAGTTATTTTTGAACGAAAATACATAAAAAACAATAAAAATACCCATAATTTCGAAAAGACAAATTTATATAAAAATATTATAAAATCATAAAAATATAAATATATTTAATCAATTAAAATAAATTAAATTATGATAATTTTAATATTTTTTAAACACTCATCATATACCATTACACTTTGTGTGTAACACACCTCCTATACATGGTACCCCTTGTGTACTCAAATCACCTTGTGTAACTCACCTAGCTAAGAGAGAGAAAGTTATCACTTTAAATCATAACCATTTATAAAAATATTATTAATAAATCATAATAATTTTGAATAAATTATTTAAAATTATAAATGTTAATAAATATATAAACTTTCAAGTAATTTTTAAAATTATAAAAATATTTAATTAAAATTATAATTACATATATTGTTAGTTTTATTTAGTATAAGGTTAAGATTTATCAAGGTAAAGTGAGAAAAATTATCATTTTTAATCAGATCGTTAAGATATTTTTATATCTTAAGGGTTGATTTATAAGGATTAAGAGAAATAAAATTACCACTTTAAATCATAAAGCGAAGATAATATGAATGAATAATTTTTTAGTCTTTATTATTTTATAAATATTAATAATTAAGATATGGAAATAAAAATAATAATAATCAATAATTAGAAACACTGATATAATTATATATATATGTAAGTAATTTTTATATAAATTATTTAAATAAATGTATTTAAGTTAACGTCTTTAATCATTGTTTTTTGACCGTCTAATAGCAAATATATATGGGTAAGTTTTGTACACTAATATAATAAATAATTAATTTAAAATATTATATTAATTATAGAATAATTTAAATTTATGAGATAAATTTTTTAAAATTAAGATTAAAAACAAGTAACATGTAGTTTAATTATTATATATTATTGATTAAATTAATTAATTAAAATTATTTATTTAACATATGAATTATATATATATATATATATATTTATAGTGTTATCTATTTATATTAATTTAGTTTATAAAAATTAATGATTATTATGATTTTGACATTCTATAAACATTTTGGATATAAAATAAATATGATAGGGCATAAAACTTAGTTTATCTTTTACATATGAGGTAAGTTTATCAAAATACTTTGAAAATGATGACGTGTATGGCATATGATTTATTTATATTAATTCATTGTACGAAAGTTGACAAGAAAATATAATAGTATTATTATATAAAAATCGAGGTGTACAATACAACTTTTTAACCTACGTTTATATTTTCTTAAAAATAAGATAAAAAACACAAAGAGAAATATGAATATTATTCAATTTTGTAATCCCACTTTTACACATATCAAAATTATTTAAAAAATTTAAAAAATTGATTTTTTTTTAAAATATATTAATTATGTGTGTGAAAAAATAAGTGCAACATTTTCTCGTTAACACTCATGAGGACCAATTATCTATTATTTTAAAGAATATTCCTCCGTGGTCCTTCCACACTAAACCTCTTCTACTTGCTAGAGAGAGAAGGCTCATTAGCCACCATTTAAGACCAACCTGAAAACACATGCGTGTTTGATAAGCCAATTCTTGGCCTCTACCTCCACTTAACACACGCGCACAAATTTCATTCTCTTCTTCAAACCCTAGATCTTCAACTCTTTGATACAATCCCAATCGTTACGCCACTGTAACTCTGCTCCCACTTACACTCACTCATGCCTCAATTCCCCTAACCTCATTTCCAGATCTGACTATTTTGAATAAATTGAGATAAATCCATTTCACATTTTGCATTCTTTTTACTGTTTTTCACTTGAGTTGTGGTAAAAAAAATGACGCAATATTAGGTATATAGGCTGATTTATACACGATTCAAATTTTAATCTTACTAGGATCTGGTTGAATAGTCTGGGTTAGCATTTAAGCTTGTTTTAATTGCTTTGTTTAATTGGATCTGGGTGAAATTGAGTATGCTTTATTGGTGGTGCTAATTATTTCTAAATAGCGGGTTCTCATGGCAATGCCATCGGGAAATGTGGTTTTATCGGACAAAATTCAGCAATTTCCTAGTGGCGCTAGTGGCGCTAGTGAGATGCACCAACAACTCCACCGACAATGGTACCCAGATGAGCGTGATGGATTCATCTCTTGGATACGCGGTGAATTTGCCGCCGCGAATGCGATCATTGACTCTCTTTGTCACCACTTGCGTGTAGTTGGTGAGCCTGGCGAGTATGATTTGGTTATAAGCTGTATTCAACAGAGGCGGTGCAATTGGAATCCAGTGCTTCATATGCAGCAATACTTCTCGGTTTCTGAAGTACTTTATGCTTTACAACAAGTTGGTTGGAGGAGGCAGCAGAGGAATTATGATCCTGTGAAAGTTGGCGGTAAAGAGTACAAGAGATCCGGTATGGGGTACAAGCAGGGGCAGAGAGCTGAGGCTTCCAAGGAAAGTCACAATTCTTATGTAGTATCTCATCGTTATGATGGGAAATCATCAGATATTGGTTTTGGGGGTTCGGAGAAAGGTGACCGAATGGGTGAAAAATTTGAAGAACTTAAGATCGGTGGTGAAACTGGGAATTTGGATGATAAGGCTGTAGTATCTGAAGAGGAGAAAAAAGGTAACCTTTGTGTTTGAATTGATGTTTCATTCATTGAATTTTTAAGAAATTTTATGGACCTTTAAAAACTCTGAGAGAGTTTTAGTGGACTTTATTTTATGGACTTCTATGTATTTTATGGTAAAATAGAGACGGTGAAAGAAAAAAAAAGTGAAATCTTTACAAATTCATAGAAATCTCATGGGGTAAGACAAGAATGAGCAAATATTTTATCATGTCTATTTTTAAGTCAAAACTCCATCAAAATCTAAAATTCCATGAGTTTTAAAAATCCTTAAAAATCTATAACGTTTTGAATACAACTAGATTTTTAAAGATTTCTATTAATCTTAATTGAATACACCTAAACTATTATGGAGTCTTTAAAAATCTTAATTGAATACATATGGATTTTAAAACTATTTTAAAATCCTTAAAAATCTTAATTGAATACATCCCTCTTAATCTTATTACAGTTTATTTAGATGATTGTCTTACTCTATTAAGTATTTTTGTTTCTCATATTCTAGGTGATAGACTTTGATTCTTTTCGAGGGCAATGACATGTTTTCCTAGTTCTTAGATTGTAGCGCTCTATGACTTGATACCTGTCTTAAATTATTTGATAACTATGGTAAATACTTGTAGACTTGTATGCTCTAGGAAGGGAAATGTACTTGATTAAACTGGATGTAGTAGCCAATCCTTTGACCCTAATTTGCAGCTTATTTAGGAGGCATGTTTGTTTAAATCCTAGAGAACATTTGCCTCTGAGGAAGATTTGGTTATAAGCTTCTTTTGCTGGTTTCTCTATTTTGATCACTGGGAAGTGGAATATGTTCTATAAATATCAAGATATAGATGTGTGTATTTTTGTCTTCTTTTATATGATAGAGCCTAGGTTGCACTTTTGATAAATACAATGTTCGGATTTTTGCAGATTCTATCACGACACCTGCTGAAGATAGCAACTTGAAGAACTCAGGGAATTTAGAAGGAACCATATCTGAAAACTTAGAGGCTGAGGACACTTTGGCAGATAATGGATGCACTTCATGTTCAAAAGGTACATCCCTATATGTTTTTCTGCTCTTGGTTTGTAATGGGAAAGGGGACTTTTATTACAATATTAAAACTAATAGCAAGGTACATCTAATTGGTTTTTTGTAATGGAATTGGTAGATTTGTTTATCAGTTAAAATATTTACTCTCTTTAGGTGATGTGGCAGACTTTGTACATGATAATTTTGATTCAAAAATAGCTTTGACAGTTTCTCTCGAGATGTGCACACATTTAATCTGCATCAGCTATCATGAGTGCCCTTCTTATATTTTGCATTTTATTTTTCTTACTGTATTTACTGATGTTCTTAAACCTATGATCATGGGATTTATCAGATAATGACCCACAATCCATCCAAAATCAGAGTGAGAAGCAAAATGTTGCTATTGTTCCAAAAACTTTTTTGGGCAATGAGATATCTGATGGGAAGATGGTAATATTCTCTTTGAAACTTAACGTTCACTCTTTTCTTAAGATTTTGCTGATTTTTGCACTTATATTTTTCTGAAATTTGATTATAATTCTGGTTTCATAGGTTAATGTGGTAGAAGGACTGAAATTGTATGAAGGGATTTTTGGTGACAGTGAAGTAGCAAAACTTGTTGCACTAGTTAATGATTTGAGGGCTGCTGGAAAAAGAGGACAATTTCAAGGCAAGTTCCCAGACTATTATTTATGTGAAAATTGCTACATCTGACACAATTTTAGGTGAGGCATCATTTGAACAAGAATATCATAAATGAAGATATGCCACCAGATGAAGACCTCTTCATTCACAAAATTTTGAATTGGATTCATTGGTTAACATTTGCATTCAAATAAAGATGTTCTCTTTTCGTGATATTTTAATCAAATGATACCTTTATTAAAATTGTGATATTTTTTTCCCCATTTTTCTTTTCGAATAGGGCTGAAAATAGTGCATTTTATATAAAAAGCATATATTATGGATTGAGTTATTTGTCTTGGATAGTTGGATGTGATCATGTCTCGAAACATTCAAAATTATTGATCTTTGGATATCGCCAATGTTACTCCAAATATTTGGATATTCAAATTATTCCTCTTTCCTTAAACATCTATTATTTGATAAAAAAAACATAAGGTAATTTTTTTTTCTATAAGTAGAGTTTTCCCCATTCCAAGACAACTCACATAAATTAGTAGATTACTAAGTTTCTTGTTTATTTAAATAAATATTTGGATTTATGATATGATGCGTAGTACATATCATGGTTTCAAAAAACGTGTTGAGGCTAACCTCAAGGCTCTCATCAATGCATTTTTTTTTTACACCTAGGTAGCTTCAAGGCTAGCTTATTAGGGGACTAAACAAATTATACGCCTTTTGTTGTTGAGGTTTAAGCCTTTTTTCATGCATTATGCTATGCATCGAGGCTTATAGCCTCTGTTCCATACTAGAAAAATAAAATTTGATGGGTTTGAATACCAAATTAAGGAAACACTTGGACTTTTTCATTAATATTTTGGCCCGAGTAAATAAAATACAATCTAAAAAAACCGAAAAAATGAAAGTAAAAATGAAAAGTGAAAAGCAGTTGTCGAAAAACACAAAGACATTCTTTCTTGCTGATATTTCTCTTTTATTTTTTCTTGTTTCTTATTTCTTTCTTTATTTTTGCTTCTCCTCTTTTCCCTTTTCTTTCTTCTTTGTTTTCTCTTATTTTTTCTTATTTTGCTTGATGAGCTACTGTTATGTTGTCAAAGTTTTTTCTATGAACTGTTTTCTTAATTTTTTTTAATGAACTGTTTGTTTATACACCTTATCTTTCAGTTGGTTACAAAATGAATAAAAGAAAAAGGGGACAAAAATCTGAGCAATTTTAATCATTTGAAACTCTCTAAGACTTATATTTGAGATTGAAGAATATAGTGAAGATGATGAACTCTAAACACGTCTAATGAGATGCTACTAGCTTTTTGATGAACTCTATCAATGTCTTTTTTGGTTAATTTTTTATGGATCTTAACTTTATCATGTTTAAATTTTTTAGTGGTGATTGGATTGTTATACTAAGAACTATATGAGGATTAATATGATGTTTTTTTGTGATAATTATCTCTTTATTGTTTATTTATTTTATTTTTATTTCACTTTAATTTGAGAACTAAACCTCATATTGGCTCAAGGCTTATGCCTTGCCTTAGTGAAAGGGTACACACTGAGGCTAGACAGGATAACAAGCATTTTTTTTTTGGGGGGGGGGGCTATAAAGGCATGCTTTACAACTGTTGTTGTCTATCATAGTTTTTTGTTTCCTTGAAAGAATTCTTTAACACTTATAGTTATGGAAATTTACATGGCTTCAAATGCTATTCTTGTTATTATGTTATTTATCCAGCTCCTAGGAGGCCCACTTTTAGGCTTTCTTCTTTCTTGTCTTCTCTGGTTATCTCTGGCCTATCCTTCCAATGGATCTCTAATGTGCGTCACAGAACAAATAGAGATGTTGTTTAATCCAGTCTTTTGCCTTTTAATTTATTAGTAGCCTTAAAGTCTATATATAAAGGGTATTAGAGATCTTAGGTTTTCACTTGTCATTTAAATAAATGATAAGCGTTTTATCATGACAATGCAGGTCAGACATATGTAGTATCAAAGAGGCCCAACAAGGGACATGGAAGGGAAATGATTCAGCTAGGCCTCCCTATAGCAGATGCTCCAGCGGATGATGAAATTAGTGCAGGCACTTCCAAAGGTATGCTGCTGCTTGAAGATTTTTGTATCTGAAGATTTTGATATTTTCTCTGGCAATTTGAGTTAATTATTACTTCTATAAAAATTTGCAGATCGAAGAACAGAGTCTATCCCTTCCTTGCTGCAAGATGTTATTGAACGCTTAATTGACATGCAAGTTTTGACTGTGAAGCCAGATTCTTGCATTATTGACTTTTACAATGAGGTTTCTTACCTATAATTTGTTTTATATAGTTAGTAGGTAACATTATCTGCTAACCGAGTGTAGTTTTATTGTGATTATTTGCAGGGTGATCACTCACAGCCTAATGCGTGGCCGCATTGGTTTGGAAGGCCCATTTCTGTCATGTTTTTGTCAGAATGTGATATGTGTTTTGGGAGGGTTTTTGCTGTAGACCATCCTGGGGATTACAGAGGCACCCTGAAGCTTTCTCTTAAGCCCGGGTAACCATTTTTGGACCCCCCTGTCCTTTAGCACAACTCATTTGGTCTGACTCTTCTGTAGCTACCTAACACTAGTACCATGTTTCTAAAAGATAATGAACCATAATAATTTTGGCCTTTTTATGTTTGCAGAACCTGCTGTTTCTTTATGTTTTCATTTTAATGGTAAATCAACATTCTGGTTAAAATTAGTCCGTAAGAGCCCACATATGCTTTCCCAGAACCACTGGTCCCAAATTTGTATAGCCAATAGTTGGTACAAGGCATCTCTCATATCCCTATCCCCTTTTCCATAACTCACGACCTGAGGTCCCATTTAGTTGCTTTATGCGAGTCATGGTATGTCGCAGCCTAAACTATTCTTGTTACCCATCCTAATTGTAATACATGATGTGCTGGGGAGTCCATTGGGTTTCTTCATATCTTTTCGGAAATGATATCTGAAACTGCAATTTGGCATTTTTTATTATGACCTATAGACTTTAGATGGATATTCTGCGAGGATTCTTGTTTTTCAGCTCTAATAGTTTGCAGGTTTCTTGTATTTATTGTTCAAATGCAGATCCCTTATTGTTATGCAAGGGAAATCCTCAGATTTTGCAAAACATGCTATTCCTTCCCTCCGCAAACAACGTGTACTTGTTACGTTCACCAAATCTCAACCAAGGAAATTTGCTTTAGGTGATTATCAGCGTTATCCGTCAGCTGCTGTATCTCCATCACCTCACTGGGTTCCACCACCAAGTAGATCACCAAATCATATTCGCCATCTGGGAGGTCCAAAACACTATGCTGCTGTTCCAACAAGTGGGGTTTTGCCAGCTCCACCACCCATAAGGCCTCATATTCCACCTACTAATGGCATCCAAACAATGTTTGTGGCTGCCCCAGTAGCACCAACAATGCCTTTTCCTGCTCCAGTGCCGATTCCACCTGGTTCAGCTGGATGGCAAGCAGCTCCTCCCAGGCATCCTCCTCCTCGCCTCCTTGCACCTGGCACTGGAGTTTTCCTTCCTCCACCCGGGTCGGGTAATACATCAACTGCTCAACAGTTACAGGGTAATGAAGCAAACCTTGCTGTTGAGACCTCTCTGCGGCCAGAAAATGGGTCAGGAAAATCAAATTACAGTACAGCTGTGTCTCCTAAAGGTAAGTCGGACGGGAAAACACAAACACAGGACTGCAATGGTAATGCAGATGGAAGTGGAAATGGAAACGGAAAATCAGGAGTTAATCCTGAAGAAGCACAGAGCATTGACAATATAGAACCAAGGGCAGCAAGCGATTCAGTTGGAGCTGTTTAGGAAGAGGGAGAAAGAAGACATTAGTGAGAGAGAGGGAGAATTAGAGAGAGGAGAGAGACTCTTCAAAGGATTTGGAGTTGGCTGTCAAATGCAATGAGTTGGAAGCAAATGTAAAGAGCGGCAACATTCACGTATTTGCCATCATATTGGTAGAGGGACCACGGGATAACATTTTCAGTTCTCTATAATTTCTCGAGCTCTGTTAGTTTGTCTTGTTATCTGAACTTTTACATTAGTAAACTCGAGTCCACGTTTATCTTCAGAATTTTCGATGCTCATGATCTATTATGTTGATTTCTACAAAGAGTCTCTAGGACTTTTAAAATGTTTGATTCAGGATAATTAATTGGGAAATTATAAAAAAAATACTAACAATAAAATTAATATAAGGATTTTAATTGAATGATGTTTAATATCAAATGTGTGTAAAAACGTCTAAACTTTTAGAGGATTGGAAAAGGAAAAAAAGAAAACATTAGCAAAAATAAAATAAAAAGATTAGGATAATATAGTATTTCGAATAGAAAAGGCCATATATGTAGTCCGGTTATTAGATTCCTGTCCAATTAATTCTTTCAACTCAGATGTTATTTTATGAATTTCTTATATATTTATTTATGAATTTAACTATTCTGTATTAAAAATTGAGCTTTTTATTAAATCAAGTATTTCATTACGAAAATACATTATAAATAAAAAAGATATTTTGCTTTAATTATTCAATAATTATTAAAACAAATAATCTAATTAAATCAATAATTTTACACGTTAAATATCATATCTATTAAACTTTTTTAAAATTTTTTTACTATAAATTTTATTAATTTAAAATATTAAATGTATATAACTAAATCTATATTTTATTGTATAACAACGTGATTGATGTGCTAATATGTTTGACAGGTCAAAGGTGGGGGCGCTCAACCAAGGTCAATCCAATCAATTACGAGGTATTAGGCGGAACTAATTATAAGCCCCTCTATATTATTTACTAATTTTTATTTTTATTTACATTTATTATATTTAATAACTTAAAATAATATTAGAACAAAATTACAAAACAAATTATTATTCATATTATTATAACTATTATTTTATTTTAAAAATATAATTAGAATAAATAATATTTAATATTTTTAACCGATGACAAAAAATATATTACTAAATTAATTAATTATAAAAATTAATAAATTTAAGATGATTAATACAATTTATTTTGTACACATCGTAAAAAAGTATTTTTCATGATTTGTATACCTGAAAAATTAAAATCTTATGTCAAATTGTTAAAAATAAATAAATTAAAATGATGTTAGGAATTTGAACTCAATGATGGGTCGGAAGATTAAGTAAATGTTTATAAGGTTAGTAAATTTAAGTTATTAAAATATATAAAAGAAAGTAAATTATTTATTAAGGGAGTCTATTTACACGTAGGAAATGATTATTTCATATAATATAAAAAACTAGTTTTTTTCAATAAGTAATAAAATGAAAATAATTGAGTGTTTATGAATTAAGAATAATTCCTGAAAAATAAAAATAATAATGGTATAAATAAATTAAGATAAGAAAAGTATTTCCTGATAAGTTATGTTAATTTCTTTCTCCCGTTAGATTAAATTGGATTAAGTTTGACAATACAAGTGTTATTTTGAGTGTTAGGGTTGTATTGTGTTGCGTTTGTATTCATGATGTCATTCATGACACACTATATTAGATTTCTGGCTGACCGAAAATGTTGCACTGTATTTCTCCATAAGAAGAGGAAACAAATCACAAGCTTAAACCTTATGACATAACATTCCTACCCCAATGGAGTGTTTTTTGTTTAAGAAATTAATTAATTAAGAATAAAAACAAATGAAGCTCTCGAAAAGTAGGTGTTATTATTCATTGTTCTTCTTTGATAAGATTGCTTTTTCTCTATCTCTTATAGAATGTTTGTTTTTTTCAACAAAAAAATTGCATTAATCTTCAATTTCATTGAAGTGAAGTATCACATCATTACATTTATTTTGCAAAGAATGTGGTTTTATTGAATGTGATATTAGAGAAGTTGAGAAAATACCTGAAAGTGATATTAGAGAAGTTGAGCATATTATCAATCAAAGTTCAGAAGGGGGTGATGATAATAAGAAAATTAATGACGAAATTTTAATTATTGAAACAAAGAGACATCATTTGAAGACAATAATAACAGAGAAGTGGGTTGTATTTGAAGAGGATTAGAAGGTTCATATGGAAAAGGATTATTATTCGAGTACGTGATATATAACAAGAGTAGGGATGTTTTCATATTTATGTATACCGTAAAAATGTGTACGTAGAGTAAGAGTTTTCGAATTTTAACATATAAATGATATTGAGTAGTATGGTTAGGATAAAAGAAATTTTTCTTAATTATTATTCTGATGTTAGAAAGAGTTTTGTTTCAACTATCAGAACTGATGCTGCATGCAATCAAGTTAATTTTTCCAGATTTAACATGTTTTTAGTAACATATTGTTATTAATGTTTTGTTTAATATATTTTCTTTATTAATTAATGGTATATTATATCTCCCTTTTGCATTTATAATTTTAATACTCATTTCTTTATTACTTATACCATAATAAATTATATTTTTTCTAGGAAATAATTTTCTTAATAAAAATGATGGGTCTTTAAATCCATCTCATTCTTTAAGATTTAACTTTGTTTTTTGAATTTCTTAAAAAATTTTTTACTTATTACCATTTCTTGTGAAAAACATCCTAAAATGTTTTCTGTTTTTGTGTCTATTATTTCTTGGTTTATTTTTTCTTCTTCAGACTTTTTTCTTCCTTTCTAAATCTTAGGGGTATTTTTGATAACTGTTAAATTTAATTTCCGTTATGTTTTCAAGGGTATTTCTGAATTTTTTAAAACCTTAGGGGTATTTCTGAAGATTACTTAAACTTTGGTGGTATTTTTGATTTTTTTCAAATATAGGTAAAAATGAATATTTATTTTATTCAATAATAAAAAAGATGAGAAATGTTATTCTAATATAGGACTCTTCTAGAAGAAAAAAAATCCTCTCTCATAGAAGACAAAATAAATTGCTTGCAAACTTTAAAAGAGATTAGGTTTTCAAAAAGAGTGGAGATATTCTAGAAATTTTAATAAAAATTCTAGTGCAAATAATTAAAGACAAATGTTGTAAACAATAAACAAAAACTAAAATCTAAGGTTTATCTAAATCATGAAATTAGTAAAGGATTTTAAAAAAAGCGAGGAGCGTGAAGGCACGCATTGACCTTGCATAAGCTCCGTACATTTTTACATTTTTTTTCAATACAATTAACAAGTAATTTTACAAATTAAATTTTGGAGAAGAGGTAGATAAAAATATGGTGCAAAAAAACCCAAATCAAGATGAATGAAAGACGTCCTTGGAACTTGTTTTTCTCGATCAGTCGAGATATTCATTAAAAAGTCTCAATGCTATCTTTGAAAGTCTTGAGAGCGAGGGTCGTAATAGCCTCGCTCTTTTTTTGAGAAAAGAATTTAATTTTAATTGTATTGGACTTCTAGTATATTTGGTAAAGAATTCCTTATTTTAGTAATATCATAATTTTATTTTTATTCATATTTTTTGATGGTATATTAATGATATCCATTTAAAAAGAAAGTATCAATTTGATACAACTTTTTATTTAATTGAAGATTTTTTACATATGTAATGATACATGTTTAGGATGCTCTAATTTCCAGAGAGAGAACTTAGAAAGAAATCAAAGCAATTGATTGAATGTGTGGACTTTTTAAGAGAACTATCTATTTATAAAACATTATACATATAGGTGTCGATTACATGATGTGTACACACATATGGATATCAGAGGGATACAAATGTTAAATAGCACCACATTTTATAGATCGAGGTCGACCCTAGCTCGAGTTAGTGGTTGACCTTATAGATAGTCTGATCCCTCGAACCGATCTCCTCTCCGTTGCGTTGTGAGCACGTCAGCAGGTAGGTTATTTGGGATGTCTTGTTTATGGATCAGGATGATGACTAGGACTGAGAACTAGGCAAGTTCATATGTCAAATATTTTGATCCCCTTACTCTTTCAGCTCAAGCTCTGTGTTGAGGTGGAAGACTAATTCTTGAGCAACACATACGAATCGTTCAGCTCCCCTAATAAATGCATATCACTTGAGACCTGTATATAAAGAGGCGTCTGGCCTGAGACTATTCATCATTTCATGCACATAAGAAAAAAGTGAGAAAAACACTCTATTACATCAGCTCGATCTATCAAAAAGATTTTCAGTTCGGTGGTAAGGAATTTAGCTCTCATATAGCCTATTTTCTCGAGATCCTTAGAGCACAAGTTCTTTCAAGACTAACACTTATATCTCCTTTTCTTTTCAGATCAGCTTTATAAAGAATCATTTCCTTTACTTTCGACTTGAGCCTAGGTAATATTTTCATCTTGTGCCTTACTCTTAGGAAAGACTTCATGTTCGGGCTCTTAGGAGAGCCTTCAGTACCCTAGTGCTAGTGATGACTTAGGGTCCTCCAAGATGGACTATTCTGGTAAAGCTAGCTAGTCTCTACCTTAGCCATCAACCTCCACCTCCCACCCTCAGGCTACCTCGACCATTAGGTTAAACGTGTCCCAGACTCAAATATCAGTGGCTTGAATATGGAGGAAGAAAATGAGGAACCTAGGTTCTGGGGAGCTTGTAGGTCATACCAAGGGTTGGTCGGCCAAGGTTAAGACTAGCTAGCTAATCACCTCAAGATGAGGAAAGGTTAAGGAAAACCTATGACATCCCTTCCTCAATTCAATTTATGATCCCATCTGAGGGAGCTAGTGATAAAGACCAACCTCCGACTAGGTGGGCGATTTTCCATGAGAAGGAGCTGTGGTTGGGGTTGAGGTTTCCCTTGTAACCCCTTATAAAGAGGTTTTTGACAAGGACTCAGCTCATGATAGGTCAACTAATGCCTAACGGTTAGAGGTATATTCTCTCTCTCATGGTGATATGCCAGAAGCTTGCTGTGGTTTTAGAGACACCCGAGTTCAACGAAGCCTATGTCCTGAAACAAAACCCCACAGACCCAAGGAGGGTGTATATGTCTATGAAGCAGGACAAGAGTATAAATTTGGCCCTTCTTGAGAATGAGAATAATTGGAAGGAATATTTCTTCTATGTCTCAAGTTGATGGGAATCCCAAGAAATGACACCAAGTTGATCAAGAGCACCTGGAATGATACTATGGTCATGATAAGGAACATGGGTTCCTTCATCATAACCTTAACGTTGGATGCAAAACAACATCTGGTTTATATCCAAAACCATTTATCAAAGAAGACCCCTTAGCGCATCTATTGAATACCCTGCACTTTGTTGCATGCGGGTTAATGAGTCATGGTTTAATGGATCCCCTTCTCAGGATTATTCACAAGGCTTGAGCTCCTTCAAAGCATAGGACCCCTCTCACAGATTTTGGGGGTAGGTTTGAGGTGGTCCCAGACGATGGACTTGCCCTCAAACTTCAACTTTTTTTTACCCTACTCTTGTTTTCTTATATATATTAGCGTGACTTGCAATACTAACATCTCATCCCTTCTTATTTTTGCAGATAGTATAGGGTTCAATGATGATGCTCTATTAGCTTGGCTTAAGAGTGGGACTTTTTAGGGGGCTAGCTCTCAAAGAGCCACACACACCCCGTGAAAGTAAATGAATCCTCTAAAGGGAGGAAAAAAGGAAATGAGGGCTTCCCTACATCCTCCAAAAAGAAAAGGAAAGTTTCAATGCATGAGCTAGTGTTTAGGCCTGAGTCGTTAAACATCTTTGAGCCCACAATAGCCTCCCTAGGCCGACACACCTTTCCCACTCCTAACTCGGCTCCCTAGCATCTGGGCCGTATGTAAGGGATACCTAAAAAGAGAAACATACACCTAACAATCTTATGAGTGATATGGATGGGGTGGCTCAATGTTAGAGCATGGCACCAGAGCAACTTAACCATTATATGCGTCAATTCCATATTTTACCGCACGAGGAGCAGTTTGATGCCATATGTGAGGGCAAGAGCTCAAAGGCTATGATCAATCACCTGATGTACCAAGTAAGCCACTATCTTATTTTTGTGTGTGCTTGGATTTATTGTAAATGTATATTTTGACGTGTCACCCCACATGATCTATATTTTTCAAGCACTATTGCTCTTTGGTTTAAATAGGACCCGAGGTGTGGAGAGTCCAAAACATGATCTAGCTTAGGAAAAAGAGAAGCACACTTTGACCTGGTCCAAGTACAAACTATTATTGTCCAAGTCCATAAAATGGGGGGGCGAGGCCATAGATAAGTCAGAGAAACTGACCAGAGTTGCGTCCGAGTTGAATGATTATGCGAGCCATGTGGCCGAACTTAAAGAGGCTAAGGAAATTTGCAGTGTAGCCAAGCTTAAGGAGGAGAATGAAAATACTAAACACGAGCTTAATGCTATGGCTGAGCAGCTCACCTCGAGCGTGGAAACTGGATATGGACTAGCATTGGTCTCTTTTAAAAAAAGAGGCTAAGAAGATAGACCTGAGAGAGTATTATTGATGAGTGC
This sequence comes from Hippophae gyantsensis, assembly GCA_030763125.1. Lineage (NCBI taxonomy): Eukaryota > Viridiplantae > Streptophyta > Magnoliopsida > Rosales > Elaeagnaceae > Hippophae > Hippophae gyantsensis. Next base: position 16,044,622 of record CM061029.1, on the reverse strand, counting down.
TTAAAAATGACTATTTTCCTCAATCTCAAAACACACAACTTCTCTCTCTAGAAAGCTTTCTTAGTTTTTTAGTTTTAAAGTTGTTCTCTTTTTGAGAAGAACTAGTTATGATCTTGTACATTTCTAGTTTTTTTTATTCAATAAACGAAAATGCAAACCAGTTTGGAGGTTTTTTAGAAATGAAATTGGCATCAAAGTTTTGTAAGGATTCTTTTACGGTATAAATTTAAAATGAATTATTTGTAGTTATTTTTATATTTTATTTTTATATGTTATATTTAATTTGTCTATAAATAATTTTAATATTAACATTACTGACTCTTTGTAAATATGATATGATAATAACATTATGATTGCGAAATATTAAATATATAAAAAATTTCTATGAAATAAATTGATTTTGTTTTTATTCAATATTTTATATTAAGGATGTTAGAAAGAAATATAATATTTTTTATTACAAACTTAAATATAAAAATTAGATTTTAAGATTAAATTATCCGGTCTAATTTAGAGTAATGTTCTTTTATTTGTTGGTATAATTTTCCGGTAGTAAGAGTAAAGCTCTATTTCAAAAGTTTTTATAAGAACTATTATTCAATAGAGTATTAACAATATATTTTCAGTAATAGTTTTAAAACTTGAAAGTTAGTACTCGAATAATTAAATTTTTAGGTTTAATTTATAGAACTTGAATAAAGTTTAAAATATCTAACCCTGCCTAAGGTGAGATTCAAATATTCATTTTTAATCTCTTAGAAAAAAGAATTAATTTAATTAACCAAATTAATTATCGATCATACTCATAGGTGTTAATTGATTTGTTTAATTAACAAAGAGTATTTAACTCCAGCAAATGTAATCTTTATATAAAAAAAAGACAATCAATAAATATTAATTTATGTCTAACCCCACCATTGTTATGAATGATAAAATTATCATGACAAGATGTTTAGGTTTAATTTGTTTTTTAAAAGTTTAATAATAAATTAAAAATCACGTATAATTTTTCCGTAGATCGACCTAGTGAGTATACTTGTCAATTTCTATATAATGATTCATGCACTTGCAAGGGTTTTACAAATATAAAACCAAAGTATCTATAAAATTGATATTACTAACCCGACGTCGGTTTTGTCTCATCAATTTTTTGGCACCGTTATCGGGGATGGAATTACGTTTTTAAATTATTTATCAAAATTTTGAAAACTTTTGTACTGTAGATAGTTGTCATTTTTTATTTTAAAAATTAAAAAAAAAACTAAAAGTTTTGAATAAATATTTGGGATTTATGGTTCATAAAAAATCTTAAATTTAAATTAATTTAATTATTAAATTTTAAAGAAATCCTAATAAATAGTAAAATTTAAAAATCAAGAGCTAATGTACCAGATAGTGTTATGTGAATAGTAAATCAAAAATTAAAAATAAAAAATAAAAAAAAACAAAATATATTGTTTCGTGAACAGAAAATGACAAATTTTTTTTTTTTAAAAAAATCTATTATTAATGTTCCATGAAGAGTAAAATAAAATTTTAAAATTTAATGATTATGCTATTTGTATTATATAGAGTGTATTGTATTATGTACAATTTAATAATTTATATTTATTTGTAAAAAAGAATGTGTTTGTATTATTATATGATAGATGGAGTGTATTACAAATACATATAGTTTAAGTATGCATAATTATATGTATCAAAATTTGTATAAAAGTTGTTTATATTATATATATTATAAAATCTGTATAATTATATTATTTTTTTAATTCTTTTCTTTATTTTACTAACTTTAATTTTATTTTATTTTATATATTTTTATTTTATTTGTTTCTTTCTTGAACTTAATTTTTATTTTTATTGTTTAGTATTTATTTTAATACTTAGTATTAGATTAGTTTTAAAATAAAAATTCTGACGCTATCTCCAAAATTTCAAAGTTTTTAATCACAATTTGTAATAAAATGAGCTAATTGCTTTGTTAGATCTAAATACACATGTGTTTTAATGCCTTAGTTATTTGACTTGCACCTAGAAGTGGGTTATCTAAAACCCACAATCATGTTACTAGTTTTAAGTATATAAAATTTTGAAAATCCATAAGACATGAATTCAAAAATGTAGATAGACAAACTTATCCTACTTGTAGGTTTTATTGACTCAATAGTTTGGGGATAAGGAGTTAACTTAAAATAAAATCCCCCATTTACATCTTGTTAAGACTTTAAACTAAGCGCTGGATGGGAGGCAACCCATCATTTTAGGTCATTTTCTTTTGTTTCTTTTATTTATTTGATTTCTTTTAGTTTAATTGTATGTGAATAATTTTAGAATTGTTAAAACTAAAAATATTTGTTGAGATGTTAAAAGTTCACAACAATTTGTCTGTGTGAACTTTAATAATGAACATGATGGATGCATCTGCATTTATCTATGAGTACTTGCATATACTCAAAAAAATAGGTAACTTTTCTTCTATTTTCACTTTATATTTAATTTACAATTGTTACATTGAGAAAAATGTAAGTTATAGGTTGGAGAGGTGAAAAGTTTTCATGCTTAATTTCAAAAAAATTAACAATTTTAAAAATCTTTATGTTCATATTTTCATTTTTATTGTGTTTGATTTTATTTTTTTTGTGTGATTTAGTAATTTTTAGAATTTTAGGATTAGTTTTAAAAAATTTGTCACAAAAATTATCATTTCTTTAAATCAAATTTAAGTAAATAGTTAAATCTTTTAAACTGTTAGATTAATTTTTGAAAATATATCATGGAATATATGGTAATTAGTTAGTTTTTGTCATAAATAGTATTTCATGATAAAGTGTGAAAATTATAATGAACCCAAAATTGGTGTTTAGGAATGAAATAGGAGAGACTACTCTTGTAAGATATTATTTGAGCCTTAATTTCCTTTATTCTGAGTGAAATATTTTATTTCTACTCAAAACACTTATTTTATTTTGTCAAAATTTTAGATGATATTTATAAGTACTAGCATTAAATGTATGAATTTTTTCATCTTAATAGAGTGTCATATATTTATTTTTTATTTGCTTAGATTAAATGATTTAAGTAGAAATTGATAGTATATGCCTTTATTTCATTTATGCATGACTTCTACCAAAAAGAGACATATATAGGGTTACCTAAACCAAAATAAAAAAGAAAAGCCACAAAATTAACCACTCACCAAATTCCTACAAAAATATACAATTTGTACATGTGTCCACTCTCTAAAAAAATATGTTGAAAAATCTATAAAAAATAGAGAGATAAAGAATACATAGTATAATCTATATACTACGACCTTTTTAGCCTTAAACAATTGTGAGAATTTGTTAGTACAATTGAAATATAGGAAATAATTCCCGAAAAAGTCATTGAATTTATTTTTCCTACACTTCTAAAAGGCATATATCTTGAAATTTTTGCTTAATGGGTTTGATCGATGCATGAAAATAATATATATGATATATTTATAATTTATACATTCGATTCCTTTCATAAGATCAAAGTTATGCATTATTTTGAGTCTTTCTTCTTTTATAAGTATGCAAACTTATTAGTTTATTTCTAAACATAAACTCTATTCGCATATGCCTTAGTATGAGTGCTTGAACCGATAGAATTCAATGTTTTGAGAGTAATGACTCGTAAGGATAAAGTCGAAGCGAATTTGAATTTCTAACACTGAAATTGGGTAAATTTAAATTGAAATATTTTTGAAATGAAGTATGAAAATGATTTTCAACTAATTATTATTATAAACTATGACTATTTAAGCAATTGAAAATAACTTATGCTTTAGATTTTAATTACGATATTAAAGGAGATTATAAATTATAGAGAGTGCTTAAAAAGCACTAAAATTATCATGATTTAATGCATTTTAATTGATTAAATATATTTATATTTGTATGATTTTATCATATTTTTTATATAAATTTGTATTTTTAAAATCACAAGTATTTTTATTTTTCAAGTATTTTCGTTCAAAAATAATTTAAATATTCAAAGAAAAATACTGAAGGCAATACATCACAAATATGTTGGGAAAAAATGAGGAAAAGTAAAAGAAAATTGACAAAATCGTGCATAGCCAACGCACACCCAAATGCTCTCGTGTAGTCAACATACGCTCACGTGCAGCCAACACATGCCCGCACATAGCCAGCATATGCCCACATGCGCCAACGCTTGTCTACCATAAATCCCCTTGGCACCAATGCCCATCCCACTCCATATATCACCCCACACATCTGCCAATATATCCAAACACTTCCAAAACTAATTTTTGAGATATTTTTCCACTTTTTTAGCCTTTTCCTCACCTATAAAAGGACCATCTTCCCTAATCTCAAAACACACAATTTCTCAACTCTTCTCTCTTTAAAAAAATTTCTTAGTTTTTTTATTTTTTTTAGTTTAACAATTGTTCTCTTTTTGAGAAAAAAAGTAGTTATTATATTGCAAATTTCTAGTTTTTTTATTCAATAAACAGAAATGTAAATCCATTTAGAGGTTTTCCAGAAAAGGAATTAGAATCAAAGTTCTATAAGGATTCTTTTAAGGTGTAATTATAAAATGAATTTTTTATAGTTATTTTTATATTTTATATTTATATGTTATATTTATTTTGTCTATGATTAAATTTAACATGATTGACTATTTGTAAATATGATATAATAATAACATTGTTATGCTTGCGAAATATTAAATAGGTAAAACATTTATACAAAATAAATTAATTTTGTTTTTATTCAAGATTTTATATTAAGAATGTTAGAGAGAAATATATAATTTTTCATTACAAACATAAATCTAAAAATTAGATTTTAAGGTTTAATTATCCGTTCTGATTTAAAGTAATACTCTTTTAATTATTGGTACAATTTCTTGGTAGTTAGAGTGAGGCTCAATTTAAATTTTTTTTATAAGAACTCGAAAATGTATTGACAACATATTTTCAGTAATGGTTTTAAAACTTGAAAGTTAGTACTCGAATAATTAAATTCTTAGGTTTAATTTGGACACCTTGAATAAAGTTTAAAATGTCTAACCCTACCAAATGTGGCATTTAAGTGGTTCATTTTCAATCTGTTACAAAAAAGGAATTAACTAAATCAACCAAATTAATTATCGATCCCACTCATAAGTGTTAATTGATTTGTTTAATTAACAAATAATATCTAACCCCACCAAAGGTAGTATTTATATAAAAAAGAGAATCAATAAATATCAATTTATATCTTTAATAATCTAAATAATATGAGCAAACATAACTAACTTAATTATTATATCCATAAATATTCCACTGTTATGAATGATAAAGATTTGCATAATTGTTTATTGAATCCATATCTATGTTTATTTTTTTATGTTATTAGATTAGGAAATACAAAAAATCAAAATATCGTGACAGGATGTTTAGGATATAATTTCATTTATAAAAGTTTGAATAATAAATTAAAAACTACATATATCCATTCCTTAGATCAACCTTGGGAGTATACTTATCATTTTCTATAAAATGATTTGTGCAATTGCGAGAGTTTTACAAATGTAAAACCAAAGTATCTGCAAAATTGGTATTGCTAATCCAATGCCGGTTTTGTCTCCCAGGTGGAGACGGGGAGTAGAATTCAGACTCGGAAGATGGTAATGGTGGTACTGAGGTGACTGGCGTATAGGGTAAAGCCGGAGACCATTGATACAACGGTGATTTCAGGGTCATCTTCCTTTAACCCCCGTTTCTTTTTTTTTTCTTTTAAGCTCAACGCCACTCATGCTTGTGTGATAGCGGGTGTACCTTGTACAATTTTACTTTAAACATTAATGAGAATAAGCTAACTTTAGGAACTATATTGATTGTTTAGTAGTGTATTTATATCATTTTTGTCTTTTGTATCCATTTATATCATTTTTGTCTTTTGTATCCATTTATAATGTTGACCTACATTCCTATTTTTGGGGTGTGTGTCATTTAAATCTTTTTAGACACTATCTCTTTATAAAGAGGGGGTTAGAGTCATTTGTAAAATTCAAAGAAGTTTTTGGAGCATTTTTCAAGCATTTTTCCATCTTTTTTGCTCAAAAATTATGGGATGTGATCATGCTAACATGAATTTAGCTTGGGTTCTAAAACTAGAAAACATAGGACTTAAAACCAAGATGTATAGCCTCAAGGCTAAGTTAAAGCTTAATGAAAAAACCCATGAAAATCTTGAGTGTGAGCTTGCCTCATATAGAGAGTAGTTATCCCACGTTCAAGCACGAGAAAAGGAGAATATGGCCAAAATTGCTATCTTTTTGGAAAAACTTCTACATGAAGCAATTTGAGGCAATCTTCCTCAAGGAAATGGGAGTTGTTGAAGAATTGGAACTTTTCATGGTTGCGTTGAATTCGATCGCTTTTACGATAATGGTCAATGTTCAGGAGAAAGTCATCAAGATTCAAGCCGAGCTATTACCCCTAGTAGAGGAGATAGAAAACTCGGACATCAGTTGGGTGTCTAAGTGCCTTAAGTTTTTATAATTTTTTAGGGAAGGCCATACTTTGTAATAATAAAATCATTGTGGGTTCGAATAATAAAAAATATTTTTAATAGAATTTATTTACGATTCTCAACCACCGTATTTTTCTGTGTGCATTTTTTTTGTTTATTAAGGAGCAATCTTTGTAAGTGTCGGGGTGCTCTAACTAGTTCTTAACCAAGGTGATTAGCCCTTGACTTGTATCAATGGAAGAGGGATTTCTACCTAGTTCCTGACCGAGGTGCTTAGCTCTTCCTTCAATGTTAGAGTGTCAACCTGGTTCTTGATCGAGGTGAACAACTCGTGACCTTTTGTGAGTTTCAGGGTACTCTAACTAATTCTTAAGTAAGGTAATCATCCCTTGACTTATATTAGTGAAAAATAAGCTTTACCTAGTTTTTGATCAAGGTGCTCAACTCTTCCATCAATGTCAGAACGCCAACCTGGTTCCTAATCGATGTGAACAACTCATGAATTTTTTGTGAGCATTAAGGCTCTTTACCTGGTTCTTAACCAATGTTATTAGCCCTTGAAATATATTACTAGAAGAGGGAGCTCTATCTGGTTCATGACCGAGGTACTCAGCTCTTCCTTCAATGGGAAAGTGCCTACTTGGTTCCTAACCTATGTGAACAACTCGTGAATGTTTTACGAGTGTTAGGGATCTCTACCTATTTCTTAAACAAAGTGATCAAACCTTGACTTATATTAGTGGAAGAAGAAGTTCTATATGGTTCCTGACCGAGGTACTCAGTTCTTCCTTCAATGTTAAAGCACCAATATAGTTCCTGACCGAGGTGAACAACTAGTGACTTTTTGCGAGCGTTAAGGCATTCTACCTGGTTCTTAACCAAGGTGATCAACCCTTGACTTGTATCAGTGGAAGAGGGAGCTCTACCTAGCTCTTGACCAAGGTTCTCATCTCTTCCTTCAATGTGAGAGTGCTAACCTAGTTTCTAAAATAGGTGAACAACTCGTGACTTTTTTATGAGTGTCAGGATACTCTACTTGGTTCTTAACCAAGGTGATTGTCCCTTGAATTATATCAGTGAAAGAGGGAGCTCTACCTGGTTGCAAGCCAAACTGTTTAACTCTTTCCTCAATGTCAGAGCGCCAACCTAGTTCCTAACCAAGGTGATTAACTCAAAACTTTTTGTGAGTGTTAGGGCACCAACCATTTGTTTGAAGGAATTCGTTGCGTAAGTATGCATACAATGATGGTAAATTTAGAGTATTAAATTGAGATACATCAGAAGTAATACTTATTTAAGTGTATGGCATTCCAATTGGTGCCATCTTCAGCTCTATCGATGTTTCTCAACAAGTAGGCCTCTTCTAGTGTTGTTTCAATTATTTGGTAAGGTCCTTTCCAATTGGCACCCATTTTATCATTCATCCATTCCTTCTTATTAGGGAAGACTTTTTTGAGAACCTAGTCACCTATGGAAAATGCTTTGAAGCGTACAGCCTTGTTGTAACTCAATACTTTTCTTTTCTTGTCAATTATTCTTCTCAGAGCTTCATCCATTTTTTCCTTAATGAGGGTAAATTTTATTTCTCTACTCAACTCGTTCTATTCTTTTGTTAAGGTCGATCTGGAAATGGGTATTGTTACTTCAATTGGTATTACTACTTCAGTCTTATAGACCAAGGAAAATGGGGTCTCGTTAGTGCTTCCCCAAGGTCTAGTTTTGACAGCCCATAATGTATCAAGTAGCTCCTCAATCCATCTTCCCTTTGCAGTACTCTCCAATTTTGTCTTTAGTAGGTTAATAATTAACTTATTGGAAGATTCTTCTTGACCATTAGCTTGGGGATAATATAACATTGAGTGGTACATCTTGACTTGTAAATTTCCTCTGTTATCAATGATGAGCTTTTTGGGTAGGATGAACTAACAAATTATTGAATTTCATATAAATCGAATCACCTCTTCCTCCCGTATTCTTCCTAGGGGCTTTGCCTCGATCCATTTTGAAAAGTGATCGGTGGCCATAAGTAGAAACTTCTTTTGACCCTTGGCTAAGGGTAAGAGTCCTACTATGTTGAGCCTACACTTGTAGAAGGGCCAAGGACTCACCACCCCGGTTATAGTATTTGGAAAGATATGCGACAATAGGGTAAACATTTGACAATAATCGCATTTCTGAGTGTATTTTGTACAATCTACCAGCATAGTCAACCAATAATAGCTTTGCATTATAATCCGTTATGGAAACCCCTTCCTCTTGAGTGATAGTCATACTCCCCTTCATGTGCTTCATGCATCAATCTCTTAGCTCACTCCTTGGCTATGCATAAGAGCCCAAGCCCTAATGTGGGTTTTCTGTAGAGCATACCTGCCTTGATTATATATCAATCTACCTTGGCCTTGATTTCCCTAGTAAGCTCGCAATCCTCTGGCAGGTCTTTCCCTTTTAGGAATTTAAATATCAAGGTGAACCATGAATTGGTGGGATCATCTATACGCCCAACTATTCTTTTTGCTTCCTTCGAAGATGCTTCTATCAGGATCGTTACTGATACTACTTAGTTGTACTTTGCCTCTCATACCAATTCCAAAGTAGCCAAAGCATTGGTATGTCCATTCTCATTTCGAGCTATTTGCTTGATATCAAACTCGGAGAATTTTAAGCATTCTTGTCTTTAGATACCCCTTCATCTTTCCATCCCTAGCTTCGAATGTCCCCAAGAACTAGTTGACCTCTAGTATGGAATCTCTATTTAAGACGATCTTATCCGCCCATTGCTCTTTTGAAGTCATGGCCCCAAATATAGCCACCTCGTATTCTGTAACATTATTAGTTGCTTAGAAATTAAGTATGATAGTATATTCAAAATATTTGTTGTCATGATCAACTACGACCACCCCTAGTCTAACATCATTGAAGTTGTGTGCTCCATAAACACATATTTTCCAGGTTGGCCTCTCCTTTTGGTCTACCACACACACTTTCTTCTACCCCTCATAATTGAGGACCTCTAGTGTCTCGCTGAATTCGGCCAAAATTTCAAACACCCTTTATCCCTTGATAGCTTTTCTAGCCATGTATTTAATGTCATATTCTCCTGATTCTATGGTGATCTGTGCCAACCTTCCTGATACTTCTAGTCTCATTAGTATGTTTTTCAATGGTAAGAAGGTAAGTACTACCACTATGTGTGAGCCAAAGTAGTGTCTGAGCTTTTGTGTATTGACTTTGAGGGAAAATTCCAACTTTTTAAGGGTTGGGTATCTACTTTGGACATTTTTCACGATTTGACTAACGTAGTAGATAGGGTGATAAAATTTGTCTCTTTCAGCTAGGAGTATGGCACTCTAAGTCTAGGGGTCACTTCTAAGTATAAGTAAAGTGTCTCTCCTGAGAAGGGCTGACCAAGACAAGGGGTTTCTCAAGTACCTTTTGATTTCCTTAAAGGATTTTTTTACAATCCTCATCCCAAAAGGCCGACGTGTTTTTTCTCAGTATCTTGAAGAATGGAAAACACTTATCCATGCATTTAGAGATGAATATATTTAATACCATTATTCTTCCATTCAATTTTTGGATCCCCTTCAATTTGGTAGATGGCTTCATGTTTACCAAAGCTTGTATCTTTTCTAGGTTGGCTTTGATCTCTCAAGTTAATACGAGATAGCCTAAGAGTTTCCCTGCAGCAACACCAAAGATGCTCTTCTTGGGGTTAAATTTCATACCATACCTTTAGATTACTACAAATACCTTCAATAGGTCTTTGACATGGATCATAGGTTGAGTTGATTTTACCACCATGTCATCCATATACGCCTACAGGTTCCTCTTCAGTTGGTCTACAAATATTTTATTGATGAGACGCTGATATGTTATACTTGTGTTTTTTAATCTGAACGTCATCCTGGTATAATAACAGGTCCTTTCTTATGTGATAAAAGATGTTTTTTCTTCGTCCTCATGGCATATCCTAATATGGTACTCGAAATATGCATCCAAGAAACTCATCAACCCAAACCGAACTAAAGTGTCTTCCAGTTGATTGATACTTAGGAGGGGTAAGCAATCCTTAATACATGCCTCATTTAGATATGTAAAGGCTACATACATACATGGTGACCCACTGGCCTTTTTTACCAGTACCGCATTTGACAACCATGAGGGATGGCTGACCTATCTTATAACCCCAACCTCTCCAAAGGCAGTGACTTAATGCTTGATCACCTTGTTATTTTCTCTCTAGAATTTCCTTTTTCTTTGTTGAATACGTCTAGCCTCCAGATTGACATTTAGTTTGTGTGTTATGACTTTTGGGTCAATCCTAAGTATATCTGCCAAAGTTCATACGAAGATTTCTAAGTTTGTCTTGAGGAAATTCGAGAGTTTCTCATCCACCTCTTTAGTCAAATCCTCACTAAATTTCAAGGGGTGATTTTCACTCTTGCCGTCTATTGGCAGTTCTTACATCTTATTCAGATTAACATATCTCGTCAAACTTTTACCACCTAACCTCTTTTGAGAGAGGTCACTCTGTCTTGCTACTTATGAGTGACTTCTTTCACGGTGGCACTGTAGCAGCTTCTGGATTTCTCTTGGTCTCCCTTTATCTCTTCCAAACCTTCATCAGTGGGGAATTTGATTACTTGATCAATGGAAGGTGAACAATGCCATCGTCATTCTATGTATCATGGTATACCAAAGACGGTATTGTAGTGATTTGGGACATCTACAACTACAAAATTGGTCATTACTATCATCCCTTTTGCCATGACGGGTAACACCACCATTCCTACTACATAGGTGGTACTCTTGTTAAAACTCACTAGAGGGAGTTTTGTATTAACCATGTCAAACTACTTTACTCCTAGAGCTCTAGCAATAGACAAGAAAAGGAGATCCATCAAGCTTCCAGTGTCGATCATTATTCGACAAACATCATAAGACACTATTCTCAAAGTAATCATTAAGGGATCTTCATGATAAGATGAGCTCTCATCTTTCTCGTTAAAAATGATATGTAGCAGGGCTCGCTTTATCCAAGGTGTACACACGGGGGTAATTACGTAGCTTACTAGCAAAGAGAGGTGTCCAAAAACTGGACCAAACCAAACGAAATTGGAAAACTAGACCAGATTGAACGATTTTATAAATCAAATGGTTTGGTCTGGTTTGTATTAATTAAAATCGTTTTTCAAATGGTTCTGTCCGGTTCTATTAATTTTTAACCGATCAAACTGGATCGGACCGGACCAGATCAAACCAATTTAATAATATATTAAATTTTCTATATTATTTCTCATAAACCATTGATTAAATTTCTCATATTTTAATCAAAGATATATCATTAGGTGTATCATATTTATGTATTATTAATCGGACCAAATCGTTGAAAATTGTTAACCAAATCGGACCAAATTGTTCAGTTAAATATTTTTAATTATCAAACTGTCTGGTCCAATCCAGTTTGAGTAATATAAACGGTCCAGTCAAGTTAATTTTTTTTTACCCAAAATCAGACCGAATCGGACCGTGGACACTCTACTAGCAAACCTTTTGCGTGAGTTATTTGAGACCCCATTATCCCTAGTCCTCCATGTATGGTATGTATGATCTTGATGTTGGGTTCATTAAGGTGTTTCTTCCACTGCTCGATGGGTCTGTTGGCTTTGATGCCTCTCGTTTATTTTAACGGTTGTCTCTTTCATTATTTCCTCCTACGAGGTCTTTCATTTACCCTTTGGCTACCAACTCCTCTTTCTCCTTTTTGAGGTCTCTACAGTCTCTTGTTTCGTAACCCATATCCTTATGGAAAGCACCACATTTATATGTGTCTCTAAGCGGGGATTTCATCTTTGGAGGCCATCTAACATTCGGTTCCTCCTTCATCATTAATACAACCTAGGCCAGATTTACTCTCAAATGAGGCTCTCTAAAAGAAGAGAGTGACCTCCCCCAAGGTCCCTTATTCCTTGACCATTTTCCACCTCCCTTGTTGTTTGGCACGAAACGTTTATTTATATTGCCCTCATTTCTCTGATTTGTCTTATTTGGGCTTACTTTTCTCTTTTCTCTTTCTAGTACGATCTCCATATTGGCTTGATGGCCTTTGACAATGCCTAAATCCCTCTCCAGGTTAACAAATTTTCTTGCCTCTCTATATGCTTCCTCTAAAGTACGAGACATTATTTTAGTCAGTTTCACAAACAAGCCACAATTCTTTAAGAGACCACGCCTAAAAAACTCTATATCAATAGAGCTAGGATAGTGAGAGATTTCCAATTTGTCCTCTCTAGACCTTTTCATATACTCCTTAGTAGATTTACCTCTCTTCTGAATAATCAAGAAGAAGTGATGTGATTCTTTTCACAAGGGCTTGTTGCAAGCATAGTTTGTGATGAGTAGCCTGACAAATTATGAGAAGAAGGTTATGGGGAGAGGTGACAAGTTGTTGAACCATTTTTGAGTGCCTTCACAAAGGGTGGCGTCGAACAATTTACACATCATAGCATCTCTCTTTCATTGAGTAAGGCTTATAGGGGCCATGGCCGGCTTGAAGAGTTGTACATGTGTTACAGGGTTCTTGGTTCCAAAATAATCGGGGCATTTAAGAGCAGTGAACTTGGCTAGTGGTTCATCGTTCTCTATCTAGTCAAAAAAATGGAGAGAGACATAATTACTCATAATCCTTATCCACATCAAAAGAACCTTTTCCTTTTTCATGTTTCTCATTGGCCATCTTTAGGGCATGATCTTTTTTTTTGTTAGTCTCTTCTAATGCTTGAAATCGCACCTCCCAACTTTTTCTTTCCTGAGTCCATTGTTCATCACTAGGTCTCACCAATTTTTCTTCAACTTCTTGCTCAACCTGCTTAGATTCAAGATGGATGTGCTCAAGTTTGTTTATGTTGATTGGATCAACGATTTGGTCATCAGGGGTTTCTCCTTTTGATTGGGAGCGTAGCGGCCTTTTTTATTTTCTAGTCTCCTCGAGATCTTTTCATAGCTCAAGAAGTTGGCGAGCTAAATCTTGGTGAAGGTTAGCCTCTGTTCTAACCTCATCAAGGGTCGGTGAGGCACTCTTTTACATCACCCTTGCTTCCTCATTAGCTAGTCGTTACTGTCTTTCAGCACGGGTTCATACCATGGTGATATGTAACAAGTGAGTTTAGGCATAGCTTGTGAATGGTACAAGTTGTATTTTACCAGTTTCTCTCAAGGCTTGGGGTGAATCCTAAAAAAAGTGAGGTTAGAGAATTAAGCTTGACCTAAAAATCTGAGCCTTATGGTGGGCACTAAAATGTTTGGGATGCTCCAATTTCCAAAAAGAACTTAGAAAGAAATCAAAGTAATTGGTTAAATATGTGGATTTCTTAAGAGGACTATCTATTTATAAAATATTATACATACATGTATCAATTACATAATGTGTACACCTACATGGATGTGAGAGGGATACAAATTGTAAATAGTACCACATTTTATGGCTTGAGGTCGACCTTGGCTTGAGTTAGTGGTAAACCTTATAGGCAGTCTAATCCCTCGGATTGATCTCCTCTCTGGTGTGTTGCAAGCACGTCATCAAGTAGGTTATTTGGGATGCCTCATTTATGGCTTGAGCTGTTGTCTTACGGCTCAGGCTGACGAGTAGAGCTAAGCACCAAGTCAATTCATATGGTCAAACAGTACACATGCGAGATTATTAGGATATTTTCATCCATTTAATTAAATAAATAGTCTTATTAAAGAAAAAATAAAGAAAAAATAAATACAAAACATATAACCCACTTTTATCGATATGTAGTTTCTATTTTTAAGCAGTTACACAATTTTTTTTACGTTTAAAAAATTTAAGCATAAATTGTACAACATTGAATAGATTAAAAATGAGGTTGTTTTGGTTCTATAATGAGTAGTAACTTGTACAATATTAAAGATGATAAAAATTGAGTAAAAAACTTGTCAATTATATTTAAAGAGACTAAATTGAAAGAAAAAATAACTACTAGTAGTTTATTAGTGAAAAAAGATAAATATTTTATAAATATGCTTTATTTAAAAGCGCATGTGTTAATCACATATAAAAATTGAACCTAATTAGTATTTTTTTAAAATATCATTAAAATATCATCTAAAAATATAAATAAAAATAAATATTTAAAATAGAATTATGATAGATATCCATCTATAAATGCTCAAGGATCCTTTTAAAGAGTTTCCAGTTAGGAATTCCCCATCCCATAATATACTCAAAATTCATTTAATAAGAATCTAACACTTTTATTGTATCAGTACTTTTCAATCTTATTCATTTTTTAATTTAAATCTTAATTTTATCATAATTTAAGTAATACTATTTTATTCTTATATATTAAATTAACTTTTAATCAAGCATTAATAACAGAAGAAAAGAAAACTAATTTTTAATCATAAAGCAATAAAGTTATAAAGCTCGCCTTGAGGAGATAAGTAGTGCTAGAGCAGGGAGGAGGAGGAGGAGGAAAATAAATAAATAAGAAACTAGAGAAAATAGGAGACATGTCTTTTATTTGTTTCTCATCAACCAAATCTTGAACATGCGACCTAAACTTTTAAAGTTAATATAACCCAAAGGACACAGTTTAGTAAATAGCAGACGTATCTAAGAAGAATTAGGATCTAACAGCTAGGATTTACATCCAACTAGAAAATGTAAACCTACCCTAAACAAGTGAATTTTATTTTTGGTCGAAATCTTCTTTTATTGCAAATGGTGAGATCCTCTCTCTCTCTCTCTCTCTAAAAATCAAAACAATATTTGAACTTTATAGGGAGGACCACAAGCAGCAAAAGCTATATATTTAAGTTGACTATCCTAAAAGGATTGACTGCCCCGTGAACATTTGCATAAACTTTTACTTCTTTTTTTCTTTTTTGTTATATTTAAGGGTGATAATTTTCGACACAACACACCACACAACATGAAAAAACACAATCCGAACAAGACTCGATATAACTTCGCATCAAAAACGGATCAACCCGTTTTGGACATAAAACATGTGAGATTCGGATAAAAAAGGGTTAAAAAAAAACAAATAGATTATTTAACGCAGATCTTTCATATCCCCTAAAAGAAAAACCTAACCTCGATCATACTAAGCCCTGGGGTTTCTCCTTGTTTTCCATCGATTTCCAAGCATAATTGAACCGACCGACTAATACAAACAAAAATCTCCAAAATTGTCCATCTCCAGCCATGTCCAAGCGCAAGACTGAAGGGAAATCCCAAGAAATAGAAGAGACTTAATAAAAAATGGAAGTGATTTCTTTGAAAATAGAAGATATTTTGTTTGTGTACTGAATCTTCTTTTTCTTTCTTTCATTTGTCAATTATTTGTTGTTTCGATTGTCATGGTTAAGAATTTAGATTATTGTTTCATATGAATAAGAAGATTAGGTTTTCTGATCCATTGGTTTTGACTGTAAGATTAGGGTGCCATGGATTCGTGATGGAACTCTTGCGGAAATGATTTCTGTCACAGTACGTATCACACTTACGGAATTTGTGTTACGGGTTCGGGTCATTAGGTCAATATGTTTTATTATCAAATTGGATTAGTGTTAATAAAATCTTACTTGATTTGATTTACTATCAACTCAGGTTTGTATTTATGTAAATTAAGTTGGATTAAAAATGAATTCATCTAATCGCTTCGAGTTATATTCATTTTTCAAATGAAGAAAAAAAGTAGTTATTAAGTGATTGTTGATAATAATTTTGATTTTTTGTTTTTAATTTTTAAAAAATTATTATAAAAATACTGAGTAATTTATAAATCTTTAAATATAATATTTTTGAATTAAATCTTTTATTTTTTATTTTTATCAAACTTTTTTTAAAAAAATAAATCATAACTTATTATTTTTGTATTTATAAATATTCGAAAAAAATTATTAAAAATATAAAATTTATAAATAATAAAAAAAAATTTAATTTTTTAACTTTTAAAAAGAGCTAAAAAAACATAGAACATATCAAAAAACTTGTAAATAATTCTTAATATTTTTTTTCTTGAATATAATTAAGTAAAAAATTATTACAAAACATATTGATAATTAATTTAAAAAAAAACATATAAATCATAAATAAAAATTATTTCTCTCAATACTTTCCTATTTCCTTTGGAATATATATAATACGACGACCAAAAACAAGAAAACTAAATCCTCATACGCAACCACTCTCATATTCTTCCAGAAATCTGACATCTTCTTCATCAATCTTTCAATATAATTGCCCTCTATTTAACCAAAAATTTAAAATATATATATATAATAAATATTATGCCTTCTCTTTTTGAAGCAATTTTTCAACCTAATCTACAGCTCACTGCTAGCTAAAAGTCTAATGTACTGCCAATAGCTGTATTCATTTCTTCACCAATTGTCACATCCATCCATCTCATCTTGGATTCCAGTTAACCATTGACAAAAGTGTCCACTTATATATAATACGTGTGAGAATAATCCAAATTTGCTTGATTCAAGAAGACATAAATTAATGAATAAAAAATTAATTTTGCTATTCTCATCCACATTCCAAATCAAGTTGTCATAAAAGAATAAAAAATGACTTTGGTCAATTCTAACTATACGTCAATCAAAACTTCCAACAATAAATATATCCTTTTCCAACTTCTTTTCAATAATGTATTTTATGTTTTTATAATATGAATGCATTTATTTTTCCTTCTTACTTAAAATCCTCCAACATCATTTTTAACGAAACTAAATTGTATCATTTGCCAAAATAAATAAATAAATAAAACAAGAGACATGTATATATTTATATAATGATGGTTATAATAACTCCACAACAACAAATGAACATATTTATTGAACACAATAATGCGTGTCAAAGTACAGAAAATGATGACCAAATTCAATCTGTAGAGCCCGAAAGACAAAGACAACATGAAATGGTAAAAATAAAATGGGAAGCTTGAAGGTCTAAACTATATTATAGACATACCCCCACTCTACTACTACATACTGAAACAAACACGTAAAATCTCTATTTATTACCTTCAAATAAGCCTACGAGCTCCTCTTCTTTCTATACATAAAACCTGACCAACGAACTCATCATGTACCACCACAAGTGATTCTCCAATTTTCTCAAATTATAATAGTAATACTGCTGTTGTTCATGTACCGGAAACAATTCAGCACTCTTCTTAAAAGGAGGCCTCTGAATGGCTAATTCTGCTCCTGTGATGGCGCTTTCCATGGTGGCTACGACGTCCTTTCCCAAATGTAACAGGATCAAACCTTTGGAGTCTTTCAGCTTCTCGTGGAATAACCACGCATTCTGAAGGAGGAACTTTGTATCGAATGTGATCATAGCAATAGGAGTAAGTCATGTATTTTCTCCTGAAATCATCCATTTTGATTTTTTGCAGGGATGTGATACCAGAAGGAACCGATTCGGAGTTCTGAGTGGTGTCACATTTTGGAAAGTGTTCAATTGGATCAACTGCACAGCCATGGAGAACAAGATCCGAGAACTCTGCTATGTAAGGGGCATACTTGTAATTTACTCTGTACTTGCCTCCATTGGTAGCCCAATCAGATCCATCCCATATAGTGGCATACAATGACATTGGCTTAGAAGGGAAATCACCACCCATCGACTGTGTCCTCTTTACCTCTCTAATGGGAACATTGTCAACATAAAATCTGCAATGTATAAGCAGGAAAACATGTGAAAATCAATTTGAAATCTTGTCGTTGCTGTTGATATTTTCCATTAGCCTACTAATCTCACTATCAATGTATTTATGAAAAGTTTAAATATCACAAATTATATATATATATATTGAATATTGAATTCACTGAGTAGTGTTATAATGAGTATGCTTCCATACCCCTTGGGGGATCTGTTGGGTCTTTTAAAAGGACTCAATCATAATAAAGAAATAGAATTTGTGAGATTTTGAGACGCAAGTAACAGTGAGTAGTGTAGTTTAGGACATTAGGTATTTGTCCGAATTAAATGAGATTCTCTCTATCAATTTTAATTGTGGATACTTTTATGATGATATAAAAGTGTTCTAATAATTCAACAAACACAGAGAGAATTATAAAATAACAGAAAAATTACAAGTCAACCATTGCCAAGATTGTGACGGTAAATTCCAAATATCATTAACCTGTCATAGTTTAACTGAAACCTATGTTTAATTGGACTCCTTGTAAAGTAATTAGTGTTCAACCAACATGACATGACATGAACATGTGAATCACTCAGACACATTAATTTGGTAAAATTTTACATAGAAAATAATGAAAGTGTCTGACACTAAATATGTATTAAAAAATTTACGGTTCTTGCTTTTCTAAAAAGTACATGTAACAACATAGGCCGAAACAAGAAGATATAAAGAATAAATAACTCCAACGGTGAGTTTTTGAACGAAACCATACAACAAAAAATACCATTGGGTTCCATTTCACTTGCATCAAAGTGCCCTTATAGCTAAAATGGTTATATATTTACCTTAATTACAGTCCTCTTTTACCACTCAAACAAAAACAATAATAGAGACAATTCAATAAATTTTCTTTAGTTTAGGTAAAATAGCCATATATAGGAAAAAAAATAAATAAAATTTTATATACTGTGTTTTCCCCAGAGAAGAACTATACCCTACCCTCAATAGACGAATCACATCAAAAACCAAAATGGGAGAATTCAGCTAATTAGAATAAAAGAAAAGAAAGAGACATATTTTAATATGAGTAATGCTTTACTGTGAAAAAATGTTGGATTTGATATTAAATTGGAAATATGAGATGTTGAAGTAATTGTTTGAGGCTAACTATATTGATGCATGCTATGATTAAAATCATTTTATTTTTACCAACAAGCTTCTAGTTTAACTTCATGTAACCCATTTCGATATTTAATCAATGTAATTATTAAAAAAAAAAGAATCATTTTACTTTTCATATTCCAGATTAAAGTTAACATAATGACACTTTTTTGTGAATTATTTCTGGTCCCAAAAATAATTAAACATAATAACAGAATAAAATGATAAAATATAAATAAATAAACTTTAAAAATTTGTTTGGTGGGTATTAATGGGGGAGGGAGCTTACATGATCTGAGAATGAGTCCAGAGAATGCTGTACTGATGGTAATCTTCAGAAGGATCAAACCAAAGATTGTATCTTTCTTCTCTACCAACTCCAGTGCTTCCATTTCCATAAACATTTGTCTGAATCCTCCATTCTTTGCCTCTGATGTTACCCAAAAACTCAAAATCGATTTCGTCGTGGTTCTTCTCAAACATGTCGCCATTTGACATCTGCAATCACAAAATTAGTGAAAGACAAAATAACAAAAAAATATTATATGAAAATCATCGCATTATTGGTTCGATGAAAAAATATATATTTGGGTGGCTCGTTTTCATTCTTTTTGAGAACAGATTACAATAAAATAAAACGATGATCCTGAGATGAAGAAACTAAAGAGTAATCTATCTGGGTTATTGTCCCACTGTTGCATAAATGCTTCAATAAGCAGAAAAATAGGAACTTTGTAAACTTCCTCAGTTCCTCTGCCAACTTTTGAAGAGATAGGTATAAAACAATTTGGTGTTATAACAGGGAAGATATTATTTCAGCTTATAGTAATTAAAAAAAATTAATCTTTTAACAGAAGCAAAAAAAAAAAAGATTATGCAAATAAGGAAAGGGGTAGATCTCCATTAAGATTATACTCGATCATTTTAACCAAATGAAATAGCTTAAACTAAAGAAAAATTATGAAATCAAGCAATATTGATTCAATAAGATAGTTAAATCATCACTCACATAAAAAGCAACCACAACTCCAGCAGTATAATCAGTAGGCAACTTCATGGAAGCACTGAAAAACCCATGAAGATAAAGGTCCTGAGAGACAAATCCAGAGCCTGTGCAAAACCCACAAAAGCCATCTCAGTGAAAAAAAAAGAGAGAAACAAAGATAGAAACTCAGTTCAAAAGTTCTTAAAAGCCAGGAAAAATGAAAATAAAACAAAGAAATTAAGACCTGTTCGTTCGTTTAGAGAAAGATGAACGGACTTCCCATCTCTAAGGATCATCAGATTTTCATCCCCAAAAAGTTGGTTATACCCTTCATCAAAGGATATGATTGGCAAGTTACTAGCTGACCCAGAAACAAGAAATAAAGCCAAAAATAGAGACCAAACCCATAGAAATCTCATATGAGAGTACCCCATTTTCTAATTGGCTTCCTCTTGATTTTATTATTGTTTAAAATTTTCCTTTTGGGTCCTGAAAATGAATTGTGTCTCTCTTTTAATTTTTCTTTCTTCTGGGTTTTTAATCTTATTTTCTGTGTTAAATAAAAAGAGTATAGAAGATGGAGAAAGAGAGAGAGAGAGAAGAGGCGTGGAATATCTTCTTCTCTACAGCTATGGTCGATAGAGAGAGCCGAAAAGGCTATTCAGAGAGAGAAAGAGAGAGAGACGATGCCAACGGGCAACTCATTTTATTGGTGTGCGGAGAGGTCTCAGCTGTTGCGCTCATACGAAGATAATGCTTTTGATTATTTTATTTCTTTTCGCTTATTGAAAAATATGACATATTTCAATATTTTCTCATTTAATATTAATTAATGTTTCTTTGATTTTATAGTCAAAAAATTCCAATCTTCTTTAGGTAGCGTTTTGTTGGGTTCGCCATGTAGCATATTAACAATTCATTTTTAAATATTTTTTCATCTTTATTATTTAAATGATATAATATTTTTATTTAAAAATATATATCAATTTAATATAATTTTTTAATTCAATATAAAAATTATATTAAATTAATATTTTTTTTGAATTAAAATACCGTACTAACAAAATAAAAATAATATCAAATTAAATTATTTTACTACTAAAATAACAAACCCAATTATTCTTATACAATATGAATTTTTATATGGGTTGTGTTCTTATAAACCCATTTTAACTTAATTGAATGCCAAAAATTCAAACCCGACATTAAACAGGTTAAATCGAAAACCCAAACTCATTTAGTAAAAAATTACATTATTTTCTAATATATTTCTCCCATTTTGTAAAAAAACTATAAATCTATTGAGTATCTTTTGTGAAATGAGCATCATTTGTATCTATAAATTTTTTTTATTTTTTTTATTTTTTATGTATAAATTATATTGTTTCTTACCATCATTTTAGTATCTTTTTAAAATAATTTTTTATAAATAATATCAAAAAATTAACTGAATAAATAGCCAAAAATTTAACAATCTCAAAAAAAATTTCAAGTGCCTCATCTATTAAAATATTCCTCAATTTGACCTATTTTTATGTTTAATTAGATTGATTCATTTTGATTGATATCTAACTTTTTTTTTAGTGTTTAATGATTGGTTCATCTTTTATTTGAAATTATATAAAATTAGGTTCATATCATGTTTTTGGAGTTGATTTTCAAACTATTTTTTGAATCGTATCAAAAATTGTTATATATATTCACAATAAATTTTATTAAAATCATAATAAAAACACACTTGCTTATTTATTTTATCTTTAGTAATAATTATATCTTAATATTATTATTATTATATAATAATTTATATCGTGATAATATTACTGTTACTTGCAATGATATTGTAATAATTTTTTTATTATTATAGAATAAAAACATGAAAAACTTTTATTTTGTTTTTATCATTAATTACATATAAAATATTATTATCATTCAATAAAAATATTATATTTTCACCTTCTATATTGGTTTTTTTCCTTCCTATTTGCAAATTATTCAATACTTTAACTAGATTTAAGAATAACCATGTCCCTACCACCTCATACTCCACGCACATACTAGAAAAAAAATGACAAGATATACAATACAATCTTAATAATAAGTATATCAATTTTATTTTTTAAATACTTGATAAATTATTTGTGAAATTTAATTTGTGAAAAAATGTTAACCGATTATAATTTTTTTACGGTAAATAAGAGCACTATAACAGTAAGCAATTTATTAAAAAATAACAATAACAATAAACAATGTAAAGCTAAATTATCATTAAAAAAATAAAATAAAAACTAGGTAAAAGATTCAAAACCCACCAAAGTTAACAAAAGCTAAATTTAAATAAGAACTATCAAATTTAATCAAACGTAATATTGTATTAGTATCAAATTAAATACCAAATTATGCCTACATTTTCACGTATGATACAACCCAAAAGTAATCTGTGATAATAATTCTTCTCCACAAAGGTCATTATGCACCAGCCAGCGGACATAAAGACAAAAACTCCTTAGAAAAGCTAGCGGAGTTTTTGTAATTTTTAATAAATTAATATATTAGTTTAATAATTATCCTATATAAGGGTAAAATAAATATTTTATTTTTTTATAGTAAATTACAAAAACATAAATCCTCAGGTCTTTCCAGTTTTTTATGTTTTTTTTATAGTAAACAATGAAATATCTTTTAAAGTTATAAACCTAGCTGGAAAATTGCCACGTATAAAAAATTGAAAACATATATGTTTTTTGTGAGACCAGATATTTATGTTTATTATACAAATAAGATAAATGTCATCAGAGTAATTTGTCGTTTCCTTTATTTTTTTCCCCCATTTTATTCAATTTTCCCATTTTAGTTTATAGTATAGTTTTTTTAATAACTACATTTATGAATTAATTACAAAATAAACAATTCAAAATAGATTAATTTAATATTTTTTATTATTCTTATTTTTATTTTAAAGTGATTCCTATTATATAAAAAATACAAGCTGAAAATTGAGACTTTCTATATAATAAAATTAGTGAGAGAATACTATATTAGCTTATTTTGCAAGGTTCAATCACACATAAAACTAAATTTATTTATTTTTACAATTATTAACTATTTTATGGCACTAAAATTCATCGCAGCATGTTTTCATGTCTATATTAATTACTTGATAAATTCATAATCTATCCTAGGGTTGATGAGGATATTTTGAAAGCACACACTTAAACTATATATATATCTACATTTATTTATTATTTATTTATCTATATATACTCTATATAAAATATTAAATCAATTCTCATAATTTTTAAACAAAATTACTCACATAATTTAAAATAATGACTATTATTACTCTTAGTCTTTGATTATTTTTTTTATTTTTTACAAATTAAGTAATAAAATATTTCTATTTAAAATACACAATTATTTGTTATTTTTAATCAATTAAGTAATAATTTATTAGCATTTAAAATATTAAAGATTATTTAAAAGATATTTAAAATATTAGTTGTATTTATGCTCAATTTTTTAGATAATAATAAAGATATTATAGTTTTAGTTAAAATAAACTTAATATTAATTATTTTCAAGATTTTAATAAATTACATGCAATATAAATATGTATTATTAGTACATATAAAAGTCTCAATAATGCCTAAAATAATTTTGAAAAAATATTCTTATCTTTTAAAATAAATATATATCTTGTTATTTATATTTTATTTTAATATATAAATTATATCTTGCATTTTATATTCTATTTTAATATTTTAAATCATATCTTGCCTTTAAATTTTATTTTAAGATATTAAAATGAAGACATTTTTTGGCTTTTATATTTTATTTTAAATTTTAAGAAAAAAAAATAAAGTGAGCACTAGAAAACTTCTATGACATTAAGAATTGTAATTTCTTAATAAATATATTATTTTTATGTTTTTTTTAGAACTTATTAGCAAAAAATTGTGCATATGTTGAACACGAGTCTCAAAAGTCAAATATTTTAATTAATAATATTTATCATATTTATTTAATATTAACTTTTAGGTTATTTAATTGATTCAAAAAACTATGGTTCATAATAAATTTATCTTACAATTAATTTAAAATTTTAAATAATTATTTAATTTTATTTTTTGTTATTTTAATTATATGATAGAAATTAAATAAAAATAATAATAATTCACATTCACACGTAACTTTGATTAAACTAATTGAAATTATATATGATAGTGCTAAATTGGTTTAGCATAAATTTTGTTTTTTAGTATAGAGAAGAAAATGATTTTCAATATGTGCTTGATCAATTTATCAATAAGTAAGACTCTTTGTGGATTAACTGTTGGTTAGTCCATAAAATTTAAAAAATATATAAAAAATAATATATTTTAAACTTATAACAATAAAAATAATATTAAATATGATTTAATTTAACATCGTTTAATATTGAACGGGTTCAAATAATTGTAATTTATTTTCAATAATATTCAAAATAAAATGATATATCAAACTTATTTTTAAATAATTTAAATATATGAATTAAATAAAAGGATGTTATTTTTGAAAATTTCGAACAATAATAAATACAATTTATTTTTAAAAAATAGCAATAAAAAATAGATAAGTGAAAAAAATGATCAAATCTCATCTTTATTAAAAAAAACCATTTTCTTTAAAT
This sequence comes from Hippophae gyantsensis, assembly GCA_030763125.1. Classification (NCBI taxonomy): domain Eukaryota; kingdom Viridiplantae; phylum Streptophyta; class Magnoliopsida; order Rosales; family Elaeagnaceae; genus Hippophae; species Hippophae gyantsensis. Next base: position 16,019,608 of record CM061029.1, on the reverse strand, counting down.
TTCAAATTAAAATAAAAAGTCAAGCTAACTGTTTTACTTTAATTCCTAATCATACTCTCAAATTCCCAAATCATGGTATTAGTCTTTACTGATTATTCATAATTATAATCTTGTTAGTGCCAACATATTAGTACATAAAAGTAAGCTAAAAACTAGACACACACCAAAAAAAAAAAAAAAAAAAGACACTCACCCATTATAGATTTCTTTAGATGTAATTTTAACTTATCACTTCAAATTAAAAACATAAAATAACAAATAACATTTATTTTTTAAAATTATATATATATTTTAAATAAGAATGCATGTACAATGCTTACATGTTATTCAGAAGTATGAGAATACGTGAATAAGTTGTCCTTAGAAGGAAAATTATTTTCTATTAGTTTTTGTTTTTATTTATTAAATTTAAGGTAATATAAGTATTAAAATATATTTTTTTTGGTAAAAATAACTTCAAATTTTACATATATTATATGTAAAATGAATATTTAAAATTTAAAAACAAATAATTAAACTTGAAGAAAACAAACAATAGAATCTTAATTCTTTTTAAAATATTTTCAATGTTACATGTACATGTTTGACAAAAAATAATAAATATCCACATTAAATATTTTATTTTACTTCTAATTAAATATACACATTAAAGATTTCGCATAAATAGAATACAAATGCAAGTTCATTTTTATTTTATTTTATTTTTTACTTTTCCAAAGGATAGAGTAGAATACAAGTTCATGAATGTTCGGATTACTTCTTCCGCAATCAACGTATAGCATTTCTTTTCATTTCTTTATAAACAACTTTTTTGCGTTTGGCAAAGTGAGCCAACGACTTTCATGTCAAGTAATGACTCGTGATCCCTTTTTCTTAAAAAAAAGAGAAAAAACTTTATATGAGTGAGGATAATATTAATAATATGTTATTAATACAAGATTTTTTACATGTAAATAAATAAAATATATAAAAAATGCGTAAAGATGTTATTTACCATACATTAACCTAATTGAGGTGAAGTTGCAACCATTTTAGAATGGTAACAATCAAATGATACTTAATTCATATTAAAAATAAATAAGTTATATAGTTAAATCATGTGAATAAATATCAATTAATTATATAGATGGATTTAACTATTTTTAAAACCATGTTTTTCAATAAAATAGTTAAATTTTAAAAAATTTATATATATATTTTAAAATTTTATACATAAATTTTAACTTAATTACTAAAATATATATTTATGAAGTATCAATCAAGAAAAATATTTATTGTGCTTGATTTTATATCATGTTATTTTCAAATATCTAAAAAGTAATAAAATATCATTACTAAAAGTAAATTATTCATAAAATTAATAATTATTTTTATAATTTATTAAAAATATTATAATATAAATATATTATCATAAATAAAATTATTCATCTATTTAATTTATATTTATAAATTTTTAAAAATATAATCCGTTATTAATATATATATAATAAGCAATATAATCTTATAGAATTATGACCAAAAAAAAGTTATTACATACTAGATATAAATAAAATTGGGTGTGATAGATATCTTTTTATTTTCTAGAAGGATGAATAATATTATCATAATTATTTTTTATTATTATAATAAAAATTTATAAATTATTTATTATAATATTATAAATAATTATATCTCTTTATTGAACAAACCTCCTCAAAGGTGATACGTTAATATCACGCTACTAATTCATTGATTATAAAATATCTATTAATCATAAGTAGGTCTAGTTTTGCAAGCTCAGTATTGAAAAACATGATCCTTACAAGTTTTGAACCATGTATATATAGGTACCACTGTTTTATTGTGTTCAGTTCACAACTAATTGGGCTGTCCCAAAATGAATATAATTAATTTTAGTTAGATTTATTATTATTAAATAAAATTATTATTCTGACAATATTAAATTGAGTTATATAAATATTGTTACCATTTTTAAAGTACATTCTATTCTTAATTGAGCTTTTATAGCCTCTTAATTATATAAATATAATTTATTGTACTCTCAAAATATTGATAAGAAGGAACAGAATTTAAGACTAAAATATTTATTTTTATAATAATAGAATTAAAAATATCAAATTCAATAATATCATAAATGAAGTCAAATATTAAATAAAATTTTAAGAATAAATCAACACTTTTTTCTCAAATTAAATAATATGTGAAAAATCATTTTGCAAGACAGTAAGTGCATGTCTTCTATGTATATCATTGGTTTCAAATATTAGAAATTTATTAATAGTTACATAAAAATAATAATTATAACAGGACTTCTTGCAAGTGAAATTAAAGAGTTTCTTGAAAAAGTATATAAATATTTTAACATTTTTAAAATTTATAATTATAAAATAACTTTTTTATTATTTTTAGTTTATACATTCCTACTGCAAATAAAATCACGTTTCACAAATATCATATTAAATTCATTCGATTTAACATTATTCATGTTATTTTTTCTCATTTTATTACATTAAAAAAAGTGTTTCTTTTATTTTTACTTTATTTATATTTTTATAAATTTTATTTGTATATTTATTATTATTTTAATTTAATTAATCAAACATGATAATAACAATATTATTTTTATTAAATTAAAATTTTATTATTATTATTATTATTAAGAATATTATTTTTATTATTTAAAATATTAACATTAAATTTTATTTTTTAACTATCGAATATATATTTCTAAGTAAAATAAAAATAATAATATATAAAATTTAATATAATTATTTTAAATATTATATATTTTATTATTAAAAGTTTATTATATATATTAAATATAATTTTAATATTATAATACCTTATCATCATGCCGTGACTTATCTATTATAGTTAATTTTGAAGAAAAAAAATCTTTTAAGATTTTTATAAATAACTAAAAATTTCAGTTATCAGCATTTAATACGTGGATCCTAAACCATACAAATCATTATCCAAATTAATATTAAACTGAAACCTATCCAGAACAAGGTCACTCAAATTGAACCCACCCGTTATTATCCTCATCTTGCCAAACCAACCGCAAATTTTGACATCCTAGAACTAAACCTGATCCTACGTACAGAAAGGTGGGCTCGTCTAAAAATAAACGAAGTGGGGTTCTGCATTCTGTATGTGGACTGGAGGTTGTGATATTTTGGGAGGAAATAAAAAACACTTGTCCATTTTTGTAATATTTGAAAAAACAAAAATCGTAACTTGGTGAGAAAAACAAATTTCAATTCCCAAATTTATGTTACAGAAAAACAAGGTTGGGTAGATCCTGTACTTGTTTAAATATCATATTAATATTTATTTTAAAAATAATAAATAATTAGTAGGGGAAGATCCTCTACTTGTTTAATCGCTTGCAACACTTCAATATAAACCTCACACACTTAGAGAGTGAAAAAATATATAAATAATATATTGTTGATAGTTATTTTATTAAATGATATTGATTTTTAAATATATATATATATATTTAATTATAACTAAATGTTTTTTTTTTAATTTTATAATATATTTATTAATATTTATATTTTTAAATAATATTATCTAAACATTATTACAATTTATCTAAATTATTTATCAGTACATAAACCCAATCTATATTCCTGTAACAACAATTTATAAACTTTTAATAAAATAAACTATATTAATAATAACATGTAACTTATTTTTATATTTTTTTACTTATTGAAATAATTTTATTATAAATTTACTTTTATATTTTTCTTGTATTTTTAATTTAAAATAAAAATAAAAATTAACATACATAATTTTAGAATTCAAAATTTAAATAGATAAATTAAATATATAATAAAATTTAAATTCTTATTTGGGGGCGAAACAAAAACAATTTAAAGTTTTATTCTATAAAATACAACCTAATTTAATAATCAATATAAGAAAATTACATATTCAATAAGTTGTCAGTGTAAAACAAACATGCGTTGGGTATAAAGAGCCAAACTATATTACAAACCAAATAGATAATATAAAATTAAAGGTAGACAACAACAACAACAGTGGGTATATGAAGAGAATATAAAAATAGAAAATGAGTCATTAGGGGCAAAAATAATCATTATTATGACTTTTGGTGTATAAAATAGTTTCTCCTTTTATTATTCTTTTAATTTTTAACTTCTAAAGGAAAAATAAAATAGAAAAGGAAAAGGTAGACTTAAGGAATGTTGCATCCAGAATTTAAAAAATGTAAAAAACAGTTTTTTTTTTATCATTTACTTCTCCTTAAATAAAAATATCATATATATTTAATTTACATATAAATATATTTAAATTATTAAATATATTATAAATATTTGAATGAAAAAAAATTAAAATTTAACATCTAAAAAAATATAAAATTACATTTTATACATAAATTTATCTATAATATAATAAATATTATATGTAAAATTTTATATGTTAAACAATAACAAAGAACATGTATATAAATCCACCCATGAACTTAGAGATAAAAATAAAATGAGTTAATTTAATTCTAAATTGATCAATTTAGTCTCTAATTTATAAAAGTAAGTAATTTTTGAGGTTAAAGTATATATTTTTAAATAATTATAAGATTAAAATATTTATTTTTAATAATTATAAAATTAAATATATTTATTTTTTATAATAATAAATTTTTTAATATATGATCAAAAATAACCTGATTAAATTAACATATTTCATATAAAAAAAATCTATGCTATCCCTCACCTCAGGGTTAAAATAAGTTGGATATGTTGCCTTTATTTGCTGAATTTGTGTTATATTATGCTTTTTTTATTTTATTTTCCTTCATATATTCGATGATACAATAAAATATGTAAAATATGTTCTGTTAAATAAATTATTTATGACGAGAAAGTAATATATGTTTAAATTTATAAAATAATTAATAAATTATTATAAAGTATATTTCTAACCCTACGCTAAAATATTAAATATAGTATAAAATTTAATATAAAATTGTTTTAATTTGTCATCAAATTTTATACAATAAATAATATTATGTTACATTTAATTTGATATTGTTCATGCATCATATTTTTAACATAAATTTAATTTTTATATTATATATAATAAATTAAAATTAAATATATAATATAAAAATAAAAAAAAATTAATACATAAAACTTTTATAATATCATTTTGTTAAATTTTTAATATAATAAAAGAAATATTTTATAAAATAAAATAAAATATTTTTAATATAATATTTAGTATTATAGGTTAAAAAAGTTTAAAATTTAATAAACTTTTAGTATAAAATGTTGTAAAACTTATATAAAATGCCGTTAAGGATCAGAGATAGGTTTGCTCCCTTATATTATTACGATTGTTTTTTTATAATTTTTACCTATATTTTTGACGTAATATTTAATGTTATTTATTTAAAAAAAATTATATCAACTTGATATAATTTGTAATTTAATTGTAAATTTTTTACATTTATAATAATGCATTTACGCTAGCATTTTAAAAATTTTGAGTAAAAAAATATAAAAAATAAGATTGTAATAGTATTAATTATAATATATTGCTAATTATGATGTCAAAGTTGTATGGTTAAACTAGTTGCACACAATTAAAAAAGAAAAAAAAAACACAACTAGTTGCACTCTGCATCACGCAACCGCCCAACAGAACGTCCCTCTGCAAGTTCTGACAGTTTGGATTAACTGTTGGTTAGTCGATAAAATTTAGAAAAAGTATGAAAATGTGTAAATTTAAATTCGATAATATAAAACAACTTACACTTGAGTTGTTACTTTAATTAAAATATTAATATCATTTAATTATATATATTTTTATATATTAAAAAAATAAAAATAAAATTATTTACTTTTAGATAACATTAGTATAATTTTTTAAATATTGTGGGTGAAACAGTAGAAATTTGCGTACATTCTCGCTAGCCGAAATGTCATAGGGCGTCAATGGAATGAAAAGGCAACGCTGGATCAACAAGTATCTCCTAGTCCATTACCAATGTTTAAAGCGGTAAATTTTATACAAGTATGGTATTAGACTTGAGAGTAAATAATTTTTTTTTATCATTAAATTTTTAAAATTTAATAAAATTATCATTAAATCTTAATTTTTTATTTTCATATTATTAAATTTAATAAATATTATAAAAATATTATTAAATACTTTTGTTATTTATATATTATTAAACTTTAAAAATGTAATAAAAATATTATCGACTTATAGATAATTTACAGATAATTTACGATTAACTTCCTTTAATTGATTGACGTGTATGATATTTTTTTAAATATTTTATAAAATTTAATAGTATGAAAATAGTAAAAAAGTTTTATGATACTTTTGTAATAATTATAAAGTTTAATGTTATGAAAGTAATAAATGTAAGTTCGATGATATTTTGTAACAATTCTAAAATTTTAGTGGTAAAAAAATCTATTTACTTTAAACTTTATTGGACTTAATATTTTGATTTTTTTCGTATAGGAAAGTCAGTAGGTATACATGGCACCATTTGATTAGTTCACGGTGACATCGAAAAGTCAAATGGGTACACTTAGTGCACAATCGAGTATATTTTTATTATTTAAATCCAAAAATCAATATTAATGATGATACCATCATATTTATGGAAGATCATAAAGATCATAAATATCATAAATAATTATATATTAATTGATTAAATATTTAAATATTAATTAATTAATATTAGTCTTTTACGTTTATGTTATCTACCAAAACTTTTAAATAGGTCATCATAACCTAAAAAGGTACTGATATGCTTATACCAAAAACTCTATCAAATTTCTTATAATCTTAATCTTTTCTCTCAGAAATTGACTTAAATATCAAAGTGGATACGATTAAGAATGGGCATTTTAACTGTAGGTTTGGATATCCGTGGTTATTCACATTGTCAGTTCGGTTTTTTCCCGATTAATTTCGAAGACGGGGACATTTTTGGGTATTATCCGATCATGAATTAACAGTTTCGGAATAGATACAGTTATATTAATATCTGTCCTTGCCTGTACCCGATATATATAATATTTATTCAATTAATTTATATATTTATTAAAACGGTTTTGATTTCGGGTATTATTTATTACTTGTCACATATTGTTACCCACAGTTAAAATCGTTCTCAAATTATAATGATTTTTGGATAGTTATAGGTATGGATTTTGTACTTCGGTTCAAGAACAGTTATATCAAAAATCATCCCCGCTTATCCCATGCCCATTCCTAGATATGACACCCTATAGTGTCGTACCTTCAAACATGATTTTTTTAATAATTTGTAGGTCTACATGTCCAAAGAATGTGATCAAACAAAAATTGGCTTCAACTTCTGGCACATTTTGTGGGAAAAAAATTGTGTTAAACTAATTGAGTTAGTGAAAACTTAAGAACATTTATCGTGTCTTTCGTTTTATTCATCGCGTTCTTCATCGGATTCTTCATTCACTTTTCTCCTAACAATTCTTTTTTATTTGTTGAATTACTAGAATGAGCTCCTAACATGTACTTGATGATATGTTATCCTTCCGATAGATCCATGACCAGGCTGACGCCTAGGTCTAGCGTTCTACCCTCAACATGCTCCAAAAGTACGAGAACACCTTAAAAGAGCTCTAATACCCTGATTCTAGATTACTACCTCTAGCACCTTACATCCAAATCAAGCAATAGAGTCCTAATGAGGAATTTCTAAGAGTAATTGAGTATGAGATGGATCCTAGGATGAGTCACACCTTGATCACTGAGCCAATTGAGGAGATTAGACATCTCATATTATCAAAATAGGAACCAAACAAAGGCTACTTAGGAAGAGTTGGATTAGCCTACCATGGCAGAAGCCACCCAGAATAGGCATATAGTCATCCACTTAAAAGATGTACTTCGACATGCATTATAATAAGGTAGACCAACCTCCTAGCCAGAATAGCCAAAAAAAGTATCCAGGTAGATTGGCTTAGTTTACTAAATATCAACTAGTGTTGAGCTTCCATAATTCTGGAAAGAAAAGATATCACCCATCTCCCAATGATCACCATTCGTACAAGCATGTGCAATTCAAAAATATTTGTTTGGCTCACCTGGAGAAACCACCCCAAGGCCAAACAACTAGTGTAATCAGGTTAGAACAGCCATACCGATGATGTTGCTGATCCTAAGATTGATGTCCATATCTACAATTGTTAGATAGACATCTCTCTAACAAAGTGGAGATTTATATATGAAGGTAGACAATGAAGACATCACTCTAACAAAGTAGATTGCAAAAGGGCTATATGTATAGAACACTAGCTCCGAGGTTACACTTTCTAAAAAATTACCTTTTAAGTTGCCTTCTAGGTTGTATTGCCTAGCTTTCCAACCTCTAAACTGTGGATCTCGGCCATACTTGGTAACTGTAGATCAAAACCATATCAAGTGATTGAGCATCGAGGCCACATTTGGTGACTTTAGATCCATATGAGATCAAGTGACATTGGATCCAGGCCATATTTGATGAGATATATGCACTAATTTCCAAGCAGTGTCATCTAGAATCATCATCCTAGGATTAGAAATCCATATCGTTACCATCCATGGTATGCCAAATAAGAAGCAACTTCTTGCTGCTACTCCAGAGATGTGACCACTTTACATCCAAGATATAAAGTTGTTGTAAAAATTATAAATGAATGCACTTCCTAAGGAGGTCACCCATCTTTAAATATCTCCAAGTTAAGCAAGATTAACTGTGAAGTTCTAAAGGAATGGTTTTCCAATCTGATGAGTGATTAAAAAACATTAAAATTATTATGATTTAATGTACTTTAATTGATTAAATAAATTTATATTTGTATAATTTTATCATAATTTTATATAAATTTGTCTTTTAGAATCAGGGGTATTTTTATTATTTTACAGGTATTTTTGTTCAAAAATAATTTAAAGACTTGAAGGAAAAAAAATATTAGAGTCAATACATCACAAATATGTTGTGAAAAGAAATTAGAAAAAGTTGGATAAAGTGGGTAAAAATGGTCAAAAAGGTCGAAATCCCGTGCGTAGTGGCCCATCCACGCCGAGTCCTACACCCAGCACACGCCACCCCAACTTCTACACGTGCCAGCATACACCCACACCGTGTCATGTGCGCGCCAGCCTAAGCCTACATTGTGTCCTACAAGCGCACCAAACACTTATCTGTCGCCATTTTTGTGCCCCACATGCATGCCAGTCTCTCCAAACGTGCCCAAATTCAAATTTTGAAATATTTTCTCACCTTTTTTGGCATTTTTCTCACCTATAAAAGGACCATTTTCTCCCATTGTAAAACACAATTTTATAAGCTCTTTCTCTCTCTATCTTTATCTCTCTAGAAAAGTTTTCTTTTTTTAGTTTTTAGTTTTAAAGTTCTTCTCTTTTTGAGAAGAACTAGCTATATTTTTATAGATTTTTAGTTTTTGATTCAATAAGTGAAAATGTGAATCCATTTGGAGGTTTTCCAGCAACAAAATTAGCATTAAATTGGTGTAAGGATTCTTTTAAGGTATAATTTTAATAGATTCTTTATAGTTATATTTTTATGTTTTATTCTTATATGTTATATTTAATTTGTCTGTAATTAAATTTAATATGACTGGTTATTTGTAAATATGATATAATAATAATGTTGTTATGCTTGCAAAATATTAATACGTAAAACATTTCCATAAAATAAATTAATTTTGTTTTTATTCAAAATTTTATATTAAGGATATTAAAGAGAAATATATTATTTTTCATTACAAACTTAAATCTGAAAATTAGATTTTAAGGTTTAATTATCCGGTCTAATTTAGAGTCATGCTCTTTCATTTGTTGGTACAATCGTCCAATAGTTAGAATAAAGTTGTATTTCAAAAGTTTTTTATAAGAACTATTATTCGAAAATACATTGACGACATATTTTCAGTAATGGTTTTAAAACTTAAAAGTTAGTACTCGAATAATTAAATTTTTAGGTTTAATTTGGACTCCTTGAATAAAGTCTAATTAACTGACTTCGTCTAACGCTGTGATTAGATGGTTTGATATTTTTTTAGAAATAAAGCTAAAATTTAATACTTAATTAATTATTAGGTCTCGTCTAAGAATATTAGTTAAATAATATTAAATAAAAGAATTTGGGCCCCGTTTAAGGACACTTTCATACCAAAAAGAAAAAATCAATAAATATCAATTTATATCTTTAATAACCTAAATAATATGAGCATGCATAATCAACTTAATTATTATATCCTTAAATACTCTACTTTTATGAATGATAAAAATTTACATTATTGCTTATTGAATCATATATATGTTTATTTTTTTATTTTATTAGATTAAGAAACACAAAAAATCAAAATATCGTGACATGATATTTAGAATTTAATTTAATTTTTAAGATTTTGAATAATAAATTAAAAACCATGTACATTTTTTCCTTAGATTGACATTGAGAGTATACTTATCATTTGCTATAAAATGATTCGTGCACTTGTAAGAGTTTTACAAATAATAAAACAAAAGTATCCGTAAGATCGGCATTGCATGCTGGTCTTGTGTTCATCAATTTTTTGGCACCATTATCGAGGATTTGATGTTGTGCTCATCACAATCCTCCTAGAACTCAACTATTTATTAGACAATAAGTAGTAAGTGATTAAGCTTCATCTCTCCAACAAATAAAAAGATTATTTTATCAACTACAAAGAAGCTTGAATCCAAAATTACTCATCTAACATGAACAAACATTATCTTAAGAGCACATCATCTTGGTATCCTTAGCAACCAGAGTTCTAAATAACTAGAATTCTTACCTACTCATTCAATTACAACTACCCCTAAGTAGGACAAGACTTCATCCAAAAGTCCATAAGTAAAAGTGTAATCCAAAAGCAAGTGTTTGCTATACAACCTCTTCCAGACGTTCTTGGAGTAATGAGATCCAAAATCTCACCACTTACAAAAAATTGTCAAGAACAAACTCAGAAAGATTAAAGAGTAGCACCAATTCCATATGACAAATGAATCAATCAAATGAATCGATTAATTCAAGAAGCTATTTTATTCTCTCTTATAGTGTTCAATAATCTCTCCAAAATGGATTTTGCAAAACTGGAGTTAAAACCTCAACTGACTTCAGTTCATCAGATGATGAACTTGAACCTAATGGCCAAGAACTAAAGAACATGGAACGAGTTCCAGAAAATTTTCTTCAAATTCTTCAACAAATTACCACCAGGAAATATAAGATTAGTATTACTCTTGTATTCTTTGATCAATCAAAACTTGAGACAATATCCTTATTTGATATAGGCACTGATCTTAATTGTATTAAACCATCAATCATTTCCAAACGATTTTATGAACCAACGGATGAACAACTTACCTCAACCAATAAATCAAAAATGAATATCATTGGTAAAATGGAAGTTGCAATCCTCAACAAATCATTTCTTATCAAACTATATTTATGATCGTATCTGATATAGGCTATCCAGTCATATTAGGAAGACCTTTCATGAATATTATTACCCCATATCTTGACAAAAATGATAAAATCTCTTTCAAAATCGAAGAAAAGACTTTCAATTTTCCCTTCATCGAAGAACCTAAAACCAGGAATCTCAACCTTATTAAAGCCAATTACAACCATCAAAAGGAGATTTTTGTTCTTATTAAGCATAGAGAAAAGACCTTATCTATCTCAAATCCAGAGTGCAATCTCATACTGTTGAGAAAGAACTCCAAATTCCAGAGATCAAAGATAAGATTTATAAACTCCAAAACTCTTTCGAAAAAGAAGTTTTTCCTAACTTACCCAATGCTTTCTTGGGAAAATAAGAGCATATGATAGATTTACCATACAAATCAACCTTCAATGAAAAAGACATTCCCATAAAATCAAGGCCTATTCAAATGAATAATGACCTTGAACAATTTTGCATAAAATAGATTAACAATCTCTTATCTAAAAAATTAATATCAAAATTCAGATCACCGTGGAGTTATGCGGTATGTCAACAAACTAGCCAAAATTGAAAGAGGAACCCCTCAGCTAGTTATTAATTATAAACCTTTGAACCAAGCCTTAAAATGGATTAGGTACCCTATTCCAAATAAAAAAGACTTGCTTCAAAAATTATATTCATCATTTATCTTCTCTAAGTTTGATATGAAGTCAAGATTCTAGCAAATCCAAATCGAACCTAGCCATAGGTATAAAACAACATTCACTATCCCATTCGGACAATATGAATGGAACGTTATGCCCTTTGGGCTAAAAAATGCACCTTCTGAATTTCAAAGGATTGTGAATGACATATTCAATCCTTATTCATATTTCTGTATAATGTACATCAATAATGTACTTATATTCTCCCAAGATGTCAGACAACACATCAGTCATCTCAAAACCTTCTTTCATATCATCAAGAAAAGTGGTTTGGCTCTATCAGCCAAGAAAATGACACTTTTGAAAACCAATATAAGGTTTCTTGGACATAATGTGTCTAATGGAACAATTATTAAAATCGAACAATCTCTTCAGTTTATTACCAAGTTTCCTGATAAGATCATCGACAAAAATCAGCTACAAAGATTCCTTGGTAGCTTGAATTATGTTTTAAATTTTTTTCCCAATAACATTCGATTAGCACAACCATTCCATAAAAGGCTCAAGAAAGTTCCTAAGCCATAGACATAATAACACACCAAAATTGTGCAAATGATAAAAGCACAAGTTCAAAAAACATTCCATGTTTACATCTTGCGGATCCCAACACTTCCCAAGATAGTAGAAACTGATGCCAGTGAACTCGGCTATGATGGGATATTAAAAAAACCAAAGACAATAAAGAACATATTATTCAATTTGTCTCTAGCCATTGTAATGATTGTCAAAAGAATTATTCCACTGTCAAAAAATAAGTATTAGCAATAGTACTTTGTATTTCAAAGTTTCAATTAAATTTACTAAATCAAAGATTTTTACAAAGAATTGATTGTATGTCTTCAAAAGAAATTTAATTAAAAGATGTTAAAAACATTGCATCAAAATAAATTTTTCCTAGATGGCGAGCATTATTAAGTGTTTTTGATTTTGATAGAGAATTTATCAGAGGTGAAAACAATTCATTACCAGACTTTCTAACTAGAGAGTTTTTCCAAAATAGGTCCCAAGATGAGTAAGACAAAGAAAGAAAAGGAGAATAAGGAAACTCCTCAAAATCCTTCTACCAAAACCCTTTTCTCATCAAAACCAATTATTACTTGGTCTCAAGAGACATAAAAAAAATCTGTCGAAGCAGTATCATCCTCTCAACACTCCCTTGAAGAATCACTAGAACTATCTTTTGTAGATGAAACTCTCTATCAAAGAGTCCAAGATTGGATACTAAACCTCAAAGATCCAGAAGTTCTACAGGATACTTATAGTAGCATCCCAAGCCTAGGTTCCTCATCAACATCCGAAGTAGAGGCCATAACTTCCAAAGGTAAAACAAAGGTATTAAAGGAAGAATCACCTTCCAAACTAAAACTGATTTTAAAACCATCAACTGGAACAATTTCTATTCTAGAAAGGAGGGTTATTTTTCCTCAAAAGGGAATAAGAGAATTTATTCCCAAATCAATTTCAAAACCATCATATGAATATTTTCTAAAAACACTAACTCAGATAGTTACAATTGTTAAATAAGGATTTTATGATAAGAATCCTTATTTGGAAACTCACAAATTATTTGGTAAGGGTTTCTTTTACCGACCTTTTGCCGATTCAAAAACTCCACAATACTATCAAAGTATTTTGGAAATAACAGGTAGTGTGGAATTTAAACATTTCCTCTTCCCAAAATTATCATATGCGTAGTTTTCTATTGCTAAACTCCATAAAGTCATATCTCCAGTAAATTGAGGACATGATCTTTCAAAATATCTATCCTTTTCTATCAGTATTACCTCTTCCCTACCACATTGTACAATATACAATTATTGGGATTATTACCAGGCATGGTTCAACTCATTCCTTATTCAGAACAAGGATAACCAACATTCTTGATTATTTTTCTTTGTGAACAAATCTATCAACCCATCAAGATTTCCATTTTGGTTTTCTAGCTAGTGGAAATTGTTTAGAAACATTCCTTCTATTATCATTCCTCCCGTAAAAGAGAGTTATGAATCATTCTCCAAACACTATAAACCTACATTAGAGGAAGCTAGATTCCCTCCTCTGTGTATCTTTTGTTCAAAATTCTATCTCCCTTTGGTTTATCAATGGGTCTTAACACCTGTTACATTTGAGGTAATCACTCTTACCTGCTCATTTCAAGTCAAATGGTGGTCGTCATTTACAATCCTAAAAACTCTATTACAACCAACCGTTGAACAATTACTAATTAAAAATGGTCACAGAGAACCCCATATGAAAGAACTTCAAGCATCTTCACTTCTCTTGGTACAAAAGGCACATACCAATGCCTTAACATCTCAAGCGAAAACCCAAGAGGAACACTTGGAGATTATCAAGCAACTATCGCAAGAATCTTTTGCTCAAACTTCCAATGTTAAGAAAGAAGTAGAAGATTCAAACGAGACTTAATCACCTAATGAAACAATCTTTCCACCATCCAAAGCTTCATCAGCCGATCTAATTAAATTAGAAGCTACTAGTGAAGACATGCTATTCTGGATTGGGAAAACTCGTCCATAAATAGGGTCTTTGAACCCAATATTATTACTAGGTCTACGTGTCCATTTATCTTTTGGGCATGCATGTCCATTTATCTTTTAGTCCTGCGCATCCATTTACTTATTATTTTGGGCCTATGAGTCTATTTCCTTTATTAAAGAGTTAAAAACCCATTTATTTGTAAAAGCCCATTAAATGGCCCATTACAACAAGGCCCATCCAATGTCTCCAGAACAATCATTATTGTTTTGATAGAAGACGACAAAATAGCAAATAGTGTTGACAAAGCATTCATCAAATAGTATAAAGTTGTCTGGAATGTCTTAACAACTACCGTTAACTGTATAGTAAGACATTTTCTACAATATCTAGTAGTAGACAAACTATTGTTCACAACACATTAGTCAACTACCAACAATATTAAGTGGTAGACAAAGAACTATTCATTGAATAGTACCAACATCTGCACACAATCCATTACTTGGTTATAAAAGAGAAACATAGTTCAGTTTAGAGGCATCGCTTCCACTCCCCAATTGCTCATATACTCACATACTCTCATCTTCTCGGATATTTGTTTTGTTTTTTCATTCCAAAACAACGGTGAGATTATAATATCCTATGCTGGTACTTGGAAGTTCAGAGGGTTTTGGTAATGGTTGGGATTTGGCTAGGGAACTAACCAAGTGGTTCATATATAATTTTGAGATTTGAGGGTCGTTTAACTTAAGAATTTTATTTTGAACCTATTTATCTTCTTCCTTAGTTAATACATTAATATTTTTATTATTGGAGGTATCAGAGTCAATGGATGCTAACTCGTCTATCTTAGGTTTTGAATCTTCTGAGTCGTCTGACCAAGGTTCAGATGATGATGATGATGATTCATCTACCATTAAGGTAGAGATTTTGTTCAGGGTGTCTTCTTCAAGGTTTAATTCATGAATTTTTTAGACATATTGTAATAATTAGTAGTACGACATTTCTTACTACATTTGTAACATTTAAACCTTTTAAAAATTTTAAAGGTTTTGTTATGAGGTTTTGATTGCTTATTAAAAAAAATTCATATGGTTTTTTTTATAAAAATTCATTCTTTTTTCAAAGAATGGTTTTCTAGGTTTTCAAAATGTCTTATAGGTTTTCTTATAAGGTTTGGTAATCATTCTACTATAGTTTCCACTACAGGTTTGGTTAATAGAGAAGTTGCTATCAAATTGTTTGCAGAATGATCCAATTTCTCTTTTAGAGATTTTAAGCTCTTATTTCATTTGTTTTGGATTTTCAAATCTTGGTAGATCTAAAGACCCTGTTTTTAAGCGAAACTAATCAATTCACCATAGGTTAATTGATCATAGGGAATGATATGATTCCCATATGTCTCGTAAATTTTGTTTATGGTTTTCTCACCTAAGAGAGGAGGAATTCATGCTAGGAATTTCTCCTTCCATAATGGTTGTGTAAAGTCATCTCGTAACATAACTCAACCTCTATTGATCCATCTGGGGTTTCCCATATGGGTGATTTCTTTTTTGTGTTGACCATGTTAATCGAATTAACTAGTTCAACTGGTTCTGATTTCTCCCATTCGTCATCCAATAATCTGTCAAAATCTTCTTCTATGATTTCTTCAATATTGATTTCTAAAAAAGGATAAGTTTTGGTCACGCTAACTGTTAAGCTAATAGGTTCATCTAATAGTAATCTGTCGAAATCTTCTTCTATGATTTCTTCAGTATTAATATCTGAAAAGTTTTTTGTTGTGCTAGCTGGTAAACTAACATGTTTAATAGGGTCTTCTGTGTTAACCGATTTAGGGTTATCTATAGTGATTAGTGATGTTACAACTAAGCTATCTAATTTAGGGTTAACTATAGGTTTTAAGTCAATTTTGAAAGGGAATTCTATACCTTGTTTTTCCCAGTTAATATTTAACCATTCAAAAAATAATATTTTTTTTGGTTTTCTTTGACATACCTAACATGTTTCCTAAGGAAATTTGCTATTTTGCTTTCTATGTATGTATTAATAAACCATTTTTTTGATTTTTTTGTTATAAGGAGCATCTATATCTGGACGTAGGGTTTCTATGTCTAATAACTTATGCACTATAGTTAATACACTTAACTCATTGGTCCTAGCTAGTATGGTTGGGGCTTGGGACAGGGTTGGTGATGAAGGAAGGATAGGAGATAATTGAGGTGAATCGCGCATCTCAAAAGTTTTGTCAACATTGTAGCCTGTTCTGGGTACTGGTGTACTAAAATCTACAACTTTTTTTTGTCCTAGGGATATCTGAGGTAGAAAACCTAGGTTTGGTTTTGAGTGGTAAATTCATAGATGAAAATTCAGAGATATTTGTTGTAGAGACAGAAGCGTATCTTAAACTGGTAAACCTATCAAAACTAAGTTCAACACTACTATCTTTATAGGAAATGATTTCCCTAAGTTATGTATTTTGGACAGGTTCTTAGGTTTGATGAGGTTTAGGCTCTGGCTGAGTCACTCCTTCTAGAAGCCACATATCTGGAAATATGACTTGATTCCAAGTAATAGATTTGGGAATTGTTTTATTGGACCTAGAAAGATCTATTTGTAGGAGAATGGTTTCCCCTTTTTTTGACTGTTGGATATGTCTAGTATCCCAAGAAGACATCATAGCTTTGTAATAAACCCTATAAATTAAGGCTATTAGAATGGATCTTAGTAGTACCCTAGAGTTATAGGTTTGGATTTGTAATGTAAGTAATTTTAATATGTTTTGGTCACTTAAAGAGACTATGAAGTTAGTGAAGCAATTGAAAGATATGGGTCTTAAGCCTAAGCTTGTTTCAACTGTTCCTAACAGAGAATCTTTAAAATCTATAAGTCTAACGTCCCTAAGAACAACTAGTATTGTTGAGCTTAAACCATCTCTGGTTAAAGGTCGTAGTCCAGCTTGGACTAATCCTATATGAACATATTTGAAATTTCTTTCAAAATGTTTTTGTAATGATTCTTTTGAAAATAAGTCAATAGTTTTAAAAGGTAAAGAGAATTGAATATTCCTCTCTTCAATTTTAATGATGTAGTCAGTTTTGAAAAGATTCATCATATTTGCTTTGCAAATTTGATCTCTGTTGATCTTTGGGATCTTCCAATGATCAATTGATTTTGAAAAGTTTTCAATAGTAAGTTCATCACTATTGATGGTATCATTATTCTACGAAGAAAAAGATGATGATTTTGATAATGCAGGAGAAGATGCAGAAAAATCAAAACTAGACATAATTAAAACTAAGATAAAAACTAAAATAAAAATGTTTGTAAAATATGGAGAAAGTAATCATCAATATAATATCTTCATATGTTAAACATGAAATTTAATGTGTAAAATTACTGTCTACTATTGGACTAAGTCATGAAAATATGATAAGTTATCCTTTATTAACTCACGTTTTGAAAGCCACATATATAACAACTTTTAAATTAGTCTTCTCAACCATGACTTCGTTTTAGCCACTTTAGTTGTAGTCTATTGAAAAGATAGAATTCTTAAAGAGTCCAAAAGGTGGCCTTGGGAGGTTTTGCATTGAATCTATAGAATTAGAAGTTCTCAATCTGAGAACTCTTCCTCCCTTAATAAATGGTAACTCTACTTCGTATTCTTTCCTGAGATGATGAGACATTTTCTAACCCACTATTACAAAAAGAGGTATTTAAGTAGCTATGTAAAGTCAATTTTTGGAAAAAAAAAATTAACTTATAATGAATTTAAGTCGGTTCGGTGTAGAACTGACGCTACGTCCTATGTGTATTTTTTAAATTAAAAAATACATGCAGTTTACAATTGAAATTTTTTAGGTCAATTATTATTTTATTTCACTCTTTAAAATTTAAGTTGGATATATATATATATATATATATATATATATATATATATATATATATATATATATAATTTTTTTCTTTTTTTAGACAATTGGTTTTTAAAATTATATAATTTTGTGTATTTGTTTGGATATTTAAATTTATATACGTATTTATAGTATATCTTTATTTAATTTTGTGTATTTGTTTTGGATATTATTTTAAAATTATTATTTTTTCTTTTTCTATAGTATATATATATAAGAGTTTAAATAAAATAATAGTTGACCAAAAAAATTAATTTTAAATTGCATGGATAACATCGGTTGACGTGGCGAACCGACGCTAGCCACGTGCGTAGCGTCGATTTACCCCATCAACCGATGCTACATTTACGTGGCTAACGTCGGTGTGCCACGTCAGGCGACGCTATCCACATAATATTACCGTTCTGCTCTTTTCTACACCGTAAAAACCCAAAATAATTTCATTTCTCTTCCCCCTTCTCCCAAAACTGAGCTCATACACACTTTTTTTCAATTTCTGACCACCTCCAACCACCATTTCCAATGTCGTTTTGTGAGTTATATTTCTCTTCTCATTATCTTTCAAATCCACTATTTTTTGAGTGAAATACTCAAATTTTGTATACCCATTTTTTCACTTATTCTTTCTTACAAAACACCATTTTCTTCTTCATTTCCTTCATTTAGTCACTACATAATATTCTTGTAAGTATTTCTATTGCAGCTTATTATTCAGTTTGCTATATTTTTTGTATAAATTTTTGATTTATGTATGTTTTGTATTATGCTTGTTATTATATGTTTGGCTTATTTTCTGTGGAAATAATATCTGCATGTTGTGGATTTGAAGGACTATAATATTTACCATACATGGATAAATTTATTTACATATAAATAATTATATTTTATTAAGTAAAAGTAATACATTTGTAAAATGATTAAAATGATAAAGATTTTGTATTATGTATGTTTTGATATATATTCTAATAATTAGATAATTTATATATAATAATACTTGAAATATATTCATTGGATAGATAATTAATTAATATGCTTAATTAATGTTATTAATAGAAAATGGACAAATCTTGGATGTCAAAGTGTAGAATTAAGTAGGACTACATTTCTGGAGCTAAAAGTTTCATGGAATTTGTTTATAGAAATAGTAATACTTGAACTAGTATGATTTGATACCCATGTATTAAATGTAAAAATGAGTTATTTCATAAATTTGATGAGGTTAAGTATCACCTTATCCATAATGGTATTCTTTTGAGCTATAAATGTTGGTATTATCATGGAGAAAATATTGATAATATTCATGGGGAAGAGATAAATAAGAATGTGAGTGGATTACATGCATCTTATCATAATGTATAGACAGAAAATATTTTTCATGGTGTTGAAGATGAACTACATGAGGATGATCCCGACACCTTTAAAAAACTTCTAGAAGATCCCGAAAATCCGTTGTATCCAAAATGCAAAAAATACACTAAAATGTCAGGATTGGTTCATTTGTACAATGTAAAGGAAAAACATGGTTTTTCTGACAAGGGATTCATAGAATTACTAAATCTACTAGTCGATATGTTTCTTGAGGGTATTGAATTACCATCTTCAATGTATGAAGTGAAGAAATCTCTTAATCAATTTGGCATGGAATATCATAAGATTAATGCTTATCCAAATGATTGTATTCTTTATAAAAAAGAATATGAGACATTAGATGATTGTCCGATGTGTAAATAATTGAGATGGAAGCATGGTACAAATGAGATAACACATAAGAAAGCCGTGCCCGCAAAGGTTCTTTGGTATTTTCCTCCGATTACTCGTTTTTAAAGGTTGTTCAATAGTAAATAGACATCAAAGATGTTGACTTGGCATTCAATTAATCGATTTGATGATGGGGTGCTACGTCATCCTTATGATTTTCCAAATTGGAAAGTAGTAGATAATTTATCTCCTTAATTTTCATCTGATCCATGCAATCTTCGTCTTGCAATTGTTGCTGATGGAATTAATCCACATAGTTCCCTTAGTAATAGATATAGCTATTGGCCAATAATTATGGTAACATACAACCTTCCTCCCTAGTTTTGTATGAAAAGAAAATTCATGATGTTAACATTATTGATCTCAGAACCGAAACAACCCGGTATTGATATTGATGTATATTTGCAGCCTCTGATAGATGGTTTAAGGTCATTGTGGAATGGTGGCGTAAATGTTTACGATGCACATAAAGAAGAACATTTTAACTTGAAAGGAGTTCTTTTATGGACAATTAATGATTTTCCTGCCTATGGAAACTTATCAGGGCATGCAACAAAAGGTTACAAGGGATGCCCTATATGTAGTGATGGATCTTCTGTAACTTATCTTGTTCATTGGCGAAAGATGTCTTATAGAAGACATAGAAGATTTTTTTCATCTGGACACAAGTTTAGATACCAAAAGAAACCGTTCGATGGTGAAGAAGATCGTGATCATGCAACCCGACCTTTGTGAGGTGTTGAGATATTAAGGCAATTGAATGGTATGACATTCAAACGATATGAAAAGATGAAAAAAACTCACTAAGGTAGGGAAACGAAAAAGGTCAACTAATGAAATAGGTAAAAATGAAAAAGAGTTTGAATCGACTTACCATGGTTGTTGGAATAAAAAATCAATATTTTGGGAATTACCTTATTGGAAAGACCTACACATTCATCACATCTTATATGTCGTGCACATTGAGAAAAATGTATGTGAGGGCTTGATTGGTACTTTACTTAATATACCTGGAAAAACAAAGGATGGAATTAAAGCAAGACTAGATTTAAAGAAACTAGGCATACGACTTGAATTAGAACCAAGGGTGGAAAATGATAAGAATGGAACATACTTACCACTAGCATCATATACAATGTCAACAAAAGAGAAGGATGTGTTTTGTAAATGTTTAGAGGTTGTGAAAGTTCCTGATGGTTACTCATCCAACTTAAGAAATTTTGTGTCTATCATCGATAAGAAACTTTATGGATTAAAATCACATGACTATCATATCTAAATGTAACAGTTATTACCAGTTGCTATTAGATCAATTCTTCCAAAACATGTTTGATTATCAATAATTTGCCTTTGTTCATTCTTCAATACAATATGCAAGAAATCTATATCAATTGGCGAGTTAAATTCTTTACAGAAATATGTTGTAAAGACTTTGTGTCTAATTGAAAAATATTTTCCTCCTTTTTTTGATATAATGATTCACTTGTGTGTTCATTTAGTTCGAGAGGTTCAATTGTGTGGTTCTACTTACTTAAGGTGGATGTATCCTTTTGAGAGATATATGCATGTCCTTAAAGGATATGTAAATAATAGAAATCGACATGAAGGATGCATGGTGGAATGCTACATTGTTGAAGAGGTCATTCAGTTTTGTTCTGAATACTTTAGTGGTTGCACTGAAATTGGGAATCCTACGCACAAGTTGTTCTTAGAACGTCACATGATCCAAGTAGGTAACCCTATGCTTGGTGGAAGTAAGAAATTATTTATTGATCGCACTCGATGGGAAAAATCACACTGAATCATTTTGGTAAATAATAATGAGGCACAACCGTACATAGAGTAAGTGATGTTCAACCTTTCCATTTATGCAAAAAATATTTTTTATTTAACTATTAATGATGATATATACTTTATATATATTTAATAACATTACAAGATACATTTAAACTTATTGAAGATCAATCCTCGTTATAAAAAAAAGGGAAAAAATGGTCGTATGATGAACATAAGCGAGAGCTTATTAATTGGTTTCGCAACCATGTATGTGTCACAAACAAAAATTCATGCATTTATGTTCCTAGATCTATTCAATGTTTTAAAACTTTGCTCTAAACATATTTCATGTTTTTGTATACATAGACTCGAGATGATCTCAAGCAACCCAATCATAAAATATCAGAAAGTTTACAATGGCTTGCACATGGGCCAAAATTCGATGTCAAATCATTTTATAGTTTCACAATAAATGGATCGAGGTTTACGAATCAAGCTAGGGAGAAAGTCCTAGTAAATCAAAATAGTGTTGTGAATATAGTTGCACAAACTATGCAATTTTCCAGTTCAAAAGATGGTAATCTTGTACTTTTTGATAGAACATATTATGGTATAATACAAGAGATTTGGGAATTAGATTATGAGGTCTTCTATGAAATAGTTTTCTTGTGTGATTGGGTCGAAGATATTATCAATGTTGGATATAAAATAGATGATTTTGGATTTCCCTTGTAAATTTATCCAAGATAAGTCATACTGATGTTCCTTTCACGTTAGCACTTCATACAAAACAAGTATTTTACGTGAGCGATCAAATTGATACAAGATGGTCTGTTGTGTTAACACCTCCACAAAAAGAGTTTTACCATTGTGATGCTTTAGAAGATGACGACCCTATGCTTGATACATTAACCAATATTAGTAATTTCTCAAATAAATTGCCTAATATATGTGATGATCTAGTTGATGATGATGATTCTTTGTCATGTGCTCGAAGTGATTGTGAAGGAATATATATATATATATATATATATATATATATACGATCAACAACCTAATTAAACATAATGTATGTTCTATATTATTGTAATAACTCTTATATATATATATATATATATGTTCCTAAAATTGTCAATTAATTTATATATCTTCATTGTTTGCAGATATTTCATGGATCCTTGGGTAACAGAGCTTGTAGATCCAAATGATCCATTGAGGTATTTGAAAAGAAGGGATTGGGAGAATATACATGATGCTATACTTGACCCAAATGATAGAATACTTGTTCTATTTGATGCTATTGGTAATCCAATAGGGAAAAATGGCCAACAATTGAAATCCTTTATTGGTCGACTTGTGAAGTCCAATATACCAATCAATATAAATGATTGGTCTCAGGTTGACGATGTAGAAAAGTTCAAAATATGGATACCCATTTGTGTAAGTCTCTTATATTTTATAATCAATTACATATATTATATCTTTTTAGTATTATATCTAATCTTTTGTAGTGTGTTTTTACAGAATCGTTACATAGTCGATGACAATTGGAAGAGCAAGTGTTATAAGATTGTAAATAAAGCATGAAAGGAATACAAGACTTTTAGATTGGTAAGAAATTATGTGTTTTCATATGAAATGTTTGTTGAAACATCCTTCGTCAACGGAATTTGTTGCTATTGGAACGGTACATCAATTGAGCGATGATCAGATGATTCATAATCAATATTTGCCTAATCATTGGCAAATAGTAATTAATCAATCATTTTTTTATGATTGTCCACTACCTATGCCTTTTGATGCTACCACAGTCCAAGAGGCAGTTGGACAGTATATGGCTTGGCCGTCGATTCAAGTTGTTCTAAATTTTGACGTGGTACTATTTTTTAACTTAAAAAATAACACTTATTTACTACTATTATTTTATTATATCTTTTATTGTTACTAACATACATAATGTGTTTTTTTAGTCTATTATAACAGAACTCTTAAATGCAGCACATTTAAGAGATACAAAACAAGTATCTTGTGCTAAATCTATGTCTAGTGGTCAATCATCGCGCACCAAGTCATTCAAAAAGCCTTAGAAAAAATATAGTTATGATTATGCTTTAAACTTTAGCAGAAATCTTGACACTTTGATGACTATTGTTGGGAGGGCATCTAGCATAAATGATGGATGAACTGTGCCACTTCCTATAGAAATTTCTGGTGTAGACCTCAGCCAAACTTATATATCGATCGAGTGCATATTGCAACTATTTGAATATCAAATGATCGATTTAAGTATTATTCAAGTGTGGACAAGGTGAGTTCTCAATCTATTTAATTTTCTTTCATTTATGTAGAACATATATAATTATATTTATATTATCTAATTATATATATATATATATATATATATATATTTTATATATAGGGCGTGTTATTATCGACTTCAACATAATCAATCATCACATTTAGCAATGTTCTATTATTCTTCATATGTCAATCAATATCAAGAGAAGGATGTTAGCATCAGAGATAAACAATTATATGATAGGGCATTAACGCTTAACAGAAATCAAAAGTTGATAATCCCTTGGCCACTAAGGTTTGAACAAGGCCAAGATCATTGGATGTTGGTAATCATTGATCTGTTCAATAATCATGCTTGGTAATATGACTCAGTTTCCATAGAACTGAGTAAAGATACAAAAGTAGTTATTGAAATGTAAGAGTTATAGCTAGATATTGGTTTTTTCTATTATTTTTTGTAATATTTAATAAAAACTAATCGTTTTAAACCTTGATAGGGCATGGAAGTTGTGGAACAAGTTTAGGGGAATTACCCTTAAAAAATCTCATAAAGCTTATATGGACAAAATATGGTATGTACAAGCGAATATTAATAATTTTATTAATTTTACAATTGAATAATAAAGATGTTCGAATATGAAAAATCATGTACACTTGTTTTTTGTAGGTTTCACAACAAAATAATGGAGTCATGTGTGGTTATTATGCCATGAATTTTATGAGCGAAATCATCACAAATATTAAAATTCCAATTGATGATGTGGTAATATCTTTTACCCATATACAGATTTTTTTAACATATTTAAGTTATTTTTTGTAAATACATGAAATTACATTCTTATTTTGATTTTAAATACATGTAGTTCTTTGGTTGGAATAAGACGGGTTACGGCCAACAAATTTTTGATGATTTATGAGAGGAATGAGCAGAACACATGGTTCAAATTATATCATCATAAGAAGATTCTGATGATCTTGAATAACATATGACAACATAACAGTAATTTTTTTTAATGATTTAATTTCTATATTCTTATGTGTGAAGTTCCTTGTTTAATAGATTTTTTGTTTGATGGATGGTTATGTGCTCATGTATTTAAGGGAATGCATTGTTTTATGGACCTGTTTTTGGCCCAAACTTCATCTCATCTCTCTTGTCTACTTTCCTTATGACAACATTATGATAGCACTTTATTAATCATTTGTCTATAAATATGAAGTTATCTGGAATCTCTGTTTGTATTTTTAATGCTATAATGAGCTCTAATATGAAGTCAAGTGTAACTCATATTTTGTTACTTGGCTTGTGGAGTTTTGGTGCCATGAACATATTACCAAATTGTTTCATACGTTTGAGGGCACCAAAACTCATACAAGCCAAGTAACAAATCAAAGTTATACTTGATTTCATATTTAGAGCTCATTATAGCATTAAAAATACCAGCAAAGATTCCAAATAATTTCATATTTATAGAAAAATGGTTAATAAAGTGCTAATATGAGTTCGAAGGGTTATATCACTCGGATGTCCCTGTGGTAATATCTTTTTTATGTTAATATTTATAATGATTTGATTTCTCCATTTGTATGTCTTTAAAGTTTAGACTGTTTGTTTGATAGATGTTTACGTGCTCATGTATGTAGGGGAATGAATTGTTATATGAATCAACTATTTTTTGTCCAATTTCCTTCTCACAATGCTCGTGATTCTAAGCCAACCAAGCTTGCTTGCACAATCCAATTACACTTTGACGACGTTATTTTATTTATAATTTAGGTTAACTATATATATATATATATATTGTATATACATTATTTGTTTTTATAATAAATTTAATTATCAAATAATTAATTATATTTAAAATTTTAATTATTTGTATTATTATTTATATTTTGATTTTTTTATGCTATATATATTGAATACAGAATAGAATGAAAAATAAGAATAAAAAAATCATAAAATATAAAATTGATTGATCACATGAACAGATTTTACATCGTTTGAATCAAATTTATATTTTAAGTTATTCAATTTGAATCGAATTTAAAACTCATTTTTATATTAGTTATCATTATTTAACTCTTATGGAAAAGGAACAACTATTATATATATATATATATATATATATATATATATATTTATTTAGTTAGTTAGTTACGTTATAGTGGGCGACGTCGCCCTTGTAACATTGGGAAAAAAAGAGCAAAGCAAGTGCACTTACCAATATAACCTTATTTGCAAGAGGGAATAATTGTAAATAGTTGGCTCGTATCAAGTCATGATGAAAACCTCATTAAGGCAGTGAAACCCTCTGATCACATAGATGTTGGGAACTAAAAAGACAAGTGAGAAATATAAAATGTTTGATCTGTTAACAATGTAATGGTTGCTTTCAGTTTCCAAATCTACACTCCCATTGCCAAAATATTAAGCATATAATTAATTTTTTTAATCTAATTATTGGGTTTTCATTTTAACCGTTATATATATATATATATATATATATATTAATTTTCATATATTTATAATAAATTATTATTTATTATGTATTCATTTTGTATTATATAAATGTTTAGAGACAAAAACATATATTTAAAACTAAAAAAATCTAAATAGATTGAGCCATTTTAGATATATCAAGAAATTAGTCGATAATTAAGAAATCAGAAAAAGAGAAACAAATAAAACTAGATCAAACAAGAATCAAGAACTCTGGTGTTGAAAATCTTTTAAGTTTAGATTTATAAAAAAATATCTTATTATATATGTCACTAATATATAATAAATAAGTAAATAAAAGTGACTAAAAAATCATAAAATGTTGCAAGAAATAGACATTGTGTCAAATGTATTTTACAACTATTAATGTAACATAAAGTAACACATCAAAAGTGATACATATGATTTGTTTCGTTATTTTATAAGTTTAATTTTTTTTCATGTGTTAATGTGTATGCTATTAATACACAAAAATATGTTAATAAAAATGTCCAAAAAGGTGAAGTATTGTTGCATAAAAAGTGGACATTGTGTCCATGATTCTAGTGTCCCAGTTTGGTGTGCTAACATGTGCGATTAAACTTGAAATCAAGGATCATTATTACATAAAAAGTGAAACTTATATCCATATGTTTTACAGCTACCGTGGCACATAATATGATACATGTACATGTGATTTTCTTTGTTATGTTATATTCAAATTCCGGTGTCCCACTTTCATGTGCGACCATATGTGATTAATATGCAATAAATGCATAAACAAAAGTGATATAAAAAGTGAAGCTTATGTACATGTATTTTAAGACTACTTGTGTAACATAAAGTCACACATCAAAAACTATATAAGTAATTTACTTCCTTGTTTTGGAAGTTTAATTTTTTCATTCAATTTTGTAAATGGTTAACTAATATGATACAAAAAAGTCAAAAATAATTGAAAAGGTGAAATATTATTACATAAAATTAGACCTAGGGTTTTTCTTATATAATCACTTATGACATATAAAATGACACATTAAAAATAATAAAAAAATTATAAAAAAAATCATAAGAAAATTATAAAAAAAATATTATTAAAATTTATAATAATAATATTAAATGATATTAAGTTAAAAAAAATTTCATATTAAAAGTTATAAAGAGTTATAAATCAATTTAAACAGAATTAAATGTTAAATTATATGTTTAATTTTTTTAATAATAAAAATATATAAATCGATCATAAATGATAATATTTTATTTTTAAAAATTTTTAAAATATTATTTTAGTTTTTGAAAATAATTTACTGAAATTAGTGATTTCTTAAAATCAAAGTAATTAATCATACTATTAAAAAATTACTAAAAATAAATTATAACTTATATAATATTTTATAAATAATTATATTATTCGCATGTCTATTAATATTCAAATTTTAAATCTCACAATTTTAAAATTCTGCTACACATATCCGTACACCTTAAGTAATAATTAAGAAAATAAAATTACTCAATACCATAGACACAGAGTTATAGTTGGTGGGGTTCAGTGGGTCAATCAAAAATTCCCCATTGTGATAACCGTTGGGAATGCAATAGTGGAGGGTGGGGCATGTTGGAGATTACCATTCCTGCTCTGTGGCATTTATATTTTTTTTAATAGTTTTTGTTTATAATAATTTATTATAATTTCATAATTAATATAAATGTTTATTAATTAAGATGATTAATTTCATTTTTTTTAATTAATATATAATTATTATATCAATTATGATATTATTATAAGCTATAAATATAATTTTTTGTATTTTTTTTAAAAATTTATTGAAAGTTACATATTTTCTTAAATTTGTGGTTAAACTAACACTTCTTTTCTCCTATTCTTTTTTTTTTCTTTCTATATAAAATCATGTTTTTTTTTGTGTTTTAAATTTGTGACTAAAAAAAAAATCTTACCAACAAACCACTACCTAAATCACATTTTGAACTAAAAATAATAGAGCTTTATTATTGAAGTTAACTTTTTTTAATATTATAAAGACAAAAACTTCAGCTTTATTTTATGATTTTCCCGTTACCAACAAAAATAATTTAACTACAGCTGTATTATTTTATTCAAACTCGTTATAATTAAATTGCAAAACATGTAAGCATATTTGAGATGTATTTATTTTCAATCATGAGTCATGACCCATGTGATTTTGAGTTATTTGAGATATAATTAACTTACTTTCTTTTTTCTTTATTGGAGAATTATGCTATTCAGGCAATGATTTCTAAATTCATTGCTCAAACTCTCTTATTTGAAATAATAGCAATGAAGTGTTTTTTTCATCGCTTTCTCCGTAAATTGTTATCTCAATCTTGAAAATAAGGAATAAATAATAAGAATGAATGATATCAAATCTATCAATTCCACGTTAATATATTAATGTAAATTTTTTTTTTGAAAAAAAATTAATCAAAATATTAAAAATAATTAAAGAATATGAATTTTATAATGATATTATGATTCGGTTTAATTGATATAAATAAATTCATTAGATATATATTTAAATATCTTAATATATGATAATATCTAATTTAATTATTAAAAAATTATCTTAAACAAGAAATATACTTTAGATATGATTTCTATTCAAATTTAAACATATATGTCAAATTGTATAGTCTAATTGTGTCATGATTGTATTCCTTTTACATCAATTAAAGGTGTCATAGATCAATTATAGGGCATTTATGAATACTTTGTGAAATTTTCCTCTAACATTAGCTCATAAGCCTCTTAGGTTGTCTCTAGTAAGTTAGGTGATCTATCTAATTCATTTGGATAAGACACCGCAGTTGCGTCGGGGTAAGGACATCCTTGCTTTCTACATACTTAACATCCTCGGTCTCTCTGCATAGTTATAATTATGATGTCTCAAGCTTTTTCCTGATTAGCATAACTCGAATGCTCTTCCGGGATCAAACATTCTATATGTCATTATTTATGGATGTTCTGATCACATTATGGATGTAAGTTCTTAACATTTTTTTTCTGTGAAATTTTTTACCAACTTGATTATGAATGAAATATGCTTGAAAAAGGAAATTGACTTCTTGGTACACTCCTAATGTACCCTTCACTTTACACATTCTAGGTAGTTAATGATGACTTTTGGAGTGCTCTTAGTTAGAGTGAAATTTTATGTAACTTCTGCTCATTTAGAGCTAAAGTGGCATCTAGCCTATAGGGTAGGAGATGGTAACTTGAAAAGTGATAATTTGATGTTGATTTTGCTCTGAATCTTCCTAAGTTTTTTCTTGTAAGATATTTTGTAAGTGGTGAGATTCTCGATCTTTCCATACCAAGAACGTATAGAATCGATTATCTAGCGAACACGTACTTTTGAATTTCACTTTCACTTATGGACTTCTAGGTGAAGTTTTGCCATGCTTGAGGGTAGTTGGATTTGAGTGAATGTGAGGGTACTCTACTTCTCCAAAATTTTGGCTACCAAGGACACCAAAATGATGTGCTATTAAGCCAATGATTGTTTATGTTTATAGGATGAACATTTATAGATCCTAGATATAATTTGATGAATTACCCTTCTTATTTTAAGCATCCTATCATAGATCAATGAGCTTTGAACCATGGATGGATGTAGTTAAATAGTTTAATATTAATCATCAATTGATTTATAGAAGAGATTGGGCAACTAGGTCTTTGGAACTTTGTAGTTAAGCGGGCTTACTTGAAGAAATTCAAAAATGGGTAATTCTCATAAGAAGTGCCTTATTATGTAATTTTTAAAATTCTTATGTTCTAAATGCAAGTTGTTCACATCTCTTGGAGCAATAACAATAAATTGCTTGCAGTTTAGCACAACTTAGATGTCAATGATCTAGAATACTAGTCTTGGAAGTGATGATTTTTGATGTTGTAACTTAGTAAGCAACATATCTATCCCATTAAGTGTGCCCTAGATGGAAATAACTTGGATCCACAATCTGGAGGACGGGGAGCTAAGCAAAAAACCCTAAAAGGTAGCTTATTTGGATAGCGTGGCTTGAAAGGTGGAAATCCATCAAGTACAACGTTGGTTGAGTGGCGCCATCCTAGACTATGCATCCTAAAAGATAGTGTTTTGGAAAGCATAAACTTAAGGTGGCGATTTAGACAGTGTAGCCTTTTGGGGTGCAATATGTCCTACTAAGGCCTAATCTTGTATAAATCTATACTCTTTTGGAGTAATGCTCATCGAATAATTATAGTTATGGATATCCACCTCAAATTAGCAATATCGTTAACATGGCTATTCCCACCTGATTGCACTAGTCGTCAAGCCTTGGTTTGATCCTTCAAGGTGAGCCAAGTAAATCTTTTTTGGATTTCACATATTTGCACGAATGATGATCACTAGCGATGGTTGGCATCTTGATCTTCTAGAGTTATAGAAGCTTATTGCCAACTAATGTCGGGTCGAGTAGGATGGTCTACCTAGATGGTTTACCAAGATTCTTTGCTTGGCTATTTTTCCTAGTTGGTCTAACATGTTGCTCTGCCTAGAATATTGGTCTACCTAGATGCTTTGCTTGGCTGACCTACCTAGCTAGTCTACCAAGTTTTCTTACATGGTGGAGTACATTGTTTAGGTGGATAACCATATGCATATTTTAGGTGTCTTATACCAATGTAGGATGAACAAGATTCTTCTAAGGAGCCACATCATCTTGGTATGCAATAGGTGCATGTGTGTTTTTGGCTTCCAACCAGGTTCTTTCATAGGGTAGAGGTTTGACATCCCTAGAAACACATTGATGATTTATGTTTATAATTTGGAGGATTAAACGATATTTATATGAGAAATTAAGTGATTAACATAATGAAAATCCAAAAAACACGATAAACGTCATTGGGTTATTCGTTAGCTCAGATCGATCAAAATACCTATTTTTTCACATATGGTACTAAATGTTGAAGTTAATTTCTGCGTTCATCACGTTCTCTACAAATCTACCAACTTAATTCTTAAAAGGATGAACAAACAATCAAGAAGAATGAAATTAGGGTGCCACATTCACTCTGATACCTAAGTCAATTTTCTAAAAGGGATTTAATTGAATTAGTAGAAAATGATCAGAGAAAGTGAACATTATAACTATAATATGAAGCTATTTATAGAGGTTGAATTGATATGACTAAACTTATAGGAGATATGTTTAAATTTCTTAATATCTGATAATGATAAAAAACTAGAGTACGATGTCATCATTCTCTGTACGAGTCTCAAAGAGTGCATCCTGAATGGTCTTCTCTCCATTGATGACCTTAAGGTCTCATTTTTCATTCCCTTTTATTTCTATTTTTTGGATTATACCCATAATGTTCACCAACATCCAAGTACTATGAATGATTTGGACTTTTATGGACGTTATGATGCTATACTTATTTAGACAATTTTGTTGATCTTTAAATTTACAATTATATATTATTATTATTAAAAAATTTATTAATTTTAATTTTAATTGTTTTGCAAAATTTTAAATCCAATTGATGGATCTGTTTACTTTCACCTCAATTTGGACTTTTTGGTTGATTTGGTTTTAATTTTTTCTTCATTCCATTTTCTATATCAATATATGATCTATCTCATATTTTTGTTTTGAAATACATCCTTTTTGTTTAATACAGTGGCCTGATTTATGGTGATCATCATATATCTCTTTTGTTAATGAAAAAGCGTCTAATTACTTAGTATTGAACTTTCATACTAACAAATTTGGATCAAACGAATCAGTATGATACATTGAATATCCAATCAAGTGATTTTATCTTCGTTGCGAGGTAGGGGATTGAACCGTAAGGTTCATGAATTTCCTTAATGTAAAAAGAAAGAAAAAGTGCACGAGGAGTGACGAAGCCTTTTTTGGGTTACTTTTCTTTGAAGCATCTTAAAGAACACCAATCAAGTACATCTCATACTAGCTAATATAAGGTTGAAAACTTCAAACAAATCTATACCTTCCACCAAAGATATGAAGCTCTCCTATGTATATAGTTATCAAGAAAAACACATTTAATATAATAAGAAAGAAGATCATAGAGGAAATAAGGGTTAGATATCACACTTGTACACAAGTTTACTAACTTATATTCCTTTTCATTCTTGTTATTGAAAAGTTTCAATTTGATACTTATATTGATTAAATGGTTTTAATTTAATATCTGAATCTATAAAATAGTTCTAATTAGTACTCTATTTCACAAAATAGTTATAATTTACTACCTTAGTTCATAAATTTGGTACTCGATTTTTTGTTCACAATTGTTAATGTTAAAACGTTTAATTAATACAATACTTAATTGAAACTCTTCAATAACATGAGTAAAAAGGGATATCAATTTCTAAACTTGATATCTGTAGGGTATCTAACTTAAGAAAAAAAAACAAATAAAACCTGTCCCAAAAAAATCAAAGAAATAAAATATCAAAAAATAAATAAAAATCAAAACAAACTTAAGATCAATGAAGAAAGACTTATTTCAAAGATGTGTTTCCTACATGGTGAAAAGAAGATTGGTTTTAGAAAAGAAATTATATATAAATTGTGAAAAGAAGTAAAAGAATAAGAGAGAACGAGCAAAAAAGAAGGCTAAAGTTGAGTTTTTTCTCTTATGATGAAAGAGAGTTAGGGTTTCTTTTTTAGATTAGAGATTGAGGCATGTTAGTTTTTATTTTTCTAAGACCAACTCCAATCCTCCACCAAAACACAAAATTTAGTGTAAAATTTGGTGCAAAGTTGCTCCAACTTAACCCTGGACCAAATCTTGCACCAAATTTGGTGCGACGAACAATATTACATCACGTTGCATCAAATTTAGTGCAATACTTGTTTATTGCACCATTGTTGTTCATTATGTGCCTTTCTTTTTGAAATTTTTTAAAAATTTTGGTAAATTTTTTTTATTACATATAGTAAATTAAAATTAAATATATGATATAAAATGACTAAAAAAATTACTAATACAATATAAAACTAAAAATATGAAATAAACTAAAACAATGATTGAGTAATCGTATAAATCATTTCGAATCTTTTAACATTGTACATCAAAATGCACAATTGAATACTCATGGGATTAATATAGTAATTGATTGAATTAATATATATCTACGTGTATTTTTAATTGTGTTTTTAAATTCATATAATAAATATAATATTTTAATTAGTTAATTTTAATTTTTTAATAATATAATTTTTAAATTAATTATTATTAAGTAACTAATAGTTATTTAATTAATTGAATATAATAATTAATAAAAGTAAAATAAAATGATATTCTGTGTTTTATAAAAGAATATATTTTTTAGTATAATATTTTGGTATTATGGGTTAAAAATGAATATAAATTTAGTATAACTTTGGTATAAATTGTGTAAAATTTGGTACAAAATAATTTAGAGGATTGGAGATGCCTAAGGTAATAAAAAAATAAAAAAAAAAAATATTAGGTTTCTTATTATTTACATGCACAATTGTATATTTTAAAAAATAAGACGTAATTAATTTATTTAGAATAATTGTATTGTTATAATAATTTATTATTATTATTATTATAATAAAGTGTATAAAATATTTATTATAAATATAATTTAATATCATTATTATTTGATAAAAAATTTAATTAATAAGATATTTTAATAATGATAATAATTTTTATTATAATAATATTAATATTATTTATTTGATGTAAATTGTGTGCATAAACTGTTTACAAAAGAAATGCTTGCTTCATTATTACGTTTATTTTTTGTTTTGGGTAAAAAAAGTTTTGTTTATTTGACAAACAAAAGTGAAATATAAAATGGAGAATTCTATTTGTTATAAGTTTGAATAATTATAAGTTATATGATGAAGAAGAAGAAGATTTCACTTTTTCAGCGAGAAAGGAACCTGAAAATATATTTCGTCTCACATTGAAAAAGGAGCACTTTCCAACAAAAGAAGAACAAAGAAAAACGGGCATGCTCTGGACAAAAAAAAAAAAAAACTAAAAAGAAAATTTTATTTTTATTTTTAATAAAGATGAAATGTAAAAAATGATTTTTTTTAAGTTTGTAATAATCATATTATTAATAATTATAATTAAATACGTATAAATATATTTAATGAGCATTTGTGATATATTTAAAAAAGTGAAATATATTTATTTCGTCTCACCTTGAAAAACGAGCTCTTTCCAAACAAAGAAAAAGGAGCACGCTTTTAAAGAAAAAAAAAAGAAAAAAAAGAACACTTTACGAGTGCAAGTTAGCTAAAACATTTAGGTTAAAGCTATCATGCACCAAAGATATTAATATGCAAAGGATTGAGTTAAGATTTTGCTTTTGGATGGTTAGCGTTGCCTGGGAACAAGGGAATCTAAAATGTAAGATCCAATGTGCATCGGAGTATGATACTGGTGCTGGTGTTGCTTTTTTCGGTGGATACCATGCACGTGAGCTTTACAATTCCTATACTTTTAAGAGTTATACCCGATACTCTCTTGATAATCTCAGCCGTTGATATTTTATTTTACAATTTTCCACCTGTAATCTTTAGTGCTCTTGCTGGTTAGTTTAAAAAAATTATACATTAGTTAGGAATCTGTGAGGTGGTAATTTTTACTTTTGTTATATGTGATTCTTAGTTAATTTTATTAATTGTTATATTAGGAAAATAATGAATAGTTGTATTTTTTAATAAATTTTTTTACTTATTTTTCATCTTAGTATTAATATGAAGCATCACATCAACAACCATAGGTGATTAATGTATAATTTATTGTTAGTTTAATCCAAAGGAGTCATTCATCATTACGAGTTTACATTGTTTAGTTAGATTCGAATTTTGTAAAATTTAAAATAAATTAAACCAAATTATTTATATATATCAAATTAAATCATTAACTAACCGTTTAAAATATAAATATTAAACTATAATTGATATTATAATAATAACATTTTTTATTTATTTATCTACTCTTACTTAAAATAACTAAAAAAATTGATATTCTTAGATATTTAACTTTAAAATATTAAGTTGAATAATAATAAAATTAACTATTAAGTAAATATATTATTACGTTTATAAAATATAAATTATAAATATAATAATATAAATGATTCGATACATTTTAAATAATTTATAAATTTATAAATTAAATTAAATTTAATAAGATAATAAATCGAATTAAATTATTTAAAATAATCTGATATAAATAGAATTATTCAATAACTTTAAAAAAAATACAATTTAGTTTAATAATTTTTTATGAAATAATATAAAGACAACAATTTAATAGAAGTTTTAAATATGTTCAAAAGAGTTCAAAATGTCATACTTTGATGGTGCATTTAGCACATAATTATTTTTAATAAGACATTATTAGAATTTCAAAAAACATCTTTCTCCAAAGGCCATCACCAACTGATTTTTGCTCCACCAAACCACCGTTAAAAGACAACACTCCCTCAATCACACCATTTAAAACCACAATCCCACCCAAATCTATCTTAATATGATATGTCGAATAGGTGGTTAAGGTAAAAGATGGTGGTGTAAATAGAGGTAAAAGTACTCTCTTTGAGAAATGAGCTTTTGTGATGTTGGAGTTCGAACATAAAGAATGAGACTAAAATAAAATAGTTACATAGAGGTGGAGGTATTTAGATTTAAGGATTTTTTTAATTCTATTTTTTTGATATTTTAATTTTTTCCTCCAATAATTCACATGACAGAACAAATTATATCATTTTAGGTTATATTTTTACTTATTTAGAGCATTAATGTAATTAATATATTAATTTAACTTAAATCAATAATTAAATTATTAAATTATTAAATTATACTTTTTTCATAATTACAATACCATTTTAACTCTTTTCTCATTTACAACATATGCCAACAATTAAGGGACAAATCGGTGGAGTATATATGATTGAAATGCGCGTAATTTCTTTTGACTTTATAAGCGTCTTTCTGAAAAATACCCACAGCCCAAATGCTAATTTCCTTGGTATAGACTTTAGTATGTGAAAAACAATTAATGCTACTAAATGATATTAATTTTCACAACGTATAAAATTATTATTTATTTATATTGCATACAAAAATTTAAATTATATATTATAAATTTTTATACAAAATTATGCAAATATTTAAGACTTTCGAGTAATGAATACTAGTATCTTTAGTTGTTCTATAGTTTATTTAAAATTATTATTATTTATTAATTAATAATAAATTATTAATATTAAAATATTGATAATTATTTATGTTATAGATATTTTTTTATAAAGTTATTTATCTTAAATATTATTGAGTGTAACTTAATACATGTCACAATGTCTAATAACACATAGTCTTAGTGAACATAAAACCTTATTGACCAACAAAACACTTATATTTTAGGATTTTATTATGTTTAATTGTAATAAATAAATTTGATTATAACATATTTATATTATTATTTATGCAAATATATCTGTTTAAAATCACAGATATATTTTGTTATATTTTAAGTATTTTTAGTTTCAAAATAGATAAATTTTTAACATACAATGAACAATACTTTGAGAACTTATTTTACACCTTAATAATTTTAAAGATTAAGACATATAAGCCTTACATCAAGAACCAACCATTTGTTAAGGTGCATAAGAAAAATCTCAAGAAAAATAAAATGTGTAACAACGAAGAAATTAGTGTGATGTAGTGCACATTGTTTGGTATGAATTATTAGGTACATGGTGTTTTTTGTGTCATAGAGTGAAATAACATGTGTTGCGACAAGACCCTATCGAGTTGAATTTGTGCGAAGCTAATCGAACATTGTGCCACAACGAGAAAAAGCATGTGCCTCTTCGCGCGAACATTAAATTTGCCCAAAGCCCTCTATATAACTTTTCCTATAAATTAATAGTATTAGCTTTAGGTTTGAGATATGTAGATGCATAGAATTTTAGAACTTTTAGTATTTTCTTTTATTCTAAGTATTAATTTTTATATAATTTACATTAGACCAGAACAAGTAAGAGCCAACATTAGATAGTTTTTCAGATCAAGAAAAAAAGAAAAGATCACTAAAAATTGAAGAACACTTTGAGGATTAAGATCATAACTTTGAAATAGAACACATCATCCATCCATTGTTAGTATTGATATCTCATTTGTATTTATTTATTTATTTATTTTCATATTACTCTTTTTGTATTTCTTGAATATGCTTATTTTAATCCACTGATTATGGAATTAATTTTAAGCATATCTAGCTAATTATTATAATGAGAATTTCGTTTTATTGTCATGTTTGTATAGATTATGGTAAATATTTTTAATATTAAATAAATTGATATTATTTTTTATTCAAGATTTGTTACAAAATTTATTTATGATAAATTTATTAATAATTTATTTTTCATAATAGATTTAAAATATGATTATTAGATTTCAAATACATCATCTAGATATAATTTAGACAAATTGAATATGAGTTCAAATTAGTGACCTAACCGAAGGCTTCGAATTAAATAATTTTTTATTTTCTTAGAGATATGCATAATTTAATATATCATTTAATGATCCACATCACATGCATTAATTAGTTTGATAATCAAAGTAAAATGATCCCAGAAAAAGATATTTTTATATTAAAAAGAAAATATCAATAATCTGAATTTATATTTAATTAACTTAAATATGTCTAAAGAAGCATAATTAACTAACAAATTTTATTTATTAATTTTTCATTTCTTATAAATTTTAAATTTACCTTGAATTGTTTGAACCAAATTCATCTTTAATTATTTTTGTCATTAATTTAATATTTTTAAAAATCTAATAATTATGATATAATATTTAAGTTTTATTTTCATATTTGTTTAAGTTTTTAAGAAATTTAAATAAATATTTAAAACTATGTAGTTCCTTTTGAGATTAACATTACAAGTATAATTATTGCTTATCATAAGTGATTCGTATACTTATGAGCTATTTTATAAATACAAAATTTATATATCACTAACCCATTAAGTGTTGAGTCATCAGATAGGCATGACCACCAGATAATTTCAATAAATAAATAAATGGCTAGTAATTATCACCTAAATATCCAAAAGATATAATTATTGAGAGATAATCAAAATATTTCAATAAGTCTATCTATATGAGTAAGTGATATGTATCAGTTTATTTCTACTCTCTATATATAATCACCGTTGTACACCTTCACACATGATTTGAAATCTAAGAGTAATCGCAAACACTCTCTTTTCAATTCATTACTAAGTGAGACCTCAGTCTCCTCTATTTTCTACAATCTTACACTACTATAATATTGATATATGACCTCGATTTTTCACTATGACCATTGGTCTATAGTCACGATTATAAAAACTGAGGTTTAAGTGATAAAGACATAGACTGTTATCTATGGTCTTGGTTTTTTAACCGAGGCCATAAACATACCATTTGGTCTCGATCTTTAAAAGATTGAGACCAAATAATATGTCTATTGTCTTGATTATACTTAAACCGTGACCATATACATCTCAATTAACCTTATTTTTCAATATAAATTATAATAAATTTATTAATTACAATATTAAAAGTCATATTATATTAAAATTAAGAGTGCAATTACATTTGAAAGTTTATAAACTAAAACATAATAAAGTTTTACTAGCTAATTCTAATATTTATAATGATTATGAAGAATAGCCTTTGTATAAGATGTTAATAACGTCAACAAACATATAATACAAAATTTAATGTCAACCAAAATTTTAGAATTCCTCGTTGTCACAAAAGCTTGGGAATGAACCTGCTTGCCCATTAATAGTTTTGATTTTTTTGCTTCCATGCTCAACATGGTGGCAAATGGGAATTTCCACCCCTTGCATGTTGTAATTCATAGAA
The DNA here is from genome assembly GCA_030763125.1 of Hippophae gyantsensis. Lineage (NCBI taxonomy): Eukaryota > Viridiplantae > Streptophyta > Magnoliopsida > Rosales > Elaeagnaceae > Hippophae > Hippophae gyantsensis. The sequence continues at coordinate 15,979,716 of CM061029.1, read as the reverse complement.
AGAAGGTAGGTATATCAACATTTATCCATTAGCACAATGAGTAGGAACTAGCAACAGGGATATGGATCCTTGGTAAATTTTGATATAGCAGTCAAGTCAAATAGTGTCCCCTAACTAGTGTTTATCACCCAATTTGGTTCATCATAACTAATGTCGAATGAGAACAGTCATATAAGACGAGGACAAGCCTATCATTTTGAAGCCTCCCGATTGGAAAAAAAATTCCATGTCTTAAGTTTTTATCGTGCCATTTTATCATCTCTAACTTTATTTTCATATTACTAAACAAACCCTCAAATGCAACTAGTAGGCAACAAATGGGCATAAATTTGCTTTCTTCAAACCAGTCTGCATCACTTGTTTTTAGGTTTTAAAGAAACTCTACTAACAACTGAAACCAAGCAAACTTAATTTCTGCTTTCCAATCTCAAAAGGAAGTTATATATGACATTCAGGCTTCATGTAAGCAAACAATATTGGAGTACTTATAAAGCTAGACTTATAAGTACCAATATTTGCAACTATTTAGTGGGGGAAAATACCTCATGCTCTGGTATGTAAACAATGATTGGTTGCTTGCACAATTTAGACAACACCTAATAGGCTATAAAAGTTATGGAGAGTCCATTAAGGAAAATGAAAGATGAAACTAGATATTGAAAAATTCACCAAAAGATTACTAATCAATTACTCTGTATAGCATGAACATTTTTCATTTATATATGTACAACAGTACAAGTATCCTTTATAGTGTATAGTAAAGGTATGCATCAAAGAAGGATGTGAGGAAAAGAAAAACAAGTTCTAATACATACTAAAACCACACCATTCCCAATATGCCCAAAGCGAATTGTCCTGGCCTTACTACTACAGGAACAATGTCATCCTCTTCATTATTATGTGTTAATATATATATCTATTAACATATTAATATATATCTATTAATGTATATCATATCTGTTAAAGTATATCTAGTTTACTTGTAACTCCTATATAAAGGTACCATGTATATTCCTTAATACATAGAATATAATACAATCATTAAGTATTTCTAACATGGTATCAGAGCCACTACTCTGACCTTTCTCTTAGCAGTCTTGTCTCTTCTGATGTTACTCCACTCTTATCCCTTCCACTGTCACAACAGCCTCTCACCATTGAACCTTTGACGTTTTTTAGCCATTGCCCTTAGGTTCCAAGCCTACAGTCGTCGTTGTTGAGGAGTCCCACACCACACAAACCACTGCAATCACTGTCTCTGCCTTGTATCTTGCTCTGATAACATTTTCTACACAACCATGTAAGTTCCGCAACCATCGGAGTCCGCACGTGCTCTCACGCACTGCTCAGAGGAACTGCACCTTTTTCTCGTGCGTTACTCAGAGGAACTACACCTGTTCCTCACGCGCGACCACAAAAAACCAAGCACCGTTGTGCATCTTGCTCCAACAACCTTTATGAAAATACCACTATGATCGGCTTGACAAGATCTACATATTCATGGAAATCTCTTAAGCATCGGAGCCTACATGCGTTGCCAATAGAAACCGAGCATCAAATTCACATGCCTCACATGCCACACTCTGGTCCTATGACATCATCAATGACACATCCCCTAGGGATGACATCATTATTGCCTTATGTTGACATCATCTCATTGTTGATTTTTGTTGACCGTTAATCGTTGAAGTTGCATGTTGACCATTGACTTTTTGCAGATAAGGTTCTCCCTATCCAATTTTTCACGTAGACCTCATTTTTGCAATCCATTTTTGTATATTGTGTTTCTAAATGGATAAAAAAGATGTTTTTCTTTCTCGCTCCATCAATACTGTATTGAAAGGGACCAAGAATTACTTATCCTAGTCTCAAGCTATGCATAGTTTTCTTAAGAGTCGTATGCTTTGGAATTACTATACTAGTGTAATTACCATTCCTGTCAAAGGAGCAAGTAAAGAAGATGCTGCCTACCTTGGTCGCATGATTGAATGAGATAGTCATAACCATATGATCCTCATATGGATTCGGAATACTTTTGTTCCCTTCATCTCCAATCTATTGGGCAGCTTGGATGATGCAAAATCAGCATGGGATATGTTGGTCAAAAAGTAATCCACTACTCACGGATCTATGAAATATCAGTTAGTACTTGAATTGCATCAACTTTGACAAGAACCAAGACAATCCATCAATAACTACTATGATTAGCTTCGCTTTCTTTGGGACCAAATTGACATTTGTGATCCAATTTGGGCATGCTCAAAGGATGCTCAACAATATGCTACAGTTAGAGATAAGTTTCATCTCTATGAGTTCATGATGTCACTTCATAAGGACTTTGAGCCCATCCGAGGTCAGCTTCTCAATTGTAGTCCTCTTCCCTCTCTTGATACTATCGTAAACGAGTTGTTTAGAGAAGAAGCTCGGCTTGCAACCCTACAAGCCCAGAGTAAGTTCAATGTTTTGGCTATTACTCCTTCTACTTCTACTCCTGCCATTAAGCAACCTTAGCAGCCAAATGATTCCTTTTTCTTTAGCAATCGTCGCAGGTAGACCAACAAGAAGTTCTGCAATTATTACAAGCGTAATGGACACATCATTGAGACTTGTTACCGTCGCAACAAATCTACTACTGTTGTTGCTAATACTAAGCTTACTCTACTGATGCCTTCCATTTCAACTGAGCTCTAGTCTTATGGATCAACCATCAACCTCTCCCCCACTGAACTACAAAACATCATAAATCAGGATGTTCAAATGGCTGGTAATGCATCTCTTTTCACTACTCTCTTAGTTCTGCCCGGTAAGTCTCAAACTTGGCTTTTTTATTCTGCATGTTGTAATCACATGACACCTCACTCATCTTTATTCTCCAAACTTGACCTTGTGCCATATCCTCTTAATATTTATATAGCTGATGGTTCCACTATGCATGAGAATAGTTTAGGTTTTGTTTTGACCTCTAACCTCTCCATTCCTAGGGTCTTCCATGTACCTAACCTATCCTATAATTTATGCTCTATGGGACAATTAGCTAAACTAGGATATTGCCTTATTTTTTACTACTCTATGTGTATTGTGTAGGATCCGAGGATGGGGCAAGAGCTTGGGACCGATCCTAGCATCGGGCATATGTTTCCTGTGAACAATCTTCATTTCCACCTGTTGCTTCTGTATTTGTTACTGCTGTAGTTTCTTACCTTCTCTCACACTTTGGCATTCTCGTCTTGGTTATGCCCCATCCACTCGGGTACAATAGTTAGCTTCTAAAGGTCTATTGGGTTCTGTGTCCAAAGAAAATTTTGATTATACTTTATGCCAGTTAGAAAAATAACCAGCTTTTACTTTCAATAATAGTGAATCTATCTCTAATAGTATTTTTGAGTTAAATCATTCTGATGTTTGGGGACCTTCTCCTGTTACTAGTATTGGTGGATCTCGTTATTTTGTTGTTTTTATTGATGATTATTCTCATTATAGTTGGATCTTTCCTATGAAATCTCGTTCTGAAATCTTACCAATATACAATAACCTTGCAAAAATTATTGAAACACGATTCTCCAAACATATCAAAACTTTTTGATCTGATAATGCTCTCGAATATACTCAATATGCTTTTCAAGCTCTGTTACATTCCTATGGCACTGTACATCATCTAACCTGTCTAGGCACCTCTCAACAAAATGGTTGAGTCAAAAGAAAACTTCATCATATTCTTGACATTGTTCGTGCTCTTCTTCTTTATGCCAAAATTCCTGCCCTATTTTGGGGTGAAGCCATTCTTCATGTTATTCATGTCATTAATCTCATTCTAAGAGCTGTCATCCTCTAACTATCATTACCTTCGCTCATTTGGATCTTTTTGTTTCATTCTTCTTCAACCTCATGAACACAAAAAACTTGAGCCTCGATCTAGACTTTGTTGTTTTCTTGGTTATGGTGAAACTCAAAAAGAGTATCGATGATATGATCCTATCTCACATCATCTTCGTGTTTCCTGTAATGTTATCTTTTGGGAACACCGCTTATTTGTTGAACTTTATCACTTTCGTTCTTCCCTAACTAACTTAAATGTTTTAGAAATATTTCTAGATGAGTCTCATGTTCCTTCTACAGATACTCTTGATCCTCCTTTGGACTTCTCTATTCATTCTTCAGATATTTTTGATGAATTTCCTAGATAGGTTATAGAAGAACATGTTGATGATGAGCTACCCCACCTTGAGCATAGGTCTCCTGCTCTTGCTTCGTCTGAAGATCCTTCACAAGACATTCCACCTCGTCACTCAACCTGTGTAAGATCCATTCCTGCACATTTACTTGACTATAATTGTTACATTGCCCTTGCTACACTCCATGAGCCTCACATCTATCGTGAGACATCTACTAACCCTTTATGGTAGATTGCAATGAAAGAAGAAATTTATGCATTAACCAAAAACCATACTTGGGATCTGGTTACTCTCCCTCTTGGTCAGTCTATGGTTGGTTGTAAGTGGATCTATAAGATCAAGACTCGCACTAATGGGTCCATCGAGCGATACAAGGCTCGTCTTGTTGCAAAAGGTTTTATACAAGAGTATGGGATTGATTATGAAGAGACTCTTGCTCCAGTTTCCCGTATTTCCTCTGTTTGTACCCTTTTAGCTATTGTCGTTGCTAGTAAATGAGACCTTTTTCATATGGATGTTAAAAATGCATTCCTTAATGGGGATCTGCATGAAGAATTCTATATGCAACCTCATCATGGTCTTTCTTTTGAAACAAACAAGGTTTGTCACCTTCGACGTGCACTTTATGGCCTTAAACTAGCTCTACAAGCGTGGTTTGCCAAGTTCAGCTCCACCATCCTTTGCTTGGGTTACACTACCAATCCTTATGATTCTGCCTTATTTCTTTGTTGCAATGATAAAGGCACCATTTTGCTTCTCCTATATGTGGATGATATGATCATAACTGCTGATGACCTCAGTGGCATTCAAAAACTCAAGGATTTTCTTAATCAGTAGTTTGAGATGAAAGACCTTGGACTTCTCAGTTATTTCTTAGGTCTTGATATCACTCATTCCATAAATGGTCTTTATATTACTCAAGACAAATATGCATATGACCTTTTATCTCAAGCTGGACTCACTGACAGTAAAACCGTTGACACTCCAATTGAACTTAATGCTCATTTGAGACCCTCAGGGGAGAGGGAAACCATTGTCTAATCTCTATCTTTACAGACGATTGGTTGGTAGCCTAGTTTATCTTATAGTTACTCGTCTATACATTTCTTATGTTGTTCATTAAGTGAGCCAATATTTGTCTACTCCACGATCGACTCAATATGCTGCTATTGTGCGCATTCTACGATACTTGAAGGGCACTCTCTTCCATGGTTTTTTCTACTTAACTTAGTCTCCTCTTGTACTTTGTGCATTCTCTGTTGTTGATTGGACAGGAGATCCCATTGATCGTAGGTCCACTATAGGTATTTCTTTCTCCTTGGTTCTTCTTCGATTTCTTGGCGAAGTAAGAAACAAACTTTCATGGCCCGCTCTAGTACTGAAGTAGAATATCATGCTCTTGTTGATACCACATCTGAGCTCCTTTGGCTAGGATAGCTTCTTAAGGATTTGGGTGTGTCCACATGCTCTGCTACTCCTCTTTATTATGAAAATCGGAGTGTCATTCATATTTCTCACAATGATGTCTTCCATGAACGGACTAAACACATCGAAATTGTTGTCACTTTATTCGTTCCATCTCATTCGTAGTGTTCTCAAGCTTTTCCTCGTCTCCTTCAACCGTTAACTTGCAGATATCTTCACTAAGTCACCTCCTAAAGGACGCACTGATAATTTGGTTGACAACATCAAGTTGGTTTCACATCCACCTTGAGTTTGAGGAGGGTTGTTAATGTATATCTATTAACATATTAATGTATATATGTTAATATATATCATATCTACTAATATATATCTAGTTTTGTTTTAAGCATATCTAGTTTACTTGTAACTCTTATATAAATACACCATGTATATTTCTTAATATATAGAATATAATACAATCATTAAGTATTTTTAACATTACGTAATTGATGATGATCTTTAGCACACTTGCCACTATCTACACCAAAAGATTTCTGATTATCTATTTTGACTAATTTATGCTAACTAGGCTGCAAAATTAAAAACTATAGAGATTATAGAAGGAAAAAAAAAAGACTAAAAAAGGTGAGACCTAAAATAGAGATTACAGTTTGTAATCAATGTCTCAAAATTGAAAAGTTAATATTATTACCAGCGACGTCATTGGCAATGAAACATTGTCATGAAAAATAGACTAAAAAAGGTGAGACCTAAAATTTCAGACTAGTTGTCAGCATTTACCAACCTGATAAAGTAGGATTGCTGGCTCTGCCTATTGCCATACGGGATGAGATTCAGAGGTCTTACTAGCATGGAACTGTAATCTTAGATGGATTTCCATAGGTTATTTAAGTAACAGGACAATACTATCTAGAAAAGTATTAATATCATTCGACGGGAACTGTGAAAATCACTTTAACGATGCTTTACTATGATATAGCTGCCTTTGACTTAATTTTTGTGTATATAATAAGACATCAAAGCAAAGTGCCAACACTATAAGAACGATGCTTCTGATTTCAGATTGTCCTGCATGCTCTAGAGGTCGTGACAGTAGGGAAAAACATAGAGAGGATGGTGAGACGGTAGAGATGAAGTCGGTGAGACATAGAGACGAGAACGATGATATATGCAGAGCGATAAAGAAGGTGAATTAATCTAATCTCAGAAACATTCATTTTTATATCCTAGCTTGCACGAAAACCTTGAAAAAATATCCAAGTTGAGGGAAAAAGAAAAAAAAAGGAGAAAAAAAGGAGAAAAAAAATAGGAGGAAAAAAAGAATAACATTGATAAAGAAATTTGTTGTATGATATAAAAAGAAAAAAAATATATGAAATTATATTAATAAAGAAATAAAAAAATTGTAAATTAATTTTTGTATCTTTTTAAATTAATAATACACACAATATATTATTTGATTTTAGTTTTAAAAAGAACGAAAACTCTATTATTTTAATTAAATTATAATCATTTAATAATCGTGACTATATAAATTTATTTGTATTTAAGTAATTTTTAAAGTTTATTTATGATTATGGTTAGTAATAAAAATCGAGGTTATATGTATATATTATAACCTCCGTTTTTATTAGATCGTAATCAAAACCTTATGATCTCAATTTTTAAATAAATCAAGGTTAAATTTTTGAAACAAAAAATCACTATTTTAATAATATTATTACTGATTTAAGCATTAAATGATAAGAAGGTTAAATGATAAGAAGGTTATAACCTCATATGGTAGTCCAAAATTCTAACGAGTATCTCTATTTTGTTAATATGTGAAAATAGTTTTGTTTAATATCAATAAAATTTGACATTAAAAAATAATATAAATAATTATTATTTTTTTAATTAATTATATTAAATTTTATTTTTTATCTATTAAATAATAAATATTAATAGTTAAAACATTAATAATTTTTTAAATTACAAATATTTATCTTTTTATATAAATATATTTATGATAAGTTTTATTTTTTATTAATTAAATAATAAATTATGACTATTTATAAAACGTACAGGATAACTAAAGAAAATAATTTCTTTTTTAATCACAACTAAAAAATATTAAAATAAAAGTTTACAAGAGAGTTAACCTATTTAGTCTCTTATTATAATCTATTTTAATTGATTATTTTAATAATAATTAATTAAATATATATATATATATTATCTTTTGATATTTTAAAATATAAAGATATTTTAATAATTTTTATTTATTTAAAAAATTTTAAAAAATATTTTCCTTTACTTTCTTTCATGCTATCTTTTTCATTCATTATAACTCAATTTATAACCTTCATTTAAAGCTTTAAAATTAATTTTTTTTTCTCACGTACAACCCATGAAATCCTTAACACCCATATAATTGCTCTCTTTCTAAATTAGAAATTTAAATAAATGATGAGATTTGAATTATGGTGAAAAAATAACGTGTTTGAAAAAAAGAGGATAGGAGAATAGTTTTTTAAATAAATGAAAACGCCTAAATATCCTTATATAATATAAGGTAGTTGAATGAAAAATATTATAATCAAGTAATTAGTTAATTGTAATAAAAAATAATAATTTAAAAATGAATGTTTTCTATTAATAGTTTACATCTATAATTTGGAGTTTCTTGAAAATGACCATGTGAATCTCACGGGCGTGCGCCTTCCCAGATTATTCTAAATTATTTTTTTACTGTTAATGGATTTTGATATTTGAAATATCCATATTGTCCAAATAATTGGGATTTAAATTTTGTGGGTACATTACAGATATTGTCATTTTGTAACGAAACATAAAAAAAAAATTATAGATAAATTAAATTATGAAAACTTTTATATATTTTTAAAAATATCAAAACAAACAATTATTTATTCCTTAACTTAATTATCTTATTTAATACATATAAATATAAATATATTTTACCAATAAACCAAAAGGTTAAAATACGTATTTAAAATATTTAAAATTATTATTTAAATTGATAAATTTTATGATTAATAAAATTAATAAAGATATTTAATAATAAATTACTTTAAAAAATAAATAAAATTAATCATAAATGATATTTTTAAGTATTTTTTTAATATTGACATTTTGTTCATATTATTGTGTACACAATATGAATTGATATTAATCTCTCCGATATGAATATTATTAAGATATGAACAATAATTTCAAAAATATTTATAAAAATCACAAAATTAATATACTTACAAATTTTAATAATAAAAATAATACTTTTAATAATAACTCATACCTCTCTAAAATATAAATATTATCTTATGGATGATATTTTCACTCTTATGCCTAATCCTTGAACGCCAAGGAGAGAAGTGCACTGGGGAAGACTAGTGCTCTTTAGTTGTAAGTCCGAGATATTATAGCCTCTATGACATGAATCCATTTATATTTAAATTTAAGGAATCAATAAATTAACATATTTAATTGGAATCCGATACATCAAATATATTTTATAAGTAAAAAGATATTGATTTTGATTTTAAAAATATAAAATATGTAAATTTAATTAAAATTTTAAAATTTACGAATTAACACTTAAATAAATTATATATATATATATCTGTTAAAAATACTTAATGATTATATTCTATTCTATATTCAAAATAAATATACATGGTATCTTTATATAGAAATTACAAGTAAACTAGATATGTCTAAAGTAACTAGATATAAATATGCCTAAAGTAAATAGATATACATTAACAACTCCCCTCAAACTCAAGGTGGATGTGAGATCAGCGTGAGGTTGTCAACCAAATTACGAGTGCGTCATTTAGGAAGTGCCTTAGTGAAGATATCTGCAAGTTGATCGTTGGAGGAAACAGGAAAAATCTTGAGAGCACCATGGACAAGATGAGAGCGAATAAAATGACAATCAATCTCGATGTGTTTAGTCTGTTCATGGAAGACATCATTGTGAGCAATATAAATGGCACTCTAATTATCACAATAAATGGGAGTAGCAGAGGATGTGGACACACCCAAATCCTTAAGAAGCCATCGTAGCCAAAGAAGCTCAGATGTGGTATTAGTAAAAGCACGATATTCTACTTCAATACTGGAGCGAGCCACAAAGGTGTGTTTCTTACTTTGCCAAGAAATCAAAGAAGAACCAAGGAGAAAACAATAACCTGTAGTGGACCTGAGATCAGTAGGATCTCCTGCCCAATTAGCATCAAAGAATGCACGAAGTACTAAAGGAGACTGAGTTGAGTAGAAAAGGTCATGGAAGATAGTGCCTTTCAAGTATCGTAGAATACACAGAACAGTAGCATAGTGAGTTGATCGTGGAGCAGACGAATATTGGCTCACTTGATGAACAACATAAGAAATGTCTGGACGAGTAACTGTAAGATAAACCAGGCTGCCAACCAATCATCTGTAAAGAGAGGGATTAGATAATGATTGCCTCTCCGATGGTGTGAGATGCACATTAAGTTCAACTTGAGTGTCAACAGTCTTGTTGTCAGTGAGTCCAGCTTGACATAAGAGGTCAGATGCATACTTAGCTTGAGTATTATAAAGACCATCTGTGGAACAAGTGTTCTCAAGACCCAAGAAGTAGTTGAGATGTCCAAGGTCTTTCATCTTAAACTACTGACTAACAAAATCCTTGAGTCTTGAATGGCATTGAGGTCATCACCAGTTATGATCATATCATCCATATATAGGAGAAGAAAAATGGTGCCTTTATCATTGCGACGAAGAAATAAGGTAGAATTATAAGGACTGATAGTGTAACCTAATTAAGCGAAGGATGGTGGAGTTGAACTTGGCAAACCATGCTCGTGGAGCTTGTTTAAGGCCATAAAGTGCTCATCGAAGGCGACAAACCTTATTTGTTTCAACAGAAAGACCAGGAGGAGGTTGCATATAGATTTCTTCATGCAGATCCCCATTAAGGAATGCATTTTTGACATCCATCTAAAAAAGGTCTCATTTACTAGCAGTGGTAACAGCTAAAAGGGTACGAACAGAGGAAATACGGGAAACTAGAGCAAAAGTCTCTTCATAATCAATCTCATACTCTTGTGTAAAACCTTTTGCTACAATTTGGTTAATGCATCAATTTCTTCTTTCATTGCAATCTGCCAAAAAAGGGTTAGTAGATGCCTCACGATAGGTGTAAGGCTCATGGAGTGTAGCAAGGGCAATGTAACAATGATAGTCAAGTAAATGTGTAGGAATGGATCTTACCCGGGTTGAGTGGAGAGGTGGAATGTCTTGTGGAGGATCTTCAGGCGGAGCAAGAGCAGGGGACCTATGTTCAAGGTAGGGTAGCTCGTTATCAACCTATTCTTCTACAACCTGTCTAGGATAATCATCAAAAATATTTGAAGATTGAATAGTGAAGTCTATAGGTGGATTAGGATTATCTGTAGAAGGAACAAGAGACTCATTTGGAAAGATTTCTAAAACATTTGAGTTAGTTAGGGAAGAATGAAAGTGAGAAAGTTCAACAAATAAGCAGTGTTCCCAAAAGACAACATTTTGGGAAACACGAAGACAATGTGAGTTAGGATCATAACATCGATACCCTTTTTGAGTTTCACCATAACCAAGAAAACAACAAAGTCTAGATCGAGGCTTAAGTTTGTTGTGTTCATGAGGTTGAAGAAGAACGAAACAGGCAAATCCGAATGAGCGAAGGTAATGATAGTCAGGAGATGACCCAAAAAGGCACTTATATGGAGTCTGATTATGAATGACAACGCTTGGAATGCGATTAATGGCATGAACAACATGAAGAGTGGCTTCACCCCAAAATGGGGCAGAGACTTTGGCAGAAAGAAGAAGAGCACGAATATTGTCAAGAATATGACAAAGTTTTCTTTCGGCTCGACCATTTGTTGAGATGGTCCTGGACAGGTTAGATGATGTACAATGCCAAAGGAGTATAACAGAGCTTGAAAAGTATTTTGAGTATATTCAAGAGCATTATCAGATCAAAAAGTTTTGATATGTTTGGAGAATTGTGTTTCAACCATTTTTGCAAAGTTACTGTATATTGGTAAGATTTCAGAATGAAATTTCATTGGAAAGATCCAACTATAACGAGAATAATCATCAATAAAAACAACAAAATATCGAGATCCACCAGTACTAGTAACATGAGAAGGTCCTCAAACATCAGAATGAATTAACTCAAAATACTATTAGAGATAAATTTACTATTATTGAAAGGTAAAGCTGGCTGTTTTCCTAACAACATGAAGTACAATCAAAATTGTCTTTGGACACAGAACCCAATAGACCTTTAGAAGCTAACTGTTGTACCCGAGTGGATGGGGCATGACCAGGACGAGAATGCCAAAGTGCGAGAGAAGGTAAGGAAGAAACTGTAGTAGTTGCAGCCGCAATAAAGGCAGGAGCAACATATGGAAGATGAAGATTATTTATGGGAAACATATGCCCGAGGACCGGTCCCAAGCTCTTGCCCCATCCTCGAATCCTACACAATACACCCAGAATAGTCAAAAATAAGGCGATATCCTAGTTCAGCTAATTGTCCCACAGAGCATAAATTATAGGATAGGTCAGGTACATGGAAAACCCCAGGAATAGAGAGGGTAGAGGTCGAAACAAAACCTAGACTATTCCATGAATGGTGGAACCATCAACTATATGAATATTAAGGGGATGTGGTGTAGGGTCAAGTTTGGAGAATAAAGATGAGTGAGGTGTCATGTGATTGCAACATGTAGAGTCAAAAAGCCAAGTTTGAGACTCACCGGGTAGAACTGAGAGAGTAGTGGAAAGAGATGCATTATCAGCCATTTGAACAGCCTGAGTTATGATCTTCTGTAGTTCAGTGGAGGAGAGGTTGATAGTGGATCCAGAAGATTGAGACTCTGCTAAACTAGAAGGCATCAACAAAGTAGGCTCAGTACACTACTACGAAATGGGCATTAAAGTCGGTTCCCTGAACCGACTTTAAATTCAGTGACTTAAAATGTAAAGTCGGTTCATCGCGTGAACCAACTTTACAAGAAAATTCAGTTCACACGGTGAACCGAATTTACAAGCAAAGTCGGTTCACGCGGTGAACCAACTTTACACATAGATTTTATGAATTTTTTTTATTTTTATTCTCATTTTTCGTATTCAATATTCAATATATAGCATAAAAAAACTAAAATATAAATAATAATTCAAATAATTAAAAATTTAAATATAATTAATTACTTAATAATTAAATTTATTACAAAAACAAATAATGTATATACAATATATATAGTTAACTTAAATTACAAAAACAAATAATGTATATACAATATATATAGTTAACTTAAATTACAAAAACAAATAATGTATATATAATACATATAATTTTAACTTAAATTACAAATAAAATATCGTCAAAGTGTAATTGGATTGTGCGAGCAAGCTTGGTTAGCTTAAAATCTTGGTTAGCTTAAAATCTTGGTTGGCTTAGAATCACCAACATTATGACAAGGAAAGTAGACAAAAAATAGTTGATCCATATAACAATTCATATTCCCCTACATAAATTAGCACATAAACATCCATCAAACAAGTAGTCAAAATCAAAAATTTATACAAAAAATAAAACAAACTGAATAATAAGCTACAAAATTAATAGAAATACTTACAAGAATATTATGAAGTGACTAAATGGAGGAAAGAAGAAGAAAATGGTGTTTTGTAAGTGAGAATAAGTGAAAAAATAGGTATAAAAAATTTGAGTATTTCGCTCAAAAAAATAATAGATCTGAAAGATAATGAGAAGAGGAATATAACCCATAAAACAGTGTTGCAAATGGTGGTCGAAGGTGACCGGAAATTAAGAAAGAGAGTGGGTGTGAGATCGGTTTTGGGAGAAAATGAAGAAGAGAAATGAAGTTTTTGGGTTTCTACATAGAAAAAATGAGCTGAATGTATATATTACGTGGATAGCGTCGGTTGACATGGAGAACCGATGCTACCCATGTGGCTAGTGTCGGTTCACCACGTCAACCGACGCTACGCTACGTGGATAGCATCGATTCCAAGTATCAACCGACGCTACGCTACGTGGATAGCGTCGATTCCAAGTATCAACCGACGCTACGCTACGTGGATAGTGTCAGTTCACCATGTCAACCGACGCTACATCCATGTGTAGCGTTAGTTCGACATATCAACCGACTCTATGTAGTATAGCATCGGTTGACACCTGGAACCGACGCTACGTCTACACATAGCATCGGTTCGACACATCAACCGACGTTACATCCTACGTGGATAGCGTCGGTTCTACACCGAACTGACTTTAAATTCATTATAAGTTGATTTTTTTCCAAAAACCGAATTTATATATTGACTTAAATACCCATTTTTGTAGTAGTGGTATTAGCAACAACAACAGTAGATTTGTTGCGACGGTAATAAGTCTCAATGGTGTGGCCATGACGCTTGCAATAATTGTAGAACCTTTTATTTCTCTGCCTACGATGATTGTAAAATCTAGAGGAATCACCTGATTACTGAGGTTGCTCAATGGAAGGAGCAGGAGAAGTAATAGCCAAAACATTAAACTTATTCTGGGCTTGAAGGGTTGCAAGTCGAGCTTCTTCTCTAACCAACTCATTTACAGCAGTATCAAGAGAGGGAGGAGGAATGCGATTAAGAAGCTGACCTCGGATTGGCTCAAAGTCCTTGTGGAGTGACATCAAGAACTCATAGAGACAAAATTCATCCCTAACTGTAGCATATTACTGAGCATCTGTTGAGCGTGCCCAAATTGGATCATAAAGGTCAATTTGGTTCCAAAGGAAGCGAAGCTAATCAAGGTAGTCATTGATGGATTGCCTTGGTTCCTGTTGAAGTTGATGCAATTCAAATATTAGCTGATATTTCATGGATTCGTGAGTAGTGGAGTACCTTTTGGCCAACATATCCTATGCTGATTTGGCATCATCAAAGCTACCCAACAGATTGGAAATGGAGGGAATGGAAGTATTCTGAATCCATGTGAGGATCATATGGTTGTGACTATCCCATTCAATCATGTGACTAAAGAAAATAACATCTTCTTCACTTGCTCCTTTAATAGGAATGATAATTGCACCAGTACAATAATGCTAGAGCATACGACCCTTAAGAAAACTGCGCATATCTTGAGACCATGATAAGTAATTCTTGGTCCCCTCCAATATAGTATTGATAGGGAAAGAAACAAAAGCATCTTTTTTATCCATTTGGAAACACAATATGCAAAAAAAGACTGCAAAAACGAGGTCTACGTAAAAAAATGGGTAGGGAGGACCTGTATTGTAAAAGTCAACGGTCATCCCGTTCAATGAGAAGTCAACGGTCAGCACAGTCTCTATGACATCAGCTGAATGCGATGATGATGTCAGCCCTAGGCAAGTCACTGATGACATCATGAGACAAGAGCGCGGCATGCATGGCGCATCAGATTCACGCGTTGTTGTTGTTGGAGGCACGTACGGGCGCGTGTGGGCGTGTGCAGAGGAGGATGATTGTGATATGCCCACGGTTGTGTAGATCTGGTCGCAGTGATCACAATGGTATCTGTAGAAAGGTCATCGAGTTAAGATTCATGGCGGCGGTTAGTTTTAGCGGCAATGCGTGAAAGGACGTGTAGATCTTTTGAGCAGCACGTGAGGGAGCGTGCGGTGTCCGATGGTTGTGATACTTCCACGGTTGTGTAGATCTGGTCGATCCGATCATAGTGGTATCTGTAGAAAAATTATCGGACCAAGATGCACAACAACGATGATAATTATAGTGGTCTGTGTGGTACGGGACTCCTTAACAATGGCGACTGTAGTCCCAGAACCTAAGGACAACGACTGAAAGACGTTGGAGGTTCAACGGTGAGTGATTGCAGCGGCTATTGTGACAGCGGAAGTTATAAGGGTTGAGTAACACCAGAAAAGACAAAACTACTAAAAAGATAAGAATAGTGGCTGTGATACCATGTTAGAAATACTTAATGATTGTATTCTATTCTATATTCAAAATGAATATACATGGTGCCTTTATATAAGAATTACAAGTAAACTAGATATGTCTAAAATAACTAGATATAGATATACTTAAAATAAATAGATATACATTAACAAATATATATATACATTAATATGTTACTAGTTATACATTAATAATATCAATTTTTTATTTTAAATAATTTTATCTAACAATTTACTTTAGTTACTACATTTGTATTTTGTTATTTTTTTTATCTTATAACTATATTATTCTATATATACTTGCCTATTTAGTCATTATTATTTTGGACGATTTTATCAAAGTTTTTTTTTATAATTACGAGTCATTCCATTTCACTACTCTTAAATAAAAAAATTATATACTTATATATAATTTTAGTTTTATGCTAATATTTTATTTATTTTTTAACCTCCAATACCATATACCTAAATTCGAA
The DNA here is from genome assembly GCA_030763125.1 of Hippophae gyantsensis. Lineage (NCBI taxonomy): Eukaryota > Viridiplantae > Streptophyta > Magnoliopsida > Rosales > Elaeagnaceae > Hippophae > Hippophae gyantsensis. The sequence continues at coordinate 15,963,645 of CM061029.1, read as the reverse complement.
TGATATCCATATAATGTTTTATTTATTTAAATTTCTTTCTTTTAAAGAAATATAAAATATCAAAGCTTTTTCCATGTTCTGTCCTATTTATGCCGAGTTAATATGTCATCCTTATATGTAATCCTTTTAATTTATATTTATTTTTTAATTTATGTTATTTAGTTGTATATTTAAGTATAAATTCAGTATTAAGCATTCTTTTTTCTAATTTGACTAAAAAATAGTATTTAATTTTATATTTTTAAATCTCTATTTTGTTCCTCTTTGGTTTAGCATTTTAATTTGTGTACTCTACCAATCATATCATAATTCAACTTTTTTTTGTTTTATTTTTCTATAAAACTATGAAAATATTATTGTTATTATTTCATACAACATGAGATTTGATGATTGAATTATCTTCCATATCAGTTATAGTTATTAAATTGTTACACGAGTAACTGTAGGTATATTGTTATAAGAATACTCATCTTCCTCCTCCTCCTCTAATATTTATAATTATGTTTTCTATGTAGTAAAAAAATTATATTAAATATATCAATAAATTTTGTTTTCAATATATATATTTATACGTCTATGTATCATTTTTTATTAGTTGAATAGTTAAATTGATAAATTTGATTAGACAATAAATATTATTTAATCACCTGGTTGCAAAATATGATTTTTAATCATTTTGTTTATAAAAAAATCATTTTAATAAAAGAAGATATTTGGTATTTTTTAAATATTATTTTATTATTAAATTAATAATAAAATATTTACCATAAATATTAATATTCCTTAATTAATTCTTTTTTAATAATAAAAAAAACTGAATAACACAAGTTATAACATAGATAATTAAACACCACTTTTCAAAAAAACCTCACTATATTTTTTCCTTTTTATTTTGGATATTTTTTCAAACTTTTTTTTTGCTTTAATTACACATACTCTCATTATTCTTGAAGATAAATATAAATTAAAAATCAAATCATGTATTTTCTCTCATTTATGACTTCTTTTATAAATAAGACTATTATGATCTTACATTTCAAAGCTTGTTTTTCTCTCTTCATGCTATTTTTTTATTTTTAAATGTATAATTATCATAAAAAAAAGTTAAAAAAAACATATTGCCTTCATTTTTTGAAAAAAAAAACTCACGAATATTTCCATTATTTTAAATCATTGGGATAAATAATTATTTTTTTAGTAAATAAAATTGATATATTTTAATTATCTTCAAATTTTTTAAATATTTATGAGAATTTCATTATATTTTACAAATTTTTAAATTTTTATGTGTTGTATTTTTGTTTTACTATTCATATTTTTATTTTGTTCATCTTTAGATGCATTTTATTTGAAAAAAAACTTTTATAAATACTATAATTCTTATATTTTTAGAATTAGGCGCAATTTATTTTAATACTTTTAAAAAGTTGGTTATTATATTTTTAACATATTAATTATATAAGTATCATAATTTGTTATTTTAATTTACATAAATAAAATAAGGTTAAAATCAATAATCTCAATTTTAACAAAAATGTTATTTTTTATTCATATTGAACATATACTCCATATGCACTTTATTATTATGTATAAAATGAATATGTAAAATGTTTTTTTTACTAAGTGTGTACAAGTCAATTAAACATAAATCACTATTGAATAGTTATGTAATTATATTTAATATTAATTTATTAGTTATAAATTTATGTAAAAATTATAATCTTCTAATTCATTTCATTATAATTTTTAATTTTAAAAGATTGTTTTTGCCATATAAGTAATGTGATAGTTAAAATTAAGTTATATTAAAAAAATTATGTTTGAATTAAAGTTAATTTTTTAATAATCTTAATTATTAGTCTAGCAATGAACAAATAATAAAAACAAATGATAATAGTCTATGAATTAAAGAAAATAATATTTTTTATAATTCATGTTATTATTGTTCTTTGAAATTCATGAAATTTTATAGTTTTTATCGATTAAAATTTCAAAACTTATATACGTATCATTAAAGAAGAGAGAAAAATATTATACTTATTTATTCTTTTGAATTTATAAAAATTATATTTATGAGAATAAAGTAAACAAAGTATTTATAAAATTTACATATTTTAGGTTCTTATAAATTTATTCCAAAAAAAAGTTTCTCATAAAAACAATGTATCTTTTTTTTAAATGTATACTTATATATTTAAGTTGGGTAGATTTTCATTATAAGGTAAGTAATTCTTATAATATGCTTTGAATATTTATTTTTATTTTTATTAATATTTATTAATATTAATTTATAGAATCAGACATCATTTTTTCTATTTGTTTATATAAACATGAATTTAATATTTATTAAGTTATGAATAGTAGTAAAATATAAGTATGTTTTAATAAGAAAATATTTTGAAAAAACAATAAAACTAGTACCCTTAAATTTATAACCACAAAAATATTATCTCTTATATCTATCTTATATATTTTCACTACTAAAAAATATGATCTCATTTTATTTTGAAAATCGTTTAATTAGACGACGTTCAAATTAAACTACAATTATTTAGATCATTTAATATTAAATATTATTTGTTTTATTTTTGTAAAAATTTGATTCAAGCGAACAATATTTTTAATAACATAGATGTTTTTTACCCTTTTATAATAAATTTTATTCTTATAATTTTTTTATATGTTATTTTGTGAGTTATTATTTTTCTTTTTAAAATTACCATTTATTTTATAGAGATTATATACTTATTTTTAAAATTAAGTGAATGTAATCTCAATATAATGTTATATTTTTATTTAATTAAAATAAAAATATTATTAAAATTTTAATATAATAAATACACTTGTATTTAACTATTATGTAATATATATTTATATTATTACGTCGACACAGATGTACGTATAATAAATTTTGGACGATATTTTCAAAACCATTTGATTTATTTACCAATCTTGTCATCATTATTAATTTAATTTATTAATTATAATGATATAATTATCTTTCTTCATTAATTTTATTAATAATTATCTTTTCATAAATACTAGATAGATTAATTATTCTATATAAACATAAATAAGTTTAAACGTAAAGAAGTTGCAGGAGAGAATCATACTTTTATCATATAACCTCGACATATACGAGGTTAATTATATTTTATACTATTAATATATTAAATAATTTATAAAAATATTTAAAATATTTAAAAGTTATAATTATGACTGTAATATCCTATATGATAATAAATATATATATAATTGATAACTGTCATTTAATTTTTTAACACAATTATATTACGTGCATTCTACGTGTATATCCTTACAAATCTTGTGGTAAAATATTGAGTATATTAACTACTTTTTATACCAACAATATATGAATTGAGTTATAAAAATGTTCAAAATGTTTAAGTAGTTACAATTATGTAAAATATATATATATATATATATATATATATATATATATATATAGAATGCATATGATACAATTCGATTAAACGATCATTATTAATTAGATATGTTTTTATAGTTATACGTAATGTTATTTGTATAATTATAACTACTTATATTTTAAAAAATTTTACAACTCATCCATATATTATGCACATAAAATCTAATTAACTTATATGTAAAAAATAACACATTTTTTAATAAAGCATTATTTCTCATAATTCTCCCATCAATGCATATATCATAACATAGTAAAATGGTAAGGCACTTAAATCAATATGACTTTAAATTTAAGTTCGTCTTATGTTTTAACTTATTTAAAATTTTAAGTCAATCTTATGTGTCAACGGACTTAAAAATTAAATTTAATTCTATTGGTGAATCGACTTAAAAATAGTATAACTCCCAAAATTATTTTGGTTATTTTCTACTAGCTTCTCTACATGTTTTAAGTCACATAATTGTAGAAAAAATCAAAATATGTTTTAAAAAGTTTTTATTTATTTAAACACAAATGTTAATTAATTACTTAAGAACTAAATTTATAAAAAAAATAACTTATATACTATATATATATATATATATATGTCAATTAAAATATCACTAAATATTATAAGTTGTTATATATATATATATGTGCGTGTATATGTGCACGCGCATGATATATTAGATATAAAATTACATATATCCATTATTATATTACAAGATAAACATATAATAATAAGATACCTATACTATTCAATATCATATATTATTCTTCTGATTATTCTTGTGATCTTATAATTTGAAACATGTGTTTCGTCCATTATTCTCGTAAATCTTCAAAATATTTCTTATCATAGTCCATTTTACTCAAACCAAATAACTACATGTACTTAAATTCAAAATAACAATTTAATATTATGAATTCACAAAAAATAATTTATATATATGTTAAAAGATTAGTATATTAGTTATTTAACAATTATGCGTGCAACATTATCATTGTTCTCATGTTCTCAAACGAAGAGGCTTAAAAAATTGACATAACTTGCATGCTATGTGAAATATTAAATCTAAAGTCTTTGAGGTAAACAAATTTAAAGTATGATTATTAAACAAGTGAACACATCAAATAGCACCTCACAAGTATTATGATTTCAAAAACGTAAATGAACAAAACTTATTTCATAATTAGCATTATAAATTCATTAAAAATAACTTATATGTTAAAATAGTATATTAGTAAAAGTGATTATCAAATCTTTTGACATATTGATATTTGAGATGATATTGCTCATAAATTTCATAACAAAGTAACCATACATAACTTCATCATTTTGTTGTGGAACCTACAAAAAATAAGTGTACATGATTTTTTAATTCAAACACCTTTATTATTTAATCGTACAATGCATTAAATTAATGATATTCATTTTTAATATTTGCTTGTATATATCATAACTTTTTCCTTTATAAGCTTATGTGATTTTTTAAGAACAATGCCCTTACTATTATTCCACACCTTTCATGTTCTATCAAATTAGAAAACAATTAGTTCTTTATTCAATATTACAAAGAATAATGGAAGAAAAATAGCTAGTTATAACTCTTACGTTTTAAAAATTGTTTCTATGTCTTTATTTAATTCTATGGAAGCCGAGTCATAATACCAAATATGATTACCATATAGATCAAGAATTATTAATATCTAATGATCTTGAACTTGTTCAAACTTTAATGGCCAAGAAATTATCAACTTTTGATTTCTCTAAAGTGTTAATTTCCTATCTCATAATTGCTTTGCTCTTATACTAACATTATACTCTTAATATTGATTCACATATGATAAATCATAAAGCATCGCTAAATATGACAGGTGATTAGCTTCAAGTCGATAATAACATGTCTTATATAATTAGATAATCACTACTACAAAACAGGCTTTAAAGTCGGTTAAAACCCGACTTTAAACAAATCTAAATTGAGTGACTTTACACGTGAAGTCGGTTGACAGCGTGAACCAACTTTACGTGTAAAGTTGATTGACCGTGTGAACTGACTTTACGTGTAATGATTTTTTTTATTCTCATTTTTCACTCCACTCTGTATTCAATATATATAGCATAAAAAAACCAAAATATAAATAATAATATAAATAATTGAAAATTTAAATATAACTAATTACTTGATAATTAAATTTATTACCAAAACAAATAATGTATATACAATACATATATCTATAGTTAACTTAAATTACAAATAAAATAATGTCATCAAAGTGTAATTGGATTGTGCGAGCAAGCTTGGTTGGCTTGGAATCACCAGCATTGTGACAAGAAAAATGGACAAAAAATAGCTGATCCATATAACAATTCATTCCCCTACATGCATGAGCACGTAAACATCCATCAAACAAGTAGTTTAAACTTCAGAGACATACAAATGGAGAAATTAAATCATTATAAATATTACCTTCAAAAAGAGATTACCACAACAACATCAGAGTGATATAACCCTTCGAACTCATATTAGTAGTTTATTCATCATTTTTTTATAAATATGAAGTTATCTAGAATCTCTGCTGATATTTTTAATGCTATAATTAGCTCTATATATGAAATCAAGTGTAACTCCGATTTGTTATTTGGCTTGTATGAGTTTTGGTGTCCTTAAATGTATGGAACAATTTTGTAATACGTTCATGGGCACCAAAACTCATACAAGCCAAGTAACAAAATATGAGTTACACCTAACTTCATATTAGAGCTAATTATAACATTAAAAATACTAGCAGAGATTCCAAATAACTTCATATTTATAGACAAATAATTAATAAACTGCTACCATGATGTTGTCATAAGAAAAGTAGGCAAGAGAGATGAGATGAAGTTTGGGCCAAAAATAGGTCCATAAAACAATGCATTCCCCTAAATATATAAGCACATAACCATCCATCAAACAAAACATTCATCAAACAAGGGACTTCAGACACAGGAATAGAGAAATTAAATCATTAAAAAATTACCGTTATGTTGTCATATACTATTCAAGATCATCAAAATCTTCTCCTGATTCTTCTTGTGATGATATAATTTGAACCATGTGTTCTACCCATTCCTCTTGTAAATCATGAAAAATTTGTTGATCGTAGCCCGTCTTGTTCCAACCAAAGAACTATATGTATTTAAAATCAAAATAAGAATGTAATTTCATGTATTTACAAAAAATAACTCAAATATGTTAAAAACTTTTATGTATATGGGTAAAATATATTACCACATCATCAATTGGAATTTTGATATTTGTGATGATTTTGCTCATAAACTTCATGACATAATAATCACACATGACTCCATTATTTTGTTGTGAAACCTACAAAAAACAAGTGTACATGATTTTCCATATTCGAACATCTTTATTATTCAATTGTAAAATTAATAAAATTATTAATATTTGCTTGTACATACCATAACTTTTGTCCATATAATCTTATGAGATATTTTAAGGACAATGCCCCTAAACTTGTTCCACAACTTCCATGCCCTATCAAAGTTTAAAACGGTCTGTTTTTTTATTAAATATTATAAAAAATAATAGAGGAAACCAATAGTTAGCTATAACTCTTACATTTCAACAACTGCTTTTGTAACTTTACTCATTTCAATGATTACAAACATCCAATGATCTTGGCCTTGTTCAAACCTTAGTGGCCAAGGGATTATCAACTTTTGATTTCTGTTAAGCGTTAATGCCCTATCACATGATTGTTTATCTCTAATGCTAACATCTTTCTCTTTATATTGATTGATATATGAATAATCATAGAACATTGCTAAATATGATGAGTGATTATGTTGAAGTCGATAATAACACGCCCTATATAAAAGATATATATATATATATAAGTAATTAGATAATATAAATATAATTATATATGTTCTACATAAATGAAAGAAAATTAAATATATTGAGGACTCACCTTGTCCACACTCAAATTATACTTAAATCGATCATTTGATATTCAAATAGTTGCAATATGCACTCGATCAATATATAAGTTTGACCGAGGTCTACACCAAATTTTTTTATAGGAAGTGGCACAGTCCATCCATCATTTATTCTAGATGCCCTCGCAACAATAGTAATCAAAGCACCAAGATTTCTACTAAAGTTTAAAGCATAATCATAACTATACTTTCTTCAAGGCTTCTTCTTGAATGACTTGGTGCACAATGATTGGCCACTAGACATAGATTTAGCACTAGATACTTGCTTCGTATCTTTTAAATGTGCCGTATTTAAGAGTTCTGGTATAATAGACTAAAAAAAGTATTATGTATGTTAGTAACAATAAAAAATATAATAAAATAATAGTAGTAAACAAGTGTTATCTTTTAAGTTAAAAAATAGTACCACATCAAAATTTAGAACTTGAATCGACGTCTAACCCACATACTGTCCAACCGCTTCTTAGACTGTGGTAGCATTAGAAGGCACAAGTAGTGGACAATCATGAAGCAATAATTGATCAATTACTATTTGCCAATGATTAGGAAAATATTAATTATGAATCATCTGATCATCGCTCAATTACTGTACCATTCCAATAGCAACAAAGTCCGTTGACAAAGGATGTTTCAACAAACATTTCATATTCTGTAAAAAAAATTAGTGTTATATATAAAAAATAAAACATATAATAAGAAATAAAAATAATAGATTATATACACCAGAAATTAAAATCTTACCACATATGATTCATCAAATAGAGGAGGACTCCCATGTGGGGTAGTTATTGGATGTACAATCTCACCAAAACTTTCATAGTGGTTTGATTGATGCTAAGAATGCACAAATTGCATTAGATAAAATGAACCACTACTTGATTGCATATGCATTCCTGACATATAGGGAGGACCAATAGGATGACTATATCCCATACTGGATATAGTTTGAGCACAATGAAATTGTGTGGGTCGCATGCCCGACATAGATGGTGGCATGCCTAGCATGGATGATGGCATGCCTAGCATAGATGGTGGCATGCCTGGCATGGATGATGGCATGTCTGGCATGGATGGTTGCACACTTGGCCAATATGGTTGTAGAATGATGTCATGCCTGACATGTGTTGTGATTGATATTCTTTTATTGTGGCAATCTCACTTAACATTGAGACCTTAAAGAAGTTAAGTTATTCTTCAATTTTAGTGTACTTTTCCTTACTAACCGTTTGAGGCTTTTGTTTTGAAATGTTAAAATACTCCATATAACCATCATATTGGCTACCTCCCCTAACACCACCAGGATGGTCACGTCTAAATGCATGATATAGAGCATCTTTCCAAGGCTCTTCGATTATTTCACCCCTGGATATTTGTTCTTGAACAACTCTATACAAATAATAAAGCACACAAATATATCATGCATTATTACATCAATTATTAAAAATCATTAGGACTTTGTATAAACCGAAATTACTAATCAACTTATTTAGTTGTTCTTCTCCTTGCTTAGTCATCAGTCTTGACTTCCTCATTTTATGAGTCTTTGTTTCTATGTACAATTCAATTCGGGTAACTGGTCTACCTAATTCAGCTTCCTACATAAATTATGAAAAAATTATTAACAATGACATGAAATTAAATTGAGGAAAATAAATATAAAAATATTTATAAATTAACAAAAATTAATAATACCATTCTATATCTAACTTCAGGATTTGAAGACCTCCCAGTACGGTTAGGAAGAATGTTATGCATTTGTATATTATGATATTCTTACCTAATAATTTGAAATTCATCTGTATGTCTATAATTCACAAAGTCTTTCCAAACTTGAGGTGTAATCCAGTGGTGTCCTTCAGGGATTTTGTAGAGCTATACCTCATCAAGTGGTTCCAAATATGGAAACACATAATTTCTTGCCAATCTGGAAGTCTTGTATTCCTTCCACGCCTTATTTGCAATCTTATAACACTTGCTCTTGCAATTGTCATCGAATTTGTAACGATTCTGTAAAAACACACTACAAAAGATTAGATATAATACAAAAAAGATATAATATATGTAATTGATTATAAAATATAAGAGAGTTACACAAATGGTTATCCATATTTTGAACTTTTCTGCATCGTCAACCTAAGACCAATCATTTATATTGATTGGTATACTGGACTTCACAAGTCTACCAATAGAGGATTTTAATTATTGGCCATTTTTCCCTATTGGATTACCAGTAGCATCAAATAGTACATGTACTCTATCATCTAGGTTAAGTGGAGCGTCAGGTATATTCACCCAACCCCTTCTTTTCAAATGTCTCAATGGATCATTTAGATTTACAAGCTCTATTACCTAAAGATCTATGAAATATCTGCAAACAATGAAGAAATATAAATTAATTAACAATTTTAGGAACATATATATATATATAAGATTTATTACAACAATATAGAACATACGTTATATTTAATTAGGTTGTTGATCGTATACATATATTCCTTCACAATCACTTCGAGCCCATGATAAAGAATCATTGTCATCAATTAGATCATCACATACATTAGGCAATTTATTTGAGAAATTACTAATATTGGTTAATGTATCAAGCATATGGTCGTCATCTTCTAAAGCATCACAATGGTAAAACTCTTTTTGTGGGTGCGTTAACACAACAGACCATCTTGTGTCAATATGATCACTTACATAAAATACTTGTTTTTCATGAAGTGCTAACGTGAAAGGATCATTAGTGTGACTTATCTTGGATAAATTTACAAGGGTAAATCCAAAATCATCTATTTTATATCCAACATTGATAACATCTTCGACCCAATCACACAAGAAAACTGTTTCATGGAAGACCTCATAATCCAATTCCCAAATCTCTTATATTATAACATAATATGTTCTATTAGAAAGTACAAGATTACCATCTTTTGAACTACCATTTTCACACCACTATTTTGATTTACTAGGACTTTGTCCCTAGCTTGAGTCGTAAACCTCGATCCATTTATTGTGAAACTAGAAAATGATTTGACATCAAATTTTGGCCCATGTGCAAGACATTGTAAAATTTCTGTTATTTTATGATTGGGTTTCTTGAGTTCATCTCGAATATATATATACAAAAACATGAAATGTGTTTAGAGCGAAGTTTTAAAAATTGCATAGATCTAGGAACATACATGATTTTTTGTTTGTGACACTTACATGGTTGCGAAACCAATTAATAACGAGGATTTATAATGAGGATTGATCTTCAATAAGTTTAAATGCATCCTGTAATGTTATTAAAGATATATGAAGTATATATCATCATTAATAGTTAAATAAAAAATGATTTTTGCATAAATGGAAAGGTTGAACATCACTTACTTTATGTACGATTGTGCCTCATTATTATTTACCAAAATGATTCGGTGTGCTTTTTCCCATCGAGTGCAATCAATAAACAATTCCTTACTTCCACCAAGCATAGGGTTACCTACTTGGATCATGTGACGTTCTAAGAACAACTTGTGCATAGGATTCCCAATTTTAGTGCAACCACTAAAGTATTCAAAACAAAACTCGGTGGCCTCTTCAACAATGTAGCATTACACCATGTATCCTTCAGATCGATTTCTATTATTTACATATCCTTTAAGGACTTATATATATCTCTCAAAAGCATACATACATCTTAAGTAAGTAGGACCACACAATTGAACCTCTCGAAATAAATGAACACACAAGTGAATCATTATATCGAAGAAAGAAGGAGGAAAATATTTTTCAATTAGACACAAAGTCTCTACAACATCTTTCTGTAAAGAGTTTAACTCGCCAATTGCTATAGATTTCTTGCATATTGTATTGAAGAATGAACAAAGAAAAATTATTGATAATCGAACATGTTTTGGAAGAATTGATCTAATAGCAACTGGTAATAACTGTTGCATTAAGATATGACAGTCATGTAATTTCAATCCATTGGTGCCAATTCAGGTCATATGCCTAGTTTCTTTAAATCCAGTCTTGCTTTAATTCCATCCTTTGTTTTTCCAAGTATATTAAGTAAAGTACTAATCAAGCTCTCATATACATTTTTCTCAATGTGCATGACATCTAATATGTGACGAATGTATAGGTCTTTCCAATAAGGTAATTCCCAAAATATTAATTTTTATTCCAACAACCATGGTAAATCAGTTCAAACTCTTTTTCATTTTCACTCATTTCATTAGTTGACCTCTTTCGTTTCCTTACCTTAGTGAGTTTTTTTTTCATCTTTTCATATCGTTTGAATGCCATACCATTCAATTTCCTTAATATCTCAACACCTCGTAAAGGTGAGGCTGCATGATCATGATCTTCTTCACTATCAAACAGTTTCTTTTGGTATCTAAACTTGTGTCCAGATGGAAAAATTCTTCTATGTCTTCAATAAGACATCTTTCATTTGTGAACAAGATAAGTTGTAGAAGCTCCATCACTACATATAGGGCATCCCTTGTAACCTTTTGTTGCATCTCCTGATAAGTTCTCATACGTAGAAAAATCATTAATTATCCATAAAAGGATCCCTCTCAAGTTAAAGTGTTCTTCTTTATATGCATCGTAAAAATTTACACCATCATTCCACAACGTCTTTAAATCATCTATCAAAGGCTACAAATATACATCAATATCAATACCGAGTTGTTTCGGTCCTGAGATCAATAATGTTAACATCATGAATTTTCTTTTCATACACAACCAGGGAGGAAGGTTATATGTTACCATAATTATTGGCCAACAACTATATCTACTATTGAGGGAACTGTGTGGATTAATTCCATTAGTAGCAATGGCAAGACGAAGATTGCACGGATCAGATGCAAATTGAGGAGATAAATTATTTACTACTTTCCAATTTGGAGAATCACAAGGATGACATATCACTCCATCATCAGATCAATTATATGAATGCCAAGTTAACATATTTGATGTTTCTTTACTTTTGAATAACCTTTGAAAGCAAGGAATCGGAGGAAAGTACCAAAGAACGTTTGCAGGTACGCCTTTTTTATGTGTTGTCTCATTTGTACCATGCTTCCATCTCGATTCTTTACACAACGGAAAATCATCTAATGCCTCATATTATTTTCTATAAAGAATGTAATTATTTGGACAAGCATGAATCTTATGATATTCAATGCCAAATCGACTAAGAGATTTCTTCACTTCATACATTGAATATGGCAATTCAATACCCTCAGGAAACATATCGATTAGTAGATTTAGTAATTATATATAAACAAGTGTTACTAGAATAATATATAACATACAATATGCTTAATTAGGTTGTAAATTATATATATATATATATTATTTTATAATCACTTCGAATCCATGACGAAGAATCATCATCATTAACTAGATCATCACATACCTTAGGCAATTTGTTTGAGAACTGATTAATAACATATCAAGCATGTCATCATCTTCTAAAGCATCACAATGGTAGATTTATTTTTATGGAGGTGTTAACACAACAAACCATCTCTTGTCAATTTGATTGATCACATAAAATACTTGTTTTTCATGAAATGCTAACATGAAAGGATCATCAATGTGACCTATCTTGGATAAGTTTACTAGGGTAAATCCAAAATCATCTATTTTATATCCAACATTGGTAATATCTTTAACCTAATCACACAAGAATATTGTTTAATGGAAGACCTCATAATTGAGTTCCCAAATTCTTGAATTATACCATAATATGTTCTATCAGAAAGTACAGGATTACAATCTTTTGAACTAGAAAATTCCCAAGTTTGTGCAACCATTTTCATTCCACTATTTTGGTTTACTCAGACTTTGTCCTTGTTTATGATGTAAACCTAGAACCATTAACGGTGAAACTAGAATACAATTTGACCTCAAATTATGGACCATGTGTAAGCTATTCAAAATTTTATGATATTTTATGATTGTGTTTGTTGAGTTCAACTTGAATATATGCATATAAAAACATGAAGTGTATTTAAAACAAAGTTGTAAAACATTATATAGAATGCAATCTTATGAATTCTTGTATGTGACACTTATATGGTTGTGAAACCAATTAACAAGCTCTCGTTTATGCTTATTATACAACCATTTTTCTCCTCCTTTTTTTTATAAAAAGGATAGATCTTCAGTAAGTTCAAATGCATTCTATGATATTATGAAAGATATATCAATTAGGTGTCATTAATAGTAAAATAAATAATAATTTTATTTTATATGAAAAGGGTGAACCCAACATGTATTGTCATTACTTACTCTATATATGATTATGCCTCATTGTTATTTACCCAAATGATTCAGTGTTTTTTTTCATCTAGTGCGATCAATGAGTAATTTTTTGCTTCCACCAAGCATAAGGTTACCTACTTGGATCATGTCACATTTTAAGAACAATTTTTGCATATGATTCCAAATTTTAGTGCACCACTAAAGTATTTAGAATAAAACTTAATAGCCACTTCAAGAATGTAATGTTCCACCATGAATCTCTTGAACTAAATAAACACATAAGTGAATCATTATGTCAAAAAAAGAAAGAAAATATTTCTCAAGAAGACACAAATTCTCCACAAAATCTTTCTGTAGTGAGTTTAACTCGCTAATTTGATATATATTTCTTGCATATTGTATTGATAATCGAAAATGTTTTGGAAGAATTGACCTAATAGAAACTAGAAATAACTATTGCATTAAGATATGATAGTCATGTGATTTCAATCCATAAAGTTTCTTATTGGTCATAAACACAAAATTTCTTAAATTGAATAAGTAACCATCAGGAACTTTCACACCCTCCAAACATTTACAAAACACATCCTTTTCTTTTGTTGATGTTGTATATGATGCTGGTGGAAAGTATGTTCGATTCTTATCATTTTCCACCCTTGGTGCCAATTTAGGTCGTATGCCCAGTTTCTTTAAATTCAATATTGCTTTAATTTCATCATTTTTTTCTAGGTATATTAAGTAATGCACCAATCAAGCTCTCACATATAGTTTTCTCAATGTGTATAAAAACTAAGATATGATGAATGTATAGGTATTTTCAGTAAGGTAATTCCCAAAATATTAATTTTTTCTTCCAACAATCATGTTCTCCCGATTAAGTAACATTTTCATTTTCATCCCTTCTATTATTTGACCTTTTTTGTTTCGTTCCATCAGTGAGTATTTTATTTTTCATATATTCATATCATTTTAATGTCATACTAATAATTTGACTTAATATCTCAACCCTTCGCAAAGGTCTTGGTGTAGGATCATTATCTTCTTCACCATCAGAAGGTTTCTTTTGGTATCTAAACTTTTGTCCAAATGGAAAAAAATATTATATGTCTTCTACAAGACCTATTTTGTCCATGAATAAGATAAATTGCAGAAGTATCGTCATTAGAAATAGGGCATCCCATATAACCTTTTGTTGCATGTCCTGATAAGTTTCAATAGGAAGGAAAATCATTAATTGTCTATAAAAGAACCTTCATTAAGTTAATGTATTATTCTCTATGTGCATCATAAACATTTACACTATCATTCTACAATGTCTTTAAATCATCTATCTAAGGTTGCAAATACAGATCAATATCAATTCCGAGTTGTTTCGATTTTGAGATTAATAATGTTAGCATAATGAATTTTCTTTTCATACACAACAATGGAGGAAGGTTGTATGTTACCATAATTACAAGATAATAGCTATATCTACTACTAAGGGAATTGTGTTGATTAATTCCATCAACAGTAATGGAAAGATGAAGATTGTGTATATCATATACAACTTGAGAGGATAAATTATCAACTAGTTTCCAATTTGGAGAAACAGAAGGATGATGTAGCATTCTATCATCAAATCGATTATCTGAATACCAAGTCAACATCTTTGATGTCTCTTTATTTTTGAACAACCTTTGAAAGCGAGAAATCAAAGGAAAGTATCAAAGAACCTTTATAGGAACGCCTTTCGTAGGTGTCATCTTAATTGTAGCATGCTTCCATCTCAATTCTTTACACACTAGAAAATCATCTAATGTCTCATATTCTTTCCCATAAATAATACAATCATTTGGACAAGCATGAATCTTATGATATTTCATGCCAAATTGACTAAGAGATTTATTCACTTCATACATTGAAGATGTAAACTCATTAACCTCAGGAAACATATCCATTAGTAAATTTAGTAACTATGTGAATCCTTTGTGAGAAAACCATTTTTTACCTTTACATTATACAAATGAACCAATCTTGACATTTTAGTATATTTCTTGCATTCTGTATATGACAACTTTTCAATATCTTGTAAAAGTTTTTTAAAGTTTTTGAGATCATCCCTATGTAATTCATCTTTCACAACATGAAACATATGTTTTATCTATACATTATGCCTAAAGTACCTATTCTGATAAGATGTATATAATCTACTCATATCCTTATTTATCTATTCTCTATGATTACCATCAATATTTTCTCTATGATAATACTAATATTTATAACTCAAAAGAATACCACTACGAAAAAAGTGATACTTAAACATCATGAAATTTCTCATTTTTACATTTAACACATGAACATCAAATCATACTGATTTCATCATTATTATTTTTACGAGTGAATTCTAATAAAGTTTTAACTCCAGAAATATAGTTATACTCAATTCTACACTTTGACATCCAAAATATATCAATTTTTTATTAATAACATTAAACATATTAAATATATATCGAATAAAATATAAATATATTAATCATCAATATATTTATTATAATTTATTATAAATGAAGTTTAAAATTAATTATTAGAATATCAATTAAAACATTATATAAAAATAAATACATATAATTCAAAAAATTAATAAATTTATTATAACATTAACTAACAATATATAATATTATTTAATATATATAATAATAAGTTTAAAAAAATTTAAATTAAAAATAAATTAATATATATAATACATTAAATTAGTTAAAATAAAAAATACCTTGTATTCTTTTAAGTTTG
Organism: Hippophae gyantsensis; assembly: GCA_030763125.1. Classification (NCBI taxonomy): domain Eukaryota; kingdom Viridiplantae; phylum Streptophyta; class Magnoliopsida; order Rosales; family Elaeagnaceae; genus Hippophae; species Hippophae gyantsensis. The sequence goes on along the minus strand of CM061029.1, from coordinate 15,947,173 downwards.
AATAAAAATAAACACCTATATAAAACAAAAAATAAATAAATAATCAATAACACATAATATACTTAAAAATAAAAAAAATGTTTTTGCACAAATTAAATAAAAATATAAAACATCAATAATAAGTATAAAATAATTTAGAGAAATACTTACAAGAATAAAATAAGTGAAAAAATGAAGAAAAATGAGTAAGAAAATATAGAGTATTATACCCAAAAAATGGTGGATCTAGATCAGAAAGTGGAGAAGAATAAAACCCAACTAACGACGTCAAAAATGATGATTGAAATTTCCAAAAAATGGATGAAAATGGTTGTAGGTAATGCATAGGTATGAGAGAAAATAAGGAGATAGTAGCAAAAAATGTCACAATGAGGGGAGAGGAAGAATAAAAGGAAAAAAAGACATGTAGCGTCGACTCTATGTATCAACCGACGTTACACGTGACTAGTGAACTTTTTTAACATGGTGTCATTTTAGAGGCCGAGGTCCCTTAAGTCGAGGCCCTCTTTCTCTAGTGGGTGATAACAATACTTTTAAGTAACCTAGACTAATTTAAATTTATCTATATTTCTTGACCAAAAGAAGTACTGAATGACTTTTCTCAAAATGTTTATGACTTCTTTAGGCCATTTATATATCTAAAAGAGCAATAAATATACTCTGAATATGTCAAACATCTGAGCCCTATCAAAGAGAGGATCAATCCTTTTCACACTTTTATTTCTACACAAATTTTATAGACTATATCTTGAAACTAATGAGCAAAAACTAGCATCGCTGATCCTCCCAATACTTTGGTTTTATATTTATAAAACTCTCACAAGTGCACCAATTATTTCATAGAAAATAATAAGTATACTCCCAAAGTCGATCTAAGGAAGGAATATATGTGCTTTTCAATTTATAATTCAAATTTTTAAAAACGAAATTAAATCTTAAACATCCTGTAACAATATTTTGGGTTTTGTGTTTTTAATCTAATAACATAAAAATAAACATAGATATAGATTCAATAAACATTTATGCAAATTTTATCTTTTATAATAGTGGAGTATTTATCGATATAATAACTAAGTTAATTATGTTTGCTTATATTATTTAGATTATTAAAGATATAAATTGATATTTATTGATTTTCTCTTTTTTATATGAATACCACCTTTGGTGGGGTTAGATATTCTTTGTTAACTAATTTGGTTAATTAAATTAATTCTTTTTTCTAAGAGATTGAAAATGAACCATTTAAATGCCACCTTTGGTGGGGTTAGACAATTTAAACTTTATTCAAGGTGTCCAAGTTAAACCTAAGAATTTAATTATCCGAGTACTAACTTTCAAGTTTTAAAACCACTACTGAAAACATGTTGTCAATACATTTTTAGATAATAATTCTTATAAAATTTTTTGAAATAGAGCTTTACTCTAACTACCGGGCGATTGTCCCAACAAATAAAAGAGCAATACTTTAATCAGACCGGATAACTAAACCTTAAAATCTAATTTTTAGATTTAAGTTTGTAATGAAAAATAATATATTTCTCTCTAACATTCTTAATATAAAATCTTGAATAAAAACAAAATCAATTTATTTTAGAGATTTTTACCTATTTAATATTTTGCAAGCATAACAATGTTATTATTATATCATGTTTACAAACAGCCAACAAAGTTAAATTTAATCACAGATAAATTAAATATTGTTATATAAGAATAAAAAATAAAAAATAACTATAAAGAAAATAAAATTCTTACAGTACTTTGATGTTATTCTTATTGATGGAAAACCTCTAAACGGAATTTGCATTTCCATTTATTGAATCAAAAAACAAATAAATTACAAAAACATAATTAGTTCTTCTTAAAAAGAGAAGAACTCGAAAACTAAGAAAAACTAACTAGGAAAAGCTAAAAACTAAGAAATGGAGAGAAAGGAAGAGAGAAGAAGATGTTTTTGAGGTGTGTTTTGTTACGAAGAGAATGGGGATATTTATAGGTGAGGAGAGGAAGAAAAAGTGGGTGGAAAATGATTAAAAATGGAGAAAACGTTGAGTAGTGAATGATGACATCATACTACTGACGTCATGGTAGTGTGGGGTGCGGTGGCGTGCACGGATTGGGTGTAGATGGGTTCAGGCACGTGCGAACTAAGCGCTAATGGGCGTGGGTATGCTTGGAATGGAGCAGGGGCACACACGGAATGGAGTAGGGGTGCGTGCGAATTGGGCATGCAGAGCGCATAGGCTGGGCATTGTGTTGGCGTGACACGCGCGTTGCTCGGCACACCTGGGTGCGCTGCTGGGCGACTACATGCGCAATTTCCTCCTTTTGGACATTTTTGACCCATTTTGTCCAATTTTTTCATCTTTTTTGACTTTTCCTCATTTAAGTTATGAATATATTTGTGATGTATTCCCTTCAGTATTTTTCTTTGAGTCTTTAAGTTACTTTTTTAAGTGAAATACATGAAAAGTAATAAAAATACCCGTGATTCTGTAAAGATAGATTTATATAAATATATGATAAAATCATATAAATATATATATTTTTAATCAATTAATGTGTATAAAATCATGGTAATTTTAATGTTTTTTGAGCACTCATCATAAACCAACATTTTCTTGGAGTTTCTTGAAATAAAGTAACACCTAAGTAGTGCTAAGAGGTGCCCCTAATACGCATCATAACTCGAAGTGATGAAATATTGTTTTGAGGTAAATCTTTACCAAAGTAAATGAAAGATTTTTTCAAATTGATCAATTAACTCGAATGATATCCATACCAATGAAAAATATTGGATAAAACTTATAGGTTTGATGAACAAGCAAAACCAAAGATGAAAATGTCATCAACTTATAAAAAGTTGGTAGGGGCAAGAAACCCCCATTGGGCATTAAGTTTTATTTTTCCATTTTAATATATCTTTATATTTTTAGATTAATTTTTTTATCAACTAAGTTGTTTTTTTCATAATATTTCTCCTCTTTTGGTGATATTATAAAAAAAAATTCATATTTTATGTATATTTTATTTATATAATTAAAATAAATTTTTTTATATATAAAGATGAATAAATGGTCTCATTTCACAGGCCGAGGTCTCTTAAGTTGAGGCCCTTTTTTCTGTAGTGGGTGATAATAATCCCTTCAAGCCGAATGAATTTTGTCAAAAAAATTATGACTTTTTTAGGCCATTTATATATTTAAAATGAGTGGAAAATATCAAACATTTGCACCCTATCAAAGAGAGAGTGAGTCTTTTCCCACTTCTATTTCTATACAAATTTTATGGGTTAATCCTTGAAACCAACATTTTCTTAGAGTTCCTTGAAATAAGGTAACAACTAAGTAGGTTTGACGAACAAGCATAACAGAATATGAAAATTTCATCAACATATAAAAAGTTGGTGCGGGTAAGAGACCTCCTTAGGGCATTTAGTTTTATTTTTCCATTTTAATATATCTTTATATTATTATATTTTCACATAATTTTATTTCTTTTTGAATTATTCTATAAAATAATTGATTTTCATTAAACTCATAAACAACTCACATTTATATCACGATCATGTTAATTTATATTTTTAAATTAATTTTTTTAATAATATTTCTCCTCTTTGGATGATATTATAAAAAATTCATATTTTTATATATATTTTATTTATATAATTAATATAAAACTTTATATATATAAAGATAAATAAGTATACATGCATATATACATTTGACTAATATATATATATATATATATATATATATATATTGTTGAGATTGTTCTAATTTATAGAAAGAGAAACTAGAAAAAAAAGTCAAAGTAATAGACTAAAAATGTGGATTCCTTAAGAAGACCATTTATTTATAAAACATTGTACATAGAGGTGTTGATTACATAGTGTGTACACGTACAAAGATGTTAGAGGGATACAAGTGGTAAATAAAACCACATTTTAACCACATTTTATGGCTCGAGTTAGTAGTCAACCTTATAGGTAGCATGGTTCTCTCGGATCAATCTTCTCTCCAGTATGATGTGAGCGTGTCACCAGGTAGGTCATTTGGGACACCTTGTCTTACGGATCGGGCTGAAGATTAAGACCGAGTAGTAAGATGGACCAAGCACCAAGTCGGTCCATATGTCCAAACATTTGGTTCCCCCACTTTTTCAACTCGAACTCATTGTTGAGGTGGAAGAGTAATTCTCAAGTAGAGATTACAAACCATTCAGATCCACTAATAAATGCATGTCATTTGATTGGAGAGAGAAAAATGAAGACTTTTATATAAAGAGGTGTCTCGACTAAGACTATTCATCATTTCCTACACATCAGACAAAAAGTGAGAAAAAATGCTCTATCGCATTGGTTTGAGCTATCAAAAGATTTTTAGTTCGGTGGTAAGAAATTTAGCTTAGCACATAGCCTATTTGTTTAGGCTTCTAGAGCACAAGTTCCCTCAATCCAAGGTAATCTCTTCATCTTGTTCCTTACCCCTCCATTTATATTTCATGCAATTATGTAGACACTATCCGTAAAGAGGAGAGTTTAGGCCCTGGATCTTGGGAGAGCCCTCAATACTGTAGTGCCAGTGATGACTCGGGGTCCTCTATGAGGAACATTTCTAGTAAAGCCAGTTAGTATCCTCTTTAGCCCTTGACCTCCATCGTCCATCCTTAGGATACCTTGACCATTAGGTTGAATGTTCCCATACTCAAATATCAGTGGCTATGATGTGGAGGAATAAAATGAGGAACCTAGGGTCCGGGGAACCTACTGGTTGTACCAAGGGTTGGTCGACCAAGGTTAAGACTAGTAGGTTAGTTCCCCAAGATGAGAAGTGGTTGAGGAAAACCTAAGACAACCCCTCATTGGTTCAAATAATGATCCCACTAGAAGGAGCTAGTGATAGTAACCAACCTCCAACTGGATGGATGATTTTCCATGAGAAAGCGTTGTGATTAGGGTGGAAGTTTCCTTTGTACCCCCTTATAAGGAGATTTTTGGCAAGGACTCAACTACGCCGGATCAACTAATGTCCAAAAGTTATAGGTATCTATTCTACCTTACGGTGATATGCTATAAGCTTAGAGTGGTTGTGGAATTCGCGAGTTCAACGAAGCCTATATTGTGAAATGGAACCCCAAAAATCCAAGGAGGGTGCATATGTCTATGAAGTAGGATAGTATAAATGTAACTCTTCCTAAGAACGAGAAGAACTGGAAGGAATATTTATTCTATATCTCAGGTCAGTGAGAATCCCTAACAAATGAAACCAGGTTGATTAGGAGCACCTGGAATGATACTAAGGTTGTGATATGGAACATGGGTTCCCTCATCACAACCTCGACGATGGGTGAAAGCAACTTTTGGCTGATATCCAAAACTATCTATCTGAGAAGACAACTTGGAGGCATCTACTGAATACCCTGCACTTTGTTACATCCGGGCTGATGAGGCATGGTTTAGTGGAGCCCTCTCTCAGAATTGTTCTCAAGGATTGATCTTTTCCTAAGCATAGGACCCCATTTCCATAGATTTTGGTTGTAGGTTTTAGGTGGTCCCGAATGATGGTGAACTAGCCTACATACTTCAATTTTTCTTGCCTTTGCTCTCATTTTTTATATATATTGGTGTGACCTCGTTATACTAACACATCATCCCCTCTTGTTTTTGTAGATACTATAGAGTTCGATGTTTATGCTCTCCTATTTCAGCCTAAGAGTAGGGTTCTTAAGGGGCTAGCTTTCAAAGAGCCACACCTCCCACAAAATGAAGGGAATCCTCTATAAGGAGGAAACGGGGAAAGAAAGGCCTCCCTACCTTTTCCAAAAAGAAAAGTAAAGTTTCAATAGATAAGCCCATTTTTAAGTTTGAGCCGCTATATAAGGGATACCCAAAAATGGAAACACATAGTCTTTTGAGAGATACAGATGGGATGGCTATATATCGGAGCATGGCACTAGAACAACTTGACCATTATATGCATCAACTCCCTATTTTGACACACAAGGAGCAACTCGACACCATATGTGAGAGAGAGAGATTAGAAGCTATGATCAGTCGCCTAATGTACTCGATAATACATTATTTTCTTTTTGTGCATACTTAGATGTATTGTAAATGTATATTTTGTGTGACCCTACATCATCTATATGTTTTAGGCACTAATACTCTTTCGGTTGAACAGGACCCGAGACAAGAAGAGTCTAAAGCATGAGCTATCTCAGGAAGAAGAAGAACATGTTTTAACTTGGTGCAACTACATGTTGTTATTGGAAAAGGTTGAAAATGGGAGGGTGATCGGGGCAGAACCGACATCGCCGATCCTGCCCGTTCATTTGGTTTTATCTATTTATAAAACTCTCGCAAGTGCACGAATCATTTCGTAGAAAATGATAAGTATACTCCCAAGGTCGATCTAAGGAAGGAATGTATGTGGTTTTTAATTTATTATTCAAACTTTTAAAAACGAAATTAAATCCTAAACATCCTGTCACGATATTTTGGGGTTTTGTGTTTTTAATCTAATTACATAAAAATAAACATAGATTCAATAAACATTTATGCAAATTTTATCATTTATAATGGCGGAGTATTTATGGATATAATAATTAAGTTAATTATGCTTGCTCATATTATTTAGGTTATTAAAGATATGAATTGATATTTATTGATTCTCTCTTTTTATATGAATACCACCTTTGCGTGGGTTAGATATTCTTTGTTAACTAAACAAATCAATTAACACCTACAAAGGGTTGATAACTAATTTGGTTAATTAAATTAATTCTTTTTCTAAGAGATTGAAAATGAACCATTTAAAATGCCACCTTTAAGGGTTAGACAGCTTTAAACTTTATTCAAGGTGTCCAAATTAAACCTAAGAATTTAGTTATCCAGTACTAACTTTCAAGTTTTAAAACCACTACCGAAAACATGTTGTCAATACATTTTCGGATAATAATTTATAAAACTTTTGAAATAGAGCCTTCACTCTAACTACCAAGCGATTGTACCAACAAATAAAAAGAGCACTACTCTAAATCGATCGATAACTAAACCTTAAAATCTAATTTTCAGATTAAGTTTGTAATGAAAAATAATATATTTCTCTCTAACATTCTTAATATAAAATCTTGAATAAAAATAAAATCAATTCATTTTAGAGATTTTTACCTATTTAATATTTCATGTAAGCATAACAACGTTATTATTACATCATGTTTATAAATGAACAGAGTTAAATTTAATCACGCATAAATTAAATATAACATGTAAGAATAAAGCATAAAAAATAATCAGAAGAAAATAAAATCCTTACGAACCTTGATGCTATTCCCGTTTCGGAAAACCTCCAAGCTGAATTTGCTCTACCATTTATTTAATCAAAAGCTAATATATTTCAAAAACATAACTAGTAGTTCACAAAAAGGGAAGAACGCTGAAACTAAGAGAAATTAACTAAAAACTAAGAAAAACTAAAAACCTAAAAATCTAAGAAAAGAGAGAAAGAAAGAAGAGAGAAGTGTGTTTTGAAGTGAAGGGAAGGAGTGGTATTTATAGTGAGGATGGAGAGAAAAATGAGTGAAAAAATGTTAAAAAATGTGAAAACGCGTAGTGCAAATGCCGAGGTCATGGGCTGGCCGCACGTGAAAACGGGCGAATGGGCGTCATAGGCGGGAGTACGCAACGGCGCGCAGGGCGCGTGCCGATGGCGATGCGCGCGCGCACGGCGTGCACGCGGAGCAGGAGATGCGCGCGCGGCGCGGAATTGGGTCTGGGCGCGCGTTGATGCGCGCGGACGTGGGGCGTGCTGCGCGCGGGGCTCGGCGTGGCTGGGCGGCGCGATTTTCTCATTTTTGACATTTTTGACCCATTTTATCCAATTTTTCCATATTTATTGACCTTTCCCCATTTATTTATTAATATATTTGTGATGTATTGCTTCCAGTTTTCCTCTTTGAGTCTTTAAGTTACGTTTTTAAGCCAAAATACCTTAAAAACAATAAAAATACCCGTGATTCCGAAAGACAAATATATATAAATATATGATAAAACATATAAATATATATATATATATTAATCAATTAATGCATAAAATCATGGTTATTTTAGTGCTTTTAGCACTCATCACAACCTCAACCAGCTTCGCTAGTCCCTTAGCAAGAGTAAAGCGATAAAAACTAAAAATTAAATTATCCTAAATCACTTCCCAGATTGGACACGGCTTGCATTTAGCCTACGCAACAAGCCTTTAAACCCCTAGGTTGCCCTAGTGGACGAGTTTGAGTCTCGTGAGGGTTTTCGTAATGATACCTACAAACATTGAACTAAATGTAAAAATTAAAAGAAATAATAACAACAATCAACTTAAAAACTAAAATTACAACAAAATCAAAAATTAACGTTTAAGAATAAAAGAAAACAACATATCACAAAAAATGTCTCATACTTTTTAATCTCCCTTTAAGATCATAATTAAAATCTCAAGCATAAGTTATTTTAATCTTTCTTAAACAATCATGATTTATTATAATAATTAGTTGAAAATCATTTTCATATTTCATATCAAAAATGTATCAATTTAATTTCACCCAATTTTGTCATGAATCCGAATTCGCTCAACTCTATTCCTCACAAGTCAATACTCTCAAAACATCAATCCTATTGGTTCAAACACTCATACTAATTTATATGCGAAAGAGTTGATGTATAGAAATGAACTAATATGTCTCGCATATGTATAAAGAAGAAAGGCTCAAAGTGTTATTTTGACGTTGATCTCAATGAAGGAATCAAATGTATAAATTATAAAGATATCATATATAAAAATTATTTTCATGCATAAATCAAACTCATTAAGAAAAAATTTCAAGATATATGCCTTTACAAATGAAGAAAGTGCAATGACTTTTTAGGAATTACTTCCTATATCTTTCTTTGTAATTAGCCTTTTACTCACAACTTTCTAAGCAATGCTGGTCATAGATGTAGATTATACTATATATTCTTTTTCTCTATATTTTTCTCAAGATATTTTTCAATATATATCATTTTTTAGAGAGTCAACCCATGTACGTATTGTACACATTTTTTTCTTGGATCTCTTGCACGCTGGTCATATAGTATGTAAATTATACTATATATTCTTTATCTCTATTTTTTTCTCAAGATATTTTTCAATATATATCATTTTTTAGAAGTCAACACATGTACAGATTGTACATTTTTTTAAGGATTTTGGTGAGTTGGTTAATTTTGTGGTTTTTCTGTTGATCTTGGTTTAGGTAACTCCGATATGTCTCTTTTTTTTGTAACACTACGCATCGAATGAGATAAAAGCATATACTATCAATTTCTACTCAAATCATTTAATCTAAGCAAAAATAATAATAAAAAATATACGATACTCTATTAAGATGAGAAAAAATTCATACATTCAATATTAATGCCTATAGAGATCATCTAAGAATTTGAAGAAATAAGAAATGTGTTTGGAGTAGAAAAAATATATATTTCACTCTGAATAAGGGAAATTAGGCTCAAATTATATCTCACAAAGGTAGTATCCACTAAAACAAATTCATAAATACCGATTTTGGGTTTAATATAATTTCTACATCTTATCAAGAAATACTGGTTATGACAAAAATTAACTAATTATCAAAAATAATTACATAATATTTCATGATATGTTTTCAAAAATTAATCTAACAGTACAAAAGACTTAACTATTTACTTAAATTTGATTTAAAGAAATGATAAATTTTTGTGAGAAATTTTTTTTTTTTAATTCCAAAAATTACTAAATCACACAAAGAAAATAAAACCAAACACAAAAAATGAAGATGTGAACATAAAAAAGAAAAAATTAATAATTTTTTTTTTTAAAATTTTTTTTTAAAATTTTTAAATTGTTAAATCTTTTTTTTTTCTTTTCTAATTAAGAATGGTAACTTTTCACCACCCCCAACCTAGAACTTACATTGTCCTCAATGTAACAATTGTAAATTAAAGATAAAGAGAAAAGAGAAGAAAGATTACCTATTTGTTGAGAATGTGTAAGTAGAGCGAGAAATGCAGTGCATTCATCATATTCATCATTAAAGTGTATACGCATTTATTGCCGTGGAACTTCTAACAATTCAACAAATATTTTTAGTTTTAACAATTTAAAAATTATTCACATATAATTAAACCAAAATAAACAATAAAATTAAGTATATAAAACAAATAACAAAAAATTACCTAAAATGATGGGTTGCCTCCCATCCAGTTAGCTTAGTTTAACTTCTTAGAAGACGTAACTCTGGGATTGCCTTTAAGTAAACTCAATGTCCCCTCATCAATGAGTCAATCAAACCTACAAGTAAGACAAGGTTGTCTACCTATACTTTTTCTCACCATGTCCTATGGATTTTTAAATTTTTCTCGTACTTAAACTAGGGACATGCCACAGAGTTTTAGATAATCCATGTCTAGTACAAATCAAATAATTAAAGGCATCAAAACACAATTGTACCTAGATCAAACAAAACAACTAACTCCTTGATTGTAATTAAAGCTTTAAAATTTTGGAGATAGTTTAATTTTTTTTTTTTTTAATTTTTTAAGTTAAAATAACATAATCAAGATAACCAAGAGTGCTCACAGAAAGAACTGGGGCAAAGGTTCTTAAAAACCATCCTCCTAGATGAAGCAACGTTCTGTGAAAGACTAGTGGCACAAAGGCTTCCAAGAACTAGTCTCCTTACAACTCCCTTAGATTTTTACTTTTCACGCTATTAAAATTGTTAATTAAGTTAAGTTAAGTTAAAATTTAAGTTAATTGAAGTTAATAAAAAGGTAGGTTAATTAAGTTAATGAAAATCTAAGTTAATTAGTTAGTAAATTAAGTTACTAAAACCTAAGTTAATTAACTTAAACTAAAATTAAAAAAAAGTAGTTAAAAAAATTTGAAAAAAAAAAAAAAATTTAAACCAAAAATAAAATAAATTGAAAAAGTAAAAGAAAAATAAAAAAAGAAAAGAGAAAGAGAAAATAAAAATTAAGCTTTAAAAAAATAAAAATAAAATAAATTGAAAAAAATAATTGAAAAGGTAAAAGAAAAAAAAGAAAAAAAGAAAAAGAAAAAACAACAAAATAAAATAAAAATAAAAATAAAAAAAATTGAAAATAAAGTTTTTGATTTTTTTTGATTTTTTGATTTTTTGATTTTTTATTATTTTTTATTATTATTTTTTTTTTTTATTTTTTATTTATTTTTTATTTTTTATTATTTTTTTATTATTTTTATTATTTTTATTATTTTTTATTTTTTTACTTTTTTTATTTTTTTTATTCTTATTTATTTATTAATTTAATTTAAAATTTATTTACTTTTTTTTTTACTTCAAATTTCAAAATGCAAAATTATTTTATTATTCATGCTATTTTTTTTTATTTATTACGAAATTGAAATTTGAATTTTTTTTTTTACTTTTCACAAACAACAAAATTTTTTATTTTTTTATAATTTTTTAATAAAAAAAATCACAATTATTTACAACACAAAAAGTTTTTAAAATTTTGATAAATAATTTCAAAACGCTATTCCTTCCCCAAGAATCCGGCCAAAACTTGATCGATCGTCAAGAATCCGCCACAAAAACTTGATAGCATCCCCTAACGCCGCCAAAAATCTGATCGGGGCAGAACCGACATCGCTGATCCCGCCTGCTCATTTGGTTTTATCTATTTATAAAACTCTCGTTAGGTACCGAATCATTTCAGAGAAAATGATAAGTATATTCCAAGGTCGATCTAAGGAAGGAATGTACGTGGTTTTTAATTTATTATTCAAACTTTTAAAACGAATTAAATCCTAAACATCCTGGCCACGATATTTTGGGGTCTTGTGTTTTTAATCTAACTACATAAAAATAAACATAGATTCAATAAACATTTATGCAAATTTTATCATTTATAATGGTGGAGTATTTATGGATATAATAATTAAGTTAATTATGCTTGCTCATATTATTTAGGTTATTAAAGATATGAATTGATATTTATTGATTCTCTTTATATGAATACCACCTTTGAAGGCAATAGATATTCTTTGTTAACTAAACAAATCAATTAACACCTACGGGTGGGGTTGATAACTAATTTGGTTAATTAAATTAATTCCTTTTTCTAAGAGATTGAAAATGAACCATTTAAATGCCACCTTGGGCGGGTTAGACAGCTTAAACTTTATTCAAGGTGTCCAAATTAAACCTAAGAATTTAGTTATCCGAGTACTAACTTTCAAGTTTTAAAACCACCTACCGAAAACATGTTGTCAATACATTTTCAGATAATAATTCTTATAAAACTTTTGAAATAGAGCTTCACTCTAACTACCTAATTGTACCAACAAATAAAAGAGCACTACTCTAAATCGACCTGATAACTAAACCTTAAAATCTAATTTTCGTATTTAAGTTTGTAATGAAAATAATATATTTCTCTAACATTCTTAATATAAAATCTTGAATAAAAATAAAATCAATTCATTTTAGAGATTTTTACCTATTTAATATTTCGCAAGCATAACAACGTTATTATTACATCATGTTTATAAACACAGAGTTAAATTTAATCACGTACAAATTAAATATAACATGTAAGAATAAAGTATAAAAAATAATCAGAAGAAAATAAAATCCTTACAGAACTTCGATGCTATTCCCGTTGCTGGAAAACCTCCAAGCGGAATTTGCACTCCCATTTATTGAATCAAAAGCTAATATATTACAAAAACATAACTAGTTCTTCCCAAAGAGGGAAGAACTCTAAAACTAAGAGAAATTAACTAAAAACTAAGAAAAAACTAAAAAAAACCTAAAAATCTAAGAAAAGAGAGAAAGAAAGAAGAGAGAAGTGTGTTTTGAAGTGAAGGGAAGGAGGGTATTTATAGGTGAGGATGGAGAGAAAAAATGAGTGAAAAAATGTTAAAAAAATGTGAAAACGCGTAGTGCAAATGCTGAGGTCATGGGGCGGCTGCACGTGAAAAATGGGGCGAAATGGGCGTCGCAAGGCGCGGGAGGCTACTGGCGCGCAGGGCGCTGGCCGATGGCAGGGCCGCGCGCACGGTGCACGCGCGGGAAATAGGCGGATGGCGCGCGCGCGCGGGACTGACCTGGCGTAGCGCGCCATCGCGCAGACGCTGGCGTGTCCGCGCGCGGCCGGTGATTGGCGCGTGTCTGGCGGTTCAAGCGCAGTTGGGCTACATAGCTGGCCGCGCCGCGGCGGCGTGATTTTCTCCTTTTGACATTTTTGACCTTTGACCCATTTTATCCAATTTTTCCATATTTATTGACCTTTCCCATTTATTTATTAATATATTTGTGATGTATTGCTTCCAAGATTCCTCGAGTCTTTAAGTTACGTTTTTAAGCCAAAATACCTGAAAAACAATAAAAATACCCGTGATTCCGAAAAAGACAAATATATATAAATATATGATAAAACATATAAATATATATATATATATTAATCAATTAATGTGCATAAAATCATGGTTATTTTAGTGCTTTTTGAGCACTCATCAGAGGGTGATGCCATAGATAAGTCAGATAAACTGACCAAGGTTGATTCTAAGCTGAATGACCTTGCGAGCCTTGTGGCCGAACTCGAAGAGGTCAAGGAAAAGGCCGAGGTAGACCTTAAGGCTAATAATCATAAAGTCATCGAGCTCGAGGAAACAAATGAAAAGGCTAAACACAAGCTTAGCTTTATGGCCGAGAAACTTACCACTAGCATGGAAATTGGATATGGACTAGCAATGGACTTTTTCAAAAAATAGAATAAGAAGAGAGACCTAGGTGAGTATTATTACCAAATTTTGGACATCACGGTTACTCCTCAATATAAGCCCGCCTAGTCCCCAAGTGGAGACGGGGAGCAAGATTCAGACTTAGATGATAGTGATTATGGTACCGAGGTGACAAGTATAGAGGGTGAGGCCAGAGACCATTGATGTGGTGGTGATTTCATAGCCATCTTTCCCCAACCCGACTCTTGTTTTGAGCTCGGCGCCACTTATGCTTATATGGCAGTAGGCTATAACTTATAATTTTGTTAATCATGAATGAGAATCAACTTAACTTTGGGAACTATGTTGATTGTTTAGTAGTGTATTTATATCATTTTTGTCTTTTGTATCCATTTATGATGTTGACTTACCTCTCTATTTTTGGAACATGTGTCATTTAAACCTTTTTGGTCACTATCTCCTTATAAAATGGGGTTAGAGTCATTTGAAAAATTCAGACAAGTTTTCTAAAACATATTTCAAGCGTTTGACCATCTTTTTAGCTTAGGCTGTGAAACAATAAAAATGAGACTTAAAACTGATCTATCTAGGCTCAAGGCTAAGTTAAGGCTTTATGAAAAAACCATGAAAATATAAAGTGTGAGCTCGCCTCTTATAGGGAGTAGTTATCGTAGACTCAAGCATGGGAGAAGGAGACTATAGCGAAAATAGTTGCTCTTCTGAACAAGAAGTCTTGTTGGGCGAGCTTCAATATGAAGATATCTAAAGGGGTCTTCCTTAAGGTGATGGAAGTTTCTAAAGAATTGGAACATTCTGTGGTTACATTGAATTCGATCCCTTCTACGATAATGACCGATGTTAATGAGAAAGTCATCAAAATTCAGGTTTCTAAGCACCAATCAGGTTTCTAAGCGTCTAAAGTTTTTATAATTTATTCTAGAAGGCCAAGCTATGTAAGAATAAAATCATTGTGGCTTGAACAATAAAAAAATATTTTAATAGAATTCCTTTATGATACTTAACCATTGTATTTTCCATATGCACTTTCGTCATTTATTAAGAAGCGAACTCTGAAAGTGTCAAGGTGTTCTACCTGATTCCTAATTGAGGTGATCTGGCCAAAACATGCAATAGTGGAAGAGGTAGCTCTACCCAGTTCCTAATTGAGGTGCTCAGCTCCGTTAATATTATAGCGTCGACCTGGTTTATGATCAAGGTGAAAAACTCGTGACCTTTTGCATGCCAAGGCACTCTACTTGATTCCTAACCAAGGTGATTAGCCTTTAACTTATAATAGTGGAAAATGGAGCTTTACTTGGTTCTTGACAGAGATGCTCAACTCTTCCTTCAATGTTATAGGGCCACCCTAGTTCCCAACCGAGGTGAAAAATCTCGTGACTTGTTGCAAGTGCCAAGGTGCTCTATCTAGTTCTTAACCAAGGTGATCGGCCTTTGACTTATAATAGTGGAAGAGGGAGCTCTACCTAGTTTCTGACCAAGATGCTCAACTCTTCCTTCAATGTTATAGCACCACCTTGGTTCCTGACTAAGGTGAAAAATCTTGTGACTTGTTGCAAGTGTCAGGGTGCTCTACCTGGTTCTTAACCAATGTGATCATCCCTTGACTTATATAAGTGGAAGAAGAAGCTTTACCTGGTTCTTGATCGAGGTGTTCAGCTCTTCTTTCAATTTCAGAGCGCCACCCTGGCATCCTAAATGAGGTGAAAAGCTCATGAATTTTTTCAAATGTCAGGGCACTCTACCTGATTCTTGACTAAGGTGATCAGCCCTTGACTTATATTGGTGGAATAGGGAGCTCTACCTGGTTCTTGACCAAGGTACTTAGCTCATCCTTCAATATTATAGGGCCACCTCGGTTCTTGACCAAGGTGAAAAGCTCGTGACTTTTTGTAAGTGTTAGAGTGCTCTAATTGGTTCTTGATCAAGGTGATTAGCCCTTGGCATAAATAAGTGGAAGAAGGAGCTATACTTGATTCCTGATTTAGGTGCTCAACTCTTCCTTCAATGTTAGAGTGTTACCTCAATCCCTGATCGAGGTGAATAGTTCATGACTTTTTGCAAGTGTCAAATCACTCTACCTAGTTATTAACCAAGGTGATCAACTCGTGACATATAATAGTAAGAGTCTTCAAATATAGAACCATTTGTTGAAGGAACTCTCTATATAAGTGTGTATACAATGATGGTAAATTGGAGTATTAAATTGAGATACATGAGAAGTGATACTTCTTTAAGTGTATGGCATTCCACCTAGCACCATCTTTAGCTCCATTGATGTTTCTCAATAGGTAGGCCCCTCCTAGTGTTGTTTTTATTATTTGATAAGGTCCTTCGCAATTTTCACCTCTTTTACCAACCATCTATTCCTTCTTGTTAGGGAAGACTCTTCTAAGAACCCAATCACCTATAAAAAATGCTTTAAAGTACATCGTTTTGTTGTAATAATTCGACACTTTTCTTTTCTACTAGATTTTTCTCCTTAAAGCTTCATCCTTTTTTTCCTCGACAAGGGTCAATTTGATTTTTCTACTTACCTTATTCTATTCTTTTGTTAAGGTCGACTTGGTAGTGCATATTGTAACTTTAGCTGGTATTACTACCTCAGTCCCATAAACTAGGGAAAATGAGGCCTCATTAGTACTTTCCTGAGGGCTAGTCCTGATAGTCCATAATGTACTAGATAGCTCCTCAAGCCATCTACCTTTCACACTCTCCAATTTTTCTTTAGTAGGTTTATAATTAACTTATTGGAAGATTTTTCTTGATCATTGGTCTAGGATAATATGGCGTTGAGTGGCACATGTTGTTATTATATTTGAGGGTGAACTATTTGATGTTACAACTTGTAAATTGCCTTCTATTATCAATGACGAACTCTTTAGGTAGGCTAAACTGATAAATTATGGACTTCCATATAAATGGAATTACCTTTTCCTCCCATATTCTTCCTAGGGGATCTACCTCAATCCATTTTGAAAAGTAATCAATGGCCACAAGTAGAAACTACTTTTGACCCTTAACTAGGGGTAGGAGTCCTATTATGTCGATTCCTCACTTATAGAAGGGCCAAGAACTCACCACCCCAGTCATGGTATATGGAGGCATGTCTGACAACGAGACAAACCTTTGACACTTATCGCATTTCTAAGTACATTGTGTACAATCTACCAGCATAGTTGGCCAATGATAGCCTCGCCTTATGATTTATTGTGACAATCCCTTTCCTCTTAAGTGAGAGCCACACTACCCTTTATGTGATTCATATATCAATCTTTCGACTTCCTCCTTGGCTATACATAAGAGCTCAAGCCTAAGTGTGTTTTTTCTATAGAGCCTACCTACTTCGATTATTTATCGACCCGTCTTGGCCTTGATTTCCTTAGTGAGCTTAGGATCTTCTAGCAAGTCTTGCCCTTTTAGAAAGTTATAGATCAAGATAAACCATGGATTGGTGGGAGCATCCACACACTTGGAATATTCTTTTGGCTTCCTAAAATAATGCTTCTGCCAGGATCATTACTGACACTACTCTGTTGTGTTTAGCCTCTTGTACCGATGCCAAATTGGCCAAAGTATCGGTATATCCATTCTCATTTTGAGCTATTTACTATATCTCAAACTTGGAAAATTTTGAGGATTCTTGTTTTAACATCTCCAGATACTCCTTCATCTTTCCATCCCTAGCTTCGAATATCCCCAAGAATTGGTTAACCACTAGGTTGGAATATTTATGTAAGATAATCTTATCAGCCTCTAGCTTCTTTGAAGTCATGGCCTCAAATATACTCACCTCATATTCTGTGACATTATTAGTTGCTTGGATATCTAGTCTAATCGTATATTCAAAATCGTTGTTGTTGTTATCAACTATGACCACCCCTAGTCCAGCATCATTGAAGTTATGTGCTTGATCTACAAATACTTGCCAAGTTGGCCTCTCTTTTTGGTCTACCCCACACACTCTCTTTTGCCCCTCATGGTGGACGACCTCTAGCGTTTCACTAAATTTGACCATAAACTTAGCTATTTCTTGTCCCTTGATGGTTGTTTTAACCAAATATTTAATGTCATACTCTCCCAATTCTATAGTGATCTACGCCAACCTTTCTACTACATCTGGTCTCATTAGTATTTTTTTCAATGGTAAAGAGGTAAGTACTACCACTATGTGTGAGCCAAAGTAGTGTCTGAGCTTTCATGCTCTGACTTTGTGGGAAAAGGTTAACTTATCAAGGGTTAGGTACCTGCTTTGGGCATCTATTAGGATCTGATAGACATAGTAAATAAAGTGTTCAACCTTGTCTTTTTCGACCAAAAGTACAATAATATTAGTCTGGGGGCTACTACCAAGTATAAATAAAGTGTTTCTTCTAGGAGAGGGCTGACCAAGATAGGGGATTGATAACAATCTAATGTTAGAAAAAAGAAGAGTGATAACAATCTTATTTGAGAGTAAACACGTGAGGAAGTGTTAAAAAAAAGAAAAGGAGAGAGCAAAAATAGTGTTAAAAAGAGAGTGAAAATAATGTTAGAAAAAAGGAGAGTGATAACAATCTTATTTGAGAGCAAACACGTGAGGAAGTGTTAAAAAAAGAAAATGAGAGAGCAAAAATATTGTTGAAAAAGAGAGTGAAAATAGTGTTGAAAAAATGAGAGTGATAATAATCTTATTTGAAAGTAAACACATGAAGGAATGTGTGGGTTATCTAATTTTACTTTACTAGTTGACAACATGAGTAAGGAAGGAGGAGAGCCATAAGAGGTTGACTTGAAATTCTTCATCAAATTGGTTCATGACCAATTTAAGAGAATGAATGCAAAGTTAGATGATTTAGAATCCTCTTTTGGTTCTAAATTACATAAAAGAAGACATAAAATATGTGGGCTAGATAAAGAAGAAACTGATTCAATTGTGGATGACAGAGCAAGTTATAAACGGGACAAAAAGGTTATGGTTGTATAGACAAATGGAGAAATCGATATTGTCAATTCTGATATTGAAGTGGAAGAACCTTTGCATGGAGATTCATTTTTCATAAGTAGAGTCTTGAATATACCGCCTAAGGATAAAGGAGATGAGAAGCATTGTGATCATATCTTCCACAGACTATACCATGTAAAGGATAAGGTATGCACATTAATTATTAATAGTGGGAGCTACACTAATGTTGCTAGTACCTTGGTAGAAAAGTTAAATTTGAAGTGGTACAAGCATCTTAATCATACAAGCTAGCATGGCTAAATAATTGTGGAGAAGTTGAGGTTAACAAACAAGTTTGTTTTCCTTTTTCAATTGGAAAATATGAAGATGAGGTTCTTTGTGATGTGGCACCTATGTATGCTGGTCATATAATGCTAGGCCGACCATGTAGTTTGATAGGAGGGTGTCGTATGATAGGTACGAAAATAGCTATTCTTTTGAAATGGACAACCGAAAAGTGGTCTTAGCCCTTCGCAAACCTTTGCAAGCTTATGAGGACCAAATTAGGATAGTAGAAGAGTGCAAGAAGTAGGAAAAACAAAAGTGTGAACAAGTAAAAAAAAGAGAGAGTAAGTGAGGTAGAGAGAAAAGTGAGAAAAATGGAGAGTAAAGTAAGCATAATGGAGGGGAAGTGTGCAGAAAAGAGAAGAAAGTGAGCACAAAGGAAAGAAAAGTGAGTAAAAAGGAGAGAAAAGTGAGTAAGGAGAGAAAAATAAAAGAATGAGTGTAATTTCTAAAAAACATTAGATTAAGAGTGCAATGATGGCAAGGCAACAAGTACTTATATTTATGTACAAGGATGTTTATCTTTCTACTAACGATCTTAACTATCTTTGCCTAGTGTCATTGTATATTTATTGTAAGACTTTGAGGATCAAGTTCCTTAAGAGATTCCCTATGGATTACATCTTTTGCATGGCATACAATATCAAATAGACTTAATACCTGAATTCGTAATACTAAATCGACCTACTTAGAAAGCTAAGATTCAAGGATGAATCTTTTCGAAGAGGAGGGGAATAATGGAGATTAAAATGCTAACCAAGTTTATGTTTACATATATTCTAAAAATTCTCAAGATCCTACATATATTCTTAAGATCTTACACAAGGGATAGATTTGGAATATTAAATTGGATGCAAGGATTAATTTAGGAAGAAATATTCTTGTTTTAATTAATTATGGGCCTTTAATGTTTAGCAAATTGTAGGCTTTTAATTTTAAGTCTTTTAGTCTTTTATTTAATTGTGGGACTTTTATGTTTAGCAATTTTTATTTTAGTTAATTGTGGGTTTTTTATTTTAAGTCTTTTAGTATTTTATTTTTTAAGGTTGGAATTGGCCCAATCCATAACTAATACGCCCATTTCATCTAGGTTTTTTTAGGCTTTCTTATTTATATAGAAGAAGAGTTATGTAATTTGGAGGCAAGAATGAGTATCATGAATGAAAAGTATATTTCATAAATCTTTTGCTTTGCCTTATTATGTTCTTGATTGGATTCTTGAATTCGACATATCAAAAGAAGTGATCATCTTTTGTGGCATCTCAAGATTGGGATTTTAAAGACTTTTTTCTTTAGGGTTCCAATTTGATCATCTTCAAAACGTTCTTGGCAAATCAATTTTTTATATTCCTTTGAGTTCGTGGGTTCCTAGGTTATTCACCTAAAGGGTCCACGTCTATTGATCAAGTACTTTTTGATTTCCTTAAAGGCTTTGTCGCATTCCTCATCCCAAAAGACCATGTTTTTTTCTCAGCATCTTGAAGAATGGAAAACACTTATATGTGCACTTAGAGATGAATCTATTCAGTGCTATTATTTTTCCATTCAGTTTTTGGATCCCCTTTAAGTTGGTAGGTGGCTTCATGTTTACCAAAGTTTGTATCTTTTCTAGGTTGGCTTTAATCCCTCGAGCTGATACGAGATAGCCTAAGAATTTTCCTACAGCAACACCAAAGATGCACTTCTTGGGGTTAAGTTTCATACCATACCTTCAGATTACTGCAAATAAATCCTATAGGTCTTTGATGTGGTTTATAGGTTGAGATAATTTTACTACCATTTCGTCCACATAAGCCTCTAGGTTCCTCCCTACTTTGTCTACAAATATTTTGTTGACGAGATGCTGATATGTTTCGCCTGCATTTTTTTTTATCTAAATAGCATCCTGGTATAACAAAAGGTCCATTATTCAGTTATGAAATATGTTTTTTCTTCATCCTCAAGGCATATTATGATCTGGTGGTACCCAGAATATGCATCCAAGAAACTCATCAACCCACAGCCAGCTGAAATGTATACTAGTTAATTAATACTTGGGAGAGGGAAGCAATACTTAGGACATACCTGGTTTAGATATATAAAGGCTACACACATATGTGGTGACCCATATGCTTTTTTTACCATCACCACATTTGACAATCATGGAGGATAACTAACCTCTCTTATAACCCTAACCTTCTTAAGAGCGGTGACTTGATGCTTGATCACCTTATTCTTTTCTCTCATGAATTTCCTCTTTCTTTTTTGAATAGGTCTAGCCTTTGGATTGACATTTAGTTTATGCATTATGAATTTCTGGTCAATCCCAGGCATACCTATCAGAGTCCATGTAAAGATGTTTGAGTTTTTCTTGAGGAAATACGAGAGTTGTTCTTCCACCTCTTTAGTGAAATCCCCACTCAATTTCAAGGGGTGGTTCTCACCTTTGCCTTAAATTGGCAGATCTTGCATCTTATTCAGATTAACAAACCTAGCTAGAATTTTACCGCCCGATCTCTTTTGAGAAAAGCCCCTCTATAATTGCTACTTACGAGCGACCTCTTTCATGGTGGTGTTGTAGTAGCTTTTGTGCTTCTCTTGGTCTCCTCTTATCTTCTCCAAGCCCTCATTAGTGGGAATTTTGATTACCTGATGGAAAGTGGATGGTACTGCCCTCATTCTATATATCCATGGTTTGTCCAAAATGGTGTTGTAGTGAGGTGGGACATCTACGACTACAAAATTGGTCATCACTATCATCCCTTTTTCCATTATGGTTAGAACTATCGTTCCTACTACATAGGTGATGTTACTGTTAAACCCCATTAGAGGGAGCTCTGTCTTAACAATGTCAAACTCATTTACTCTTAGAGCTCTAGCAATAGACAGGGAAAGGAAATACATTGAGCTTTTTGTGTCGATCATTATTCGACAAACATCATAAGACCTTATCCTCAGAGTAATCACTAAGGAATTTTCATGATGGGATAAGATCTCATCATTCTCATTAAAAATGATTTCTATAATAGGTCTTGCTTTATCCTAGGCATACACATGGGGGCATTGTAGCTCTCTAGAAAATCTTTTGCATGAGTTGTTTGAGACCCCATTGATCCCTGGTCCTCCATGTATGGTATGTATAGTCTTGATGTTGGGTTCATTATGATGCTATTTTCCACTGCTCCATGGGTTTGATGGCTTTGGTGCCTCTTGTTCGTTTTGATGGTTTCCCCTTTCACTATTTTCTCCTACGAGATCCTTTAGATATCCTCTAGCTAACAACTCTTCTATCTCCTTTTTGGAGGTGTTAACCATCCCTTTTTTCATGGCCTATATCTTTATGGAAGGCATACCATTTAAAGGTGTCTTTGAGCGAGAATATCATCTTTGAAGCCATCTAACATTCGGTTCCTCCAACATCCTTAATATTGCTTGGGCCAGATTCATTCTCAAAAGAGGCCCTCTAAAAGGATAAAGTGACCTTTCCCAAAGTCCTCTATTCCTCGACCATTGTCCACTTACCCTGTTGTTTGGCGCGAAATATTTATTTTTGTTGCTCTCATTGCTCTGATTTTCCTTATTTTGGCTTACTCTTCTCTTTTATTTTTCTAGTATGATCTTTATACTAGTTTGATGGCCTTTAACCAAGCCTAACTTTCTATCAAGGTTGACAAATTTTCTAGGCTCTCCATATGCTTCCTATAAAATACGAGGCACTATTTTGGTCAGTTCCATAAACAAGTCAAAACTCTTTAAGAGACCACGCTTGAAGGCTTCTATAATAATAGCTCTAGGACATTCAAAGATTTCCAAATAACTTTTTCATATAGTACTCAGTGGATTCAACCTTCTTTTGAATAATTGAGAAGAGGTGATGTGATTCTTTTCTCAAGGGATTATTGTAGGCATAGTTTGGGATGAATAGCCTGGAAAACTATGAGAATGAGGTTATGGAGCAAGGTGCCAAGTTATTAAACCACTTTTGAGTGCCTTCATAGAGGGTGAAGGCGAAAAATTTACACATCATGGCATCTCTCTTTCCTTGAGTAAGGCTCATAGGTTCCATGGTTGTTTTGAAGTGGTGTACATGTGTTACAGGGTCCTTGGTTCCAAATTAATCGAAGCATTTAAGAGTAGTGAACTTGGCTGGTGGTGCATCGTTCTCTAACTCGTTAGAAAATGGAGAGATACATAATTGCTCACAGTCCCTGTCCACATCATAAGGGATTTTTCCTTTCTCATGTTTCTCATTGGCCGTCTTCAAGGCCTGATCTTGTTTTTTGTCAACCTCTTCTAATGCTTGAAATCCTCCCAACTTTTTCTTTTCTGAGTCCATTGTTCATTACTAACTCTCGTCGAGCTAGAAAAGGGGTTAAATTTGACCTTCAGTTCAACCTGGTTAGGTTCAGGTTGGTCGCACTTGGGTTTGTTTATGTTGATTGGGTCAACAATTTTGTTATCATGGATTCCTTCTCCTAACTGGGAGCGTAGTGACCTCTTTTCTCTTCTAGTCTCCTCGAGATCTCTTCTTAGCTCGAGGAGTTAGAGAGCTAACTCTTGGTGAAGTTTATCCTTTATTATGACCTTATTGAGGGTCGGTGAGGCATTCCCTTGCGTTGCCATTGCTTTTTCATTAGCTAGTCTTGATCATCCTTTTACACGGGTTCCTACCTTGGTGATATATAACAGGTGTTTGTGAGTTTAGGTGTAGCTTATGAATAGTACACACTTTATTTCCCCAGTTTCTCTCAAGGTTCGAGGTGAATCCCAAAAAATGAAGGTTCAGAGACTTAAGCTCAACCTCAAAATCTGAGCCCCATAGTGGGCATCAAAATGTTGGAATTGGTCTAATTTACAGAGAGAGAAACTAGAAAAAGTTTGAGTAATTGGCTAAATATGTGGATTCATTAAAAGAAACATTTATTTATAGAATACTATACAAATTGGTGTCGATTACATAGTGTGTACACATACAAAGATGTTAGAGGGATACAAATGGTAAATAGTATCATATTTTATGGCTCGAGGTCAACCTTAGCTAGTGATGATAATTGACCTTATAGGTAGCGTGGTTCTCTCAGATTAATCTCCTCTTCGGTGTGTTGCGAGCACATCGCCAAGTAAGTCATTTAGGACGTCTTGTCTTATGGCTCGGGCTTCTGTCTTACTACTAAGATTGAAGATTAAGATCAAGCAATAGGATAGACTGAGCACTGGATCGATCCATATATCCAAATATATATATATATATATATATATATATATATATATATATATATATAAATATATATATATATATTAGTTAAATTCAAGTAATTTGCATTTAAATTTATTTTAATATTTTTTTCTAATAATTTAACCAATAAACTACTACAACAACCCATTAAAGTCATAATGTACATCAAATTCTATCGAGAACTTGCATTAAAATTTATATTTTATTTCCTATTTAAATGTTAGTATCTTGTATTAAAATATGGATGGGTGATTCGAAATGTTATTTTACTTGTGTTAATACTTTGCTGAATTTGACTTTATAATAAATATTTTAATTATTTTTGCACTCTATCAATAAAAATGAGATTTGTTGTTTACTTTACTTTTATGAGAGACACCTCCTAATAAAAATGAGACATTATTTTTTGAACATGTTATTTATTTTTTAAACAATATAATATTATTTTATTAATAATACTTTTAAAAAAAATAATAAAATATATTTATTAGAACAAAATTATCATTTTAAAATTTTTATTATTTTTTTAGGTTCAATTTTGGAGCCATTGTTTAACTATAAACCTAAAAATATCATCATTTTTAGTTATATTTTCTCTATTTTTTATAGATTTTTTTATTAATTCTCTATTTTCTTTTCATAGTTAAAAAGTAAAATGAACCACAATATATCAGTCACCATACGAACTCTAATTAGTTTATTTTAGTTTTTAGTAACGAGAAGAGAGAGATAATTGATAAAATATTTATCATGGAGAGAATATAGCTAACAAATATTGATTTTTTTATTTTATAATTAAAAAAATGGTTCTAAAACTGAATCAAAAAATAAGGTAAGGATATAAAATAGGAAAAACTTTAAAATAAAAATTTTACATTCTTAAAAGTACTTTATTATTTCAAAAAAATTTATTAATAAATTTATACCGTTTAAAACGTAATTAATATATCTCAATTTTATTAAAATAATGAATAAGTGTTTTTTATAAGTAAGTAACTCCTAGGATATTTAATACTTAAAGTAATTATTCATTAATATTTCGATAAATAAAATATTAAATTAATAACTAAAAAATAAAAGTTATTAAAATTAAAAAAAATTAGAATTACCTTAGTGTTTCTGGCTAGTTTTTTTATAAAAATATATACAAATTAATAATAAGATAAATTCAATTCAATTGATATTTTGAGCTCATTTCAAGACTAAGCAACTAGTTTAAGAGAACTTTATCTTATGGTTATGTTTATGACCGATAAAACCAATAAATTGCAATGACTAAAATATAAAAACAATATTATACTGACTCGTGCTAAAGTTTTAAGAAAATTGAAACTAATTAGAACGTTATTCTCATGAAAAAAACTTAAATAACCAACAAATGAGAACATTAAAAAAATAATAAAATGTAAAACATAAACTAATATGAGACTTCGATATCTGACGTAAGTTGTTATAAAGACATATACCATGCTATCTTCCTGAACAAACATATATATAAAAAAAATGAGATGAATTAATTGAAGTTTGTAAATAAAGTTATGATTGGGGAGAATATATTTTAGAATAAAGTATATATATATATAATTTATTAATTATTAATTATCTTATAGAAGATATTAATTAATTATCATAAAAGTATATAAAAATTTATTAATTTTTGAACGGAAGATTACAAGTTCATCAATTATAAAAAAATATCTTAGAAGTTTAAAAATGAAAAAAAAAATAAAAAATAAAACACGTGAATATACATATGCGTATTTTTTGAATTATTATATGTTTTCTAAATTAATTGTTATTTAGAAAATATAAATTTATATAGATTTAAACACATATCAATTGAATTAAGAACAAATATATATTCATGTATTTTATTTATGATATTTTTTTCATTTTAAATTTATGATATAATTTTTTATTGTTATTGAACTTGCAGTGTTTTTTTCAAAAATTATTAATGAATATCTATATATTTTTATCATAAATAATATCTTTTTCGTAACCTTATATATATAAAGTTTATTTTGACCTTATAGCTTTAGGAATTTTGTTCCCCATTTATATCCAAAATATTAGGATTTAGATTAACATTGATTATAGATAGCGCTTTTTCTTTTCTTTTCTTTTTTTCTTAAAAAAAAATTGATACCAATAGATAAACGTTGAAGTTTTGACCGAAGAATGTACTTATCTTCTAAATTCTGCAATTTGCTAGTAAGAAACTTGATGAGTTAAGTATGAATTAAAAATAATATATATATATATATATATATATATATATATTACTCTTCTATTTTTTTTTATAGAAGATGTATTGCAAAATAATTTTCAGTAATTACTAATGATAATAATAATAATGATGATGATGATCAAATAAAAGCAGTTATATCAATTTTAAGTTACTAATTGTTCAATTATGATTGATTTTTAAATAAAAAAAAAAAGAACATGCATTTTGATTAGAATAAAAATTGAAAATTCTTTTCAATAATTAATTAATAATAATAATAATAATAATAATAATAATAACATAGAAGAAGCAGTCATGTCATTAATTTTGAATACTTATTTAACTATAATTGATTTCTAGATTGAAAAAGAATGGTAATTCGTTTTATATAGAAAAAAATTAATAAAATAAAATTGAAAAAGTGAGGGCTAAAACGGTCTAAAATTTTAAGTGTGAGGGGTAGTATAGTTTTATTTTTTATGAAATAAGTTAATTTAGTTTAGTTATTTTTATTATAAATTCTTTATTATTAAAAATGAGTAAATTTAATTCCATAATTATTAAAAATAAATAATTTAATATCATAATTATTTAAAATTATAAATCAATTTTAATATTTTTTACATCAAAATTTTTATTTTTATAAATGATGAGATTAAATTAACTAATCTATAAATAAAAGAACTAAATTGATTAATTCTATCTAATAAAAATATCCTTAAAAAAATTTATCTCAAAATTATAAAGTGTTAAATTTTTTTTTTTGAAAAAATAGAAGATTGTATATATGGAGAGGGAATTGTACAGAGAGAAAAGATAAGATAAGAACTTGAGCTTGCCAAGCCGATTAAGTTTTGTAACAAAGACCGTTCGCCACACACATACCGTCAAGCAAGTTGACAAGGAAAGTGCACATGGAGAATCTAACCTGAATGGTACATGTGACCAATTAGCATGGGTCTCATATTGTCTTAACACGTAAGAGGAGCACAAAAATTAATTCAAAAAATAATAATTTTAAAACTTATAATTATAAAAATAATATTATTTATATTTAATTTATATTTTTTATTAAAAAAATGACACATCTATAATATTAAAGGTTAAATTATTATCATTTAAATTTATTTAATATCTTTATTATTATAAATTTAAAAAATATTATTTTTTTAATTTCTCAAATTAATTTGAAAAGTGCAGTGCAAGCTATAATAGGACTCTAGTGTTTTTATATATTATATTTAATTTTTTTATTAAAATTTTAAAATTTAAATATATTATATTTATTAATAAATATCAAAACATTAAATATAAAAAATATAATCACATATGTGTAATGATTTTTATTTTTAAATTATTTTAAAAATAATTCTATTTATAAAAATATTATAGAATAAACAGTTTTTTTATACTTTTATCAAATAATAAAAAATCTCTTAATAAATCAGTTAGTCTTAAATATTAACAAATTTAAATTTATTTATAAAATTTATTTTATGGATATCATGAAATTGTATTTTTTTCAAAATTTATATGGCTAATAAAATTTAAAGCTATTTTAAATTATGAAAGTTCTAAAATAGTTTCAAAATTTAAAATCATTTATTTTAAAAAATAAATTATTCTTACCATATTGACTAATTATATATTTTTTTAATGTTAAATATATTTTTTAAAATTTAATAATTTAAGTTTTTAAAATAAATTAGAGAAAATAAAATATTTATTATGGGTGTGTATATTCTTACACATACTATAATAAATTTAACATATACTTTTTATATTTTTCAATAATAAATAGTCTATTTTATACGTTACGATATGTACTCATTTATTGTAAATATATAATAAAAAATCATGATTGAAATAATTGTATGAAAATAATTGGGTGTTTATTGATTAAAAATTATTCAAAATAAAAACAATAGTGTAGAATTAGCATTATATATGTAAGTTTCTTTATATTCGTGTCTATGTGCTGACTTTTTATGTACAAAATACGATATTTATTTTATTTTACTCTTGTGTAAATGTTGGTTATTGTATATTAGTAATACACACACGTACATAGGTAAAAATATTTTATATACAAGCATGTTTACACATACTACGAGGTTGGTTTTCGTAGTGAGCATGCTAAGTGGAGTGTTGGTTTTTGATGAGCGAGCGTGTGAACGATTCATTGTCATCACATGTGTTTTTAGTTTGTTTTCATATGTGGGTATTTATGGAAAATACTCGATAATTTTTTAAACAAAAAAATTGACTTTTTATCACTTTGCCACCAAGCTTGCGAGGGACCTAACCACATGTGGTTGAGAAGTGGTTGGCAAGATGGTAATTTTGAGCTCTATAAATACCCTTATTTATTCTTGTTTGGTATCTAGAAAAATATAATAGTGCTCTGTCAGATTAACATCTCATTATTTTTGTTTCTAAATTATTAATATTATGTGTTGTTCAGTATTAGTGATTCATAATCGTGTGAGCAAAACCTTACATATGAGTATTGAGTACTTGAGGCGATATTTACAAGTGATTTATATGAGGTGAGTCGTGTGTCGGTTGGTATTTTGCTTTGTGCAACTTTTTATATGTGAGAGTCTCTTTGTGATAGTAGGTAGAGTTAAATGTTTTTAGTTCTCACATCTTGGACTGTGTGTCCCTTGATTGTTTGTGGTGGACTATATGTCTTTTATTTCTAATCACACCATATTAAGTGGTGTTGGCTTTGAAGGTGAATCAGGTTCGTATATCAAACCAGGTTATTACAATGGTAGCAAACAAGATTAATAATAAGCAGTTATGACAGAGGTCACAACTGAATGAGATAATAATAGTTTTATTTCTTTTAGAGTTATAACCGATTTATTGTTTAGTGAGTTGATTTCTACATAGTAGTTGCCTTAAGTAACTCGATAATGTTACCACATAAATATTATTTATATATTGATTTATCTCGTTCTATTTAAAGTTATGCATGCTCGAATGTGTGGCTAATACAATCAGAGTTTAAATAATATACGTCATTATACATTGAAATTTAAACTCTCATTATAATGCTTTTAATATTTATCACTTGATGAATTCTATCTATTACTTTATTATATTGCTTGTCTATATTTAATTAAATATGTTTAATGTTTAATATTAATAATTATGTTACGTTACATTCACTTAAATTTGTATATTATCATATTCTTGTTTAAATATAGATCGAGGTAATTACAAATTTAGATAATTTTTAAAATAAATTATTTAAAATATTAAGTAATATAATAATTTAAATATATTAAGGAATTAAAGATAAATTATAATACAATTATATTTAATCATATATTAATTATGTTTATATGTTTATGTAATTGGCGAATAGTATCAATATTATTATCCATGCATTTTAATGAAAATGGATAATAAATTTATTATTATATTTTAAAAACTTAATTATAAAAAATTATTTGAATAGGGTTAAGGTACTTTGACATGTTTCTCTAGTTTTAATATGCATTGACAAAACTGCAAAACACAATTCCCCTGCCTTGCACGTGCCACCAAACTAAGTAAAACTGACAAGTTCAAGTTTATTTATTTATTTTGTCAGAAAGTTCACGCTTTTTGTGTAGAATTCAGTTCCAGTCTAAAGCCAAAACCATATAGGTGGTCATTGAGGACCCCGATTAAACAATCTAACATGATATTTAATTAATTAATTATAAAAAAATTAATTAAAAATAAATATACTATTTCAATAATTATTTCAGATTAAATTTAATTAAAACTGGAGTTTAAAATAACAATTAGTATAAAAAAAATTTCACAAAATATTATTTTTAATAACTATTAATTGTTAATGTTTAATTGATTTTAAATTTTAATAAAAATCAAAATTTATATATAAATAATTTTATGTTTAAATATTATTATTGTTAATTTTTTTATAAATAATTTCATTTTTATCATCGTTAAAAACTAATATTTTAATTACGTTTTAATCCTTTGATAAAAAATAATAATATTTTAATAAAATTATTATTAAAATAATTTAATTTATTTTTAGTTGACTCATTTTCTTATAACTAAAGATAAAATAAAACTTTTAAATTTAATGGATTAATTAATATAAATAGTTTAATTTAAAAGAATTATATAGCAACTCAATCTACATGGTCGACAAAATAATATTGCATGTTAATGCGTGTATCCTTCAGTAAGTATGATTTCTAGATAAGGAGGTGTTCTTCAATAGTCTAAAAGTTGATGAACGAACTTTGAAATTGATAGTGATTAGTTGCTAGACAATAACTACATGTTCTGTCTTCTTATGAATAAAAATAATAGATTATTTTTTTAAATTTTAATAGTTAAGATTAATCTCTTGTTGTAATGGTTAGAAAAAGATAAAAGTTTGAGATATAATGACCTTAATGATTCAATGAAACCAGTAATAAGAAAAACTTGAGGTTTATTTGCTGAAATTTCTAAAAGTAGTTTTATTTATAAGAATTTGTAAAAGTGAAGAAAAAAATTCATATTTATACATGGGATTAAATATGTTTTATATTCCTAATTTTTTGATCTAGTGGCAAAAATATTCTAACTTTTGATACTATGTAATATTTATATAATTTTATTAATAATTAAACGTGATATTAAAAAAACTAATTCTATTAAAAAAATGATCAAAATAATAAAAATGTTACAAAGAACTAAATATTTTTTTTCACAGGTTCCAACATTAGAGACAAAACATATTTAATCTTCTACTTAATATAAAATGAATGAATGCTTTGTAAAGTGTGGTTCACCTAATGGTACGAACACAATTCTTATTTGTCTCCCATTTTAATTAATCAGTTAAAACCATACAAAAAGCATCATTTTATCTATAATAAATAAAAATGCCTAGCAAAATTATCTTGAATATGAGTTGAAAACTAAACCTTGAAGCTTTAACTAAAAACACAAGAAATTTACCGACTAGACTATCAAACGTGAAGGTGGTGGAAAGTACTCTTGCATAATTGGTTTAGAGATTCTTTGGAGAAGAGAATGGAGTTGTGGGCTAATAGTTATCATCTTCAAGATGTTAAGAGACGAGCTCAGAGAAGAGAATGGAGTTGTGGGCTAATAGTTATCATCTTCAAGATGTTAAGAGACGAGCTCAAAGATTTGTACCAAGGGGTATTGTAGAAAAGATTTGTACCAAGGGGTATTGTAGAAAAGATTTGCCAAAGAGGTTATAGATCAACAAAAGATAACTCATTTGGTTTTAAAATTTAAAACCTAATTACGAGTGTGACTATGAGTATTATAATTATTTTAAAAAAAGAAAAAAAAAACTTCAATTGAACAGATCTGACTTGTTATTCTTCTAGGGCTCTACCGTACGATGTACCAAATTTGCTCTGATACATTTTAGACAAAGCCTTATGATCAGCTCGATATCCGACTTTGAATGGACATAGCGGGAATGATAAACAGAAATAGCACAAAACGAACCAGATTTGAAGTTAATTTGAAGTCAAAAACATCATGTCGTACATAAATAAATATACATTATGAAATATAACATTTATACATCTACAACTGATATTTTAAAAACAATTCAATTATGTATAACAAATATGTTCCTCCTTCGTGGTACATTATTAACCGAGCTCAAGGGCAATACGTCTTTCCCATTTATTGCCATGACTTGTCCTATCGTTTTGAAGATTTTTAGATAATCTCCTCTTAATTTTGAGTAGGGGGACCCATTCTGAAAGATTCTTCTTCCTCTTCCGCTTTTCCCCTTTTCCCCATCTTACTAATTATAATGAAGGGACAAGCAATCGATCAAAGGTATCCCCAAGTAGAAATTCCGACAAACACCAAGAAGTATCCATTCTTAACACAAAAAAACCGTCGGCTTTTAGAAAATAAATCCTCTTTAATTATGCACGATTTACTGTCCTTTTTACATGCTATTTGACCCAGACTAACAACATTAACATTCAAAATATAATTACACAGTTATTTGATTAGGGCAAATATCAGTTAGCCATTGACATACAACATGGGAATTGCCCAACATTCTAGCAAATCCTCTCGTAGTAAAGTTACAGCCTAATACATTAGGACATGGAAAAGAGAAGAAGCCTGGTTTTTCAAATGTAACCCTAAGAATAAATATAGGTAACACGCAAGATGAAGCTTGACTAAACTAAAACAAGCTTAACACGTATCTTGCCTAAACAAGCTTATAACGTATCTTGCCTAAACAAGCTTATAACGTATCTTGCCTTGATCTGATCAGCTAAGTCATTTTACAGTCTAACTTTATACTTCCTCTATTTCCCTTTTCACTGAGAATTATTGCAGTGGCTCTCTCCTTCCATAAGCTTCACTATTTTTGTGTGTACTTTTCATCTTTCTTTTTCTTTATATTTTTTCATCATTTTTTTCCAAAAAAAAAAAAATAGTAACAGCAAACCAGACCCCCAATGAGCTTGCCATCTCGACTTCTGAAATTTCAGGATTCTTTCCAGCGTGTCAGGAAAATTACAAGCCATTATTTCTTCATTCTTCTCCATGTCACCGACCATTGAAGAACATAAAATCAGGATGACTCACCTGAACAGCTCTTAACCAGTTGTCAGCAGCCTGGAAAAGGGAATTTGCTAATTGTCTCTCAAACCCTCCATTGGAGGTCCACAAGGACCCCCTGCACTTGTAAGAAGAAAGACCAAAAACAGGTAAGGACATCTTAGGTACACCATCCACCTCGCTCTGATATGTTACAATAGGAACCTGGGCACTGTGCACCCCTGAAACAGATCGACTAAATGAATGCATGATGTTTTAAACAATAAAGCTAAATAAACAGAGCTTAATTCAAACAGAACCATTTTTCTATTCAGTTTTTCAATGATATATTTGCACACAAGCATACCCTTCCATCAACTAAAGGACACCCATCCATCATAAGCCAAAAAAACAAAAGGCACTAAATTGCTGCAAATACTTCTCAATTCTCATAATAGATGATAGCAGCCAACGTCATATTTATTGTGAAAATCCATCTGCTCAGTCTAAAGTATCAGTTAGACGTGGAAAAAGTTGCCCTCCCCATGTCATTAAAATCTATTCCAAATCTATATTTAAAGGTTTTAATTTGAACAATTTTCTTGTTATCTCCTGCTCTATCCAGGTTCTTATGTTTGTGAGGCCCCACCCCTAGGCAATAGGGAGGAACATGTTTCTCATAAGATAGTTTCTACCATACTACAAAAATACTATCCATACTAATAAAATCCAGTAAGTTATGTCTCTCTGAGGTAACTTTAACGGTCGTGAACCAGTTCAGCAGAAACGAGTTTACCACAATTCGTATACGTTGTAACCAAATATCTTATCTTGGTTTCATTTCTATAAACCAATATTACATCTGCAAATCAAAACATTAATAATGACATTGGCATCATCACGTAGCCTAATAAACACACTTTACTTAGCAAGTCTAATTAGAGTTCATGAAAATAACTCAATTCAAGATACAGCTTCTTTAGTTAAATTAAAATCAAAATCTTTAATGTATGGAAGATAAGTATTTAAAATTCAATAAACCCTGCACGCATCTAGATTACCTTCCATGGGCGTGTGCAGAGAGTGATATGTAAGAAAGCAAGCATCTAGATCCTTTAAAGTTGGTCCTGTTGGAATTCTATAAATAGGATACCTACATAAATTCCATCATCAAAAGAAAATTATTGAGATGCAATTTTCTCATCAAAACAAATACAGAATACAGAGTTGAGCACTACCAGGCAACAGAAATCCAGCTGGATGGTAAAAGATCACAACTCCTAAGTGTCTTCAGATGAGGAAAATGTGATGCAATATCTAATATCTGTGAAAACAAAAGAGCATCAAGAAAAAGTCAAAGAGGAGCAAGCACGGAGAAGTTTATGAAAGCTTAGGGCATGTTTCGAATCTCAACCTTAAGCATAGTTGCAGATCATCTAACCTTATCAGCTAGGGGTTCACGACTATAAGGCAAGTCCCGCTCAAGATACTCAAAGAGTAAGCAACCTTGAGTATTAGCAGATTCACTTTCATCACTAGAGAAGTCTTCTTGAAGTGCAACATGCTGCTCTCTGAGTGATAATCTATCTATCCTCCGGGAAACATCAGTTGAAAGATTGTGATTACATCGATCCCCCAAGTACTTTGATCGTCTTTCTGCTTCAAAGTCACTGCTTCCATCACTACTTGAATCCCTAAAATCACTGTCAGTGTCCTCATCTGGTCGCCTATTATGGAAAGAAACCAAGTTATATGTAAACAAAATGTGATACTAGTTAGAGTAAAAGGAACAGACATTGTCAAGTTAAAAGAATACATTGTATCAGATACAAAAATAATTTCTAACATTAACAAAAACATGACAATAAAATATGATAAACTTGCAAACATAATTTAAAGGAACTCCAACCTTCCCCTGCAATTTTTCTGACTGATCAATTAACAGAAAGCTGAAGGAAAATTAATGGACATTACTGAAGAATGCAGATTATTCCCCCTTGTCCTTAAGCACCAAATATGCTAGTAGAAAGAAGCATAATTTAATGATAAATCTTTAGGTAAAGAAAAGGGAATCTGACAAAGAGAACCAAATGCTAGCAAACAAAGAAAATAACCTTTGGAATATTAAACACAATACAAAGACAGGAAGCATGTGGAATATTCATGTACATCACTGAGGAATGCAAATTATTACCCTCGTCCTTAAGCACAAAATATGCTATTAAAAAGAAGCATAATAAAATGATAAATCATTAGATAAAAAAGGGAAGCTGGCAAAGAAAGCCAAATGCTAGCAAATGGACTAAACAATCTTTGGAATATTAAAAACAAGAAAACGCAGGAATTTTCTTCCAGTAAATGAAGCTCAGTTTTATACCAAGAAACAAATTTTCATGACCTGCTACTGCAAGGTTTATCGGACGTAAGCTAAATAAAAATACTGGTAATAATAATAAATTGATGAGTAACCAAGTATAAACCAGATGACTAAAACATGGACCAATGAAATCCTAGGAGAGTTGGCACATAGTCCAGGCCCTTGTGAAACATTTGCATGATCTAATGCTACAATGATAACTTTAAAGGATCCCCTTCTGCATATTCTAAAAAGACGCTGATATGTGGTAAGCAAAAATCAATTAATATGAACTTTATTATTTTTAATTTATAATTATGATGCACATTAATGGAAATAGATTCATCTGTAACATATGTTCTGTAAGTTTGGAACATTTGATTGAAATCAAGTTAAGCTCAGCCATAAACAATCAATTTGGAAAAAAACTTCACATTTAATAACCACCTTAACAATACGTTGTGGGTAATGGATGTAACATTCAGAATCCATATATGTTAGAATTTTCCTAAAACGCATTCAATAACAACAATGAAGTTTAGTTGCTCAAAAGAGAGAGAGAGAGAGAGAGAGAGTAGCAGCATGATTTCAGAAACCCAATTCACCAAGTTAAATGAATACCTTTGTTTAATGGATGACTGCCTAGATTCACCGTAAATTTGTATAGCTGAAAGATAAGGAACATAGTACTGAACTACAGAATCACAGTCGTTCAGTATTAGAGGCACTCCTGCACCGTAAGCGCTCCACTCTTTGAAAGACTCCCATAGATCACCAAGTACAAAGTATGGCTGAAATTCTACATCACACGTTCTCCATCCTCTCATTGTCGTCTGGCACCAAAACAAAAGGGTGCAAATAAACACAAAATCAACTTAACAAATGCATACTAAAATAAATTCAGATACCAGTATCTGAATTACTTATTAAAACGAAGTCAAACCCAATTCGCAAAACAACCTTAGAAAGATATTGGGCAGGGACTGATGGTGCGATCGACTGCAAGAACCGCTCGAGATTACTCAAGGGCGACGAAACAGGTTCAAACTCTGGAACAGCCACATGCTTCGATGGGTCATCAGAGCCGGTCCGGTTCTCAGATTCCCGGTGCGTCAGGTTTTCCTTCGCCGGGGAAGAGTAATTCGGAGTTACGTCGCTCTGAACTCGCCGTATTTGTTCAGCGCGTTGACTCTGGTGGGCCTTACGCGCCTTAGCAGGGTCGTAAAACCGATCCTCTCCTCGACTCTTAGCAAACTGCAACCTGGTTCCTAACATCGCCAGCGCCGCAATCAAATTAAGAAAAAATAAAGGAAATTTCTAAGAAAACTTTATACGATCCTCTTATAATATATTGTATAAACCCTAAAATCAGAGTCAATGGGATCGGAAAATCTATTGAATTAATATACAAATTCGGATGAATAACGCAGATAAGCTGAAACAAACTCTGGAAATTTGGACGAGCAGATATCTAATTAAATCGTATTTTGTGAAATGAGAGGATTCGAATAAGAAATGGTATAATGGGATTGAAGACGACAGTTGGAGTGTGGCTTTGATATAGTAAAAACCCTAAAAAGACCGGGGACTCAAAATGGATCTGATGGAAATGGATAGGGTAGGTGTTGAAGGGTAATTTAGTAAACTCAATAACACAAACAGGGAGAGAGAATAATAAAATAAAAAATGGTGGAAGAGAG
This sequence comes from Hippophae gyantsensis, assembly GCA_030763125.1. NCBI lineage: Eukaryota > Viridiplantae > Streptophyta > Magnoliopsida > Rosales > Elaeagnaceae > Hippophae > Hippophae gyantsensis. The sequence goes on along the minus strand of CM061029.1, from coordinate 15,910,025 downwards.
AGAAACGATGCAAATACCAGGCTCCCAGTAAATAAAACAAACGGAAAAAGAAGATGAACAAAGAAAACAAAATTATTTGTTAATATTACTATTAATTATTATTCTATTTAAATCAAATTGCTCGGTTCATTTAAAAAAGACGAAATTATTATAGAATCCTTCAGGTTTTTTTAAATTATAAAAATATTTTTTAATTTTTAAAAAATATGCAATGCCACCATTTTTATTATTGTTTTAATAATATCGTACTCGAATTCTATAATTTATATTATTCTTATTATAAATAAATTTCTTAAAAAAGTTTTAAAAAAATACTAACAATAATGCATATATTTGTTATTTTTTAAATTTATGAAATCTTTTTATTATTTTAAAAAATTTAAAGGCAAATATTTATAATTAATACTTAAAAAAATATATGATAAATGATCAGTGATTAGTGATATTTTTTAAAAAATAATATTCTTGAAATTCAAAATCACACGAAATAAAAATAAATTATTTTACCTAATACATTTTTCATAATTAAAAAAGAGTGAATTTATTTGTTCTCAACTAGGCACAACTCTACTAATGTGTTAAATTTTTATTACTTTTTAGATACATATTTCAATTTTAAATCATGTGTGAATTATGAGTAATTATAAATTATATAATTTATTTTTATATGATAATACAATGCTTATCTAATTGTAATAGAAATACAGAGTTTTTCTAAACAAGATATGTCACATGATAAGGGTGAAAGTGGTTAATTTTTATTGGTTTTATTAAAAAATAAAAATCAAATCAATCTTAACGATTTTAAAACATTAAATCAAAATCGATAGAAATATTAGAATTAGTCGAACCACTAAATGATAAAGAAGTTAGTTTGATAGGTCACTTTTATTTATAAAAAATAATTAAAACATTTTATTAGTTATTAATATTATACAAAAATATTATAAATTTATATATTCTGTAAAACTCTTTGATCAAATAATAAGTCTTATTTGTAATAAATATTAAGTTATCAACGATTAGAATTCAATATTTCAACATATGTTCAATTATTCATGCTTTATCTATTGTGACTCATGAGAATATATACAAAAATTATACATTATTATCAATCTTATAATTCAAATTTCAAATACATATTATCTAAATTTAAAATTTCTAAATAACAAATAATAAATAAACCTTTAGTAAATATTTTATATTAATAACAACAAATTTAAAAACAAATTATTAAGAATTAGATTAAATCTTAAGGAATGAAAAATACCAAACAATTCTTACATTTCCTTTTAAGCCAAAATTCTTATAATTTGTGATTTTTTATGCTTTTCTATGCTTCAAAAGTCATTAAAATTAGTAAAAAAAAAAAAGATAAAAATTTAACTTAATAATAATTAAATTCAAAGTTTTTTTAATTCTTAATATTAATATATAATAATTTTAAAGAATCTATTTTAATTTAATATATAATTTATAATTTATATTAATTTAATAATTAACAACTCAATTAATTCAGTTACAAATGATTGTTTATATAGTGAAAACAAAACTTACAAACTAATTTCGATTTATAATTTTTTTTTCAAATCATTACCAATTGAAATCATTTTTTTAATGGAATTTCATTGGATTCGATTCGAAACAATTAGTTTGGTTTATTTTTTATTAAACATGTCTACCATCTCATATTAAATACTAATTAATTATATAACATTTTAATTTAACTATAATTATTTACATCAATCATGATTAAACTTCATTCAATATTATTAATATATTATATTTATTATTATAAATTTAAAAATATTATTTTTATAATTATTTATTTTTTAAATTGGTTAATTATATTATCCAAGATAACAATATTCTCAAATTTAATAAATGTTTTTTTTCTCAAAAAAATTAAAATTTTGTAATTTATTTAAAAAAATTATATTATTTCATATTTTAATACCCAACACATATTAATTTGTCTAAAAAAAGAAAACAATCAAAGAAAAAAAAATATTAAAAAAATATTTTTCTTAAACAACATTTGATTATTTTCAACCAATGTGAAGAGTTATTATTTTTCAATATATATATATATTAATCTTTTATTTCTTACTTATATTAATCTTTAAATTTTGTTAGATTCTATACTTTAATTTCTTATCTATTTTTTTAAAATAATACGTTAATTATCTTTTTTTAAAATTTAACATATTTAATCAAGATTTTACAGAATTATTCTATTAAAGAATATTTTCACAATATTTACCTCTTAACTTTAACTTTAATATATTTAGTATATTATCTTTAAATATAAACTTAAATTTTTAAAATTGAAAAGATAATAGATATAATAATACAAAAAAATTAAGGCATTAAAGTGTAGAGTTAATGGGTGTAATTCGAGGTTTAAGGACATTTATGATCCTTGTTTGAACCGGAGTTTTCTAATCTCAGGATATCCACGTGGATTTAGAGTTTTGGTGTTGATATTCAGAATATGTCTAGAAATGTAGGGTGACATTACTCTAACATGTGTTCCTTTCGCTCTTTCTAAATTTTGAACACCGATCCTAACCCTTAAAACCTTATTAGGTGGTAACTTATTACCAAACCCAAAGTCAAGAGTTCAAGTTTAGTATGGGTAAATTGTGTAATTTTTGAGATAATCACCACAACAATTTGTAGCAGTTAGAACATTTAGGTCCAATAAGTTTTTTGTGACAGTTTAATTCATCAGTTTTAAAAAATTAACACCATAAAAAGTGACGGGTTTATGATTTACATCAAGGAAGTGCATCATATACACATAAAAAATAGTATTAGTTGTTTTACAATCACTACTTATTTTTAATTAAAAAATATGTTTTATGTTTCTAATTTTAATAAAAATATATTCAAATTATTAAGATTTTTTTATATTAAGTATTAAAAGTTTAAAATTTAAAATTAAGGTAGAATCCAATTCTAGTTTATGCATATAATTAATCTATAATTTCATAAATATTACACCTAAATTTTAATAATCAAAATTTGAGATGAGATGTATATCTCTCCTCAAGTATATACAAATCTATCTTTGATCATAGGTTAAAATTGTCAATTATTAGGTTTTTGAAAAATTATTATTATTTTAATGTTTTCAATTGCATTAGAAAAAAAAATTAACAAGAATAATTGTTGAAACAATTTTTTAAATAAAAATTTTAAAAAATATGAAAATGAAAACAAATATAAAAATTGATTATTTGAATTTATAATCGTATTCCTTCAAAACTACTAGATTAAACTATTAAAAAATTAAGGAACTTTTAAGTATCTTATGAATCTAATTTTCTATATGTGATGATCTAATGTTTTTACCTCAAATATGATTTTAATTAAATTATATTATTTTATTTTATTTTTATGCTATTAATTATTTAGCTATAATTGATCTATAGAGATAATTAAATCGATTTAAGAGAATTATTTAATTATTTGCATAGTTTTCTAGATAGAAATGTATAATTCTTATGTATGTAATCCATAATTAATGAACTTAATGAGTAATATGCAATTTAATTGATATGAGAGTGTGATTGTGATTGTGTTAATTATTATATGATGTGTAGTTTACTTGTGTTAATTATTATATGATGTGTAGTTTACTTGAGATGAGAATACATGCTATGTTAGATTCAGTTGATCACGTAATTGATTAGTAATTATATTGAAAGGATTTTAGTGATTCACATGCTTAGAAAATTGGAGGATTAAGTAATCCTAGATATTTTCTCATATAACTTCTTAGCTGCTAATTTTGAGTTAATTAATTATTGTTATTTATTTTGAGTTATTTTAATTTTTCTTTTTAAAACATATAAAATTGAACTCTTTTTTTAGTTTAAAATTAGTTTCTAATAACATAATCTATGTGAGAATGATCTTTTCTTATCATTATATTGCTTATTTGTAATACATATATTTGTATACTCATTGCACACAATTCTTGCAATCAAGTTTTTGAAACCGTTACGAGGATTTTAAACATTATAATTAATTTTTATTTTATTTTATTTTAGTTATTTTTCTTTATCAATTTTTCGTAATTTTAATTTTAATATATCAATTTATTTTAATTTATTTTTTGACATCTCTCAGGTCTATTAGAAACATATTTGGCTCTATTGCATGAGCAGAGTCTGTAAGAGAATTTTTTTGCCTTTAGATCCCAAAATCGAGCATATTATGAGATTAATAAGAAAACAACAAGTTACCACCTAAGTGAAAGAAATAGTTAATCTATTAGAAATTAACAGTAATGAGTTAAATTTAAACAACTAAATACCTTTAATAGATGATAGGGACAGAGCTATATGAATATGCATTACTTACGTTGTAAGGGATGAGTCCAAGTAACATAAGGCCAAAAATTCAAGCAAATTTTTTTAAACTAAAACTAGTGATGTTTCAAATGTTACAAACAGTTGGATAATTTAACGAATTACCATAAGAGGATCCTCATTTACATCTCAGATTGTTTATTGAAGTTAAAGATTTATTCAAGTTCAACGGTGTGACCCAAGAGGCATTTAGATTTAGATTGTTTCCTTAATCTTTGCGAGATCGTACTCGTGCTTGGCTAAACTCTTTATCATCTGATTCTATTACAACTTGAATATTTTGGTGGAGAAATTCTTGATGAAATATTTTTCATCAACAAAGAATGACAAGCTTAGAAATGACATTAACTTCTACCAATAAATTGAAAGGGAATCTTTATATGAAGCATGGAAAAGATTCAAAGAATTTCTAAGGAATTTTCCTCACCATAGTATCTCTTATTGGATCCAAATGGAGACTTTCTACAATGGTCTCAATGCTCAAACAAGAACCATTGTTAATGCATTTGCTAATGGAGTTTTACTAGCCAAATCTTACAATCAAGCTTATAATTTACTTGAGAAAATAGCTACTAATAATTATCAATGGCCAATGGATAGAATGACAGCCACAAGAAGAGTGGCCAAAGTGCATAAGGTAAATGATATAATGGCACTTATAGCTCAAGTGTCATCTTTGGTGAATCTTTTGAAGGCTCAAAACTCGCTAGCGATTATAAACAAGGTGCAAGATTCAAGGGTGTCCTTTATCTTTTGTAGGAGAGATCATTTATTTGATAATTGTCCAAATAATCTTGAATTAGCATGTTATATGGGTAATGTGAACTGAAACAATAATCCATACTCAAACACATATAGTCCAGGATAGAGATAACTTCCAAATTTTTTTTAGAGTAATAACAATAATCAAGGTGATAATCAATTCAACCGTCAATCATTTTCACCACTTGGTTTTCAACAACCATAACAATCACAAGCCTAAGAGAATAAGTCACCAATTAAGGACAATACAAATGCCTTAATAGGGATGATGAAAGATTTCATCTAATCATTAAATACAAAAGTGTCCACTCAAGAGGCTTCAATTCGAAATTTAGAGACCCAAATGGAGCAACTTGTCCAGACAATAAGTCAAAGACTTCAAGGTAACCTTCTAACTGACACACTTATAAACCAAAGACGAGATTGTAAGGAGCACTATAAAGACATAGCCTTAAGGAGTAATAAAATTTTAGATAAGACTAAAAAAGATGAAGAGAAACAGGAAAATAACAAGAATGATGAGGAACTTATGGATAAATATAGCATTGAAAAGGAAATACTTAAGTCAAAGAAGAGCAAGGATAACCTATCCACTATTCATTTTCCTAAAAGATTGTAAATCCAAAAGTTAGACACGTAGTTTTCAAAATTCTTGAAAATATTCAAGAAGCTACATATAAATATACCATTTGTAGATGTACTTGAACATATGTCATCTTTTTCCAAATTCATGAAGGATGTACTATCAAAGAAAAGAAGGCTTAGAGATCATGAAACAATAACCTTGATTGAAGGTTGTAGTGTCATCATTGATAGAAAAGTACAACAAAAACTAAAAGATCGGGGTAGTTTTAACATCTCTTTCACTCTTGGGAACATCCATTTTGGCAAGGCATTATGTGACTTAGGTTCTAGTATTAACCTCATGACATTATCAATTTCAAGAGATTAAAAGTTGGTTATACCAAGCCCACTTTAGTAACGTTACAAATGATAGACAAGTCAATCAAAAGACCCTAGGGAGTGGTAGAAGATATGCTTATAAAAGTAGACAAGTTCATCTTTCCGATAGATTTCATTGTGTTAGACATGGAGGAGGACCATGACATTTCTATCATACTTGGTCATCCATTCTTAGCAACAAAAAGAGTACTCATTGATGTATAAAAGTGAGAGCTCACAATAAGAGTGCAAGATGAACAAGTAACATTTGATTTGTTTAAAGTAATTAAATTTTCTAATGCTAGTAATTGCTTTTGAATAGACGTTACTAATGAGTTAACTACTGATGTGGTTTGTGACATGTGTCTTAGTGATGGTTTATAGTATATGCTTGTTAATTCTATGATTAGAAATGCTAATGAATACCATAACACTCACTTAGGTGCACACATTCATACTGTTAGCTTTACAAAACTTGTTGAACCACCCCCATTTAAAAATTTAACATGTGATGCTATGAATAATGGCATAAATTCACTAGAAAACAACTCAACCTATTTTAACGTTAAAAGTATTGAATCAATGGTTGATATTGTGAACTGTGTGAACTTTTTAGAGGACACACCTCTCATGTGTGTATCAAATGTGTTTGTGGCATTTTTTGAGACAAGCCCAAGGCTTAAACCATCCATTAAGGAGCCATCCAAATTAGAGCTTAAACATTTACCATCTCATCTTTGTTATGCATTTTTGGGTGATAATAAGACACTTCCAGTCATAATCTCTATTAGTCTAAATATGGAGCAAGTTGAAGCACTACTTAAGGTGCTAAGAAACTTCAAAAAAGCTTTAGGTTGGTCTATTTCCAACATTAAAGGCATAAGCTAATCCATAATCATTCAAAAAATCTTGCTAGAAGACGGAGCTAAACCCACTAGGGATGCACAACGTTGATTAAACCCCATTATGAAAGAAATGGTGAAGAAGGAAATTGTCAAGTGGCCAAACATGGGTATCATTTACCCAATATCTAATAGTGAATGGGTAAGCCTAGTTCAATGTATACCAAAGAATGGAGGAATCATTGTTGTGAAAAATGAGTCAAATGAGTTAATACCTACTAGGATTGATACGAGATGGATAATATGTGTGGATTTTTGCAAAGTGAAAAAAGCTACAAGGAAGAATCATTTTCCTGTCCCATTCATGGATCAAATGCTTGACAAATTAGTTAGGCATTCTTTCTTTTGCCTTCTAAATGGATACTCTGGTTATAACCAAATTACTTTGGCATCTGAACACAAAGAAAATACCACCTTGACATATCCCTATGAAACTTTTGCTTTTAGGAGAATGCTATTTGGATTATGCAATGTACCTACGACATTTCAATGCTACATGATGGTTATTTTCTTAGACATGGTGGAGAAGCATTTAGAAATTTTCATGGAAATTTTTTCTATCTTTGGAAGCACATTTGATGAATGTCTACACTATCTCTCCCTAAAGCTATACAAATGTGAAGAAATGAATTTGGTTTTAAACTAGAAGAAGTGTCATTTCATGGTATATGAAAGTATAATCTTAGGCCATAAAATCTCAAGTAATAGTATTGAGGTGGATAGAGCTAAGATAGAAGTGATTGAGAAACTACCACCACTTACCAATGTATTAGGAGTAAGGAGTTTTCTTGGACACGTAGGATTTTACCGTAGATTCATAAAAGAGTTTCCCAAATTTTCAAACCTTTGTGCAATCTTTTGGAAAAAGAGATGCCTTTCAAATTTGATTATAAATGTTTAAAGGCATTCCAAGTGCTTAAAGAGAAACTAGTGTCATTACCAGTTATAGTCACACCAAATTGGAGTAAGCTCATTGAGTTGATATGTGACCCAAGTAGTTTTGCTATTAGAGTTGGTTTTGGACAGTGAAGAAAAAAAATGTTCCTTGGCATATATTATGCAAGCAAGATATTGAATAAGACTCAAATGAATTATACTACTACATAGAAAAAGCTCCTTACCATTGTGTATGCCTTTGAGAAATTAAAATCTATTTGGTTAGAACTAAAGTGACTTTCTACATAGATCACTCTATAATAAAGTACCTCATGACAAATAAGGATTCCAAACCAAGATTGATAAAATGGGTTTTCTTTCTACTAGAATTTGATTTGAAAATCTGTAATAAGAAGCAAAACATATGTCTAGACTAGTAAAGGAAGAAAAAATGGATGACGATATGGTGATTGAGAAATCCATTCTAGATGAGCAACTCTTTTCAATAGCTCAAATAGAAATACCATGATATGCAGACATTGTGAATTTCTTAGCTGCTAACATTCTTCCATTAGACCTCATATGGATACAAAAGAAGAAATTCTTCCATGATATTAATAAATATTTTTGGGATGACCCTAACCTTTATAAATAATACGGTAATGGTATTTTGAGAAGATGTGTCAATTATGATAAAGTTGGAAGTATTCTTCACCATTGCCACATCTCAGACTATAGAGATCATTTTGGGAGCACGAAAACAGTAGCTAAGGTACTTCAATCTGGTTATTTTTGACCCATGCTGTTTAAAGATGCTTACATTTATGTAAAGATGTATGATAGATGCCAAATGTACTATTTCAAAAAGAAATGAGATGTTCCTAAATATTATATTTCAAGTGGAAATGCTTGATGTTTGGGGCATTCACTTTATGAGACCATTTCCTCCATCCTTTGGTAGCCAATATATACTTGTAGGAGTGGATTATATGTCAAACTAGGTAGAAGCCATAACTAGCATTAAATATAATGCCAATGTTGTGAAACTTTTGAAGAAAAACATTTTCATTAGGTTTGGAACTCCTAGGATCATAATTAGTGATGAAGGTAATCACTTTTTCAATAAAGCCTTTAAGTCTGTATTGTCTAAGTATAAGATTAAGCATAGAGTGTCTACTCCTTACCATCCCAAACAAGTGGCCAAAAAGAGGTATCCAATAGAGTCCAATTAAGAACCTTTCAAATCTTTAAGCCACATTTTATGCCTAATCAATAAGCATTACCTTTACTCTTGTACCTTTAGCTTATATGAAAAGAAAAAAATGAATCATGTGTTTTGCTATAGAGTAAGGTGAATTGTAATATATCCTATAAAAGAGAGAGAAAAAAACACACAACACAATGACCCTTTTCTAAACAAAAATAAAAAAACAAATAAGTTAAGATGTAGAATAAAAGAATATGAAAAGAATGATAAAATAAGATGCATTAAAGTATCAAGTAAAAACTCAACTGTAGTTAAAAAGTACATGATGAATAAAAAGAAAGCTAAGATGTAGAAAGTACCTAAATGTCTTCATTTATCAACCCTCACCTAAGCCTTACATTACAAGCATGTAAAATCTTTATTGATCTTTAGCTAAGTGCATATTTATATTAGTGGAGAGAGATGAGAAAAATAGACTTATAAGACCTATTCTAAGATTGAATTAATTAGCATGCTCATAAAGGTTGATTTCATGAGTGCATTGGACAATATCATGTGCAACACACACACGAATTAATTTGTCAAAAACCTTGCATATCCTTTTATTGATAAAACGTTGATTGATGAATAAGTAGACCTCCTTATCATAGAATTGTACCACTTTTGAAGGGGATAGTTTTCATTAAATATGTATGTATTAATACATATATATATATAAATATATTGTCCATGTCATTTCATCTAGTTAGACTTAACTTTACTTAAGGACAAGCAAAGAGTTAAGTTTAGAGGTGTGATAGTTCTATGAAAGTAGAGTCGTTATTACACTTTCTTCCTTAATATTTGTTCATTATATCATATAAGAAGCACTTTTCGGGTTGAAAATATTAAAATATAAAATTTTTAGTGAAAGGAAATGACAATATTTTTTCGAAATTTTTTTGAAATTTTTATGGATTTTTTATGAATTTTTAATGTAGGACCAATAAGAACATGACACATGGATGTCACACAAGCAAAGATAAGCCAATCGAAGCATGTCGTATGTACCAGTTGATGCAAACCTTGCCACATGTTACCAAGGGTTCACTCTGAGTTTTGTTAAGCAGTCAACGAGCAAGCCATGTGTCGTCACGAGAGTCACATGTTCGTTCCATCGAGCCACCACACAATCTGAATTAGTGAATCATATTATGCCACTTGTCGTTGACTCATCTCACATTGACTAGCACAAGTTTTCCATGTCACACGTGGCACGCTAACTCATCCTATATCCCTCACTTGTCACTTGTCACGTGTCACGATCCTATTGGCCAACATTATTGAATACCCCTTTTTTAATCTCAACATTTGATTTGAAGCTGAACTGATGGTCCATATTCTATCTAAGCCTAATTTAACCCCTTAACTTCAATAAAAACCCTACATAGTCATATTTTATAATTGTTTTTTTTATCAATTTTTGGTACCAAAAAGATAGAGAAGTTTAAAAGGATATACAATTTTTCTAGAGATTCAAGACAAGATTGGTGCTACAATTTAAGAGATTAATAGTATTTATTTTTCTTTTCATTTCTTTGTTAATTTGTATGTCTTTCTTATTAAAAAATATGAAATTTATGAACTTAATTATATCTAGCTAATTTGTTAATCTAGGGATCTTATGAATCCAATTTTTACATATGATGATCTAACATTGTTACCTCAAATATGATTTTAATTAAATTATATTATTTAATTTGATTTTTATGCAATTAATTGTTTAGCCAAAATTGATCTATAGAGGTAATTAAATAGATTTAAGAAAATTATTTAATTATTTATCTTGATTAAATAACATGCATAGTTTCTAAGTAGAGATGTATAATTCTTATGTATGTGATCCATAATTGATGAACTTAATAAGTAGTATCAATTTAATTGACATGAAAGTATAATTGTGTTAATTACTATATGATGTGTAGTTTACTTGAGAGAAGAATACATGTTACGTTAGATTCAATTGATCATGTAATCGATTAGTAATTATATTAGGAGATTTTAGTGATTAACATACTTAGAAAATTGAAGGATTAAGTATTCCTAGATATTTTCTCATATATCTTCTTTGCTACTAATTTTGAGCTAATTAATTACTAATATATATTTTTAGTTCTTTTAATTTTGTTTTCTCAAAACACATAAAATTGGTCTTTATTATTTTAGTTTTAAAATTAGTTTCTAATAACATAATCATCGTGTGAACGATCTTTTCTTATTATTATATTATTTGTTTGTAATACATATAATTACATATCCGTTGTACACAATTGTTGTAGTCACCTTGTTTTAGACCATTATAAACCACATAATTTTTTTCTAATCTTATTTTTCTACTTCTTCAACCCAACTAAGCTTTTTTTCTTTTTTCTTTTTAGAGATGTTACTTTCTTTTGAACTATTAGATTCTTCCATTTCATTTTAAATTCATTCTTTAGAAGTTATTCCTTCCTTAAAATGAATCTCTAATGAAGATTCTTCTTTCGAGTTTTTGGACTCTAATGTCATTTTTAAGCTATTAGGTTCTTCCTATTAATTCTTGTATCCAAAAGAGACTTCTTTAAATACAAAACCTCTAGTTTTTTCCTTAAGATTATTATCTCATTTTCCCTTATTTTGATCTTAATATCATGATATTTCATTCTTACAAGAACAAAAATAGTTATGCCAATTCTCTTTTAAGAATTTTCGTTAAAATATTCGCGTTTTTCAGAAAATGTTCAACATCAAAATTGTAGTGTTTAAACCACTCTTGCCATTTGACTAATCTTCTTTTTTTATAATTACCTACAATATTAGTCATTAAAAATAATCAATTTTTTGTTATTGGTTCAGACAATAAATCTAGAACTTATTATACATATTGTAAATTTCTTAATATTTTAACAACTAAGTATTAATTCTGAACGATAGAAAGATCGTGATGTATATCTACAAAGATATTCGTCTTTGTCATCTACTTTTTCTTTTAAAACTGCTATCTAATATTTATGTGAAGTATCTATTTCAATTATCATTTTATCATCTGGACCTAGATGATATAAAGTTGGTAAATGTTTTACCCGTGCTTTTACCTTATTCATGTACAAAGTATCTTGTTCTGTCTATTTCCAAACATGATATTTTTTCGATTTTGTTTGTAAAGGTTTTCACATTTCAGTAAACTTTTTTATGCATGCTTCAGTACATGTTAAACATCCTAGGAATCTTTGTAATTTATTTTTGTCTTTTAAACTAGAAAATCTCTCAATGTTATTTAGTATATGGGACTATAGACTATATTTTTCTTATTCAATTTCTAACCCTAAATACTTAATTTTTTTGATGAGTAATTATTGTTTTTTCTTAGAAAGTACAATGCCTTCTTGTGGAATATTAAAAATACCCAAGCAATGTTTACTTAATTTATTACTAAAAACTAAACTATTATCTATGTAAACACAATCCATATTTTGTAATTTCTTAATCATGTTGTCCATATATCTTTGAAAGATACGTGAAGCTTATTTTAATCTAAATGGTACAACAATATTTTAGAATTATCCTTGAAGGCAACTAAATTCTTTCAGTTTTTGAGATTCCTTATCCAGTCTTATTTACCAAAATTTAATTTTGTAATAAAATTGGAGAAATATTTATTTCCTTCTATTAATGATAATAATTCTTCTTTCTTTAGAATAAAGCCTCCATCAATAATGTTTTTTTTATTCAATGCTTTGAAGTTTAGCACTATTCTTTTTTTTCCTCTTATTGTTTCGTCTTCTTTTTAAAGTAAGAAAGCTCGACTGGAGTTTAGTGAATTACTTGGTATTATGACTTTTAGTTATACTAGTTTTTGAATTTATTTTCAAACTCAATCTTGTCTTCTAGAAAATAAATCATAGGTTTTACTATAATGAATTTGTTAAGGTCTCTTAGTTTTATATTAGCAATCATTTTATATTTATTTATTTTTAAATCTAAAGGATTTTTTGAGCTTACTGTTTTTAATAATTTTATAACATCTATTAAGGCATTATCTTCCTAGATTTCATTAGGAAAATTTTTTTGTTTCTCTTTTATATCTAATGAAATATTTTCTAAATAAGAGTTTTGTTATTTCTTTATGTCTATCTCATCACATTTTCGCATTTTATGTTGTTCCATAAAACTTTGTTTGATATAATCAAAGTTTTTCTTATTTTTGACACATAAATAGTTTCACTATCTAGTAATGTTGGTCCGGACACATAAATAGTTTCACTATCTAAGAATACATACTTACTAGCTACACACATGCTAACTTATGTATCTAAATATACTTGTAAATGGTAATTTATGTAACTTTTACATTTCAATCCTACCTTAATATAAGTACTGTTTGGATTTGTAACTAAAAGTTTATAAAATACGAATCTAATTAAGCTAGAGGGGGTGAATATGTTATTATAATTTAATAACCTAAAAAAAGTGATCAGGTATGCAATCACGTGTAAAAATAAAGTACAAAAATGAAAGAATAACACATGATATTTTTAGGTGGAAACAACCTAGGACACAACCATGACCTAAAAGGAAAACCACCGATCCACCGTACTACCTAACTTTTCACTATGAAAAACAAATATTCAAGTACAAACTTGGTCTTATGCTACCCTTCTTAGGATACTACCCTAATATACCTTACTTACGAGCCCCTGCTCTATTTTACAGTTTTTAACATTAGCATGAATGATATCTAGACCAATATTTCAATAAGCTTCATACCAATCAGATACGTTAACGAATCAATTGTAAAAAAAGGTTAGCACAAATGCACAAATGCACAAATGTTCATGTGTAATCTTCTAAGCAAATATGATGTCACATGCACACCTTAAATTCAAATTGTACTAGAATAGCAAAAGATCATGCCCAACAAACGATACAATCGGGTAAAATTAAATAGAAGACTCTTAAAATATACATATTTACAAAATTTTATTTTTAATTTCCATATAAAAAAAATATTTTAATTTTTATTGAAGACAAAAATTATTAGTTATAAATAATAAAAAATTAATTTTTTTTCTTGAAATCTCAACAACTTTCCCGATAGCGTACTCATTTTCAATATTTATTATGTACTTAAAAATCAAAACATGATTCTAATTTAAATGATAAGATATTATTTTTCTATAAAACAATAAACCTTATTTATTAATTTACAATTAACGTAGAGTCAAAATTATTAAATTTTAATTAAAAAACAACCCTAAATAGATGATTTAATAACTATATGAGATAAATCAAAATCAATTATCAACCTTAGAACAATCAATTTAAGCACGAGTATATTAATGATAGCTTCTTTAAAGATTAATAATCAAACTAAATAATTATAATATCATAAATTAATTAGGTTTATTAATCAATTAAAACACAACAACCAATATTTGATAGATTAACCAAATAAAGAAACCTAAAGAATTATGATCTTATATTTGTAAAACAAGAGAGAGAGAGATTAAGAAGAAGAGAACAATGCTATTTTGTTGTTATTATAGAAAAAATTTAAACCCTTGATCCTATGTAATTGATAAATATATTTTTTATTACAAATAGGATTAATAATACTCATTAATCAAGTAAACTTCTATTTAAAGAAGAGTTCTTTTAAACTAGACTTATTAATCAAGAAGACTCCTATTTAAAGAAGAGTTATTTTTAAAGTATATTTTAAGCTAACTTTTAGGCTAAGATTAGACTATAATTTAGGCTATATCTTATCTAATATTTTAACATATATTTTAGTCTATATATTATCCTACATTTTAGCCTAAAATTTGGGATATATATTTAAAACAATGAAACACATTAAAGAAGAGGCTAAGTGGTAATTTCATAAATCGATTCAAGTTTAAATAAATATTTTAGCAGTAAAAAAAATTCCAAATTTGTGAACATGTGATCTTAAATGCATGAGTACAATCATGTGTTATAGTTATAACAGATATACCTGAAATATGACTATCTAAAATTCTGACGTTTCTTCGACTTTACTTGATAGCGAGCTTAAAAATAAGTTTACATGCAAATATTATGTCTACGAAAATAACCAACACTTATAATATTTACAGTAATACTATACAAATTATTCATCTTATGTTGAAGAGAATTCATATTTTGTGCATTTATATTTTGAGTTAGTTATTTCCTCGTCAATTTCTTTTAATAGATAAATACTAAAAGTATCATCTATATCTGATTCATTTATAGGTTCTAATTTCATCTTAGAAGCTTCTTCTAAGATTCTTATTTTTTGTGAAAATTTTATTCTTAAATTCTTTTTTTATTTTGAAGCATGTTAAGGCATTTATTAGCATAATGTCATTCCTTATTACAGATTCAACATCTAGATTTTTTTCCCTTATGGGCAATAATTTTTGTTTTCTAGTAGCTTATATTTTTTTCTCCTAAAGTATCTTTTCTCATAAGGTTCTTTGTTATACCTGCTCTTATATTTTTTAAAGTCATATTTTTTAAATTTATAACTTTTGAATGTTTTTTTCTATATTTTTACTTGTAAGATTTTATATTACATTCATATTTTTCTAGCATTTTAAAATCTCTTTTATCACAACAAAATTTATCATTTCATCTTATTTGTTTATATTCCTATTTTTCTTAACATTTAATGATTATTCAATTTTTAAGACTTTATATTTTTTCTCTTAAAGTATCTGGTATAGTTTTTATATTTTTTTATTACATTCTTCTATTATGATTTTATGTAATATTTCAGGTAATTTTTGAAAAAATATTTCTTTATAAGTTTGTTGCATAAAAGATGATAGCTTATGATAATACATTTCATATTCACAAATAAATGAATCTATATAGCACATGACATATATTTCAATATTTGTTAAATTACATTTGACTTTATGAATTTCATTTTCACTGGATTCAGTTATATGTTTATATTTATCTTCTCTAATAAATTCCTTGTATATTTCATTTACTACAATATATAACTATTCCCCACCTATGGGAACATTCCCCCCAATTGTAAATGTTGTTGTTTTGTTAAATTTGTAAACTAAACTTTAACATTTTTATCATTTTATGAACTATTAAAACTCTACAAGTTTACATGTTTGATTGTGTGGTTAGAGAAGTTTGTATAATTATACTCATACTATTAGACCATTTATCTAAGACTTTTTTCATATTTCTTATACAATCTAAATCTGAAAGTTCATATCTATAATTTTCATTAAGTTTGAATTTTGGTAGGTACTACCTAGGGGTGTCCATGGTCCGGTCCTGTCCGGTTTTGTCTAAAAAAAAATTAACCAAACCGGACCGTTTGATTTATAAAACGGTTTGGTCCGGTTTGATCCAATTTTTTTATAATTTAATGAAGAATAATATGAAATTTTTAATATATTATTAAACCAGTCCAGTCCGGTTCGAACGGTTTAAAATTAGTACAAATCGGACTGGACCATTTGATTAGTAAAACTGTTCGGTTTAGTCCGGTGTACTACCTCTAGTTCTCCAAATAATCATTCTTTTATTTTGGGTTGTTTTTTTCTTCTATATAAAAGGTTAGGTTCTTTTAACTGTTGCTACTCCTTTCTTCTATATGTGGGTAAGGTGTTCCTTCTTGATAAGGAATTGGTAATGAAATTGATTTTATATGATTTTTTAAGATCATATTTTCTAGTTCATAATCAATTTCACTGATTATTGTTATATTATCTTCCTCTTTAGACAAATTTTTTTTATCATAATATCTTCCTAGTTGATCATATGTTAAGGTTAATAGACTAACTAATTTTTCCTTTTCCCTATTTTCAAGATTGATAAATTATTCTTCTAATTCTTTTCTATATTCCACTAAATTAGGATTATAGTTTCTTTTTTTTTTTAAGTTTTTTCTCATTTTTATGTATCAATGCATCTAATCTCTTATATAGTTATTCTTTTAATCCTACAAAGGGATCAAATTTGTAACCTATAATTTCATTATCTCTAAGTATATTATTTATATCCCTTCTTAATTCTATAAATTACATATGTATGTCTTGTGGTAATTTCTTATTATAATTATATTCTTTTATTTCTTTTAAGACTTTTTTATGTGTTATTTATGCATTGCAAAGACTTGATGTTTGATTATTATACTATATTCATTTCTTTTGCTAAAATAACTAAAACTTTCATTATTATTATTTGGTTTTTTTGATATGATTGGTAGGCTTCCATCAAAATCTAATCCTATATTCTATAGTTTGTTTTGGAACATTATAATACTATTTTCTCCCTAATATTACTTCATGGACTAATGTTTTCATTATTTTAACTTTTTGTTTTAGATCTATAAATTTTCTTTATTTGTTAGAGGTTTCTTCTTTAAAATCTATAAACGTAAATCTTGATACATTACTTTTCTTCCTGGTATTAGAGATTTTTCTTTGACATCTAAGTTCTATTACTCTAGTATTTCAAAGTCTGTTAATATTTTTGGTTATTATTAGTTCAATTTCTTGATTTTTTTATCTATTTCTATGAATTCATTTTGTCCATATATTGAACTATTATGGTTGTTTATTAATGAATATCCTACTATATAGTGTACTAAAAATGGATGATTTTCTCTTTCAAATTCATAAGTTAAACTTAGCACTTGATAGTTCTTATCATTAATAATAATGGCAAACTTAGAGCATGCTGTGAATTTTAATTTCTAGTATCTCAGGTTTCTATGGATCATTACAAATAAACCATCTTTTCTATTCATTATTGTATTTCTAGTAGTGCAGGCTTGGTAGTTCTTATCATTAATAATAATGGCAAACTTAGAGCATGCTGTGAATTTTAATTTCTAATATCTTAGGTTTCTATGGATCATTACAAATAAACCATATTTTCTATTCATTATTGTATTTCTAGTAGTGCTAGTATTATTGGTGTATCAATTCATTATCTAAAATATGTTTTTATTGATATTTAGATTCCTTTAAAATGGATGTATCAAATTTTTCCTTTATCCTTCTGAGATATTTTTGATAGTTTATCCATAATGATTTCTTTGTCAATTAATGGTATATTATACGTTTGTAATATTAATATTCATTTCTTTATTACTTATTCCATATTAAACTACATATTTTCTTAGAAATATTTTTGGATCTTTAAATCCATCTCATTCCTTAAGATTTAATATTATTTTTTCTATTTATTTAATTTTTTTATTAATTGTCATTTCTTGTGAGAAACATTATGAAATGTTTTGTGTTTCTATTTCTATTATTTCTTGATTTCCTATTATTTTTGTCATTTATATATATAAAATATTATTATCCACTTCCGTTAAATTTGAGGGATATTTATAATATTTTTAAAGCCATAGGAATATTTATGATAATATTTCAAAGTTTGAGGATATTTTTTATAATTATCCCTCTTTAGAACTTTAGTAGATTTAAGGATAACTTAATAGGAGGAAAATAAGAAGAATTTAATAAACTAAAGGATTATTATTATTGATGAAAAAATATTTTACAAAGATGTGTAAATCTACGATTCTACGATACCTTACTACTAAAGCGATCTTGACCTTATATAGGCAAAGCAAGCTTATTACAAAACAAATCTCCAATTATTAAAGTAAAAAAATTTAAAGTTAAAGAAAATAATGGAGGTGAATTAGTAAAGTTAAAGAAAATAATAGAGATGCTTTTAACTGTACTAAAGTAGATGCCTTAAGTATGTGGTTCTTGGCCTATGTGTTTGGAGACGTGTCCGAGATAAGATTCCTTATAGAAAAGTGAAGTCGAATAGTCCAAAATGGGTCCTTGACTTTTTTTTCTACTTTTAGTATATCTAATTTGATCCAGCCACCTAGATGTCAACTAAAGATGGTTCTAGATCTAGTTTCTCATCTCCGTTGGAGCTATTGCTAGAGATGGACGAGATAAATTTCTCTAATTTTTTAAAGATGTAATCTTCTCCATTTCCTTAATTTTTAATTTTTCTATTAAGGAGTCAAGATGAGCCTTTCTTTTATCATGTTAAAGAGTGATAGTTTTGAGTGTTTGAAAGAACTCAATAATCTTAAAGTCCTCAAATACATCTATGGGATTTTTATCCCACCATCTCGCAAAGGTTCGTCTTGTAAAACTTGAAAATGTATCAGAGAAAGTAATAAAAGAATCTCATTTAATTATCCAAGGAAGTTTATATAATAAAACAAAAAACATTAATGCATGATCAATGTCTTGTATATGATTAAAATTATTTTCTTCAAATTGGTTATAAGCTTTTGATTCCATGCTTGCATTTAATAAAAATAATTGTAAGTTGTGGGTTGCATCCTACGATCCTTAAATCTTTTTCTTCCATAAATATTGGTGTCCTAATCTATTTTGGAAAGTACTCTTGCTATTTTTAGAGTGGAGAATTCCATACATCGTCCATTTCTCATATTATGATTAATGTTGACGAAACCTGTTTATTTCAGAATGAGTTCATAGAAATCCCTTGTTTTAGGAATAGTAAAAAATGATAAATTATCTATAAGATGAATTGATGCAACCTATTCAAGTGATTTTTTATATCTTCAGACTCTATTATAAAGATTCTTTCTTGCTACTTCAAGAAACTCATCCCTCTTAGGGAGTTCGATAGCTTTCGTTTTAGAATTACTTGATCCTTGAGGTGCTTTTGGGTTGCCTTATTTCTTCATGGTTGCCTTGTAAATATTCCCTTGTTAGGTCATCTAGGAGAGAGTTGGAATTGCCTTTGATAAACTCTATATTGAAGTTAAATATCGAGAGTACGACTTACCGCTTAGCAAAAATCTGTTTAGAAGCTAGGTTTTGAACATCCTTTTCAAGAACTTCTTTGCTTGACTTATAGTCTATTCTTAGCAAGAACTTTTGGTTTAAGATATCTTTTTGAAACTTGGAAATACAAAGAACTATAGCTAAAATTTTCTTTTTAATAGTGTAGTAGTTCTTCTAAGGCGATTTCCAAGTGCCTGAAGTGAAGCAAACAAGGCTCTCTTTTATAGCCAGTTGTTGCTTGAGTAATCCTTTAAATCTTGTTTCAGTGGCATCAATTTTGATAATCTTGAATGCGTCAAGATGATGTAGAGGTAGGCACGAAAGCTCTTTCCCTCTTAGCTTTATGAGCTGAACTACTTTAGTAAAGGTTGGGCCCTATACGAGTGGATTCTTCTTCAACCTTTCATAAAGAGGTTTAGTGTCTTGGTAAAGATTCTTATAAAAATATCATAAATAATTTAGACTACCCAGAATCCTCTATAATTGTTTTTTATCCTGAATTTCATCAAAAATATTACAGCAAAACTAATGGAATGGTTAATTGGAGTTATTTACCCTTGAACAATGTTATGCCCTAGCAAACAGACTTTAGTTTGAAATTTTTTTATTTTTCAAGAAGAAATAACTAATTTTGCTTTTTTGATAATTTTAAAAAACATATTTAAATGTTTCCAGTGCTGGTTAATAGGGTTTGAATAAACTACCATATCATCAATATAAATAATAGTGAATCCCATATAACGGTTAAATATTTCATTCATTATTTTTTGAAACTCAAAAGGGGAATCTTTAAGCCCAAATGACATAACATTTCACTCATAATATCCAAAATGGATAGTAAAAGTAGTTTTAAACTTATCTTCAGGAGTAATCTATATTTGCCAATAATAACTTTTTAGGAAAAATTTGGAAAAAACTACCGCCTTGTAAATATGATTTAATAAGTTCTTTTTATTAAGTTTTAGATACTTAATCTACCTTAATATTTGATTTAAGTGTTTGTAGTTAATTAGGAATATGGGAAATCATCTTTCGAGTTCAGCTTCGTTCGTAACATAGAATGTCGGGCATGACTAGGGAGAATTTTTTTCTATATTAACTTCTTTTTTAAAAGGTCATATATCTTTTGTTTGCATATTTTCAAGTGCCGTTGATTCATCTGGATAGGTCTTGCTTTAATGGTAATTTTTCCATGTGTTTTCTTTCCAAAAAGGATGTGGGTAATTCTGAGCATATTTCTTTCTCAAATTTCTCTTTAAGAGATTTTATTTGCCTTGGGATTGCATCGGTCATGATTCTTCTATAATCTTATCACTAACCTCTTCTTTTAAAGAGTATAACTTTTTTTTCTCATCAACCTTAGTCTTTAGGTTATTAATTTCTATGTTGCGTATAACATATTTCATGACCTTTGAGGATTTCTGTGACATTAAATGAATAAAGGATACTTAAAAAATGAAGTGCCTAAGATAACCATTCTTGATAATTCTTTACTAAATAAAAATGTGATTTCTAGGAAAATTTCATTGTTACATACTATCGTAGTAGACAACTTATAGTGGACATACATTCTTCCTCTATTAGTAGTGTTTAAAACTTGAGTAGTTTTAGAAAAATAATTGGTTGGAATGATCCCCTCGCTAATGAAATTTAGATCCGTGCCTGAGTCATTTAAAGCTTCTACTGGAAAAATATATTCTTTGTTACTGACTATGGTAACCTTTGAGAACCACTTTTGATTGATTACTTTATCAATGGAATTAATAAATTGCCTTTTAGCAACTTGAGGTTCGTCTTGATCTACTGATTTTGGTATTAGATCCTCTTGAGTAGGTACTTCTTTAGGTAAAGTTATGAGAAGTTTATCAAAATCTTCTTGTTTATTATCTAATTCATTTGTTGAAAGTAGAGGTGTTTAAGAACCCTAATAATGTTCTAGGATTTGAACTCTATTTTTTAGATCTTTAAGATCTTTTTTGGTTTGGTTAATATCTTATTAGAGATATTTTTTAGTGGGTTCTTTTTTCTCAGAAGTGTTTTTGATCCTTTTAAGGATTTCATTGAATGAGTATTCCTACTCATGTTGTTTTAGCTTCTGATTTGAACCTCGGTTGTCTCTTCTATTAGAAGAACTAGGTGTTTCCTCTTTTACCACCGCTATATATTTAGCTAGTGTTTCTCTTTTCTCCCATAGATCATTGATTTTATCAATGAAATCCAAAATAATGTTTTCTTGTTTGGTTAGGATATTTAAGTTCACGTTATTCATTTTAATGATGGCTTTGTAATAGGACATTTAACCATGCCTTTCTTTGGTTAATTGGTGCTGGAGTTTTAAATCATTACATAATTGTGATCCCTAGCCAATGATTTCTACCATTAATTCTCCATATGTATACATATCATATGAGATGATTCCACCTTGCTTAGAATGGAAATGAGTACAGATTTTATCCGTAAATAGAGTTGAAAGTCCATATATGAACTTTTCTTTCCAGAAGTCATCATTGCAATCCTCTAATGAGTGCTCAAAAAGCACTAAAATTACCATGATTTTATTCACTTTAATTGATTAAAAAGATATATATTTATATAATTTTATCATATTTTTATATAAATCTATCTTTTCGGAATCACGAGTATTTTTATTGTTTTTCAGGTATTTTTGCTTAAAAAAATAACTTAAAGACTCAGAAAAATACTAGAGGCAATACATCACAAATATATTAATAAAATAAATAAGAAAAAGTCAAAAAAAGATGAAAAAATTGGACAAAATGGGTCAAAAGGGTCAAAAATGTCAAAAAGGATGAAATCGTGCACACAGCCGCCTAGCCGCGCCGAGCCATCACAACACCTAGTCCAAGCACGCCGCACGCCCATCTGCACCTAAACACGGGCGCCTCTACGCACATCTGCTCCAATCAGTACACGCCGCTGCAACCATCTGCTCCCATCTGCTCCATTCCACGTGTGTTGCCGCGCCCCACCTACCAGTTGATGTCATCATCACCTACTACGCATTTTCTCCATTTTTAATCATTTTTCCACCCACTTTTTCTTCCTCTCCTCACCTATAAATACCCTTATTCTCTTCATATCAAAACACACCTCAAAAACATCTTCTTCTCTCTTTCTTTCTCTTCATTTCTTAGTTTTTAGTTTTTCTTAGTTAAAATTTCTTAGTTTTAGAGTTCTTCTCTTTTTGAGAAAAACTAATTATTTTTTTGTAATTTATTTGCTTTTTGATTCAATAAATGAAAATGTAAATTCCGTTTGGAGGTTTTCCAACAATAGGAATAACATCAAAGTACTATAAGGATTTTATTCGTTATTTTTTATGCTTTATTATTATATATTATATTTAATCTGTCTGTGATTAAATTTAACATTGATGGCTATTTGTAAACATGATATAATAATAACGTTGTTATGCTTACGAAATATTAAATAGGTAAAAATCTCTAAAATGAATTGATTTTGTTTTTATTCAAGATTTTATATTAAGAATGTTAGAGAGAAATATATTATTTTTCATTACAAACTTAAATCTGAAAATTAGATTTTAAGGTTTAGTTATCCGGTCTGATTTAGAGTAGTGTTATTTTATTTGTTGGTACAATTACCCGATAGTTAGAGTGAAACTCTATTTCAAAAGTTTTTATAAGAATTATTATCTGAAAATGTATTGACAACATGTTTTCAATAGTAATTTTAAAACTTGAAAGTTAGTACTCGGATAATTAAATTTTTAGGTTTAATTTAGATATCTTGAATAAAGTTTAAACTGTCTAACCACACCAATGGTGGCATTTAAATGGTTCATTTTCAATCTATTAGAAAAAAGAATTAATTTAATTAACCAAATTAGTTATCAACCCCACCCAAATGTGGTATTTATATAAAAAAAAAGAGAATCAATAAATATCAATTTATATCTTTAATAGCCTAAATAATATGAGCAAACATAATTAACTTAGTTATTATATCCATAAATACTCCACTATTATAAAAAGATAAAATTTGTATAAATGTTTATTGAATCTGTATGTGTATCTATGTTTATTTTTATGTTATTAGATTAAAAACACAAAACCCCAAATATCGTGACAGGATATTTAAGATTTAATTTTGTTTTTAAAAGTTTGAATAATAAATTAAAAACCACATATATTCCTTTCTTAGATCGACTTTGGGAGTATACTTATCATTTTCTATGAAATGATTTGTGCACTTGCGAGAATTTTATAAATATAAAACCAAAGTATTGACAGGATCAGCATTGCCAGCTTTGCTCATCATCCTCTCTGGTTAAAACTTTAGAGAGAAATACATCCTTGTACAATTTAAAATGAGACAACGTTGGACATCTTAAATTAATTAATTTTTCATAACTTATGTCCATCTGGATTCTTGTAGTTCCAACAAAATGTAATAGGATAGTATAGACTAGTGTATTAAATGCGTCTTCAGTATGATAGGGTTCACCATTATTTTCAATATTTTGTTTGATTGCATTCAGAATTCCTTCCCATTGGACTTAGTTGAGATAATTATCCCACCACATTTTTAGTTGGCCAAAGAAACCTACAATAATTCCAATTACTCTTGTTTTATCATAAATATGGTGTATTTTAATGGCGAATGCAAATATATTTTTGATAACTCGAATAATTTGAGACTCGTTTAAGCCATCGATATTCCAATCATGAATTTGGTTGCCCTTGTAGGTAAAACTAAGTGGCACAGGTTCGTCAATCTGTAAATCAACTAGAGTTTATCTTGGATAATAAGTCTTTAATGGATAAACTGGTTTTTCTAATTTATTTATTTCTAGAGGGCTTTATTCATTAGACAAGTTGAAAACTTGAAGTGTTCGCTCAATTTCTTCATCTGACATGTCGGGTATGTCTTGTTCTTCTATCATTTTCATGGATTTAGATTGATCTTTGGACTCTAGATTTGAGAGTCTTAGTAAAGTTCCTTTAAGAACTCTGACTTTTCTTCTTCTCTTTTAATTTTGTATCATGATAAATCTGTTATTGGTTTAAGAAAGGTTGGTTGAGTATTTCCTTTTTTAGTACTAGATTTTGATGAAGAGGATGAGATTTTAGAAGAAAGAGAAGTTTATGCTAGTACTTGTTATTGGTTTAAAAAAGGCATATTGGTGTAATTAGCCTATTCTATGACCTGGTTAGAAGACCCTTACTTGTAAGGGATAGCTAAGCTATTTTTATGGTAGCTATTAGAGGATAAACTACTAGAACTTTTTCTCTTAAAGATAAGGAGAATTGTTTGTGAACTTTTTCAAGGTTTTGGATTTCTAGTAATGAGATCTGCTTTTACTTTGCATAGCCTTGAATAAAA
The DNA here is from genome assembly GCA_030763125.1 of Hippophae gyantsensis. NCBI lineage: Eukaryota > Viridiplantae > Streptophyta > Magnoliopsida > Rosales > Elaeagnaceae > Hippophae > Hippophae gyantsensis. The sequence continues at coordinate 15,884,737 of CM061029.1, read as the reverse complement.
TCAAAGAAATTCATATTAGTTCTTTTAGCATACTTTAAGAATTTTTTATATTTTTCGTAGAACATTTTTTGCTACTCTCTGTTTAGAGCATCAAATATCTTTCTTTTTCATAGTTTTCCAAAGCTTGAAACATCTTTATTATCCTTTCGTTAAGGGTACCTTTTTTAGATACTTCTATCATGAAAACATTGAAAAACCTAGGGTTTAGTTTTTCAAAGCTTAAATCAAATAAGGTTGGTCTTGTAGATGCACTACCTATAAAGATTTTGTCTTTTCTTTCTGATTGGTGTATTGGTTGACTAAGTCCAGTTAAGAGCTTAGCTACACCTTGAAGTTGATTTTTTGTTCTATTTAAAACTAAGGGTGATGGAATATATGAGGATGGTGTGGATATGATAGAGAATCTTGAACTTGAGTCTCTTAATTTGATTCTTCTAGATGAATCAAAACTAATTTCTATAGAGCCATCCATATGCTCAATGATTTTATTGAGCTTAGTATTTTTTGGAACTGATGTTGGCTATATATTGAATGGAACTGGACAATGCCAATTATCCAAGGCTCCTAAGGCTTTGTCAAAGTGTTTTACCTGGTTCATTACCGAGGCAATCAACTCATTTATAATAAGGTGGTGCCATATTGGCCTAGAGTTGGACAATGCCAACTTCCTAAGGCTTCTAAGGCTTTACATGAGTGCTCTGCTTGGTTCATTGATGAGGCTTTCAACTCGTTTATAATGAGGCTCGTTAGAGTAGTACATAATATTTCTTTACTTTTTCTTGACACCCCATTTTCTATTACATATCATAATTTGTATGGTAAAAGTATTCATTGTATTGTTAACGAGCTTGGTCAAAAGTGGCATTTCTTCAAATGTTGAGCATTCTAGCTCATCTCTTCTAGTTATTCGTCTATATCTTTTAGGGCATATGTTATAGTCGGTGTGACTTATGTAACTTGGTATAGCCCCTTCCAATTGATTCCAAGCTTCCCTGCCATCTACTCATTTTTATTTGGAAACATTCTCCTTAAGACCCATTCTGCTACTGAGAAAGCTTTGAACTAGACAACATTCTCATAATATTCTCCTACCCTTGGTTTCTAATCCTCGACACAAATCTAGGACACATCCTCAAGCTCCTTCGTAGTACCAAGTCCTCCATATCAATGAATCCCTATCGCAATTTCATTCATGTAATACCAATCCATTAATTCCTTCAGTTTACCATCAATACCACACATTTCAACCTCATTCTTCTTCTTCTCATCACTCACCCATTAAGTTTCTTAGAATGGATTTTAAATTGTTGGAGTTTCTCAAACTGCTAGATATGTTGATATTATATCATGGTGGTTATCAATATGTTTTCCAAAATGGGCCATTTCATTGCTTGTAAGAAAACTTTTGATGATAGCCATATCACTCAAGTTTTTTCCAAGGAAATTTTCAAACTTCATGAAGTTCCTAAGTCCATCGTCTATGTAGGGATTTTAAATTTACGAGTCATTTTTGAAGAAAAAAACTATGGAAGAGGTTTGGAACTACTTTGAAATTTAATTCTACCTATTATCCTCAAACTAATAATCAAGCTAGAGTAGCTAACAATACTCTATAATATGTTGATGTGTCTTTCAGGAGAGAAACCTAAATATTCGGACTTGATTCTTCCCTAAGTTGTTGAATTTTCTTTTAATAATATGGTTAACAAGTCCACTAGTAAATGTTCTTTTGAGATTGTTTACACTAAATTACCCAATTTTTCCTACAATACTTCTTCTATTTTTGTCTTTAAGAGTTAGCTTGCTTCTAAGAATGCTGAAGAGGTTTTTAAAATGTTAATGGATGTGAAAACTAAATTGGAGTTGACTACTACAAAGTATAAAGAGCATGCTAATAAGAAAAGAAGACCAAATGACTTTGAAGTTGGAGAATTGGTGTTGGTACACTTAGGCAAAGGGAGGATACCTAAAGGATCTAGTTCTAAGTTACAGGACAGGAAAATTGGTCCTTATAACATTCAACACAAGATCAGCTCAAATGCATATGACGTTGATCTTCTACTAAATCTACACATTTTCTTCATATTTAACATCAAAGATCTCTTTGAGTTTCATCTTTCTGATGACATTTCAATATATTAGATAAAAAAGATGAGCTCATCTTTTTCGAAAAAAGGCATTTATGCAAGGGCTTAAGAATCCATTAATCTCTTATTTACTTTTGTTATTCATCTTAAATACCTTTTATGTGTTGGTTTGTTTGTTTTGCTTGTTTGTCCTTTTTGATTAATTTATTTCATTTGAGCTATCCAAAGTCTGATATAAGGGAAGTAATGCACAAGAGTAGAGCAATTTTGGAATTGTATCAGCCCATGTTATTTCCTTGTTAGTTTATGATAATTTTCTCTTTAGATTGAATCAACGCATCCAATCCTTTCTTAATAATTGTTTGTTCTTGAGATAAATTAAAGACTTCTTAGTCATAATTAATGAACAAAGTGTTAGGAAATTTGGATCAAATGGTATAATCACAAATTTCCTCTCCTAAGATTCTCCTCAACAGAATATCAAATAACAGAGAAATAGAGAATACACAACACAAGAATTATAGTGAAAACTCCAAATTAGAGAAAAACCACTTTCGTTGTCAAAAGACAACCAGAGAAATAAATTTACTATGTGAAAAATTGTTACAACCACACTCTCAATGATTTTCTCACACACCCAAAAGACAAGAGCAATTACAAGCCCAAAATAATTTTCCCACAAAATTCTCTCACTCAAAAAATTCTCATATAAGTTTTTCTCTATTTTTGGGATGATTAACAATGAAGAAATGAAGTCATATTTATAGCCTTCAAGGTCCCATTTCATATGCCAAACATTTCTTCATTCAAAAAAATTAGGCTACCTAATTTTCCTATTCTTTATTCAAAAAAAGTTAGACACTTCCATCTTTGACAATATGATAAGCTACCTTACATGAATTTTCTTCTAAATTAGACGCCTCTTATTTTGACTAACAAACCTAATATTATTTTTAATCGATCACAACACAAATCTTATGAAACTCTGATTGATCAATGCCTTATTACTAATGATATTATTGTGTACATACCAATCAAAAGAGATCAAATTGGTGATAGTCCAATATGGCACTTCTCCAAAAATGGTTATTATAACGTAAGCTCGAGATACAAAAGAGATTTAATCTTTAGAGATGAAGGAGTTTTGGGAGGTAGCTTAAAAAAGGACAGTACAATTATGCTTGTTCGGATGGAAACTATTGGAAACTTATTTGGGCGCTAAAAGTGCCAAGCAAACACTAAGAGTCTATTAATCTCTTATTTACTTTTGTTATTTGTCTTAAATACCCTTTATGTGTTGGTTTGTTTGTTTTACTTGGTCATTTTCTTTCATTTGAGCTATCCAAAGTCTGATATAGGGAAAGTAGTGCACAAGAATAAAGCAATTTTGAAATTGTATCAACCCATGTTATTTTCTTGATTTCTAAGTTTATGCTAATTTTCTCTTTGGATTGAATAAAAAAATCCAATGTTTTCTTAAGAATTGTTTGTTCTTGAGATAAATTAGAGACTTCTTAGTCATAATTAATGAGCAAAGCTTATGAAACTTGTCTCTAATTAATCAATGTTTTATGACTAATGATATTATTGTGTCCATACCAATCAAAAGAGATCAAATTGGTGATATTTCAATATGGCACTTCTTCAAAAATGGTTATCATAATGTAAGCTCGGGATACAAAAGTGCTTTAATCCTTGAAGAAGGAGTCTAGGGAGGTAGCTTAAAAAAGGACAATACAATTATGCGTGTTTGGATGGAAACTTATTTGGGCACTAAAAGTGCCAAGTAAACTAAAAGTGTTTGCTTGGCAATGTGCGCAAATGACATCTTGGCCACTAACTCCAACTTTATTTCAAGAGGAATGGAAATGAATTCTATTTGTTGCCTATGTATGAAGGAACGAGAAGATACAAAACATCTCTTATTAGAGTTATGAGGTCGCATATTGAAATTGTCCATAATGATTCTTTTAACATGCATGAATGGATGAAAACACTCGGAATAGTTGGCAAAATAGAATGGACAATGAATAGTTATGGAAGACACTTATTGTCACTTAAAGACAAAGAATGAGAAGCTTTTTCAAAAATTTCTAAGAGCCACAAATAAAAGTAATGTTTATCTCTAACCAACTATCTGAGCTTCATACCATTAGTTAAGTTGTGATGCATTTGTTTTCAATTGCAAGACTTATTTATTCTTTGTTTTTTAAGTTGTAATTGTGGTTTACTTAAAGCTATATACGTATTGCCTTTTATTTTAATGAAGTATGAATATACAAAGAAAATGAAAGAAAGAAAAAAGATAAAGAAGAGACTATCTAAGGTAGGTGTGTCTTCTTTTCATAATCTTCATTCGGGTTACATTACATAGTAATCATATTATCATAATATTTTTTATTATTAAGTTAAAAATATATTGATTACATCTTAATATCATAAATTTATCATTAATAAATTATTATTATAAAAATAATCATTTCAATGGTAACGACATACTATCTAGAGATTAAAGTAGACTTAAATTACATACTAGTAATGAGATCTAAGAATTTGCACCGCTTTTTCTTCCTCATTTCCTCCCAAGTACAAAAACCTTCGAAACCCACTCTTTGAAAAAGAGACCATCCTAATTAAAATCACAATTACACGCCGAAAAAGTAGTAGCATTATTATAAAAGAAAGAAAATGAGAGAATAACTTTGAATTTCGAAGGCATTAAAACTGTGAAATCAAATTTCCGATAAGAAATCCAGATAGAAATTAAATTCTCTTACCTCAAAGATGGCGATAATGCAGAGATTCAAGCTACTGGCTACTCAATGCGGTGAGGCTCAAAGCCGCACAAGAAGCCCCAGAACTTCGCCGATTGTGACTATCCGCCGTCGGAAATCCACTTTGCGGATGCTTCTTAGCCGGAGCGGCTCTCACCGGTGGGATCGCCGACCGGACCCATTGCCGGAGAAGAGAAACGAGAAGAGGAAAGAGAACGAGAGGAGCTTAGTGCAGAGACAGTGTCTGAAGGAGCTTTTCGTGTCTTCGCCGCTCTTTGAGATTGGGAGAGGTCAGAGAGACACGAAGGAAAACATGAAACATGAAGATGAAGGCAAGAGAGTGGATAATTTGATCGGGAAGGTTTTGGAAGGCGGAACCGGTTCACCCAGACCGGTTTGGACCGGTTTGCGATCCAGGTGGTTGTTGAAAAGGGCTTGGCGGCCAATGTTAGTTCCTATACTTGAGTGAAAAATAGGAAAATTCACTTACATTCCACGTAATCCTTCGAATACGTCACTTTGAATTATATATTTTTAATAATTTTATACATTAGAATATATATTTAGAAATTTTGTGAGATAAATTTTTAATGTTAAATATATATTTGGAGATTTTGTGGCATATATTTAAAATTTGTCTAAAAAAAATTCTTATCATATTGAACTAAAAAAAATTGATCTATTTTCTAAGCTTTGCAAATCTTTTACACAATCTAGCCCCAAATAGTTTTAGTAAATTATTTTTGCAAATAGTATATGATATTAAGTGCTTGACATTATCTAGGCAAAATCACGTTCGGTCCCCTGCAGTGAATAAGAACTACATAGATGGTTGTGATAAGGATGAAAATGTAAATGATATCATAAATGTTATTGTTACTATTTAACATATTTCGATATCAAAATATAATATTTATATCTTTTTAATTAAATTATCAAAAGTTATTAAGAATGAAAATAAATTATCACTTAAACGTTATTATATTTAAATTATCATTTAAATATTTATTTTTTGTTAAAATATCATAGATATTATCACTAAAATATTATTAAAATATCCAAAATATAAATTCTTGATGTGTTTTAATGAATATAATATTTAGTAATTATTGTAATCGTTGTATGCATGTTTTATTTTATAATGTTTTACATTAATGTTTTATTTTATAATGTTTTACATTAATGTTATACTTAACATGTAGATTATATGAACGTTAAGGCTCATTATATCTCCTAACAATTAATACTTTTAAAAATAAATAATCAATTAAATTTCTTTTCTTAATGTTGAAATTTATTTATTTATAATAGTAAATATAATTAGATAATTTATTTAATTATTTCAAAATATACTTAATTATTTCAAACCTTTTAAATACCTACAATATTTTGTAAAAAAGAATATATATTATATTATACAATATTTTAATTAATTGATCAACTTATTAATTAATATAAATATTATAAGTATTTAAAAATGAATACATTAAATAAAAAATAAGTTTAAAATATAATTAATTAATCTTTTTGATATTTTTATAAAAATTTAATTAAAAATATGATTTTATAAAAATTTATTAAAAAAATTCATATTTTTAATTAAATTTTCATAATTATAGTAATTTTTTTTTAAATTTATGTTGATAACATCATAATCTTCAATATTTTCTTAACGTCTTAATTAAAATCAACATTTTAAACCTTGTGATTGTGGTATTAAAAATATTTTTATATATATATATATATATATATATATATATATATATATATATATATATATATATATATATATATATTATTTATAAAACTTATTATCATCGAACAAAAATATTCTTAATATAAATAATAATATCAATTATTATTATGCCTAGCGACCAATGATATTTGTTCGACGACCTTCAACCATCGATGTACGACCTAAGATCATTGATTAGTGCAAGCAACCTATGACTACCTTCGATGTTCATAAGTAATGTCCATTTATTGCTACAAAATAGACTATTAAAGTCGGTTCGTTGAATCAACTTTAAATTGATTCACTTAAAATTTAAAGTCAATTCACACTTTGAATTGACGTGTCGCGTAAAGTCGGTTCAACGTGTGAATCGACGCTACGTGTATTGATTTTTTTTATTTTTATTCTTATTTTTCACTCTACTAACATGTATTCAATATAACATAAAAAACAAAATAGAAAAAATAATACAAATAATTGAAAATTTAAATATAATTAATTACTTGATAATTAAATTTATTACAAAAACAAATAATGTATATACAATATATATATATATAGTTAACTTAAATTATAAATAAAATAATATCATCAAAGTGTAATTGAATTGTATAAGCAAGTTTGGTTAGCTTAGAATCACCAGCATTGTGATAAGAAAATTGGGCAAAACACAGCTAGTCCATATAACAATTCATTCCTCTACATATATGAGCACATAAACATTCATCAAACAAGCAGTCTAAACTTCAGAGACATACGAATAGAAAAATTAAATCATTATAAATATTATCATGGTGTTGTCCTATGTTATTCAAGATTACATTTTTCTCCTAATATTTGAACAAAATGTTTTGTCCATTCTTCTTGTAAATCATCAAAAAGAGATTATTACAGCGACATCGGAGTGATATAAAAATAACCTTATCCTTTCAAACTCATATTAGCACTTTATTAATCTTTTGTCTATAAATATGAAGCTGTTTGGAATCAAGCTGGTATTTTTAATACTATAATGAGCTATAAATATGAAATCAAGTGTAACTCTGATTTGTTACTTGGCTTGTATGAGTTTTGGTGCCCTTAAACGTTTGAAACAATTTTGTAATATGTTCATGGGCACCAAAACTCGTACACGCCAAGTAACAAAATATGAGTTACACCTGACTTCATATTAGAGCTCATTATAACATTAAAAATACAAACAAAGATTTCAGATAACTTCATATTTATAAACAAATGATTAATAAAGTGCTACCATGTTGTTGTCATAAGGAAAGTAGACAAGAGAGATGAGATGAAGTTTAGGCCAAAAACAGGTCCATAAAACAATGCATTCTCCTAAATACATTAGCACATAACCATCCATCAAACAAGGGACTTCACACATAAGAATAGAGAAATTAAATCATTAAAAAAATTACCATTATGTTGTCATATGTTATTCAAAATCATCAGAATCTTCCCATGATTCTTCTTGTGATGATATAATTTGAACCATGTGTTCTGCCCATTCCTCTCATAAATAATCAAAAATTTGTTGGTCGTAGCCCGTCTTGTTCCAACCAAAGAACTACATGTATTTAAAATAAAAAAAGAATATAATTTCATGAATTTACAAAAAATAACTCATATATGTTAAAAACATTTTTGTATATGAGTAAAAGATATTACCAGATCATCAATTGGAATTTTGATATTTGTGATGATTTCACTCATAAACTTCATGACATAATAACCACACATAACTCCATTATTTTGTTGTGAAACCTACAAAAAAACAAGTGTACATGATTTTCCATATTCAAAAATCTTTATTATTCAATAGTAAAATTAATAAAATTAATAATATTCGCTTATACATACCATAACTTTTTTTCCATATAAGTTTAAGAGGTTTTTTAAGAGCAATGCCCCTAAACTTGTTCCACATCTTCCATGGCCTATCAAGGTTTAAAACGGTTAGTTTTTTTATTAAATATTACAAAAAATAATAGAAGAAACCAATAGTTAGCTATAACTCTTACATTTCAACAATTGTTTTTGTATCTTTACTCAATTCTATAGAAACTGAGTCACAGTACCAAGCATGATTATTGAACAGATCAAGGATTACCAACATCCAATGATCTTGCCCTTCTTCAAACCTTAGTAGCCAAAGGGATTATCAACTTTTGATTTATGTTAAGCATTAATACCCTATCACATAATTGTTTAGCTCTGATGCTAACATCCTTCTCTTGATATTGATTGACATATGAAGAATCATAGAACATTGCTAAATGTGATGAGTGATTATGTTGAAGTCGATAATAACATGTCCTATATAAAATAAATATATATATAAGTAATTAGATAATATAAATATAATTATATATGTTCTACATAAATGAAAGAAAATGAATAGATTGAGGACTCACCTTGTCCATACTTGAATTATACTTAAATAAATCATTTGATATTCAAATAGTTGCAATATGCAATCGATCGATATATAAGTTTGGCCAAGGTCTACACCAAAAATTTCTATATGAAGTGGCATAGTCTATCCATCATTCATGCTAGATGCCTTTGCAATAATAGTCATCAAAGCACCAAGATTTCTACTGAAGTTTAAATCATAATTATAACTATACTTTTTCCAAGGCTTCTTCTTGAATGACTTAATGAGCGATGATTGGCCACTAGACATAGATTTAACACGAGATACTTGCTTCGTATCTCTTAAATGTGTCGTATTTAAGAGTTCTGGTTTAATAGACTAAATAAAAAGTATTATGTATGTTAGTAACAATAAAATATATAATAAAACAATAGTAATAAACAAGTGCTATTTTTTAAGTTAAAAAATAGTACCACATCAAAATTTAGAACAACTTGAATCGACGACCAAGTCACATACTATCCAACCACTTCTTGAACTGTGGTAGCATCAGAAAGCACATGTAGTGAATAATCATGGAGTAATTATTGATCAATTACTATTTGCCAATGATTAGGAAAATATTGATTATGAATCATCCGATCATCGCTCAATTGTTGTACCGTTTCAATAGCAACAAAGTCCGTTGATGAAGGATGTTTCAACAAACATTTCATATTCTGTAAAAAATTTAAGTATTATATATCATAAATAAAACATATAATAAGAAATAAATATAATAGATTATCTATATCAGAAATTAAAATCTTACCACATATGATTCATCAAATAGAGGATGACTCCCATATGGGGTAGCTATTAGATGTACATTCTCACCAAAACGTTCATCGTAATGTGATTGATGGTAAGAATGTGCATATTGCATTGGAGAAAATGAACCAATACTTGATTGCATATGTATTCCTAGCATATAAAGAGGACTAATAGGATGACTATATCCCATACTGAATATAGTTTGAGCACCATGAGATTGCGTGGGTGGCATGCCTGGCATGAATGGTGGCCTGCCTGACATGGATGGTGGCATACCTGGCATGAATGGTGGCATACCTGGCATGGATGGTTACATGCTTGGCCAATATGGCATGCCCTGATTGTAGAATGATGTCATGCTTGACATGTGTTGTGATTGATATTTTTTATAGTGGAAATCTCACTTAACATTGAGGCCTTAAAGGAGTTGAGTTCTTCTTCAATTTTAGTGTACTTCTCCTTACTAACCATCTAAGGCTTTTGTTTTGGAATGTTAAAATACTCCATATAACCATCATATTGGCTACCTCCCCTAACACGACCAGGATGCTCGTGTCCGAATGCATGATATATAGCATCTCTCCCAAGCTCTTAGATTATTTCACCCCTAGATATTTTTTCTTGAACAACTCTCTACAAATAATAAAGCACACAAACATATCATGCATTATTACATCAATTATTAAAAATCATATGGACTTTGTATCAACTGAAATTACCAACCAACTTATTTAGTTGTTCTTCTCCTCGCTTAGTCATCTGTCTTGACTTCTATGTTTTGGGAATCTTTGTTTTTTATGTACAATTTAGATCGGGTAACCGGTCTACCCAATTCAGCTTCCTACATAAATTATTAAAAATTTATCAACCATGAAATGAAATTAAATTGAGGAAAATAAATATAAAAAAATTTATAAATTAACACAAATTAATAATACCATTCTATATCTAACTTCAGGATTTGAAGAACTCTTAGTACGGTTAGGCAGAATGTTATGCATTTGTATATTCTGATGTTCTTCCCTAATAATTTGAAATTCATCCATACATCTATAATCTACAAAGTCTTTCCAAACTTGAGGTGTAAACTAGGGGTGTCCTTCAGGGATTTTGTAGAGCTCTACTTCATCAAGTGGTTCCAAATATGGAAACACATAATTTCTTGACAATCTGGAAGTTTTGTATTCTTTTCACGTCTTATTTGCAATCTTATAACACTTGTTCTTCCAAGTATCATCGACTTTGTAACTATTCTGTAAAAACACACTACAAAATATTAGATATAATACAAAAAATATATAATATATGTAATTGATTATAAAATATAAGAGACTTACACAAATGGTTTTCCATATTTTGAACTTTTCATCTTTGTCAACCTAAGTCCAATCATTTATATTGATTGGTATACTGGACTTCACAAGTCTACCAATAGAGGATTTCAATTGTTGGCCATTTTCCCCTAATGGATTACCAGTAGCATCAAATCGAATGGGTACTCTATCATCTAGGTTAAGTGGAGCATCAGGTATATTCACCCAACCCTTTCTTTTTAAATGCCCCAATTTATCATTTGAATCTACAAGCTCTGTTACCCGAAGATCCATGAAATATCTGTAAACAATGAAAAAATATAAATTAATCGACAATTTTAGGAACATACATAGATATAAACATCCAAGAGTTATTACAACAATATAGAACATATATTATGTTTAATTAGGTTGTTAATCGTATATATATATTCCATCATAATCACTTTGACCCCATGACGAAGAATCATCATCAACAACTAGATCATTACATATATATATTAGGCAATTTGTTTGAGAAGTTACTAATATTGGTTAATGTATCAAGCATAGGGTCATCATCTTCTAAAGCATCAGAATGGTAAAACTCTTTTTGTGGAGACATTAACACAACAGATCATCTTGTGTCAATTTGATCGCTCACATAAAATACTTGTTTTGCATGAAGTGCTAACGTGAAAGGATCATGAGTGTGACTTATCTTGGATAAATTTACAAGGGTAAATCCAAAATCATCTATTTTATATCCAACATTGATAACATCTTTGACCCAATCACACAAGAAAACTGTTTCATAGAAGACCTCATAATCCAATTCCCAAATGTCTTGAATTATACCATAATATGTTCTATCAGAAAGTACATGATTACCATCTTTTGAATTGGAAAATTGCATAGTTTGTGCAACCATCTTCACACCACTATTCTGAAACTAGAAAATGATTTGACATCAAATTTTGGACCATGTGCAAGCCATTCTAAACTTTCTGTTATTTTATGATTGTGTTTATTGAGTTCATCTCGAATCTATGTATACAAAAATATGAAATGTGTTTAAAGCAAAGTTTTAAAACATTGCATAGATCTAGGAACATACATGAATTTTTGTTTGTGACACTTACATAGTTGCGAAACCAATTAATAAGCTCTCGCTTATGTTTATCATAACACCATTTTTCTCCTCTCTTTTTTTATAAAGAGAATCAATCTTCAATAAGTTTAAATGCATCTTGTAATGTTATTAAAGATATATGAAGTATATTTCATCATTAATAGTTAAATAAAAAATATTTTTTGCATAAATGGAAAGGTTAAACATCACTTACTCTATGTACGGTTGTGCCTTATTATTATTTACCAAAATGATTCGGTGTACTTTTTCCCATCGAGTGCAATCAATAAAAAATTTCTTACTTCCACCAAGCATAGTGTTACCTACTTGGATCATGTGACATTCTAAGAACAACTTGTGTGTAGGATTCCCAATTTTAGTGCAAGCACTAAATTATTTAGAACAAAACTCAATGGCCTCTTCAGCATTGTAGTGTTCCACCATGCATCCTTCGAGTCAATTTCTATTATTTACATATCCTTTACCCCACGTTTGGTTGGAGGGAATGGAAGTCGGAATGGAATCCGATTACTAAAAGAGAAGGAATCACAATTCCTTCTCCCACCTTTGGTAATCATTATTCCATTCTCATCTAAACTTTTTTTTCCAATTTTACCCTCACTTAAAATATAACCTTAAATTCAAATCTTAAATTCTCAAACCCAAAATTCCAAAACCCTAAACCCTAAACCCAAAATTTCAAAACCCTAAACCCTAAATCCAAATCCTAAAATCCTAAAACCTTAAACCCTAAACCTCAAATCCCTAAACCCTAAACCCTAAAACCCTAAACCTTAAAACATAAATCCTAAAACCCTAAAACATAAATCCCAAATCCCTAAACCCTAAACCCTAAATCCCAAATTCCAAATCCTAAAACCCTAAATCCTAAACCCCAAATCCCCAAATCCCTAAGCCATAAACCCTAAAACCCTAAACCTTAAAACATAAATCCCAAAACCTAAAACCCTAAAACATAAATCCCAAAACCCTAAACCCTAAACCCCAAATTCCAAATCCTAAAACCCTAAACCCCAAATCCCTAAACCTTAAACCCTAAAACCCTAAACCCTAAATTCCCAAATCTCTAAACCCTAAACCTTAAAACATAAATCCCAAAACCCAAAACCCTAAAACATAAATCCCAAAACCCTAAACCCCAAATTTCAAATCCTAAAACCATAAACCCTAAACCTTAAAACCCTAAAACCCTAAACCCTAAATCTAAAATTCTAAAACCCTAAACTATTTTTAGAAAAATAATAATTTTAACCCTAAACATTAACCTACAAATGTAACCTCAAATCCTAAATCTTAAATCACACATCCCAAACCTCAAAACCCTAAACCCTATTTAGAAAAATTATAATTTTAATAATATATTTCTTTTTAATTAAGTAATACTTATTTTAAAAAATAATGATTTCAATAATGTATTTTGTGTGACGAAAAAATAGTAATTAAATAACATTATTTGAACTTTACAGCATGTAGGGGTATTAAGGTCATTTATAGCTTTTTTCATTTCATTCCAGTGACAAACCAAACACTATAATCCTGATTCTGAGCTTGATTCCAGTGGTCAAACCAAACAAAATTGTTTCCTTTCCATTCCATTCCATTCCGATTCCGATTCCATTCCACGAATGAAACGCCACCTTAAGGATTTGCATATATCTCTCAAAAGGATACATCCACCTTATGTAAGTATGACCACACAATTGAACCTCTCGAACTAAATGAACACACAAATGAATCATTATATCGAAGAAAGAAGGAGGAAAATATTTTTCAATTAGACACAAAGTCTCTACAACATCTTTCTGTAAAGAGTTTAACTTTCCAATTGATATCGATTTCTTGCATATTGTATTGAAGAATGAACAAAGACGAATTATTGATAATCGAACATGTTTTGGAAGAATTGATCTAATAGTAACTAGTAATAACTATTGCATTAAGATATGACAGTCATCTGATTTCAATTCATAAAGTTTCTTATCGATGATAGACACAAAAATTTTTAAGTTGGATGAGTAACCATAAGGAGCTTTCACACTCTCCAAACATTTACAAAACACATCCTTCTCTTTTGTTGACATTGTATATGATGCTGGTGGTAAGTATGTTCGATTCTTATCATTCTCTACCCTTGGTGCCAATTAAGGTTTTATGCCTAATTTCTTTAAATCCAATCTTGCTTTAATTCCATCCTTTTTTAGGTATATTAAGTAAAGTACCAATCAAGCTCTCACATACATTTTTCTCAATGTGCATGACATCTAAGATGTGACGAATGTGTAGGTCTTTCCAATAAGGTAATTCCCAAAATATTGATTTTTTATTCCAACAACCATGGTATACTGATTCAAACTATTTTTCATTTTCACCCATTTCATTAGTTGACATCTTTCGTTTCCTTACCTTAGTGAGTTTTTTTTTTCATTTTTCCATATCATTTGAATGTCATATCATTCGATTTCCTTAATATCTCAACACCTCTCAAAGGTCGGGGTGCATGATTATGATCTTCTTCATCATCGAACGATTTCTTTTGATATCTAAACTTGTGTCCAGATGAAAAAAATCTTCTATGTCTTCTATAAGAAATCTTTCGTCCTTAAACAAGATAAGTTGCAGAAGTTCCATCACTACATATAGGGCATCCCTTGTAACCTTTTGTTGCATGTCCTGATAAGTTTCCATAGGCGCGAAAATCATTAATTGTCCACAAAAGGACCCCTCTCAAGTTAAAGTGTTCTTCTTTATGTGCCTCATAAACATTTACATAATCATTCCACAACATCTTTAAATCATCTATTAGAGGCTGTAAATATATATCAATATCAACACCAAATTATTTCGGTCCTGAGATCAATAATGTTAACATCATGAATTTTATTTTCATATACAACCAGGCAGGAAGGTTGTATGTTACCATAATTACTGGCCAACAGTTATATCTACTACTAAGGGAACTATGTGGATTAATTTTATCAGTAGTAATGGCAAGACGAAGATTGCACGGATCAGATGCAAATTTAAGAGATAAATTATCTACTACTTTTCAATTTGGAGAATCATAAGGATGATGTAGTACTCCATCATCAAATCGATTAGTTGGTTGACAAGTCAACATCTTTGATGTCTCTTTACTTTTGAACAACCTTTGAAAGCGAGGAATTGGAGGAAAGTACCAAAGAACCTTTGCGGGCATGCCTTTCTTATGTGTTGTCTCATTTGTAGCATGCTTCCATCTTGATTCTTTACACATCAGACAATCATCTAATGTCTCATATTATTTTCTATAAAGAATGCAATCATTTGGAAAAGCATAAATCTTATGATATTCCATGCCAAATCGACTAAGAGATTTATTCACTTCATACATTAAAGATGGTAATTCAATACCCTCAGGAAACATATCGACTAATAGATTTAGTAATTTTATGACTCCCTTTTCAGAAAAACCATGTTTTTCCTTCACATTGTACAAATGAACAAATCTTGACATTTTAGTGTATTTCTTGCATTTTGGATACAACTATTTTTCGACATCTTCTAGAAGTTTTTTAAAGGTTTTGGGATCATCCTCGCGTAGTTCATCTTCAATACCATGAAACATATTTTCTGTCTGTACATTATGATAAGATGTATGTAATCCACTCACATTCTTATTTATCTCTTCCACATGAGTATTATCAATATTGTTTCCATGATAATACCAACATTTATAATACCACTACGGATAAAGTGATACTTAATTACCTCATCAACTTCATGAAATCGCTCATTTTTACATTTAACACATGGGCATCGAATCATACTAATTCCATTATTACTATTTCTACAAGCAAATTCCATGAAACTTTCATCTCTAGAAATATAGTCCTATTCAATTCTACACTTTGACATCCAAGATTTGTCCATTTTCTATTAATGACATTAATTAAGCATATTAATTATGTATCCAATTAATATATTTCAAGTATTATTATGTATAAATTCCCTAATTATTAGAATATATACCAAAACATACATAATACAACAATTTATCATTTTAATCATTTTACAATTGTATTACTTTTACTTAATAGAATATAATTATTTATATGTAAATAAATTTATCCACGTACGGTAAATATTATAGTTCCTCAAACCCACAACATCCAGATATTATTTCCGCAGAAAATAAGTCAAACATATAATAACAAGCATAATACAAAACATACATAAATCAAAAATTTATACAAAAAATAAAGCAAACTGAATAATAAGTGCATAAGATTAATAGAAATACTTACAAGAGTAAATGAAGTGACTAAATGAAAAAAATAAAGAAAAAATGAGTATTTCGTAAGTGAGAATAAGTGAGAAAATGGGTATAAACTTTTTGAGTATTTTGCTCAAGGGATTTGAAAGATAATAAGAAGAGGAATATAACCCACAAAACAGCATTTGAAATGGTGGTCAGAGATGGTCAGAAAATGAGAAAGAGTGGAAGATGTGAGCTCGGTTTTGAAGTTTATTGTTGCTGCACAAATTGAAAAAGAAATTATGATGAAGAAGAGAGAAAAGAAATAGATTAATACATGTGGATAGCATCAGTTCACCACGTCAACCAACGCTACACACGTGGATAGCTTCGGTTCAACACGTCAACCAACGCTACGTCCTACATGTATTTTTTATTTAAAAAATACAATTTAAAATTGAAAAAAAAATTAGGTCAATTATTATTTTATTTGAACTCTTTAAAATTTATTTTGAATATATATATATAGTACAAAAAAAATAATTTTAAAATAATATCCAAATAAATAAACAAAATGATATAATTTTAAAAAACAATTGTCTAAAAAAAATAAAACAATTATACTATATATATATATATATATCCAAATTAAATTTTAAAGAGTCAAATAAAATAATAATTGGCCTAAAAAAATATTGTACTATATAATTTCAATTTTAAACTGTATGTATAGCGTCGGTTCTACACCGGACCGACTTTAAATTCATTATAAGTCTTTTTTTTCTTCTAAAAATCTACTTTACATATCGACACTAATACCCATTTTATAGTAGTGATTATTTTAAAATATGAAAATATATGTACATGATTTTAAATAAATATATACATATAAATATAGGAATATACATAACTACATAATATACATGTACAATAATTTAGAAAATTAATGTATCTATTTACTTAAATGTAAAAAAATACATCCATATATATAAAGGTATAGAAATGTACTCATGTCTATTACTTTATAAAAGAAATATATGTATGTACGTAATTATAGAGGATTATACCTATACACATTGCTTTAGAAGATGAATATATGCATGTATATAATTGCAAAGAATATACACGTAAATTACTTTAAAAAATAAATATATGTATATATATAATTGTAGAAAAATGTACACATGAACATCATTTTACGAGGAGAATTTACGCATGTACATAATTATAGTAAAATGTACATTATTGGTGGTTTCTCTTAGCCACCGTATCTCTGTCGTCAGTCTAGGAAATGCCATCGTCGATCATTAAGCCCCCACCACAGGTCACATAAACAATGTCACCGATCACCATGTCCACGAGACCAGTCATCAGAATCCTATTGTTGGTCACCGCAAACTATCAAACGTTGAAGATAACATGAGAAATGATAAAATTAAAAAAACAACTTTAAATGTCAAAGCTACTTAGTTTTAAGTATTGGACCTTAAAAGTCTTGAAAGGTTACTTTTTAAGGCCTTAACTCTTCCTTATTATTGTACGGTAAAAAGGGTTGGGTGACCGCGTATGAATTTATACTATCCATATTATTGTTAAAATTGAATTCGAATTAAAATCATAAATTAAATATAAATCAAATTAAATTTAAATTAATTTTTATAAACTTAAAACATTAAAACAGAAAAATAAAAATAATCATAATTTATTTTTATATACTACTATATATATACTGGGTATATTGTATTATAATTAGATTCAAAAATATTCAAGAAATCATATAAACATAAATTTAAATATAATAAAAACAAAAATGGATTGAAAATATATATTCTATCATTGATTAAATTTCAGTATTTATATAAAAAAAAATTAATGAATTTTTAATTTGATATTCTCACTAATTTCTCACACTTACTATTTACATTTGATGGTGTATATTGATGATAATGAATGAGTGGTGAGAAGACCCAATATTTTTATAAAAGTTCTCATTAATTAATTTAAAATAAATTTATAATTTTAAAATTTTATGATTAGAATTAATATAATTGAAATGACATTGAGTTTAGTTTAAAACTTTATTTTAATTTTAAAAAAGTTTACAACATTTCAAATAAATACTGGGTTAAACAATCTAAAAATGACCAGCTAGTTGAAGCAAGTAAAAATTTAGATCGGTTAAAGCTTTATTCATAGATTTTAAATTTTTAATTTATAAATATATATTTTAGTAATCAAGTTAGTATTTATGTTTAAAATTTTTAAAATTTGGGAACAACATGGTAAAACTTAAAAATTTAAAAATTTAGAGATTAAATTGAATATTTTAAAAGTTTAAATTTAATGAAAATTTAGGAATGTAATTTAATATAAAAATTTCAACCGGCTAGTTGGAAGTGGATCAAGTTTCCGGCTTAGTTAAATAGAATAGAATGTTATTATGGATGTTTTATTATTGTTGTAATAAGTTTTCTCAGTATGAGTTAATATCTTTAATTTTGTTAGCTAGCCCTGAAGTTGAATTCACAACTACGGTAGGTCGAGTTGCTAGCATATGGTCGTTTATGCTAATTACGTTACTTCTAAGGAGAATAAAGCAACAAATGTTCTGTTTGTAATTCTCTTTGTTTTGTTGATCCTTGAAAACAATATAGTATATTATTACTACAAGTCCAAAACCATAGGACACAAGGACGTGTATGTTCTTTTTGTATTTGTTTAGATAGTGTATTGTTGTTACATGTTTTAGCTTAAAAAATGCAAGCAAATGTATAGCGGCCGGCCAATTATTGATACTATCAAGATTAAAATACAACTAGCACTCAATGGGTTAGCTTAGCACTCTTATAAGCCATAATACTTTGTACAAAAGCTAGTCTAATGTGTACTTTATTTTAATTTAATATTTAATAAGAAGTTATTTAAAAATAAAATCAATAATAATAATATTATAATTTTTTTTTATAAAATATACCTTCTAATTTTTTTATAAAATTAAAAATTAATAAAAATTAACTTAAAATATTAAAATAATGACAAATAATATATAATAGAACCAGTATTTTGTGAAAAGTTTTTATATTAATTATCAATTTACTATTATTAAATTCTCGTATTTTAATTTATTAAAAAAAATGTATATTTAAATAAAAAAAATTAAAATAATATAATTTATTCTTAAATGACATCATATTTAATCAAGTATAAACCAAAAATATAACATATTTTATATCCAAATAGTTTATTTATCATAAGTTTGTGATAAATAAAAACTGATATATTGTAATATTATTTGTAATTACAATCCAACCTATATAATTGTATTTAATAAAAAATTATCACATTAATTATAATTGTAGTTATGATATACAAAAATGCATATTATGGATCACATGACACTTCTATGTAAAGAATGATATAGGCCGCCGGCAAGTGTACTTCCTATATAAGAGGTGTTATGACCTCCTCTATTTTAATTAGAAAACAAAACTATGGCTAACTCTCTCGTCAACAATGTCATTTGCTTGTTTTTCTTCTGCATCTTATTACCTTCATCAGCTCATGGTTATTTCAATTAATACTAAAACACATTCATACTTAATTCTTATTTTTGTTCATACAATTTGTTTGATACTCGTTATTGCTTTTAATTCATTCATCAATTTATGATTGCAGGGACACGAACCATTCGGCCTGAAAAGAATGATCTTAGCACACACCAATTAAATGGTATATAACTTATCAACAAAAAAAAAAAAAATTAATGGTATATACATCAGTCGTTGAATTTTGGTTTTAATAGCATTCATTTCTTTTGTGCCTAAAATCTCTATTTTTACTAATTAATATTTCAAGTATTTTTATTTTTGGTTACTATGGAACTACGTTGCAATAAATCTTCTTTTTCTGGGGCATTGCTTCTATCATCTTAGGAGCACTGACAATGCCAATGTCTTTTTTTCCTTTATATTTTATGTTAGATTTGGATTAAAAAAATAACAACAGACACACACATTATTTATATTCATTATTTTTGCTTATTTATATATCACATAGATTTTAAATCAATAAAAAAATAATGTGTATTTGAAATGTATGTGATATATAGAGTATTTGAAATATTTGAAATGGATATGATCTACATTGTTGCTTTAAATCAGTATTCGTCTTAATCATTTGAAATAAGGAATGTAAAAAAGTGTATAATATTTTAGGTAAAAATTTCAAATGTCTAGATTTAAAAAGATAATTTTTTCTCTCAATATCTCTTACAATAAACCATTCAGATATAAAAGTATAAAATTTTGTAAAAAATAAAAAATTATCCTTAGGAAAATAATGAATCTAACCAATCATGTTAATAATTTAAATCAATGATTGATGTGTACTTTATAATTTAAATTTTAAAATTATTTCATAACTTTTTAAATCAAGGCAATAATCAAAAACAAAAAAAAACATATATCCAAAATTTATCAAATTTATTTGTTAATGGTAACCAACCATGCTTAGTGTGTTTATCAAGAAATAGGTATTTGTGTATTTTAAGAAAAATAATACACAAATATTATATTTTATTCATATGAATATCATATCATTATTAATAAATAATCTTTCTTAATTAAAAAGCAAAAAAACTTTAATATCTTAAAATTTAAAAAGAAATTAATGCGTCACATATTAGCTTATGGCACTTAACTATCTCCGTCCAATTTATTATTATTATTATTATTATTATTATTATTATTGATTGTATTGTTTCTAACTCAACGGATGGTACAAGACATTTTGAGATATCTACGTGAGGTTTAAGAAGCTTCCATTTTGATGCGCAAACTAGTTCTTGACTAGTAGGACGGTACACGTATTTGTTTCGCTCTCTCAACTCTCGAACCCAAGATCTAGCCCTTAAGTAAACCTTGGGAAGCAAGATGATACCATCTGGGGTCATTATCAAAGATTCCCCACTATTGCCCCCCGTGGGACCGATTTTTCATTTTTGGCTTTTGTTAGTCTCAAATGGTACCAACTCGCTTCCGAAGGTTTACTTAAAAGCTAGGTCTTGGGTTCGAGAGTTAAGAAGAACGAAACAAACACGTGTTAGGGTATGACCACCCTACTAGTCATGAACTAGTTTGAGCATTAACGTCGGAACTCCTTGAGCCCTACGTCAATATCCCGATATGCCTTGTGTCTTCCGTTGAGTTAGGCGCATTACAAACAATTATTATTATTATTATTATTATTATTATTATTATTATTATTATTATTATTGTTATTGTTATTGTTATTGTTATTGTTATTGTTATTGTTATTGTTATTGTTTTTAAGTATCTTTGTCTCGCATCGGTCAAGAGTAAAACAACATTGATGCCTTACTCTTGGTCGATATGGGACAAGGATACTTAACAATCCCTTCCACACGGTGGATATAAGTGGACATCTTATTAGGTTAAGTTAGATTCAGGTTTCTAACATGGTATCAGAGCCACTGCTCCTGGTCTCTATGTGCTTGGACCCTAGGCTCTATCATAGTCTCAATGTGATGCTTATATCCACTTTTGTCCAACGTATGGAAGGGGTTGTTAAATATCCTTGTCTCAAATCAGTTAGGAGCAAGACAACAATGTTGATTATAAACCCAAACAATCTTTAATTTAATAAGATTTTATTAGGTTAAATTAAATTTGAGTTTTTAACATAAAGATTAATAAGACTTATAAACAGTATTGTTGTCTTCCTTTTAATCAATGTAAGATAAAAATATTTAACAATTATAAATTTAATTATGTTTTTAAATTAATAAAAAAAATATTTACATGGACACCGGTGAATGTAGACCTTAAATGCACGGGATTAAGTGGAACATTTGAGGGGATTTGTGCATATGGATTAGCTTGCAAATTAGTTTGCTAGAACCACGACGATGCTACGAACGGAGAATGTGTTTATGCTAGCTTCTTCCGCTCTCGTTGTTATTGTTACTCCGATGACCGTTGCTAGCTTGAAAAATGCTAATCACAAATTCAATTGATGTAAATTATATAACAAAGTACTGAAAAAAAAGTTAAATTCAAAAAATCCATTATCTTATTTTATATTTTGTTGTCTTACCAGTAAATCAACAATATTAATATATATTTTTTAATACATATATTTTTTTCTATATTATCAAATTAATATACGGTTAATCCATCAATTTAATAAAAAATATACCAATTATTAAATTAAAAAAATAATTTATAAAATGTAATTTTATTTTTACGAAGATACTTTTCTTAGGTATTTTTTTATTTTTTGTTCATTTCAATAAAAAAAACATATTACAATACTCCAATTATCATTATCTTTGTCATATTTATGATACAAGTGTATAAGTATATAAAAATATTGTCGACTTTTCTCTCACTAATTTAAGTCATTGGAGATAAATCAATAATACTTTATACATCGATTAATTAAAACTTAATTAAGATATAATTTTTTAAATAACATTACATCTCACACACATGAGATCTAAATGCTTCACAACAAAAATTTCTAACATTTAACTACCATCACTTAAATAAAATACATTTTTTTTAATAATAATAAAAATAAAATTTAGTATAAATTATTAGCAATAAAATCAACAACAATAATAATAATGTTTTAAGAAAAAGTTTTATTCTCAAGCTAATGTCTTTCTCTTCCAAGGGAAGGCTCTTACATTTCTTCTTTTTTTCTTTTTTGCTATCAAGTAGATTTTTCAACCTCAAGCGGGACTTAAATCTGCTACTTTTAACTTATCACAAAGTTTCTTATACCATTTGGACTAGTAGGTCATTGACAGATCTTTCATTCCTTCTTATATAGATGCTGATTTTTTTTTCTTCCTTATAATACATGTCAAACTCACAATCTGAATCTTAAGCATACTTGAACTTCAATGTATTTACATATTCATGTAAACTTTTTCACATGGGTGAATGTATGGAGATGTAAGGACGGACATATAATTCATCTTAATTTTTGATAAATAAAATTTTATGTATAATATTTATAAAATTATAAATAAATTATATGTAATAAATAGAACAATATCATATCTAAATTTTAAATTTGAAAATATTTTACTAAAATAAGATACCTATAACATAATGTTTTAATTAAAAATAAATATTAACTGAAAAGTAAAGTTTGTAAGATATGGACCTAATTAACCTAGAAGGGATGAATATATTATTTTTAATTTTTATCAATTTATAACTTAATAACTTAAACAAGGCGATCAAGCATGAAATCGTGTGTAAAAATAAAGTGTGGAAATAAAATAACAACACACGATATTTTTAGGTGGAAACAGTCTAGGCTATAACAATGACCTAAGAGGAAAAACACCGGTCCACCGGACCATTTAACTTTTCACTATGAAAATCAAATGTTTAAGTATAAACTTGGTCTTATGCTACCCTCTCTAGGATATTGTCCCAATGTACGTTACTTACGAGCTCTTACTCTGTTTTCACATTTTTCAATATTAACGTGAGCGGTTTCCAAACCAACGTTCCAATAAACTTTCCGCCAATCAAATACATTCTCAAATTAACTGCAAAACAGTTAGTACAAAAACACAAGTATCCGTGTGTATTCTAAAACAGATTTAATAATGAATAATCCTAATTAGATGATTCAAAACATGTTACTTAAATCAAATCAATTAGTAAATCTTAGAGCAAAAAGATCAAGCATAAGTTTAATAAAAATAGTTTCTTTAAAGATTAATAATCAAATGAAATAACTATGATATGACAAAAAATTTATTTGATCTAACAATTTAAGAACAAAAGTAAAGAAGAAGCCATAAGAACATATTATCAAAAATATCATAAAATAATTAGGCTTATTAATCAATCAAACATAACCACCAATATTTGATAGATTAACTAAATAAAGAAGCATTGATCTAACAAATATTTAAGTAAAATTTGGTCTATTGCTACCCTTCTTAGGATATTGTCCCAATGTACTTTACTTACGAGCCCCTACTATATTTTCACAGTTTCTAATATTAACATGAGCGGTTTTTAGACCAACGTTTCAATAAACTTCCCGTCAATCAGATATGTTCCCAAATTAACTACAAAAATGGTTAATACAAAAACACAAGTGTTCGTGTGTGTTCTAGAACAGATTTAATAATGAATAATCCTAACTAGATAATTCAAAACATATGCTATTTAAATCAAATCAACTAATAAATCCTAGAGCAAAAAGATCAAGCATAAGTTTAATAAAAATAGTTTCTTTAAAGATTAATAAGATGTAAGATAAAGTTGTCCTTTTTTATTTAAAAAAGAGATAACATGATGGTTTACATGTCTAAGGAGAGCATGCCATAAATCATACGAAGCATGAAGGGATTTGTTTTTAAGGACAGAAATAAAGGCGGAATGACCCCGCTCTAGCACATATAAGCCTCCATCTCATTTACCGGTTTCCACCACCCTTCCCGTTTAGTGATTCTAAATAGTGAAAAAATCATTAGTAAAAGTAATGGATAATGGAAAATCATTTGTTAATTTACTAATGGATAAAATATTTTTGTGAGGTGAGGTACAACCAAAACATCTAACAGATGAAAATGCAGGGAAGGGGAAATTTTACCGGTGTGGATAATAGGTAGTGACGCACCATTCCCTACAATCATGTAATCCTTACCCGTGGAATGTGTGGATTGGGCCAAAGTGGAGTGGACTGGTGTCATATGGGCCGAAGCTCCTGGGTACAAAAACTAGTTTGAAGCTTCATTTTTAGAAACGTAGCAGGAAGCATTGAAGGCTACGACAAGCTGTGTTGACTTGGTATGGGTTTGCCGGTCATAGCATTGTCGACACCAATCAGCATAATGACCTTCTATGCGGCAGATTTGGCACCATGGTGGACAGCGACCTTGAATGGGTTGGGTATGGCCTTGGCCGAAATTGAACGAATTATAGCTAGGGCCATTTTCTCGGCCACGTTTGAAGCGAGAGAAGCCATCCCTACGTTGAGAAGATCCACGATGAGCGGTGAACGCTACAGCTAAATACGTTGGAGTCTCAAGAGATTTTTGAAAGATTTCAAAACTCTCAACCCTAGACACAAGATCTGTGAAGCAAGGGAGATACGTTTAGGCCATTTGAACAGTTGAGAAACTGGAAAAATCGTGTCCGAGGCCATGAAGAAACCAATGAACTTTGTCGGTACCATATATAGGACGACCAATGGCATGAAGCTGATCGTAGATGGTCTTGAAAGCATGAGCATAAGCAATGATTGGACAGGTGCTGCACTTCATCAGTTGGAGTTCATCTCTGAGACGTATTTCAAGGGCTTTAGATCAATGGCTAAAAGTATTTTTGAGAACCGTCTAGACCTTGCGGGATGTGGAGAGGTTGAAGGCCATAGATTCCTCAGTGAGAGATGAGAGGATGAGGCTTAGTAGTCGTTGATCAGTAGCTTTCCATCCTAAGTGTTTGGAATTTGGCGTTGAAGAGGTAGGAGGATTAAATGGAGGTGGCGGCTCAAGGGTACCATCTACATGATCTAGTAGACCTTGACTCTCAAGAAGGGGAAGAAGTTGGCTTTTCCTTAAGAGATAATTAAAGGAGGAGAGTTTGATTGTGATCATATGAATCATGGTATTGAAGGGAAGAAGGGTGGGAGAGGAATCAGAGGCCATTAGAGATTGTGAAATGTTAATCCAATTAGGCTATGATATCATGAGAATATTTGAAAACCACACTTTGAATGATAAGAGCCTTTCATATTTATAATAGTGTAGCTTAGACAAATTCTTATAATTGAGCCTTAAATTAAGGAGGAAACAAGCATCTATAAATGAGCCTTAAATTAAGGCATAATATCCTCAACATGTCCAATAAAAAACTTAATGGTACTCTAAAAATTCTAAAACATTAGCTACTAACATATAACTTCTAGCTTAAATACTCTTACGCTCATAATCCCAATTCAAAAAGACATATTCTTTAATCAATTCAACTTACAAGTAAAAAGTTTCAAAATAGTTAAAAAAAATTCACTAAGAAGAAAGGTTATGACTCTCTTTAGCTATAAACATGGGTGAAAACTAATTTAAATTCATCACACACTATATTTAATCAAACAATCATAACTTTTAGAGAAAATATCCAAATCTAGTGTTGTAAAATCTATCATAAATTAGTCATTTCTACCTTTCCAACAAGGTATCAAATTATCACTAAGTATCATTAAAACAATTTTAAATCACAAAATCAAAAACTGTTAGAACACAGGGTGTACAGTTTACTATACTTCCAGACCTATTCTTAGAAAATCAGGTATAACTTTCAATGAAATTGTCCAAATTTATTTCTATAAAATAGTACAAAAATAGATATTTTAAGTTTTAAAACAAGATATAACTCACAAAATTCTAATGTATATAATCATTTCAAACACAAAAATACAAATGAGATCAAAATAAGAAATTCAACTCGACTCGCACGTAACATGCTTTGATAAAACAATCATGACTTTTTGTGCAAAACTCCAAATAACAAAATGTAAAATGTTTATAAAACTAAACATCTTTGAATTTAATACAAGATATGACCTACATAAATAAAATATGTAAACCATTTCAAATTCATAAAATATAAGTCAGGTTGAAACAAATTTTCAATTTCGATGTGTATAGAACATACTTTGGTAAAACTAATATCACTTTTTGTACAAAATTTTAAATGTTAAAAATAAAAATTCCTATTAAACTAGAAATCCATATGAGAAATCCATATGGTATGGATCAAAGCTTAAAATATTTTAAAGAAATTCTCAATTTTCATCGAAATTTTTTAGAAATAGTTTTCCAAATACAAAAAAGTATCACTTCCTCAAGAAAAATCTTTATATTCATAAACACCTCATTCCACAAACTATGCTTCTCATACATGAATCATTCATTAAATAAAGATCTGTGAAAAAAACTTAAAGAAAAAAATAAAATTTGTACCTTAAAACCAATTGGAGGGGAAAAACAATTTGAGCACTTCTCTTCCATCTCTCTCTCTTGGTCAGGCTCTCGTGGAGTTAGAGACATAAAATAAATGGGTTGATTAAAAACCTTAGAGAAGCTTGTGGAAAATATAAGGATTAAGGATATATAGGTTGTAAGATTACTAAAAGGTAATTCCCTTAAAAACCTTCTAAACAATTAAACTAAGAGTATTTTGTAATTTTTATCACTCAGTTAGAATGTGCTGAAAACTACCTAGAGAAAATAAGAAAATATAGATTTTTAAATTATTAAAATACCCTTTTCTTTATAAACTTTCTAAACTATTCAACTAAGGATATTTTGAAATTTTTTGGCTTAATTACTCAAAAAAAAATTAATATGCAAGAAACTTAAAAAAAAAACACTTTAGATTATTTTAGACTATCCATATATTTATTTTGTTAATTAAAGAAAAATACTACTCTAAAACTTTACCAAATTTAAACAAAATGAAATAATGTAAAAAATTAAATTACTCTTTTAAAAATATCAAATAAGACGACAAGTAGATAAAATAGGTTTGATACAAAGTCACCCGGGCCACTGTCTATATAATGTCTCCGATAAAGAGAAGCATTTTCTTGTTGAAGTCTTCATGCGGAATACAATTTTATTTCAAGAAACGGGAGAACATAATTTATTTTATTTGAGTTTACTGTAGACTGCTTATTATTCTAACTGCTCTAACATGTAATTTGTTATGCTTTATAAATTATTTGTTCATAATATTTATTTATTTTTCATATATTATTTTTCTCAAATATTTGAATCACATTAATTATTATTTAAAAAAAATTATTCAATCACATATAACATTTTAAAATCACATTAATTACCATTCATTAAAAAAAACAATTTCTTCGATCACCCATATAACATTTTCTTTAACTTCGTTAGGAGATTTTAATTAAATTGAAGTAACAAAATTTAATTAAATTAGACATCCATCATTAGATCCACATACAGTAATCGATAAAATTAATATATGTGAAAAAGGAAACCAAACCTTGAGAACATTGAAAAGTTAAAGGCATATTTACAAGGAAAAAACAGTTCCCAATTATCAAAGAATAATATATAAATAAACTTGGGATATTATCATATAATCCAAAAATAAAATCTGTACTTTCACCTTATAATTTAGCAGAGCATTGAGACCTCTCCTATAATTTTTATCTTTGGAAATACATGACTTTAGGTGCAAATCTCAGCAACCTATCTAAAGTCCCATAAGGGAACTTTCTAGCAAACATGAAACAGAGATTAGTAACCTTCCCATTATAAACACACTTTGATCCATGTCTTAACCTCTTCAACAAATCTACAGTAACATCTGTTCTATGAAACATACCTGGATGGGGTCCACCTTTTGACCAGTCAACCCAAGTCAAACTTCTATTTGAATTATTTTTCCAAAACTTGATGCTCACAAAAGTAGGCAAATAATGCTCATCAGCGTAACATGAACTTTTACAGTTCTTTTGAAAAATTGGGAAGTATTTAGTATCAGACACAACTTCAATGGCAAGTTGTCTGTTCATTTCAAACCATTGAGAGCCTTTTCTCCATTGTTTTAATGTGATTTTTGGGTACATGTGGTGATTATATCTGCCTCTTCCAACTGAGCTTGGATCATCAAAGGCCATAACATGGTTATCTGTTGAGTTTATGAGGTAAGAATAGATTGTGGAGAAATTGAATAGTGGAATGCATGATTCTGAGAGAAGAACAAAACGTTCGTTTGATATATCAACAAGTGCATTGGCTAGTAATCTTCTCTCTGCCATCACCATATCCACCTTTCCCCAATGTACTTCCTGTATTTATATGAAAACACACAGATAATACCATCAATATTATTGTATCATAACCAAAGTACCAAATGTGACTTATGTACGACGGAATCTACTAATAACACAAAAAGATTTGCATATACTTTTTAGCTAAATCGCTTACATCATATCACAAGTTAAAATTATTATCTAACAAATAAATTATTTTAAAAAAATAATTCTACGTGTTATATTATATTTGAGTGTAAAATTTTATATAAATTTACATATTTTTTCTCAATTTTTGATAAAAAAATTCATACATTGCATTTATAAATATATCATCACATGTAAAAGAAAAAAAAAATTATAGTAGTATTTTTGGGTAAAAAATTTCATATATTGTATTTACAAATAGATTATCTATTTTTAAAAAATGTGTAAGAGTGACGACTCATTTCTATGATGGGTTTGAAACTTTTCTGATACTAAGTATAATTTAATGTTATATTTTTTCATTTATTATAATAAAACTTTACATATCCACAAAAACTTTATTCATTCAGTTTCTCTTTATTAATAAAAAGAAAGTTAAAAGCTAATTATTTACAACTAATTATATAAGTATTTAATAAATGTATATTTTTCATTAAATATGTGTTGCAAAATGAAAATATTTTTGTAATGAATTAACTTCATTTGATTTTTTTTTTATAGATATTTAACAATATTATTTAATTTTATTAAGGGCACTTTATTTTATGAATAAATTAGCTAAAAATGACACGTTAAGCATCAGCAATCAATATTCAAAATGATTACAATTTGCAAAAAAAGTTTAAAATGATAATTCATTGAAAATATAAACTATATTATATAGGTAATATATGAAGTAATTGACGTAGAAGCCTTGAAAAAATAAAAAATAAAGCTCTTATAAGGATTAATCAACTATAGATTAAACGTTAAATTACTTTTACAAACAAAACTTCTCTTTACAATATTCAGAATTCATCAACTCACTTGCTCTCTCCACTATCTCTACCTCTATTCCAAAACCAAACATATGAAACCCAAGTAAACAAACAAAGGAATAGATACAAACTAATAGCACGTGCAAGGCACAATCTTAGAGAAAGAAAAATAAACAAACCATATAATAAAAATAACTAATGATAATAAAAGGTCCAAAACCACTAACAACTCACTACACCAATTTTCCTCTTCTTTAAAAAAGATTCGAGTTCAAATCTATTGTGGAAACTCTGCAACATTAGGAGGGTGGATACCTAAACAAACAAATCACTCACTTTCAAGATAGGAAAAATCTGCAAATTAAGAGGCTAATTAATCCAAGTAAGAGTGGTAGATACCAATCGAGAATCCCTTGGAAACTTGTCCCAAATTCAAAAATGGTAGTAACATGACCTTCCAAATGAGTGCGTCAAATTTACATTAAAAGTTTCTTTGTTTCTATCTTGACACCTTGATTTTGAGCTTTTTCACACCAATTCTCAACAAACAAATAAAAGTTGACAAATGGTAAGAATTTGTAGCTTCACTGCAAACTCTTCAAAAACAAAACCCCTCACCTCAAATGTCGGCTCTTTAATGTGAGCAATTGTGATAATTTCAAAAACAGATGTCTCTTTGATTTTTTGGGTGAATATAGATTTAGAACAATCAAGATCAATTTTTTTTACTAAGAACTACTAATCCTCCAGAAAATACATCAATCAATATTTTAATCTGAAGCATCAAACTCAAGCTCTATATTAGTCTTTCCAAGTTTTAATATTTCACAAACATATGTCTTGAGCACTATTCTTACAAATATATACTCCACCTCCTAATTTATCACAAGTATTTTTATATTCCTCAATTCACACCATTCAACTACAAGAGGCATCAATCATGTTAAAGAGAATTGAGGCCTACTTAGTTGTACTTGATGAAGCAAATGGGGCTTCACAATGGACCAAAAGAACAAATTGGACCAAATGTTTTCATCACTTTGTTATGAGTCAGCTTGCTGCTGGGCTTTCCCAATATACTCTTGGCCCATTTCAAGTTCTGAATTCACTTGATCCTTGTTGCCTTTGCCAAGGTGAAAAGAGCTTGCTTCTTGAAGATTTCAACATTGTTGTTGCTTGGAAAGCACAACCAACCTATGTTACCCGGAGTAGATGTCGACTATCAAATACGGATACGTATCTAGAGGTAGGACTTGTAAAAATTTTAAAATTTAAAGACACGAAAAAATGTGTCTAATTCTTAGACACGAAACTTGGACACAACAAATTATAATAAGAACTATATTTATCATATAATATATTATTTAAATAATGGTATTTACAAATATCAAGTAGTTATTAATTTAATTCTTTTTCACTAACTGTATTTTTAAGTGTGCCTATCGAGCTATAATTATTATTTATTATTAATGAATCGAATGCCCATATTTAACTCAGGGTAAAATTTCTTGCAGATAATGAATGGGTCACGATAGGCTTACAAGAGCTATTTAAAGCCCAATAAAATATGGCATTAATAAGCTTTTATAATATATTAAAAAAGCCCAACCTATATTCTGCCCTAGTTAGTTATCTTTGTTCGTTACCTATGGCTGTCATTTTTCTTGTTCTCTTCCTTCTTTTTTTCTCAATGCCTCTTCTCCTAGCAACTCATCCTCTTACATTATCTTATTCGCTTTCTTTGTCCTTCTAGCCGAGTCCGATTACATATAGGCATGTCTGACACATGTTATCGGTGTCGATGTCGATAGAGTGGGGCAAAATGCTGAGTCGAGGTAACAAATCGACCAACAATGCCTCCGTCTCCTACAGTTCCTACTACAACTGTCGGTGGCTCCTGAGTGCCCGAAACCATGAATATTGTTGAAGCTCGAAATTGGCATTCATCTAAATGTTTCTTGTTCCCTTCTCGCCAAAATCAAAGCAACGAGCATCTTCGTCAATAGATGTGGCCAATGAGTTCTGAGTTACCCCTCGATTGGTCTCCTCAATCCACAGCTCGTCATCCTCGCCGCTCGAAGATTATAACCAAAAGGGGTTGTCTGATAGGTGATTGCTTGAATCTTAAAAATGGGTTCATCCGCCTGTGAAAACTGACTTTTCTTTGTAGGTATGTTGGATTCCACAGAATGCCTACGGCGTTTTGATGATGGAAGGTCGTAGATGGGGGTTCGCGACATTATTGGTGGTTGTGAGTTGGGCACAGAGGTGTGAGAGTTTAATATTGGTGGTGTTTGGATGGTGAGGTGTCGATAAGCTTTGAATAGGCTTCATTAGGTTCTGGTTGGGTCGCGTTAAACTCGAGAATGGTTGCGACGTAGCTTCAACAGGGCGCGATGGTGGGGAGGATTCTGATAGTGAGTAGGTTTAAGTTATCTCGTCAATATTTTCCGTTGAATAATGATCGTGAAACTGACGATTATCTATCCCTCGACCTCGCACTACTTGCAAAGGTGGATATCTATATTGAGAAGCTTGGTGCCTAGGTGGTTCACACTCAACAGGACATTGAAGGCGTTCGCCAACCATGGCGATTGCTCAATGAAACTAGCCCAGGATGTGTTGAACCTCCCCAAAAAATGGTTTAGCTTCGCATCAAAGTCTGTTCTCATTATTGAAATAGTTGTCGCATAGTTTGCACAAGGTGATCTTCGTCATCCTAGCGTTGTCCCCTACCACCATTAGAGGCCATCGAAGCTTTAGGGTATTTCTAGGCTCTGATACTAATTTGACGTAGAAGCCTTAAAAAAACACCAATAAAGACCATGGAAGCTTTAGGGTATTCTTAAACTCTGATACCAATTTGGCGTATCTAACTAAAGATTAATTAACTATGGATTAAACACCGTTTACAGAGCATTCATATTATGTCCAAAAGTAAATTGTTTTTTTCCCTCTGTTTTTACATCATTAATGTATTTAAAAGCATAGTCCTATTTGTTTTTGTTTTTGTTTTTGGGATTATTTACTGTAAATATAATCTAATAAAATAAGAACATTTATAAACCTATAATAATAAACACAATAAATTAATACAAACATAAAATAAATTAAGCAATAAAATTTACCTGGCTAGGAATTCTTCGGCCATTAAAGACAGGACTTTCAGGGTACGATCCATTGTAAGACGGATTGGAATGCACATAAATTGAGTACAAACCTTCATAACCTTTAAAGAATTTTTCCCAAAAAGGAGCCATAAAAACAGGACCTCTAGTCAAGAACATAAAGGCAACCTTTGGAATTCTATGGAATGGATATTTTGGTACCCGAGACACCATTGAAGCTCTCCATAGTAACTCTTCATCATTCATATCATGTTTCACATCAGGTGCCTTAAGAAACCCACTCAATCCTATGTGACTCAGATTGGATTCTTCTGAATTCACTTTTCTGATTTGGGTATGTATAGAATCTGTTGTTGTTGTGGATGATGATGATGATGATGATGATGATATAGAGGGTAAGGAGATTTGGGTAAATTGTAACTTTGAAGAGAAGTCTTTAAGATAGGAGTTAAGTACAAGGCCAACAGTTAAACCACAAGCCAAGAGGAGAATATACAGAAGAAGATTATGAATGTGCCTTTGGAAATTGGTGAGTTTTGAAAACAAATTTGAAGAGTTTTGATTAGTATTCTGATGATTACCTTCCATTTTCAACCTTTATCGAAGGGATTATAAAGCAACAATTTATTTTCGTTATTTATTATTTTATTTTTATTTTTATTTTTGTAAGGAGAAAGAAAAGATTCAATTTTTCTGCAGAATTTTTAATCTCTGCCAATATCCCAAATAAATCGTTTTGAAAAGAGCTAAAATTACATAAAAGAAACTATGATAGATTATTGAAAAAGCAAAAAAAATAAATCAAATCAAATCAAAGAGTTTTTCAGACACAAACAAATAAACCCAAAATTTGATAGAAATAGTGATCAAAATGGTGAATTTCCTAGAGAGAAAATATGATCAGAGAGAGAGAGAGAGAGATGGGTTTGATTAAGATAATAGAGAGAGTTTATGCGAGAGATTGATATACTGCGATGATGGCTTTATGAAGGATAGGGGAGAGAGGACTACGATAAGAAATGGACTCTTACAGTCTCAATAATATTGTAAGTCTCATCCTGGTTAATATTCAATTAATAATAATTTTTCCCGATAGTATAATGTCTAATTAATTATAAAACTAAAATAAATAAAATAAAAATAACAAAAATACCAATAAAGTTAACCTTACGGCAGGTTTTGGTATTTATATGTTAATAAATTTATATTATGTAATTTGTATTATGTAATTTTCTTATATATATCAAAATAAAATTATTATAAAAATTTATCAAAATCAGTTTTTGGTTTATTTTTTTAGATTTAAAAATAAAATAAATTAGTTTTAATTTAAGATAAAAAAATTAAGATACTTAATTTTAATTTTATAATTTAAAATTATTTCACATCTCTCGTGGTTCAAAATTATATATAATTGTATAATTTATATTATATATAATATTATTTGATTTTAAATGTACATAAATTATATAGTTAGAGTTTTTTAAATTGTGTAACAACATGTCATTGAAATAAGAATACTTAGTAAATACAAATTTGTATCTATATTTATATTTATAATAATTATAATATGATATGTAATAATAGAATGAATTAAAATCATACAAATTTTATGATACATGATAAATTAAATTTTTACTAATTATGAATTTGTTTATTCGAATATGATCGACTTATCATGATAATTTTATTCAATATGATAATATTTTATTTGAAATTTTTTGATTACTTTTTATTTTCATTCGTTTAATTTAAATAGTTTTATTATCTTTATAGATATATGTGTTAGAAAATTAAGAATGTTAAAAATAATTGTTTTAAAATATTTACACATATATGTGTTAGATAAAAATCTTGGCGAATAAATACAAAAAAAAATTTAACAAAAGAGAGTATAAACAAAAGAACTAGTTGAATAAGAAAAATAGGGAGGAGGAGATGAGACTACTAAAGAAGTGAGTGAATATGATAAAAAATATTTAAGAAAATAGAGAGGAGGAGATGACGATTAAAGAAGTGTGAGTGAATATGATAAAAAATATTTTAAAATTATAAAAAATTTATCATATGGATAAATTTTACATAAATAGTATAAAATTTAATTCAATTTAAAAATATACATATAAACGAATTTATTATTAATATATTCATCTAATTTAATTCAATTATTAAATTTAACAAATTTTGGGATCAATAGGATGTATGGATTTATTGTACATCATTTTTTTAAATTAACATATGTAATATTATAATTAATAAAAATGTATATTATATGCATTTAAAATTCCTTTACGTTATGATATATGGCTTTTCTACATTCTAATTGAAGAAAAAATTGTTATTTTAGTTGTTTAAATTTTGAAAGGTGGTTATTTGTGCAAGTGTTATTATTATTTATTGAAAATAATTTTATTTAACATTAATAATATTAAAATATAATTATTTATTTGTTAAAAATTTAATTTATATTCTTTTATTTAGATATTAAAAATAATTCATATATTATTATTATTATTATAAAAATTAATTTATCGCCTATCGGAATTGTTTTAACCTTCAAAGCTAACAAGTCACAATCTGGATTTTTTTTTTTTTTTTGCTAATTAAGTAAAAAAAATTGGAATTCTTTTGCTAATCAAGTGAACAATCTAGAATTATTTTTCTAGTTAAGTAACGATCTTGAATTTATTAGGGCTAATTTAAACTCAAGCTCAAGTTTTTTATCTGTAATAAAAAAAAATGGAATTTTCGTGGGCAAGAGAAAGGACCCTCTAGATTTTTCAAATCTAGTTAAGAAAGAGATAACAGATCGAAAATATCTTTCCATATTTATATTTATATTCATTATATATAAAAATTTAAATCGTGAATAAATCTCGAATAATATTTTTATATTTTTAAATAATCACTTATTTTATTATTTATATTTTATTTAAAATTTTATAAATATTTAAACTAAGTATTTTAAATAAAAAAATCTTACAACATTTAATAGATTACTAAAACTTATTAGAAAAATTAATATAACATACTTAAAAAACTCAAAATTTAAAGAATCAATACTTATTATATTTTTTCTATATATATATATTATAATTTTTATTCTTTATTTAATATTTTGTATTATATTAAATAAATTTTAAATATGTTTAAAAATTAAACAAAAAATATTTAAAAATATAACGACTTATATGGAAAGTAGTGCCTTTTAATTAGTAAAATAGAAGGAAAAAAAATAATTAAAGTCTAAATTTGACGTCTTGTTCTGAAATTTAAATGACAAAGTATGTCAAAATAAAAAGGAAAATCACATCAAATAATATTCACAAAATTCATGAAAATAAAAAATATATTATTATTTTTAATTGAAATATATATGAGTTTGTATTATAAGTATAATTTTTTTATTATAAATTTAAAATATTACATATAGTATTTATCTAAATAAAATAAAAAAGTCATAGCAGCCAATTCTTAAAAAATAAAATAAAATAATAAATAGCTTTCATCGACAAAAACACTGCTTTTACACGTTTCAACCTTTTAATAAATAAACAAAAAGTCTTTAGGTTATTAGGAAATCGGTAATTTTAGATTTTTCTTATTCTTGTTTTAACAGTTTTTTATCTTTATTTTCATCTATAACACTTTGAATTTTTTTATTTATATTATTGATATATATTTTTATATTTAATAATAAATTTAATACATTAATGTAATTTAATTATTATTAAAATTGATCAAAATATATATCAATAATTTAAATAAAGATATTTTAAAATTACAAATACATTGTTAATGTATAACAATTAAATTAAAAAAATTATTATCAACTAAAATATTTTACTATCTTAATCATGTACATGGTTTACAAAATAAATGCTAATGAATAAATTTATACACGGTATCATCTAAACGGTCCAAATACATGGGAACCCAGAAATTTATTGAAAGAATTATATTTTTATAAATATAAAGAATTAAAAATAAACACTTGACAAAAAAGGTATTAATTAAGGGTGGTATTTATTTAACAAATAAATAGTTATAGGTGAATTCATTAATACAAATATTTTGTATAATTTTTAAGTCATTTTGGATTTAGATGGAGGTATCATGTTATCGACTCAAATTTTTTTAATAAAAATATATTATTTTAATTAAATATAATTTAATAAATTCATTTAGATTGTATAGTTTTAGTAAATAAATTAATATTAAATTAACTTATTAGTTAACCTATTTAATATAAAAAAAATAAGATAAATCCTATCATATTAATTCGTCAAATATTATTTAATAAATTTATTAAGATTGTGTAGGTTTAATAAATAAAATAATATTAAAATATTAATTTAATAAATTTAATAAATTTATTTTAAACTAACTTATCGTTTGGTAGTTAACCTATTTAATAAAGAATTTGTGTAAATAATTATCCCCCGATATTAACCTTGCATATCAATAAAAAAATCAAAAAGCAAAAGTGTAGTGTCCAATTCCTTCCTTCTTTTTTGGGACAGCAAATTTTGCGTCCAATTCTTCCTTTCTTTCTTTTTTGGGACAACAAATTTAATGTCCAATTCCTTTCTTCTTTTCTATTTTTTTTTCTTTTTGGTTAGAGAAATTTAGTCCCCAATCCTGTTTGGGCATTTGTGGTACTAAATAATGAATGAGGACTTTATTTTTCTTTATTTGTTATGTTATAATAAAGAATATATAAAAATAATTTTTTAAATTTATAATTAAATACATTTTAATAATATTATTATAAAATATGAATATTATTAATAAAAAATAATTATGATAATAATAATTTTTTGTATAATATGTTCACTCGTTAAAAGCATAGCATTTCACTCTGGTAAAAAAATTGTAATGGGTTCGAAGATCATTTTAAAATAAATTATATTTTATTAATGAATGTATTGATTGAGTTGAAAATATATTTCTAATATTTTAATCCTTAAAATGTTCCACACTTGTTGATTTGTGTTTTTCTTTTCCTCGTAGAAAAGCAGCTTGTATGCTACATGATGTGCAAATTTAAGATGGTCGCATGGTCACTAATAATTAATAATTTAACAATAAGTTTAACAAGAAATTTATCTATCTATAAATTGTATTTATTTTTGTAAAGATTATGATTATTAATTATTTTTGTGAATAAAATAGTTGCGTGTAAAATAGTCATATTTTAAATATATTTGTTATAACACTTATTTTTAAGTTTATTATCAAATCTATCAAATAAAATTGAAAAAAAAACGTTAGAATTTTATATAATCGTACTTCAAGTATATTTATTATAACTATAACACATTGAATTGTACTTATACATTTAATAGCACATAAATCTCGTATTATTTTTGTTACTAAAATATTTATGCTAAAATATAGATTAAGATATATGTTAAAATATTATATAAGATAAACCCTATATTATAGACTAAATTTTAGCTTAAAAGTTAGCATAAAATATACATTAAAAAAAATTCTTTTTAAATAAAAGTCTTCATGATTAATGAGTTTACTTTAAAATAACGCTTTTTTAAATATGAGTCTTTTTAATTATTGAGTATTACTAATATCATTTGTAATAGAAAATATATTTATCAATTATATAGGAGTCTTCTTAATTAGTGAGTGTTAATAATCTAATTTGTAATAGAAAAGATATTTATCAATTACATAGAATTAATGGTTTAATTTTTCTTATAAATAAAACTCATTGTTCCTTGTTTCAATCAACCACACAAGAAGATTATTTTATCCTTCTTAATTTCTTTATCTTGTTTTGTAAATATAAGATCATAAATCTTTAGGTTTCTTTATTTAGTTAATCTATTAAATATTTGTAGTTATGTTTGATTGATTAATAAGTCTAATTAGTATAGATATTTTGATCATATGTTCTTATAGCTTATTCTTTATTTTTTTCTTGAATTGTTAGATCAAATAATTATGTTTACAATCATAATTATTTAATTTGATTATTAATCTTTAAAAAAGTTATTTTTATTAAACTTGCACTTGATCTTTTTGCTCTAGGATTTGCTAGTTGATTTGATTTAAGTGACTTATGTTTTGAATCATCTAATTAAGATTATTCATTATTAAATCTGTTTTAGAACACACACGAGAACTTGTATTTTTGTGCAAACCATTTTGTAGTTAATTTGGGAACGTATCTGATTGGTAGGAAGCTTAATGAAACGTTGGTTTGGAAACCGCTCACGCTAATATTAAAAATTTTGAAAACAGAACAGGGGCTCGTAAATAAGATATATTAAGGCAGTATCCTAGGAAAAGTAGCATAAGACCGAGTTTGTACTTGAACATTTGTTTTTCATAGTGAAAAGTTAGATGGTCCGATGGATCAGTGATTTTCCTCTTAGATCATGGTTATAGCATAGATTGTTTTCACCTAAAAATATCGTATGTTATTTTTTTATTTATACATTTTATTCTTACACGTTATTGCATGCATGTCTATTTTGTTTAAGTTATTAAATTATAAATTAATAAAAATTAAAAATAATTTATTCACACTCTCTATGTTAATTAAGTCCTTAATTTATAAACTTTCAGTTTTAAATCATCGATTTATTTTTCAAAATTAGTTAACTAAATAGAATAAATAATTAAATTAAATTAAAACAAGTATTTGATATGAACTAAAAGTTTGTGAGAAAACATAAACATTTAGTTAACTAACCAATCATTGATTAAATTCGTTAAATAAATTTAACAATTAATTCTAACACCATAACAAGTCCGAGATGATAATACATAAAGAATACCGAGACGATAATACATAAAGAATATTATATTATCCCTAGCTCATGAAAACCTCCTAAAATATCATTAAAATAAATTTTGATACATCTTGATTCCAAGATAAAGTAGATTTGAGTTTTGTAGTTACTTATCATTATGGAAGATTAATACACTCCTAAGTTATTTATACTATACTTTATCCAATGAAGAAGTATAAGTTATTGTTTTATCTAATGCCTTTCAACATCCGTTAACATAGAAAATCATTGCTATTTACATTGATAGATATACAAAAACTATCATTGATGTTTTCAACAATGAGAATTGATTTTTAATTGACTTGAACTCTCAATTGATTCTCAAGGAATAAATAAGATATTTAAAAAAAAATTATTTTATTTGTTCGATGTATTCCCATAATACTAAGTACACGATTTAATTATTTGGGTTAAACACGCAGGTTTGGTTGACAACATTCTCGTGCATTCTTTTTCAATCATCGTATCTGAACTCCATCTGGAACAACAATGAAATATATCTATCTATTTTTTTATGTAACAAAAAACAAAATTATAAATTAATAAAACTAATTTTTCTTTATCTAAATGTAAAAAAATATAGATCATTGTGATCTTAAAATACAATTATCTAATTAATTTTATTTATCTGTGTTAATTGAATACTCGAAATATAATAAGAAAAATATACAATCAAGTTAATATTATTCATTTTTTCACTAAATTATAAACTTTAATCATTAAAAAATTTTATTTATATTTAATTAATTAATTTTTTTATCCAAATTATAAATTAATTAAAAAAATAGCATAAGAAAATCAAACAATTATTATGAATTAATTGATAGTCTTATTTAAATGAGTATAATTAAACTTAGATGATATTTTTAACAATTTAATTCTCAAAATTGAAACAATCAATAAATAATTTATAATTAAATATATCAAAAATTATTAACAAAAAATAATATCAAAATTTATTTTAATAATCCATCTAAACATCCAATTGAATCACATATACAAAAACTAAAAATCTATAAATAAATTTAATCAGAAATACCCAAACTCAAAATCATGAATTTAATTATAAAAGTTTAATTTTCATGAATAACCTTTGTTTCTAAAGTGATATAAAGGACAAGAGTAATCCTCCTGTTGTTTAAACTTGATCCTGACTTTTCGTGTATTTAATCCGTAAAGAATAAATTTTTCAAAAAGAATAATGTGTTTTTTAATCTATTATTGCCTTTCATTATTTGTTCCAAAAACCCACCTTAAAATAATAACACGATAACATTTATTTCATATAATGAAATTAAAATAAGAACGTGAATGAAATAAAATAAAAAAATAATAACATTATTATATTGTTGTTTGATAAATAAAATCAAAGAAATAATTAATATTATAATATTTAATTTATAATTAAAATAGAATGAAAAATATCGTATATTATTTTAATATTCGTATATTCAATAAAATTTAAATAATATCATTTAATTGTTATTTTTTCGTCAGATAAAATATATTATTGAAATTATTATTTTTATAAATAATTATTATTTAAATAAAATATATTATTTAAATTATTATTTTTTTAAATAAAGTTTAAGATTTATAATTATATTTAAAGTTGTGATAAAATTAAAATTAAAATTTAACATTGGAATGAAATTGTGATTCTTAAAGATGAAAGATGTAATCATGATTATTTTTTTTATAAGAATTGATTTTATTTCATTCATGATTTATAACATATATAAACATAAAATTATAAATAATCAATTCGAATTTTATTTAATTCCTATCAAATAAAAATAACTTTAATGATAAAATGATGGTCTTTTTTTAATGGTGAAATTGCATACATTTCCCCTTCTCAATTAATTTAACCAAATTATCTGAAATGGTAGGGTTTTCATGGCCCGTATAATTTTTACTCATCGTTTTGGCTTAAGCAGTTTTTACATATTTACTCTCTCCTTGTCCATGTTTTGCCTTAATTATAACGTTACCTATAGGAGGTGTAAAATTGAGTTAGCTAAAAACCAATACAATTTTAATCGGTTTATGAAAAATAAAAATTGAAAAAAATCAAATAAAAGCTAAAATCAATAGAAACCAAGCTAAACCAAACTAAAATTCTTCTTGTGAGGAAGGAGGTAATGTAAATGTTTGATTGAATTCAAACTTATTAGGATATATTTAAAGAAAAAAAATGTATGAAAATAAAAATAAAAAATAAAATTATCAAAATTAATCAAATTAATCAAAATATCTATAAATATAATAATAAAATGATTAAAATATATTAATTTAAAATTATGTTATTCAATTTAAAGAAGAAATAAAATTACCTCGTTACACTTTATTCTTTAAAATACATGACCTTAGGTGCAAATCTCAGCAATTTATCTAAAGACCCAGGATGGAACTTTCTAGCAAACATGAAACAAATATCAGTAACCTTCCCGTTATATACACACTTCGATCCGTGTCTCAACCTCTTCAACAAATCTACAGTAACATTAGATCTGTAAAACTTAGTTGGGTGGGGTCCAATCTTTGACCAGTCGACCCAAGTCAAACTCCTGTTTGAATTATTTTCCCAATTCTTGATGTTCATAAAAGTTGGCAAGTAATGCTCGTCAGCGAAACATAAACCTTGACGATGAGCAAAACATAAAGCTTTACAGTGCTTTTGAAAAATTGGGAAGTATTTAGTATCAGACACAACTTCAATAGCAAGTTTTCTGTTCATTTCAAACCATTGAGAGCCTTTTCTCCATTGTTTTAATTTGATTTTTGGGTACATTTGGTGAATATATCTGCCTCTTCCAACAAAGCTTGGATCATCATAGGCCATGACATAGTTCTCTGTTGAGTTTATAAGGTAAGAATAGATTGTGGAGAAGTTGAATAGTGGAATGCATGATTCTGAGAGAAGAACAAAACGTTCGTTTGATAGATCAACAAGTGCATTGGCTAGTAATCTTCTCTCTGCCTCAACC
This sequence comes from Hippophae gyantsensis, assembly GCA_030763125.1. Lineage (NCBI taxonomy): Eukaryota > Viridiplantae > Streptophyta > Magnoliopsida > Rosales > Elaeagnaceae > Hippophae > Hippophae gyantsensis. The sequence continues at coordinate 15,841,525 of CM061029.1, read as the reverse complement.
ATATTCACTGTTCCCCAATCTACTTCCTGTATTTGTATTATTTTGTATGTAAATCAAAGACAAAGCAGAATAAACCACATAGCAAAGCAGTAAGGTATAGGAGCTAGTGTTACATTTGATACTCCATGTTTGCATATTAATTAGCTCAACAAATGTGATTCATCTATAGTTGTCTTGTAAATGTGAGCTTAACATGCCAAAATATAATTTTTTTTTCCTCTTCTTAACAAGAGTGATATAGGAAAGAAGTAAAAATGTACAAAAGTATGAAACTATTTAGGAAATTAAAAATGGGTGAAAGAAGCTTTTAACCAAACAGACTCACTTTTTATTAAGGTATTTTCGTGTTTATACACAAACAAAAAAAACAGCTAATTAACTAGATAAATATTTAAACAAATCTAGAATATGATAAACATAGTATTTTTTTTCAATAAACACTATAACTTTAGACTCCTTTATATTTTTATTACACATTAAGCACTTTAATAATTCTAGAATAAAGAGCTCACTAATAAAATATTTTTATATCTCATGAAGAAAAAAACTTCATTTTTAAATGAAAACATGAAATAATATTCTTAAACAATTAAAAATGTAAGAAAATAGGAAAAAGAATAAAAATATTTAACATAAAAAATATATTTTTATTTCTTGATACTGGTACATGGAATAAGCTTGCATATTTATAGGTCAAAAGTCACTTAAGAAGCTAATACAAAACCATTGTGGGGACTTAAAATACTTAACAAAACTAACATCATACTCCGAACGACTATCTTACTTTACTAATAAAACCTCTTATTTTTTCAATCTTATTCGACATCATAAAGCAAGTTTCATTGTATTTATATATAAACAATTCGGCATCTAGCATTTTATGACTCAATTAAATTAGTCTTTATCATATAATTTGTAATATTTTGGTGATGTATCGGTCTTCAAGAGACATGACATAGATATGTAAGTTATGCACTCGACTATGTCCTAAAATAATGTGTAACATAATTTCTGTTCTCTTACATAAGCACAAATATTTCATGATTACCCTGTTGAATTCAACAAACACTGCAAACACAATTCAACAATCACTGCACCGACGCCAAACATTTTTTTTTTCCAATATACATGGCGCCTACCAATCAAGCTGTAAATCATACAATTCAATCATGATGGTTGGTGAAATAGTAATTAGTATTTGTCTATATAAACAATGTAAATATCCGATACAAATCAAGAAATTATATTAATGAAACGTTTATTTCTTCTTCTGATTATTTCTTCAAACATTGATTTCTTCATGGTATCAGAGCCAAGTCGTTGCTTTATACAAATTTGAAACTCTTGTTCTCTAAAACAGAGATTTCTTTCTCTTAAAATATTTTTTTCTCGTGAAAAAAATTTTCATTCAAACACCCTTACAAATATTAATTACAAACATCAATTTTTAAGCAGTATTTCTCCCACCTAATTTTACCAGATTACTCTAAACACAATTCTGAACATTTTGGTAAAAATAGAGTAAGATAAAAACCTCCCATGCGCCCTCACGTGCCGCCCGTTGGAGGGTAAATTTTCCACGTGCCCCACCCGCCATCCGGAGGTCAAGATGATGACGTGTCATCCGGCTCGGTTTGCTCACGGCTCCGGCCGCACAAGAACATGCTCGGGTCCCGGCTTGCCGGCCGAGTGGCGTAGCCGGTCCGCGCGCCTTGGCCAGTTGGTCCGGCCAGCTCTTCGGTTGAACCCGGTTTCTTTGCCACGCTTTCCCTATTTTTGGCTCTGCCTTGGTCTATTTTAAAGGTCTGAACCCGGTTTTTTTTCCGGTTCTGGATTTCTAACACCCGTCCGGTTCATTTTTTCAAGTTTTTTAAACCAAATTTGAACCGGTTTTATGGTTTTTATCCGGTTTAGTATAAATATATATTAAAAACACAAAAAAAAAAAATTTAGTCCTAAAATTATTACACCATTTTCTAGTTTGGTTACCATAATATCATGACAGAGGGTATAATTTCATTACCTATGGAGCAATCAAATCCAGTTGTTGTACAACTGCTCACCTCAAGGTGTGTTTAATGCTGGAATTGTTCTTAATGAGACTAATTATGATGTTTGGTCTCAAATAATAGAAATGCATATTGCAGAGAGAGAAAAACTCTCTTATATTCATGACAAAAATTTGCAACCCGAAAAAACATCAAACAATTATAACAAGTGGTATGCGTAAAATCAAAAAGTGAAGAGATGGCTACTTATGTCAATGAGTCCGTAAATCATGAAGCGATATTTACGCATACCTACCATCGCTTCTTGAAATTGGGTGCTTTGGCGAAAGCATTCTATGATGGAAGTGATGAATTACGTATTTGTCTTAAACCAAAAAGCCTTTACTTCTAGACAAAATGGAAAATCACTTTCAGAGTATTATGGAGAGTTAATCAAATTTTCCAAGAGCTAGACCATCGTGATAAGGTGGTCATGAAAGACCTCATGATCTAATATCATATCAAGAGTCCGTTGAAAGACTAAGGATACATATTTTCCTTCTTGGATTAGATGATGAGTTTGAGCATGTTCGTGGCGAAATTTTGCGAAAAGAAACTCTCCTGCATTTAGAAGGTTGTTATTCCTTGATTCGACGGGAGGTAGTACGTCGAATCTCATTGAAGGAAAAATCTAGAGATGTTGACGCTCCGCCATGATATCTAAAAATCGTTCTTTTTCCAATCAAGAAGAACGAAAGGTGATCGATAAATCATCATTTAAATGTACCCATTGTCATCAAAAGGGTCATACAAAAGAACGATGTTTTGAACTCAAGGGATATCCTGATCAAGTGGATCACAACCGTGACTCTCAAGAAAAATCCACGACAGATGTCTCATCGCCACCATTGTCAAACAACAAAGGATCATGTTGCAACCTCCTCAAAGACATGTTGGTAAGATGCTTAAAGTTTTTTCTCCTGCTTTTAATAATACATGGATAATTGATTCGTGTGCAACTGATCATACGACATTCGATTCTAGACAAATCTCAAAACCATCCTCACACAAACCGCTTGCACCGCTAATGGTAACACAACCCCACTATCGGGAGAGATCTATGTCTCTCACTAGTACTTTGAATTTAGACTCAGTACTAGTTGTTCCCTCTTTAGAGTATAACCTTATATCTATTTCTCAAATAACCACTGCTTTATCTTGTTTTGTTATTTTTTGGCCTGACTTTTGTGTGTTCAAGGACATTCAAACAAAGCAAACGATTGGTCGTGGTGTTAGGCGAGGAAACCTGTATTATTTGGACTTGGATTCAACAAATCATGCATTGATAGCAACTGGATCTAACAAGGATGAATCAAATATATGGCTATGGCATAGGAGATTGGGTCATGCTTCTTTTGGATATTTGAACAAAATATTTCCAAGTTTATTTTTGAGCTTACATCTTTCTACTTTAAAGTGTGATGTCTCGTGAACTAGCAAAAAGTCATCGTTCCTCATTTCCTGTAACCTTAAATAAAAGTCCATCTCCGTTTATGGTTATACATTCTCGATGTAATGGGTCCTTCCAAAGTCTCTACGTTGGGAGGATCACGTTGGTTTGTTACATTTATTGATGATTTTAGTAGAATGACTTGGGTCTGTTTAATGAAATCTAAAAGTGAGGTAAACTTCTTATTTAGAAAATTTCATAAAATGGTTCGTACTCAATATAAAACACAGATCCAAGTTCTAAGAAGTGACAATGGAGGAGAATATAAAAGTTCTGAGCTTCAAGAATATCTTCAATCAGAAGGCATTATTCATCAAACTACTTGTGTTGATACACCTCAACAAAATGGAGTTGCAGAAAGAAAAAATCGACACTTGTTGGAAGTTGTCCGTGCCTCATTGATTGAAGCTAATATGCCATTATCTTATTGGGGAGAAGCAATTACTTCGCTGCATATTTAATCAATCGGGTACCTTCCGTCCCATTAACTTCCAAACACCACTACAAGCCATCACTGAAGCAATTGTTGCACCAAATGTTCCCAATTTACCTCTTCGTGTCTTTGGTTGTGTGGCATTTGTACACCTACATAAACAACAACGTAGCAAGTTGGATCCACGAGCAATACGTTGTGTTTTTATGGGATATGCCATACAAAAAAAAGGGTATCGGTGTTATCATCCTCCTACAAAACAAATGATTACTACTATGGATGTTATTTTTCATGAAGATACAATGTATTTCTCCTCTACATCTGAATTTCAGGGGGAGTACAACCATGTTGAATTAGACTTACATATAAATTGCTTCCTTATGAAGAAAGACAAATTATATGTGAGGAAAATACAAATAACTTGAATTCGTATGGTAATAACCCTCAATATAGAAAAGACTCAAGTGGAAATGGAATCAAGTCCTCATCAACTTCAAGATCATCAAGGAAGTTCCTTACTACCACTAAACGAGTACGAGATTCCTTCTCCACAAGCCGCCGATATACCTAACCAATCGCTTGCGAGGATGTTCCAACTATTGAACCAACCGTAAAAATACTTCCATCACGTCCCAACAGAGGTATTCCTAAAGCCATGTATGAACCTCGAGATTTCTAGTAAAGTCAAATATCCCATGAGTAACTATATGTCTAAACATCGTTTGTCAAAATCAAACGTATCATTTGTGAATCAATTATCTCACGTATCTATTCCTAACAAAGGCGTGAAGCTTTAGCCGACAAAAAATGGAAAGATGCTATGAATGAAGAACTAAGATCTTTAGAAATAAATAGAACTTTGAGCTTGTCGATCGTCCACCAACAAAGAAAATTGTTGGATGTCGATGGATTTTTTCAAGAAAATATCAAGCGTATGGTACGATTGAACGATATAAAGCAAGATTGGTGGCAAAAGGATACACTCAAACATATGGGATCGACTATACGTAAAACATTTGCACTGTAGCCAAAATTAACACCGTTCGGGTCTTGGTATCTCTAGTCAGCAAATTTAGATTGGCCATTATATCGCTTGATGTAAAAAATGCCTTTCTACATGGAGATTTAATTGAAGAAGTCTACATGGATTTACCACCAGGAATCAAGAAATCCACAATCCATGGAGAAAAGGTGTGCAAATTAAAAAATCATCAGTATGGATTGAAACAATCCCCAAGAGTAATGGTTTGGCAGTGTTCACAAGGTCAATGAAGGCATTTGGCTACAAACAAAGCAATTCGCACCATACTTTATTTCTAAAAAGTGGTATGGTAAGATCACCGCACTTATTGTATATGTTGATGATATGATAGTAACAGAAATGATCTTGAAGAAAGGAATGGCCTACAAACTTACTTGTCCAAAGAATTTGAAATGAAAGACCTTGGTTCCTTAAAATATTTTCTTGGGATTGAGGTTTCTCGATCAACGTATGAATCTTCTTATCTCAAAGAAAGTATGCCTTATATTTATTAAAAGAAACCCAGATGTCAAAGATGTCAACCAAATTAATACACCAGTAGACGAAGGATTAAAGTTATGTATCAAGGTTGATCAAGGTCCAACAAATAAAGAAACATACCAAAGGCTTGTTGGAAGGTTGATGTATTTGGCAAACACAAGACCAGACCTTCCCTATGCTTTAAGTATTGTCAGCCAATTTATGCATAATCTCGAGAACAACATATGAATGCGCTTATTCGTATTTTGAGATATTTAAAGTCTCATTCCCTGCAAAAGGAGTATTGTTCACTAAGAACTCAGAGTTTTCTAGAATTGAAGTATATACTCATGCTGATTGGCCTAGATCAATAAATGATAGACGATCTACATCAGGCTACTTCACTTTTGAAGGGGGAAATCTTGTAACATGGAGAAGTAAGAAACAACATGTCAGGTCTGCCTGTTCACAGAGGCTGAATACAGAGGAATGGCACTTGGGCTTTGTGAGGCCTTGTGGTTACAATCTCTCTTAAAAGATTTGACATATCCTGCGAAAGAATCAATTAAGTTATTTTGTGACAATAAAGCAAAGATGTGATATCAAGATAATCCGCTTCAACACGATCGTACAAAACATGTTGAAGTTGATGATTTTTTATTAAAGAAAAGTTAGAAGAAAATTCATTGGAATTGCCAAAAATTAAGTCAGAAGATCAATTGGCTGACATCCTCACTAAAGCAGTCTCATATCGAGTATTCACAGAAGTTTCAGTCAAGTTGGGCATGAAAGACATCTATGCACCAACTTGAGGGGGAGTGTTGAATTCAACAAACACTGCAAACACAATTCAACAATCACTGCACCGACGCCAAATATTTTTTTTCTTCAATATACACGCCTACCAATCAAGCTGTAAATCATACAATTCAATCATGATGGTTGGTGAAATAGTAATTAGTATTTGTCTATATAAACAATGTAAATATCCGATACAAATCAAGAAATTATATTAATGAAACGTTTATTTCTTCTTCTGATTATTTCTTCAAACATTGATTTCTTCATACCCCTCCCATCTTTACGAGTAAATAAAAATTTTCACGATGAATTTAGGGATAGATCTATTGAAATTTGAGAAAGGAGATGTATCTCTTTAATTTTTGATAAATAAATTTTTAGGTATAATATTTATAAAATTATAATCAAATTAAATGCATAAAATAAAACGTACTCTATTTATATTTTAAATTTTAAGATTTTAGTAATTAATATCTTAAAAACTAAATAATTTAAATATACTTATATTAAAATGGAGATAGGTATAATTTGGATGGCCCAAATTTTAATTTTGTACTTTGTTTGAACTTTTTTCATATGCGAAAATCATATCTCTAATATATATATATATATATATATATATATATATATATATTTGCAGTATATATAGTAATTTTAATGAATTAAATTATTTAAATATATTAATTATCATTAAAATTAATTAAAATATAAATTAATAATTTTAACTAAAATATCAAGAATATATGTAAAAAAAAAAGATAAGGAAAAGATAATATGAAATGTAAAAAACTACCAATCCTATTAAAATGTATTTATACAACATAGAACTACCCTAAATTAATAAAAAAAAATTAATCAATAAAATTTACCCGACTAGGAATTCTTCGGCCATAAAAAAGTGGACTTTCAGGGTAGGATTCATTGTAAGACGGATTGGAATGCACATAAATTGAGTACAAACCTTCATAACTTTTAAAGAATTTTTCCCAAAAAGGAGCCATAAAAACAGGACCTTTAGTCAAGAACATAAAGGCAATCTTTGGAATTCTATGGAATGGATATTTTGGTACTCGAGACACCATTGAAGCTCTCCAAAGTAACTCTTCATCATTCATATCATGTTTCACATAAGCTGGTTTCAGATATTCACTCATTCCTATGTGACTAATATTGGGTTCTTCTGATTTCACGTTTTTTATTTGGGTCTCTGTAGAATTTTTTGTTGTTTCTGTTGTTGATGATGATATAGAGGGTAAGTACATTTGGGTAAATTGTAAATCGGAAGAGAAGTTCTTAAGATAGGAGCTAAGTATAAGTCCAATAGTTAAACCACAAGCCATGAGGAAAAAATACACAAGGGGATTTTGAAAGTGCCTTGCGAAATTGGTGAGTTTTGAGAAGAAATTTAAAGGGTATTGAATATTAGTCGTATTAACTTCCATTTTTACCCTTTTATCAAAGCGATTATAAAGCAATAACTTTTTCTTTTTCTCTTTTTCTTCTGATAGAAACAATGTCTTCTGCAGAATTATAAATCTCTACTGAAAGCCCAGATTAATATATATATATTTTTTTAGAGAAGATTAATAGTTTTGAAAAGAAGTAAAATACCTAACAGAGTATATGATAGTTTCTTGAAAAAGAGAAAGGAAGGAAAAAAAAAAAATTTCAGACACAAACAAACAAACCCAGAAATCCAATTTATAAACTGTTTATATTAAATTATCATCATTTAAAGTAAATATCATCTAATTCAATTCATAAGTAATTTTAAATTATCATTTCAATATATTAAATATTAAATAATAACTAATTTAATATTATTAAATTCGTTACTTTTTTTGTTATTAATACTAGAGATGCTATTTATATAATTTTTTCCCCTAGTAACAATCTGGAATTGATTAGGCCTAATTAAAACTCAATCTTAAAGTCTCAACTTTTCGTCCGTAATAAGAAACCCACTTTTTCATTAGGGAAAATAATAATAATAATAAATATGTATAAAAGTAAATTTGAGTTTCAATTAATTTTGAAATTGAAAATAAAATTAAAATTAATATCTAACCCGTTTATAAAATTCTAACACTTTGTGATTTGAAAAATCAACGAACAAAACTTTTATTAGCATGACAAATCTACTATTTAAATTTTGATAAGTGGTATAAATTTACTATCCAAATATATAAATATAGTAGTAGATTTTTATTACTTGTAAGTTTATCACGAAAATTTAGTAAAATTTTGAAAGTTTATGCTCAAAAATTAAAACTTAAAAATATAATTAATTATAAAATAAGTCTTATAATAACTTAGTGTAAATGATATTTAACATTAAATAAATTTTAATAATATTAATTTAATTTAATGATGTCTAATATAAAATAATAAATTGAATTTGTTTTGATTTTAAAAATATAAAAGTTGAAAATAAAAAATATTATTTTAATAGTTATAAATTTTAAGATATATTATTTTTTTATTTTTTAAGATAATAATTTTCTCTAAGTGAGGAATTATTAATATTTTATTATATAATAAATTATGATATAATTATTAATTATTAATTATTAATTAAAATTATAAGATTATTTTCATGATATGAATTATGATAATGGCATAATTTTTGAATAGAAGTTATAACAATTATAGAATAAATTTGCCATCTTGTACTCTTAAATTCAAAACGACAAAGACTTATGGGACATTGAAACGTATGCTAAAAAAGAAATAGTTTATAACAATTGATATGTAAATTTATTGTAAGTTAAAAAAATGAATTTATATATAACTCCAAAGAATTGTAAAATTTAAAATAAAGGCTTGACACGTGGAAGTAGAGTATAATTTTATGGAATTTGGAAGCAAGAAAATGCGCGTAGAAACAAAGAACCCTTGTAATTGCTTTGGAGAAGAAACGAAAAAATCACTTGCCGACATCTATCATTAACTATAATAAAAATAGTATTTTAATAAATAATATATCGGTAGGAGCAAACTCTTGAAAATTTTAAAAATATAAATATAGTTAAAAAAATTAATAATAAAAATAGTATTTTAATAATAATAAATATATAAATAAAAATAAATATGAATAACAATAAAAAAAGGGAAATCATTTAACTTTATGGAAGATTTAAAAAATTAATAAAGTTAGGAAGAGGAAATAAAAGAAATAACTTTAATGAGGATAACGAAAAGTATATTGAGGAAATGATATCATTGTGACTAAGATTTTTTTCTTTTTCTTCCCCCTTTTTTTTTTTAAATGAATCATTGTGACGAAGATTAAAAGGTGTATTTTCTATGTAAGATAAATATTAGATATATTGTGTTATTAACAAAAAACTTTATATTAAAGAATTAAATATTAATGAAATTTGGGGCGACTTTGGTTATGAATTATACAATTAATCTAACCACGTTAATTTTTTATTGTTCCTTATATGGTTTCATTTTAATGAAAAATGGGTGATAGTGTTAGTATATCTAATACTATTGTTAAGCATGTCATGAGACATGAATCATGAGCTACTTTGTTAAGGAATAATAAATTGGATGTTGGTTGGACATGTATATAAAAAATTTAAAAATTATAAAAATAAAAGGTGAAAAATAAATAAATAATATTTTTAAAATTTATAACATTAAAATTATTTTTTAATAATATTTAATATATTTAAATAATTATAATTTAATTTAAAAAATATTTCTAGTTATAAGAAGATATATATTTTAATAGTAAATTAAATTTCACAAATATATAAATAATAGTTATAATTGTAGCATTAATTAAATGGCATGGAGTGATAAGTAGGATTTTCTTTCTTTCTTTATATGAATGGTTACCAAATTATGTGTTCCTAATCTAACAGACTAACTCACTTGGATCTGCTCACCTTATCATGCAAATTCAACTAAATGATCGGATCTTGTTAATGTTATGTAAGCTTTTAACATTATTGAAATTAAGGGATATGTGTCCAAAAAAATAAACTTATGGGTGAATATATATCCAATTTAATTAATTATTCTAATCCAATCATCACAAATTACTTTTTTTTTATTATTTAAAAGCATGCATGTAATTTTCATTTCAATAAAAAAACTATAGTACATTTATTTACCCATTTAAGACCATTAGCAAAAACTCTCCACACGTGTGGGAACAATAGCAAGTCCTACAATTTTATACAATCTAAGGTTGTTTTGGATTGGGTGTGATAGCTTTGGATTATTTTTATGCTTATTTTGGTATGTTTTTTAACACATATTTTTAATTATAATACATAAATTATTGATATATATTTTGATTAATTTTAATAATAATATTATATATATAAGTTATCCAAATTCATTAAGATTACATTTAAAATATGCATTAATAATTTAAATAAAAATATTTTATGTATCTTAATTAAAAATAAAAATAAATTATAAAAAAATTATACGTTCTTCGACAAAAACACAATACCATAAGAGTCATGTGTATTTATTAGTTAGAAGGGAAAAATATTATATCTCAATTTTTAACAAATAAATTTTTACGTGTAATATTTATAAAATAGAACTATGTTGTATTTGAATTTTAAATTTTAAATTTTTAATACTTAATATATTGGTAAAAAATAGTAATTTGAACATATTTTTAATTAATTTAAATACATATAATATTTTTTTAATTAAAAATAAAAAATAACTAAATATTATTTTTTGTTATATCTATATAATATTTTTTTCAAAATATAAATTTTAAATCCAGTACATCAAACTATGTACCCTTATTAATTACCTTGCCTCGGCAATTAAGAATCACTAGATAACTCGGTTAATTGGGATTATTCTTTTTTAAAATAGAGATACCACAAGAATTCTACCAATTATGATATTCCCCTATATTTTAAATTTTACTTAAAAATTGATAAAATTTAATCTATAAGAATTTCACCAATCATGATATCTCCTTTTATTTTAAATTTTACTTAAAAATTGATAAAATTTAATTCCAATAAAAAATAATATCTAACTGACAGTTATCATAAGGATTTGTTGGATTAAGAGCATTCTCGGTACATAAAATAAAATGGTAAACATTCTTTTTGATATTAAATTATTTTCAATTTTTTACCTTATTTCTTTCTTATTAATTTGTTACCTTACAATTTAATTTTTCTATTATTTCTTATTAATTTGGTATCTTACAATTTAATTTTTCTATTAATTTGAAATTTCGGTCAAAACAATCGCTAACTTTGAATAAAAAAGAATGTCGTGATTATCACGACCAAATATCAAGGATATTTTTAGACATTTTGCATATTTATTAAAAAATTAAGGACCCCACATGTCACCTCACCCATTCTTGCATTCCCAGTCAAAAACTCTCCGTTACATACCTATCAAAAAATAATATAAATATATATATATACAGTTATATTTCTATGAAAAAATAAGATATATATTATTTCATTATATTAAATGAAATAGTAAAGTAATAAATTAACCTTCAAATTATGTCTAAAATTGGACTTATGAGTCTTGAAATTATTTTATTAGGTATCACAAATCTCATTATTATTTTTAAGAGAAATTAACTTATTTCATTAATAATAACAGTAATCTCATAAATGATTAAATTGTAAGTTAATTAAATAATTTTTATGTCACCTTAACATATTTTTTATATTACTAAAAAAAATATACGATGAATCATATTTTTACTCTTTATACCCACAATTTATTACTGTTTTTTATCATTTAATTTTATTAGATTGTTTTAATTTCAATAGAATATTCATAACATATCATATTCTTGAAACTTAAATATATAAAATTTATAATAAACATATCTTAAAAAACTAATATAATTCATTTTAATTCTTAGAGGTAAATTACATCAAAATAATTAAAACAATTGTTGAAAAACATTGAAAAAGTGAAAATTGTTTTATCTCACTAATTTTTTTAAAAAGAAGATAACATGCTTATTACATATTCTTTACTATTAGTTTTTAACAAATTTTAAAAATAGAACTAACTCTCTTTTCATATAAATTATGAAATTCAAGATGTTAAACCACAAAATTTGTTAGATAATTATATGGTCTGTATTATAGTGCATCTTTTAACAAAATATTAGATAGAAAATTAATTTTGTTATTATTTAATATTTTTTCACAAATAAATAGATTTAAAAAAATATTTTTAAACAATGTTACTAATCAGCCTCTAAATTTTAAACAAAGTTGCTTGTACAGTATTTAAAAAAAAACATAAATATAATTCAAAGAGGAAAAAAGCATGTTAGGGTGCCTTATTACTACTTTATTTATTTTAAATCTTGCGCTACTTGTTTATGATTATTTTCCAATAAACACCAGACAAAATAAAACTAAAAATCATGCACAAAAAAATAGTATAATGATAATTATCACAGTATATCCAATGTTTACACTTTTAGACTTTACAGGATTAGAATTTGACTACTAATTGTTGCGTATAAGGTTGGAAGAATTGCACATGTGATCAGGCGAGATTTACGAGACTTAAGCTCAAAGGGGATGTGGTGTTTCCTTTTTAAGTCATTCATGAAAGTTACGTAAAAGCTATCTAGCAAATGGGGATGAAAGGAAAATACTAAGAAATGTGTGGGCTCTAAGGAGATTACTCATTTACCAAGAGTAAGGATTCTTTCCTTATTTATTGTTCTTTGATGTAATAGCATACATATATTCTTAAAATTTAAATAACATTTTAAAAATATAATAATATTAATTATCATAAATTTATAATTATTTTGGATAAAAAAATAAAAGATTGTGATAAAAAATCAAGAAAAACACAAAGATAAAAAAATAACTAGAGAATCCAAATGTTAATCTAAATATATCAATAATTAAAATTATTAAATCAAAATTATAAATATTCTTAAAAAAATATAAAAAAAACCTTAAGATTTTATCTTTTATTCTATTATAAGATTATTCGATATGTTGATATCATATTATAATTTTAAGATATTATAGATATGAATAAAAATTTAAATTAATAAAAAATATAAATTTGACATATATAAACATAACTTAGTAAATCAAATTTAAATAATAAAAAAAAAACAAAAGATGTACACGTAGAAGAAGATCCTTTACCGATAAAAAGTAAATCTAATTCTTAAAGTTATAAAAAAATATTATTCAAATAAACTTACTAAAAATTATGTAACCATTAATTAAATAAAAAAGTAAATTTAAATGGGCTTGGCCTTCAGATTTGAAGAGAGAGAGAGAAGATTAAGAAGAATGTGCCATTTGAATTGTTGCCTTTACTTGATGAAGTTGAACATTTTGCTTAATAATTATATAAAAGTACATTGACAATTAAATAAAGTTCACCTTTTGTTTTAGAACAGACGATATAGTATTGTTTTATTTTATAATAATAATTATCATGGAAGGAAAAATTACAAAAGCCAAGAGTAAGCAATTAGTTTGTATTTAGTCATACGCTTATAACTACAACAAACTTTTCACTATACTAGTATACTTGGATAAAATGATCGTGGCTCCGAAACAAAAGGAAATGCCTCGTTATTTTAAGTTTAGAGACAAATGTCCTTTAGGTATATTAACTATTATAGTTATTGTTTAATTTAAGTAGTTTTTTTTATGTTATAGTTTAATTTATTAGCTTTAAAAAATGATAGTTTAATTTTATAATTTTAAAAAATAAGTTTAGTTAATAAGATAAAATTTTAAATTTTTTAAAAATTAAATTTTCTTATATAAAGAAAGTTTTAATATCAATATTTATTAAATCATTTTTTAACAAAATATTTTAAAAAAAATATTGATTTAATCAATTTAATTAGTTATTTTTGTAAGATATGTTATTTATAGTTGATCGGATGCAAAGAGAGAATATGGTTATTTTTAAAACCTATTAACTAAGTGGCACATTAAATTAGAAAGTTTATTTTTGTCTTCATATAGTACTTGTTGATAAACAAGATTCAAAAACATATTACCATTCTCAACAGAAGAAGCATATTCTTATAACATGTTTGGTCGGTAAGAATTAGAGTGAATGAAATTAATTTTATACATTCTTATGTTTGATTGTATTAAGAATAAAATAAAATATATTCTTAAGATAAAAATAATTACAATTCTACCATTCATTCTTAGAAAAGAAGGAAGAACAATTCCACCATCTCCTTTTCATAATCCATATTTCATTCTCATACTTAATTTTTATTCCAATTTTACCATTAAAAAATAAATAAATAGAATTTCTTTTTTTGTCTTTTCTCGTTTCATTAATATCTTAACCAATAGAATAGAACGATGGGATTATAATTTAGATAACTGTAATGTATTGTTGGTTTGAATTTTTATAGGGTCCGTAGAAGAATTGTAAGGTTGACTCATGTTTAGTATCTAATACCTTTTTTCTTCTTTTCTTTTAACTGACTTACTTTGACAGTTATCTATTTCTAACTTGAAAAGTAACGCATCTCAAGTAATGAAAGTTATACATATATATAGTTGACTAAAGTGTAGTGTGTTCTCTTATCTAAGCGATGCAAATTCTTTTTTTTTTCACCGGTAACTATTAGGACTTTCATAATAGCTAAGAAACTGTAAGAAAACTTTACACTTTCCATATTAGAGAGACACATCAAGGGAAAGTGACATAAAGGGAAAGGGAGGAACATCCAGAACTAAGAGATAAAAAGATAACACTTTAGTACAAGATATAGAAAGAGAAGTCGACAACGATAAGAAAGACATTAGAATAAGAGATCGACAATAGGGGACGTGCAACTCTTTTCTCAAGAGTTGATCGACTAAAGTGGAAATGAGGATATATGTCGGAGTACCCTTACCTCCTTTGCTTCTTCAACTAATTATTTTTAAAAAAAAATTTAATAATATATTTTATTTGACGAAAAAAATTAACAATTAAATAATATTATTTAAATTTTATTGAATACATGAATATTAAAATAAATATATAGAGTTTTTAATTCCATTACAATTATAAACCAAATATTATAATACTGATTTTTTTTATTATAGTAGTCAAACTAAACACTGTAATATTGTTACATTCAATTCTATTCTCGTTCCTCTTATTGTAATGCAAGTTAATTTAATTTCTAAAGAAAAATACCACTATTTACAACTAAACAAAATAGCACTTTAACCACCGAACAAAACAAAAATTACCCGTAACCTTTTGTTGCCCATAAAAATGGGACGCCCTTCTCACAAGCTCAAGCATAGGAGAATAGTCAATGGTAGTGTGAAGCCCAAGCATATCACATACTCAAAATTATGAGCAAATACAAGGAGATGATTCAAACCTTATCTCCTTTGCGTCGCATATTAAAAACAATAGAAGAATTTCCAAATTATAGAAGATAATTAACTTTCAACAAAATAAGAATTTCACTTATGGTGAAAACAATTTATAGTAGCATTGTTGCTTTGAGGACTCGGACATATATATTGGTTCATGCATTCAATGAAGTGCCTATAAAACAATATATTTGGACATAATTGCAAGGAATGGGCCAACCTACATAAGAAATCCATCACGAGGATTGGGGCCCAAATGAAGCACCGATCATAATTGGGCCTCAAGTTTACTCAGGTTCTTGGAAAATTTAAGCAAATTGGTTTTGTAAGTTTCTAAAGTGAAAAGCATGCAAATTAGCACCCACAATAACAGTCAAAATTACTGACTCTTATAAGGAATGCATTACTATTACATAATGTTTATAGGAAATATGTGATTATTTAGTCACATATATAAAGAACAATATTATATGGCACCCGTAGGGATATAAACTTGTTCAAGTCCATGATCATATATATAGAATGAGGTTGGCCTTTAACACCTAAATAATTTTGAATGGTATATAGCATTCAGTTTATTCATTCCCACTTAATAATGTCACAGCCAAAACTTCTATAACTAGTTTTGAACCCCCAAAAAAAAAACCCTTATGCGCCTAGTGAAACTATTAAGCTATATGAACCTATTCGGTTAGATCCTACCAATACAGGATCCTATACCAGTCCTCCACCGTCCGTTCTGCTATCAATCTGGTAAAGTTCCTCCCCTCCCTGTCTCTTTCTCTTTCTCAGATTCCAAAATCTATTTCCAATGAAGATTTGATGGATGTTTTTGTATAATGGCTATTGTTAGTTTTACTTTTATTTTGTTTTTGTGTTTTTTTTTTAATGTTTTTAAGTGAAGATGACTATTCAAAGTATTGACCATGTAATAAGTTACTAGAAATCATGAAGGAGCAGATAAATTAATATACTAATAATCCAGCAAGTGGAACAATGTATACTTGCTCATATTATGTTTTTACATGCAAATCATGTATTAGGTGAAATCAGAAGAAATGCTATAGAGGTTAGATAGAAATGATATGGATCTACTGCTTTGAGAGATGTCTACAGCTATAGTATTTTACGCTTTAAATGTATGGTTGAATTAATTGCATATAGACTCCATGTTTTGTGATCATACTATATCTACCAAGCTCATTTTTAAGCATGCATTTGTATCTGATGATGTAATTGTAATTGCAAGTATTTTGTCTCATTGTTCTGTTTTTGCAAGTTTATCCAACATCTTTGGGAATGTTCCTATGTTGGTCTAATTATTGGACATGCATGTATAGCAGGATCAGGAGCAAAAGTCCATGTCTGATAAGGGAAGAGTGGAAAATAAATTACTCATCATAAAATAAGTAGCATGATAATGGATACTGAGAAACGAGCTGAATTGAAGACACTAGATGGTCTATATCGTTCTTCTATTGGCAATGAGTATGATTATGTCGTTCATATTTCGGAAGCATCATATTATCTGTTAGGATTGATCTGGTTTGTAAAGAGAGAAACTAGAAAAAAGTCAAAGAATTTTGTGAAATGCCTGGATCTCTTATGAGATCCATGTATATATAACACATTGCATGTACACGTGTTGATTACATAGGGAGTACACGTCACAGCGTGATAAAGGGGTACAAGAGTAAAAAAACACATTCAAAGTTTGAGGTCGACCATACCATGGCTCAGTCTAGAGATCGATCTTCAAACACCAAGGGTCTCGTGTATAGATAGACCTATAGTGTTGGTGTGATTGTGGGTGCGGGCATAGGCAGGTTCTCCTGGGATGATTCGTCTAATGGCTCGGGCTGTCAGTTGGATTGTTCTATTAGATGGATCAGGCTCTGGGTCAATCCACATGTCCAAACATCTAATCCCCCTACTCTTTCAACTCGGGTCCTCAATAGGAGTGAAAAAGTAATACCTGAGCAACGTATTTGAAAAGTTCGGCTCCCCTAATAAATGCTTGTCAGATGATTGGAGAGAAAAATGTAGACCTCTATATAAGGAAGCTTGGGCTTCTCTTCATTTCATCATTTCCTGCATATCAGACAAAAATTAAGAGAAAAAACGCTCTATCATCTCAACTCGAGCCATATAAATTCTTAGTTTGGTGGTAATAAATAAGTTCAGTACATAGCTTACTTGCTCAAGTTTTAAAGGGGAAAAACTCTTTGAGTTTAACAGTTTTCTACTTTCTTTTCAAGTCAGCTTAAAGAATCATTCCTTTTTTTTTATTTCAAACTCGAGCCTAGGTAATTTCTACTTCTCATGTCTTTCCTTTTTTATGTTTTATGATATTTTGTAAAGACCATGCACAGAGAAAGCACTTCGGGCTCGTCCTCCTAGGAGATCCCATAATATTAAAATTTCTCGGGCTAGCCAGAAAGTTACATCGTAGGGTCTATTAATGAGACAAACACCTCTAATGAAGGGGAAGCTATCCCAACCTCAACCATCTACTTCCATCTCTCGTCCACAATCTATAGCTACAATTAGGTTGAACGTTCCTCAAACTCAAATATCCGTCCCGAGGTCATGGAGGAAGAAGATGAGGAATACAGGGATTGGTGAGACCACAAGTTGTACCAAAGGTTAGGCAGTCAAGGTCATGACCAATGGGTTATCCCTTTAGGATGAGGAGAGGATAAAAAGAACATATGAAATTCCTTCCTTGGTTCAGATAATGATTCCTAGGCCAAACGCTTGTGACAACGATCCATCTCCAACTAGATGGACAATCTTCCACGATAGGGCCTTATGAGGAAATTTTTTGCTATGACTCAGCTCACACTAGAGCAGTTGATGCTGAATGGGTGGAGGTTTCCTCACATTGGTATGTAGAGAGCTCAGGGTCGAACTAAAAATGCCCTAGTTCAATGAAGCATATATATTGTAGTAGAATCCTATAGATGCAAAAAAGGGTCTATATGTTGGTGAAATAAGATCAGGGCATAAATGTGATCTTCATCGAGAACGAGAAGAATTGGAAGGATTATTGCTTCTATGTCTCTGGTCGGTGGGACACTATAGACAACGACGCCAGGCTAATAAGGAACATATGGGCTAATACCAAGGTCATGATAAGTAATATGGGCTCCTTTATCACGACCTTAGGCCAAAAGGAAAAGCAATGATTAGATGATATCCAAAACTATCTATCCAAAAAGACTTTATAGAGGCATCTATTAAACACCTCATTCTTTGTTGCATATGGTTTAATGGGGTAGGGCTCAGTAGAGCCTCCTCACAGAATTATACGTAAACCTCAAGCACAGGACCCCTTCCATAGACTATGAGGGGAGGTTCGAGGTGGTACCAGATGATGGTGAACTGGCCCTAAGCTCATAAATATTTTGCTTTTTATTTAGCCAACCCTTGTAAAACTAACACCTTTTTGTGGTAGATAGTGTGGAATTTAATGCCTCTTAGTTGTTGGCACAGTGTTAAAGTAAGTTCACCTACTATAAAGGGACGAGCTCTAAAGGGAAGAAGAGGAGCAAGTTCTTTGGGTAGGAGGGCACCCCAACCTTGTAAAAAGGCAATAAGAAGGTCACCATCAATGAACATGTGCCTTTGAATGTCCTTAAGCCCTCACGAGCATCCTCGTGTCCACACACCTCACCAAATATTTGCTCGGGTCAATAAGCACATACTTCCCTTATAAAGGATTCGAGGAAAGGGAAGGGTATCATCGATGACCTCACTACAGACGTTGAAGGAGTGGGACTGTACATGGGCATGGCACTAGTAAGGTTGTACTACCATATGGATCAGTTGCCTTATATGGTACACGAGAGACAGATCGAAGCCATGTGCGAGGGTGTGGAGGCTAGGGTCGTGCTTAGCTATCTTATGTACCAAGCAAGTGTTAGTCTAACCTTGTTTCTAATTGAGACTCGAGCTTTTATATTTTAATGACCTCATGTTGTTTGTCTTATTTTCAGACGCAGCTGCTTCATATGATGATCAGGACTCAAGGTGTGGAGAATTTGAAATATAAGCTTGCGATGGAGAAATAGAGTCATGCTTCAACTCGGGCCAAGACCTTTGTAATGTTGGACAAGGACAACAAGTGAGCAAGCGAGGCTATCGACAAGGAAGAGAATTTGTCCAAGGCCATATATGAGCTGAATGATAACTTGAAGCATTTTGAGGAGCTCGAGGAGGCCGAGAGGAAGAATCAGCCTAGGGTGTAGGCTTGTAGGCTCAAAGAGACCCAGAGGAAGCACGAGCTTGATGCAATGAAGGAATAGCTCTCTTCTAGCATCGAGATAGGGTATAACCTAGCCATAGACTCTTTCAAGGACGAGGCCAATAAGAGGTGCTTGTGGGAATACTACTATTAGATCTTGCATATCTTAATCACTCTATAGTACTTGCCCACTTAAACACAAGATGAGGGTAGGGAATAGGGCTCAAACTCTAGTGCAAGTAATGATGGGCTTGAGGTGGGAAGTGAAGAAGGTGGAACTGGGGACCTCTGATATTGGCACTGACATGAGTCTCCCTATATTCCAAACCCACCTTTTTGGACTCAAGTCGAGTCTCCCTATATTCCAGACGTATCCTCTCGGTCTCTTCAACATGCTGGGGACCATATATATGTTTTTTAAGTCCGACGCAACTCCTAATTGTGTGGTCGTAAGCTTTCACTTGTAACCCATTGTTATTAATGATAAACAATTAATTTTGAGAACAACTCGTATTGCATGTATGATTATGTATTTATGACCTTTATTGTATTTATTTATGATGCTGACCCATCTCCCTAATTTGAAGGACATGTTTCATTAAATTTGTCTCACTATTATTCCTTATAAAAAGGGATTAAGAGTGCTGTAAAATTCAAACATCATTTTTTTGTTTGAAGCAGCTAAAAAACTTTCTCTACCTTTCTTATGCAAAACTTATGGATTTTGACAAGGGAAATAGACGTTCAGCTCAAGCTCTAAAATTGGAGAATAGTAGGCTTAAAACCGAGGCAGAGAAATTAAGAATCGAGCTATCTAGGATCAAGGATAAGCTTTCCCTTTATGAAGAGACCAATTATGAGCTTACCTCTTACAAGGAACAGTTATCCCAAACTCGAGCTCGAGAGAGAAAGACCATGACTAAGATGGATGCTCTCATTGACAGGGAGTCCCATTGAGCAAACTTCTATATGAAACGATCTGAGGGGGTCTTCCTCAAGGTGATGGGTATTGTTGACGAATTGGAATATTCCTTACTCAACTCGAGCTTCGCCCATACTAAAACGAGGGTTAATATTCATAAGAAAGTTATCAAGATTCAGGTTGAGTTTTTGCCCTTAGTGGAGGAGATCGATAACTCAGACACTAGTTATACGCCCAAACATTTGAGGGAATTTTAACTTTTTAGGAGACCGAGCTCTCCATTAACTTTGTTTTTAATGTTATAAGCCCTATTCCTAGTTCTTAACTAGGGTGATCAACTCACGATATTTAATATTGAGGGAGAACATTCTACCTAGTCTATGACCAAGGTGATCAACTTTTTCTTTGCTTGTGAGCATTCTACCTGGTTTGTGATCGAGATGATCAACTCTTTCTTTGGGGGAGAGCATTCTACCTAGTCTATGACCAATGTGATCATCTCTTTCTTTGTAGGAGATCATTCTACCTGGTTTATGACCGAGGTGATCAAATTTTTCTTTCTAGAAGAGCGTTCTACCTGGTCTATGACCAAGGTGATCAATTCTTTCTTTGGAGGAGAGTGTTCGACCTGGTCTATGATCGAGGTGATCAACTATTTCTTTGAGGGAAAAAGTTCTATCTAATATGTGATCAAGGTGATCAACTCTTTCTTTACGGGAGAGCATTCTATCTGGTCTGTGACTCAGATGATCAACTCTTTCTTCATGGGAGAGCATTATACCTGGTCTGTAACCAAGGTGATCATCTCTTGACACGTAATATTAGAAGAGAATCATTACTTATAAATAGTTACCTCATATATATATATGGGGACAATACATGAGGGTGATAAATCAGAATGCATTAGAAGTAATCCTTTTTTAAGTGCAGGGCATTCCAACTTGCACTATCTTCAGCTCCTTCAATACTTCTTAATAAGTAGGACCCTCCTAGAGTCATCTCGACTATTTGGTGTGGGCATTCCCAATTTTCACCTAGCTTGTCGGTCATCCATTATTTCTTGTTAAGGAAGACCATTCTAAGAACCTAATCACCTATATCGAAAGCTTTGAAATGCATAACCTTGTTTTAATAGTTTGTTACTGTCCTATTTTGTTCAACTATCCTCCTCAAGGGTGTCTCTTTGGTTCTCTCTCTAGGGCTATTCCTGATAGCCAACAATGCTCCAAGTAGCTCATCAACCCATATTTTTGTAGCACCCTCCAACCTTTTCTTTAGTAGGATAATTATCAATTTGTTAGAAGATTCAACCTGATCGTTGGCTTGTGGATAATACAGCGTTGAATGGAAAATATTGGTGTTGTACTTGATGGTAAACTATTTGATGTTGTAGCTCAAAATATATCTTACATTATCAATAACAAGCTCCTTGGGTAGGTTGTAGCAAGAAATTTCATATTTTTAGATGAATGAATAACTTCCTTTTCTCATATTCTTCCCAAGGGTTTTGCCTCAATCCATTTGGAAAAATAATCTATGGCCATTAATAAAAAATTAATTTGGCCCTTTGCTTGGGGTAAAGGTTCTACTATATCAAGCCCCCAGTTGTAGAAAGGCTAGAGGCTAACTACCCCAATCATGGTGGTTGGAGGTACATGTGACAATATGGAAAATCTTTGACAATTATTGCACGCTTGGGTGTACCTTGTGCAAAGTGCTAGCATAATGGGCCAATAGTACCCCTATCTCATAGGATAGCCTCATTCCACCTAAATAAGAGCCACGCTTTCCCTCGTGGGCTTCAAACATGATTTTTTCCAACCCCTCCCCCTGCCATGCATATGAGCTCAAGTCCAAATGCATTCCTTTTATATAATTTATTATTTTTAGTCATGTATCAACCTACCTTAGCTTTAATTTCCCTCGTGAGATTTTGGTCCTTGGGTAGGTCTCCCATTTTCAAGGAGTCAAAGATCGAGGTGAACTATCTTGACTATTTTTTCGACCTCCTCCAAACTAGCTTTTGTTAGGAACATCACTGATACCACCCGAGTGCGGTTGGCCTATAGTATGGAGGCTAGGGTGGTCAAGGAATTGGCATGACTATGCTCATTTCTAGCTATCTGCTTGATCTTGAAGTTGGCAAACTTCGAGAACTCCTTTCTTAGTCTTTCCAAATATCTCGTCATCTTGCTATCCTTAGCCTTAAATGTGCCCAAATACTAGTTGACCACTAGTCGTGAGTCACTATTCAAGATGATGCTATTCGTTCTGAGCTTCTTTGTCATCATTGCCCCAAATATAGCTTCCTCATTCTTTGTAACATTATTAGATTCATAAGAAATATTGACTAACTTTTCAATACAAAGTGAAGCAGTTAGGTCTCTTATTTTTATCCCATTCTATTTTGGTAGTTCGACCGTGGAATTTTTTTGTTTCTATATTTCCAGAATACGAGTGTGTGACTTGTTATATTGTTATAATGGATCCTATAGATAGTACATAAACTGAATCTACCATCTTGATAGATATGCTTTTACTTCGTCGGATATTCATTTTGAGTATCTGAAACACGAAATGTATCAAATAGAATACAAAGTATTAGAACTATGATTCAGATAGCATACTCGAAACATTTTTCATCATGATCAACTATGAGCAGCCCTAACCCAGTGCCATAGAAATTATGCGTGCCGTCAAGGAATACCTACTGGGTCAGCCCCTGATGACTTGCATAATTTATCACTTATCAACTTAAAATTTTGTCTAATATTATTTATTTTTATTGATTTTGGACTTCTTTATTATTATTTAAATTTTATTGCATATTTGAAAAAAAATAAAGATCTAAAATTTTAGAAGTATATTGTCTACGGATTCTCAAATTTAAATAAAGATTTATTGATATCAAATTTAAATTAAGATTATAAAAAAAAGAAAAAGAAGAAATAAGATGCTAAGGGCACGCGGTGTGTATATATATATATATAAATAGCATCTTAGGGGAAATATTTCAACATTGGTAAATATAGAGATCAAAAGACTTTTATGAACATGTGTAGAATTAAAATCATTGATTTTAATGCTTTATTGTTTTGTTAAATTGCATACACTTGTATAAATTGATGAATAAGAATGTTTCCAATTGATCATTGAAAAAGGCTTTTAGATATTTTTTTCGAGATTGCTAATAAATAGAGGAAATTAAATTCAATTAGCTAGATGAGTAAAACATAGTGAGAGATTAGGTGAAATTGATTTGCTAGAAGTTTTCTTCCCATTAATATGATCTTCGAACAACATCTTACTTTTATTTTGCGCATTTTCCTTATTCCAATTACAACAACCTTAGTGACTTTTCTAAAAAAATTGAAATTAGCATAATTTTGGTATTTGTCAAAAGTAAGTTACCAATCCATGAAGACGATACTCTTCTTATCACTTTACTATAAAAATATGATACTGTGTACTTGCAGTTTTGTACCAATCAAGTTTTTGGAGCCATTTATAGTGATTGATTTCTTCTTATTTTTCCTAATATTGATACAAAGTAATCTTGGTTTTAATTTAGAATTGATTTTTAATTCATTTATATTTTTATATTTTTATTATTTTTCTTTAGATGCGATTTTGACGTTGGATACACTATGCTAGAACTCGAAACATTATTCCTTTTGATCCGAATATTGAAAGAACTTTTAGATTACAAAGAAAGAAGAAAGTACTAGCCTTGGCTGAAGGAGAACATAATGTACAGCCACGTACCTTGAAGGATTACGACCAATTGTGAATGACAATTACTTAAGGGTAAGATGTCAAACCATTAATGCCAATAATTTTGAGCTTAAACCAACATTGATTAGCATGGTGCAACAAGCCCAATTTAGCGAATCACCACTTGATGATCCCAATATTCATTTGGCAATGTTTTTGGAGATTTGTGACACTGTAAAGATGAATGGTGTTGTTGAAGACACCATTAGACTGAGATTTTTTCCTTTTTCATTGAAAGACAAGGCCAAATATTGGCTATAATCTCTACAACTGGGAAGCATCACTAGTTGGCAGGACATGGTTGAAAATTTTCTTGCTAAATTTTTTCCACCTACAAAAACAACCCAACTCACAAGTGAGATTGGTATTTTTAGTCAATCATTTTGAGACACTCTATGAAGCATGAGAAAGGTATAAATATTTGATTCGGCGTTGTCCTCAACATGGATTACCAGATTAGTTACAAGTTCAGATGTTCTATAATGGGTTAAATGGGCAAACTAAAACCATATTTGATGTTACTTTTGGTGGAACTTTGATGCCAAAGCCAGCTGAGGGTGCTACTTCTCTTTTAAAAGAAATGGCCCTAAACAACTCTCAATGGCCAACTGAAAGATCTATGGCTAAGAAAATTATTGGAATTCTTGAATTGGAGTCGTTTTCTACCATTTTGGCTCAAGTTACATCTCTATCTTATCAGGTTTCAGCCTTGATAACCCAAAGAATACCACAAAGTGTAGAATATGTTATAGATTCAAGTATGACAGTTCCAATGAATGAAGCAAGTCAAGAATAGGTTCGATACATGAACAATCAGAACTAGAACTATCGTGGTAATCCTTTGCCGAATTACTACCATCGAGGGTTTTGAAATCATGAGAATTTTTATTATAGAAACACAAAGAATATGCTGCAACCTCCTCCAGGGTTTTATAGTCAACCAAGCAAGAATAAAATGTTACTTGAGAATGCCATGGTTTTCTTTGTTGAGGAGGCCAAAGCAAGGTTTAAAAAGAGTGATTCAGGGTTGGATAACATTGAGACTCATTATAGCAATATAGGAATCACTATGAAAAATCTTGAAGTGAAATTGGGTAACTAGACATGACCATCAATGCCTAACAAAGAGGAACTTTTCCTATCAATACAAAAGTGAATCCAAAGGAACAATGCAAGGTCATTACACTTAGGAGTGAAAGAGAAATCGAGAGGTCATTATCAAAGGAAACCGAGTGCACCCCTACAACTCCAAACAATGGCCAAAGAAATAATAAAGTAGGAGAAAAAGAGATTATTGGTGATACACTAAGAAAGACTGACATACCTTCATCATTTTCATTTCCTGATAATCCTCCTATTCTCGTTACTCCATTTCCTTATCCTCAACGCTTTCAAAAACAATTAGATAAGAAATTTTCTAAGTTTTTGGATAATTTTAAGAAAATTCATATAAATATTTCTTTTGCAGATGCCTTGGAATAGATGTCAAATTATGCCAAATTCCCGAAGGACATCATTTCCAAGAAGAGAAGGTTGAAAGAGTTCAAAATAGTGAAGCTTTCTGAAGAATGTAGTTCCATTCTTCAAAAGAAATTACCTCAAAAATTAAAAGATCCAAGAAGTTTCATTTTTCCTTGCACTATTGGAAATTCATTTTTTGATAAAATTTTATATGATCTTGGTGCTAGAATTAATCTTATACCATTATTTGTTTATACGAAATTGGGACTTGGAGAGATGAAACAAACAACAATTTCTTTGCAACTAGCAAACCGATCCATTAAGTATCTACGTGGAATCATAGAAGATGTATTGGTAAAAATGGATAAATTTATTTTTACTACTGATTTGTGGTGTTAGATATAGATAAAGACCAAGATGTCCCACTAATTCTTGGCTACTAGAAGGGTTTTAATGGATGTTTAAAAGAGTGAGTTAACATTGAGAGTGAACAAGGAAGAGGTTACATTCAAAATCTTTGAAGCCATGAGATTTCTAGAAGATCCTAGGACTTGATTTTTGGTAGATATCATTGAGCAATGTGAAGTAGAAGCCTTTGAAGAGGATATGTCAGCCGATCACCTAGAACGATGTATCACCACTTCATCTCATACTTATGATTTTAATAACTCTAATATTTGTGAATCTAATTTACCTTTTGTTAGGGAAGAACTTCTCCATTATGTATTTTCCTTGGAAGCATTGCAGTAGGTTACATCATTTAGTAAAGAAGTGTAGAGGCTAGAGCTGATGGTAGCAAAAACGGATTATGTAATCTCTATAGAAAAGGTGTAGCAAACTATAACTCTAGAGTTGAAGCAAATTCCTGAGCATCTTTGCTATGCATTCTTGGGTGATAGTTACACCTTTTCAGTGATTGTTGCGGCATCACTTACACCAGAAAAAGAGGAAAAATTGCTACATGTGTTAAGGGAGCATAGAACAACCTTGGGATGGACTATCTCTGACATAAAAGGTATAACTCAATCCACTTGCATGCATAAGATTCTAATGGAGGAACTTTACAAACCATAAATTGAGCCCCAAAGAAGATTAAATCTAACAATGAAGGAAGTTGTGAGAGATGAAATTTTGAAGCTCTTCAATGCTGGAATTATTTATGCTATTTCAAATAGCTCATGGGTAAGTCCAATGCAAGTTGTACCAAAAAAGGGTGGAATAACGATGGTGAAAAATGACAACAATGAGTTTATTCCTACAAGAATAGTCACGGGTTGGCATGTATGTATGGATTATCACAAGTTGAACAAAGAAACAAGTAATGATCATTTTTCACTTTCATTCATTGATCAAATGTTAGACTGATTGGACGGATATTCCTATTATTGCTTCTTAGATAGTTATTTGGGATATAACCAGATTTCCATAACCCCCGAAGATTAGGAGAAAACTATATTCACATGCCCCTATGGACAATTTGCTTTTAGAAGGATGCCCTTTGGATTGTGAAATGCCCCAACAACATTTCAATGTTGCATGATGGCTATCTTTTCTTATATGGTGGAAGATATAATGAAAATTTTCATGGATGATTTTTTGGTTTTTGGTTCATATTTGATCATTGTTTGCTAATTTACCTCTTGTTTTGTAGAGATGTGAAGATAAAAATCTTGTCCTAAACTGGGAGATATGTAATTTTATGGTTCAAGAAGAGATCATGCTTAGCCGTAGAGTATCATCTAAAGGAATTGAGGTTGATCGAGCTAAAATTGCAACCATAGAAAAACTACCACATCCAAATAATGTGAAAAGAATTAGAAACTTTTTGGGACATATGTGATTTTATAGAAGATTTATAAAGAATTTTTCTAAGCTATCTAAACCTTTACGTAATCTTCTTGAAAAAAATTATGCATTTGACTTTGATAATTTTTATATGCAGGCCTTTAATGCAATTAAGGAGAACTTGATTTCAACACTAGTAATAACTATACCTGATTGGAGTCAACCTTTTGAAATCATGTGTGATGTAAGTAACTTTGCAATTGGAGGAGTGTTAGGAAAAAAATGAGTCAAACTGGTTAGGGCCATATACTATACAAACCGGACATTGAATGAAGCACAATTGAATTATACAACAACTGAGAAGGAAATTCTTACTGTGGTGTTTTCTTGTGACAAATTTTGGTCTTACCTCATTGGTACAAAGTTGATAGTGTTCATTAATCATGTAGCACTTCATTATTTATTTGGCAAGAAGGATGCTAAGCTTAGGCTGATTCATTGGATCCTTTTTCTTCAAGAATTTGATTTGGAAGTTTGAGATAAAAAAGGAAGTGAAAATTCAGTTGTTGACCATCTCTCTCGGTTGGAGCAAGAGAAAGTAAAACCATATTTAGTGATCCAAGAAGCATTCCCTAATGAGCAATTATTTTCTTGTGAGATCAAATTTTCTTGGTATGCTGATATTGTAAACAACCTAGCTTGTAGGGTATTGCCACCATATCTTACTTACCACCAACATAAGAAGTTTTTGCATGATGTGAAATATTATCTTTGTGATGAGCTTTTACTTTTGAAAATATGCCTTGATCAAATCATCCGAAGACGTGTGCCTGAAGAGGAGATGCAAGCCATTCTCCATCATTATCATTCCTCATCATATGGAGGATATTTTGGAGTAACACAAACAACAACTAAGGAATAAAGAGCTAAAAATTATAAACTAATGTGAATCCACCATAAAACAAGGAAAGTTCCTTTCATTTCTTAATTTGTCTCACTTTTTAATTATAATGAGGACATTGTTTGGTGTAAGTTTGGGGGTGTAAACTCATATAGTCTTGATTTGTTGGATTCTCTTATCAAACATGTATTTGAGTATGATTGAATTAGCTATGACTCTAAAATTTTCATGTATTTATGGGTACTTCGATTTAAATCTTTTTCCTTGAAAATAATTGAGCACATAGTGAATTTTTCTTTACTCTATTTTGCCTATGAAGATGAGTTAAATTAACTGGATCAGGAAAGTTCAATATTGCTTTGCTCTAGAATCCGTTGATGGATCCTTGAGGCAAAATCCTAGTTGATACCAAATATTAGAGAAATAATCTAGGCAATATTTTTTTACAACCAAAAAGCTTTCCCAATCGTCCTGATTATCATACCATCATTACATGTTGTATTCTCATAGTCAACCCCCTTGTGCCTTATTTTACATAAGCTTTTATTTGTTCTTTTAACTACATAAACCATTTTCATTCTAAGCTTGAAAGACCATGAATTTACCTTAAATTTTGAGAAAATAGTTTGGTGAAAATTTACATTTTAAAGAGAAAGTTAATTCAAATTAAATCCATATTATGTTTGTTTTATTTGATCAAAGTGTAAAAAGAAAAGAAAGTGAAAGGTAAGAATCGAAAAGGAGTTGAAGTGGTTGAAAATAAAAAGGCTATGAGTATCAAGGTGAATGACAAAAAATAAATAAAAAGTACTCTAGTTAGTTAGTATAGCAACAATATTGTCATTAGTATGAGCATATTTTCAAGAAAAAGCTATGGTGTGAATCTTGTAGATATTCTTTTTATTGTTTTTTCAACCAAGTATTTTCCCAATTTTCTTTGATTTTCCATATCTATTTCTTTCTTAGCCCTCACCTAGTGGCTTATCATTATAATCTTGATAAAAGACCTTTTGATCTCTGATTTTTGTCTATGATTACATTAGTGAAGAGGATTTCTAAAAATTGGACTTATGCGGTTAAGTTTTTAGAGAATTCTTCTGATTTCAGTTGTTTTACTTTTATTTGAATTTGTTGGTGGTTTGGAGATAAATTGACTATTTCACGCACACATACTTAAAGACTTAGCTTTAGGTTTAAGTAAATGCTTAACTCTTGTATGACAAATTGTTGAATATTTTGATTGATTTTCCTACTATCTTTGATGTCAAAAGAGCAAGTTATTAGTGATGAAATCTAAATTCAGATCATGACTTGGTGAATGATGGTAGTTCTAAATGAAATATAGTTGATATTTTTTTATAGTTGTTTTTTATTTTATTTTCATTTTGTGTTAGGACAAATAAAGTTTTAAGTTTGGGGGTGTTTGATAACTTACATAATTTAACATAATTTATCACCTCTAAACTATAAACTTTAGTA
This sequence comes from Hippophae gyantsensis, assembly GCA_030763125.1. NCBI lineage: Eukaryota > Viridiplantae > Streptophyta > Magnoliopsida > Rosales > Elaeagnaceae > Hippophae > Hippophae gyantsensis. The sequence continues at coordinate 15,811,365 of CM061029.1, read as the reverse complement.
TAATTTTGCGCATTTTCTTTAAATTGATTTTATTTTAAATTTTAATTACAACAACTTTAGTGGCTTCTCTAAATAAAATTGAGATTAGCATATTTTTTGTATTTATCAAAAGTAAGTTTCCAATCTCTGAGAATGATACTTTTCTTATCACTTTACTAAAAAACTACGATACTATGCACTTTCAGTTTTGCATCAATGAGTCCCTCTCTTTGATCTATGCCACTTATGTCTTCTTTTATGTCATCATCGATAACCTCTGGTGATTCACTAAACTCAGCCACCATTTGTCCCTTAATGGCGGTTCTAGAAATATATTTGATATCGTACTCTTCCAACTCTATGCAAATTATGCTAGTCTCTCTATGACTTCTGACCTCATCAATACATTCTTAATTTGATGAGAGGTGAGTACTACCACTGTGTGCGAGCCAAAGTAATGTCTGAGCTTCCGTGCATTGATTTTTAGGGCGAAGGGCAACTTTTTGATCGTTAGGTACCTACTTTGGGCGTCTATCAAGATTTGGTTGATGTAGTAAACGAGATGTTTGACCTTGTTTTTTTCGAGCAAGAGTACGAAGCCACAAGTTAGGGGGGCCACTACCAAATACGAATAAAGTGTTTCTCCTAGGAGAGAGCTGACTAGGAAAGTAAAAAATATGTGTTTTTCTTCAGCATTTTGAAGAATAGAAAACACTTGTCTTTGTGCACTTAGAAATGAATCTATTTAGTGCTACTATTGTTCCGTTCAATTGCTAAATCCCTTTTAGATTGGTAGAAGACCTCATGTTGACCAGGGCTTGTATCTTGTCTAGGTTGGCCTCTATCCTCGTGCAGATATAAGATATCCCAAGAATTTTCCTTAAACAATACCAAAAACACATTTCTTAGGATTAAGTCTCATCATATACCTTCACATTATGAAGAATATTTCCTCCAAGTCCTTGAGGTGGTTTACGAGTTGTGCTGACTTTACCACCATGTCATCGATATATGCGTCAATATTTCTTCCCAGCTAGTTTGCAAACATCTTATTAATGAGGAATTTATTGGTGGCCCTTGCATTCTTCAACCTGAATGGAGTTCTAGTGTAAGTGTAGTAGAAGGTCACCTCCTCAGTGATGAAAAATGTTTTCTCCTCATCTTTTGGGTGCATTCTGATATGATGATAACTAGAATATACATCTAAAAAACCTATCAAGCTAAAACCGGTGATGGCATCAACTAGATGATCAATACTTGGGAGAGGGAAACAATCTTTTGGACATGCATCATTTAAGTCTGTGAAGGACACATACATACGGGGTGATCTACAAGCCTTCTTCACCAGCATTACATTTGACAACCAAGAAGGGTAGTTCACCTCTTTAATAATCTCTGCCTCTTTTTGAATGGTGACTTGATTTTTAATTTTCTCATTCTTTTCTCTAGGGAATTTCCTCTTCCTTTGCTTTATAGGTCTATCTTTTGGATCGAAATTTAACCCGTGGGTTATGATCTTAGGGTCGATCCCAGGCTTGTCAACAGACCTTCATACAAATATGTAGGGAATTCTCCTTTAGAAAATGAGATAGTTGCTCCCTCACCACCGTTGTTAATTCCTTACTCAGCTTTATAAAATGACCATCCTTTTTATCCCTAATTAGTAGATCTCGTACTATGTTTGAGTTGATAGACTTTGATAGACATACATCTCTTGGCCTTTTATGAAAAGGCCCATGATGTGGTTGCTACTTGGGAGTGACCCTTTTTATAGTGGCATTATAACAACTTTGACCTTTTCTTGGTTTCACCTTATTTAATTTATGCCCTCATCAATTGGGTATTTGATAACTTAGTGGAAGGTGGATAGAACCACTTTCATCTTGCGTATCCACGGTCTACCTAGGATGGTAATGTAGTGTAATGGGACATCAATTACCATGAAGTTGGACATCACTATAGATCCTTGTTCCATGACTGGTAACACCACAATTCTGATTGCGTTGGTAGTGCTACTATTAAATGTCATCAAGGGTAGCTCTCTCCTTGCTATGTCACTTTATTTTATGCCTAGGGCCTTCATTGTTGACAGAAAAAAGGTTAACGGAGCTCCCAATGTCAATCAGGATACAAAAAACATCGCAAGATCCTATCTTCAGGGTAATTACCAAGGTGTCTTTGTAGGGAGACAAGGTCTTATCCCTCCTGGTAAAGGTGATTTCAGTGGAAGACCTTGCCTTTTCAGATTGTAAACATGCGGAGAATCATGCAAGTCTTTGGCATACCTCTTACGTGAGTTGTTAGAGGTCCCATTAAGCCTGAGCATTCCATGTTTGGTATGAATTATCCTTACATTGGACCTATTGTAAGGGTCTATCTCACTACCTGAGGGAGTGGGTATACTCAATGTTTCACGCTTCTATTGATGGCTTGGTCCCCATAATTTTGCTTCCCATAAGGTCTTTTAGGTACCCTTTAGACATCAAATCCTCTATTTCTTTTTTAAAATGCATGCAGTCTCTCATTTCGTGGACCACTTCCTCGTGGGAAGCACACCACTTAGATGTGTCCTTAAGGGAAGCCCTCATTTTTTAGAGGACATCTGACATCCAACTCTTTCTCCATTCTTAATACTACTTAAGCTAGGCTCACTTTCAAGGATGGACCCCTGAAATGGAGATAGTGACCTCCCTCAAGCCCCATATTCCCCGACCATTGGTCGTTTACCCTATGATTAGGCATAAAGCACTTGTTTTTGTTAATTCTTTTGTCTTAGCTTGCCCTTTTCTGGCTTATTCTTCTCTTCTCTTTTTCTGGAGTAGATTCCACAGTTGCCTTGTTGTTCTTATCCAAACTAAGATCGCTTTCCAAATTAAAAAAAATTATCGTCTCTCCATAAGCTTCCTCTAAAGTTTATGGGAATATCTTGGTTAGTTCTGCAAACAAATTAGAATTCCTTAAACTTTCTCATGTACTCTTCAATAGATTCACCCCTTCCTTGTGTGATTGAGAAGAGGTGGTGCTACTCCTTCTTCAAGGGCTTGTTACAGGCTTAATTGGTAAAGAACAACTTGGAAAATTGTGAAAATGAGGTTATAATATGGATTGCTGATAAGTGCTCAAAAAGTACTAAAATTACTATGATTTTATGCATATTAATTGATTAAATATATATATATATGATTTTTATCATATATTTATATAAATTTATCTTTTCGGAATCACGGGTATTTTTATTATTTTTCAGGTATATTCGCTTAAAAAAGTAACTTAAATACTCGAAGAAAAATACTGGAGGCAATACATCACAAATATTTTCATAAAATAAATGAGAAAAAGTCAACAAATATGGAAAAATTGGACAAAAAGGAGGAAATCGCGCACGTAGCCACCCAGTCGTGCCGATCAGCTGTGCGTATCGCCCATTCCACGCACGCCCGTACCCATCAGCAACCGGTCCCGCGTGCCACATTTCCTTGTCCGCGCGCACCTGCTCTCCATTCCACGTGCGTCTCTGCTCCTTTCCGCGGGCGCCGCTGCGCCCATTTGCCCCAATCTGCACACGTTGCCGTGCCCCATGCCAGCATGACGTCATCAATGATGTCATCATTCACTACTCCCCATTTCCACCATTTTTAATCATTTTTTCACCCAGTTTTTCTTCCCCTCCTCACCTATAAATACGCTCATTCTCTTCACTTCAAATCACACCTAAAAAACACATCTTCTTCTCTCTTTCTTTCTCTCCTTTCTTAGTTTTTTAGTTTTCCTTATTTTTAGAGTTCTTCTCTTTTTAAGAAGAACTAATTATGTTTTTGTAATTTATTTGTTTTTTGATTCAATAAATGGAAGTGAAAATTCCATTTGGAGATTTTTCAGCAACATGAATAACATCAAAGTACTATAAGAATTTTATTTTCTTTACAGTTATTTTTTATGTTTTATTCTTACATGTTATATTTAATTTATATGTGATTAAATTTAACTTTGCTGGCTATTTGTAAACATGATATAATAATAATGTTGTTATGCTTGCGAAATATTAAATAGGTAAAAATCTCTAAAATGAATTGATTTTATTTTTATTCAAGATTTTACATTAAGAATGTTAGAGAGAAATATATTATTTTTCATTACAAACTTAAATCTGAAAATTAGATTTTAAGGTTTAGTTATCCGGTCTAATTTAGAGTAGTGCTCTTTTATTTGTTGGTACAATTGCCCGGTCGTTAGAGTGAAGCTCTATTTCAAAAGTTTATATAAGAACTATTATCTGAAAATGTATTGACAACATATTTTCAATAGTAGTTTTAAAACTTAAAAGTTAGTACTCGGATAATTAAATTCTTAGGTATAATTTGAACACCTTGAATAAAGTTTAAACTGTCTAACCCCACCAAAGGTGGCATTTAAATGGTTCATTTTCAATCTCTTAGAAAAATGAATTAATTTAATTAACCAAATTAGTTATTAACCCCACCCATAAGTGTTAATTGATTTGTTTAGTTAACAAAGAATATCTAACCCAACCAAAGGTGGTATTCATATAAAAAAGAGAAAATCAATAAATATCAATTTATATATTTAATAACCTAAATAATATGAGAAAACTTAATTAACTTAGTTATTATATCCATTAATACTCCACTATTATAAATGATAAAATTTTCATAAATGTTTATTGAATTTGTATCTATGTTTATTTTTATGTTATTAGATTAAAAACACAAAATCCAAAATATCGTGACAGGATGTTTAGGATTTAATTTCGTTTTTAAAAGTTTGAATAATAAATTAAAAACCACATACCTTCATTCTTTAGATCGACCTTGGGAGTATACTTATCATTTTCTATGAAATGATTCGTGCTCTTACGAGAGTTTTATAAATATGAAATCAAATTATCGGTAGTATCAGCGATGTCGGTTCTACCCATCAAGTTTTTGGCGCCATTATCGGGAAAGGAATAGAGTTTTTAAATAATTTATCAAAATTTTAAAAATGTTTGTGTTGTAAATAATTGTGATTTTTTTTATTTAAATTTTTGTTGTTGTTTGTGAATAGTAAAAAAAGAAATAAAAATTAAAATATTTTTTTTTCATTAAAAAAAAATAAATAAACTTACCGTTCATGAATAGTAAACAAATTCAAAATTAAAATTTCATAAAAAATAAAATTAAAATTAAAATTTTAAATTTCATAAAAAATTATAGCATGAATAATAAAATAATTTTGAAATTTGAAATTTGAAGTAAAAACAAATTAAATAAATTTTAAATAATAAAATAATAAAATAAATTTTTATTTTATTTTATTATATTCTTTTAAAAAAATAAAAAATTAAAAATTAAAAAATTTATTTTATTTAATTATTTTCTTTAAAAAAATTCAAAAAAATTAAAAACTTTATTTTCAATTTTTTTATTTTTTTTATTTTACCTTTTTCAATTGTTTTTCTTTTCTTTTTATTTTATTTTTGGGTTAATTTTTAATTTAATTTTTTTTCTTAATTTTCGTTTAACTTAATTAACTTACGTTTTTACTAAATTTTTGTTTAAGTTAATTAACTTAGGTTTTGAGTCAATTAATTTACTAACTTAATTAACTTATATTTTCATTAACTTAAATAACCTACATTTTTATTAACTTAATTAACTTAAATTTTTATTTAATTTAAACTTAATTTTAATAGCTTGAAAAGTAAAGATATAAGAAAGTTTTGTCTAGGAGATTAGTTCTTGGAAGCCTTTGTACCACTAGTCTTTCTTGGAAATATTGCTCTGTATAGAATAATGGTTTTTAAGGAGCCTTTGTCCTACCATTCTTTCTTGGAGTATTCTTGGTTAAGACTGATTATGTTATTTTAACTTAGATATTATACTTAAAAAAACAAAAAACATATTCTGAAACTATCTCCAAAATTTTAAAGTTTTAATTACAATCTAAGGAGTTAGTTGTTTTGTTTGATCTAGGTACAAGTATGTTTTGATGCCTTTAATTATTTGATTTGTACCTAGACGTGGGTTATCTAAAACCTACAAACATGTCCCTAGTTTTAAGTACATAAAAATTTGAAAATCCATAGGACATGATTGAAAATGTATAGGTAGACAACCTTGTCTTACCTGTAGGTTTGATTGACTCAATGATGTGGGGACATTGAGTTTATTTAAAATGAAATCCCCAAGTTACGTTTTGCTAAGACGTTAAACTAAGCGCTGGATGGGAGGGAACCCATCATTTTAGGTAATTTCCTGTTATTTGTTTTATTTACTTAATTTCTATGTTTATTTTAGTATAATTATATTTGAATAATTTTAAAATTGTTAAAACTAAAAATATTTGTTGAGATGTTAAAAGTTCACAACGATATGTCTGTGTGTACTTTAATAAACATGATGAATGCACCTGCATTTCTCCATTACTACTTACATATTCTCAGGAAATAGGTAATATTTTTTTCTCTTTTCTCTTTATCTTTAATTTACAGTTGTTACATTTAGAACAATGTAAGTTCTAGGTTGGGGTGGTGAAAAGTTATCATGCTTAAATTTTTTTTAACAATTTAAAAAAAAAAATATTTTTTTTATGTTCACATTTTCATTTTTATTGTGTTGGTTTTATTTTATTTGTGTGATTTAGTAATTTTTGTAATTTTAGAATTAGTTTACAAAAAACAATTCTCACAAAAACTTATCATTTCTTTAAATCAAATTTAAGTAAATAGTTAAGTCTTTTGTACTATTAGATTAATTTTTGAAAACATATCATGAAATATTTTGTAATGTTTTTTTGATAATTAGTTAGTTTTTGTCATAACTAGTATTTCTTGATAAGATGTGGAAATTATATTAAACCCAAAATTGGTGTTTATGATTTTTGTTTTAGTGGAGACTACCTTTGTGAGATCTAATTTGAGCCTAATTTCCTTTATTTGGAATGAAATATATATTTTTTCTACTCCAAACATATTTTTTATTTCTTCAAATTTTTAGATGATCTTTATAGGTAATCCATTGAATGTATGAATTTTTTCTCCTTAATAGAGTGTCATATTTTTTTTTATTGCTTAGATTAAATGATTTGAGTAGAAATTAATAGTATATGCTTTTATCTCATTCTTGCATGACTGCTACAAAAAAGAAGAAGAGATATTTGGGGTTACCTAAACAAAAATCAAATAAAAAAGCCAAAAAAATAACCACTCACCAAAATCCTAAAAAAATGTACAATCTATATATGGGTTAACTCTCTAAAAAATGATATATATTGAAAAGGATCTTTAGAAAAATATAGAGAGATAAAGAATATATAGTATAATCTACATATTATGACTCGCATTAACCAAAATCCTAAAAAATGATATATATTGAAAAATATCTTCAGAAAAATATAGAGAGATAAAGAATATATAGTATAATCTACATATTATGACCCACATTGTCTACAAAGTTGTGAGTAAAGGCTAATTACAAAAGAAAGATATTGGAAGTAATTCCCTAAAAAGTCATTGCATTTTCTTCATTTGAAAAAGGCATATATCTTGAAATTTTTTCTTAAAGAGTTTGATTTATGCATGAAAATAATTTTTGTATATGATATCTTTATAATTTATACATTTGATTCATTCCATGAGATCAACGTCAAAATAATACTTTTAGCCTTTATTCTTTATACATATGCGAACATATTAGTTCATTTCTATACATAAACTATTTCACATATAAATTAGTATGAGTGTTTGAACCCATAGGATTCATTGTTTTGAGAGTATTGACTTATGAGGAATAGAGTTTAAGCGAATTCAGATTCATGATACTGAAATTGGGTGAAATTAAATTGATACATTTTTTATATGAAATATGAAAGTGATTCTCGATTAATTATTATAATAAATCATGATTGTTTAAGAAGATTAAAATAAATTATGCTTTAGATTTTAATTATGATCTTAAAGTAGATGGGTATCATTACTAAAAACCCTCACGAGACTCAAACTCGTCCACTAGGGCAACCTAGGGGTTTAAAGGCTTGTTGCATACGCTAAATGTAACCGTGTTAATCCACGTAAGTGATTTAGGATAGTTTAATTTTTAGTTTTTATCGCTTCTCTTGCTAAGGGACTAGCAAGAAGCTGGTTGGGGGTTATGATGAGTGCTCAAAAAGTACTAAAATTACCACGATTTTATGCATATTAATTGATTAAAAATATATATATTTATATGATTTTATCATATATTTATATAAATCTATATTTTCGGAATCACGAGTATTTTTATTATTTTTCAGGTATTTTCGCTTAAAAAAGTAACTTAAATACTCGAAGAAAAATACTAGAGCCAATACATCACAAATATATTCATAAAATAAATGAGTAAAAGTCAACAAATATGAAAAATATTGGACAAAATGGGTCAAAAAGGTTAAAAAGGAGGGAATCGTGCACGCAACTGCCCAGCCGCACCGAGCAACCGCACTCATCGCCCATTCCGCACGCGTCCACGCCCCTCAGTGCACGGTCTCGCGTGCCGCATTTCCTTGTCTGCACGCATCCTTGCTCCTTTCCGCGAGCGCCCTTGCTCCAATCCGCGCGCGCCGCTGCCCCCATCTGCCCCAATCCGCGTGCGCTGCCGTGCCCCACGCCAGCATGACATCAACAATGATGTCATCATTTACTACTCCGTGATTCCACCATTTTTAATCATTTTTTTCACCCAATATTTCTTCCCCTCCTCACCTATAAATACCGCCATTCTCTTCACTTCAAATCATACCTAAAAAACACATGTTCTTCTCTCTTTCTTTCTCTCCTTTCTTAGTTTTTAGTTTTTCCTTAGTTAGTTTTTTTTAGTTTTTGAGTTCTTCTCTTTTTGAGAAGAACTAATTATATTTTTGTAATTTATTTGTTTTTTGATTCAATAAATGGAAGTGCAAATTTCGTTTGAAGGTTTTCCAACAACAGGAAAAACATCAAAGTACTGTAAGGATTTTATTTTCTTTATAGTTATTTTTTATGATTTATTCTTACATGTTATATTTAATTTGTCTGTGATTAAATTTAACTTTGCTGGCTGTTTGTAAACATGATATAATAATAACGTTGTTATGCTTGCGAAATATTAAATAGGTAAAAATCTCTAAAATGAATTGATTTTATTTTTATTCAAGATTTTATATTAAGAATGTTAGAGAAAAATATATTATTTTTCATTACAAACTTAAATCTGAAAATTAGATTTTAAGGTTTAGTTATCCGGTTTAATTTAGAGTGAAGCTCTATTTCAAAAGTTTTTATAAGAATTATTATCTGAAAATATATTGACAACATATTTTCAGTAATAATTTTAAAACTTGAAAGTTAGTACTCGGATAATTAAATTCTTAGGTTTAATTTGGACACCTTGAATAAAGTTTAAACTGTCTAACCCCACAAAAGATGGCATTTAAATGGTTCATTTTCAATCTCTTAGGAAAAGGAATTAATTTAATTAACCAAATTAGTTATCAACCCCACCCATAGGTGTTAATTGATTTGTTTTGTTAACAAAGAATATCTAACCCCACCAAAGGTGATATTTATATAAAAAAGAGAGAATCAATAAATATCAATTTATATCTTTAATAACCTAAATAATATGAGCAAGCATAATTAACTTAGTTATTATATCCATAAATACTTCACTATTATAAATGATAAAATTTGCATAAATGTTTATTGAATTTGTATTTATGTTTATTTTAATGTTATTAGATTAAAAACACAAAATCCAAAATATCGTGACAGGATGTTTAGGATTTAATTTCGTTTTTAAAAGTTTGAATAATAAATTAAAAACCACATACATTCCTTCCTTAGATCGACGTTGGAAGTATACTTATCATTTTCTACGAAATGATTTGTGCAGTTGCGAGAGTTTTATAAATATAAAATCAAATTATCGGTAGGATCGACGATGTCGGTTCTACCCATCAGTTTCCAGGCTGTTGAACCACTTATGTGCATCATCACAAAGGGTGGTAATAAATAACTTACACATTATGGCATCTCTTTTGTCCTGAGTGAGGCTAATAAGGGCCATTGTCATTTTGAAGTGTTACACAAGAGTTATTGGATCTTTTGTACCTTGGATGTTTGGGCACTTAGGAGAACTAGACTTAGCCGAGGGCTCATCATGCTCTATTTCATCAAAAAAAGGTAGACACATAATTGCTCACAATCCCTATCCATATCGTATGATGCCTTATCCTTGTATTACCTTTCGTTGGCCCCTTTAGGGTTCGGTCTTGATTTCTATTAACTTCCTCCATTCCCTAAAATTATGCCTCCCAGCTTTCAAGCTCTTGTAGAAAATGCTCGTTATTGGGCCTCGTCGAGCTAGGGGAAGGGTCACCCTTAACTACATTCTCACCCTAGTTAGACTCAGGCACAACATGAATTGGCCCAATTCTACCAACCAGGTTAGCAGCTTGACCTTCGGGGGCGACCAGCCCTGAATGTGATCGAAATGCCCTATTTGCTCGCTTGGTTTCCTCGAGCTCTCTTCTTAGCTTAAGAATTTGGCATGCTAACTCTTGGTGGGGATCGGCCTCTACTATAGACTCATTTCGGGATAGCAAATTGTGGTCTTATGCCAATGCAGCCTCCTCGTTCACTAGTCTCAATCATTCCTCGACATGTTGATCAGCACACACGAAGTGTGTGCAAAGAATATGCAAGTATACGTATCGTAATAATTAATATAATGATAAGAAAATATCGTTCCCACAAAAAAAAATTTCACAAACTATTTTTTATTAGAAACTAATTTTTAAAACTAAAAAAATAAAAATCATTTTTTTGTGTTTTTATATTTTAAGGAAACAAAATTAAATTAACTAAAAGTAAATAGCAATAATTAATTAAATCAAATTTGGTAACTAAAAAGATATATGAGAAAATATTTAGAAATATTCAATCCCCCAATTTTCTAACATGAAAATCGCTAAAATCCCCCCAATATAATTATTAATTAATTACATGATTAATTGAATCTAACCTAGTATGTATTAATCAATTATCAATCACACATAAGAATCATACATTTCTACCTAGAAACTATGCATGTTATTTAATCAAGACAAACATTTAAATAATTCACACAAATATATTTAATTGCCTCTATAGATAAATTATTGGCCAAAAAATTAATAGCATTAAAATCAGATTACATAATATAATTAAATTAAAATTATAATTGGAGTAAAATATTAAATCATTACCTGGTGAAAATTGGGTTCATAAAGTCCCTAGATAAATAAATTAAATAGACATAATTGTGTTCATAAAGCTCATATTTCTCATAATGAAATATATAAAAATTGATAAAGAAAAGAGTAGAAAAGGAAATACAATCAATAACTTGAATTGTAGTATTAATCTCCTATTGAATCCCCACCAAAATTTTGTCATCTCTTGAAGTTTTCTATATTTTTCTCTCTTTTTAGCTCCAAAAATTGACCAAAATTATGCTAATAGAGGCCAATTAGGGTTTATGGAGTGGTTTATTGGCTTAAATAAAGCTCAGGTGCGATCTAGACCGTCATATCAACTTCAGATCAAGGGCTATGATCAAAACAAGCAAAACTAATATTTCCAGTCAAACACAACATGACACATGGTAGGGGAAATTTATTGGGCGAATCAGGGAGAGATGCGTGGCAGGGGAGACCGGTTAGAGTCAATGCTTGTTGACTTAGTGACACATGGCGCGGCATGATTCACGAAAATGAATGGGGTGAACCACGGGTGGAACATACGGAGCAATGGTGTAGCGACATATGGCATGACACGTTGACCAATTTCTGAACTCGGATTGAATGTTGTGCTGACATATGGCACACATTTCATCCCCTCACACGTTACGTAACATGATTCACTCTCCTTACTTGCATGGAATCTACGTGGTTTGCCTAGTTAGCCCCTCTACCTACGTGGCATGTCATGTGGTAGCTCCTGATTGGTCATGGGTTAAAAATTGATAGAAAATCCATAAAAATTCCAAAAATTATATTTTCACCTATTTTCATTAAAAAAGTTTATATTTGAATATGTTTGACCCAAAAACACTATTTATTGAATAAAAAAGTAAATATTAAGTAAAAGATATGCGCTAATGACTCTATTTTCATAGAGTTATCACACCCCCAAACTTAACTCTTTACTTGTCCTCAAGTAAAGCCAAGTATAACTAAATAAAATAACTTGGGTAGTACATTCATAAGTATACTTCTATTAGTACATGCATATTTCATGAAAACTAGCCCTCTCAAAAGTTGTACAATTCTATGATAAAAAGGTTCGCATATTCATCAATCAACGTTCCATCAATGCAAGGATATGCAAGGTTTTTGACAAATTGATTCGTGTGTGTGTGTGTGCTACACATGATATCATCCAATGCACTCATGAAACCAACCTATATGAGCATGCTAATCAATTCAATCCTATAACAAGCCTCATAAGTCTATTTTCACATCCCTCTCCACTAATATAAATATGCACTTAGCTCAAGATCAATAAGGACTTTACATAGTTGTAATGTAAGGCTTAGGTGGGGGTCGATAACTAAAGATGTTTTAGGCTCTTTCCACACCTTAGCTTTTTTTATCATGCACTTGTTAAATACAATTGAGCTTTTACTTGATATTTTAGTGCACCCTTATTTCTCACTCTTTTATATTCTTTTTTTTTTGTAACTTCACGACACCCCCAAACTTATTTTAAATTCTATGTTCTTTTTCTTTAGAGGGATAATTGTGTTGTGAGTTTTGCTTCTTCTTTTTTTCTTTTTTATAGAGTCCATTACATTTCACCTTACTTTATAGCATAACACATGATTGCATTTTTTTCTTTTCATACAAGCTAAAGGTGCAAGGGTAAAGGTAATATTTATTAGTTAGGCATTAAATGTGGCTTAAAGATATGAATGGATCTTTTTTTAGGCTCAAATGGGTGACTAAAGATATTAACAATGGTTAGCTTGAAAGACTCAATCGATCCAAATAAGACCTAAATCATTTCTCTTGCTAAATACTACTTAGGATTTCGTCTCAAGATATGATCAAATAGATTCTAAAACTTGATAGATATCATTGACTCGCATAATTCACTACAAATTTTCTCTCAATAAGCACACTAAAATCAATCATAAACAAGTGCATAAAAGTTGAATCAATTCAATTAAAACTAGCAAGCATATCGCATGATTAATGTAAATATCTTAACAAATATGAATGGTTTTTTTAGGCTCAAATGGGTGACTAAAGATATTAACAATAGTTAGCTTGAAAGGCTCAATCGATCCAAATAAGGCCTAAATCATTTCTCTTGCTAAATATTACTTAGAATTTCATCACAAGGTATGATCAAATAGATTCTAAAACTTGGTAGATATCATTGACTCGCATAACTCACTACAAATTTTCTCTCAATAAGCACACCAAAATAAATCATAAACATGTGCATAAAAGTTGAATCAATTCAATAAAAACTAGCAAGCATATCACATGATTAATGTAAATATCTTAACAAATATGTTACATTCCTTATCCTAGTCATAACAACCAATTTTTATCATTGAGTTCATATATTTCATATCAATCATGCATGCATTTAGTTTCCATATATTTATAAATCTCTACCCAAATCATGATTAAAAACAACCTAAAAATTTTAAAAAACTCCATAAAATTTTAAAACGCATACTAAATACTAATGTAGAGAATGAAGTTTCCTCCCACAAACTTAAATTACACATTGTCCCCAATGTGCACATATAAATATGAAAGAGTAAAAGGAAAGAAAACTCCTTTAATCATGGCACACCACATCTATCACTAAAATGCTTATTCTTGTTGCACCATTGCTCTTCACATTTATTCATCTACAAAACAAAAATAATGAAAATATAAATAAAATAACGTTGGGTTACCTCCCAACCAGCGTCATGTTTAACTTCCTTGGCTAGACGGTCCTATCAATTCCTAAGGCACATTCCTCTGTATCCATTTACTTTTGATTTTGCCTGGAAATAGCTTGAGTCTTGATTTGTTCAATAATTCTTTATGTTTTGGCTCGTAAACACGGTGCTCAATTCTCTTCTCATACCATATTTTTGTTTTCCTTTTGAACTTTTTGGTATTCTTATCAGCACTCCACTCTAACTCATCCAATTTATGTATTTCTAATAGCTTTTTCACCTCTTCATTGGTCTCTTTCACTTTCATACTTGAGTGAGGATAAAAGGGTAAAAATGTAGGGTCTATACTTGGTGGCTCTTCAATTAATGGTTTGAGCTTAGATCCTATCTCCAAATTTTTCATAATCTCCTTTGATATATACATGAGAGACATATCCTCCAAAAAGTTCACAAAGTCCACAATATCAACTTTTGATGCCATACTTTCAAAGTTATAATAGGTTGAATTATTTTATATTGAGTTTATATCCTTGTTTACAGCAGTATGTGTTAAAGTTTTAATTATGGGCGACTCAATAGATTCTTTTAAGTTGTCCTTACATTCAGTAACATTTATCATTAAACATTCCTTAGCATTATCAATATTAGGGGGTTCAAATTCTTTAAAAACTTTAAACATTACTTATTCATCTTGCATTCTCATTGTAAGTTCACATTTTTGTACATCAATAAGTGCCCTTTTGGTTGCTAAGAATGGACAAACAAGTATGATAGGAATTTCACGGTCCTATTTCATATTCCTAATAGTGCAAGGGATGTTAAAACTACCTAGATCTTTCAGTTTTTGTGGTAGTTTTCTATTAAGGATGGCACTACAATCTTTAGTCAAGGTTATTGTTTCATGATCTCCTAGCCTCCTTTTCTTTGATAGTATATCCTTCATGAATTTGGCATAAGATGACATTTGTTCAAGTGCCTCTACAAGTGGTATGTTTATGTGCAACTTCTTGAAAACTTCCATAAATTTTGAAAACTGTGTATCTGACTTTTTCTTTTGCAATCTTTAAGGGAAAGGAATATTGGGTTTATAAAGGTTGTTTTTCTTTGGCTGAATTATTCCTTTTTAATGCTCTCTTTATCCATTAGTTCCTTTTAATCCTTTTTAACTTCCTATTTCTCCTCATCCTTTTCTATCACATGTTCTTGTTCTAAAGTTTTACCACTCCTCATGGCTATGACGTTGCACTGGTCCTTACCTTCTCTTCTTGGGTTTACAATTGTTTCACTTTGAGGTTTACCTTGAGGCCTTTGACTTATAGCCTGAGCAAGTTATCCAATTTTGTTCTCTAAATTTCAAATTGAAGCCTCTTAAGTAGACACTTTTGTATTTACTGATTGGATGAAGCCTTTCATCATCCCCATTAAAGCATTTGTATTATCATCAATAGATGGCTTCTTCTATTGGGCTTGTGATTATTGTGGTTGTTGAAAATCAGGTGGTGAAAATGATTGATGGTTAAGTTGATTACCACATTGACTGTTGATATTGCTCCAAGAGAAATTTGGATATTGTCTCCATCCTGGGTTAATGCATTCGAGCATGGATTATTATTTCGATTCACATTACCCACATAGCAAATGAATTCAGGATTATTTGGATAATTATCAAACAAATGGGCTTCATCACAAAACACACAAGACATCGTTAAATCTTGGACCTAGTTTATATTTGTTGACAAGTTTTAAACCGTCAAAAGATTTACCGAAGAGGACACTTAAGTTGTAAGTGCCATGATATCATTTATTTCATGCATTCCACCTACTATTTTTATGGCTATCATTTCGTTCATTAACCATGGATAATTATTGCTAGTCATTTTCTACTTTATGCTTCTAATAGCACTAAAGGATATGTCTAAATTAAAAAAATGATAAAAAAAAATAATCAACTCAATAAATAAATTAAAATTAATAAATAAATAAGTCAATAAAAAAATAAGTAAATTTAAATTGAAATTAAAGTAAAGAAAAATAAATTAAAATAAATAACTAAAATAAAAAAATATTAATAAAATATTAATTTATAATATTAATAATCCCCGATAATGACGTCAAAAACTTGATTACCACACACGAAGTGTGTGTAATAAATACGCAAGTATACGTATTACAACAAGTAATATAATAATAAGAAAATATCGTTCAAAGGCAAATGATTTTATTAGAAACTAATTTTTAAAACTAAAAAAATAAAAAAAAATTTGTGTTTTTATATTTTATAGAAGCAAAATTAAAATAACTAAATGTAAATAGCAATAATTAATTAAATCAAATTTGGTAATTAAAAAGATATATGAGAAAATATCTAGGAATACTTAATCCCCCAATTTTCTAACATACTAATCGCTAAAATCCCCCCAATATAATTATTAATTAATTACATGATCAATTGAATCTAACCTAACATGTATTCCTCTCTCAAGTAAACTACACATCATATAGTAATTAATTTAATCACACTCTCATGGCAATTAAATTTCATATTACTCATTAAGTTCATCAATTATAGATCACATATATAAAAATCATACATCTCTGCCTAGAAACTATGCATGTTATTTAATCAAGACAAACAATTAAATAATTCTCTCAAATCTTATTAATTACCTCTATAGATAAATTATTGGTAAAACAATTAATAGCATACAAATCAAATTAAATAATATAATTATAATTAGGGTAAAAAATTTATACAGATATTTATTTTTTGACTAAATAGGTTCTATTTAGATAATTTGGGTACTTTTAAGATATTAATCTAAAACTTTCGCAACAATGGATATTAATATGATTACTAACAAGATACTATTAAGTGGTGTTTTGTTGGTAGGAATGAAATGAAATTAGAATTGATTACTTATAATTTTGATGTTTGGTTGTGTTATAGATTGAAATAGAATGTAATCAATTTCTAAAAAAGTAGGAATCATGATTCCATCTCCTCTTAGGAATCATGATTCCATCTCCTCTTAGGAATCATGATTTCATTCCAATGTTAAATTTTAATTTTAATTTTACCCAAACCCCAAATATAACTATAAATCCTAAACCTTAAACCCTAAATCCTAAACCTTAAGCCTAAAATCTTATATCCTAACCCTAAACCTCAAAACCTAAATCATATACCTATACCCTAAATCCTAAACTCTTAAACTCTAAACCCTAAACCTTAAACCATATTTAGAAAATAATAATTTTAATAATATATTTTATTAAGTAATAATTATTTTAAAAAAATTATAATTTCAATAATGTATATTTTTCTAACGAAAAAATAATAATTATATTATATTATTTAAATTTTATTGAATATATGAGTATTAAAGTAATATGCAGTGTTTTTCATTTCATTTCAGTTGTAGAATAAATATTGTAATATTTATTTCTTTTTTGATTCCAGTGATCAAACCAAATAATAAAATAGTAACATTGTTTCATTTTCATTTCATATCGTTCTCATTCACATTCAAATTCTATTATGTGAACCAAATGTCACCTTAATAATACTTATATTTACTTAAGATTAATTACATTTTATGCCTATAACGTATGAAATAATTTATAAAAATATTCAAAATATTTACTGTATTACAATTATACTTACAACGTATGTTTAATAATAAAAACATGTAAAATAATATGATATTTTAAAATTATAATTATGTATATAACGTATGAATAATAACTTAATTATACCTAAAATTATGTATATTTTTATCGTTATCTATATATTTAAAATATAATTATAATAAAATAATTTTTTTATAAATTATTCCATGATTTATAAACATAAAATATAATTAATCTTATTTACTTGCGAAACTTACGTTAATATAAGAACATTATTTCTATACTAGAATTCATTGTCAGCGAGTTCCTTATCCATTACGAAACCTTATGCTTTAACAGCGAGATTCATATCATCTATGTCAGTGTCATGAGTATTAAAAGACTTTTCTCTAAGACACGTCTAGAAGTCGGCACGAGACAGGCGAGAACAACCACAGTATCGTGTAGATTTGATTAATAATAGGTTGTAATGATAAAGTAAAGTTTTTTTTATAATTTAATCATATTTTTATAATTTTTAATATTTATTTAAAAATATATTTAATTTAAACAATTATAATATTAACATATATTATATTATATTATTTAAAATATTAATTTTTATTTTTAACTATTAATACATCGTGACATTTCTTTTGTATCTAGTAAAGTTCATAAAAGTCATAATCATCTTAAAGTATTGCACATGAGTTACTAAATCTTTGAAATCTTGGTAATTTGAGCACTTATGAGCACTAAACTTAATTGAGGACTAGTTTCAAAAAAGGAGGAGACAAACAGTTGCTAGCAATCCCTGTTTATATCGTATGGTGCCTTACCCTTATCTTTCCTTTCATTGGCTCTTTTTAGGGTTTAGTCTTGCTTTCTATTAGCTTCCTCCAGTGCCTGAAATAGTGCCTCCTAATCGTTATTGAGCCACGTCGAGCTAGGGGAAGGATCGCCTTTAACTGCATTCTCACCATGGGTAGGCTCGGGTACAACATGATCTGGCCCAACCATCAGGGGAGACCAAACCTGACTGTGATCAAAGTGTCATATTTTCTTGCTTGGTTTCCTCAAGCTTTCTTCTTAACTCAAGAAGTAGGCGTGTTAGCTCTTGGTAAGGATCATCTTCCACACTAACCTCATTACGAGCTGGCAAATTGTGGTCATATGCCAATGTTGCCTTCTCATTCACTAGTCTCAATCATTCTTCGACTCATGTTCCTTCCATTATGGTTTGTGATTTTGAAAAACTATGTTTTCTCACTACATCTCTTCTCTCAAAACTCGGGTGAATCTTTGAAGATATGGGGTCATAAATGAAAGTTTTACCTTCGAATCTAAACCCCACAGTGAGCAATAAAATGTTGAAATTGGTCCTATTTGTAGAGAGAAAAACTAGAAAGAATTCACAAAGTTTTGTGAAATGTGTGGATCTCTTATAAGGTCCATGTATATATAGAGCATTGCATGTATACATGTCGATTACATAGAGAGTGCACATCACAACGTATCAGATGGGTACAAGAGTAAAAGAAAATTCATTCAACACTTGAGGTAGACCACACAATGGCTCTATCTAAAGGTCGACCTTCCAACACCAAGGGTGTCGTGTATAGGAAGACTCATACCGCTGGTTTTGTTGTGGGCATGCTGGCACAGACAAGTTTTCCTGGAATGATTCGTCTGATGGCTTGAGCTCTTAGATGAATGAGGCTTTAAGTTGATCTATATGTCCAAACATTATCCTAATTCTCTTTTCATTTCATATCATTTTTATTTTCTTTACTCACTTAATTATCATATTCATTTAATTATAAATTCTTTTTTTTTCTTATATGTGTACGAGTAAACCAAAACTAAATTAGATAGAATGATATTAAGTATTTTTATATTCTCAAACTTACAAAAGTTTAAGTTTTTAACTCAAAAATTGATTTTTTGGTCTTATATATAGTGTCTTAAATTGATTTTTTTTGTCTTATGTGATTATGTTTATGAGGATAATTGTTGTTATTCTAGATACTTCAATAATTGAATTGATAATTTAAATTATAGTTTGAATTTTCTTTATTATTTATTCTTTTGTATAATTATCAATTAACAATCAATATTTGTATTTGATTATGAAGTTTATCAAAGGAGGAACTTTTGAAGATAAAGATATTAATGAAATATAAGATGGATGGTAAAGTTTTTGAATGTGTACTTAAACTTTAGTTCTTGTAAATTTAAATGTATATGACTTTAATGATTTACTTTTAATAACTTTAAAGTATTTACGAGTATAATATGAAACTTTTTTTTTCTAGTGTTGAATTTTGTAGGATTTTTCTTTATTAGTTAGGAATTAGACCTTTTGTTTCATAAAGGAGATATATATGTACATTGCTTGAAATGTTAATATATGTTTCTATATCATTATGTTTGTATACTATTTATGTTTATATATTGAAAGTTTATAAAATATGGACCTGATTAACCTAGAAGGATGAATAGGTTATTTTTAATTTTTATCAATTTATAAATTAATAACTTAAACAAAACGATCAAACATTCAATCGCGTGTAAGAATAAGGTGCGGAAGTAAAATAATAACACACAATATTTTTAGGTATAAACAACCTAGGCTACAACCATGATCTAAGAGGAAAATCATCGGTCTACTGGACTACATAACCTTTCACTATAAAAATCAAATGTTCAAGTACAAACTCGATCTTATGCTATCCTTCTTAGGATACTGCCCCAATGTACTTTACTTAAGAGCTCCTGCTCTGTTTTCACAGTTTCCAATGTTAGCATGAGCGGTTTCCAGAACAAGGTTTCAATAAACTCCCCGCCAATCAGATCGTTCACAAATCAACTACAAAAAGGTTAGCACAAAAAACATAAGTGTGTGTGTGTATTTTAGAACGGATTTAGCAATGAATAATCCTAACTAGATGATTCAAAATATATGTCATTTAAATCAAATCAACTAGAAAATTTTAGAGTAAAAGAATTAAGCATAAATTCAATAAAAATAGTTTTTTAAAAATTTAATAATTAAATCAAATAATTATGTTCACATAAAATTAATTAATCAGAATATGTAAAAATCTAATAAAAAATCATATAAAAATAAAACATATCAAATAAATTATTAATAAAAATAATATTTTTACAAAAAAAACTTAATATTATAAAAAAATAATTTTTTAAAACACATCTAAAAAATAATTTCATAAATTGATTTAAATTTAAATAAATATTTTAGCACCAAAAATAATTTTAGATTTATGAACATGTGTTATTAAATGCATGAATACAATTTTATGTGTCGTAGTTATCAAGGATATATCTTAAGTACAATTATCTAAAACTTGAAATTTGTTCAGCTTTTCTTGATAGATTTGATAGCAAACCTAAAAATAAATTTACATATAAATATTTTGTCTATAAAAATAACTAACACTTATAATCTTTTCATATATTATTGGTACTCTTACTATATGTTTTTTTTCTATATATGCCTGTGATTACAACAATATATTTGAACATATCATGTTATAATTGTATCTACGAATAGCCATAATGTTATCAATAACCAAGTTCGTAGTGATGTCACCTTATCACCACATTTTTTTAGTTGAAATTGTGACCATAAGTTATAGATAATGATAATATTGATAATCTATGGCCACGATTTTTTAACAAAAATCATGACTATAAGATGAACTGTTGCTACGATTAAAAATTGTGACTAACTACGCTACTTTTGACCATAGTTTTTTTAACAAGGTCGAAGGGTTATAAATATGGTTATAAAAAGTGGCTTAATAAGTCTTCTTTTGTATAAGGATAAAAAAAATTAATTTTAAAAAGTTAAAATACTATCAATTTTTTATACACATGTTTTTTTTTGACTAAATAGATTATATTTAGATAATTTTGATACTTTTAAAATATTACTATAAAACTTTAGAATAATGGATATTAATATGAGTATTAATAAGATATTATTAGTAATATTCATATTTATTTAGGATTAATTATATTTTATATTAAATAATTTATAAAAATATTTAAAATATTTACTTTATTACAATTATATTAAAAACGTATGGTTAACAATAAAAACATATTTAATAACATGAATTTTTAAAGTTATAATTACCTAAATAACATAATAATAATAACATAATTATACTTATATATATTTTTATCGTTATTATATGTTTTAAATATAATTACAATAAATTAAACTTTTTTATAAATTATTCTATATATTTTATGTTTATAAAATATAATTAATCCTATTTACTTACGAAACTTACCTTAATATAAGAACATTACTTTCAGCGAGTTCCTTATCCAGTGTGGAACCTTATGCTTTAACGAGATTTAACGAGATTCATATCATCTGTGTCACTGTCATAAGTAATAAAAGACTTTTCTCTGAGACAAGTCTAGAAGTCGGCACGAGACTGGCGAGAACAACCACAGTAACGTGTAGATTTGATTAATAATCGTCTTCCATGATAAAGTAACAGTTTTTTTATAATTTAATCATATTTTTAATTTTTTAATATTTATTTAAAAATATATTTAATTTAAAAAATTAAAATATTAACATATATTATATTATTTAAAATATTAACATTAATTTTTATTTCTAACCAAAATAAAAAATTTATATTTTGTAACAAAAAAAATCAATCTAATTATTTAAAATATTATATATTTTAATATTAATATTTTTAATGTAATTATATATATAAATATAATATTAATATATAGTTGATTTTGTTAAATATAAGTTTAATATTACTGTATAGTAGTTATGTTAATACACTATTGATACTATATATTTTAATAAAAATAAACAAATAATCTAAATGTGTATATTTTTATAGGGGAAAAAAGGAATAATAACTTCTATTTTTGATTAATCACTCCATAGTAATCAAACAATTCCTTAGTAAAAAAATTGTTTAAGTATAACTAATTTAACCAATTTCTTAAAGGAAATACAAAAACGATAACAAATTTAAAATGTATAATATCAAATTGATGATAAAAAATAAAAAATATTTTAAAACGTTTAATAACAAAAAAAGAATGTGCCCATAACATAATGATCCCTATAGTACAAATATGTTTAGTTTCTAAAATATTTATTAAGACGTGTGATGTTTCAAGGATTGACACATTTTTTCCCCCAAATAAAAGAGTCGTTTTTGACCTCCTTATTGTTGTGATTGATTAAAAATAATAATATGTTTGTTAGTCAAAATAGAAGGTGCTTAATTTAAAAGAAAATTCATTGAAGGTGGCTTACCATATTGTCAAAGATGGAGGTGCCTAACCTTGCTTGAACAAAGAATAGGAAAATTAGGTAGCCTAATTTTATTGAATGAAGAAATATTTGGCATATGAAATGAGAATTTGAAGGCTATAAATATGACTTCATTTCTTCATTGTTAATCATCCTAAAAAATAGAGAAAAACTTGTATGAGAAGTTCTTGAGTGAGAGAATTTTGTGTGAAAATTCTCTTGAGCCACTACTACAAAAAAGGGCATTAAAGTCGGTTCGCTGAACCCACTTTTAAATGAAACGACTTAAAGTTTAAAGTCGGTTCAAGGCATGAACCGACTTTACGTTTAAAGTCGGTTCAAGGCGTGAACCGACTTTAATTTTTTTTTTAATTTATTCATTTTCTATTTTACTCAAATAAAAACCTGTATTCGAGTAGGAAAAAAAATCAGTTTAGCAAATAGTTCAAATAATACAAATATTTGAAAAATAAAATATTAATTAATACTAGAAAAATTACCATGGTTTTGTTCTATTTTATTCAAGATCATCATATTCTTCTCCTTATGTTATAATACAAACCTACATATATAATACAAAAATTTATACACATAATAACATAAAAAAAATATGAATAATAAGGGATCTAAAAGATTAGTTAAAGAGGAAGAAAACTCACTAACCAGTGCTAGAAATGGTAGTCGTAGGTGGCCGAAAAATGAGAAAGAGTGGAGGAGAAGTGGAGGATGTTTTCGGTTTTTTAGAGTTCTACAACGCTGAAAATAGTTTTTGTTTGGGAAGAAAGAAGAGAAAAGAATTTATCCACGTGTGTAGCATCGGTTCCATGTGTCGAACCGATGCTATGTTACGTGGATAGCGTCGGTTCGCCACGTCAACCGACGCTACGCTACGTGGATAGCGTCGGTTCACCACGTCAACCGACACTACATCCATGTGTAGCATCGGTTCGCCACGTCAACCGACGCTACGTCCATGCATAGTGTCGATTCGACACGTCAACCGATTCTACATCCTACGTGGATAGCGTCGGTTCTACACCAAACCGACTTTAAACCAATTTAAAGTCAGTTTTTTCTAAAAACTGACTTTACGTATCGACTTAAATACCCATTTTTGTAGTAGTGAGCTTGTAATTGCTCTTGTCTTTTGGGTGTGTGAGAAAATTATTGAGAGTGTGGTTGTAACAATTTTTCACATAGTGAATTTTTCTCTGGTTGTCTTTTGACAACGAAAGTGGTTTTTCTCTAATTTGGAGTTTCTACTATAATTCTTGTGTTGTGTATTATCTATTTCTCTGTTATTTGATATTCTACTAAGGAAGATCTTGGGAGAGGAAATTTGTGATTATACTATTTTATCCAAATTTCCTAACAACTGGTATCAGAGCCAATTTTAAAGAAAAAAGGAGAAATGTCAAGAGTCAAGATTAACATTGAGAAATTTGATGGGAGAATCAATTTTGGCTTGTGGCAAGTACATGTCAAAGGTTTGTTGATCCAATACAGGTTACACAAGGCGTTAAAGGGGAAACCAACCCCTGTTACTGGTATTGAGTCCAGTAAAACCAATATAAGTGATGAAGATTGGGAAGATCTTGATCTAAGAGCTGCAAGTGCAATTCGGCTTTGTTTGGCCAAAAATATTCTTGCAAATGTGCATGGAATATCTATGGCCAAAGAACTTTGGGAAAAGCTTGAAGAATTGTATCAGGCAAAAGGCATCTCAAATCGGGTGTATCTGAAAGAGCAGTTTTATACTTTGCGTATGAATGAAGGAACTATTATGTCTGACCATCTCAGTGTTCTCAATGGTATTGTCTCTGAACTGGAAACCATTGGAGTTAGACTTGATGATGAAGATATAGCTTTAAGGCTCATCTAGTCTCTTCCATCTTCTTATGATCATATGAAACCTATCTTGATTCATGGAAAGGAGAAAATAATTTTTTCAGAAGTTACTAGCAAGTTGTTTTCTGAAGAAAAAAGGCCGAGTGGTGGAAGAAATGTTTCGCCTGAAAACTCAACATTGGTAGCTGACAACCGAAAGAAAAACAATTTCATGAAAAAGAAGATAGTGTGCTGGGGGTGTGGACAATCTGGGCACCTCAAAAGAAATTGTGAAAAGGGTGGAGCTAATTCGGCAAGAAGCTCAAATACCGACGGTGATGCTAATAGTATGTCTGTTTTCAAAGACTATAGTGATGCTCTTTGAAAAGAGCATGTACATCCTCATGGCATGCCGCTAGTCTCTAAATATTGCCATGAAAGAGGGTGTGTTACTGGTAGCGGGTCCACAAGTTTGCACACGGGCATTGACTTGGTATAGATGCAAGGTGTGTGGTGGAAAGGATGTCGATGGCTGATGAACTCTCGGGAAAACCAAGTGTGAGAGTTACACCATAAATTTCAGCAAGTTTTTTTTTTTACATGAGCCGATGTGAAATTCTTAGAATTGGTGATTAATTCTAAGTGGGTGTACTCTTTATGGTGGAGTATGATAATTCTCGGTGTAGAGAATTATGACTGTTGGAATAGACAGTGTTGTAGTGGTAACTATGTTTATTTTTAATCAAGGTGGATATTGTTGTAATTGATTAAAAATAATATTAGGTTTGTTAGTCAAAATAGGAGGTGCCTAATTTAGAAAAAAATTCATGGAATGTGGCTTACCATATTGTCAAAGATGGAGGTGCCTAACCTTGTTTGAATAAAGAATAGAAAAATTAGGTAGCCTAATTTTGTTGAATGAAGAAATGTTTGGCATATGAAATGAGAACTTGAAAGCTATAAATATGGCTTCATTTTTTCATTGTTAATCATCCCAAAAAATAGAGAAAAACTTGTATGAGAAGTTCTTGAGTGAGAGAATTTTGGGGGAAAATTCTCTTGAGCTTGTAATTACTCTTGTTTTTGGGTGTGTGAGAAAATTACTAAGAGTGTGGTTGTACCATTTTCCATATAGTGAATTTTTCTCTGGTTATCTTTTGACAACGAAAATGGTTTTCCTCTAATTTGGAGTTTCCACTATAATTCTTGTGTTGTGTATTATCTATTTCTCTGTTATTTGATATTATGCTAAGAAAGATCTTGGGTGGGGAAATTTGTGATTATACCATTTTATTCAAATTTCTTAACACTTATTTATTACTTTTCAAATTTCAATCTTAATTAATTTATATTTAAAATAAATATATATTCAAATTATATCCAATTTTTTTTGTGAGACATAATCAAATTTTTGGGTGATTTGGTGGTCGTCTATCACCGTAATTATTGGAGCTCTAATAATTTTTATATCACCTACAAAAAGAAATACATAAGTTCAAAAGTAATGAGATCAAGTTAAAAATCAAAGTATATATCATATAATATTCTTAAAATAAGGTAATTAACGTGAAGGAAACGTAACACCAACAGTTACTACCCTAGATTTTTTTTTTCCTTTTGAAAGTGACCTCTCTAATACTTAGACTGAAGAATGAAGTTGAAGGACAAGTTTAGACTTGAGTCTAAAATTGTGAGATGAAATATGTTATTATATTACCAAAACATGATATGGTGTTGGGTTGTATTCATTTGGGCCAACTCATATGGGCTACAAGGCCCGATTCACATCTCTCATTTTTACTAAAAGTTCCATTTCTTCTTACTCCAATGTGCATTACCTACTGATCTGTGTTTAGTGCCAATTTCTTTTGAAATAAATTAATTTCCTTTTGGTTTATAGTTTAAAAATTAATTTTTAAAATTTAAAATAAGGATATAATTTAAAAATTATTTGAAAATTTTAAATTTTCACTTTCTATTTGTTATTAAATTTAAAAACTATTTTTAATATATTAGTTAGTTTATATCTGAATAAAACTTTTAGAAAACATGAAAGACAACATTTATACATTTTTTTAAATGCTATTTTTAAGATATTATTCAAAAATATTTATACCAAACAAATATCTTATATATTCTATGTTTTTTTATTTTAAAAATAAAAGAATATTTTTCAAACTTTATACCAAATAGATCCTTAACTTTTCCATTGATAATGTTGTGATGCTAGTAGTTTTTGAACTTTTGAACTAACTCTTAGAATATTTATTAAGCCAAGTCATACCAATCCATTGTAATATTAAAAACTATAAATAGTCACATGAGTCCCGACGTATTAGAAATAATTTTTTAAATATATTTATTTATATTATACAGGATTCGAAATTATCATCTTAATGTTTACTTGTGTTAGAAACTCGGTCCTAACATAATCCAATAATATCTCATTAATTTAAGGGTTGTTCAAATTTATAAACAGTATTGATGTCTTACTTCTAACTGATGTAGAACAATGATACTTAACAGTCCCCCATCATGTTAGAAACTCGGGTCTAACTTAACCTAATAAAATCTCATTAAGTTAAGGGTTGCTCATACTTATAAGCAACATTACTGCCTTACTCCTAGTCGGTGTGGGACAAGGATACTTAACAGCCCCTCTCCACACGACGGATAAAGGTGGACATAAGCATCATAGTGAGACTGTGGTCTGCTTACGACGATTGCTAAAGCCAAAGGAATCACCTGACTACTGAGGTTGCTCAATGATAGGAGCAAAAGGAGTAATAGCCAAAACATTGAACTTATTATGGGTGTCAAGGGTTGCAAGTCGAGTTTCTTCTCTAACCAACTCGTTTACAACAGTATCGAGAGAGAGAGGAAGAATGCGATTAAGAAGCTGACCTTAGATAGGCTCAAAGTCCTTGTGAAGTGACATCAGGAACTCATATAGACAAAATTTATCTCTAATTGTAGCATATTGTTGAGCATCCTTTGAGCATGTCTAAATTGGATCACAAAGGTCAATTTGGTCAAAAAGAAAGCAAAGTTGATCATAGTAGTCATTGATGGATTACACTAGTTCTTATCGAAGTTGATACAATTCAACTACTAATTGATATTTCATGGATCCGCGAGTAATAGAGTACCTTTTGGTCAACATATCTCATGCTGATTTTGCATTATCAAAACTACCCAATAGATTAGAAATAGAAGTATTTCGAATCCATACGAGGATCATGTGATTGTGATTAACCTATTCAATCGTGCGATCAAGGTCCCAAGGTAGCATCTTGAAAAATATGAGATTGTACCGTAAGATAAATAGTTTATTAGGGACTAATATGTAAGTAATAATTTCCTAAAAAACTAGAATCGAAGCTATTTGTAGCTGCTATCAAATAAAAATAATAAATAATTAGAGTTGACCAGTTGTTTTAATTTAATCACTTAAATCTCTTGATTGTTTTAGTAAGTAACTTAGTTAAATTGATTTAAAAAGTGACACCACGGAACGAATGATAATTTTATATATTTTAAATTTATTTATATTTTTAATGCTTCGATACATATTCATATTAAAGTTGTCTAGTTGCAACTGAAAAAAAAAACTTTTGGACTACTGCAGTTAAAAGAAATTGCTCTGGCTATACTAGGCAGCCAGCACCATGTAATAATTATAATAAACAACGATAATAATTAAATTTTATTTACTGATGAATATTTAGAAGGTTGAGAAATAAGATTTTTAAATACTTTAAATTATGTGGAGGAGTATTAATTAAAAAAAACAATAACAACAACTATAAAATAAATATCACATAAATTAAGTAATATAGTATAAAAATAAATTATAACATTATATTAAGGATCAATTATGTTCTATATTTTCAACTTATTATATCAGTTGTACATTTACCATCAATCATATAAATAGATTTATATATCTTTATATTTTCAACTTATTATATCGGTTGTGTATTTACCATCAATCAGATACATAGATTTATATATTATATAAGGCATTGTACTTTATTTTTTAATATTATATTCTGTATTTTTTATTGTACTTTAATTGTATTATTGTACTTCTGTGTTATTAGAGAAGTACAATAGTACACATGTTATTACCCTATAAATAGGGTTTTTTATGTATATTTTAGATACACAGTTACAATAATATCAATACAATAAATCAGTCTTTCTTTATTATCTCTTTATACTGTTAACATGGTATTAGAGACTCTCATATACTTTTAGAATTTTTATCATAATTTTGTTTCTGTTTATCACAGTAAACCACTATCATCATAAAGCTTCTGCTCTCACAAAACATCACATATACTAATCCAATCAAAGCCAAAATATCATCATCAGACTCATCTTATTCATAAAATTTCAACGCTACCAAAATCACTTCAGAATAACCTCTTATGCGCTGCCTAAAGGATATGTTCCCAGAACCCACACGCTTACCCACTTATAAGCCCAACTCACTTCATAACCCATGCTTGACCAACAAACCAGTAGCCCTCGACTTGAGGTCTAGTCGTACCCCGACCCGATCCACCATACTTGATTCACTAGAAATGGTTCAACATCTTCCCGGCCAATTCTCCACCAGTTCAGACTTGAACCAGGATTTTGTTCGACTCCTCTTTTCATTTTAAGGTTATTTTTGACCTATCTAAACTCCTTTGTACTGTTCCCTTATATTTCCTCTATTATTCCTTTAAAATGGACCGAAATGATGTCCCCAAACCAATCTCTACCACACTTAATGATACTAACTATGTAGCCTGGGCATAAGAAATGAAGAGTTTCTTGAAAGGGTACAAGTTATGGCGTCTTATAATTGGTGATATCTCTATACCCATAAAATAAAACATTGAAACCACCTCTCTATTTGCTAACAGTCTTGAAGAATGGAAGAGTAAACATCATCAAATTATTACCTAGTTCAGCAACGCCACTTTACCCTCAATCCATGATAAATTTGGGCATTTTGACACTACCAAGGAAGTTTGGAAATTTCTTGATACTCGATTCACTACCATAGATCTAGCCAATCAATATCAACTTTTGACGAATCTTCATACCAAACATCAAAGGCCTGATCAAATAATTAACCAATTTCTCTTTGAGATGCATGTTATTTGGGATCAACTCATTCTCTCTAAACCAACCTGGACAAACAAAATTGATGCTGAGATATTTCCAACTTATCGTAATCACCACTGTTTTGTTATTTTTCTCTTGGCTCTCCATAATTGGTTTAAACCTATTCGGGCTTCCTTACTTCATCTCAATCTTTTTCTACCCTTAGATACTAGTGTGATTGAGCTTCACTCCAAAGAAACTTGGATTGGGGTTTTCAAAGTTCATACTATAGATTCTGTTCTTGCCACTCCCTCTTATCCCCTTAAAGGAGGTTCTAAAGAAGGCTCTAAACATTAAGGCTGCACCTACTTCCACAACACCAATCATGACCTTTTCACATGTTATATTCGGGTCTGTAAATTTTATTACAAGAAAAGTCCAGGACATTTTCAAAAAGATTTCTCTCAGAATCTCTATCAAAATACTTCAGGTAAAACTAGTAACTCACTTGTCATTGTTGTTGATATGAGGGTAATTATGAAAAATTTACCTTATCCACTCAAGAACTTGAAGGTCTTCTTAAACATGTCCTTTCAAAATATAGTAATCCTCCCCCTACTGCCTTGTCTCTCACATTAGATAAATTTTCATGGTATTTTGACTCTACTTGTTGTAACTATATGACTTATAATACTCACATCTTCTCTTCCACACAATCTTCCATCTCCAAATCTTTATTTCAAATTGCTAATGGTTCACATGTGCATGTTAATGATATATCACTTTCTGACACCTTTCATATTCCTAACCTTACTTTGAATCTTATCTTTGTTGGTCAATTATGTGAACTTGGTCTTACTATTATCTTTTCCTCTTTTGGTTATCATGTGAATGATCCACAGATAGGGTAGACCCTTGGGATAGGCCGTAAAGTTGGATGACTATTTGAACTTATCGATCTACCCAATTCTCCTCATCCTTCTATTGCTGCTTCTACTACTCCTATCAACCTATGGCATGCTCGTCTAGGTCATATGTCTATAGGATTCTTCATTCCTTAGCATCTTCTGGTAAATTAGGATTTGTGTTTGCTTCTGATAATGTAAATTGTTTGCCTTGTCAATTAGGAAAACAACCTACTTTATGTTTTAATAAAAGTGATTCTACTTCTATTTCCCTTCTTGAATTAATTCATTCTAATGTTTGGGGTTCATCCTCACATCCTACTATGGAGGAATGTGTATATTTTATCATTTTTATTAATGATTATTCAAGATTCACATGGATTTTTCTTATGAAACATAGAGTTGAATTACCCAAAATTTATTATGATTTTTCTCAAATGGTTAAAACCCAATTTTATCATACTATCAAAGTTCTTAGAGTTGATAATGCTATGGAATATAAAGAAACAAATTATTTAAATTTTCTTCGACAAAATGGCATTCTCTCTCAATACTCTTGTCCTAGCACATCTTAACAAAATGGAAGAGTTGAGCGAAAACACAGACATATTCTTAATATTATTTGTACTATACTCATTTCTAGTTTTTTTCTTGAATGCTTTTAGGGTGAAACAGCTCTTACGATTATTTGTACCATCAATCGTGTTCCAATGCATGTTATTCACTATCAATCCCCTTTTTAGTATCCTTGTAATATTCCTCCGTCTTATGAACTGCTCAAAGTGTTTGGTTGTGCCTGTTTTGTTCTTCTTCACCCTCATGAACCCAATAAATTGGAACCTCGTGCTCGTCTTTGTTATTTCTTATGGTATGGAATATAACACAAAGGTTATCGTTATTGGGACCCTCTCGCTCAACGATTGCGTATCTCTCTTCATGTCATCTTCTGGGAACATAAAATGTTTTCCTTTTTTTTACAATTTCATGTCTCATCTCCTACCTCAATCTCATTTTTAATGACCCAACTATTGATCTATT
This sequence comes from Hippophae gyantsensis, assembly GCA_030763125.1. Lineage (NCBI taxonomy): Eukaryota > Viridiplantae > Streptophyta > Magnoliopsida > Rosales > Elaeagnaceae > Hippophae > Hippophae gyantsensis. The sequence continues at coordinate 15,779,626 of CM061029.1, read as the reverse complement.
TCCGCTTGACATTGCTCCATTACCCTCTCTACCGTCTACTATGACCTCTCTTGAAGACCAACCACATGCTTGTGCAAAGTCATCACTTTGTCATTCTACTCGTGTAAGTACTCTTCCCTCTCATCTTCATGATTACTAATTTTTCTCCATTATTTTTTCTCATTATGAACCCCAAAACCATCGAGAAGCTAGTTCTAACCCTCATTGGTAGCAAGCTATGATAGATGAATTACATGCTTTAACAAAAGCATATACATAGGATCTTGTTAATATTCTATCTGATAAATCTTTGATTAGTTATAAGTGGATTTTCAAAATCAAAACTCATTCAGATGGGATTATGGAACGATATAAAGCTCGTTTGGTTGCAAAAGGTTTTACACAAGAATATGACATCGACTATGAAGAAAATTTTGCACCTGTAGCTTACCTCACCTCTGTTCACAGTATCATTATTGTTGTTGTTGCCCGAAACTGGGAAATGTTTCAAATGGATGTCAAAAATGCTTTCTTCAATGAAGACCTAATCGAGGAAGTATATATGAAACCTCCTCCTAGATATACTCATTCACCTAATCAAGTATGTAGACTTTTGTGCTCTTTATGACCTCAAATAAGCTCCTCGGGCTTGATTTCTAAATTCAGCTCTACATTTACTGACTTTAGTTTCATTTCTAACTCTTATGACTCCTACCTCTTTATTTGGAAGACCCCTACTAGTATTACACTTATACTCTTTTATGTAGATGACATGATCATATATAAGATATTATACTTCAGTTTTGTATGATTATCTTATATAAGATATTTTACTTCATTTTTGTATTAATATATTTATGTACTTTACTTGTACTATTATGATTTTGTAATATTATGATTTTGTACTATCAAAGAAATATAATAATATACCTATTATAATCTTATTAATAAAATTTTCTAAATACATTCTAGATATATAGTTATAATAATATTAATACTGAATCAATTTTTTATTATTATCTCTATACTGTTAACAAAAACATCGAAAACTTTTTATCGCCATAAACGATTATTTAACCAGAGGATTTACTATAGTAAATAGTACCTTGTCTCATTATTATCTAGATAATAGTTGTCTACTACACATCTACCCTTCAAAGCATGCATTTATTGGATAGAAAAATCATGATATGCACTTTCGTTTAATGATTAAAATGTTTTATAAAAAGTATACTTGGTCAAATAATATCTATTATATATCATTTTTTTATGAGAAACTTTTAAGGTAATTTGCTAACTCGCACTTAAAATTAATTAAAATGAGAATGAATATGAATTATATTATAAAACAAATGAATTCTAAATTCAATTTTTTTTATTTTTTTATAACTAAAGAATAGAAAATAATTTAAATAAAAATATTAATTTATTTAAATATCTTTTAAAAATATTAATTAATAATTTAAATAATATTTCAACAATAATTTTTATTATTATTACAATAAAAATATATGAAAATATTATTTTATTCTTAATGTTAATTACATTTTAATGTCATTATTATTAAAAAATAATTATTAATAAATTATTTTTATATCAATATCAATTTACATTATGATAATATTACAATCATATAAAATTAAAAATATTTTTGTAATTACATCTTGTAAATTTAGGTAAAAGAAATTAATTTTAAGGGGATTATGAGAATTATAAATGAGAACAACTATTAAATTTAAGTAGTCTTTATCTTTTTTTTGTTTCTATCATGCTTTGAAGAAGGAAATAAATGAATAAAATAAGAGATATTGTATTTCCACTCATTTCCTTTGAACATATACGTTGGTTAATTACTCTAGTCCGTTTAAATATATATATATATATATATATATATATATTGTGCGGCTAAACTAGAGTTCAAAGAATCAAAGTAGGATTTGTAATAGATAATTTATTTTATGTATTCAAATAACTTAATCAAATCTGACAGGGATACTATTTTACTTATTTCTATATTTTTGATAGGTAAACTATTAATATTACCTTGAATATATTATTATTATAAGTAATAGGATACTTTTTATAAGATATAGTTTATTGGATAGAAAATTTATCATACATGTACGATATTATTTGATTCATCCACGATAATACTAAAAAGTCAAATGAATACCGTTAATATATATTTATATATTTAGATATATTTTTTATTATTTAAATATAAAAATTAATATTAATAATATCATCTTATTATAAAATTTCGTTAATATCATAAATAATTATATATTAATTAATTTAATATTTAAATATTAATTATTTATAATTATGTTATATGAATATTAATTATTTATAATTATATTATATGTTAAAACCTTTAAATATTTCATTGAAAATATACCTAAACTCATATTATAAATTTTTTTAAATTATCACTTATCTTAACTTTTATCTTATAAATTAATTTAAATATAATAATCATAATTTTTTTTTTTATGATTTACAGTTATATACCACGCATTATAATTAATAGTATTATTATTGTACCATGGACATTCATATAAAATTTAAAATATGTAAATTTTTATTTGTCTTTATCTAAAATATTATCTGATTGGAACCATCAAATTTGTAAATAATGCCTCACTTAGCAATATTAAGAGCTGATTTGCCTACTTTGGATTAGCCAATCCACCTATGCAAAAGTTAAATATCATCATAGTGATACCACCATGAAAAGAAAAAGAAGTAATTAAATTAGGATAAGATAATTGTGCACGCGCTTATCAAATATTGTGTGGCACTGGCACGTAAAAGAGAAAGATAAGCACGACATTGATGAACGGTGATTGAGGCACATATAATATAATAAAACGATGAAATAGCTATTCGCAAGTAGTGGATTATCCACCATTGCTATTTTTCTGTATTTTTAACGAAAAATTCTGTGTCAAACATGAGTTTTACACACTCAAAACATATTCAATTCATTAATTTTCTTTTGGGAGGAGCACTTGCCAATTGATGTGAGCAAAGATTTCTTGTAGTTGAACGACCTACTAAACAAAATTAGTGGACTTGTGGTAATTTTATTGATTTGTTCTTACAGTTATTATTAGGCATGCCATTAGGATATTTGTTCATGTTGCAATGTTGTATATATGAAACTCTGTTTTACATAGCTATTTACATACCTATATTGTTGCATATGTACCGGGGGAAAAAAAGAGTAAGAAAATTTTACAAGATATATTGCTACAATTTGATAGGGAAAAGAAAAGACGCTAGATTGTTTATTCAGAAGTATACCTGCAATGAGATATTTTCTAGGCTATGTACTAATAATTGATATCATATGTGAATACCATGCTTTAAATAATATGTTAAAAAAATTAGATATGTTGTGTTAGATATACTACGTGTAAAGGGGTGAATAACCCTAACGACATGGATCATCTTTCTTATATAAAACACATTGTATTAAGTAGTTCATGTGTTGCGACCTGAAACTGATGAGCAGTATATTGTTTCATCTTCTTTGAAGTATTTCCAACACCTAACGACACGGCCATGTGGACATTAAGGTAAAACAACCTGGTGGCGTTTCACATTTCTACTCCACATCCGTGCAAAGGCTACACAACCACAATGTTCTGATCGTGGGGATAGCAATTTGATCGTCAGGATATCAACCTAATCGTTGGGATAATAACCTATTTCGATAACCTGGTTGTAATTGTAAAATAGCATGTTTAGGTTGGCTCTGACACCTTGAACATAATACCTACCAATATAAGGTAGACACCTACCTCTTATGTGCTTATATCACACTAATGAGATGAATAAAGGATCTAAATATTAGCTTATCTCTAGCATCTCACTAGAAACCCTAACGCATTAGTACTTCTCCAAACAATTGGCACCCAACGTGGCCTTAAATCTTTTTAATTCATAGTTAGCATTTGAGACCTTATATTTTACATCCTTGGAGAAACAACCCGTGTCATAGGGAAATTTACTCTTTTCACTATGGCGAGCCCTCGATCCCACCATGAACTAAGGAATAGGCCCACTCGTCTAATCCAAGAGTTTGACCTCAATGATCATTTACCTTACCCATCGCCAATAACTGCATTACATCATGGCTTAGGGTATGGTCTCACACTTCTTATAGCTGGTGATGGAACGCAACCTGTAGTCTATGATGGCACGACTAGACCAACCAGGACGGTTCCACTAACAACTAGTTCTACTAGTTACAATTCTAAAAACACATCCCGTGAAAAAGATGTTAGATTAGAGAGTCTCTAAAAACAAGTGGCAGAATTACAACAAGTGTTTGTTAGATCTAAAGATGATAAGAAGAAACTCATATCAAGGTTGATATATGGTGATTATTTAGAGGCTGAAAGTTCATTCCAGACTATTACCCCATCGATAAGGGTAAGCCGACCAACAAGATCAAAGCATGCCTCACAAGATCTCAACCAATATCAACCTAGTATAATTGATTAATAATGTATACCTATGACTCCAATTCCTAATCTAGCTCTAGAACACGTATACACAACCTAGCCTACTCACCAACATCTAGTACAAAATATATCCCAACAATTACTAGGACATACAAGTTTGGGGAACTCCGCACCCAAAGGGTGTCAAGTACTAATTAGACCTCCCAGTAGTATCCTTGATGATAAATTTAAAGAAATGAAAGATAAAATGGAAGCAAAGATGAATGATTCACTTAAAGGTTAGCGAAAACTATGGCCTTAGAGTGATATCAAAATTTTGTGTGACCAGTTATCGATATCACCTTTTTCTGATGATATCAAGTTAATGATACCACCCCTTAAGTTTTTTTCCCCAAAGTGTCCCACCTATAAGGGGACAAAAGACCTTGTGACCCACATCATATACTTTAAAATAACCATGGCTACTGTTAGCATCCTCAAAAACAAGAAGGAAGCCATGTATTGTAAGTTATTCGTTGCCACCTTTCCAAAGATGACATAACAATGGTTTATTTAATTACTTCCCAAAAGTGTAAAAAGTTTTGACACATTGGTAAAAGTATTCGTCACCAACTACGCATGCAACAAGCCAATTTAAAAAGAGTTGCACCATTTATTTTAAATTATCCAATAGGATAGTGTGAGCATCAAAACTTGCATGAGGAAGTTTAAAATGAAGAAGATGAAAATTTCACAATTTCCAGACTCCATTGCTATTAAGGCTTTCCATAAGGGAAATAAATGAGACATGGGTCTATTCATTGAATTGTCTAAGACCATTCCATGATCCATGAATATAGTCTACGAGAAGGCCCAAAAGTTTATCAATGTGGACAAAGGGTTGAAGTCTGCCAAGGGATTGTTAAGTAGAACTATAGACAAGCCCATCTCTACTAAAAGGGAATAAGAGAAGAAGCCTGATGTGGATAGACATTCTAATCCTATTTGTTTCAAACCATTGTCACATTCAAGGGGATACATTGAATGTAGGGGAAAGCGTTATCTCCTTTAAGAGGTTCCCTATTACATGTCTGGTGAGCTGATGTGGTACAATACATGAAGCGCATCAATCACATAAACTGGTCGTAAACTTAGAGACCCTATAAATACATAGGTCATTGGATGAAGCATTGTAGACACCTCAAGTAGAAAATAGAACATCTATCATCGAAAGGGCATTTGGGATATTTGGTTAACAAGAATGGGGGTCCAAGAAAAGGGAACAGAGAAAGAAATAATCCCTCTAATCGAAGAGAGTTTGTTCCTTCAAACCCTATTCTCTTAGACAAAAAAAATACCTAATAAACCTCCCTAAGGTGATGTGCGCGTAATTCACACCATACATGGTGAACCGACTATGTCAGGTTACTCTAGTAATTCAAGGAAGAGGTATGTGTAGGAAGCAATGGATACGCATTGACTCACTTACAACTTGAAGCTAAAAGGTAATATCTTTCCTATCATTTTCGAGGGATGAGAAGTGCTACCAACTCAAAATGATCCTTTGGTCATCATAGTTAAGATCGCACATTGTGAAGTGCATAGAATTCTAGTAGACAATGGTAGCTCTTCTGATTTTTTGTATTTATCTACATTGTTGGACATGGGAATAGACCACAAGGAAATCACGCATCAACAGATGCCACTTATAGGTTTTAATGGAAATGTGACCATATTGGTAGAGACCATATGTCTCTTAGTCTCTATAGAAGTAGTGATCATCCTTATGAAATTTGTAGTGTTGAACATCCCTATTTCTTACAATGCGATATTGAATAGACCATGGGTCCATAATATGAGAGTGGTACCCTCTACCTATTATCAACTCGTCAAGTATCCCACAGTGGATGGGATAAGAGAAATAATAGGAGAAGAGGACAAGGCAAGAAGTTGTTATAATTCCACTTTGAAAATTTCCTTACCCCTTATCAAAGTAGTAACCAAATAACGGACAACGTTCAAACTGGGGTGCTGCGTAGCTAGTAGGAAGTTACATCATGATAATTGCCTTGAAAGATTATAAAATAATATTCGTAAGGGAACTGAGAGAAGACAAGTCTTTAAAAATTAGTTCTAAACTTTCCCATGAGTTAAGAGATAAAATAAACTTTAAGATGTAATATTTATGACAAATTAAGGGTTTAAAATCTTGAAAATATTTATGCTAATGCATTGGTATCTTTTATACATCATATTATTAAGTAGTTCTATTTAAGTACTACAACTCAAGTATTAGTACAACTTTTAGTCACTTTGAACAATTTTTTTATAAATGATGCCACATGGGTCTTATGCGACAAATTTTATCAAGACATTGTAGAAACTTAAGAAAAAAGAAAAATGAACGAACTTTGTAAGAAATTATGAGTGTTGCTAATTTTCATAGACAACATTTATTTATAAACTAGATTTTAGGCTTACCATCAAGCTAAGTCGAAAAAATACTCGAGTTTGAGATAGTCGTATTTTAGATATATCTTTCATACTATCATATATAATGTTGTACTAATGCATTCACTAGCACATGTTCACGACACTCAGAATTACTTTTCAGGCTAAATTTGCTTTGATCGATTGATAGACTAAGAGATTCGATCGATCGAGTGGTTAAATCGATTGGACTTTGATTGAATTCGATTGAGTACTCCCAAGTCAAATTCTTAATGCATCTCAATCTATCAATCAAGGGACTCAATCGGTTGAGCATGCAATTAACGTGACTTAAGAATCCTTTTTTAAATTGACTCGTATGTGAATGTATATAATACCCTATTTTTAATTAAATGCTTTGAAAACCTGATTAAGGTATTTTAATCTTTTCCATTGAGACCTAGGTTCATCAATCCAAATTCTATAAATATACAAACCTTGGCTCACTTTAAGGATACATAAAATATATAATTTTTGTGAGTCATTATCATCTTCTTCGTGTTTCTTCACTTTGTAGCTATTATGGTCAGATTGAATCTAGATATTTTTAATTGCTATTTGATTCACAAATCACTACCTAGATTAATGTTTTACTATTTGTTCTAAAAATCCTAGTTCCTTGCTTCCAGATGTATATTTTGAACTAGGTTAGAATTTGTTTCTTATTGAATTTCATTTAGAACACACATAATCACTTGTATTTTTTGTGCTAATATTTTGTATGTTGTTGAACGTGCCTAATTGGTGAAGAGATAATTAGAACATTGGTCTGGATACTGCGCACGTTAATCTTGAAAATTGTAAAAAATAAAACAAGGGGCCGTAAGTTAGATACATTGAGACAATATTCTAGGAAGAGTAGCATAAGACCAAGTTTATATTTGAACATTTGGTTTTCATAATTAAAAGTTTGGAGGCCCGATGAACTGGTGGTTTTTTTTATTAACTTATGGTTGTGATCTAGGTTATTTCCACCTAAAAATATTATTTGTTATTTCTATTTTATGCATTTTATTATTTACACGTGATTACATATTTGGTTATTTTATTTAAGTTATGAAATTATAATTAGTAAAATTAAAAATACTCTATTAACCTCCTATAAGGTTATTTGGTCCTATTTTAAACCTTTAAACTCTAACAATTATCTCAAAAAAAAATTTGATAAAAGAATCATCATAGAATTTAAATTCTTACAAAAAGAATTAACCTTTGGTTAATTTGACTATTGCTAACATGAGAAAATAAGTTAAATTTAAGCTTATGATTGTGATCAAATATTTGAGATGGAACCTTATATTTGTAAAAAATGTTTGATAATTACCAACTCTTATAACGATAGAGGATGAATATTTTGAGCAATATAATAGAAAATGGAAACGGTAATCTTGATAGTCATAAATGTAATTTTGATTATTTTTCTTAAATTCTTACAATGTCATGATAAAATTTAATACATAGGACTCATGTGATATATTTTTAAAAAAAATTTAAAATGATTAAAATGGATATAAATTTTAAATGATGGTATTTGTATAAAACATTTTTAATAATATAAGATAAAACTATAAGTAACTCTAGAACACCAAATTTTAAAGGGTGTGTTATTGTCACTTATATTTTTATTGCTTATATAGTGTATAGCATTGAGAAATTACGCAAATTTTTGATAAGTCAAATTTACGAGAAAACAAGAATGGAAAAATAACACACAAATTTAATAACGAAGTTCGGCCAATCTTACTTATCTTTCCGGACCTACTACAGATCTTTTTATTAAAAAGAGATAAATTATACAAGGTGTTTACAACACTCACAACCCAATTACACCCAAGAAAATTACTCTCAATTTTCTCTCACAATAGCTTTTCTCTCTAAGCTTTTCTCTCAATTGGAATGAACACTTGGTTGATTAATTCATTACAATTACACATCTATTTATAGAAAAATTTACTCCTTGAATTACTCCTTAAATTACTCCTTAAATTAATGGTTTCTTGAATTAAGCTCCATGTTTTGTTCTTTAATTTGCTCCTTGAATTAAAGAGCTTTATAATAATCTCCAACAATCTCCTACTTGAAAACTGATTTTAATCTATCTTCACTCCTCAATCAATACAGCAGTTTTTCTAATCTTGTTACTCTAGTAGACCAACTAAAGTTGAGCACAACTTCAGTTTCATGGTAAGCTTCCACTTGCTGACATCTCGAGTCTGACAAGCTTCATCATAACATTTAGGCTCCCCTCCATCAGTCAACAACGTATAATTCATGTATCTCCTATTAGGCACATGAGGTCGAGAAGACCTTCTCAATATAGGAGCTGTAGTAGGAGGCTGTGGTGTGTCAGACTACTGCACACTACTCTATCCAACGAGTTCCTCTGGCTGAGGACTTGCTACAATTGGTTCCTTCACGGGACTATCTAAGACATCATCTACATCTATAAATACTGACTCATTCTGCTTTGAGTTGTTGGTATCTGTTTTATGCATGTTCTTATACGTCACTCTTTCATTAAAAATCACATCTATACTACAGATCACTTTCTTGTTTTCGTCATCCCAAATGTGGTAGCCAAACTCATCCTCACCATAGCCGATGAAGGTGCATTTCTTAGATTTGGGATCAAGCTTAGTCCTGCTTTGATCACTAATATGCACAAATGCTACACAACCGAAAACTTTTAGATGTGATAGTTTTACCTCTTTTCTACTCCATACCTCCTTTGGCATTCTGTGCTCCAATGGAACAGATGGGCCTCGGTTGATCAAGTAAGCTCTAGTGTTGACTACTTATACCCAGAACTGCTTTGGTAGACCTGACTGTATATGAATGCTTCTGGCTCTTTTTGTCAACGTTCGGTTCATATACTCAACTACACCATTGTGTTAAGGCGTGCCTGGCACAATTCTTTCCATTTTGATCCCCTACTCATAGCATTGAATCTGGTGTCTTCATATTCACCACCATTATCGATTCTGAGCTTTAATCTTCAAACCTGTCTCATTTTCTACCATAGCTTTCCATCTTCTCAAAGTCTCAAATGCCTCAGACTTATGCTTTATAAAGTAAACTCATACCTTCCGAGAGTGATCATCGATGAAAGTCACAAAGTAGTGTTTCCCACCAATTGATGTGATGGTCGTTGGTCCCCAAACATCAAAGTGAATGAGCTCTAGCCTTTCTTTCTTTGGGGTTCTACCACTTGTCTAAAAGCTAACTCTCTTTTGCTTTCCAAGTATGCAATCTTCGCACATGTTTATATCTACAGACTGTAGACCTGGAAGTTTTCCCTTTGAGTGCATAATCTTTATCCCCTTCTCACTCATATGGCCTAGTCTCTGGTACCACAAATTTGGTGTTTCATTGCCTATTACAACTGCGATTAAACAATGTGCCCCTACTGTCATGTAAAGAGTGCCACTCTTCTTGCCTCGAGCAACTATCATCGCACCCTTTGAAATTTTCCAATCATCACTATGGAAGATCATAGTGTAGCCTTCACTGGCCAATTGCCCTACTGAGATTAAGTTCCTTCTTAGGTCGAGAATATACCTGACATCCTTCAGCTCCCAAATAGACCCGTTCAATTTAATCTTCATTACACCTTTGCCAATAATAGCACATGGTTGGTCATCACCAAGATATACCTTTCCAAGGTGTCCAGGAACATATTTTTCGAAGAATTCTTTCTGTGAAGTAGCATGGAACGATGCTCTAGAGTTTAACACCCAATATTCTTCCTTGCTTTCCAAATAGCATATCAATGCATCATCTCCTCCTAAGGTGGAAGTAACATTTGCCTCTACCTTCACTTGTTTTTCCTTCGGTGCATTCTTGCACTGATTTTTGTAGTGCCCGGTTCTACCACAATATCAACACTCGATAGTCTTCGAGCTATAGGAATTATTAGGATTCCTGGATTTGGACCTCCTGTCCTTTGATCTACCTCGGTAGTCTATTCTTCCACGTTCATTTCTTCTGGTTGTTGGAAATTGACAGAAATAGTAACCTTGTAGGAAATTGACAGAAATCACCACCAAAAGCTCTGATACCAGTTGTTGGGAAATTACGCAAATTCCCAATAAACCAGATTTATGATAAAGCAAGAATAGAAAAATAACACACAAATTTGATAATGGAGTTCGGCCAATTTTATTTACGTCTTTGGACTTGCTACAAATCTTTTTATTGAAAAGGGAGAAATTATACAAGGTGTTTACAACACTCACAACTCACAATCTAATTACACCCAAGAAAATTACTCTCAATTTGCACTCACAAAAGTTTTTCTCTCAATTGGAACGAGCACTTGGTTGATTAATTCATTACAATTACACATCTATTTATAGGAAAATTTACTCCCTGAATTACTTCTTAAATTAATGATTCCTTGAATTGCTTATTAAATTAAGCTCTATGTTTTATTTCTTAATTTGTTCCTTAAATTAAGAAACTTTATAACAATTTCTAACATATAGTATATTTAATGTTAATATTTTAAATTAATAAAAATATATTTTTATCTTTAATATATTTATTTTATATAATTTAAAGTAGTTTTAAAAATATTTTTTATCAATTTTTAAAATTAACATTTAACCTAACGTGAAAAAGTGAAAATATCGTCACCCATTCTAAATTATATTTGTAAAATATCTTCAACTCCTAAATCTGATTATGACCCTTTTGGGTTTCATAATGATATCATTTATTGTTGCCATTGAAAAAGAAAAAGTCAGCCGATGAATTCAATATTAAAATCATGACGAGAAACTCAATCAGATCCTAGTAAGAAAAACAAAAATTGTGATTTTATTATAATTTTATAGAATAATAATTATTTAAATAAGTCCGTAACGCCGAAAAAGCCAAAAGCTAAATAATTCAGGTTTTATTTGGGTTATCGGTTACCTAATTTATTTTATTTATATTATTAAAAACAATGATATATAAATTATTTGATTTTTAAAATTAAAATATTTTAATCAAATAATTTAAAAATTATATAATTAAAGTATATTAATTTTAAAAATTGAATAAATTATGTATCCTTTGTAAAAATAATATGACTAAAACATATAAATAATACAAAAAAAATTATTTTAAAAATACTTTTTACATATAATTTGTATTGAAAAGGGTGTAAAATTAACAAAAATAATGCATTAATTAACAAAAAAATATTTATAAAAGAAAAAAAAGGCCTTTTGGATTTGAAAAGGAATTTTTTTAGATATCTTGAATGAAAGACTCATTTTGTAATTCTAAAATTAGTGGACTTTTTTGAACGTTAACATTGTAATAGAACAATGCTTCTCACAAGCTAAACTAAATTTAGTTTATTTAAAACAAAAACTCAACTAAATTTAAAGAAATTAACTAAAGAATGTATATTTGGCTAAGATTATGCTATATAAGACATTATATACTTAAACCATTTTTGTTTCCATGAATTTTGGGTTTACTAATACTCATAGCAGCCACAATAAATTAAATATAACAATTCCTTAATTAAGAGAATTTGGAAACTAACAATTAAATTAATTTAGAATATTTATTATTTTAAAACCCCTAAACTAAAATAATTTAAATAATATTTCAAATTATATATTTAAATAATATCAAGTATCATTTAATTTATAAAAATTTAAGATCTAAATGTGAATGGAATCGTAAATACCCTATACATAACTCATGAGTTCATAATAGCTCATATAAGTAACACCTTATAAAAATAATAATTAGAATATATATTATTAATTACCTTTCGGTTTTTAGTTTAAACCAGGCCTAATGAATATGTCCACATAAATATGCATTCTTTATGAACGTGAAATAGTAAATTATTTTCTTGAAAGAAAAAAAAGGAAATAGCACAGCATACATTACTCTTCCATTTTTTTTGTGGTAGGATAAAATATATTACATTCAATCTTTTAATAAATATTTACAAAAGATATTAATTTTTCTAAAAATAAATACAATAAACATATGACACTATATATATATATATATATATATATATATATATATATAAAGGTTCATATGTTGTTGATTGCCACGAGCTTATTGCCAAAATATTATATATATTTTAAATAACTAAGCTACTTAGTAATTATATATATAATTAGAAATATAATTTTTTATTTTTTATTTTTACTTGTTAAAATTGAAGTTATATATTTTTAATCTAAGGGTTAAAATATTATTTTTTATTAATAATTTTAAATCATCATATACATCAGATATAAAATTAATAATTGAAATTTAAAAATAAATATAAATAAGTTGAGAAAAACAATGAGATAATACTAGTCCCATAATTGACTCAAATTTTAATCTTGTAAGTACCTGAGTAGAGTATATATATTTAAGCCACGAGCTGGCAACAAATATTACATTGTTATAAAACAGAAATTATACATATTTTATTGAGAAGTAGTAACATAAAATATGTTTAATTAGAGCTAGCTATATTTTTCTGAATTTTTTTAATAGTAATTTGCTTAATGATCTGAGATAAAATTCTTTATTTTTTTTTTAAATTATAAATTAAAATCAGAATAAAATGTGATTTAATCTATAAAAACAAATTTTTTTATAAATTAATAACATGTAACACTGTTAAAATTGGATATGAGATAACAACGCGAGCATATATTTTTATGGGTCATAATCAGGGATTAAAATGCAGTATTTACGAATATGTTAAATTTTAATTTTACAAAATAATAAATATATTTGAAATATGTGAAGAGTTTTTAAAATTTACAATAATTTAAAAAGACATTTAAAATGTTGGTGAAATTTTTTTCTATATATTGTACCCTTCTAAACTTAAAAATATTAATATGTTATATTATAGATATTTAATCATTTAATATATTAGGAAAATTACTTGACTTGACTAGTAATATAATTTACATAATAAATGCATATAAGTATGTAATATGTATTACGCCAAATTTTCAACTTCTTAATTTTTAATAAAAAAAACAAATCTTGTTACCTTTTCCTCTTAATCTAATATCATATAATTCCTTTTCAATATATGCTAACAAAAACTCTCAAGATGCGTGGGCCTAGTTTTGATACCATCAAGTTTGACTAGTAGATATTATTAGCTGTACATAGTAATACATTCATAAAGATATTCACTAAATCGCATCAGAAATATTTTTGTCCTCAATGAAACTAGTTATTGAAGTATTGTATTTTTAAGTCACTTAATAAAAAATATTTTTTTATAATATTAAAAAATATTTTTTTATAATATTAAAAAATATATAATTGTTATAAAAAATAAACATATTTTTTTAATAAGTTAAAAATAAAAATATATATTATTTTTTTATAATATTAAAAAATATACTCGTTGCGTTATAAAAAAAATAAACATATTTTTTAATGGGTTAAATTTTTTTTTTGAATAAAATTATGTTATGTAATTAAATTAAAAATTTATTTATAAAAATTAAATTTTAAGATTTGAGATGATATTTAGTTGTATTGAATAATGAAAAAAAGTTTCTTTACTGTCACGTTTGGTTGTCTTAAAATTGATTCAAAATCATGGTTATTTTATCCCGTAAAAAACTCATTCATTAACCTAACTTTTGTAAAGATTTTTTGCTTTTTAGCTGTTGTTACATCATCAAGTAATGAGTGTTTAAAAAATATTAATATTTTGTGGTTTTATTATATTTAAATATAATAAATAGATTTAAATATGTATGATTTTATCATTATTTAAAAAATTTATATATTCAAAATCAATGATATTTTCTATTATATTTTTAACTTTAAATTAATTAATTGACAAATGCACGAAGAGTTACACATAAAACACTCATTCATACCTTAAAATTTTAAAAGAATACAACATATAATGCTTACATTTAGATTCAATCAGTTTGCAGGGGGTAAAAACAAAATTGAAGTGAAGTTTTGGGGGTCATGACATAAAATACATTGTTGGGCCACGTCACACTACTCACTGCTTAAATTTAATAGGCACGATGTTTGTTTTGTATTACAACGTGAAAACATTGGACAATGACGCGGCCTATTTGAGGTTAACATTGATGAACCACTACGTATTTGGGATCGTGTGGATGGAATAACTGGGTCGCAATGCGTATTTAAATTTTTCACTTGAAGCCCTCTGATGCCAACCTTAGTATAAATATAATATTTTGTTTAGGCATCTACAATATAATGTAACATAGATTTTACTTTTCAACAACTGTCACTTTTATTTTCTTTAATTTTTATTTCAAAATAGGTTAGATTCATAAATAATAATAAACAGATCTTTTAGAGGTTTTTCAAATCACAAAAAATACATAAGACATATGTACATTGAAGATTAAGATCACAATTACGGAACAGGACATGCACGTCTATCTTTAATTGGTATTATAGATCTTATTTATATTCAATTATTTATATATATAGATTTAATATTTGTGTATTATTATAAATATTATTTTTAATTTACTGGTCATTTATTAAATTTGAGCAAGTGTGACTGATTATTACTATGAAAAATTATGTTGTCATATTTGTAACAATTAATTTAGGTGAATACTTTTATAAAATAAATTGAGATTATTTATTTATTTAATATTATTAATTAATATATTGATGATATATTTTTCATAATAAGTTTAAATCTAAAAGTTAGGCTTTAGAAATACCATCTAAATCTGGTTTTGACACCTTCAATAAGAATTTAAATCACTGACTCCACCAAAAGCATTGATTTAGATGGTTTGTTATTTCCTTATGAATAAAGCATGATTTAATCTATCGGTTATTGATCTCGACCAAAAGACTTTAATTGATTTGATTAACAAAAATATTGATTCTCATCGAAAGACTTTTTCATGCATAAAAGGAAAAATCAATAACCTTAATTTATATTTTTAATAACCTAATTAATTCTAAACAAGTATGGTTAACTAGCAAATTATTCTTATAAATTCTCCATTGATTTTTAATTGCTTATCTGCCTAAAATTATTTGAATCAACCCTATTTCTATCTTTATTTTCGTCATTAGTTTAATTTTTTTCAAAAACCAAATATTGTGACATACAGAATGTTTAAGTTTATTTTTTTGTATTTTTTTAAGAAATTTGTTGAACTATTTAAAACCACGTAATTCTTCTTTAAATATTTATCACTTTTTACAAGTAACTCGTGCACTTACAAGCTTATTATAAATTTATAGAATTTAACTATTAAATTTTTATGCATCAATTATATTATAACTTCTTCATTTTTCCTTTGGTTATTTACTTCGAGCTCTATATCATGGAAGAAAATGAGATGTTTAATAAGTTTTATGCCATCTTCTCCAACATTGTCAACAACTCTTATAATTTGGAGATACTAATAAGTGAAGAGAAATAGATTATGAAAATCATTGCTAATATCCCACATAATTCACATGCCAAGATCACGATATTAAGTTAATGTACAAGCCAGAAGAACTCGATGTGAATGAATTGGAAGGTGACCTTCAAGTCTTTGAACTTTATCACATATTCTTAGATAAAATCAAATATTTATAGTAAAGGAAAGTGCATTACGCTCAAAACCATTATAGGTAGTGGCTATAGCAAGGATGCAAGTACTATAGTAATTAGTGATGAAGACTCAAGTCCTATTAAAGAAGATATGGCATTGCTTGCTAAGAAATTTACAAGATTCTTCTAGAATAAGAAGAGCTCTTCTGGTGGAGTCAGAAGAGACAACTGAAGTACAAAAGGCTCGAGATCAATGAAGAATGTTAATAACTCTGAGGATGAGTCAGAAAAATATGGAAGGTTACATGTTAACAAGATTAAGCGCTTTGAGTGTGGGAAGCCAAGAAAAATTGCTACAAACTACTTCTTTAAGCAAAAACGTACAAACAAACATACAATGAAGATTGAGGTTACTGTTTTAGATAATACTGGCAGTGATGATGGGATGATACTAACTTCTTAGCCTTCGTGGCTTTGAGAATCGTTGAAGATTCTCTTGCTGCTACCTTAGAAGGATAAGATGTGATTGTAGACGATGATGATGATAAGAAAGATGAGTTTCTTGATACCTACAATAAGCTCTTGTTAGAGCATATCAATTCAGAGTAAGTTAAGAAGAAGATCTTAAAAAGATTTGAAGAGAAAAAGCACGAGATAAACGTGTTGAAGGCTACTCTTGAGGAGAGGAAGTTCTCAATCGACAATGATCATAGTGTTCTCAATAACAGTGTGAAGTCGTATAAAAAAGGTACTCTAATTTTCAAGAAATATTTATTGCAAATCATGATAAGTTAAAAAATCTTGAGTTGGAATTAAAAAATTATGCTACTATTAGAGCTATTCCTTTATTTGTCAATCCTAATCCTTCTTCTCATAAGAATTTTGAAATTACACGCATGATGAAGCAAGTTATTTTTCTCAAAAGTGATAAAGAGTATATGGCATCCTTACTAAGAAGGAAGTATAACTTTAACATATATATGTCAAAGTTAATACTCTCAACAATTCTATTATGTACCTTGAATCTTTCCTTTAAGAAAATGAAGATTTGATTAGAGCTTTGAAGGATAATCTCTCAGTGTCTGAGAAGGCGTTCATTCATTCCTCATCTATAGTTAGCAAGATGATGACTGGTTCTTAGAAACTTAATAAGATCATAATTAGTACTAAGTCATTCAACGATAAAAGAGGTTTTGGGTATGAAGAATAGGTTTCTATTTCAATGAGTGTTGTATCCAAGTTTCTCAAATCTATAACTCAAGAACCCAAGTTGAAGTCTCTTATAGCCACACCAAAAGGTAAGTTGGTTGTTGCCTCCCAACTTCCCTTCTTTAGCAAGGTGAACATTTCACCTACTACTAATTCTTTCTGTCGCACTAGTTTCGGTCTCTTGCTTTCACTCACTTCTTTTCTTATTTGTCACAATTATGGTGAACATAGACACCAAAAATTAATATGAGCTCTTTTCCATATTTTTTTCCTTCGTGTGTTACTTGATTGAGTTACAGATTCATATTCTCTCACTTCTCAACACATCTATACCATTTATGTGGCACTATTGGCCATTTTGCTAGGCAATGTCCTAAATATATGCAAAGAACCTCTCAAATTTCTCCTCTTTGCTCTCCCCTTCTGTCCTCTCATGGTATAACTATTGTGGCTCATCGAAGTATATTCAAGTTGGATGCATTATGCATCTAAGACACTATGTGAAAAGAAATAAAAATTCTTCAAAGAGTTTGTCCGGTCGTATGTATGGGGATCATTCGACTGGTTTTTTGAGGATTTTAAAACAAAATGTACCTCAAATTCCTTATACACTATATGCAAATATGAACCAAATAGTGCATTTTGACTCTGTTGTCCCTCATAAATTCTTTAAATGAAGGAATGCAGTTTAATCACTCTTTCTAGTGATCTGGTTGGGGCTGAACTGACTATTTCTTTTCTCCCTATTTTCTTATAGCATTTTTTGTACTTGGTTTTTGTGCTTTACCTTTTATGTCTTATTTTTATTTTTGTTATTTTTCGTACCTTAATGTTTGAAAAAATCAAAAAACATACATATTCGATGGTTTAGTGTGCATGTACACACACACATTCTTTCTCTTTTCTCAGGATGCATCGTGTTTTTCTCGTTGTTCCTCGATACCCTTTGCCAAGGTGCTTGATAAGTTGTGTTTTTTACACACTCATTGAGGGTTTCACCGAGCACCCTAGTGAGGTGGTCAGCGAGCTGCAAGATGTCTTATATAAACATCCCCTTGTTCATTTCTTCATACCATAAACTTGTTAAACTTCTCTTGTTATTAAACTTGTACCTACCTTAATCTTTCTCTTAAAAAAATGGCCCCAAAACTTTCTCGATGAGTGAGAAAATCCACGCAGTTAGAGCTTGTTGTGCCTTCTAGGTAGATATTGATCCTCTATGAGCATCCTGTAGTTATTCATGATTTTTTGGCTATTCAAGAAAAGTTTTCCTATTTCTCTTTGCAATCTATTTGTAATATTTCTTATTCTTGTGATACTAACTTTGTTAGAGAGTTTTATGTTGCCCTGTTCTCTTAACTATGTGTTTACAGTATATTATTATTTCTTATCTATTGATTGTTTATAGAGTGTGTTGAATTAAACATATAGTTATTTTTATATTCTGTTGTGTTATCGATTAATTCATATTTTGAGACATGTTTAATTGAGTTAGAATAGAGCTCGCAAAAATATTCTATGATTGGCATATCCACCTCCATTTTAGATCTTAGTTGCTCAATTCACCTATGTGAAATCATCTTCGCCTCATGTTTAATCAATTACAATTATTTTCAAGAAAAAATCGTCAAATATTTACAAATAAATATAATTTTGGTTACACATGAATAAAATGTATATCTTTACTTATCCAATTGAGTTACAATGAGTTGAATATGTATAAAGTTCAACCTAACGAATGAGGTTATCAAAAATTAAATTATGATCAGTTAAAAAATTATGCAATTTAATTAGATATATGTTTAATTTAATTCTAATTGGTTAAACTATCAACCAATCAAACTCAAATCAATTAGATAACCATCCAATTAAATTAGAGAAATATTCATTTAATGTATGAAACATAAGTGTATTATTATCATATTTTTAAAAAGCAAATAAACAGTGATATTTAATTTTTGATTAATATAATATCATCATATATAACCTAAAAATAATTAATGATTTATATACAAATAAAAATCTCATATTTAAAAAGAACTTTATGTCTAGTTGGAAAATAATAAGACAAGACAACTACAAATATTTAGGAAAAAAAAATACCACAAAACAAATAATATAGTTATATTACATATACATCATTAATTTTAATTTTAATTATTTTA
This sequence comes from Hippophae gyantsensis, assembly GCA_030763125.1. Classification (NCBI taxonomy): domain Eukaryota; kingdom Viridiplantae; phylum Streptophyta; class Magnoliopsida; order Rosales; family Elaeagnaceae; genus Hippophae; species Hippophae gyantsensis. Next base: position 15,759,794 of record CM061029.1, on the reverse strand, counting down.
TGACTCGATTAAATTTATTATTACCCATTATAATAACACATCTTTTTAAACTAAGATGTAATAAGTTACAAAAGTTCTTTTTAGTAGAAAAACAATGTAATTTGTGCATTAAATATAACTTTTTTTTTATTTTTAACAAACCGCAATCACATAAAAATAGATATTAAAAAGATATAAATTTATATTTATTTTAATTATAATGTTATGTGTCAAAATAATATTAAAAATGATAAATTATTTATTTTTTAAAAAATCATATAACATTAAATACTATATTATGAAAACAAATTTAAATGCATTTAGCTAACCATGTAATAAAAAAAAATCTAAACCAAAATATTGGAATTCTAGTTTATTACTTTTTTTGATGTGCGGCCCCATAAACAAGGAAATTATAAATAGTGAATCTCAGAGAAATTAATCTAAATAATGTAATAAAATTTATAATAATAAAAATATAAATTATACAAATAATTCGTATATTTTTATTTAATATTAAATATTTTATTTTGTTATTTTCAGTTTTAAAAATCATAAATTTATTGTTTTGATAAAAATATTGAATTATATATTTATATAGCTGAATTCCAAAAATATTTCTTCTTTTAAAAAATGTAATATTTTTATTATAGAAAAAAATTATCAAATTTTTACATCAACCGTTACTTAGTATAATATTAACATCTAATTTAAAATATAAAATGAAAAAAAAATCTTATTGCAATACAAGTATATTAATTAAAGATTGTAACATTAGTCGTTTGGACAACTGGAAAACAACAGGTAGAATAAAAATGCCGACTGCAGCATGGCACGCTCAGGTCACATGCCAGCCAGGCATAGCCACATCCTGTACGTTTAGTTTCACGTGCTGTGTATGCTCATTCCATGCTCCAACTTTGTCCATCTATGCAGCCTATTTAGAGTTATTCGTTACACGTCTTATCACCGTAAATAATAATAATAATAATAATAATAATAATAATAATAATAATAATAATAACTCATCTAATTAAACTACACATCTCGCCTAAAATCATTGATTCTCTCATTTAGTAGAATGAATAATATTTATTTTGATAAATATTTTTATTCAAATTTGATAAATAATTATTGTTTGAGTTTGTTGGATAAATTTAAGAAGAAAAAAAAAGTGAAAAACTTGTTTTTTAAGCCAACCATATGATTTAAATATGTTTAAAACAGGATAGATGAATCTTATTTTCAAAAATACTAAATGCAGTAGCTATCGGGCTATTAATTAACTATTCGGACCGCCTAAGTAGACCGGAAATCGGAATCAATCCAAAAGAAAAGTGGGGAAGTACGTGCACAACGAACACAAAAAGCACATAGTCCAAAGATGCCGTTGTGGAGGCTGCTTCTTTCGTGCTACGAACGTTTTGCTTCCTTTTTTTTTTCTTTTTCTTTTAATTTATTCTAGGTTTAATTGTAAATACGTAATTAATATAATTATGAAAGGATACTGATAAAAAATACTTTAATAATAATAATAACATAATTAAAATATAATTAATTTTAAAAATAAAATTAATATTTTATATATTTTATTATAATAATAATAAAAATTATTCTGATAATAACTTTAGCCTAGTTTTAAATATTGTGGGTGTATTTAATTTTCGATATATCATAATTGTATTAAAATTATAATTGATATGATAGTTTTATATTGTATATAATTATATAATTTTGATTATAATTTTAATAATATTGTAATATATTAATTATAATTTATGGTAAATATAATTTTTCAATTGCAAAGTTCCCTAATCCGTACAATTTTATTAAGTACTCATGCAAATTGGAAGGAAAAGTGCTTTTATAAATATCATGAAATGTTTAGCGTTCAAAACAAAATTTATATAAGCTGCACAATTAGACAGTAATTGTTTTAAAAAAATACTAATTAATCCTACCACATTTATTTGTTATATTATAACATTTATGGTATCTAACGATATTAAAATAATTTTTTTATATATTATAATTATAATTGATATATATATTTTTATTATATATTTATATAGATTTAATTATATTTATTAATAATATTAAATTGTATTATTTATAATTTATTATAAATTTATAATAAATAGAATTTTATTACTTAAAATCACAGTTGAATCAGCGTTCATTGCCAAATTTCAATGCTTGACGTTGAACATGATAAAAAGTATTTTGTAATTGTAGACTGTACATATTATTTCATAGGACAAATTCTTAAATGTCTAGCGATTTTGTATTTTATCAAAATTTAGTCTAAAAGTTTGAATGATTAGTAAATTTTATCCAAAAATTAGAAATTATTAGCATCATTCATAGATGTAAACCACATTCTTTTTTTTTTTTAGTTGCAGTCTATTTCTTTGAATTTTGATTACAATGAGTATTCTAACTGTTAATTTTTTTTATTAACATATTGATTTAGAGAATTTATAACAATTTAATTAATAATTTAAGATTTTTGAATAAAATTTATTAATTTATATGAAAAGGGAATAAAATGACTAATTGCATAAAAATAAACGAGTAAAATAACTATTATTTTTGTATAACCAAGAATATTATTTTTTATCTCAACCAAATTCGGTTGCACAATTAATTGCAACTTCATTTAAAAAAAATAAACATCTTAATGGTTATTTTATTTAAATTAAATGTATTTTTTAATTTATTTACTTTTTAAAAAAATATTTTAAATATATTAATTTATAAAAAATATATTATTAAATGAAGTAAAATCATGTATCCTACTTTTAAATATGTGTACAAAAAATTTCACATTTTATATAATAATATTTTACACTTTTGATTATTTCTACTTACCCATTCGTCGTCTATTAATAATATATATAATAACACATGATACAAATAGATTGGACTCTTCATTTAAATCTTTTTGTTTATCAAAAATATTTCATTTAATAATAAAGTTAATTATCATCTTATTTTAAGAAAAATATAATAAAATAACATATGTAATATGTATGCTTATATTTTTTGATAGTTATTTATGTATAATTTTTTAAGATTTTTTTAAATTAAACAAAAATAATTACTTAATATTCAAAATTATGATAATGAAAATTTAATTTAAGTTTAATTAAAAAATTTGTTCAAAATTTGAGTAATTTTAATTAAAAATTATTTAACTAGATATATGTTTATAAAAAAAATATAAATATATTTATATTATATTTACACGTATTTTTTATATATTTAATAAAAATTTAATTTTACCTTTACCTAGCAATTTTTTTCACAAAAAAATACAAATTAAAACCACATAGGAAAACTCGCCCCTCTGAAAAAAGAAAAAGAAAAAAATTCAACTCATATTTAAAGTTTTAAACTAACATAAGGAATACTGATTACATTGTAAGACGCATCTAATAATTTCCCGAACAACTATATGGTGAGATATTTTAAAACAAACTTTAGCTTAATTATTTTAATTAAAATTTAAAATAAAATATAAATAATATGTTATGTTATTGTTTTAAAATATACGAATATTTTTATATAAATTATTTTACGTATTATTCAAATTTTTATATATAATGGACAACATAAATTAAAGGTACACGAATTTAAGGCAATGAATAAATTTTAGCATGTCAAATAAATTTTTGATCAATTTTATTCTTTTATCACTCAACTATTTTTCCTTAGATTTATTCTATTAACTTTTTTAATTTTTACTTTAAATTCACAAAATTTAATAAACTTATTTATAAAAATAATTTTAACACGTTATATTTAAGTGTTAAATAAATAAATAAACTTAAAAAAACAAATGTCATTATATTGTAATATTATTATTTTAAATCTATTAAATTATATACATGATATCTTATAATAATTAATAACATTTATATTTGTTAATATAGTCAGATCAGATTGTAACTTTAAATATATTTATTCAGTGTGATTTACTTTAAATTAAATCAAAATAGATTAGTTTTTGATTGAATCGAATCATGCTATACATACAAAATCAATAAATCAGATCGAATTATGAGGAATCGATTCATGGATTGGATGATCAGATTGATTTAAATTCAAATCTTTTTAAAACTATGATTTTAAATCTAAAAGGATCATACATTCTCAATATAATTTTCTAATTTTTAAAATGGTTTATTTAAAAAAAATTACAATATAAAAAATTATTTTTAAAATTTCACTCTCTTTTATTTCTATATATTATTGTTTAAAATTTATTAAACAAAAATTTAAATCTTATCATATTTATAATTATTTATTATTAATGATATTATTTTTTAATATATCATAATTTGTTTAAAATAAGTAAAAAAATTCTAAAAAAGTAAGAATTTTTTATTTTTTAATTATCAATCTAAAATATATAATACATCGTATCAAATAATATTTTAATTTAAAAAAAATGAAAAAACGAAAAATTTAAATTGAATAATGAATATTTATTGATCAAATCCATTTTATATATAGATAAAAAAATAAGATCAAACCGCATACTTTTAACTATGGGTTCAATCTGATTTGATCTATTACCATTTCTCTTTACACTTAAAAATATAGAATAAATCATAAATTATCAAAATATTATTAAAGATTAGATAGAAGAATGAATACTAATACATTATGAAATAATAAATTAATGGTTAAAATATTTATTTTTTAATTAAAATAAGATATATGAATATAGGGAAGAAGGAAACTAAGTTCGTTAATTTCAAATGAAATTATATTTTAGTTCTTATTTATTAAATGAATCATCATAAATTTATTATTTTTGTAAAAGAAATTGTAAAAATTTATTTTATAAAATAATAAATTTATACTATCTTAATTTAGAAGTAAATAAGTGGAATAATATAAGTTTATTATTTTATAAAATTGACTTATATGATTTTTTTTAAATATATTATAAATTTATATTATATTATTTAATAAATATAAATTTAAAGTATATTTTTATTAAAAATAATATTATATAGGTACGATTAAAAACATTATTATATATCTTTCAAATAATAAAATAATAAACAACTACAAGTCTACAACTTAAAAAAAAAAAAACTTAGGAGGGTAAGACTGTGAGAGACACGTGGACAGCGTCTAAATGTTCTCCTTTATATCCAACGAAATTGGTACATCTTCGTGCTTTTGTGCCCCCTCCGTTCTACGTTGTAGAGCAGATGCAGTTAAAATACATCAAAAGCGTAGAGGGGTCTTTTCTGTTTGGTGGTGGAAGTGAGAGAGAAAAAGGTTGAGAGCAAAAGGAGAGACACGAAAATCTTGATGAAATTGAGAATGCTTAGGGTTTTGGAAATCTGAATCCTCAAGCACATTCCTCAACACCTCTTTGTCTTTTTCTCTCTTATAATGGCGACGCCATTTCCAGAAAGTGGTGGCGTAGCAATTATGGCCGGCGTTTTGAGTCCTCTTGAATCTTCACCTTCGAAGCCATGTTTGAAGAATTCTCTTCTTCAATCTCCGATACTGATCTTCTTGCTCTTTCATAAAGCTATACGCTCCGAGCTTGACGGCTTTCATCGCGCCGTTGTGTCCTTTGCTACTAACAGAGAACACTGCACTGATATCAAGCCGCTTTTAAAACGTTACCGCTTTCTACGTGCAATTTACAAACATCACTGTAATGCTGAAGATCAGGTAGGCGTTTTTTCTTCCTTAATTGTAATTTTTACTAATTCCATGAGAATATTTATTTGAGAAGTCGTAGTTTGAAATTTTTGAGATAAATCTCGATGAATTTGAGGGCTATGGGATTGAAATTCTAAAATTTGTTTTATCCTTTAAATCACTAAAATTGTAGAGGATTACTGGATCAATTTGATCTGGTTATTCATGTTTTTTTAGCATGGATGGGGGCCGGTTTGAGCTTCAGTTAGGCTTGGGGTGCCAATACTTTGCTATGCAGGGATTATATATTGGACTAGTTTCTCTTATTTGAGGTTCACTCGAGGTTCAGTTTGCTTGCAGCCTAGGTCTCTGTCATTAGACTTAGCGCTGGAACTTTCTATGAGTATGCTGTTGATTTCAAAAGAGGATATTAACGAGCATATGCCCCTATTCGGGGATTATGGGTTCTCTTCTTGGCACACTATTCGAATATTGAGAAGTTTTGTGAGATTTTGAGATACGTTATTTTTATAACCTTATTATTTGTTCCGCAATCATATATTCCCGATAGAAGACGCGTTACTGCCCATTTCTACTACTTTTCTTATGTGGCGGTGAACTATAATCTCATGATTATTCTAAAACTCTTCAGACCAAATAAAGTGTTATGTCATTGAGAACCATGTTAAAGTTGCCTCATCATTTGCAAAGTGATGGTCGATCTTCATTGCTTGGTTTGTAAATATAGTGCTATATTAGATGATAACTATCAAAATTGCAGGTCATCTTTCCAGCACTAGATATGCGTGTCAAGAATGTGGCTCAAACATATTCCCTTGAACATGAGGGAGAAGGTGTTCTTTTTGATCAGTTGTTCAAGCTGCTAAACTCAAATTCACAGAATGAAGAAAGCTATTGGAGGGAATTAGCCTCCTGTGCCAGAGCACTTAGAACATCAATCAGCCAACATATGTCAAAGGAAGAGGAACAGGTAATTTTTTGATTCATAAATACAAGATTAGCTTGTGATCTCAAAAGCATAATCTAAATCTAGTGTACCTTTCATTATTCCAAGTACGAATACCATCCTAAAATATGTTATTCAAATATCAGCATGCCTCCAAACATAGCTGAACCATATTTTTCTTTATTCTTTAGCATGTGTTTTGGCATTGAGATAAGGCTTCTACCTAGCACCTTTTTCCTTTCTATTTATCTTCTTAGTCAAATACATGCGGAGATGGAAAGTTTCACAGACGAGTATAAAGTATTATATGAGCTGATCAAGCATCAGGAACCCATCAAGACTATCTTTACAGCTAAAGCTCTATTCTTTGAAAATTTATGGTGGTGTAAATACCAGTTTCTATTATGAGATTAATGGAGGGAAATCTACAGAAAAGGAGTGGTTACTATGACTCACATCTAATTACAGGAATCAAGCAATTCTCAGCGAGAATTGAATACAATGTCTTGCTAAAACTGTCAAAATTAAGCTCCCCCTAATTGACACTATAGCATATATTCTCCACTACCCTAGTACAGAAATGACACCTAGGCATAAAAGACAAAATAACAAACTTGCACAGGAATTTAAGTAACTAACCAAAAAACGACAAGTAACTAGGAAAAAACAACATGCTAACTTGTGTAACAAGTATGATTGAAAACATGCACTAATCTGGTGGTTGTGATGATGCCCCTGCTGATATAGTTCTGAAATTATATTTTCTGCCGATGATATTTTACCTATGGTTCTATGAAATGTTCTAGGTTTTTCTAAAAACTATTAAGCTCTATTATTCTATACAAGGGAGGCCTTCTTGTTATAAACTACTAGCATGTTGGCTAAGTCACTTTGGTTTCCTGAGGTAGAGCTACCAGTTGGAGATCTATTTTTCCTGCAGCATGCATAATTATTCAATTTCTCATGAGTTGTTACACTTTCCACAGTTTCATTTTCATAATTCTTGTCAAATATTCAATTATCCACTTGGAGTTCACTATACCACCTTGATCTTATCTTTGAATTGGCAGGTCTTCCCACTGCTTACAGAGAAGTTTTCATTTGAAGAGCAAGCATCCCTAGTCTGGCAGTTTCTGTGCAGTATTCCTGTAAATATGATTGCAGAATTTCTTCCATGGCTTTCTTCTTCTATATCATCTGATGAACATCATGATATGCGCAACTGCTTGTGTGACATAATACCAGATGAGAAGCTACTACAGCAGGTAGGAACTGTATTACTGATCACTTTGAGATGCTTTTTTTTTTTTTTACAATTTTATTGATTTTATCTTGCACCATGCGAAGGTTGTGTTTTCGTGGATGGAAGGAGTAAAAGTTGCTGATAGCCATAGATTTCGTCAAAATAGTACTGAAGTACATTGTCATGATTCTGATTTTGAGCCTAGCATCTTAATCAATCAGACAGAGGGACATGCTGGATATCACTCATCCAAGACCGGTAAAAGGAAAAATGTGGAGCTGAAATGTGATCAAACCAGTTCAAATGTGTTGAGCCCTATTGATGAAATATTACTTTGGCATAATGCCATGAAAAGAGAGTTGAGTGATATAGTCCTAGCAGCTAGAAGAATGCAACTTTCAGGAAAAATTTCCGATTTGTCTGCATTTAATAGGAGGCTGCAATTCATTGCAGAAGTCTTCATATATCATAGGTGAGTTTCTTACTTTTATCTTTAGACCTATTCTATATTCTTAGCATGAGTTCCAGATGCGATGATTTTCTTTAGCTTCAGTAGTTCCAGATGCAATTAGTTGTATTTTGTATGTTGGCTAAGTTGCTAACTCCTGGTTGTCTTTGGAATTGGAACCAGTAGTTGTTACTATACCTTTGAAGGTTCAATAGTGTTTTCTTCAAGCGTATTTTCTGACTATTCTTGTATTATTGTACCCATACTGCATGGTGTTACAATCTAAGACTGGACTGGATATTGAATTTTCTCGTAACTCTGTACCTTGAGAGGTTCTCTACCTGGTTTTGCACTAATCTTTTATCATAAAAGTGGGGCAACCAAGAATTTCATTGTTTTTAGTATATTTTTTATGATGATTACTTTGATGTGCCTGTAAGTGTCTATTTTCTTTCTTAAAGTGTAGGGTAGACATATTTTAGCTTCTTCTCTTTAAAATTTTAATGTTTTTGATGTGTCCATGGACCAGTACCTATGGCCTTACTCATGTTATATCCCTTGAACATGGGTTGTTAGAGAGGGACACAAGAGTGCATGTAGCAGAGGTTGCTTTCCTTATAATAAAATTCTTTTTCCCCTCCACTCTGAATGCAGCATCGCGGAGGATGAAATTATATTTCCTGCTGTAGATGCCAAACTATCTTTTGTTCATGAGCATGCAGAAGAAGTGGTACGATTTGACAAGCTTAGGAGCCTCATAGAAAGCATCCAAAGTGCAGAATCTGATTCTTCATCATCTGAATTTTGTAATAAATTATGCTCTCATGCTGATCAGATAATGGACAGCATACTGAAGCACTTCATGAATGAGGAAGTTCAGGTCAATGCTCTCTATCAACTTTCCAATCTTAAAAGTATCCCAGGGTGGCTATTCAAGGAGGATTTTGGTTTACTTATTTACCAAGTTTCTTACATTTTAGTCTAGATAATGTGATAGATACTTTTCAATGGCTTCCCCTACAGCAGGAGCAGCTGCATATAAAAGTTTTTAGCCTGTATGCAGTCCTATATTGGTATTGAAGGGAAAATCATAATTCAAAAGTTCTAGTTACAACTTACAATCCACAGTATAAGTAGATAATATAAACTTTTATCAGTAGAGCATGCCTTGAGAAAGGGGTTTCATTGAAAACCTATAGGGGCTTGTCCATGATAACATAAACCATGCACACACTTGCATATCACCCCTTTTTCTTAAAGCCTGTTGTGGAAAATAATGGAGGATGGTGCATGGCCCCGATGAATTCAACCTGTCATGGGCTGAGAACTTCAAGTGCTTCTTCTTCAGCTCCATCTTTCTGGCTTTTATCCGTTTCTATTTCAGGTTCTTAAGTTCAATTAAAGTTAATATGTAGTTATGTACTCATCTGTGCTACTGAAGGTATTACCCAGTGGATTGCGTTTTATATAAAACTGAACCGTGCACGAGTTTGATATGTAAGGCCTGCAGTGTTTGTTTAGAATGGCTTATTGATTTGAGTGCTGGCCAAGATGGTCTTAGCCATGAGTCATCTCGTACTTCTAAAACTGTAATGATGTTTTGTACATGTTGTTTTCTTTTGGTAAAACCAACAGAAGTCATTCTGCTCTGTGATTGACATTACAATTTAAAGTTTGTGATTTTGTAGGTTCTTCCAATTGCTCGAGACTGTTTCACTCCCCAGAGGCAACGAGAACTCCTCTACCAAAGCTTATGTATGATGCCATTAAAATTGATTGAGTGTGTCATACCTTGGTTTGTGGGATCATTAAGTGAAGAAGAAGCACATTTTTTTCTTCAAAATATGCGTTTGACAGGTGCTTCATTAGAAAAAATAGCTCACTTTTATGTGCTTTTGCAAAACTGGTTTTAGTGCACGTAGTTTTGGTGTAGATGGCTCTTAACTTTTTTGTTACTATGGTTTAATCGGCTTTTATGTAGATTAACTTTTGAATAATTTGAAATATATTGAAAACTTTGGGTGCTAAAAGTGCTTTGGACAAAAGTAACCAGGTATTGCTTCTTGTATAACCACTTCAGCAGAGAGAGACACATCTCACATTCTCATTCAGTGAAATTTTCTTATTGTCAAATATAGGAAAATTTGTGCATTATAACTACTGTTTGTAGAAGCAGATGTGTTCGAGCTACACTTTTATCATTATTATTTATTGAAATTAGGTGATGTATACTGGGTTTAGAAGAGCAATTAGGTTTTGAAAGGAGAGAGACAATTGGGGGAGAAATCATTTATCAATTTTTATTAATATTCCTAGTCTCCTAATACAAGGTTAGAAGGGCCTATTTGAAGGCACACTAGAGACTCTAATGTAAACCATAACAATAGCTATTAAAGGAAATTAAGTAACCAAATTCAACAATAAATAAAAATCCTTAGACCATCTGTACACTCATATATTTCTATTCCTATGACTATGATTGAATCGCTGTGTGTTCTACATGCTATAACCATTTCATACTTATATGTACAATCTATTTCTGACTTTATAGTTTTATGGTGCAGCTCCAGCATCAGATTCTGCACTTGTTACTCTTTTTTCTGGTTGGGCTTGCAAAGGTCGAGCTGCAAATGGTTGCTTGGCTTCAACTGTGTTGGGTTGTGATCCTGAGCAAAAAGGTTTATGTGTCCAAGCAGATAAAGAAGATGATAACCGAAGACCTGTCAAACGTGGGAGTTTGATGTCATTAAATAATTGTGTTGGTTGTGATCCTTCAGAAACCGGAAGTACCCTTAAAAGACCTTCTGGCAACAAGTCTTGCCATATCCCCGAACTTGGCGTTAGTGGCTATGACTTAGGAGTGAGTTCTATAGCTGCAGCAAAATCTCTGCATTCGTCGTCTTTTAGTCCTGATATTTTTCTGAACTCTAGTATTTTTAAGTGTGCAATGGATTCCAACTCAATGAAAGGCGAGTGTGCCATAAGTCCTATTGATAACATTTTTAAATTTCATAAAGCCATTCGTAAAGACCTGGAATATTTGGATGTTGCATCTGGAAAGCTTGATGGTTGCAATGATACTCAATTGAGGCAGTTTACTGGAAGATTTCATTTGTTATGGGGTCTATACAAAGCTCATAGTAATGCAGAGGATGATATAGTTTTTCCGGCTCTAGAATCTAAAGAGACTCTTCATAATGTTAGTCACTCCTACACTTTGGACCATAAGCAGGAAGAAAAATTATTTGAAGATATTTCTTATGTGCTTAGTGAGCTTACACTGCTATACAAATGCATTAATAGTAAAAACATGGCCATTGATCATGATAAGTTAAGAAACTATAAGGAGCTAGCCACAAGGCTCCAAGGCATGTGCAAATCCATAAGAGTAACATTGGATCAACATGTTATTCGAGAAGAGCTAGAATTATGGCCATTATTTGGCAAGCATTTTTCTGTGGAAGAACAAGATAAAATTGTTGGTAAGATAATTGGTACAACAGGTGCAGAGGTTCTTCAGAAAATGTTGCCATGGGTAACTTCTGCTCTTACTAAGGAGGAGCAAAATAATATGATGGATACATTGAAGCAGGCTACTAAAAACACTATGTTCAGTGAGTGGCTCAGTGAATGGTGGGATAAAGCTCCTCCTGCATCTTCACAAATAACCTCTGAATGCGATACTCCATTAGGTGCGAAAATGCTTTAATTTGTTTTATCATTTATGTTTGACTATATAATAGAAGCTTTCTCCATTGTATTTTTACTCAATTGACTCATTTGTTTCTTCTTTTTGAGAACTTGAAATTAAAATCTCAAAAATTTCTGGAAGAATTTTGGCATACCAGAGCTTGAACTTCTGACCTGCACATTAAGTCATAGACAAATCAATCAGGCAAAAGTTTCTAGAAGATTTAACATTTGTAGGACCTATTTATTAACTTTAAGTTTTTACTTTCAGGGGCTGGTGCTTATGAAAGCTTGGAGCAAAGTGAGCAGACATTCAAGCCTGGATGGGAGGATATTTTTAGGATGAATGGAAGTGAGCTTGAATCAGAAATAAGAAAAGATTCTCAAGATTCAACAGATGACCCCAGAAGACAAATTTATCTTATGGAAAATCTAATTGCCAGGTACTTTCATGTTGTAACCATTTTGATTCTCTTCTTAAAACACTTCACCGTTTCTGATCAACTTATGGCTATGCTAGTTGCTGGATAGCGTCTCAGCAGAAGTTGTTTCAAGCTACTCCTTGTGAGAGTTCAATAGACCAACATTTGCTAGGATGTTCTCCATCATATCGTGATGCAGAGAAACAAGTTTTTGGGTGTGAACATTACAAGAGAAACTGCAAACTCCGTGCTGCTTGTTGTGGCAAGTTATTTACATGCAGATTCTGCCATGATAATGTCAGCGACCATTCAATGGACCGGTAAATTTATGGAATATAGGGTTGTTGAGATCCTTTAATTGTTAGTGTATCGTTCTCTTTCTATATAATGACTGTTTGATTTGCTGCAGAAAGGCTACCACTGAAATGATGTGTATGCAGTGCTTGAAAATTCAGCCTGTTGGACCCCTCTGTAGAACGCCTTCTTGTGAGGGACTCTCAATGGCAAAGTACTATTGTAATATCTGCAAGTTTTTCGACGATGAAAGGTGCATACTGATGTTATAAATTTTTACTCTAGTTATTTCTTAGAATATTTTGGCTGTAAGACTCCTTTTCATATATAGTCACTTATTTAATTAGTTTTATTTTTAACTCTTCCTCAAAAGCAACATATTCATTATTTTTATTCATTTTGACCATAAGTTCAACACATATTTTCAATTTAAATTTTTGATATAAATGTGCTTTCATAAATATAATAATTAAAAAATATTCATATTATAAAATAAATGTTTAGAATATGAAAAAAAAATTCAAAATGTTATAGAAAATAAACATATCATAAGCGCATAGGACGTTAAAAATGAAACTCGATCTATGAAAGGGGGTTATGCTATGCACTTAAATCAAATATGTATTTATTGTTTCTTATGAAAATATTAACGATAAATTTCTTTCATAGGGTGTCATGATGTTGTATTATGGCCCAAAAATATAAAATTTAAAATGTTTTATGTAAATATCTGCATTCTTTTTCGATTGTAAGCATCATTAATACAGTTAGTATTTATGCTCTGTCTCTAACAACCTGTTATATTCCTAGATGGATCTTTTCCTTTTATCTGCTTTAATTTAATTGATACTCACCATTATTTCCATGTTATATTCCCTTCTATATAACAGGGCAGTCTATCATTGTCCCTTCTGCAACTTATGCCGTGTTGGAAATGGACTAGGTATCGACTTCTTTCACTGCATGACTTGCAATTATTGTATGGGGATGAACTTGGCAGACCATAAGTGTAGGGAGAAAGGACTAGAAATAGACTGTCCTATCTGCTGTGACTTCCTGTTCACATCCAGTGCAACTGTGAGAGCTCTTCCTTGTGGTCATTATATGCATTCAGCTTGCTTCCAGGTTTGCTCTTCTTGGCTACAACTTTTTGGTTTTAAATTTTGTTTTTGTTCCCTTTTATTCTCCCAGTTAGATAAACTAATTTGATGGAATGCTTGGTTTGGAATTATATCCATTTCGTTCTGTGTGTCAGGCATACACTTGCAGTCACTACATTTGCCCCATCTGTAGTAAATCAATGGGAGATATGACGGTAAGAAAAATATATTTTTGTCATGTAATTAGATAGTAGTAATTATTATTACTTGTTAAGACCAAAATAACATATAAGAGGATAATTCACCTCCTAACATGATTTGTTGTTAGATGAATTAGTTGCTAATTCCCTTCTAATATAGTATCAGAGCCTAAAGTCTTAATTCAAACCTCCTCATTAAAATTTTATTAATGCTAAATGGGCCTTTTTTTTCATTTCTAATCAATTTTAAAGTCCATCTCCGCTTCATTCATCCACTCAATTGATGAGATTATGTTTAAACTCAATTTGATAGGTCTTCAAAATTACCTTAAGAGCCTACAAGAACCCATTACAATTATCTATACTCAGTCAATGTAATTATATCTAACTTCACTTGATAAGCTTTCTTAACCCACACGTGCGACTCCATCACATTCGTTTACACAGCCAACAATTGAGATCCCATTAACTTAGAGAGTGTTTAAAAATAAAAAAAACCATCACGTGGGAGGGGGAGTATTAAAGACTCAAATAACATATACGAGGATTATTAGTCCATCTCTTAACAGCTTGAATTTAAGAAAATTGATTGCTAACTTTTCTCTAATATTATTATAGCATAACTGATTATCCATTTGTAAGAATTGTAAATATGTAACTGATTATCCATTTGTAAGAATTGTAAATATCCACTGGTAAGGCATTTATATAATACCTTGAAGTATCATGTTCAACATTATTTCCCATCGTTAAAAGGAACAGATTAAAGACAACCTGCTTAAATGTAGCCTTTTGTATTCTAAATGCTTCATTATGAATTCGTTTTGATTTCAGTAGAAATATAAAATAGGTAAATTAAAGAAGGCAGAAGCTAGAATATTGATGAATCAAAATAGGCCAATAGGAGAATTGGAAATACTAGAAAATAAAAGAATGATATTCTAATTCTTATTCTTATTCATTTATTCATAATACTGAGATTACATATATATTTATAGGAATAATAATACTAAAACTTTAATCCTAATCAGATTATAAACAAGACTCTTATAGTAATAAGGAGTTTGTCGTAATATATTTAACATTATTTCCCATCATAAAAGGGAACAGATTAAAGACAACCTGCTTGAATGTAGCCTTTCGTATTCTAAATGCTTATTATGAATCCATCTTGATTTCACTTGAAATATAAAATAGGTAAATTAAAGATTGCAGATGTTAAACTATTGTTGAATCAAAATAGGTCGATAGGAGAAATAGAAAATCAAAGAATGACATTCTAATTCTCATTCATTCATAATACTGAGAAATTACACATATTTATAAGAATAGTAATACTAAACCTCTAATCCTAATAGGATTCTTAACTAGATTTTTAAACTAATAAGGAAACATAATATGTAATTATATATTATTTAATTCTAATAATTTCCAACACTAATGAGGAAAATATATCTAATATTTTGATTCTTTCACGAGATAAACATAGATTAGTTCAGGTTGAATAATTACAAAAGGTACGAAAAAGAAATAAGCAAAAAAAAAAATTGTCATAAGTACAGATAAATCTCAAAGCTTATAGTAGTCTTGTTAAGAGTGTAAAAGTAGTCACTAAATTAACAAGAAATAACTAGTAATAATTGATTATTCCACGTAATATTAATCTTGAATGAAGTCGTAGACCACATGTAATAGTAAGTCCTTAGAGTGTAAGGTGATACAGAAAAATTCCTAATACACAGAAAGCAATAAAGGATGTGGTTGTATAGGTTAAACAATAACAAAACCACATAGAAAAAACAAGTGGTGGAGTACTGTTGATAAAGCGATGCAAAATCACACATAAAAAGGGATTTATGGAAATTGGGATAGTCAACGACCAAGTAGTTGAGAGATAGTAGTACAGATAACAACATCAAGTAAATAAAGACTCGCATGAGCAGCTATCAATGTAGGTAGAAGAAAGACATTCTCTAACTCTCTTTTTCAAGTTGGGGCATAAAAATCAAACATACCCTATTTGAATGGTAAGGTATGGAAATGTTCCAATAACAAAGACCTTTATTGTAGGGCATTAGTAGTAGAACTCAAATTTTATTGAGGAGTGATAACATTTTAATTAGTCATATTGAAACATATAATCAAGTAATCTTCAATCAATCAAATTGTAACTTCAACTAGTGCATAAAAACCTATAAAGCAACAACATAGAAGCTTACCCAAATATATCAGACTACAAAGCATTATTAGTGATTAGAAATCCAACAACTAAATCATACAGCAACCACACTATAGAAGAAGTCAATCAACACTTGGTGGTTGACGGCGATACGAAAAACTCCCCTTGCCTTCTATAATTGGTGTCAGCCACAAAAGAAAACCAACACATCCATAAAAGCAAACTCTTGACAATAATAGAATGATGCAAGTTTAAAGTGAATGGTATGTATCGGTAACCATAAGTCCAATCAATAATAACACAACAATCATATAGAGAGAATAAAAATCAATTCAAATCAAAATATCTAAATCAATCAAATGAAACCACTCACCAATAAGGGAACCCATATGAGAACCTAGGAGAACCCATTCACTAAACATACATTTGAACTTCCTATGAAGATGCCCAAAACATAACCTGTTAACCAGCAATAAGAACCCATATGTCGTCTTCAAAGTTCAACTAATAAATGATAATGAGATGACGTCCATATGTCTTAGATCACAAAATCCGTAGACATATATTCAGATAACTAACCAAATTTATAAAAAGTAATCTGAATAATCAAAAATAGGTCACTTAATATCGTAGATTGAAGAGTACATACGCCACACCCTCTTGTTCATATGGCCAAAATACCCAGCCAATCTGAGGAATGAGAACTTCAGAAAAGGAATTGAATTCTTCGATTCAAACTTGAAGGTTTTCTATTGAAAACAGAGAGAAACTCTCAAAATGCAGTGTTTAATGTAATAGTCCTAGACACCTCAAAGAAAATAAAAGAACAAATTATTTGACTTACCAAACGACAAACCTGAAGCTAATAACAACTAACAAACCAAAACGACTCAACACTATAATTAAAATAAAAGAACTAACAACGTCTTGTTCTCTAGCTGAAAAGCTCCTACATCACACTGAGACTAGTGACCGGTAGGCATTTACCATACCAGTCAATGATACTAGAAAAGTTGTTGCCCAAAAAAAAAAAGGCTCTATAAATGACAGCTTATGGGTCACAAATTGGTCTCCCAATTGATGCCCAGTTGCACAAAACCACATAGAACATGATCATAAGCATTAGGTAAGCAGATGATGCTTCCAACAAATGGACTCCGTTGGAAAGTAAGCGATGATGACAAACAAGTGATGGTGGCTTGTTGGGTCCCTTGAAAAACAGAAGCTGTACAGGGAGATATGGGTTTGTGGTGGTGACTGGTTTAACAGCAGTGGCTGGGGATTTTTTTTTAATTACTGATTAAATCAAAGGAGAATAAAGAACAAAATTTTTGGAGTTTAGAAAATATGAGAAGTGTTCAAGATCAAACATGATTCTAATACCAAGTAGAAATATAAAATACATAAATTAAATAACGAGGAAGTTAAAATACTGATGAAATGAAATAGGTCGAAAGGAGCACTATAAAATTAAAGAAAGACATTCTAATTGTATTAATTCATAATATCGAGATATTACACCTATATTTATAGGAATAATAATACTAAAATCCTAGGACTCTAAACAAGGCTCGTAAATTAATAAGGAAACATGATATTAAATCATGTAATTCTAATGGTTTTCAACGCCAAGGAAACTAAATATATCAAATATTTCAATCATTTCATTATAGGTTTACTTTGGTATGTTGGATGCTCTACTTGCTTCTGAGGAGCTTCCAGAAGAATACAGGGGCCGCTATCAGGTACGCTTATAGTCATTTTTATCCTGGTGCTTTGTTCTTTTTGAGTAAATTTTATCTTGGTCCTCATTTTATTGAACTCGTTAAATTGGTATGTTTCAGGACATATTGTGCAATGATTGTCAAAAGAAGGGAACGGCCCCCTTCCACTGGATGTACCATAAATGTTCTTGTGGATCATACAACACCAAGGTAATTAAACTTGATTCTGACTTCTCAGCATCAAGCCAGTAGTGTATCATGACTTCCCAGGTCTTGGTTTCGGTCCCTAAAATACCTTTTAACATCTAAAAACTGCTCATCTTCATTACATGAGACTGGTGAACCTGTCATTTGGAAAAATAGACGTCTTCACATGAATTGAGGAAACTGAAAGCTCTACTGCATAGAGGAAAAATTCTGAGACTAACTAAAATATCACATGTGGTTTCTAAGCTGCAAAACCTTTTACACAACCATTGATTTCTCTGATAATGCACTTAAAAACTTTGATCTAAAAATTCTTCCTCGTATCGGTTGAAAAAAAGAAAAAGAGTACACTCACAGGAGTGCATGATGGTCTATATGCTGGAGTACATCTAGTGCCTGAAAGGCTGAACAACTGTTTTAGGAGCCTTCTGTCAAATGAATGGATGTGGTAGAAATGAGTTGTTGATGATGACAGATGAATACTAATGAGACAAGTTGTTTACGGACTGTAATGGTCACTACTTTGATCTGGGACTCCATTTAAATTCTTAATTTTGCTTCCATCCTATATTCCAATTTCAAGGTTGAGCTTTCCAAGTATATTTGCTAACAAGCATACTAGCTTGTATATATATATATCATGTACAAAAGCATGTTCATTTTGTATAAAATATCAAAATTTATGCATCTATCTTTTACATTAACATAAAATTTCACTTTTGTAAGAGCTTCAGCTTCAATATTGAGCTTAGCCGAACTTGAATGAAAGAAGTTGATTTGCTCCAAGTTTGGACAATTTCTCTTAACCCATAGTTTTTGTTTTCTGGTAGAAATTTTAGGTTTCTTTTTCATTTATTTTTAGAACCCTCTAGCCCATATTTCGCATTTTTTTTTAAAATAAAAATCGAAGTGACATCAAAGGCTTAAACAAATATACTATTCCGACTTTTTACATTTCCATTATATCCAAGATTAGTCAATCCCTGTTAAAGAGCTTCGTCTTTATTATTATTATTATTGTTAAAATGTTGTACATTTGTAAACAGATGTATAGTATATACAGTATGCACATATAATTAGACAAATACTTATATCCAAGCTCTATACAAAATCATATGCTATTTTGGGTTAATATATACATGCTATTTATTAGGTACCTCAAATCCTGACCACATGTTGATCATCATTAGCATGTAGCATTCTGTTTCGGAGCATTTTTTTACTCCCTTTCTTATGTGTCAAATCATAATAGCTTCATTAACATATTGAATTAGATAAGAGTTTTACAACAGTACATGAACTTTATCTAAAATGAAATTTCTACGTCTATTCTGTATATTTGTGAACCTCCTGATTAACTTCTCATGGTACCCAAGCTGCAGTACAGAAATCAAAATAAGACAATAAAGTTGTTGCTTCTACACATATATTGGAAAGCCTCTCATTCTAGGAGTGAAGCATCATTTAGCACAGCTATTTGATGCCAACTGGTTGTCACCTTCAAAGATTACATATCTTAGCCCTTTCTCATTTGCCACTTTCACTGCAGAATTAAATGCTCTTGTTTCTGCCACTTGTGGTGACTCTAGTAATTCATCTTTAATCAACACATGGGAAGAAAAAAAAAATTAAATCTCAGGACCAAGAGCTTTATCTTTAGAACACTCAACAATTACTTTCTTAATTTCCTCTTCTTCAAATGGTCCTTCTAACCAAAGAGCCATTTCATCTGAGATACACCCCAGTTTAATCCTTGAAATTTTTGTCTTGACCCATCGAAATTAGAATAGAGCTTCTTAAAGAAACTCACTTCCTCTTCAATTTGATAATCATCTTTCACTACACTTCCATCTTCCTTGCTTTTTGAATCAAATTTATGTTCTTTCTTCTATTGGCATCTGCATGAAAAAAATTTGTGTTTGCATCACTCTTTAATCCATGTAGCTTTTGGTTTTTGTCTCTATGAGATTTCTTCATTTACAATTAATTTTTCCATCCAAGATTTTAGGCTTGAAAGCTGAGCTTTCAAAGAATTATTAAAACTTCCATCCAATTGACACTTATCTAAAAAAAATCATTTCCTTTAAGCTTTTTTTACTTCAATAAGTCTAATTTTTTCATCTACTTATAGCTATTCTATCCTTAAATTGACGCTTCTTGTCACCAATTATGCATTTTATTAATGAAATCTTTATGTACGAGCCACCAAACATTTTCAAACTTAAAGGGAGTTGGACCACATTGTTTGGCATTAGTACTCAAAAGTACTCAACAATGATTACAGATAACCCTTTAACAAATCTCGTTTAACATTAGACTCAATCAGTTCTCACTCAAGTAAGAATAAATTTTTGGTGCCTGTTGTCCATAATAATGCTTCAATCTTTGATCATTAACTTTGAATATATTCAATGTTGTGCCCTTCAAGTCTATTGCTCCAAAAGTGGAAACTTTGTCAATTGTATAAAGACCTGTCCATCTTGATCTAACTTACCTAGGAAGAGTTTTAATTGTGAATTGAAAAGAAAAACCTGTTGTCCTGGAGCAAACTCGCACCTAAGAATCTGTTTGTCATGCCATTTCTTTGTCCATTCTTTGAAGATCTTTTCATTTTCATAAGCATCATTTCGGAACTCATCCATCTCATTCAATAGAAGAAGTTTCTTTTTCCTTGCTGCCTTCAAGTCAAAATTAAAGTTCTTTACAGCCCAACAAGCTTTATGCTTTAACTCAGCAGGGAGATGGCATGTTTTTCTAACTGAAAAGTCATGCATGAAAATTTTCATTATATCTTCCACCATATCAGAAAAGATAACCATCGTGCAACATTGAAATGTTGCTGGGGCATTGCACAATCCAAAGGGCATCCTTCTACAAGCAAATGTTCCATAAATGCATGTGAATGTAGTTTTCTCCTGATCTTTGAGGGCTATGGCAATCTAATTATACCCTGAATAAGCATCTAAGAAGCAATAATAGGGATATTTGGTGAATCAATCTAACATTTGATCAATGAATGAAAGTGGAAAATAATCCTTCCTTGTTGCTTTGTTTAACTTCGATAATCTATACATATACACAAACCAATGACTATTCTTGTAGAAATAAGCTCATTGTTGTCATTTTTCACCACCATCATTCCACCCTTTTTTAGTACAATATGCACTGGACTTACTTATGAGCTGTCTGAAATGGCATAAATAATTCCAACTTTGAAAAGCTTCAAAAATTTCAGCTCTCATAACTTCCTTCATTGTTGGATTTAATCTTTTTTGGGGTTCAATTGATGGTATGTAAGGCTCTTCCATTAGAATCTTGTGCATGCAAATGGATGAACTTATACCTTTTATGTCAGAGATAGTCTATCCCAAGGTTGTTTTATGCTCCCTTAACACACGTAATAACTTTTCCTCTTCTTTGGGTGTAAGTGATGCCGCAAAAATAACTGGAAAGGTATAACTATCACCCAAGAATGTATAGAGAATATGATCAGGCAATTGCTTCAACTCTGAAGTTGTATTTTGATGCACTTTTTCTATAGAGATTATAGAGTATGTCTTTGCTACCATTGGCTCTAGCCTCTCAACTTCTTTGCTAAATGATGTAACCTGTTGCAATGCTTCCAAGGCAAACACATAGTGGATAAATTCTTCACTTACAAAAGATGAATCAGGTTCACAAAAAGTAGAGTTATTAAACTCATCAGTATGAGATGAAATGGTTCTAGGTGATCGGCTGGCATATCTTCTTGAAAGGCTTCCATTTCATATTGTTCGATGATATCTACCTGAAAGCAAGTGCTTAGATCCTTTGGAAATTTCATGGATTCGTAGATGCTAAATGTAACATCTTCCATGTTCACTCTCAATGTTAACTCACCATTTTGAACATCCATTAAAACCCTTTCTGTAGCTAAGAATGGTCGGCGCTTCACCCATATGTAACACCACAAAATCAGTTGGAAAAATAAATTTATTCAATTTTACTAATACATCTTCTATGATTCCAGGTGGATACTTGATGGATCGGTTTGCTAGTTGTAAAGAAATTGTTGTCTATTTCATCTCTCCATGTCCCAATTTCCTATAAACAGAAATTGGCATAAGATTAATGCTAGCACCAAGATCGCATAAAACTTTATCAAAAAATGAATTTTCAATAGTGCAAGGCAAAGTGAAACTCTCTAGATCTTTTAATTTTTGAGGTAATTTCTTTTGAAGAATGGCACTACATTCTTCAGAAAGCTTTACTATTTCAAACTTCTCCAACCTTCTTTTCTTGGACATGTTGTCCTTTAATAATTTGACATAATTTGGCATTTGTTCCAAGGCATCTACAAAAGGAATATATATGTGAATTTTCTTAAAGATATCCAAAAACTTATAAAATTACGTATCTAATTTTTGTTTTGAAAGCGTTGAGGATAAGGAAGTGGAGTAGAGAGAATATGAGGATTATCAAGAAATGAAATTGATGGAGGCATGTCAGTCTCTCTTAGTATATCATCAACAATCTCCTCTTCTTCTACTTTATGATTTCTTTGGCCATTGTTTAGAGCTATATGGGTGGACTCAGTTTCCTTTGATGGTAATCTATCAATTTCTCTTCCACTCCTTAATGTAATGGCCATGCATTATTCCTTTGGATTCATTTCTATATTACTAGGAAAAGTTTCTCTTTGTTGAGCATTAATGGTTGTGGCTAGTTGCCCAATTTGCACTCCAAATTTTTTCATAGTGGCTCCCATATTGTTAAAATGAGTTTCAATGTTGTCCATCCATGAATCATTCCTTTTAAACCTTGCTTTGGTCTCCTCAACAAAGGAAGCCATGACATTCTTAAGTGACATGTTCTTTTGGCTTGGTTGACTATCAAACCTTGGAAGAGGTTGCAGTACATTATTTGTGTTTCCATAAGAAAAATTCTCATGATTTCGAAGCCCTAGATGGTAGTAATTTGGCATAGGATTACCATGATAGTTGTAGTTCTTATTGTTGATGTATTGAAACTGTTCTTGATTTGCTTCATTCAACAAAACTATCATACTTGAGTTGATAGGGCAGTAAACGACTCCAATTCATGAATTTTGTCAAATTTCTTAACCATAGATCTTTCAGTTGGCTATTGATAATTGTTTGAGGCCATTTCTTCCAAAAGAAAAGTAGTACCGTCAGATGTCTTTAACATCAAAGTTCCACCAGAAGCATCAACAATTATAGTTCTAGTTTGCCCATTTAATTCATTATAGAACATCTGAACTTATAACCAATCTAGCAATCCATGTTGAGGGCAACATCGAATCATATCTTTATACCTTTCACATGCTTCATAGAGTGTCTCAAAATCATTTTTATTGAATTGACCATTCTTACTCCTAAGTTAGGTTATTTTTGCAAGTGGAAAGAATTTAGCAAGAAACGTTTCTACCATGTCCTGCCAACTATTGATGCTTCCCGGTTGTAGAGATTATAGCCAACCTCTAGCCTTATATCTCAATGAAAAAGGAAACAATCTCAATCTAATGGTATCTTTAGTAACACTATTCATCTTTACAGTGTCACAAGTCTACAAAAACATCTCTTAATGAATATTGGAATTATCTAGTGGAGATGCGCTAAATTGGGCTTGTTGCACCATGCTGATCAATGCAAGTTTGAGCTCAAAATTATTGGCATTAATGGTTTGGCTTCTTACACTTGAGTAATTTTCATTCACAATTGGCCTTACATAATCCTTTAAGGTGCGTGGCGATACATTCTAGTCTCCTTCAGCCATGACTAGTACTTCTTTTTTCGTGATTTAAAAGTACTTTCAATCTTTGGATCAAAAGGAATCATATTTCAAGTTCTAGCACGACGCATCCAACGTCAAAAACACACCTATAAGAAAATAAAAATAAAAATGAAATAAAAATTAATTCTAAATTAAAACCAAGATTAGTTTGCATCGATATTGGAAAAAATAAGAAAAACTCAATCCTCGATAACAATGCTAAAATCTTGATCAGTGCAAAATTACAAGTGTAAAGTATCATAGTTTTATAATAAAGTGACAAGAAGAATATCATTTTTAGGGATTGGTAACTTACTTTTGACAAATACCAAGATTATATTAATATCAATTTTATCTAGAAAAGTCACTAAAGTTGTAATTGAAATTTAAAATAAAATAAATTTAAAAAAAATGCATAAAAGAAAATAAAGATATTATTCAAATATCAAATTAATGGGAAGAAAACTTTTAGAAAATCGGTTTTACCTAATTCCTCACTATGCTTTACTCATCTATTTAATTGAATTGAATTTTTTCTATTTATTAGCGATCTCCAAAAAAAATATCCAAAAGCCTCCTTCAATAGTCAATTAGAAACATTCTTGCTCATCAATTTACACAAGAGTATGCAGTTTAATAAAGTAAGAAAACATTAAGACCAATGATTTTAATACTACACAAGTTTATATAAGTCTATCAATCTCTATATTTTCTTATGCCAAAATATTCCACATCTATCCTATAATTTCCTCTTTTAATAGTAAATCACAAGACTAAAATCATCTAATTAATGGTCAGTTAATTAAAAGCAATAAACTTAGAATAAATTAGACAAACATGAAGAGAAAATAATTCAAATTAACAGAAAAAATCAAGTATAGTTCAAAATTAAATTACATATTTTTCCTAAAATAAAGAAAAATTAGTTCATGCTAAAAATTAAATTTAAGATAAACGAATTCAGTATAATTTTTCTAAGAAGAATCAAAAATAAAATATATCACAAAAGAATCTACTTTCGTTTCTTCTATAGCATTTTTTTTATCTTTTTCTAATATGCACACCTTTTTTTATATTCTCTCCGCTTTTCTTATTTTGATTTGTTCTTTTGCCTTACCTTTTTTTGTTCTTCATGTCGCCTTACTCCTTTATATATATATATATATTTAAAAAAATTGTTTAAATTTGATTTAAATATATCATACTTTAAATTTGATTTAAATAAATCTTCTTTTAAATATATAAAAGTTTTAAGACAATATGCTTCTAACATTTTGTATCTTCATTTTCTTCAAATCTGTTATAAAATTTAAATAATAATAATGAAGTCTAAAATCAATAAAAATTAAATAAAATTAGACTGAATTTTAAAGTTTAGAAGTGATAAATTATGTCAAAATATATAAGTCATCAATTGATAATGTTGCTAGAGGAGTTGTGGGAGAAAAGATCGCAGAGGAAACCTATAGTCTCTAAAGAGCTGTTGGGTTCTAATTCCCAACAAAGAAGTACTAAAAGAAGGAAAGCATGAGTCAATGAAGTTGGCTCTAGTAATGAGATGACCTTACAACTTGATGAATAGACTAAGCAAGTGCAACTTTTCACTTCCTACCAAATGTTAAATCAAGAGGTGTGTGAAGTGTGTTTTTCAATTGGGCATGATGCTCGTAGTTGTTCATATACTTGTTATTCTAGTGTGGATGGCATGGAAGAAGTTAGTTCCTTTTAAAGGTATCATCCAAATACCTATAATCATTGGACACTAAACAATTACCAAGCCTACACCCAATGTCAAACACAACGGTCAAATAAAAACCACTTTTACCCACCAAATCAATCTTTTAATCCAACCTTAGATGATAGCTTGAAAGCTTTTATTCAAGTTAGTCATGACAACAAATTGATGAATAATCAAAGGTTGGACACTATGAAGGCTTCAGTTAAAAGGATTGAAGCTAAAGTTGGGAAACTAACTGAACAAATGCAAAGGTAAGAACCATGAAAGTTTCCCAGTCAACCCGAACAAGCGAAGGATGTAAGAACCCTTTGAAGTGGTAAGATAGTCAATACTTGCTTACCTGAAATCTCTAAAGATCTACCTTGTAGTTCAGGTAACAAAGAAGGTAAAATTATATTATAGTAAAAAGGAAAGGCAAGTACTAAACTTGACAAACCTTCAGAAAAACTCATTGGGGACTCATCTGACATCCCCAAAATTCAAAAGACAACAAAACCACACAAACTTCAAGTACCTTTTCAACATTGATTGAAATAATCCAAACAAGATAAGTAGTTCTATGATCATTTTAATATGTTTTTTAAAGTAAATATCAATTGACCATTATTAGAAGTGATCATGAATGTTCCCTCCTATGCTAAGTTTTTCAAAGAGTTGAACACTAAGAAAAGGAGGTATAAACTTAATGAGCGAGTAGTAGTATTAGAAATTTCTAGTGCTGTACTTCAACACCAACTTTCCTCTAAGTTGAAAGACCTTGCAAGTTTTATCATAAACATAACTATGGGGGATTGGAAGGTCGTTAAAAAAATGTTTGATTTAGGTGCTAGTATAAACTTGATGCCATATTTTATATTCTTATGACTCGATTTAGGAGATTTAAAACCCTTAACTATGTCCATTCAACTTGCAAATAGATCTCTTAAGTATCCAAAGGGAATAGTTTAAGATGTGTTAGTATAGATAGAAAACTGATAATACCTGTTGATTTTGTGGTTATAGATGTGCAAGAAAATCCAACCTTGGACATAGAGCACACAATACTCTTGGTAGACCATTTTTGGTAATTACCAAGACTATTATTGATAACCAAGATGGAAACTTGACAATGACAGTCTTAGGAGAGATTGCTCATTTTAAAGTTTTTGATTCTTCACCTTTTTCTTCTATTTCTACCATTGATGAAATATTTGATATTGATCCTTTGGATAATCTTGTCTAAAATGCCTTTTCCTAAACCAGAATAGAACACAAGCTTCAAACTGTTTTTACACTTTAAGAGGTTGAAGATGATTTAGATGAGGAAACTAAGGGGTATCTTGAACAACTAGATAGTGATGAACTAATAAAAAAATCTAGAGCACTTTTAAATCTATCCAGTTCCCCATCTAGTAAAGAGGCCAATCCACTTGAACTTAAACTCAAAGACTTACCTAAGCACTTAAAATATGTGTTTTGGGGAGAAAGAGAAACTTATCTAGCGATAATTTCTTCAACCTTGACCAAACCCAAAGAAAAAGAATTTATAAAAGTGCTTAAGAAGTTTAAGAAAACCATAGGTTGGAGTATCGAGGATACAAGAGGTATTAATTATACCATGTGTATTCATAAGATCAACTTGGAGGATGGTGTTAAACCCATAAGAGAGGCCCAAAGAAGACTAAATCTAAACATGCAAGAGGTAGTTAAGAAAGAAATTCTTAAATTGTTAGAAGAAGGAATTATCTACCCTATTGTCGATAACAAGTGGGTTAGCCAGTGCATATAGTATCTAAGAAATCTGGGAGAACATTTATTAAAAATGACAAAAGCGAATTAGTGCCCACTAGAATAGTCAATGTATGGAGGATGTATAGATTTCAGAAAACTAAATTCATATACTAAAAAAGATCACTTTCCTCTTCCATTCATTGATAAAATGTTGGAAAGATTAGTTGGGCATAAATTTTACTATTTTCTAGATGGATTGTCCAGATATTATCAAATACCCATAGCACCAGAAGATAAGGAAAAGATCACATTTACATATCCTTTTGGACTTTTTTTTTTCAAAGAATGCAATTTGGGTTATGCAATGCCTCTGCCATGTTCCAAAGATGCATGATGTCTATCTTCTTAGATATGGTGGAAAAATTCATTGTGATTTTCATGGATGATTTCTTTGTCTTTGGAAAATCATTTGATGATTGCTTACATAAATTGACTTTAGTTTTAGAAAGATGCATTGAATGCAATCTAACCTTTAGTTGGAATAAAATTCATTTTATGGTTCAATAAGGGATAATGTTAGGACATATCATTTCAAACAAAGGTATTGAAGCTGATAAGGCAAAAGTTGAATTGATTTCCAAACTACCTCCTTCTACATCTATTAAGGGGATATGAAACTTCTTAGGACATGTAGGATTTTACAAACGAATTATTAAATATTTATCTAAAATAAGTCATCCCTTATATAACCTGTTATCAAAAGATGTTTATTTTGATTTCAACAATTACTATCTTATTGCCTTTAATACCTTCAAAGAGAAGCTAACATCTTTCCTTGTTATTATGGCACCAAACTGGTATTTACCCTTTGAAATAATCTATGATGCTTCCGATTATGCTATCGGGGCAGTCTTGGGACAGAGAGTGGATAAGAATTTGCATGTAATCTACTATGCTAGCAAAAAACTCAATGATGCCCAAATGAATTATACTACCACTGAAAAGGAATTCTTAGTTATAATGCTTTTTAGACAAATTCAGGTCTCATTTAGTAGGATCTAAAGTGATTATGCATTCTGATCATGTTGCTTTAAGATAGCTATTATAAAAAAACAAATGCCAAGCTAAGATTAATCAGGTAGGTCTTACTCTTACAAGAATTTGACCTAGAAATCAAGGATAAGAAAGGCAATGAAAACTTAGTAGCTGGTCGTTTGTTTAGGTTGATTTCTTACTTCAATTCTCTTAAAAGTGAGAGTAAAGAAGATATAATTGAAAACTTTTCTGATTAACAGTTATTTTCAATAGGTCTAAACCCATGATATGTTGATATTGTAAACTATCTTGCCACAGGTGTTTTAAGACCTAACATTTCATATTAGGACAAGAAAAGGTTCTTTAAAACTATCCAGGACTATTTCTAGGATGACCCTTTATTTATACAAGATTGGTCAAGATCAAGTCATTCGGAGATGTATACATAAAGAAAAACATAAAAGCATTCTAAATTTTTGTAATGAACTTCATTGTGGGGGCTATTTTGGTGGCAAAAAGATAGCCTATAAGATATTATAGTCTGGATTATTTTGGCCTACTCTTTTTAATGATGCTCATATGTTTTGTGCACAATGTGATAGATATCAAAGAATAGGCAACATAAGCAAAAGTGATGAAATATCTTTGACATCTAATTTAGTCGTTGAACTCTTCGATGTATTGGGATTGACTTTATGGGTCATTTTCCCATATCCAATAGTCTTCAATATATTTATGTTGTTGTGGATTATGTATCCAAGTAGGTAGAAGCTATCCCTACTAAAACCAATGGTGTTAATGTTGTTGTAAAATTCTTGAAGGATTCAATATTTAGTAGTTTCAGAACACCTAGAGCTATAATAAGTCACAGAGGTATCCATTTTTGTAACAAAATCTTTGATAGAGTACTGAAAAAGTACAACATCACACAAAGAGTAGTTACTCTATATCATTCTCAAACTTCCAGTTTATGGAGGTAAGTAATAGGAAAATCAAGGTAATATTGGAACGTATTGTGCGTCCTTCAAGGAAGGATTGGGCATTTAATTTGAATGATGCCTTATGGGAATAACGCATAGCTTACAAAACACCTATTGGGATAAGCCTTTATTGGTTAATCTTTAAAAAAATGTGTCACCTTCCTGTTGAACTCGATCACAAGGCTTATTGAGAAATTAAAGAGTTAAACATTGACTTAGATAAAGTAAGAGAAAAATGGTTACTCCATCTTAATGAGTTGGAAGAAATTAGGAACAAAGCCTACAAGAATGCCAAATTGTACCAAGAGCGTACTGAGCACTATAATGACAAAAGGCTAGTTCCTAAGACTCTTCATCCAGGAATGAAAGTTCTTTTATTTAATTCTCATCTAAGATTGTTTCTAGGAAAACTGAGATCAAGATGGGATGGACCATTCAAAATAATCCAAGTATTTGCATATGAAACAGTAGAACTATTGGATTCCAAGACACAAACAACATTCAAAGTCAATGGGCATCGTGTGAAGCCTTATTTAGAAGGACCACACAACACTGCTGAAATTGATTGCATTTGGTTGAGTAATCCTTAGCAGCAGAATGATGTGTCTTGTTAAGACATTAAACTAAGCTCTGGATGAGAAGCAACTCATTATTAAAAGGTAATTTTATTTTAAGAAATTTAGTTTGTTTTATTAATTTGTTTTCTTTTATAAGCACTTTGTTTATTTTATTGCATAAAATAATTGCTTGTTAAGATGTGTTAGAGTACCTGTTTGTATGATTCAAATATGATGTCGGATGTAACTAGCGTTCCACATCAAAATCCTTAACACAGAGTAATTTGGTAACTTTTTTATCCTTTCTCTTTTTAAAATTTGCATTTGTTACATTGAAGACGATGTAGATTTTAGGTTAGGGGTGGTAGGATTTAAAAGTTACACAAATTAGGCAAAATTTAAATTTTTATAAACAATGTGCTTTTATTTTTCTTATTTAGTTATCTATTTTCATATTAATTGTTTCATTTAATTTATCAGTTTTATTTTATATATGTGTGTTATTTTCTTTATTTGTGTATTTAGGTAAATTAGAGTATTGTTCAATTTTTTGTAACAAAAATAATCATATCTTAAAAATTAAGTTTAAGTAATGATTAAGTTTTTTTGCATTATTAGATTAATTTTCAAAAACATATCATGCAGTAATATAATAATTAGTAAGTTTGTGTCATAACTAATATTTTATGATAAAATGTTGAAATGAAATGAACCCAATATCGGTGTTTAAGAATCAAATAGTGAAGACTACCTTTTTGAGATATTATTTGAGCCTTAATTTCTTTTATTCTGAGTGAAATATTTTCTTTCTACTCAAAGCACTTATTCTATTTCTTCAAAATTTTAGATGATCTCTATAGGTATTAGCATTGAATGTATGAATTTTCTAATCTTAATATAGTGTCGTATATTTATTTTTCATTTCCTTAGATTAAATGATTTAAGTAAAATTAATAATATATATTTTTATCTCATTCATGCATGACTTATACCAAAAAAAGACATATATGGGGTTACCTAAGCCAAAATCAAACATAAAAGCCACAAAATTAACCACTTACCAAATTCCTACAAAAATGTACAATATGTACATTAGTCCACTCTCTAAAAACAATTATTGAAAAATCTCTTAAAAAATAGAGAGATAAATAATATATAGTATAATCTACACATTGATGAGTGCCCAAAAAGCACTAAAATAACCATGATTTTATGTACATTAATTGATTAAAAATACATATATTTATATGTTTTATCATATATTTATATAAATTTGTCTTTTTCGGAATCACGGGTATTTTTATTGTTTTTCAGGTATTTTGGCTTAAAAACGCAATTTAAAGACTCAAAGAGGAATACTTGAAGCAATACATCACAAATATATTA
Organism: Hippophae gyantsensis; assembly: GCA_030763125.1. Lineage (NCBI taxonomy): Eukaryota > Viridiplantae > Streptophyta > Magnoliopsida > Rosales > Elaeagnaceae > Hippophae > Hippophae gyantsensis. The sequence goes on along the minus strand of CM061029.1, from coordinate 15,728,490 downwards.
ATAAATAAGTGGGAAAAGGTCAACAAACATGGAAAAATTGGACAAAATGGGTCGAAAAGGTCAAAAATGCCATGTGATGAGTGCCCAAAAAGCACTAAAATAACCATGATTTTATGTACATTAATTGATTAAAAATACATATATTTATATGTTTTATCATATATTTATATAAATTTGTCTTTTTCGGAATCACGGGTATTTTTATTGTTTTTCAGGTATTTTGGCTTAAAAACGCAATTTAAAGACTCAAAGAGGAATACTTGAAGCAATACATCACAAATATATTAATAAATAAGTGGGAAAAGGTCAACAAACATGGAAAAATTGGACAAAATGGGTCGAAAAGGTCAAAAATGTCAAAGACGGAAATCGCCCATTGCCTACAAGTGTACAAGGTTCTGTGCCCATGCGCGCCCGTCACGCGCACGCCATCACAGCAGCCTTGCTTCATGTGTAGCAGCTGACACCAGCGTATACAATGACCCACTCCATACAATGGCGCTTGATGTGATGAGTGCCCAAAAAGCACTAAAATAACCATGATTTTATGTACATTAATTGATTAAAAATACATATATTTATATGTTTTATCATATATTTATATAAATTTGTCTTTTTCGAATCACGGGTATTTTTATTGTTTTTCGTATTTTGGCTTAAAAACGCAATTTAAAGACTCAAAGAGGAATACTTGAAGCAATACATCACAAATATATTAATAAATAAGTGGGAAAAGGTCAACAAACATGGAAAAATTGGACAAAATGGGTCGAAAAGGTCAAAAATGTCAAAGACGGAAATCGCGCCCATTGCCATTGCCACGCTAAGAAACCAGCGCCATGCCGCGTACAAGACCTGCCATCCGCGCGCCCATCGCAGACGTTCACGCTGCCGAGCGCGGCAACACCCAGCGCGGCAGCCATGCTCCGCGCGAACGCCTTTTTCGCCCCATTTTTCACGTGCAGCCCGTGACGTCATGTCGCGTCATTAATGACATCAGCAATTCCAATACGCGTTTTTACATTTTTTAATATTTTTTTAACATTTTTTTACTCATTTTTTCTCTCCATCCTCACCTATAAATACCCGTGATTCCGAAAAAGACAAATTTATATAAATATATGATAAAACATATAAATATATGTATTTTTAATCAATTAATGTACATAAAATCATGGTTATTTTAGTGCTTTTTGGGCACTCATCACACATTACGACCTTTTTAGCCATAAACAGTCGTGAAAGTTGGTTAGTACAAAAGAAATATAGGAAATAATCCTCTTAGAAGTCATTGCATTTATTTTTCCTACACTTCTAAAAAGCATATATCTTGAAATTTTTGCTTAATGAGTTTGATTGATGCATGAAAATAATATGTATGCTATCTTTATAATTTTTATATTTGATTCCTTTCATGAGATCAAAGTTATGCACTATTTTGAGCATTTATTTTTTTGTAAGTATGCAGACTTATTAGTTCATTTCTAAACATAAATTCTATTCACATACACCTAAGTATGAGTACTTGAACCCATAAAAATCAATGAATTAAGAGTATTGACTTACGAGAAGTAGAGTCGAAGCGAATTCTGATTCCAAAAATTGAAATTGGGTGAAGTGAAAGTGAAACATTTTTTATTAAAATATGAAAGTAATTTTCGACTAATTATTGTAGTAAATCATGAATGTTTAAGAAATTAGAATAATATATTCTTAAAGATTTTAATTATAAAACTTAAATGAAATTTTAAGCATGAAAGTTTTTGTGTTTTATTTTACTTTGTTGTTTTGCTTATTCTATAGTTTTTTTTTATTTAAAAGATTGTTTTATTTAATTTAATGTTTGTGGGTATCATTATTGAAAACCATCACAAGACTTCAATTCGTCTACTAGGACAACATAGGGGTTTAAAAGCTTGTTGCATATGCTAAATACAACCGTATCAATCCACAAAAATTATTTAGGATAGTTTAATTTTTAGTTTTTAGCGCTTCTCTTGCTAAGAGACTAGCAAGAAGCTAGTTGGGGGTTGTTATGAGTGCTTAAAAAGCACTAAAATTACCATGATGATTTATATTTGTATGATTTTATCATATTTTATATAAATTTGTATTTTTGGAATCATGGGTATTTATATTATTTTTCAGGTATTTTCGTTTCAAAAATAATTTAAAAACTTGAACAAAAATACTGGAAGCAATATATCATAATATTTAAAGTGTAGTATTAATTTATTATATAAATATGTGAGAAAAAAAATGAAAAAATGGACAAAATTGCCCAACCAGCACACCCTCATGTCGAGTCATGCACGCACTAGCGCTTTCACATGCGTGCAACCTGTTCAAACGCGTCCAAGACCAATTTTTGAGATTTTATCCCATTTTTTAGCTTATCACCTATAAAAGGACCTTTTCACTTAATCTCTAAACATACAAATTTCTCATCTCTTTTCTCTCTATAAAGTTTTTTAGTTTTTTTTAGTTTTTTTAGTTTTAAAGTTATGCTTTTTTTGAGAAGAACTAGTTATGTTTTGTAAATTTTTAGTTTTTGATTCAACAAATGGAAATACAAATCTTTTTGGAGGTTTTCCAAAAAAGAAATTAACATCAAATTTCTGTAAGGATTCTTTTGAGGTATAATTTTAAAATGAATTTTTCATAGTTATTTTTATGTTTTATTATTATATGTTATATTTAATTTGTTTGTGATTAAATTTAAATTGACTGATTATTTGTAAATATAATATAATAATAACGTTGTTATGCTTGTGAAATATTAAATAGGTAAAACAATTCTAAAAAATAAATAAATTTTGTTTTTATTCAAGATTTTATGTTAAGTATGTTAGAGAGAAATATATTATTTTTCATTACAAACTTAAATATTAGATTTTAAGATTTAATTATCTAGTTTGATTTAGAATAGTGCCCTTTTATTTGTTGGTATAATCACCTGGTAGTTAGAATTAAGTTTTATTTCAAAAGTTTTTATAAGAACTATCATTCGAAAATGTATTGACAACATATTTTCAATAATAGTTTTAAAACTTGAAAGTTAGTACTCGGATAATTAAATTCTTAGTTTTAATTTGGACATCTTGAATAAAGTTTAAAATGTCTAATCCCATCAAATGTGTCATTTAAATGATTCATTTTTAATCTTTTAGAAAAAAATAATTAATTTAATTAACCAAATTAATTATCAACCCTACCCATAGGTGTTACTTGATTTATTTAATTTATAAATAATATCTAATCCCACTAGAGGTGGTATTTATATAAAAAATAGAGAATAAATAAATATCAATTTATATATTTAATAACCTAAATAATATGAGTAAGAATAATTAACTTAATTATTATATCCATAAATACTACATTATTATGAATGATAAAAATTTGTATACTTGTTTATTGAATCTATATCTATGTTTATTTTTTTATATTATTATACTAGAAAATACAAAAAATCAAAATATAATGACAAGATGTTTAAGATTTAATTTCATTTTTAAGAGTTTGAAGAATAAATTAAAAACCATATATTTCTTACTTAGATTGACCTTAAGTGTATATTTGTCATTTTTTATAAAATAATTCGTAAACTTGCGAAAATTTTACAAATATAAAATCAAAATATCTTTAAAATCGATATTGCTAATCTGATATCGATTTTGTTCTTCATAATTCTTACCTAAAGAGATACTTTGGTAAAAAAAATCTAACCTAAATGCACTATTATTTTAGTAAATTACTCGACATACGACATGTTATATGTAAGATTTTTTCCCATTAAGTTTATATTCAATTATTATGATTGGCCCAAAACTCATATAAATTATGGCACAACCTATTTTTTAGACATTGTTTATTGGATTTGTTGAGTTATAATCCGATTTAATTAAAATTATATTTGAACCCAACGGCCCGATTCATTCCCCCGTGTGTTCGACATTCTTTTGTGACATTTCTCTTTCCTTAATTATAATGATTTGATCATTGATCATTTCACTTAAAATTATAATCTCAAAACCAAACATCTTAAGATTAATCTTCATTTTTCCAACACTTGCAATGAAACAATCCGTTGTGTTTCTCAAATCCTAAAGGGCCTCGATAGAGGTTTTCTGTCAATCTATTCTTTGTATCTCTGTCTCTCATTAGTTAATCATGATTATCATTGGAACAGTTACCAACTTATCACCAAAAGCCTCCTGTAAGAGACTGTATACTACAATAGAGTTATGCTCACGAGAAATTATACATTACTTTGAAAGTAAATGACATGTATATAGTGTTGCCAATGGGATAGGATGGGACCAATTTGACATCCTCGTTCTTACGCTAAATGTTTGTGGGAGTGAGGCGAGGACACTTAATCGAAATTTTAGAAAACTTGTAGAGATTATGTATTTTCCACTAAAAAATATATTAGAATTATTTCATATGTATATGAGTAAATTATGTTTTTTTTTCTAATATAGTAAGTGGGTTGCAAATATGCCACTAATCTTTAAATTATTAAAAATATGTCAGTGTATTATTGTTTCGTGTTGTATGTATGCTATTTTCATCAACTTCTTTAATGAAATTCACAACACATGTCTAATTTAGTCAAATTTTATTAATAAAATCTACCATAAATATATAAATTAATTAAATTTTATTAATTAAATCGATGAAAAAGAAATATTTCTAAACTAGAGGCTGAAAAAGGACCAATTTAACTTCTTCAATTTTACATACAGAGTCAAGATAAAGAAATTCAACTAGAGGGAATGGACATGGTAGAATAGATTACCGGGGTAGATCTAAGGATAGAAGGTTCAAATCCAAGAATCCCAATAATTCCCATAGCTCGAAGACTATCGAGTGTTGGAATTGTGGGAGAATCGGGCACTACAAAAATCAGTGCAAGAGTGCCCCGAAGGACCAACAAGTGAAGGAAGAGGCAAATGTTACTTCCACCTCAGGAGGAAATGATGCATTGATATGCTCTTTAGAAAGCAAGGAGGAATCTTGGGTGTTAGACTCTGGAGCATCGTTCCATGTTACTTCATAGAAAGAATTCTTCGAGAAATATGTCCCTAGAAACCTTGGAAAGGTGTATCTTGGTGATGATCAACCATGTGCTATTATTGGTAAAGGTGTAGTGAAAATTAAGTTAAACGGGTCTGTTTGGGAGCTGAAGGATGTCAGGCATATTCTCGACCTAAGAAAGAACTTAATCTCAGTAGGGTAATTAGCTAGTGAAAGCTACACTACGATCTTCCATGGTGATGATTGGAAGATTTCAAAGGGTGCAATGATGGTTGCTCGAGATAAGAAGAATGACGCCCTTTACATGACAACAAGAGCATGTTGTTCAATCGTAGTTGCAATAGGCAATGAAACACCAAATCTTTGGCACCAGAGACTAGGCCACATGAGTGAGAAAGGGATGAAGATTATGCACTCAAAGGGAAAACTTTCAAGTCTACAGTTTGTAGAGATAGACTTATGTGAAGATTGCATACTTGGAAAGCAAAAGAGAGTCAGCTTTCAAACAAGTAGCAGAACCCCAAAGAAGGAAAGGCTAGAGCTTATCCACTCTGATGTTTGGGGACCAACGACCGTCTCATCCATTGGTGGGAAACACTACTTCGTGACTTTCATCGATGATCACTCTCGGAAGGTATGAGTTTACTTTCTAAAGCATAAGTCTGAAGTATTTGAGGCTTTCAGAAGATGTAAAGCTATGATGGAAAATGAGACAGATTTGAAGATCAAAAGGCTTAGAACCAATAATGGTGGTGAATATAAAGACACTAGATTCAAAATTGCTGCTATGATCACGGGATCAGAATGGAAAGAACTGTGCCAGGCATGCCTCAACACAATGGTGTAGCTGAGCGTATGAACCGAACGTTGATAGAAAGAGTCAGAAGCATTCGTATACAGTCAGGTCTACCGAAGCAGTTCTGGGCAGAAGCAGTCAACACGGTAGCTTACTTGAACAACTGAGACTCATTTGTTCCATTGAAGCATAGAATACTAGAGGAGGTATGAAGCAGAAAAAAGTAAAACTATCACATTTAAATGTTTTCAGTTGTGTACCATTTGTGCATATCAGTGATCAAGGAAGGAATAAGCTTGATTCCAAATTCAAGAAATGCACCTTCATCGGCTATGGTGAGGATGAGTTTAGCTACTGCATTTGGGACGACGAAAATAAGAAAGTGATCCATAATAGAGATGTGATTTTCAACGAAATGGTGATGTATAAAGACATGCATAAAATAGATGCCAATGACTCAGAACAGAATGAGTCAATATTTGCAGATGTAGATGATGTCTCAGATAGTTCCGCAACAGAAACAATTGTAACAAGTTTTCAGCCAGAAGAACTTGTTGGATAAAGCAGTACACAACAGTCTGACACACCACAGCCTCCTACTCAACGAAAAAAAAAATAGAAAGAAAGAAATTTTGGTAAAATAGTTAATGGACATTGAGATTATATTAACATATGAAGATCCATTGTTGTTATAATTTTATGTGGAGGCTTTTAGTCATTTTGCTGATAATTTAAATCCATGTTTCTTAAAGTTGATCGAAACCTTCTAGAGTGGGAATGCATATCTAATCTTCCTTGTTTGTTACCACTACCTAAAAACCGCACAACCTGATATGCAAATAAAGTATTTGAAAGTAAGAAACAAATATAGCAATTATAAGACTTCTGTATATCTAAAAATACTTTTAAATTATTAAGTTTTATTAATATAATAAGGCGTTAAAAATTTAAAATTAATATAATGTATAATTTTATTTTATATATTAATTTTTTTATAATTTTATAAATATTACGTTTAAAAAATTATTTATCAAAAATTAAAGTTATACGTGTTACTTACATACATATGCACCTGATTCAAAACCATTGACTCATTATAACGACACTTTAGTCTTTTTTTTTATTTTAAGTTGGTACATTTAATACAATACTTTTTAGTTTAATTTTTTTAAGAATAAATTTGGATGTTCTTTGAAAGTAAATTTTTTAATAATATTTCTAAAAATAACATCCAAATAAAAAATAAATGCTCTATTCTTCTTTTTGTTCTTAAATAAAAAATAATTTATCTTTCATTAAGTCTCTTTATTTCTCTGATTAAAAAAGTATTCTTTTTTTCATCTCATAATTTATAAATTCAAATAATTTTATAATTATATATAAAATTTATAATGCTAATTTAAATGAATTAAAAGAACAAAAATGGGACAAAAACCTACATGTGTACTAAATTTTATTTAGATTATTTTTAAAATTATTTTATTTATAAGAATAAATAACGTTTTTTTTTTACTTTTATCAAATACCACAAAAAAATTTCTTATTAAATCACTTATGACCACAAAATAGTATTTTTTTCTTCTTCTTCATAATTTACATAGCTAGAAAATTAAGAACTTAATTTAAATCATGAAATTTTCAGCAATGGGTTCAAATTTAAACTTACTCACTTTAGAAAAAGTGTCGTGTATACCGATATTGATTAATTATATATAATTTGAAATTTAAATATTTTTTTAAGATTTAATAATTTAAGTTCTTAAAATATATAAGAAAAAATAAAGTATTTATTAAGAGTGTTTATTTTCATGTAAAAAATAGATTTCTTAAGTACATATTTATTTTATATTTTTTAACAATTAATAAATTTAAATGGATGGAAGAATCTATTTTATACACAAAATAATTATGATTGAAATCATCTTGGGATAATAATTATATGTTTTGATTGAAAAGTGAGTGAAAAATAAAAATAATAATATATAACTAATATGATATATATAAAATTAATTAAAATAAATATAATTTTTCATATCAAAAGGTTCGTTGATTTGGATTTTAAGGAGTAACAAATTTTTTTTATAATATTTTACTTCATTAGAGATTGTATAGACATGTTACCTCATATATATTTTTTTTCTTAGTAGATTATATTAAGCTTAATAATTATGTTGTATCACATTTACATCATGTTCGTATGTTAGTGTCTTGTTTTGTTCTTATTCACATGTTGATCTACACACAGTTATAAATTTTAATAATAGTTTTTAATAAACTATTTATAATAGTAAAAAAGAAAAAAAGTAGAAGCTTTAATTTATAAAATAATTAATGAAAAAATGTAAATCAATTATGTTATATTTGCGTAATAATTATGTTTGTTGATGTCGGTGTATTATGTCAAAATTATCATTCTACACTCCAATCAAAAAAAATAATTTTTTATTATATTTAAAAATAAAAAAATAAAAAAATAAACAATTTGATTGGACTCTGCTCCTAAGCGGACACTTACATAACATTGCCTCGATGACCCTTAAATATCAGAGCTTATTGAATTCTTCAAAATTATAATTATTTACCCATGAAACCCAAGGATCATACCAAACACTCACTACTCTCATTCTATAGCATATCCTTATCTTTAAAAAATCTTTTGTTCAGCAGATACCTTTATAAACAAAACATGGAAGGTGTGTACGTAACTTTTTATTGAGCGCTAATAGTCACGTAATTTTAAATAAATAAGTATATTAATTTCATAATTTTTAATCTTATAACTTCAAAAAAATATATATTTAATTCTATAAAAATTATACTTTATTCTAGTAATTTTTACTTTTAAGATTATATTATATATATTTTTAAATCATGGTACTAAAACGCTATGTTTAAATTTATAGTACAAAAATAATTATTTTGTAAAAGGTATAGGACTTCTCAACCTTTAATCATCCCAAAAAATACACCTATTTTAACTGTTACATTCATGAAATTATAACTCATATACTATTTCACATAACAGTTAAATCCACATTTTATCAAGATTATTCACCATTCCCCATGCCAAATAGGCTTAACAAAGCTAGATTCATATCAGTTTACAATCCTAAACGCCAATAAGATTCAGGATGACAAAGATCCAACAAGTTCTTGAAGGCTAGGTCATAGTACTTTTTTTTTCTTTACATAAGATATGACATGTTCACCCTATCCTCATAGTTGGTTAAAGAATAATTATTACATTTATTTTATAAAAAGTAAAAGATATTTTATTAATATTCAGATTTAAAAAATACTAACAAAAATATCATCAGATAAAATTTATTAATATATATTAAAATATTAAAAGGTAAAAAACACATAAGAAGAGTGATACTTTTACTAAAAAAACTATCAAAACATGAACTTTTTTATCTTGTTTATGTGACCTATCTTCATTATCAAACATGATTACTTGAAGTTTTGTATCGATGAAACTTTAGGTAGAATAAAGCATTTTTATTGATACAAGAGTTATAGAAACACACTAACTTTTAATTGATAAAAAACTTTGTATCAAACAAGCATAGATATGAAGATACATTAGACATAACCTTCGTAGAATCAAATCTGACAAAAAAATCACCATAACATTGACGGTAGATTATTTATAAAATAAGACTACTTAAAAGAGAAACTAAACAGTAAAACACAAAAACAAAATACTCATTGGAGAGAGCATTCCTTACGGGAAGGTCTCTCTCACGCGTGATGAAACTAAAGCAAAGAACTGAAGAAGCAGATGAAAAGAAAAGAAAAAAAGAAGGAGAGAAGAGAGAGGATGGAAAAAACTAAATCCTAGAGATAACTTTAAAAAAACTATTAGAGTTTGGTTACACTCAAGTGCGGATATATATCTTGTTTAGCGGGGATATTTGTCCACTGTCAAAGCTATAAAGTAATTTTTTGGTGTACTGACATATTATTTTATGAGAAGGTTTAGTTGCATTAGAAATAGTTTTTAGTAATACAATAAAAAATTATAAACAAAATAATTCATAAATTTACTTATTTATACATTTATTATCAATCCACCCAATACAACCATTGAAAAAAACAAAGATTTTTCAATTACACTTAATGTTATCTCTTTCACCTTGGAATTATAAGCTAATATAGGATCTACCATTTGAATTAATGTTGAAATTCATTCTTTAACCACCGTTTGTATAATCAATTTATTCCCATAAGTCATACTCTGAAGGAATTATATTAAATTTGTTAGAAATTCAGGTCTAACTTAAACCAATAAGATCTCATTAAGTTAAGGGTTGTCCAAACTTATAAGCAGTCTTTGCTGCTTTGTTCCTAGTCGATGTGGGACAAGGATACTTAACAGTCTCCCTCCACACGGCGAACAAAGGTGGACATTAGCATCACGGTGAGACTATGGTAGAGCCCAATTAGGTCCAAGCACATAGAGACTAGACACAACTCTCAACCCAATAAGATCTCATTAAGTTAAGGGTTGCCCAAACTTATAAACAGTTTTTACTGCTTTGTTCCTAATCGATGTGGGACAAGAATACTTAACAAAATTTATTTGAACAATTTTATCTTTAGACCAAGCAAGCTTGATAAATGTAAAAATTACTATTTTGTTTATCATAAATCTCTTGATTTCTTCAACTCAAATAAAAGTTTTTGAAACCCTATAAGATGAACATATCAATTCTAGTCTTGAATCTTCTTCTACATATTTTCAATAGAACATGGACTCCTTTATGAGCAGAAACAAATCAAACATTGTCTAAATTCTCGATTAATTTCATCAAACTTCTTGAGCCTAATTGTTTTTCAAACTCCCTCTCACGTTTCAAAACTCAAATCTATAGCTCCATAATTCAAGGTCCAGTCCAAATATCCTTATAAAAATCAAACCCAAAAATCAAAGAGATCAATTATCACGTGAGGGATTGTGAGTTTGAAGTAAGGGGATTGTACCACGGAACTTCGATGAGTTGTATATGATAAATCGATGATAATGGGATAAACATATAAAGTTTGATAATAGACTGTTATAACTTATATAAGTTTTGTGATAAATTTGTATAAATTGATTGCATGTGACTTATTTTACATTAAGTCTCGTCAATATTTTAACAAAAATGATAGATTGTTATAACTTAGATAAGTTCAGTGGTAGATTTAACACTTCAAAAATTTAATGGTAGATTTATATAAATAAATAAAGTTCAATGATAAATTGTAAAGTTTACCCATATATTATTTTCATTAAAATATATTCCTAACGAAAAAGCAACAACTTGCAAATTTTTATTCAAATGTATATTTCTTTTACAATTTTCCTCTATACATCTCCATTTTAAAACATAATACCATAATTTTTTATAAATAAATAGAAAAACGTTGAGTTTATATATTTTATTTATTATATGTCTTAGTGTATTAGTTACAATTTTTTTCCCTCAAAATTTCCAATAAAATTATTTATTATTAACTTTTGTCCAATATAATGAAAAAGTATAAATAATTTTTCGATAAAACAACTAGATAATACTTTGTTAATTACAATTGATTTACGAAACTAATAAGATATTTATGTTATATTCTATTTTTTTTTATCAAAATCGTTTTAAGGTAATGGTTACTACTATTGTAGTAAGGTATGGTAAACCTTATTATAATATTATATGTTTTTCTACACTTGATCAATGCCTTCGCATACAAGATTAATGTCTTACCATAAATTCTCTCTCTCTCTCTCTCTCTCTCTCTTTTATCAAAATTGCTCTAAAGTAAAGTTTACTACTTTTGTGGTAAGATAATTCCTTGTATGGTAAGCCGTGCTATGACATTAGATGCTAGTAGTAAGCTTTTTTACATTAGATTAATGTCTTCTCATACTAGGCCAACATTCTTACATTTAATCAATGCCTTCTTACACTAAACCAGCCTTATAATGAATTCTAATTTTTTTTTTACCAAAATCGCTTCTAGATAAAACTTGCTCCTATTGTGATAAGGTCGTAACAAACATTATTTTGGAACAATTTTGTTAAAAAGTAAAAAATTATCCAAAATCACATATTTTTGGATAATTTTTTCGTTAATAACAACCATTGTGATAGTAAATAGTATTACCTCACATACTCAAAAAATAAAGAATTGTCTTATGCCAAAAACAATAATTACTATTCACATCATGTTATAAAATATAAGATGAATTACAATAGAAGTTCCTTGAATTATGTCATTTGTGTTATTTAGTTTTTTAAATTTGAAATGATATTACTTAGTTCTTAATCTTTGTAAAAAATGAAGAATTAAGAAAAAAATTATATTATTTTAATGATTTTTCATTCAAAATATTATCATTTTCAATCAAGTAATTAAAACACGATTAAAATACGAGTTTTTAATATGAATAAAAGTGAAATTTAATATAATATAGTTTAAGAAAAAAAAGAAAATAATAAAATTTGAACAAAATTTTATTTAAATATATTTTTTAATATTTAATAAAAATTAAAAATTAATAAAACAGTAAAAAAAAGTGTGGTAATTAATAAATATTAAAACGAATATTCTATGAATTGGTTTTTATATTAATTTTGATTTTATAATTATTAAATATTCATATTTTAATCGCGTTTAATTACTTGATAGAAAAATAATATTATTTTAATACAAAATTATTAAAATAATATAATTTATCTTTTATTAATCTTTTTTACAAAATTAATGAATTAAATAATATTATTTTTAATCTAAGTGACTAAACAATACAAATGATCTAATCTAAGAGACTTTTTATAGTATTTCTCTCTAAAATATAATACACATCATGTGCAATCAAATAAATTAAATTTATTTTTTTCTTCGATGTGACCGCCTATTAATAATTTCTCGGTAACTATTGATTTTAATGAATTCCGAAAAAAGAGAAGATCTAAAAATACAAAAAAATAAAAAATTTGGATGTGAAAATAACAGTTTTAAAATTTTAAAAGTCATAATAATAAAAATAAAATATAATTATATTTCTATAAGTTTAAATACAATGTGCTATTTTTTAAGGTTTACAATCAAATTATATTAGTCATAGTTATATCATATTATAATTAATATTAATAATTTTATCTATTTATAATAATAAAAAATAATAATAAAATTTAAATATATAAAAATATTATTATTTAATTTTAACTAAATTTTTTATTCACATAGTATCATATTTATGTTGTATTATTATAGCATGTAAGATATTATCACATCTACTATTTTTATTGTAATGATTTTGTTGAATATTTTTTTTAACACTTTTTCAAATTTTTTAATATGAAATATGTGCATTTATATATGGTGTGTCATAATCTATAGATTATTATTTGTATTTTAACTAAAATTCCACGAAAAACGGAGAAAAGATGAGAGGTAATAGGGAAAATTATCGATCAAATTTTTCATATTTAATTTTATTATAAATTTAATTCATCGGATTTAAAAATATATTTCTTAATCTCAATCAATTAAAAATAAATAATATATATTAATGATATTTTTATTAATTTTTTATTAAATAATTAAAAACAATTAAAATTATATTATTTAATAAAAAATAATTAATATAAAAAATTTCATAAATATTTTTGTTTTAATATTTGATTATTAGTAAACTATCTTATTAATCATTTATACATTTTATTCACGGAATATATAAGATATATAATTCATTTAGGTGACGTTTGGTTCGTGGAATGGAATCGGAATCGGAATCGGAATGGAATGGAATGGAATGGAATGGAAAGGAAACAATTTTGTTTGGTTTGACCACTGGAATCAAGCTCAAAATCAGGATTATAGTGTTTGGTTTGCCACTGGAATGGAATGAAAAAAGCTGTAAATGACCTTAATACCCCTACATGCTGTAAAGTTCAAATAATGTCATTTAATTACTATTTTTTCGTCACACAAAATATATTATTGAAATCATTATTTTTTTAAATAAGTATTACTTAATTAAAAAGAAATATATTATTAAAATTATTATTTTTCTAAATAGGGTTTAGGGTTTTGAGGTTTGGGATGTGTGATTTAGGGTTTAGGGATTTAGGATTTGGGGTTACATTTGTAGGTTAAGGTTTAGGGTTAAAATTATTATTTTTCTAAAAATAGTTTAGGGTTTTAGAATTTTGGATTTAGGGTTTAGGGTTTAGGGTTTTAAGGTTTAGGGTTTATGTTTTTAGGATTTTGAATTTGGGGTTTAGGGTTTTGGGATTTATGTTTTAGGATTTTGGGTTTTGGGATTTATGTTTTAAGGTTTAGGGTTTAGAGATTTGGGGATTTGGGGTTTAGGGTTTTAGGGTTTAAGGTTTAGGGTTTAGGGATTTGGGGTTTAGGGTTTTAGGATTTGGAATTTGGGGTTTAGGGTTTTGGGATTTATGTTTTAGGGTTTTGGGTTTTGGGATTTATGTTTTAAGGTTTGGGGTTCTAGGGTTTAGGGTTTAGGGATTTGGGGTATATGGTTTAGGGATTGAGGGATTTGGGGTTTAGGATTTAGGGTTTTAGGATTTGGAATTTGGGATTTAGGGTTTAGGGTTTAGGGATTTGGGATTTATGTTTTAGGGTTTTGGGATTTATGTTTTAAGTTTTAGGGTTTAGGGTTTAGGGATTTGAGGTTTAGGGTTTAAGGTTTTAGGATTTTAGGATTTGGATTTAGGGTTTAGGGTTTTGAAATTTTGGGTTTTGGGTTTTGGGTTTTGGAATTTTGGGTTTGAGAATTTGAGATTTGAATTTAAGGTTATATTTTAAGTGAGGGTAAAATTGGAAAAAAAAAGTTTAGATGGGAATGGAATAATGTTTACCAAAGGTGGGAGAAGGAATTGTGATTCCTTCTCTTTTAGTAATCGGATTCCATTCCGCCCTCCATTCCGTCCAACCAAACACACAAAATGGAAGGAATCAATTCTGATTCCATTCCATTCCCTCCAACCAAACGTGAGGTTAGTTCTTCCAACTTAGTATAAAATGATTAAAATAATATATTATTAATGCATGAAATAAAAACTTAAGGGTAGAATTGGTATTTTAGAAAAATTAAATGGTAAAAATTCATTTACACTTACACCTAAGAAATCCAAAGGTCTTGCCATCAGACATCTTGCATTAGATTCTTAGATTGCAATTATCGTTCCAATAACCGGAATGCAAAAGTATTCATCGCATTCATAATATCAATGCAAGTGGTGCCTACCAATCGAGGTTCATATGCATAATAGTTATCTCTCTTTTTTTTTAACATGAATAAAATAAAAAATAGGAAACCAATAGCAGAACAGAAACTAAGAAAAGAAAGCAAGAAAATAAATTTTGGATAAAATAGGTGCTGATGATATTCAACAAAAATAAGAAAAAAAAGATTGTTGTTAGCTGAGTGAAGCAAAAAAAAAATAGAGTTTTTAACATAAAAATAGAAGAATCTCAAGTAATAGCGTTATAACGAAGAGAAACAAGTTAAAATATAATTTTTTTCAACTTAACCATGCTTATTTAATGGGTGACAAATTTTAATGATATAATATTTCTTAAATATTAATTAAATGATTTAAGTGTCTCAATTCTAGGTCAAAAAATATCTTAATGACATAAAATGAATGACCTTAATAGCAGGTCATTTTTAATTATTATCTTTAATTTTATTTTAATGTTTTGTTAATATTTTATTTTTAAAAAAATAAAAATATATATTTAAATAATATTTTATTAAAATATTATTATTAATAATAATAAATGTTTTATATAATAATTACTTGATATTAATAAAAATTAATATTTTAATAAAATATTATTAAATTAATATTATTTAACGAGTGAATTTTTTCTTCTAGTAAAAATATTGTCAATGGATCTATTTTTTTTAATAAAAATGTTATTTATTAGTTATTTTACTCATGAAAAGTATTAATTAATCATTTTATATTTAAAAAATAATCACAAAAAATTTTTATTCAAAAAAAATTAAACAAATATGGATAAAAATATTTCCATCATTTATTTTTACCCAAATAAACCAAAAACAATTATAAACATAATTAACTACGAAATTATCTCTTTTATACAACTCTATGTTTGAAATTTCTTAATAATTTTTATTTTTAAATAAATTTAAAATTATTAAATATTTTTTTATAAGTAAAATAATTAAATTTTAAATTTTTAAAGTTAGTCTAAATAAAATTACCAATGTGGGATTCCACCTTTTCTTTTATAAAACAAATTTTAGGACAGAAGGCCTACCTTTATAAGGCATTTCTAAGGAATTCACCCAATATAATATTTTCTTCACCTAACCATTTCTTAAGCAAGAAAATCCAAAGCCATTATTCGTCGGTTCTTTCTTCTTCTGCAATCAATAGCTTCTTTAGAATAGATCGTAGGCTTCCAAGGCCTTGACATTTTCGAATTAGATATCACCATTATCATTGCTTTGCTTTTGTTGATTTCTCGATGAATTCAAGTAAAAAGGAAAAAAAAAATAAAGCGATCCAATAAGGTTTTGAATTGTGGGTCATCAGCTGAAAAATATTTAAGATTTTGAATTTAATATTTTTACTTGTGGATTTTTCATGATTGTTGTATTAGTTGGGTGGATTCAGAGGGTATTGTAGTTTAAGAGGGGATGGAGAGAGAGAAAGAGAGACAGAGAGAGAAATGGGGTTAGGCTCGAAAACTGTAGGACCTTCTTTAGCTCTGCAGTTAGACGAGACCCGTATGAGGTGTTGTGTGGGTCGAGGGATTCAACCGATCAAGATATCAAAACTGCGTACAGCGTACAGAAAGCTTGCTCTCAAGTAAGTTCTACCACTTACTTCTAAATTAATCGTTTCCCTTTGATTAAGAACCATTTTTTGTAATTTTTGTGTTTTTATTTCTACTGTCTGCTAATTTCATTTCGCTTAAATTTGATATGTGTTACTCATCTGAGATTTATTCTAGCTCAATTAGTTAGATAAGTTTGAATAATAAAAGTAGATAAGTTGAAAAAATAAAATATGTGATACATGAAATCAGATATTTTGATTTGATCATTTGAATTGTCCGGGCAGATCAATTTTCTTGTTATGAGTTATGACAATTGTTTCATGATTTTTTGATGTAGTCATTGTTTGCTAAATTGACTTGTTAATTGTTTTTGAGTATGGATTTTTATTTGTGTTTCCGCATTGTCCTGCAAGAGTTATGTATACCTGGATTACTGTTTTTTTCCATTCTGATTGATACCTAATTAACCACAGGAAAATTTATTAGTTCATCTGCGCCAACCGGGGAATTAGACCTGTTTATTTCGTTTTTTGTGGCTTTTTATGTATGACGTGGAGCTGTTGTAGTCGTAGAGATGTCTGGCTTTATGCAATCAACTTCAAAAGTTGAACTGGCATTGTTTTGGGACATAGATTGAGCAGGACTCCGTCCTCCTTCCAACCCTTCTTCATCTTCATTTAGTTGTCTCCTGGTGTACAAGCCTCTGCATACTTATCTATGCAGCTATCCCCCTGTTTCACATTAGAAACTTCTCACGATTTATTCAATTGATTTTTTGTTATCAGCAATCAGAGCAACGTGGAAGGCTTCTACCGTGAAAGTTTTATCTGTTGTATTTCCTCTTTCTGGCATGTACATGAGTTCATAACGAAAGCTAAAATAGCTAGCTGCATACACCACTTTTTGAAGTTCATGTTTTCTTCTATTCAATTAATATGCCAATCAAGAATACTTTTCCATGTTTCATGATGAGCTTCAGTTGCTATCTCTTCAACCTTAAAAAATATTCCAGGCGGTTTTTATTCAAATGTTTATTTTAACTTTGGCTCCACTTGCATTTCAAATACCAACCAAGATCATTAATGATTTTTTTATTTATTTAAACTCGAAACACAATGGTATCATTTAGTGTGAATTGGTTAACCAATTCCTTCACGTTTTTCATGATGATACGTAATTGAAAACCAATGTGTATGATGGTCTAAAGCTATTACTCATTCGAATAGTTTTCTTCTTGACCATAGTGTCAACTTTTGGTTAATCAATTGGGGTATCATTGTGATGATGGTAATTTGAAATATTTCTTTTACAATGTTGCTTTAAACCAAATGATCAACATATATCATCCCAACAAAAATGTCAATATCCAGAAGCTTCAGAATTTTTCAAGGAGGATTCATATTCTTATAGCATCTTATCTGACACAGAGAAAAGAAGACAGTATAACAATGCAGGGTATGAGGTGCTTTTCTTACTGCCGTTGTCTTTTCTCTTTCAAAGGAATGGAAACAAATTTATTTAATGTAAGCATTGTTTATTTGTTTTCTTTGACATGCCTACTGCATTTTTTTCCTGTTTATTGATTCAATGGACATGTTCTATGCAATTAAATAAATGGAGCGAAGCTATTAAAACCATATTTCTAAATCTTGCTGCATCAAAGTGTTTGGATTGATTCATTAATAAACTCTAATAACCTTTTTAGATTTGCTCCAAACCATTTTGTAGAACCAACCATCACTTGCCATGGCCAAATTGTTTCAAATATAGGATTTATTATATGGTTATCACATCATTTCAGCCTCCTAGAGTCATACAAGAAGATATCACTTTTACTAATTTTTTTTAATATAATAAAGGGAATGCTCACAGAATAGGCTCGAGCTTTATGAAAGTGCAGTATTTAATTTGTGTTAGGCCAATGTAGTTTTAACTTTTAACAGTTACATCCCTGTAATGTGAGCTTTTACTGTGAGTTTCTTTTTTATTATATTAAAAACAAATTCACAGTCGAAGTTATATCTTCTTGTAGAGTTGTATGACTTGAGGAGGCTGAAATGATGTGATAATATTTTGCTTTAAGACTTCAGATCGCAGTTGTATGCCACTATAGCCATAAGCTTACCTCTTTGGTCAGCAGCATTGCTTGCAGTATTCAAGTTATTTTATTTGTAAGCCTAAACTGAACTATTCCATTTCCCTTTGAAAAAGAAAACTAAACTATTCCATTGGTCCCAGCCTTTGTATTTGTCAGAACTTTGGTCTCCAAACTATTTATTTCACACATTTTGGTCCACAAAGTTAATTTAGTCTGAAAACAGATTTAGTCAAATTTTCTCTTTCTGATAGAAATTTCACTTTTTGTGTTACTTCTGTTAAGTGTTAACTAGATAATTATCAGAGAATGGGGGTACTGACTAGGAAGAAGCTTTACAATATAAATTAACATGAAGTCACAGGAACAAATTATGATACTGCTTTGAGTAAGATATGGAACTATGTAATATGTGTCTTTCCATGTGTATGAGCAATGAAGAACCTAACTGGGGCTTCCTTTGTCCATATGTTTTAAATTGATGTGATTCCCATACAGTGTCCTCCTATTGGTAGTGATTCCTTGGTAAGATATATTCAAATAGTTTAGGTTTAATTGCATAGCATAACACCCTTTCATAGATGGAGTTTCATTTTTAGCCTCCCTCCATGCGGTACACATATGCCTTTTTTTTTTGGTAGCGTAAAAACATATGTTTTTCACATGTCCAAAAATGTAGTGCACATATGTTTTTCTTTGTATAATGTAAGGAACATCTAGACTGACATTCTAATGTACTGGAAGCAATGAGTGGGACTGTTACTGTTAGACCTCTTCCAATTGGAATATCAGTTAGCGGAAAGGAACTTGTTCAACTTGTTACCATGATAGACTGACATTCTTTCTAGTTATTTCTCTACATATTTCGTTTCCCTGCAGGTGGAAAAGCAGTGTGCACACTTTGGTGTAACATTCAATGAGCAGCAAGCTGAGGCTGGGATTGGAGCAAGATTTACTTCGTATGCTCAGAGCAAATTTAAGGTGTCTTTGCCTTTTTGGGTGAAATTGTTTTCATGACACATCTGCTTTTCTTTCCTGCTTCCTCCCCTTGTGCAATCCCTCCTCTCTCTCTTCGTTTTTCCCTTTATTTTTTATTTGTTTTTTCAAAATACTGCTGGGTAGTACTGAAGCTTGCTTTCAAATCCATGACTTGCCAACTACTGTATTTTGAGCAAGATGCAAATGGTGGTTATGGTTTTGCCCTACAGGTACCATATCTTTATGGAGTCTTCTACATTTTAGTTTTTGTTTGATTACTTATTGGTGTTTTATGCTATATATACTTTGAACTTTTAGAGATTTTGTTAGACTACTATATGCTGATTGCTGAAGCATTATCGCTCTCTTGCTCTTCCACTCCTGTAGATTGTACTGTTCTGATTGTGTTCCATTTGTATCTGTAAGTTTTACTCTGCCAGCAAAATTCTGTTTCATTTACTTTTTCTGTAGCATCATCCTGCTGTTCGAAGTTCGAACTGTGAAGTTCAATTTTATGCTCTAGAAACTGTTATATTGCTTGTGCTTTTCTCAGTTCCTGAAGATTTCTTGCAGAAAATCACAAGGATTATTTTATAGAAGGAACTGTTTTGTTATAGGGAATAATGCATCTGATTTTTGGTTGAAATTATATATCTGATTTTGCAACTGTCATTTTTCAAGAATTCTCATCTGAAAAAGAGGAACTACTTATGAGATAAGTTTGGGGTTTTTCATAGATGCTTGTTAATTTTATTTGATTTTTGATCTAAAAGTTGTTTAACTTTGTTTATCCTTACAGTTAAATATATACGAGTAATGAATCCTGAGCTTTATTTTGCCCAAGGGAATTTTTGCTTATATTCATGGAATCTGGATGCTTTATTTCCCCTCTCTCTATCTTTCCCTCCTTCACATACACATGCACGTGTATAATATCTCCAGCCTGATGCTGGGCTTCTATAATTTCAATTTGCTCGATACCCTACAATAAGTTCTACTTGAAGGTTTACAATTTACATTGAGACATTATTATCACTGATATGCAATGCATAATTATGCATGCAGGTCAGATGTTATTAGTTTCACTTGCTTAGTGAACGGTCTGTTACTATTGTGCTCAAAAGTCATTGCATGTGTGACATGAGTTAAATCATGAACTATGAGAAATGGTAAATAAGTTTATTTGTGTATATTATGATTAATATGACATAATACTTAGTTAGCATTCCTCGTAATTAAAGGTTTACAACCAATATTGTTCGTATTATTTAACAACTTATCTTGGAAGCCTATACCTCCAAGTAGTAAATGACAAGCAAACAACTCTTTTTGTGTATTTAAGAACATTAAATCCGAGTCACAAATGCCAAGGTACTTAATCTCATGATTGTTTAAGTTCTTTCTAACTGGACATTTTGAATCATCCAAGTGATTTTGGGGAAAATGATATTAAGCATCAATTCATAAGTCAATATAATGGACTCCTTGTTACATTTATTTCAAAATCTCACATTTTTAACTTCTTACATATTGACTTGGATCTTCTACCTTGCAAACATGGTACTTGTTTTTGGTTCTAACATGTCATCTTTTTGAGATAGTATAGACAAGTAGCATACTTGCCAAGTATAAAAGATCTAGTCCAATGAGTTTATGGCCTATTTGATTCTTAGTTATAAGTATATGAGTAATGTAGTTATTAAAAAAAATAAAGATATAAACCAATAACTAGTATGATTTGGCCTAATGGCTTTGTTTCTCCCTTTTAAAGGGCAGGTCAAAAGGCTCATTATCTATTAACACTGCGTAGGAAAAAAAAATTAGTCCAATACCTGATGGGTTTTGTTTGTCAAAATTGGACGTTTTACTCCTTTTATGCATTTCTTGAGAGTACATATACTAAAAATAGTCATAGTTTACTTAGTGATTTGATAATTACTCATTTTTTTCAATATTTTAAGTCATATGCTTGAACTATATCAAATATATTTTGGTCTAAAAAGAAAAAAAGTAGAGAGACCATTGGTATCACATTTTTGAAAATGAAGAGTCGTTAGTCTCTTGGATCGGGTCATTTTTAGTAAGTATTTTAGAAATAATGTTTTTTTTTATCTATTACTTATAAAAAAAGGGTCGAGGAAGGGTAAATTTTATTTATAAGTATGTTTTTTAATTAAACTTATTACCCGGTTTGTCCATGGCTTCCTTATTAAGGGTTAGAGTTATCTTTTTAATTAAATATTTTCGTCATTCAACAACTATTCTATCATTTTAATGTGATATCTATTTTTTAGTTTTAATATTCATTTTACTATTACTTAATAATATTTTGATTGTGTTAAATAATAATATTTTATTGTAAATTTTATTGAAATTTTTTTATTTTTTTTTTGCAATAACAATTGGACATTTTTTTATATTCTAAATGACTAATGGTGATCTAAGACCTAACTTACATGACTTTAGCAATCATTTTTCTATTATATTTTCTTTTAAAATGAATTTTACACATTTGCACTTCTACACATATCCTTGTAGTTGGAACACTAGGATCAAATGTCAATAATTATGAGGCAATTGCACAATGGCCATTTTTTTCAACTTGACGAAAAATGTTTGTCGAATTTACTGGCCATGTTTTCAAATTATATCATCCCTTCCATTCTGAAAAGTAATGAACAAACCAGATCATAAAGAAGACACATTTTCATAACATAGGCCATATATATTAGGTTATTCACGTGTATTGGACTTTTCAAATAAATACACAGCAGACAACTTTTTTTTAAAAAAAAGTATATTTTATGAGTTAATGCCATACTTACAACCTTCTTGAACTCAACTTTGTCTTAACCACGAATACAAATATAAACTCATTGTCTTCCATTAGTTGCATTCTCTTGGGTCTTCCCAAGAGACAAATTCCCCCACAATCAAGGCATAGTTTATGTAGATTTTTTTTTTTTTAAAAGAGAGTTCATATCTAGTTATTAAATTAAGCATTAAGCGGGGCCCAAATGTATATATATTTATCTTATTTTTTTAAAGGGGTATTTAATTTTTTTTTTATTAAATAAAATTAAAATTAAAATTTGAGTTTATGATGTTAGGATGATAAGTCATAACACTAGATCATAAATATATATCCCTATATTTTATCTTATTTATGTATACAGGATTGAGCTTGTTCAATTTATTATTTACAAGTAGCTATATGATCGATAAAAATTCTAGAAATTAAATAGGATACAAATTGAATAGATTACCATGTCCAGGCACGAAAGGAGGGTTTCTGAATCTTTTGTCATATTATTGTTTTAGAAAAAGTGGTAGCTGAGATTTTGAACAAATGAGAACTCTATCATTATTGCTTTACTTTCGGTCAAGCAAAATCCTAGAAAATCAGAAATTAAGTGACAATACACAAATTAATGTCAAAAGAAAGTGACAACTTATTTGGATAGACGTAATGCTTTAACCATGTGGCAATCAGTTTGTGTTCCTCGAGAGAAATCATCCTTTGGGATCTAATATTTGATAGATTTTCAACTTATTATTATTATTACTATATTTTGTGCGCACGAAATTATAATTCTATAATTATTTTAAAAAATAGTTTAATTTTAAAATTTGTGGATTGAGTATCTTAAATCACATAATTTATATAAAAAAAATACAACGTTAGTTTTATTTTAAAATTTTATTAAAAAATTGACGGCGAAAAACATGCTATATTCTTCTTATAGGTTTTTTTAAAATGTTTTTAACAGTTTTCCTCCTATTTTGTTGTTATTTGATTCTACGAATTCACAAATAATTTTTTTCTATAGGCTTTTAGGCTTTGTATGTAAGAATGAATATGTTATTAAAATTAAAATAATTTAATACAATTAAATGATAAAAACATACAGTAAGATTTTTTTTTGTTGCTTTTTTTATTATCTTTTGCTTTATTTACTTTGTTAGTTAGTAGGTGATATACAAAATGAGTCTTAAGATTATATAAAAATTTTAAAAAAATTACAAAATTAACGTAATTAAAATTTATAACAATAAAAATAATATCTATTAATATTAATTCATTCACCTCTTAATTTAAGACATGTGTGTTATTTTTGTTATTTTGAATTTTATATGTATTATTTTAATATTTAAAAAAAAAATTAATTATCTCACCATGTAATAATCTATAGAATCATTGTTATAATAAATTGAATAAATTAAATCCTTTATCTTTTTAATACTACTAATTTAACCAATTAGCGAAAATAATGATATTTATAATATATATATGACACAAATTCCAAGACTCAAATATATTTTCAAACAGAATTTCAAAAAATCGAGTACTTTTCCATCTTAGTTTTGTCATATCATGTGCAGGTGTCTCTCTACTATATTTGTCTTTGGTTGGATGATATGTGGGTGTATTTTGAATAGCCGTTTATGTTTCTTTCACTTTATTAGCAACATTTGTTTCTTCTTATTCATTGACTAAGTCTCCTAAACTCAATTCACGGGACATTTTATAACCATTTTAAACTCAAAAAGTTTTGTTGGTTTTTTATTTTTTATTTTTTATTTTTTTATTTTTAAATACGTGGACAATCTAGGCTATAATCTAAAGGGTTAGCTCCAAGTTAGATTATTTGTGATGTAGTATTATTAAATTCATTTATTTGACTTAAAGCTAACTCCACCAAATCTTCACCTTAATGATATTAAAAAAAGTAGGTAGTGTCACTTGGAACACGGGAGGGACTGGTTAAAATCAAAAGTATAGCGTCATAAGTTTGATGTAACCTATATTAAATATTATAGTATTATATTTAATTTATTTTATAATTGATTAATATAATATTTAATAATAATATATATAATATTATTTGATAATAATTAAAGATATATATTTTAATAAATTAATTTATATTTAAAATATTGTGTAATTTATTTTATATAATTTTATTAATTATCATAATAAGATTTTTTATCAAACATAGTATGCTTATCAAACTAATTTTATTATAAAAAAATATTTAAATTAATGTTTAATTTATTTTGAATATTTTTCTTATATTTTAAAGTTAAAAATTATTATTTTTTAAATATGAGATGAAATAAAAAATTAAAATACATAATTTTAAAATTAAAAATAAAACATACTGAATCAACTATTCTGTATAATTTAAACTCATACATCTACATACTCAAAATTTATATATAACCATATAACTTGGGATGGATATCCAAACATTTAGTCTCCTACTCTTTTAGCTCAAACTCTAGTCTAAGATGGAAGAGTAATTATCGTGCATGAAATACGAACCATTCAACTCTTCTAATAAATGAGTATCAGTTGATTAGAGAGAGAAACTAAGTGTCATTATATAAATGGATGCTGGGCTTGGGACTTATCATCATTACCTGAGCAATTGAGAAATAGTAAAGAAAAATGCTCTATCGCATCACCTCGAGTTTGTAAAAGGTTTTAAGTTTAGTGGTAAGGATTCAACTCAGACTGTAGTTTTGTTTACTCAACTTTTGAGTTCAAGTGTTAGAACCTAACTATTTTCTACTTTCTTTTCATATAACATTTTAAAAGATCATTTTCTTTTATTTTCAAACTCAACCCTAGGTAACCTAATCTTCTCGCACCTTACACGTCGGGTTTCCTTTTGTTTTTATATTTTTGTAGCTTTTATAGAATGTACAGAGAAGAGACATCACCCTCCAACTCGAGCTCTTGGGAGAGCCCCTAATATTCTAGTGTTAGTGGCCACTCGGGGTCTTCTAGCTCGGGCTTTTCTAGTGAAGAGAGTTGATTTTTGCCTCAACCTTCTACATCTACCCCTCATCCTTAAACCACTCCTACCATTAGATTGAGTGTGCCTCAAACTCAAATCTTAATAGCCAGGACATGGAGGAAGAAAACAAGGAATATAGGATCTAGGGAACCCACATGTCATACCAAAGGTTTGTCGGATGTGTTTAAGACTTGTGAGTTGGTGTCCCAAGATGAAAAGAGATTAAGAAAAATGGATAACATCCTGTCTTTGGTTCATATAACGATTCCTCTAGAAGGAGCCTTTGATAGTGATCAACCTCTATCCGATTGGACCGTCTTTCATGAAAAGACCTTATGGTTAGGGGTAAGGTTCCCCCTATACCACATCATTAGGAGATTTTTGATTACGATGCAACTCGTACCAGGGTAGTTGATGCCTAATGGTTAGAAGTACCTCCTCTGCCTGACGTTGATCTACCAAGAAGTCAGAGTGGATTTAGAGATGGTCGAGTTTAACGAGGCTTATGTTCTGAAGAAAAACCCCATGGATTATATGAGGGTATATATGCGGGTGAAGTAGGATTGAGAGATGAATGTGTCACTTCCTAAAAATGAGAAAAACTAGAAAGGTACTTTTTTATGTTTCAGGTCCGTGATAGTCTCCTACCAATGACACTAGGTTGATAAGGAGCATTTGGAATGACATTAAGGTCATAATAAGAAATATGGCTTCCTTAATCACAATCTTGAGTCTTGACAAGAAGAAATTTTTGGTTGATATCCAAAACTAATTTCCCGAAAAGGCCAACTTGAGGACCTTGTTGAATAGCCCACACTTTGTTGCGTGTGGGTTGATGAGACATAGTACGGTGGAGCCTCCCCTAAGGATAAACCGTAAACCCCAGGTTCCTCCTAAACCCTAAGGTCCTCCTAAACTCAAAACTCCTCCTACAAACTTTGGGGGATGGTTCGAGGTGGTGGCCAATGATGGTGAACTAGTCCTATGACTTGCCTTTCCCCCCTTTTTTATGGGCTCGACATGACTAACGTGACATCATTTCACTCTTATTTCGCAGATCCTATGTATTTTACCACTACTCAACTCTTTTTCTGTATAAAGAGTAAGGTCGCACCAATAGTAAGGAGCTTTCCAACGGGTACACTTTTGGCTCCTAGAGGGGATTCTTCTAAGGGAAATAAATGGGGCAAGTCTTCTCTGTAAGGGATTCAAGGAAGGGGGAGTCCGTCCTTAATGATCTAATTACGGATGTGGAGGGAACAATCTTGAATCGAGGCTTGGCACTAGAGCACCTCGATCATTGTATGAGCCACCTTTCTGATGACTCGTACAAGAAGCAGCTCAAGGCTATTTACGAGGGTATATACTCTGGCGATGTTATCCATCGTTAGATGTGTCAGGTGGGTTACCTCACGTTTTGTTTGTATTTGTTAATTAGCTTATATAAAATGTGAGCTCAAGACTTATTGGCTTGATCTTTTGTTTGTTTCAGTTGATGCTACTCTATGACTTTGATAAGGATCGCAACGTGGATTTTTTTTGAAAGATGAGCTGGTGTAGGAAAAGTAGAGTCATGTGTCTATGCACTCAAAATACATTACGCTACTGGTGAGAGCAAATAAGTGGGAAGGCAAGATAATTAATAAGGAGGAAAAGCTGAAAAGGGTCACCTACGAGTTGAATGAATATGTCTAATGCCTTTCTAAAGTCGATGAGGCTCTTAGGAATTTTGAGGAGGCTCTTAGGTATGCGGAGGAAGGGGCTATAGAAGCCTAGATAAAAGCCCGTTCCTTCTCCTTATTCCTCCTCTATTGAAGGAACCTATATACATGGAGGAGTGACTGAGATGTACAGAATGTGAAAGTAATACTCGCCCAGATCCTTCTGCTTGGCCTCTGTTTTAAAGGTTAGGTAGAAGACTCAGGCTCTTTTGATGATGAGGATAACCCTGAGGTCACGGGGGTAGGGGTAGAAGATCATTGAATTTTAATGACTTGATCCAATTTTTTTTTTTTGAGCTCGACGCCACTTTTGTTTGTGTAGTCACGAGCTCAAACTTGTAAGAATGTTAAATGAAAGAATCAAATGAAAGATCAACTTTATTTATTAATGGAAAATTAGTTTGTCTCTTTTATTATGTATTTATGATGTTTACCTACCAACTTTTTTTGGGGTACTTAGGTCATTAATTTTCCCTCTTTTTTTATCAATCTTCATCTCTTAAAAGGGGTTGAGAACACTTGTTTGATCCATACATTTAGGGATCTTTGTCAATTCCTTCAACTTTTTTGGTCGTATTTTATGGATTTGGATCGAACTCGTAGATGCTCAGTTCAAGTTTTACTTGTTGAAAATGGTAGGCTTAAGGATGAGGTTAGGACACTTAAAGCCGAGGTGGTTAAACTTGAGTGTAATGTAAAAGAGACCAAGTATGAACTCGCTTCTTATAAGGAGCAGTTAATCCAAACTCAATCTCAAGAAAATAGGACCTTGTCTATATGAAGTGATCCGAAAAAGTCTTCCTTAAGATGATGGGGGGTTTATCGAAGAATTGGAGTGAGGATTGCTCGCAATGATTATAGCTCACCCTTAGCCCGTGACCTATGCACAGAAGAAAATTATAGAGATTCAATCCGAGCTATTGCCCTTAGTTGAAGAAACTGATGATCCACATACTGGTCACATGTCCAAGAATTTAAAGAGTTTTTAGCCTTATGAGAAGGCTGAGCTTTGTATTAAAAACTATCCACATATTTGTAATTTTAAATAATGAAAACATTCTAGATGACATGTACTTGTGATGCCCTGACATTATGTGTGTACTTTTATTTATAAATATCCAAATATTTTTTTATATTATATAATGCGACCCGGTTGCTAACTGAAGTGGTCAGTTTTACCTTTTCTCTTATTAAGGCGCTCTACCTGGCTCTTAATCTAAGTGATCAATCTCGTGGCATAAATTGGTAGATGAAAGAGTCTTACCTAGTTCCTGACCAAGATTCACATCCCTTTTCAATGTCAGAGCATCGACTTGGTTCCTAACTGAGGTGGAAAACTCGTGACCTTATGCAAGTGCTAGGGTGCTCTACCTGGTTCTTAATGGAGGTGATCAGCCTGTGGCTCAAATTGGTGGGAAGGAGAGCCTTACATGGTTCCTGATTGAGGTGCTTATCTCCTTTCAATGTCAGAGCGCCGACCTGGTTCCTGATCGAGGTGGACAACTCGTGACCTTATACAAGTGCTAGGATGCTCTACCTAGTTCTTAACCGAGGTGATCAGCCTATGACATAAAATAGTGGAAGACTTCTAAAAGAAAGACTCATTTGTATGGGGTGATGCAATTCCATTGATATGTATGTGCCAATATTACATAAAATTGGTGAACTTTTATACTTTAGAAGTGATATTTCTTCAAGTGCTTGGCATTCCAACTCGTGCCCTCTTCAGTTCCTTCTATGTTTTCTATGTTTTTTAGTAGGTACGCCCCTCCTAGTGTCATTTTAATTATGTGATAAGGTTCTTCCCAATTAGCACCCAATTTTTCGACCATCCATTTTTTCTTGTTGGGGAAGATCCTCCTCAAAACCCAATCACCGCTAGAAAATTATTTGATACGCACAGTCTTGTTGTAATAATCTGATATTCTCTTTTTTTGCTCAGCCATCCTTTTTAGGGCCTTATTTCTTTTCTCTTCCACGAGGGTCAGTTCGTGTGCTCTAATTATGTCATTTTGTTCCTCCGTTAAAATCGATCTGGCAATAGGTATCGTCACTTCGGTTGGTATTATTTCCTCCATCTCATATACTAGGGAAAAATAGGTCTCATTAGTGCTTCCTTGAGGACTAGTTTTGGCGGCCCATAATGTTCTAGGAAGCTCTTCCACCCGCCCTTCTTTTCCACTTTCTAGTCTTTTCTTTAATAAGCTGATGATGAGCTTGTTGGAGGATTCCTCTTGAACATTGGCCTGAGGATAATATGGCATGGAGTGGCACATCTTAATGTTGTACTTAAGGGAGAACTCTATAATATTTTATCTTGTGAATTGTCTCCCATTATCTGTGACGAACCTCTAGGTAGGCTGAAATGGAAATTATGGATTTCCATATAAATCGAATCACTCTTCCTCCTGTATTCTACCTAGGGGTTCTGTTTCGATCCATTTTGAAAAGTAATCAGTAGCCATGAGTAGAAACTTCTTTTGACCTTGTCCTATAGGTAGGGGTCCTACTATGTGAAGCCCACACTTATAAAAGGGCCAAGAACTCACCACATCCTTCATGGTATGTGGGGTGTGTGACAACGTGGAAAACCTTTAACATTTTTTGCATGTGTGGGTGTACTTTGTGCAATCTACCAACATAGTGGGACAATAATAGTTCTGTCTCATGATTTGTTGTGATAATTTCCTTCCCTCCTGAATGTGAACCATAGTCCCCTTAGTGTGCTTCACACATTAATCTTTCATATCCCTCTTTGGTTACATACAAGAGCCCTGGATCGAGTGGAGTTTTCCGATATCACTTCCCCATTTGTATCATATACTGACCTGCCTTAGATTTGATTTCTTTTATAGACCTATTATCCTCTGACAACTCCTCACTTTCAAGGAAGTTATAAATCGACGTGTACCATGGGATAGTGTGAGTGTCTACATATCCAACTATTCGTTTAGCCTCTTCGAAGGTTGCTTTTAATATGATTGTTATGATACTACTCGATTGTGGTTGGCCTCTCGTACCAATGCCAAAGTAGCTAAGGCATCGACGTGACTATTATCCTTTCGAGTTATCTGCTTGATCTCAAACTTAGAGAATTTAGAGCACTCCTTCTTTAACCTTTCTAGGTAACTTTTCATTTTTCCTTCTCTAGCTTCAAATGACCCTAAGAATTGGTTGACCATTAGCCGTGAATCCCTATGTAGGGTGACCTTATCTGCCCCCAGCTTATTAGCGATCATGGCCCCAAATATAGTCACCTTATATTCTGCAACATTGTTGGTCACTAGGAAATCAAGTCTAATTGCATACTTAAAATTGTTTTTGTTAGGGTCTACTAAGACTACCCACAACCCTACACCATTGAAGTCATGTGCTCTATCAACAAACACTAGCCAAATTACCCCGTCTTTTTGATCTACCCCACATATAATCTTTTCCTCTTCGTTGACAACAACCTCTGGCTTTTTACTAAATTCAGCCATAAACTCAGCAACTGTTTTCTCTATGATAGTCGATCTAGCCATGTATTTAATGTCGTAATCCCCTAATTCTATATATATATGTGCTAGCCTTCTAGTTACATTTGGTCTCCTCGAGACATTCTTGAGTGGGTGAGAAGTAAGTACCACAATGGTGTGTGAGCCGAAGTAGTGCCTGAGATTTCCTGCACTAAATTTAGGGAAAATGTTAGTTTTTCAATGGTTGGTTACCTACTCTCATCATCCGTCAGAACTTGGCTGACGTAGTAAACAGGATGTTGAACTTTATTTCTCTCAGCTAGGAGTGCAGCGCTACATGTATGGGAGGTCACATCCAAATACAAAGAAAGAACCTCACTAGGATGAGGGCTAGCTAAGACAATGGGTTACTTAAGTACTTCTTGATTTCTTCCAAGGCTTCATCAACCCTCTCGTCCCAAAAGACTGATGTGCCTTTTTCAACATTTTGTAGAAGGGTAGACACTTATTAGTGCATTTAGAAATGAACTTGTTCAATGCTACTATTCTTTCATTTAATTGTTGAATTCCCTTAAGGTAAGAAGGTGGTCTCATGTTTATCAGGGCCTATATTTTGTCTAGATTGTCCTCAATCCCTCTGGCTGACACAAGATACCCTAAATATTTTCCTACAGTGACACCAAATATGCATTTTTTAAGGTTAGTCCTCGTACCATATTTTTGGATTACTGAGAATACTTCCTCTAAGTCTATAACGTGGTCCAAAGGTTGAGTTGACTTAACCACCATATCATTCACATAGGCCTCTAGGTTCCTTCTTAGCTGTTATTCAAATCTTTATTAACTAGGCATTGATACATAGCACTCGCAATCTCCAATCCAAATGGAATCCTTTTATAACAAAATGTTTCCTCTTCTATGATAAAAGATGTTTTGTCCTCGTCTTCTAGGTGCATCCTAATTTGGCGGTACCCTGACTATACATCCAAGAAACTCATCATTCTAAAGCCAGTAGAGGCGTCTACCAATTGATCAACTTGGGAGGGGGAAGAAATCCTTGGGACATGCCTTGTTTAAATCTATGAAAGAGACACACACGAGATGAGCCATATGATTTCTTGATGAGTACCACACTTGATAGCCATGAGGGATAGTTGACCTCTCTTATAGCCCCTGCTTCTTTAAAGGCAATCACCTGGTATTTGATGACCTCATTTTTTTCTCTTGGAAATTTTCTTTTTCGTTATTGTATGGGTATAGCTTTCGAGTTGAAGTTTAGTCGGTGTGATATGAATTTTGGATCAATTCTGGGCATGTCAGTTAGAGTCCATACAAAGATATCTGAGTTATCCTTGAAGAACTATGAAAGTTATGCCTCTAGCTCTATTGTCAAATCTTCACCCAATTTTAAGGGTTTGCTCTTGCCTTTTACCTCCATGGGGAGGTTCTTTACTTCATTTAGATTGATTGATTTTATAAGATCTTGGATCTCTAGCTTCCTCCGAGGGAAACCTCTCGGTAATTGCTATTTGTGGGCCACTTCCTTCATAGTAGCATTATAGTAGCTTTTGGCCTTCTCTTGGCCTCCCCTAATCTCCTCTCACCCTTTATTAGTGGGAAACTTGATTACTTGGTGGAGGGTGGATGAGACTGCCTTCATCTTATGTATCTAAGGTCTTCCCAAGATAGTGTTGTAGTGAGCTAGGACATCGATGATTATGAAAGTGGTAATTATTATCATTATTTTTGCCCTAACAGACAACACTACCGTTCCTTTGGCATAGGTAGTACTGTCGTTGAACCCTATGAGAGGGAGCTCCGTCTTAACAATGTCATGTTCCTTTATACATAGAGCTCTTGTAGTGATCATAAAAAAAGATATATCAAACTCCTCGTATCAATCATTATTCTACAAACATCATAAGATCTAATCCTCAAGGTGATCACCAAAGGGTCCTCATGGTGAGCCGAGGTCTCATCCTTCTCACTGAAAACGATTTCAATGGTAGGTCTATTGTTGTCTAAAGCGTATATATGGGGGCACTACATAACTCTCTAAAAAATCTTTTGCTTGAGTTATTGGAGTTTTTGCTAGCCTATGGTCCTCCATGTATAGTGTGTATAGTTCTAATATTGGTTTTTTAGGGGCTCTCTTCTATTGCTAGTCATGATTTTTTGTTTTTTTGCACCTCTTGCCTATTTTGGTGATTTTTATTATCTCTATTTTCTGAAACGAGGTCCTATAGACATCCCCTTGCTAATAAGTCATCTATCTCTTTCTTGAGGTGTCAACAGTCTTTTGTATTGTGGTGCACATCTTTATGAAAGGCACACCACTTGGATGTGTCTCTAAGTGGGGATTTCATCTTGGGTGGCCACATAATATTGGGTTCCTCCTCCATTCTTATCACTACTTGGGTTAGATTTACTCTCAAGGGAGGACCCATAAAGGGAGAAAGTGACCTCCTCAAAGTCCTCTGTTTCTTAACCATTGTCCAACCGACCTGTTATTTGGTGTAAAAAATTTATTCTTGCTATTTTGATAGGCCCTTTCTGAGCTTATCCTCCTCTTCTCTTTGTCGGGCACTGTCTCCATATTAGTTCACTAATATTTGACTGCGCCTAACTCTCTCTCCAGGTTTACAAACTTTCTAACCTCACCATAAACTTCTTCCAAAGTGTGAGGCACTATCTTGGTTAATTCTATAAATAGATCAGAATTCTTTGGGAGACCTTTCCGGAATGGTTCTATAGCTATAGAGTTAGGATAATCAGAGATTTCCAATTTTTCCTCTTAGAATCGTTTCGTATACTCCTCGGTAGGTTCTCCCCTCTCTTGTACAATTGAGAAAATGTGGTATGATTCTTTCCTTAAGGGCTTGTTGCAAGCGTAGTTTGTGATAAAGAGTTGAGCGAACTATGGAAAAGAGGTTATGGATCAGGGTGCCAAGTAGTTGAACCATTTTTTGGGGCCATCATAGAGAGTGGCTAAAAATATCTTGCACATAATAAAATCTCTTTTTTCCTGGGTCAAGCTTATGAGAGCCATGGCTGTTTTGAAGTGTTGTACGTGCATCATCGGTTCCTTCATCCCAAAATAATCAAGGCATTTAGGGGTGTTGAACTTGGCTAGTGGTTCGTCATTTTCTATATTATCATAAAAGGGGTAGAGACACAATTGTTCACAATCTTTGTCCACATTATAAGGAGCTTTACCCTTCTCTTTTTCTCCTGAGCTACCTTCAAGGCTATATCTTGCTTCTTATTGGCTTCCTCCAATGCTTGAAATCGTTCCTTTCATATCTTCCTTTACTAAACCCATTGTTCCTTACTAAGTCTCGTAGTGCTAGAAAGGTGGTTCCTTTCATCCTCTTGCTCTGTATGGCGTGGCTCAGGATGGCCCTGTCCCGCTATGTTTATGTTATTTAGGTTTGCTACTTGGTCATCCAGGACCCTTCCCCTTGACTGGGACCATAGTGCCATATTTTCTCTTCTAGTTTCCTTGAGCTTTTTTCTCAGTTCCAAGAGCTGGTGAGCCATCTCCTGGTGGTGCAGGTTCTCTTCTATCCTAACCTCATCAAGGGGTGGTGTTGTGTCTTCTTAAGATGCTCTCGTTCCTTTGTTATCCAATTTTGAACATCTACCAACACGAGTTCCCACCATATTGGTGTGTGTAGAATGGCTTGCGTCTTAGGTGCAATTTTTTGAACGGAGCACGATAGATTTCTTAAGCTCTTCTCAAGACTTAGAGTAAAATCCCAAAAAGTACGGGGTCAAAAACCTGAGCTTGACCTAAAAATCTGAGCCTTACAGTGGGCACCAAAATGTTTAGGATTGATCTAGTTTATAGAAAGAAAACCTAAATAGAAGTTAAGATAATTGACTGAGTGTGTGGATCTCATAGAAGGTTTATATATTTATAGAACATTACTTATACAGGTGTCAATTACATAATGAGTACACATATTTAAATATCAGAGGGATATAATTGGCATAAAGTACAACATATTAAGGGTTAAGGTCGAGCCTAACTCGAGTTGATCATTGAGCTCGGGCTGGTAATTGAGCTTGGGTTGATCATTGAGCTCGAGCTGTCATTGAACTCTGGTTGTTATTGAGCTCGGGACTAATCATTGAACTCAAATTGTTATTGAGCTTGAACTGCCATTGAACTCGGGTTGTCATTGAGATCGGGACTGATCATTGAACTCAAATTGTCATTGAGCTTGGAAATGATCATTGAACTCGGGTTGGTGACTTAGCTTAAGCGACTTGTGTAGGTTTTATCCAAATATCCAAACATAGGTAACATAGTGGGCATATTTGAATTGTAATTTAAAGTAAGAAGAAGGATTGAAATTAAATTATTTTTAATTATATTTATTTATTTTACTTTAAAATATGAAATAAAAATAATTGTTTTATTAAAATGTATTGTGAAGGTAATATCAAGTATTTTTAGGAAGATTATTTATGAAGGTAAAACTTATATTTTTATGCAGGACAGGTCCATGTTATGGGAATTAAGTTCATGTAAAATCAATAATTTAATTTTAATATTTGTGCAAGGGCTTTAATTCCGTAAACTGTTATTTTATAAGTAAAAAAATATTGAAATGAAATCATTATTAAAATTTAAATTCTTTTTGCAGATAAGTAATATTAATACACTAAGTATGTAATTCCTGAAATTATAAAATAAAGATATGTTATTATATATTAGGAATTTTGTAAACAAACCATATATGTATTTTTTTCACTAATTATATATGTTTAAAATTATTAGACACAGTTATTAATAATATTTTTTATATTTATCATTTCTTCATCGGTTAAATATATCTTTCACATCAAATATGTGTAATTTAACAATTAAACTTATTGAAATTTTAACACAATATCTTATATAAAGTTATAAGTTATTTTTCATTAATTTTTTTAATATCTTAAATTAATAAGATAAAAATTAATAATATTTTTATACATTTATTAATAAATAAATTTGTAATGATATTTTTTATATTAATATTTATTAAATAATGATTATTTATAAAATGATATAAATTATTAGGTGTTATTTTAAAATCTAAAATTTAAAGATAAATAAATAATAGATATCCAAATCAATTTATCAATACCCGTATAAGAGAGAGTTTTTAACTTGAAAACTTGATCACAATGTTCGAGGTGAGGAAGGGTGTGTTATATATCTTTTAATCCTTTTAGGCTTTTAGGATCATTCCAAAAGTAAAATGGTTGCAAAAAGAAATAAAAGTTGATTTAGAAAGTTAATTTATGATAGGATCGAATCCGAAATAATAATTTTTAAAATTTAATAGAAGTATTTTAAATTGATTTAATTGGTTAAATCCCTTTATGAGCACATTAGGGTGGGCCATGATTGTGATTTGGGTGATCTTAAAACGATAATATCGGCATCACTTCAATCAAAAACAACAAAGAAAGGAAAGCATGATTAAGTTCCCCTCTTAATTAACCATCTTAATCTAATCTATTGGATAGTGGAAACCATTACAACATTTTTGAAATAAATTAAAAAAATAATTAAAAAATTGTCTCACTGTGCCATTAT
Organism: Hippophae gyantsensis; assembly: GCA_030763125.1. Lineage (NCBI taxonomy): Eukaryota > Viridiplantae > Streptophyta > Magnoliopsida > Rosales > Elaeagnaceae > Hippophae > Hippophae gyantsensis. Next base: position 15,692,175 of record CM061029.1, on the reverse strand, counting down.
TTCAAATTATCACACGAAAATCATTACATATTTAATGTTTTAGAAAAAAATCCGCATATTTGGCGCATATACTTACCATGTAATAAGACATTAATTTAATAAAAAATAAAAATAATATTTTTAAAATTTATAATTACAAAAATAAATTTTTTTTTTCAAACTTCACACATTTTAATTATTAAAAAAAATCTTAAATATCATTTATATTTTAAAATTATTTAATTAGAAATGTTTAAAAACTAAGATAATTTAGATTTATTTAATATTAAATGTTGTCAAATTGGATAAGTTTAATATTTTTGAATTATTATTTTTTATTTATTTTTTTTAAATTATTAATTTGAAATAAGCCTATGTCAATAACATTTGAATTACAAAAATTAAAAATACATAAAAGAACCGTAATAAATGATGTGTAGCTTAATGAGTAAATTTGTTTAGAGTTTTTTTCTTTAGTTTTTTTTCTACCTCCATTTAAATTTAACTATTATGATTTACAATAACTTAAATATTTAAGAACATTTGATATTTGATTGTTTGAATTTTTGAATATCAATGAAACTAAAATTACTATAATGGATTTAAATTTACTTAGAATAAAATAAAACATAGACTCTTTGATATTTATTTAAATTGAATAAATAAATAAATATTTATCCATTGAAAAAGAAAACTTTTATACTAAGGAAGAAATTTCATCTCTAATAAAAAAAGACTCTAAGGTTTTTCATAAATGAGAAAATAGGGCTACATATCATAAGATATTTAAATTATTAGTATATTTTTTATCAAATTTAATAATAATTAATATTTTTAAATTATTTTAATTTATTGATATTATTATTAAATTTATATAATAAAAAAATACCAATTATTTTTTTATATATCTTAACTAAAAAAAATATCAAAGACCGTCCAAAGTCACTGATCTCAAAAAAAAAAAAAAAGTTTAATAAAGAGAGAAATAGAGATTGAATTTGAAATGTGGGGGCCAAGGCCAAAAATATGCACATCTGGTCCCATAATGTGGCCTCAATGTGCACGTACAGGTCCTACCAAACAAAAGAGTCATTTGTTCAAACAATGAGGGACCATTGCCAGTAAGATGTAACTTCACATGTGTTTAAACTCTTTCATCAATAAGTGTTGGCCAATTCTCTAGTCTCTTCTCAAGTACTACTTGTCGTCCATCTCTTTTAACTTCCCTAACATGTTTCAACATTTTATTTTGTCTAACTAATAATTGCTTTAGATTTAGACTACTTGGTTAGGTATGCTTTACAAGTGGGGAGTTCAAGCTTGAGATTCTCTCTTAGTTTCCTCAAATAGCTAACCATTTCTGACTTTTCTGACTTTTCTGATGATATTTTTGAGAACGAAAGAACTAGTGGGCATTTTGCCTTCAGACTATTCATGTGACAAAATGATTTTTTTTTTGTACCAAATTTTATTTAAAATTGACATGGCACATTGCATTAATTATTTTCTTTTTTAAAAATAATTGATAAAATATTATTTTTAATTAATAAAATTGTGTAAGGTTGAATAATATAATTATAAAAAAAATACTGTTAAGATAGCAGGTTACTAGGAAGCTATCAACTATAATTATAGCATATTTTCATAATTAAGTTTAACAAGACAAAAAAAGAGTCCTATCCTATCCTATAATCAAAAGAAATATGTCGATAGACTACATCCTTACGAGCTTTTTAAATCATCTAAAGTCCATTAGTCGTAACAATAATAAGGTGACATTGGTTAATACATGTTCTTTGTCTTGTGTTTGCTGGGTTATGACATTGTCAAGCCCGTGTGAACTAGTCTTTCTCATATCGTTACTATCTTTGATTTTATTGCAAGTTCCACGCTATGATTTTCCACTATCTTTTTACTTGGGATGAAATCACGATTGATAAGATATCATGCACACCATTACAAAATATGATATATATTCGTAAAATCACCTTCGTTTCTTAATCTCAGTTTCATTCTTTATATATCACTCTGCCTCTTAGCTTTGATATTTTTATTCCTTTCTACACCCATCCATATCCATGTACCGTGGATACCATTTGCTCCACTTACTACGGCTCATACCCTGCTTCCCTCCATTGTTGTGCCCATTAAAAACATGTTGTTATTTCACTTGTTTCATTTCTGCAGCACATGTCAACACTCATCTTCAAGTTGGTGCATAGATATCTCTTATGTTTAAATTATCAAGTGAGTTATAGAAGTTTCTTATAGACACAGATTTTGTAAGTATATTAACCAATTGATATTCTAATTTAACAAATGAAAACTGAATAATCTTTTCTTCAAGGTTATATTTGATGAAGTTTCGATGCACTTCAACGTGCTTAGTGTGATCATGTTGAACTAGATTGTGATAGATTACATTGGTTGGCTTGTTATCACAGAACAAGTTCATTTTAGAGTTAAAAGCAACAACAATTTCAATTAGAAGTTTTTTCAACCAAAGGAGCTCACATATTCCCTTGACCATTCCTCGAAATTCAACTTCAGTGCTAGACAAGGCAACTATGTTCTATTTCTTACTCCTCTATGTAACAAGATTGCCTCCCACAAACGTAAAGTATCCAGTAGTAGATTTTTGGTCCTTGATATTCCCTGCCCAATCCGCATATGTATATCCAACAACTTTCAATTGACCATTCTTTGAAAATATAAGTCCTTTTCCAGGGGAAGACTTTAAATAACGAAGTATTCATATTACAACATTCATATGGTCTTCACTTGGGCAGTGTATGAACCGACTCACTACACTTACAACATAAGAAATATCTGGCCGAGTATGAGATAAATAGATAAGTTTACCCACTATCCATTGATATCTTTGTTTGCCTGCTGGTACTTGGTCCATATATTCTCCAAGTTTGTGATTTTGGACCATTGGAATATCAGCAGGTTTATAGTCTAGTAATCCTACCTCTACCAACAAGTCTAGAACATATTTCCTTTGGGAAAGAAATATGCCTTGTCTTGATCTTGTTACCTCGATGCCCAATAAGTATTTAAGCCCTCCTAAGTTCTTCATTTCAAACTCATTTGACAGTTGTTCTTGAATCTTGGAGATTTCTTTTTCATCATCCCCTGTAATGATCATGTCGTTTATATAGACTATAAGAGCTGTTATTTTTCCCAATCGATGTTTTAGGAAGAAAATGTTATCAAAGTTGCTTTGTTGAAACCCATATTTTCTCATTACTGAACTCAACCTACAAAATTATGCTCGAGGTGATTGTTTTAGTCCATACAATGCTCGTTGTAACCTACATGTAGTTTCTTTCCCTAATGTAATAGCATATCCCATCTCCTCTTCGAGATCACCATGGAGGAAGGCATTTTTTACGTCAAGTTGGTGCAATGGCCGATCTAAATTTGTAGCAAGAGATAACATAACTCTAACAGTTTTTAGTTTGGTCACAGATGAGAAAGTTTCCTGATAATCTATACCATGTTTCTGTGTATACCCATTTGCTACTAGTCTTGCCTTGTATCGATCAATTGCCCCATCTACTTTGTACTTAATGGAGAAGATCCATTTGTACCCCACTGTCTTCCTCCCTTGAGGCAACACGCTTAACACCCATGTGTTATTATTCTATAGTGTCTTCAATTCTTCTTTTATAGCTTGAGCTTAGTTTGGGTCAAATAAGGCTTCTTCAATACTACCTAGAATCTGACATGAGGAGAGTGCATGTGCAAACGCCCTGATAGGTTCTGATAACCCTTGAGTAGATACATAATTGACTATTGGATACTTGGATTCCCATTCTTCTGTGTCTGGAAAGTATTGATTTATTAGTTTGCCTCGATTGTGTCTGAAAGGTAGAACATAACCCATAGATGTATTTATAGCATTAGTTTGTAAAGGTGTGGTAGGATAGCTTACCACAGGAGTATCCTCAGTAGGAGGATCGCTGGGTACTAAGGAGTGGGGGGTGCATCAACCACTGCATCTTCTGATGATTCAAGAACTAGTTCAACTTCAATTCTTAGAAGTTTGGGTTCATGTCTAGGTCCTAGTTCAGCCATATTGTTGGCATCATCAGGGTATGTTGGGTCGTTACCAACATCTAACACTTCAACATTAGACCAATTTTGTTCTTCACCATAAATCTCCCCCTGAAGAGAGAAATTGGATATTGGTGATGGGAAAAAAATTTCAAATTCTAGGAAAGTGACATCCATGGTAATGTAGGTTCTTTTAGCAATAGGATCATAACATCTGTATCCTTTTTTGTACTACATACCCCAAGAAGACACACTGCACCACACATGGATCCAATTTGGTGCGTTTATTTTTATAGAGGTGGATAAAAACAAAACAACCAAAAATTTGGGGAGGAATCATCAAAATAGTAGGCAAAGGGACATGATCAGATAACACTTTTAATAGAGTCTGAAATTGTAAGGCTTTGGTGGGCATACGGTTCAGTAGATATACAGATGTAACAACAGCATCACTCCAGTATCTATTGGGCATATGTGCATTGATTAGTAGGGCACGGGTAGTTTCTAAGCTATGCCTATTCTTCCTTTCTATAATACCATTCTGTTGTGGGGTTTGTGAACATGAGGTTTCATGGAGAATACCATGGTTGTCAAAGTATGTCTGGAATTGTTAATTAACATATTCTCCTCCATTATCAAAATAAAGGATCTTAATTTTTGCAGAAAATTGTGTATGAACCATGGTATGAAACAAGTGAAACTTAGTAAATGCTTCATCTTTGTGTTTTAGAAGGTAAAGTCATGTCATTCGTGTGCAATCATTAACAAAAATTACAAACCAACGATAACCCGATGACGTAGTGACTAGGGAAGGTCCCCAAACATCAGAATGTACCAAAACAAAGAGAATCATACTTTTATTCATGCTCATGGGATAGAAAGCCCTATGACTCTTGGCTAAGATACAAGTATCACATTTAAATTCTAAGTGTGTTACATTTGAAAATAAGCCAGGTAGTAAGTGCTTTAAATACCCAAATGATGGATGCCCAAGTCAACGATGACATAACCAAATATGTCTCTCCTTGTTACCAGTTGTGTGTTGCATGTGATTGGCTCTTCCTGAACTGAAGTCATCCATGTAATATAGACCTTCCCTCTTAGTACCACGCCCAATGATCTCCTTGGTGAGAATATCCTGAAGAAGGCAAAAAGTAGAATACATCAATACCACATGGTTAAGATCGGAAGTAACTTGACTTACAGACATCAATCTATTTGAAAGATAGGGTACAAGTAATGTATTAGATAATGAAAAAGAAGGAGATAAAGTCACTATTCTAACCCTTGTAATTGGATAAGTGACCCCATTGGCATTTGCAATACAACTCCATCTCGGTTGGATTGTATTAGAGAAATCCTTTGAGTCAAATGTCATATTATCTGTAACTCTAGAGTCGAGAATCCAGTCCTCATTATCATGATGAGTAGAGATGTGAAATGCTTTACTTGAAGTACCTGGATCCTGGGAAGATTTTGCTTGAGGAATGAGGGATGGTGATGCATCACTAATAGCCACAGTAGCTCTCCCAATAGTTTCCCATTTTTTCCGTGCTTGAAATTCATTCCACCAATCTGGATATCCATATAGTTTAAACAGTTTTCATGGGTGTGTTTTGAGTTGCCACAATAGGTACATTTCATGACATCAGAAGGTGGTTTAGGTTTGGATGAGTAGTTGGATTTCCCGCTACCCTAGGAAAGAGTTTCTGGTCTTGGTGGCATCTGGTTATGGTTTTCCTTGATCCCTTTGGAAACCATGATTGCTCCTAAAATCATATCTGCACCCGTGATCATCACGATCTGCCTAACCTCTTCCCTACGGACGAATCTATAGGCCTGTTCCATTGTAGGGAATGATTTAATTTGAAGCACATCACTTCGGGTTTTATCTAGTCTGTCATCGAGTCCATCAAGGAAGGTATAAACTCGATCTTCCTGTAAGATGGAGTTGTATTTCTATATGTCAGTAGGACACTCCATTGGGTTAGGATGACGAAAATCAATTTCTCACCACAACCCTTGAAGATCATTATAGTATTTTTCAATGGATCCACCCACCTGCTTCATACGAGTAACCCGTCAGTGGAGATCATAAACTTGAGACGTGTCTGTTCCATCAAAATAAGTTGTAGTAGCAGAATCCCAAACCTGTTTTGCAGTTGGGAATCATATAAAATTGTCAATCAAGTTACGGTCCATCGAATTGATCAACCATCCCTTCATAATGGTGTTTTCAGTGCGCCATCTCCTGAATGAAGGGTCCATTTCTGGAGGTTGAGAAAAATCACTATTAATATATCCTAACTTGTCCTTGCCAGAGATATACATCTCAACCACCTGGGACCATAAGGCATAGTTGGATCCTCCCAACTTGATACCAATCGGGGTAGTCAAAGATTCAACGAGCGATGGTTGTGAGAAAGTCTGGGCTCTAATCAAGACCTAAGTCATTTTTGTAGTCAGATCGTTAAGGATGGAATTGGTGGTTAGGTCTCTAGATTTTGCCATGAAATCTATCAGTTTTGGTGGTTGTAATATGGAGACTAGAGGTAAGTGTTATAACATAGTACACAATGATGTGTATAGTGACATCAAAATATTCCACTTAGATTTGAGTAAAAACCCACAATGTAGTTGCTAACATAGAAAAACAAAATTCCACTCAGAGTTCCATAGTCAAGAGTTCCATGCAGCTGATACACCATAGTCAAGGGCGTATGCGATAACAGCAGAAGCCAAGGTTCAAAGTGTTCTCCTTCAATGGTATCCAACGAACCAATCAAGGTAGGAGGCATTGGGCCCAACAACTACGACAACTAGGACTGGAGACTATTGATGTCACGACGGCTCTAGAGGGCTTTTATTGATGTCACGAATTAGGACGTGATATAAATTTGATGATGGAAATTGTGATAGAACCCACGACAAAAAAAGGAACAAGGAGAAGGACCCCGCGATGGCTCCCAGAAGGGTTCTGTTGCTGTCGTGATGACAGCACTAACGCTAAGCAGATATGGCGACTCTTGATACTAGATGGTGGTAGCAATGGTTGTTTTGGTGAGGACAGAATGTGTGATAACACTGGTTTTTTTAAAAGGAAATTACAAGTAGCTATTTTATTTGATTATTAATGTTTTCATCTGTGCAGCAATAACCTTTGCTCTGATACCATGACAAAATATGATATACATTCATAAAACCACCTAAATTTCTTAATCTCAGCTCCATTCTTTATATATCACTCCGCCTCTTAACTTTTATATTTTTATTCCTTTCTATACCCATCATGAACAGTGGATACCATTTGCTCCACTTATTACTGCCCATACCCTACTTCCCTTTACTATTGTGCTCACTAAAAACATGTTGCTGCTCCACTTGCTCCATTTCTACAGCACACACTAACACACCATACCAAATAATATGTTTAACCTTCGATTGGACTATAAATTTTCACATTTATTTTAAAACACATGGTCTCGAACCAATATGGGCTAAAAGGACATGTTGGTCTAACACAATAGTCACTTTATAACAAGATTGTACATTATAACTTTCATGGAAAGTATGGTGCACACTTAAAGAATCATACCATCTTACCTAATAGGCATATTTATAAAAATATAAATTTCTTCGTGAGAGTATATAGAATGTATAAGGTTCACCTTCCAAAATCTAGTAACAAGGTTAATAAGATCTCGAACAAAAAGAGAATGGTCGAACCTCAGCTGTCTCCAACGGATATCTCTAACATCTACTAACCTTGGTTCCATAACCCAATTCATTGTCACCCATTGGTAGATTTACTACCCAGACCATCATTGCCTTTTTATAGCTGTCAAGTAGTATGCATGCCGCACCCAATGCACAATAGCAAGCAAACACTCCATCCTTTCATTTGTCAAGACCATATATGATCCTTTTTCATACTAGTAGGTAACATTTGAAATACAACACATAATCCACTCGGTCAACTAGTCTGAAAAATCCAATTTGATAAACATGGCCTTAAGAAAAGTAATTAACTTGCTTTAACCGATCTTAAATTTTTGACCAAATATCGATCAAATTCAACCTTATATAAACTTATATTTATTGATTGAAGGACGCTAATAATTCCATAGCTTTGAACAAAAGAGTGTTTTAGTCTCATAACTTTCAACTAAAGTATTTTAATCTTATAACTTTAAAAAATGTGCACTTTGTCATTTTTATTTGGTGTAAAAAGTTCATTTTAGTCCAATTTTTTTAGTTCTTTAGGACTAAAATGCTTTTTTTCAAAATTATAAGAATAGATATTGTAACCCTTCCCTCCAACCTTTTTATAAAAAAACAAATTCAATGTATTTCCAAATGTCTTTTCTTATTTTGCAAAAATACATTTGTGTTCATCTTGAATATTTTAGTAAAATCATCTCTTATATTATATTTACAACTGGATCTTTATGTTTTGAAAAAAAAGTTTAGCATTATCCCTCAAGCTTATCCTATGAATTTTTTTCCCTCTTTTGAAATACTACATAATTATTTAACTTTCTTTATATGATTTTTCATTTTTCTCTAATCTTATTCATTTGTTTTGGAAATATTAGTAGAGTACTAAATAGTTGACATCTACCTTGTTATTAACTATATCATATTAGTTATAATATATAACTTTGTATTTTTTCTTCAGAAGAGGTAAAATGTATGGTTGGCTAGTAGAGAGCCATATTATTTTGTGGAGTTACTCTTAGTGCTGAGGTAGGTACCTCATTTCATTTCACAAATTATCTTGAGTGTTTGTTCGATATTTGTGAGTTATGTTTTGTGAGCAAAATTGTGTTCTTGGATTGGGCTTAGTTATATTTGTGAGTACCAAAGATAATGGTTGCTAGTGGCTATGTGTTAATGTGAGTACTTCATTCTCTTACACGTCTCACTGGTGGAGTACCGTATGTCGGCTGGTTGTGAGCATTGAGTTGGTTAGTTGTGAACCATGTGTCGATTGAGTGTTGCAAGGTTGTAATGTGATGCATATGTGAGGATCTTATGTGTTTGTGTATCATATGTTAGCTGGGTGTTGCAAGTTGCAACGTTTATACATGTTAAGGGGTAGAGCCATCAGTACTTAATCGCATCATGTTATGATAGAGCTCTAGGGATGAGCTTGGATCTACTTGGATTAGGTGCTATGTAGGTAGCAAGGAAGGGAAACGCTAGGCACTTAGGGCAGTATGGCCCTAATTGATAAAGGTATTTGTATTTATACTATCTATTGACTTGTATTTGTTTATTCTATTTTAGTAGATTGTTTGCTGCCGAGTGATTACAATAAGTAGTCCAAGGATGTTACCACATAGGCAAGAGTTCTATGTGGGTTTACCTTGTACATGCTATGTTATGTATGGTCACATGTTGTGAGAGTACAATCATCACTTATCGAATATGTTCTCACATATGAGGCCTTCAAGTGATTGAAAATCCTTTATAGTTTTTCCAATATGTATGTTTAATTCATATGTTGTGTGATGTTTGTTAAGTTTATGCATGTTGCTAGCTTGGGCAGGAGCCTGTGAGACACACCGTCACTAATATGTTTATCATATATTAAACTTTCTTATCTGCTGGTTGTTTTTGTTATGTGTTAAATTAAGTATGTTGTTTTATACTTCCATTATGTTATTTGATTAATTCACATTATGAGGCCTACTTGACCGAGTTAGAATAGATATTGTAAAAAGATTTCATGAGTTGACATTTCTATCTTTCATCTAGGTCCTGAATACCTACTTCAGTCAGAAAAATAATTAATCTTTGTGCAATTATGCTTACGTATAGAAATCTCAATAATATTTAAATTATTTTAACCTTCTTTTTTATTATTTATACATACTAACTTATGTTATTTGATTTTACCACCACTCATTTAATTTTAAAAAAGAACAGATAATTAATGCATAATGTTATACATACTAACGCGTAATACAATGGATGTAAATTTTAGCTTGACTTATCAAAATTCGAATAATATGACCTAATTTATTTCAAATCAAAACTCGATTAGAATTGAATAAGTTCGACCTTGTCTACTTAAATAATTTACTTAAATAATTTTAGCATCAAAACTAGGGTTAAATATTTATATTATAAATTAACTCTAAATTCAAAAGTTAAATTTAAATTTTATATAATACATATAATTTTGAATATTATAGGTTATTATTTATAATTATTTTTATCATTTAAATTCAAATATTCACTTAAATTAATTTAAAGTTAAAACAATCATGTAAAACCCACCCAAATATTTTGAGATTGAATTTCTAACTTGCATTCAATTTAAAAAATTTGATTCATCCCCATCTGAAAATATATAATCCTATAATATACCCGGCACAAATCTATCTCGAATTTAAAATTTTGACTTTGACTAATCTATCCCACTCGTATTTACATCGCTAATACTGGGAATAAAACCATATAACGTTTGATCAATTATATGACACAAACAGGCCATATATATGCAATAAAAGTGAAGCCAAAAACTCTTACAAAGTACGATAAGCATATAAAAGGGCACCATGTGATTTTTAATGTTGACGTGTGTACGTCACACGGAGGAAGATATTGGAAAAATCTGTAAAATATTAATTTTTCTGGAGATTTATTTACGTATTAATGGAGAGACCAGAGAAATAATTTAGCACCAAGTGCTATCTATACTGGTCCCACGATTATTATCACTTTTATATATTATAATTAAAATTAATGTGATAATTTTTTATTAATTAGCAAATTACTTTTATTTATTTATTATCACTTTTTATAATTTTAATTATATTATGATTTATAATTTAAGATAAATAAATTTTGATTGTATGACTAAGCTTCTTCAAGCTCTATGACTATAAAAAGGTCATTTCGTTAGTTACAATGTTCTTTTCCTTTGAGTGAGACCAAACTCCTAATTGGCTCAACCCCTAATTATTTATTTATTTATTTTGCTGAATAGATCTGTGAGTGAGAGAAAGATACCCAAATAGAGAGAGAGAGAGAGAGAGAGAGAGAGAGAGAGAGGTGGAAAAAAGCATTGGATCCACTATAAAAGGCAAAAGTTCAGATAGCAAGGTTTAGTATAGTGAAACATGTCTCTGACTAAACTAGCTAATCAATGAAGAAAGATCCCAATGCAAGTACTAAATCTATATCCATTATTATCTCGGCTTCTAAGTCTTTCAATTAGGGATGGGTGTGAGGTTACCAAATAATTATAATCATTACCAATTTTAAGTAAATTTAAGTAATAATTGTTAGAGTATTAGTTGATATTATTATTTTTTTAATGATTTAATCATATTTTTAAATAAATATTAATATAATATTTAATCTCTTATATTATTTAAAATATTTATATTACTTTCTATTTTTAAAAAATAAATAAAATTTAATATTAAAATATATATTTTATATATATAATATATTTTCGATTTTAATTAAGTAAAATTTTGATATTATAATAATTATTCATATCTTATTTAATCAATTTAAATTACTTTTAAAAAAAAATTATATATAAAAATAATTTTAATTATATACTGTTAAAATTTCAATAAATAATTATCATGTTACTTTGTTGCGTGGTAACGGGATTAGAATTGATTTACTATTAACCTTTTAATTATAAATTAGTTTTTAGAAAGATAGTAGCAACCTTTACTTCATAACTTCGTTGTTAAGCATAATTGATTTAGAAAAATTTAAGTATAAATGACCCTAAAAAGCGTCTCAATCATAATATAATTAAATTTTAGACTCAAAGTTAATTGTTATATAATAAAAGCTAGCTGTCTTCAATTTAGATTCCTCATATCATCCATATTTCCCTTTTAAGTCTTTAATTTCAAAATTTTAATCTTGTTCATATCATCTTTTAAATGTTTTAAGAGTAATAAATTAAACAAATTATATAGATAAAATTAGAGAATTCTGAGTATTATATTGATTAAATTAAAAAGAAAGTATCGAATTCATCAAATTAATTTTGTGACCTAAATCGATTTGAAGGAAAAAAATTAGCTAACAAATTTATCATTTATCCTATATTTTAAATAATACCTTTCAATTACAAGTATTGTATGATAATTAAAGAAGGGATAGGATCGTTAGACTAATTTTCTTAAAAAAAAAATTAACAAATCATCTTTTATCATTAAATATGTGATTTTGTTTTATTTGAATTTTGCTTTCATTCTAGAAGTTATTTAAAATTTTAAACTTGTGATAACACATATAATATTAATTTAACTTTTATATGATTATATAAATTGATTTAATTCCTTATAATGTCTTTGTCTTCAAAGATGATTATCAATGAATCTAATTAATTATATTTGATTATTGAGTTAATTTTTAATTAATAGTGAGTATTTTTTTATCTTATTTTAAAAGTTAATGTTTTATTTTAAATTTTAAACTATAACAACGAATTATATTATTTATTTAAATTATTCTATGATTGAGTGAATTTGTTTGATTCATAGGTTAACAATATTGTTCTCAAGTACGAGTCAATATTACAACAAAGTTGTTATGTATTGTCACTTATTTTTTGTCATTTTATCAAAACTTGGGAAAAAAATTTAAATTTATCGATTTTTGAAAAATTGTCTCAAACTATTTTGCCTATTTTTGAAAAATTGCATCAATTTTGTTTTTTTTTCAAATTTTATCGATTTATGTAAATCAATCCAAATTTTTTAAAAAACTTTGTCGATTTATCTAAACCAACCCAATTTTTAAGAAAAATGCATCGGTTTTCAAACCGACGAAAAATAAATTTTTTTACTTGTTTTCAAAAATTTTAAATTTTTTCATTGATTTTACCAACCTATGAAAAGTCATTATTTGTTAGTTAAAAATGGATAATGACTTATAATATTATTGTACTAATATAAATATATAAATTGTGTTAGTTTTTACTACTTTCATGTATAGTTTTGAAAAATATAACATAAAATAAATAAAAAGTATTTGATTATTGATTTAGGCATAATTGTTTGGGAGCATAATGGGGAAGACTAGAGCATGCACAAGAAAAACGTTAATTGTTAGTAATCATGATTATTGATTTTGAAATCTAACGGTACTCAAAGAAAGAATATATAAGAGTATATTTTTCAAGGTATTTCATTGCAAAGGTAATATGAGTTAAATTTACACAAATACATTTAATTAAAAACCTACGTACTATCACATCACTTAATTTCTGTAATATATGTGAAAATTTGATTTAAGTAAAATTAAGGGAGTGTACTGTAATTGAATATAAACATAGAGGAGACAAAGGTGGGTCAGGCTTGGAGTTGTGATGAAGACTTTGAGCAAGAGCTTTTGGAATAATTAATAATTGATATCTTAACATTATGCTCTTTTTCAAGTGGGAAATTACAAATCCAACAAGCTCTCTTGTAGTTAGTAAGATTCGGAGAGATCTCCCAAAAAGAAAGAAAATCATATAATTTTTTTATTTTATTATTATTAAAATATAAATAATTCTAGATTTCAACGTCAATCACGCAAACATCCTAAATCAAATTTATGCATCATCGACACGTATTTGTAGGACCCAATTCCTAAGTTTATGTAAACCCACCTGAAAACAATTAATTTCATTACATTAAACATTTCATACGACATATTTAGCAAACAAAAAAAACAAAAAAACCATTCATACGACACCATTTACAAGTTATCTGTTTGTCGTATACTAAGAGTTGATGATAGAATCTAGGGGTTAAGTATTTTACATACTTAATTTAAATATTAGTATTATTTTCAATTATTTTAAATAATAATTACTCTTTTCGATTAAAATTAATCAGATATATCATTAGTATCAAATTAAAAAAAAATCATTTGTAGAAGTTTTAAGAAAAAGAAAAGCTAATAAAAAAAATAATAATTTAATAATTAAAAAAAATACTAATAACTAAATTATGTACTAAAATAAAATATTTTAGTAATATATGACATAAGAACACCAATACATAATTAAGATATCAAATTTTATATAACAATAATTAAAATTGTTCAAATTTATTATTCTTTTTATTGTCAGTACATTATTATTATCATTAATAATTTTAGTTTAATTTTTTTTTACAAAATGACAAAAAAATTTACAATAAGAAAGTAATATTATTAATTTTTATCTTGCGTATAATATAATCGTAATTTTTTTTATTGTTATTTCCCTTAAATTTTCATAAATGTCATTTTCTAATTCGTAAGTAAGAATATGTGACAAACTTTTACTAAAAATGAATATTTTAATAACATGTGACATAAAAGATAATAATGTATTAACTAAAATATCAATCCCAAATTTAGGGATGGACGCAATTGATTTGGTCAATTAGTCACATGTTTTACAAACCAATATTATTTTGGTGGTCTATGGTCACAATTATAAGAACCGAAGTTTAAGTAAGAGAGATCATAGGTTTTTTCCTATGGCCTCGGTTATCTCATAACCGAGACTATAGATACAACCTATGGTCTCAGTTTTTTAATAACCGATGTCATAGACTTGTAATAAAAATGATATCTATTGTTTCAGTTACACTTAAACAATAACTATATACATATCAATTAAGCTAATTTTCAAATATAAATTAAATAAATTAAGAAAATTAAGAGTCATTATATTAAACTTAAGAGAGATATTATATTAAGAGTTTAATAGATACACTAAATATAATAAAATTTTAATATAACTAGCTAATTAAAGTGTTTCAAAAATATAAAAATATACATGAAAAAATTTACTAATACAACTAATCAAATTATCTATAATCTAAATCAATCTGAAAATATTTTACATGTCCTATTGTAATGTTTATCTTCAAAATCTTTGTCTTTAACAACATCGACTATGTGCATTAATTTCCTCATAAAAAATAGCATCTAATATGAGCATACCAACATCCAGATTCCATGAATATAATCCTATATATACAACATCTAAAACAAAAGAGTCATCTCTACTTACTTATTCTTAATATATAAGTTACATCATGATTATAGTGTCATAAAATTATCTACAATAAATGACACCGTGTAACAGTATTTATGAATATAAGCATCAACATTCATATTCCATGAATATAAGCAATACCTCAAGTTTTCACAATAAGTTCTTCAATCTACATCTATTCATGCATATACAACAAATGACCCGTAATAAGTTCTTGAACCTTTTCAAGAGTGAAAGTTGGAATGCATATCTAACCTCTAAGTGTGCATAACATATAGGAAAAAATACAATGACAATCAAATAATTATTCAAACTAATTTAAGAAATCAATTTTATAAATCGAACAACTTGTAACACAACATAAACGTAAAACATCCAAGTTAACAACATTAGTAAGATGATAAATCCCAACATTTGTCAACATTAATAAAATGATAAATCACAATGTTACCTATTGAAATGGCTATAGTACTCCTTTGATACCTACAATAATGACAAATGTGAATTTTTTTTATAATGCCAAATATGATTTAGAAATTATTTTGAGAAATTATGAACAAGGAAAGTAGTACAAGATTCACATACACATATGATAGTGAATGAACAAGTTCTTGAAGCTCATCTGGATTAATGTTAATTTCATCATACAAAATATGATAATGGGTTGGCCTTATAGTCCCCAATGAAGATGGGAAAAATAAAAGTACAGTAGTTAAATGTATTAAAATAGGCAGTCAAATATGGATGATCCGTCAATATCATGTAAAACTCGAATAAATAAATAAACTTACCATCATTCCAGCATGTGCACACAGATAGAATTCATTATTCCTTGTATGACAATTTTTGTTGTCTATGATGGTACCTGTAAAAACAAAATTCAATTCTCTATACGCTCAACTTTGGGAAGAAAAAAATACGTGTTTTATCCATTTTAAAGCTCAAAAAATAATTATCAGGTGGAACATTATCAAGAGAGTTGGGCCAGAAGAATTTTGTATGGTGGTTCTTTTGAGCCACAATCACCACGAACTTTGGAGTCCATTTCTCATCAATAAATTTGCAAACCTGAAGAAGCGATAGAAATATAGGAAGTTTAAAGATTTCTGAATCACATATATCAAAGACTAACAGCATGCATTCAAACCTCAATTATCTGATCTAGCTCGATGTTAAGAACTTGACTGAACTGCGACTCACTAACCCCATCTCTAAATAAAGATTGAAAACATAAGTGAAAGAACCAAAATAGTAAATGTAAATGACCTCACATTCCTGTAACTATATTTTTCCAATTAATGGTGAATCAATGGATGTTCTTGTAGAAAAATTCAAAAAAATGAAGATAAATGGCACCCTTAAAACACACGACTTTTCAATTTTTAATTTATAAAATGTAGAAGGTTTATCCATGAAACATAAATGATTTTATTTTGTTAAATCTTCTATAAGAAGAAAACTTTTGAGCTTATTAGACAATCATTATTTGGATGAAAAATAAAACCTTGAATACTTTAAGTTGAAATATACCCAAATATGATTATCTAATCGGGTTTTTGTTTCCCTGAACTAGTGTAAAAGTCCAGCAGAAGCTTCTTGAAATTTAAGAAAAATGTATATCACGATCGAAACTAATACATGGCTTTTCTGTAAAGACAAATAACTATGTGTTAGCATGTATACAGATTTCCAAAATCTAAAATGAACAACAAAAAGTTTCTAAATCTCTATGTTACAACTTTGTTCTTACACAATATAATGAGAAAAAATGAAGAGGCAATTATCAGAGAACACTAGAAGGAAATAACACTATCTTATCCTAATAAATGACTTATTATACATACTTAATGCTTAATAAGTGCACAAAACACCCTACCCTAAGAAATTATAGTAAGAAATATAGATTCATACATGAAATGTATAACCCTAATTAAACTGTATTATGCGTAGAGACCTAAATCCACTAAGAAGCAACACATATATGCATTGATATGGTAAAAAAAGAGGTTATCACATATACCTGGAGTTGGGTCGCGAGCGACAACAGTACAAATAACCAGTCGACGAGGTGCGAACAAGGGAAAAGAAAAAGAAAAAAATAAAGAGAAAAGGAAAAAAGAGAAAGGAAAGGGAGGTGCTGGTAATGGTCAAAAAAGAAAAGAAAAATGAGCGAGCTATTGGATGAGATGGAGCTGCTGGGGAAGACAGGAAAACTTCGTGGGGGTGGGGTGCGACGTTGCTCGGTAAGAGGGACAATAAACGCAAAGGAGGCCAGGGGGAGAAAAGAAATTTAAGAAAAAGATAGATCAAGTTGAGTAAGAGAGGGCTAGGAAATTAATATTAATTGAAGAAATTAATAGATATCATGAGTTATATAGCGCGCGAGAGGGAAATTAAAAAGTGAAAAAGTAAAAAAAAAGAGTGAAAATTTTGATATATATATATTATAAAAGAAATAAAATACATTAAATTAAATTAATAATAGAGAAAAATAAAAAAATTATAAAGTAATTTTTGTATTTTTTTAAATGAATGAGATACAGTATATTATTTTATTTTAGTTTTAAAAGTATTAAAAACTCTATTATTTTAATTATAATCACAATCATTTAATAATCATGGTTATATAAATTTGCTTATATATATTTAAATAATTTTTGTAATTTAACTTATAGCCACAGTTACTGTTAAAACCAAGGCTATATACACAAAAGCCTCGATTTTTATTAAACCGTGACTATTTGGTATTAAATGGGTAATAGACATATGACCTTAGGTGTGCAGGTACCCCGCTATGGTATAGCGAGGTAACATGACTAGTTCAACAATGACCTGAGCATAAGAGGTTTGGTAAAACGCATTACCCCGTCGACAAAATACCTCATTGTCCAAGTACGAGGTCCTAGGCTTCAAGATCTGACGTGCTAACCCTATTATGATGACCTGATCATGGTTTTCCCTTCCTATGAACGACCCGAAGAAAGTTTCTTAGTAACTTAAAATAACCTGATATAACGCAACAATCTTCTTTTTAATGATATTAGTTTGCATATCATTTTATTATGTATAAACAGTACTTCCAGACCACTTATACATAACCTTTTATGTGCGTAGGATGCAATACACATGTATATATAACCCTCAAATAAGGAGAGTACAATATCCAATTTAGTTGTTCAATTTCTTACTTCTCACTAAAATTCACTAGAATTTAACACTTGAAATTCTCTCCAAACAATTGGCGCCGTCTGTGGGAATCTTAAATTTTTTTTAGTCCAACATCTGCGAACTACTTTTATTTTAAGAGAATTAACTGGTGTTTTGATTTATATAACTTTAGATGGATCATCCGTCCATAGTTAATGTAAAAACAGACGACCTCGTTCCAATGACTCAAGAATTCGACCTTAATAATAGGGCGCACCATTCTTCATCCATCAGGTCGCTATCAAATCAAGACTTAATGACTGCTTCAACTAGTGAGGAACATGTTTTGACCATTCGCAATGTGGGTCCATCCACTCAAGCTACACGACCTTATGGTATTTCTCCACGTTATAGCTCGGATAACCCTTCTTATAAAGGAGATGCAATGATACAAGGACTTCAAAAATAGATTACAGAATTGCAACAAGCCTTCATCGAATGCCAAAAGGATAACAAGGAGTTAAGATCTCGGTTAGAACAAAACGTATACTCAGACACAGAGAGTTCCTTTTTTAAACCCCGTAATCCTCAGATAGTACATCAACCCTCCAAAAGAGAGCATATACCTCATACATCTGATCCTTATCGACGTATAGTTGGTGAACAAATGTCATTGGTCAGCTTCAATGGTAGTGTAACAATATCGGTAGGGACCATACGCCTACTAGTGTCGGTAGAAGGAGCTATAATTTTGACAACCTTCGTCGTTTTGAATACCCTTACCTCTTATAATGCTATTTTGGGATGCCCGTGGATACAAAAAATGAAAGTGGTGCCTTCAACATATCACCAATTGATTAAATATCCAATTGTTGATGGGATACAAAAAATTGAAGGGGAACAAGATAGGGCACAAAGTTGTTATAATGCTGCTATGAAGAATGCACTACCCCAAACCTCGAAATAGAAACTAAAGAGTAAAAGTCATCCCAACAAATTTAAGAAACTACATACAAGTGAACATACTACCATGGGGGTCCATGGTGAATATGATATGGTCCTTATAGGAAACACTGAGAGCTATCAATATGTTAAAATCAATGGTGCACTACCTCATTCATTTAAAGTTACCCTTATCGATTTTTTAAAAAATAATAGGGATTTTTTTGCTTGGAAACCTGAGGAAATGCCCAGTATAGACTCGTATATCATCTCTCATGAGTTATGCTTAAATCATACCAAAAATCTAGTCCAACAAAGAAAGCAGAAATTTTCTAGAGATAAGAACGAAATCATTAAAAAGAAGATCGAGTCCTTGAAAAATGTGGGTTGGGTTCATGAGGTCAGGTATCCAACCTAGCTGTCAAATGATATGTTAGTAAACAAAGCAGGAGGCGAGCACAGAATGTGCGTGGACTTCATGGATTTGAATAAGGCAACACCAAAAGATTGCTTCCCTTTGCCAAATATTGACCAATTGGTAAATGCCATGGCTAAATTTGAATCAATGAGCTTTATGGATGCTTATTCAAGCTACCACCAAATCTGAATGCATCCTAGAGATGAAGAAAAAACAGTGTTTATCATGGTAGAAGGGACATTCTACTACATGAAGATTCCATTCGGTTTGAAAAATGTCGGTGCTACTTATCAATGAATGATGAATGA
The DNA here is from genome assembly GCA_030763125.1 of Hippophae gyantsensis. Taxonomy (NCBI): domain Eukaryota; kingdom Viridiplantae; phylum Streptophyta; class Magnoliopsida; order Rosales; family Elaeagnaceae; genus Hippophae; species Hippophae gyantsensis. The sequence continues at coordinate 15,672,299 of CM061029.1, read as the reverse complement.
GATGTTTCAAAACCAAATTGGAAGAAACATGGAGGTATACGTTGATGACATGCTAGTCAAAACTAAATGCACTAAAGACCATATTAATGACCTCCAAGAAGTATTTTCCATGATTTTAAATTATAAAATGCACCTCAACCCTAAAAAGTGTGTTTGGCGTAGCCTCAGGGAAGTTTTTGGGATACCTAGTCATGTCGAGAGGTATCGAAGCCAATCCAGACAACATTTCAGCCTAAGTAAACATGAAATCCCCTAGCTGCCTCCAGGAAATTCAACAGTTGAATATGCGTATTGCAGCATTAAGTCGCTTCATTTCTAAATGCATCAAAAAGCGCCTACCATTCTTTTGACTACTAAAAAATAACACAAAATACCTTTGGGATAGTGAGTGTGAACAAGCTTTCCGGTCTATTAAAGATTACTTGGGAAGAACACCTCTTTTAGTCAGTCCCATGGTGGGAGAAGACTTATATATGTACATGTCCTTCACGAACAAAGCTACCAGTGTCGTACTGGTGGTCGATTGCGAGGGAATTCAATACCCCGTGTATTACGTGAGTCATTCACTAACAGGAGCACAACAACAATATCCTCTTTTAGATAAGGCATCATTTACTATCAGAATGACAGCACAGAAACTCAGACATTACTTTGGTGCACACAGGGTAGTGGTCCTTACCTCATATCCCTTAAAAAATAACTTAGGCAAACCTGATCTATCCAGCCGTCTCTCTCAAATAACTATTGAGTTATTTGAATTTGAAATACATTATAAACCTCTGGCCACTATCAAGGGACAAGCCCTCACAGATTTTATTGTGGAATGGACACACGAGAACACCCAAGAATGCACTTCAATAAGTGCGATAGGGTCAACCCCCATAGGAGAATCACCTTCCCATAAAGCGGAACTGTGGAAAGTATATGTGGATAGAGCAAGAAATTCATGTGGAGCAAGAGTTGGAATAGTTATATTCACCCCGGTGGGAGCCTTAATAGAACAATGCCTTCAGATCACTTTCCAAGCGTCCAACAATGTTGCGAAGTTCTATATAGGAAGAATTACGGTGGCCCATGGTTAAAATGCCTATCTGTAGTTAAGGCTCATATGGTCGTGAGTGACCTACATGATGGCTAATGTAGAGCTCATTCTGGAGGAAGAATGCTTTCTCAAAGGATTATCCGGTAGGGTTACTATTGGCCTACGCTTCTTAAAGATTACATCTTTTATGTCAAAAAGTGTGATAAGTTCCAACGATATGTCAGTGTGCCATACCGTCTCGGCATTGATCTGAGATCTATTATTAGCCCCTACCCATTTTAGAAATGGGGTTTGGATATTGTAGGACCATTACCCATCACTTCAGGCCAAAGAAATTTTCTCATCGTGGCAACTAATTATCTCACTAAATAGATAAAGGTGGAACCTTGAGCTCGAATCCAAGAATTGGATGCAGAGAGGTTCATAATGTGTAACATTATATGTAGATATGGCCTACCTCATGAACTAGTTACCGATAACGGTAGACAGTTCACAAGACAAAAATAATCTTTCTATAATAAGAAATGTATCAAATTATCTCACTCCACCTCTTACCGACTGTAAGCAAATGGTCAAGTTAAGTCATCTAATAAGATCCTCATTAATATACTATGAAAATGTTTAGAAGGGATTAAGGGAAAATGGGTTGATGTGTTACTCGGTGCTCTTTAGGCCACACGAACTACTCCCAGAACGGCAACAGGAGAAACTCATTTCTCCCTCGTTTGCAACACTAAAGTAGTACCTCTTGACATACAAGAACCCACCCTTTGATCAAATATCTACCATGAAGATAATGACTACCTACGACGAGAGGACTTATTTTTAGTTGAAGAAAAAAGAGAAGAGGCTTTAATAAGACTCGAATCACAAAAGAGAACTTCTCGCTTGGGATGCGGGATTTATCCCATGCCTCATGATTGGAGGTGGAGTCCCCTGACCCCCACTCGAGATGCGAAATATGCTCAAAAGAGAGCAAGCATGCTTTGGGTATCTTATGTCGTGCCCCCAAGTTTGGAAGAGTCATTTGAACTTCTCGCTTGAGATGTGAGACATGTCCTATTGCCTCATGATTGGAGATGGAGTCCCCTGACCCCCCCACTTGACATGCGGGATATGTCTTATGCCTCGTGATTGGAGGTGGAGTCCTCTGACCCCCCTCACTCGAGATGCAAGATATGTCTTATACCTCGTGATTAGAGGTAGATTCCCTTAACCCCCCCACTCGAGATGCAAAATATGCTCAAAAGAGAGCAAGCATGCTTTGGGTATCTTATTTCATGCCCTCAAGTTAGGAAGAGTCATTTAACCTTCTCACTTGAGATGTGAGACATGTTCCATTGCCTCATGATTGGAGGTGGAGTCCCTTGAACCCCCTACTTGACATGTGGGATATGTCTTATGCCTCGTGATTGGGGTGGAGTCCCCTGACCCTCCCACTCGAGATACGAGATACGTCTTATGCCTTGTGATTCAAGGTGGATTCCCCTGACCCCCACTCGAGACGCTAGATACTACTTCATTAAAAAAAGGTAGATCTCATGATTACTAATTCCATTACTCCATCTTATATTACAAATTATTATCAAACATTATTACAAATTGTTATCAAACATTATTACAAATTATTACTAACATTATACGAGGGTAGTATTTCTCCTTGATAGGAACTTCATGGTTGTTTTTTATCAAGCGCCCCGTGTTTCCAATATTCTGCTAATTTGCGCAGTCTGTCCCCTTCCTCTTTGTATCTTTCCTGTTCAGGATTTGCTAATTTCAAGTCTTCACGAGAGTCCGCTAAATCTTATGTCAAGACTTTACATTGCGATTTCCACACGCATAATTCTTAATCCAAGCATTCACTTGCTTCTCGACACATTTCAACCTCTTTTTCTGCATCTTTTTCCACGGCTATGGCTTACAATAAAAAGCATATCACATAGAATATTAATGAATTAATATATATTACAAAGATTAAATACGTCCACTTCATTGTGAACTGTTACGTCACAAACACTTACATCAAACATACGCTTCACTATCATGTGCCACATTGATCCCTCCTCTCTCTTGCAGGCTATGTAGATGGGTGAACGATCTTCAGGCACTCCAAAATGATGATTTAATTCTTCTTGTGCACGAGGTACATTAAACATGCCATCTTTGAAGAGATCTTTCACACCGCTAGTCTCACCCTTCTCGTTTTTGGGAGGATATATACTTTGTAAAGGCTTAAGACCCTCCCTTGATGGGGACACCTCATTCAGATATAATTTTTCAATACACAACATGCTTAAATGTAGAGAAGTAGACACTCCGTCTTGGGAAGACTTAGTAATTGTTGGGCGCTTTTCATTTTTTTCTCCTTTTGCGACTTTGGGAGGCCTTGGTTAACCTCTTCGCTATGATAAGGAGAAATGACTCATTTCCCTACATTAGGCGAAACTTGTATTGTGAGTAGATTTGTTAGGTTAATCTTCTAGCTATGAGTAGAAATAGTTTGTTCCCCTATCGCAGGTAGTATTCTCGTGGATGACGATAACCCCGTTTCAAACAAATCATCCAAATTTACTTTACTATAACCCATATAAAAACTAAATGGCATGTGATTATTTCTTGAAATTTATCAGGTTGCTCAATATTATTATATCAAGCCAACACGGCCTCAAATCCTCCAAATTATGTGTGCTATGCTAACGATAAAAAATAGACTTCAATCCAAGCAAAATATATAGAGGTATATAGAAATAAATGCAACATTTAAAATTAATTTCAAGTCCCAAATATTTTTTCATTTACATTTGATTTTACAAAATAAATCAATTAAAACCATTAAGGAGTGGCATCTTCTACCACCCCCTCAGGTTGACGACTTGGGGTGGCCTCTGTATTACGAGGTGAAGCTTCAGGAGTAGTAGCTCCAGATGTCTTCGACCTATTGCTTTGAAAAGCTTGCATCAAAGCCAGGTATGTCGCAGTTAAGTCTAGTTTTTCAGCCTTAGTTTTGAGGTTGTTTACTATGAAGCTCGCACTATTACCATAAGCTTTAGTACACTTTACTTTTAAGGTATCTACCATTGTAGATAGCGAGCTAACCTGGCTCGACATGGCAGCTATTTTCTCTTGTAGAGCGTTGTTCTTTTCCTCGCCCTCATTTGCGAGTTTTTCGAAGTGTTTAGTTGCTTCCCCTTTCTCAAAACAATAGGTGTCCGTTTTTCTTAACTTCTCCACTTTGTCAATAACCTCATTTTCCAAGTTCAAAATTTTTGTATCTTTCTTGACGATCAAGACATCTTTGTCTTTTACCAACTTCTTATATTTGGCTATCTACAAGTGGCTAGCTTGAACCTCACGCTTGTAGCCCCTGAGGGATAGCTCGTCTTTCCTCACCAAACACACCGCTTACAAACAAGATAAGTTAAAAATAAATATATAAAGTTCAAGTCCCCAAATTTTAAAAGAACTAATGAAACTATTCACCTTAAAAAGACGATCTGTTATCAGTTCCCTATGGGTCCCCCATTCACTCTTACGGGGCACTCTCACTTGCGACCTTTCAACTTATGTCCCAAAATTCTGAAACATGTCTCTTTTAAGATTTGTTTGCCCAAATATCTCCTCTTTAAAATAAGTAACGGGGGTCTTTAGGACCACGACATCCTTCAGTATGACCTCATCAAATTAGAAGTCGTCTATATCCATCACCTCCATTCTGGGGGTATACTTCCCAACTTTTCTCTTCTTTGAAACATCCAGGTCACGAGGTGAGAATGAGCTCGAATTACCCAAGGTCATTGAAGGCCTTGCAACTTCATTAGTTACAGCAACCTCCAAATCTGTAAAGAGATCATCTTGAGTGGGTGAATGGATCATGCGTTCCAGACGAGGATAAGTGGGAGCCAACTCTTGCACACCTAAAGTGTCAATTAGATCTCCTAAATCAACATGCGAGTAGTACATCCCTGCAAAATATAAACACATCAATAATTTCACCAACGATGTATAATTATATACATAATAAACATATATAAACATATAGCATAAATAAAAAATGACCTTGATATTCTTTTGTGTAACCTTGCCACACCCTAGACTTCTTTAAGCAAGTTATAGTTAGGATATAGCGGTAACCTTCATTTGAGGTATTTTATAGCTCAATCCGCCTCATTTTTTATTTACCACTACCCATGAGCTCGTTAACCTGAGGTTGTGAAGTATTAAAATTAGGGTTCCAAGTATATTGAATTGGGAAATCCACTCCATCACTCAAAATATCCCCAGTAATGTAAAAATATTTATCTTTCCAGCCAGATGTACTATCGAGGAGTCTGAGGTGCAACCCATGGTCGATAACACAGGATATGTATACCCTCCCTTTGTCTAACCCATTCCTTTTTAAACAATATAAACATCTCAATTCATCATTTTCGAGGTTTATTCCATGCTCTCCAACCACCATGGAGAGACATAAAAGTGTTTGCCACCCATTTGGATTTATTTAGGTAAAGTTAATATCAAAAGTGCTCAAAGCACGGGTCAATAATTTGGGAAAGGGGTAACAAAGACCTATTTTAAAGGCCGTTAGATGTATCACCCACTACCCCAGTGGAGGATCATCAGCATCACATAAATAAGAAGGCACTGGCATTAACCCTATACGGGCTAGAATGTCATATGTTTGCCTAATTTCCTCTAAATCTTTAGTTATTAGAACACTAGGCATCTTTTCAATTTGGTGCTTATATTTGGTTCTATGCATAGGTTCGCCCTTGTTTTCCCTTTTCTTTTTTGGGCGAGGTACTTTGGTATATGTTGACACGGGAATCTTGATAATAGGAATTGAACCCCATGACGACGAGGTATACACCGCCTTGGACCCCGAGGAAGCAAGAAGAGCGAGAATCCCTTCCTTAATAGTCCTCAGAGTGGGTCTATTGTCACTACTCTCTGTCGTTTTAGACCATTTGGTTTGTAACGACCTCGAGGGAATACGACCAAGAGATACATTTTTGGAGGGGTCTCCCTTTGAAGACCTACTCACTTCTTTTCCTTTAGGCGACATTAAAAAAGAGGATGAATAATTACCTAAGTGAGAAGGTCGTATCAAATCAAGAGGTAAGGATATAGGAGCGACCTGAATTCCAACAAAGGTCATTAAATAAATGAGTTGAAATGACTATCAAGTAACTTCTGAATGATCTTATAAAGGAATAATATGACCTCTAAGTAATCAACGGGCTGAGATTCTCTTAATAAAATTACTAAGTTAAAAAAAGGTAAAAGGTAACTCTTCCACTATTTATAAAGGAAAAACGAGAAGTTGAAAGGTCTCAACAAAAAAGTAAAATAATAATAATAATATATCTATTCTACAAGTAAAAAAACTATGCAATTAGAATTTGCATTATCCGATTGGCCGTTGTGTATATAAACACGTTGAATCTACCAATTAAGAATTACTTAAAATGGAATACACGACTAGATTATTCCCTTAACCTCTCAAAATTAAGAGAATATGAGAGTTAATGTTTGGTATTAAATGGGTAATAGACATACAACGTTAGATGTTCAAGTAACCCGCTATGGTATAGCGAGGTAACAGGACTAGTTCAACAATGAAATGGGCCCAAGAGCTTTGGTAAAATGCATTACCCCATTGTCAGAATACTTCATTGTCCAAGTGTGAGGTCCTAGACTTCAAGATCTAACATGCTAACCCTATTATGACAACCTGATCATGGTTTTCCCTTCCTATGAACGACCTGAAGAAAGATGCTTAGGAACTTGAACGACCTGAAGAAAGATGCTTAGGAACTTAAAATGACATGATGTAATGCAATGATCTTCTTTTTAATGATATTAGTTTGTATATCATTTTATTATGTATAGGTAGTACTTTCAGGCTGCTTATACATAACCTTCTATGTGTGTGGGATGTAATACACATGTATATATACCCCTTAAATGAGGATAATACATGATCCAATTCAATTTTTTAATTTCTTACTTCTCACTAAAAATCACTAGAATCTGACACTTGAAATTCTCTTTAAACATATTCCTTCCAACAATTAAGACAAATTTTATCATGGATACTTTGACTTTAACTCTTAACTCCATTCAAGTTAAGAACCAAGATTTGGTTCGCTTTGATCGTTTTGATGACCACTTCTTCAAGAGATGATAACAAAAAATATTATTTTTCTTAACCATTTAAATATTGCATATATTTTGGGTGATGATTTGAACTCTTTACCAAAGGAAACTACTGATGAGTCAGAGGAAATCAAGAAAGAAAGAAAGAAGCATCAAGAAGACGATTTTCTATATAAGGGAAGTAAACCTTAGTCTTAGGAATAAAGAACACATACTCTTCCGATAGAAAGAATTAATCACTAACTAAAGACTTAAAAAAATTTCCTAAGTTAAATTTCCATGCTTGGGCTACTTGGCTAAACCTAAAGCACACTAAGAAGAGGGGTTGATAGTACAATAACCTCAATAGGTTGCCCAGACTTTAGAAAATTTCTACTAGGTTACCAAAACAAAAATAACATCGAACGACATGATGGAATGCAAGCATGTGTGAGCGCACAAACAAGGGGATGCCTAAATAGAGGTACCAGCCATAATTGGTTTAAAGAAGACCACCGACTATATGATGGTCGATCAGAGCTTGGCTAGATAGGAACATCGAATGAAGGGTGGCCAGACAAGACTAGTCACATGCGTTTCCCACTGGATATAACTCCACCAAACATGATCTAACCATTAGTGCATCCCTCATGCTCCCACCTGAGTAACCATCTCTCCATGATCATGCTTTTTTACTCCTAGGTTAGATGAAATTTTGGAATGCTACACCCACATGTAAAAAATAAAAGTTGAAATGTAGAACAAAAATAAAATTATAATTATTATGCCATAGAGAAGATAAATAATAAAATTTATATATATGTTTGTAAGTTGCATATAGAGCTAAGGTCTACAAAACAAAAGGAAAACCCACCAAATCCTAACACTTTGATGTGAACATATATCCAAAAGCTTTAAGGAAAAACAAAAACATAAAGCAAACAGCTATGTGCCCTTACTCTCACATGTCCCTTGGGATAAACTTGCATTGGACACTTAATCATCATCAGTCTCCTCAAATTCATGTCCATCTGATTTGGTTGGAAACACTCTCTTCTCAGTTATAAGTAATGGCTTCGTGACGAGAAGCACTCTCATCCATATTAGGAAAGATAGTATTTGAGAGGAAAAGGTCAGGAAATACTTGCCTGAGCCATCTCCTAGCATTTGAAATGTCGTAAGCCTAAACATCTTAAGTATCTAGAGTGTATGCATAGGACTCTCAATAGTCAACAACTTCCCGCACCTTAACTGCCTCCAGATCTTTCACATGTCTTTATATCTACTCCTCAATAATTCAGAGATGACCTAATAATGGATCAATGCTCCACTCCTTCAACCACATATGCACTTTCACTAGCCAAAGTAGCATCCAACATAGCAACCTCCTTCCCCATCAACTCTTGCACCATAGCAACTATCACATACGTTTCAGGAGCCCTACTAAGTTCTACCCTATATGGCTCTAAATCCCTATCCAAGTCTAAAAGGGTAGCCACTACCTCATCTTAGATACATGTCACCTTATACATGTCTACCTATAGTGATTTCTAATGTGACCCCAAGTTTACTTGAGTGCTCAATATAGATGTTAAGTCCCTAGTAAACTATTCCTTCCGAGAGATCAAACTACGAGTATCACCCTGAACAAGAACCTATGGATCTGAAATATAACTCAACCTCGACTAAATCGTAATAAGAGAGTCAAGGTCAATTGAGTCAGAACTCATCTCCTCAACTGTACTTGCAAGAGTGCTAGCGCACATCGATCGTGCCTCAACGATACTAGGAGGCAGCTTAACCATTTTCACCCCTACTTGAGTAGCTCTTTTTACTTTTGGTTTCACTTGGGTGTATAATGACCTTAGCCTATATTAGGGCACTCCTAGAACCCTAATCATTACATAATCTAAGAGCACATATATCTCTCTTATTTCGACCGAAAGCATGTTGAGAAGTCATCACTATGATACAAAGTAAAAATAGAATTAACACAAGGTAGTCCAAGAAACCAAAATAAATTCTAAGTAAAAAAGAGACAAGTTACAGTTAATAATTTAAGGGTTGTCAATAAATGGAAAATCAATAAAAGGATCCAAACCCTAATAAGAATCATCTTTAGGAGAATAAGCCAATCATTACTACACCTCTATGTAGGCTCTTTCCTATATAACTGCTCTATAAATTCTCTCTAATCCTTGGAAGGATTATCAAGATGCCATTGAACTACATACAAACAATAAATGGGCTAGAAAGCAAAAGTTGGCAAAAAATAAGGCTAAGTTTTAGCCACCATACCTTACCTAGAAATTCTTGTAGGCATGGAAGGAACACCGGGTTAACCATAACAAAATCTCTCATAGTTGTAAAGAAAGCATCTCTCCACCCTTTGTTAGTATTAGGGAAATCCTTAACAAAATTCATGTTCTCATAAGGCTTGAGATAATACCAACTCTGGCTATCTTTTGAAAGATGTGAAAGGTAACAGTAAATAAACTCTTCATCGTCAAGTCCCTCTCGTACTTCTTTTAGAGCACCTAATAAGTATCAATATCCTATGACTATTAGATAGGAAATGGTATAGGGCAAAGCTAATATAAGATAAGAACTCTCGTACGATGCATGAGAAAGGAAGCCTTAGTTTGAAAAATAAGTAGTCTGCCAAAAGGGTAAAACTCTACTGAGAAGAGGATCAATCCAAACTACCAAGAACTTGAGGCATCAACATAATGGATTTTAGAATACAAAACATCTCCCTCAACCTATCCAAACAAGAATTTGACATTTTGGATTCGTACTAATTAATGGTGAAAAAAGTAAAGTCTTCTTCATTCAAACATAACTGATGTAATGGAAAACCAATCAGAATATCATCGAAACCACCCTAAATCTGTAAACCTCCCTATATGGAACCAACATAAATGAAGGTCTTAACGTAGCACCCAGTGCAACCCGTACCCAACCACCATTGAATAATACCTCACTACATAGACTATCATTATCTAGAGTGTCACCGGATAAGGGGCTACTAGACAAGGAACTGTCAGATAGGGAATTGCTAGATAGAGAGCCATTGGAAAGAACACTACCAGATAGAATATCATCAGATGGGAGCTAGCCGGACAATGCCTTGAACTCGAAAGATAGAGCCATTCCAGATGGCACCTTGTCGGATATAGCTTGGCTTGACAACCAAATTCCAGATAGACCTTTGTCGGATGGCCACCTACTAGATAGACTCTCACCAAATGGAAACGTGTAACACACACCTTAGTCGACAAACCAACACTGCCTGCATGACATCCTGGTTCGTTCTCGTGCATACCATAGTGATCAAACATGTGATAGGAACCAAAGGAAAAGATAACTTTGATTCTTGGTTAAGTTTACCTCTATCAGTAAGTGATTGACATTAGGCAAATATTCTCCCCTATAGATAATCGCATTGTACACTTAATACATAACTCATAACTAATAATTGATATAAATACAAGAGATTCATAGTATCTCTATCTCCATTTATTCTCTTTAAATCATAAAGAGGGACTCTGGTCTCCTCTATCATCACTAGAAGTGTCCATAAACCGGATTGGATCGGACCAAACCGTAAAATCGGACCGGATCAAACCGAACGGTTTTACTAATCAAACGGTCCGGTCCAATTTGTACTAATTTTAAACCGTTCGAACTGGACCGGACCAGTTTAATAATATATTAAAAATTTCACATTATTCTTCATTAAATTATAAAAAAATCTGACCAAACCGGGAACCAAACCGTTTTATAAATCAAAAGGTCTGGTCCGGTTTTTATTTCTTAAAACTGTTTCAAACGATCCGGTCCGGTCCAGTCCGAGTAATATGAACGATCCGATTTGGTTAAAATTTTTTTAGGAAAAACCGGACCGGACCGGACCGGACCATGAACACCCCTAATCATCACCATATCCCAACTGACTTAAGTATTAGAGGACCAAAGTCCGTCACACCCCGTAGTGATACAAGGTCCTAACAAATGTTATCTATTTGCAACACTATAGTAAGAAAAAGTGCACCTCTTTTGATGTTGACAAAAAGGACACCAACACATATCATAATAGTATTGATGGAAGCTTTATATATATATAATATATAGATATTTCATTAAATTTAAAATTTAAAAATCATATATTAGGAGAAGGATGATTCTACTAAAAGTATCATCAATATATTAGGAGAAGGATGGTTCTACTAAAAATATCATCAAACATAATGAGCTTCTTGACTTTACTCATCTTTATATATCTTTACCTTTCAAGTATGATTGTTTAAAGAAATATATCAATGAAACTCCATATTGAATAAAATATCTATATCTTTAAAAAACTTTACAAATCTGGTAGTCATAGAAGTACATAAACATATTCAAAGGATTCAATCTAATAATTATATGATTAGATTTAACAAAATAAACTACTAAGATCATCGGTAATTAATTATTTATAGATAAAGTTAGAATAAAGATAATAGTGACATCTATTAGAGGAGAAAACTCTCTATGTTATGAAAAAATTCAAAATTAGAAAGAAAAAAAAGAGATAAAGCATAGAAAAAAAATGAACAAGGAGAAACGCAAAATAAAACAAAGTTCTTGAACGAAGGATGAGCTCTTCTCTCTAGAAGTTCGCTCGGCATTAAAATCCTTTATAGTATTGGCGGAGGATTAAGATTTTTTACTTATTTTTATTTTTATTTATCAAATCTAAATCATTCATTATTATTATAAAAGTTAATTATTATTAATAATAATTTTAAAATTATTATATATATTGAATGTAAAAATATAAAAAAGTTTTCATTAGAAAGTGAATGTGGTCTTAAAAAACCAAAAGAAAAAAATGTGAATGTGAGAGCGAGGGACCAAACCAAAGAGGTTGGAGTTGGAATGTGAAACATGCCGTATCTAAAGTTAGATATGATAAATACGATTACGACACAGATGGGCCATAGAAAGGATTAGTGGGGATTGATCCAACGGTGATGGATCTATCTGATAGAACTATTGAGATTTGTTTAGGATGTAAAGTTTTGACTTTTTCTGAAGAAAGAGTTATGGTAGTGGTTGATGTCTGCTCCTGAGATTAAGCTAGGGACAATAATGCAATTAACATAAAGTTAACTCATGTTAAAATGTATCATTTGATATTTTTATTTTCAATTTTCTTTGCAATCAATCTTTTTGGCGTCTTTTTCCTAAAATTTGAAAAATTAAAAATTCTTCAGGATTTTTATGACATTAATAACTATCAAGATTATTTAAAGCAAAAATAAAATAAAATCAAGATTCATCACCTTCTTTGCATGTGTTGTTGAAAATTTTATTTTTTCAAATTTACCATAAAGTAGCAATTGAAAGGTTTATTGTAAAAAATTTTTTTACCTAAAAAGTAATGTTTTTTTCTTTTCAAAAAGTGTTAAGTTGATACAAAATAAAATAAAATATTAAAATGAAAATTCAATAATTTTAGTAGTTAAAAAGCATTTAATTTAAATATGAGAATTTTATGAAATAAAAAAAAATTAACAAAATCATCATTTTTATAAATAACATAATAATTTACTTCACATGAATTTAAACATACAAAATTGTCTTCATTTTTATTTAATTTCATTAAAAGACTCCACATATTTATATTAAAATTTTATTTCTATTATATTTGATTAGACATGAATCGTGTTTAATAAATATATAAGTATAAGTATCCTGACAAGTAATATAATGATAAAACAAAATTATTCTGATAGAGATTATATTATTATAAATTAATTTTTTAAACAAAAAATAAAAATAAATTTTTTTAGTGTTTTTATATTTTAAGAAAGTAAAATTAAAAGAACTAAAAATAAATAAAAATAATTAATTATCTCAAATTTGAAAACTAATAAGATATATAAGAATACTTAATATCGTAATTTTTTAAATATGCGAATCACTATAATCATTCTAATATAATTATCAATTAATTACATAATTAATTGAATCTAACCTAGTATATATTCTTCTCTCAAATAAACTACACATTATATAGTAATTAACTTGATCAAACTCTCATGCAAATTAAATTACATGCATAAGAATCATATATTTCTCCTTAGAAACTATGCATGTTATTTAATAAAAATAATAATTAAATAATTCTCTTAAATCAATTTAATTACCTCTATAAATTAATTATTGGCCAAACAATTAATAATATAAAATCAGATTAAATAATATAATTAAATTTAATTCATAAATAGGATAAAATATTAGATCATCACATGGTAAAAATTGGGTTTATAAGATCTCTATATTAATAAATTAACTAGATATAATTTTTCTCATAAAACTCATATTTTCATAAAGAAAAACATAAAAATTGACAAAAAAATGAGAAGAAGAACAAATATAATCAATCTTTTAAATTGTAATGCCAATCTTCTCTTGAATCTGTACCAAAATTATATATTCTTTTGATTTTTTTATGTTTTCTCTCTTTTAAGAAAAAAAAAAGGGAAAAAATTTGTTAATTTTAACTTATTAAGGTTTATAGGGTAATTAGAAGATTAAATTAAACTCGCGTAGAATCTGGACCGTCAGATTAGTTCACGTGACAAATTCTGATTAGTTCTGCATTAAAAAAATCATAAAAATTTTAAAAAATCCTAAAAAATATATTTTTATTCCAAAAATACTAGTTATTGAAAAAATAAGCAAATATTAAATACAAAAATACATTAATAACTCCACTTTTATAGATTTATCAATATCCATATTTAAAAATCAACCACATGCATGATTTATAAATACTTATGAATCTCACTTAATTTAATAACAAAACTCGTATTTAAGAACCAATATAAAATTGACAAGTTAGTATATTTCATGTCTTATTGATTGCAAACAAAATTACTCAAATAATTTCATTGGTACGAAGTTAACTCTATCTAGATTGAATTCAACACAATAAATATAAACTTTATTTAGATTCAACTAAATAAAGTCCAATTCATACAAATTCAATTAGAGGATGTAGATTTTATTTAGAATTAGCTTTAATATGATGAAGTTTATTTTATATGATCTTCATATGGTGTTTAATAGGAGTTTAATGGTGATCAATTTTAATCAATGGTTACTCAATTCCAACCAACATTGATAAATGATCGATCAATAGTCTATCAATATGGATCAAATTTTGATTAATATTATGTACAGCTTTACAATGATCACTCAATTTATTAAGATTGAAAAAGGAAAATAAATTATATCTATTATTTTTTTGATATTTTTTAAAATAAAATATTTTAATATTAAAATTTGTTATTTTAGAGAAATATAATTTTTTTTATCTACATTAAGTTATTGTTTCCTTGGGTAATGAAGCTCATTCATGACTACAGAGTATCTGTCACCATTTCAGATGAGGTGTATATTCAAATCAGTTCTAAAAATAGGGCTATTAGTGTAGCTATGATTCAGATCCAGGACTTAGTACCATAAAACTACTCTGTAGCTTCTCATTTGTCTTACTTATAACCTATCTTACTTTCATTTTTAATTTTTCGTGAAGTAATAGTATTCAAATGATAAAGTATAAACATTGATATTGACACTTAAACACTCTTATTTAATGTTAATTTACATAAAAAAAAATAAAAAAATAAAAAGTTTTCAACATCCCTGTCAAAAAAATTTACAATTTCCAATATCTTAAAAGAGTTCGGATAAGATACCTTGTAACAAAGTTTTCTGTCAGCAAAAGAAGTGGACCATATATACTATATAAATTAAATTAGCACACACAAATAGACAGAAGTTTTTCCAACCAAATAAATTTCAATAATATTATTTATATATATATTTTATCATAACCAATATTGTTTTTAGTTGTTTTATGGTACGATGGATTGCAATAATTTGCCTACAAATAATTTTTAAGTCTACAAGTGATTGATGAGTAAAGCCTTAATCAAATTAGATTATAATTTTTGAGTGACTAATAGTAATTGGGTCATTAGATTTAATTGATTAGGGGTAAAGTCTAATTAATAAATTGCAATATTATTGCATTCACCATTAAATATAAAGAAAATCATCTGTCCAGCTTGAGTTTGCAACTCTTTTCGTTAGTACAAAACATGGTTTTTGAATTGATTCTTAACTTTATTTCGGATATAAAATGAAAATAAAAAATTAATAAATAAAAGCATAAAAATATACAAGAATAATGTAAAATTAGATTTACTTGCAACAAACAAACACCCAAAATGGCGTGATTTTGGAGTGTAAATAGATGGGGATGGACGGAGCCATAGACGGCAGGGATGGACGGAGCCATAGACGGCAGGGATGGGGGTGACTCTCGAGGTGTAGCCAGCGAGAATGGGTGGGTTGGGTTGCAGTCGGCTGAGACAGGGCTAGGGTTCGTGATTCGTGAAGGAAGAAAGTGAGAGTACACGGACTGAACTGGACTGGACTGGTATTAAAAAAACATTTGCTACGGTTCCTACATGTATATGACGCAATGTTCTTTTTAATTCCCGCTTATTCTTCTGAAAGTATTATATATATATATATATATATTTAATATTTTTCTTTTTTATTTATTTATCTTATAGTTCATAATGTAGTTGAATCGATTATTAATAATAGATTTTAATTTTAACAATCTAAATAAAATTAGATTTTTGTCTGAGTAATAAAATGCTTTGAGTTTAAAAATGATTATGCCAAATAGACATAGCTCGGAAAAAAAGTTAAAAAATGATGGGTGTGTTTATTAAAAAGAAAATATAATGTATAAAAATATTTATTTGTATGTTTATTTTTTAAAAAAATATGATAGTGAGGGAATAAAGTTCCTATAAATTTAAAAATATAGAATTTTTTATTGTTATTCTCAAATATTCAATATGTAAATTATAATTTTATCACTAATTTGATTTTTTTATATTAGTTATTATTATTTTGAAAATGATATATTAATATTCTTATCCTCGTTTTTTTAATGTTCTTTAATAAATTAAAAAGAGAGAGAGAGAGAGAGAGAGTGAATTTTTGAGAATTTTTCATTGACATGTCTTTTAAATCCGATTCATGTTACACACCTAAATGTGTAATTTGTTTTTGGTGTTTCTTTAAAAGAAAGTAATTAAATTCCAATATCAAAGTTAATTGACATGCTCAAAGGATCGATGACCCAGAATCTTGTTGAGTGTATTTATGTAATTTATATCAATTATTATTAATTATAGCTATTTTAAGTATAATTTAGAAAGACTGTCCAATTCATCGAACTTTAAAAAGTATATATTATTAAATAAATAATTTGAACTACTCTAACTAATAAAGACAAGAGGAAACAAGTGGTTCAAACAGTAATGCGACGAACCCAA
The DNA here is from genome assembly GCA_030763125.1 of Hippophae gyantsensis. Classification (NCBI taxonomy): domain Eukaryota; kingdom Viridiplantae; phylum Streptophyta; class Magnoliopsida; order Rosales; family Elaeagnaceae; genus Hippophae; species Hippophae gyantsensis. The sequence goes on along the minus strand of CM061029.1, from coordinate 15,655,706 downwards.
TCATTCAATTTTTAATCAATATATTAAAATACATCGTACTATGCTAGTTTCGTATGCTTCACATTCCTTCTATTTCCAATTTAAGAAACAATTACATTTGTGATAATAAAAAATAGAAATAATTCCTTAAAAATAAAAACCAAATCATTATATAATCTTCTTTTATATATATATTTTCATTTTTTATCCTCTCCACTTGATCTACATATTTTTTTTATATAACCTAAAAAATATATTTTTTTTTGTACGTTAAAAAATAGAGTTTTTTTTCTTTTTAAAAAACATATTTTTAAAAAAAATTTAAAAATTAAATTATATGAATAATTGCTCGAGAGTTCTGTTCATCTGTCAATCACTGATGGCAAAATTTGTGTACGTATCATTCATACTGTTACAACTTTGTTTTTTTCTTAGTTCAATTTCATATTGTTTTCAGTTAAATTAAGATATTTTCTAGGATTCATTAAAAAATATATATATAAGAATAATTAAATTAATAGAATAAAAATGTGATAAAAATAATCTATATTACTATTCGTTTTTTTTTTAATTTTTTTAATTATTTAAATATGTATGATTTTTTATAATGATAAGGTGATAAATTTTTGATCTAATTTAACCATTAATATCTTATATTTAGATAATATTTAAACAAAAAAAATTAGATCTAAAGTTATTACATGTTAAATTATATATTTATCACTAATTTGATTCTTTCTTAAGAATACAGCTACACTTAAATTTTAAATTTAGCAAAATAAAAAAAAGGATTTCTAGTTTGTACGAAAATAATTATGGGATGAATTCACCCCCTAAATATATATTAAAGGATTCTAGGTATGGATTCAATACTCAACAAGAAACATTAATAAAGTAGAAAAAAACTTGTGTAATAATTAACATTTTCAATACCATTTTTCATACTGTAATCATGGATGTAAACGGGTTGAGATTCCTTATTTAAATATTGTGGGGACGGAAGATTTTTCATCACATGATTATTTTTTTTGTGTATGATTACCCACTAATAAATATATATAAATATAAATTATAATTAATTTATTGATTTTATTAGTTTAATTATCATTATCATATTTGTTTGTCTCATATATAATAATATTAAATTTTCATCGTTAAATTATTAATATATTAATAAAAATATTATTTTTAATAAAAATTCATTTAATTTAATTCTAAATTTTTTTTAAAAATATAATATATTTTTTAAAAAAATTATAAGAAAATGGTTATTGGAGATAAGCAGGCGTGGAGCACAAACCCAACCCTTTCCCTATGGAGTATTCCCCACCAATATCAAAATTGAGATTTTTTTAATTAATATAGTTTAAGTTGATAACATCAATCTAATATGAATTTTCCATTTTGTTTTATAATTAATTAAGTTTTACTCTTATAAATCTTATTATTACTATTAAATAAAGATGTTATTAATAAAATAGCCATTATAGTTATAAGCAAAATGAATTGAATTTTGACAATATCCGAACAAAAACTTAAAAAAGATTAATTAGTAGTAATTCATATGTTACTTTACATAAAATTATGGAAATGTAATTGTTAATATAAAATATACAAATAATTTATCTTTTCAATCCTTTTCTATTTTTGATTATGTTTATGTAAGATTTATTTTTGTATATATAGTTCAAAAAAATAATTAATAATCGATTTTTGACATTAAAAAAAAAAAAACACATTTAGATTAGGGAACCTCGTTAAGCTTATTGGATCATTTTTTAGAACTACGACTGCTATTTCGGAAAACACTTAAGTTTCATGAGTTTGTGGTTAAATTTTGTGCAACGGCTTTAACTTGTCCAATCATTCAGTTCCTTTTAATTCTTTGTAAAGAAAAAGTATATTTATCGTAATTGTTATATTAATAAGTTATTGTAAGTTAAAACATATTCAATTATATTAATTTTTATATATATTTACAAATACAAAATATCATTATGGTGATGCAATCACTAAACCTTGCTGTACCACAAAAATAATTTTTTTGACTATATACATTATTTTTGAATATTTGTTCGATTAAACTTATTTTGAAATACATAATAAATTTATCTAAAAAATAAAAATAAAACATAATAATCTATGTAATGATACGTTGACAAATATAATTAATAAAAAAAACTGTACTTAATATTTGTAAAAAATATATTTGTAGTAAAAACCAAAAGCAAAAGGGAAGGGGGGATTATAGAGACAAATACAATCCATTGGGGGTCCCATTAGTGTCAATGAGTCGTGTTCCCATATTTACATACTCCCTGACTTTCTTTCTCAATGGGGTGTCCGCAACCGCAACCATCTCTTTCTCTAATAAGCTCGATATCACAATTATATATCACATTATCTCTCTTCACTATAATACAAAAGGGAATCAATTTATCTATCTAATTCTAAGTATATCAGTGCATATACCATAGTAGATTATATGATATTTGTATACTTAAAAAATTTATAATTATTTTAATATAATAACAATTTATATAATAATTTTTTATTAAATATGTGTATCAAATTATTACTAATATAATTTCTACTTACTATTTTATATATATGCTATTACGAACACATCTTCATTCCCCTTGTCCTTTTATAAATACCCCTAGCTAACTAACACATGCAACAACTCCATTACCTCCCCATTTCTATTCTCTCACTTTCTCTCTCTTCTCCACAATTTTTTCTCTTTCTCTCTCTCTATTATGGCAGAGTTAGAATTCCAAACAAAATCAGACAACACAAACACTACTTGTAATCCCACAAGTACTCGCTTAAAACTATTTGGCTTCCACGTCCGAGAAGATGACAATATTCATGATCATGAACCAGTCGTTATAGTTGACTCAGCTAAAACTAATACTCCATCTGGGTCGCCGGAATCCGGTGGATTTTCTGTCGGCGGTGACCGGAAGTACGAGTGTCAATATTGTTGTAGAGAATTCGCTAACTCTCAAGCCTTAGGTGGTCACCAAAACGCTCACAAGAAAGAGAGACAACAGCTCAAGAGAGCTCAACTACAAGCCAGTCGAAACGCTGCCGTTTCATATGCCAGAAACCCGATAATCTCAGCCTTCGCTCCACCGGCTCATCTTCTATCTCCTTCAGGATCCGTTATGGTTCCGGCAGCTTCTCCGTCTTCTTCTTCTTGGGTGTACGTACCACGCGCCACACAGCCAATCCACGTGTCGCATGGATGTGTGTTTCCATCAACAACCAATGTTGGAAGAGGTGTGGGGAGTTTACAATATGGTGGCGTTGTATGGGATCAAAACATAAGAATGGGCTCACAAGTACAGAAGGCCCAAACTCAAAGCATATTAGATGGGCCTTCATTAAGTAGGTTCTCTAAAGTGGATGGTGGGCCCAGTTTCGACGATGCAATTGGCTTGGACTTACATTTAAGCCTTGCGCCGGCTGGAACTTGAGAACGGCTCGACACGGCTTGAGAAATGAATTAAAGAGCTAAAATGTAAAAAAAAAAAAAAAAAAAACATAGTTTCAACTTGCATGTAGGTGAATTGATGATGGAGTTCGGCTAATTAAAGAGAAATTCTCATGGATTGGCTGGTGAGAAATGATTAGGTAAACTGATGGGTTTGGGCTGCCGAGTTGATGAACTTGACTCAGTTTAGTTTCAGCTTGGAAGCTAATTTTTTTTTTCTTCTCCTTTTTTTTTGTGGTACTAGTCGGATCATGTATATTTTAGATTTTTTAATTTCATTTTTTGTATTTTCTATTTTAGTACTCAACTCGTATTCATTTTAATTTGAACTTGCTTTATTGAAATGGTGTTAGTAATTTCAACTCAAAATGCTAATTAAGTTATTAAAAAAGGTAATAAATTTTAATCATATATCTAATTTGATTTCTATATTTTTTTAATATAAGACTCATTTACACACACAACATATTACATATTATCAAGAGTTGAGAGAGTGAAGAAATGGTGTATTGGTGCGTAGGAAATCGGAGAAAGGGAAAAACTTAATGAATGAAAAAGTATTACTTCATTTTTCAAGAAAATTTAGCACTGGAAATATTATAATATAATTAAGTTGAATGTAAATTTATATACCTTATGAATTTATCAATTTATTAAACTATTGGACTAGAAAATTGCTTATTATATAATTCAGCTAATACCAGCTTTGGCACAAGTTTGAAATTAGTTTTTTTTCTTCAAATAATTAGTTTTAACATACCATTGCTCGTTGGAATAATGACCATGTGAGACATCTGAGTGTTTTAGAAAACACTTGAACACATAATAGAAAACATTTTCAAATGTAACACCTATCATAATTGATGAGATTGCATGTGGATGTTATTATAAGTTGTAATGTGGTTGAATAAAGATTAATCCAAAGCCATTGAAATTCATTATTTTTTAGAATACTTATTTCATGCTTACATGAAATAAGATTGTTAAGTTTCATTCAATCTCACATCAGACAGGAGTTCGATAGTGTTAGGAATTTTGGATCAAATGATATAATCATAAATTCTTTCTTTTAAGATCCTCCTCAAATAACAGAAAAATAGAGAATACACAACATAAGAATTATAGTGGAAACTCTAAATTAGAGAAAAAACCACTTTTGTTGTCAAAAGAAAACCAGAGAAATTATTCACTATGTAGAAAATTGTTACAACCACACTCTCAATGATTTTCTCACACTCTCAATGATTTTCTCACACACCCAAAAGATAAGAGCAATTACAAGCCAAGAGAATTTTTTCACAAAATTCTCTCATTCAAAAACTTCTCATATAAGTTTTTTCTCTATTTTTGGGATGATTAACAATGAAGAAATGAAACCATATTTATAACCTTCAAGTTCCAATTTCATATGTTAAACATTTCTTCATTCAACAAAATTAGGCTACCTAATTTTCCTATTCTTTATTCAAACAAGGTTAGACACCTCCATCTTTGAAAATATGATAAGTCACCTTCCATGAATTTTCTTTCTTCTAAATTAGTCACCTCCTATTTTAACTAATAAACCTAATATTATTTTTAATCAATCACAACAGACACCAATGTTACTTATAAGTTTGAACAACCTTTAACTCAATGAGATCTAATTGGATTGAGTTAAGTCTAGTTTTCTAACATGGTATCAGAGTTAGACCTAATTTGATTGGTGAGTTGAGCTTTATTCTTAATAGTCTCACGGAGGTTTTGTGAGGTCATTTCTGTCTGTATGGAAGGAGGTTGTTAAGTTTCTTTCAATCCCATATCGGTCAAGAGTTCAACAATAATACTGTTTATAAGCTTGACAAAGATAAAAAAAGCAAAACCTTGTAACTGAATAGGGATTTTATTATATAGCCACTTGAAGGTATAATTTTTATTTAAGATTCTAATTTTATTTTTTTAAAAAACAATTAGGACACATTTCAAATTATTAACCTATTATTATTGGGTTTTTTTGTTCGTAGGTACACAATAATATCATATAAGTACATAGATACTAGAAAGCCGGCGGAAGAAAATTAACAAAGATTATTAACTTGCTAAATGTTTTAAATTGAGAAAAATATTTTTCATTCTTAAAACGAAATTGTCAACCTTCAAGCTCCTATATAAAATCTCAACTAAATAATAACTAGGTCTCTGTTTTACAGTGAGCAAGAGATGAAATGAAAGTGGTTGATATATTAAAGATTCTTTGTAAGTACATTAGGGAATGACTACATGTTTTGTGGTTAAAGCTTAATCAATAATTAAAGTTATTAATTAACAGTACAAATATCAAAATTGATATATGAATTCAAAGTTGAAGTATACCACCAATTTTAAAAAAGTTGTAATAGTATTTGCAGTACACGTACAGTTAGTGTGTAGCTTAAATATCTGTTGAAAGGTACAAAACTTAATTTCCACACCATGGGTTAATGTGACACACGTTCTCAATAATACATACATATTTAAAATATATTTTTATTAAAAATAAACGATTATTCATTTTATATATATATATATATATATATATATATATGTTATTTTATAATGGTTACCTAATTATTAATCGGTTACTAGTATGTAACATTAATGTCTTGTATTGTATTACTTTTGGGAATTATATTAGGTTAAGTATCTTATTTATACATTGAATATATTTTTGACCCCTCTTATATATATATAAAAGCTATATCATTATATTTCTTTATATACACATATTCTTTTCAATTTCACGTTTATCTTATAAAATTTTATATACAACTATGTAAAATGGAGTTTTTTTTTCTATTAATATATATATACACAACATTGTTATATATATGCTCAAAGGTGAAACTTGTTAAAAAGTGAACTGTTGTTAGCTGTTATATTATACAGTTTCATTAAAATTTCATTAAAATATGTATATACTGTAAAGGAAGGTGAAATATTAGTGAAGAGTTTAAAAGTTTACAAGAGTAGTACTGGTACCAACTAACCATATATATATATATATATATATGCTATTTGTTGGTGCCTTCTTTTCACCTCAAATCTTGACTAGAAGGTTGTGGAAAGTGAGACCAATTAATCACATGATATGTGGATCAATATTAACCCACAAATTTGATATGAAACAGTGTATCCTCAATTGAATATTGAACTGACAGATTTCTAATTCCTTTAAGTCAAATTATGTCTCCTATGATTACTAAGTGCTAGCTCTCTAAGGTGATCTAATAGGGTGATGGGTTTCTTGTTAGAAAAAAATAAAAAAAAAAATTAGGTTTCTGTTCAAACAGAGAGAAGGAAAATAGGGTTAGTTTGTTCACAAAAGTGGTGACAAAATATGACTTATGTTAACAGAGTAACTAACGACGTAAATATTTCTTTTGATTTATGGAATGAAATCAAAATGAAAATAAAATAATGTTATTTGATTTAATTATTAAAATTAAAAAAATCAATATTATATTATTTTTAGAACTGAAATGAAATGAAAAATATTATACATTATCTTAATATTTTTATATTCAGTAAAATTTAAATAATATCATTTAATTATTATTATTTTATTAGACAAAAAATATTATTAAAATTGTTAGAAACTTAGGCTTAACTTAACCCAATAAGATCTCATTAAGTTAAGGGTTGACTAAGCTTATAAGCAGTTTTGCTGCTTTGTTCCTAGTCGATGTGGAACAAGGATACTTAACAACCTCTTTCCATACGGCGGACAAAGGTGGACATTAGCGCCACGGTAAGACTGGGGTAGAACCCAATTAGGTCCAAGTACATAGAGACTAGGCCCAGCTCTGATACCATGTTAAAAATACTTAATGATTGTATTCTATTCTGTAATCAAATGAATATACATGGTGCCTTTATATAGGAATTACAAGTAAACTAAATATGTCTAAAATAATTAAATATAGATATCCCTAAAGTAAATAGATATACAATAGAAGATATTAATATATTACTAGATATACATTAACAAAAATCATTATTTTTTTAAATAATTATTACTTAAAAATAAAATATATTATTAAAATTATTATTTTTCAAATAAGATTTAAGGTTTTGAGGTTTATGATTTGGGGTTTAGGATTATATTTATGGGTTAAGGTTTAGGGTTAAAATTATTATTTTTCTAAATAGGGTTTAAGGTTTTGAGATTTATGATTTGAGATTTGGGATTTAGGGTTTAGAGTTATATTTAGAATTAGAATAAAATTGAAAAAAATAATTGAGATGAAAATGAAATCATGATTTCTTAAGAGGGAGAGAGAATTCTAATTCATTTTATTTTAAAAATTGATTAGATTTTATTCTCACTTTTTAGTTTAAACAAACATAAAATTGAAAGTAATAATTTTTTATTTTAATCTTTTCATTTAACCAAAGAGAAAAAATTATTCGAATATATTGAAGCTCGGGAATTAAAGCTTCAATTATAAGTGTATAAATTTGTAATGTATAAAAAGCTCAAGTTACCGGTTACAATGATGGCCGTTCGAGTAACGTAAACATAAATACTTGGTAATGTAGTTACAACTCAAAAGTCAATTTATAAAGAGTATTTTTTATTTCAACTATACCTTTAATTTGCTATGCAAAGTTATTAAATGTAGGACTCGTTCTCTCTACTAATAATCCCTAAGAACATATCTCACTTTCTTTAGACTTAATCATGTATCAAACAGAGATATCACATCGACTTCCATGAGTATGGTAATAACTGTTATTACTACAAAATGAATTATTAAAGTCGATTAAAAACTGACTATAAATTGAATAACTTACAATTTAAAGTTGATTTACACGTTAAATTGATATTATTCGTAAAATCGATTCAATGCGTGAACTGAGGTTACGTGTAAAGTTGGTTCAACGCATGAACCGACTTTACATGTATTGATTTTTTTTATTCTGATTTTTCACTTTACTACCTGCATTCAATATAGCATAAAAAAACCAAAATATAAATAATAATACAAATAATTAAAATTTTAAATATAATTAATTACTTAATAATTAAATTTATTACAAAAACAAATAATGTATATACAATATATATAGAGTTAACTTAAATTACAAATAAAATAATGTCGTCAAAGTATAATTAGATTGTATGAGCAAGCTTGGTTGGTTTAGAATCATCAGCATAGTGACAAAGAAATTGGGTAAAAAGTAGTTAGTCTATATAACAATTCATTCTCCTACATTCATGAGCACGTAACCATCCATTAAATAAAGCAGTCTAAACTTTAAAGACATACAGATGGAGAAATTAAATCATTATAAATATTACCATGCATTTATTATTATCCTGTGTTATTCAAGATTATATTTTTCTCCTGATGTTTGAACAAAGTGTTCTGTCCATTCTTCTTGTAAATCATCAAAAAGAGATTACAACATCGACATCCGAGTGATATAATAATAACTTTATCCCTTCGAACTCATATTAGCACTTTATTAATCTTTTGTCTATAAATATAAAGCTATCTGGAATCAAGCTGGTATTTTTAATACTATAATGAGCTCTAAATATGAAAGCAAGTGTAACTCCAATTTGTTACTTGGCTTGTATGAGTTTTGATGCCCTTAAACGTATGAAACAATTATGTAATACGTTTAAGGGCATCAAAACTCATACAAGCCAAGTGACAAAATATGAGTTACATTTGACTTCATATTTAGAGCTCATTATAGCATTAAAAATACCAATAGAGATTCTAGATAACTTTATATTTATAGACAAATGATTAATAAAGTGCTACCATGATGTTGTCATAAGAAAAGTATGCAAGAGAGATGATATGAAGTTTGGGCAAAAAATAGGTCCATAAAACAATGCATTCCCCTAAATACATGATCACATAAACATCAATCAAACAAAACATCCATCAAACAAGGGACTTCAAACACAAGAATAGAGAAATTAAATCATTATAAAAACTACCGTTATGTTGTCATATGTTATTCAAGATCATCAGAATCTTCTCCTGATTTTTCTTGTGATGATATAATTTGAACCATGTGTTCTGCCCATTCCTCTCGTAAATCATCAAAATTTACTGGTCATAGCCTATCTTGTTCCAACCAAAGAAGTACATGCATTTAAAATCAAAATAAGAATGTAATTTCATGAATTCACAAAAAATAACTCATATATGTTAAAAACTTTTCTATATATGGGTAAAAGATATTATCACATCATCAATTGGAATTTTGATATTTGCGATGATTTCGCCCATAAACTTCATGACATAATAACCACACATGACTCCATTATTTTGTTGTGGAACCTACAAAAACAAGTATACATGATTTTTCATATTTGAACATCTTTATTATTCAATAGTAAAATTAATAAAATTATTAATATTCACTTGTACATACCATAACTTTATTCCATATAAGCTTATGAGATTTTTTAAGGGTAATGCCCTTAAACTTGTTCCATAACTTTTAAACTTGTTCCACAACTTTCATGCCCTATCAAAGTTTAAAACGATTAGTTTTATATTAAATATTACAAAAAACAAGAGAAGAAAAATAACTAGTTATAACTTTTACATTTCAACAACTGTTTTTTTTATCTTTACTCAATTCTATGGAAGTTGAGTCACAATACCAAGCATGATTATTGAAAAAATCAAGGATTACCAACATCCAATGATCTTGGCCTTGTTCAAACCTTAGTGGCCAAGGGATTATCAACTTTTGATTTCTGTTAAGCGTTGATGCCCTATCACATAATTGTTTAGCTTTGATGCTAACATCCTTCTCTTGATTTTGATTAACATATGAAGAATCATAAAACATTGCTAAATGTGATGAGTGATTATGTTGAAGTCAATAATAACATGCCCTATATAAAAGAAATATATAAGTAATTAGATAATATAAATATAATTATGTTCTACATAAATGAAACAAAATGAACAGATCGAGGACTCACCTTGTTCACACTTGAATTATACTTAAATCGATCATTTGATATTCAAATAGTTGCAATATGCACTCGATCGATATATAAGTTTGGTCAAGGTCTACAACAGAAATTTCTATAGGAAGTGGCACAGTCCATCCATCATTTATGCTATATGCCCTCGCAAAAATAGTTATCAAAGCGCCAAGATTTCTGCTAAAGTTTAAAGTATAATCATAACTATACTTTTTCCAAGGCTTCTTCTTGAATGACTTAGTGCACGATGATTGGCCACTAGACATATATTTAACACGAGATACTTGCTTTGTATCTCTTAAATGTGCCGCATTTAAGAGTTCTGATATAATAGACTAAAGAAAAAGTATTATGTATGTTAGTAACAATAAATGATATAATAAAATAATAGTAGTAAACAAGTGTTATCTTTCAAGTTGAAAAATAGTACCACGTCAAAATTTAGAACAAGTTGAATCAATGACCAAGCCATATACTGTCCAACCGCCTTTACAACATCTTTCTGTAAAGAGTTTAACTCGCTAATTGATATAGATTTCTTGCATATTGTATTAAAGAATGAACAAAGACGAATTATTGATAATCGAACATGTTTTGGAAGAATTGATCCAATAGCAACTGGTAATAACTGTTGCATTAAGATATGACAGTCATGTGATTTCAATCTATAAAGTTTCTTATCGGTGATAGACACAAAATTTCTTAAATTGGATGAGTAACCATCAGAACTTTCAAACCCTCCAAACATTTACAAAATACATCCTTCTCTTTTGTTGACATTGTATATGATGTTGGTGGCAAGTATGTTCGATTCTTATCATTTTTTATCCTTGGTGCCAATTCATGTCGTATGCCTAGTTTCTTTAAATCTAGTGTTGCTTTAATTTCATCCTATATTTTTCTAGGTATATTAAGTAAAGTACCAATTAAGCTCTCACATATATTTTTCTCAATGTGCATGACATCTAAGATGTGACGAATGTGTAGGTTTTTCCAATAAAATAATTCCCAAAATATTGATTTTTTATTCCAACAACCATGGTCTACTGATTCTCCTCCTTTTTCATTTTCACCCATTTCATTAGTTGACCTCTTTCGTTTCCCTACCTTTGTGAGTATTCTTTTTTTCTTCTTTCCATATCGTTTGAATGTCATACCATTCAATTGCCTTAATATCTCAACACCTTGCAAAGGGCGGGGTGCATGATCATGATCTTCTTCACCATCAAACAGTTTCTTTTGATATCTAAACTTGTGTCCAGATGGAAAAAATCTTCTATGTCTTATATAAGACATTTTCGTTCGTGAACAAGATAAGTTGCAGAAGTTCCATCACTACATATAGGGCATCCCTTGTAACCTTTTGTTGTATGTCCTGATAAGTTTCCATAGGTAGGAAAATCATTAATTATCTATAAAAGGACCCCCTCAAGTTAAAGTGTTCTTCTTTATGTGCATCATAAATATTTACACCATCATTCCACAACGTCTTTAAATCATCTATTAGAGGCTACAAATATACATCAATATCAACACCATGTTGTTTCAGTCATGACATCAATAATGTTAACATCATGAATTTTCTTTTCATACACAACCAGGGAGGAAGGTTGTATGTTACCATAATTACTGGCCAATAACTATATATACTACTAAGGGAGCTATGTGGATTAATTCCATCAACAGCAATGGCAAGACGAAGATTGCGCGGATCAGATGCAAATTGAGGAGATAAATTATCTACTACTTTCCAATTTGGAGAATCACAAGGATGACATAGCACTCCATCATCAGATCGATTATCTGAATGCCAAGTCAACATCTTTGATGTCTCTTTACTTTTGAACAACCTTTGAAAGCGAGGAATTGGAGGAAAATACCAAAGAACCTTTGCGGGCATGCCTTTCTTAGGTGTTGTCTCATTTGTAGCATGCTTCCATCTCGATTCTTTACACATTGAACAATCATCTAATGTCTCAAATTCTTTTCTATAAAAAATGCAATCATTTGGACAAGCATAAATCATATGATATTCCATGCCAAATCGACTAAGAGATCTCTTCACTTCATACATTGAAGATGGCAATTCAATACCCTTAGGAAACATATCGACTAGTAGATTTAGTAATTCTGTGAATCCCTTGTCAGAAAACCATATTTTTCCTTCACATTGTACAAATGAACCAATCTCGACATTTTAGTGTATTTCTTTCATTTTGGATACAACGGGTTTTTGGTATCTTTTAGAAGTTTTTTAAAGGTTTCAGGATCATCCTCACGTAGTTCATCTTCAACACCATGAAACATATTTTCTATCTGTACATTATGATAAGATGTATGTAATCCACTCATATTCTTATTTATCTCTTCCCCATGAGTATTATCGATATTTCCTCCATGATAATACCAATATTTATAGCTAAAAAGAATATCACTACGGATAAGGTGATACTTAATCTCGTCAACTTCATGAAATTGCTCATTTTTACATTTAACACATAGACATCGAATCATACTAATTCCATTATTACTATTTCTATAAGCAAATTCCATGAAACTTTTAACTCCAGAAATATAGTCCTGCTCAATTCTACATTTTGAAATCCAAGATTTGTCTATTTTCTATTAATGACATTAATTAAACATATTAATTATGTATCCAATCAATATATTTCAAGTATTATTATATATGAATTTCTTAATTATTAGAATATATACCAAAATATACATAATACAAAAATTTATCATTTTAATCATTTTATAATTGTATTACTTTTACTTAATAAAATATAATTATTTATATGTAAATATTATAGTCTCTTAAACCCACAACATCCAGATATTATTTTAATAGGAATAAACCAAACATATAATAACAAGCATAATATAAAACATACATAAATCAAAAATTTATACAAAAAAAAAGCAAACTAAATAATAAGTGCGTAGGATTAATAAAAATACTTACAAGAATAAATGAAGTGACTAAATGAAGGAAATGAAGAAAAAAATGAGTGTTTTGTAAGTGAGAATAAGTGAGAAAATGAGTATAAAAAAATTGAGTATTTCGCTAAAAAAAATAGAGGATCTAAAAGATAATATGAAGAAAAATATAACCCACAAAACGGCGTTAAAAATGGTGGTCGAAGGTAGCCGAAAAATGAGAAATAATGGAAGAGGTGAGCTTGGTTTTGATGTTTATTGTTGCTGCACAAATTGAAAAAGACATCCTGATGAAGAAGAGAGAAAATAAATGGATTAATACGTGTGGATAGCGTCGGTTGACGTGGTGAACCGACGCTACATATGTGAATAGCGTCGTTTCTACGCGTCAACCGACGCTACGTTCTACATATATATTTTTATTTAAAAAATACAATTTAAAATTGAAATTAATTATATAGTATAATGTTTTTTTTGGGTCAATTATTATTTCATTTGATTTTAACTATAAACATGTACGTACGTACATAAAATTAAGTATCCAAAAAATATACAAAATTATATAATTTTAAAAACTAATTGACTAAAAAAAAGAAAAAAATTATACTATATATATATATATCCAAATTAAATTTTAAAGAGTTTAAATAAAATATTAATAATTGACCAAAAAATAAAAATTGTATTATATAATTAATTTCAATTTTAAACTATATTTTTTAAATAAAAAATACACGTAAGACGTAACGTCGGTTGATGTGGTGAATCGACGCTATCCACGTATGTAGCGTCAGTTCACTACGTCAATCGACACTATATGTAACGTCGATTCTATGGTAAATCAACTTTAAATTCATTATAAGTAGATTTTTTTCAAAAATCAAATTTACATATCGATTTAAATACTCTTTTTTGTAATAGTGTGTGAAAAAAATCACATCCTTTTTATCATATTTGTGAGGAAAAATCTAACATCTAAAGCTTAAAAAACGTGTGGATTTTTTTTACTATTTGAATATTCAATTAAGCAATAAGAGTTTGTGGATAATACACGGCTTATGTGTAAGCAGGCACCAAAATGAAGATAATGCATGCCAAGTCAGCACCTCATATTTATCACTAATTATAGGGATTTCGATCTCTAAAAATTATGCATCTCACGCTAGCTAGAAATAATCATGAAAAAGGTCAAAACGCAGGTGGGACAAAGGTTAAAAGACAGGTGGTTACAAATATAAAATGGATTGTTGGTCACATTTTTATCCTTAATAAATTAGTGGATTAAAATTATTTATAATGAAATTCTAATTAATATAAATAATCATTTTATTATAGATAATTATATATTTTTTTCATTATTTTTTTTAATTTTGCTTGGTTAATATGAAACAAATATTTTTATTATATATCATCACATTATCATCCTAATCTACTAAAAAATAAATAAATAAACAATATAAATTATACCGTAAAATAATATAAGATCCCACACCATTCACACCTCTACGTTACATTTACAACTTTAATGTTTTCGGGGAAAAGTGAATTTATTTTGTTTTGTTTGAGCATCTAGTTAGGTTATAAACGGGAAGCCCAAAAGGAAAGCGTAATTTGATTGTGTGAAGCTATATAGTTAGTTGGTCTGTATAATCTTACATTGACTGAATGTATCTCAGGTGGGAATTTAATGGAGCATATATATATATATACATACAAGAGGGAACGTGGGTTATATTGTATATATAATTGTTTATTTATTTTTAATTATATAAAATAATATTTTAAAATTTATAATAATAAAAATAATATTAAATTAAACATGATATGATTGGTTAAAATTAAACATAAATTTATTTAATTAATTAGAGTTTAACTCAAAATACATACATTTTACAAGCGTGTTTGAGCTAAGTTTTTCCTTTATATGTAGAAATATATGAACACATATAATAAATTTATTTTTATAGTTATAAATTTTAAAGAATATTTTAATTATTGTTTTTTCTTAACTTCTTTCCCATTTAAATTTTTTTCTTTAATTTTAATTGGCATGGAATTCTTTATAATGATTTTGGTTTGATTTTGGAAGAAATTAAGATCAATGGAAAGTGTGGAAGCATAATCATAATTTTGAAAACTTGTGCAGTTGAAAAGGTTTTTTCTTTAATTATACCTTTTTAACTTAAGAGAACATTTACAAATTGTATAAACCCACTTTCCTTTAGTGTTTGGTAAGACTAGCTACACAAAGAAAATCAAAACTCATTAATTCACAATTTTGCCTTCAAGTTATATTTAATATTATATATAATTTTAATATTATGAATTCTACTTAAATATATTAAAAGTATAGAACCCTAGTCTCTATCATTTACAAAAAAAAAAAATTAATAATAATATACACAAAATATATATTATCTAATATTAATATATAAAATATAGACGTATATTTATTAATTATTAAATAATTCAAACTCATAACCAAAAGAATATTGAGTAACACTTTTATCACCATTCTATCACCATTCTATTAGAGTGGACATTTATTATTATGAAATCCCCCCAAACTTTTTACTAATTTAGACATCCACTATGTGTTAATTTAGTGATCAGACTCATTATCAACTAAAGTTAACTAGCTAGCTAGAGTTATATCAATAATAATGTATTAACATTTTATATATATAAAGCATATCCTAAAGTTAGGGTTTAACTATCTTTTTCATTCCTTAGTCACCATTATCCAATCAAAGTAAGCAATACTTTTCCTTCCTTCATCACCATGATCCAATAAAATTTTAGCCATACTTAAAATATTTGCACGCCTTCAAATATATATATGACACCTCCAAGGCTCAAACAAAGCTAATGAAGCTCATTTTGTTCTCAATGTGCAAGTCATAATCTTTTTCTTTGATTGATACTTCTCAGCCAATTAATTGGTTACAATTAGTCAAACTCCATTGACTGTGAAGAATAAATGATAAAAAATCTCATTGTAAGTAATTAGCTTTTTTTTTTAAAAGTAATTTAAACCAGTCAAGTATTATTGTCTATTATATAGTGGGTTTTAATTTAATTATATTTACTTTTTCAATTTACTTAAATATTTAACTTGACAATGACGAGAGTTTTGAACAACTTGAAGCTTTGTATTAATTTATATTCCTTGCAATATAATACATTACTCTTTTCTCCACGCATTTGAAATTTGATTAGTCGGTGGTAGTCTTCCATCTACAAACCATTTCTTGCTTGTACTAAAATTAATTAATTATTATGTAGTTAATAGTTGGAACTTATTGAAATCACATGGAATATAAGATATTTATATTTTAATTATTTTTATTAATTAAGTAGTTACAAGTTGTAAATTGAGATTAGATGTATTATTTATTTATTAGAAAATTTATAAATTTTATGAAATTATTTAATTTTATCTTAGTTATTTTATTACGTATTGAGATGGTAATAAGATGATATATAATAATGATATCTTATTAATTTTAAATGAATTTAAATAGAATAAGTAAAATTATAAAAATAAAAAAAAATAAATATGATAATTCATAATAAGTATGAGACTGAGATGATATAATTTTAATCCATTAATTTATTAGAAATATGTGAGGTATATAATGTTATTAAAAAAATTAATTTTTTTATGATAAAAATAATTAAAAATATTTATATTATTGCCACTAATTTATAATTATTCTACTTTCTACAAGTAGACATTGTAAGTACAATACACGGAGAAACATTTCTAATCCTGACAAAAAAAAAAAAGCAGCTCTTTTTATATGAATGTTTGGAGTATATGACTGAGTACGAGATTGGTTATCTTCATCTTCCCCTGGCTCTTAAACATGGATTATAATTAACTCACAGGAATATGAGGTCCAGGAGGACTGGTATTGGAATATTTTTTAAACGGTAAAAAAAGAGTTAAGGATTTTTTTTTAAATTACACAGGAATCATTTTATTTTTATAAATAAAATATATTGATCAATTTATTTTAAATATGTATATTTTAATCACCTTATTATTATATTTATGAATATTTTTATCATTTTAAATCAATTTTAAAGATTTAAATCACTTTATTTTTATTTTTTCAAAATTTTTTTGAGATATTTTATTCTTTAAACATTTATTAATCATTACGAGTAAAATTTAATTTAACTTAATTTAATTTTTTTTACTAAAAAATGATCCAAAAATTAAATTTGATAAGAAATAATTAAAATGTCGAAATTTGTAACAATAAGGTGACTAAACGGTAGAGGAATACATTATGCTTCCCATAACTGTAGCTGATCATCTTGATGTTATTGGTGAAACAATCTCAAATAGGGACTTAATTTTTTATAATTTATACAGATTAGATTGAACTTATAATCCTTTTGCTTCTTCTTGATTATGAGAATAAAATCTGTGAGATTTGATGTGTTTCACAATGAGTTGCTAGCTTATGAAAGATGTTTGGACTGGCATCATTCAAGAGATGCTAATGTTGTTCTTCAAGCAAACTTTGTTGGTTTGCTTTAGGGTGCTAATGGTTCTTATTTTGGTTCTTTCAACCATAAGTCTTCAGGTAATTAAAATGGTGCTCCCTAGAAACTTAAGGATTTTCTTTAGCGTAATTCATCTTATCAATCTAAGAAGCAAGAACATGCAAACAATTTTTATAGTAATAATAAAAAGAAAGGTTATGATCACTCTAAAATTACGTGTCAAGTCTGTAGAAAGATTGGCCATGGTACCAATAATTGTTATTAGCTTCTTCATCTTCTTCAAATAAGAAAGGTGGTTAATTTGTTTTGATAGCACAACGAAGTGGTAGTGGGGAAGGTACTCAGAAGAATGTGAATTGATTATTGAATTCTAGAGCTACTCACCACATTACAAATGATGAGAGTAATGTTGTTGAGAATAACAGTCCCTTTCTTGGTGATGACAATATTATTGTAGGTAATAGTTCATCTTTAATCATTAAAAGTCATGGATATGCTTGTATAAATCTTCCCCTTCTACTTCTGTTTTTCAATTTCATGATTTGTTACATGCTTCTTTTGTGTCTCACAATCTGATGTATGTTCATAAACTGTTTAGTAATGATAATGTCACTATTGAATTTATTACTTCTATTATTTTTGTTAAATATGTATTGTCATAAAGAGTTTTGGCCAAAAGTAAGGTTAGTGATGACTTGTACACCTTGGATGGAACTCTCCTTCAACATTCTCAAGGTTCTTATGGTAATGTTGTCCATAGTACTAATACCATGCTCTCTTATGCTAATACTGGTTCTTTGTTTATTTCTTCAATAATGTCATATGTGTGGCACTAGAGACTTGCTCATCCCTCAATAGATGTGCTAAATAATCTTTTTCCTTTGCTTTCTTGTAATAAGCTACCTAGGGGTACTTTGTGTGATTCCTATTATGTTTCTAAATATCACAAATTGTCATTTTAGCATACTCATGCGAAATATTTACATCCTTTTGATCACTTATGTGTTGACTTGGATACATCTCCTATATTTTCTAATATTGGTGCTAAGTATTTTTTTACTTACAATAGATGATTGTATTAAGTGCATATATATGGTTATTTTTTAAGAAAACAAAGGATGACACTCAAACCTATTTTACTAGATATATGAATATGATAGAAAGGAATTTTGAAATCAAAATCAAAATAGTTCAATCTGATGGTGGGAAAGAGTTTTCTTTTCTCACAACCACACTTTGCTTTAGAGGTTACACATAGAATAACTTGTCCACATAGCCCAACTCAAAATGGTAGAGTGAAGTCTTGAAATAATAAAGTAGTAGCGATGAGATTAGCTTTACTTTTTGTTGCTAACATGTCTTTAAAATTTTGGATTTATACTTTTTTCATAACTATTTTTGGTTTAAATAGATCACCCTCAAAGACTTTGAACCTTGAGATTTCTTATCTATTTCTTTATGGTAAATCACCATATTTTACTTTCCTTAGGGCTTTTGGCTTTTGTGCTATCCCTGTCTTGGGCCTTTTAATAAGAATAAACTTTAGTACGGGTCTTTACCCAATGTGTTTTTAGGTTTACCCTATGTTTTTCTGGTCCACAACAACATAAATATCTATGTCTTGATAAATCATCTAGTAAATTGTACACAAGTAGACAATGATTTTTTTATGAGACATCTTTTCCTTACTCTTCTATCAAATTTGGGTATACTATTCCTACTTATGATTGTCTATTATCCAATGAGCAGGTAAATCAATATCTTTTGTCCAATTTTTCGGTACTACTTTAACATTTACTTCTTTTTCTCAACCATCTTTACATTTACCTTCTTCTCCTTATGTGTCTCATTCTGTTAATGATCATCATTCCTCACCTACTTCTACTTTTCCTCTCCATACTAGTAATTTTTTATCTTAATTTTCTTCTCCTTCTAATGGCATATCTGTTTCCTTACTTGCTTGTGCTCATTCTCAAAACATTTCACCTTCTGTATTACCTCTAATATCCTCTTTAGTTGAGTCTTTATCAGGTAACCTATTTGGTAACTTACATGTTGTTGCTTCCACCTTATTACCTTCTTTAATACCTTCAAATATTCATATTATTTTGAATGTGTGTTTTTCTAGAATGAAAGAAAATTTCGAATCCAATTTGTCTAAAAATAAGGAAGCAATAAACAATTCAACTATGAATCTCATAGAGAGTTTGATCCTAATTTGTGATGAATGTTTGTGATAAGCTTAACACATGTAAGTCAAACATGAAATAGTATTTCCAGTTCAAAATGAGTGAGTAAAGCATAAGAAGTAGCTCTTGGAAGGGGAACAATAGTTGAAAATGACTACTAATACACCATAAGATGAGGAGAAAAAAGAGGAATTACCCAAGGAGGGGCTCACATCTGATTAGCTAGTTGGTCGGGTAATAGCTTACCAAGGCAATGATCATTTGTTGGTTTGAAAGGATAATTAGTCGCATTGGGAATGAGACACGACCCATACTCCTATGGGATGAAGCATATGGGAATGTTTCGTAATAGGCGAAAGCCTGAGGAAGCAATGTCGCGTGGAGATAAAAGGCCTGCGGGTTGTGAACTTATTTTTTTGAAGAAAATGTAATGAAGGCACTTGAGAAATAAGCATCAGTTAATTCTATGCCAATAGTTCAAAATGGTTTTTGTTCTTAGATGAATTCTATCAATATCTGGATGTTATTATTCTTATATGTATCTATTAAAGTATGTATTTTTATCAATATATGTATCTATATACATATTAATATATATTATCTAATTTACTTATATTAATATATTAGATAATTTCATTTGAATATATTCAGATTAATAAATAAGAAATATCAATTTGAATAATATAGTAATATATTAAGAATATAATAATATATACAAATTCAAATTAATTACATAACATTAAATGAATTTCAATAAAAAATAAAATAATATTCAAAAATAGATCAAAATCTAAAATAAATAGGAGCTTGTACATGTTCTACAGTGTCCACTATGAATACTCCACCGATATGAAAAGTTCTTTACACTTCCAATTATTACTCGTTCTAAGATAAGTTCTCTATAGGAAATGATCTATTTGGCATTACACTCATCTTACTAACAAATTCTTCTTGTTAAGCCACATAGTTTAGCTTATGCATAAGTTATTGTTGAATGCAAAATGGTCATGTTAAAGGAATTTCAAACTTTACTAGATAATAACACTCGGGAATTGTTACCTTGTCCAATTGAGGTAGATCCTATTGAGTGTAAGTGGGTTTATAAAACAAAACTGATGAGTGATGGATGTCTAGACAAGTACAAGGCTAAACTTGTTTCCAAAGATTATACACAGGTAGAGGGAATTAATTATGCAAAAACTTTCCCTCATATTATCCAATCTTAAACCATTAGGCTAGTGCTTTCCTTGGTTTTTGCTCTTCGGTGGGATTTGAAATAAATGGATGGGAATAATGCCTTATTGAATAGGAATTAAAGGAGATAAAATTCATGAAGCAACCAGCTGGTTTTGATGAAAAAGAAAATCTTGATTGGTTGTGAAAACTGACCAATCTTTGCATGACCTAAAACACGTTTCTAGAGCTTGGTATCAAAAATTGATCTATAGTCTTGATAACTCTACAAAAGTAGAGTTATTTAATCACTTTTGATGCATTTATTTGTCTTGTTATATGCTAAAATATCATGAAAAAGCTTAATTTGTGTTTAATTATATCAATGTAGGTGGAATGATAGAAAATAAGATGAAAACGAGTCAAAAATAAAGAAAAAAAATTCATGATGTGGCAAGGAATGAAATGGTTCCACGACACGCATGGAGAAAAAAATGCATCAAGGATCATGTTGTGAGGGGAAAAAAAGGGCACTACAATGTGCAATTTATGGTTGGAAAATCAGTGGAAGCTTGGCTAAGATGTGCAAGAAATCTGGTCACGACGAGCGTAGAAATCAGACAAAATTTGGTGATGATCCTTATATCCTATTTTAATCTCAATAATTGGATCTTTTAGGAGTTTGATCTAATCATATTAGGTCATTTTGCCTTTAAATTAACCTTAATGGGGCACAAATTGAACACAATTAAGAAAAAAAATCTATAGTAGTTGCCAAGAAGAGAAAAAAGAGAAAAAAATTAAGATAAGATTAAAGAAGACATAATTTTGTGAAGAATTCAAGAGATGATTAATGCTATAAATCAAGAGATTGAGTGTATCCCATATTTTTTTCATTTCTTTATTAATTTTTATATCTTTCTTTATGAAAATATGAGCTTTATGAACTTAATTATGTCTAGCTAATTTATTAATCTGAAGGTCTTATGAAACCAATTTTCTATATATGATAATCTAATTTTTACCCAATTGTGATTTCAATTCAATTATTTTATTTAATATAATTTTTATTCTATTAATTATTTGGCAAACAATTGATCTATGGAAACAATTAAATAGATTTGAGAGAATTATTTAATTGTTTGTCTTAATTAAATAATATGCATAGTTTCTAGGTAGAGATGTATAATTCTTATGTGTTTGATCTATAATTGATGAATTTAATGAGTAATATGAAATCTAATTGGCATAAGAGTGTGATCAAATTAATTACTATATGTTGTGTAATTTACTTAAGAGAGGAATGCATGTTAAGTTAGATTCAATTGATTGATAATTATTTTGGAGAAAATTTTAGTGATTCACATGCTTAGAAAGTTAAGAGACTAAAGATTCCTATGCCATTATTTCATATATTTTCTTAGTTATTGAGTTTTGATTTGAGTAATTAGTTGTCTTTTATTTTTGTATTTTTATAATTTGTTATTATTTAAATAGTATTCATAATAATTCGGTTATAAGTTGCACAACTCCCTATGGGATAGATATTTGTACTTAAGTACATTATATTACTTGTAACGATGTCAATGATGGTTATTACCATACTAGTTTAGAAATTTTAATATTTATTTTAGTGTTTTTGTTATATGCCTATGTTGACAGGTGAAAATTTTGTACCTTATGATCTGAAAACAGTGAGAACCTTAATTCACTTAAGTAGGGAACCATCAACACAATATTAATCATGGGTTATAGGAGAACAAGGGGATTAATGAGCTATAAAAGTCCCTAAACCTTTACGGGATTTTGTAGTGCCATAAGTAGATAGAGCCCAATCATCTATCAATAAACTGAGCATCAAAGCTAATAATTTTAAACTCAAGTCAGATGTCATTCAGATTATACAAGCAAACCAATTTGAAGGGTTAGTCAACTATGACCCAAATCTTCACTTGGCTTTAGTCTTGGAAATATGTGGCACCTTAAAGATGAATGGTGCATTAGATGATGTAGTTTGCCTTCGCTTGTTTCCTTTCTTATTATGGCACAAGGCTAAGGCTTGGTTACAATCACTACCTACCGGATCATTCACTATATGGGATCAATTGGCTCATAACTTCTTGGTAAAGTACTTCCCATCTTCAAAGAGTGCTACGCTCAGAAATGACATCATATCTTTTTAGCAATTTGAAGTGGAATCACTTTATAAAGCTTGGGAGCACTTCAAGGAACTGATAAGAATATACCCACACCATAGTCTTCCTACTTGGCTACAAGTGTAAACATTTCATAATAGATTTATGGGATTGACAAGGACCATAATTGATGCTACAGTTGGGGGAGCTTTAATAAGTGAAACTAGATAGGAAGTCTTTGCACTAATTAATGAGATGACATCCAACAATTTCTAATGGCCTATAGAGAGGCTCAACCCAAAGAGAGTGGATGGCGTAGTAGATGTAGACACCATAATAGCATTGCAAGCTTAAATAAATGCTTTGTTATTAAGTTTAACTAAGAAGTTAGATAATGGCCTTTTGGGGTTAAATATGATATAAAGTGTATTCGTGGTGTGTGATTATTGCAATAGACTTATTCTACTGAGGCATGTGGGAACCTTCCTGTAGCAATAAACTATGCCAACAACCAAAATTACCAAGGAAACCCATACTCAAACACATACAACCTAGAATGGATAAACCACACTATTTTTCTTAGAAGAATAACAATAATCAAGGTGGTACTCAATTTCACTGTCAATCCTTCCCACCACCAGGTTTTCAACAACCATAACAACCTCAAGTCCAAAATAATAAGCCACCTAGTGAGGACGACATAAATTATTTAAGGGAAATGATGAAAGACTTTATTCATTCAGTAAAGACAAAAATGTATCG
Source organism: Hippophae gyantsensis (assembly GCA_030763125.1). Taxonomy (NCBI): domain Eukaryota; kingdom Viridiplantae; phylum Streptophyta; class Magnoliopsida; order Rosales; family Elaeagnaceae; genus Hippophae; species Hippophae gyantsensis. Next base: position 15,631,526 of record CM061029.1, on the reverse strand, counting down.
CCTAAAATCCATTTATAGGGCTTTTATTCAGAATTTAGACATCCAAATGGGAAAATTTGCCCAAACTATAAGTCAAAGGCATTAAGGTAACCTTCCAAGTGACATAATAGTGAACCTAAAAGAGAAAGTATGAAACATTATAAAACAATAGCTTTGAGAAGAGGTAAAAGTTTAGAAGAGAAATAGGAAGATCAAAACTACGAGGAGGAAAAAGTGGACAAAAAGAGTATAGTGGAAAGTTAAGAGATTCGATGGATCGATAGTTATCCTCTTAGGTCATGGTTGTGGCCTAGGTTATTTCCACCTAAAAATATCGTGTGTTATTTTTTAATTTCTGCACTTTATATTTATATGTGATTGCATGTCTGGTCACTTTGTTTAGGTTATTATTTTATAAATTGATAAAATATGAAAATGACTTATTCACCCCTCTAGGTTAATTAAGTCTGTATTATAAACTTTCATGATTTATGGGCATACAAAACTACATTTAAAACACCAATTGGTAACACCCCATATAGGCTATTCCATGAAAAGGCATGTCACATACAGGTAGACTTGGAACAAAAAAACATATTGGGCATTAAAAAAGTTGATACGAATATGGATGTAGCTAGTGAGAAAAGAATACTGCAAATAAATAAATTAGATGGGCTACGGTGGAGTGTTTATGAGAATGCCAAGATTTACAAAGAGAAAACAAAAGGATGGCATAATAAGAAAATCATGCACCATATTTTTGAATCAGGACAGAAAGTATTAATGTACAAGGCAAGACTCAAACTATTTTCGAAAAAAACTCAAGAGTAGATGGTCAAGTACATTCTCTATCACTAAGGTAACCAACCATAAAGCCATTGAATTAGAGAACAAAAAAAAGAATGGTTCATGGTTAATAGTCACAAAGTGAAGCCTTATCAAGGAGACCAATTACCAAATGAAACATATGTGATGTTATTGGTGGATGCACTTTAGAGGTTGATATGACCATTTGGCCTATGACATTAAACATGGTACTTATTGGGAGGTAACCCAATATTATTTAACTTATCGTTATTTGTTTTGTAAGTAAATATAAATGAAGGGTAAGGGCACAACCAAATTGGACAGTTTCAACGATAGAATATGATGTGTCAAGATTAAGGGAGTTTTCTTTCCTTTCACATTTTTATATTCATATGTGCACATCGGGGACAATGTGCAACTCAAGTGTAGGAGAGAGAACTTCATTCTCAACTTTAGCATTTAGTAGTTATTTAAATATTTTTGGAATGTTTTTTAATCATGATTTGGGTAGAATTGATAAATACATGAAAACTAAATGCACGCATATTTGATGTGAAACAAATGAACTTGATGATAGAATTGGTTGTCATGAGTAGGATAAGGAATGTAACATGCACATTGAGATACTTACATTAATCACGTCACATGTTTGCTAATTTGGATTGGATTGATTCAAATTTGATGAACATGTTCACGATTGATTTTGGTGTTCTTCTTAGGAGAAAATTTGTGATGAGTTATCACTATGCCAAAATGAGGTATTAAAGTCGGTTAGGTGAATCGAATTTAAATTCTATATTTTTTTTACGCATTTTACTCATTTTCTACTATACTCAAAACATATATTCGATCACATAATAACATAAAAAAACCAAAATCTATTTAACAAAGTTTAAATAATACAAATAATTGCAAAATTAAATATTAATTAATTACTTGAGAATTAAATTTATTAGAAAAAATAATTTATATACAATATATATATATATATATATATATATATATATTTAACTTAAATTACAAATAAAATGATGTCTCTATTGTCATGAATTTTATGATATTCTCATTTTATTTCAAGGAGAGGAAGCTTGGTTTGCTCAGAATCACCAACATAGTGACTAGGAAACTAGGCAAGAAAGGTAGGATGAAGTTTGGGAAAAAACATTTGGTCCATATAACAATTCATTCATCTAAATACATGAGCACATAAACATCCATCAAACAAGTAGTCCAAACTTTAGAGACATAAGAATAGAGAAATTAAAGCATTATATAAATTACTATGGTGTTGTCCTATATTATTCAAGATCATTAGATTCTTCTCTTGATCCTTCTCGTGATGTTATAATTTGAATCATGTGTTTTGTCCATTTTTCTCGTAAATCATCAAAAATTTGCATATCATAGCTTGACTTGTTCCAACCAAAGAACTATATGTAATTAAATTCAAAATATGAATGTAATATCATGAATTCACAAAAAATAATTTATATATGTTAAAATATTAGTAAAAGAGATTTTCACATCAACACTGGAGTGATATAACCATCCCTTCAAAATCATATTAGCACTGTATTAAAATTTTCTCTATAAATATGAAACTATCTAGAATCAAGCTGATATTTTTAATGCTATAATGAGCTCTAAATATGAAGTCAAGTGTAACTCCGATTTGTTACTTGGGTTGGTTGAGTTTTGGTACCCATAAACTAATACTTTTGTATTTCCTTAGGGTGAAACAACTATTACTCTTAAAGATATGATGATTCTTGATGGTTTTTCTGTACTTGACTGGCCAGTGAATACCATGATGTTGTCATACCAGGGAACTAAGCAAGAGAGATGAGATGAAGTTTGGACAAAAAACAGGTCTATATAACAATTTATTCCCCTAAATACATGAACACATAAACATCTATCAAACAAAACATCCATTAAACAAGTTGCCCAAACTTCAGACACATGAATAGAGAAATTAAAGCATTATAAAAATTACCATGATGTTGTCATATGCTATTTAAGATCATCATAATCTTCTCCTGATTTTTCTTGTGATGATATAATTTGAGCCTTGTGTTCTGCCCATTTCTCTCGTAAATCATAAAAAAATTTGTGGGTTAACTTGTTCCAACCAAAGAACTACATGTATTTTAATTCAAATAAGAATGTAATATCATGAATTCACAAAAAATAACTCATATATGTTAAAAATTTATATTGATAAAAGAGATTACCACATTTTTAATTGGAATGTTGATATTTGTGATGATTTTGCCCATAAAATTCATGACATAGTAACCATATATGACTCTATCATTTTGTTGTGGAATCTACAAAAAACAAGTATACATAATTTTCTATATTCGATCATCTTTATTACTCAATAGTAAAATTAATTAAATTATTAATATTCGTTTGTATATACCATAACTTTTTCCCATATAAGCTTATGAGTTTTTTTAAGGGCAATGCCCCTACTCTTGTTTCATAGCTTCCTCTTGTTTCATAGCTTCCAGCCCCTACTCTTGTTTCATAGCTTCCAGCCCCTACTCTTGTTTCATAGCTTTCAACCCCTACTCTTGTTCCATGCTCATTTTTACATTTAATACATGGGTATCGTATCATACTAATTTCATTATTATTATTTCTACAAGCAAATTTCAAGAAACTTTCAACTCTAGAAATATAGTCATACTCAATTCTACACTTTGACATCTAAGATTTGTCCATTTTCTATTAATGACATTAAGCATATTAAATATGTATCCAACCAATATATTTAAGATATTATTATATATGAATTCTCTAATTATTAGAATATCTATCAAAACATTATATAAAAATAAATACATAAAAACAAAACATAACTAATATATACACATAAATATAATTATATGAGATTGATTGTAATTACTAATAATAATATGTCAAATAATTTGATTTGATTTCAAATTTAAGATATATAAAACAAAATTTATATAACAATTTTGTGATGATTAATTTTTTTTAAATAACTACACTATTTAAAACCTAAATTTTTAATGAATATCATATTATTGAATGATGTTTTCCTCATTTCATATTAACAAAAATAAATAAATTAAAACTCAACCTTAAATCACAGTCATTCTTAATAGAATGATATAAAACAGGTTAAACATATAAATATATAAATTTATTATGAATATTACAGAATTATTTAATTTATTATGAAAATTTATATAAAACCTACATAATAAAAATAATAATATACATAATACAAAAATTTATACACATAAATAATAACACATAATATATAAAAAATAAAGAAATATGAATAATAAGTTCGTAGGATTCATAGAAATACTTACGAGAGTAAAAAAAGTGACGAAAAGAAGAAAATGAACAAAAAATAGTGTTTTGTAAGTGAGAAAATAAGTATAAAATTTTTGAGTATTTTGCTCATAAAAATAAGGGATCTAGAAGAGAAATCTAAGAGGAAGAAACCCCACTAAATGACGCTAGAATTGGTGGTCAAAGGTGGTCAAAAAATGAGAAAGAGTGGAGGAGGGAGTGTTAGTCAGTTTTCTATTTTTGAGTTTAATAGCGTTGGAAAATATGTTCTGGATGGGGGAGAAAGAAGAGAAAAAGGAAAACAAAAACGTGTATAGCATTGGTTGACATGTAGGACTGACACTACGTCCTACGTGTAGTATCGATTCTACATGTCAACCGACGCTACGTCTTAACATCGGTTGACGTATTGAACTAACACTAGACGTAGGACGTAGCATCGATTTTACGTGTCAATCGACACTATCCACGTGTAGCGTCAGTTGACATGTAGAACTGATACTACGTCATACATCTAGCATCGGTTCAACACGTCAATCGACGCTATAATCTACGTATTTTAAGTAGGTTTTTTAGCGAACTGACTTAAAATTCATTATAAGTTGGTTTCCCCCAAAAATCAACTTTAAATCTTGACTTAAATACTACCTTTTGTAGTAGTGAATGCTAGTTGATGAGGTATACTCTAATTTAGAATCTATTTGATAATAGTATTTAGCTTGAGAAATTATTTAATCCTTAATTTGATCAATTGAACCTTTCAAGTTTACTATTATTTATATCCTTAGTCACCCATTTGAGCCTAACGAAGAAGCTTTAATATCTTTAATCCACATGTTAAGCCTAACCAATAAATATTACCTTTACTCATATGCTTTTAGCTTGAATGAAAAAATGCAATCATGTGTTATGCCATAAAGTTGGGTTAAATGTAATGCCATAAAGTGTGGTTAAATGTAATGCAACATGTACCAAAAAAAATTATAACATGATTTTCCCTCTAAATAAAAAAAATAAATTTGGAAATGTTGTGAAGTTACAAAATTATGTGGAATAAAAGAATATAAAAAGAATGGTAAGATAAGGTGTACCAAAACATCAAGTGAAAGCTCAATTATTAAAAAATTACATGATGACTGAAAAGAAAGCTAACTCCATTCATCTATCATCACTTAAGCTTTACATTATAAGCACACAAAGCCTTATTAATCTTTAACTAAGTACATATTTACATTAGTGGATATGGGTGTGAGAAATAATCATATTAAACTTATTCTATGACTTAGTTGATTAGCATGATCATACAAGTTGATCTCATAAGTGTATTGGATGATATTATATGCAACATACACACATGAATCAATTCGTCAAAAACCTTGCATATCCTTATATTAATGGAACGTTGACTGATGGATATGTAAATATCCATGTCATCCAATTGTACAACTTTTGAGGGAGATATTTTTTACTAAATATGCATGTAGTAATGGATATATAAATGAATGTACTACCTATACCATTTTAGCTAGTTAGACTTAACTTTACTTGAGAGCAAGTAAAGAGTTAAGTTTTTGGTGTGATAAATCTACAAAATAGAGTTATTTAGCTACTTTTGAACCACTTATTTACTTTATTATATACTAAAATATCATGAAAAATCTTAATTTATTTTTACTTATATCAATGTAGGTGGAATGACATCAAACGTAGTGAAAACGAGTCAAAAAAGGAAAATAGTTCATGCCGCTACACGGATAGAGGAAAAATGTAACAAAGGTCATGTTGAGGTGGGAAAAAGGGCTCTATTGTGCACAATCTATGGTTGGAAAATCAACGGAGGCTTGGCCACAACACGTAAGAAATATAGCCACGACGCATGTAAAAATCGGCCATAAACTGGTTGATGATCCTTATCTCTTATTTTTAATCTCAGGCCTTGTATCTTTTAGGGATTTGATCTAATGGCTCATATTAGGTCATTTTTCCTTTAAATTGACCTTTTGGGCCACAAATTAAATACAATTAAGAAACAAAACCCTACAGTAACTACCAAGAAGAGGAAAAAAAGAAAAACATTCAAAAAAATGTTAAAGAGATACAATTTTGTCAAGAATTCAAAAAAATATTAGTGCTACAAATCAAGAGATTGAGTGTATCTCTTCTTCTTCTTTTCCTTCATTTATCAATTTTTGTGTCTTTCTTTATGAAAAATATGAGCTTTATGAACTTAACTATATCTAGCTAATTTATTAATATAGGGTTTTTATGAACCCAATTTTATATTTGTAATGATCTAATATTTTATCCCAATTGTAATTTTAATTTAATTATATTATTTAATATGATATTTATCTATTAATTGTTTTGCCAACATTGATTTGTGGAGGTAATTAAATAGTTTCTAGGTAGATATACATGATTCCTATGTATGTGATCTATAATTGATGAACTTAATGAATAATATGTAATCTAATTGGCATGAGAGTGTGATTAGATTAATTGATATATCGTGTGTAGTTTACTTGAGAGAGGAATGCATAATGGTATAGATTCAATTGATCATGTAATTGGTTGATAATTATTTTAGGGAAAATTTAGTGATTCAATTGTTTAAGAAATTAAGGGATTAAAGATTCATATGTCGTTCTTTTATATATTTTAGTAGTTGTTGAGATTTGATTTGAACAATTAGTTGTCATTCATTTTTTCATTTTTATATTTTGCTATTGTCAAAATAGTATTTGTAATAATTATATTGGTATTCAATTATAAGTTACACAATTCCTTATGTGATCGATATCCATACTTAGTTACCTTATATTCTCGCACGAATAGTATACTTGTAGTTAGCGTGTCAACCTTTTTGGACTTGGGTTTGTAAATTCAAAGGCTGACACCTCTATATTTCTTAGGTTTATAGGTAGTTAGTAAATCATTATGTTGGTTTATGTGGATGACATTATTGTCACAGGTAGTGACAAAGCTTATCTAAAGAAGCTAGTGTCTCTCTTGAACACTAAGTTCTCCTTAAGGGATCTTGGTGATTTGCATTTTTTTGGGGATTGAAGTCAAGATATATGTAGATACTCTTCATCTTTATCAACAAAAATATTTCAATCATATTCTTACAAAAGTTGGTTTAGATTCTTCTAAGCCACTTAATACGCCCATGGCTTTAGGTTCCAAGTTGTCCAAGTATGATGGTTATCTTTTAGTTGATCTTACTCCATTTAGAAGCATTTTTAGTATCCTCAAGTATTGTGTTGTTACCATACTTAAGATAGCTTTTGCAATCAATAAGTTTTGTCAATTCTTACATGTTCCCATTGATGTACACTATACAATAGCTAAACGAGCTCTTAGATACCTCAAAGGTACTCTTAATCATGGATCGTAGTTTCATAGATAAGATGTTTTGGGACTATTTGGCTTCTCAGATCAAGATTGGATAGGTTGTAGTGATGATAGGAAGAGCATTTATTACATCTAATTTGGTGATAATCACATCTCTTGGACATCTTCAACACATAATATGGTTGTTAGGAGTAGTGCAGAATCAGAATATAGAGTTATTGCTCTAGTCATCTAAGATTGTGTGGTTGAGATCGTTGTTGAAAGAATTACAAGTGCAAGAAACTCATGTGCCTATTTTGTTCACTAATAGCTTGAGTGCTTAACATTAATCAATAAATACAATCATGCAATTATGCATTCTAGGATGAAGCATATGGAAATTGATTTTCAATTCATCTGTGATTTAGTGCTTTCAAAATAATTAAAGGTGTTGTTTACTCCTTCACAAGAACACGAGAACAAATAGTAGATGCCTTAATTAGACCTTTACCTAAGGATTTACTTCTTTAAAATACCAAACTCATGGTGATGCTTTCACCTCCACTAGTTTGAGAAGGACTATAATTAGAATGTATTACGATATACATTATTTCTATACACTCTAATAGTTTCTTAGGTAAGTTAGTTACATGGTTAGCTTCACTAACCAATTAAGAGCTAAGCTTATAAATATATATATATATTCAATCATTTTATATCTTAAATATTCTTAAACACTCTCAATCTTGATTTCTATTACTTATCTTTTATTTCTTTACACTTTTTTTCATTTTTTTACAAAATATTTTGATTATTGAGTCAATAAGTTTCTACAATACATTTAACAATTATGTCGTGACGTATTCATCTTTTCATGAGTGGATTATTTTCATTTTTGGCTTATTATGTTTGTATTGTATTTGTATGTTACTAACTCAATATATTGTCAACCAAAATACCTATGATTTTTTTGTATTGTTTCCCATTTTTGTTATCATATTAAATAATTTAACTTGTGTTGAGACGTCGTGTCGTGTTTAATATATGTATTAAATGAATTTTCATGTCATGTCAACATAGTGTTATGTTATTCATATTCCTATTATTATTTTATGTCACTAATTATCATTCTTAATTTATGCATATTTAATGTCAATTCTAACCATGCATTTAGATATATAATTTAGTTTCATTATTCATCTTAATTTGCAATAATATAAAAATTAAGAATAAAAATATATATTTTTGTAATGTTTTAATGTTTAGAAAATAGATAAACATTATTTACAAAGCGTGACAATTTGTGCATATCACGTGGACCATTTAAAAAATACGTTGTGTCCTATCACAACACAATTATTAGAGCACTATGTTTGTGTTTATTCTACCGCATTCACGGCTAGTTCAAAGGTTACCAACTAAAAAAAACAATCAAAATGAATTCCATTAAGAAAGTAATGACTTATTAAACTCATATGTGTTTTGTGTTGTTTTATTTGGGTAAATTTAATATGTTAAATTAAAAGTTAAATAATTAAATGTTTATTTGGGTTGTTATTTATGTTTGACTTATTTATTATTTATTGAATGTTATATTAATATAATGTGAAATTATTTTTGTGTTATAACGTGCTCTTATACTGTATGGTATAAGGTAAATCACTAAATCACGGATGTTAAATAGTCATTTTACCTTATACCATTCGTGTCGCTAATTGCCGCTCTTAATTTATGCACTTTTACATATGGTAAAATAACTATTTAACATTTGTATGCTTTGACTTTTTGTGCTCTGCTTTGTTTTTGTTTTTTTCCCGGAGTAAGATACTATTATTTTTGTTTATGTGCTTATCCGTAATTTTTGTTTTCTCTGTTAAGTTTCATATTAATAAGTATTAGATTTTCGTTACAAATATTACTTTAGATAATCTTTCATCTTATAATTTAAATTTTGAGGTGGAGTTAGTCTCAAATTTAACATGATATCAGAATTAATTTCTTGACTTCTTCACCTCATCGACGTCCAAGAGCTTGATGGTGCGTTCACTTTCGGGCTTCGTCCATCCAATGTCGACCAGGACCACCAGCTGATGTAGATGTGAATGTTAAGTCTGATATTGATCAGATAATATATTTCGTCTGTACATATAAATTTGAACAATCTTTCACCTTACAATTTAAGTTTTGAAGTAAAGTTAGACTCAAATATAATATTTTCAAACATTATTAGGAGTGGATGATTTAAACATTATTTGTAATTTTTATTTCTTTTCATAGTTTAGATATAAGTTCGTTTGTTTGTTTTTTTTTTCTTTTTAAAAAACGCCAATCATCTTTCCACTAGGGAAGTAACTTGTCTTTGGAGGAAGTATCTCTCCGGTGGATCTTTAAATTTCTTTTGGTTTTTCATTTATTCTCTATTTTTGTTTATATCTTCTTTCTTCTGCTCAGTTTGAACAATTTTCTTTGTGCAAGTTTTATATGCTTTTTTTTTTCTTCTTTCTTTCTTTCATTTTCTTTCTTATTCTATTAGATGGGTTTTTCAGCTTCGGATCTGTGGTGGAAAATAAAGATTTATATGAAGCTAATATTGAACCTACCAACCATGTGTTAGCTAGGGTAAGTTGTGCTTGATAGGTATTTGTTCAAATACTTTAATGAAAAGTCACCCAAAAAAGTCTCGAGATTCAAGTAGTATCCTCATTCCTGAATCAAATAGTATATTTATACAATATATTTTAATTTTGTATCATTGTATGTGAGATTTTTTTTACCTTCTTGTTAGGATTGTTTCGTTAATTTTTTCCATCTAGTTTAGTTAAAAATATGTTTTGTAGATTATTATTATTATTATTATTATGAATTATCTTAATGATTTATTATATTTTAATCATAAATTTAATTGTTTTAATTTATCTTGATTCATAAAAGTATATTTAATACTAGAAAGATGATCGGATAAAATTAAGTTTTATGCATTTTTTATTAAAAGATATAAATACTTTATGTTTAATTAAAAGTTTGATTAAAAAAATTATACAATGTCAGTATCACCGAAGTGATGAATAATAGCATCAAGCTGGGTTGTACCATGAAATCACATCACTTTTGGTTTTTGAGTCACGTTTTCATAAGCCAATAAGACTACTACTAAACAAATATGTCAGCCAATAAGTTTTTCTCCTGAACTAAAAACTTTGTGTGATCCTTTTACAAAGACAAACCTCCACACTTTCTTCCTACTTATTACCACTTATAAGTCCCCACTCTTTGGATTTTCTTTAGGTCATGTTGCTATACACACTAACTTTAAACACATTGCTTTTGTATGCTTCTGACTACTGGAAAACAATATCAGTACGGTTATTACTCTTTTTATCATTTCTTATATACAAAGGTGTTTGATTCTATACTATTTATATATTTTAATTTTTAATTATGTTTTATTAATCTTGTATTTTAAAAAAATAATCAATTAAGTTAAAAAATTTTAAAAATAAAATAAAAATTATATATTATATTAATAAAAAATATTAAAAAAAACAGTACCACCCATTACCCGTCTCTTTCTTAGTCTCTCTTTTCCTCTCTACTCTTTCTCTTTCTTCATCTCACTTTCTTTATCTCCCACTTACACTTTATTTCTCTCTTTTCTAGTCACTCTTTCTCTCAATTTTATTTTTATTTTTCATTAATAAAATAATGATATTAATAATGATGTAAAAATGAGAAGAGAAAAAGAGGAGAGAGAGAGAGAATGAGAGAGTGAGAAAGAAAGAGAAGGAAAGGGGGAGATGATTGGTGGTTTTTTTTTATGTTTTTATTGATAAAATATATAATTTTTATCTAAAAATTTCAATTTTTTAAAATTTTAATTTAATTAATAATAATTTTAAATTACATAATTAATAGAATTTATTTAAAAAATTAAAATATATAAATTAAATAAAAGTAATAAATAATATTAATTATAAAGAGTGTAGATAAGAAACATGTTTAATTAGTAAGTTATAAATATTAATAAAAAAATAATTAGTATAGTTATTAAAAAAAGATATTATAATAACACACTTTAAATTAAAATATTTTTATTAAAAATATATATGAATAATAATTAATATGATTTTATCATTTATCATATTAATTATTATCCAACACTAATTTGTTACATAAACACTCTTTGAAGTTAAAATTGTATGCACTTTATTTTGAAACATTTGGCACAGGGTCAAATGTATCTTGAGGATTGATAAGCAAGCCTAAATATCTAAAACCGGAATAAAAAAATAATATAGACCCAACTTTCAAAAGAAAAAAAAGCCCAAAATAGACGGGCATTCGGCTCATATGGGTTAGGCATTACGTGGACTTACATTATAAAAAAGAGAATAAAAATTTTAATATAATAAATATTTATATCTAATAATAAAAATAAAATAAAAACACACATATATATATATTAAAAAGACTAAAATAATCATAAATTTAATCAGTTTATGATTTAACATTTAATAAATGAATATTATTGATAAGTTAATATTTTTCTTCTATTTTAAAATGTGTTTTTTAATTACTGATTTTTTATTTTTGTTTATTTTACTCTTAACTATAAATAACACCTATATCAATCATGAACTCTATAAAAATATAAACGCCAATACAAAAATAAAAACTTGTTTAACTTGTAAATCCTTCAAAACTTCTATGAGTAAACTCTTTGATACATACTTTTCAATAGTTTTAAACATAAAGGTAAGGGTGAAAAAACAATCCAATCAATTAGGTGATGTTTAACTTGTACTTATGGCATAACCTTTCTATTTGTGCCTTGTTATGTTTGTTTGAATTTTTTCTAAGTTAAGGTGACTTGTTGATCCAAGTATTGCTTATTAAACCCATCATTCTATCAACCCCCTTGTTTGTATTACTTGAACTTTTTCAAGTGGTCCAAGCATAAGATAGTTCTCAACTTAAGAAATTTTTTACTTAACATTTCATTGGAGATATATCATCTCGTTTATTCCTTGCATTCCAAAGTATGGTGCATGAATTTTAATGTAGTGCCTGGACCTAAGATGGTATGGCTTGTGAGCCATGGCACTTTTTCAAGGTCTATGGCCAACTTTAGGGTGATAGAAAACATAATAGGGCATTCTTAGTGTTAGCTATGGCTTGAACCATATGGCTAGCATATTGATCTTCTAAAAACAATATTATGGTTTGACCTTGAAAGTACGGAGCTCCCCTATTAAGATACCTCTTATTCAATTCCTTGGTAAGGGTTAAGCCTTGGTTGGATACTGATGCTTATATTGCACTCAATTTTGTTTTCTAGTTTGGGTGTTGGGGTACGAGACTCATACATTGGGATGCTTCCTTGCGTTAGTTTTATCCTGGATTGCACAACCTATGTTTAGGGTGCATCCTTATTGTAACTTTATGCGTTCAGCTTAAGGTACCTCATGGTTGTCTTAGAAAAATTTAAATTTCTTATGTGATACTTTGATGAAAGGTGAACACTTCTCAACTACCTGTGATGTGAAACATTTAAGAATAGCCATTCTTCTTGTCAATCTTTGGACTTCTTTGATAGTCCCAAGAGGTTGCATAGCTATCAATGCTTTTATTTTCTTAAGGGTTGGTCTCAATTCCTCTGGTTGATCATGAAGCCTAAGAATTTTCCTGAACTTACTTAAAATAAACACTTATTTGGGTTTAGGTTGATTCAATATTTTCTTGGATATATGGCACTAACATTTTTAAGGCAAAAGGCATGACTTTGTAACAAAACAACTCCTAGTTATCATGAAACTTGTATTTTCCTAATGGAGGTTGTACATTTGAATTTGATTGTACCTTGAGTAAGCATGCATAAAGGAGAAGGCAACATGTTCTGTTATGGAATCTATAAGCTAGTCTATGTGTTGCAAAGAAAAATTGTCTTTTAGACATGCTTTATTTTAGGTCAGTGAAATCTACACATTTTCTACTACCTATTGGCTTTTTTGATCAATACAACATTATCTAGCCAATTAGGATAGTACACTTTTATTGTATATCTAGCTTTCAAGAGTTGTTCAACTTCTACTTTCATGGTGGAGTATCTTTCTTGATTGTATGATCTTTTCTTTTACCTGAAAAGTTTAAACTTTGGGTCCACATTGAGGTGGTGCAATATGATTTCTAGATCTATGTTAGGCATATCCTCATGGGACTATGAAAACACATTTTTACTTTTTCTTAGGAAATCATTTAACCTTTCCTATTTTTCTAGTGATAGTAATATACACAAGTGGATATTCTTTTGAGGCTCATCCTTAGATAGGACCAAGAGACTTTTCCTTTTAGCTGAATTAGATGTAGGTACATACCCCTAGCAAGATCAAGTTCCTAGTCAAGCATAATGGCAAATGACATGTCATGGGATGGGAGGAACTTTGGTTCACCTTACACAACTAGAGGATGGTCAACGGGTAAAGGCCATATAGTAAAGGTTGACATGAAAAGTGGTCCCAATCAGATCACACTTTGGTTGATGACATCTATCACAAAAGACTCATCCCCACAGTCTATATTCTAGAAAGCAGTGCTAGTCTTGGGTGGAAATCATTCGCCAGCCAAATCTTGGGGGTAATACTTGGCTTGGGTGGTACTTCCTGGTCGGTCACCTCCTAACCAATAATACTGGGCTTAGACGGCATTCCCTAGTCAGCCACCCCTTGGGTGTTGGTACTTGCCTTGGGAATCAGGTCTTATCTTGGATGGCTATGGGTCTATCCTTATGCACTTTGGGCACTGAAGGATGTCACGAGGATGTTTTTTGGGATGATAACTAGTTAATGAGCCAATTTCTATGGTAGGTGCTTTAAGATGGCCTATAATGTATTCTCTATCATATCCACGCAGGTTGATGTCTATGCTCACCTTACCTTTTTGGCCTCCTAGCTTGTTATGGACAGGCATGTCCAAGTGCAGCACTACGGTGGAGCTAGAAGGATGGCTTACTAGTCAACAAGCTGGACCTCTTGACTAGTTATATGATTTTAAGATATGGAACTAGTTGTATGATCCATGACCCTTTTTACAAGTCTAGAAAGTCAAAATAGATGAAAATGGTGAATTATAAGATTTTGAAGTTCTCTTTTTAGAAAACACTGTTGCTTAGGTCCACGATCTCTCTCTTTTGTATTTTTAGTGATAGGTAGAGATTCTAAATAATAGTTCACATCTACTGATTTGAACTCCTTTCTTTGATAAGGTATAAGAGGAATGTTAGAAGGAGAGAATTCATATTATCCAAGAAATCCATAATTGTAATGCTTTAGAAACTTCATCTTTTTTTATTTCCTAAACAAAGTGAGTTTTTGAATTATGGGTTTTCTTACATTTTCCATAAAGATTGAAACTGTGAGAAAATTTGAGACTTCTTGTATGATGGGTGATGACTAAGAAGAAAATTGATTTCACTAAGACCATCCTTTTGGTTTCAAAATGATTTGCTTTGCCTTTCAAACTTCAATGGTTTACTTAATTGGTTGGAGAATCATAAGCAGAAGAGGTTTTAAAGGAACCAAAAGGTGAATCAAGTACATGGATTTTAAAAGTTGAGAAAGAGGAAGAGGATGAAGAGAAGTGGTGGTTTTGGGGTGTGGGAGACAAAGGGGATTGAGAAGGCAAGTTGTACAAATGATATATGGTCGGTTGTAATTTGGACATATTCTAAATATCAATCAAACTTTAGTAGTATATATTTAGGTCTATATTATTAAATTAATATATTATTAATTATTTTATTTTATTTTATTTAACAAGAAAAATAATTATTATTAAATTTTGAAATTTTTTTAGAAAGATAATTTTTTGCATTTAACAATATATTTATTATTTTATGTCTTTTTTCTTTCTTTTATTTTTTCCCATTTCACTACGAAATTTTTTTAAACACCCTAACGATCATGTCTATTTCCATCGTACTCTTTTTCATACCTTTGACACCTAATGTTTTGCCTACCAATCAATATTCTTTGTTTTTCGTAGAATAATCCAAAAATATATTTTTTATCGAAACTAAAATTAGGCCACTACTATCTTATTTGAAGTACAATATCTACCAACGACCATCACTATTTTCAACTCATTTTCTTCGATCTTCTTGATCACCTTGTCATTTTTCAACTATCTTGTGTTCGATTAAAGTCACTTTCACTTTAAGTTTGATTGAATATAAGGTGGTTATAAATGATAAGGGGTTAGTAAGATAGGAATGAATGAATTGGTGGTAGTAGTAGTTAAGGGTAGATATGGATACTTCAAATGAGGTGTTGGTGACTATTTGAACATAAGGTATGATCTGTTGTATGACCTTTATAATGCCCGAGCCATGAGACATAGTACCCGAGCATTGGATTATTCTCATATCTTAAAGCTAGAAATTCAAAGGAACCTCACCATTTGAAGCACCTGAGGTTCAACCACTAACTCGATTTTACAATATGGCTATGGTTAGAGTAGTTTATACTTTTACAATGTGGCTATGCTTTGTACTCAGGAAGCTAACACACAATTATGAGTACAATGGGATTTACAAACTCTAGCACCCACACTTCCATCTAGATAATCACCCTGAATAAGCAAAGGAATCATAGTTAAGCATTACGAAATCCCCCCAAAATCAACAGGGTTCCTTGATGGAGCCTAGGTAGCATCTCCAAAAGTATCACCCCTCATATATGAGGTATCTTCACTAGCAATACTTACTGCTCAAATTGTTTAAGGAAATAGTACTTAACCACTTCTAGATTACTCTTTATTTCTTCAAATTTCAACCGAACACCAAAAATCATACCAACCTTACCATAGTTCTCCATAATAGTCTGACAAGATTGATAAGAGTCAAATTATTGCATTTTTGTTATGATTTAAATGTTGATATTTGTGTGAAAATTGTGTTTATTTGATTATTTAATCCGCAAATGTCATTTCATGGGTATTTCGTGTTTTAAGTACAATTTTATGTAAAATCATGATTTTGGAGAAGTTTGGGACAAATTTCAATGATCGGGATTGAGTGAAAATAAAAAGAAAACAAAGTTTCAAAATTTAGAAATCCCGCCGCCGGCGAAATAATTCTCGCCATCGGCGAAAATCTTCCCGAAAGCACGGATTTTGGAAAATGAAAATCTTGCCGCTGGCCAAATTCATCTCGCCACCGGCGAGAATCAGAGGAACCAAAATTTTAATTTTTCTAGAAATCTAGCTGCGACAAGACTAATGTCACCGTCAGCGAGTTTCATCCGAAAACACATTTTTTATGTTGTTTTGTTCCAAAATTACCCCCAAAACCCTAGATTTATATATACCATAAGATGGAGAAAGAGGCACGACAGAGAGGAGGAGGTTTGAGACATTTTTGGAGGAGAGAAGGCAATTTTGGAGAGAAAGTTTGGAGAAGCTTGAAGGATCATCACCATTGTTGCTACCAAGTGTTCATCTTCAAGAGTTTTTCATCTCTTCTACTTAGCTTTCATTTTCTGCATTTAATTCAGATTTTTTATTCATGGATTCAATTGAGATAATGTTTGTTCTTATTTCCATTATGAACTAATTCCTTTTTGCTAAGGCTATGATGTAGTTGAATCAAGAAAATCTAATTTCTTTTGTTATTGTTATATGAGTTCATTATTTTCAAGTTGAGTATTTATTTCCATGCTTAATGCTTTTAAATTCCTAGCTAAGATTTAGATGATTTGTTGCATTATATTGAGACCGAGAGGAGATGTGTAATGAATGCTTCTTGTGATATATACCGTATGTTGAATGCGAGTGTGAGAACTAATGCATGATGTATGTGGTTATTCTAGAAAATCCATAAATCATAATGTTCTTGTTTGTGATTAAATCTTCATAGAAATATAGTTGGTTTTGATAGATAAGTAATTCTAATATAACTTGAGAGAGAGTATTAGGTAAATTTGGGTTTTTCAACCATCACTTTTAGCTTTGATTCTCATAAAACATGACTTGAAATCAGATTGAATTGATTTAGCAAAATCAAATGCCTTAGCATTTTTAATCATTTGTGAACAACATTCAATTGTGTTATTTGCGTTTATTTTTAAGTTAATTTGCTTCTTAAATAATTTCAACAATTGGGTTTTCAAATAAAATTAGGATTAGTCAATTTCGGTACTTAGTAACGCCATTCCTTGTGGGTTCGATATCCGTACTTTTGTATACTTTATTACTTGAACGATTCATACACTTGCGAAAATACGTATCAAGTTTTTGGCACCATTGCCGGGGAATGGTTTGATTTTATTAATATTGATACTCCCTAATCTAAGTTTTAATTTGAAGTTAATTTGCTTTATCATTGTTTCATTTTTAATTTTGTTTTAAATTGAGCTTGTTGAGTTGTGTTAATTGTTTGTTCATTTAGAGTTGTTGCTGCTCGTTTGCATTATTTATTTTAGTCATTTCTTGCAATTTTTAGTTTGTTTATTTTTCTCTTTTATTTTATTTATCATAAAAAAGGGTAACTTTGTGTTGTGTTTGTGCTAGTTGATTTTTGGTTGTAGGATTTTTGTATGAGACGTACAAGAAGCCTTAACCTTCTTCCATTTAATCCGGAGATTGATAGAACATATAAGCATCTAAACCGAGAGAGAAGGCATTCAACCTCAACTCTTAATAGACAATCAGTCATGGATCCACCATTTGTTGAGAGAGGTGGAAATCGTAGAGCTTTGAGGGATTATGCTACGCCTAATGTTGCTGGAACTACTTCGGGTATAATGAGGCCAACTATTCAAGCCAATAAATTTGAGATAAAATCATCCTTTATCCAAATGGTTCAATCAAATCAATTTGGGGGAATGTCAAAGGATGATCCAAATGCACATATTGCTTATTTTCTGGAGGTGTGTGATCTTTACAAGATAAATGGTGTGTCTGAAGATGCTGTAAGATTGAGGGTTTTTCCTTTTTCACTTCGGGATAAAGCCAAGGAGTGGCTAAAATCATTACCATCGGGATCAATTACAACATGGAATGAGTTGGTTCAGAAAATATTGTCCAAGTTCTTTCCTCCTACTAAGACGGAAAAGTTGAGGAATGAAATCACATCTTTTACACAGTATAACCAAGAATCATTGTATGAAGCTTGGGAAAGATTCAAAGAAATGTTGAGAAAGTGGCCACATCATGGTATACCGATTTGGCTACAAGTCTCCACATTTTATAATGGGTTGGTTTCAAACTATCGGGCAATGATTGATGCTACAGTTGGAGGGTCTTTAATTTGAAAAACATCGGAGGATGCTCATGAGCTGTGAGAGATTATGGTAGAAAACAACAATCAATGGTATTCAGAGTGGGTAATTGCAAAAAGACCATCAGTAGTGCATTAAATTGATTCAGTGAATGCTTTATAGGCTCAAGTTGCTGTTCTTTCAAGAAAGATGGATTCTTTGTCATCCAAGTTCGAATCCAAACCAACTGTACAATGTGATTTATGTGGTGGAAATCATGCTAGTATCGAGTGCCAAGTTGGAAATCCATTTGCTTCACCAAATGCTGAGCAAGCAAATTATGTTTCAAATTTCCAAAAATATCAACATAACCCATATTCGAACACCTACAATCCAGGTTAGAGAAATCATCCAAATTTGTCATGGGGAAATAACCAAGGGGGATTCAAACCATCATCATCTTCCTACCAACCCCAAGAGAAGAAACAAACAGATTTGGAAGGAATTTTGGGAAAGTTCATTGAGGAGTCAAGAACAAATTTCAGAAATTAAGAGGTAATCAAGAGGGACATCCAAAACCAACTAGGGCAGCTTTCAAAGTAGATTGCAGAAAGGTCTCAAGGATCGTTGCCTAGTGACATAATAAATCCCAAAGAGCATGCAAAGGCTATCACATTGAAAAGTGGTAAAGAACTTGAATGGCATAGGAAATCGGAGAAAAAGATGGAAGAATCTAAAGAAAACACATCAACATCCCAAGATGTTCAACCTTTCTCAAATGCGAAACATGAGCCTTCTATCCCATATCCTCAAAGATTGAATAAGAAAAAACTTGATAATCAATTTGAGAAATTTTTGGATATTTTTAAGAAATTGCATATTAACATTCCTTTTGCAGAGATGTTGGAACAAATGCCCAAGTATGCAAAATTCATGAAAGAAATTCTATCAAAGAAGAGGAAACTAGGAGATTATGAAACTGTCATGCTAAATGAGGAGTGCAGTGCAGTTCTTCAAAGAAAACTACCACATAAATTGAAAGACCCAGGGAGTTTTATGATACCTTGTACTATAGGAAGTTGCAATTTTGATAAAGTCCTATGTGATTTAGGAGTAAGCATTAATTTGATGCCACTTTTTGTTTTCAGGAAACTAGGCCTGGGAGAAGTGAAGCCCACTTCAATCTCTCTACAATTAGTAGATCGATCGGTGAAATATCCTCAAGGGGTAATTGAGGATGTTTTAATTAAAGTTGACAAATTTATTTTCCCTACAGATTTTGTGGTGCTTGACATGGAGGAAGATAAAGATGTACCATTGATATTGGGGAGACCGTTCCTTGAAACTGGAAGAACATTGATTGATATTCAGCAAGGAAAGCTCATTCTACGGGTGCAAGATGAACAAGTGACTTTTGATGTTTTTGAAGCAATAAAATTTCCAAGTGAGGTACATTCTTGTTTTCAAATTAACACTCTTGACAGGATAATCTCAGAAACTTTTGAGAAGAGAACTCCATTGCTACCACTAGAAGCTTGCCTTGTGAAATCTGCAACAATTGAGGAGGAAGATGAGGGAGTGAGACAATGTTCCGAATTACTGGCAGCACTTGATGAATATTTGTTCAGTGATGAAACATTCAAGGAGTTGGGAACAAATGAAACTCCAACCTTAGTGGTAAAGAAGGAAGCCAATAAGATTGAGCTAAAGCCACTGCCATCCCATCTAAGGTATGCCTATCTTGAAGACTCTGAATCCTTTCATGTTATTATTAACAATTATTTGAATGATGAAGAGGAAAACAAGCTATTAGGAGTTCTTCGAACTCATAAAGCGGAAATTGGATGGACAATGGCGGACATCAAAGGGATTAGCAACTCTGTTTGCATGCATTAAATATTGATGAATGAGGATTACAAGCCCAAAATTCAGCCACAAAGGCGCTTAAACCCAACAATGCAAAAAGTGGTCAAGGATGAGGTGATTAAGCTTTTGGATGCTGGGGTAATTTATCTGATTTCAGATAGTGCTTGGGTAAGCCAAATTCATTGTGTACCAAAGAAAGAAGGAATCACAGTTGTAGAAAATGAAAACAATGAGCTTATTCCAACAAGGACAGTGACTGGGTGGAGAGTGTGTATTAATTATCGAAAGTTGAACGACGCCACCCAAAAAGATCATTTTCCTTTGGCATTTATTGATCAGATGTTGGAAAGATTGGCTAGGCATGCTTATTATTGTTTCCTTGATGGATATTCGGGGTACAACCAAATTGCAATTGCACTAGAGGATGCCATTCGGTTTATGTAATGCACCTGCAACTTTCCAAAGATGCATGATAGCGATTTTCTCTGATATGGTCGAAAAGTTTATTGAGGTTTTTATGGATGATTTTTTTTGTTTTTGGCCATTCTTTTGATAATTGCTTGCATAATCTCTCTTTAGTCTTGCAGCATTGTAAAGACACAAATTTAGTGCTAAATTGGGAGAAATGTCACTTCAGGGTTCAAGAAGGAATTGTTCTTGGCCATCGGATTTCAGCAAAGGGAATAGAAGTGGACCGTGCAAAGGTGGAAGTGATCTAAAAATTACCACCTCTAACAACTGTAAAGGGCGTTAGAAGTTTCTTAGGACATGTTGGGTTTTATAGAAGATTTATTGAAGATTTTTCAAAAATAACAAAACCTCTTTGCAGTTTGTTAGTTAAAAATGCACAGTTTGATTTTTCTTTTGATTGTTTGCAGGCTTTTTACCTTTTGAAGGAGAAGCTCACTTCGGCCCCTATAATTTGTGCACCAGATTAGAGTCTTCCATTTGAGGTAATGTGTGATGCCAGTGACTATGCTATAGGTGCTGTTTTGGGCCAAAGGAAGAATAAGTTGTTGCATGTGATTTATTATGCAAGTAGGACATTGACAGATGCACAACTTAATTATGCAATAACTGAGAAAAAGTTTTTGACAGTAGTGTTTGTATTTGATAAGTTTAGATCTTATTTAATTGGGTCTAAAATCATTGTTTATACTGATCATTTTGCTCTTAAGTATTTTCTAGCCAAGAAAGATGCCAAACCGCGATTACTAAGATGGATTCTTCTCTTGCAAGAATTTGACTTAGAAATCTGGGACAAAAAGGGGACTGCAAATTTGGTTACTGACCATTTTTCCAGGTTGGAGGAAGATTACCTTGAGGTTGAAGGACAAATTAATGAAACATTTCCTGATGAGCAATTGCTTGCTATCCAAACGGCTCTATGGTTTGCTGATTATACAAATTATTTGGTCAAGAAAATTTTACCTCCTGACATGTCTTATCAACAAAGAAGGAAATTCTTTTTTATTTGAAACAATATTTTTGGGATGAACCTTACTTGTATAAACATTGTGCAGATCAAATTATTAGAAGATGTGTGCCGGAGGAAGAAATGGAAAGCATTCTTCGTCATTGCCATTCGAAGGAAGTTGGAGGACATTTTGGTGGAACAAAAATGTAGCAAAAATTTTGCAATCCAGATTCTATTGGCCTTCATTGTTTAAAGATGCTTTCAAGTTTGGTTCAATGTGTGATGATTGCCAAAGGAGCAGAAATATTTTCACGGAGACATGAAATGTCCTTAAATAATATTTTGATTATTGATTTATTTGATGTTTGGGGTATTGATTTTATAGGGCGTTTTCCTTCATCTCATTCAAATAAATACATTCTTGTTGGTGTAGATTATGTCTCTAAATGGGTGGAAGTAGTTGCCTTGCCTACCAATGATGCTAGGGTTGTGATCAATTTTCTCAAGAAGAACACATTTTCCAGATTTGGCATACCTAGAGCAATTATAAGTGAAGGAGGTAAGCATTTTTGCAATAACCAATTTGAGACTTTGTTGCAAAAATATGGAGTGACACACCGGATAGCAACACCTTACCATCCTCAAACTAGTGGACAAGTTGAAGTGTCAAACCGAGAGTTGAAGAGGATCCTTGAAAAGACCATAAATAACTCACGCAAGGATTGGTCAAGGAAACTAGATGATGCACTTTGGGCCTATAGGATAGCTTTCAAGACACCTATCGGCATGTCTCCATACCGATTGGTGTATGGAAAATCTTGTCACCTTCCAGTTGAATTGGAACATCGGGCATATTGGGCAATTAAAATTCTGAATTTTGATCTTAAGGCAGCAGGTGAAAAGAGGGTGTTGCAATTGAATGAGATGGATGAAATGAGGAATGATGCTTATGAGAATGCCCGAATATATAAGGACAAGATGAAGGTTTGGCATGATAAGCACATTTTGAGGCGAAACTTTGAGGTGGGACAGAAAGTGCTGCTTTATAATTCTCGTCTCAGACTTTTTCCAAGAAAGCTAAAATCTCGTTGGTTAGGACCTTTTCTAGTAACCAAGGTGCTTCCTTATGGAGCAGTTGAGATCAGTCATGAAACAAAGGGAACTTTCAAGGTGAATGGACAACGGTTGAAGCCATATTTTGATGGAGAATTCAGTAAGCAGAAAGATTCTCTAGAGTTACAACAACCGCAGTAAAGAATGACAGAAAGTCTAGCTAATGACTATAACTTAAAGCGCTTAATGGGAGGCAACCCATTAGATTTGTTTTCTCATCTTTTATCTCATTTTATTTTAGCAATTTTAAATTTTAAATTTTTGATTAAATTTTAAGTTTTGGTCAATTATTAGTTAGATTTTAAATTTTGCACTTCATTTTATGATAATTTTATTTGTCTTGTAGGTAAAAAAAAATTTGCACGTTCCCCGCCAACTAGGGCAGTTTCGTCGTCGGTGTAAAGGAGATCTCGCTGTGGTGAGAATAATCTCGCCGCCGACGAGAATCGATTTAAATTGGATTTTTGCCGCGATAGCTCTTTTTCTCTTTGTGATGACGATAGCCATTTGTTGTTTTTATTTCTTACATTGAGGACAATGTAAGGTTTTTGTTAGGGGTGCGGTAAACGGTAAATCTTTTCTTCGCTTCATTTGTAGTAGTTTTGTTTGTGTGCTTATTTGTGTTTAATTTTGATGTTCCATTTATTTTTCTGCATTTTGATTTAATTTATTTTATTTGATTATTGTCTTATTTTTATTTTTGATTTTTTGATTTTTTTTTCTCATTTGCATTTTTACTTGTTTTAATTTGCATGTTGATGATAATAGCGTGATTGTGATAACAAGTAGCTTTTAGAAGACATTAAATTTTGCTTCGGTTTAAAGATAATTTCAAATGTTGATTTTACCTAGTTGGCGACTCTTTTGGTATGTGGTATGATTTGGTTGATTAGTCTAAATGCTTAAAGAAGTCTTATTTGCGAATTTTTCATGGACATTTTTGTGATCTCAACAAACTCTAGAACTTATTTGAAAACCTCTTGAGGCGAAATAATTTGGAATTGCACTGTTTAGGATATGATGTAGGCCATTTTTGGATCGATTGTGCCATTTTAAGCCTACCTTGTTATCCTTATATCACTAGTTACCTCTTTGAGCCTATTTAAATATATTGTTAGCCTTACTTTTCTTTCTTTTTGCCTTCTATAACCTACCTTTTATTGAGCCAATATATATAATTCCTACCTTATTTGTTAAGAGCACTTAATTTTGAACACAAACTTTTCAAGAGCAATTGGAGTAAGGATGGAATAAAATAAAATAAAATAAAAAATCTTCCATATATATTGGAAGAAATTGGTTGGGGGTTATGTCTTTTCAAGAGAAATTGGAGTAAAAATAAATAAAAAAGGAGAAGAAGAAAGCATTCACATTCTAGAAAATAAAAGAGTGTTAGTGATGGATGTACTGAGGTGAAAGATTGAGGAATAATTTTATTTATCTTTGGAAAAATGGGATATGATCGGAAGAAACAATTTTGGTTTAATAGTGTTACTCTTTTACTTAATTGGTTGTGTTTTATCTAATAAGTGCTCTTATTTGTATTTTGACACTTTCCGTTCTTTCTTAATCAAATACCTAAGCCTAACATTACAAACCTAATAAAGTCCTATTGATCCGAAGTGGTGTATTTTCCTTCATTAGTGGAGGAGGTTTGAAAAGTGAGCCTATGGAGTTTGAGATTTCACCTTTTTGTTTGTGGATATACATAATATTATCCGGGCATTATGGCTATTGGTTTGTGGTTTGATGGATGTTTAAGAGTCAATAACAAAAGTGAAATTGGCATTTGAGATTTCTTAAAGCTTAGGTGACATTTAATTATTCTATGTGTTGTGTGTTATTTACAATTTTTAAGACATTTGTGCAAATTAATTGTTGTGTGATTTTATTGTTTTGAGTTAGGATAGTTATAGGTAAGATCTTTGTGGGTATCATCACTGGAAGCCCTCACGAGTTTAAAGGCTTATTGCATACGCTTAATGTAATTTTGTAAATAGAATAAATTTTCTTTGAATTTTTCTTTTAATGTCTCCTTTGAATTTATTCATAGTTCGCTTTTCTTGCTAGAGACTAGCAAGAAGCTAGTTGGGGGTTGTTGATAAGAGTCAAATTATTGCATTTTTGTTATGATTTAAATGTTGATATTTGTGTGAAAATTGTGTTTATTTGATTATTTAATCCACAAATGTCATTTCACGAGTATTTCGTGTTTTAAGTGCAATTTCAGGTAAAATCATGATTTTGGAGAAGTTTGGGACAAATTTCAATGATCGGGATTGAGTGAAAATAAAAAGAAAACAAAGTTTCAAAATTTGGAAATCCCGCTACCGGCGAAAATCTTATAGAGAGCACGGCGAACATCTTCCCAAGAGTATGGATTTTGGTAGATGCAAATCTCGCCCCCGGCGAGAAACCTTTAGCTACCGGAAAAATTCATCTCGCCTCTGGCGAGAATCAGAGGAACCAAAATTGTAATTTTTCCAGAAATCTCGCCGCAGTGAGAATAATGTTGTCGTTGGCGAGTTTCGTCCAAAAACACATTTTTTATGTTGTTTTGTTCCAAAATTGCCCCCAAAACCCTAGATCTATATATACCATAAGATGGAGAAAGAGGCATGACAGACAGGAGGAGGTGTGAGACATTTTTGGAGAAGAGAAGGCAATTTTGGAGAGAAAGTTTGGAGAAGCTTGAAGGATCATCACCATTGTTGCTACCAAGTGTTCATCTTCAAGAGTTTTTCATCTCTTAACTTAGCTTTCATTTTCTGCATTTTATTCAGATTTTTTATTCATGGATTCAATTGAGATAATGTTTGTTCTTATTTCCATTATGAACTAATTCGTTTTTACTAAGGCTATGATGTAGTTGAATCAAGAAAATCTGATTTCTTTTGTTATTGTTATATGAGTTCATTGTTTTCAAGTTGATTATTTATTTCCATGCTTAATGCTTTTAAATTTCTGGCCAAGATTTAGATGATTTGTTGCATTATATTGAGACCGAGAGGAGATGTGTAATGAATGCTTCTTGTGATATATACCGTATGTTGAATGCAAGTGTGAGAACTAATGCATGATGTATGTGGTTATTCTAGAAAATCCATAAATCGTAATGTGCTTGTTTGTGATTAAATCTTCATAGAAATATAGTTGGTTTTCATAGATAAGTAATTCTAATATAACTCGAGAAAGAGTATTAGGTAAATTTGGGTTTTTCAACCATCACTTTTAGCTTTGATTCTCATATAACATGACTTGAAATCAGATTGAATTGATTTAGCGAAATCAAGTGCCTTAGCATTTTTAATCATTTGTGAACGACATTCAATTGTGTTATTTGCGTTTAATTTTAAGTTAATTTGCTTCTTAAACAATTTCAACAATTAGGTTTTCAAATAAAATTAGGATTAGTCAATTTCGGTACTTAGTAACGTCATTCCTTGTGGGTTCAATATCCGTACTTTTGTACACTTTATTACTTGAACGATTCATACACTTGCGAAAATACGCATCAAAGATCATGTATCATGGTCTAGAACACCATATTTAAAACATAATATAGTTAATTATCCTATTGCAAATCAATCTATAACGATTTTAAGCCCTACCTACTCTTCCAAGAGCCAAGTAAATAAGCTTAGTGATGTCAAGAACCACACATATACAACCATCTCTTAGAACTAAGCCACTAGATGGTAACATATCAACATCCAACATAGGTCCCAAAATACTACTATTTTTTATATGTTTAGTCTTAGGGAACATCGATCCAAAAAGGGAAATTAGAGAAAGAAACCTCCTTAGGAATCATAAAAAAATTATACCATTGAAGCACCAACAAAGCCTTTACAAAATTCCAAGGGCAATAATAAAGCACTAATAGATTATCTTTATCATCATCAAAATAAAAGAGGAAAAAATCCCTACCAACAACGTGTACATCCAAATCCCCTTTATATTTCCAAATCCTATTGAAAATTTTCATCATTGTAGCCATATTAATCGTTCAGACCGCAAAGCTTTTTCCAATTAGGCTTAACAGAAAAATAGCTTCCCCTTCAGCTTTGGATTCATCTAAGTCTATTATTTGTAATCAAATATTTATCGAACCAAATGCGGAATAAACAAACTAAAGGGATCAAACTCATGTAAAGCAAGGATCTTACCTCTAGCCATTAAAATTGTTATTCAAGCTCCAAAACAATCAAAAACTATTTTGCTCTCTGTGTTAGGAACTTCTAAACTCTTAATAGCACTCAAATTAGATTGTGTATTGCACTGGAATTGTGTGTTAAGCTTAGGGGCCATAACACCCTTTTTATAACCGTGCTTCCCATGAACACAACCTGTGAAGTCCTCATCGGAGTACCCAATCACTTCTAGATCATCGGTTCTTCTATACATGATCATATAGTCCTTAATTCATTAAAGGTAACTCATCACTTTATTTGTAGCTCTCTAGTGGTCCAAACTTGGATTACTCTGATATCATCCTAACACTCCAACAATAAATGCAATATCATGCCTGGTGCAAACCTAAGCATACATCAGGCTTTTGACAACAGAAGTATATGGAATGTTCTTCATTTGTTTTCTTTCAAAATCATTCTTTGGGCATTGGTCCAAATTGATCTCATCACTCTTCACAATGGGAGGAACACTTGGTAAACAATATTTCATTTGAAATATCTCTAAAAATTTATTAATATAGGTTTCCTAAGACAAACCCAAGACACATCGAAGTCTATCTCTATAGATCTTAATTACAATGACATAAGATGTCTCACCCATATCTTTCATATCAAAATTTTTAGAGAGAAATTATTTTACCTCGTGTAGTAAACCCTTACATTGGTTGCAAACAAAATTTCATCCACATATAAAATTAAAAATATATCTTACTCCAACTAACCTTCTGGTATATACATTGATCCAAATGGGTTTTCAAGAAATCTGAATGAAGAAATTACTCCATGGAATTTAAAATACCATTGGTAGGATGCTTGTTTTAATCTGTATATGGACTTATTAAGCTTACAAACCAAATGCTCACCATCATTAGAGAGAAATATTCCAGGTTGTTTCATATAAACCTCTTCTTCTAGATCTTCGTTGAGAAATGATGTTTTCACATCCATTTGTTGCATCTCAAGGTCAAAATAGGCTACTAATTCCAATATAATGCAAAAGAATCTCTCTTAGATTTTGGGTAGAAAGTCTCTGTATAATCAATTCCTTCTTTCTGAGTGAATCCCTTAGCAACTAATCTGGACTTGTATCTCTCAATGTTTCCCAACAAGTATTTATTTATCTTAAAGACCCATTTACATCCAATGGCTTTTGCACCATTAGGAAACTAATCAAGGTTATAAACTCTATTACTCTTAGTCAAACTCATATCATCCTTCATAGTATCATACCACAATTTAGACTCTTTGCAACTTATGGCTTGTGAAAAGGATTCGGGATCATTCTCAGCTCTAATGTTACAGTCAGATTCTTATAGATACACAACATAATCACTAGAAATTTTTGATCCTTTAGTTCTAATATATCTTTTTAATGTTGCACCATCATCTTCTTGGAAAGTATGAGGTTTAACTAGTTTTTTAGAAGTTTCAGGAAACTTTTGAACAGTCTAATCTATTGGAATGTTGTCAACAACTTGTGGAATTTCAATGATTGGTTGTTCAACACCAAATTGTACTTAAGGGGTATTATGAACAATAATCAATCTATCTCATAAAGTGGAAGGTTGAGACTCTAAATGATCAATATCAGAAATCATGTTCTTGATTTGATCACTCCCACTAATAAGGTCATACTCAAGAAACTTTGCATTTCTTGATTCTAATAACTTAGTGCTGTGAAATGGACAATAAAATCTATAGCCCTTAGATCATTTGACATATCTAATGAAATACCCACTAATGGGCCTTGGGTCTAGCTTCTTCTCTTGTGGATTATAAATCATCACTTCAAACACGCATATGTCATAAACTCAATTTCCAACCTTTCCATAATTCAAATGGCATCTTTCAGATAGCCTTAGTTAGAACTTGGTTTAATATATACATAGCCATCTTTAAAGCTTCAATCCACAAGGATTTAGGAAGATTGGAGTAGTTAAGCATACTCCGTACCATGTCCAATAATGTTTGGTTTTTCCTTTCTAATACACCATTCTGGACTAGTGAACTAGGCATAGTGTATTAGGAAAATATCCTATACTCTTAAAGAAACTTAGCAAATGGACCTGACGCTTGTCTATTTTCAATATATCTATCATAATATTCACCATCTCTAGCTGATCTCATGAGCTTTATTTGCTTTCTGTATTGTTTCTCTACTTCAGCCTTAAAGATCTTGAAGGCATCTAATTCGTTGCTCTTATTACGAAGCATATAGAGATACATATATCGAGAAAAATCATCAATAAATGTGATAAAATATTTGTGACCTTGTATGTCCATGTCTGGACAACATATATCAGTATGTATGATTTCTAATATGTCTAAACTCCTATTAGCACCTTTCTTTGACTTGTTAGTCTTTTTTCCTAAATATAGTCAACACATGTCTCAAAATCAGTAAAATATAGAGTACTAAGTACCTTATCTTTCATTAATCTTTTAATTCTTTCTATAGAGATATGTCCTAATATCCTATGCCATAATGTAGAAGAATCCTTGTCAATAATACACCTTTTATGCCAACTTGAATATGCATAACGTTATGAGTGACATTATTTCAAAAATTAATGTAGTAAAGACCATAAGACAAAATACCATTCCCAACAAAGTGAAAGGAATAACTAGAAGGTATAAGTCTTGAAATAGAAATCAAGTTTTCTAGAAAAACTTGGAACATAAAAAGTATTTTCTAATTCTAAAACAAAACCACTACTTAAAATCAAAATGCATGTCCTTATAGCCTTTACATATGAGCCGATCTTGTTGCTAGATAAGATGTATTTCTCACTTTCTACTGGCTTCCTTAGGTTTCGCATACCTTGTAAGGAGATTGCAACATGGATTGTAGATCCAGAATCAATCCACTAGGTGTTAATATTAACATTAACCATATTAGATTCATGACAAACAAATGAGGTTGGATTACCTTTACCCTCGAGCCATTTTTGGAATTTGACATATTCCTTCTTTATGTATCCCTTCTTTTTACATAAGAAAACATGGCTTCTTTCTTAATATCAACTTGAGGTGGAACTATCCCTTCCTCTTTCTGTTTGTTTTTTAGATTTTCCTTTCCCGTGTATTGTAGCCAACATTGCACTTTCATCAAGCTCCATAATAAGCCTTATTTCCTCTTGAACACACATGGTCATTAGTTTATTAATTGATCATTTATCCTTATGTGTGTTGTACGAAATTTGAATGGCTCGTAATGTTATGTGAGAGTGTTCAAGATATAGTACACTAGGAAGGATTCTGACATCTCAACCTTAAGATTCTTAAGTTAAGCCACAATGTCCCTCATTTGCATAATGTGCTCGCATACATCGTTCAAACTAGTGAGTCTTAAGGAAGAGAACTTTATAATAAAGGTGCTTGCCAAAGCCTTATCTGAAGTAACGAACTGATCATCAATGAATTTTAGCAGGTCCTAAACATTGTTATGCTGATCAACAGAACCACGAATATAAGTAGAGATCCTAGTTCTAATGAACATCATGCTAAGGCGATTAGATTGCTCTCATTGTTCATAAACCGTGATATTCACTGGAGTGCAGTTTTCAATAATTTTAGGTGGTTTTTTCCTAATAGTATAGTCAATATCCATTCACCTTAGATGAAGAAAAATTCTTTCCTTCCATACTTTATAATTATCCCCTTTCAATTCGGGAATGTCACAATAAATATCTGAAAAATTCACAGGTTATGAAACTATAAGTAAAGATTATATGCTTATTAAAATTTTCGACCTACATTAAAGTAATTCTTTACCAATGTAAATAATGGAAAAATATGAATCTAGTGACATAAAACTTGCATATGGGTTAAAGTTCTAATTTAATTAGATTCAACTTAACATTACGATAAACTATCAATTATGTTCATTTTCTTAATCCTTGTGGGTAAATTAGAAAATATAATTTGATATTCTATCCTAATCAACCATACAAAAATATAATAAAAATTTCTGTGGGATACATATTACATATGATTAATCACAATTAATGTTTTTTTCTAAATGTGATCTTAAATAAACCATTATATAATTTTAATTAATTAAAGATGTCGTGGCTACTTCTTAATTAATTAAACTAGATAGACCACTTAAACATTAACTAAATACTTAAGCTCAATTATTGCATAAAATCATAACTGATATTAATTTAATTCAAAATGTACAAATATTATCTAACTTAAGATTACATGTATAGAGTTGATTATTTATAATTTTATAATTAGTTATAATATGAATTAAATATAAAATATAATTACTTTTTTTATAAAAAGAATCAAAATTCTCTCCTTTTAATAAAGATGATTTTATTCTTATGTTAACTTTTGGTTTTGATTTTATACTAACTTATAAATATAACCTTAAATCATAAATCGTAAATCTCAAAATCTTAAAACCTTAAATCCAATACTCCAAAATCCAATACTTTAAACTCTAAATCATATAAATTAAACTTTAAACCTTATACATTAAAGCCTAAATCTTAAATCCCGAAACTCTATTTAGAAAAATAATAATTTAATAATATATTTTATTTTTAAATAATAATTATTTAGAAAAATAATGATTTCAATAATGTATTTTATCTGACGAAAAAATAACAATTAAATGATATTATTTAAATTTTATTAAATATAAAGATATTAAAATAATATATAATGTTTTCTATTTTATTTTATTTTAATTATAAATCAAATATTATAATATTTATTTTTTAATTAATTCTAATGATAAAATTAAATAATATAATAATAATAATATTTTCTTTCCATTTAATTTTATTATTATTTTCATTCTCATTCTCTTTTATATTATATGAAACAAACCTCATTAAGTTATCTAATCATGCAAATCAAAAAGCATGAAATATGTTTGCAAACGTTTTCATCAATAATGCCAATTTCATTTTATTCGTCTTTATTTTCTTACCTGCAGTATTTCATCAATAATTATTGGTTGTTTTTTTTAATGTATAACTTTTAATTTATTATTTTAATATTAACTAATATAATTTTTATGAATGTTGGATTATATTGTTACCTCTCCACCTTTATTTTTAAGTTTATATTTTAAGTGTAAATTATTTTAAGTTTAAATTGTATGTGTAAATATGATTTAAAATTTATTAAAATTATAAAAAAAAACCTCACGTTTTGATATTTTTTGGATCAAAAAATTCATTGTCAATTTTTTTAGTTATAATGTTTAATTTATTTTTAATTTTAATTTTTCGTACATGTTTTATATTATTGATTGTTGATGGGTGTTATTTTTGAATTTGGATAATAAAATCTTAATTAGTTACTTTAATTATCATTAAATATTATTTGTCATAGTTATTGTTTTTCGATTTTACTAAGAAATAATGATTAGTGCAGGAACGAAAGTAGTGATGCAAGGAAGTAATGATTATGATTGTTATAAACCAAGTGGATTATTTGAAGGATATTATTTCTCTTGGCGTCAAAACGAATGTTTCAACACCTGCGCTTATAAGAAAGGTGCTGTTGGGTGATCATCTATATATATATATATATTATCATTTCTTTAAGAAATGATTTAAATAAATAACATTAGTAAATCATAATAACTTTTGAAAAAAAAATTAAAAATATATAAATATATAAAATTAAATTTATTGTCATATTTTATTTTGCTGTTTTTATAATATATTTATTACTAAATTTAAAAATTATAAAAATATTATTTTATTTTTAATATATTTATTCTATATCAATTAAAACTTATTAAAAATATTTTTAATAATTTTTAAAATTGATAAAAAATACATTGTGAAAACAACAAAATTGAGTGTGTCAATGACTTTACATATATATATATATATAAACTTAAATTAATGAAACTATTTTTATTATAAAATACTTCATTATAATTATAAAAATATATAGTTAAATTATATTTATTTAAAAATTAATATTATTTGATAAAAATATCTATTCATTTCATTTATATAGATCATGTTGGCGTATAATTTATATACACGCATTGTCACTACTATATATATACATGCTCATTTCATTCATCTTGTAATAAATAACTCTTACACGTTTGTCTTTACTATGAGTATTTATGACAATGAAGAATGAACAAACTAGTTAATTTCTTTTTTTTCCCTTCAAATTAATGAAATAAAAAACTAAAGCTAACTAATAACTTTATGCTGTCCATAGTTTGGTGTTTTTTTTTCTTTTTTACTTTTTTTTTTACTTTTTTTTTCACTAATGGAATGTCTTAGACACTCAGCAAAATATTCAAACTCAAGTTTAGGATAACTTCATCAAAAAGTTCGATTACATTACTCGATTAGATTAATTAAAATAGAAAAAATATGTAAGTATATAATAGTTCAAAACGTATTATGTGTGGATAGCCACCTAATTAATTATTGTAATGGGCATAATTATCAATAGTATAGATTAATGAAAAATAATTCCGTTTTCCAAATTATTTTCAAACCTACCTAAAAATATTCATATTTTTTATCTAAAAGATTTTACATATGTATAATATTTTTTCCATGTAATAATAAATAAAAAATACTTTTTTCGATAATAAATATTTTTTATTAAATATATATATTAGTATTATTTTCATAATGAAATAATATATAATAAAAATAATTACTAATTATATTTAATTTATACCTTTTTATAATTTATTAAAATATTAAGATTTTCTATCATCAATTCATATCAATAAAAAAAACTTAATATAATTAAATCTAAATATATAAATTAAATATTTAATAATAAAATTGTTAATTATAATTAAATCTAAATAAAAGATAAATAAATTAAAGATGAATTTTTAAGATCAAACGAGAATAATTATTGTAGTTCAAATTTTTGATTTAAAATAAACGTTGTGAGTCTTATTTGTCAAACTATTAGACAAATCACTTAAAAATTGAATTAAATTTAATATTAGTAGTTAATTTATCTTTAATTATGATATATTTATATTAAATTTATTATTGATATTTTATATTATTATGAAAAATCAAATAATATTGTAATATTTTTATTATTATTATATATATATATATATCTTATTACCTTATTTTTAAAAACATATTTTTAAAAATTAAATGAATCATACTCTTATTTATATATTTTTGTATTTTTATCATATCTGAATTATAGAACAAATTTTTAACGTATTTTTTTTATATAAAAAAAGTATAATACATTTATATATGTTTGTTTAAATAATACTTGTATCGTATTTTACTAACCATATTATTGGTATATATGTTAAAAAAAGTTTTATATTGATTAAATTTGATGTGATTCATTAGGTTAATAAATTAAATTTTTAGACGTAAGGAAAACCTCAAATTTAATGTGATTATGCATGTAAAAAATATGAAAAGTAAATTAAATATTTATTTAAATAAAATTTTATAATAAATTATTTTAATATATAAAAAAATATAAAAATAATTATATTACTATTTTGAATAAAAAATATTTTATTAAAAAATTTATAATCAATTTTGTTAAATTATATAATATAAGCTATCATCAAAAATTTAATACAATTTATTTTAATATAATTATATTAAATATAAAAATATTACCATTAAATATTATATAAATTAATTATAATATAATTTAATTTAATAAGGCGCTAAATTCAAGGTGATTTGGAACACGGTGGAGCTCCACAATGTCTAAAAACCAAAACCGCACAAAGAAATCAATTCAACGTGCTCCTATTTCTTGAAGTCCACAATAAATCCTGGTGCTCACGTCCTAAACGGAAACATAACAAGCAGAGTAACGGGAAATAGATTAAGGTTTTCTAACAAGTCCTTTATGAATATCACATTCAGGACTGAAGCTCTAAATCAAGGAGAGGAAACACACATCCTAAAAGTGGATCTATTTGGTCACCTTTGAACTCCCATTACCAATTGAAACACTTTCAAAGCTGAGTTCTGCCGCAATCTCGGTTAAATAATGAATTCGCAAAAGATATAACAAACTATATAAAAAAAATGTACGTACGGGATAATTATAAATTTGGAGATAAAGGACACCATGTCCGAGTACGATTTTTGGATTTCTAGTTATCACAACGATCCATCAATGCTAAATGAATTATTTTAAGAGTTTTCTTCTAAGAGAAAAGAAGAATGCACCGCTATTTTGTTGAGGAAAAAAATTGGAGATACTCTTTGGTCGGGCGTTAGTGCACCTTTTTGTTTAGCGAGTTCACCCTATAAATACTCAATAGATTATTATATATTTTATTTAAAAATTTAATAAAACATATTCTTCTTTAAGTTGTGAAAAGAACTAAATTTTTCATAAAAATAAAGATGAATTTTTATTAATTAAAAAAAACATGTATAAGCTTATTTTATGGTAAAAATTATTATTATGAGATTTTTAGTCCCTAATAGCTATATTAAGAAAATTATTTTTTAAAGTTAATATTTGAAAAAAAATATTAATTAATTGTAAATCAATTTTATGTTTTAAGGTATTAGCAACAACAAAAAGAGAATATTAACAAAAAATTTATGTTTTATGGATACTAGACTTCTTGATAATTTTATGGGATGATAATAAGAAAATAATTCAACATTAGATTGGTGATTGAGATGAGCAGATATAAAAAATAAAAAAAGATGGAATCATGAGTGAGGGAAAAAAATATAAAGAGAAATAGAGAGAAAAAGGAATTAAATAAAAAAAGTGAATAGAGTTAAAAAAACTTAGTAAATCTCGTAAGAAAAGATGTTACATGTGTAAGACTTTATTTATATATAAGAAAATATTTAAAAAATTTAAATTATTTTTATTAAGTGAAGTTTTTAATATTAATATTTTGGATATTCTAATATTTATAATCTTTTAAAAAGTATTAATTAAATACACTTAAATTTATATAAATTTTTATAAATTTTTAAAAAATCTTAAATTTTTTTAATTAAATACAGTTAAATTTTTATAAATTCTTAAACATCTTAAATGAATACACTTAAACTTTGATAAACTTTTAAAATTTATTAAAATTTAAGTTCTATTTGAATACAACTACTTAATTTTCTTTGCAAAGAAGCTCTTCAATTAACACTTTTTTCTTGGTTGAAAGGGGCATTTAAGTTTTTTTTAATTAAATAAAGGAAATATTATACGAATATAATTTGAACTTATGGTAGTGGTGTTGGCTTTATGCAAAATGTGTGAAGCTATTTTAGAAAGAAAGAATATTATTAAAAAAGAAAATGGATGATTTTGAAAGTTATTCATTATAGATAATTAAAATGAAAGGCTGAGGTGTATATGAGCTGCGAATAAATATATGCAGTTCATTTCTTCAATATCATCCTATAGAAAAGATTTCCTTATTTCCTTTTTCTTTTCGATTACTTTCTCCTCTTTTTGGATAGATTTTTTTATAATAATTCTTCTTGATTATTTATCTTTTAACTTTAGTTGTTAGCTTCTATTTTATCCTAATTTTTCTAATATTGGCATCAAAGTTAAATAGATTGTGAAATCAATTATATTAATCAATATAAATGATTCTAGTAAAGTTGAAGATGTTAAAAAGTACAAGATATGAAAAATCATTTATGTAAGTCTTTTTTATTTTATAATTAATTACATATTATATTCTTTTTGTATTATATCTACTCTAAAATGTGTTTTTTTTTATAGAATCATTTTAAGGTCTTTGATAATTAGATGAACAAGTGCTACAATATTGCAATTAAGGCATGAAAGGAATACAAAACATTTAAATTAGGTAGAAATTATGTATTTTCAAACTTGGAACCACGTAATGAAGAAGAACTATACAAAATCCATGAAGATCACCCCTAGGTTGAACCCTAAGTTTGGAAAAACTTCGTAGATATAGATGTACGAATGAATTTCAAATCATTAGGTAAGAACATCAAAATATACAAATGTAGAATATTTTTCCTGACCATACTGGGAGGTCATTAAATCCTGAAATTAGACAAACAATTATAATATTAAGTTGTTAATTTATAATTATTTTTCTCTAATTTAAATTAATAAATTTATTTAATTTACATAGAAAACTGAATTAGGTAGACCGATTACCTGAACTAAACTGTATATAGAAACAAAAACCCCTAAATTAAAGAAGTTAAAACTAATGAATAAATGATGAGGGCTCAAAAAGCACTAATATTACCATAATTTTATGCACATTAATTGATTAATATATATATATATATATTTATATGATTATATCATATATTTATATAAATTTGTCTTTTCGGAATCACGGGTATTTTTATTGTTTTTTAGGTATTTTCGCTTAAAAACGTAACTTAAAGACTCAAAGAAGAATACTGGAGGCAATACATCACAAAAACATTCAAAAATAAATGAGGAAAAGTCAAAAAAATATGGAAAAATTGGACAAAATGGGTCAAAAAGGTAAAAAAAGAGGAAATCGCTCCGCCCAGCCGCGTTGCCCAGCCACACCGGCCACTACGCGCAGCGCGCCTAGCCGTGCACAGCAACGCGCACACCAGATCTTCCTTCCGTGTGCGTCCATGCTCTCGTCCGCGCGCGCCTGCACCCAGCCTGTTCTCATCTACGCCCGCCTACGCCCAACCTGCTCCCATCTGCGCGTGCCTACATCTAGTCTGCGCGTACATACAGGCTCATCTACCACGCACAGGCTCAAATTTACTCCCATCTCTCTGCGCGTGCCTACCCATCCCAAGGCCGCGCTCTACACCCATCTGCGCCCCATCTGTGCACGGCTACGCCCACATCAACATGACGTCATCAGTATGATGTCATCAATCACTACTCCGCATTTCCATCATTTTTTATCATTTTTTCACCTACTTTTTCTCCCCATCCTCACCTATAAATACCCCCTTCTCTTCACTTCTAAACACACCTCAAAACACACTTCCCTCTTCTTTCTTTCTCTCTATTTCTTAGTTTTTAGTTTTTTTTAGTTTTTCTTAGTTTTAGAGTTCTTCTCTTTTTGAGAAGAACTAGATATGTTTTTGTAATTTATTAGCTTTTTGATTCAATAAATGGGAGTGCAAATTTCGCTTGGAGGTTTTCCAGCAACAGGAATAGCATCGAAGTTCTGTAAGGATTTTATTTTCTTTGTAGTTATTTTTTATGTTTTATTCTTACATGTTATATTTAATTTGTCTGTAATTAAATTTAACTGTGCTGGCTATTTGTAAACATGATACAATAATAACGTTGTTATGCTTACTAAATATTAAATAGGTAAAAATATCTAAAATGAATTGATTTTATTTTTATTCAAGACTTTATATTAAGAATGTTAGAGAGAAATATATTATTTTTCATTACAAACTTAAATCTAAAAATTAGATTTTAAGGTTTAGTTATCCGGTCTGATTTAGAGTAGTGCTCTTTTATTTGTTGGTACAATCACCCGGTAGTTAGAGTGAAGCTCTATTTCAAAATTTTTTATAAGAATTATTATCTGAAAATGTATTGACAACATGTTTTCAGTAGTGGTTTTAAAACTTGAAAGTTAGTACTCGGATAACTAAATTCTTAGGTTTAATTTGGACACCTTGAATAAAGTTTAAACTGTCTAACCCCACCAAATGTGACATTTAAATGGTTCATTTTCAATCTCTTAGAAAAAAGAATTAATTTAATTAACCAAATGCATAATATATAGCATCCATAAATACTCCACCATTATAAATGATAAAATTTGTATAAATGCTTATTGAATCTATGTTTATTTTTAGGTAAGTAGATTAAAAACACAAAATCCCAGAATATCGTGACAAAATGTTTAGGATTTAATTTCGTTTTTAAAAGTTTGAATAATAAATTAAAAACCACATACATTCCTTCCTTAGATCGACCTTGGGAGTATACTTATCATTTTCTACGAAATGATTCGAGCACTTACGAGATTTTTATAAATATAAAACCAAATTATCGGCAAGATCGACGATGTCGGTTATGCCCGATCAATAAACGAGGAGAAGAACAACTCAATAAGTTGATTAGTAATTCAACTTGATATAAAGTCCTTGTTATGATTTTTTTTCATATTGATGTAATAATGTATGATATACTTTATTGCTTTATTATTTGTAAAGAACAGTTTAAGAACAAATAAATAGAGCTAAAATAATTGAACAACTAGGAAAAGATGCTATATATTATGCATTTGGGCCCGATAATCCTAGTTGTGTTAGCAGTGGAAGCCAATATGATGGTTATATGGAGTTTTTTAATATTCCAAAATAAAGGCTTGAGACGGTTAGTAAGAAAAAGTTGAAGAAGAATTAAACTCCTTTAAGGTTATAATGTTAAGTGAGATTGTCAATTTAAAGCAATTTTAGAGTTACCAAGTTGTGGTATCACAACATATGCCACGCATGCCACCATACTACAATCAAGATATGCTCTATTGGCTAGGCATACCACCATCTATGCCAGGCATACCACCATCTATGCCAAGCATGCCACCATATATGATAGGCATACCACTTA
This sequence comes from Hippophae gyantsensis, assembly GCA_030763125.1. NCBI lineage: Eukaryota > Viridiplantae > Streptophyta > Magnoliopsida > Rosales > Elaeagnaceae > Hippophae > Hippophae gyantsensis. The sequence goes on along the minus strand of CM061029.1, from coordinate 15,591,696 downwards.
TAAAATCTTATGGCCAACCTATATCTTTTATGGGATATAGTCATCCTATTGGTCCCATATATATGCCAAGAATTCCCATGCAATCATATAGTAGTTTAATATCTCCAATGCAATTTGTGCATTCTTACCATCCATCACAAGAATATTTTGATGAGAGTATCCTTCCAATAGCTACCTCACATGGGAGTCCTCCTCCATTTGATGAATCATTAGTGGTAAGATTTAAAGCTTATGTAGATGGTATATTATTTTTATTTTTTATTATATATAACACTTAAATTGTTTACAAAATATGAAATGTCTATTGGAAGATCCATCATTTAAGGACTATGTTGCTATTTGAACAATACAACAATTGAGCAATGATCGAAAGATTCATAATCAATATTTTTCAAATCATTGGAGAATAGTAATTGATTAATCATTGCTCCATCATTGTCCACTACCAATGCCTTCTGATGCTACCACAATCCAAGAAGATGTTGGACAATATGTGACTTGATCGTTAAATCGAGTTGTGCTAAATTTTGACATTGTACTATTTATTTTTACTTAAGATAAATTTTTTTTAACTACTTGTATTATATTATTATTTCTTTATTGTTACTAACATAATATCTCTTGTTTAGTCTATTATATGAAAATTTAAGGAATGCAAAACAAGTATCTCGTGAGAAATCTATGTCTAGTGGACAATTATCATGCACTAAGTCATTCAAGAAGAAGCCATGGAAAAATATAATTATGAGTATGATATAAACTTTAGTAGAAATCTTGGATGGACTGTGTCACTTCCAAAAGAAATATTTGGAGTAGACATTAGATAATAATATTTATTGATCAAGTACATATTGTAATTATTTGAATTTAAAATTATGGATTTAAGTATAATTCAAGTGTGGACAAGGTGAGTCATCAATCAGTAAATAACTTTTATTTATGTAGAGCATATAATTATATTTATATTATCTAATTATTTATATATATTTCTTTTATACATGACATGTTATTATCAATTTAAAGCTAATCATTTATCACATTTAAACAATTATGTGATAGGGCATTAACACTTGAGAGAAACCAAAAATTGATAATCCCTTGCTTACTAAAGTTTGAACAAGGTCAAGATCATTAGATGTTGGTAATCCTTGATCTATAAGGAAATCATATTTGATACTATGACTCAGCTTCCATAGAATTGAATAAAGACACAAAAACAATTGTTGAAATGTAAGAGTTATAACTAGCTATTTTTCTTCTATTGTTATTTGTAATATTTAATAAAGAACTAATTGCTTTAAACTTTTATAGGACATGAAAGCTGTGGAATAAGAATAAGGGTACTGCCCTTAAAAAATCACATAATTTTATATGGGATAAAATTATGGTATATACGAGCAAATATTAATAATTTAATAAATTTTACTATTGAATAATAAAGATGTTCGAATTGATAAACCATGTACACTTATTTTTTGTAGGTTCCATAACAAAATGGAGTTATATGTGTGTTTACTTTGTCATGAAATTTATGAGCGAAATCATCTCAAATATCAACATTTCAATTAAAGATGTGATAATCTTTTTTACTAATATACTCTTTTAGCATATATAAGTTTTTTTTGTGAATTCATGATATTAAATTCTTATTTTGAATTTAAATACATGTAGTTCTTAGATTAGAGCAAAACGGGCTATAATATACAAATTTTTGATGATTTACGAAAAGAATGGGTGGAACACATGCTTGAAATGATAAGATTGCAAGAAAAATCAGAAGAAAAATCTGATGATATTGAATAGCATAAGTATCTTATAATATTTTGTGATATTGTAATTAAGTTAAATTTATATGTATGTATTGTATATAAATTATTTTTTGTTTTAAATTTAGTCTTTAAGTAATTAATTAATATATAGTTTTTCAATGAATAGAAAATTTAAAAACTCTTTTAAATATATTTTGGTTTTTTCAACAGTTATGTGATTGAAAACATGCAATGAGGTTAGCAGAAAATAACCAAAATATATTTAAAAGGGTTATATTATTTTAAGTCAGTTTCACTGGTGAACCGACTTAACATTTTAAGTTAGTTGACACGTAGAACTAACTTAAAATTTTAAGTCAATTAACACGTAGGATTGACTTAAAATTTTAAGTTAGTTTACACGTAAGACTGACTTAAAATTTTAAAGTCGATTCTAGCCTAAAACCATCTTTAAATTTTAAGTCATTTCAATTTAAGTCGGTTCACCTAACCAACTTAAACGACTTTTTTTGTAGTTGTGATTGTAGATGGGTTTGTTAGTTTTTTACATGTATAGGGTTTCATTTTACTGTTTAGTGGGTTAGATAGAACTAACTTTAAATTTTGCGTCACTGGTAAATTGACTTAAAGCTCTTATTTGTAGTAGTAATTATAGACAAGTTTGTTAGTTTTTTACATATATAGGGTTTCATTTTACTATTTGATGGGTTAGAATTATAAATGTTCGATTCAAAAATATAGTATCATGAATAAAATATTAAGATATCTTACAAAAATTGAAAGATTAGCTAGTATATCACAGACAAACTTTAAATATTCTTAAATTGAGGTATTTGTAAATAGAATAATGTTATATGCACCAAGTTATTGTCTAGATGTTTAAATATTCTTAAATTGAGGTATTTGTAAATAGAATAATGTTATATGCAGCAAGTTATTGTCTAGACGTGTCAATGTTAGAATATATGTTAAATTAAGAATGTGAGATGTTAAAATAATTGTGTAACCACTTATTAACTAATTATATTATAACATGTGAATTTATACATGCATCAATTTTGTCAAATTATGTGTTTCTCTGATAATTATCATGTATATTTCATTATTATTTCTGTTTATCTGCTGGTACTTGGTCCACATATTCTCCGAGTTTATGATTTTGAACCATTGGAATATCGACAGGTTTACAATCTAGTAGTCCTGCCTCTGCTAGTAGGTCCAGAGTATATTTCCTTTGGGAAAGACATATGCCTTGTTTTGATCTTGTTACCTCAATACCTAAGAAGTATTTGAGCCCTCCCAAGTTCTTCATTTCAAACTCATTTGTGATTGTTCTTGAAGCTTAGAGATTTCTTCTTTATCATCCCCTCGTAATGATCATGTCGTCTACATAGACTATAAGTACATTATCTTCCCTAATCGATGTTTTAGGAAAAGAGTATGATCAGAGTTGCTTTGTTGGAACCCATATTTCTTCATTGCTGAACTCAACCTACCAAACCACGCTCGAGGTGATTGTTTTAGTCCATACAATGCTCGTTGTAATCTACATGCAGTTTCGTTTCCTGATGTAACAGTATATCCTGGTGGGATATCCATGTAAATCTCTTCTTCAAGGTCACCATGAAGGAAGGCATTCTTCACGTCAAGTTGGTGCAATGGCCAATCTAAATTTGCTGCAAGAGATAACAAAACTCTCACAGTTTTTAGTTTAGCCACAGGTGAGAAGGTTTCTTGATAATCTATCCCATGTTTCTGTGTATATCCTTTTGCTACAAGCCTCGCCTTGTAACGATCAACTAACCCATCTGCTTTATACTTAATGGAGAAAATCCACTTGCATCCTACCATCTTCCTCCCTTGAGGCAACTCGCTTAACACCCATGTGTTATTCTTCTGCAATGCCTCAAATTCCTCTTTTATAGCTTGAGCCCATTTTGGATCAGATAATGCTTCTTCAATGCTACTCGGAATTTGACACGAGGAGAGTGTTTGTGCAAATGCCCTGATAGGTTCTGATAACCTTTGAGTAGATACATAATTTGCTATTGGATACTTGGGTTGTCGTTCTTCTCTTTCTGGGGAGTATCGATTTGGAGGTTTACCTCGATTGTGTCTGAAAGGTAAAACATAACCAACAGGTGTATCTATAGCATTAGATTGTAAAGGTGTGATAGGATAGCTTACCTCAGGAGTGTTCTCAACAGGAGGATCATTGGGTACTAGAGAATGGAGGGGTACATCAACCACTTCATCTTCTGGAGATTCAATTACTACTTCAGCTTCAGTTCTTGGAAGTTCAAGCTCGGGTCTAGATACGGGCTCCTCCATATTATTGGCACGATCCGAGTATGTTGGACTAGTGTCTAATATTTCAACATCAAGCCAATTTCGTTCTTCACCATAACTCTCCTCCTGAAGAGTGTAATTGGATACCGGTGATGGGAAAAAACATTCTGATTCGAGGAAAGTGACATCCATGGTAGTATAGTTTCTTTTAGTAATTGGATCATAACATCGGTACCCCTTTTTTTGTACACCATACCCCAAGAATACACATCGGACAGCACATGGATCCAACTTAGTTCGTTGATTTTATGGAGGTGGACAAAAGCAACACATCCAAAAATTCGAGGCGGAAGCATCAAAATAGTAGGCAAGGGAAGATGATCAGATAACACCTTTAATGGAGTCTGAAATTGTAAGGTCTTTGTGGGCATTCGATTCAGTAGATACACAGCTGTAGTAACAGCATCACTCCAGTATTTATTAGACATATGTGCACCGATTAGTAAGGCCCGAGCCGTTTCTAAGATATGCCGATTCTTCCTCTCCGCAGTCCCATTCTGTTGTGGGGTTTGTGAACATGAGGTTTCATGGAGAATACCATGGTTGTCAAAGTATGTCCGGAATTGTTGATTAATATACTCCCCTCCATTATCAGACCTAAGTATCTTAATTTTTTCAGAAAATTGTGTCTGAACCATGGTATGAAACATGTGAAATGTAGCAAATACTTCATCTTTATGTTTGAGAAGGTAAAGCCATGTCATTCGTGTACAATCATCAACAAAAATAACAAACCAACGATGACCCAATGACGTAATGACCGGAGAAGGTCCCCAAACATCAGAATGTACCAAAGCAAAAGGTGCCACACTTTTATTCATGCTCATAGGATAAGACACCCTATGACTTTTTGCTAGGATACAAGTATCACATTTGAAATCCGAATGTGTGATATTTGAAAATAAACTGGGGAGTAGGTGCTTTAAATACCCGAATGATGGATGCCCAAATCTACGATGACATAGCCAAATCTGTCGTTCCTTGTTACCAACAGTATGTTGCATGTGATTGGCTCTTCCTGAACTGAGGTCATCCACATAATATAGCCCTCCTCTCCTAGTACCACGCCCAATGATCTCCTTGGTGAGAATATCCTGTAGAAGACAAAAAGTAGAATACATCAATACTACACAGTTAAGGTCTGAAGTGACCTGACTTACAGACATTAGTTGGTTTGACAGAGAAGGTACAAGCAAAGTATTAGATAATGATAATGAAGGAGATAAGGTCACTGTTCCAGCTCCTGTAACTGGATAAGTAACCTCATTTGCATTGGCAACACGGCTTCGTCTTGGCTGGGTTGTATTGGAGAGATCGTTTGGGTCAAATGTCATGTGATCTGTAGCTCCAGAGTCCAGAATCCACTCATCTTTCTCACTACGAGTAGAGATGTGAAATACTTTACTTGAAATACCTGGATCCTGGGAAGATTCGGCCTGAGGAGTAAGGGATAGTGAGGCATTATTGGTAGCCACCGCTGCTCGCCCAGTGGTGTCTCGTTTCTTCCGTGCTTGAAGATCATTCCACCATTCTAGATACCCACGTAGTTTGAAGCAGTTTTCACGGGTGTGTTTGGAGTTTCCGCAATGGCCACATTTCATGTCAAGAGATGGTGGATTTCCCGTGGATTTCTTGCTACCTAAGAAAGGTCCTGTTTTTGGTGGCATGAGATTATGGTGTCCCTTGACCCCTTTAAAAGCCATAACTGCTCCGGCTGTTGTATCTACACCTGTGATCATCACAATCTGCCTGACCTCTTCCCTACGGACGAATCCATAGGCTTGTTCCACCGTAGGGAATGGTTTGATCTGAAGCACATCACTTCGAGTTTTATCCAATCTATCATCAAGTCCATCGAGGAAGGTATACACTCGATCTTCCTGTACGATGGAGTTGTATTTTTGTATATCAATCGCACACTCCATTGGATTAGGATGACGGAAATCAATTTCCCGCCACAACCCTTGAAGGTCATTGTAGTATTTTTCAATGGATCCTCCCGCTTGCTTCATACGAGTAACTTGACGACGAAGATCATATACTTGAGACGTGTCTGTCCCATCATAGTAAGTGGTAGCAACCAAATCCCAAACCTGTTTCGCAGTCGGGAATCGGATAAAGTTTGCAATCAAGGAGGGGTCCATCGAATTGAACAACCATCCTTTGACAATGGCATTTTCAGTACGCCATCTCCTAAATGAGGGGTCGGTTTCAACAGGTTGAGGAAAATCCCCATTAATATATCCCAGTTTATCTTTGCCAGAGATATACATCTCCACCACCTACGACCACAAGGCATAGTTGGATCCTCCCAACTTGATACTAATGGGAGCAGTCGACGCTTCAGTTGGCGGAGGTTGTGAGCTGATCTGAGCTCTAGTTAGAACTTCCGTCATTTTCGCCGTCAAATCTTCCAACACGAAATTGGTAGTTAAATCTCTAGATTCGTGCACTATATATAGAAAAAAAAACCATAACCCTAAAAAAAATTACAAATTAGCGCAGCTTCTTCTGCGCGTTCCTAACCCTAGAACAATTCCAAAGTCGCGCAGCTTCTTCTCAGCCAGATTCGCGCAGCTTCTTCTCAGCCAGATTCGCGCAGCGTCTTCTGCGTTCCTCAACCAACTTATTCTGCGTTCCTCAGCGCAACTTCTTCTTCTTCTGCGTGGTTTCACAGCAACTCATCATTTACGCAGTCTCTGTGCAGTTCCTTCTCGTTCCAAGCTTGTCCGAGCTTAGAAAAAAACAGTATGGTTACTGCGTACAGAGACAACACACAAAATATATGTTGCTGCGTTTCAAGTTTCATGGAGGCAGAAAACTGGTTCCACCATCAGTTTCTTTTCTGGAAAAAAAAAACTGAACACAACGGTGCTGAGGTTGCGTTCTGTGTATCTGCAATTGGAGTCACAGATTGTTCGCAGTCTCTCTACGTCGGTGAGTAAGTTAGACCGAACCAGTGTCGAGATATCAAAAATGGCCACAATCAGCAATCACAGTCATCAATCAGCAAATGGCCACAGAAATCAGAAATGGCCACAGAAATCAGTAGCCACACCAGAATCAGAATCAGAAATCGGCAAAAAAATAGAAATCAGCAAAAACAGAATTAGTAGGTAATTCCATTACTCAGCAATAACTTGCTTTGATACCATGTCAAATTATGTGTTTCTCTGATAATTATCATGTATATTTCATTATTATTTCTGTTTATCTGCTGGTACTTGGTCCACATATTCTCCGAGTTTATGATTTTGAACCATTGGAATATCGACAGGTTTACAATCTAGTAGTCCTGCCTCTGCTAGTAGGTCCAGAGTATATTTCCTTTGGGAAAGACATATGCCTTGTTTTGATCTTGTTACCTCAATACCTAAGAAGTATTTGAGCCCTCCCAAGTTCTTCATTTCAAACTCATTTGACAGTTGTTCTTGAAGCTTAGAGATTTCTTCTTTATCAAATTTGTGATAAAAAAACACTTTTCTTCTATAATCCCAAAATTTTTAATGGAGCGCATGGTTGTCGTCGTTATGGATTTGACTTTTGATTGTGAGAATTTTCACAATTCAGCATCCTGATCAGTTTTGTGCTGAAGTTAAGCTTGATGTTTACTCATGAGCTACAGAAATACACTTGATGTTGCAGTTCCTCAAATCGATGGTTTTAAAACAACTTTTGGAGTTTTTATGAATTGGTTTCTTCATTGGGAGGCATATGATCATGAACTCAATGAAAATCATGGATATTTGAAATTAGAACGACTTTCCAGCAACATTTTCAGTGAAAAAAGAAGTGAGGATGGATAGGATAAATTTTTAAAAAGGAATGGAAGCAAGAAATTGCAGAGAAAGAAGAAGGTGAAAGTTGGAGCAACAATTGCTCAATTATTGTCACATGGAGCATATTATGTATTCAGTTGATTTTACTCAATCTCAATTCAAAAAAATTGGCACTAGGAACATATTATGTATTCGTTTTATTTACAAGTATAATGTATCAAGGAAAAAATGTTAAAAGAGAATGTTGGTTAATAAGCAAACACCCAAAAAAAAAAAAACAAAATAATCCCATAAAAGTAAAACAATCTTTAGGTACCAATCTCACTTGAACAACTAAAAGTAATATTGTTTTAGCTAAAACAAACTTATAAGTAATATTCAACACCCCTACCAAACAAACAAAAAAACAGCTCTCTGGTATATATAAATGATAACTACTTGTTAATACAAAAAAAAAAAAAAAACTGAAAAATAGCTCTCTAGATGGAATTATAAAACCTGTTAATGACAATCTAAACACTAACTAGCATCCTTGTATCCTTAATTACTAGAGTTAATACGGTATTTAATTAATTACAACCAAGAATTACATATATCTACGATTTAATTTTGCAAAAATATCAAAATTATTATCTCTATCTAAACTACTAAATATACCTGAATTAATTTTCTTAATGTATGAAATGTACATCTCATCTTTATCCGATGCACCTTCACACAACTATGTTATAATAAGCTAACGGTTGGTATATTTGAAGTACTGGTATTCTTTTTCAATATTATTTTCAACTACAACGTGTAAAATATTTTTATTTAGATCGATGTTATTTAATTTAATCAATTTTAATAATAATTAATACCTTTAAGTTATCTTAATCTTTAAGATTATTATTAATTTGATTAAATTAAGTATCAATAACTTAAATATAAATATTTGATGTGTTTTAATTAAAAATATGAGTTAAAAAATATCAAAATAAGAACATAGGTACTCTAAATGTTCCAATAACATGATACTATATCTCTTATTTTAAGTCTCAACTTAACAAGTTTTCTTGCACCGAGAGATATGCTTAAATTCAATATTATTTCAATCACAAAACGTTTCAGGAATTAAAATTATAGAAATTATTTAACCTACTATTGAACAGGAAGGAGGTGGGAATTATTGGCTAGGAAGGAGGCTGGAGTTACTAGCTGCGAACAAACTTGTAACAAGCTGGAATTGGCTAGCTTCTTACGGAGTTGGACGTGGCTGGTCGGGAAACAATGAGGCCAAGAGGGTTGAGGGCACGTAAGAGCGAGGGAGAGGGAATTTAAGTGTGAGGGTAGGCTAGCAAGGTTTTCTATAACAATGTTTTATTTTGGTTGATTTTTTTTATAATTAAACACAATCTTTGGTTTTGGTTAAAACAAATTGAGATTATATCATTAAAATTAGCTCAAAATTATTTAATAATTGTGACTATAAATTTATTTATTTTTAAATAATTTTTATAATATAATTTATAATCACAATAATTAATAAAAAATTGAGATTATATATGTAATAGATTTTACTAAATCGTGACCAAAACCTACGAAATCGGTTTCTAAAAATATAGTGACTAACGGTTTATATTTTGAGAGGCATACCTTGTTATCAAACTATCAATCACTAGATCAGCAATCCTACATGGAGTCACAAGGCACTGAACAATTTTAGTTTTGGTACAAATGACGTATTCTTTTTCTTTATTTTTTTCAAATGATAACACTCATTTTGGATGTGAGGAATAAGAATTGGAATTGAAATTTGGACTATTCTTTGATCTGATACAAAACACAACAAATTTCAATATTTGACTTTAATAACTTCAATTTTAACAAAGGGTACAATGTTGAAATGGTTAAATATTTTTGACAAATATATTTTAATTCACTAGTTTACAGTTAATATCCTAAAGGTCCATTAAGTTTACAAAATAGGATACCAAAAGTCCCGATAAACATATGGTGTCTCATTTTTCAAACTTAATCGACATATAATGTACAATAAGCAATACACCAAAAGTCCATTAAGTTTAAAAAATGGGACATCAAAGGTCAATTAATTTTGAAAATTAGGACATTAAAGATATTCATAGACTTTTAGTTTCATACTTTCCAAATTCAATAAAATTTTAGTGTATTATCTAAAACTTAGTGGATTTAAGTGTCTAATTAATCTAACCTTTAGACTTATAGAGTATTTTTCTTTTTGATAAATTGAACAATTTTACTAACCAACACTACTAAAATAGTGATCTATGGTCTCAAAAAATTAGTCTCGAGTTTTTTAAAAACTAAGGTTCTAGGATTTTGGTTATGGTTTAATAAAAATCGAGACTATAGTATATACATATAATCTCAATTTTTATCAATAATCGTGAACATAAGTTAAACTACAAAAATTATTTATTCACGTAAGTGCTCAGACTCTTTTCCTAGTTAATTTTGTTTCTAAATTTGATTCTAAAGATATTATGATATGTTTTTTGTTAGTTTTGAAATATTATTTGTTGTTGAAATCATTGTTACACACATCAAGGAATGATGTATAAAATTCAGCTTGGATTTTGATATATAAACGGAGTTTGTCTTCATTTTATATGTGGCTTCCTTATATCTACTATCTGCAGATGCATTCTGTGTTTAGTTTGAAAATGATATTTAAAATAGAGTTGATTGAATAGTATCAATAGTGGAGTTCACTAATGAAACAAACATGCAGATCTTTATTTGAGAATCCATGACATAATTCATCCCTTGAGGGAGTAGGATTTGTGAGACTTTTTCTTCCTACCAACATGGAAAACCATGATTTCTTTACACAGTAGGAGCTCATCTTGATTTGAAACTCTTTTGTGAACCCCCTTTCTGTGTAGTGTAATGATTGGCATACTTGTCATGGAATATTAATTTATTTTGTTGGTACTACAGGGATTGGGTGAAAGAATGTATTAGCCTGTGAAAACCAGTCCCAAATTGCCAATTTCGGAATAGTCAATGGGCTGCTGTTATTGCCCGTGTTGTAAAGTACTATAACTTAATTGATTGGGTGTTTTTAACCCACGCTTTTCAATAGATACTTTGAATATGTTTGAAGTTGAAAGTTTATAAATTATAAAACTAGAGGAGAGTAAATAAATTATTTTTAATTTTTATTAATTTATAATTTAATAATCTAAACAAAGCAGTCAGATACGTAATCGTCTGTAAAAATAAATACGAAAATAAAATAATAACACACGATATTTTTAAGTAGAAACAACTTAGGTCATAACCATGACCTAAGAGAAAAACCACCGGTCCACCGGACCACCTAACTTTCCACTACGACAATCAAATGTTTAAGTACAAACTCGGTCTTATGCTACCCTCCCTAGGATACTGCCACAATATACTTTACTTACGAGCCCCTACTCTGTTTTCACAGTTTCTAAAATTAACGTGAGCAGTTTCCAGACCAACGTTCCAATAAGCTCTTCGCCAATCAGATCGTTCACAAATCAACTGCAAAAAGGTTGACACAAAAACACAAGTGTCCGTGTGTGTTCTAGAATAGATTTAACAATGAATAATCTTAACTAGGTGATTCAAAATATATGTCATTTAAGTCAAATCAACTAGAAAATTCTAGAAGAAAAAGATTAAGCCCAAATTCACTAAAATAACTTTTTTAATATTTAATAATTAAGTCAAATAATCATGATCCCTCCTATAATTATTAGATTTAAATATCCAAGATTTTAATCATAAAATAAACTATATGAATATAAAAAAAATAATAGATTAAAACATATGAAAATTTAATTGTTAAAATATTATAAAAAAAAGATAATTAATTTATAATTATATTAATTAATATCTCTTCTTATCGATCAATCAATATATATTAAATATATATAAGTCAAAATTCTACCGAATATTATGAATCTGAAAGTCTCAAAATATATATATATATATATATATTATATTACCTTTATCAATCTGAAGTCTTTATCAATAAAGTCTGGAGTCTCAGCCTCAATCTCACGCACATATATATATATATATATATATATATTCTTCCCTCTCAGCACACCCCTGTTTCCGCAGCTAGTTATTTTTCTTCTTTTTTTATATTTTAAACTCTCACGGCCACACCTTAACCCTAACCTTATGTATATATATATATATATAGATAATCATAACTTACTAGTATTAGGGTTAAAATATTTTAGACTTCATTATTCAAGGCTCATTTAAATATTTAATTAAAAAATATTTTTAAATCATATTTTAAAAATATTAAGACACATAAAAAAATATTTAAGCACAAAAAATAATCTTAGATTTATGAACATGTGTTATTATATGCATAAATGCAATCTTATGTGTCGTAGTTTTCAAGGTTATACCTGGAGTATAATTATTTGGAACTTAAGTATTTGTTTGGTTTTTCTTGATAGACTTGATAGCAAGCCTAAACATAAATGTACAGATAAATATTTTATCCACGAAAATAGCCAACACTCATAGTCCTTACAAACTCTCCCTTTGATATTTTCGTGTGGTAAAACCTCTCTCTCACTACATAACACTTATAGAAATAAGATAAAATACAATGATTTCCTAGACTCCATAGTGGGACTATCCTATGGTCCGGTGGATCCATCTTCGCTGCAACTTGACAAGTCTGTAAGTAACTGAAATGACATTGACAAAACATAGGATAACTTGGCATGAAAGCCTCATTGTACATTAGTTCAGTTTACATAAAAATAAGCGAAGTGTAAAGAATAATCATATAATGTGCATTCATATCAATCAAGCTTAATTAAATATGTTCTCCCCCTATATGCATAACAGAATAAAAACATGGAAGTAATTATTCTCTCTCCCTTTTTGACATACGAGAAAGACAAAACATTAGACAAAGAAATGAAGCTAAACTCCTTCTAAAGATATAACAGTGTAAAATCAGAGTAATGCAAAAGTGCAATGTGCTTTAAACTCCCCCTAAGTTCTATGACTCTCTAACTTAGAAACCAATTAAAAATGTAATAAATGAAAAGAGGATGTAAATGAAAAAAAACCAATTAGCCATGTAAGGTATTAAACTCATTTAATTACAAACAAGCACACAACCAATTGAGAACTCATCATTTTTTAACTTCAATTTTGATTATTTATCATATAAATAAATAAGTAGAATAGATGTGGTACACACGCACATTTCACACATATAATGACATACTGACATTTACTTAAAGTAGTATATATGTTTAAACTCCACAAATATGTCAATTAATTCATTTATGACTTATCAAGAAAGACTCAAATAAAAAAAATGTCACCTATTATGTAAAACCATAATCGAGTCTTCACTCTCACAAAATAAAATATATCTACGAAAGAAGGACTTAACTTTTTTTCTTTATTTTTTTTATATATATGAGGTAAATGATATTTTTTTATAACCTCTATTGGCTCTTTCTTTTTGTGCATACAATGTATAAGATTTATAAGTAGTCACTTTTTGCATAATCTTTTCCTTTTTTTTTGCACGAGCCATAAACTTAGCATGATGACTTTCACACTAGTTGTGAGGTAGCCTTCTCCGCTCACTGCGGTAGCTTCACACATCACAGTAGGTAGCCCTCTCAATACTAGGTGCCTCCATGCGATAAAGTTTTTGAAAGTAAGAAATATAACTCAACACAATTTTACAGTCAAGAATAGTTGAAGTCCTAGAATCTTTCAAGAAAATCCATAAACTTCAAGCATAACATATATGTGTGTTCGTGAGTGTGTGAATAAGTTCATGTCAACATCGATCATTACATGTACAAGAATATGTGTGTGCGTAAGCCAAAATTGTAGAATAATTTATACAATAAATATCAAAATGAGTTGAGTCACTAAAAATGAGATTATATGTATGTAAGTATTAAATAAGTCAAATACCTTGTTGGCCAGACAAGGATGCAATTTTATTTTTTTAATAAAAATTGAAATTCAATTTGATGGAGAAATTCCCAAGGCACTTTTGAGATATTCAAATCTTTGAGTGTCTATGGCTTTAGTAAATATATCAACTAGTTGTCTCTCTGTAGGTACAAACTCAAGTGTTACTATTTTCTCTTCAACTAGTTCTCGAATAAAGTGATGCCTAATGTCAATGTGCTTAGTTCTAGAATGTTGAACTGGGTTCTTAGAAATACATATAGCACTAGAGTTATCACAATATAAGGGCATCATACCTTGTGGTTGACCATAGTCCTTGAGCATGTTTTTCATCCAAAGCATTTGTGTGCAAGAGCTTCCTACAACAATGTATTCCGCTTCAGCTGTAGAGAGTGAGATAGAGTTCTTCTTTTTACTGTGCCAAGATACTAAGTTGTTTCCAACGTAGAAACAACCACCTGATGTGCTCTTCCTATCATCCTGGTTACCTGCCCAATCGGCATCTGTAAAACCACTTACTTCATAAGTAGTGTCAATAGTAAAATATAAACCATAATTACTTGTTCCTAAGATATACCTGATGATTCTCTTTACATTCTCTAAGTGTGATTCCTTAGGGTCAGCTTGATAACGATCACACACACCAACACTAAAACATATGTCAGGTCTACTTGCAGTGAGGTAAAGTAAACTACCTATCATACTCCTATAAAGGGTTTGATCAACACTTTTACCTTGAGTGTCCTTTGTAATTTTTGTGCTGGTACCTAAAGGAGTCCGTAATGGCTTGCTAGTTTCAAGACCAAACCTCTTAAAAAGGTTACAAGCGTACTTGGTTTAAGAAATAAATATATTATCACGAGATTGTTTGATTTGTAAACCAAGGAAGAAAGTCATTTCACCTACCATGGAAATTTCAAATTCATTTGTCATAACATGCACAAAATCATCCACTAGTGTACTAGATGTGGATCCAAAAACTATGTCATCCACATAAATTTGAGCAATAAAGATCTCGTCACTACTCTTTTTAATGAATAAAGTCTTATCAACTCCCCCTTGAATAAATCCCTTGTTCAAAAGATAGTTGGTAAGTCTCTCATACTATGCTCGTGGAGCTTGTTTCAAACCATAAAGAGTCTTTTTGAGTTTGTAAACATGATTTGGAAATTTCGAATCAACAAATCCTTTTGGTTGTTCCACATACACCTCCTCATTCAAAAATCCATTCAAAAAGGCACACTTAACATCCATTTGATATAATTTGAACTTCATATGATAGGAAATAGCAAGTAAAATCCTAATTGACTCTAGTCTAGCTACAAATGCAAATGTTTCATCAAAGTCAACTCCTTCTACTTGCGTGTAGCCTTGAGCTACTAACCTAGCCTTATTTCTAACAATAATGTCATGCTCATCAGATTTATTTTTGAACACTCATTTTGTTCCAATAACATTTTTGTTTTTAGGCTTAGGTACTAATACCCACACGTGATGTCTTTCAAATTGAGCTAACTCATCCTGCATGAAATTTATCCAAAATTCATCCCTAAGAGCTTCATTCACATTTTTTTGGTTCAAATTGAGAAATATAGCATAAATGAGTTACCTCACTTATTTGTCTTCTTCTTGTTACCATGCTTTCATTAGGATCTCCAATTATATTCTTAATAGGATGATTTTTTGAAGTTCGAGTTGGATTTATCATTGATGAGGTTAATGCTTCTTCCTTCTTTTGTTCACTTTCCTTCAAATCCTCTTCTTTTATTCCAGTTGTGTCGCTGGTCATTGTTAATTGAGGTGTTGTGAAATTTTCTTCATTTCTAACTTCTTCACTTGTAATTTGCTTACCTCCATCATCTATAACGACATTTATGGATTCCATAACTACAATAGTTCTACAGTTGAAGACTCTGTAGGCTCTACTATTTAGGAAATAACCAAGAAATATACCTTCATCACTTCTTGAATCAAACTTACCCAACTATTCTCGGTCTCGAAGTATATAGCATTTACTTCCAAAAATATGCATGAATTTTAGATTTGGTTTTTTACCTCTCCATATCTCATAGGGAGTTTGGTTTGTACCTGGGCGAAGATATACACGATTTATAATGTGACATGCAGTGTAAACCTTTTGGAGACTCCCTTGGCATGCATCATTACTCTTGCCATCTCTTGAAGTATCCTATTTTTCCTTTCAACTACTCCATTTTGTTGAGGTGTGATAGGAGCAGAGAATTCATGAAAGATACCATGTTCTTTGCAGAATTCGGCATACTTGGTATTTTCAAACTCTTTTCCATGGTCTGTTCTCAGTCTCTTGATGGTTACTATTTTGTCACCTACTTCAACCTGCACTCTTGTACAATATGAGATGAAGAACTCAAAATCATCTTACTTGTCTCTAAGAAAGTCTACCCACTTGTAGCGAGAAAAGTCATCTATTACAACTATGATATATTTCTTACCTCCAATACTTTCTGTTCTCATAGGACCCAAAAGGTCAATATGTATCAATTCCAATACTTTGTTTGTATTTATACTCTTGATCTTCTTATGTGCAATCCTAGTTTGTTTACCCAATTGACATGGTCCACATACAGGTATTTCAATTTTTGAGAGAATAGGTAAACCACGCACAGTGGATGATGTATTAATACAATAAAAATTGTCATGTGATCTGATTCCCTTAATCATACATTTACCCTTTTGATCTGTTACAATACAGTGATTGTTTGTAAATTGCACATTAAAATCACTATCACATATTTGACTTATGCTAATCAAGTTGCCTTAAGTCCTTCCACATATAAAACTTCATCAAGTTTAGGGATACCCTCTATTTGAACAGAGCCTTTTCCAATAATTTTAGATGTTTTACCATCACTAAAGGTAATTGTCCCTTCATTGTATTCCTTAAAGGTTTTAAACAAAGAATAATTCCCCGTCATGTGTCTAGAGCATCCACTATCAAAATACCAAGCAGTATTTGATTTAGCTTTAAACATTATATGGGCCACAAAGTAGTACAACTTAGATTTCTTAACCCATCTTTTTTTAATTTTGGACATTTGAGTTACCGGTTTCTTATGTTTCTCTTTTTGTGTAGTTCTTGTAGTAAAAACTTTACGTTTTGAAAATTTTTGAGGTTAGAAACATTTTTACTCGTGATAGAATCATAGGCATAAATAAATCTACACTTAGGTCTAATATGTCCTTTCTTATCACAATGATGACAGATGGGAACAAACTGAATTTTCTTATAATGATAAGGTGCATAAACTACCTTCCCTGCCTGAGCAATAATGGGTTTTACAAATTGAGTTTTGGATGATGAAGGTGTTGATTGTTCATCTATGTATCCAAGACCTCTCTTATCTCCATGTGGTTTTGCATAGTCTAGAACTTTGGTTAATTTTTCACCACCAATGGTCAAATTCTTCATCGTTTCTTTAGCAATACAAAGTTCTTGCCTAAGATTTTTGTTTTCCTCAATGGCTTCTGCAAGTCTCATATTCAAAGCATTAATATGATTAGACAATTCCTTTTTATTTTTCTCTACGCTAGAGGAATTTTTTTTGTGAACATTGATGATATCATTAAGTTTAGTTACTTCCACAAGCAATTTATCTCTCTCTTCCCTAGCATCTAGACAATCCATGAATAGTTCCTCATAATTCGATACGTTAAACTTAGACAGTAAGAGAGAAGAGTTTATTTCCTTATTTTCTTCATCTGAACTAAGGTCAGAGTCATTGTGATGTGCATTGGTAGTTGCGGTGAAGGCACAATAATTAGTGTCATCATCCTCTGAGTTACTAGCATTGTCCTGCTCACTTTCTATGTCACTGAGTGTAGCATTAAAGGCTTTTCCAAATTTCTTTTTATTGTTAGCACAATATGTAGAAATATGACCAAATCCTCCACAAGTAAAGCATTGGGGACTAGTGGGTTTACTTTTCTTACCATCAAGGCTAGAAGGCTTGATTTTCCTTGACTTTCGTTCATTCAAACGACTAGATTATCCCTTGTTGGAATGATTATTCTGTTGACCTTTCTTCTACATAAACTTCTTAAATTTTCGTGCTAACAAGACTAGTAACTCATCATTCATATCATCATCACTATCAGAGATGTCCTTTTTGGAGCTTTTGAATGCCACATCCTTATTTTTCTTGGGTGGATCAAGAGAAAGCTCATAGGTTTGGATTGATCCGACAAGTTCATCAATTTTTAGTGTGTCTACATTCTTGCTTTCCTCTATCGCTGTAACTTTCATCTTATAGTCAACTGTTAAAGAGCTTAGGAGTTTGCGCACTTGTATAGGTTGTGGAATTTTCTCACCAAGGTTAGAACAAGCATTAGTGATATCACAGAAGCGAGCATAAAATTGACCAAAGGTTTCGTTGTTGCTCATTTTAATAGAATCAAACTCAGATGTTAGCAATCTCAAATTTGTTTGTTTTACTTGGGAAGTTCCTTCATAAGCAAGAGCAAGTACATTCCATGCATCTTTAGCAGTCTCACAGTCGGAGATGCGACGGAACTCATCCATCAATATTACAACAAATATTGAGCTTAGACCATTTTGGTTTGCCCCACTAAGGGTGCGTTCTTCAGTGGTCCAGTCTCTTCTTGGATTTATGATTGTTGCATCATCTTTCGTTACCGAAGGTGGTTCCCAACCATCAAGAATAGCATCCCATACTTTTTCATCTTGTCTGAGAAAGGCTTGCATGCGAGCCTTCCAGTAAGGGTAATTAAACCCATCAAAGAGTGGGGGTCTAATAAATGACCCACCTTCTTTCATTTGGTCCATAAGTAAGTGTGTGTGTCTGTAAGAATTAATCTCACTAAGTATGTCTAGTGTCGGCTTTGATACCAATTGAAAGTTTATAAATTATGGACCTAATTAACCTAGAGGAGGGTGAATAGGTTATTTTTAATTTTTACTAATTTATAATTTAATAACCTAAACAAAGTAGCCAGGCATGCAATCATGTGTAAAAATAAGTGCAGAAATAAAATAATAACACACGATATTTTTAGGTGGAAACAACTTAGACCACAACCATGACCTAAGAGAAAAACCACCGGTCCACCGGACCACCTAACTTTTCACTATAAAAATCAAATGTTCAAATACAAACTTGGTCTTATTCTACCCTCCCTAGGATACTGCCCCAATGTACTTTACTTACAAGCCCCTGCTCTGTTTTCACAGTTTCTGAAATTAGTGTGAGCGGTTTCCAGACCAACGTTCCAATAAGCTCTCCGCCAATCAGATCGTTCACAAATCAACTGCAAAAAGGTTAACACAAAAACACAAGTGGCCGTGTGTGTTCTAGAATAGATTTAACAATGAATAATCTTAACTAGATGATTCACAATATATGTCATTTAAGTCAAATTAAATAGAAAATTGTAAAGAAAAAAGATTAAGCCCAAATTCACTAAAAATAACTTCTTTAATATTTAATAATTAAATCAAATAATCATGATCACTCATAAAATTATTAGATTTAAATATCCAAGATTCTAATCATAAAATAAGCTATATGAATATAAAAAATGAATAAATTTAAACATATAAAAATTTAATTGCTAAAATATTGTAAAAAAAAAAATAATTAATTTATAATTATATTAATTAATATCTCTTCTTATCGATCAATAAATATATATTAAATATATATAAATCCAAAATATACCGAATATATATATATATATTACCTTTATGAATCTGAAAGTCCGAAAAATATATATATTATATTACCTTTATGAATATGAAGTCTTCATCAATAAAATCTAAATATATATATTATATTAGCCTCAGCCTCAATCACATATATATTAAGTATATATATATTCTTCCTTTCCTCCATCACCGATTAGAGTTTTTTTTTTCTTTTCAATTTTGTTCTCTCTCAGCACACCCCTGTTTCGGTAGCTAGTTATTCTTCTTTTTTTTTTCTTTTAAATTCTCACGGCCACACCTTAACCCCAGCCTTATGTATATATATATAGGGTTAAAATATTTTAAGCTTAGGTCCATTTAAATATTTAATTAAAAAATATTTTTAAATCATATCTTAAAAATATTAAGACACATAAAAAAATATTTAAGCACCAAAAATAATCTTAAATTTATGAACATATGTTATTAAATGCATAAATACAATCCTAGGTGTCGTAGTTATCAAGGATATACCTAGAGTATAATTATCTGGAACTTGAATATTTGTTTGGCTTTTCTTGATAGACTTGATAGCAGGCCTAAATACAAATGTCCAGATAAATATTTTTTCCACGAAAATAACCAACACTCATAGTCCTTATAGAGGTGAACAAGTATTCAAACACTAGAAGAAGTATCAGGCTCTCTTTTGTTTCATGGTTAA
Source organism: Hippophae gyantsensis (assembly GCA_030763125.1). Classification (NCBI taxonomy): domain Eukaryota; kingdom Viridiplantae; phylum Streptophyta; class Magnoliopsida; order Rosales; family Elaeagnaceae; genus Hippophae; species Hippophae gyantsensis. The sequence goes on along the minus strand of CM061029.1, from coordinate 15,571,425 downwards.
GTATGTTTATTTACTAGTACAGTTTAGCATCCCTTGTGCTTGTTACGTTAGTCACATATATGCACATCATCCACAGTCATATTAGTAGGAAGGACAAATTAAAACATTTACTTGATTAGCTTGATCCTCAAGTAATAATTTTAGTTCGTTTGTTTGGAAATTATAGGTTCCTGTGGCAAATGGGAGTGGATCACATCCCTTTTCTGTTGATGTTCCTCAGAACACAAGGTTCTTATTTTCTAATAAAACAAGGATCCCAACAAAGGCCATCGCAAAATCGATAGTAAGATTCACATCTGGTGTCTAAATGTGTGGTCATCATGAAGCGGCTAAAATATACTCTAATGCAATGATATTATTTTACTTGTAGGTGTATTTACTAAAGCCTAAGCCTGGAAGCACAGCACTTAAGCATTTCAAAAAATTGGTTAACCTCTTAGAACAGTTTGTTTGTATACTATTGAGTAAAATTTAGAATAAACAACTTTAAATTTATTAATATTAAATCTAAATAAGTAAACAAACTACTTGTATTATATCTACTATAACACCTTTCAAAGTCAACTCACAAATTGAAAAGAAATACAAACACTCATATAGAAAGCTCTCAACTCACACTCAAACTAAGAATACAAAGACTTATTTGTTTTTAATGGAATGATTAAACCAAATGCAAGGTGAGCTATTTATAGTCCTCACCATGTAATCTACACCACACAAATATAAAACTAAGAAATAATTCTAGCCACACAAATATTATCTACACACTTCTCTTTTCTACAACCTTCAACCACCATATTTATTCATCCTTCAATCACTTCATTTATTTCTCTACATCCTTCAACCACTTCATTTATTTCTTCAACTACTTTATTTATTTCTCTACATCTTTAATTATTATATTGGTGTTGATTTTCAACACTCCCCCTCAACACCAACTCTCACTATTTTTACCGTGTCAAGCTAACGACAAAACATTTCGAACTTGCCAACACTTAAGCTTTTTGTGAACAAGTCCACGACTTGATCATCTGTCTTGATTTGCCTCATTTCAATTTCTTCTTGCAGAACCTTTTCTCTGATAAAGTGATAGTGTACTTCAACATGCTTAGTTCTTGCATGCAAGACCGAATTCTCTGCCAAACAAATTGTCGATTGATTGTCACAGTACAACGGTACTATATAATCTACTGGTTGATGTAGATTATGCACTAGTTGTATCAACCATGTACACTCTTGAGTTGCCATTGCCGCTGCTCGATACTCAACTTTAGTGGTTGATAATGATATTGTTGGTTGTCTTTTGCTACACCAAGAAATTGTTCCAGAACATAGCCTAAACACATACCTAGTTGTTGATCTCCTAGTGCCATGATCTCTTGCATAGTCTACATCACAGTAACCAATTAACTTACAGTCTCCACATTTCTTGTACAAAAGACCATAGTCAATTGTACTCTTAACATATTTCAGTATTCTTCGAACTGCATCCAAATGAGGCTTCTTTGGATTCTACATGTACCGACTCATCACACTAATTGCATAAGAAATGTCTGGTCGAGTCAAGGTTAAGTAGATCAGACTGCCTATCAATTGTTGATACATCGTTTCATCTTCCAAATCTTTTCCTTCACGTGTACACAATTTAGAATTTGGTTCCATTGGTGTCCAAATCGACTTGCATTCAAGCATTCCGAACCTCTTCAACAAATCTTTGGAATATTTTCACTGATAAAGGAATATTCCTTCTTGTGTATGATCAACCTCTAAACCAAGGAAGGGCTTGAGTTAGCCAAGTTCTTTCATCTGGAAACGGATTGAAAAATTCTCCTTTGTTCGAAGAATTTTTGCCTCATCATCACCAGTTATGATTAAGTCATCCACATACATTAGCACAATAGCTAGCTTTCCTTCATTGGCTTTAAAAAACAAGCTAGAATCTATAGGTGTTTGTTTGAGGGAGTAGGATTTGTGTTACAAATTCAACAATCTTACCATACCATGCCTTAGGTGCTTGTTTCAATCCGTAGAGTGCTTTCCGCAACTTACACACATATTCAGGATGATCTTGGCTTTGAAAACCCATTGGTTGGATCATGTATATCTCCCGATCCAACTCTCCATGAAGAAAAGCATTCTTCACATCCATCTGCCACAACTTCCAATCTTTGTTGGCTACAAGTGCAAGTAGAACTCGAACAGTTGTAAGTTTTGCCATTGGACTAACATTTCATCATAGTTTAGTCCATACTATTGAGAGAAACCACGAGCTACCAATCATGCCTTGTACCTCTCGATTGACCCATCTGGTCTACGCTTTATCTTGTAAACCCACTTGTAGGATATGGGTTTCACATCTCTTGGCTTTCGCACCAGATCCCAAGTTTGATTTTGCTGAAGTGCATCGATCTCTTCTTTCATAGCTGTCATCCACTCAGATCTTTGCGATGCTTCTTCAAACGTCTCAAGTTCTATTGCTTCTTCAATTATGGCTGCATTGGCATATTTGGGATTTGGCCTTCGTGTTCTTGTTGACCTACGGAGTTGAGATTGTGGAGTTGATTCTTCTATTTCACTAGGCCCACCTTCTTCATTTAGTTGTTGATATATGCCAGTTTGCCAAGGATTCTGAGTTACTCTTTGTTTGGCACCATCATCGTCTAGATCTCTAGATTCATCTAAACTTGGTTGGAATTGAATAGTATTCTCCCACATCTTTTGTTGCAGCTTATCTCCAAATTCTCTTGAGTTTGGCAATGCTTGCTTCTTTGATGAGCACCAAGAAGATGCTTCATCGAACACCACATCTCGTGAAGTGTAGCATCTTCCACTCGTTGGATCACAACATTTTCACCCTTTTCTCTGGCTGTCGTATCCCACAAAGATACATCTAACAACTTTCATGACAAATTTGCTCCATAAATGATCAGGAACAAATACATAACATACACAGCCAAATACTCGAAAGTAGCTAACTGTAGGTTTCATGTTCCATAGGCTCTCAAAAGGTGAAACAAATTCTAACCTTGGTTGAGGAAGTCTGTTGATCACAAAGGCTGCAGTCCCCATCGCTTCAGCCTAAAACCTCTTAGGTACATTCTTTTCATGTAGCATACTTCGAAAAATTTCTACAAGATGTCGGTTCTTTCTCTCTACTACACCATTTTGTTGTGGCATGTTGGCACAAGTGTATTGATGACGTATTCGACATTCCCTTAGGTATTGAGAGAACTCACTTGAGCTATATTCTTTGTCGTTGTTTGTGCGCAAGTAACGACTCTTCTTTCCAACTTCTCCTTCAGTTGACTCTCTAAACTCTTTAAACTTTGAGAATACGTCAATTTTTTCTTATATAAAGAAAACCCACACATACCTTGAGAAGTCGTCAATGAATGTCACCATATATCATATACCGCCAATGGATGGTTTGTTAACAGGACCAAATACATCAGAGTGAACTAACTCCAATGGTTCTTTTGCTTTAACTTCGATTCCTCATATGGCAATTGGTGAGCTTTACCATATTGGCATCCTATACACAATGTGTCTGTTCGCACGTCTAGTTGAGGAAGCCCTTTAAGCATCGATTTCTTCACCATGACACTTAGCTTGGAATAGCTAACGTGACCTAATCACATATGTCATAGATCTGCTGTCTCATTTCTTCTTAACTTGTCTACATATGCAGATTCTGTTGACATTACGTAGACTGATTCCAATCGTTGCCCCTCCATTATCGATGTTTCTGAGATTTTGAGATAACGATACACCTTCACATCTTTGGGACCGAACAATACATAGTGGCCTGATGATGTTAATTGAGCCACAGATAGCAAATTTTTCTTCATTCCTGGGACATGATAAACATCTTGAAGTGATACTTGGTTAGTACTATATCGAGGCGTAACTATCATCTTACTGATGTGGGCTATCGATAACCTTGAGTTATCAACTATCACCACTACAGGACCTCCCTTATACTCAGACATGCTTTCCAACTTTTGTTTATCACCTGTCATATGATTTGAGCAGCCTGAATCTATGATCCAGTCATTCTTGTAGTCAATTTGTTTTGATGTTGTCACCATAAGAGCTAATTCTTCTTCTATAGCGAATAATGCTTCGGCATCCTAACCATCTTCGCTATGCTCCTTAGAACTGGAAGTAGCTATATTGCTTTCAATAGAATTTTTCTTACTCCAAAAATATTTTTCCATATGACCCATCTTCCCACAGTTGTAACATTCACTATCAAATTTTCTATTGTTATTGCGGTTCTTCCAAGCTCTCCCTGGACGAAAGCCTCCCTTTCCTTGAGAATTTTTTCCTTTGTCGCCATCATTTTTATATCCATTTCTATTGTACCGCTTGAAAGTGTCTTTGCTTTTGCTAGTGTAGAGCGCTTCTTCTTCAACCTTCAGCGAGACTCCTCTCATTTGCTTAGCCATAGCTTCTTGACTGGACAACAAATTCTCAAACTCAACAAGAGATCTTTTCAAACTCAACAAGAGATGGTTGTGTCTGCCATCCTTGTATAGCGGTAACAAACCCTCGATATTCGGGTCTCAAACCATGAATAATTATTTTCTTTATCCTCGTTTCCCCAATAGGAGCTTTTGGATCTAACTCTGAAATTTCATGACATAACGACTTTACCTTGTGAAAGTATTGGAAAATCGTCATGTCGTGTTGCGCCATCGATAGTAACTCGTTCTCCAGAAGTTGCAATCTTGTATCATTCTTCTTTGAAAAAAGTGTAACAATAGTGTCCTATGCTTCCTTTGGTGTTTTTGCATCTCGAATGTGCTCCAACATTTCTTCTTCAACTGTGGTCTTCAAAGCAAACATCGCTTTGCCTACTTTAATTTTTCATTTTTGCAAGATGTCGTTTGCATCTTCCACTGTGGGTTGTGTAACTTCATCACCACCAACAACCTCCCACAAGTCTTGACCTTGTAGGTAAGACTCTATACATATTACCCATGTGTTATAGTTTTTGTTGTTGAGCTTCTTGATTCCTCCAACTATTTGAAGATCACCCATCGTGTCGGCAAGACTTCGATTATACCGAACAAGCTTGACTAATAAACTTGCAAAGTACCAAACTCCTCACGACTTAAGATAACTCCACTAAGAATGATCTCTGACCGTCCCTCTCTGATACCAATTATTGACTAAAATTTAGAATAAACAACTCTAAATTTACTAATATTAGATTCAAACAAGTAAACAAACTACATGTATTATACCTACTATAACACCTTTCAAAGACAACTCACAAATTGAAGAGAAATACAAACACTCAAAGAGAAAACTTTCAACTCAAACTCAAATTAAGAATACAAAGACTTATTTGTTTTTGATGGAATGATTAAACCAAATGCAAGGTAGGCTATTTATAGTCCTCACCATGCAATCTACACCACACAAATATAAAACTAAGAAATAATCCTAGCCACACAAATATTATCTACACACTTCTCTTTTCTACAACCTTCAACCACCATATTTATTCATCCTTCAACCACTTCATTTATTTCTCTACATCCTTCAACCACTTCATTTATTTCTCTACTTCTTCAACTACTTCATTTATTTCTCTACATCTTTAATTACTATATTGGTGTTGATTTTCAACATATACTTACCATTCTTTTTTCAAACTTGTTTCTACTCCTTATACCATTCTTATTCTTGTTGTTCATTAGGTCCATTTCAGTCATCTTTATTTTCTTCTTTCTTATGACATTTTTTTTTCATCTATCTTTCCTTAATAATCCTTTTTCTGCTGCTAATTTTGTAGATATTCTCATCCCTCTAATGGTGGTCGTTGGAATTATTCCTTAGAGCGCTTTTTGATTCATTTGGCCATATATTTTCAGAAAATCTTATTGCATGAACCAATGTAAGAATATTGCTTGCCATATATGATTTGTGTTTTAATACGCTCAAGCTTCTTTACTATTATGGCTCAGTTATTTTTAACACAGGAACATGGGTAAAAATGGACATGATGGACACTATCTGGGAAGATCAGATAGAATTTCTTTTGTAAATGTACTGCTGAAGTTAATTGATCGCGGTCAATATAGCAAAAATGAAAATCATTTTGAGATAGTTGCAGCAGCGACTTCAATTTTATCTTATGTAGAGCCTTCATTGGTCCTTTCTTTTGTGGCATCCCAATTTCATATGGCCTTGGAAACGGTTAGTGATTTTTCATATTTTTGTCCCTCTACAAAGTAATAGTTTAAACATTTCTTCTGTGGTTTTCTTATATATAATTTCTCCTTGACAATCTTCCCTGTTCACAGTTTTGTTTTCCCTTAAATTGGTGTGCTTAGGAATTATCATTTGCTCTTATTAGTGGTGCTTGTCTCATTGAAATAACTTCTCTTTGTCCTAATTTATGTCTAGTCAGATGACTGTCACCTATCAATTAAAAGTTACCATGATGTCAGTAGAATTTGTTAGGAATGCACTTTTTCTCACTTCGCTGTCAGCTTCTGCAGAAAAAAGAGTTTGATGTTAGTGGTGCTGGTAGGTTCCTTGATTTTATGATGGTCTTACTATCAAATTCATTACTTGAATGGATGCCAATGATACTCCTAAGACATTGGTAACTATGCAATTAATTGATTCTATATTATCCAATGTAAGCATATATTCCCTAATAAACATGTTAGATATGCTGCATTTGTGTGGCTTCATACTGATATCTTATATTTGTAGTTGGCTTCGTTGAATGATAATGTAGATGAGTTAACCTTCATGCAAATGGTTTTCTTTTCTGAATGGCTTGATGAGTTTTTATGCCGCCTATTTTCCTTCCTACACTTGGAGCCAAGCAGCATCATGTTAGTAATTTTATTCAATTTTTCATCTATCCATCTTCTTGCCTTCATGATGGTTAGCTTAGTTCTTTGTAGGGATCAAAATATGAGCAATAAATCTTTCTTCTTTCTTCCTTTAAAACTAGAATACTTTGTTTATTCTTCAAGAATGAAGACCTTCATTCAAAAGTATTGGAGATAAAATTAAGAAGTAATTTAAGGAGTTTAATTCATCATCGCCAATAGCTTGGTTTCAATGTGGGACCTTTCCTTTTACCACAATACTCCTCCTCCACATCGGGTAGGTAGAAGTTATAGGAGAGATTTAATCCATCATCGCCAAGAGTTTGGTTTCAATGTGGGACCTTTCCTTTTACCACAATACTCATCCTCCACATCAAGTAGGTAGAAGCTACGGGAGAGATTTAATCCATCATCACCAACAGCTTGGTTTAGAAAAAAAATGGAACAAGAAATCGCTCTGACAGAGTGCTAAATGCACTCTGAGACATCACAGACTCTGCTATCGAAAGTATAGATAAAATTTCAAGAGCTACAAGTATATGCTATTTTAGTAAAGAAATAACAATTTTTTTTCGTGAAGATCGACTTGCTCTGATACCATGTTGAAAATTGGTGTAGAAAACGCCAAGGCCTAAAGACCTTACCAAATAAAACAAACTCTCTCAAAGTTGTATTGTTTCTTTCATATATTCATTACAATTTTATAGCTATATAAATGGAGATTTACTCCTTGAATTACTCTTTGAATTAAACATTTTTTGTTTTACTCATTGAATTAAGGATTCCTTGTTTTACCCATTGAATTAAGGATTCCTTGTTTTACTCCTTGAATTAAGGATTCCTTGTTTTACTCCTTGAATTAAGGATTCCTTGTTTTCTCCTTGAATTAAGGATTCCTTGTTTTTCTCCTTGAATTACTCCTAAAATTTAGGATGGAAACTCCTTGATTTACTCCTTGAATTAAGGTTCTTGATTTACTCCTTGAATTAAGGTTCTTGATTTACTCCTTGAATTAAGGTTCTTGATTTACTCCTTGAATTAAGAACTTGATACTCCTTAATTTTATCTCCAATACTCCCCCTCAAGCTGGATCCATAAGGTTTATGGATCTAAGCTTGCACAGAAGTTGTTGAAACTGATGAGAAGCCAAGGCAGCAAAGGTAAAACTAATAAAAATGCTGATTATGATAGAAAAATATATATATTGTTGTCAATGTGGGACCTTTCCTTTTACCACAATACTTCCCCTCCACATTAGGTAGGTAGGAGCTGCAGAAGAGATTTAATCCATCATCGCCAAGAGCTTGGTTTCAATGTGGGATCTTTTCTTTTACCACAATACTTCTCCTCCACACCTGGTAGGTAGAAGCTGCAAGAGAGATTTAATCCATTATCGCCAAGAGCTTGGTTTAAGCTTGTTTTATTTAGAAAGGCCTTTAGGCCTTGGCGTTTTCAACACCATTTTTCAACATGGTATCAGAGTAAGTCGATCTACGTGAAAAAAATTGTTATTCCTGAAATAGCATATACTTGTAGCTCTTGAAATTTTATCTCTACTTTCGACAGCAAAGTCTGTGATGTCTCAAAATGCATTTGGCACTCTGTTAGAGCGATTTCTTGTTCCATTTTTTTTCGAACCAAGTCTTGGCGATGATGGATTAAATCTCTCATATAGCTTCTACCTACTTGATGTGGAAGAGGAGTATTGTGGTAAAAGGAAAGATCCCACATTGAAACCAAACTCTTGGCGATGATGGATTAAATCTCTCCTACATCTCCTACCTACCCGATATGAAGGGAAAGTATTGTGGTAAAAGGAAAGGTCCTATATCGACAACAATATATATAGATTTGCTATCGTAATCATCATTTTTGTTAGTTTTACCTTTGTTGCCTTGGCTTCTCATCAGTTTCAATGACTTCTGTGCAAACTTAGATCCATAAGCCTTATGGATCCAACTTGAGGGGGAGTATTGGAGATAAAATTAAGGAGTAAATTAAGGAGTGTCAACTCCTTAATTTAAGGAGTAAATCAAAAACCTTAATTCAATGAGTAAATCAAAAACCTTAATTCAATGAGTAAATCAAGGAGTTGTCATCCTTAACTTAAGGAGTAATTCAAGGAGAAAAACAAGAAATCCTTAATTCAAGGAGTAAAAAAAGAATCCTTAATTCAAGGAGTAAAAAAAAGAATTCTTAATTCAAGAAGTAAATCAAGGAATGTTTAATTCAAAGAGTAAATCTCCTTATATATAGCTATAAAATTGTAATGAAAATATATGAAAAAAAAACAATACAACTTTGAGAGAGCTTATTTTATTTAGAAAGGCCTTTAGGCCTTGGCGTTTTCAACACCAATTTTCAACAAAAAGTTGCATGTGTTACCTTAAGTAAATATTTCCTCTGTTATATCTTTGTTCTATAGGTAGTTCAGAATATGATGAATGGGCAAATCATAGGCAGACCTGGAAGCTAGAATCTACTGTCATTGTAGAACCTTCTATAAATTTTATTGTCTCATTTCTTTCTAAAGGAAAGAAAAGGTAAACATCACTTTAGTAGAATTCCCCTCCAAATATTTTTGTTTATATATGGTAGCATCTAGACTTGACTATGCTATTGCGATTTAGAGAAAGATGGTCCCTTATTGACAAGGTATATATGCACAATACTTAGAAATCATCACATTTCGAACAGGGGATCCATTTTTAAACCTATTGATGATAGATGGTGGGGAAAGAGAATTTTTGGGCAGTAAAGACAGTCCTAGTAGATGCAAAAGCAACAACAGCAGCAAAGAGATGTATCTCAGGTTTTTAGTGGAACTTCAAGTGACCTTATTGGCAATGAATCATGAAATTGTGGATAATTTGATTAGTATTAATATTAGTAAAAAAATTTGTAGGTATTTTATATTTTATAACACTTTAATTAGCTAGCTATAGTAAGGTTTTATTATATTTTAGTGCACATAAAAACTCTTAAATGTAAATTCACTCTTAATTTTAATATAATAATTTTTAATTTTCTCAATTTATCAATTTATTTTAATTTATGTTGAAAAGTTAGATTAAATGGTATATCTATGGTTTCTCTCACTTATGCCTCGGTACTTATAACAGTGATCATAGACTTACGATTACGGTTAAAAATCGAGGTTATATATCAATATTGTAGTAGTGTAATAACAACCCATCATAAAATTTATAATTTTATACCAAATTATATAATAAAAAGATAAAAAGATCTCTCTTTCATAACTTCAATGAAATAAGATTAAAGTTATACCCATGACATCTCTGGTAGCCACAACACTAAACACACTGGAGCTCTAGTGACCCCATAAGTGCTTCGACAACCACTGTTATTGATCCATCAAAGCTTCACTTGATGTAACAGGTTACATATAAAAATATATGTGGATGTAGCATGTTACATCCAATGAGTTACTCGTAATGATGTAAGTTCTTATCTTATTTTCATTATATTGAATTATGTTGTAAGGATATTTTGATATTTATGAGTATGAAATTATAAATTTTATGATAAGTTATTATTAATTTAGAAAAACTGATAAAAAAATATTTTATGTTATGTGAATATTGTAATGAATTTCCTTACTTTAGTGGAAGCAACTTAATTGGCCTACCATGCCATTTTGGGTGGATCGTCTTATACTTTTGTGTGTAATGATGTTCACAACCACGTTTAATTCAAGCACATTAACTTGAACCTGCTGTCTTATCCTCTTTTTGAGTATGTTATGTAGTTATTAAAATGATTTTTTTAAAATGAAAATTGATTGGGCTAATGAAATATTATTTAAGGTAATTGCACAGTATGATCTCTTTTAACATGTTAAATTTTAAAACTAATCTTCCACCCTATTTCATTGTACATCAAAAAATGTTTTAATACATGCTTAACAAAAATATATTATCAAATAAACATGTATGTTATCAAAAAAGTGATAACCTAAGTAGTTGGGATACATGTGGTGTGCACTATTTCATTTTAGATAAGAAATCAAGGGTCGAATTTTGGTAGTCTTTGGTCTCCATGTCAAGTTGAATCGTAACCACACCGTTAGCACTCAATTGGTAACCTTATAATTACCAACAATCCAAGAGATATTGTATTATTCTTAATTTTGGTAAAGTTTTTTCAACCAAAAATAAATAAACATGTGTATTTAACATATTTTGAAAATGAACCTATTTTATTTAAACCACACAACAATATGTTTAGTGTGCTAAAAGGTTTATATTAATGTATAATTCAAAAAATAGGAAAAAAATCTATAGGCTTGGTATCAATGTGTTTACAGATGTAAAGTGGGTCGTCTCATCTCATGTCTCATTTAATGCCTCTAATAAATTCATAGTGCAATATTGTCCCGTTTAATTTAAATATCATCTGATCTTATTTCATCTCATTTAGAATAGAGCTCTAATAGACCTAATTTTAAAAAATATGTTGTTTAATGTTTTCTTATTAAACTTACATTATAAGTTATCATTTTTTAGGTTTGATATTATTTTTATATCCTTACTTGTCTCATTTGAGCACATTAGAGACAAATTAGATATCTTCATTAGTATTATTTCATTATCATCTTATCTCATTAAAAATTAAGTGAGCACTACACCAAAAATGACTTTAAATCATCTATTAGAGGCTGTAAATATACATCAATATCAACACCAGGTTGTTTCGGTCCTGAGACCAATAATGTTAACATCATGAATTTTATTTTCGTACACAACCAAGGAGGAAGGTTGTATGTTACCATAATTACTAGGAAACAACTATATCTACTACTAAGGAAAATGTGTGGATTAATTCCATTAGCAACAATAGCAAGACGAAGATTGCACGGATCAAATGCTAATTAAGGGGATAAATTATCTACTACTATCCAATTTGGAGAATCACAAGGATGACGTAGCACCCTCATTATCAGATCGATTATCTGAATGTCAAGTCAACATCTTTGATGTCTCTTTACTTTTGAACAACCTTTGAAAGTGAGGAATCAAAAGAAAGTACCAAAGAACCTTTGCGGGAACGCCTTTCTTAGGTGCTATCTCATTTGTAGCATGTTTTCATCTCGATTCTTTACACATCGGACAATCATCTAACGTCTCATAATCCTTTCTATAGAGAATGCAATTATTTGGACAAGCATGAATCTTATAATATTTTAGGCTAAATCGAATAAGAGATTTCTTCACTTCATACATTGAAGATGGTAATTCAATAACCTCAGGAAACATATCTATTTGTACATTTAGTAATTCTATGAATCCCTTGTCAGAAAAACCATATTTTTCCTTCACATTATACAAATAAATCAATCCTGACATTTTAATGTATTTCTTGCATTCTAGATACAATGATTTTTCAGCATCTTCTAGAAGTTTTTTAAAGGTTTCAGGATCATCCTCACGTAGTTCATCTTCAACACCATGAAACATATTTTCTGTGTATACATTATGATAAGATGTATATACTTCACTTACATTTTTATTTATCTCTTCCCCATGAGTATTATCAATATTTTTTCAATGATAATACCAACATTTATAACTCAAAAGAATACCACTACGGATAAGGTGATACTTAGCCTCGTCAACATCATGAAATCGCTTATTTTTACATTTTAACACATGAACATCGAATCATACTAATTTCATTATTACTATTTCTACAAGCAAATTCCAAGAAATTTTTAACTCCAAAAATGTAATCCTCCTCAATTCTACACTTTGACATCCAAGATTTGTTTATTTTCTATTAATGACATTAAGTATATTAAATATGTATCCAACCAATATATTTAAGATATTATTATATACGAATTCCCTAATTATTAAAATATCAATCAAAACATCATATAAAAATAAATACATAACAAATCAGGCATAACAAATATATACACATAAATATAATTATATGAGATTGATTGTAATTACTAATAATAATATACTATATCATTTGAGTTGATTTCAAATTTAAGATATATAAAACAAAATTTATGTAACAATTTTGTGATGATTAATATTTTTTTTAAATAACTACACTACTTCAAACCTAAATTTTTAATGAATGTATCATATTGTTGAATCATGTCTTTCCCATTTCATATTAATAAAAATAAATTAATTAAAAATCAACTTTAAATTACAGTCATAAATATATAAATTTATTTCATTATGAAAATTTATACAAAACCTAAATAATAATATACATATAATACAAAACGTACATATATAATACAAAAATTTATTCCCATAAATAATAACACATAATATACAAAAAAATATGAATAATAAGTGCATAAGATTAATAGAAATATTTACAAGAGTAAATGAAGTTACAAAATGAAAGAAATGAAGAAAAAAATGTGTTTTGTAAGTGAGAAAATAGGTATAAATTTTTTTGAGTATTTTGCTCAAAAAAATAAGGGATCTAGAAGATAAGTTGGAGAGAAAGAAAACCCACTAAATGGCGCTGGAATTAGTGGTCGTAGGTGGCCGAAAAATGAGAAAGAGTAGAGGAGGTTTTGGATTTTTGAGAAATAAAATGCACTTGGAATAGTTTATGTCTGGAGAAGAAAGAAGAGAAAAAGAAATATACATGTGTGTAGCGTCAGTTGACACGTAGAATCGATGCTACGTCCTACGTGTAGCATCGGTTTTCAACGAATTAACTTTAAATTCATTATAAGTCGGTTTTAACCAAAAATCGACTTTAAATCTCAACTTAAATAACCACTTTGTAGTAGTAGAGATAAGATAAAATCAATTTTAAAAATTAATAAATTATCTTATAAATTTTATTAAATTTAATTTTAATTTATACTATTAGGTGTGACTTGTTAACGTGGGTACTTTAAGAATAAAATTGAGTGACATTTTCCTTATATACTAGCTTTTTAGAAGGAAAAAAACAATGTTTTCCTCATATATATACTTTTTGTTCATTTATACATTTAATTGTACCGTAACTGATTTTAAAGTTGAGAAATGCAAAAAACATTACGACTATGGTGTAAAAATGAGTAAATAAGTCGATTTGTTGAATTTTGGGTAACATTTTGTATGAGTTATGCATCTTCGTATTATCCACCCAAATTTATCTATTTTTAAATATTATCAAATTTAAATTATTTTTGAATAATTTGTTATTTATAATGATAAAAGAAACAAATATATTTACAAATATATAAAAATTTATAATTAATTCTAGTGGCTAATATATCTATAAGCCATTGCCTTAGATCTACATTTACTAAATCCCTTGTCCTAATGGAAGTCACCAACGTGTCACGTCCCGCTCAAATGTCCCTAAAAATCCAAAATAAATGATGGTTGTGTAAAGGATCTAGGCTTTTCTACATGAGAAGGTTCTAGAGTTGCCTAGAGATGTCTAGGAAACTCTAGAGTTGGACGGACTCAACTCAAGCTTTGAAGACCCTAGAATGTTCTAAACTACGCTGGAGAGTGCTAAAATGGATTAGAATATTTTAGAGCATGCCAGATGGTTTATGAAGGATGTAGAAGCCGCTGGAAGCTTACGGAACATCCCGGAACGTGCATGAAGGAGCTAGACAAACCTAGAAGACTCTAGAGTTGGCTAGAAGGTCCTAGATCCTTGTGGCATATTGTAGGTAAAACAAGAACTCTCTTGTATATTCTAGAGTTAGAAGAATTTAGAAAGTGGTGGCATAGTCTTAAGTTTAGAAGTCACACTATAAATAGACCTATTGGTCTTCATTTGTAGGTATCTTGGGAATTCTTAGCATCTTGTAACATAAACTCTCTCTAGAGCAATACAAAGCATTCTTTACAAACTCTCTTTTTAATCTCTTTGGAGAATTCGTTCGAGGAAAGGCAGGCTTAGTGCAACGAAACGTGCTAAGTGCCGCACGATCACTACTTGAAAATTTAAGGTCGTGACAAACGTCTCTATTAATAACTGGGAATGTTCGATTGGCTTGGGCGAAGGCAGAAAAGGTGTCATGGAAAACATTTCTCCGATAAAGAGGTTTCTCAGTTCATGGACAACGCTCCGTACGGCTCTCTTACAACCACCTCTAGTAATCCTCTGGAAGGAGAAAAGTTGGTATCTGCTTTTCAGAAAGCTTTTGAAGATGGGTCACGGTCAGCTAAGGACCTAGATTGTATAGCTACTATTCCCCTCCCTTTTCTTATGACTAAGAATCACGAAGCTTTGGGATATGGAGTCCCTATAATAACATCCATGGCCCAACGTCTCTACCATATATTACTTGATCCTCAAACTCATTTTTATTTTGAGCCTTGTCCTTCAAATTTTGATGGGTCTTTTAATTAAGCTCCAACCTCTAATGATAGCCGAACAAGTAATCTATTATTAACAATCAGTAATAATGTTTCCATCTTGGGAAGGCCAATTGTTTTAACGAGCTATTTAAAAATAAAAGGTTGTGTTTTGGATCCTCTTGAAGTGCCCCTAAACCCCACCCACATTTTTTTCATCTGCTTCAACGTCTGCCATCACTTAGGCCCAAAATTCTTCTATAAGAACAAGAAGCCAAATATGTGCTTGGAAGCAACATACAAGAGCTCGTCAATGTAATCGGGTATGCTCTAATTCTTCTCATATGAGTGTTAGTTTTTCTAGACATTCTAATGGGTTTACGACGGTTATTGCTTACTTTTTCACACATGGGGAACCATTGAATGACCCTCAATGGCTTCCAAAAACCCACTAATAGTCTCTTGACATTGCCAAGGGCAGTGAGCTCCTTTATTGTTTTTGATATTGTTATAAATTAGCATTTGTAATCTGTATTCGGAGGAGGCTGAAATCTGGAGAGGCTTACGGCACCGAGTATTATGGTTGTCTCAGTTCGCACAGTTACAAGCTAGAAACAACGGCTGCTGGCGATGGAATACGATAGGAAAAAACAGAACCATGTGATTGGAAATGAAGCTGGAAGCGAGTGTCATCGAGTTGTTGGAGGTTGGGCTTGGTCGTGGAGGCTTGCTAGTGGTTTTCGTGCCGCGAGGGATGGGTCGGTGGTAGCTAAGCTGCTGGTTGATGATGGTTGAAAATAGAGGCAGACTAGTGGCGATGATAGAAACGGACTGGATGGTCAGATTGAAGCAACAGCTCACACACTCTCCCTGTTATATAAAAATTGTCTCGGTTACTCTATTTTCAGCTTCTCTACTGGAAATAAAAAATTTATATATACACTATAAGAGTCAAGGGTTTAATATTTGAACGTGATTAATATTGTTTTGAATTTAGACCAATATTTAACAAATCTTTACCTTGATTCAAAACCGAAAACAAGTTCTTCAAATATAAAATTTTTCGAATTACCAAATATTTGTCGTCTAAAGTTCAGAAAGGTGATCATCTTCTACAAATATCAATCAAGTCTAAATAATATTTGAACTTATTAAATGTAACTGGTTTGGTTAACATATCAGCTGGATTCTTTGTAGTGACTATCTTATTGACAATAATAGCATTTTGAGAGAAAATGTCACGAACGAAATGATATCTAATAACAATATATTTGGTTCTTTTATGATACATAGTATTCTTAGTCAAGTGTATCGAACTCTAACTATCACAAAATGCAACAGAAGTTTTTTGCTATAAACTCAAATCATAAACCAAACTTCTAAGCGATATGGCTTCTTTCACTGTTTCTGCTGTTGCCATATATTCTGCCTCTATCGTAAACAAAACAGTTGTAGACTGTAAAGTAGTCTTCCAACTAATGGTACAATGAAAAAGAGTTAAGACATAACCTGTCAGAGATATTCTTCTATCTAAATCACCAGTATAATCGGAGCCCACATAACCAATAATACTGCAACTGGTATTAGAACTTTTATCATATTCCAAACCAAAATTAGATGTTTCTCTCAAATACCAAAGTATCCATTTCATTGCTTGCCAATGACCTTTATCAGGATTTCTCATATATCTGTGGATAACACTAACTGCATATGAAATGTCTAGACAAGTACAAATCATAGAGTACATCAAACTACCAATGGTACTAGCATATGGAACCTGAGAAATGTAATGCTCTTCTTCTTCTGATTGTGGTGACAAATAAAAAAACCTTAAATGCACAGGTAACGGTGTACTCACAAGTTTAGAATATTTCATACCAAAACGTTCAAGAACTTTTTCAATATAAATTTATTGAGTCAAATAAAGCTTGCTCGTTTGTCTATCCCTGTAAATTTCTATGCCTAAAATTTTCTTCGCTGCGTCAAAATATTTCATCTCAAACTCACCACTAAGTTGAGACTTTAATTTCTGAATCTTAGACTTATTCTTAAAAGCAAGAAGCATATCATCAACATAAAATAACAAATAGACAGATGAACCATCATGGAATCTTTTATGATAGACATAACTATCATAATCACTCCTAGAGTAACCATGATCAATCATAAAAGAATCAAACCACTTCACTACTACAAAAAGAGGTATTTAAGTCGCTGTGTAAAGTTGGTTTTTTCCAAAAACTGACTTATAATGAATTTAAAGTCGGTTTGGTGTAAAACCGACGCTATCCACGTCGGACGTAGCGTCGGTTGACCACGTCAACCGACGCTACCCACATGTTATAATCAGCTTTCGGGCAAATTTTACGCAGAAACAATTTTCCTTCCTCTCTCCTCCAATTTCTTCCTCTCTCTCCTCCATTTTCCTACACCGCGCGCCACTTCTTTCTAAATTTCCGGCCACTTCCGACCACCATCCTATTGGACCTCACTATATGCCAGGAATGCATATGCAATCAAGTAGTGGTTCATTTTCTCCAATACAATCTCCACATTCTTACCATAAATCAAACCAAGATGAACATCTTGGTGAGAATGTACATCCAATGCTACCCCACATGAGAGTCCTTATTTGATGAATCATATGTGGTAAGATTTTAATTTCTGTTGTATATAATCTATTATTTTTAAATTCTTATTATATGTTGTATTTTTTTATATATAACACTTAAATTTTTTACAGAATATGAAATGTTTGTTGAAACATCCTTCGTCAACGGACTATGTTGCTATTGGAACGGTACAAAAATTGAGCGATGATCGGATGATTCATAATCAATATTTGCCTAATCATTGGTGAATAGTAATTGATCAATCATTGTTTCATGATTGTCCACTACCTGTGCCTTCTGATGCTACCACACCCAAGAGGCTATGACAAGATGTGGTTTGGCCTTCGATTCAAGTTGTTCTAAATTTTGACGTGGTACTATTTTTTAACTTAAAAGATAAAACTTGTTTACTACTATTATTTTATTATATCTTATATTGTTACTAACAAAATCCATATATAATACTTTTTTTTAGTCTATTATACTAGACTCTTAACGCTAAGACATTTAAGAGATACAGCAAGTATCTCATGCTAAATCTATGTCGAGTGGTCAATCATCGCTACATCAAGTCATTCAAGAAGAAGCCTTGGAAAAGTATAGTCATATTTATGCGTTAAAATTCAGAAATTTTGGCACTTTGATGACTATTGTCAGAGGGCATCTAGCATAAATGATGGATGGATCAGGCTACTTCCTATAGAAATTTCTCGTGTAGACTCGCCAAACGTATATATCGATCGAAAGTGCTTATTACAACTATTTGAATATCAAAATGATCGATTTAAGTATAATTCAAGTGTGGACAAGTGAGTCCTCAATCTATTTATTTTTCTTTTATTTATAGAAACATATATAATTATATTTATATTATCTAATTATATATATGTCTTTATATATATTTATTATCGATTTCAACATAATCACTCATCACATTTAGCAATATTCTATGATTCTTCATATGTCAATCAATATCAAGAGAAGGATGTTAGCATCGAGCTAAACACCATGCGGATGAGCATTAACGCTAACGTAAACCAAAAGTTGATAATCCCTTGGCCATTAAGGTTTGAATAAGGCCAAGATCATTGGATGTTGGTCATCATTGATCCGTTTAATAATCATGCTTGGTATTGTGACTCAACTTCAATAGAACCGAGTAAAGATACAAAAGCTTGTTGAAATGTAAGAGTTATAGTTACATATTAGTTTCTTCTATTATTTTTTGTAATATTTTAATAAAAACTAACCGCTTTAAACCTTGATAAAGGGCATGGAAGTTGTGGAACAAGTTTCGAGGCATTGCCTCAAAAAATTTCATGTTTATATGACAAAAGTTATGGTATTTATAAGTCAATATTAATAATTTTATTAATTTTACAATTGAATAATAAAGATATGAAAATTCATGTACACTTGAATTTTGTAGGTTCCACAACAAAATAATGGAGTCATGTGGTTATTATGTCATGAAGTTTATGAAATAAATCATCACAAATATCAAAATTACAATTGATGATGTGGTAATATCTTTATCCATATACATAATTTTTTTTTTAACATATTTGAGTTTGTTTTGTAAATAAATGAAATTATATTCTTATTTTGATTTTAAATATATGTAGTTCTTTTGGTTGGAACAAGACGGCTACGATCAAAGAAATTTTTGATGATTTACGGTAGGAATGGGCGTAACACATGTTTCAAATTATATCATCACAAGAAGAATTTATGAGTAAGATTCTCAATGATCTTGAATAGCATATGATAAATACGACAAGAATTTTTTAATGATTTAATTTCTCTATCTATTCCCTTGTCTCAAATCACTTGTTTGATTGATGATTATATACTCATGTATTTAGGGGATGCATTGTTTTATGGACTCATTTTTGGCCCAAACTACATCTCATATCTCTTTTTCATATTTTCTATTTAACTCATATTAGTACTTTATTAATCATTTGTTTATAAATATGAATTTATCTAGAATCTTCATAGTATTTTTAATGATATATATAATGAACTTCTAAATATGAAATCAAGTGGACTCGATTTCTTACTTGGTTTGTGAGTTTTAGTGCCCATGAACGTGTTCCATATGTTTAAGCGGCACCAAAACTCACACAAGCCAAGTAAGAAATCTGAGTTACACTTGATTTCATATTTAGAGTTCATTTATATATATCATTTAAAATACTAGCAGAGATTTCGTATAACTTCATATATATAGACAAATGATTAATAAAGTGCTAATATGAGTTCGTCGAATGTCGTTGTAATGTGGTAATCTCTTTTTGATGGTAATATTTATAATGATTTAATTTCTTATTCGTATGTCCAAGTTTAGGCCGCTTTTTGTTGATGGATGTTTTACGTGCTTAAGGTAATGTAGGGGAATATGAATTGTTATATGGATCACTGCTTTTTTTTGTCATAATGTTTTGTGAAGGCCAATCAAGATTCTAAGCCAACCAAGCTTACTCGATCGCATAATTACACTTTGACGACATTATTTTATTTGTAATTTAAGTTAACTATATGTATTATATATACATTATTTGTTTTTGTAATAAATTTAATTATCAAGTAATTAAATATATTTAAATTTTTAATTATTTGTATTATTATTTAAATTTTAGTTTTTTTATGCTATATATAATACGAAAAATGAGAATAATAAAAAAAAATACGGTATGTAAAGTCGGTTCACCGCGTGAACCGACTTTACCCGTAGAGTCGGTTCATCCCGTGAACCGACTTTACATTTTAAGTCACTAAATTTAAAGTCAGTTTTTAACCGACTTTAATGCCTATTTCTGTAGTAGTACTTATACCACTATTTAGGGGATTGCTTTAACCCATATAAAGACTTTTTTAATAAACAAACATGATCTTCCTTAATTGGAACAACAAACCCCTCTAGTTGATATATATATAAATATATATTTGTTCCTCAAGCTCACCATATAAGAAGGTTATCTTGACATCAAGTTGTACTAATTTCATGTCAAACAATGCAACCATAGAAAGCAACACACGAATAGAGATATGTTTCACAACGGGTGAAAATACTTCATGGAAGTCAATACCCTTCTTCTGATAATATCCCTTTACACAACACGTGCCTTAAACCTAGCTACTTCAACCTCAAGTATACCTTCCTTTTTCTTGAAGACCCATTTGTTTCTAACAATTTTCTAGCCCTTAGGTGGTTTCACCAATTCCCAAGTATGATTCTTATGAAGTAATTAAATCTCTTCATTCATAGCAACTAGTCACTAAACAGACTCATCACAAGTGACATCTTCATGATAACTAGAAGGTTCATGCACCTCAATAGACTCTACCACAAACAATGCAAAAGAAATTAAGTCTACATCTTTATATCTCTGAGGGCATTAAATCTCCTTACTCCTTTACCCTTAGCAATACTATATGGCTGCTCATGTTTCTCTTCTGCTATATCATGAGTAGAATCATCTATCTCATCTATAAATGGTTGATCTGAAGTGTCCTCTTACACTTAACTAAGAGCTCCCTTCTCAAGCTCTACCTACTCACTAATACTGTGGTCTTTACCTGCAACACCATAATCTATAACCCTTCACTCTATAGGGATACCCCAAACATATGCATTTCAATGCCCTAGGCTCAAGTTTACTATCATTAACTTGAGCATAAGCTGGACAACCAAAAACTTTGAAATCAAAATACTTAGTAGGAGTACCAAAGAATACCTCAAACGGAGTCTTCAACTTAATTGTAGTTGATGGAGACCGATTCACCAAATAGTAGGCATGGTTACAATTTTAAGCCCAAAAATATTTATCCAAGTTAGCTTGAAAGAGCATATAACGAGCTATTTCTAAGAGAGTCTTATTCATACGTTCTGCTACTCCATTTTGCTATGGTGTATGACGCACATTGTTATGTCTCACTATGTCATTTCAATCACATAACTCATTAAACTGAATTTCATAAAATTTCAAACCATTGTCGGTCCTTAAATGCCTGATTTTCTAAACAAGCCTTGAATTTTACAAATTTTGAGAACGCATCATTCTTATTTTTCAAAAAATATACCTAAACAAGACAGGAAAAGTCAACACATACCAAACACTAATGAGCAAAATAAGCATTACCGATTCTGTAAATAATTTGGTTTTATATTTGTAAAACTCTCAAAAGTGCACAAATCATTTCATAAAAAATGATAAGTATACTCTCAAGGTCGATCTAAGGAAGAAATATATGTGGTTTTTAATTTATTATTCAAATTTTTAAAAATAAAATTAAATCATAAACAGTCTGTCATGATATTTTGGGTTTTGTATTTTCCTAATCTAATAACATAAAGATAAACATAGATACAGATTTAATAAATATTTATGCAAATTTTTATCATTCTTAAGAGTGGAGTATTTATGTATATAATAATTAAGTTAATTATGCTTGCTCGTATTATTTAGGTTATTAAAGATATAAATTAATATTTATTGATTTTCTTTTTTTTATATGAATACCACATTTGGTGGGGTTAGATATTTTTTGTTAATTAAACAAATCAATTAACACATATGGGTAGGGTTAATAACTAATTTGGTTAATTAAATTAATTCTTTTTTTTTCTAAGAGATTGAAAATGAACCATTTAAATACCACATTTGGTGGGATTAGACAGTTTAAACTTTATTCAAGGTATCCAAATTAAACTTAAGAATCTAATTATCCGAGTACTAACTTTCAAGTTTTAAAATCATTACTGAAAATATGTTGTCAATATATTTTCGAATAATAATTCTCATAAAAACCTTTAAAATAGAGTTTCACTCAAACTATCGGGCGATTGTACTAACAAATAAAAAAAATACTACTCTAAATCAGACCGGATAATTAAACCTTCAAATATAATTTTTAAATTTAAGTTTGTAATGAAAAATAATATATTTCTCTCTAACATCCTTAATATAAAATCTTGAATAAAAAAAATCAATTCATTTTATAGAGATTTTTACTTATTTAATATTTCACAAGCATAAAAACAATATTATTATATCATGTTTACAAATGGTCAATCATGTTAAATTTAATCATAGACAAATTAAATATAACATATAAAAAAATACTACTCTAAATCAGACTGGATAATTAAACCTTAAACTTTAATTTTCATATTTAAGTTTGTAATGAAAAATAATATATTTCTCTCTAACATCCTTAATATAAAATCTTGAATAAAAAAATCAATTCATTTTATAGAGATTTTTACCTATTTAATATCTCGTAAGCATAACAACGTTATTATTATATCATATTTACAAATAGTCAAATATGTTAAATTTAATCATAAACAAATTAAATATAACATATAATAATAAAACATAAAAATAATTGTAAGAATAAGAATCCGTAAAGAACCTTGATGCTAATTTCGTTGCTGGAAAACCTCCAAACTGATTTGCATTTCTCTTTATAGAATCAAAATACTAAAAATTTACAAAAACATAGCTAGTTCTTCTCAAAAAGAGAAGAACTTTAAAACTAAAAACTAAAAAACTAAGAAAACTTTCTAGAGAGAGAAAGAGCTAAAAAACTTATTTCTTGAGGTGTGATTTGTGTAATGGGGGAGAAAGGATATTTATAGGTGAGGATTTGTGTAATGGACAAGCTTTGACGTCAGTAGTGGCTCACGCAAATTCGACATGTTGGGGTACAGCCAGGCGTAGATGCGCGTGCAAGTTCGATGAGATGCAGCGCACTTGGGCGCAGATGCACACGCAAGTTTAACGTTGTACGACATGATTGGGCACTTTTTTTGGCATGGTCTGGCATGGCTACGCTCGTTTCTTAGCATACAAGGGTAGTTGTGCGCGGGATTTCGGCCCATTTGACCCATTTTGTCTAATTTTTTCATCTTTTTTACTTTTACTCATTTATTTTCTGAATATATTTGTGATGTATTACCTCTAGTATTTTTTTTCAAGTCTTTAAGTTATCTTTTTGAAGTAAAAATACATAAAAATACCCGTGATTTCTAAAAGATAAATTTATATAAAAATAGGATAAAATTATATAAATATAAATATTTTTAATCAATTAAAGTACATTAAATCATGCTAATTTTAGTGCTTTTTAAGCACTCATCACAATCTCTAACCAGCTTCTTGCTAGTCTCTTAGCAAGAGAAACGATAAAAACTAAAAATTAAACTATCCTAAATCACTTCTGTGGATTGACACAGTTACATTTAGCATATGCAATAAGCCTTTAAACCTATAGGTTGCCCTAGTGGACGAGTTTGAGTCTCGTGAGGGTTTTCAGTAATGATACCCACAAACATTAAACTAAATAAAAATAAAAATAAAAACAAATAAAATAAGAAGTTAACTAAAATTTATATTAAAGTAAAAAGACTTAATAAAATACAAAAATACATCATGCTTATAATTTATTTCAAATTTCATAATTAAAATCCTTAAGCATAAATTATTTCAACTTCCTAAACGTTCATGATTTATTATAATAATTAGTTGAAAATCATTTTCATATTTTAATAAAAAATGTTTCATTTTTACTTAACCCAGTTTCAGTGTTAGGAGCCCGATTTTGATATTTTTAACATCCACCCACCGGTCACCGGAAACCATCGGCGGTGGCCGACGGTCGCCGGTGGTCGACGGGTGGAGGCATCTGCCATTCATCCACCACCCACCCCACCATACCTTGCAATGTGCATGGGCATGGGGGGGGAGGGGGGGACCCTTCCCTATAGAGCTCTTATGACCATTTTGCTTGTGGTAGGAGGAAACATCACTTTGCGTGAGGAGACATAAGACCTTTTTTTCAGTCAAAAAATGGAATTTTGACAAGATTTTTTGCAGACATGTTTAGAAAAATAAGATATATCATACTGGAAAGTTTCATAATTTTATGGATATGGGAGGTATTTTTTTTTTTTTTTAAGTCAAAATCTTTGAAAAATCATAAAAAATCTAAAATTACATCAAAATTATTGGTTCTTATTGGAGAGCATTCCTTTTATCATAAATGATTTATTGATCAATAAATATTAGGTTTGGACTCTACTTCTCCAAAGTTGATACTCTCAATTCACTGAATCCTATGGGTTCAAGCACTCATACTAAGGCATATACGAATAGAATTTATGTCTAAAAATGAACTGATAAGTCTACATACATATAAAAGAAGAAAAGCTCAAAATAGTGCATAATTGTGATCTCATGAAAGGAGTTGAATGTATAAATTATAAAGATATCATATATATTATTTTCATGCATAAATCAAACTCATTAATTAAAAATCTCAAGATACATGCCTTATAGAAATGAAGAAACTCCAATGACTTTTTAGGGATTTACTTCCTATAACTTTATTTTATAATTAACATTTTCTCACAACTTTGTAAGTTATGTGGGTCATAGTCTGTAGATTATACTATATATTATTTATCTGTCTATATCTTTTTTTCCTTTTTTTTTTAGATTTTTCAACATTTATTTTAAGTAGACCCATGTACGGGTTGTACATTTTTGTAAGATTTTGGTGAGTAGTTAATTTTGTGGCCTATTTATTTGATTTTGGTTTAGGTAACCCCAGATATGTCTCTTTTTGGTATAAGTCATGCATGAATGAGATAAAGGCATATACTATCGATTTCTACTTAAATCATTTAATCTAAACAAAATAAATAAATAATTATACAACACTCTATTAAGATGAGAAAATTCATACATTTAATGCTAATATCTATAGAGATCATCTAAAATTTTGAAGAAATGGAATAAGTGTTTTAAGCAGAAAGAAAATATTTCACTTAGAATAAAGGAAATTAAGGTTCAAATAATATCTCATAAGGGTAGTCTCCATTATTTGATTCGTAAACACCAATTTTGGGTTCGTTTCATTTCAACATTTTATCATAAAATATCAGTTATGACACAACTTACTAATTATCATATTGCTTCATGATATGTTTTTAAAAATTAATCTAATCATGCAAAAGACCTTATCATAACTTAATTTTTAAGACATGATTATTTTTGTGAAAAAAACATAAACACTACTATAATTTACCTAAACACACAAATAAAGAAAATAACAAACATATATAAAAGAAAACAAATGAATTAAAGTAAACAATTAATATGAAAACACACAACTTAATAAACAAAATAAGGGCACATTGTTTAAAAAAAATTTAAATTTTGCCTAATTTGTGTAACTTTTAAATCCTACCACCCCCAACCTAAAATTTACATTGTCCTCAATGTAACAAATACAAATTCTAAAAAGAGAAGGGATAGAAACTTACCAAATTGCTTTATGTGTTAAGGTTTTTGGTGTATAACGCTAGTTGCATCCAACATCATATTTGAATCATACAAAGATGTACTCTAACACATCTTAACAAGAAATTATTTTATGCAATAAAATAAAGTAAGTGCTCATAAAAGAAAATAAATTAAATTAATAAAACAAACTAAATTGCTTAAAATAAAATAGCATTTCCATTATGGGTTATCTCTCATCCAGTGCTTAGTTTAACGTATAACTGATGCACATCTTTATAGTGCTAATGATTACTCAAGCCAAATGCAATCCATTTCAGCAATGTTGTGTGATCCTTCTAAATAAGGCTTCACACGATGCTCATTAACTTTGAATGTTGTTTGTGTCTTGGAATCCGATAGTTCTACTACTCCATATGCAAATACTTGGACTATTTTGAATGGTCCATCCCATCTAGATCTCAATTTTCCTGGAAATAATCTCAAACGAGAGTTAAATAAAAGAACTTTCATTCCAGATTGAAGAGTCTTAGGAACTAGCCTCTTGTCATGATAACGCTTAGTACGCTCTTTGTATAATTTGGCATTCTCATAAACTTCATTCCTAATTTCTTCCAACTCATTAAGATGGAGTAACTATTTTTCTCTTACTTTATCTAAATCCATGTTTAACTCTTTAATTGCCCAATGAGCCTTGTGTTCGAGTTCAACGAGAAGGTGGCATGCTTTCCCAAAGATTAACTGGTAAGGACTCATCTTAATGGGTTTTTTGTAAGCTGTGTGGTATGCCCATAAGGCATCATTCAACTTAAATGTCCAGTCCTTCCTTGAAGGACGCACAATGCGTTCCAATATTTCCTTTATTTGCCTATTACTTACTTCTACAAAATCAGAAGTTTGAAGATGATATGGAGTAGCTACTCTATGTGTGATGTTGTACTTTTTCAGTACTCCATCAAAGATCTTGTTACAAAAATGGCTACCTTCATCACTTATTATAGCTCTAAGCATTTCGAACCCGTTGAATATTAAATCATTCAAGAATTTTACAACAACATTAGTATCATTGGTTTTAGTAGGGATAGATTATACCTACTTGGATACATAATCCACAGCAACCAAAATATATTAAAAACCATTGGATGGGAGAAAAGGACCCATAAAGTCAATCCCTCATACATCGAAGAGTTCAACAACTAAATTAGATGTCAAAGGTATTTCATATCTTTTGCTTATGTTGCATATTCTATGATATCTATCACATTATGCACAAAACATATAAGCATCTTTAAAAAGAGTGGGAAAAAAAGAATCTAGATTGTAATACTTTATGGGCTGTCTTTTCACCACCAAAATGGTCTCCCTAATGAAATTCATGACAAAACGTTATAATGCTCTTAGTTCTTCTTCAGGTACATATCTCTTGATGACTTGATCTTGACCAATCTTGTTTAAATAAGGGTCATCCCAGAAATAGTCCTTATTCATGGCAAGATAGTACAATATCAGTATACCATGGGTTTGAACCTATTGATAATAATTGTTCATTAGAAAAGGTTTCCACTATATCTTCATTACTCTTACATTTAAGAGAATTAAAGTCAGAAATCAACCTAGACAAATGGTCAGCTACTAAGTTCTCACTACCTTTCTTATCCTTGATTTCTATGTCAAATTCTTATAAGAGTAAGACCCACTTGATTCATCTTGGCTTGGCATTTGGTTTACTTAATAGGTATCTTAAAGAAACATGATCAGAATGCACAATCACTTTAGATCCTACTAAATAAGACCTAAATTTTTCTAAAGAAAACACTATAGCCAAGAATTCCTTTTTAGTGGTGGTATAATTCATTTGGTCATCATTGAGTGTTTTGCTAGCATAGTAGATGAAATGCAAACGCTTATCCACTCTTTGTCCTAAGACTACTCTGATAGCATAATCAAAAGTGTCAAACATTATTTCAAAGGGTAAAGACTTGTTTGGTGCCATAATAACATGGATAGATGTTAGTTTCTCTTTCAAGGTATTAAAGGCAATAAGACAATCATCGTTGAAATAAAAATAAACATATTTTGAAAACAAGTTACATAAGGGACGACTTATTTTAGAGAAATCTTTAATAAATCGTCTATAAAATCCCGCATGTCTTAAGAAGCTTTTTATCCCCTTCATAGATGTAGGGGAAGGTAGTTTGGAAATCAATTCAACTTTTGTCTTATCAACTTAAATACCCTTGTTTGAAATTATTTGTTCTAACATGATCCCTTGTTGAACCATAAAATGATTTTTTTCCCAACTAAGGGTTAGATTACATTTAATGCATCTTTCTAAAACCAAAGTAAATTTATGTAAGCAATCATCAAATGAGTTCCTAAAGACAGAGAAATCATCCATGAAAATTTCAATGAATTTTTCCACCATGTCCGAGAAAATAGACATCATACATCTCTGAAAAGTGGCGGGGGCATTGCATAACCCAAATGGCATTCTTCGAAAAAAAAATGTCCCAAAAGTACATGTAAATGTGGTATTTTCCTGATCTTCTAGTGTTATGGGTACTTGATAATATCCGGAAAATCCATCTAGAAAACAGTAAAATTCATGCCCAACTAAACTTTCCAACAATTGATCAATGAATGGAAGAGGAAAGTGATCCTTTTTAGTATATAAATTCAATTTCCTGAAATCTATACACATTCACCATTTAATGATTATTCCAGTGGGTACTAATTCAATTTTGTCATATTTAACAACTATTATCCTAGATTTCTTAGGTACCACATGCACTGGACTAACCCACTCATTATCGATAATAGGGTAGATAATTCCTTCTTCTAACAATTTAAGAATTTCTTTCATAACTACCTCTTACATGTTAGGGTTTAGTCTTCTTTGGGCATCCAGTACGGGTTTAGAACCATCCTCCAAGTTGATCTTATGCATACACATCGTAGGAATAATGTCTCTTATATCCCAAATACTCCAACCTATAGCATTCTTAAACTTTTTAAGAACTTTTATAAGTTCCTTTTCTTGGGTTTTGGTCAAGGTTGAAAAAATTATCACTGGATAAGTTTCTCCTTCTCCCAAAAACATATATTTTAAGTGCTCAGGTAAGCCTTTGAGTTCAATTTCAAGTGGATTGGCCTTTTTACTAGATGGATAACTGGGTTGATTTAAAAGTGTACTAAATTTTGTCATTAGTTTATCACTATCTAGTTGTTCAAGGTATCCCTTAATTTCCTCCTCTAAATCTTCTTTGACCTCTTTAAGTGTAAGAACAGTTGCAAGCTTTGTCTTCTATTCTTGTTCGAGAAAAGGTGCTTTGGACAAGATTATCCAAAGGGTCACCATCAAATATTTCATCGATGGCATAAATAGAAGGAAAATGTGAAGAATCAAAAAATTTAAAATGAACAGTCTCTCCTAAGACTGTCATTGTCAAATTTCCATCTTAGACATTAATAATAGTCTTAGTAGTTGCCATAAATGGTCTACCAAGCAGTATTGTGTACTCTCTATCCAAGGTTGTATTTTCTTGCATATCCAGAACCACAAAGTCAATAGGTATTATCAGTTTGTCTACATCTACCAACACATCCTCAACCATTCCCTTTGATACTTAAGAGATCTATCTGCAAGTTGAAGGGACATAGTTATGTGTTTTAAAGCTCCTAAATCGAGCTGTAAGAATATAGAGTAGGGCATCAAATTTATTCTAGCACCTAAATCAAGCATTGCTTTAGCGACCTTCTTATTCCCCATAGTTATGTTTATGATAAAACTTCCAAGGTCTTTCAACTTAAGGGGAAGTATGTGTTGAAGTACAGCGCTAGAAATTTTTGATACTACTACTCGCTCATTCAATTCATACCTTATTTTCTTAGTGTTCAACTCTTTGAAAAACTTAGCATAGGAGGGCACATTCATGATCACTTCTAATAATGATAAATTGATATTTACTTTAGAAATCATATTAAATAGATCATAGAATTGCTTATCTTGTTTGGATTTTTTAAGCCGGTGTAGAAAAGGTACTTGCAACTGGTGTGGTTCTGTTGTCTTTTGAATTTTTGGGGATGTTAGATGACTCCCCCAATGATTTTTTCAGAAGGCTTGTTAAGTTTAATACTTGTCTCTCCTTTTTGCAAGACTAGAATATCACCTTTTTTTTTACCTGAACTATAAGATAGATCTTTAGAGATTTCAGGTAAACTGGTATTGACTACCTTACCACTTCGAAGGGTTCTTACATCCTTAGCTTGCTCTGCTTGACTGGGTAACTTTCACGGTTCTTTCTTTTGTATTTGTTCAGCTAGTTGCCCAAATTTAGATTCAATCATTTTAATTGAAGCCTCAATAGTGTTCAACCTTTGATTATTCATCAATTCGTTGTTGTGACTAACTTGAATAAAAGCATTCAAGCTATCCTCTAAGGTTGGCTTAAAAGATTGATTTGATGGGTAAATATGGTTTTTATTTGGCCTTAGTGTTTGACATCGGGTTTAGGCTTGGTAATTGTTTTGTGTCTAATGATGGTTAGGGTGATTATAGGTGTTTGGATGATACCTTTGAAAGGATTTGACTTCCTCCATGGAATCCACACTAGAATCATAAGTATATAAACAATTACGAGCATCATGCCCAATTGAAAAACACACTTCACACACCTCTTGATCTGGCATTTGGTGGGTAGTGAGAAGTTGCACTTGCTTAGTCAATTCAGCAAGTTGCAAGGTCATCTTAGTATTGGAGCCAACTTCATTGACTCGTTCTCTCCTTCTAGTACTTTTTTGTTTGGAATTAGAACACAACAGCTCATAAATATTATAGGTTTCCTATCTAGTCTTTTGTCCCACAGCACCTTCAGCAGCATTATCAACCATGTATTAACTCTATAGTGTCAATCCATCATAAAAGAATTGGTTCTGTAGTTGTAATGGAAAGCTATGATGAGGACATTGAATGAAAAGGAGTTTGAATCATTCCCAAGCTTTATGAAAGGGGTCTTCATTCATTTGAGAAAACATTGCTATCTTCGTCCTTAGATCATCAATCTTTTGATGAGAATAGAACCTACCCATAAACTTTTCATAAACTGCCTCCCAAGTTGTTAGAGAACTCGATTATAGAGTAATGAACCATGATCAAGCTTTATCCTTGAGATTGTAAGGAAAACACCTCATCCTAAGCTGATATTCATTAATTCCCTACAGTGAAAAGGTTTGGACAATAACATAGAATTCTCTAACGAAATGCAAATGGTCTTCATTAGGGATACCATAAAAAGAAGGCAACAAAGAATAATGAATCTTTTTCAATTCATAGTTCCTTGTAGCCTTTTGTGATTGTATACTAGAAGTTACATTGCCAATGATTGGCGTTGCATAGTCTTTCATCATTTTCCGCTTATCTTCAACATATCCTATGGCTATTTGTAGTTGAAATTGATCTTCTTCTTCTTGTGTATCAACATTTAACTCCTAAAAAATAGTAGAAGTCTCTAAGGAAGATTTCTAACTTGACAAAATGTATAGGCTTAAAGCAAAAAGATGCAAGGAACCTAATGTTTTTTATTTTTATTATATATATATATTCAAATTATTTCTATTTTTATACTTTTTTATGCTAAATTTAAAGAATAGACACAATTTTTGAAACAATTGAATTTCTATTATTTCATTTGAATTTTATTACACATACTCTTAAAACAAAAATAAACTAAAACAAAGGAAAATACAATAATGGGTGACCTCCCACTTAGGACTAAAATTTATCATCTTTTAGTAAGATGTTGCTTGGTGATCATAGAATGAAAAACTCAATGTCTCATCTTCATAGAATTTATTTGATCTCATTTGACTATTCAGTTAGTCTTTGCTTTGTTTTTGCAAATGTTCAACTAATTTTCCACTTGAATTCCACTTTTTTGATAAAAGCTTCCACAAAGTCCAACCATCGATTGATTTTAGACTGGTTATCTCTACAAACTTGAATAAAAGAATTCAAGTTATCCTCTAGGGTTGAGTTACTAGGAATGCTTCTTGGAATGGGCTGGTGGAATTATTGGCCTAGTTGATTTGAGCTCTCGGCGAAAGAAGGGTATTTGAATTAGAGTCAAATCTTAGTCTCTATTGATATGTTCCCAATACATTAACCTATTCAGGTCCATTTGCTACTTCTCTTTGATATGGACAGGCTTCAGTACCATGTCCCATGTTGCTATACAAACCATAATGTTCATTATTGGTGTTGGTTTGCGTAGTGAGAAAGGTAACTTTCTTGGTCAATTGAACAAGTTGTTGAATGATGAGGCAGATCCGACATCGCCGATCCTACCCGTTCTTTTGGTTTTAATATTTGTAAAACTCTCGCAAGTGCACGAATCATTTCGTAGAAAATGATAAGTATACTCCCAAGGTCGATCTAAGGAAGGAATGTATGTGGTTTTTAATTTATTATTCAAACTTTTAAAAACGAAATTAAATCCTAAACATCCTGTCACGATATTTTGGGTTTTGTGTTTTTAATCTACTTACATAAAAATAAACATAGATTCAATAAACATTTATACAAATTTTATCATTTATAATGGTGGAGTATTTATGGATATAATAACTAAGTTAATTATGCTTGCTCATATTATTTAGGTTATTAAAGATATGAATTGATATTTATTGATTCTCTCTTTTTTATATGAATACCACCTTTGGTGGGGTTAGATATTCTTTGTTAACTAAACAAATCAATTAACACCTATTGGTGGGGTTGATAATTAATTTGGTTAATTAAATTAATTTCTTTTTCTAAGAGATTGAAAATGAACCATTTAAATGCCACCTTTGGTGGGGTTAGACAGTTTAAACTTTATTCAAGGTGTCCAAATTAAATCGAAGAATTTAATTATCCGAGTACTAACTTTCAAGTTTTAAAACCACTACTGAAAACATATTGTCAATATATTTTCAGATAATAATTCTTATAAAAACTTTTGAAATAGAGCTTCACTCTAACTACCGGGCGATTATACCAACAAATAAAAGAGCACTACTCTAAATTAGACCGGATAACTAAACCTTAAAATCTAATTTTCAGATTTAAGTTTGTAATGAAAAATAATATATTTCTCTCTAACATCCTTAATATAAAATCTTGAATAAAAATAAAATCAATTCATTTTAGAGATTTTTACCTATTTAATATTTCGCAAGCATAACAACGTTATTATTACATCATGTTTATAAACAGCCAACAGAGTTAAATTTAATCACAGACAAATTAAATATAACATGTAAGAATAAAACATAAAAAATAACTGTAAATAAAATAAAATCCTTACAGAACTTCGATGCTATTCCCGTTGCTGGAAAACCTCCAAGCGGAATTTGCACTCCCATTTATTGAATCAAAAAGCTAATAAATTACAAAAACATAACTAGTTCTTCCCAAAAAGGGAAGAATTCTAAAACTAAGAGAAATTAACTAAGAAAAGGTAAAAACTAAAAAAAACTAAAAAAAACTAAAAATCTAAGAAAAGAGAGAAAGAAAGAGAGAAGAGAATGTGTTTTGAGGTGTGTTTAGAAGTGAAGAGAATGGGGGTATTTATAGGTGAGGATGGAGAGAAAAAGTGAGTAAAAAAATGTTAAAAAATTATGAAAACGCGGAGTGCAATTGCTGAGGTCATTGATGACGTCAGCATGATGTCATGGGGGGCAGTTGTGCGCGAAAATGGGACGAAATGGGCAGCGGCATGCACAGGCACGCGCGGAAGGCAGGCGTTGCGTGCACGGGCGCGTGCAGGAGCAGGAGAGACGCGCGCGGAATTGGGACTGGGCACGCGCTGATGCGAGCGGACGTGGGGCGTGGTGCGCGCGAGGCTCGGCGCGGCTTTCTCCTTTTTGACATTTTTGACCCATTTTGTCCAATTTTCCATATTTGTTGACCTTTCCCCATTTATTTATTAATATATTTGTGATGTATTGCTTCCAGTATTCCTCTTTGAGTCTTTAAGTTACGTTTTTAAGTGAGAATACTTGAAAAACAATAAAAACACTCGTGATTCCGAAAAAGACAAATTTATATAAATATATGATAAAACATATAAATATATATATTTTTAATCAATTAATGTGCATAAAATCATGGTAATTTTAGTGCTTTTTGAGCACTCATCATTGAACTTCATTGCTGGAATCGATTTCATGAACTTCGGCTTTTCTCACTCGTGAGCTTTTTTGTTGGGAATTAGCACCTAACATCTCAAAGAGGTTGTACGTCTCTGAGGTAGTCTTTTCTCCCATTGCTCTTTCGGTAGCGTTGTCGACAATGAACTGGAATTGCTACGTAAGTCCATCATAAAAGAATTGGGAGAGCAACTGCAGGGCAAAGCTATAATGGAGGCATTGAGTGAGAAACATTTTGAACCTATCCTAAGCTTCATGGAATGATTCTCCTTCCATCTGAGAAAAAGTAGAAATCTTTCCTCTCAGATATGATGTTTTTTGGTTGGAATAGAATTCTCCCATGAATTTGTTGTAAATGTCATCCCACGTCATCAAAAACCTAGGGGGAGTGACATCAACCAAGCTTTGGCCTTGTCCTTCAAGGTGTAAGGGAAACATCTCATTCTAAGTTGATCCTCGTTTAGAATACCGAGGGAGAAGGTTTTGATTAGGCATAGAAGTCTCTAATGAAGGAAAGAGAATCTTCATTAGGTAGTCTATAAAATGAAAGAAGCATAGAAAAGTGAATATTTTTCAGTTCATAATTCAAAGCAACCTCACCTAGCTGGATAGTGAAAGTTGCATTGCCAATTACTGATCTTACAAACTCCTTCATGGTGGTTTTCTCCTATTTCTTTTCGTTTCGGTAAAGGATTAAGGCTTGGTTCTTTGTTTGGCTCAAAAATGGGCTAATAGTTAGAATCCAACCTTGTGGATAGTTGTTTAAATTTATGAATATTATCTATATATGATATAAGAGAGTTTCCCAAGGATCTCCTACCACATATAGACTATTGAAAGTGTAAATTTAAAATACTTGTCAAGAAAAATAATAAAATAACCATACAAAAATTTAGATAAACTTTACATAGTATTTAATACAAAAATATTAAACAAATAAGTTAATCCCTAAGTTAAATAACATAATCAGTATTAACCAAGAGTGTTTCGAAGAAAAAATGGTGGAACAAAATCTCCTTAAAAACCATCCTCCTAGATTGAACAATATTTCAAGGAAAGACTAGTGCCACAAAGGCTTCCAAGAACTGGTCTCCTAGACATAACTCTCTTAAATCTTTACTATTCATGCTACTACATAGTTATTTTTTTATTTTATTTTTCTGAGCTTAATTTTCAATTTTTTTTAATGAATGAAAGTTATTTTTTTTCGTTTTGTTATTTTCTATTTTTTTAAAATTTAATTTTTTTAACACAAAATATTTTTAAAATTTTGATAAATAATTTAAAAATGTTATTCATTCTCCGCCAACGGTGTCAAAAACTTGATGAGCAAAACTAGCATCGTCGATCCTGCAAATAATTTAGTTTTATATTTGTAAAACTCTAGTAAGTGCACGAATCATTTCATAGAAAATGATAAATATACTCCCAAGGTCGATCTAAGTAAGAAATATATGTGGTTTTTAATTTATTATTCGAACTTTCAAAAACGAAATTAAATCCTAAACATTCTGTCACAATCTTTTGGGTTTTGTGTTTTTCTAATCTAATAACAAAAAGATAAACATAGATATGGATTCAATAAACATTTATGCAGATTTTTATCATTCATAATAATGGAGTATTTATGGATATAATAATTAAGTTAATTATGCTTACTCATATTATTTAGGTTATTAAATATATAAATTGATATTTATTGATTCTTTCTTTTTTATATGAATATCATCTTTGGTAGTGTTAGATATTATTTGTTAATTAAACAAATCAATTAATACATATGGATGTGATCAATAATTAATTTGGTTAATTAAATTAATTTATTTTTTCTAAAAGATTGAAAATGAATCATTTAAATGCTATATTTGGTGGGGTTAGACAGTTTAAACTTTATTCAAGATGTCTAAATTAAACCTAAGAATCTAATTATCCGAGTACTAATTTTTAAGTTTTAAAAGTATTACTGAAAATATATTGTCAATACATTTTTGAATTATAGTTCTTTTGAAAAAAATTGAAATAAAGTTTTACTCTAACTACCGGACGATTGTACCAAAAAATAAAATAGCACTACTCTAAATCATACTAGATAATTAAACCTTAAAATCTAATTTTCATATTTAAGTTTGTAATGAAAAATAATATATTTCTCTCTAACATCCTTAATATAAAATCTTGAATAAAAACAAAATCAATTCATTTTATAGAGATTTTTACCTATTTAATATTTCGCAAGTATAACAACGTTATTATTATATCATGTTTATAAACAACCAACCATGTTAAATTTAATCACAAATAAATTAAATATAATATATAAGAATAAAACATAAAAATAACTGTAAAGAATACAAACCTCCAAATGGATTAGCATTTACGTTTATTGAATCAAAAATTAGAAATTTACAAAAACATAGCTAGTTCTTTTCAAAAAGAAAAGAAATTTAAAAGTAAAAACTAAAAAAACAAGAGCTGACGGACACTGACGTATGCACTAATTTTAGTGAATTAAAGTATATTAAATCATGCTAATTTTAGTTTTTTTTAAGCACTCATTAGGCACTACCCTTAGACACAACACGAGAAGGATCCTAAAGATCTGAATGAATATAATCAACAATACCTTTTATTTTATAGATGGTTGTACTAAAATTCACCCTACAATGCTTTCCATAGATACAATGCTCACAGAAATCTAGCTTCTTATTTCTCTGACCACCAAGAAAATCTTGTTTGCTCAAAATAGACATTCCTACCTTACTCATATACCCTAGCCGTATATGTCATAATCGAGTAGTATCTGAATATTAATCTGTTGAGGATAAAATTGAAACACTACCAATAACAGTGCTACCCTGAAGAATATAAAGGTCATGCTACAATTGCCCTTTTAATAACAATGAGATCACCTTTACTAACTCTCAAAACTTTACCTTCAGCTACATACTTGTAGCCTTGTGAATCAAGAGTAGCCAAAGATATCAAGTTTTTTTTCAAATTTGGAACATGGTAAACATATTTTAAAATCCAAACAATACCATCATGCACCTTAATTCGGACAGTACCAATACCAACAACCTTGTAGGACATATTGTTTCCCATAAATACAACACCCATATCAATAGACTAATAAGAAGCAAACCAGTCTCTATTAAGGCATATATGGTAAGTGCAACCTGAATCAAGAATTCAAACATCTTCACGAGAACCAATACATACCAATAGAACATTATCACTATCGAAACCAGAACTATCTGCAACACCATCAACATCATTAGTAACAAAAGATGTTGTGACAGATTTTTCTTTACCTTTGGGTTTCAAACAATTTACTTTCCAGTGCCCTTCCTGACGAAAATAGTTGCATTTATCTTTTCTTTTTCTAAATTTTGATCTAGACGTGCCTCTATTATTGCTTGTAGACACCTTTTTCTTCAACTCTTTGGAATTCAAAGTTGTTTTGACATCCTCTAAAGAAATAGTGTCTCGTCCATATAGCATGGTATCAACAAAATATTCAAATGAATGAGGTAAAGAACATAACAGAACTAAGGCCTGATCCTCATCATCAATCTTAACTCTACCATTTTTTAGATCACAAATAATTTTGGTAAATTCATTAAGGTGGTCGTGTAAAGGTGTACTTTTTGACATTTTGAATGTATACAAATGCTACTTCAAATATAGCCGACTTGTTAAAGACTTGGTCATATACAAATTCTCCAATTTAAGCCATAACCCAGCAGGAGATTTCTCATCACCATCCTCACGTAGTACCTTATCAGACAAGGATAACTGAATTGAAATGAGAGCATTTTCCATTAATTCATATTTTTCTTCATCAGTCAATTTTTTTGGCAAATTATCTTTACCTTCAAGTGTCTTAATGAGTCATTTTTTAACTAATATGGCTTGCATCTTCACTCGCTATAGACTGAAATCATTTCTACCATTGAATTTCTCAATTTTTTATTTTTCTTCCATGATAGAAAACTCAATATTAAATAAACAAGAGCACAACCCAGTAAATATGAAACCAATTAGATAACCATAAGCTCAAAATAAATCCAAAAGAAAAAACTTGATCAGTTCAAATAAATAACAAAATAATTCAATGCTTTGATACCAATTTGTTATAAATTAGCACTTGCAGAAGCGAAGTTCGGGTCTAATTTTAGTTACACAAATATATAATTATAGGTAATTAACAACAAAATAATAAGTAGTAAGAAAATAAATGGCACATAATGATTTAAGTAGTTCAACTTTTCAATGTGAAAAGTCTACTCCAATGACAACAACACACCGAAAAAAATACACTAATAATCAAATGGGGATGCAAACACTAATATTCAGAGAGCTTAACAAAATATATCAAAAAAATACACCTAAAAAATATCTCCTTCTAATTAGATATAACTATAAACTTCACCAACTGCACCAAAATATGCTCTCATCTAGTGGCAGCTTCTACAATCTGTATTCAGAGGAGGCTAAAATATGGAGAGGCTCATGGCTCCGTATAGCAATATAAATTTAGAAAAACTTGCTATTAAATTAGATATAACCATAAACTTCACCAACTGCACCAAAATATGCTCTCATCTAGTGGCAGCTTCTACAATCTGTATTCAGAGGAGGCTAAAATATGGAGAGGCTCATGGCTCCGAGTGTTATCGTTATCTCAATTCACGCAATTACAAGATAGGAACAACGGTTGTTGGTGATGGAATATGATAGGAAAAAATAGAACCACACAATTGGAAATGAAGCTAAAAGCTAGTGTTATCGAGTTGCTAGAGGTTGGACTTAGCCGTGGAGGCTTGTTGGTGGTTTTTGCGCCACGAGGGATGGGTCGGTGGTAGTTGAACTGCTGGCTGATGATGGTTGCAAATAGAAGTAGACTTGTGCCGATGATAGAGGCGAAATGGTTGGTCAGATTAAAGTAGCAGCTCACTCTCTGTCTCTCTGTTATATAAAAATTGTCTGAGCTACTCTGTTTTCAACTTCTCCATTGAGAAGAAAAAATTGATATATATATATATAACAAGAGACAAGGGTTAAATATTTGAATGGGCTTAATATTGTTTTGGATTTGGGCCAATTTTTAACATATATTAAGAGGTTTTATCGCCTTCACTTCCTTAGATTAATACCTTTACTAAAAACAAAAAATAAAAGTTCTTTATAGAGAAACTTCGTAATAAAATTGGTTTCCAATACATGTATTGTATGGATCTTGATAGCATTACTGGTACTTGTGGTTGTCTTTCTTTTTTCTGGAATGACCATAACCTTGTTACAATTAAGCAATTTGGAAGCTTTTTTATTGAAGGCGAGATACTAGATGTCGTGGAAAACAAGTCTTGGGATTTTTTTTGGAACTTATTTTTCTTCCTTTAAGAAAAATCGTATCCAACAATGGTCACTTATTTCTACTCGATTTTCTCTAGATGACAACCTTATTTCTATGGATGATTTTAATGATATTTTAACTAATGAAGAAAAGCATGTAGTATCCTTAAAGTCCAATCATCTATGAATCACTTTGCAAACTTTATGCTTATTTATAACTTACTAACCTTGGCTTCTTTGGGAACATTTTTAGTTGGTATGACAAATGGGGTGGTAACAGTTATATTAAAAAAAAAATTGATAAAGTGGTTGTTAGTCTTTCTTAGAAGTTACTTTACCCCTACTGTCGGTTATTCATGATGAAGGTTATAGTTTTAATCATAAACCTATTATTCTTATTAGCAATATGGTAAGTGTGAAGCGTAAGCCAAGGTTCTTCTTTGAGATAAGATTGTTGGATCATCTTAATTGTGAAGATGTCATCAAAGAGGTATGGGATTCTCTTATCTTGGGTTCTTGTTGATTTTGTTTGGAAAACAAGCTTAACTTATATCATTTAAAGCTTATTAAATTGAAAGGGGATGTTTATGGTAACTCTGCAATGAGAATAGAAAAATTTCATTCCTATCTTACTATTATTGAGAACTCTCTTGGGGAGCTTTCCTCCAAGTTCATTCCCAACTCCAATAAGCTTTAAAGGAAGAAGAATGAATTTGGAGAGAATGGTCAAGAATCCTTTAGATTAGAAAAGGTGTTCCAATAAAGTTTTTTTCATACTTCAATTTCAAACCATATAAGAGGAATAAGATCGAGGGCTTGGGAAGGGAAGATGATTCTTGGACTTCTACAGAGAATTACTTAGAGACTATTACTCTTGATCATTTCCAAAAGCTATTTCAAGCTTATAATCCCAAGAAATTTTGTGATGTACTTAGCTCAATTCATTGTAAGGTTATTATTGTCCAAAATATTTTGCTACTTCATGATGTTTTTGATGTTGAAATCCATGACATTACATTAAATCAACCCCTTCAAAGCTCCAGGTCCTGATGACTTTTCGATGGCTTTCTTTCAATGTTATTAGTACATTGTGGGAACCAGTGTTGGTAAGGTCATCAATTTTCTTTTTCAACATGGAAAGTTATCTTCAACTTCGAGCTTCTCTCATTTTTTTCTTATTCCTAAAGTTGACTCTCCAAAAAACATCTCATTTTAGTCCAAATAGTTTATACAACATAGTTTGCATTATCATCTCCAAGATTATTGATAATAGGTTGAGACCAATTTTGAGTGAGATTATAAGTCCTTTTAAAGTTCTTTTCTCCCAAATCGACCATAGATAATATTCTTATAACCCATGAGCTTCGTCATCTTATGAGAACTACGAGGAAAGGAAAGAATCATCACTTAGTCTTTAAATTGGATATACATAAAGCTTTTGACCTTGTTAAATGGGACTTCTTGGAAATTATTATGAAGAAATTGGGTTTTTTCCTTCCTTTGTTCCTTGGATTATGTATTGTATCTCTATTGTTTCTTTCTCTTATCTTATAGGAAATAAAATGTCTGAGCATTGCAAACCTTTTCGGGGTATTAGACAAGATGATCCTTTTTCTCCCTTTTTTATTCATTTTATGCTCTGAAACTTTCTTATTTGATTCGACAAGTTGAATTGGATAAAAAACTTCAAGGTATCAAGGTTAGGCATGATGGCTTGTCCACCTTTTTGCTTCTCTTGGCTGATGAATCTTTATTATTTTGTAAAGCCACATTAGAATAGGTTTCTACCATTAAATCCTTACTCGTAAAATATGAGAAACATTCTGGTCAACATGTAAATTTTGAGAAATATTACATTTTCATTAGTGTTAATACAACCCCTTTTGTGACTAATCATATAAAGCACGCTTTAGGAATTAGTCGCATTGGGAGAATGGAAAAGTATCTTGGTTTTCCAACTCTTGGGGAAAGGGAAAAGAATAAAGTTTTTGGTTTTATCTTTGACAAGGTCCAAAAGAATGTTTGTGGTTGAAAAAAAAACAATTTCTATCTTTAGGAGGTCATGAGACCCTTCTTAAATTTATTATCTCTGACATTCCTACTTAAACTTACTTCTAGTCTTTGTACAAACATTAAGTCTATTATGACTAGTTTTTGGTAGGGTTTTACTGACAGACGATCAAAGATACATTGGCTTAATTGGAATTTAATGAAACGAGGTTAGAATGAAGATGTGATAGGCTTCAAAGACGTGAAATCTAATAATTTTACCCTTTTTTTCCAAACAAGGTTAGAGATTACTCACTATTCCTTTATCTCTTCTTTTTATACTACTTCGACACAAGTATTTCAAGGATGAAAATTTTAGGAAATTTAAGCCAGGCTATAACCCATCTTGGGCATGGAAAGGTATCTTAGAGGCTCGACCTATTCTTCAAAAGGGGGTGAAATGAGATATTGGTTTTTATGGTGTTGCCAATATTTGGGAAGATAATTGGATTTCAAGTAGGGCATCTTTCAAGCCGGTCATCTTATTGTCTTCAATGACAACTTTCCTTCTTGGAATGTTGCTCTTATTAAGCAAAATTTTTGGCCTATTCTTTTAAGAGTTGTCAATAATCGTTTGGTATGGAATTTTACTAACAACATAAAAGTATTCAGTAAAAATCTAGTTACAAAATTGCTCGACCTTTTAGATTTTGTTAACTTATGTAAGCTAGTTATATTGCTTTAACTTTTGGTATGA
This sequence comes from Hippophae gyantsensis, assembly GCA_030763125.1. Lineage (NCBI taxonomy): Eukaryota > Viridiplantae > Streptophyta > Magnoliopsida > Rosales > Elaeagnaceae > Hippophae > Hippophae gyantsensis. Next base: position 15,529,053 of record CM061029.1, on the reverse strand, counting down.
TGATTCCTTTTCTTTTTCAATATTTGGCACCTCAAGCTCTTTAGTAAATTAAAATATTTTCTTTGATTGTGTTTGAATGAGAGTCTTTTTGTTTGCTCTAATCTTTTAAGAAAATGTATGTTAGTTTTTTCGGTTATCCTTTATGTGAAGTGGGTTTTAAGAGAATCTTTTACTTATTTTTTTATGTGTCATTGGGTTCTAGAAGTATTATCTTCTCCTTACTTAAATCTAAATGTATTTTAATTTAGAAGAAATTGTTTTTAGTTAATCTGATTTGGGATTATTATCATTTGAATCCTAGTGGTATTTTTAAATTACTCTTTTGGTCTTCTTTCTTGGAAAGCTTGTACAGCTCAAAATAGAAGGGTATTTACAAATGAAGCTATTGAGGTATGCAAGGTTATTCTTTTAAGTTTGACTTATTTACAATATATTGTTAAAACTTCCGATTTGTAACTTGTTATTCTATTTCTATGTTATCATTTTTTGGGTTCCACCGATGATTATTTATCCTCTAATATCTTATAATTATAACTATTTCCTCTTATTAATGAAGTGTTTATTCATAACAAAAAAAAAAAAAAAAACTGGCAATATATTTTTTACCCATTATTTGTTTATGCGACCGATGGTGGCATAACTGAAAAGGACAAATAGTACCTGTTGCCCAGCGGTGCTCTCTCTCTTATATATATATATATATAAAAGAAATACAGTAAAAGATATTTTTATTGTAAAAATGTCAATATTTGCAATTATCCAATATTCTTTCTTTTAAAAAATTAGTTGTATTATGTCTTATGCCAGAGAAATTCAATTTTGAGCTCACATATGATATGATAAATAATTAGAATTAACAACGTCTCTAAATTTAAAAAAAATACCTTTTATGATTTAATAATAACAATTTTATCTTAATTACTTGTACGTAATTATGAGTGACGTTGTTAAATCTTAATTAAATAATTTAAAATATAATTTGTTTTAAGAAAAAATTTATATTATAAAATTAAATAAAAAGTAATAGTGGTGATAAAAAACTTGTTAAGACATGTATATTAAGTTCTCAAAAAATAATTTATAGAGCCCAAATGTATTTTTTATTTTTATTTTATTTTTGTCTACTTATATTTTGGGTTGATTATTTGGGTTGATTTAATCATTACATGCAAGTTACGTAAAATAATCTTCCATATAATATGATATGAATATATAATAGAAAAAAGTATATTCTTCGTTATAAAAGTTACAATAAAATTAACTATTAATATTAATATATTTTAGATTTAATCAAGTTACTTTGTTATACTTTTATACTATTTAAGTAATTATAAAAATGAATATTTTTGATAGGTAAAATTTATTTATAAAAATTTAAGAATTTAAATTAATCGTTGTAATTTATAAATTAAAATTACCCCTAGTTTAATTATAAAAATCATGGCGTAAAATAAAAAATAATCTAATGAAAATAAATAAGTGGCTATGAATCTAGTGAAAAAAAAAAGTGGCTATCAAATAAAAATATGAGGTTTATCCGATTAACAAGGAGGTCTCAAATTTAAAAATAATATCAATAAACTCTATTTAATAATGTTAACGGCAAATGTGATGAGAATAAGATTAAAAAGGTAATCTTATCTTTTTGATATATATAAAAATCATAAATTATTTTAAAAAAAATTATAAAAGTAAATTAATAAAATAAAAGTATTATATAAAGGATTTGGTAGAAGAAGAAATTCCTTTTAAAATCAATATTTTAAATTAATATTATTTGAGTTAAAGTTTTGAGTTTTGTTTGAGCTCAAGACTGAAAAGAAGTTTTGTGACCTAAGGAGAGATATTGATTGGGATAAGAAGAGAAATTTTTGTTAATGATGATGACATTTAATTTTTTTTATATTATTTGATTCTAGTTATAACTTGTAATTTATTGATATTTAAATTTTTTTATAAAAATATAGTATTTTATTATTTTTACCTAGTAAATTTTTATAGTATAATTTCATTGAAATCAATTAATACCTTAAGTTATATGAGTAATGCAAAATGAAATTCTCAAGATTGAATTGATATTTTTTTTTCTAACTCAATTATTTAACATAATTTTACTTTAATCTCTTATAAAAAATATTTATTTATTTTTTACCGTTAAAAAATATATGTTCATTTATATTGTAAAAAAATTAAATATATATTATTTAGAGAGTTAAAAAATAAAACTCTATATATAAAAAAATATTTTATGAATTAAAGTTTTTATTGATATTTAGACTAAAGGATATAGAATTAGGGAAAAAAATACTAGGTCTTGAAATCTAAGATTAGCAAAAGACACAAACATCAAATTTTCTTTTACCTAAATAAATTTATTTTTATTAAATTAATAATTTTTTTAACTAGTAATAATTCATCCAAAACTCATAATTTTGTATCAAATTATTTAATAAAAAGATCAAAAAACTCTTATTTTATAATTTTAATAAAATAAGATCAAGATCACACATATCATATCTCTAGCAACTATTATCGATGACATTATAAGATCTCGACTAACGATCTCATCGAACTTCTGATGACTAATCAAAGTTGTTCGTAATATGTTATGTATAAATATAAAAATAAATATAACATGTTACATACAAAAGTAAAAATAGATGTAACATGTTACATTCAAATATATGTAAATATTATACCTAATAGATTGTCAAAATCACAATAGATGTAACTAGTTACATATAATAGGTCAATGAAACTATAGTCGATGTAACAAATTATGTACAAATATACATGTGGATGTAACCGATTAAATAAAAAAATAGAGGTTTAGGTATAGGTAAAAACAATTTACAACACTTAAAATTATTCATGTATGCCTTATATACTATTTGGTGTAATTTCATAGATCTCACGTAAAAGTAAAATAGTGATCCTACTTAAAAAATAACCTTATGAATCAAGTCTAATAAGTGTCTAATCATGTGTAAACGCAAAATAATTATCTTAAGATGATAAGGGTTCAATAATTATTCTTTAATTATCCTAAAAAGATAAAAATCTAAAGACTATCTTTTTTATATTTTAAAAGATAATCCAACAAATAATTACATATAAGTGTCAAACAGATAACTATCTATAATATATAATTATCTACAAAGATATAAAACTCAATTTTAATAGTAAAAGAATTAATTATTAAGCTTATTTACTCCTATATAGTCACATATGCATAATATGATATAATATCTAAAATTAAATATTATATAAACTCTCTTTTTATATAATTATTAGAACGAGATTGAGATCTTCTCTTCTATAAAATAATGACTTGAGCAAGGAATTTTAAGGTATTAGTAGTTTTTTCTTCTTATAAATTTTACGAAAACAAGTTAAAAAAAAATCAATATCAACACGTATATATAAAACTCAAAGAATGAAACAATAGAACTTCAATAGATCTAACAGAAATTTTAACCTTTTTCACGATATGTTCACAACAAAACTCCTTTGTCGGATGAAGAAAGAGAGAGAAATTAGAGAACGATAATCCAAAATTTTGGTCGATCTTTGACTATATACCTCGTTGGCCCAACTGTTTCTCTCGTCGGTGATTACAAATTCCATTTACATGGAAAAGAGACCATATGAATGAAAAGAACACTCATTCTCTATGGAGTTTTGAGGAGAGAGAAAGAAGTGTACAGTGAGTAGTAACGATGACTATGATTAGGAATAAAGCATACACCTTCAATCTGCTTCTTGGTCGATGACGTAGAGAGACGAGAGAGATATGATTGAACTGAAGAAACCTTTAAAAATATGGAATGCTTGGGAAGGGAGGAAAATTATGACAAAATAATCGAGCATAGAAACGTAAATTATTGTAAGCAAAATGCATTCTTCTAACAATTTACGTAAAAAATTATTTGGTCATTAAATAGGTGCTAGTTTAGGTCATTAAACTCGATAAACAATGTACGTGATGTCCGAAAATAATTTACAAAAATTACATTAATAAGATTATAAAAAATTTAATAAATCTTCAAAAATATCAAAATAACAATTGCTTATTTATTAAACTAATTGTCTTATTCAATATTTATAAATTTAAAAACATTTTATCTTTATTTTGACAATAAATTAAAATATTATAAAATAAGTAGTTTCTTAATTTAAAAAAATAGAATATCATTAAAGATAAAAAGATATAATCAAGATAAAAAAATCATCAATCTAAATACATTAATAATAAAAAAAATTAAATCAAAACTAAATTTTTTTTAAACATACTGAAAAAACCTTGAATTTTTATTTTTTATTCTATTATAAGATTTTTCAATGACTATTTGATTATTTTAATTGATATATTGATTATTTTTCAAAAATATAAAAATTTGATACTATATTATGATCTTTATAACATTCAACATTACACTACGAATGTAAATAAATATTTAGATTGATAATAAAACATAAACTTTACATGCATAAATATAATATAAATCATTGTAGATAAATAGTTAGATGAGAAAAATCACCCTAAAGTTAGATTTAGATGAAGAAATTAGGGGTGTTCACCGATCCGATCTGGTCTAGTTTTGGGAAAATAATTTAACCGGACCGGACTATTTATATTACTTAGATTAGACCGTTTGAAACGGTTTTAATTAATACAAATCGAACCAGACCATTTGATTTATAAAACTATTCGATCCAATCGGGTTCGGTTTGATTTTTGATTTAGTTTGGTTTTTGGGCACCTTTAATAAGAAATAATGTAAAAAAATTAATATATTTATTAAACTGGTCCGATCCGATTCGACCGATTTAAACCGGATCAAACCAACCGTTTGAAAAACGGTTTTAATAAATATATATCAAACCAAACCGTTTGATATGTAAAACCGTTCGATTCGATCTGATTTTATGGTTTGATCCGATCTGAACTGGTTTATGGATACCCCTTAAAAAATAATACATTTTTTAAAGATAATATGTATATACATGAGTCGACGTCAACGAATAGTTATGTCTATATATATATATATATATTATCTTGGATTGGACTCTTGTATGTCTTTAAACTCTATAATATTTGTATTAATAAATTATTTAAATAAATAAATAAGATTAATTATAAATAATATTTTATTAACATCATTTTATATTTTTATAGATAATATTTATATTATTAATTAATATTTTAACCATATTTTCTTTAATTTAATATTTTGTTAACATTTTCTAAAGATAATATGCATCTATCTCAAGATCTTTAGAATACAAGTATTATTGAGACATTATCCACAATTTCGAATGTATTTTCATCCATCTCAAAAGTCAAAAACGACGTATCACCCTGAAAATTAGATATAAAACCCGAACGCCAAGACCGCCCACCTCTTATTTTCCCTCCCTCGTATATAATTGCGTTTCCCGGCGATTTGACACAGAAAAAAACAAACCAAAAAAAAAAAACCCTCTGATTTCCCCGAGAAAATCCCAAGCCTTTTAGAAGAAAATAATAACGAATACGCTAGATAAAAAGAGAGAAAACTCTGATCTGTAGTGGCTCTCTCTCCAAGTTTTCTTTCGGGGCCGATAAATTGTGTTTACAGGCGAAGAGGTGAACGAAAAAAGAGTCAAGGACATGAACAACAACTTCATGGTGATGGGTACCGAGAGAACAAGGCTTCTTCACAATTTTGATTTGCCGTTTTTGAAGTGGGGGAACCAAAGGCACCTTCGCTGCAAGAAAGTCGATTCCAACGGTACTGGAGATGTGGACACCGATCGACCATCTGTCGATACGAGATTTCAGAGCTCATCTTCGATCACTAGGCTAAGAGACTCGGAATCGGAAACGCGGAGGTTCTGTATTGTGAGCAATCCAAAGCCCAGAATCGATAGCGTTGTTGATGGAGATGGAGAGGAACGGATCGAATCGGTGAGAGAGAAGCTCATGCTTGATCTCAAAGCAGCGGCAGATAAGATGAAAGATGAGATTATGAGAGATGAGGTGATAATGGGTGCTGATAATGACGATGAAGTTGAGGAAAACGAGGAGGAATTACTGCCGGTGGAGGTGAGTAGACCTTGGAACCTCCGGACTAGAAGAGCGGTTTGTAAGGTCCCAAACGGTGTCGGTGGAATAGAATCAAATTCAAAAGGGCTGAGAATTGAGGAACGAAAACCCAATTACTCGCCTTTGAGGAGTGAGGGTAACAATGGCGTCAAGTCGCCGATAATTGTTGGAGGAGTTCCGGAGAAGAAAGTGAGGGCTAAGTTTTCAGTGTCGCTTTCGAAGAAGGAGATCGAAGAGGATTTTATGGCGATATTGTGCCATCGACCACCTCGTCGGTTCAAGAAGCGTCAGAGGAATCTTCAGAGGCAAATGGATGTAAGTCAATTGGGTCAAGTTTGAAATTTATGATCTTTATTTATTTTTATTTTTTCCAAAAAAAAATTATTTTGGTTGAATTCACTCCTCGGCGGCTCGGTCTCTCATTATGATTTTTCATTTTTTTTTGGCAGACGTTGTTTCCAGGCTTGTGGTTGACGGAGGTTACAGCTGAAACGTACAAGGTTCCCGAGATCCCTGAGAATGAAAAGGTAAATATTTGCGACTTTATTCTATTAGCTAATTTTCTACTGTGATTTTTTTTTTTTTTTGGAATATAAGAATTGGAATATTCTCTGCTTACCTATTTAGTTTTAATGAAATAATAAATATATGTTTGAATTATTATAAAAATGGTAAAACTTATTAATTAAGTAATAAAAATATTACTCATATAGCAAAAACTATAAAGTTTACTTATATTACATTATATTTTAATTGATTGATTTAATTAATAAAGTGTTTCTTGATAAATTTGTATCAATAATAATTAATAAAAAATTTGTTTATAGATTTATATTAATAATAAAGATTTTGATTATAGATAAAATTAGAAGATATATTTACAACTTTATTAGATTATGTTCTAATTTTTAAGACATTACTGTGAACAGTACCTTATATATATATATATATTTACAATTATATGCTTGGTATTCAATTAAAACGTATTTAGATAGAATAAAAATTATACGATGACTACAAATTTTGTTCCTCCCTCTTAGAGGTGCGAGTACAAATTTTACTTTTGTTCGTCTGAATTTTTTAATTTAGAAATTATGCGTTTGAATTTTTAATGTCATTTTACATTGTAAATTTTTTTTTTCAGAGGTAGCATGAGAAGGATATTTCAACTTTCAAGGCTTCTGTTTTCTGATTGTGGTGGTAATTCGTGGCATTCATCACCATCCTCATGACGAGAATTTGATAACATATCAAATCTCTATATGTATATTCAGTTTGTTCAGTTGCTTTGAAACATTAATTTTGTTCACTAATTATAATTCATTTTTCATTAGTTTATCTGAATAAATTGATGTAAAGGAAAGCTGGGTAGATTTCTATGATAGATTACAAAGTTTTTACAGCCTTCAACTCAATGACTAGTTTTTAACTTGATTTAATATCGATACACTAAATTTTCAAAAGCCCTTGTTCTTTTGGTGGCAATGTTTATGCTATAACAGAGCCATGAAATTGTGCCATGATTGTCGTTGCTTGCATTCTTTCGGAGAAAGTTCTCTATCAGATAAGAATTGCTTGATCTCAGAACAAGTCAACTGTTTTGTTTTTCGTGTATGGATTGTAGAATCAATAGGCAATACTTGGAATCCAAAAGAAGATGCTCCAAGAACTCAATCTCTTTGAGCAGGTTTCAGGTGGTAACTAAAACCCTGTATTGTTTTGCTTCTTGATTGTGCTATTGAGATTGCCTGGAGAAATTAGAAATTGAGGGTTTATGCTGATTGCTGCACATAAATTGCTAGCCTTATCTATATTCAACTTTAAAACACTACCAGTAGTGACACTTATTTTCTGCTATTAGTCTTTTTGATGTTTTTCTACCATTGATGTGTTTTGCATAACTCTTATTTATCTTGCATATCACTATTTGGGTTTCATTTTCTCGTTGATATGAAGTTTGTAATGACTTTGTGAATTGTGATATAAGTGTAGAATTTGTTTAGATACAAGGTAAGTTTTATGGGAATGGAATGTTTTGTCGTACCAGAAAAAATCTAAATATCATAAATTTGTAATAGATTTCAAATGACGTGGTCAAGTTTGATTGGATGGTATAGTTAATGTATCAAATGAGATTGTATTAAATAATTTTTGTTTATAATATATGTTAGGTTAAAATTCGATCCAAAAACATTCATAAAACCATATGAATATGAATGTAAATGCAACGAAAACAAAAAAGAATTGAAAATTTACCTCCAGTCATTGATTACATTTCATTACACTTACACAAGAATTTTAATAGTGTTTCGGTTTGATACTTCTAAACCTTTTTATCTTATCACGATGGTGCAGAGACTAAAGTTTATTGAAAATTCATTTTGAAATTAATTGAATTTAGAGAAGGTTTAGGAACCAACCGTATATTTATAGGCACGTTTGAGTGCTCTGTTCATTAAAGAGCAAAATAGAACGTGCAATTAAAGGGTTAAGGGTCTTAAGAACATGGGTGAGTGATGGAAGTTGTTGGATCACATTCTAGCCAACTTCTCGGTTGGTTACCGAGAATTCAAGAGGAAAAAACCAACATTATTTCACTTAATCCATATATTCTATCCTTTAATTTTGTGAAAAACAAAACACATGAATCATGGTACTATATCTTCTAATAATGAGTATTATCTTCCATGTATCACGACGTATTATGCATCTCAAGCCTATACCACTTAATGAATAAACCTTATATTTATTTAAGGTTCATAACTTAAATATGTTTTTCTCAAAATATATGAATAAACAAAACATGTGCATAAAATCATACGAGAAAACATTAACTGAATAAGAGTTTCATTAAAATATCAAATGTACGTACAATGAATATTTATATCATGGAACCAAGTCTCATTCTTACTACATGATCCTTGAAAATCTTTAGTGGCATGCCTTTAGTTAGAAGATCATCAATCATCAACTCAATACTAACATGCTCAATAATCACTTTCTTTTCCTTAACACATTCTCTTATGGTTAAGTACCTGATGTTGGTGTGTTTACTTCAACTATAGCTCTTGTTGTTCTTAGCCATAAACACAACAACTAAGTTGTCACAGTACGATCTTAATAACCTAGAAATAGAGTCAACTACTCTAAGCCCAGAAATTAAACTTTTCAACCATACACCATGTGATGTAGCCTTAAAGCATGACACGAACTCGACCTCCATAGTGAAAGTAGCAATCAAGATTTGCTTCGCATTCATCCAAGAAACGACTCCATCGACAAACATGAAAATGTAAACAGATGTTAATTTACATGAATTAACACAACTAGCGAAGTCCGCATCGGAGTAGCCAATAACCTCCAGATCATCGGTTCGTCTATACATAAACATGTAATTTTTTTCCCTTGAAGATACCTCATCATCTTCTTTGCAAATCTCCAGTGGTCAACACTTTGGTTATTCTGATATCTCCCTAGCATCCCAATAACAAATGTAATATCTTGTTTATGCAAACCTGAGCATACATTAGGCTTCCAACAATTAAAGCATATGGAATGGTTTTGAGGTTTACTTTCTAGTAAGTAGATCAAAATATATGAACCATGGCATATTTATGTCCATACTTTCTTGCTAAGTCCAGGTTTAATCTAAACATCTTGTTCAGGTTCTTGATCTTGACTATATTTATTCATAGTCTTATAAATTTGTTTAGATGAATTTGACTTCCCTTAGGACTTACATGAAAAATACATGTTTAAAGAACAATACATTATTTGATTTTATTATCATATTTTTTGTGTATGTTAGGGATCTTTAATTCATGCAAACTAATAAACATTGCTATGATGTGCATATCCAATGAAATACAATATATTACAATCATAATATTAAGTTAACATGATCTTGTATGATTCAAAAATAATTCTAAAGTCATGTTTATTAAAAAATGAATCGCACACAAGGCTCTTGTACATCTTAGGTACAAATAATACATTATTTAGAGTCAAATCCTTCCTAGAGATTATATTCAATGCTGTTGCTCCTTGCCCTTCAATAATAAAAGTATCACATTTTTTCATGAATAGTTTTTCACCATCTTTGACAAGTTTAAAGGTGAAAAATAATTCTTTGTCTAAGCAAACATGGCTAGTTGCATTAGTATCAATCCACCACTTTTTTTAGTTTATTTTGATTAGATTCACTTTAGAAATGAAAAACACAAAAATCAATATCAAAAACATCATGAATATGTCATTAATCATGTTTACCTCACGATTTCTTTTCCTCTGTGCAAGCTTGCAATATGAGTCATTGTGTCCAAAATCTTGAAAATTGTTACATTTTATTTTGAACTCTTCCTTTTTAATAACAACAGCTTTAGGTCCCAACTTGATCTTTTCCATTATTGTTCTTATTCATATTATTGCTCCTAGAGCTTTGACCATGATTTACAATATTGGCCTTTAGTTTAAGAGGGTGTATTCTTTTTGTGTAAAAGTCATGTTATATTATTCAACTTTGATCCTAATAATCAAATTCTTCAAGTTCATTTTGTTTTGTTTTGTTTAAGATATGACTTTCTCTCCATGAAAAGAATACATTCTTACTAATAATGTCTATTTTGAAAGTTATTTCATATATTTTTATTTTTTAAAAAATTATAATATATTATTTTTCTTTAAATGTCTTTTAATAAAAACTCGTTAAATGTTATTAAAATGTTATTTTTGTTTTTATAAATTAAAAATTTTTTTATTAAACAAATATTTAGCGTAAATTATGGCAATATCATTACTTAGTTATGTAATAAGCTGGAGACATGCCTTGCACGTGCTCACCAAGTAAATAAAAAAAAATGAGAGAGAACAAGACCTTATAAACGCGTCGGCAAATTTGCAAAGAAAACACTCCAGGGAGGAATGGTTCAACCACCAATATCGACCTTTCTTAATTTACTAGACGCTGCAGGACAAAAGGACTCTAGCCATCATAAAACTCTTGTGTAATTTTCTCTTAATTTGTTACTTTTTGCTATTTAAAAAAAAAACTGCATAAGACAAGTAAATCGAATTTATATATTTTTTAGATTAATTTTTATCTATTATATATACTAAAATTCAAAAAATAACCGTCTACTTCTATTATAAATACATTTTTATCTTATTATATTTATAATATTTATACATATTAATTAATATACCTTTTATTTTTCATAAATATTAAAATATTTAAATCTAATCATAAGTATTAAATTTTAACTATTTTAATAATCTTTATTTTTGTATTTCAAATTATATTTATTTAAGATATGATACATATTTTAAAATACTTCTTAAATAACTTGTTAAAATATTTCTAAATAATAACAAATATAAAAAAACAAATGATATTAAGATTTGTTCTTTGTTCAAGTTATGTTTACGTAAAGAAATTTTTAATAAAACATATATGTTAAAAACATTCAAATTAATTTTGTATATGAATTCGAAGGTTAATTTTTTAAAATTTATTAAAATTTTAAATTTTTAAAAACTGTTAAGATAAAATCTACTAATAAAATAAGTTAATAATCTATTAAATTAACGAGGCAAATCCCCGGTTGTTATTACAATTCTTTTAAAATAGAGTGAACACAGTGAGAGAAAATAGTTCTCAATACGAGAATTGAATGATCTAAATTACATTAATACATGCGTGACTCTTTTTTTAGGTCAATTTCTCGCTTTGGCGTTCATACAAAACACAGCAAGCCTATGACGTAGCCTATGATGTACAGCTAATCAAAGGAGATTAATATAAAAAAATAATTAATATCAATTATAATTTAAACATATAATTTAAAATAATAAATAATAAATTTTATGAACAGATAATTAATCAAATTATAATATTTTAATTCACTGTTATATAATGAAAAATTGCATATAGAGGTGCAAAATGTAAAAGAAGTTTCACTTTAAGGATGGTTGGTTTTGAATCTTGAATCCTAATATTTTATCAAAAATTACTTTATATAATAGAGCTTAAAATTTAGAAGGAATCTTAATACTATATATTCCTTTATACCTTGTGATTTGTTTAACATTATTAAAATTAGTCTTCTAAATGTACCCAAGTCAAAGAAATGAAATACGAAAAATAAATTATCAAAAGTTGGAATTTGAAAATCTAATGACTAAAGTTTGCTAAAACATAATAATCTTCCTCTTCTAAAAAAATACTTATTTTGTATATACATAATTTTGATATAATATAAACTTTGAAAATATGAGAAATAATAAACTTTAAAATATATTAATCAATATACAAATTTTATAAATATAATAAAATTAAAATATATTTATAATAAAAATATGATTTCTTGATTTTTATCACTTTTATAAAATAAATTTTTTTAATCAATACGAGTATATCATTTTTTAAAAGTTTAGGGTTACATTTGATCAACTAATTTATAAAAAGAAAGACAAAAATTTGTTCAAGTCTATTATCTTTAATAAAATATATCTTAGATCTGTATCTATTAGATGAAACAATAGAAATTCGTTATTTTTACAAAATAAATTCATACGATCTTTTTGTAAAAATAATAAACTTGTAATACTCTACCTAATAAGTAGAAAATTAAACGACATTTTTATTAAAAGTAATAAAATTAATCTTAATTTAAAAAAAATGAATGTAGATTAGTTTCCTTTAAATCTTGGTTGGGTTGACTATTGTTGTAAGAAAAAACAATTCACTCCTAATCCTCTTATTCCATCTTATTGGACAAATTCTCTTAAGATTATTCAGATAGAAATAAAAATAAGAATAATAAAATAAAAAATAGAAAATAGGAAATAGAGAACAATGATTCATATTTTATAATATGAGGCATAACAGGAGAGAGATTTTACTTCTTGTCTCATTTTCAAAAATTATATACTTTAATCTAATAAATATATAAAAGTTTAATATTTTTAAATTTTTTTTATAGATTTAGTTACATTTAAACACAAACTAACCATAAGTAATGCGTTATATATTTTATATTTTATCTTCAAGTTATATTTTTTATTCTATTAAAATATCAATAATTTTTCTTTTATAAAAATTATTTAAACTATTTATTTAAATTTTAAAAATCTAAAATCTTATTATTATTTTATAATTTATTATTATTATTTCAAACTAATTTGTAGCAAGATTCTATCAATATTGTTTAATATAAGGGGGATATGTATTTATTGTTATATATATTTTATTTTTATCCTTTTTTACATAAATATTATTTATTCTTTATTGATCCAAAATTTTATTTTTTATTACAAAATATTTATCATTGATATTATAATTTTTTTTAATAATAAAAATATTTTTTTTCTAAAAAATAAAAAATAATATTAAAATTATTAAATGGATCTTTGTTGTCTACTTGAGGTCTTTGATATGTATTCGAAAAGATTTTACTTGGAATGGATAATAAATTCTAAATTATAGATGACAAATGAAGAGAGAGTCTCCCAACTCTCCCATCTCTTAATATGATTATTGTTTATACACCTTTAAATTTTTTGTTTGTTTGCTTATTTGTTATTTCAAGAAATTCTATTTACAATCCTAAAAAAGGATATAATTGTTGTTTGTACATCTTTAAATTTTTTGTTTATTTATTTGATATTTCAAGAAATTCAAAAGAATTTATTTATAATTCACATTACCAAATGTACCTCTAGTTATTAGGGATGATAGTTAACAATGATTTTATTTTTATATAAAATGATTCACTTTTAAATTTTTTGTTTGTGTGTTTGTTATTTCAAGAAATTCGATTTACAACCTTAATAAAATAATGTAAATGTTGTTAGTATATATTTAAATTTTTTGTTTGTTTGTTTGTTATTTCAAGAAATTCGAAAAAATTTATTTATAATTCACGTTACTAAATGTATCTCTATTTATTAGGATGATGGATAGAAATAGTGTTATTTTTATATAAAATGGGTTACTTTCTTTTCATTATTGTTAGATTTGTTATTATACATTTTGTTATTATAAAAAATAAGTATATTTAATTTTATAATGATTAAATAAATATTTTAATTTAATAATTTAATTTAATTTAAAAATTAAAATATATTTTATATTAAAATATTTTATTCTTACAAAATATGATATTAAATTAACTCATTCACGATTATAAGATTAAATTCAACTAAGTTTATATAAGTTTCTCATATTATAGTAAGTTTCACGTGCTAGAATCATGGTACAAAAACAATAGATAGCCAAACACATCTGTAATTCATTTGGAAGATCTAGTCGATCTAAACAAATATAAATAAATAATAATAATAATAAATAAAAGAGAGAGAAAACAGAATTATTTATTGTTCTTCTTTTTAACTCTACTATTGCAGAAGAAAGAACTAAGCCCAGAAAAACTAATAGTTACTTTGGAGATGTAAAGAGGTGGGATATTCAAAACAGGTGTAATTCTAGTTCCATGACCATAAGATTTGCTTTTACTTAAATCTGGCTTTTGGGTTGAAAAACTATTAACATAATAAGAATTTGAACATGAAGAAGAAGAAGAAGATACAGATGAACTTCTACTTGAAACAGAACGTTGCTTTTGCAAATTCTTCTTCTGGGTTTCTTTTAAATTTGTTGTAGGCTTTGAATTCACATCTACAGATCCAGCTGAATCGCTTCTTCTGAATTGCCAAAAAGACTTTGTTTGAGTTTTTTCTTCACTTTTTTCCTCTGCATCAAAATTAGTAGACAAAAACTCTTTTAATCTCTTTTTCTCTGCTTTTTCAGGACAAGAAAGTTGAACGGGGGATTGAATTTGAAGCATAGACTCAAATGGTTGACGAGTATGTGTTGTTCGAGCTGGATTGGTCTTGATTTGAATAGGAAGAAGCTTACCATTTGAGAAAAGTTCATCAGCAGAAGACAATTTTGATTTGAAGTTATTTACAACGCAAAAGTTGAAATCAAAATTGGAATCCAAAAGTGATTTGTCCACTAAATGTTGATTATCTACTTGAATTGGATTTGCTTGGTTTACATCATGAAAAAATGAGACTGTAGGACTAATTAATCCAGGACTCAAAATCTTTGAGCAACCTTCAATTGCCATAGTTATAAGTGCTTTCAGAAATTGCCACCAATTAGAAGATCTGAAGACGATGAGGTACCCAAGAAGAAAGAAAATGAATGTTAACGGATAGGGACGACAAGTGAGAAAGAATTTGAATTATGGGAATAAGTCAGAAATGGCAGCTTCAGATTTTTCTATCGACTCATTTGGATGCACTATCGTTTTAAGGTTGAATTGCAATATCAGTAAATAAATTTTAATTAAATTTACATTTATTAAATTAAATTAATTAATAGGTTATTGAATTTTTAAAATCATATTTAATTTTTAAAATTTTATACATATATTTAAATTTTTAAATCTTACAATTTAATTACTAAACTTTTAAAATTTTATATATAGTTATAACTTAACTACTAAAATATATATTTATGAATAAAAAATTAAATTTTTTTTGTAAAGTTTTAAAAATTTTGATTCTAAATTATATGATTTAAAAATTTAAAGATTTATGTATCAAGTTTTAAAATTTGTTAACAAAATTACGTTTTAAAAATTTGAAAATTTATGTATAAATTTATATAAAATTTAAGTATCAATTATACATTTTAATAATGTTTTTATAAATAGTAGTTTTAATTAAAAAACTTTTTTTCTTTTGAAATAATTACACTTACTCATATTGTAAGTAAAATTTGAATCTTAAATATTTAATATTCAAATGAGTCTCATATCTAAGTTGAAGCTTTGTGGGGATTAAAAGCGATTTTAATAAATAAGTAATTTTATGTTTTGCAAAAAAGAAAAGAGAAAAGGAAGTAAAAAAAACTTTCTATTATTAGGTAACAAAATATTAAAATTATTTTTAACCTCTAGTGTATATAATAATTTAATTAATTAATTAATTTTGTTTTTATCTCATTTATTAAAAAATATGTTAATTTTTTTACTTCATTAAAATCAAATAGGCTATAAGAAAAATAAATATATTTTTTCTCTACAAAGATTAAAAATAAAACTATATATATATAAATATTATACTATATAATTAAATATTATTTTTATTTTATAATTACTAAAATAATTATACATTATTAATAAATTTTGTTATTTTTATTACCATGATAAACTAAAGAGTTAATGTTGAAGGTTTGAAAATATAATTGCTAAAAGTAGGTCTCACATATTTTTGGAAAATATTTTTTTGAGAAAGTACCTAAATGGGCTTATATCTAAAAAACAATAAAAGTGTTTAAATAATGAGCTCTACGGTAACTAAACGTGCTTTTACTTTTCTTCCCAAACTCACATAAAAGCGCTTTAGTTTATAAAACATTGTTTTTACCATAGCGCCCTACGTGGCTTAAGAACTTACGTAGCCTAAGCCGAAACATAACATAACATAAAAATAAGGCCTTAATTATTTTTTATAAATCTAAATTTCATTGCTTATTAAAAAATTATTAATGATTTTAGATTTTTTTTAAAAAAACATAAACAATAAATAAAAAAATAATGAAAAAATATGTAAAGGTTATTTTTATTGTAAAGTAATCTCATGAAAGATTTCACTTTATTTAGAATATGATAGACTTAAATATTTTTAGGAAATTTAAAATAAAATAATTTTTTTGAAAACGTACCATAATGTTTATCTCTAAAACCAGACTAAGATAAATATATAAACAAAATAGATTTTGAAATTTAAAAAGATGAATAGATACCTATAAAAAGTTTAAAATAAGTTTTTTATAATATTTATTTTTTATTGTTTTCCATGATTTCAACAGGTAGAGAAAAAATAGAGACTATTAAAAAACTTATTTTTATTTAAAAAGTATAAGAAATTTCTTAAATAATAAAAATAAGAGTAAAAACTTATTCATCTTTATTATTATAAGTTAATTATATACACATTTTCATTTCCACGAAAAACTCCTATATTGTTAGATTCTTATTGCTAACTAATCTCTAACGCATCATTAGTCAAAATATAAACTCAATGTAATATGATTTTATTGACAGAATTATAATATTAATGTGAATTTAATCAAGTTCTAAATAACGGAATGAAATTCTCTTTTGTATAAATCTTTTAAGAAACAAATAAATAGAACTCAAAATAAACATGTACATAATCAACACAATTAATTTACATGAAAAAATCTTCTCAGTGTATGAAGAAAACAACCACAACACTCTTATCCAAAACTTCTACTATCAAGAAATAATTGTACAAAAGTTTTCTCTAGATAAAACTAGAGGCAAACAATCAACAACATCATCAAGAATACAACTTCTTGAAAACTAACAATTATTTCAAGAAAATAGAGAGATTTAACCTAATTTCATAATCACTATTCACGGCCTAGATTTTCTCAAATCGGTGAGCCAAATCCAATTCCCACCGTTCAGATTGAAGGGTCTTGAGTCGTGAACCTTCATAAAAACTTTCAGCTCAATCAGACCACAAACAATCTTCCATCAAGGCACTTGATGAAGGCTTGTTGGAGAGGAAAAAACTTAAAAACTGAGAGCTTTTCTACTACTACTCTTAATTTTTTCACTTTCAACCAACCCTAATGGGTTTATTTATGAAGCAATAAAATGGAAAAAAAAATCTCCTTCTTTCTCCATGGGCCATTAAACCACATGGGCCTTTTTGGGCTCCTCTAAATAAGAGAGAAACCCAACAAATCTCCCTCTTTCCCGATTAGATGGAGGGATCCACCAACCCAGAAATTGAACAAAAAACTTCAAGTTTTTCTCTTGACATTGCTTTTGTTAGCATGTCAGATCCATTATCATCAGTATGAATTTTCTCAAGTTCAAGCAACTTATTGTTAAGAGTATCCCTTATCCAATGATACCTTACATGAATATGCTTTGATCTTGAGTGAAACGCCGAGTTTTTCGCTAGGTGAATAAAACTCTAATTATCGCAGAACAACACATGTTTCTGCTACTTGAAACCAAGTTCTCTCAAGAATTGTTTCATTCATAACAACTTCTTACAAGTGTTTGTTGCTGCAATAAACTTCGTCTCTATTGTAGAAAGTGCAACACATTTTTGCAATCTTGACTACCAAGAAACTACTTCATAAGAGAAAGTTATTAAATAACCTAAAGTAGACTTACGAGAATCTTCATATCTTGCTAAATTTGAATCAATGTATCCAACTAACACTGGTTTTTCACTTCCAAAGCTAAGTGTTAACTTGGAAGTACCTCAAAGATATCTCATAATCCATTTTCTTGCATCCCAATGCTCTCTTCCTACATTCAAAGGAAAACGACTAACAACTTCAATTGCATGAGCTATGTTTGGCCTCATACACACCATTGCATACATTAAGCTTCCTACTGTTGAGGCATATGGAACCTTTTCCATATCTTACTTCTCTTTATCTGTTGAAGAGTCGTGACTCGATCTCAACTTAAAGTGATTAGATAAAGGAGAAGAAACCACTTTAGCTTTATCCATATGAAACCTTTCAAGTACCTTGTTAATGTACCGTTCCTGTGACATGTACAACTTCTTTCCTTTCTTGTCTCGACAAATTTGAATACCAAGAATTTGTTTTTCTTGCCCCAAGTCCTTCATGACAAAGGACTTACTCAAATGTTTCTTCAAATTATCAATCCTTGAAGAATTTCTGCCAACAATCAACATGTCATCAACATAGAGCAATAAAATGATAAAATCATCATCAAAGAATTTCTACACAAAAACACAATGATCAGGAGTAGTCTTCTTGTAACCATGCTTCCCCATAATTGTCTTAAACTTCTTATACCATTATCTAGGTACTTGCTTCAATTTATAAAGGATTTTCTTTAACTGACATACATAATCCTCTTTTCCTTTTACCTCAAACTCTCTGGTTGTTCCATATAAATTTTTTCTTCTAACTTACCATGAAGAAAGGCATTTTTCACATCCATTTTCTCAATTTATAAATCCAAGTTTGCTACTAGACCTAAAACAACACGTATGGAATTAGACATCTTCACAACAGGAGAGAAAATATCATCAAAATCAATACCTTTTCTCTGATTGAATCCCTTAATGACCAGTCTAACTTTGTATCGTGGTTGTGAATTGTTTTCTTCTTGCTTCACCCTATAGACCTACTTGTTCTTCAGAGCTCTTTTACCCTTAAGCAACTTTACTAACTCAAACATGTGATTATCATAAAGTGACTGCATCTCATCGTTCATGGCACCAACCTAGTGTGCCATGTTTCTATCTTCCATATCTTCTACATAACATTGAGGTTCTCCCTCATCTGTCAATAACACATACTCATTTGTATCATATCGTATGGAAGGACGTCGATCTCTGGTAGACCTCTTGGGTTGAATTTCTGGTTTTGGCAACTGATTAGTAGTCTGGTGATCTGTTTTAGTTTGCATATCTGCATCATCTGAACCTTGTTGGTCATCTTGAACATTTTGTTCCATCTATACTAATAAAGGAACTGGGTCTAGGTCAATCAAATCATCGCTATACTGATGGCCTCCTTTTTTTATCTTCTCAACATCTTGTATAGTTTGATCTTCTATAAACACAACATCACGACTCCTTACCGGTTTCTTCTCAATTGGATCATAAAATCTGTAGGCAAATTAATCTAGACCATAACCAACAAAGATACATTGTCGTGTCTTCACATTGAGCTTAGTTCTCTTATCTTTTGGTATATGCACAAATGTCTTGCAACCAAAAACGTGGAGATAATCATAAGAAACATCTTTGCCAGTCCAAACTCTGTTTAGTACATCAAATTAAAGAGGAACACATGGTGTAAGATTAAGAACATGTACAACTGTATTCAAAGCCTCACCCTAAAAAGATCTTGGCAATTAAGTATGCGAAAGAAGACATCTTACTCTTTCACCCAACATCCTATTCATTCTCTCAACCAACCCATTTAACTGAGGAGTATTGGGAGGTGTCTTTTGATGTCGAATGCCTTTATGCTTACAATACTCCTCAAAAGGACCTGAATACTCTCCCCCATTATTTGTTCTGATGCATCACAATTTCTTCCTAGTATATGTCTCAACTAAGGCTTGAAACTGTTTAAACATATCTAATACTTGATCTTTGCTCTTCAAAGTATACATCCATAACTTTCTTGAACAATCATCTATGAAGGTCATAAAATAACTGACACCACCCAAATTTCTTGTCTTCATAGGACCACATACATCTAAATGTATCAAATCAAGTATGTATTGTTTTCTTGAAAGAGGGGGGAACTCTTGAAAGAAACTCTATTTTGCTTCCCTACCAAACAATGAGTACATCTTCTTAAACAAACATCATTCATTCCAAAAAGAAGATTCTTTTTATTTAATACTACTAAGCCTTTCTCACTCATGTGAGTAAGTATCTTATGCCAAAATTTTTCTATGAGCTCATTTGTCACGGCATTAATAACGCCTTTGAAGAGTCTTGCCTGTAGTATATACAAACTAGAATGCTTGTTCCCACGAGCAACAACCATAACACCTTTAGTAAGTTTCCATTGACCATTACTAAAGGTATTGCAATATCCTTCATCATCAAGTTTACCTGCAGAGATCAAGTTCAAAGAATTTCAGAAATATGCTTTACCCATCTAAGAAGTAGCCTCGTTCCATTATTCATCTCCAAACACACATCTCCAATACCAATGACTTTAACCAAGCCATAATTATCCAACTTCACTATCCCAAAGTCACCTGCTGTATAGGATGTAAAGAAATCATCTTGAGACGTAGCGTGAATGGAGGCACCACTATCAATAATGTAATTGATCTTGTGACATGCAACATTGACAACATCTTCGTCATAAACAACAAGAAATTCTTATGAACTAGCGGTGGAAACTCGATCATTTTCCTTGCCAACATCACCATTTTGTTCTTTGTCTTTCTTCTTGCTATCTCACTTCAACTGTCTACAATATTTATTGATGTGTCCTTTCATGCCATAGTGATGACACTCAACATTAGCAAACCTGTTAGACTTTCTTCTTCCTTTTTCTTTGCTCTTGAAACCTTTGTTTTTACTTATCCATCTTCTTTCTGTAACCAAAATCTCTGACTTTTGAGAAGACCCATGTGATTTTCTTCTCATTTCTTCATTCAAAACACTTCTCTTATCCAGATTCATGTTGATTACACCATTTGGAGCTATGTTACTTAATGACATTCTAAATGTTTCCCAAGAATCCGACAACATACCTAATAAACACAACCTCTGAATCTCATCATCAAACTTGATACCCATTCCAGCTAACTGATTGATTATTCCTTGGAACATATTGAAGTGATCTATTAATGGAGTTTCATCTTGGTACCTTAAAGCCATCAACTACTTTTTGAGAAACATTTTATTATTTCCTGTTTTCCAAGCATACAACTCCTCAAGTTTATTCCAGAGTGACCATGCATGTATTTTCCCACTAATATGATTCAAAACATTATCATCTACCCAGTGCTTTATATACCTACAGACTTGTCGATGTAACAAAGTTTATTATTCTTCGACAACTTTTTTGGCTTCTGAGAGGCGAACACCGGTAAATGAAACTGTTTGACATAAAGGAGATCTTCCATTTTTCCTTTCCAAGTGTGATAATTAGAAACATTTAAAGTAACCATTCTACTCAAATTTGCTTCCATTATTCAACATAAGAAATTCAACAATAATAACCACAACTTTGATACCACTTTGTTAAGAGAATCACAATATCAATGCGAACTTAATCAAACTTTAACCAGTGGAATGAAACCTATTTTTCTTTCTTTGTGTGAATCTTTTAGGAAACAAATAAATAGAGCTCAAAATGAATCATGCATAAAATCAACACGATCAATTTACATGGAAAAACCTTCTTGGTGTAAGAAGGAAACAACCACGATACTCATCTCCAAAACTTCCACTATTAAGAAATAATTGTACAAAATTTCTCCCTAGATAAAACTGGAGGCAAACAATCAACAACATCATCAAGAATACAACCTTTTGGAAACTAACAATTATTTCAAGAAAATAAAGAAATCTAACCCAATTTCGTAGTCACTATTCACGACTTAGATTTTCCCAAATCGGTAAACCAAATCCAAATCCCATTGTTCAAATTTAAGAATTTGAGTCGTGAACCTTCATGCAAAATTTCATTCAATCGGACCACAAACGACCTTTCATCAGAGCACTTGATGAAAACTTATTGGAGAAGAAAAAACTAAAAAAATAAGAAACCGAGAGTTTTTCTCCTGCTGCTCTCTAGCTGCTACAACTCTTAATTTTTTCACTTTCAAACAACCCTAATGGTTTTATTTATGAAGTAATAGAATGAATAAAATTGATCATTCTTTTTTTATGGGTCATTAAGAGATATATTTTTAGGCTCCTCTAAATAAGAAAAAAACCTAACAAATTTCTATGAAACTCATCCGATTTGAGAGTGACACATATTAAAAAATAATAAAAGATTGACACGTTGGTAGGTTTGTTTCCCTAAAAAATAATATTTTTTTATAAATAATAATGATTAATAATAATTTAATTTAAAAATAATAATATTAAAATATAATTTTTTTAAATTCAAAATAAGTGATTATATATTATTTTTGTAGTAATAAAAAGTTGTGTTGAGACTATAACGTCATCATAATTATATATTATATTGAATTATACAAATAACAATTTTTAAACTTAATTTAAAGTATCTAAAATAAGTGTCATAAAAACTTATATATTTTATTTAAACGAAACTAAGACGACCACAACATTTGCATAGAGCACGAGCCACCTCTGGGCCCTATGTTATTTGCCTGAGCTTTGAGCGCATCTCAGATAATTTTGCATTGAAGGATCAATTTCTGTGAGTTGAGTTATATAAAAAAAAATTAGAAAATGTTCATGTGAATATTTATTTAATATGAGAATTGTAGAAAAGAACGTTAGACTATTATACAATTAAATATTCTCATCGGCGGAGCTTTACCGGGTTGGATAGGTTTTGTAATACTAGTAAAATAATTTACAAAAAGACATTAATTATATGTATATATTCAATATTAAATAAATATTTTACTTATAATAATATATTATTTTGTGTGTATTTTGATATATTATTCTATATATGAATAATATTTAATAGATATATAAATAAACATAATATAAATAAATAAATAAATATCGAGTAAAATTGTTAAATATAATTATTTTTATTCACGTATTTATCAAACATCAATTATAAAATTATAATAATATACATTACATAAAATTATTTTTAAGTCCATATATTGTAATCCAAAAATATTTCATATATTTAAATATAATTATTCATTTTATTTTTAAAAAATTAGATGTCAACCCCTCTTAATATTTTTCTAAATATTCATATGATCTTTCCACGCAGAATTAGAGAAGGGAAACACTGGTGATCAGGTATGAATCCAAGGACGGAACGAGGGTGCGTATTATTTTTATTACCTGTATATTTTTGTAAGACTGACCTTAGCATTCATCTTAAAATATATTTTTCCTAAGTTGTAATATATCTTAAATTCTGTTATGTAGTATAAATCATAAATTAGTAAATTTACAAGCCAATAAAACAATACGACAGATATTTAAAGTTGTATCGGATAAGTAGCAATTTAAAACATATTATATTAGCATGAATTTAAGATTTAATTAATTAATTGTATAAATATATAATTAAAAATAATGGTAAAATAATAAGTAACGAGAGAATAAATTATATACGAATACGTAAATAATTTAACTTTCAATGTTAAAAATTTACTCTATTGATAAAGATACATAAAAAAAATTTATCAAAATTAAAATAGAGAATACATATAACAATAATGTTCAAAATAACGGTTCAAAATTTAAATCTTTAATACATCCAAAACTATATTGCAAATCAAAATCGTGTTGAATAATTTTCTCTAAAATTAATTATATTAAGCACCTAATTTTTCTCAATTATTGCCTAATTTGTGTTTTAACTTTTGGCCTAATTTTTTTTTAATTATGTGCCTAATTTGTGTCTTAATTTTTGGCCTAATTTTCCTCAATTATGTGTCTAACTTGTAGCCTAACTTTTAGTTAAATTTTCCTCAATTTGTGACCTTGATTCTTGCCCTCATTCATTGTATAAGAGAGAGGGTCTTATTTCATCTATAAATATAAAGGAGTTTATGCATTGAGAGCATGAGCAAAAATTATAAGAAAAAAAATCAAAGAGAGCATAAGTAAACTGAAAGAGAGAAAATACTCCACCAGTATGATAGTTTTTTGTAAGTTTGGAAAAACACTTGAGATATAGTAATAATTAAGAAATCTGTATCTATATTTTGTATATTTTTTATTCAATTTAATAATATTTACTGTCTTCTATATACTTAGGTAAATTATCGAACTACGTAAATTCTATGTGTTTCTTTTTACCAATTTGATATAATTATATACTGTTATTTATTACTTTCATGCATAACAAATTATTATCAGATCCAAATATAGTGATATTATACACCAAATTGAAGCTCTCAATAAGACTAACGTAATGACAAAAAAATTGATTAAATTGGAGGTCAGACGCACCCAGAAACTATTGGAGTGCTACTGCCAACAATTGAGTCAACTCACTGAATTGGACCAAATCAACTCACTGAATTGGACCAACTCAACTCACCGAGTTGAACAGTTTAAGTTGTTTAACCAAGCTACCAAGCCATTGGTCGAACTACTTGACTGAGCCATTGACCAAGTCGTCAACTCAAACCGTCTAGTCCATTAACCGAGTCGTTGATTGTTGACTAACGAGTCAACTCAATCATTAATGAATTTTTGGATAAAGTTCATCCATTTTTCACCTATTTTCAAATGAGTTGACCTATTCTTAGTTAATTGGTTCATTTCAGATTCAACCAAGGACTCCATCTTTTCAAATAAGGTATAAAAATATAACACTTTTAATTGGTGGCAATTCCTGAAAGCACTTGTAACTATGGCAATTGATGGTTGCTCAAAGATTTTTAGTCCTGGATTAATTAGTCCAAGAGTCTCATTTTTTCATGATGTAAACCAAGCAAATCCAATTCAAGTAGATAATCAACATTTAATTTAGTGGACAAATCACTTTTGGATTCCAATTTTGATTTCAACTTTTGCGTTGTAAATAACTTCAAATCAAAATTGTCTTCTGCTGATGAACTTTTCTCAAATGGTAAGCTTCTTCCTATTCAAATCAAGACCAATCTAGCTCGAACAACACATACTCGTCAACAATATGAGTCTATACTTCAAATTCAATCCCCCGTTCAACTTTCTTGTCATGAAAAAGCAGAGAAAAAGAGATTAAAAGAGTTTTGTCTACTAATTTTGATGCAGAGGAAAAAAGTGAAGAAAAAACTCAAAGAAAGTCTTTTTGGCAATTCAGAAGAAGTGATTCAGTTGGATCTGTAGATGTGAATTCAAAGCCTACAACAAATTTAAAAGAAACCCAGAAGAAGAATTTGCAAAAGCAACGTTCTGTTTCAAGTAGAAGTTCATCTGTATCTTCTTCTTCTTCTTCTTCTTCATGTTCAAATTCTTATTATGCTAATAGTTTTTCAACCCACAAGCCAGATTTAAGAAAAACCAAATCTTGTGGTCATGGAAGTAGAATTACACCTGTTTTGAATATCCCACCTCTTTACATCTACAAAGTAACTATTAGTTTTTCTGGGCTTAGTTCTTTCTTATGCAATAGTAGAGTTAAAAAGAAGAACAAGAAATAATTCTATTTTTTCACTATTTTATTTATTATTATTATTTATTTATATTTGTTATAAATTAGCACTTACGGAAGCGAAGATCAGATCCAATTTTAGTTGCACAAATTAATAATAATGAGTAACAGTAAAATAATCAGCAGTAAGAAAATAAATAGTACACAATGATTTAAGTGGTTCAACTTTTCAATGTAAAAAAATTACTCCACTGACGACGGCACACCGAAGAAAATCCACTAATAATCAAATAAAGATACAAACACCAATTTCCAGAGAAAACTTCACAAATTATACCAATATTCAAAAAATCAACCCACAAAATATCCCCTCTAATTTACTAGTAATATATATAGCAAGATAAATTAACAAACTTGATATTAAATCAAATATTACCATACAAATAAGATGGAATATAATTAGCAGCAGCGGCGACACGAAACTGTCGGAAGAAAACAGCAAGGTAGCAGATCCCATAACTTTTCTTCTTCTTCTCTGTTCTACAATTTAATTAAACAACGCTGCTTCTCTTCACTCTTTCTTTGTTTCTGCTCTGTCTTTGGAAGCTTCTGCTCTTGTTTTCTCTTGGATTTAGCAGCTGCTAGCTGCTGCTCTGTTCTCTTCTATTTTTCCCAACAGCAGTTCACATTCACGCAGTAACAAACATATATATATATATATATATATATATATATATATATATATATATATATATATATAAGAGCTGAGGGTTTAAGAGCATATTGGGTTTTGGGTCATTATTAACAAATCTCCACCTTGGCTCAAAACAGAAAACAAATTCTTCAAATGAAATTTCTCGGATTACCAAATAACTGTCGTCCAAAGCCCCGAAGGGTGATTATCTTCTACAAACACTAATCAAGTCCAAACAATGCTTGAACTTGTTAAAAGAAACTGATTTGGTTAACATATCGGCTGGATTCTCTGTAGTGGCTATCTTATTGATAAAAATAGCACCCTGAGAGACAATGTCACGAACAAAGTGATATCTGACATCAATGTGTTTGGTTCTTTCATGATACATAGTATTCTTAGTCAAGTGTATTGCACTCTGACTATCACATAATACAACAGAAGTATCCTGGTGTAAACCCAAATCACAAACCAAACCTCTAAGCCAAATTGCTTCTTTCACTGCTTCTGCTGCTGCCATATATTCTACCTCTGTCGTAGACAAAGCAATCGTAGACTATAAAGTAGCCTTCCAACTAATGGCACGATGAGAAAGAGTGAAGACATAACCTGTCAGAGATCTTCTTCTATCCAAATCACCAGCATAATCAAAGTCCACATAACCAATAACACTACAACCAGTATTAAAACTACCATCATATACCAAACCAAAATTAGATGTACCTCTCAAATACCGAAGTATCCATTTCATTGCTTACCAATGACCCATACTAGGATTACTTATATATCTACTGACAACACTAACTGTATGTGAAATGTCTGGACGAGTACAAACCATATCGTACATCAAATTACTAATGGCACTAGCATATGGAACTTGAGACATGTACTGCTCTTCTTCTTCTTCTGACTGTGGTGACAAATCCAAAGAAAGCCTAAAATGCGCAACTAACAGCGTACTCACAGGTTTAGACTCTTTCATACCAAAGCATTCAAGTACTTTTTCAAGATAACTTTTCTGAGTCAAATAAAGTTTGCCCGCTTGTCTATCCCTGTAAATTTCCATGCCAAAAATTTTCTTCGCTACACCCAAATCTTTCATCTCAAACTCACCACTAAGTTGAGACTTTAATTTCTGAATCTCAAACTTATTCTTGGAAGCAATAAGCATGTCATCAACATAAAATAACAAATAAATGGATGAACCATTGTGAAAACTTTTATGATAAACACAACTATCATAATCACTCCTAGAGTAATCATGATCAATCATAAAAGAATCAAACCTCTTATACCATTACCTAGGGGATTGCTTTAACCCATATAAAGACTTTTTCAATAAACAAACATGATCTTCCTTACCTGGAACAACAAACCCCTCTAGTTGATGCATATATATTTGTTCCTCAAGCTCACCATGTAAAAAGGTTGTCTTGACATCAAGTTATTCTAATTCCATGTCAAACAATGAAACCATAGCAAACAACACACGAATAGAGCTATGTTTCATAACAGGTGAAAATACTTCATTGAAGTCAATACCTTTCTTCTAACAATAGCCCTTTGCAACAACACATGCCTTGAACTTAGTTGTTTCAACCTTAGGTATACCTTCCTTTTTCTTGAAGACCTATTTGTTTCCAACAATCTTTTGGCCCTTAGACGATTTCACCAATTCCCAAGTATGATTCTTATGAAGTGATTCAATCTCTTCATTCATAGCAACCAACCACTGAACAGACCCATCACAAGTGATAGCTTCATGATAACTAGAAGGTTCATCAACCTCAATAGACTCTACCACATATAATGCTAAAGAAAATAAGTCTGCATCTGCGTACCTCTGAGGGCGTCGAATCTCTCTTATTCCTTTACCCTTAGCGATATTGTATAGTTGCTCATATTGCTCTTCTGCTACATCATAAGCAGAATCATCCATCTCATCCATAGATGACTGATCTGAAGTACCCTCTTGTACTTGACTAGGAGCTCTACTCTCAAGCTCCACCTGCTCATTAACACTGTGGTATTTATCTACAACAATAGACTTTTTTTTCTTTTCCAACATGGAAAACTCATCAAACTTAACATCTTTGCTAATCAAAAATTTAGGTGACTTGGGTTCAACACACCATAATCTATAACCCTTCACCCCAAAAGGATACCCCAAAAATATGTATTTCAATGCCCTAGGCTCAAGTTTACCATCATTAACATGAGCATAAGCAAGACAACCAAAAACTTTTAAATCAGAATAATTAGCAGGAGTATCAAATAATACCTCAAACGGAGTCTTCAACTCAATTGCAGTTGATGGAGACTGATTCACCAAATAGCAGACATGGTTACAAGCTTCAGCCCAAAAGGATTTATCCAAGTCAGCTTGAAAGAGCATACAACGAGCTCTTTCTAAGAGAGTCCTATTCATACGTTCTGCTACTTCATTTTGCTGTGGTGTATCACATACAGTGCGGTGTCTCATTATGCCATTTCTTTCACAAAACTCATTAAATTGACCATCACAAAATTTCAAACCATTATCAGTTCTCAAATGCTTGATTTTCTTACTTGTTTGATTTTCTATACAAGCCTTGAATTTTACAAATTTTGAGAACACATCATTCTTGTTCTTCAAAAAATACACCCAAACATGACGGGAAAAGTCATCAATAAAATTCAACATAAACCAGGCACCACCCTTAGACACAACACAAGAAGAACCCCAAAGATCTGAATGAATGTAATCAATAATAATTTTCTTTTTATGGATGGATGTACTAAACTTGACCCTGCGATGCTTTCCATAAACACAATGCTCACAGAAATCAAGCTTCCCAGTTTTCTGACCACAAAGCAAATCCCATTTGCTTAAAATAGACATCCCTGCCTCACTCATATGCCCAAGCCACATATGCCATAATCGAGTAGTGTCTGAATCTTGATCTGACGAGGACGAAATTGATACACTGCCAATAACAGTGCTACCCTAAAGCATATAGAGGCCACATGACAATTTCCCTTTAATAACAACGAGAGCACCCTTACTAACCTTTAAAACTTTATCTTCAGCTACATACTTGTAGCCTTGTGAATCAAGAGTACCCAAAGATATCAAATTCTTTTTTCAAATTTGGAACATGGCGAACATCTTTCAAAGTCCTAACAATACCATTATGCATCTTAATTTGGATAGTACCAATACCAACAACCTTGTAGGACATATTATTTCCCATCAAGACAACACCCTCATCAATAGATTGATAAGAAGCAAACCAATCTTTACTGGGGCACATATGGTAAGTGCAACCCGAATCAAGAATCCAAACATCTCTAGGAGAACCAATACATACTGATAGAACATTTTCACCATCAGAACCAGAACTATCTACAACACCAGCAACATCATTAGTACCAGAAGATGTTGTGGTAAATTTTCCTTTACCTTTGAGTTTTGGACAATTTACTTTCTAGTGCCCTTCTTGACGACAATAGTTGCATTTATCTTTTCTTTTTCTAGATTTGGATCTAGACTTGCCTCTATTATTGCTTGTGCCTTTTTCTTGATTTCTACCTCTAACAAATAAACCACTGTTATTATCACTGTTACTTGTAGACACCTTTTTCTTCAACTCTCTGGAATTCAAAGCTACTTTGACATCTTCCCAAGAAATAGTGTCATGCCCATATAGCATGGTATCAATAAAATGTTCAAATGAATAAGGTAAAGAACATAATAGAACTAAGGCCTGATCATCATCATCAATCTTAACACCACCATTTTTCAGATCACGAATAATTTTAGTAAATTCATCAAGATGATCGTGCAAAGGTGTATCTTCTGACATTGTGAATGTATACAAATGTTGTTTCAAATATAACCAACTTGTCAAAGACTTGGTCATATATAAATTCTCCAATTTAAGCCATAATCCAGCAGGAGATTCCTCATCACCAACCTCACGTAATACCTCATCAGACAAGGATAATTGAATTGAACTGAGAGCATTTTCCATTAATGCATCTTTTTCTTCATCAGTCAATTTTTCTAGAAATTTATCCTTGCCTTCAAGCGTCTTAACGAGCCCTTCTTTAAATAATATGGCTCGCATCTTCATACGTGAAAGAATGAATTCATTTCTACCATTGAATTTCTCAATTTCATATTTTGCTGCCAAGACAAAAAACCCAATATTAAATAAACAGAAGCACAACTCAGAAAATATGAAACCAATTAGATAACCAGAAGCTCAAAATAAATCTAAAAGAGCAAACTTGATCAGTTCCAATAAATAACAGAATAACTCAATGCTCTGATACCAATTTATTGTAAATTATCACTTGCGGAAGCGAAGATCAAGTCTAATTTTGGT
The DNA here is from genome assembly GCA_030763125.1 of Hippophae gyantsensis. NCBI lineage: Eukaryota > Viridiplantae > Streptophyta > Magnoliopsida > Rosales > Elaeagnaceae > Hippophae > Hippophae gyantsensis. The sequence goes on along the minus strand of CM061029.1, from coordinate 15,498,070 downwards.
TGTATAAATTAATAATAATGGGTAACAACAAAATAATCAACAATAAGAAAATAAATAATACACAATGATTTAAGTGGTTCAACTTTTCAATGTGAAAAAGTCTACTCCACTGACGACGGCACACCGAGGAAAATCCATTAATAATCAAATGGAGATACAAACACTAATTTCCAGAGAGAGCTTCACAAATTATACCAATATCCAAAAAATCAACCCACAAAATATCTCCTATAATTTATTGATAATATATATAGCAAGATAAATTAACAAATTTACTATTAAAACAAATATTACCATACAAATGAGATGGAATATAATTAGCAGTAGTGGCGATACGAAACCGTCGGAAGAAAACAGCAGGGCAATAGATCCCAAAACTCTTCTTCTTCTCTGTTCTACAATTTAATTAAACAACGTTGTTTTTTTTCACTCTCTCTTTGTTTCTGCTCTATCTTTGGAAGCTTCTACTCTTGTTTTCTCTTGGATTTAGCAGCTGCTGGCTGCTAGCTGCTGCTCTGTTTTCTTCTATTTTTCCCAACGACAGTTCACATTCACGCAGTAATAAACATATATATATATATATATATATATATATATAAGAGAGCTGGGGTATAAGAACATATTGGGTTTTGGGTCACTATTAACGATTTTTGTTTAGATCGACTAGATCTTCCAAATGAATTACAGATGTGTTTTGCTATCTATTGTTTTTGTACCATAATTGTAGCAGGTGGAATTTACTATAATATAAGAAACCTAGATAAATTTAGTTGAATTTAATCTTAAGTTAATTTAATATCATATTTTATAAAAATAAGATATTTTAATATAAAAATATATTTTAATAAAATGTATAATTTTAAATAATTATAAGTTTAAAATACTCATTATAAAAATTTTTTATAATGAAAAGACATACAGATCAATGACTAAAGTAACATATTTCACATAAAAATAGCACCCTTGTCCTTAATATATAGAGATACATTTAGTAATTAAAGTATAAATAAATTCTTTTGAATTTCTTGAAATAACAAATAAACAAAAAAAATTAAATATGTACAAACAACGGTTACATTCTTTTTTTAAGGTTGTAAATCAAATTTCTTGAAATATCAAACAAACAAACAAAAAATTCAAGTGATCCATTTCACATACAAATAAAACCATTGCTACTCAACATCTTAATAAATAGAGGTACATTTAATAATGTGAATTATAAATAAATTCTATCAAATTTCTTTAAATAACAAATAAATAAACAAAAAGTTTAAAGATGTACAAACAACAATTATATCATTTCTTTAGAGCTGTAAATCAATTTTTTTGAAATAAGAAATAAGCAAATAAACAAAAAATTTAAAAGGGTACAAACAATAATCATATCTTTTTTTAGGTTAGTAGAGGGGTGAGGTGGGAGGCTCCCTCCTCATTTTTCATTCGCGATTTATAACTTATTATCTATCTCACGTAAAATCCTTGCGAAGACATATCAGGTATCTCAAAAGTATAATCTCTCAAAACGAAATAATTTATTGAGATCAGTAGTTAACATTTCAGTAGACATAACAGATATCATTATGTTTGTACCTCAAGCTCACTATGTAAACAAGTTGTCTTGACATCAAGTTGATCTAATTCCATATCAAACAATACAATCATAGCAAGTAACATACAAATAGAGCTATATTTCATGACGAGTGCAAATACTTCATTGAAAATAATATTCTTTTTTGACAATAGTCCTTTGCAACAAAATGTGCCTTTAATCTAGCTACTTCAATCTCAAGTAAACTTTCCATTTTCTTAAAGACTCACTTGTTTCCAACAATCTTCTGACTCTTAAGTATGATTCTTGTAAAGTAACTCAATATCTTCATTCATAGCAATCAACTACTGAGTAGACTCATCACAAGTGATAGCTTCATGATAACTAGAAGTTTCATGCATCTCAATAGATTCTATCACAAACAATGCAAAAGAAACTATATCAACATCTATGTACCACTGAAAGCATCGAATCTCTCTTATTGCTTTACCCTTAGTGATACTATATGATTACTCATGTTGTGCCTCTACTACATCATGAGTAGAATCATTTACCTTATCCATAGATGGCTAAACTAAAGTGTCATTTTGCACTTGAGTATGAGCTCTATTCTCAACCTCCACTTGCTTACTAACATCGGGGTCTTTACCTGCAACAATAGACTTCTTTTTCTTTTCCAACATGAAAAAATCATCAAATTTAACATAGCTACTAATCAAAAATTTAGATGACTTGTGTTCAACACACCACAATATATAACCCTTCACCCTAGAGGATACCCAAAAATATTTATTTTAATACTCTAGACTCAAGGTTACCATCGTTAACATAAGTACAAGAAGAACAACTAAAAACTTTCAAATCAAAATAATTAACAGGATTACCAAAGAATACCTCAAATGGAGTCCTCAACTCAATTGCAATTGATGGAAATCGATTCACCAAATAGTAGGCATGGTTACAAGCTTCAACCTAAAAGGATTTATCCAAACTAGCTTGAAAATGCAAACATCGAGCTATTTCCAAAAGAGTCATATTCATACGTTTTGTAACTCTATTTTGGTGTACTGTATTACAACTCATATGCCATTTCTTTTGTAGAAAATATTAAACTGACCCTCACAAAACTCCAAGCGATTGTTGATCCTCAAATGCTAGATTTTCTTGCATGTTTGATTTTCTATACAAGCTCTAAACTTTACAAATTTTGAGAACACATCATTCTTGTTTTTTTCAGAAAATACACCCAAACATGATAAGAGAAGTCATCAATAAAAGTCAATATATCGAACACTACCCTTAGACACAACATAAGAAGGACCTCAAAGATCTTAATAAATATAATAAACAATACCTTTCATTTTATGGATAGATGTATTGAACTTAACCCTACGATGCTTTCCGTAGACACAATTCTCATAGAAATCAAGCTTTCTAATTTTCTAACCACCAAACAAATACTACTTGCTCAAAATAGACATTTTTGCCTCACTCATATGTCCCAACCTCATATGCAATAAGTGAGTATTATCTGAATCTTGATGTGACAAGGATGAAACTGAAACACTATCAATTACAGTGCTACCCTGAAGCACATAGAGACCACATGACAATTTCTTTTTAATAACAACCAGAGCCCCCTTACTAACTCTTAAAACTCCATGTTCAACTATATACCTATAGCCTTGTGAATCAAGAGTTTCCAAAGATATCAAGTTCTTTTTTAACATCTTTCAACATCCTAACAATACTATAATGCATCTTAACCTATATATTGTTTCCTATCAACATAACAGTCCCATCAATAGATTAATGATAAGTAAACCATTCCCTATTGGGGCACTTATGGTAAGTGTGACCCAAATCAAAAATCTAAACATATCCAAGAGAACCAATAGATATAGATAGAATATTCTCACCATCATAACCAGAATTATCTATAACACTAGCAACATCATTAGTATTAGAAGATGTTGTATGAGATTTCCTTTTTCCTTTAAGTTTTGGACAATTAGCTTTCTAGTACCCTTCTTGATAGTAATAATTACATCTATTTTTTCTTTTTCTAGATTTGCATCTATTGTTGCTTGAGCCTTTTTCTTGAGTTCTACCTCTGATAAATAAACCACTACTATTATCATTATTGCTAGTAGAAATCTTTTTCTTCAACTCTTTGGAATTCAAAGTTACTTTGACATCCTTTAAAGAAATAGTATCTCGTCTATATAACATGGTATCAACCAAAAGTTCAAACGAATGAGGTAAATAACATAACAAAATTAAGGCCTGAAACTCATCATCAATTTTAACACATATTTTTTAGATCTCAAATAATTTTAGTAAATTTATCAAGGTGATCGTGCAAAATTGTACCTTCTGACATTCTGAAAGTATATAAACACTACTTCAAATATAATTGATTTGTCAAATACTTGGATATATATAAAATTTTCAATTTAAGCCACAACTCAGCTGGAGATTTCTCATCATCAATCTTGCATAGTATCTTATCAAATAAGAATAACTAAATTAAACTGAGAGCCTTTTCCATCAATGCATCTTTTTTTTCATTGGTTCATTTTTTACAATTTATCTTTAATTTCAAGTGTTTTAACGAACTATTTTTTTAACTAATATAATACACATCTTTATTTGCCAAAGACTAATATTATTTCTACTATAAAATTGCTCAAGTTCATATTTTGTCGTCATGACTGAAAACTCAATATTTAATAAATAGAAGCATAACACAGAAAATATGAAATCAATCAAATAATCAAAAGCTCAAAAATATGTCCAAAAGTGTAAATTTGATTAGTCCCAATAAATAATAGAATAACTCAAAGTTTTGATGCCAATTTGTTATAAATTAGTACCAACGAAAACTAAGTTTAGATCTAATTTGATTACACAAATAAATAATTATAAGTAATGGTAAAAAAATAAATAATGAAAAAAAAATATCACATAAATATTTAAGTGATTTAATTTTTCAATTTAAAAAATATATTCTACTAATAACGAAAAAAATCTACCATCAAAATCCAAATAAACGGTAAAAACATCAATGTTCAAAATAACCACTTAAAACCCAAATCCCAAATACATCCAAAATTCTATTGCAAAACAAAATCGGTAATAAGAAAGCAAGATAAAATAAATATTCATACATTACTAATTAATACGGCAGAACACAAGAAATAAGCAGAACCTGTGTTGGTGAGAAAAAAAAAAAGAGCAAACTGATTTTCTACGAAAACTTGCAAAGATGTAAAGAAATTAAACTGACTTGCTTTTCTCTCAGATGGTGGATGACAATGATGTCTTCACTTAGCTTGAACAATAGTGACTGTTTTGTTTTATCTACCCTAGCGACTGGACAAAGTGAAGAATAAGGTAGGTGGCTTCAAAGCTATCTAGCGGTTGAAGGAAAACAATATATATATATATATATACCTAAGCTAAGGGTCGCCGGCCTTAAATCCAAATAAGAAGAGAATGGCACAAAGATAATATCAATTAAAGTTAAAATTATCCAAATGCCCTTCCATCAAACTCACATCTTGAAGCCAATTTTAATAACAAAACAATAACCAAATTTATGAACGTTTACAAATTATATAACAAATAATTACTAGATTTTATGCAATATTTGTTGGGAAATAACGCAAATTCCCGATAAGCCAAACTTATGAGAAAACAAGAATAGAAAATAACACACAAATTTGATAACGGAGTTCGGTCAATCTTGCTTACGTCTCCGGACCTGCTGCAGATCTTTTTACTGAAAGATGAGAAATTACACAAGGTGTTTACAACACTCAAAACTCACAACCCAATTACACCCAAGAAAATTACTCTCAATTTTCTCTCACAAAAGTTTTGCTCTCTAAGTTTTTCTCTCAATTGGAATGAACACTTTGGATGGTTAATTCATTACAATTACACATCTATTTATAGGAAAATTCACTCCTTGAATTACTCCTTAAATTAATGGTTCCTTGAATTGCTCCTTGAATTAAGCTCCATGTTTTACTCCTTGTTTTGCTCCATGTTTTACTCCATGTTTTGTTCCATGTTTTGCTCCATGTTTTACTAGCTTCAGTTACTGCTACATACTCAGCCTCTGTAGTGGATAGAGTGACAATTTTCTGTATTTGTGACATCCAACTAACAGTTGTAGTTCCAACAGTAAATATATAACCGGTGGTGCTTCTTCTATTGATCAACTTCACCTCCAAAGTCTCAAGGCGTCACGCATTCCATGTACTTTTAATTCTCCTTTACTAAATTACAAGCACTTTTCTCAGGTGCCTCGCGGATACCTCAAAATCCACTCGATCGCTTCCCAATGAGTTTTTCCTAGATTTGACATAACCGCTTTAACAACTCCCGTGCATGGCCAATGTCCGGTCTTCAGATGCACCATTGCGTACATCAAACTTCCAATGGGTGAGGCATGAACCTTAGCTATGAATTCTCTCTCTTCCTCTCATGCGAGGTGACTGATCCTTGATAGGCGAAAATGACTGCCAAGGGTGTGCTAACCGGCTTGGCATCGTCCATGTTGAATCTCCGCAAAACACGATTGATGTACTCTTGCCCGAGATAACTGCAAGGATCTTTTCTTCTTATTTCTTGTGATTTGCATTCCAAGAATCTTCTTTCTTGGACCCAAAGTCTTTCATGTCAAACTCCTTTGACAATTGTCTTCAACCTTTTAATATCATCCATATCCGAACCTCGCTACTAACATATCATCAACATAAAGTAGTAAAATGATATAATCGACCTATATCTTGAAGTAGCAACAATGGTTAGTATCGCACTTCGAAACCTTCCAGTGCATAAAGTCATCAAACTTCTCGTACATCATTGTCTTAGGGCTTGTTTTAGGCCATACAAACTCTTCTTAAGTCCGCACACCATATTCTTCTTCCTCTTTTCGAGAAACCTTCTGGCCGGGTACATGTATATCTCTTCATCTAAATCTCCATGAAGGAATGCAAGTTTCACATCCAACCGTTCCCAGATGAAGATCTTCAATGGCTACAATACTCAACACCGATCCGATAGTATGAGCTTCACAACGGAGCGAAAATGTCGTTGTAGTCAACTCCTTCCTTGCTGAAACCCTTTAACAACTAGGCGTGCTTTGTATCTCTTGGAACCATCATACGCCCTCTTTTCACCCCTAAGAACCCATTTTGTGTGAAGTTGCCTTCTTTCCCATAGGTAACCTCGGCCTAGTTCCATGTCCTCGAGATGAGATTTCATTTCTTCTTTCATAGCAAGCTCCCACTTGCTAGAATCTCGAGTCCGACAAGCTTCATCATAGCATTCAAAGCTCCCTCTGTCTATCGACAACATATAGTTCATGTATCTCCCGTTAGGCACATACGAGGTCGGTAAGACCTTCTCAATATGGAGTGAGTAAGAGGTCACACTGTGGTGTGTCGAATGTTGTGTACTACTCTGGTCCAACAAGTTCCTCCGGCGAGGGACTTGTTACAATTGGTTCTCATTACTAACTATTTGGGACATCATTTGCATCCGCAAATACCGGCTCATTCTCTCCGAGTCATTGGCATCTATTTTACGTGACATATCCTTATACATCACCCTTTCGTTGAAAATCACATCTCTCGCGGATAACTTTCTTCTTTTCGTCATCCCAAATCCGGTAGGCAAACTCATCCTCACCATACCCGATGAATGTGCATTTCTTGGATTTGGGATCAAGCTTATTCCCGCGATCATCGATATGCACAAAATACACAACCAAAAACTTTTAGATGTGATAGTTTCACCTCTTTTCGCTCCATACCTTCTCTCGGTATTCTATGCTCCAATGGAACGTACGGCCTCGGTTGATCAAGTAAGCTGCCGTGTTGGCCGCTTCGCCGCTTAACCGTTTAATTCGACATACGAATGCTTCTGGCTCTTTCTATCAACATTCGGTTCATACGCTCAGCTACACCATTGTGTTGACGCGTGCCTGGCACAGTTCTTTCCATTCTCGATCCCGTGCTCATAGCGTAAATTTTTGAATCTCGGTGTCTTCATATTCACCACCATTATCGGATCCGAGTTTTTTGATCTTCAAACCCGTCTCATTTTCCACCATAGCTTTCCATCTTCCTCGAAAGCCTCAAATACTTCAGACTTATGCTTTAGAAAGTAAACCCATACCTTCCGAGAGTGATCATCGATGAAAGTCACGAAGTATTGTTTCCCACCAATGGATGAGACGGTTGTTGGTCCCCAAACATCGTAGTGAATAAGCTCTAGCCTTTCCTTCTTTCGTGGTCTGCCACTTGTCCGAAAGTCACTCTCTTTGCTTTCCTAGTATGCAATCGACACGTCCATCTCTACAGATCGTAGACACGGAAGTTTTCCTTTGAATGCATAATCTTCATTCCTTCTCACTCATGCGTGGCCTAATCTCCGGTGCCAGGCTCAGTGTTTCATTGCTGTGCAATTGTGATTGAACAACGTGCTTCGTCATGTAAAGAGTGCCACTTTTCGCTTCGAGCAACTATCATCGCACCCTTTGAAATCTTCCAATCATCACCATGGAAGATCGTAGTGTAGCCTTCACGCCAATCGCCCACCGAGATTAAGTTCCTTCGAGGCTCCGGCATATGCTCGACATCCTTCACCTCCCAAACAGATTGTAATCTTCACTACACCTTTGCCAATAATAACACATGGTTGATCATCACCAAGATATACCTTTCCCAAGATTTCCTAGGACATATTTCTCGAAGAATTCTTTTGTGAAGTAGCAAGCATGGAACGATGCTCCGAGTCTAACACCCAAGATTCTTCCTTGCTCTCCAAAGAGCATATCAATGCATCATCTCCTCCCGAGGTGGAAGTAACATTTGCCTCTCGCCTTCACTTGTTTGTCCTTTGAGGCACTCTTTCAGATTTTTGTAGGCTCCTGCTTCTTCCACAATTCCAACACTCGATAGTCTTCGAGCCATGGGAATTATTAGGATTCCCGGATTGGACCTCCTGCCCTTTGATCTACCTCTGATAGTCCGTTTCTACCACGTCCATTTCCTTTGGTTGAATTTCTTCCTTTTGACTCTGTATGCAAAACTGAAGAAGTTGATGATTCACCTGTCTCTCTACGTCGAATCTCTTCACTGAGAACCAAATCATGAACATCGTCAAATTTCAACTTATTGCTTCCCGATGAGCTACTCACAAACACGACAAGAGGCATTCCAGCCTTCTCCGGTAGAGAAGACAAAAGTATCAATGCTCGTACTTCTTCATCGAATTCAATTTCCACCGAACTCAACCTGGGTTGGATGTGTTGAGTTCATTGAGATGTCAGCTACCGATGCGCCTTCCGTCATCCGCAAATTGAACAAGCGCCTCATCAAGTGCACTTTGTTCGAGGTCGATGGCTTCTCATACATATTGGAGAGAGTGCCATAAGACCCACCGTGATCTTTTCCTTTGCTATGTTGAAAGCAACATTACGGGATAACGTCAATCGAATAACTCCAGGAGCTTGCTTGTCTAAGATTCCAATCTCTTCCTTCATAGTCTCGCTTCTTCCCTAAGAGGTTGATATAGATTTCTTTGATACAGGTAATCCTCTATCTCGCATTTTCCAAAACCCGAAATCGTGCCATCGAATTTCTCGACTTTCACCGTTCCTTCATCTGCGGCCATTGCTCCCACTCAAATCTGACTTTCTCCGGATCGTTTCTGACTATTTCTGCAAACCACCGTGTATTAGAACACCTCCGTCAACGAACAAATATCGTCAACAAAATTTCACTATTCACGTAATTCACTATTCACATGAATAGTAACCTTGTAAGAAATTGACAGAAATCACCACCAAAAGCTCTGATACCAGTTGTTGGGAAATAATGCAAATTCCCGATAAGCCAAACTTATGAGAAAGCAAGAATAGAAAATAACACACAAATTTGATAACGGAGTTCCGGCCAATCTTGCCACGTCTCCTAATTGCGCTAGATCTTTTACCGAAAAGAGGAGAAATTACACAAGGTGTTTACAACACTCAAAACTCACAACCCAATTACACCCAAGAAAATTACTCTCAATTTTCTCTCACAAAAGCTTTGCTCTCTAAGCTTTTCTCTCAATTGGAATGAACACTTTGGATGGTTAATTCATTACAATTACACGTATATTTATAGGAAAATTCACTCCTTGAATTACTCCTTAAATTAATGGTTCCTTGAATTGCTCCTTGAATTAAGCTTCATGTTTTATTCCTTGTTTTGCTCCATGTTTTACTCCATGTTTTGTTCCATGTTTTGCTCCATGTTTTACTCCATGTTTTGCTCCATGTTTTGCTCCTTAATTTGCTCCTTAAATTAAGGAGCTTTATAACAACAATCTCCAACAATATTAGACCTAATATTTTTCAATTAGTAAAATTATTTACACTAATCATCATAAATTTGTGACGAATAACGATGCTCTAAACATATCATCAAAAAACAAAATAGAGGATTCTCAAAATTACATTTCCAGAACATTACATGCAAATTCTATTTGGTATTACATGCATGACATAAAAGGCAATTATATTGATTTTCTTTTCTTCTTTTCTTTTCACCTTGACTTAGCATTTTTAAAAAATATTATTATCATTTAATATTTTAAATTTTTCGATTTAACATTTAATTAAAATATTACTTTTTTTATAATATGATAACATATTAATCAGTTTTTTAAAAACTATATTTGGTTATAAATATTTCTTATTATCTAATATTTTTTATCACTCAATCTTATAATATATTGATAATATTTAATATTGAATATATGGAAAAATTGGTTTTAACTTCATAATTTCTTAGTATGTATTATCTATCTCATATAATTTCACTAAAAACAATATTTAAGAATTACAACATGTTATTCTTTATCTCTTTTTTCTAAAACATTTCACAAATTATACAAAAGAAAAAATCAATTACAATTTTCAATATGTTTTAAGAGTTTTATTTTTTACATTTTACATTGTACTAATATTTGTTCATAAAGTTTACATTAATTATATAATTAAAATTTAAATATATTATATTGATAATTTATATATTGTTCTCTCTGAGAGAATTTTTTGACATCGTTGGCTACATATGATTTAAGATATAAAGAAATATCAATGAGATATAATGGATTTTATTAGAGGAAGAAAGCTAGGGATGAACAATTTTTAATTTACTTTTTTACTAATATTTTATATTATGATATGTGTAAATATTATTTAAAAAATAAATTATTTTTAAAATTTCAAAATAATTTTAATATATGCACAAAATATATATATATAAAGTGTGACGGCAAAAAAATTTGTAAAAATTTATATATTATTAATATTGCAACCGTTTAAACCCAAGACAATTTATTTACTAGTAAGTTACAAGGTCTTTTCTCTAAATGGTAATTCACACAAAAATTCATAATTGCATTCCAAATCTTTTTTCTCATCATTATACTTTCAGAACTCTGGGCTTACATCACTCAACACATTACAATTTAATTAACCTATGTTAGTAAGTGCTTTTACAATCATATCAACATTTCATGTTCTAAATTTTACATATGTAACTTTCTGTCAGGTAACTTCATCGTTGTATATAACTTCATGTACAATTCTTAGTTACCTTAAAAGGGCAAAAAAACACTAACCTTTTTGTTGTTGCCATGTGTTTATTGAGCTTCAATTTTTTTATGTTTTAGGTTCCCACCTACGTACATTTGATTAATTGCATGAAGTAGCCTACAATTTTCATTGTTTGAGTCCATCTAGAACACATATAACTTGTATTATAATGCAAATTAAACTTTTCATATGGTTCCTTGGAAGGGATTAATTAATGGCTTGAGGTACAAGTTGATAGGAACGGCAGTTCAAATCTGACACTTACCTGAATGAAAAGACTACGAAGAATAGCAATGACTAGTAAATAATGTACACAGAAATATTATCACTATAAAAATAGTCTTTGAACTATTGTATTTAAAAGTTATTTTCCCTAGAGTATTAGTTAGGTGGTCTAATAATGGTTCAAAATTTTCCTCTAATTAAGTCGCGTTTGACCTGGGTTATTTATTTATACGTAAAAAATTGTTTGTGTTATTTTATGTTTTTGCATTTTTTTTTCATGTGTGATATTCTGTGTGCAGCTCTTGTGAAACATTTTTAAAACTAACCCATTCACTTAGTAATATAATATCAATGAAAATTGAGATTAAATTCCAAGTGTCATAATGTTTAATGATAGTACCAATTAATAAGTTGCCATTCTAACTTATAATCCTATTTAATAAAGTTTAAGCTAATTATAAGGGTATTACGTTGAAAAGTGCATCCGAATTTGAGATTGTTGGCGTGTGCTGAAAAGTATTTTGAAGAAGTATGATAGACAATAAGCTTTAGTGGAGCAGAAGAGGTATCAGTGTGCAGTAACATTTATGTTTAATAGAGCCGAGAAAATATGGGTATGCAACAACATTCATGTATATAACAATTATTAGGTTTTTTAGTATAAATATATTATCATTTTTTATAAATTATATAGAAAGAAAAAATATGAAATATATATACAAGAGTGTTGATTTGTACTAATGAATAACTAATAAAAATACCATATTTTGTCATGGTATCAGAGCAATGGTTATTGCTACTCTAATGAAATAAAATAGCTACCTACTCTTCGACGTTGTTTTTGCTTATTTACTCCTTGACACTGGTTTGCTCCGGTATTGCTATTGGGATATGAGCCCAGGTCTCCACGATTGTTGGGATATGGTGTGGTTGATCTAGTTTGCTCCATTTTGTCTCCTCGACAACGGTTTTTTGATATGCTTTTGTATGTATGCTTGTTGTATTTGTCACCTGTTTTTGGTTGGATGGTGCTTACTACCATAGTCATTGGAGTCGTCACAGTCTTTATACTTTTCAGTTCTAGCTACTGTAGCTGTTGGGTCCAACGTCGCTTGCTCGTTGGAGCCGTACCATTCTAGCTTCCACCGTGGGAGCCGTACCATTCTCTTTTCTCGAAGAAACTTGAATCGTAGAGATGAACAGTACTGTGCCATGGAAGTAGTTCTCACAAACTCCAAAGTGAACATATTTGAGGTGAGAGGCCCATTTTCACGTCACCGTGCACCTTATTTGTGTGTATATTTGGCTAGTGTAAAAAAAATCAATTGCAATATTAAAACCACCAGAATCGATAGATTTCATGGCAGAATCTAAAAACCTAACCACTAATTCCATACTCAACGATCTGACTACAAAAATAACAAAAATAACTGAGGTCCTCACTAGAGCCTAGACCACCTCACAACCACTGCTAGTTGAAAATTCTTCTACCCCAATCAGTATTAAGTTGGGAGGATCCAACTATGCCTTATGGTCCCAAGTGGTGGAGATGTATATCTCTAGCAAGGACAAACTGAGATATATTAATGGGGATTTTTCTCAACCTACAGAAACTGACCTCTCATTCAAGAGATAACACATTGAAAACTCCATTGTCAAGGGATGGTTGATCAATTCGATCGACTCTTCCTTAATTGCCAATTTTATCTAATTCCCAACTGCAAAATAGGTTTGGGATTATGCCACTACAATCTATTTTGATGGGACAGACACGTCTCAAGTGTATGATCTTCACCATCGAGTTACTCGTATGAAGCAGGTGGGTGGATCCATTAAAAAAATACTATAATGACCTTCAAGGGTTGTTGTGAGAAATTGATTTCCATCATCCTAACCTAATGGAGTATGTGACTGACATACAAAAATACAACTTCATCATACAAGAAGATCGAGTTTATACCTTCATCGATGGACTGAATGACAAACTAGATAAAACTTGAAATGTGTGTTTCAAATTAAACCATTACCTACGGTGAAACATGCTTGTGGATTTGTCTGTAGGGAAGATGTCAGGCACACCGTGATGATCACGGGTGCAAATACGACTCTAGGAGCAGTTATGGCTTTCAAAGGGATCAAGGGAAACCAAAATTAGATGCCACCAAAACCAAGAACTCTTTCCTTGGGTAGCAAGAAATACACCTTCTGATGGCATGAAATGTACCTATTATGGAAACTCCAAACACACCCATGAAAACTGCTTCAAACTACATGCATATCCAGATTAGTGGAATAATCTTCAAATACGGAAGAATCGGGAAACCACTGGGAGAGCTATTTTGGCTACCAATGATATGTCACTATCCCTTATTTCTCATGCAGAATCTTCCTAGGATTTAGGTATTTCAAGTAAAGTATGTCACACATCTCTACTCATAATGATAATGAGGACTGGATTCTCAACTCTAGAGCTACAGACCATATGACATTTGACCCAAATGATCTTTCTAATACAACCCAACCGAGACGGAGCTGTGTTGCCAATACCAATGTGGTCACTTATCCAATTACAAGGACTGAAAACAGTGACTTTATCTCCTTCATTGTCATTAACTAATACATTACTTGTACCCTCCATTTCAAACAGACTAATGTTTGTAAGTCAAGTTACTTCAGATCTTAACTGTGTAGTATTGATGTATTCTACTTTTTGCCTTCTTTAGGATATTCTCACCACGAAGATCATTAGGCGTGATACTAAGAGATGAGGTTTATATTACGTAGATGACCTCAGTTCAGGAAGAGCCAATCATATGCAACACACGACTGGTAACAAGGAGTGGCAAATTTGGTTATTTCATTGTCAATTTGGGTATCCATCATTTGGGTATTTGAGACACTTACTCCTTGGTTTATTTTCAAATGTCACATACTTAGATTTCAAATGTGATACTTGTATCTTAGCAAAGAGTCATAGGGATTCTTATCCCATGAGCATGAATAAAAGTATGATTTCTTTTGGTTTAGTACATTTTGATGTTTATGGACCTTCCCCGGTCACTATGTCATCGGGTCATCATTAGTTTGTAATTTTTGTTGATGATTGTACACGAATGACATGGATTTATTTTCCCAAACACAAAGATGAAGTATTTTCTATATTTCACACCATGATTCAGACACAATTGTTTGAAAAAATTAAGATCATTTTGTCCGATAATGGGGGAGAATATGTTAATTAACAATTCCGGACATACTTGGACAGCCATGGTATTCTCCATGACACCTCATGTTCACAAACCTCACAACATAATGATATTGTATAGAGGAAGAATAGACATATATTAGAAACTGTCCAGGCCTTACTGAACATTACACATATGCCCAGTAGACACTGGAGTGATGTTGTTACTAAAACTGTGTATCTATTGAACCGTATGCCCACCAAAACCTTACAATTTTAGACACTATTAACAGTGCTATCTGATCATGTTCTCTTGCCTACTATTTTGATGCTTCTGCCTTGAATTTTTAGTATTGTTATTTTTGTCCACCTCCATAAAAATCAACAAACTAAGTTGGATCCATGTGTTGTCCGATGTGTATTTTTGGGATATAGTGTACAAAAAAAGGGATACCAATGCTACGATTTTATTACTAAAAGAACCTACATTACCATAGATGTCACTTTTTATAATATAAATTTTTTTTCCCATCACTAGTATCCAATTTCCCTCTCTAGAGGGAGATTTATGGTGAAAAATGAAATTGCTCTGATATTAAAGTGTTAGATGTTAATAAAAATTCAGCATACCCAGATGATGCCAACAATATGGCGAAGCCAGTACTTAGACCCAAACTTGAACTTTTAAGAACTGAAGCCAAACTAGTGACTGAATCTCCAAAAGATGCAGTGGTTGATGCACCCATCCACTCTTTAATACCCAATGATCCTCCTATTGAGAATACTCATAAGGTAAGCTATCCTATCATACCTTTACAAACTAATGCTATAGATACATCTGCTAGTTATGATCTACCTTTCAGACACAATCGAGGAAAACCTCCAAATCGATACTCTCTAGATAGAGAAGAACGACAATTGAAGTATCCAATAGCCAATTATGTATCTACTCAAGGGTTATCAGAACCTATCAGGGCGTTTGCACAAACACTCTCCTCATGTAAAATTCCAAGTAGCATTAAAGATACCTTATTTGATCCAAACTAGGCTCAAGCTAGAAAAGAAGAATTTGAGGTATTGTAGAAGAATAACACATGGGTGTTGAGCGTGTTACCTCAAGGGTGGAAGATGGTAGGGTGTAAGTGAATTTTCTCCATTAAGTATAAAGTAGATAGGCCAGTTGATCGATACAAGGTGAGACTAGTCGCAAAAGGATATACACAGAAACATGGTATAGATTATCAGGAAATTTTCTCACATGTGGCTAAACTAAAAACTATTAGAGTTTTTTATCTCTTGCAACAAATTTAGATTGGCCACTGCACTAACTTAAAGTAAAAAATGTCTTCCTTCATGGTGATCTTGAAGAGGAGATTTACATGGATATCCCACCAAGATATACTGTTACATCAGGAAAAGAAACTACATGTAGATTACATGCGAGCATTGTATGGACTAAAATAATCACCTCGAGCATGGTTTAGCAGCTTGAGTTTAGCAATGAGGAAATATGAGTTTCAAAAAAGCAACTCTGACCACACTCTCTTCCTAAAACATCGACTGGGAAAAATAACAACCCTCATAGTCTATATAGACGACATGATCATTACAGGGGAAGATAAAGAAGAAATCTCCAGGCTTTAAGAATAACTGTCAAATGAGTTTGAAATGAAGAACTTAGGAGGGTTCTAATTTTTCTTAGCATTGAGGTAACAAGTTCAAAACAAGGCATATTTATTTTTGAAAGGAAATATATTCTAGACCTACTGACAGAGGTAGGATTACTAAATTGTAAACCTGTCGATATTTCAATTGTCCAAAATCACAAACTTGGAGAATATATGGACCAAATACCAGCAAATAAACAGAGATATCAACGGTTAGTAGGGAAACTCATCTATTTATCTCATACTCGGCCTGATATTGCTCATGTTGTGAATGTCGTGAGTTAGTTTATGCACTGCTCAAGTAAAGACCATATGGATGCCGTCATGCGAATACTTCGTTACTTAAAATCTTCCCTTAGGAAAAGACTTATGTTTTCAAAGAATGGTCAATTGAAATTTGTTGGATATACATATTCGGACTGGGTAGAGAATATCAAGGATAAGAAATCTCATGCTGAGTACTTTACTTTTGTGGGAAGTAATATTGTTACATGGAAGAGCAAGAAACAAAAGGTAGTTGTCTTGTCTAGTGCTAAAGCTAAATTTCAAGATATGGTCAAGGGACTATGTGAGTTTCTTTGGTTAAAAAAACTTCTAACTGAGATTAGTGTTACTCCTAAATCTGAAATAAACTTGTTCTGTGATAACAAGGTAGCCATTGTCATCTCCCACAATCCAGTTCAACATGATCTCACGAAGCACGTTGAAGTGGATCAGAACTTCATCAAACAGAATCTTGAAGAAAAGATTATTCAGCTTTCATTTGTTGAAGATCAATTGGCTGATATACTCACAAAATTCGTGTTTGCAAAGAACTTCTACAACTCACTTGACAAGTTGAGCATAAGAGATATATATGCATCAACTTGAGAGAAAGTGTTGACGTGTACTGAAAAGCATGTTGTAGAATATTGACATACAACAAACTTTAATACAGCAGAGAAGATATGGGTGTGCAACAATATCTATGTTTAATGGAGGAGAGAAAGTATGCGTGTGCAACCGTTGTTAGGTTTTCTTAGTATAACTATATCATTATTTTTTGTGCATTATTTAGAAAGAAAAAATATGGAATATATATACAAGAGTGTTGGTTTGTAATGATGAATAATTAATAAAAATACCATATTTTGTCGGAGATGAGTTGCACTATATGAGAAAAACAATGGTTGGATTCTTCTTCCCAGTTATTATTTTAAAAATTATTGATATATAAACCTTTATATAAAGTGATTACTTTAAAATTGTCTTGAACAAGAGTCAAGCAAGTAAGCAAACAATATGCAGTTTGTCGGATAAGTTTGTTAGAACTTACAAAAGAATAGGCAATATTACGCTAGTTAGCAACTGTTAATATTTCTAGTAAAAGTTTGTTTAAGCGAATTAAGCTGTTAAAGTTGTATTTTGAACAAAATCGCAATTGTAAGTTCTACACCTACAAGACTTTTTATGGGCTAAAAAAGAAAAAAAAATCAATTTAGTTTAATAATTATTATAAAATATATATTTAATTATAATTATTAAATTCAGTCGATTAAATCCTATAAATACATGCCTAATTAGTTACTAATGTTAACTTAATAATTCAAACTACAACAAATAAAAAAAAATGGAAAAAAAATTATATGCAACAAAAGGCTTGGAATATCTTTTCTCATGTTACAAAGAAAAACACTATTTAAAAATATATACTTTAAAGATTTTATAGCTTCATTTGAGGTCAAAATTGATTTAAATTTATCCAATCTTAAGAAAAAATAAATCAACCATCTCTCACATTATTCTTTTGTTTTATTTAAATAAAAAATCATAATTTTGTTATACTTAATTATTTGATATTGAAGACACAATTGTAACTTTTAAACTTTAAGAAGAAAAATACTGTATCACAAAACGTGTAAATTTTATATTGTGTATAAGAATACAAATTATTTAATACTAAAAGGTTAACAATTAATATAAATTTTATAATATTTATAAACATTATATTAATATATTTTTTAATCAATGTGTGATTTATTTTATAAGAGTTTGGTTATTTTTTTCTTGATTCATTGATCGACCGGAGTTCTGGTAGTAAACTATAAAAAATATATAATAAATATGAATTATTCAATTTTAAAAGATTAATTTTTAAATAAAATAAATTTTATATTATTTATAAATAGTACATTAATATCTTATTTTAATTAATATGAAAAATTCTTCTTACACACTTTAATAAAATATTATGATAAAAACAAAAATAGTTAACAAAAACATAAAAAAAAAAAATGCTTTTAAACTAACTTAACAACCAGAAAGTGGGTTAGATGCGTTTACCAGGATGGCAAAGTATTTTAAGACTATAATGATTGAAAATATAAGATAAATTTTCGAGAAAAATAGATAATATAAACTTACAAGATTAAATTATAAAAGTAATTTAAAAAAAAAGTCACATTTTTACATTTTAGTCGTCCTAATTTTTCTTATGACTTAATATATTTACTTTTTAATTTTAGTTTTAATCCTCTTTTTATAATTTAGTTTCTTTATTTTTATACTTTGAAACTCATTTTCAAGTTAGTTATAAATTTTAGACTAAATGTGCGAAAGTTTAAAAGTAAAATTATCAAATTATAATTAAAAAAAACCAAGATCAAAGTATAAAAATTAAAAAATAAATAATTCAATTCATAAAAAAAAATAATAAGGAAATAAAGTGGAGATAAAAAAAATTTATTTGTATAACTAATACTTTATACAACTTAAAATAAGAACAAAAATGATACATAAGTTTCCTTGAATAATTCAATACTACTCCGAAACATATTCCTTATTATTTATAGGAATGGATTTTTTTCTTTAACAA
Organism: Hippophae gyantsensis; assembly: GCA_030763125.1. Taxonomy (NCBI): domain Eukaryota; kingdom Viridiplantae; phylum Streptophyta; class Magnoliopsida; order Rosales; family Elaeagnaceae; genus Hippophae; species Hippophae gyantsensis. The sequence continues at coordinate 15,478,924 of CM061029.1, read as the reverse complement.
ATGACTCATTATGCATAGGACAATAAAGACTTTGAATACTTTATCTTAAATCATATCCTAATCTATACTTAATTAATAAGACTATGACATATCATTTAAAAAAAACTAACAAACTTTCACCAATTCTAGGTTAAGGTTATTATTTTAAAGAGAAACATCTACGTATAGAAGTCCCTTATATTAAGTTATTTATATCGTTTAATCTTTTAAATTAAAACAATGTTATTTAATCCTTTAATTTTGTAAAAATAAACAATTCAGAAAAAAAATTATTTTAATTATTTTTCTATTAAAATATTATAAATAACGCAATTAACACGAGTCTTTAACAATAATAAAATTACAATTAAAGTGAAAACTAATTCACAAAATAGTCATTTTTAATATTTGTTAATTTTCATTATTTTATTTAATGCTTTATTAATTTTTAATTTTTACTAAAAATTAAAATATATATTTAAATAACTTTTTGTTTCAATTTTATTATTGTTAATTTTTTCTTAAACAATTTCATATTAAATTTCACTTTTATCTTTATTAAATACTTGTATTTTAATCATATTTATCACTTGACTTAAACACTCGTATTTAAATCGTATCTATCACTTGAAAGAAAATAATGATACTTTAAAAAAAATCATGAAAATAATATAATGTATTTTTAATTGGTCATTTTTATAAAATTAAGGGATAAATAACATCGTTTTTAATCTAAATAACTAAATGACACAAATAACTTAATCTAAAAGACTTATGTAATACCTCGCCTTATTTTAAATTACATTTACAATTATGAAAACAAGATTGAAAATAAAAGATCAATCATTACAATAATAAATGAATTTTAAGATGGTTTTAATTATGAAAAACACTCAGTTGTCTTTAAATAGATGATTCGGAGATAGTTTTAGGTAAAAATTTAAGAAAAAGTTTTAAGAAGAATGGAGGTTATTATTTGCCATATCTCTAACTACCAAAATATATTAAGTTTAAATAGAATTTAAAATAATCTGCAGAGAAAATAAATATATTTAGTACAGCTCTGATCACTTGAGACCCGCAAAAGACCTATTTGGTCCGTTGGTTCTGGGTATTAAGGCCCAAGCAAGTTAAAATGAGTGCAAATGAGATTGCATCAAAAATAATTGACCAAAAGAATGATATGTATTGAGGAGAATGACCCAACACTTAATTTATTAAGGCCCAAGAAAGTTAAAACCCAATTGACTAAATTTAAAGTGCACTATCAAGCCAAAATATTATACTAATGTATTAACTTATGATTGGGTGGAGTTGTGTGATAGCTTTGAATTGGGCCTGTTTTGTTTCGATGGAGTCCACTTCAAAAACATTTGCTTACATCCCACAAAACCTTCTAAGTACATACTTCTAAAGCACATAACCTTAATAATTTTAAATATCTATGTATTTGGATTTTGGAGGCTGTGTAGAATAATTTTAAATATCATTAAACTCTCTGTAATAGGTTAGGCCCACGTTATACATTTATTGGATGGTAGGAAAATGATTAGGGATTCACCAAACCCGAAATAACAAAATAACAAATATATATATATATATGCCTTACATTAATATTTTTTTCTTCTTTTCGTCTCTTTTTTATTATGGTATTATGGTTTAGTTTAATATTATAATTGAGGAGAAGAAATTAAATTTAAACCCTCAATTACTCTTTATTGTTGATTTTTATGAAATTATTTATTAATTTTTTATTTTTGAAAATCATTTAGTTTTATTTTAATTCGACCCCTAGATTTTTAATTTTGATTTTGTGCCTGATATAATAAATACAATTTGTACATATTAATTCAATTACGTACAAATGTATTTTATTTTGAAACCTCATATTGTAGCCCCATAAGAAAAAGAGAACATACTATAAATTATAATTTCTTTAAACTGCATTTTTTGTTGCATATTATTGATAAACTATAATACTTAATAGAAAAGAGACGAAAAGAAGAGAGAAACTAAACCATAATTAATATTCATGCAAAGATATTATAATTTATCAATATTATTACATCATCTTATTTCTACTTTTGAGATTTTGTAAAAGTTTCTTGGAAAGAGAGATAGAGGCAAAAAAAACACTGAAAAAAAAAATATATCACGGACTAAATAGATATTTTTGTCAAAAGCACATTCAAAACTTAATAAACACACTTTATGATGTGCTTCTTCCTAACACTACTTTTGTTCATAACCACTTATAACAGTCACAAACACAATCTTAATATAATAGGAAAGGAAAACAAAAAGAAAAAAAATCTTAAAATCTATTTGAAATTCGAGATCTTTATACATTTTCCTTCCAAACACGATCAAAAAAGAATCCCATTTCTAAACCGAATTAAAGAAGCCAAAAGAAATGAATAAACCAGGTTATTACCTTTATTAATAAAGTACAATTTTATTTTAGATATATTTTTTTAATCTTTATTATTCAAATGTTATCTTAATTAAGAATGAATATGAGTATAGATGGGAGCAATTTTTGGATATAACTATTCTCGAATCGAATTATAAAACCTATATTCGAAACCGTTCAAAAACCATTATAGTTCAAAGATGATTTTTTACCCGTAAGTAAAAGTTTAGGACAGTTATATTAAAAACCTAAAAAAACTCAAAAAAAAAATTTAATTTATTAAATATATATAATTAATTTTTGATTTATAATTTAATATATAATTTAATTTATTAAATATATAAAAATTAATTAAATATAATTAATTTTAAGTACGAACGGGTACGGTTTTTAGTATAACCATAACCGAATCGTACCCGTTGTTTCATGTTCAATTTTTATCCAAAATCATCTCTGTCCCTAAAATTTACGAGTTAAAAACCGAACCCGTGGTTTTTTTACCCAACCCTAATCTTAATAATACTTGTATTTGATATAAAATATCAATTTTATATAATTTTTAGTTTATTATGAATTTTTCATACATATATAATACATGTGTATTTAATAAACTATATTTGTGGTTTTTTTACTATTCCTTCCACTAAAATATTAAAAACTTTTTTTCTATTATTTTTAAGTTTATAAATACATATTTTAAAATGTTTTCACTAATTTTACACTTTTTTTAAACTCTTTTCATTATCTATCATTTAGGAGCTTAATAACTTCACTTATATTCTTTTTTCCCTATTGATCAACTTAAATTGAATTTTTTTTTCTAGTGTTCTTTTCCTTGTAGGCATGATCGACTATATTATTGATCTCTAAATTTTATCAGATTTAACATTTTGATCTCTTAATACTTTTTTTGTAATATTAAGTCTATTATTTTTTAAATTTAACATATTTAGTCCAAATTTAAAGATAATAAATTATAATGCGATTCAGATAAACATTCAATTTAAATCTTACTTCAAATAACTTAAGATGTCATAAATTAGTATATAACAATTAAGGGTTTTGCCTATAGAGGATTTTGAATACTAATTTATATTTATTGAAAATAGGGGCTTAGGTTTTTTAAATTGAAAATTAAATCTAACAACTAAAGATTAATAAAGATAAAAATATATATATAAAGATTATGACGAAGATTTAAATAAAAGAACAATTGTATGATCATTCTTCACTATTAACATGTATTGCAAATCAACAAAAGAATATCATATTCTCCTATTCTTTGATTATACTAACTTAGATAAATTCATAAATGTAAAAACTTCCACTTCTTACAAATTTGTTGAAATAAACAATCTTGGTATCCAAACTTTTTTTAATAGAGAACCTAGAATAAGCTCTATAAATTTAATCTATTAAAAGAATTAAATTTTAAAGAAGTAAATTGGATCAAAGTTAAACACACAAACTCGGTTTAATTATCTTGGCATTAATTCTCATTTTAAGTAATTTATCACTAATTATTTAAATTGATTAAATGATTACGTAATCAATCAATTAAATTGATTAACAATAAATTAATTTAATTATTTAATTGTATATTTAAATAGTTAAATAAATTGATATAATAATTAAAACTGAAAAGTAATACATAATTTAAAAAAATAATAGTTGAAATAACTGCAATTCATATTAAGAGCTTTGAAATAACTCATTATCAATTATAAAATTAGTTATTTATGGCAAATAATAAATTCATAAAATTATTTATGAAAACAATAAAACAAAGAGAAAAAAATATTAGGATTTTTATCTTTAATTTTACTATTATTTTTTTAATTACTTCTTGAATATTATTCTTCTCGATTAATGCTTTCAGTTTAATTCTATAATTTTTTATTTTTTTCTCTTAATTTTTATACAATTTTAATATTGGTTAAATTTTATGAAGTATTATTTTATATTTATATTGAAAGAAAAACTATATACTTTTGAAACGAAGTAGGATTGATAAATCGAAAATCATGGTTGTAGATAAATTAGGATCGTAAAATTCACGCTTAAAGGCATGAAGCTGTGAAAAGGTGAGATAGTTGGTTATTCATATAATTGACACATGGCTATATTTGAGATAGAAAGTGTGTAAGGGATGTGTGGAATTTAGATATGTTTTGCGTATTTTTCTTAATACGTTCACTTGTTAAATAAAACTCATAAAAAAGGCATAAAAATCTTTAAAAACTTTTAAAAAATCTAAAAAATTAATACTTTTTAAATAAATATCAAATAAATAATTTTAGGTCGTTATAACAATATAATAAATAAATGTAAAAAAGTTTATATATTAAAATATGTATAAAATATCACTTATCAAACTCCCATATATTTACTCTTTGTTAACCCTTGAACAAAATTAATACTCATAATTAAGAGAATAAGTCTTCAGATATTTTATCTCATGGACTTAATAATACTATGGTCTCAAATTCTAAATGTTAGATGTTGTCTCTAGTCATCTCTTTGTTATATCTACTATACAATAATCATGTTCAAAGTGTGTGTATGATGTAGTATCAATTAACAATAATCAAATCATCTAACTTACACAAATTAAAATATTATTCTTCCCTATAAAATATCACTATTCTTTTTAGAATTATATTAAATACCATAGACTTTTCCTTAAAATTGTATATCCAATCACCAAAAATATTCCTTAAAATCAAAAAGTCTTTCATTTAGTTATAAAAATTCATAAGTACATGGATAAGGGAAAAAGATCTACAAATAATACTATCATAAGACCAATTATGTAAATAACTTAGAGTCAAATTTTATTATTTTGAACTCAAATATCATTATTGACTTCTTTTCTTTTATTTTTGTCACTTTTTTAACCCAACTCTTTTTATAATTTTTTTCAGCTTGTCCTCTTCTTATATATATAAAATTATTTTTTTAGTCTTTTTTTGTTTTGTGTTTTTTGGGAACATGTTGTAGCATGGACTATATTCTATATATGTTAAACATTTAATCAATTATAGCACAATTGATAATCTTAAATCTTATTTTATCATTTTTATAGAATTTATAGAATTTATTCTCTTTTTGTGCAACTCCACTTTCCTTGATTTGAAGGGTATGACCAATGTTTTTGGTTCAAAGGATAAGGAGTGGGTACTAATAATTTCCTCATATAAGCTCAAATTGGTTCTCTAAAATGGTTTTTCTATAAAGAATAATGACATTAAGGGTAAGACAATTTAGTTTAAGAAGTTAATCATATTGTCTTAATCATTTTTCAAGAAATACATTTATCATTCGCCTTAATAAACTTAAAGAAAAGTTCTAGTAATATATTTTTATTCATTAAAAGTATAAAAAAATCCAAAGGATTCACAATACTTTTCATAAGTGCATACATATAAATTCTTCTATCACTAATTTAACTATTGTGCATGAAATTTTTTAGCAAAATTATCATAAAATTACCCTCACTTAGAAACAAGGAGACTCTATCAATATTCGTTATCATTTTTAACCTAATATTATTTAACTAATTTTATCATTGATGCTAGAAAATAAATATAGAACATGTGATTGATTCTAAATCTATCTATTAATCTTAAATATCCTAAGAGTTCAATAAATAAATACTAAAAATGAAAAAATTATGTACCTAGAGCATACTAATCCTAAAACATGCTAAACTAATAAAGCATAAAAAATAAATATAGTGATGTGTTAACACTCCCCCATACCTAATTCTTACATTATCCTCAATATAAGCACATACATATATGTAATGTAAAATGATCAGTAAAAAGGGATTGTAAAACAAATCTATTGGATTGCCTCACACAAAGCACTTGGTTTAACGTTTCTATCATGATTGTGCCTCATATGTTTCTTTAAATGTCAAAATCTGTTAGTTCGTATGGAGTCACCTCCTCTATATTGATTTGTGTAATAGGTTCATAGTACAGCTTCAATCCATGTCTATTAACTTTGAATTCTTTACCGGTACTTGGGCTTTATATTTCAATTGTATCATGAGAGAAAACATTAGTAATAATAAATGGATCAACCCAATGAGAATGTAACTTACTTAGAAACAGTTAATGGCATGAATGGAACAAAAAACTTTATCGCCAATGATGAATTTTTTCCTCAATATCATACTATCATGAAATACCTTTGTTTTGTCTTTGTAAAATTTTGAGCTTTCATAGGGATCATTCCTAATTTATTCTAGTTTGATGTCTTATGGTTTCATCTAAATCTATATTACATGGTTTCATTGCTCAAAATACTTGATGCTCTAACTTAATTGGTAGATGACATGGTTTATCTTACACCAACCAAAATGATGAAATCCTAATTGACATTTAGACACGTAACCGACAACATTCAAGTAATTTATATATATATATATATATATATATAATAATAATAATAATAAGAGGATGGAAAAGGTGCCATGAAATAAATACCCTAAACATCAAAGATTTCAACAATAAGAATTAGATTTTGTGGCATTTGATTCCTAAAGACTAATTTACCAATTTGTTGACAATGGTCACATGTTTGCAAAAAGTGAAGGCATCTATGAACAGTATTGTCTAATAAAATTGACTCTTTATGACTTTGAAAGCATTATATTTTACTCCAAAATATCCCTCATATGCATAAGAATGACAAAAGGTTAGAATAGAAGTAAACTCAATATCAAGTACGCATTTTTTATCAATTGGTATGGTTAATGTTTCCAAAGGTAAGGGTCATCCCACACATATTGTTTAACAACCTTCTTGACTTTGAATTTTATATCTTATGATAAGTCTTGTGGAAAATTTTTAGTGACCAAGTAATTCATTAATCAACATACCAAGGAGTAAATAATATGGTCTCATGCAGTTGCTCATCCAAAATTCTTCTCTTATTGGAAGTGACTCTTCTTCTTGAATTAATCTACTAATATGATCTACTACTACACTTTCACTTCCTTTTTTGTCTTTGATTTTAAGATCAAATTCTTGTAGAAGAAGAATCCATTTTATTATCCTTCACTTGGCATCTTTCTTCATGAGTAAGTACCTAGGAGCTATATGATTAGAGAAAATAGTTACTTTAGTTCTAATAATATATTATCAAAAAATTTCTAAAACAAAAATCATAGTTAAAAGCTCTTTCTCCGTTGTGGAGAAATTAAGTTAGTCATCGTCTAGAGTTCGTGATGCATAATATATGGAATTTGATAGCTTGCCAACCCTTTTGTCCTAAAACAGCTTCAACTATATAGTCACTCATGTTCCACATAAGCTCAAAAGGTAGGCACTAAAAGTTTTGTTAAATGCTTTGAGGCACTCTTCATTGTGTACAAATACCATGTCTTTTTGGAGCAACTAGCATAGAGGCCTTACTATTTTTAAGAAATCCTATATAAATCTGCAAAAGAATCTTACATGACTAAGAAAAGAATGAACCTCCTTCACACAAGTGGGAGGAGGTAAGGAAGGAATAAGATCTATATTAGATTTATCAACTTCTATACCTTTAGATGATATCACATGTCCTTGAATTATACCTTAATCTACCATAAAATGACATTTTTTCTAAATTAAATACAATTTTAGTTTCTATGTATCTCTCTAGAATTAATGTAAGATTACTGAGGTAGTTATCAAATGAGTCACCATATAAATCAAAATCATCCATAAAAACTTCTATAATGCTCTCTATATAATTAAGTATATCAATGTAAAAATAATAATTACAATCACTAAGGTATCTCATTGCTTTAAAGATATTAAAGTGAATAACCTTTCCCTCAAACTCCATAGTTAGTGTTTCGATATGTACATCTATCTTTGTCAAGGAGATTCTCATGAATAGTCTACTCAAAATCAAGATTGTGGACTTAACAGTGGACTCGTCTCTTATATCAAGCACATAAAAATAGACCAGGAAGATAAGCTCATTAACCTGCACAAAAACATCTTCCAAAACTATCTTTGGATAAGCATAAGATTGATCGACGAGTTAGAAAACTACACTTGTTTCTTTAAGGGAGCAAGATTTAAAGTAACATAAATTGAATAAGGCATAACATTAATTGAAGCTTCTAGATCTAGAATATCTCTTTCAAATTTAGTGTTACCTATAATGCATGGTATGGTGAAACTACCTGGATTCTTACATTTTTGTGGAAGTTTCCTTTGTAAGATTGCTTACACATTCTCTCCCATGTTCACTACATTATTTCCTTTAAGCTTTTTCTTATTGGTGAATAATTCCTTGAGAAATTTAGCATAGTGACATCCAATAGTGGAATATTAACCTGTACTTTTTGAAAACATTTCAAGACTTCTTGCTCGTGTACCTACTTTTTGGATTTTGCAAACCTACTAGGAAAAAGAATAGGGGATTCATAAGTAAAAATTAGAACTATAGATTGTACTTAGGTGGTTACTTTGCTTCCTTGTTATCAATTGTTTTGTTTTTCACTTTGTCAAAATTGTATTTTTGTTCTTTAATTACAATGATTTAATGTATTTTAATTGATTTAATGTATTTTAATTGATTTAATGTATTTTAATTGATTTAATAGATTTATATTTGTTTGATTTTTTTCATATTTTTATATAAATTTATCTTTTCAGAATCACGTGTATTTTTATTATTTTTTAGGTATTTTTGTTCTAAAATAACTTAAAGATATGAAGAAAAATACTGAAGGTAATACATCACAAATACATTGAGAAAAAAAATGAGAAAAAGTCAAAAAAATAGAAAAAATTGGACAAAATGAGTCAAAAATATCAAAAAGGCCAAAATCTTACATAGAGCCGGCCATCCATGCTAAGTCCCACACGCGCACGTGTAGCACACACCCACACGTAGTAGACATATTCCTAGCCAGTGCATACAGCTAGCACACGCCTGACATACACCTCGTCGATTTTTGCCCACTCGCGACAAATGCCTATTTGCCAAAATGTTCGCACCCCACACGCATGTGAGCCTGTCCAAACGCATCCAAATTCAAAATTTGAAATATTTTCCACCTTTTTTGGCCTTTTCTTCACCTATAAAAGGTTCCCCCATTGTAAAACACACAATTTGCTCAACTCTTTATCTCTTTAGTTTTCTCTCTCTAGAAAGTTTTAAATGTTGGTACAATCTCCCAATAGTTAGAGTAAAACTCTATTTCAAAAGTTTTTTATAAGAATTATTATTCAAAAATGTATTGACGACATATTTTTAGTAATGGTTTTAAAACTTAAAAGTTAATACTCTCATAATTAAATTCTTAGGTTTAATTTAGACACCTTGAATAAAGTTTAAAATATGTAATCTCATCAAAGGTGGCATTTAAATTATTCATTTTCAATCTCTGAGAAAAAATAAATTAATTTAATTAACCAAAATAGTTATCGACCTCATCCATAAGTGTTAACTGATTTGTTTAATTAACAAAAATATCTAACCCCACCAAAGGTAGTATTCATATAAAAAAGAGATAATCAATAAATATCTTTAATAACCTAAATAATATGAGCAAATATTATTAACTTAATTATTATATCCTTAAATATTTCACTGTTATGAATAATAAAAATTTGTATTATTGTTTATTGAATCTATATCTATGTTTATTTTTTTGTTATTAGATTAGGAAACAAACAAACTAAAATATCGTAATAGGATGTTTAGGATTTAATTTCATTTTTAAGATTTTGAATAATAAATTAAAAACCACATGTATTTTTTCCTTAGATCGACTTTGGTAGTATACTTATCATTTGCTATAAAATGATTTATGCACTTGTGAGAGTTTTACAAATAATAAAACAAAAAGTATTTCGCAAGATTGGTATTTGCATTGCCAGTCTTGCGCTCATCAATGGTGGAGGATTTTTTTTGTCTCACTTGATAAGGTTGTTAGCCTCTCTGAAAAAGAAAACCTAGTAGATTACTAATGGTAGCTACTTGATTTCCTTTACAATAACTAAAGTTAGAATGATCCCTCCAACCAAGATTGTAAGTGTTAGAGTAGAGATCATATCTTGGCCTTTGTTTTCCTTTATCCTTCCATTGCATTTGCTTATTCAACATTAGCATCTTGAATAATATGACAAATGTCTGCTAGGTGTTCAATGTTAGTACAAATTCCACACATTTGAGCTTTTATGATCACTAATTGTTACACAATTGAAGTGGGGGTGTTCAATTGTTGTTCAATATTACTAAGAACTCTCACTTCATTGACCTTTTGTCGTAGGTTTGAACGGGTGTTCAACGATTGAGCATTTATAGCCATAATGGCAATTAAATTTCTTACAATTTTGGAAGTTTTATTAATCAAAGCTCTATCACTTGCTACATCTATAATACTTCTCCTTATACGAATCAATCCCTCATAGAAGTATTGAATTAAGAACTGCTCACTTATTTGATGAAGAGGGTAACTTGGACATAATTTCCTAAATGCTTCCTAATACTGATATAGTCTTCCCATTATACTAATGAATACCAAAATTTCTTTTCTCATTAGAGTGACTCTAGAAGCTAGAAAATTTTTCTCCAAGAAGAGTTGTTTCATCTCATTCTAACTATTTATAGTCACAAATGGTAAGTAGTATAACCACTCTTAAGCTCTATCTACTAAAGATAATGAGAATTCTTTAATTTTTACTTGTTCTTCAATAATCGCATTAGGTTTAATACTAGAACATATCACATAAAATTCCTTTAGATGCATTTTCGATCCTCGCCAACTAGACCTCAAAAAATAGACAAGAGATGAATCATGTCAAACTTCAATTCAAGAGCATCATTATTGTCATCATATTGAATGCATAATGGTTATTGATCTAAAGTCGATGTTGTCATCTCCCTAAGAGTTTGATTGAGATTAGTCACAACCATTTTTACGTGGATAGAATGATCCAAATCATCAAATGAGTCGTTGAACTTGGAATATCTATTTGAATTGCTTGCTTAATAAATTATGAATTTGATCTCAAATTGTAGCATAGGTTCATTCATTATGACTCTAAAAAGCAAGTAAATATTAAAAATAAATTAAATAAAAATAAAATAAACTAAAATATAAGTAACCTAAAATAAAAAAATAAAATAAAGAAAATATTTTTTATTTTTTTAATAATTTTTGTATATATAAAATACTTAAAAATAAATAAGAGTTAATTTAAAGATAATCTCTGGCTATACGACACCAAAAATTAATGTGATTTAGATGATTAATCAAATTTAAATCTTACTTTAAATTACTTAAGATGTCATAAATTAATACATAAAAAGTAAGGGTATTTCCTATAAAGGATTTTTGAAGCCAACTCATATTTATTGGAAATGATGGTTTTGATTTTATAAACTGAAAATTAAATATAACAACCAAAAATTAATAAAAATAAAAATAAAATATAAAGATTATGATAAATATTTAAATAAAAGAATCATTGCAGGATCATTTCTTACCACTAGTATGTATTGTAAATAAAAAAAAAGCATATTATATTCTCATATTCTTTGATTATACCAACTTAGAGAAATTCACAAACGTAAAAATCTTTACCTCTTCTTAAAAATTCATTAAACCAAACAAGCTCTTAATTCAAACTATTTTTAAAGGACAACCTAGATTAAGCTCTCCGAATTTAATCTATCAAAATCTTTAAATTTTAAGGAAGCAAATTGAATCAAGGTTAAACACACAAGCTCGGTTTACTTATCTTGAGTATTAATTCTCATTGCAAGTAATGTATCACTAATTATCTAAATTGATTAAGCGATTACGTTACCAATCAACTAAAATGATTAATAAGGAATTAATTTGATTGTTTAATTATACACTTAAATAGTCAAATAAATTCATACAATAATTAAAATTGATAATTAATACATAGTTAAAAATAATAATTGAATAGAATATTATAGATCCTATTAAATATTGTAATTTATATCTAAGACTTTGAAATCACCCAAAATCAATTATAAGGTTGTCAACGGGATAGGACGAGATTGAAACCCCTGTTCTACCCCATTCCTTATCCACTATTTATAATTTATCCTTCATTCTTACTTAAAATCCGTGCGAAGACATACTGAGGTTTCCTATGGGAAAAGAGGACCCTTAAATGGGGAACAAAAATTTATGTAATATTTTGAATATTATTTTCTATTTTTTAGAAATTTTTAATTTATATTATAAAAGAAAAATTATAATAGAAGTAAATAATAAATAATTTTTAATCAGAAAAATAAAATTTGGAGTCAATTAAAAATAAAAAATAAATAATATTTGTGTGAAAGGGAGAAAAATAAAATATATGTAACAATAAATATATAATATTTTTAAATTAAACAATATTGATAGAATCATGTTATAAACTACTTTAAACTAATGACAATAAATTATAAAATAATTAAATCTAAAATATATAATGCATTACTTATGATTGGTTTGAGTTTAAATGTAATTAAATCTATAAAAAAAATTAAATTATATATATATATATATTAAAATAGGATTTATAATTTCGATGAACGAGGAGATGAATACAATCTTCGTCTTTATTATACCTCATATTATAAAATATGGATCCTCATTTTTCGTTCTTATTCCCCATTTTATTTTCCTCATCCTTAACCTCCAACTCGATAATCCCCAAACTTAAGTTTTTGCTAGTCCTCGAGCAAAAAGAAGAAATAAAACAAAGATAAGTGCATTTACAATAGTAATTTTCAAAATGCTTCTTCTCTTTTGAAAATACATAACCCAAAGAAATAAAAGAATTTTATCTAAGTATCAAAATCAATTTAAAAGTATATTACATTTTCACAATGAATTTTAGTGTGTGTGTGAAGTCTTTTCATATTTCATCACATGAAATCCGGATCAGTTTATGCAAATATAAAATCAAACAAATTTTCATGAAATCACAAATCTCATAAGTTTATTTTTCATTTCTCTTTCCACTAATGTAGACAAACACAAAACACCAAATCAATAGGACTTTATAAAGCTTGTAATGTATGGCTTAGGTAAAGGTAGGATGAAGGATAATATTTAACTTAAAACTTTTCCCGAGCATAACATTTTAGGATTGAAAAAGATAATTCCTATCATGAAAATAATTACTTCCCAATTTGGGATTCCTCATCACATACAATAATCATATTTGTTTTTCATTCTCCTTTTTTTCTGATTTCTTTTTTCTTTTTTTTTTCTTTTCTGATTTCTTTTTTTTTTTTTTTCAGAATCTGAATTTTTTTTTTTTTCTGTTTTTTTTTTCAGTAACCCTTTTTTTTCCGACATATCCTTCAACATTTACTAACAATTGTATATGTTAGTGGAATAAGAACAATAGGTATATCTACAAACATATATATATACTTTTTAGATAGGCTTTTGCAATGAGAAATTTATATATATAAACTTTGAAGCTCAAAAGGGGTATACTATGGTTAATGCATGTAAAGGTTGATAGAAAGGCTCAAACGATCCAAAGATGGCCTAAATCATTTTCTTAGTTAAATGTTATCTATAATTTCGCCTCGAGAGAAAATCAAACAAATTCTAAGAACTGTGGCACCACAAAACTAAATCGAATTCAATACTCACATAAACATTCTCTAAATTAGCATAGCAATTCAAAAATCAAGACTAGTGCTCATTAATATTAATTCTTGTAAAAATGAAACATACGTAAAAATTATTCATCGCTTACACAATATTCAAATTTTTCAAAGAATTATGCATCATTTAAATCAAAGAAATAAAAATAAATCACTATGCATAGCAAAATATCTTCAAATAACCAAACAAAACAAAAACAAAAAATTTCACAAGCAATAACATCCGTAAAGTATTTTAATTAGGTTCAATATATCCACCACCCCAAACTTAATATACACATTGTCCTCAATGTGTGAAAGTTAAAGAACATATGAGATAGGTTTAAGAAACTTCCTGGTTTGTTTGATTGGTTACGCCAAAATTGCTTCATTACCTCCAATTTGCACCTACGAAATAAAAAATAACATAACAAAATATAAAAACTAATACATGCGAAAATAAATAAAAATAAAATAACATAAACATAAAATAAAATAAAACACATGGGTTGCCTCCCAAGAAGCGCTTGATTTATAGTCTTCCGCTTGACTTCTCAATTTGTTTTTCTTATTGTAAGTTAAGATTTGTGTGTAACAAAATCTCAACTTACGAGAAAATTGAAAAATAAATTAAGCAAGAAACAAGAACCATAAAAATTTTTTTTTTTTTTGTGAGTTAAGATTTGTGTCAAACAAAATCTCAACACACGAGAAAATTAAAAAAAATAAAATAAAACAAACAACCAACAATAAGAAAAATACAAGTTTTTTTTTGTTTTTCTTTTCGTATTAAGATTTGTGTGTCAAATAAAATCTCAACCCACAAGAAAATAAATAAAATAAAATAAAATAAAATAAACTAGCAATAAGCAAATACATTTTTTTTTCCGCTTTTTTTTTCTTTTTGTAAGTTAAGATTTGTGTGTCAAACAAAATCTCAACGCACGAGAAATTTGAAAAATAAATTACACAACCAAAAATAAACAAATAAAATTTATTTTTCTTTTTGTGAGGTAAGATTTGTGTGTCAAACAAAATCTCAACCCACGAGAAAATTGAAAAATAAAATAAAACAACAATAAGTAAATATTTTTTTTTCTTTTTGTAAGTTAAGATTTGTGTGTCAAACAAAATCTCAACTTACGAGAAAATTTTTAAAATAAAATAAACAAGAACAATACGCATAAATTTTTTTTTTTTTAAATTGTTTTTTTTTTTTGAATTAAAATCAAATTGATTGGTATTAGTATCAACAATGAAAATAGTAAAACAAATCCCCGGCAACGGCGCCAAAAACTTGTTGCATGGTTTTCAACACACGAACTCGTGCAAGCATACACGGTCACAAGTAATAAAGATTTGTAAGTAAAGTATCGATCCCACGAGGATTTGTTACCATAGTTTGTCGAGTACTAAAATTATATCTTTCTGATTTTATTCAAAACAATCGTTGGTTAATAAAAAGGAAATAAAAGAAAATAAAAGAAATCTAGGATTGCAATTTTTCACCAAATTAATCCACTCAAACCATTTATTTTTCTTTTGATTTATATTTTAGTACATTTAATTTGTCAACCGAAAACTTCTTTTTTTATTATTCATACATCTCTTTCGAGCTCCGTATAAACACACCTCGTTAATTTAATTTACTATATCTCTATGAAAATTAAATTTACCGAGATTCATTACGTTCTAAATTTTCAAATGGCCACACATACAATTAGGGTATATCTCTATCCTTCATCATACATGTCATTCTATTTACGAGCAATATACACACAAATGCCTTTCTCAAGTTTATTCATGTGCCACGGATCGTTTTGATAAGATTCGTAAATAATCAAAAAGCATTACGCACAAAATAGAACAAACAAATCGAACGTCTTATAAATCTAACAAAAATAATTAAAATTAAAGCTTCATAATTTTAGATTAAATGCAACCCTAGAAAAATTAAATTACTTCATAAAATTAAAATAAAACTTATAACAACTACAGAAAAATTAGATGAAGCAGAAATAAAATTAAAACATCAATTAAAACAATTATTTGGCACACGCAAAACACAACAAAAGCCAAAAATGGCTTCGCGTGTTTAGCCGTCCAACACACAAATACAATAAAAATTACAAAATGAAAAACTAAAACACTCTAAAAACTTTCGAAAATTAAAACTAAATCTCTATTCGAAAAACTACTCCAACGAAACTTTTTTAACACTCAAAACTATCTCCTAGTTATAAGTAAAAAATACATCTAAAATATTACATTTTTATTTAATTTTTATATCAAAAACGCGTAATAATTTTTATCGAAAAACGAAAATCACGCGTATTGATTTTTGTATCGAAAAATCTTATTTAATTCATGCGTGAGACAGGCGCCGATTCGCATTTTTTAATTCTTTATGCATGCCACGTGTCGGCGTACGATTCGAAAGATTCCCTAAGGACACGTGGCGGACATCATTCGGTGAACAAACCGGCCGCACGTAGGAACGGGGCACATGATTACGGCCGAAAAAGTGAAGCAACTACCGAAACGGAGCGTGATCCAGCGCGGTCGCGCATATTGTAAATAGCCACGTGTCGGACTTTGATTACCTTAAATATTAGTGGGACACGTGGCGCATCCTTATTCTCGTAAAATCCGAGGATGCACGCCGCTATCATAACCCGCGTCACACACGATTTCTACAGAGCGGCTCGGTGCGCGGCGACTTGGATGGACGTGCTTCAATCCGGGACCGTCGATCCGATCCAACGGCCGCCGAACGCCTCGGGGAATCTGCGCGGCCGACATGTGGGTCCCACTCGACGCCGCCTCGTGCGACACGTGGGGCCCATCGGCACGCCGAGCCGCGCGAAGGAATATATCTGTTCCCACTCTCCTTGGTCGGGATTGATAAGCACGCGAATCTGAGCCGTTGATCCTTTGATCGGACGATCCACGTTTGGCGAGTGTAATCTTGCGTGTGGCCGTCTACTCTCTCGCTAGAAAATTAAACTTTTATTAATTATAGTTTGACCCACAAATTTAATCCAAATTACATTTTGCACTTTCTTAAATTACTCTTAAGCCCTTTGCTAATTTTAAATTAAATTTCTAAACTTTTAATAATTAACATGAAGCCCAAATTTAATTTAAATTATATATTCGATTTTTATAAATTGTAATTAAGAAACTATATTATCATAAATTATATTTGTGGACGAGAAATATGAAATTAAGTACATTTTCGATACAAATTATTGAATTTTATTAAAAATGTATCTTTAGCACATAAAAGGAAAATATTAATTTATTTAACAAAAATTAACTAAATATTAATAGAACATAGCAATTATCATTACTAAAATTGATAAAAATAACTGTATAAAATACAGTTATCAATGTAACAATAAATATATAATCTTTTTAAATTAAACAATATTGATAGAATCATGTTATAAACTACTTTAAACTAATGACAATAAATTATAAAATAATTAAATCTAAAATATATAATGCATTACTTATGATTGGTTTGAGTTTAAATGTAATTAAATCTATAAAAAAATTAAATTATATATATATATATATATATATTAAAATAGGATTTATAATTTCGATGAACGAGGAGATGAATACAATCTTTGTCTTTATTATACCTCATATTATAAAATATGGATCCTGATTTTTCGTTCTTATTCCCCATTTTATTTTCCTCGTCCTTAACCTCCAACTCGATAATCCCCAAATGGATTTGGGTTATTAGAAAAAATTGATAACCCTAATGAATTATAAAATTAACTAAGCAATAAATTCAAAAAATTATTCCTAAAAATAAATAAAAAATTGGAAAAAATCTTAAAATTTTTGTCTTTTTTTTTATTTTTCTCTTAATTTTCATGCTGGTTATATTTTATGGTGTATTATTTTCTATTTATATTTAAAAAATTGATATATTTTTGAGCTGCAAAAAATTGACACGTCGAAAGTCGGTGCAGATAAATTAGAATCACAAAATTCATGCATAAGAGACGTAAAGCATGTAAAAAGGTGAGATAATTAGTAATTCATTTAATTAAGAAATGGTTATATATATATATAGTTAAGTAAATTTATCTATTTTTTTAATATATCTAACTAAATATGTTAAAATTTAAAAATTAAGGGATTAAATAATGTAAAAATTAAGTTTTTAATACATTTATTATAATTTCTACGGTGTAATTTAAAACGATAGTAGATGTAATATTATAAAAAACTTAAAAAAATAGTGTTAAATGTGATAAAGTTTAGGAACAAATGGTGTAATTTTGGGTTTAGGTATTTTTTATGATTCTAAGAATGATGAAAGATTGAGGCACATTCAAGTTTTAAACAAAGCACTCATTTAATAGTCTTTATGATAAACAGTATTTTTGATATTAATATTGCTTGTAATAATGGGACTATAGGTTTTATGTGTATGATTATATATTGAGGTGTGCAAACAAACTATTTTTTATAGTAACTCAATTTAATTGTTTTATACAAATTGCAAAAACTACATACTACATATTATTTTCTTATTTTTCTGAATACAAAATTCAAAAATTACATATTGTATTCAGTAAAACATAACTTTTATAAAATTTTGATGAACATCAATAATCAATATGTACAATATAAGTGAATTTGTTAAGTTTCTAAGTGATAGAGGAAGAAGTGAAATTGAATATAATGTAAAATGAGTTAAATATATATATATACACGATGTACATATGTGAAAATATTTTAATAAAATAAAAAAATTACTTTTTTATTAATTATATGTTAAAAAAATAGTATTTAAAATAAAATTATAATATCACTAATATGTTAAACTTAAAGAAACTCTGATCATTAAGAAAAGTAAACGATCATAAACTTTGAATAATGAAGCTCATGTTTAGTTTATAATAATAAAAATGATAATGAGAATAATTTTAGATATTTTTATATTTAGTTTGATTGTTAACTTGTAATCGAATGTAAAAGCATTTCAACAATAGCAATAATACTCATTCCTCTCACACCCTTTAGGAATACCTTGAAATGTCTTATTTTCTTTGCACATTTATATAATAATTGATTATTTTTCTCATTTGATATTATTTAGAAGTTAAAAAATTAATTTTTTTATTTAAATTTATTTATAATTTTATAATTTTATTTTAATATATAATTATTTTAATTTTATTATTCAAACAAATATAATAATAATAATAATAATAATAATAATATTTTTATTAACTTTTATTTCTATTCCTATTATATTTCACGTTACATTTTTATTTAACCAACATAAGTGTCTTCACGCCTACTTATGAAAATGAAAAGGTTGATTTGATAGTGAGATTTTAAAGGATAAGTTATTGTCTTTATTCTATCGATTATCCATCAAACTTTCTAAGGTTCTTAGTTTCACATGAAAAATTGAAAATCGTCACCAATATTTGAACTTTTTTTAGCACATGATGCTACTTTTTCAAGGTATAATTTATAATCTGATGTACTTTTTGTTATATCACAATGAAGAACTAGATACTCATCAACATTAAGAGGGGAAGATTTATGGGGAATCTTACTATAAAGAAGCTAGTGTGAAAAGAATTAATAGATGATTGAAGCAGAACATATAAAAAGGAATATCATAATACTTTTGTAATTAATATATAGTGAATTTTCAAAAAGATGTACCATTTAAGAAAAATCTCAATATTGATAAATTTCCCAAAATAAAATGCGTGATATGGTCTCACCTCCCAACCTATGCGTGTTGGTTTTTGTTATCTCTTCAATTTCACCTTCATTATCCTCTAGTTTCCTATACCCTAAGTTGCTTCTTCATCTTGCCTTTAGATTCTCTTAACTTATACTTCTTGTTCTCCAAGTTTGCTTTAATCTAGGGTTTTTTTATTTGTTGAAATTTTCATGGAAGAACTATTGAGCCATGTTGACAGTATCGATTTAACTTTGAATATTGGGAATTTGATTGTGAAAAAATAAGAGAAAATTTTGATTTGGATTTTGTTATACGTGTTGTTTCTCAGAAGTTGATCAATTTAGAGTCCCTCATTCGCATCAATCACAAAAATTAAGACAAAATATACTGGATTTGATTTGAAGCTGATGGATATATCTACTTTTGAATTATATTTTGAGGATGCTACGGAATTGAATTTTGAGCTAAAAAGCTCAATGAAGCTTCAATACTAGTTTACTTGCAATTCAAAGGTTGCTTCCAAGTTTGTTTCCTTTTGGTTTGACTTTTAATTATACACCAATTTGGATTCAACTCCACAATCTTCCTATGGATTGAAGGATTGAGTCAATTGTAAGGAAAATTCTAGAGAGTGGGATTTGTGATTGAAATTGAGAAATTCTTGTTGTGTAGTGGTTCTATGTGAGTAGTTCAAATTCGTGTAAATTTTGATCTTAATATGACTTTGATGTTAGGCTTATATGTGGGTTGAGATAAAATATGAGGATTTACCTGAGTTATATTACTATTATGGTCACATTACTCATTAATATCATTTTTGTGAGGTTGAAGTTGTTAATAATAATGAATTTGGGGAAAATATGCGAGATATGTGAGCGGATTCATTTGGATATGAATATGTGTGTCTCTATTCATGTGCAAGATGGTGGTCTTAAAATGAAGGATGGAGGATGGTTTATTTTTGGAATGGATGGTGATATGAGCAAGAGCAAAACGAGGTTTAATTTAAACATCAAGTATAGAGGAAATCATATAAATAAATTAGCTTTCATTACATGCTACGGGATTAGGTTCAACAAAAATCTTAAATAACAAACATAATCACTCATCATTCTAAATATGATCACTAATGGATTAGGTAAGTTCATGAAAAGAATTTAAATCAATAGTGGAACAGTTACAAAATTTTACAATAAAATCCAACTTCGATCTTGATCAATCTTCAAACCTCTCTTATGGCTTGCAATGGTTGCTACCTTTGCAATTTAACATTATTGACATATGGTTAATTTCAAATAGTATTATAGTTCATATAAGTCTATGACTATGCTCAAATCAAACAGTGATCAACAAATATTTATGATAATTATATGAAAGTAGAGTTATTTTTCCTTTGAAATTTAGCTATTTATCATGCTTTGGAATGAATATTAGCAAAAATGCATATCTTACATTTAATCGTGCTAATATAGGAGGAATGACATCAATTATAGATATAACATATGAGTTATAACACTTCATAAGATCAAAAATTATAGAATTGCAAAATTACACTAGCGCTTGATTGTCAAGTGACTTGCCCGGGCGCCTAAACCTCGATCGATCAAGGCTACTCAGGTGAACTATTTTATCATTGCTCGATCAATTTATTTCAGATCTCGATTGATTGAGTGGCCCAATAATTTCCAAAATAATTTTGTTGTTTATCCTAGTTATTAATTTTGGTTGTTGGATCACATGGATTGTATTTAATTTTCAAAATTAAGTTGTTTTTAACCTTATTAACAATAGTTTAGGAAGCTAATAATTTATTCCACCTTTATTTAAATCATTGAATCATCACCTAAGAATTATATTCATTTAATGATTCCTCGAGAAAACTTCATCAATCACCAATTGGTCATATTAGAGAGCTTCATCATTCATTGGTAGGTACTGCTTGAAAGCTTCATCGATTTGGTACAAGCACATTGTCATGATAAATACCATGTATATATTGTATTGGATCTTAAATATTATGCTAACTTATATGTAACACATGACATGTTATCTTAAGATTAATTTGATTGTGTACTACTTTTACATGCTATTTAAAGTCTAAACTTACAAGTACATATATACATATCTAGTTGTGTATAATGTTACATAAATGAATGTTATATTTTGTATTATGTGTATATATAACATATGTACATTCTATACACAATTAATTACATGCTATTTAATATGATTTCAATTCAATTATCTACAATATGTACTCACTATTTATGACCCAATCTCATACACGTTATGCACAATTAACATTTTATTTTGTATGCAATTTTATTATGTAGAATATATACATAAATATTATTATAAGACTTCAATACTAAATAAAATAAACCAATTTTATACCTTGTAAAAGATTTTTTTGAATCCTTATCTCTCAAACATGCAACCTTCAATGGTCATCCATGCTACATAACCCAAATATACAAGCTAACATGTGAGCTTGAAGGGTTAATACAAAAAGTGAGTAAACTGAATGCACTACTTAAAAATAATCAAAAAATATGGGGTTATACATTATACATATATTAAAATACTATTTTAACCAATTATATTGTATTCTAAAACAATAATATATATTAATTTTAATATTTAAATACATAAAATAATTCACCTCAAACAATGAATATATATTCAATTATTTATAACACAACGAGTATATAATTAAGCATCTTAAGAGTCATTTTATTTGTATTATTATAACATTTTAGTCACTTTGTTTTTATAATAAACACTTAGATCATTTTCTTAATAAAAATAAGACATTTTAATCACTTTTTAAATAATAGAATATTATTTTATTTATAAAATTTTTTAACATAATAATAAAATGAATTTAATGAAAAAAATTATCATTTTATTTTAATAATTTAAAAATGAATTTTAACGATACAATTTTTTTTGTAAACTTTATATTTTATGAAAATTTTATGCATTTTTTGAGAATTTTTTTATATTATACTTTATTTAAGTGTTGTGCTTGAATCCAAATTACAAGCTTTATAATATAAAAAATAAGGATTATATGAGTCAAAACATTACAATAACAATGGTGTTGGAGCTACACAGATCATTTCTTCCCTATCCATTATCTTTAAAAACTTGTACGAGAAATTGAATTGTACACCTCCACTATGTTGCTCGAAATTGAGACAACGACTACATCATTCATATGGTCTTCGATGATTGTAAACTAAAGAGATCTCATCTGTATGGTTTCAACACTACTGAACTTCTAATTTCCTAACATATGTAGCTCTTATTTTTGATATCATGAAGTCTGCAATTTCGATCTAAATACAATACCTACGAAAAAAACAATGCATAAAAATATCCAAAAAATATATAAAAATTCCATAAAATAAAAATTTACAAAAATATTTTACCAAAAAAATAATGCACTATTCAATTTTACTTTTAAACTATTAAAATAAATTGATAATTTTTTTAATTAAATTAAATTTAATATTATGTCAAAATATTTTACTAATAAAATAATATTTTATTATTTAAATTACTAATAAAATAATATTTTACTATTTAAAGAGTTAATAAAGTATCTCATATTTACCTAAAAAGTTATCTAAATATCCCTTATGAAAGCAAGAAAATTAAAGTATTAATTTAACATGTATAGACAAAGTGACTTTTAAACCGCTTCAATCGGTGTCCACCCCATGTTGATATATATAATGTGTATTATCCACTTTGATTTTATAATATAACATTCAATTAAACAATAACACAACATTTTATGCCAAAAAATAACTTGATTTATATATCACTATTATATACCAATTTATAAAATAATTTTAACATTACGTTTTAAAAGCTTTTGGTATTGACCAATGTGTGTGAGAATAATAGTACTATTATCTTGGATAGATAAAGACAAAACATTGAATAAATACAAGAATAAAAAGGGATAATATCTATTAATATAAGTGGATCATAGATATTGAAGCCTATTTCTCTTTGGAGTGTACCCATTTATTTCTATAATAATATAGAAATAAATTGAGAAATAACATAACATAATACTTTTAAAATTTGTAACAACAAAAATAATATTCTAAAATATTAGATGTGGTCCAATCAATTGGAATTTAATATTAAATGGATTTAATTAATTGAAAACCAATTTAAATGACATCCAACTAGATAGTGTTCAATATAAAAATTTTAAAATGTTGATTTTGTTAGTATAAAATATACAAGTTACACATAAATATTATTATTTTTATGGTTACAAATTTTAAAAAATTGTTATAAATGTTATTTACTACTTCTTTAGATGTTGCTGAAGCAATGGCCTTTAAAGCTGCTTTAGATCATGCAGTTACCAATAAATACATGGCTATTTATATGGAAGGTGATGCAAAATTCATCCTTAAAGCATTGATGGAAGATAAATGTCAATAAAATTTTATAAAGTTAAGAATGTCATCTTATAAGTACAGATAAAACTGAAATACTTTAGTATGATCTCCATACCTAGAGAGTTAATTTCAAGAGCTCACAATCTAGTTACTAATGAGATATCTTCTTTTAAAATAAATAACGCAGCTTTTAATTTTTGTACAAAAAATCTTTCACTCCCTAAACTTTGCAGGCACCTTCTGCCTACTTCTTTTAGCAAAAAAAAAAAAATGTTCTTTAAAAAATGATTTTGTAAACTTAGTTGTAGCATCTTTTATGTTCTCTAAAAATTAAACAACCAATTTCACACTTTAACAAAGTTTCAAGATAGTTTGAGAAGGAATTATGTATTGTTATTTTAGTAACTAATAATTTGATATTTTAGATCGTTAAAATATAAAATTAGTATAACTATTTTGTTTTAAAAAATATAAATATTTAATGCTTAATAAATAGAAAATATTATAAGGACTATGAGTGTTGACTATTTTCATGGATAAAATATTTACTTGTAAACTTGTTTTTAAGTCTGTTATTAAGTCTATCAAAAAAAAATCGAACAGATATTTGAGTTTCAGATAATCGTACTTTAGGTATATTTTTTTATAGCTACAACATATAAACATTCATGCATTTAATAATACATGTTCATAAATTTAAAATATTTTTTCTGATAAAATATTTATTTAAACTTGAATTAATTTATGAAATTATCAATTAATTATCTCATAGATATATGTGCTTAAATAATTTTTTGACGTGTCTTAATATTTTTAAGTTGTGTTTTAAAAATAATTTTTTTGATATTATTAAGGCTTTAAATGAGCCTTTAAGTAATGAAGTCCAAATTATTTTAACCCTAATACAAATAGGTTATCATTATCACTTATATATATATATATATATATATATATATATATATATATATATATATATATATATATATATATATAGTGTTAGGGTTAAAAGGGTGTGCCAAAATAATTTTAGATAGAAAAGAAAAGAAAACCTAACGGCGTCGAAGCTGCTAAAAAAATACTTAAGCCCCAGATATTAGTCCTTTCATTTGTCGCACTTTCTCCCTTCCTTTTTCGTCAGCTTTAATCATTGATAACGCATATAAACACCTTATATATGTGTGTGTGTGTGTGTACAACCTTTGGTATGTAACAATCATAAAGCCAAGAAGAGACTAGATTACTGAAGAACGCACCTTTAGTGGGGCAAACCAAAAAGGTATAAGCTCAATCTTTGTTGTTGTATCTATGGATGAGTTTCGTCGCATCTTCCACTATGAGACTGCTAAAGATGCATGTAATGTACTTGCTCTTGCTCATGAGGGAACTTCCAAGTGAAACAAACAAAATTAAGATTGTCAACATCTCAGTTTGATTCCATCAAATGAGCAACACTGAAACTTTTGGTCAATTTTATGTTCACTTTTGTGATATCACTAATGCTTGTTCTAACCTTGGTGAGAAAATTCCATAACTTATACAAGTACGTAAACTCCTAAGCTCCTTAACAGTAGACTACAAAATGAAAGTTACAGCAATAGAGGAAACCAAGAATGTGGACACACTAAACATTGATAAAATTGTCAAGTCAATCCAAACCTATGAGCTTATTATTGATCCACCTAAGAAAAGCAAGGATGTGGCATTCAAAAGCTCCAAAAAGAACAACTCTAATGATGATGAGGATATAATTGATGAGTCACTAGTCTTGTTAGCACAAAAATTTAAAAAGTTCATAAAGAAGAAGGGTCAACTGAGTAATCAATCCAACAAGGGACAATCCAGTCGTTTGAATGACCGAAAGTTAAGGGAAATGAAGCCTACTAGCCTTGATGGTAAGAAAAGTAAGCCCACTAGTCCTCAATGCTTTACTTGTTGAGACTTTGGTCATATTTCTGTAGAATGTGCTAACAATAAAAGAAAGTTGGAAAAGTCTTTAATGTTATACTCAATGACATAGAAAGTGAGTAAGCCAATACTAGTAACTCAGAGGATGATGACACTAACTATTGTGCCTTCACCGCAACCACCAAAGCACACCACAATGACTCCGACTCTAACTCGGATGAAGAAAATGAGAAATTAAACTCTTCTCTCTTACTATCTAAGTTTAATGTATCAAATTATGATGAACTATTCATGGATTGTCTAGGTGTCAGGAAAGATAAAGATAAACTACTTATTGAAGTAACTAAACTTAGTGATATCATCAATGTTCACAAAACAAATTCCTCTAACCTAGAGAAAGATAAAAAAAAATTATCTGAATATATTAATTCCATGAATCTAAGTCTTGTAGAAAAAAATGAGGAAAACAAAAAGCTTAGGTAAGAACTTAGTATTGCTAAAGAGATGGTGAGGAATTTGGCCATATGTGCTGAAAAGTTGACCAAAGTCCTAGACTATGAAAAGCCACATTGAGATAAGAGAAGTCTTGGATACATAAATGAATAGACACCTTTGTCATCCAAAACTCAATTTGTAAAACTCACTGTTACTTAGGCAAGGAAGGTAATTTTTGCACCTTATCACTCTAAGCAAATTCAGTTTGTTCTCATCTGTCATTATTATGGTAAGAAAGGACACATTAGATCTTTTCTTTATGCTTATGATTCTATCACGATTACAAATTTTTTAGGACACCTCAAAAATTTTCAAAATGTAAAGTTTTTACTGCAAGAACTACACAAAAAAGGAACCTAAAAAATCAATAACTTAAATGTCCAAAATTAAAAGAGGATGGGTTAAGAAATTTGAGTTGCACTACTTTGTGGCCCATATAGTGTTCAAAGCTAAATCAAATACCGCCTGGCATTTTGATAGTGGATGCTCTAGACACATGACTGGGAATCATTCTTGTTTAAAACCTTTGAGGAATACAATGAAGGGACAGTTACCTTTGGTGGTGGTAAAATATCTAAAATTGTTGGAAAAGGTTATGTTAAAATAAAATGTATCCCTAAACTTGATGAAGTTTTATATGTGGAAGGACTTAAGGCAAACTTGATTAGCATAAGTCAAATATGTGACAGTGATTTTAATGTGCAATTTACAAATAATCACTGTATTGTAACATATCAAAAGAATGAATGTATGATTAAGGGAATACAATTGTTATTGTATTGATACATCACCTACGGTAACATGAAACCTAGCTAGCAATGACTCAACCACCTTGTGGCACGAAAAGCTAGGTCATATGAATTTTAAAGATCTGATTAGATTAAGTAAAATTGAGACTGTGCGAGGTTTACATATTCTCCCAAAAATTAAAACACCTATATGTGGACCATATAAATTGGGTAAACAAACTAGGATCACTCATAAAAAGATCAAGAGTATCAATACAAATAGAGTATTGGAATTGATACATATTGACCTCATGGGTCATATGAGAACATAAAGTATTAGATGTAAGAAATATATCATAGTTGTAGTAGATGACTTTTCTCACTACACTTGGGTAGAATTTCTTAAAGATAAGTTATATGCTTTTGAGTTCTTTATCTCATGTTGTATAAGAGTGCAGGTTGAATCAAGTGACAAAATAGTAACCATCAAGAGATTAAGAACAGACCATAGAGAAGAGTTTGAAAATATCAAGTACGTTTAACATGATACTTTAAGAGATGGAAAGAGTAATGTTGCATGCTAAGGGATTCTCCAAAAGGTTTTGGGCTGAAGTTATAAACACTACATGTCACATTATAAATCGTGTATATCTTCGCCAAAGTACAAACCAAACTCCCTATGAGATATGGAGAGGTAAAAAAACTCAATCTGAAATTCATGCATGTTTTCGGAAGTAAATGCTATATACTTAGAGATTGAGAACAGTTGGGTAAGTTTGATTCAAAAAGTGATGAAGGTATATTTCTTGGTTATTGCATAAATAGTAGAGCCTATAGAGTCTTCAACTATAGAACTATTGTTGTTATAGAATCCATAAATGTCGTTATAGATGATGTAGGTAAGTAGATTACAAGTGAAGAAATTGGTAATCAACACCTCAATTAACTATAACCAATGACACAATTGGAACAAAAGAAGAGGAGTTAAAGGAAAGAGAAGAAAAGAAGGAAGAAGCATCAACCTCATCAATGATAAATCCAACAAGAACTTCAAAAAATAATCCTATTAAAAATATAATTGGAAATCCTAATGCAAGCATGGTAACAAGAAGAAGAAAAATAAGTGAGGTAACCCATGTATGCTATATTTCTCAATTTGAACCAAAAAATGTGAATGAAGCCCTTAGGGATGAATTTTGGATAAATGCCATGTAGGATGAGTTAGCTCAATTTGAATGAAATCATGTGTGGATATTGGTATCTAAGCCTAAAAAAATGTCATTGGAACAAATTGGGTGTTCAAAAATAAATTTGATAAGCATGACATTGTTGTTAGAAATAAGGCTAGGTTGGTAGCTCAAGGCTACATGCAAGTAGAAGGAGTTGACTTTGATGAAACATTTGCACTTGGAGATAGACTATATTCAATTAGGATTTTACTTGCCATTGCTTGTCGCATGAAATTCAAATTATATCAAATGGATATTAAGTCTACCTTTTTGAATGGATTTTTGAATGAGGAGGTATACGTGGAATAACCAAGTGGATTTTTTTATCTAAAATTTCCAAATCATGTTTACAAACTCAACAAAGCTCTTTATGGTTTGAAACAAGCTCCACGAGCATGGTATGAGAGATTTACCAACTATCTCTTGAACAAGAGATTTATTTGATGAGGAGTTGATAAGACTCTATTCATTAAAATGAGTAGTGATGAGATTTTTATTACTCAAATTTATGTGGATGACAATTTTTGGATCCACATCTAGTACACTAATGGATGCTTCTGTGCATGTTATGACAAATGAATTTAAAATGTCCATGGTAGGTGAAATGACTTTCTTTCTTGGTTTGTAAATTCTTCAATCTTATGCTAATATATTTATTTCTCAAACCAAGAATGCTTGTAACTTTGTTAAATGGTTTGGTCTTGAAACTAGCAAGCCATTAAGGACTTCTTTAGGTATCAGCACAAAAATTACAAAGGACACTCAAGGTAAAAGTGTTGATCAAACACTTTATAAGAGTATGATAGGCAGTTTACTCCACCTCACTACAAGTAGGTCTGATATTTGTTTTAGTATGGGTGTGTGTGTCCATTATCAAGTTGACCATAAGGATTCATACTTAGAGAATGTAAAGAGAATCATCATGTATATCTCAAAAATAAGTAATTATGGTCTATATTTTACTACTAACACTACTTATGAAGTAAGTGGTTTTACAGATGCCGACTAGGCATGCAATTAGGATGATAGGAAGAGCACATCAAGTGGTTACTTCTACATTAGGAACAACTTAGAATCCTGACACAGTAAAAAGCATAACTTTATCTCATTCTCTACGGTTGAGGCATAATACATTACTGTAGAAAGCTCTTGTATACAAATGCTTTGGATGAAAACATTCTTAAGGACTACATTCAAATACAAGGTATGATGCCCTTATATTGTGATAACTCTACTGTTATATGTATTTCTAAGAACATAGTTCAACATTCTATAACTAAGCACATTGACATTAGGCATCCCTTTATTCAAGAATTAGTTGAAGAGAAAGTAGTAACACTTTAGTTTGTACCTACTGAGAGACAACTAGATGATATATTCTCCAAAGCCATAGACACTCAAAGATTTGAGTATCTGAAGAGTGCCTTGGGAATTTCTCCCTCAAATTGAATTTCAAATTTTATTACAAAAAAAAAAAGAGAAATAGAAATAGAATCCTTATTTGGCCAACACGTTATTGGACTTATTTAAGGCTTACATATACATAACCTCATTTTTAGTAACTTAACTCATTTTTATATTTATTGTCTAAATTATTCTATAATTTTGACTTATGCACACATATTCTTATACATGTAATGATCGATGTTGACATAAACTTATTCACACACTCACGAACACACATATATGCTATGCTTAAAGTTTATGAATTTTCTCGAAAGACTATAGGATTTCAACTAATCTTGACCGTAAAATTATGTTAAATTATATTTCTTACTTTCTAAAACTTTAATGTATGAAGACACCTAGTATTAAAAAGGCTACCTACTGTGATGTGTGAAACTACCGTAGTGAGCGAAGAAGACTACCTTACAACTAGTGTGAAAGTCATCATGATAGGTTTATAGCTCGTGCAAAAAAAGGAAAGATTGTGCAAAAAGCTACTGCTTATAAAACTTGTACTTTGAATGCATAAAAAGAAAGAGCCAATAGAGGTTTTAAAAAAAATTCATGTGTCTCATTTATAAAATAAAAAAATTTAAGTACTCTTTTTGTAGATATATTTTATTTTGTGAGATTGAAGAGTCGATTATAATTTTATATGATAGGTGATTTTTTTTTTTCTTTTGAGTCTTTCTTGATTGGTCATAAATGAATTCACTGATATATTTGTTGAGTTTAAACATATACATTGCTTTTAAGTAAATGTCAATATATCATTATATGTGCGAATTGCGCTTGTGTGCCTCTTCTACTCTACTTGCTTATTTATCTAATAAATAATCAAAATTTGAGTTAAAACCTAATGATTTCTCAATTGGTTGTGTGCTCGTTTGTGATTGAATGAGTTTAATTAGTACCTCATGTGGTTATTTATGCAAATTTAATAAAAAAAATCATATTTTTTTTACATCTTCTTTTCATTTATTACCTTTTTAATTGGTTTCTAAGTTAGAGAGTTATAGACTTAGGGGGAGTTTACAGCACATTACATTTTTGCTTTACTTTGATTTTACATTGCTATATCTTTAGAAGGAATTAAGCTTCATTTCTTTGTCTAATGGTTTGTTATTCTTGTATGTCAAAAAGGGGGAGAGAATAATGAGCTTTACTTTCATATTTTATTTTTTTATGCATATAGGGGGAGAACACATTTAGTTAAGCTTATGTTAAGCTTGATTGGTATAAATGCATACTATATAACTATTCTTTACACTTTGCTTATTTCTATGTAAACTGAACTAATGTATAATGAGACTTTCAAGCCAAATTGTCATATGATTTGTTTATATCATTTCAGTTACTTACAAGCTTGTCAAGTTGCAGCGACGATGGATTCACCAGACCATAGGATAGTTCCACTATGGATTCTAAGACATCATTGTATTTTTATCTTATTTTTATAAGTGTCATGTAGTGAGTGAAAGGTTTTGTCACACGAAAATACTAAAGAGGGAGTTTGTAAAGACTATGAATGTTGGTTATTTTTATGAACAAAATATTTACCTATAAACTTGTTTTTAAGTCTGCTATCAAGTCTATCAAGAAAATCCGAACAAATGTTTAAGTTTCAGGTAATCATACTTCAACTATATCTTTAATAACTACGACACATAGGATTACATTCATACATTTAATAGTACATGTTCATAAATCTGAAATTATTTTTTGTGCAAATATTTATTTAAACTTGAATCAATTTATTAAATTATCAATTAATTATCTTTTAGATAGATGTGTCTAAATATTTTTTTGATGTGTCTTAATATTTTTAAGATATGTTTTAACAATAATTTTTTTATATTATTAAGGCTTTGAATAGGCTTTGAATAATGAAGCCCAAAATATTTTAACCTTAATGCTAATAGATTATCAACTTTGATCATTGTTAAAGCATATAAGTAGCTTTTAGGTAATATATATATATATATATATAGTGTTTGAGTAAAGATATATATGAGAAGAGATATTAATTAACATAATTATAAATTGATGATTGTGTGTTTTTTTTTACTTCTTATATTTTTCATATTCATATAGTTTATTCTATGATTATGATCTTTTATATTTAAATTAAATAATTGTATGAGTAATCATAACTATTTGATTTAATTATTAAATCTTAAAGAACCTATTTTTAGTGAACTTGGGCTTAATCTTTTTGTTCTAGAATTTTGTAGTTGATTTGATTTAAGTGACATATATTTTGAATAATCTAATTAGGATTATTCATTGTTAAATTTGTTTTAAAACACACACGTATACTTGTGTTTTTATGCTAACCATTTTACAGCTGATTCGTGAACGTATTTGATTGGTAGGAAGTTCATTGGAATATTGGTATGGAAACCGTTCACTCTAATTTCAAAAACTATGAAAATAGAGTAAGGACTCATAAGTAAATTATATTGGGATATTATCCTAGGGAGGTAGCATAAGACCGAGTTTATACTTGAATATTTGATTTTCATAATGGAAAGTTAGATGATCTGGTAGATCGATGGTTTTCTCTTAAATCATAGTTGTGACCTAGGTTGTTTCCACCTAAAAATATCGTGTATTAGTCTTTTATTTCTGTATTATATTCTTACACACGATTGCATGCCTACCGCTTTGTTTATGTCACAAAATTATAAATTTATAAAAATTAAAAATAACATATTAACTTTCACTATGTTAATTAAGTACATATCTTATAAACTTTCAAATATAATAATAATAAATCGCAAATCTAATTTCATATTTTTTAAACTTCTTAGTTTCAGATTGCAATAACATCAAGAACTTCATAGTTAAACATACTTAAATGGTATGATTTCTCATCCCATCACCTTTATATACTAAGTTCAATTATGTAATATATTTTTTAGAATAAACGTTAGTTTCTGTACATCAATTATGAAAAAAAAATATACAAAAAATTCATTAACTTTTCGATAAGACAATACAAGTCCACTAACTATGAAAAAATAAATCATAAGTCAAAATCTTCAAAAAATAATCAAAAATATACATGTAAATATACGTATGTGTATTTTTTTTAGTTATTATATGTTCCTTTAATCGATTGTAATTCAAAAAATATAAACTTAAATAAGTTTGAACATATAACAATTTATTTACAAACATATAACAACTTATATATATATATATCATATATTTATTTTTTAACTTTTTAAATTTTAAATTTTTAACATATTTTTTTATAATTAATGAATTTATAATATTCAAAGATTTATAAATTTTTATAATAATTAATTATTATTTTTTAATAATTGAAGTGATTTTCTTTTTAAAAAAAATCATCAATCTAGTCTTGTCAATGATATTAATTTATTATAATGTTAAAAAAAATTAGTTAAACGAATGTGTATCACTCTCCATGCATGGTCATTTCAAATGTTTTGTCAATGTGACATAACGGACAACCTACGTCAATCTCTCTACCTAGTCATTTCAAATGTTTTGTCCGTTTATTAACTTTGGTAATGAATTGGAAATTTTAAAACCAACACAACTTCGAGGACTGACATTAGGCCATAGCTAGCTACTTTAATTTATATTCGATAAGAACTGGTTTACACTTTCCCTTGTCGTTATTCTCTAATTTGCAAAAAAGGAAATTTCATTGAAGATTAAGTGGAATATATAGTAGTAGAATACTTCTATACTGAGTAAAAGTAATCTATCATCACTTTAATTATATACTTCCCCTTGCCTTTTATTTTTTCTAATTACTATTGTTTTTTTCTTTCTATTATAATGACTACTACTTTTATTTGCCAAATATAATTACTACCACTTTTATTAATTTGTTAATATAATTACTACACTTATTCAGGGACTGCTTGATTACATGCACTTTTTTTCTTCCTTCTATTGCAATGACAATACTATTATTATAACCAATTTTGATGCATATGAACCAATTAAGAAAATTGAAGACATATATGCACATTGAACCTATTATTTATCGGTGATTTATTTAGTCATTTACTAGTAAAATTGATTAGTATATTG
This sequence comes from Hippophae gyantsensis, assembly GCA_030763125.1. Classification (NCBI taxonomy): domain Eukaryota; kingdom Viridiplantae; phylum Streptophyta; class Magnoliopsida; order Rosales; family Elaeagnaceae; genus Hippophae; species Hippophae gyantsensis. Next base: position 15,444,854 of record CM061029.1, on the reverse strand, counting down.
TTATTCAAATTATATCAAAATGTTATTTAATTTAAAAAAAAAACTTATTTTTCATTGCGTATTAATATGATAGTAAAGATGATGGTTATGGTCTTGAACTCTTGCATTCACGTGTGAGACAAGTTTTTTAAAATTTATATTACTTGTAATAGTGGTTTAGGAATTTATTTTTCCCACTGTTTTGTAGGCTCAAGTAAACTTGACATATTTTATAAAATAAAATAAAAAGCAAAATAAGCTTGACATTGAACAAAAAGAAAAAAAATATTCTAATATATAACTTGATACATCAATTTTTAATTAAAGTGTACTAATAATCTTTAAATTTTAATTAAATTTATATATGAGTTTTTAAATTTTAAAATATATGATTTGATTATTAAATTTTAAAAATTTTACGAGTAATTTTTTAAAATTTTAAATTATACGATTTAATCTTAAAATTTTAAATTTTTTACATAAATATCTTAAATTTTTAATATATAAATATATATTTTAGTAATAAAGTTAAAACTTATGTATAATTATAAAATTTTGAAATTAAATTTAAAAAATTAAAAAATTTAAAAATATATGCGTAAAATTTAAAAAATTTAAAGATTAGATTATATTTTATAAAAATTTATATATAAATCTAGTTAATTAATGTTTACATATCACTAATATGATTTAAAATTAATTTTTTAACTTCTGTGAACTCTCCCTTTACAGATTACGATTGTAAACAGGAAGTAATTGCTCCTCCTTATGAGGCATGTACACATAATACACTTAACTAATTCAATGTATCCAAAGTTAGATGTGACTTCACCTTTGTTTCATAAAACTTCTTGTCATTGCCTCTTACTCATGTTTCATTGAATTGACTGCACATTTGATTTCCATTTAACATACATCAGAGTCAAGCACTGACATAATTATACATTATCTTCGATCGTTTTGCATTTTAGTCTAGTCGATCGATTAGACTCTTGAATTGTTTAACAATTATCATAATAAAGGTTCGAAAATACTTAAGTAATATTTCATTTAATATATTAAAAAAAATTAAATAATCACGTAGCTACCCAAACTTAGACACTGTTTACACATAGTATGTAAACAAATTTTGATTTTGATTGTTAGCTATTTCTTTTTTCCAATTATCTTACATCTTATTAATTATTAACACATCAGATAATTAGATAATTAACAATGAACCGGATCAAATGAGCCTCAAATTAACTATGCTATACACCATAATCTTGTATTATAATAATTATAATATTAATTTAATGATAAAAATATTATGATTAATTAAAATTTATTGAATTTAATTATAAATTTATGTAAATATATAAAATTATAAAAACAAGGTTCAATGAATGGTGCGATAGGGAGAGTAAGTAATCCCCAACCTCATCTTTTTCATGATAATTAATATTATTATGGAATGCAAAAGTGAGATTTCTCCAAAGATCCCTTGGTCCTGCCTACTATACAAATTGACATATTCCAACTTGCATATTAGTATTAAAAAAAATTTATTTGAATGAAAAATGAAACAACATTATTAAATTAGATTTTCATATTTTTTTAAAATAAAATGTTAAAATAATTTCATTTATATACACGTTATTAAGAAATCTAAGTCTCACGTTAGTTAGGGTCACGCATTCTACCTTAGGTATAATCTTAAATAACTCTTAATTCAATAGGATCTTATTGGTTTGAGTTAAGTTCAGACCAATTAATACACGTTCAGATCAACTAATACACGTAATCTTACAATAATATGTGTCTTTAAAGTGTTAATTAACTAATGTATCAACAAATAATCTATTAGATGAAAAAATGAGACTTACCAATGAAAATTAAAAAGATAGGAATGAAATTGAAATAAAAAACTTATTTGAATACTTAGGTATAAATGCTATCTATGTTGGGCATCTTTGTAGCTGGTTTAACCTTAAAACCAAAATAATAATAATAATAATGGTTTTTATTAAATGTCAATGCATACAACAATTCATATGGTATTGATACTATATGTTATTAAATGATCTCAAAATCATTCCTACATCATCGTCAATTTTGCAAGCAATCAATAACAACTCATAACTAAAAAAAATGGACTTGAAGTTTTCCTAAAGGAAAAAAATACAGCTATAACAACCAATAACTAAGGAAAAAAAATATTAAATCATTCATCCCAACATTATAATTAATTCCCTGCTTTAATAAATTGAAATACAAAGTCAATCACTAATTATTAAATACCCCTCGCAACTGTATAATTGAATTGCAGTCACACATATGAGGGACACAATACAATCTTAGACTACATAGAATACATATAAGAGAAAAGCAAATACAGTTAAAGTTTTTGTTTTTGTTTTTGGTAATAAGCTGTGTTGATGGTTCTTTAATCACAATAACAAAACCAAATCCTTTTGTCACATTTCTCACAAGTTCCATAGAGTATCTGTCATGTCACCTAAAACCCAATTATCACTGGCTTCCATCTGGTAATCATATTGTGAATTACCAAAATTGTCCAATGCTGAATTGGTGTCCAAATTTAGCAGACCCTCCTCCATATCATAACTAAAATTGTTCACATAAAAACTATCATTCATAACAAAGTTGTTGTAAGCAGTTGCTTCACCAAGGTCATGGTTATAAGGACTTTTTGGGAATTCTGAAATTTGAGGAAGTTGTGAGACCATAGTACTACTACTATCTGATGAAATAGTACTAGGACAAGTGATAGAACTTATGTATTCATTACAATCAATTGACTTTTGGACATGTTTACTTGATGAAGGGGACATATCATAAGGAACAGATGAATTGATTGAAATTGAAGGAGCTGATGAATAGTTTTGGTGGTTACTGAAGTTTGTTAAAGAAGAAGTTGAAGAATCAGAACATGTTTGCTCCATTTTTTGTAGCAATCTTGGCATCCAAAAACATCGAACGGCTTCGACGAATTTCTTGCTATTTGATTCGATGTTAAGTTGGCGAGCCTGTTTTTGTACCCTTGTTCTCCAATAATTCTTTATCTCATTGTCTGTTCTTCCTGGTAGATGTTGTGCAATTTTGGACCATCTATAACATCCCAAAAAGAAAAGAAAAGAAAAAAATCAAGTTAATATGATTTAAACGAGAATAATATGCTTCCTAAGTCCAATATGAGAACTAACTATCATGTAGGACAATATATGTTCATTATAGATACTACAAGAACATGGATTTGAACCCCACCAGTGTATCTGTGTAAATGTTATATATATTTATATATAAAAGGTAATATGAGAATGAAAAGAAAATTTACCTGTTACCCAATTTTGAGTGGAGTTCAAGAATCAAAAGTTGTTCTTGTGGAGTGAGATTGCCACGTTTAATATCAGGTTTCAAATAGTTCAACCATCTCAACCTGCAGCTTTTGCCAGTCCTTTTTAGCCCTGAAAACAAATAATTCAATAATGTTTAATAAACAAGATAAATTCAAATTTGAAATAATTAAAGACATCTTCAGTTCAGTGGTTTGGTGGATAAGACTATTCATTTATTATTTTTAGTAAAAGGTCCGAAACGTGCAAAATACTATTTGATTTAATTTATTACCTGCAGATTTTGCAATGGTATTCCAATGACCTTCTCCATGATTAGCAATGTAATGCATGAGAAGAGTGTCTTCTTCAAGAGTCCAAGGCCCTCTTCTTAGCTGATTAGTTCCTTGTTCACTAGAAGACATAGCTGCTCTATTTGATTTTCCTTTTCTCTGTTTTGTTTTTGATGTCTTTCTTTTTAATTAATGCATGTGTTCTTGAGAAAGAGTAGTGAAAATGAGACTCCAAGAAGCAAAAGATTTATAGAGCTCATTTGGGTCCAGGCTAGACTAGTAAAGTAGAATCAATTAAGGTTTTGTCCACATGCTCTTTGTCAATTTTTACTTAACCAAATGGAATTTTACAATGATGAGTATAGTCATAGCCTATTAGGAGCTATGAACTACTAGCATGCGTATGTGGCAAAGCTAGAATGGAATCACTTTACTCTTTCATGACTTTTAATTTGGATTACTCTAAGTTATATCATATTTGTCCATGAAAATGCGAAATGTGTAGATGTAGATGAATTAAAGGGGAATGAGTTATATATTTAAAGAATATTCACAATTTAATTGAGTTTGTAGGTGTTTGGATAGTGGTATAACTTTCTTTTTAATAAGGTTGATTTTTGGGTTATAAATTTATATTTATTGTAAAAGTTTATGTATTAGTTAGATTTCTAGAAATTGGTGTCAAAGTGAAAGCAAGTGTTTTTAGTGATCTTAAAAACCCTCTAAGAGATGTGGAATGATCCACCATGTTAGTGATCTCAATATGGAAGTGGTATATTGTTGGAGACGATTGATTTATCGTGTTAGCCATCTTATTGTGCCGAAATGTGATGTTGATACTACGTCATGTTAATACTGACAAAAACCTCATGTTGAGTTCAAGGGAAAGCTTTGTGAATAAAATCACGATGATATGGATTCTTAAAGAAGGGCTAGGTCATCATTATTGTAAAATTTTGAATTCTATAGTAGTTACGAATGTCCTGGATTTGTTTAACTTATGTGGTAGAGTTTTACAAAATTGTAATAAAAAAATCATGTTGGAAATCAAATGCGTGCACAAAACTAACCATCCAATCCTGTTTTTTCACTCCAAGAGTATTTGTTAATTCGAACTTATGATTTGAAATAAAAATAGGTCAATTTTACCATTAAATTATCTGATCTAAATGATTTAACAATATAATTAGTATTTTTCATTTGTCCATTTAGAAGAAAAAAATTACCATTCTTCAGCTTTAAGTCGATAATATTTAATAAAATGGAGTATATAATAAGAATTTAGTTGAAGAGCACCACACACTACATAACTTTTAAAAAGTTCAAGAACATAAACTATTTATAAGTATATTCTTTAAGTATGGTATCAAATGACTCATCATAATATGCAATTTGATTTCGTAAACTTGGGTTGCCAAAGCTTTTCCCAAACTAATTTTAAAAATGGTGTTGCAATTGTAAAGAATTTAAAATCGACCTCTATTTTTTAGAACACAACAAGATGCTAAAAATAATAAATTCTTAAAAGAATATGTGGTAACATCTGAATTAGAAATGAGAACTTTAAGAGAATGTAAAATAAAACGTCTACAAAAGAAGATAATATATATCAACATAAAAATAGAAAATGGTTACTCTATTTAAATCAATTTATTATTTTAAAGTATATTAATGATCCAATTTTATATTTTAAATTTATAATTTTATTATATGTTTGGTGCATGTGATATAAGTAAAAATTAATTATCATTCAAAAGATTTTGCATTTTAATGAACTTATATTTTCACAACAGTGAAGTAGTAATCCTTATATTTATTTTAGATATACTAATAATTCAAAATTGAAAATTTCAACATAAACCAAACATAAAGCAATGACAAACTCATTTTTAAAGTTATTTTTACCAATAAATCACCTCTCAATCTTCAACCTATCACTTCTTCTTTAGTTTTTTACATGAACATCACGTCATATTACTTAGTATTAGGATCTTTCTTTTGTGCAATCAGATTATTCAAATACATATCATATTTAATAAATTGTACTCTATGTTACTTAGTATGTCTTTTGTTGGTTCTCAATTTCTCATTTACCCTTAAGTGTTTATCTTTTGCACACTCTTGTTTTAGATATTTTTCTAAGAGAAATCAATGCGTATTTTTCAAGCATATGTAGTTGAGTGTTGTCTACTATTTCGTATGTACTTATTACTTATTGTGGTTTACATGCACATTTTTATATCATATAAATTATTTACATGTCTTTTAAGACTCTTAAATTACATTCATTATTGTGATTAAACCAATATATTTAGTTAACATTTTGTTGGTTTGTGTTGTTCACATTTTCTAAGTATATATCTGTTTTTGGTTTTGAAACTCGAGTTTACTACTCTACTTAAATGCTTTAATATCAAATATAAGTAATAATTGTTTATTGAAAATTCATCCATTTCTCTTAAGTTTTTCTTATAAATTATTATATTTAATATAATTCAAATTTTTTAAGTTTTTTTCATAACTCTATCACCTTTTGATAATTTAATTTGGTCTTTTGGTTAAATTAATTTTTTTAATGAATTTTTTATTCTTTAATTATTTATATATGAGTTGGTTCTTAGTTTTTTGTTTATGTATTAAAATTTTCAATCAAATCTTAATTTTGAATTAATGGTGTACTTAAAATTAAATATATAGACTATTAATATTATATTATTATAAAATATGTTTATATGAGTGATTTTTTTAATAAAGATATTAATAAAATATTAAATTCTCTAAATGACATAGTTATCTTTCACTTGTATCACATATACTAAATGTGTGATGAAATTATAAATTTAAAATATAAAATTAGAACATTTATACATCTTAAAATAAATAAGAAATGTGTGATGAAATTATAAATTTAAAATATAAAATTAGAACATTTATACATCTTAAATAAATAAGAGATTACTATTATACTATTTTAAAAACATACCAACTTTTGGTTAAAATAGGTCCCACTAAGTTACCAAATCAAAGAAAAAAAGAATAAATAACCTAGAGCTAGTTTTGTAATAATTTACATTTTTAAGTTTTGTTTTATTCTTTTAAAAACTAGTTTTCTATTTTCTAACTTATTAAGGCAAAAAATTTCGTTTGGTAAAAATTGTTTTTTATTTTTTTTATTTTCTATCAAATAAATATAAATTTAACTAATGAAATAAAAATATGCAATTGAAGTATTATTTTTAAAACTTTTTTTTTAAGTTTTAAAAACAATAAAAATTATGTAAAAATTAGAATAAATATAAATATGATTTTAAATTTAAAAATGGAATCAATTATCAAATAAAACTCATTTAAAAACTTGTGTTCAAAATTAAAACTTAAAAACAAAATTGATTACAAAATAAATATTTAGTTTAGGAAAGAACATGTTTTATTTTTCTTTATAAATAATCAAACATATGTTTTTTTAAAAACAAAATATTTTTAACATATATTGATTGAATCATTTTAAACTTCTTCTTTTTTCAAGATAAAGTGATATTTTTAACAAATATATATTATTTATCCCAAGAGGGGGCGAGGGACTCCTTAAAACCTATTGAATAGGTCGGTCATTGAAAAAAAAAATGAAGGTAATAATTTTCCTTTTTGTACTTAATTGTGAAAGTCTATTTTGATATTAGTTTATAATAATATTCACTTTATGTTAATACGATTTCATCTTTTTATATATATTCATCCTCCCTGATCATAAGCACTTGATTATCAAATTTTGCGAATATTAACATAAAGTTAGTTATGACTTCGTATGTTCCATCAAGTGCATATTCATATTCTGGTCAAAAATCAAAATCACTATTAACATTTATCTGTCATATTCAAGCTGTCATTTAATTAATCAAACAAATATGAACAGTTGCCTTTAGAAGAATGGTTCTTCCCATTGTATTTTATTTTCTATATACTGTTTATAAGAAACGTGATTGACTGGACAAACTAGTGTTTAGTTTAACTGTAAAATTTGAAGCTTTCACAACGTTTGACAGCTTCTTTGGAAGAAAAATGGTGGCTACTCCATTCCTTGTAACAGTTCTTTTTCTTAGAAGGTTTCTACTCAAACAGTCAAAAGATAAATACCCAAATGAGCTAGCTAGTAATGAAATATAGGCTCTAGAAAATGAACTTAAATTTTCTTGCTGCTAAGTTTGACTACTACAATTTCATCTTTCTCTTAATCATGTAAAACTAGTGGTGTCGACTTGTTTCGAATTAATTCAATTTAAATTAATAAAATTTTAGCTCAATTTCAATTTAATTCAATTCGAGATAATAAGATTGAACTCGAGTCTATCCAAACTAAATACAAACGAGATAATTCAAATTAGTTCAAATTGTTAACTATATGTTTTTTTAGTTAATTGAATATATTTTTTATAAATCAACAAATATATTAAATTATTAAAACTCGTTAGCTCAAATAACATTATATGAAACATTAAAAATGAAGAAAAAATATTATAAAGATTAATATTTTAAATAAATGATAAATTAACACCGAATGAATAACTCAACACACAACAAAATCTATAAAAATAGTAAAACTCATCACACATACATGTTTTATTATAATAACTAGTTAAATACAAAATATGAACATCGGTAAACATAAGTTAAATAAGTTAATTCTTAAATCAAGAAGTCCATTTTTAAATAAATTTGACAAATATAAACGTCATCAAATCTTTTTCAAGAAAAAGTCAAAGGTCATTATGTCTTTATGTAAACTTATAATTTGAATAAAGAGATCCAAGTCTCAATAGATATTTCTCTAATTATTAAACAAAGAAATATATGAGTAAGAATAAACAAAAAATTTCTTCCAAAATTGACCACATATATATAACTCTTTTAATATATTCAAGTAAATCATACAATGATCTTATAAAGAAAAACCATCTTTTAGGGTAACACGAAAAATACTATAGCTTGTTTCAATAGACATAGGACTACTGCTAAAAAATAGTGAAACAGTGTTGGACGTAGGATTATTGTTAGTTATTGGAGAAACATAGAGTTAGGGAGTAAGACTGAATCGGTTGGGATTTAAGAAGAAACGTGTTTTTCAAATTTTAATTGTTTAACTTAGCATTTAAGGTGTAACGTTTACGTGTTAAAGTTTTTCTTAAAAACATTATTTCAAGCTAACGAGTTAATTCGAATTCAGTCTAACCTAGTTCAATTTTTTGTGTTATTTGAACTAGTTTAAATTTAATTTGATTCGTTTTTAATTCAAGTTCTACAATTTAGGTCTGATTCAATCAATTGAGTTACGATATAGATTATTATCCCTTTGTAAACTATCAAAATATTTAGAAATGAATTGTATGAAAATTTCAAAAATGTATATATTATCATTGTAAATGAAAATTTTGAACAAGTTTATAAAACTGTTAAAACTTATAACACACCTACAATGATAGAATTGAAACCCAATTAGTGATAGAGGATATATTTTGTTTACAATAAGGAAACCTATGTTAAGAGAAGAGACTTTTGGGAATCTATCAGATATATTTTGGACCTTTAATCCCCCTAGTTAGTGATAGAGGATTTCAATACTATTCTCGAGTTTTATGAAACTAGAGGCTTATCTAACAATACCATATCTGTTGAAAAGTTCAACACAATGGTCTCTTATTGTAATTTGGTCGATATTGATACTAAAAAAAGCCTCTTATACATATTACAAAGGTAGACTCTATTCCATTTGATTTTGCTTTTTAGTCATGCCTATGCTTCCTTACATGTGGTCGTGGAATTCAAGAGTTAGGACGGGTTATTTGGGTTCTATTCATACCACTCCCACAATCCATCTTACTATGACATGCTATACAGAACAAACTTCACATTGATTACAAGACCTTAAGAGAGGAAATCTCTTCCCCCTCTAGATACTTCTTGTGTGGCCTAGTAGAGAAAACTTTCTCTCGATCTTTTTTGAGTTCTCATTTTACATGTGTACTCTAGGACCACTTATGCTCATTTTTAGGTAAGTAACCTTGTATAGATTCTTTCATCTTCTACTTATGGACAAGCGTAACAACAACTAATTTTGAGTCACAACTGGGTAACTCAAGAAAAGTAGGAATTGTTTCAATATTCTAGGTGATATGAATATTTATAAATGATTATCAGTTTAAGGATAGACAAATGATTCTGAACTATACATTTATCACAGTTTGACAATTTACTCATAAAATAGAACTTTCACAACACAGATTTATATGAAATACAGTTAATGATCTTCAAGTCTTCCACTACCTATCAATACAAGGCATCCCATGCTAGACTTTGGATTTTAGAGGTTAGTTTGAGGGCAATACTTTCTAGATAGATCAAGCCTAATAAAGATGGTATTGTTTTTAGATTGCTAGGGTTATTTGATTATGCATGTATTTTTTAGACATCAAGATCATTCGTTAAATAATATTTATGTATCTTCCTTAGGGTCTTACGTACTTTTGAGGTAGAATTAGTCACGATTATTCATACAGTGATGTATGTTATTATCTTTATATGGTAGAAACTTTAGTTAGATTTGAATTTTGTTTATGTTTTCACTCTTTTTCGGACTCAATCATTTTCGGTGCCGTGAAGATTATATAACATCCCAAAAATTTGAAAGAGACGTTTATATTAGTAACTTAATTATAAATAATTAGAAAGTTATAGAAAAACTTAAAATATTTGAAATGATTATTTATTTAAAAATAATATTAATTTTAATTTTAATTTAAAAATAATATTTATTCTAATTTTAATTCAAAAATAATATTTTTTTTAATTAAGAGACGAGCAGTATATAAGGTTAATAAAATATTCTTCTATATTTTGATAATTTTTTCATCATAAATTAACAATGTTTATTAATATGTACAAGTGTCTAAAACCTTAACATGGTAAACAATATAATATATATCGACATATATTCATCCATGGTAATTGTTAGACGTCTTCTCTTCTAGAGGCGATTGAAGGAACCTGCAACAAGAACACCTGTCAAGGTCGTGGAGCTCCACAAGAGTTAGCGACTTCAATCAACCTTTAACATTCAAGTTAATAATTTAAGAGAGATTATGAGATGACAACGGCAAGTAAAAGAACTTTTTTGTTTTTTTAATAAATAATTATACTATTCACATGCACCAATAATAAAATTAAAATTCCATATTTTTAATACCGTACGTTATAATTCAAATAAGATATGAGAGGTAATTTCAGGTTAATTTTTTTTATTGATTTCAAAATTGATGTTTACTAATGATGTCAATAATTGAACCTTTCCTAATTTTGTTTAAAATGATAATATATATATATATATAATGTTTTTCTTAAAATTATAGAATAAATTAACACTTTTTAAAATACATTATAAGACCAAAATGTGTTTGAAAAAAATAAGTGAACCCAATTTGTAGGGTGTCCTAATCCCATCATATTTATTTGAGGTAGGGTTGCTTCAAAGGAAATGATGGTTGATAAAGAGGAGTACTTTCCATCCACACATCAAATAAAAAGATTTATAGATTTAATCAAACATTGACTATATGAGTAGAAATTTGTGATGGTTTCATTGTAATCTTATCTCTCTATTTCTTTCTTTTTTTCTCCAAAGAAAACCTTGTGGTGAAATAATTAAACAATTATCACGATATTTTAGATTAATAATATTATAATATAATTTTTTTATGTATTTATCCAAAAAAATTCTATATTATTATTCTACACAAATTAAATCAAAATAAAATAAAAATATTATCACATTTTATTTATTAGCCAGATTTAATTTTAAATCAGGCACAATATTATAATTCTCAAAACTTATTTATCAACATGGATATTATTTATCATAGAGATTAAATCAAAACTCAAAAGTTTACACACATGAGCTTGATAAAGTTAAAAGCATAAGCTCGCTCTGATTCATAGAACCATGCATCAACATATATTCTTCAATTGCTTGCATTGCATATTGATTGTGACTGAAATTATTGACTGATTGATTGATATCAACATGAATTTAATCAAATCAGTACGCGTTTGTGTGGCCAACTACCTTTAGGACTATTTTGATTGCTGATAGAAAATTACAAAGCTTAAATAAAATAAACGATTAAATAATAAGTAAAAAAAGTTTGTTAAGAAAACACTATGCTCCTATTTTTTTTAATAAAATAAAATAAAATGATAATATTATTCATATAATCGTTTCCGATACTCAAATATCAATTATTTTACATGATTAAATAGACTATATATTCTTTCATACCACTATTTTATTATATTTATTTAAATCGAAAAAAATATACATGTAAATCAAATATTAAGATAGAGTCGTGACATAAACTATAATGACTAAATATTTCGTCCCCAAATATGTTCATTTTAAATGTATTTGGTTATTGAAATAGAGATAGTACTGGCCGACATAAATTGACGATCGAGCTAATATATATATATATATATATATATATATAAAACATATATTTAATTTTGAACACTAGTTCATAATGATTATATCAAATAAATAAAACATGGATGAACATATTACAAACGGAAAAATACACATTCACGGGTTAATGATAAATGCATATATTCAACTAACAACGTGTTTGTTTTTATAATCATTCCTTTATAATTTGATTTTTTTTTTTGAAAGAGTACTTATGGGCTTTTTAATTAAAAGATGTATAAGTTGAATATAATTGAATAAGATATTATAATAATGATTTTTTTTATAAAAAATCACTTAAAAGATTTTTATAATAAAAAATTATTCATTATGTGCTACAAATTGGTTTTTAAAAAAAATTTATTAATAAATTATATATTCTAAAATATATTTTAATTCTTATTTAGAAAAAATAATTTACTATAGGTTTTATAAAAATAAATAAACAACTTAAAATAGTAAGACGAACTCAAAATAAGGATGAATTTTATTTCAAGATTAAGTCTTTATAAGTTATATTTTTTATGTAGTGTTTTTGTAATAACTAAAAAAGTACTTTTTTTTTAAATAACGAGTTTGTGATTGGCAGTTTCATTTAGATGTATAGAAGGTATAAGGTTTAAATAATATAGTTATTTAAAAAAAATTATTTTTTTGTTTAATTATATAATTCACATTTTGTAAAATATTTATTATGAATATATGGAGTAAATAAAAATAATGCACTTTTGATATTCGCTGAACCTAAGTACACACTTTTGAGTTTGGACTATGATCCTTATAGTAGCAACGTACTTGATGATACTCATTGACTTTCAATTTCTAAACATTGTCATTTTGTATTTTTTTTCCCTTCATAGTTACAAAAAGAATTTAAGGGTATTTGATGTTTTCATACTTGGTTTGATGGAAATTCAAGAGATTTATATAAATTATATATTTGATATGACTAAATGTTAATTATAAAAGTATTGAAAAAAAAGTTAAAATAAGAATTTTAGAATTATCTTAGTGATATTGTGAAGAAAAGGGTTAAAAATTATAAATTGGAATAAATATATATAAATTAAACATATTATGACAATATATAATAAAAATAATATTTTTGGGCCAAAGCAAAAAATGAAAAAAAAAATTCATTTAAGCCGAATTAGATTGATTGCAATTGATTTGGTTGATTGTTGGAGTATTTTATTAACAAATATTAATTTCATAGTTTTTGAAGAATCAAAATTTTACCATACTTATGATCTCAACAAATTACCTTTAAGTCAACCTAAAGAGTCTGTTCCAACACGATCAAGTTCACGATTTTAGACCTATAATTTGTTTACTGAAAATTATTATAAAAGTAGAACCTAAAACTAAGAAAGAACATAATCATAATATATTTTGTCAGTATGTTAATAGAATAAAAGTATTTAATTTTATTAAAAATTAATATTTTTTAAAAAAATTCCAAAATTACGTACACTTTACTCTAATCTCATGTTTGATTGATTGAAATGAAATATAATTAGAATTAATTCAATCTAATTTTATGTTCGATTTGACTGAAAATTAGAAATGTAATGAAATCGATTCTCAAAAGAGAATGAATTATATTCCTTTTCTTCCTTAAAGAATTATAATTTCATTCTCATCTTAATTTTTTTCTAATTTTACCCCAACCTCAAATATAACACTAAATCCTAAGCTCTAAACTTTAAAACCTAAACTATATTTAGAAAAATAATAATTTTAACCCTAAACTTTAACCCACAAATATAACCCTAAACCCCAAAATCTCAAATCTCAAATCACAAAACCTAAAAGTCTATTTAAAAAAATAATAATTTTAACCATAAACCTTAATCTACAAATATAATCCTAAACCCCAAATCTCAAATCCGAAAACCCAAAACCCAATACCCAAAACTCTATTTAGAAAAATAATAGTTTTAATCTAAAACCCTAAATCCCAAAATCTTAAATCTCAAATCCTAAATCCCAAAACCCTATTTAGAAAAATAATAATTTTAATAATATATTTTATTTTTAAGTAATAATTATTTAGAAAAATAATGATTTCAATAATATATTTTGTTTAATGAAAAAATAATAATTAAATGATATATTTCAGTTGAAACAAAACACTATAATACTAATTCATTTTTTGATTTCAGTGATCAAATCAAATAAATTTTTTTTTCATTTCATTAACATTTTTATTTCATTTCATGAACCAAACGTCACTTCAATTAATAGAGTGAAGCAATTCAAATTATTAAAATGCTTAGAATCTAGAAACAAATATAAGAACAAATCTCATATGGAAATGATTATCTTGAAACAAATATAAGCACAAATATTTAGAAATATTTACTAAAACATGATTATCTCATTTCTGGATAAAAAATGAAAAATGTTTACTATATATAAACATGATTTTCAGAAAAACTAAACATTTTATTTAAGGAAATTGATTATATATATGTACAGTTAGGTTAATAGATTAGAATTTAGAAAAAAAAATAAAAAAATAATATATATTTAAAAATATTATAAAATTAAAATATATTTATAATTAAATAAATAGATTTAATTTTTATTGATTTTATATAATAAAAATCCCTAACTAATTTGGCTACGTTGATTTTTTGAATTTTAAGATCTAGAATAAGCCAACCAAAATATTAAAAGAAAGTGTACGTTCAATTTCTTATTGGATTCCGTGAGTTAGGTAGTTTTTGTGGATTGATTAGGTAGTTCCAAAATATATATTTTGAATTTTTTACTCTAAATTAAAAATATATTTTTACTTTTAAAATATAAAACATACAAAATAAATTAAATATTAACTAAAATAAATAATTATTATGAAATTATTTTGATAGGCAAAAATATTATGTAAAATAAATAAATTTATTAATTTTATCCTATTATATATAATAATTAAATATAATTAAATATAATATAATGATATTTAAATTTACGCAATACAATGCTTAAATATGTCCTTAGTGTGTGTATATATATATTGTTTGGTCTATTCTAATTTCATATTATTTGACGCATGTTTGTTACATAGTATTAAATATCTTAATTATGTAATTTTTATATAATCATGTATTCAATTGTGATATCAAATTGTATCATATAGTATAAAAATGATATATGTATGTAAAAAATTAGTAAGATTAGGAATATAGGTCTAAATCGTAAACACATAATTTAATTTGTCTAAATTTTCAATTACAAAATTATGTATATTGATTTTTTTCATTTCAAATTAAAAAATAACATTTTTATTTTAAATATAGTAAAAATATAAAAAATTAAATATTCATCTAAATAAATTTTATAATGAAAATTTAATTTAAATACAAATTATTTTATTAAAAAGATTTAAATAAATTTTTTTCGACTATATTATTTCACTTGTTATCAAATATGTATAGATTAAATATAATATAATTTAATATAATTATATTTAATTTATTTAATACATAACAATTATATATGTCAGATATGAGATTTCTATTATCTCCACTGTCCGATAAGAGTATGAATGGGCAAAAGAATAAGTGGTAATGTTAATGCTAATAACCATAATCACTCCGCACCAGATTGTGATATATTTTGTTAATAATCATCAGTTATAAATCGGTAGTAGTTTCTCCAGGTTTTAATCACATTTTTTATTTTTTAATATTTATTAAAAATATATATTTAATCTAAAAAATTAAATGTTAACTTAATTCTTACTATATTATTTAAAATATTAATATTAATTTTCATTTTTTAACTATTTAACACATGTTTCTAAGTAAAATAAAAAATATATAAAGTAAGAATAAATAAAATTTAATCTAATAATATAAAATATTCTATGTTTTATTATTAAAATTATATATTTTTATGTAATTATATGTATATAAAATAATAATATTAATATATGTTTAGTTTTGGTTAATCACATTTTCGAAATTATAATAAATATTATCGTCCCATGTCTTATCGATTACAGTTATTTTTGAAGAAAAATCATCAATTTTTTATGAATAATTTTAATTTTAATTATATATGGTTAAAATGTTTACCACTAGATAAAGATGATATAAAAGGGAAAAAATTATAATAAATTTACTATTTAAAGGTCAAAAATAGTATAATTGAAATGGAATAAAAATAATATATTAGTTTATGAGTATCCATATATTTAATTTATTTAAATTTTATATATAAATAAATATATTTAATTATAATTTGAGTCGATATAATTAAGTTAATTTTTGAATAATATGTCTTGCTTTTAGCATTATTTTACGTTGGAGGCTATGTATCAAATGCTTTCTTTCTAATTACTTTTGGGTGATGTTTGGTTCATGGAATGAAATCAGAATCGGAATCGGAACCAAAATCGAAAAGGAAACAGTTTTGTTTGGTTTGACCACTGAAATCAAAGAAGGAATTAGTATTACAGTATTTAGTTTACAACTAGAATAGAAAGGAAAATATTATATATTACCTTAATACCCCTATATTTAGTAAATTTTAAATAATATAATTTAATTATTTTTTTTCATCAGATAAAATATATTATTAAAATCATTATTTTTCTAAATAATTATTACTTAAAAATAAAATATATTATTAAAATTATTATTTTTCTAAATAGGGTTTAAGATTTTAAGAATTGAGATTTAAGATTTAGGGTTTAGGGTTATATTTATGGGTTAATGTTTAGGGTTAAAATTATTATTTTTCTAAATATAATTTATAATAGGTTTTGAGTTTTGAGATTTAGGGTTATATTTGTGGGTAAGGTTTAGGGTTAAAATTATTATTTTTCTAAATGAGGTTTAGGGTTTTGAGATTTGGGGTACCGTTTAGGGTTTAGGGTTATATTTGTGGGTTAAGGTTTAGGGTTAAAATTATTATTTTTCTAAATAGGGTTTTGGGATTTAAGATTTAGGGTTAAAATTATTATTTTTCTAAATAGGGTTTTGGGTTTTGAGATTTAGAATTTAAAATTTAGGATTTAGGGTTTAGAGTTTAGAGGTTAGGACTTAGGGTTTAGATTTTAGAGGTTAGGACTTAGGGTTTAAGTTTAAAGTTATTGTTCTTCTAAATAGGATTTAAGGTTTTAAGATTTATGATTTAGGGTTTAGGGTTTAAGATTTAGGATTTAGGACTTAGAACTTATATTTGAGGTTGAAAAAAAATTTTGAAATGAGAATGAAATCATGATTTCTTAAGAGAGAATAGAATTTTGATCCATTCTCTTTTAAGAATCGATTACATTCAATTTTTACTTTTCAATCCAATCAAATATAAAATTAGAATAAATCACTTTTGATTAAATTTCATTTCAAAAATATGAGTTAGAAGAAGATGATGTTTAAATTTTTAAGTTATAAAGTATATTATTTAATATTTTTTTTAAAAAATATGTTATTTAATTTTTTATTATAAAAAAGAATAATAATAAAATAATATTTAAAAAAATATTAAATATTT
The DNA here is from genome assembly GCA_030763125.1 of Hippophae gyantsensis. Lineage (NCBI taxonomy): Eukaryota > Viridiplantae > Streptophyta > Magnoliopsida > Rosales > Elaeagnaceae > Hippophae > Hippophae gyantsensis. The sequence continues at coordinate 15,427,236 of CM061029.1, read as the reverse complement.
TTCAATAAATAAAAGAATTAAAAATTATCTTTTATAATTTAAAAAATTAAACGATAGTTTGCCGATTAGCTATTCAACTTATTATAATTTTAACTCGAACTTTTACGCTTTTATTGTACTGTCCTACCTTCGTGTGATTACTATTTTTTTTTTAATAAAAATTAAAAACCATGTGCGTTGCACATTACTAGTGTATTAAAAAGCGTCTTAGAGAAAAGACGTGGTGGGCCCGTATAAAATATTCATATTTAATTAGACAAGCAGAAATAAGTCAATCCGGATTTGTACTTAAACCAATTTTTGGTATTATAATATGTACTTAATCATTTATAATTTAGGATTTTATGTAAACGACAATTTGTACTTAACCGTATTTTGGCATAATAATTTCAACTTAAACAATTCCTAATTTTGGCTTTCTTTATGCTAACATACTATTATACTTTTGCAATTCCTTTTTTAGTTAAAAACAATAACATCCTATCCTAGTCTACAACACCAAAGAATGGATTAAGCACGCAATTAATATTCGATATTAACTTCCGTTTTGTTGTTTTATTTTTGTTTTTTGTTTTTAGTTTTTTTTTCTCTCTCTAATTTTATTCAAACTAAAAAAATAAAATAACACATTCATTCATATCGCATGTTATAAAGACCGAAATTTGGAAGGTAGGTTACTAATGATCCAACAAAAAGGAAGGATGATCAACTACTTTTTAAGACTCTTACTATCTATCATCACCATCACTTGGTGGAGGAAATGTAAAGAGAAGGTCTTCCGAAAAGTCATGTCCAAATTCATTAAAGAAACTATGGTGCCCATTTTCAATAAATTAGCTGAGATTCAACTTACAACTTTTTGAGATTTGTACAATTGTACTATTTATGCATTTGTCTTCAAAATTAGAGTAATTTTAATAATATAATTCTTTAATAATAATATTTTAATTATATAATTTTTCAATTAAAGTAATTCTTTAATAATAATATTTTAATTATATAATTTTTCAATTAAAGTAATTTAAATTTAAAACTATTCAATAAGAATAATTTAGTTATGTTTCTTTTAAGTTTAGTAGGTTTAGTGATTTAACTTTTAAGTAGATTTAATTAAATTTATTTTTTAAAATATTAATTTTGCAACGATAAAATTGAAGTTTTATGTAATATAGTAATAAAAACTAAAAAAATCAGTTCCTTTCGGAAAAAAAAATACCATTTTTCTTTCTCTCCCGTCTCAATATATTTGAGTCTCTCTATTCTCTACGTTTCTTTAATTTCATTCTATTTATATATCTCTAATTTATTTATGTAAGCATCATAAATTTTATTTTACTTCAAAGTTGTTTGGATTTACAAATTAAAAGAGAAAACAAAGTATTTTTTTAATGAAAAGAAATAAAGAGATTGCGAGATACTTAAATGAGAAAGAAATTATCTTTATTTGGGTATAAGAGGAGGAGAGAATATAAGTTTTAGGTTTTTAATATTATTTTTATAAATATTATAATTTTTTTATATTTTCATAGACAAAATATTTATTTATAAATTTTTAAATTCGTCATCATTTATTTAAAAAAAATTGATATATATCCAAATTTCATATAATTGTAATTCATGTATAATATTTATATTATCACCTATAAAATTGCATCCATATATTTACAAACATATGTCACAGTACTTAGAATTATTTGAGTTGTTTACGTTATTGTTACTAAAATATAGTGAGATAGGGAATGAAACTTCTAATCCATTCCAAAATTACAATTTTTTCTATTAGTTGTTCCTATCAGAAAAATATATATTTTCTCTGATACTACCCACTTCGAAAAATTGACATTTTATAAGATTGAGGTTGGGTTGATGGAAAAAAGAAAAAAACTCTTTATTGTTATATTTTTAAAAACTCAAAAACTAACAAAATATTAAATGATAATTTGAGATCGAGATCCTCCTAGGTGATTACGTCTTGGGCCGACTAAAATTTAGGGCATGAGTATTGGGCCAACCAAATTTTAGGTCATGCGTATTGGGCCGACCATTTTTTTATCGAAGCCAGCTCCAGTTTATAATGATAATATTTACATAATATAGAATATTTTTTTAATCAATTTTTTGAAATTAGTAAAATTTTATTCCAAAACTTATATTTTTATATCTATAAATATTAAAATATCTATATAATATAACTTATAAAATAAAAATAAAATTAGACCTAACATATCTTAATAAACCATTACCGATAAAGTTACGACAACCATCACACCGATCGACTTGAATTTCGACAATCGTTATCAAAGATCTTTACTAAATATAACATATTATATCTACATATATTTTGTATATAACTCCTCAAATCTATCATAGTTTCAATGACATGTATATAAATTATTACATCCACCAATATTTATATATATAACATGTTATATTTACTTCTATCTTCATATGTAAGATGTTATACCTCCTTTTATCTTTATATGTAATATAATATATGTACTTTTAACGAGGTCATTGAAAGTGGTTATTAGAACACATATTGATGAAGTTGTCGAACCTTTAATAAAGTAAGATTATCGACTAAAATCTAGTAAGGTTATCAAGGGTGGATGTTAAAAATATGGTGGGTTTAACCTTGATTTTATTTTATTGAGGTTATGAAGTGAGTATCTTTTAGTCTTTATATTAGGTAATTTTGTATAAAATTATGAGTTTTGTGATGAATTATTGTTAATTAGAAAAAAATAATCAATTTATCAAAAAAAATATTTATTTAAGCCAAAAAATTAGTATATATTTTACACTCAACAAAAATATAAGTGTTTGGAAGTAAATGTATAAGAATTAAGATTTTAAAATAGTATTAGAAAATATTTTTACCATTTTATTTTAAAATAAGAAAGTAGATTACAAAGCCATTAACAAAGTGATGTTTTGGCCTTTGAGGTATATTTTCATTTAAAAAATAGTTTCCAGATTAAGTGAACACATTAGTTTGTTTTTATAATATAACAAATAAAAAATTTAGGATAGAAAAATATAAACATTAAAAACAAATTTACCTATGAATGTGAGAAACATTTGAAAAGTTTAACAAAAAAAAGTATTAATTAGTAACATTGTTTTATAATAGTACACCATTAATCCCCTTAAAAAATATATACATAAGTTTAATGTTATTTTCTTAAAATAAAAAAGTGTACATGTGAATCATGTATAAATTAAGATGTTAAAATAATCATTTACTTTGCCTAATTAAAGTAATGAATTTCTATAAAAAAAAAATTCTAACTCAATCAGATCCTCCCTATACACATGCTGAATATAAAGAATGAATAGACCTCCTTAAACATCAAACCCTTCCTATTCTCGTGCAAACACCCTGTTTTCCACCCCCTCTTTTACCCTAACCAGTATCTTCTTTTGTTTCTCCATCATTTGTGTGGTATTTGGCCTCTCATTATAACAAATCAAAGAGGTATGAAAAATCCAAAAAAATAGAGATAAAATGAATAAATTCATTGAAGAAAGAATTGGAAAAAAAGAAAGTAAAACCATATGTTGAAAGCAGATGCAGTTGGTTAAAAGTAGAAGAAAACAGTTGAAAATGACGGTAAAAAGATAAAGAAATAGGTGGGAATTGTTCGATTGGATGAATTTTAATAAATCATAATACATATACTATTAATTAAATACACACATGATAATTAATATGTATGTAAAAAATATTAGTTTTAATTTAACAATTATAAAATAAATTTATGTGTATATTTTGCAAAATAAGAGACTTAGTTAAGAGCGTATATCTAAAAATAAAGATAACAAATTATATTTTTTTTGATGAACAAATTGTTATATATTAGCGTTGCAAATTCTCAAATCATAATAGTATATTATTATCAAGAATGAAAATATATTCGATATCTTCGATAATGTCTCAACAATATCTAAGTTTTAGAATTCTCAATAAGATACATATAATTTGTAACAATATCGACACAATATTGGTATTGGATAAATATAGATAGAATATTAATTAATGTTATAGATATTATCATATTAATAAAATATTAAATAATATTGATAAAATGTTATTTATTATTGAATTTTTTATATAGTAATTTACCACTAATATTTATTTAGTTTCTTTAGACATTTTTTCAAAATTAGAACAAAATTTTGTATTTAATTTTTAAAAATATTTTATTTTGTTATTAAAATTTATTATAGTATAAATATTTAATAATTATTTTAAAAAATTTAATTACATATTTTAAAAATTTTTATTTGATCAAAATAAATATTAGATATACTTATATTTTTATGTATTTTTTATTTAAAGACAAGTAATTATTTTTTTAATATTTTTAAATTTTTTATAAAAATAAATCCATAAAATTCTTTTAAAAAAATCAAAAACTTTATTCATAATAATAATATCTTAATATATTTTTAAAACTTTAAGACTTAATATTTTGGTTTAGAGGATGTAAAAGTTTGAAGTGAACACATTAATTATTATCCTTTAAAAAACAAGGAGGAGATGTGGCACTTTGAATCGTCTTATCTATAAATAGCAAAGGAACTAACCCTTGGATATCTTGAATAAGAAGAATGGACAACATCGTGCCTTAAGGCTTGATTGGCTACCCCGACACCCTAATAAAGGAAAAAGATATTTTATTTTATTTTATAAAAAATTATGATATAATAATAAAATCAATTTAATTTGATAAAATTATCATTTTATTTTAATATTTTAAAACTGAATTTGAACAATATAATATTTTTTTGGTTAACTATTTTTATAAGTTTATATTTTATGAAAAATATATATTTTTTGAACATTTTTTTTTGTAGATATTGTATTTTTATTTAAAACTGTAAACTTTATAATATAAAAAATAAAGACTATACAAGTTAAAATTATAAGAATAATAACGTTAAGACTATATTGATGAGTTATTTTAATAACTTAATAGTTATCCTAACTCAAAACAACACAATGAAAATGTGACCTAACTTTTACAATTATTCTATAAAGAAAATAGGTCATCTTCGTGACTTTAATTATATTGATATTATAATTTTCTAAATTTTTTAAGTCTTATTTTTAATATTATAAAATTTGTAGTTTTTATTTAAATATGATAAATGCATAAACACAATACATAAAATCACTAAAAAAATCATCCAAATTCAATAAAATATAACATTTATAAATAAATTGACTTAAAAATAAGGTATTATTTAAATTAATTTTAAAATTTTAAAATAAAATAATATTTTTACAAATATTAAATTTATTTGATTATTATGTAAGAAAATAAATGTTCAATTTTTATTAAAAGAATAATTTAAGTTTCCTCGTAAAGGTAAAGGTAAAGTTATGATCTATCAACGCAAACAAAATAAAGTGAATGTTAGATACTTAATCCTAATATTTTAACCGAACCTTCTGTGCTGCTGGGTGAAACTTACAAAGAGTGTCTTGGACTTGAATGAATTCCTATGCGATTTTTAAAGCTCAACAATCTTCGTTCCTTCGTGTTCTAATCTATCTCCAGCAAGATGTTAAAGGCGGCGTTTTCACCTGCCTACCCAACCCACGCGCCGTTTAACCCTGAGCTACGGCGATTGCATCTCTACCGATCATTGTCAACGAGGTTTCCGGCCTCTAGGCCTCTCGTTTTTCCATCTTTGCGGTCGTTTCCTGCATTGAAGAATTCCAATATTCTAGCATTTGATTACAAAGGTGGCAAAGGGTACTTTCAGTTTTCGTTTAAATTTCTTTGTTTAATCGTAGCTTTTTAATTTTTGGATTTTTCAAAGTACTTATTATGCTCTGTATGTCTTGCGTGTGAACTCATGGGTTTCTTAGGTTTTATGGGTCTTTGAATTAGATGGGTGTTTTGAATTCCAGTATATGCCTGATGATTATAGCGTGTTTCGTTTTAGATTGATCTATATTTTAGTTTGAAATTATATGCTCTCTTGATTGGAAGCCTTTTCTCGATCTCCATATTTTCTGTCAGATTCTGCAAAACTGGTCAAAGACACTCTGATATATAAGTAAGATTTCAAATCTGTAGAAAAAATGACAGACTTTAGTTATGAGGATTTGTGTGGTCATACCTGAGTTAAGACAGTTATGGTAAATTTGGATCTGTATAACTATTCTTTATTACGGAATATGCCTTTTGGGACCTAGTTTTACTAAAATACATATTTGTATTTGTGATTTTTTAAAAATTGAGTATTAAATCATATGATTAAATGTTTAGAAACTAAAAGTTTGAGACTAAATCTTGCGTTTTAAAAGTTTAGTAACCTGCCATCAATTTAGTTAAAATTTGAATCTGATAATATAATTTAGCCTTGTTTTTATGGCGTAGCATTTGTGACTTTTCTTCGCTGTTCTTTTCTTTAAGATGGTGTATACGTCTATGATAGTCTGATGGAACTTGTATAAAATGGATAAGGATTCACACATATTAGGAGTGATGATTTTGCAGAATGAGTGGTTTTCATGAGGTCGAGCTCAAAGTCCGGGATTATGAACTCGATCAGTATGGTGTTGTAAACAATGCTGTATATGCAAGCTATTGTCAACATGGTGAGCCTTTTTTGCTTTATTCATTAAGCTGTAAACTTTAAGTCGTTTATTTTGTGTTCTGGATTTCACTTTAAGGAATAAGGGTCTGAATTTTCTACATCTACAACATTAACATAAGCAAACAGTCCTATTTATATTAGAGTTTAGGACATTCAAAAGACTCCCCTATTAGCTTTTTGAACTAAAAAGACTTAACATTTAGAAGCTAAAAAGACTCATTTAACCTTGGGGATGACTAAAAAATCCACCGGATTGGCTCCCCACGGATATTAACTTCATGTGATCCATTTTGGATTGGATAAAATGGATCAGGTCATTTTCGGATCACATCAGATTATGATTCACATACAAGATTAATGGATTGGATCATGATCTACATACAAGATCAATGGATCGGATCGGATCATGATTGAGCAAGATGAATCGATCCATATATTGTGCTAGATCGATCATTCGTGGATCGATCCAAATCTAAATTTTTTTAAAACTATAATCATAAAACTAAAAAAATTACACATTTTCAACATACTCTTTTAATTTTTATAATTATTTATTTGGAAAAACTTACATCAGAATAATCATTTTTAAAATTTTTCTCTTTCACATTTTTATAAATCTAGCTTTATCTCTCTTAAAACTTTCATAAATTTATATATTATTGTTTAAAATTTGTTAAACAAAAATTTAAATCTCACCATAGTTATAACTCTTTATTTCTTATATTTATTATAAAGATATTATTTTTTAATTTATTATAATTTGTTTAAAATAAATTAAAAAGTTTCTATAAAAATGTAAGAAAGTGTTTTAATGTTCTCATATTATTATTTTTTTAATCAATCTAAAATATGTATTGTATCACGTCAAATAATGTTTTAATTTTTAAAAGAAAAAAATTGAAACAATTCGGATGGGATAATAGATATCTATTGATCCACTGATCAATACATGATCTTATCCATCTTATCTACCGATCAAAATAGATCAATTCAAACTAAATCTTTTGAACAATGGATTGGATCGTCACCGAATTGGATCGGATCAGATCCATTGTCATCTCCATTTATCTTTAATTTTTAGAAACTCAAAAGATGGAAGGTTAAAAGATAGAAATTGAAAGTACTCATAATTAAAATCCTAATTTCAAAATTAACTGTTCAACAATTTAAAATCAGATTTGTATAAAAGCAGGTTGTTCATAGCTTTGCCTTTAATTAGAGTAATTTTATATAAAATTGACTACGTAGTGTACAATATCTTATTCAGGTCGTCACGAGCTTTTGGAAAGAGTTGGTGTTAGTGCTGATGCAATTGCCCGGGTTGGTGGTGCATTAGCATTGTCAGAGTTGTCTCTCAAATTTCTTGCACCATTACGAGTATGTATCATCTTCTAATACTTAAAAAAGAATGGAAGGACAATAGAAGTTCTAAAATTTGAGGGGCTTGAACTTGGGATTCACCTTCAACTCATAACAAAATATAATTTACTTTTTAATTTTCACCATTAGAGCTTGTGGTATGAAATAAGCATCACAACTTACCTCATATAAAGTTGATCCAATGAATTGTGACGAAAAAAGTTTGAGTTGATGAGCTAAAGACAAAGCTAAAAAAACCAAGACAATTAGCTTATGAGCTCAAATAAGCTACCTCACGTGGCTTATTTTTCACAAACTTAGTATCTCACAAACTTATTTTTCAAAATGTCTTTGTCAAAAAAAAAATTGTCATAAAGCCACTATTTAAAAAAAAACACTCAGTAATTTTGTTTTTTCCTTTTTTCATTTTACAAAAATGTAAACAAAATCTAATATTTATACTAACATTTTTGACGTTAAGATTCTGTTTTACTTGAGTGATTGCAAATTTGTGAATGCTTTAATCTCTATTTGCAAGAACTGGCCTTAACAAGTTAGCTGATCATCTATAATACCATAAAACTACTGTGCATGATGCGTATTCATTATTGTTATTTATGTGGCTTTTAAAACGTGGGTTAGTGAAAAGGCAATTTGGTAATTGTAGCTTCAATATTAATGTAGTGCCTAATTTGTCGACTGCTCTTGGTTGGTTTCTTTTCTTTCAAGAGGGCATGAAACCCTAGCCGCATTACATATAAATATTACATCTTTTGTCCTGACAGCCAAGGTGTTTTGAAGTCAGCCCTATTAATTATTCTCCTACCTCAATATTCAATATTCAATTTTCAATTAAGCCATATATCATAAGCTCATCTTTTGGATTGGGCTGAAGCAAGTTGTCACCATCTTAATACCCTTTAGAGCTTTGGTCTTCATGTAGAGATCAAACAATCTCCACACAGTTTCTACCGATTGCTGTGTTGTAATTTACAGTCACCCTTAACAAGATTTTGCTAGTATATTTCTTGTTAATTTGTGTTAGCGTATTTGACTGTGAGAATTGCTTGAGTATTTGAGATTTGTTTTTGAGTGATCTTTTGAATATTGGTGTTTGTACTTTTCATTTGAATTTTGATAGTAAAATTTTCTCGATGTGTCATCGTCAATGGATTAGATTTTTTACATTGAAAAGTTGATCCATTTAAATTTTTGTCTCATTTATTTTTTTTCACTGTTTATTATTTTGTCATTACCAATTATTATTATGCAATTGATTTGGACTTGATGCTTCCACTAGTGCTAATTTATAACAAATTGGTATCAAAACTTTCGGTTATTTTGTTATTTGTTAGGATTAATCAAGTTTGTTTTTTTGGATTTATTTTGAGCTTTTGATTATTTGATTGGTTTTATATTTTTTGGATTGTGTTTATGTTTATTTAATATTGAGTTTTCTACCATGGTGCAAAATATTAAATTGAGAAATTTAATTGTATAAATGATTTTAGTCTTTGGAGAATGAAGATGCGGGGGGCTATACTAGTTGAAGAAGGGGACTCTTTAAGACACTTGAAGGCAAAGATAAATTGTTAGAAAAATTGACTGATGAAGAAAAAAATACATTGATGAAGAATGCTCTCAGTTCAATTCAGTTATAATTATTTGATGAGTTACTACACGAGTTTGGTGATGAGAAGTCTCCCGTTGGGTTGTGCTTAAATTGAAGAGTGTGTATATAACAAAGTTTTTGACAAGTTAGTTATATTTGAAACAATGCTTATATATTTTCAGAATGTCAGAAGGTACATTTTTACACAATCATTTTGATGAATTTCATAAAATTATTCATGATTTGAAAAATGGTGGTGTTAAAATTGATGATGAGCATCAAGTCTTAGTTTTATTATGTTTTTTATCTTATTTGTTTGAACATTTTTGTTAATACCATGCTACATGGGTAAGACACTTTCTTTAGAAGATGTTAAAACATTTTTGAATTTCATAGAGTTGAAAAAAAAGTGTCTATTGGTAACAATGATAGTAGCAGTGGTTTATTTGTTAGAGGTAGAAATTAAGAAAAAAATTCAAATAACAATAGATGCAAGTCTAGATGTAAATCTAGAAAAAGAAAGAATAAATGCAACTATTTTCGTTAGGAAGGGCAATGGAAAGTAAATTATTCAAAACTCAAAGGTAAAGGAAAACCTACCACAATGTCTTCTGTTACTAATGATGTTGTTGGTGTTGTTGGTGTTGTAGATAATTCTGGTTCTGATAGTGAGAATGTTCTATCAGTATCTATTGGTTCTCTTAGAAATGTTTGGATTCTTAATTCAGGTTGCACTTACCATATGTGTCTCAATAGGGATTGGTTTGCTTCTTATCAGTCTATTGATGAACGTGTTGTCTTGATAGGAAACAATGTATCTTGTAAGGTTGTTGGTATTGGTACTATCTAGATTAAGATGTAGATTAAGATGTAGGATGGTATTGTTAGTACTTTGAAAGATGTTCGTTATGTTCTAGATTTAAAAAAGATATGATATATTTGGATACTCTTAATTCATAGGGCTACAAGTATGTAGCTGAAGGTGGAGTTTTAAGAGTTAATAAAGGTGCTTTAATTGTTATTAAAGAGAAATTGTCGCGTAGTCTCCATGTGCTTTAAGGTAACACTATCATTGGTAGTGTTTCAGTTTTGTCCTTATTAGATCTAGATTCAAATACTACTTGCTTATGACATATGTAGTTAGGGCATATGAATGAGGCAAGGATGTTTATTTTGACCAAGTAGGGTATGCTTAGTGGTCAGAAAATGGAGAAGCTTGACTTCTGTTAGCATTGTGTTTATGGAAAGAATCATAGGGTCAAGTTTAGGACAACCATCTAGAAAATGAAAGGTATTATGGATTATATTCATTCAAATTTTTGGGGTCTTTCTCGTATTGTCTCTATAAGTGGTGCCCGATATATATTGACTTATGTTGATGATTTCTCTCATCATGTCTATGTGTATTTTTTGAAAAACAAGAAAGATGTGTTATCAAAATTTGTAAAGTTTAAGGCTTGTATAATAAATCAAACAAGTAAGAAGATCAAGTGCTTGAGGACGGACAATGGTTTGAAATTTTGTGAGAGTCAGTTTAATGAGTTATGTGAAAGAAATGATATAGTGATACATCACACTGTGCGTAATACACCACAACAAAATGGAGTTGCAGAATGTATGAATATCACTTTTGGAAAGTGCTCGACGTATGCTCTTTCAAGTTGGTTTGGATAGATCCTTTTGGACTGAAGTTTGTAATCATGCCTACTATTTGGTGAATCGATTTTCATCAATTGCAATTGAGTTGAAGACTCCGTTTGAGGTATTCTTTTGTGCTCATGTTAATTATTCTGATTTAAAATTTTTTGGTTGTCCTTCCTATGTTCATGTAATGATGGTAAGTTTGAGCCTAGGACATTGAAATGTATATTTTTCAGTATCCTTTTGGAGTGAAGGGTTATAGATTATGGTATGTTGAACCCAAATTACTTATATTTTTTATTAGCAGAGATATTAAATTTGATGAGTTTTTCATGTTGGAAAAGAAAAAGGAGTATTATTATAGTAAAGATCATGATGTTATTGAGCATGTGGAGCTTGGGAATGAAGCTCTTAATCAAGTGTAAGAGAGCATTTCAGCTCAACCATCTGTGGATGAAGTAGATGATTTTACTTATGTAGTAGAGGAGCAACATGAGCAACTATATGTTATTGCTAAAGGTTAAAGGAACAAGAGATATTCAACGCTCTTAAAGATGCGTAGATGTAGATTTAGTTTCTTTTGCTTATATCGACATCAATGAAGAGGTCCATAGTTTTTACAACCTTATAAGTCATTAATCTACCATAAACTCCTTATGGTGAGCTCTCTTTCTTCTACATTGAATTTAACTATCTCGGTGGCTAAGAGTTGTATCTCCTCTTTCTTAGGAATCTCTCTTTCCTCCTCTTGAGCTACTACATGCTTCTCAGTGTTATTTTTGGACACATTTTTTACTTAATCACCAATTGTCTCATCTAATTTTTCATTACCAACAAAGATCTCGTAGTCATGCTCGGCTATATAATTTTTGATCAACTCCTTCATAGAAGGCTTCTTTTCTTGTGGTGGTGGTGGTGGTGGTTACACATAAGAGTCCATGGAATGCAACGACAATGTAGAATAGTCACCTTCTTGATTATAGCTCCAAGAGTAATTAGGTTGACTCCCCCAATCAGGATATTGTTTGTAAGAGTGTGATGGCTCTTGATTGGTGTAAATGTCATGGTAGGTGTGTCCCTCTCCATTCCATCTATAAGTGTATGACAAACTTTGTACAACTCTAGTACCTATTAACGACCTCAACAACGAAAGATGGTAATTCTCTAGTATTGTGTGATACTTAAGGTACTATTCTGTTTAATGTAAGCAATGAGGTTAGTAGCCTTATCTAATGTCATCCGTGTATCGTTGAGACTTTCATATTCAAATGGGTCTATTACCTATTGTAGATTTTCAGAGAATATTATTAGTGTTGTACAGGCTGTAGAGTTAGTGTAAATCAAGCTGTATTTTCATTATTGTTTCCAGCTGTTTTATTCCTAGAATTAGTGGACACTTTGTATTTCTATATATAGATTGTATTATAGTGTTGTAAAGAAGAAGAGAAAACAGAGAATACATATTCCATATTATCTCCATCATATCTCTCGGAGTACATTCAACATGGTATCAGAGCATTTCTGAAATCCAAAAATCCAGAAATCCATAAATCCATTTCCTGCAGCTTGCATTCCAGAGGCAAAGCAGAAATCCATTTTCTGTAGCTTGCTTTCCATCTCAGTCATCATCGCCGACCATTTCCTCATCGTCGGCGCCAATCATCATCATCGCCGTCGGCATCGATCATCAATCAGTAAGTCTCACAGTCACATTCTGCTTTGTTTTTTTCTTTTCTGTTTCCCGTACCAATAAGCTGTTTTAATATATCCTTACTCGACCCGGTCTAGCAGATTATTCAAAAAAAAAAAAAAAACAGCCCACAAATTTCAATCCACTTATAATCTACAATTGCAACAAATGGCCACGGGAAAACCTATAATTCTTGGTTCCACGGACAATAATCTTATGTCCATCACCAGTCACAAATTAAATGGACACAATTATCTTCAGTGGTTCCAATTCGTCATGATGTTTATATGTGGAAAAATAAAAGATGATTACCTTACTGGCGATGCCGCAGCTCCAAACAAAGACGATCTACAATATAGAACATGGAAATCTGAAAGCAATATGGTGATGTCTTGGTTGATCAATTCCATGACAAACGAAATTGGAGAGAATTTTCTTCTCTACAAAACCGCCAATGGAATATGGGATGCAGCCAAAGACACTTATTCCAGTTCTGATAATATGTCCGAACTATTTGAGATCGAAAGCATCCTACATGATCTTCGCGAGAGTTGTCGTACACACAATACTTTAACTTCTGCCTCCGATGTGTTGGCAACAATTAGATCTTTTGAGGTTCACGAATGGACTTGTCAATGACAGGACATCTTGTACAAATAGATTATTGACAAGAAACGGGTTTTCAAATTTTTTGCGGGACTCCATAAAGATCTTGATGATGCTGTAATGTTAATTCTCGACGCAAAAACCTTTGCGCCAGTATTAAGTGAAGCCTCTCTGCAAGTCGTCGAGAGTCGAAAGAAAGTAATGATGGGTCCTCGATCTACAATGATGGGTTCTCAATCTACCATTTCGGATTTGGAGAAGGATCTCGCACTTGCCATTCGAGGCCATCGGCACTCTTATAATACGTACAACCGTCCGTCGTGGAAGACCTTGGTGTGATCATTGTAGTAAACCCGGTCATACTAAAGAAACCTTTGCCGGAAAATTCATGGTAAGCCCACCGATTGAAACCACTGTGTTCACACAAAGACATCAACAAAGAAAGTCATGGAAAAATTGCCTCTAAATCTCAAGGCAATGAGTCACTTGAATCTGCTCTGTTTAGCAAGGAGAACAGATTGATCTCCTCGAAATTATTTGGACAATCTTTGACCACACGTCATCTGCCTTATAGCTCTCAATCGTGTAACACCACTCAATGCTCTTAATGTGAAACGGGTTATGAGAACCGTAGATTGTTGATTAAATTGCTTCGCAGACCACGACGGGTGATGCTTCTCTTCTCGTGAATCTTAAATTCTACGAGAATGGACACAGTCTAATTGCCGACGGTTCGGTATCCAAAGTGCAATGTGAATTGGTTCACCAAAATTTCAAACTCCTTTATTCTAGATTACATCATTCCTTGTTCCTACACTTGATTGTAATCTTGTATCAATTACTAAACTCACCCGTGATAAAAATTGTATGGCTAAATTTGTTCATAACTATGTGAATTTCGTGCTGCATTCGGGAAGATGATTGGCGATTAAGTTAAGGAATGCTCGGATTATCTCCTCAAAGGCGTGATGAAGAACCTTGACAACAAGACAAGCCCACTAAGTTGTATCCTCAAGTTTCTAATCGAATAAAGCTTTGTTAAACCTTAAGTCCAATAAAGATGGTGAAATCATGTTGAATCACTATCGTTTAGGTCAAATCCTAATTTCAATTATTTACGTAAACTTTTTTCCTTCATCATTTAGAAATAAAAATTGAAGTTTTTTAAGTGTAAAGTATGTCAATTTTTAAAACATGTTAGAACTTCATATCCTCATCTTCCACATAAAAAATCACATCCTTTCTCATTAATTCACACTAATATATGGGACCTTCTCGAATCAAAAACATCACAGAACACGTTGGTTCATTTCATTTGTGGATGATTATACTCGAACCACTTGGTTATTCCTAATGAAAGAAAAATCTCGATGTCAAATTTTTAAAAATTTTAATACCATGATTTAAACCCAATTTCAAACAAAAATCCGTGTATTGAAATCCGACAATGCTAAAGAATACTTCACTTCCACCCTTACCGATTATCCGTTAAGTCGAGGGATTGTCCATCTAAGCTCACGTGTGTTGACACACCTCAACAAATGGGTGGTGAAAGAAAGAATAGGCATCTTCTCGAGGTAGCTAGATCCCTCATGTTCACAACCCATGTCCCTCAACATTTTTGGGGGGATGCTGTTCTTACAGCTACCTATCTTATCAATAGGATGCCATCTCGTGTCCTTTTGTTTAAAACACCTATCAATACTCTACTTGAGTCATATCCACACACCAAAATCGTGTCCCATGTTCCCTTTAAAATTTTCTGATGTTCTGCTTATGTCCATGTACATCATAATGGCAAACTTGATCCTCGAGCCATCAAATGCATATTCCTATGGTATTCATCATACTAGAAAGGATACAAATGTTTTTCTCCTATCACAAAACGATTCTATAATACAATGGATGTCACATTTTTTGAACAATATTCGTACTATTTCAAATCTGTCATTCAGGGGGAGAACATAAGCAATGAATACTAGCTTTCGAATATCATAAGTACTCAGTCTCCCACAAATCCTATTCCGCAACCTCTAGAAAGTGAATCAATATCTCAAATAAATACTCTTACTACTCCCAATGAACCTCAACTTCTCTACCAACAGATCCAAACTTCCTTGTCCCAAACAATGATCTCCTTGTCTACTCTAGAAGGAAAACAACTCAAGAAAGAGCAGAGAACCGAGCATATCTTGAGCCATTCCAAGAATCCAACCCGAATACGAGGCTACTCGACAATTCACAAGGTAACACCACCGAATCTCATATTATTGAATTACCTCACAATGATTTGAATTTACACCAATGCTATAAGGAAAGGTGTAAGATCATGCACAAACCACCCACCTACAACTTTATTTCCTATAAAAATCTCTCACCGCAGGGTATAAGGCATTTATCAAAGAACTGACCTTGATCAAATAGAGGTTCCAAATTACGTTCACGAAGCATTTCGAGATACCTGAATGGAAAGACACTATTCGTGAAGAACTCGGTGCCCTGTGAGAAAAACAAGACTTGGAAGATCCGCAGAACTACCATCGGGAAAACAAAGCTGTTGGGTGTAAATGGATCTTTACAATCAAACACAAAGCGGTAGTGTAGAAAGACTCAAAGCTTCGCCTTGTGGCTAAAGGATTCACTCGGACAATACGTGGGCTTGATTATTAGGGAGACTTTTGCACACATGTAGCAAAGCTCAACATTATTTGTGTTCTTCTCTCCTTGACATCTAACTTGGATTGGCCTCTCTACCAATTAGATGTCAAGAATGCATTCCTTAATGGTGATCTTGAAGAAGAAGTCTACATGAACATTTCTCCTGGAATTGAATCTCCTGCTCCAACCAATAGAGCCTATAAACTTAAAAAAATCCTTATATGGATTGAACAACTCTCCGTGCCTGGTTTGATAAGTTCTCTAAAGTTTTGAAGAGATATGGGTACAATCAATGCAATCGGATCACACACTATTCGTGAACACTTCTCCCAAATCTACGGAATAGTTATCCTAATTCATACGTAGATGATATTGTTCTAACGAATTAATTCTACAATTGAGATGGATAAACTCAAAGAATTCCTTGCCAAGGAATTTGAGATCAAAGATCTAGGCAATCTCAAATATTTTCTAGGGATGGAAGTAGCCTGAACAAAAAGGGCATATCTATATCTCAAAGGAAGTATGTGCTTGATCTTCTCAAGGAAATTGGAATGATGGGGTGTAAACCACGAAACTCAGATGGATTCTACAATAAAACTTCCTAATCAAAGAAAATAGTACACTGTGGACAAAGGTCGTTATCAAAGATTAGTGGGAAAACTCATTTACCTATCTCACACTAGACCAAATATTGGTTTTTAAGTGTTGTAAGTCAATTTATGAGAGCATCTTGAAGAACACATGGAAACTGATCTATCGTATACTCGTATCTCAAGATGACACCAGGAAAAAGATTATATTTCATTAAGAATCTCACTAGAAAAATTGAAGTCTTTCTTGACGCCGAATCTTGTGCTACATAGTGGATCGTAGATCTACCCCGGATATTCAGACATTCGTATGGGAAACCTTGTAACTTGGCGAAGTAAAAAAACGGTTAGTCAGCTCGAAGCAAGGTCTGAGAAATTCGAATTTGAAACCATGGCTCGTAGGATTTGTGAAGGAATGTGGTTAAGAAGGCTACTCCAATCGGACTTCACAACTCTCGAACCTGTCGGCATGTATTGTGGACAATCAATTTCCAATAAGAATTGCGAAAAATCCAGTTCATTATGATCGAACCAAACATGTAGAAATTGATCGTCATTTCATTAAAGAAAAGATAGATGAAAAAATTGTGGACCTACTATATACATCTACTAAACATCAAATTGCAGATATCTTTACCAAAGCATTACCTCGAACAATCTTCGAAGAATTGAGTTGCAAGTTAGGAATGATTAATATCTATTACCCAACTTGAGGGGGAGTGTAGATTTATAGAGAATATTATTAGTGTTGTACAGACTGTAGAGTTAGTGTAAATCAAGTTGTATTTTCATTATTGTTTCCAGTTGTTTTATTCCTAGAATTAGTGGACACTTTGTATTTCTATATATAGATTGTATTATAGTGTTGTAAAGAAGAAGAGAAAACAGAGAATACATATTCCATATTATCTCCATCATATCTCTCGGAGTACATTCAACACCTATAAACATGGCAAATAACAAAAAACATGTGAGACAAGAATACATATTGGAACCGCAAAGGAATTCTAATTACTTCAAGACTTCATATGTACATATTCGGTAAATAATGATTGTATTCTCATAACATGTAATCAAACAAAACATAGCTTATTAAGAGAAAGAGTCTAACATATGGTTTACAACTAGGATATATTGACTCTTAAGAGACTCACACCAAACTCACATGTAGATAAATAGTAGAAGCAATATAAATTAATCAGGAAGCAAATAAATTAATTTAATATTGCAAAAACAATAAACAGAAAGCTATAAGCATGCTACAAGTAAAGAAAACATGCAACTACACCAAAAAAATAAGCTTTCTAATTAGAGTTTAGATTTAGTATTTTTGCACATATGTGATAGAAACTCATTGAATTAACACAACAATCTAATCATGCAAAATAACAACATTTAAGGGATCCTAGACCTGAGACACAATTAATATAAAGAAATATTGACTCCTTAAAGACTCTACCCAAACATGCATACAACAGAAAGATAAACACTTAATTGATAATTATAACAACAATACAAATATAACACAAATCCTTGTGGGTTGTTTCGAAAGATATGGAAGAAGATGTTTTTATGTCAGCAACAGAAACAGTAATAAATAAGCAATAAATATATTATCAGTAATTAGAAAACAAGTAATAAATATTAAAGACTTTCTAATTAGAGTTTAAAACTCAGTACGTAGAGAAGTACATAATTTAAACTCAGTATGTAAAGAAGTACATAATTTAAACTCAGATTATACTAGTCAAACAATAGAGCATGTACAACATTAAATATAACGAGGTAAACCCATATAAAATTCTTAAAAATTATATTTTTATCCTTTTTTCACCCTATTATTGAAAATATCATTTTTTAAGCCCAAAAACATAATTTAATTAATTAAAAAAGTCAATATTAAGTACAAAAGTGATATAATGATTCTATTTTTATAGAGTTATCAACGATGAGATGTTTTGAAGCCAGCCATATTAATTATTCTCCTACCTTAATATTCAATATTCAATTAAGCCATGTATCATAAGTTTGTCTTTTGGATTGGGCTAAAGCAAGTTGTCACCATCTTAATACCCTTTAGAGCTTTGGTCATTGTGTAGAGAGTAGAAGTCTCCACACAGTTTCTACGGATAGCTGTGTTGTAATTTGTAATTTACAGTCACTATTAATAAGATTTTGCTAGTATATTTCTTGTTGATTTGTATTAATTTATTTGACTCTGAGAATTGTTTGGGTATTTGAGATTTGTTTTTGAGTAGTATTTTGAATATTAGTGGTTGTACTCTTTATTTGAATTTTGATAGTGGAATTTTCTCGTTGTGTCGTCGTAAGTGAATTAGACTTTTCACGTTGTAAAATTGAACCATTTAAATTTATGTATCATTTATTTTTTCTCATTATTTATTATTTTATCGTTACTAATTATTATTTATTTGTGTAACCGATTTGGATCCAAATTTCGCTTCCGTTAGTGTTAATTTATAACAATTGTAATGTATTAATGTTATCCACAATTAGAGCGGAGACAAGTTTATTGTAAAGGTGAGGGTCTCTGGCTCTTCCGCAGCACGCTTTTACTTCGATCACTTCATCTTCAAGCTACCAAATCTAGAGGTTCGTAGTTCGTCATTCCCATATTCATACATCCTTCTAAAATTGTTTGTTATGTGCCTGCTTAATTTGGGTTTTGTCTGATACAGCCTATTTTGGAAGCGAAGGCAACAGCTGTTTGGCTTGATAAAAACTATCGTCCTGTTCGTATTCCACCAGAGGTTAGGTCTAAATTTGTTCAATTTCTTCGTCTTGAGGAGGCTAATTGATTAGGAACCCATGTTGTGTATCTTTCTTGCTGACCCATATGTTACGAAACAATGAAGCAACAGAGAAAAGATTTCAGTTCCACATTACATTGAAATTAGTATTGGTACTGATATTTGCAATAGTTTATTGTAATTGTTTGATCCTTTATGTTTGCAGATATCTTTATTTTACATTTATTGGAGATAATTGAGAGGTCAAGAGTTTAGTTAATACAAAAACTCCCTCACTTGGTTATTTTTAAGTATATTTTTCAGTTTATAGTAGGCTTGTTAATACAGAAGCCCCTTAACAACAATATTTCTTTCTTGGTTTCTGACTGAAGGACTACCGAATAATGTTGCTAAATTGCTTACTGATTAGCTTTCTTTTCATCATTTATTTTTAAAATCAAACAATATTGGTTGAAACTTTCCACATGAAATTGAAAGTGTTATTTATTCATTTTATATCAATTGATAACTACTATTTTGATGGGGGTGGAGATGAGATTGGAGATATTCAATCAAGGTTCTTTTATTCTGAGAGATGCAAACTCAACCAATTAAGCTATCAAGTTATTAGGTGATTTCTAGAGTAGTGTCTATTGGATAAAAAAAGATGGAAACTGATTGATTAAAATATATTTTAATACAAGTAGATAGAAGACTATTCAATTTTTAAAAGCAATTATGTGATAATGGGGATTCATCATTCCGAAGGGGTATTGGGGTATGATAGTAACATGGAAATTTTTATAATACATCTTATGTGTGTATATATATATATATTATTTTTAAAATCAATGATTTGGATGAGATTGCTTTAAAAATTTAATGGTTGATAAGTGTTATATGTATATCATAGGTGTATGATGGAATCTATTAAACTATTTTTGATATTGTCTTTTGTTTCCCGCCTGTTTCAAAACTTTTTTCTTCTATTTTTTTTTGGTTTCGTTTCCTCTCTTCAAGAAACACAAAAACAGAAAAAGCATATATCAAGTAGCTCAAACCTAAACAAAGATTTTTCATTTAAAAAAAGAAGGAAAAAAACCTACAAAAAAGTTTTAAAAAACTCAACATAAAATTAGGAAAGAAATAGAAAATGTAGATTGAGATAGCATAATGCAGTAGAGAAACAGTTAAGTAATCACGGATTCAGGATATTATCACAAATCTTTAAGTTTTATCTTTCATAAGATATATTTCTAACATTTATATCTCATCACGAAAACTCATAACGTTTTTATACATTATCACTGATATCCTTAAATTATGAAAGTTGTTAATAATTATATTTAATTCTTAAATTTTCATGTATTAAATTATCAAAAATACTTTTAAGTTTTAATTTTGCTATGTATATCCTCAATATTTATAACTTAATCATAAATATTCCAACCTTTTACATATTGTCATTAGAAAAAAGCGATAGTTAAAATTTGTTACGTTTAATGAAAATATATTTTTGTTTTTTACTTATTAGATGGGGTAATACAAGTTCGTTACTTTTACAAAAAAATTTGTAGAAATTCAATTTATAAAATAATGAATTTATATTATCCTCAATTTTGAAGTGAATAAATGGGACATCATAAGTCAATTATTTTATAAAATGGATTTTGCTATTCTTGAGCAACCCTTCATCCTTGTCTTTAATATTGAGAAAATATCAAGATATCTCTACGTTTTGTCTTTTCTTGATGAATGTTTCTAACATTTGAAAAAATATATCTAATGATATTGATGTTAAACGTATTAACAAAGATAACTTTTTCAATTTGAAAGTTTATAAATTATGGACCTGATTAACCTAAAGGGGGGTGAATAGGTTATTTTTAATTCTTACTAATTTATAATTTAATAACCTAAACAAAGCAGCCAGATATGCAATCGTGTGTAAAAATAAGTGCGGAAATAAAATAATAACACACGATATTTTTAGGTGGAAACAACCTAGGCCACAACCATGACCTAAGAGAAAAACCACCGGTCCACCAGACCACCTAACTTTCCACTATGAAAATCAAATGTTCAAGTACAAACTCGGTCTTATGCTACCCTCCCTAGGATACTGCCCCAATGTACTTTACTTACGAGCCCCTGCTCTGTTTTCACGCTTTCCAATATTAGCGTGAGCGGTTTCCAGACCAACGTTCCAATAAGCTTCCCGCCAATCAGATACGTTCCCAAAGTAACTGCAAAATAGTTAGCACAAAAATACAAGTGCTCGTATGTGTTCTAGAACAGATTTAATAATGAATAATCCTAACTAGATGATTCAAAACATATGTCATTTAAATTAAATCAACTAGCAAATCCTAGACCAAAAAGATCAAATATAAGTTAAATAAAAATAGCTTCTTTAAAGATTAATAATCAAATCAAATAATTATGATATGACAAAAACAATTATTTGATCTAACAATTTAAGAACAAAAATAAAGAAGAAGCCATAAGAATATAATATCAAAATATCATAAAAATAATTAGGCTTATTAATCAATCAAATATAACCACCAATATTTGATAGATTAACTAAATAAAGAAGCCTAAAGAATTATGATCTTATATTTGTAAAACAAGAGAGAGAAGTTAAAAAGATTAGAAGAATGCTCTTTGTATGGTTGATTGAAACAATGAGCAATGAGTTTTATTTATAGGAAAAATTAAAACCCTTAATCCTATGTAATTGATAAATATCTTTTCTATTACAAATAGGATTAGTAATTCTCATTAATTAAGATAACTCTTATTTAAAATAGATTTCTTTTAAAATAGATTTTATGTTATCTTTTATAATAAAGATTTTAATTATAATTTAAAATATATCTTATCTAATATCTTTTAGCATATCTTATTTTAGAGTATATATATCTTATCTAATATCTTTTAACATATCTTATTTTAGAGTATATATTATTTAATATCTTTTAGCATATCTTATTCCATATTTTAGCATTAAAAATAATTTTAGATTTATAAACATGTGCTATTAAATGCATAAATATAATCCTATGTGTCAAGTTATCAAAGATATACCTGAAGTACAATTATCTGGAATTCGAGCATTTGTTTGGCTTTTCTTGATAGACTTGATAGAAGGCCTAAAAACAAATTTATAGATAAATATTTTGTCCACGAAAATAGCCAACACTCATAGTCCTTACACAATTTTTTCTAAATCATTGAAATATCCTTTAAAAATTATAAAATAAAATATATTTATTTATTATGTTTTTTTATCATTAAATATAAAAATCTATAATAAGTGAAGAAATACATAACAAATTAAAATTTTATTTAAATAAAAAATAATCATAACAAATAATTTTATTATATTCCTTCATAAATTAATAAACCATATCATTTACTACATCTATTACTTTTAAAAAATATTTATTATTTTGTTATATAATATTAATTTCTCCGTTATTGTTGGAATTAGAAAATTAATTAATCAATTAATTAAATTGAAATTAGTTTAAATTTTTTTGACAATGACTAATGAAAAATTTAAAAATTTACCTTTTTGATTTATGTAACATAATTAAAAAATTAGTTATCATTCAACAAATAAACTAAGTGATTATAATAATAGATAATATATTATAAAATGAGATAATTATAACTTATTCAAGTTAATTAATCTATAAGCATTAATTTTTATAATTTATTTAAACTTTTGTAAATTAGTTTAATTTTATTATTAATTTTGGTTTTAAAGTTATATTTTTTTTATCATTACATTGAAGTCATATGTGATTAAATTTCATTAAAATTGGTCTTTAACATTTTTAGAAAATAAAAAAGGAAATTAAATAAAATAAGAATATAACTTATCACAAAAATAATTATGTAATAATATTGAATGAGATTAAACGAATGTAGTTCACATTAAATGATCTAATAATTGTAATTTTATTTGAAAAAAAATTAAATTAAATAACGTTTAAAGTGAAATTTTGGGATGAATTTTTTTAAGAGTAAAATTATATAAGTCAAATACAAGAAGTACTATTTTTTAGATACAAATTTTATAGAGCATTATTTTTGTTGTTTTCTCAAAACTTAAAAGTTAGAAACTTTACTACATGTGATCATTTTAAATAAGTAATAAAAAAATTCATTTATTATATGTATTTTAATTTTATTTTCCTAGTTTATATATATATATATATAATTTATGTGCATATATTTATTTATTTAATTTTTATCTTTATTTTATCATAATAAAATAAAAGAGTCATTTTTATTTAATTAGTTTAACATAATTGGTTATTTAATGTTAAAAATAAGAGAAATTAAAATTTTATCTTTGATACCTTCAACTTTAAAGATATTATAAAAATATCATTGAATAGTAACATCCGTTAAAGTTGAAGGGCATCTTTGACATTAATGAAATGTCAGGAATATTTGTAAAGAAAATACAAACCTTATTGATATTTTTGATATTTTTTTTCATAAATACTCTTAAATTGTTAATGGTGATAATATTTACTGCTAGTTTCTCCATTTTTCACCCTACTAACACAAAATTCAAAAATTACAATTAAAGAATTAATATTTTTAGTAAAATCTTACAGATTACAATTCCTATTAACCGGCTTTATTTTAGGTTGAGTTGTTTGATTTAATTCAATTCTATGATAAAATTAAAAATAAAATAAACGATTTCTATTTAAGAATTTTTTTAACGGGTTAATATTAATACATTAAATAAAATTAATTATCTTAAATAGTTCACATTAAAAGTTTAGTATAAATTATATAAAAGTTTTCTCATTAAAAGACCTGAATTAAAAAAAATCTCAAATGAAAATCATCATTTTCATCAATATTCAACATTTTATCAATAATATAAATAAGAGACAACGTTACCACTAGAGACAATTTCATACACGAGCTCTTGGCAAGATTACACTCATATCCTTACATCACCACTCTTTGCATTTTTGGCAATATCACAGGGATAAGATATTAATTCTTAGTGTTGTGATAGTTTTATGACTTAAGATAATTTAGTGTTTCAATTGTCAGTAAAAGAATGCATGAAAAGGTGTGTTTTGCATTAAGAGATGGATTTTGCGTTTTGGGAAAGTGTTTTGTCTAATTTGAGTGAACTGAGGGACTTGAATGAAATTTTTTTAGACTTGGAGATCTAACTACAATTTTACCTTTATATATTACTTCAAGTATAATAGTGTAATATTAATATTATTTGTGATATAATGAAAACATTGGAATATTTGTAACAAAAGATGAAAACTGAGGATTATTTTTGATAATTTCCCCATGTATTATAGAACACCTACAAGCACCAAGTAATGACCCAAGAAAACCAAGCTCCACACAATCAAATCTATAATGGTTTTCCCATATTAGTGGTATCCTCTTCCTTATAAGGGAACTCCATTGCTAGCCGAGTTGAAGCACTCTGAAGACTACTAAGGTAAGCCACTTTCTCCAAATTCTTCCTTAGTCTCTTATCGATCTTACACTCTAGTCATCATTAGTTTTCCTAGCATCCTTTCTTTTTCCACTTTTAGGATCACTATTTTTCTTTTTTGGAGAAGTGCTAGTATGTTAGAGATTCTAGTGAGATATTAAAGAGAAGCTAATACTAAGATCCTTTATTCATCTCATTAGTGCGATGTATATAAGCACATAAAAGGTAGGTGTCACCATTACATTGGTAAGTGCTCTATTAAAGGTGTCAGAGCTGACCTAAACATGATATTTTACAATTACAATCAGGTTATCAAGATCAGGTCGCTATCCTTACGATTAGGTCAATATCACAATGATTAGGTCGCTAGGGCTGTGCACCCTTTACATGGAAGTGGAGTGGAAACGTGGGAAGCCACCAAGTCGTCTGATCCCTTTGTCTACACATGGCTGGGTCATTAAGTGTAGGAAACATTTCAAAGGAGATGAAACCATCTACTACTCGTCAATTCCAGGTTGTAACACCCAAGCTACTTGATACAATGTGCTTTATAAAAGTGAGACGATCCAGGTCACTAGGGTTGTGCACCCCTTTACATGTAGCATACCTAATATTAACTCCCTTATTCCTTAGACTTTTGGGAAGTTTAAGGAATATTTGAGAACTTTAAATTACCAAAAATTTTGTCTACTCATACAAACCATTCCTATTCCTTAACATATGGGCGACTTCCTCTATAAATAGTAAATTTTTTTTACCATTTTCCAACTTGTGCTTCTTATTAGCCAAATTTCCTCTAGAGAATCTTAGCCTAATATAACCTTCTACATGAAAATTCTGCACAGCCAACCCACTGAATTCATACATAGTTTGGAATTCAGTCTGTTTTGGTTGCAACTTTACTAGTCAAATCAGTCCATTTGATACTCTCAGGCTACTCATCAACAGATCTACAAATCCATTTATCAACTTGGCAACTTTTTCATCATTTTTTTTATAATTTCTTCTAATAAAGTAAAAGTTATAGGCTGCTCGACTTGTTCCAAGGGTTTCTCTCATAGTTATACAAAAAGTATTCCCCTAAGGATAAGCAAACCTCAAGAAGGATCTTGGGGATCAGTCTGCTAGCAATCGTGCTTAGAAGAAAAGAGGGACCTACCGAAGCCCCAGCAGGTCATAACAAGGGACTTACCAAAATAGGTGGTGCTCCGACTAAGCAGAGTGTCCTAGTTCTCCCTGCTTGATTTGAGTCATTCCTTGTATCCTCGTCATCTTCACAAGGACATATACCCATCATTAGGATACCAACATCCATAGGAGTGAAGGTAACTCATTCCAAAAATAAGCATTATAATGAGGGTGAGCCCACCCACCAAACCAAGGATAAGCATCAGATCAAAAAGATTCCAAGTGATCTAACTACCAATGACTTAATAAAGATAAGGCACAAGTGCAACATTCCACCCCATGTAAGAATGATGCCGGTACCCCATCATTTATGTGAAACCGATGACCCCCTAACATGGTGATAAGTGATCCATTTGGCATCTTTTAAAATAGGACTCAAGTTCTCGTTTCCCAAAATGGTGTCTCATATCCTCATCACATTTGATATTAACCTTATCTATGTCAATCCTAATAGATGGAGAACTTTATTATGCCTATCAATCATCATTAGTGAATATGGGGTGGACTTGACAAGTGACTAAATCAGGTGCATGTATTGCCTAAAAAAGAATGGCCTAGATAAAGGCATCATATGTTGTCAGACACGAGCTACACCTAAAATTTTTGATAGCTCCATGGGATGGAAGGAAAAATATTTTATATTATTGGAGACTTTTGGGGTGATGGGGTCAAGTTTTGAATCTACAACACTTGGAATCATCACTTCAACACGAACTAACCTCATGCAAACAAGCCAATCAATAGATTGGGTCTAGATGACAAAGAGAAAATATGGAGGATTGAAATTCAAAATACTGAGAAAGAGAGCTTTAGGGACATCTAACTATAACCTAAATAATAAAGTATGTGATATGGAGGAATTATCTTAATGAATACACATGTTGTTCTTCTATAATGAGGTAATACATTCTTTGATAACTTGGACATTTGACTTACTATTCCTTCAATCTTATAGGTATGGATTAATCCAATATGGACCATGAGGACCTAATTGACACGTATGGTGTCCACAAATTGGTACCTACGTACTTAAGGCCCATCCAACCTCACCATCTCCAATAGAGGACTCCGTACCCCTGGAAGATGAGCCAATCGAGGTGCCTTTACCTCACCCAATGATGTCGAGCTTACCTAGATCGTCTTCGTTACTTTATCATGTTAAGATATCAAAGAAAAGGTAGGCAGGGGAGACCTAAAATGCCCAAATGCAAGCAATGAATCTAGACAATTAAACTTTAACAAAGTCATTTTGAGGGGCACCTTGGTCATCAACACTCCAATGACCTATTTTGATGAAGGGTGTTTGGATGGGTTAACTTAAAGAATTCTCTATCATCATTTTAGAAGTGATGTTGAACAGGCTAGGGTCAAAGAAGCTCATAGGAGAGAAGGTGCTTTCATCGGGGAGATGATGATTGATTGCTTGATAGAGGCGAATAATGCACTTTAAGACTTATACCCATTTTTACATTGTTATGACACTAAAATTCCAACACTTGTGTGTTTTTTTAGGTTTTACATTGGCTAAATAAGAAGAGATGTCACTCTAGGCTTATAAACACAAAGCGCAAGCTAGTTTCTTGCAAATAGCGAAGTATCAAAAGATTGTTGAGGACAAATATGCTCTCCTTGTTGAAAATGAGGCCAAAATCCTAAAGCTTAAAGGAGACCTACTTGACAAGTTCGAGATGCTGAGAAAAGCGAACAACTATTTCTTTGAGCATAGGTAGGGAGTAGGCCATTTTGAATAGGTGGCCAAGGAGGTTGAAGTGGCTGTGAGCTCCCTAAGGGACCAAATGACTTCGATGAAGTAAAATATGAGATCATTGTTTGAGTTGGTAGAGATGATTAAAACGGAGTGCACCAAGGCTTATAGAAATAGAGTGAGCTTTGTGGTAAGAAACATGAAGACCCAGGCCAAGAAGCTAGACTTGAATGTTCCCTACTTTACACTAATGAGAGCTTTCTAGAGTAGTAGGAGCAAAGCACCCCCAACGAGCACCCTATTACCTTCACCCCTTGATGAGGAAGTGATGTAGAAAGGTAGAATTGAAGGTATGGTCGAAGAAGCCACCTTGTAGGTCCTTCTTATTCTTGTAACCTTCCTTAGTGTAGCTTTCTACTTCTATGATATCACCATCAATACCTAAGCAATTGATAGGTTACCAATCTTAGGATTCAACTATGATTTTGATGAAATAAATGGCTCTTTTGCATATACAATTTGTACATCTATAACTGTTGAAATTTACAACTAGCAATTATGCTTGTATTTGAACTAATTACAAAATTATTTTATTTGCCCCTTTATATTTTTCATGTATTGATTAGATGCTCCCTCAAATGTTTTTCATTTTTTTCCCTATTTAATTATTTTTCTATCATTCTATTTCTATCTTTAAAACTGTTGTCAATCATCATATGAGAGTTTGAGTCTGTCACTTGGAATTGTATATCCCATTCTTAAATTCAAGGTCATTTCTATCTAATAAACTAACCTAGATTATATTAGTTTTGAGGCCGTAATTCAGATGAATTACTCATAAATTGACCTTAATGACCATATTGACATGGAGTTATATTTTTCTTATACCCCGAACACCTTTCCCACTAGTCACTAAAAAACACCCTACTTTACCATCCATAAATGACGAGATGAATCAAATATCACATGAAATTACCCTATTAGGGGATGGAACCACAAAATCTCTTATTTATCTGGCATCACCCATAGAATTATACAAAGAGGCAATCATCGAGCAAGTCCAGGTCACTACTACTATTGAACCTAGTGCAAACAAGGAATAACCTACCCTTCCTACTATTAGGGAGCACCCCAAACCTACCCTTAAGGTAGTTAGTGACCAAATAATGAGGTCTACCCTACCTAGTGAATTGTTCTCATTTGGGAAAAAACATAAGTCTGTTGAAGAGTGTGTTTCCCATTAAACATGAATAGGGTGAAGGTAGAAAGTTGAATAGTTTGTTTGAATATGGCATGTTTGGTAACCTCAAAGCCTAAGATGACATATGTCATCACTTCGAAGTGCCTGCAGACCATTCTACCATTTACATAGCCCTTAAGAGGGAAAATGGAATATTTGGAATCTTATGGAAAGATGTGTGCTTGATGTGAATTACCTCATACACTATTTTTAGATGGACTTTCTAACTATTGTACTTTCTAACCTCGTATACCCCCTTATTTTAGGCTATGTCCATTGCCATGGATTCACAATGAAAAGCAAAGACCTTTTAGAAAACCTTCGAGTTTCTTGATCAAGAATTGTGTTTTTAAAGGCTTTTTATGAAGATATCAAACAAGAGTTAAAGAGCACACATATTGAATTGATCCACATACTTCATCAATGGAAAAAATACAAAGAATAAAGGGATGAATTGTGTAAACTAGCTGAGTATTGAAAACAACGGGAACTAGAGAAGAATTTATGCAAGACTTCTATTACTGAAAGTACCAGATCACACCACTACTAAAAAATAATAGTTGAATTTGAACTTGATTTGTAATCCTTTCGTTTAATGGATGTAACTCAAACAATAAAATTACCTACTATTAATTTTTCCCCTTAGTTTGCATTTCCAAAGGAAAGGCCCACATTGGTGAACTCAATACACTTTGTTAGGATGGGCATCCCACCTTTAATCCCACATCACAAGTGGCAGGGTCCATTTTCTTACTTGGGGTTTATCGTATTAATATTTCATGAAATAGGAGACATACAAGGGTGAAATTGAATCCTACCCCTCTGCATGCGATTCCCAAAAAAGGGTTCACTTTGGTGAACATAAGACTTTTTGTTATGAAGGACGTCATGCCTTTTATCTTGCATCCTAAGTGGATAGTCCATTTGGCCACTACACTCTGTACTTAGGGGTTATTGCATTAATTTTTTGTGAGATGGGAGACATATAAGGGTGAAATTGAATCATACCTTGCATATAGTTCCCAAAGAGGGGGTTCACTTTGGTAAACTCAAGACCTTTTCTTAGGATGGGCTCTTACCTCTTATCTTGCATCATAAGTGGGGAGAGGGGGGTTCTTTTGGCCACTTCACTCCATACTTGTGGGTTACTGTGTTAATTTTTCATGAGATAGGAGACATACAAGGGTGAAATTGAATTCTACCCCTGTATGTGGTTCATAAAGAGGAGGTTCATTTTTCCAACTCACTCTGTACTTGGGGTTTATCATGTTAATTTTTTGCAAGATAATACAATACACTTAAAAGATATAGAAATAGATAGATTTATCATTCAATCTTAAGTTAGGTTTCATACATAATAATTCTATAGATGTTATCTATTCTAACTTAATTCCTGTATTCTACCTTGGCTTTCTATTCAATACGAACCTCTTAGAGTGATCACATACATTTAGTATGAGCCTTTCTATGTTACGGCAAACATTTCATGGATAGTTTCAACTTTATTTTCTAACGCTTGTCATAGGACCTAATTCCCATTATTGAAGTTCTTGTGCCTAATGGATCGGTTGTTTGACCTTTTAACTCTCCATTTTTGTGACTCAATCCATATCAGAGTGTTATCACTTTTTTCTTTAGCTAATAAGAGGTCATCTTTTCTGAGATCGTTGTTATCCTCTTGTGTTATTCTCGATCAAAGCGTGAGTTCTTGTATATCTAATGTGATTATAGATTCCATGTCATATACAAGAGATAATGGGGTTTTGCCCATTGTCATTCTTGTGGTCATTTTTGTTGCCAAAAGAACGTTGGGTAATTCATTGAACCACTTGCCTTTCACTCATTCCAAGTGATTTTGTAATATGTTGATAAGGGTTTTGTTTGATGACTTTGCTTGACCATTGGCTTATGGCCTATAAGGAGTGGAATGTGATAACTTAACCCCCATCTATTCACAAAAGGAAACCAACCCCTAACTTTTGAACTGATGGCCATTATCTGTGAACAGCTCATAAGGTAAACTATACCTACACATTATGTTCTACCAAATAAATCTAGGCCACCGATATCTAAACCCCACTTTTGGAATGACTATGGGCTGACAATGGACTTTAATTCACTAGCTAGTTGATGTGGAATATTGGCATGTCTTTGGCATATGGCACATTTTTTAGCTTGGTCGATACAATCCTTTTAAAGGGTAGGCTAATAATAACCTTACGTGATGATTCTTTGAGAAAACATTTTACCACCTAAATGAGCTCCACATTGTCCTTTGTATATGATGATTATGAAAATAGAGTCATTAACGCACTTTTTTTACTTAATATTTACTTGTTTTATTTAATAAATAGTATTTTTATGCCAAAAAAATTAAAATATAAACTTTTTAGTAAAAATGGGTGAAAATATAATATTTTGAGATTTTTTTAGAATTTTTATGGATTTGTTTTACGAATTTTTAACGCAAGACCAATCAAAAACTGTCACGTGGCATGTCATGCAAGCAAAGGAATTGACTGGGCAAGCCATGTAAGCATGGAGAGCGAATCACGTCGCACCACGTGTGAGGAGGATGAAACACATGCCACGTATCAAAAATTAATATTTATTATTATTATTATTAATATTTTTTAATTTTCTTTACTTTAATTTATTTATTTAGTTGTTAATTTATTTTTTAGTTTTTATTTAAACATCTCCTTTAGTATCGTAGAAACATAGTTGAATCTATTGCATGAATAAAATTCATGAGGGAAAAATAGGGATTTTTCTAAAAAGAGCATATATTTTATAATAGTTTAAAAAATGATTAATATTGTTTTTAGTTTAAAAAAAGTCAAATTGAAACCTATTCAACCATTTGTCGATAATTACATTTTTTTCTCTCTCCTTCCCTCCTCTTCAGTCACTTTTTTTTTCTCTTCTTGAAAAAACCAAATTGTACATTTTTTTTTAAAAAAAAACCAAAAATAAAATATCCCTATTTATTAAATTTTAATAAATAATAATTTATATAATAAAAAATATATAATTTTTTATAACAAATAACTTATCAAAATTTTATTATGAAATAATTTAAAATAATAATAATAAATTATAAAATTTTAAATTATTAAAAACTTTACTAAATAGTTACAACAATTTTTATGAAAAATTATTGATATTTTTTTAAAAATAAATTATTTAAGATTAAAAAATTAAAAAATAAATTACATTATAACACATATCTATAATATTATTATAATTTTTATTTTTATTAAGATAACAAATATTTATTAATAATAATTTTATTTAAATATTAAAATATAATTAATTAGATATATTTTATTATATTAATAATAAAAATAATTATAATAATATCATATGAGATAATATTTTGACGCAAAATTTGCGTCAAAATGTTCTATATTTGTATTTATATCTCGTAGAAAGTTGGATATAGAGGCTTTTAATTTTTGTAATAATTTAATTATTTTTATGAATATTATTTTTTATTAAATATAATAATAATAATAATAATATATTATATTATTTATGAATTATCAAAATACTTACCGTATCATTTTCATATAAATTTATATTTATTTTATTATAAAATAAATTATTTTTATTTTTTAAAATAAAACTTTAATATATAATATGATAAAAGAGATTTGTGTATTTAAAATTAATTATAAATTTATAAAATGTTAATATTTTTTTATGTTTATAATAATTATGTTTTGTAAAATAGAGTTGATATAAATTTTTATTTATTTTTAAATAAAATTGATTAAAATATATATTTTCAAGTTTAAGGTTAAAATGTGCCCTTTTTTAAACTAAAAAAAATCTTAGCCCTTTTTCACGTGTGAGGAGGATGAAACACATACCACGTATCAAAAATTAATATTTATTATTATTATTATTATTAATATTTTTTAATTTTTTTTACTTTAATTTATTTATTTAGTTTTTATTTAAACATCTCCTTTAGTAGAAACATAGTTGAATCTATTGCATGAGTAAAGTTCACGAGGGAAAAATCTTACCTTTAGATCTTGAAATTGAGCATACTTTGAGATCAATTAGAAAACAACAAGTCACCCAAGGAAAAAATGGCTAATCTATTAGAAATAAACAACAATGAGCTAAACTTGAACAATCAAATGCTTTTGATAGATGATAGAGATAGAGCTATGAATGAATATGCAATACCTACATTGGAAGGGTTGAATCCAAGTATTACAAGGCCAAATATTCAAGCTAATCAGTTTGAACTAAAGCCAACGATGATTCAAATGCTACAAACAGTTGGAAAATTCAGTGGATTATCAACCGAGAATCCTTATCTTCATCTCAAATTTTTTATTGAAGTTGTAGATTCATTTAAGTTTAATGGTGTGACAGATGAGGCATTTAACTTGGCTAAACTCTTTGCCACCTGATTCCATTACAACTTGGAATGGTTTGGCAGAGAAATTCTTGATGAAATACTTTCCACCAATAAATAATGCCAATCTTAGGAATGACATTAATTCCTACGAACAACAAGAAGGAGAATCTCTATATGAAGTATGAGAAATATTCAAGGAATTGCTAAAGAAGTGTCCTCATCATGGTATTCCTTCTTGGATTCAAATGGAGACTTTTTATAATGGTCTCAATGCTCAAACAAGGACTATCATTGATGCATCGGAATGCATAAGGTAAATGATATCACAACACTTATAGCTCAAGTTTCATCTTTTGTTAATCTTTTGAAGGTACAAAACTTGCCAACGAGTATAAACCAAGTCCAAAAATCAGAAGTGTCATGTGTGTTTTGTGGAGGAGCTCATTTGTTTGATAATTGTCCAAATAATCATGAATCCATTTGCTATATGGGTAATGTGAATCGAAACAATAATCCATACTCAAACACATGTAACCCAAGATGAAGATAACATCCAAATTTCTCTTGGTGCAATAACAATAGTCAAGGTGGTAATCAATTCAACCATTAATCATTTTCACCACCTTGTTTTCAATAACCACAACAATCACAAGACCAAGAGAAGACGCTATCTACTATGGATAATACAAATTCTTTAATGGGGATGATGAAAGACTTCATCCAATCAGTAAATACAAAAGTGTCCACTCAAGAGGCTTCAATTCAAAATTTGGAGAACCAAATGGGGAAACTTTCCCAAGCCATAAGCCAAAGGCCTCAGGGTATCCTTCCAAGTGACACAATTGTAAACCCAAGAAGAGAAGGTAAGGACCAATGCAACGCCATAGCCTTAAGGAGTGGTAAAAATTTAGAACAACATAAGACAGAAAAGGATGAGGAGAAACAAGAAATTAAAAAGGATAAAAAGGACTATCAAACTAAAAAGGATAAGGAGGAGCCAGAAACTAAAAAGAAAGGGGAGGAATTAGTTGATAAAGAGAATAATGGGAAGGAAATAATTTAGCCAAAAAAGAGCAACCTTTACAAACCCACTATTCCATTTCCTCAAAGACTGCAAAAGCAAAAGTCAGATATGCAGTTTTCAAAATTTCTAGAAGTCTTCAAGAAGCTACATATAAACATACCATTTGTAGAGGCACTTAACCAAATGTCATCTTTTTCCAAATTCATGAATGATATACTATCAAAGAAAAGGAGGCTTGAAGATCATGAAACAATAACCTTGATTGAAGGTTGTAGTGCCATCCTTAATATAAAACTACCACAAAAAGTTCAAAGATCTAGGTATTTTTGACATTCCTTATACTATTGGGAACATCCATTTTGAGAAAGCATTATATGACTTGGGTTCTAGCATTAACCTTATGCAATTATCGGTCTTCAAAATATTGGGGGTTGGTAAAGCTAAACCCACTTTAGTAACATTACAAATGATAGATAGATCAATTAAGAGACCTCGGGGTGTGGTAGAATATTTTCTAATAAAAGTAGACAAATTCATCTTTTCGGTGGACTTCATTATGCTAGACATGCAAGAAGACCGTGACATTCCTATCATATTTGGTCATCCATTATTAGCAACTGAAAGAGCACTCATTGATGTACAAAAAGGTGAACTTACAATGAGAGTGCAAGATGAACTTAGTTTAAACTTTTTAAAGAATTTGAACCCCTTGATATTGATAATGCTAATGAATCTTTAAGGATAAATGTTATTGTTTATGGAAGTAGCTTAAAAGAATCTATTGATTTGTCCACACTTAAGATGGTTACATATGATGTTATGAACAAGAACATAAACTCACCAAAAAACAACTCAACCTATTATAACTTTGAAAGTATGGCATCAAAGGTTGATATTGTGGAGAGTGTGAACTTTTTAGAGGACGTGCCTCTCATGTATGTATCAAAGGAAATTATAGAAA
This sequence comes from Hippophae gyantsensis, assembly GCA_030763125.1. Taxonomy (NCBI): domain Eukaryota; kingdom Viridiplantae; phylum Streptophyta; class Magnoliopsida; order Rosales; family Elaeagnaceae; genus Hippophae; species Hippophae gyantsensis. The sequence continues at coordinate 15,391,716 of CM061029.1, read as the reverse complement.
ATTTTGAGATAGGATCTAAACTCAAACCATCAATTGAAGAGCCACCAAGTTTAGACCCCGCACTTCTACCCTTCTATCCTCAATCAAGTATGAAAGTGAAATAGTCCAATGGAGAGGTGAAAAAGCTATTAGAAATACATAAATTGGATGAGTTACGGTAGATTGCTTATAAGAATGCTAAAAAGTTCAAAAAGAAAACAAAAATATGGCATGAGAAGAGAATTGAGCACCATTTTTGCGAGCCAAAACATAAAGTATTATTGAACAAATTAAGACTCAAGCTATTTCCAGGCAAATTTAAAAGTAAATGGATACAAAGGGATGTGCCTTAGGACTTGATAGGACTGCCTAGTCAAGGAAGTTAAACATGACGCTGGTTAGAAGGCAACCCAACGTTATTTTACTTATATTTTCATTGTTTTTGTTTTGTAGGTGAATAAATGTGGAAAGCAATGGTGCAACAAGAATGAGCATTTCATTGATAAATGTGGTGTGCCATGATTAAGAGAGTTTTATTTTCTATTACCTTTTCATATTTATATGTGCACATTGGGGACAATGTGTAATTTAAGTTTGGGGGAGGGAACTTCATTCTCTACATTAGTATTTAGTATGCATTTTAATTTTTTATGGAATTTTTTTTATTTTTAGGTTATTTTTTATCATGATTTGGGTAGAAATTGATAAATATATGGAAAATAAATGCATGCATGCTTGATATAAAACATATGAACTCAATGATAGAAATTGGTTATCATGACTAGGATAAAGAATGTAACATATTTGTTAAGATATTTACATTAATCATGTGATATGCTTGCTAGTTTTGATTGAATAGAATCTACTTTTATGCACATGTTCATGATTGATTTTGGTGTGCTTATTGAGATAAAATTTGTAGTGAGTTATACGAGTCAATTAGATCTACCAAGTTTTAGAATCTATTTGATCATCCCTTGAGGCAAAATTCTAAATAGTATTTAGCAAGAGAAATGATTTAGGCCTTATTTGGATCGATTGAGCCTTTCAAGCTAACCATTGCAATATCTTTAGTCACCCATTTGAGCCTAACAAAGAACCATTCATATCTTTAAGCAACATTTAATGCCTAACCAATAAGCATTACCTTTATCCTTGCACCTTTAACTTGTATGAAAAAAAAAGATGTAATCATGTGTTATGTTTTAGAGTAAGGTGAAATGTAATGCACCCCGTAATAAAAAAGAAGAAGCAAAACTCATAATACAAGTATCTTTCTAAAGAAAAAGAAAATAGAATTGAAAATAACAAAAAAACAAGAAAAAAGAAAAAGAAGAAGAGAAAATAGATGTGGAATAAAAAAAATGAAAAGAATGTCAAAAGAGGGTGCACTAAAATATCAAGTAAAAACTCAATTGCAGTTAAAGAGTGTATGATGAAAAAAAAGCTAAGGTGTGGAAAGACCCTAAAATGTCTTCATTTATCGAGCCACCACCTAAGCCTTACATTACAACCATGTAAAGTCCTTTTTGATCTTAAGCTAAGTGCATATTTATATTAGTGGAGAGAGATGTGAAAAATAGACTTATAAGACTTATTCTAAGATTGAATTGATTAGCATGCTCATATAGGTTGATTTCATGAGTACATTGGATGATATCGTGTGCATCACACACACACGAATCAATTTTTCAAAAACCTTGCATATCCTTGTATTGATGGAACGTTGATTGATGAATATGTGAACCTCTTTATCATAGACTTGTACGAATTTTGAGAGGGATATTTTTCGTGAAATATACATGTACTAAAATAGAAGTATATTTATGAATATACTACCCAAGTTATTTTATTTAGTTATACTTAACTTTACTTAAGGACAAGAAAAGATTTAAGTTTGGGAGTGTGATGACTCTATGAAAATAGAGTAATTAACACATTTTTTTACTTAATATTTACTTGTTTTATTTAATAAATAGTATTTTTATGCCCAAAAAAATTTAAATATAAACTTTTTAGTGAAAAGGGGTGAAAATATAATTTTTGGAATTTTTTTTATGAATTTTTAACGTAGGACTAATCAGAAGTTTCCACATGGCATGCCATGCAAGCAGAGGAGCTGACTGGGCAAGCCACGCTGATGCCACACAGTATAGTTCGCTCAAAAAATATGTGCTTCTTGACTAGTTAAGCACTTCAACCATGGTCTACAATAGTTTTTTTTTATAAATTTGTCCTTGGACAATGGTGTAATTCCTTAACTTTGTTATAATTTTATGCACCTTTCCCTTGTTAGTAGACAGAGTGTCTTGAATGTAATAATCCAAGAATAGTGTCAATCATGAGGTGTGTGTTGAGAAGTTGGTGCTCACTTGATTTTTATCCTTATCCCCTTCCTCTATTATGCTAGACCTTGATAGGCACTACACATGAATGACCATTTTAACTCTGAGTTGACCGCTAATGCCAAAGTAGCAAAGGATTCTACATGCACATTTCCCCCTACGTATTTGCTTAATCTCCAATGCCTCAAAAGTTGAAATTTCTTTCTTCACCTCATATAGATAAAGCTTCATCCTTTCTTACTTGGCCTCAAACTTATCATTGATTTAATTCAGTTCAAGTTGTAAGTCATTATGGATCAATACCCTTTAGCTTTCATGGACTTCAATTGGTGTAAAGCCAAAAGTAATGCTTCATGCTCTGCAACATTGTTGGTTACATGGAAAATGATGCATAGACATTTCTCTATTAAGCCTCTAGTATGAATGAATACAACAATTCCAACCCCAGATTCCCTTGAATTACTTACGACATCTACGAATGCCTTCCATAGACCCAAAGTTGGTACTGTTGTATTAAAATTGGCATCCAAGATTTTGGCTCAATTGTGGACTCTTGTGTCCTCTTAGTGATAAAATAGACAAGAGCATGTCCCTTGATCGTTGATAGGGGTTATAATGTATCTCAAACTTGCTTAATTCAATAACTATTTAAGAAAGATGACTAAATTGGTCTTGCTATTCCAAAATATTCTTCAGGTAGCCCCCATATTCTTTAAAAGAAAAGGCATCCTCATATAACAATATGTCCCTTCTTTTGTGATAAAGTCCATTTTTTCTTCATCTTTGAGGTGCATTCGGATATGATGGTATCCTACATACACATCTATGAAGCCCATCATTTCAAAACTAGCCATGGCATCGACTAGCTAGTCAATGTTTGGAAATGGAAAATAATCCTTTCGTGTAGCGATATTATTGTTTGTAAGCTCGACACACATTCTAATCTCATCCTGCCTTGTTTGCCAATACAATGTTCAACAGCCATGTTAATAGTCAATTTTGTGAACTCAACCTACACCCTTTAAGAAGTTAACTTTTTTCTTTATGATATCGTTTTTAACTTGAGCGAATCTCTTTTTTCATTATTGAATTACTTTCTTGGTATGGTTGACATTTAACTCATAAGAAGTTATGGCCAAATTGATGCCTAACATGTCTTCTACTTTCCATATAGAAGGTCTACATTCCCCTTTAAGAGTTTAATTAGAGAAAATTTTAACTCATGGGCAAGTTTAGAGTTGATTTTTAACGAATTGCCTTCTCTCGGTTCCCCAAAAAATATTATTTCATAATCTTTTGAAGCGACTTCCATGATCTGACTTCTTACTAGCTGCGTAACCTCCAGGTTCAAACATTGTTTGTTCTTTGGTTGCTACTTTGATATAGTGGCTAAAGCACTTTTTATGGAAAAATTGTAACAACTCATTTTCTTGTCTTGTTTTCTCTTATTTCTCTTATTCCATCAACCATGGGATACTTAATGAGATAATGATAAGTGGAGGGAAACCTTATCATTTTATGGATCTATGGTTTTCCAAATATTGCATTGTAAGAAGTGGAAGTGTCCAATACTACAAAATTCATAACGATGATCACTCATTCCATAGCGAATGAGAAACGTATGGTCCCTACCTACATGGTCATAATACCATTTGAAACCCACAAGTGGCATCTATTGCTATGTGATTTTCTTGGGTTTTATTCCCATCTCCAATAATGTGGACAAATACAATAAATCAAAAGTGCTACCATTTTCAACAAGAATTTTGAGCACCTCACAATGTGTGATCTTGATTGTGATGACCAAAGGATTATCATGAGGTGATAGCACTTCTCATCTATCAAAATGATAGAAAATATAGGTCCTCATATACCTCTTCCTTGAATTACTAGAGTAACCCAAAATAATTGGTCCACCATGTATGGTGTGAATTACGCATACATCACCTTGGGGAGGTTGATTAGGTCTATCATTGTCGTAGAGAATAGAGTTTGGAGGAATAAACTCTCTTCAGTTAGGGGAATTATTCACTTTCTTTTTCCTTCTCTTAGACCTTAATTCCTATCAACAAATCTCTCAAATTCCCTTTCGATAATAGATGTTTGATTTCCCACTTTAGGTGTTTGAATTTCTTGGTCTAATGACCTTTTTTTATAGTTGTTTGGGTTTCTAAGTGGAGATTTCATAGGTTGTATCTATGCATTGCCTCAGCTAATGAGACACATAATAAGGGACCTCTTAAAGGATATAATGCTCTCCCTCGTACCCTAGACTTCCCCTAGATATGACCACTAGTTTGAAACGAGGAGGATTAGGACATCTCAAGGCTCAAGGCTCGGGCTAACGTCTCAAGGCTCGGGCTAATGTCTCAAGGCTTGGGCTGACATCTTAAGGCTTGGGCAAACATCTTATGGCTTAGGAAGATGTCTTAAGGCTCGAGTATATTTCTTAAGGCTCAGGCTCTACAAAGTTCAAGTAGCAGGTCATTCCTTATGCCCAAACATCAGTCTCTTTACTCTTTTAAATCAGTTCTTCAATTCAAGTGGAAGATTAAAAGGTTTAGTAGGAAAAATGACACATTGAATCTGAAAAATAAACCTACTCATGACAAGAATAGGATCTACGTCCTTACGCATGATGTCGAGATCATTCTCAACATCCATATATAGGAGGTACTGGACACAATGATCGTCATAGTTTAGAGCCCTATCTTTTATGAACTTGAGGTGATCGACTCTCTTTGGGGGAGAGCACTTTACCTTTTTTGAGGACGAGGTGATCAATTCTCTTTGAGGGAGAGCACTATCTTTGGTTTGAGCTCGAGGTGATCAACTCTCTTTGAGGGAGAGCGCTCTCCCTTTTATGAGCTTGAGGTGATCAACTCTTTGAGGGAGAACATTCTATATTTTTTGAGGATCAAGTAATCAACTATCTTTGAGGGAAAGCGCTCTACCTACTTTTAGTGCGAGGTGATCAACTCTATTTAAAAGAGAGCTCTCTACCTTTTCTCAGGATGAGATGATCAACTCTCTTTGAGGGAGAGTGCTCTGCATGATCTAAGCTCAAAGTGATCAATTCTATTTGAGGGAGAGCACTCTACTTTTTTTGAGCTTGAAGTGATCAACTCTCTAAGGGAGAATGTTCTACCTACTCTAAGGACTAGGTGATCAACTATTTTTGAGGGAGAGCGCTCTACCTAATCTGAGCTCAAGGTGATCAAATCTCTTTAAGGAAGAGTGCTCTATCTTTTCTGAGCTTGAGGTGATCAACTCTCTAAGGGAGAGCATTCTACCTTTTTTGAGGATGAGCATGTAATATATATAGGGATGATATATAAAGACAGTAAAATAGGTACATCAAAAGTGTAAGGTCCTGCTTATCTCTAATTGGTAGATCTCACATCTTATTTGATTTGATAGAGTGTACTAGACATCTACCTTCTGGCCTTATTTTGAAGAGGCTTATGTTGTGGTTGCTACTTAAGAATGGCCTCTTTCATAGTGACATTATAACAAATTTTGGCCTTTTCCTAGTCTTCCATTATCTCATTTATTCCCTGCTTAGTCAAGAGTTTGATGACTTGGCAGAAGGTGGACATAATTTTCTTCATCTTTTGTATCCATGGCCTACCCAAGATGGCATTGTAGTGAGCTAGGACATCAATTACCATGAAATTAGTCTTGATTATAGATCTCTTAGCCTTGATAGGTAACACCACGGTTCCAATTTCATAGGTGGTGCTACAGTTGAATCCATCCAGGGGTATCTTTCTTCTTGCAATATCACATTCTCTTATGCCTAGGGCCCTTGTTGTCGATAGAAAAAGAAGATCAATTGAGCTCCTAGTGTTAATCATAATCCCACAAATATCACAAAATCCTATTCTTAAAGTGATTACCAAGGGATCCTCGTGGGAAATCGAGGCCTCGTCCATCTCACTGATGGTGATTACAACAAAAAACCTATCTTTTTTCAGATTATAAACATACAGGGAGCTACACAAGTCTCTAGGGTACCTTTTATGCGAGTTATTAGAGGTCCTATTGAACATGGGCCCTTCATGTATGGTATGGATAGTCCTTATATTGGGCTATCCTGCTACCTAACATACCAGTTAGTTTCAAAGTTTCATGTCCGGGTTGTTGCCCTCCTCCTTTGTTGTTGATTCTCTAGACATCTTTTAAATAACCTTTGGCCAACATATCCTCTATTTTTTAGATGCCTACAATCTCTCTTCTCATGGCCTACATCATTGTGAAAGGAACACTATTTAGATGTGTCTCTAAGGGAAGCCTTCATTTTTCGGGGCCCTCTGACATTCAGCTTCTCCTTTATTCTCAACACTACCTAAGCCAGACTTATTCTTAAGGGTGGACACCTGAAGGGAGATAATGACCTCCCATAAGGCCCTTTTTTCCAGACCATTTGCTACTCTCTGCATGATTTGGTATGAAGCGCTTGTTTTTGTTGATCCTAATGTCTTGGTTTGCCTTATCTGGGCTCATACTTCTTTCTCCTTTTCTAGTACAGCCTTCATAGTTGCCTTGCTACTCATAATTAGACCTGGATTTCTTTTCAAATTGACAAATTTTCTTACCTTTCTATAAGATTACTCAAAATTTTGTAGGATTGTCTTGATCAGTTATACAAACAAATTAGAATCCTTTAGGAGACCTTGCCTAAAGGCCTCTATCATAATAGAGCTTGGGCAGTTTGTCTCTTTAGTCTTTATTCTCTAAACCTTCTCATATATTCTTCAGTAGACTTACCACTCCTATAGGTGATTAAGAAGAGGTGGTACAACTCCTTCCTCAATGGCTTGTTACAGACATAATTGGTGATAAACAACCTGAAAAACTATGAGAAGAAGGTTATGGTAAGGGGTGCCAGGTTATTGAAAAACTTATGTGCACCATCACATAAGGTGGCAACAAATAGCTTACATATTATGACGTCTCTCTTACCTTGAGTGAGGCTCATAAGGGCTATAGCTGTCTCGAAGTGTTGCACATGAGTTATCGAATCTTTGGTCCCTTCATAGTTTAGACACTTGGGAGAAATGAACTTAGATGGTGGCTCGTTGTGCTTTATTTCATCAGAAAAGCAGGAGACACACAATTGCTCGCATTCTATTTTCACATCATAAAGGGCCTTGCCTTTTTCATGCCTTTCATTGGCCAATTTCAAGGCCTCATCTTACTTTTTGTTATCTTCTTCCAATGCTTGAAATCACACCTCCTAGCTTTTTCGCTCCTATAACCACTACTTATTTCTAGGTCTCGTCGATCTAGAAAAGGGATCCCTCTCAACTTTCTATTCACCCTGGTTAAGGTTGGGCATGACACACTCTAGTCTATTTCTACCAATAAGGTTTGTGGTTCGATCATTGGAGGTTCCTCCTACTTGATTGGGAATGTAGTGACCTATTTTCTTATCTAGTCTTCTTGAGTTCTTTTCTTAACTCGAGAATTTGACGAGCTTGCTCTCGATGAGAGTTAGTCTTCATTTTGGCCTCACCATGGGTTGGCGAGGTGTTTCCCAATGTTGTTGCTACTTCCTCGTGAGCTAGTCTTAGTTGACCTTTAACACGTGTCCCTACCATAGTGATAAGAAATAAGTGATCATGATTCTGGGGGTAACTAGTTAGTGGAATAGGTGTTTGGGTCCTTAGGTCCACAAGGAAATACCCATTTATGGTCCTTGGGTCCAACTTCTTTTCTTATGGATTATAGACTCTCACTTCAAACAGACAATCCTAAACATGTACATGTTGCAAACTCGGTTTCTAACCCTTGAATAACTCAAAAGGTGTCTTTGAAATAGCCTTGGTTGGAACTCGGTTCAATATGTATGTAGCTATCTTAAGAGCTTCAGTCCATAAGGACTTAAGAAGTTTGGTGCTAGCAAGCATACTTCACACCATGTCCAATAATTTTCAATTTCTCCTTTCAACTACTCCTATTCTCTTGAAGAAACCTCGAAAATGGACCACTTTCTTGTCCACTCTCAATGTATCTACCATAGTACTCTCCACCTCTATCCGATCTCACGATCTTAATTTGCATGTTACATTTTTTTCTCTACTTCAGCTTTATACACCTTAAAAGCATTTAATGCTTCATTCTTACTCTTAACCAAGTAGAGACATATATATTGTGAGTAATCATTTATGAAAGAGACAAAGTACTTATCACGATATGCATCCATGTTTAGACTACAAATGTCTATGTGTATGATTTCCAATAATTCAGAGCTCCTTTTGGCACCCTTATTAGGCTTATTAGTCTACTTTCCCTTAATGCAATCTATACAAGTCTCAAAGTTACTAAAATCTAGAGTACTAAGTACCCCATCATGTACCAACCTTTTAATTCTATCAATGGAGATATGTCCCAATATCCGACGTCATAACATAAAAGAGTCTTCATTCATAACACATCATTTAGTACCAATATTTTCATGAACGTGCATAGTTGTATGGTTGTCATCATTTTGCACATTAAGGAAAAAAAGGCCATCAGAAAAAGTACCATATCCAACAACATTAGATTTATAAAATAAATTAAAACTAGAGTTTGAAAAGTTAAAGGAATAACCATCTGATACAAGTTTGGATACTGAAATTAATTCCTAGAGAAATTGGGAATATAAAATTTCTTTTCCAAATTTAAAATGAAACCACTACTTAAAAAATAAATTGCACATGCTAATGGCCTCCACATATGAGGGCATCTTATTTCCTAAATAGACAATATGCTCACTTTCCACTGGTTTCCGTAGGTCTTGCAAGTCCTACAATGAATTGGTAACATGGATTGTAGAACCATAATCAATCCACCATGTGTTATGATTAACATCAATCATATTGGATTCATAACAAAAAATGAAAGTTGAGGACCTTTCTTATCAAGCCACTTCATGAACTTAGAGCATTGTTTCTTAACGTGCCCCTTCTTCTTGCAAAAGAAACACACAATCACCTTCTTAATATCCTTTTAAGGATGGATTTTCCCCTTCCCCTTGTCCCTAGATTGATCCCTTTTGTTGTTCTTCCCAGAGGTAGTCAAGTTCACATTTTCCTTTTCCTCCATAAGCAACCTTCCCTTTTCCTAAACACATATGGTCAACAACTCTTTGATCTACCATTTTTCCTTACGTGTTTTATAGGAAATCTTAAAAGGGCAATAATTTTGAGGTAAGGTACCAAGGATGTAGTGAACCAAGAAGGCCCTTGACATCTCAACCTCCAATGTTTTTAATTGGGTTGCAATATCCTTCATGTGTATGATATGATCACGCACACCCCTAATACTGGTGAGCCACAGTGATGAAAATTGTATGATAAGGGTGCTGGTCATTGCTTTGTCTAAAGTGGCAAACTGCTCATCTATAGCCTTTAGTAAATTTTGTGTTATACTACTCGACGGAGCCCCTAATACCAACATATATTTTTGTCTTTGTGAACATAATGGATAAACGATTAGATCGCTCCCACTTATCATAAAGAACAACTACATTTGGAGAGTTGGTTTCAGTTAATGCAGGGGGCATCTCCTTCCTAATGGCATACTCTATGTCTATCCATCCCAAAGGAAGGAGAACTCTCTCCTTCCAGGCCTTGTAGTTGTCCCTTTTGAGCTCGAGAACATCACATTTTATATCAGAGTAATTAACAGGTTGAATTGCTGCACTAAATGAAATATACATGCCCATGTTACTAAATTTGAAGCTATCATAAAAATATGATATGTTCTACCAATGTAAAATCATGGAAAAAAATATGAATCTAGTATCATAAAACTTGCCCATGGAATATAATAAAAATTTCTATGGGATAAGATTTATTATATCATATATGATTAATCACAATTAATGTTTATTTTCTAAATATGATCCTAAATAAACCTTATTATAATTTTAATTAATTAAATATGATGTGGCTACTCACTAATTAATTAAACTATATGAATCACTTAAACATTAACTAAATCCTTAGGCTCAATTATTGCATAAAATCAAAAGTAATAGTAATTTAATTCCAAATATGCAAATATTATCTATCTTAAGATTGCATGTATGATAATAAATTATACAAGCAAAAATGAATAATATAAGCACTAATTAAATCCATAAAGAGCCATTAACAATTAATTCCATTATGCATAAATTATTTAACCAAACTTCATATGTATAATTAATTACAAAATTTATACATACAAATATAAAAAAATAATTTAAGCATAATGTATTTAAATAAATTTTAATGTGCCCAAAAATTATTTAAATAAATCTTACATGTATAATAAATATTCTACACATGATAAACCTAAGATAAATAATCAATCACATTAAAATTATATTTAGAATTATTATTTTTATTTATTTTTTAATAAAAAATTAAAATCCAAATGTATATAAAATAAGCCCAGTACATATCCTAACATAAAGTGCATCCTGGTCTAGTGGACAACACACTTCATTCTCAGCCACAAAATTCAAGTTCGATTACCAAAAAACTAGGTTTTTTTTGCTGAAAAAAATGACAAGTCATTTTTCCCCGGTAAAAGAACTTGTTTTTAACCTCCAACCGGGTCACGTGACCCAATTTTGACTCGAATGGAGACCTGACGATTTCTATCGATTCCAACGACAAAATTTGGCGTTTTTTTAATCAAAATTCTTAAAATTTGATTTTTGAGTTATTCATGGTCTCATTTTGAATAAAAAATATTAAAATAAAAAAAAGTTAATTAAAAAATTCCAATGAATGCGCACGGCAAATTAGATTTATTTTTTTCATGGTTTTTAAAGTTTCAATTCATTGGATCATTCAAATATCAATACTGACATAATTTACAATTTTCATACACATCAAAACTAGTCAAATAAAAAACCCAAATTTCCAATTCCACGGTGAAATATAGCAAAACAAGGGTGTTTTCAAAACTATTTTGGTACCAAATGTTGGATCATAATCTGATTCAGAAACATTCAAGAAATCAAATGAACACAAATTTAAACACAACAAAAGCAAAAAAGGATTGAAAACATACCTCCTGTCATTGATCACATTTCACTAGTTTTACGAGAATTCTAATGAGTTTTTAGTTTGATGCTTCTAAACCTTTATCTGTTATCACGATGGTGTAGAGAACAATTCACTAAAGATTAATTGAATTTTCTCTCCATTTTCAACAACACACATAAAATAGATTTACGGACCAAATTGAAATATATAAGCACGTCTCAAGTGCTCTATCAATCAAAGAGCAAATGGACGTGCGCTTAAAGGACTGCAAAACGTAAGTGATGGACCAACTTCTGCCAACTGTAATCAACGGCTCAATCGTTCGGTTGGTTGTCGAGCAGTTTGAAGATAAAAAACCAACCAAAAACCAATTAACATTATGTCTCTTCAAAGACACTATAAGTATATCATTACTTTAAAATATTAATATTGATTTTTATTAATTTAAAATATCATTACATCACATACTTAAACATTAAATAATTTCCCCTAATATAAGTTCCCCAATCGACTTCCCTTGATCGAGTTCAAAAGTTTGTTGGCTTTGACCTTTAGTGGAGGAAACACATTACATAACCAAAATATACATATTCAACATAATATTAAAATAATTATGCTACAATAATATTTATCTTTGTATTAATCCGAAAAGTGTACCTTATTTCCAGCCTTAGAAAAAGATAAAGAATAACCAGACCGTCTAATGGACAAGAAACATGGCAGATGAAATTTACAAACTAGCCTTTTGCTCCTACCAATGGACAAAGAAGGAATAAAAAAAGAAAAAAAAAGGGAGTGTGTAGTGGAATGGAGGGGAAGAACGAGAATAAAAAATAAAAAATAAGAAAAAAAGGTGACGATGGCCGTGGACGAGTGGGATGGACTATAAGTCTAAAATTATAATCCATTAAAACAAAAAGTTTAACCCCTCCAACCAGTGTAAATAAAAAAAATTATAAGGTATTTTTTTTCGTAAGTTAAAAAATATGGTATGTATTATAACTTAAAAATATGTGTATTTTTTAGAAAGCTAAAAATAAAATTATGTAACTAATTATATCATATAAAAATAAGAGAAAAATAAATGTTATATTTAAGTGTATAACATAATCCTTTTATGCACGAAGTTTTCATTTTTAACCGCTTGCACTAGCTTAAGCTCTAATAGCATGTTAGTGTATAAAAGTATCCTTATACTTTAACTAATGATATGAGATTCTTAGGTCTTTTATAAAAAAAATGGTATTAAAAAAATTAATCTAAATATAATAGAATATAATAAAACAAGTTAAAAATAAAAATTGACCTGTAAAAATAAAACTTAGGTATTGTATTTTTATTTTGTAACAATTTTTTATTGTTATCAAAGAGTAACCATATCAAAAAAGTAATTTTTTTATCTTTTTATTTTTTCAATTATATTAAATAAAAATTTTGTTATAACTTAAATAAATCGTAACTAAGAATTAAAAAAAAATATTAAAAAAAGATTATTTGATTTTGTATGATTACTTTTTCATAACAATATGAATAAATTGTTAAAAATAAATACAAAAATTAAATGTTATTTTTAAAATAAATATATTATCATTTAATATAATTTGTTTTAATACAAATACAAAATAGAAATAATTGAATCCAATTTTGTAGTTGATCAATGTATATTGATGAAAAAATCTAAAGATTTAGATGAAGTTTTAAAATAAACAAAGAAATGTTGAACTCCATTAATTACTTGGCTGAATTGCTTTATATTGTGTTGTCGTTTCTGTTCATTGGTTTTTGTCAATGTTATTGAAAGTGTACGTGGGATAATTTTATTATTTTATATTTATTTTTTAATAATAATATGATATAATTCTAATAAAAATAAATACGAAACATATATGTCAATTTTTGTAATAATTAACGGGTTCGTATTTTTCTCAATTCGTAAAAGAATAGTATTGTAGAGTTCTTGTTTTCTAAAATGGGTTTGGACTTTTGAGCTGTGGGAACTCTTATGCCATAGGATGGTTTATTTTGTAGAGCTGTTAATATCATACACAACCCATAATTAAATACATATTCCATATTTTTTAATTTTTTTATAAATAGTAACAATTTATAAGCCATTACAAAATAAAAAACAAGAATTGTAAGTTTTACAAATAAATTTTTATATTATCCTTAAAATGAGAGAAATAATAAAAATCAAAAAATAATAAAAGTATAAAAACAAAACATCTTAGAATATTTGTCACAAAAAATTATAATTAATAAAAAGTAATTTGAACAAATATAAAAAAAAGATTGAATATTAAGGAATGAGATAGATTTAAAGATTTATAATTCTCAAGAATAAATAAAATATTTTCGAAAAAATATATAATTTATTAATGAATAAGTAATAAAAAATAAGTATTAATATTACAAACACAAAAAGAAAGTATAATATATTATTAATTGATAAAGAAATCTTATGGATAAACTATCAAATATTCCTTTGTAAGATAGAGAAAAAATCAAATACATCCATTTAAAGAGAATTCAAATATTAATAAAAATACATTTAACGGAATGAATTTATACACTAATAAAAATAGCATTATTAGATGATATAATAATAAATAAGAAATTTTTTCTATTAGGAATGATCGATGAATACTTAGGATACCAATAATTAAAATTCACAGCATATCCTAGGTTTGTCGTTAATATTAATGATAAGAACTTAAACTAAATATTAAGTTTAACACATGAATTTGAAAAGTGAGATTTAATGAAATAATGAAATCATTCATTTTTTGAAAGATTATTTGATTTTGTATAATCACTTTTTCATAATAATATGAATAAATTGTTAAAAATAAATATAAAAATTAAATGTTATTTTTAAAATAAATATATTATTGTTTAATGTAATTTGTTTTAATACGAATATAAAATAGAAATAGTTGAATCCAATTCTGTAGTTGATCAATGTTATTGATGAAAAAATCTAAAGATTTACGTGAAGTTTTAAAATAAACAAAGAAATGTTGAACTCCATTAATTACTTGGCTGAATTCCTTTATATTGTGTCGTCGTTTCTGTTCATTGGTTTTTGTCAATGTTATTGAAAGTGTAAGTGGGATAATTTTATTATTTTATATTTATTTTTTAATAATAATATGATATAATTCTAATAAAAATAAATACGAAGCATATATGTCAATTTTTGTAATAATTAACGGGTTCGTATTTTTCTCAATTCGTAAAAGAATAGTATTGTAGAGTTCTTGTTTTCTAAAATGGGTTTGGACTTTTGAGCTGTGGGAACTCTTATTCCATAGGATGGTTTATTTTGTAGAGCTGTTAATATCATCCACAACCCATAATTAAATACATATTTCATATTTTTTAATTTTTTTATAAATAGTAACAATTTGTAAGCCATTACAAAATAAAAAACAAGAATTGTAAGTTTTACAAATAAATTTTTATATTATCCTTAAAATGAGAGAAATAATAAAAAATCAAAAAATAATAAAAGTATAAAAACAAAACATCTTAGAATATTTGTCACAAAAAATTATAATTAATAAAAAGTAATTTGAACAAATATAAAAAAAAAGATTGAATATTAAGGAATGAGATAGATTTAAAGATTTATAATTCTCAAGAATAAATAAAATATTTTCGAAAAAATATATAATTTATTAATGAATAAGTAATAAAAAAATAAGTATTAATATTACAAACACAAAAAGAATGTGTAATATACTATTAATTGATAAAGAAATCATTGTGGATAAACTATCAAATATTCCTTTGTAAGATAGAGAAAAAATCAAATACATCCATTTAAAGAGAATTCAAATATTAATAAAAATACATTTAACGGAATGAATTTATACACTAATAAAAATAGCATTATTAGATGATATAATAATAAATAAGAAATTTTTTCTATTAGGAATGATCGATGAATACTTAGGATACCAATAATTAAAATTCACAGCATATCCTAGGTTTGTCGTTAATATTAATGATAAGAACTTAAACTAAATATTAAGTTTAACACATGAATTTGAAAAGTGAGATTTAATGAAATAATGAAATCATTCATTTTTTGTGTACTACATAGTAGGATATTAACTAACAAATAGTCATAATAGTTCAATATACAAACAAAATGAATTCATAAAAATAGATAAAACTTTTCAAGAAATCGAACAAATAATAAAATAAAAAATATTAATAGATTTTGAAATACTAAATGAATGAAATTTAGATGTAAAATAAAAACCTTTGATACCAAATAGAACAAGTAATGCATTAAGGTTTACGCTTAAAGATCTTAAAGAAGTATTTCTTCTACGTCTCTGGTCGATGGGAGACTCCAAACAGTGATGCCAAGTTGATAAGGAGCATATGGGTTTACACCAAAGTCGTGATAAAGAATATGGGCTCTTTTATCATGACCTTGAGCCAAGAGGCCAAGGAATGATTGGATAATATCTTGAATTATTTGCCCAAGAAGACTTCATGGAGGTAACTACTATAGACCTTGTGCTTTGTTGTGTGTAGTTTGATATGGCGGGGCTCAGTGGAGCCCCATCATAGGATTGTACGTAAACCTCGGGCACTCTCAAAGCGTAGGATCCCTCCCACAGGCTATAGGGAGAGGTTTGAGGTGGTACTTAATAATGGTGTATTGGCCCTAAGCCTATGAATATTTTTCTTTTTATTTAGCCCGCGCTTGTAAAACTAACACCCTATTTTGTCTTTATAGATAACATATAGTTTAATGTCTCTAAGCTATTGACGTGGCATCAGAGTGAGCTTTCCTAATAGAAGAGTTCTCAAAAAACTACACCTTATTCACAAGAGATGAGCTTTAAAGGGAAGAAGATGAGAAAGCCCTTTGAACAGGAGGCCACCTCAACCTTGTCAATAAGGAAGAATAAGGTGATCATTGAAGAACCTGTGCCTTTGAATTTCATCGAGCCTCACCAACCTTCTGCTCGGGTCAACAAGCACCTATTCCTTTTGTGATGGATTTAAGAAAAGGGAAGGGTGTCATTGATGACCTCACTACAAATGTTGAAAGGGTGGCCCCTTATTGGGGTATGGCACCAGAGAGGTTGGACCACTACCTAGATCATCTCCCTTACATGGTACACAAGAGACAACTCGATGCCATGTACGAGGGTGTAGGCACTAGGGTTCTACTCAACTGCCTTATAGACTAGGCAAGTGTTAGTTTGACTTTGTTTCTAATTGAGCCTTGGGCTTTTATATTTTAATGAACTTAAGTTATTTATATTATGTTCAGACACAACTCCTTTATGGGCTGATCAGGGTTCGAGGTGTGGAGAGTTTGGAGCATGAGCTCACGATGGAGAAAGAGAGTCATGCTTCAACTTGAGCCAAGAACATTGTGATGCTATCCAAGGCCAACAAGTTGACAAACGAGGCTATCGACAAGGAGAAGAAGCTTTCTATGTCCATACACAAGCTGAATGATAACTAGAAGCATTTTGAGGAGCTCGAAGAGGCCTAGAGAAAGGCCTAGGTTGAGGTGGAAACCTGTAAGATTGAGAAGATCCAAAATAAGTGCGATCTTGAGGCAATGAAGCAATAAATCTTCTTGATCCTCGTTCCTCACCCAAGATAAGGGTAAGGAATAAGGCTTGGACTCTAGTGTAAGTGATGATGGGCCTGGAGTGGGAGATGTAAGGGGTGGAACTAGTGATCTCTGATAATGGCACTCGACTGAGCTTCTTATTTAAGTAGTCCCATTGTCATATATTCCAAACCCATCTTCTCGATCTCTTCAACATGTTAGGGACCATATATATATATCTTTTAAGTTCGATGCCATTCCTAATTGTGTGGTCGCGAGCTCGCACTTGTAACCCATTATTATTAATGAGAAATAATTGATTTTGAGAACAACTCATATTGCATGTATGATTGTGTATTTATAGCATTTATAGTATTTATTTATGATTCTAATCCACCTCCCTACTTTTAAGGACATGTGTCATTAAATTTGTCCCATTATCATTCCCTATAAAAGGGGGTTAGGATGTTATAAAATTCAAACATCCATTTTTGTTTGAAATAGTTAACAATTTTTCTCCGTCTTTCTTATGCAAACCTTAAGGATTTAATTGGACAAATAAACGTTAAGCTCAAGCTTTTAAAATGAAGATTGGTAGGCTTAAGACCAAGGTAGAGAAATTAAGAATTAAGCTATCCAAACTCAAGGATAAGCTCTTATTTTATGAAGATACCAAGTGTGAGCTCGCCTCTTGCAAGGAGAAACTATCCCAAAATTGAGAAAAAGCATGACAAAAATGGCTGCTCTTATTGATAAGGAGTTCCATTAGGAAAATTTTTATATGAAGTGATATGAGAGGGACTTTCTTCAAGTGATGGGTATTGTTAAGGAATTGGAACATTCCATACTTAACTCGAGCTCAGTCCCTACCAAAATGGGGGTCAATATTTGTAATAAATTTGTCAAGATTCAGGCCAAATTGTTGCCCTTAATGGAGGAGAAAAATGACCTATACACTGGTTGTAAGTCTAAACGTCTGAAAAACTTTTAATCTTTTGGGAAACCAAGTTCTCCATTAATAAATTTTAAAAGCTTTGTAAGATCAAGCAATAAAATTTTGTTTTTAATAAGATGAACCTGTGACACTCGATTAATGTACTTTATTTTTTGTACTATGAGAACTCTACCTGATTCTTAACCGAGATGATCAACCCATGACATGTAATATTGAGAGAGAGTGATCTACCTAGTCTGTAACTAAGGTGATCAACTTTTTTCTTTAGGGGATAATATTCTACCTGGCATATGAGCGAGGTGATCAACTCTTTCTTTGATGGATAGCATTCTATCTCGTCTGTGAGTGAGGTGATCAACTCTCTTTTTATGGGAAAGCATTCTAGTTGGTTTGTGATTGAGGTGACCAATTCTTTCTCTAAAGGAGAGCATTCTAACTGGTTTGTGACTGAGCTTATTAACTTTATCATTCAGGGATAACATTCTACCCGATCTGTGATAGAGGTGATCAAATATTTCATCGAGGGTGAGCATTCTACTTGGTCTGTAACTAAGGTGATTAACTCTTTCATTAAGGGAGAGCGTTTTATCTGGTCTGTGACTGAGATGATTAACTTTTTAAGAAAGGGAGAGCATTCTATCTGGTCTATGATCAAGGTGATCAAATATTTAAGGAAAAGTATTCTAATTGGTTTATGACCAAGGTGATCAACTTTTTCTTTGAAGGAAAGAATTTTACTTGGCTTGTGATTAAGGTAATCAACTGTTCCCAAGTGTCAGAGTGCTCTACATGGTTCCTGAATAAGGTGATCAACTTATGACATGTAATATTGGAAGAGAGTCATTTCTTGCAAATAGTCACCTCATATATATAGTATCAATACATGAGGATTATTAATCAAAGTTCATTAGAAGTAATATTTTTTCAAGTGTCATGCATTCCAACTTGCGTTATCCTTAGCTCCCTTAATACTTCTTAATAAGTAAGCCCCTTCTAGAGTCATCTCGACTATTTGGTATGGGCTATCCCAATTTTCACGCAACTTTCTAGCCATTTATTCTTTCTTGTTGTGGAAGACACTTCTAAGAACCCAATCACCAATGGTGAAAGCTTTCAAAAGCACAACCTTGTTGTAATAGCTGTTACTCTTATTATTTGCTCGAATATTTGCCTTAAGGCTTCATCCCTCTTTTCTTTTGTCAGGGTCAACTTAAATGCTCTACCTATGGTGTTTTGGTCCTCTGTTAGGGCTGACCTAACAATGGGTACTATGATCTCAATTGGTATCACAACCTCAGTCCCATATAATAGCAAGAAAGGTGCCTCGTTGGTGCTCCCTCAAGGACTAGGCTTGATAGCCCACAATGCCTTAGGTAGCTCCTAAATCCATCTTCCTTTATCACCCTCTAACGTTTTCTTTAGTAGGGTGATTATCAACTACTTAAAGATTTAGCCTGACCGTTGGCTTGTGGATAATATGGCATTGAGTGACACATCTTGATGTTGCACTTTATGGAAAAATCTTGGTTGTTACGACCCTTAAACCATCTTCCATTATTAGTAACAAGCTTCTTGGGCAAGCTGAAGCGATAAATTATGGATTTCCAAATGAACCAAATCACTTCCTCTTCCCATATCCTTCCTAGAGATTCCACCTTAACCATTTGGAAAAATAATCTATGGCCACTAATAAAAAATTCTTTTTGCTTTTTTCTTGGGGTAAAGGTCCTAATATTTCAAGCCCCCACTTGTAAAAGGGTCATGAGCTAACTACTCTTATCATTGTGGTTGGAGGTACGTGTGACAATGGGTTGTGTACACATGGGTGTGTACCATGAGCTAACTACTCTTATCATTGTGGTTGGAGGTACACCTGGTTGTGTACCTTGTGAAATCTGCTAGCATGGTAGGCCAGTAATACCTTTGCCTCATAATTCACTAGGATAGCCTCGTTTCACTTGAATTAGAGCCACACTCTTCCTTGTGGTTTTCAAACATAATCCTATTAGACCCCTCTCTACCTATACACAAGAGCTCGAATCCAAATGCAGTCATTTTATATAATTTATTATTTTCAATCATGTATCGACCTACCTTAGCCTTAATTTCCTTTGCGATTTTTTAATCCTAGGTAGGTCTCCCCCTTTTCAGGAAGTCAAGGATTAGGGTGAACCATAAGCTTGTGGCAACATCCATGCTTCAAACTATTTTGTTGGCCTTATCCAAACTAGCTTTTATCAAGATCGTTACTGTTACCACCCTAGTGTGGTTATCCTTTTGTATAAAGGCTAGTATGGCCAAAGTATTAACATGACCTTTCTCATTCATGGATATCTACTTGATCTCAAATTAGGCATATTTTGAGCACACCTTTACTAGTGTTTCTAGATATCTCCTCATCTTGCTATCCTTAGCCTCAAAAGTGCTTAGGTACTGGTTGACCACTAGTCATGAGTTGCTATGTAAGAAGATGTTATCCGCTCTAAAGTTTGTTGCTATCATAGCCCAGAATATAGCCACCTATACTCTATGATGTTATTATTTTCTTGGAAGTCTAGCTTGATACACTACTACAAAAATGGGTATTTAAGTCGATACATAAAGTCGGTTTTTTCCAAAAACCGACTTTAAATTGGTTTAAAGTCGGTTCGGTGGCGAACCGACGCTATCCACGTAGGACGTAGCGTCGGTTGATGTGTCGAACCGACGCTACACCTGGATGTAGCATCGGTTGACACCTGGAACCGACGCTATCCACGTAACATAGCGTCGGTTCGACACGTCAACCGATGCTACACACGTGGATAAATCTTTTCTCTTCTTTCTTTCCAGACAGAAACTATTTTTAGCGTTGTAGAAGTCTAAAAAACCGAAAACCTCCTCCTCCACTTCTCCTCTCTTTCTCATTTTCCGGCCACCTACGACTATCATTTTCAACATCGGTTAGTGAGTTTTCTTCCTCTCTAACTAATCTTTTAGATCCCCTATTATTCATATTTTTTCTGTTATTATGTGTTATTATTTATGTGTACATATTTTTGTATTATATATGTAGGTTTGTATTATAACATAAGGAGAAGAATATGACGATCTTGAATAAAATAAAACAAAACCATGGTAATTTTTCTGTTATTGATTAATATTTTATTTTTCAAATATTTGTATTATTTGAACTATTTGCTAAACTGATTTTGATTTTTTTTCTGCTCGAATACAGGTTGAAAATGAATAAATTAAAAAAAAAAAAAAAATTAAAGTCGGTTCACGCCTTGAACCGACTTTAAACTTTAAGTCATTTACTTTAAAGTCGGTTCACCGAACCGACTTTAAATTAGTTTAAAGTCGGGTTTTAACCGACTTTAATACCCCTTTTTGTAGTAGTGATATCATACTCAAAATAGTTTTCATCATGATAAACTATGACTAATTCTAGCCCAACGCCATTGAAGTTGTGCACATTATCAACGAATACCTACCAGGTTGGCCTTTTTCTTTGATCTATGCCACATACTTCTTTTTTTACCTCATCACCGGTAGCCTCTAGTGATTCACTGAATTCAATGATAAACTCAGCTACCATTTGTCCCTTAATGGTAGTCCTAGACATATACTTGTTATGATACTCTCCCAACTCTATGGAAATTTGCACCAATTTCCCTACGAATTTTGGCCTCATCAATACATTTTTAAGTGGTTAAGGGTGAGTACTACCATTATGCGTGAGCTGAAGTAATGTTCGAGATCTTGTGCACTGATTTTTAGGGTGAAGGATAACTTGTCACTCGTTGGTACCTACTTTGGACATCTATCAAGATTTGGTTGATGTAGTAGACATGGTGTTAGATCTTGTTTCTTTTATCTAGGAGTACGGTACTGTAAATCTAGGAAGTGACAACCAAATAAAAATAAATCATTTCTCCTAGGAGAGGGTTGATTAGGACAAGAGGTTTGCTTAAGTAATATTTAATTCCTTGAAAGGATTTATCGCAACCTTGTTCCAAAAAACTAAGGTGTTCTTCCTTAGCATTTTGAAGAATGGAAAATACTTATCTGTGCACTTACAAATGATTCTGTTTAGTGCCACTATTCTTCCATTCAATTAATGAATCCACTTTAGACTGGTAGAAGGTCTCATATTGACTAGGGCTTGTATCTTATTCGGGTTGGCCTCTATTCCTTAGGAAAATATAAGATACCCCAAGAATTTTCCTGAAGAAACACCAATAAAATATCTTTTAAGGTTATGTCTCATCCCATACCTTTGGATTACAAATAATATTTCCTCGAAGTCCTTTACATGGTTTATAGGTTATGCTAACTTTACCACCATGCCATCGATATATGCCAAAATATTTCTTCCTAGCTAGTTTATAAACATCTTATTAATGAGGCATTCATAAGTGAACCCTACATTCTTCAACTCGAATGGAATTCTGGTGTAGTAGAAGGTCCCTTCCTCAGTGATGAAAGATGTTTTATGCTCATCTTCTAAGTGCATCCTAATATGATGATATCCATAATATACATTCAAAAAACTCATCATGCTAAAATCGACAGTGTCATCAACTAGTTGATATATTCTTGGAAGAGGGAAACAATCTTTTGGACATGCATCATTTAAGTCTTTGAAGGCCACACACATAAGGGGTGATCTGCAAGCATTTTTCACTAGCACCACATTTGACAACCAAGAGGGGTAGTTCACCTCTCTAATAATCTATGTCTCTTTGACGGTGGTGACTTGATTTTTAATCACCCTATTCTTTTCTCTAGGGAATTTCCTCTTCCATTCCTTGATAGGACTAGCTTTTGAATTGACATTCAATTTATGGTTTGTGATCTCAAGGTCGATCCCAAGCATGTCTACAAGACTCCATTTAAAGAATTCAAAATTCTCCTTTAGGAAATAAGATAGCTATTCCTTCACCTCTGTTGTCAAGTCTGTGCTCAGCTTTAGAGAGTGGTCCCCCTCCTTATCCCCAATTGGTAGATCTCGCATTTCATTTGAGTTGAAAAAAATTGCTAAATATACACCTCCTAACCTTTTATGAAATGGCTCATGTCGTGGTTGCTACATGGGAATGACTCCTTTCATAGTAGCATTATAACAACTTCTGACCTTTTCCTGGTCTCCCTTTATTTCCTTTATGCCTTCTTTAGGTGGGTATTTGATGACTTGGTAGAAGGTGGATAGAACCAATTTCATCTTGTGTATCCATAGCTTTCCTAGGAAGGAATTGTAGTATGTTGGGACATCAATTACCATAAAGTTGGTCATCATAATAGATACCTATGCCATGATTAGTAACACCACAATTCTGATTACGTAGGTGGTGCTACTATTAAATCCCACCAAGGGTAGCTCTTTCCTTGTTATATGGCTTTCCTTTATGCATAGGGCCCTCAGTGTTGATATAAAAAGAAGGTCAATGGAGCTCCTAGTGTCAATCATGATTTGAAAAATATTGTAGGATCTTATCCTTAGGGTAATTACCCAGGGGTGTTCATGGGAAGATTAGGTCTTGTCTCTTTCGGTGAAGGTGATTTCAGTGAAAGACCTTGCCTTTTCTAGATTGTGAACTGTGAAAGTTTCTAGCTTACCTTTTACACAAGTTATTGGAGGTCTCATTAAGCATGGGCCTCTATGTATAGTATGAATATTCCTTACATTGGCCCCATAATGAATGTCTATCTCGCAACCTGACGGAGCCGGTAGCCTCAGTGTTTCACGCTTGGGCTAATGCCTTGCTCCTCTACTGTTGCTTCCCACAAGGTTATTTAGGTATCCTTTGTACAATAGATCCTCTATTTATTTTTTCAGATACTTGTAGTCCCTTGTTTCATGGCCCACATCCTTGTGAAAAGCATACCACTTTGATGTGTCCCTAAGGAAAGCCCTCATTTTTGGTGGCTATCTAACGTATAATTTTCCTCCATTCTCAATACTACTTGGGATAGGCTCACTCTCAAGGGTGGACCCTTGAATGGAGATAGTGACCTCCCCAAATGCCCCATTTTTCTGGACCATTGGCCATTTTCCTTGTGATTATTAGTGAAGCACTTGTTTATGATAATTCTTTTGTCTTAGCTTGCCCTGTTTGGGCTTATTTTTCTATTCTCCTTTTCTAGCACAGCTTCTATATTTTCCTTATTGTTCTTATCCTCTCCTAGCTCTCTTTCTAGATTGACAAATTTTCTCACCTCTTCATAAGCTTCCTCCAAAGTTTGTGGGATTGTCTTGGTTAGTTCGACAAACAAATCAGAATTCCTGAGCAGATCCTGCCTAAAGAAATCTATCGTAATAGAGCTAGAGCAATCTACTATCTCTAGTTTTTCTTCCCTAAACCTTCTCATGTACTCTTTAGTAGATTTACCCCTTCCTTAGGTGCTTGAGAAGAGGTGGTAAGATGCATTCCTCAAGGGCTTATTACCGGCATAATTGGTAATGAATAACCTAGTAAACTATGAAAAAGAGGTTATAGTATGGGGTTTCAGGTTGTTGAACCACTTCTATATGCCATCATATAGGGTGAAAGAAAACAACTTACACATAATGACATTTATTTTGTTCTAAGTGAGGCTCACAGAGGCTATAGCCATCTTGAAGTGCTGCAAATGAGTTACTAGATCTTTGCTACTTTAGTAGTCTGGGCACTTAGTCGCACTAAACTTGGATAGGGGCTCGTTGTGCTATATTTCATAAAAAAAGAGGGAGACATATGGTTTCTTGCAATCCATATCCATATCGTATGATGCCTTACCCTTGTCTTTCCTTTAATTATCCATTTTCAAGGTATGGTCTTTCTTTCTATTAGCTTCCTCTAGTGTTCGGAATCATGCCTATTAGCTTTTTCGCTTTTGTAGTAACTGCTCGTTATTGGGTCCTATCGAGCTAGAGGAAGGGTCACCCTTAGTTGCATTCTCATCCTAGGTAGGCTCGACCACAATATGATCTAGCCTGATTGTACCACCCATGTTAGCGGCTCAACCTATAGGGGCTACGAGGCCTGATTATGATCAAAGTTCCCTATTTTCTCACTTAGTTTCCTAGATATTTCTTCTTAGCTCAAGAAGTTGATGTGCCATCTCATAGTGTGGATTAGCCTCGACTCTAGTTTCATTATAGGCTGGAAAATTTTGGTTCTGTGTCGATGTTGCTTCCTTGTTCACTAGTCTTAATTATTCCTCTACTCATGTGTCCTACCATGATGGCTTGTGATTATGGAAAACTATGCTCGCTTACTAAGTCTCTCTCTTAGAACTCAGGGTGAATCCCTGAAAACATAGGGTCATAAGCCAAAGCTCGACCTTCAAATTTAAGCCCCACAATGGGCGCCAAAATGTTGGGATTGATTCGATTTGAAAAGAGAGAAACTAGAGAAAAGTTAGAGAATTTTGTGGAATTTGTGGATCTCTTATGAGATCCATGTATATATAGATCATTTCATGTACACATGTTGATTACATATAGAGTACACATCACAGTGTGTTAGAGGGGTACAAGAGTAAAAGAAAACACATTCATGCTTGAGGTAAACCATACCATGGTTGGATCTGGAGGTCAGCTTTCCAACACCAAAGGTCTTATGTGTAGGCAGACCCATACTACTGGTGTCATTGTGGGCGCATGCATAGGCATGTCCTCCTGGGATGACTTGTGTGATGGCTCGGGCTATTAGATGGATTGAGCTTTAAATCGATCCATATGTCTAAACATTTAGCTATTAGAAAAAATTGAGAAAAAATAAATGACTTGGAATTTGAATATTCTTTATAAGATAATGAATGATTTATATATTATTACAAATCCAAATAGTACTTATATTAAAATAGTGTTGAAATTTAAATATTATACAAATTACCATTTACTTTCATAAATAGACATATAAGCTAGTATATGTGTAGCTAACAAATATGTATTCTTAGAAGAACTATGAAAATAAGCACAAAAAGATTTAATTATAAGAATTTCTAATGATATTACCATAAATCTTAATAACGTCTTAAAAGATACATATATAATAATAAGAGGAGAGAAATTTCGTATTTCTACCATATACCAACAATAAACATGAGTTGTTTTATTAATAGGAAATAACTTCCTAAATCTTTACCAATCCTTTATTCAATTTAAACAAAATAAGTTTAGCAATACTAGATGGTGAAACCATTTACAGGTCAAAAATAAGAAAACATTTGATAGTATCAAACCCAACTTTTATGCAATATAAAAAGTGAAAACGTGGTGAGATAGATACAAAGTAAAACCTTATTTGAAAAATATTTCAATAGACATAAAGAAAAACAAAATTCCTTAATGAAATACAAAAAGATAAAGCCTTAACAGGAATAAGAAAATTGTTACAAATAATAAGTTCAAAAAATCCTTTATATCCAAAAATCAATAGGTCTAAAATAATAGCAAGCATAAAACGTAAACATCCTAATAAAATTATAAGAGTTAAACCAATGATTTATACCCCATAAGATAGAGATGAATTTAGAAAACAAATTCAAGAACTTTTCAAAAATCATAATACCCAGTAATTTACCACACTCAAGTACTGCATTTTGAGTTTAAAAATGAAATTTTTTAGTAACAGACTAATTAAACTAAATGAGGTGAATAGTTAATTAATTGAATTATGCCAAATTAAAATTTCATAAGTTTCCAAACATACAATCATGAATAAAAAAATAATGCAATTATAAATAAAAAGTTGACACATGATATTTTAAATGGAAACAACCTAGATCACAATAATAACCAAAAAGGAAAACCACAGATCTACTAGATCACCTAATTATCCACTATAAAAATAATGTTTAATTATAGAGCCAAGGCTTAAATTAATCATCATAAATAATGCTCTCAAGTAATCTACTTATAAGTTGTCATTTTTTTCAGTTTTAACAAGAAAGGTGTATGGATCCGTACAAACGTTTCAATAAACTCGAGTCACACACGTAATCGAATCCGTTTAATTGGCACCTAAAAAGTTTGCAGAATAACACAAGTGAAAATTTTATCCTAGAGTAGATTCAATAATGAAAAACTTTAGCTAGATAATTTAATAAAATATCAGTTGAATTAAAATCAACTAGAAAACCCTAGAACAAAAGATGAAGCATATGATTATAAAATAAATAGGCTTGTTTATCAATCAAACATAATCACACAATGTTTGATAGATTAATTAAAATATGATTTAGTTTTTACAAAATAATTTGAGAGAGAAAGCTTAAGATTAAAAGACTAATGCAATTGTGGTTGAGGAAAACAAGAAGTATTAGGTTGTTTAAATAGAAAATAATGAAGTCCTAATACTTGGCTAAAGTCCAATTACAAATCTGTCTAGGCCAAGATGAGTAAGTAATTAGGTTAAATTTGAACCCATTGTTGCTTGATCGATCTAGACCAAGCTTGATTGATCGAACCAATAATGTCAATCGATTGAAAGCCTTTTTGATCAATCCAGACAACGATTAATAAAATCTAAGACCAGGTAGATTGAATATGATCGATGCTCAATCGAACCCAACTTTGATAGATCTAATCCAATTTTAAATTCAAGCCGAAAGGACATAGATTGTATATGATCAATACGTGATCAATTGAGTAACATATTTACTAAAAGTTCTTAAGTGTATAACATGTATTCTAACGTGCTTAAGAACAAGAGTATACGTAAAAATGTTCACTTGAAGCTCAGCAATTTCTTTGGCTTACATAGTGATCTTGAAAATGCCCTTAAAAACTTATTTATATTTAATCATTTTATTCACAAATAGTTTCAACACTCATAAACCTTACAAAAAAGAAGCTGAGAAAAAAGAGGAAAAAAGAGAATGGTAATAAACTTCAAAGCTTTGAATGAAAAAATCATTGATGATGGATATTTTATTCCAAAGAGAGAAGAATTATTATCATTAATAAAAGGAAATACATATTTCTCAAGTTTTGATGGTGAAAGTGAATTTTGGTAAATAAGATTTGATGAAAAATCACATAAATTAATAGTATTTAGTTGCTTACAAAAACAATTCCAATGAATAGTTGTACCATTTGGATTAAAACAAATACCATATTTTTACAAAAAACATATGGATAGTATTTTTCAAAAACTACATAACATTTATTATGCATACATCGATGACATTTGGATATTTAATAATGACTTGAATAAACATTATTTATATATTATTAATGTCTTATAATAAAGCAGAAAATAATGACTTGTTCTATAAGAAAAAAAAAGGCTATGATAGCTCAACAAAAAATTAAGTATTTATAATTAGAATTAGAAGATGGAAAACATCATCTCCAATCTCATATATTAAATATTATATAAGGATTTTTTAGTGAAATCAAAGATAAAAACCTATTACAAAGATTTTTAGAATATTTGACTTACGTAGAAACATATAAAAAAATTAGTAGAAATATGAAAACCATTACAAACCAAATTCCAAAAAGATTATATTTGAAAATGGACAGAACATGACACATCTTTCACACTCTATGAGAAACTTATTCATTTAGCTATTATCTTTCTATATTTTGTAATCTTTCATTTAGGAATGAGTAACTAAAACCTTCTTTAAGGTTCTTCGTAATCTAGTTGTAATAAACTATTATGATAAATAAAAGTTCATCTTAAAATGAAATTCTTATTTGTTATTATAACGTCAAAAGGAATGTATGGATACTATAAATCTCTATAAGTCAAGAAAGACAGAATTAGATCTAATTGAGGCGTTACCTTAAGAAAAAAAGGGGACACTATGAAGCAAAAGGTCGAGGTAGACTCATATTTATTAGGTCAGTTACAATTATATACTGAGAGAATACTAATGATATTGATCGTTTATTAATTTATTTATTACTCATTTAATAATTTGCATAAAATATGAAAATAAAATATATTAAAAAAAAGAAATCAAGAACTAATATATACATAAGTAAAATAAAAAGAAAAGAAGAAACTGAAGAAATATAAAAGATGTTATATATCTAAAAATATCTTTGCTACATTTTTTAAAAAATCTATAAAAAAAAAATTATTATTAATATAGTAAGATCAAAAGTAATTAAAAACTTACAAGTATTAATTAATTATTTTTAAAAATTGAAAAAAGATGTAATCTAATAAAAGAATTTGATAAAGATTTTTTTAAATCTAGAAATCAGTTTGAATATAATCATATCAGATATAAAATAAAATAAAATAATAAAATACAAAAATTAAGTTATTGATTAGAAAATAAATTTAATCTAAAAAATATTGAATTAAATCCAATATATAATAAAATGGAATCAAAAGAATTTTTAATTTAGTATGGAGTTATTTTTACCGTAAGAAATAAAATAAGAAAATATCATAATTTTTTTCTACCTTATACAAAATAATAAAAAGCTTATAAGCATTACATAAATAATAAAAAAGAATATATATATATATATATATATTATTGGAAGTTTCCCTATTTTGCCACCATTCCATTCTTGCTTTGAGCAATTATCATAAACCACACAAATCCACTTATTTCGGGTATGCTCTTTCAATATATTCGTTTCATATCAATTTCAAAAAGTAAAGAATATATTCCTTGAATTCAACTATTCCCCCCGGCGACCACCTACCTACCTAATAACTCATGTGTATATAGAATAGTGAAACATATTATGCCTATTAGCTTAATTTCATACCTATAGTAATAAGTTCATAACCTTAATATGTTATAACAACATAATTAATAAATAATATGCATTTAATAATTATAAAATAACTAGATTGTGGCTGAATAGAAAAATGAAAGTTCAACTAATTGTTATTTTTTTTTCTCTAAAAGCAAACAATTTTATTAAAATTAAAGTGGATTATACAAAATAGCAATAAATAATTGAGGTGAAGAAAACATGAGAATAAAATCTTCAAAATCCCATTTAGTTTAAATATGCCACTTGGTTGATTTTCTGTAGAATCTAGGATGCATATATTATGTCAAATTTATAAAGAAGTGAACAGCTTGAGTTACGAAGTTTTTAGCTTTCTACAAAATAATTCAATCCTCATGTATTTTCAACTAATTGTCATCTCTAATGGATTGATGTATTTTCAAAGCAAGTCTAGTACTCTAGTTATTAGCTAAATTGTCATTTTTCACCAAATTACGTATGAATAGAGATGAGGATGGAATCTCTTAGTTTATGATATAATCTCTAAATTTTAAGTTATTTTACCTTGTTATATTTATTTTTTATTAGATTGAGATTATAATAAAATATCTTATTTATTTTAAATAAATATAAATGATAAGTAAAATTATAAAAATAAAAAAAAACATGATTATAATAACTACGAGTCTATTAAATATAACTTTAATCGGAATAAAATAAGATAAAATATAATGAGATTTAAATATGAAAAAATTTCTTTAATCTATAAACTTATTAAATATTATTAAATATATTAAATTAACAGTTATCATCCAACTAAGGAAGGGAAAAAAAATAAAATAACCCGGCTATGTAGCAAAACGAACACAAACGTTTTGAAAAAAAAAGGAAAGAATTTTTTTTTTTTTTTGAATTAAACAATAAAAAAAATTCAAAGTGGTTTCATGATCTAGAAGAATTCACGTAAGTGATTTTACTGTTCAAATTTGTGTTTGTGTTTGCCGACAAACTCACAAATTATAAGTTTCGTCTTGACAAATATATATATATATATCAAAAACGATTTTTAATTAAAGCCAATTTTAATATACTGGTAAGTTAGGAGTAGTAACAGTGGTAGAGTCACATGGGTCAAAGGGACACCGGCCACCTCACTTAAAAAATTTACATATAATGTTTACAAAATTATAAAAAATTTGAATGTATAAAATAAAATGATGTTATTCTAAATTTGAGTTTTAAATTTTTTATTTTAATGAATTAAATATAAATTTAAATATTTAAATAAAAAATATATAATATATTTTTGATATTATAATAATTAGACGAATCTAATGTAATTTATGTCTTTTAATTTAATCAGTTTAATTATTATTTTAAGTTTCAATTATGTCACTTTTGTAATTTTTCATTAGAGAAATTAATTATAAAAAAAAAGGTTAACAAGAAATTTTGAAGATAATATTAAATAATTAAATTAATCAAATTCAATATCAAATTAATTATGAACTGAATTCGTAGACTCAAAGAAGATAGGATACTAAGATGAGGTATTACCATTGACCCTCCAGTTAGTATATTTAATGGACCATTTGACTAAAACAATAAATATATTTTGAAGAAATTTGTTTATAAAAAAATGTTTTAGTCAAATGGTCCCTTGAAAAATTCATGTGATACTTATAAACAATTTTTTTTCTTAGAGAAATTTTGAAGTCTCTCTTCTCAAAATTGATGTTTAAATTATAATATAATAATTGTTTTGAATATCACATGAATTGAAAAACAAATAATATTCTTATATTTTATCTCCTCATTTTAATGATTCGAAATATCAAATTAGTAAATATGGTGTCAAATTATAATAAAAATTATAAATATAATATTTAATTTTATTATTTAACAAAAATAATACTTAATATAATTAGTGATATAAATATATCATTATATTATTTTTTTTACAGTAATTACGTTATATTTTTGATGATAAATTTATATAACTGATAATGAGATTAGTAGTAAATTTGTAGAAAATTAAGTGATAGATTTGTACAATAATAAATAATTTGGTGATAAATTTATTATAATAATTAAGTGTTATTTTTATTGTTAAATAAAATAAAATAATATAGGTATAATTTTTAAGATAATTAGGTGATATATTTATTACTTTATGTTAAATTATTTGATAAAAAAATGTGAAGATTACGTGAACCCTTAAATGAGACTGGAAGCTTAATAATAACATTAATTTATATTTCTCTGTTGTTGAAACGATGGTTACAAACAAAACTTCAACTCAGAGCAAAAGTAATTAATACAATTTTGACGAAATACAGAAACTATTTCTACAAGAAGGTCCCGTGGTGTGGGGTATATCTTAAGCTTCAACATTTGACGATAAATACATAAAGCTAATTATCATATCTTCAAACAAATTCTGATCCAATTTGGAACCTGAAAATGGAAAAAGAAGAAGGAAAAACATCAAGTAAGAATAAGAAGATGATGGTATGCATAGATTTGAGTGAATCTAGTTACCATGTATTGATTTGGGTTCTTGAGAATCTTAAAGAATTAATAACAGAGTGCCCACTCATCATATTTGCAACTCAGCAGCCTCTTCAGAAGTTCAATTATGTGATAGGAGCATCAATGGCTTTTGCTTGGGTTCACTGTCCTCTATCACCTAGTTACGTATTTCTTCTCTTGTGATCTTCATTTTGGTCATATGTTATTACTTTCTTTTTCCCAATCATCTAGTTCCTTCTTCTTCTTTTTTAAATTAAATGGAAAAAGGTTCCATGTATAACTTTGAAGGGTTCAAGTCCTATGAATTTAGGGTCTGTTTTTTTTAAACTTTTATTAAAAGTGATTTCAGTCCTATGAAAAGTTATATTTTTATTAAAAGTGATTTCAGTCCTATGAAAAGTTATATTTTTATTAAAAGTGATTTCAGTCCTATGAAAAATTATATTCTTTCTTTCAGGGTCTGTTTTTTTAAACTTTTATTAAAAGTGATTTCAGTCCTATATGAAAAATTATATTCTTTCTTTCTCAATAGAAAATAATCACTTCTTATAAAATGACGAATCTATGAATCACAGCTGCAGCTCTGACAATCCATAATCAAGAACGAAACAGAAAGGACTTATTGGCAATTCTGGAGAAATCTAGGAGCATTTGTTCCAAGCGAGGGGTATGACGTGCAATACCAATTTCTTTTCTTGTTTCTTCCGCTACAACATAATTGGTGGGCCCTATTCTATTAGTTAATTATATTTATATTAAATTATATTATAAGTATTCGGTATAATATTTGATGGTAAATTATTTAATATAATTAAATAAAAATCGGATCGGACGGTTTGATTTATAAAACGGTTCGATCCGGTTTAATTCCCGGTTTAATTCTCAGTTTGGTCCGATTTTTTTATAATTTAATGAAGAATAATATGAAAATTTTAATATATTATTAAACCGGTCCAGTCCGGTTCGAGCGGTTTAAAATTAGTACAAATTGGACTGGATCGTTTGATTAATAAAACCGTTCAGTTTGGTCTGGTCCGATCCAATTTTACAGTTTGGTCTGGTCCAATCCAATTTTACGATTTGGTCCAATCCGATCCGATTTATAGACACCCCTACGTGTAACACATCCTATAACATATTTGGTCATAGTGAGCTGCAACGTTTTGTTCACTAGGCCTATAAATTGGAAATAAAAGTTTTTATTCACATATTATATCCTAATCTTATCTACTATTAACCATCTGTAGCAAAAAAAAAAAATAAGACCATTATATTTAAAAAAAGTAATGATCATAAGACAATCAGATTCAAAAATAATATCTAACCATCCAAAAGTACAAACAATGTTGACAACTTATAACAAGGCTTGTAACTCAGTACGTAAAACAGAACATACCTCTCTTTTGGGGCTTGTAGTAACAAAAATTATTTTATCATTCTCATCTCTCACCACCATATCCTTGCCAATTATTCCATTTTTACTATTTAACCTTGCATCAGTATTAATTTTCAAAAAATCGCATGAGGGTTTCTACCATTTTGTAACACAATCCATATTCTCACTAGGGGTAACATGTGATGACTTATCCAAGTTTTTTGCAAATTTCCTCACATATTGACCCACACAAGAGTCCCTTCTATATCTCTACCATTCTTGCCATGAGTTTTTTGAGTTCTACAATGCCAAACTACTCAACTAATATAGCTAAATTGGCTAAGCTCAAAATCAATACAAGTCTACTAAATATAATGTCACATGTCTACAAACAACATGTAATTCAACTTAGGGAGTAAGGGTGCAAAAATAGACAGTTCATATACATCTCTAGTAGCTTTGCATTCCGGAAGTGCATAGGTGACACTATCAACACATCCATTACAAAGAACATATCATAGACCACTAGCAATCTTCTTGTGAAATAAATTGACTTGCATGTGCAAAATATTATTACAGGCTTTTCAAATGAATACTTTCACCTTGTTAGAAATATTTAGGCACCAAATCTTCCTCTATCAAGATTGCTTTGAAAATGAGCTTAATGTTACATTCCGCTCAAATTGTCCCACCAAATCCAAAGAAATGTGGTTGCCTAAAGGATCTAGAGTTTTCTACATGGGAAAGTTCTAGAGTGGCCTAGAGATGTCTAGTGGGAGCTAGAGTTGGATGGACTCAACTCAAATCTTGAAGACTCTAGAATGCTCTAGAGTATACTAGCATGAGCTTGAAGGTGCTAGAAGGGGCTGGAATATTCTAGAATGTGCTGGATGGTTCATGAAGGATGTAGAAGTCGCTAGAAGCTTACAGAGCATCCTATAACTTGCATGAAAGAGCTAGACAAACCTAGAAGACTCTAGAGTTTGCTAGAAGGTCCTAGAACCTTGTGACATATTGTAGATAAAACTAGAACACTCTTATACATTCTAGACTTAGAAGGATCTAGAAAGTTATGGCATAGCCTTAAGCTTGGAGCCACACTATAAATAGACCTATTGGTCTTCATTTGTAATCATCCTTGGAATCTTGGGAAATTGTAAGATAATCTCTCTCTAGAGCAATACAAGGCATTTTTTACAAACTCTCTTTCTATTCTCTTTGGAGTGTTCATTCGGGTAGAAAGGCAGGCTTAGTGCAACGGACCGTGCTAAGTGTCGCACGATTGCTACTTGAAATTTAAGGTCGTGACATTAAGCTGGCTTTATAATTACCTCTAATACTTAAACATCGTTATTCTTCGACTAGTCAATAAGCACTCTTAACTATAGAACACTCATTATCACATTTTCCCCAAATCAACTTATTAATATGATGAAGTCCTTAAAGAGAATTGCTCAAAATAGCCTTAGCATCCAAAGAGAAGAAATTCGTCCTAATAAAATTCTCATGCCAAATACTAGCATCATTAATAAGTGTTGACTCTAAAGTGTTAACTCCCAAAGTCTTTGGGGAAATTATTTTATAAGGATTAGAGTAGGGAGGCCAACCATCCTCATGAAGTTTGATACTCCTTCCATTACCAACTTTCAACTTCAAACCTTTCACACATAAATCCCTCAAACAATATTTCTCCATAGTAAGAAGAAAAATTGGGCACCTTGATAGATAGAACATTAGAGTTAGAAAAATACTTGCCTTTCAAAACCCTTGCTACCAAAGAATCACCATTCTGTAAAAAAGTCTCCAACTATGCTTAAAGACTAAGGCTTGGTTGAAAGAAAATAAAGTCCTGAAACCAATATCTCCCAAAGCCTTGGGTTTACAGAGTTTATCCCAAGCCATCCAATGCATGACATTCCTATCTAAGTTATATCCCCACCAAAATTTTGCCATTAGACTCTGTAGATCATTATAAAATCCCAAGTGCAATCTGAAACAACTCATTGAATAAGTGAGAATAGCTTGAATAACTGAGTTGAGTTAAACCTCATTCCTAACCATTGATAATGAATTCTCTTTCTCATTCTTGAGTTTTTTCCAAACATAATCCTTTAATTCACTAAGCATTCTTATCTTAGTTATTCACGTAACCGTGGGAAAACCCAAATATCTATCATGGTAGTTAACAATAGGAATACAATGTATGATTTGGGCCAACAACTTCAAAGATTGATTCATATTAAGACTAAAGGACATAGTTGATTTAACTAGATTAATTCTTTATCCAATGCAACTTCATATTGCTTGAAAAAGAAATTTTTAACATGAATAATTATTGAAATAGATTTTAAAAATATAAATTTTAAAAAATAGAAAAAATGAATAGAAATATAAAAATTGATAATTTAGACTTAAGGTATTACTTTTTCAAAGCTAATGGACTAAAGAGTCACAAGAAAAAAAACTAGTGAATCTAAGTGATCTGTTTCAAAAAATTAATGAAACTTTATAATCATTCCTTTTCCTATATTATATTGCAGTTTAGTCCCTAGATTTAGGATGGGGCACTATAGGATATTAATTTTGGGAAAATGTATAATGTTTGTGTTAGGATTGGTCTAATTTACAAAGAGAAAAACTAGAGAGAAATTAAAGTATTTTTTAGAATGTGTGATTCTCTTATGAGGTCCATGTATATATAGAGTATTACATGTACACATATCGATTACATAGGGGGTACACATCATAACGTGTCAAAAAGGTACAGGCGTAAAAGAAAATACATCTAAAACTTGAGGTCGATCATACCATGGCTCGGCCTACAGGTCAGTCTTCCAACACCAAAGCTCTTATGCATAGGTAGACCGCTTGTGGGCATAAGCATAGGGAAATCCTCCTAGGGTGACCCATCTGATGGCTCAGGCTATTGATGAGCAAAACCGGCATTGTCGATCCTGCCAATATTTTGGTTTTATATTTATAGAAATCTCGCAAATGCACGAATCATTTCATAGAAAATGATAAGTATACTCCCAAGGTCGATCTAAGGAAGGAATATATGTGGTTTTTAATTTATTATTCAAACTTTTGAAAACGAAATTAAATCCTAAACATTTTGTCACGATATTTGGGGTTTTGTGTTTTTAATCTAATAACATAAAAATAAACATATATACAGATTCAATAAATATTTATGCAAATTTTATCTTTTATAATAGTAGAGTACTTATGGATATAATAACTAAGTTAATTATGCTTGCTCATATTATTTAGGTTATTAAAGATATAAATTGATATTTATTGATTCTCTCTTTTCTATATGAATACCACCTTTGGTGGGGTTATATATTATTTGTTAACTAAACAAATCAATTAACAACTATGGGTGAGGTTGATAACTAATTTAGTTAATTAAATTAATTCCTTTTTCTAAGTGATTGAAAATGAATAATTTAAATGCCACCTTTGGTGGGGTTAGACAGTTTAAACTTTATTCAAGGTCTCCAAATTAAAACTAAGAATTTAATTATTCGAGTACTAACTTTCAAGTTTTAAAACTACTACTGAAAACATGTTGTAAATATATTTTTAAATAATAATTCTTATAAAAACTTTTGAAATAGAGCTTCACTCTAACTATTGGGTGATTGTACCAACAAATAAAAGAGCACAACTCTAAATCAGACCGGATAACTAAACCTTAAAATCTGATTTTCAGATTTAAGTTTGTAATGAAAAATAATATATTTCTCTCTAACATTCTTAATATAAAATCTTGAATAAAAATAAAATCAATTCATTTTAGAGATTTTTACCTATTTAATATTTCGCAAGCATAACAACGTTATTATTATATCATGTTTACAAACAACCAGCAAAGTTAAATTTAATCACACAAATTAAATATAACATATAAGAATAAAGCATAAAAAATAACCGTAAAGAAAATAAAATCCTTACAGTACATTGATGTTATTCCTGTTGTTGGAAAACCTCTAAATGGAATTTGCATTTTCATTTATTGAATCAAAAATAAAATAAATTAAAAAAACATAATCAGTTCTTCTCAAAAAGAGAAGAACTCTAAAACTAAGAAAATCTAACTAAAAATAACTAAAAACTAAGAAATGAAGAGAAAGAAAGAGAAACGAAGATGTTTTTGAAGTGTGTATTGATATGAAGAGAATAAGGGTATTTATAGGTGAGGAGAGGAAGAAAAAGTGGGTGGAAAAATGATTAAAAATGGAGGAAATGCATAGTAGGTGATGATGACGTCATTACTGACGCCAACTGGTAGGTGGGGTGTGGCGGCGCACACGGATGGGGCGTAGATGAGCGACAGCATGTGCAGAATGGAGTAGAGGCACACGCTGCTGGGTGCAGATGGGCGTGTGACACGTGGGGAATGGAGAGCAAGCGCATGTGGACAGGGCGATGTGGCACGCACGGATTGGGCGAAGTGCGTGCGTTGGTCGGCGCTACTGATGAGTGCTCAAAAAGTACTAAAATTACCATGATTTTATACACGTTAATTGATTAAAAAGATATATATTTATATGATTTTATCATATATTTATATAAATCTATCTCTTTGGAATCACAGGTATTTTTATTTATTTTAGGCATTTTTGCTAAAAAGATAACTTAAAGACTCAAAAAAAAATACCGAAGGCAATACATCACAAATATATTCATAAAGTAAATGAGGAAAAGTAAAAAAAATGAAAAAATTGTACAAAATGGGTCAAAAATGTCAAAAAGGAGGAAATCGTGCACGCAACTGGCCAACAGTAATGGCCAACACGCGCAACATGCCCAGCGACATTGAGCAACGTGTGCGCATCACCTAGTCCGTGCGCACCTACTCTCAATTCCACATTTACCTCTACACGCATCTACTCCATTCTACGCCTCATCCACGCGCACCGCCGCACCCCACCTACTATGACGTCAATGATGACATCATCATCACCTATTATGCGTTTTCTCTATTTTTAATCATTTTCACCCACTTTTTCTTCCTTTCCTCACCTATAAATATCCTCATTCTCTACACCTCAAAAACATATTCTTCTCTCTTTCTTTCTCTCCATTTCTTAGTTTTTAGTTTTCTTAGTTAGCTTTTCTTAGTTTTAGAGTTCTTCTCTTTTTGAGAAGAACTAATTATGTTTTTTGTAATTTATTTGCTTTTTGATTCAATAAATGAAAATGCAAATTCCGTTTGGAGGTTTTTCAACAAAAAGAGTAACATCAAAGTACTATAAGGATTTTATTTTCTTTACACTTATTTTTTATGTTATATTTAATTTTTCTGTGATTAAATTTAACTTTGTTGGTTATTTGTAAACATGATATAATAATAACGTTGTTATGCTTGCGAAATATTAAATAGGTAAAAATCTCTAAAATGAATTGATTTTGTTTTTATTCAAGATTTTATATTAAGAATGTTAGAGAGAAATATATTATTTTTCGTTATAAACTTAAATCTAAAAATTAGATTTTAAGGTTTAGTTATCCGGTTTGATTTATAGTAGTGTTCTTTTATTTTTTGGTACAATCATCCAGTATTTAGCGTGAAGCTCTATTTCAAAAGTTTTTATAAGAATTATTATCTGAAAATGTATTGACAACATGTTTTCAGTAGTAGTTTTAAAACTTAAAAGTTAGTACTCGGATAATTAAATTCTTAGGTTTAATTTGGATACCTTGAATCAAGTTTAAACTTTCTAACCCCACCAAAGGTAGTATTTAAATGATTCATTTTCAATCTCTTAGAAAAAAAATTAATTTAATTAACCAAATTAGTTATCAACTCCACCCCATAGGTGTTAATTGATTTTTTTAGTTAACAAAGAATATATAACCCCACCAAAGGTGGTATTCATATAAAAACGAGAGAATCAATAAATATCAATTTATATCTTTAATAACTTAAATAATATGAGCAAGTATAATTAACTTAGTTATCATATCCATAAATACTCTACTATTATAAATGATAAAATTTGCATAAGTATTTATTGAATCTGTATCTATGTTTATTTTTATGTCATTAGATTAGAAACACAAAAAAAACCCAAATATCATGATAGAATGTTTAGGATCTAATTTCATTTTTAAAAATTTGAATAATAAATTAAAAACCACATATATTCCTTTCTTAAATCGACCTTAGGAGTATACTTATCATTTTCTATGAAATGATTTGTGCATTTGCAAGAGTTTTATAAATATAAAACCAAAGTATTGGCAAGATTGTCGATGCCAGTTTTGCTCATCAAGTAATAAATTACAAAAACATAATTAGTTTTTCTCAAAAAGAGAAGAACACTAAAACTAAGAAAAGCTAACTAAGAAAACTAAAAACTAAGAAATAGAGAGAAATAAAAAGAGAAGAAGATGTTTTTGAGGTGTAGAGAATGAAGGTATTTATAGGTGAAGAGGGGAAAAAAAGTGGGTGAAAAAAAGATTAAAAATGGAGAAAATGCATAGTAGGTGATGCTAACATCATCGCTGATGTCATGGTAGGTGGGGTGCGGTGGTGCGCGCGGATAGGGCGCAGATGAGCGGCTGCGTACGCGATTTCCTCCTTTTTGACATTTTTTGTCTAATTTTTTCATCTTATTTTTAATCAATTAACATGCATAAAATCATTGTAAATTAAAACTTTAAGTTAATAAAAAGGTAGGCTAATTAAGTTAAATGAAAATTAAGATAAAAAATAGTTAAAGAAAAACAAATTTTAATTAAAAATTAAAATACAAGAAAAAAATTGAAAAAGGTAAAACAAAAATTAAACAAAAAAAAAATTGAAAAAAATTGTTTTTAAAATTTTTTCATAATTTTTATTATTTTTTATTTAAAATGTATTAAAACTTTATTTACTTCAAATTTCAAAATTATTTTACTATTCACGCTATAAATGTTTTTTTACCTATGAAATTTGTTTTTTTATTACTATTCATGAATGGTAAGTTTATTTATTTATTGTTTTTAGAAATTTTTTTTAACTATTCACGAACAACAATTTATTTATTTACTTACTTTTTTTTGTTTTTTTAATTTTATTTTTTTACAAAATTTAAAATTTAAAATTTTTAAATTTTTAAATTTTTAAATTTTTAAATTTTTATTATTCGTTTTTTGTTTTTTTAACTCAAAATAAAAAAATAACAATTATTTATAGTACAAAAAGGTTTTAAAATTTTGATAAATAATTTAAAAAAACTATTTCTTCCCCAACAACGACGCCAAAAACTTGATAAGAAAAATTGGCAACGTCGATCCTGCCAATACTTAGGTTTTATATTTATAAAACTCTCGTAAGTGCATGAATCATTTCATAGAAAATGATAAGTATACTCCCAAGGTCGATCTAAGAAATGAATATATGTGGTTTTTAATTTATTATTCAAACTTTTATAAACGAAATTAAATCTTAAACATCCTGTCATGATATTTGGGGTTTTGTGTTTTTAATCTAATAACATAAAAATAAACATATATACAGATTCATTAAATATTTATGAAAAATTTATCTTTTATAATAGTAGAGTACTTATGGATATAATAACCAAGTTAATTATGCTTGCTTATATTATTTAGGTTATTAAAGATATAAATTAATATTTATTGATTCTCTCTTTTCTATATGAATACCACCTTTGGTGAGGTTATATATTATTTGTTAACTAAACAAATCAATTAACACCTATGGGTGAAGTTGATAACTAATTTGGTTAATTAAATTAATTTCTTTTTCTAAGATATTGAAAATGAATCATTTAAATGCCACCTTTGGTGTGGTTAAACAGTTTAAACTTTATTCAAGGTCTCCAAATTAAACCTAAGAATTTAATTATCCGAGTACTAACTTTCAAGTTTTAAAACTACTACTGAAAACATGTTGTCAATACATTTTCAACTAATAACTTTTATAAAAACTTTTGAAATAGAGTTTAATTTTTGAAATAAAATGGCACTACTCTAAATCAAACCGGATAACTAAACCTTAAAATCTAATTTTCAGATTTAAGTTTGTAATGAAAAATAATATATTTCTCTCTAATATTCTTAATATAAAATCTTGAATAAAAACAAAATCAATTCATTTTAGAGATTTTTACCTATTTAATATTTCGCAAGCATAACAACGTTATTATTATATAATGTTTACAAACAGTGAGCAAAGTTAAATTTAATCACAAACAAATTAAATATAACATATAAGAATAAAGCATAAAAAATAACTGTAAAGAAAATAAAATTCTTAGAGTATTTTGATGTTATTCCTGTTGTTGAAAAACCTCCTAACAGAATTTGCATCTTCATTTATTGAAAAAAAAAAAAAATTACAAAAAACATAATTAGTTCTTCTCAAAAAGAGAAGAACTCTAAAACTAAGAAAATCCAACTAAAAATAACTAAAAACTAAGAAAGGAAGAGAAAGAAGAGAGAAAAAGATCTTTTTGAGGTGTGTATTGATACGAAGAGAATAGAGGTATTTATAGGTGAGGAAAGGAAGAAAAAGTGGGTGAAAAAATGATTAAAAATGGAGGAAACGTGTAATAGGTGATTATGACATCATTACTGACGCCAGTTGGTAGGTGGGGCGCGGCGGTGCACGCGGATGGGGCACAGATGAGCGGCGACATGCACAGAATGGAGTAGAAACGTGCTCGGTTGGGCATAGATGGGTGTGCAGCATGCGCGGAATGGAGAGTAGATGTGCACGTGGACTAGGTGATGTGTGCGCGTTGCTCGGTGCCACTGGGCGCACGGCGTGCATTGGTGTGCGGCTGTGTACGCGATTTTCTCTTTTTTGACCCTTTTGACCCATTTTGTTCAATTTTTCCATCTTTTTTTAACTTTTACTCATTTACTTTATGAATATATTTGTGATGTATTGCCTCCGGTATTTTTCTTTGAGTCTTTAAGTTAATTTTTAAGCAAAAATACTTGAAAACAATACAAATACTCGTGATTCTGAAAAGATAGATTTATATAAATATATGATAAAATCATGATAATTTTAGTACTTTTTGAGCACTCATAAGCTATTAGTTGGATTGAGCTCTATGTTGATCTATATGTCTAAACATCTAGTTCCCCTACTCTTTCTGCTCGGGTCCTCAACAGAGGTGGAAGAGTAGCAATCGAGTAGTAGATTTGACCTGTTTGACTCCCCCTAATAAATGCTTGTTATTTATTGGACAGAGAAATATGCACCTCTATATAAGGAGGAACCTAGGCTTCTCCTTATTTCATCATTTCCTACACATTACACAAAAATTGGAAGAAAAAATGCTTTATCACCTCAGCTCAAACCATAAAATTTCTTAACTTGGTGGTAAGAAATCAATACAAATTGTAGCTTATTTTCTCGAGTTTTAAAGGAAAAATTCCTCAAGTCGAGTTGTTTTTTTACTTTCTTTTCAGGCCAATTTATAGAATCACTTCCCCTTTTACTTTCAAACTCAACCCTAGGTAATTTATATTTCTCGTGCCTTACCATTTTAATGCTTCATGATATTTTGTAGAAACCATGCATAAAGAGTACACTTAGGGCTCCTCCAACTAGGATAGCCCACAATATCCCACTTTCTTGGGCTAGGCAGAAAGGGACATGCAAGGGTCTACCATTTTGATAAGCACCTCAAGTGAAGGGGTGCTACCTAAGACTTGACCCTCTACCTCCACGTCTCATCCACAAGTTGTATCTACAATTAGGTTGAATATGCCTTAGACCCAAATATCTGTCCTAAGGTCAGGGAGAGAGAAGATGATGAAAAAAGAGACTGGTAAGCCTATAGGCTAGACCAAAGGTTGGGCGGCCAAGGTCAAGACCAGTAGATTATCTCCTTAGGATGAGGAGAGGATAAGGAAGACATACAAAATTCCTTACTTAATTAAGATAATGATTCTCGAGTGGGGAATTCTTAATAGTGACCCACATCTAGTTGGGTGGACAACCTTTCACGAAAAGGCCTTATGGTTGAGGGTTAGATTTCCACTGTACCCTTTATAAGGAAGATTTTGGCAGGGACTCAGCTCATACTAGAATAGTTTATACCAAATGGGTAAGGGTACTTTCTTTGCCTCACACTAATATGCCAAACTAGAGATACCCGAGTTCAATGAGGCATATATATTGAAGCAGAATCTTACAAACAAGAGGAGGGTCTACATGTCTATGAAACAAGACTGAAGCATAAATGTGATCCTCTCTGAGAACAAAATAACTAGAAGGAGTATTTCTTCTATGTATTTGGTCAATGGGAGACCACAAAAAGCGATACCATGATGATAAGGAGCATCTAGGCTAGCACCAAGGTCGTGATAAGAAATATAGGATCCTTTATCATAACTTTAAGCCACGAGGCCAAGTAACAATTAGTTGATATATAGAACTATTTGCGTGAGAAGACTCCATGAAGGAAACTACTAAACACCCCATGCTTTACTACATATGGATTGATAAGGCTGGGCTTAGTGGAGCCCCATCACAAGATAATTGACAAACCCCAGGTACCCTCTAAGTGCCAGACCCCATATCATTGATTATTGGGTAAGGTTAAAGGTGCTCCCTAATGATGGTGAGCTAGCCTTGAGACCATAAATATTTTTCTTTTTATTTAACCACGCTTGGAAAATTAACACTATGTTTTCTATCCTTATAGATAGCATGGAGCTCAATGCCTATGAGTTATTGGTACGGCTTCAAAGAAAGGTCACTAAAAAGAGGGGGAAGCTTTCAAAAGGCTATACTCTCTCGCAAGGGACAAGCTCCTCCAAATGGGAAGAAGAGGAGCAAGTCCTCTGGGTTATAGGCCACCCCAACCTTGTCAAAATGGAAAAGGAAGGTGACCATTGATAAGCCTATGCTTAGGATGAAGCCTTTGATTATCATCGAGCCCTCACTAGAATCCCAAGGTGAAAACACCTCACCACTCCTTAGCTCAGGTCAATACACCTCAACACTGATCATCTTGAGTCAAAAAGCCCTTATGCTCCTTATGAGGGAATCGAGGAATGGGAAAGGTGTCATCAA
Organism: Hippophae gyantsensis; assembly: GCA_030763125.1. NCBI lineage: Eukaryota > Viridiplantae > Streptophyta > Magnoliopsida > Rosales > Elaeagnaceae > Hippophae > Hippophae gyantsensis. Next base: position 15,347,178 of record CM061029.1, on the reverse strand, counting down.
TGATCTCACTATAGATGTTGAAGGAATGGCCATATATAGAGGTATGACACTAAAGAAGTTGGACCCCTATATGGACCAGCTCCCCTGCATGGTACATGAGAGAAAGCTCAACGCTATGTGTGAGGATATAGACTATGGGGTCATGCTCAGCTACCTTTTGTACCAAAAAAGTGTTAGCCCGACCTTATTTTGAATTGATCATCATGCTTTCTTTTTTGTATTCTAATGACCTCACGTCATTTGTCTTGTTTTTAGGCCTAACTTCTTCATGAACTAAGTAAGGTTAGAGGTGTGGAGAGTTTGAAGCATGAGCTTGCAATGGAAAATGGGTGCCATACTTTGACTTGGGTCAAATACACTATACTATTGGCCAATGTTAACAAGTGGAAGGGTGAGGCTATTGGTAAAGAGAAGAAGCTGTCCAAGCCAAAGATGAGCTGAATGATATCTCAAGGCATTTTGAGGAGCTTGGAAAGGCCTAGAGGAAGGTCGAGGTTGAGATAGAAGCCTATAAGCTTAAGCTAGTTGATGCAAGCTTGATTCAATGATCGAGAAGCTCTACTCAAGCGTTGAGATATGGTATAACCTAGCTATGGACTCTTTCAAGGATGAGGCCAGGAGGAGAGCCTAGGGGAATACTACTATCAAGTTCTAAATATCTTAATCTCTCCCAATAGTCACCCATTCAAACCCAAGACGAATAGAGTTTCCACTCTAGTATGAGTGGTGATGGGCTCTGGGTGGGAAGTAAAGAAGGTGGAACCGAGGACCTTTGATATTGGCCCTATATTCCTATATTCCAAACCCATCTTCTTTGCCTCTTCAATATGCTAAGCATCACCAAGCATGCAAATTTTCATTCTTGGGGGAGGAATGTGTGGCAACTTAACAGAACCACTGAAAAACCACTAAAATGTTTTTTTAAGTTCGATGCCACTCTTAATTATATGGTCATGAGCTTGCACTTATAACCCATTATTATTATTGGAAAATAAATGATTTTGAGAACTACTTGTATTGCATGTATAATTGGGCATTTATAGTAATTATTTATAATGTTGATCCACCTCTCTACCTTTAAGGACATGTGTCATTAAATTTGTCCCAATATCATTCCCTATAAAATGGGGTTAAGGATACTGTAAAATTCAGACATCCTTTTTTTCTTGAAGTAGTTGACAATTTTTTTGCATCTTTCTTGTTCAAACCTTATGGAATTTGATCGGGCAAATAGGCATTCAACTTGAGCTTTAAAACTAGAGAATGATAGGCTCAATATTGAGGTAGATAAATTAAAAATCGAACTGTCTAGGCTCAAAGATAAGCTCTCTCTTTATGAAGAGACCAAGTATTAGCTTGCCTCTTGTAAGGAGTAGCTATCCTGAACTTGAGCTAGAGAGAAAAGGTCTGTGACTAAAATGGCTACTCTTTTTGATTGGGAAAAATTCTATATAAAGTGATTTGATGGGGTGTTCCTCAAGATGATAGGTGTTGTTGAGGAGTTGGAACATTTCATACTTAACTCGAGCCTAATCCCTACTAAAATAGGGGTTAATATCTGTAAGAAAGTTGTTAAGATTCAGGCCAAGTTGTTACCTTTAGTGGAAGAGGCAAACAACACAAATATTGGTCGTGCGACCAAACGTTTGAAGAGTTTTACACATTTTGGGAGGTTGGGCCCTATATTAATGAATTTTGAAAGCATTGTAAGCTCAAACAATAAATTTTTTTATTTTTAATAGAATGCACCTGTGATGCTATATTAATGTAATTTATCTTTGAAAGGAAAAACTTATATGGTTCGGTCAACAAAAAAGACTTGGGAAACTGATCAACTCGTGACATGTAATATTGGGGGAGAACGCTTTACTTGGTCACATAAACCAGGTGATCAACTCTCTCTTACGTGTCAAAGAACTGTACTTGGTTCTTGATGAAGGTGATCAACTTATGCCATGTAATATTGGGGGAGAGAAATTTACATGGTTTATGACCAAGGTTATTAACTCTCTCTCAAGTGTCAAAGCACTCTACCTGGTTCTTGATTTGAGGTAGTCAACTTGTGACACGCAATATCAAGGGTGAACGTTCGACCTAGTTTGTGATTGAGATAATTAACTCTATCTCAAGTGTCAGAGTGCTCTACCTGGTTCCTAACCAAGGTAATCAACTCATGACATGTAATATTGGAGGACAATGCTCTATCTGGTCTGTGACGAAGGCGATCAACTCTCTATTAAATGTCAAAATTCTCTACCTAGTTCTTAATCAAGGTAATCAACTCATGACTTGTATTATTGGGGAGAGTCATTGCTTGCAAAAATTCACCACATATATACATATAGGGATGGTACATGAATACGGTAAATCAAAGTACATTAGAAGTAATACTTTTTCAAGTGTTGTGCATTCCAATTTATGCTATCCTTAACTCTCTCAATATTTCTTAACAATTAGGCCCATCCTGGTGTCATCTCAACTATTTGGTATGGGCCTTCCCAATTTGCACCCAACTTGTCATCCATCCATTCCTTCTTGCTAGGGAAGGCTTTTTGAGAACCCAATCACTTATCGCAAAAGTTTTGAAATATTTTTTTCTCGACTATCCTTATCAAGGCTTCATCCCTTTTCTTCTTTTTGTGAGGGTCAGTTCAATTACTCTACTTGTGACATTATGGTCCTCAGTTAGGGCTGATCTCACATTGGGCACTATGATCTCAGTAGGTATCACAACCTCAGTCTCATATACTAGTGAGAAAGATGTCTTGCTAGTGCTCCCTCGGGGACTAGTCTTGATAGTCCACAATGTCCCAAGTAGCTTCTCAACCCATCTTCCTTTAGCACCATCCAACCTTTTCTTTAGTAGGTTGATTATCAAATTGTTAGAAGACTCTACATGATTGTTGGCTTATGGATAATATGACATTGAATGACACATCTTGATGTTGTACTTGATGGAAAACTCTTTGATGTTATGGCCCTTAAACTTTCTTCCATTATCCGTAGCAAGCTCTTTGGGTAGGCTAAAGCGAAAAATTATGAATTTCCAAATAAACATAATCACTTTCTCTTCCCATATCCTTCCCAAAGGTTCTGCCTCAATCTACTTGGAAAAATAATTTATGGCGACTAATAAAATCTTCTTTTGGTTTCTTACTTCGGTAAAGGCCCTACTATATCAAGCCCTCATTTGTAGAAGGGCTAACTAACCATGTCATGATGATTGACAGTAAGTGTGATAATGGGGAGAATCTTTGAAACTTATCATATGCTTGGGTGTAACTTGTGCAATCTGTTAGCATAGCGAGCAAGTAGTACCCCTACCTCATAATTCACTAGGATAGTCTCCTTCCACTTGAATGAGAGCCACACTCTCCCTCGTGGGCTTCAAACATAATTTTTTAGGACCCTTCCCTAACTATGCACAAGATCCTGGGTCTAAGTGCAGTCTTTTTGTACAATTTATTGCTTTCTATCATGTATCGACCTACCTTAGCCTTGATTTCCTTTGTGAGATTTTGGTCTTGGGATATGTCTCCCTTTTTTAGAAAGTCAAAGATTGGGTTGAACTATGGGCTTATGGAAGCATACATGCTCCTGACTATACAAGGTAATGTTATCCGCTTTGAGCTTTTTGCCGTTATGGCTCAAAATATAGCTACCTCACACTATGCGATGTTATTAGTTGCTTGAAAATCCATCCTAATAGCATACTCAAAATAGTTTTCATCGTGATGAACTATGACCACCTCTAACCCAGTGCCATTGAAGTTGTGCACACTATCAATGAATATCTTCCAGGCTGGCCTCTCTCTTTATTCCATGCCATATACTTTTATCTCATCATTGGTAACCTATGGTGATTTATTGAACTCAGTGACAAACTTTTCCACCACTTGTCCTTTAATGGAGGTTTTAGACATATACTTGATATCGTACTCTCTCAACTCTATGGCAATTTATGCCAGTCTTCCTATGACTTCTGGCCTCATCAATACATTCTTAAGTGGATGCAAGGTAAGTACTACTATTGTGTGTAAGCTGAAGTAACATATGAGATTTTGTGCCATCATTTTCAAGATAAAGGCCAACTTGTCGATCGTTGGGTACCTACTTTGGATGTCTGTCAACATTTGGCTAATGTAGTAGATGAGGTATTGGACCTTGTTTCTTTCAAGTAGGAATACAACACTACAAATCTGTGGGGCAACATCCAAATACAAATAAAGTGTTTCTCTTGGGAGAGGGCTGACTAAGACAGGTGGTTTGCTCCAATATTGTTTAATTCCTTGAAAATATTTATTGCAATCCTCGTTCCAAAATATTGACGTTTTTTTCCTCAGTATTTTGAAGAATGGAAAACACTTGTCTGTGCATTTGGAAATGAATCTATTCAGTGCCACTATTCTTTCATTCAATTATTGAATCCTCTTCAGATTGGTAGAAGGATTCATGCTGACTAGGGCATGTATCTTGTTTAGGTTGGCCTCAATTCCTTGGGCATATATAAGATACCCTAAGAATTTTCCTGAAGCAATACCAAAAACACATTTTTTAGGGTTAAGTCTCATACCATACCTTTGGATTACGAAAATATTTCCTCCAAGTCTTTAATGTGGTTTACTGGCTATGCCAACTTTACCACCATGCCATCTACATACAACTCTAGATTTTTTCTCAACTGGTCTAAAAATATATTATTGATGATGCATTGATATGTGGCCCTTGTATTCTTAAACCCAAATGGAATTCTGGTATAACAGAAGGTCCATTCCTTAGTGATGAAAGATGGTTTCTTCTTATCCTTTGGGTACATTCTGATTTGATGGTAACCTGAATATGTATCTAGGAAACTCATCAATCGATGGTGGCATCAACCAGCTAATCAATGCTTAGGAAGGGGAAACAATCTTTTGGACATGCATCATTTAAGTCTGTAAAGGCCAATCATATATGAGGTGATCCGTAAGCCTTTTTCATCGGTACCACATTTGATAACCAAGTGAGGTAGTTTACCTATCTAATAATCTCATCTCTTTAAGGATGGTGACTTGACTTTTAAGGACCTAATTCTTTTCCTTAGGAAATTTCCTCATTCTTTGCTTCACAGGTCTAGCTTTCAAATTGACATTCAACTTGTGGCTTATGATCTTTGGGTTAATGCCATGCATGTCCGTAGGTTTTGATACAAAGAGGTTGAAATTTGCTTTTAGGAATCGATGTAGTTTCTCATTGATCTCTATTTTCAAGTCCGCACTCAACTTTATAAAGTGGTCCTCCTCCTTGTCTCCAATTGGTAGATCTTGCACATCATTTGAGTAATAGACTTTGTTAGAAATCCATCTCCTGGCCCTTTTTAAGAAGGCTTATGTTGTGGTTACTACTTGGGAATGGCCTATTTCATAATGGCATTATAACAACCTCTATCCTTTTCCTAGTCTCCCCTTATTTCCTTTATGCCCTCCTCAGTTAGGTATTTGATGACTTGGTGGAAGGTGGATGGAACTACTTTCATGTTTTGTATCCTTGGCCTATCCAGGATGACATTGTAGTGAGTTGATACATCAATTACCACAAAATTGGTCATCATTATAGATCCCTTCACCATGACAGGTAACACTATGGTTCCAATTGCATAGTTGGTGCTACTGTTGAATCCCACCAAGGGTAGCTTTCTTTTTATGATGTCACATTCCTTTATGCCTAAGGCCCTTGTTGTTGATAGAAAAAGAAGGTCGACTGAGCCTTAGTGTTAATCATGATCCAACAAACATCACATGATCCTATTCTTAGGGTGATTACCAATAGGTCTTCATGGGGAGATGATGCCTCATCCCTTTTAGTAAAGGTGATTTCAACTGAGGACGTCACTTTCTCAAGATTTTAAATGTGTGGCAAACAACGCAAGTCTCTAGCATACCTTTTATGCAAGTTATTAAAGGTCCTATTGAGATTGGGATCTCCATGTATGGTATGGATAGTCCTTACATTGGCCTCATTGTGTGGGTCTATCTCGACACTTGACGGAATAGGTAACCTCAAAGTTTCATGTTCGGGATGTTGTCCTTCTTCATTATTGTTGCTTCCCATGAGGTCCCTTAAATACCCTCTAGACAACAGATCCTCTATTTCTTTTTTTAGATGCCTATAGATTTTTGTCTCGTAGCCTACATCCTTATGAAAGGCACACCACATAGATGTCTGCTTGAGAGAGCCCTCATTTTTAGTAGCCATCTGACCTTTTTCTCCTCTTCCGTTCTCAAAACTACTTGAGTCAAACTCACTATCAAGGTTGAACCTCTAAAAGGAGGCAATGATCTCCCCCAAGGGCTCATGTTCTTGGACTATTGGCTACTGGTCTTGTGATTGCGTGAAGCGCTTATTTTTGTTAAATCATTTGTCTTGGTTTTCCATGTCTGGGATTATTTTTCTTTTCTCTCTTTTTTTTGTGTAGCTTCTACAACTACCTTGCTACTCTTATCCATACCTAACACTCTTTTTAGATTGATGAATTTTCTCGCCTCTCTATTAGCTTCCTCAAAATTTTATTGGACCATCTTGGTTAGCTCTCCAAACAAAACAAAATTCCTTGGCAGACCCTACCTAAAGGCCTCTATCACAATAGAGCTAGGGAAATCTTATATCTCTAGATTTTCCTCTTTGAATCTTCTCATATACTCTTCAGTAGACTCACTTATTCCCTCAGTGATTGAGAAGTGGTGGTGAGATTCCTTCCTCATGGGCTGCAAACATAATTAGTGATGAACAACCTAGAAAACTATGAGAAGGAGATTATAGTACGGAGTGCTAGGTTATTGAACCACTTTTGTATGCTATCACATAGGGTGATAACAAACAGCTTACACATCATGAGGTCTCTCTTGCCCTGAGTGAGGCTTTCAAATCCTTTGATAGTTTAGTCACTTGGGAGACTAAACTTGGCTAGGGGCTCATTGTGCTCTATTTCATCAGAAAATAGGGAGACATACAGTTGCTCACAATCCCTATCCACATCATAGGGCACCTTATCCTTGTCTTTCCTTTAATTGGCCCTTTTTAGGGTTTGATCTTGCTTTCTATTAGCTTTATATAATGCCCAAAATCATGCCTTCTAGCTTTCTCGCTCTTGCAACAACTGCTCGATACTGGGCCCTATTGAGCTAAAATTGGGGTTGCCCTTAGATAGGTTTTCATCCTGTGTAGGCTCGGGCACAACATGATCTGGTATGATTCCACTAACCAGGTTAGTGGCTTAACCCTTAAGGGAACCCAAACCCTATTAAGATCATAATGTCTTGTTTTCTCACATGGTCGCTTTGAGCTCTCTTCTTAGCTCAAGAAGTTGACGTGATAGCTCTTGATGGGGATCAATTTCCACTCTGTCCTCATTACGAGCTGGCAAGATGTGATCTTATGCCGCTATTGCCTCCTCATTTGGTAGTCTCAATTGTTCCCCAACTCGTGTTCCTACCATAATGGTCGTGATTCCAGGGAACTATACTTGCTTATTAAGTCTCTCTCTCTCTCTCTCAAAATTCAGGATGAATCTTTGAAAATATAGGGTAAGGAACCAAAGCTTGACCTTCGAATTTGAGCTCCATGGTAGGCACCAAAATGTTAGGATTGATCCAATTTGTAGAGAGAGAAACTGAAGAGAAGTTTGAGTATTTTTTAGAATTTATGGATCTCTTATGAGATCAATGTATATATAGAGCATTATATGTACACGTGTTGATTACATATGGGGCACACGTCACAGCATGTCGAAGGGGTACAATCGTAAAAGAAAATACATCTAAAGCTTGAGATCGACCATACCATGGCTTGATCTGTAGGTTGGTCTTCCAAGAGCAAAGCTCCTATGCATAGACATCCATACTATTGGTGTCGTTATGGATGCGGGCACAGGCAGGTCCTCCTAGACTGACTCATCAAATGTCTCGGAATGTTAACTGGATTGGACTCCGAGTCTATCCATATGTTCAAATAGTTTATATTAATGTAATCTGTAATTTAGTTTGAAATTATGAACAAATACTAGAACAAAATGAAAAGTTTTACCGAACATTGCACCAATTTAAAAAATAAGTGTCTTAAGTGCCCAGTTATAAAATTACAAAGCGAATTACGGAGCCTTCGCCTAAGTTTGAAAGGTTAGGTTGCTTTTCATAACAATATAATTGACTTGTAGGATTGTTTTAGTATTCCATGCATAAGAAATATCGAGTATAGGTCATAATTAGTATTTACAAGTTGTAAATAATTGATTTGTTATTAAAATAACATGTTATTTCACATTATGTACAATTAATATGTTAGTTTTAGACTAATTTGATTATGTATAATTTGTGCATGTTATTACTAGCTTCAATAGAAGAGGTACCAATGAGTGAAAGATATGTGGTTGTCTTTGCAGGTGAAGGTAGAAACATATCTAGGTTTTGGGGATCCTAAAGAAGACATATGTAATGCAGTTCAAGAACACAATATCAGCCTACTTGTTATTGGTGACTCTCTTAAGAGGTTAGCTTCCTTTTTACTCTAGTCTTTTATGGTTATTAAAGGAAAACTCTATATCTCCACTAGAATTGCATCCCTACCGCATCATTATTCAAAAATAAACTACACAATTCATAAATACTTATAAGTTTTACATGATTTAATATCGATGTTTGTGTCCATAAACCAATAAAAATATAACACATGGAAAGTTTGTGTCCCACTAAATACAAATAGAATTACTCGTTATAAAATAAAACTAATGACTAGTCTCATACTGAATTGATTGTTGATACAGGTTTTTCATGGGGAGTTTGAGCAACCATTGTTTAAATGAAGCAAAATGCCCTGTTATTGTTGTGAACCACCCAGAATGAACAAAAGCAAGAATCTGATTATACTTATTTAGTTGGTAATTAAATGAATATGTAACTATTGCTATACAAAAATGCTGTGTGTCGAAGTTGAGACTTGAGATGTATCTCAATCCATGTGTAATTAAAAATAAATAGTGTGCTATTTTACTTCGTATTTTGCATATGATTTTAGGGCGGATCAATGCAGAGATAAGCTAAATTTTTAAAATAGAGCATATAGCTTCAATGATTTTTTTTGTATAGATTAATCTATTAGTTTTTTAAGATGATATCACTTAACAAAATATCAATTTTTTAAGTTTTTCTTCCTAAGTTTTCTATTTTCTAGAATTTTCATTATAAAACCTACTTCCACTATTGGGAAAATAATTGTCTAGAATTTATATTAAATTTTTCTTTTTTAAATCCAGTTGAAAAATAATTTTGTTTTAAAACCTAAAAATTAACCATTTATACATCTTATATTAGTTTTTAAAAACTGGACTAAAGTGTAACAAAAAACAATTACTAAATTTAAGTGATTTAATTAGTATTGTGAATGCAATAGCTAATTATTCCCTAATTTTACAATTAAAAATCATTTGCTACATCTAACACAGTATTGCATTAAAATTAAATGTCTTTTAATCCAATTATAATTGCTGTGCTTTAAATTGAAATTTGAAACAAGAGAGCTAGGGTTTTATTTGCCATATCACCTAGGGAACCACATATTGAAATTAATTGATCGACAAAAACTTGATATTTAGATGAACGATTGATGGTCCAGATCCAGAGGGACTACTATAGCACTGATGCCTACCCAAAAAAAATCATAATCCTTTGCCTTATGCCTACTATATACTAAGGTTAAAACAGAAGTTGAGTCCCTGTTCCAAGGACTAACTAATTTTTGTATATTATATTTATATTTATTATATAAATTTTCCTAAAAAGCATAGCCAATCTAAACGCGTATATTTAATTGAAAGAAATTTCCTTGGAAAATCATCATTACCAGAAAGTCTCAATGGTTTCACTAAACTTCAAGTAACTGGTTTTAGAGTTACCTGTATAAGAATTTTGGCTTTACTGCCAAAACTTCTACTTTGGAGATATAAAACTATAGTAAAGTAAAGGAAAAATAAATTAACTTCTAAAATATAGTGTATCTGTAAGTCAACCACATTCCTGGAATATCACAAAGGATGATTTATTGTTGTTACAAAGCATATAAAAACCTTACACTTGAACATAAAAGGTCTAATAAGGAAGAAAAAGAGAGAGAACTCATCTTATGGACCTTATCTACATTTGTAGACTTAAGTAACATGTTATACATAATTAAATTTGCCTTAAATTAACATGTTAGATGTATACACTGTATATGAATATACATAAACTAGATACGAATATGTGTAAATTACATGCTAACACAATTTAATTATTTTGTGTTATTTTGGGTTCAAATTTTTAAATTTGATGTTTGACTGGCTGTTACAACCTAAAAAACAGTATTTTATTTCCCAACTAACATATTATCAACTAAAGAAACTTCAGTAACTGGGTGTGGAGACAAAACACTCCCCATAAAACGCAGTTGAGCAAAAGTTATTTTCTGTTTTAAGATTTCTCTAAAAAATGATGGGTATAGCAAAAGAAGTAGCAGAGAGGAAGGTGATGCTGGCAATTGATGATAGTGAGTATAGCCACTATGCACTCATGTGGATACTTGAAAATCTCAAAGAATCCTTACCGATGTCATCATTTGTCATCTTCATGGCTCAGCCACCACCCAGAAGAAATATCACATTTGCTGCTGGTCTCGGCTCTGCTCGCATGTATTGTCCTGTTTCAGCCAGTTGAGTTCTTCCAATACATTTTTCTATTCTTGACATATCCATATAGATATGCAAAATATAATAACTGTTTATGTTCGGGAATACAGCTCAAGAGCTTGTCAACTCTGTCAGTGAGAAGCAAAAGAAACTTACATTGGCTCTATTGGAAAAGGCCAAGGACATATGTTCTACACAAGGGGTATGAAAACAAACTGTTACAAACATATCAGATTCTAGTACAAATTTTTTTGGTTGTTTACCTAGTTAGACCACTTTTTTAAGATACGAGTGTCTTAAATTTTTGGTAATATAAGATGTCAGATACATGATTTCATGTCGCGTCAGTTGGACACGTGTAATTCAAGAAAATTGAAGAATTCATTTAGCATAGTTGTTTACATGCCTAAAGTATCATTAAGAATACATATATGTAAAAGATTAACTTCAATTACCATTTATGATAATGTTATCCAACAGGTAAGTGCAGAGACAATTGCAGAGGAAGGGGACCCTAGAACAGCCATATGTAATGCAGTTCAAAAGCAGAATATCAGTCTACTTGTTTTAGGTGAGAAAGGACTTGGAAAACTCCAAAGGTCAGTTTCTTTCTTCTTTTTCCTCCCTTGTCTTATCATGCTCTTTTTATCCAATATATATATATATTGATGCTATTAGAGATGAATAGTAAAGTGACTAGAGAATAATAAATAAAAACACTCGATCATATAAACAAGTTGAGTGTACAAAGCATCCCATATGATGGAGTCAGTACTCACATGTAGGTTGATAGGAAATGAACATCTTGCTGATTTCACCAAGAAAATCCGTAGACCGTGAGGTGGACAGACCGTTTCCACATGTTAACACTTAAAAAGCTGAGAAACAGATTCAAGGCTCGTTTTTCTCATTTCAAGTCCTAGGTTTCAGTGCAATTTCAGTTGTTGCTTATTCTAACACATGACAGCAGGTGTTTGTGTTCCTATGTTAGATGCGCAAATAAGAACGTGTTTGCATGTCCCCATATCTTGTATTCTAAGACCAACATTCTAATAACTTAAAATCAATGGTGAGAACTTTTATTCCTAAATAATGCATCTCCATTTTCGTATGTTGTACTGAATACCGATGGTATCAATTAATGATGACTCAGAGCTATTCTTGGGAGTGTGAGCAACTACTGTGTTCAATATGCCAAGTGCCCTGTTCTTATTGTCAAGAAACCCAAGTGAAAGATCCTAAGAATGCTTCCTCAACTACCAAGTTCTCTGGCTGACGACTTATTTCTGTTTATCTCATTTAGGGAACTTTGATGAAAGTGTAAAACGTGCTTATCAGTACTCAGTGAATGCTAAAATGTTCTTTGGAATTCAACATATAATTTATCTTCGTCTCTGTATAATTAAACCAAAGCTACAGTAAATCATTCTAAAATTAATTTAAATGTATTATGCATTAGAAGCACATATTAAGCCAGTGTTTGCATATATTAATAATACTAGAACACTAGCATTACATGATTACAATAGAGAGAGGTGTGATATATGAAAACAATGATATTTTCCACATGCAGCTTATCTCTTAAGTTTAGAAACTCTGTATATTGTTTAATATTTTTGAATCTTCAAGCATGCTCTTTAAAGTTCCTATGAGTCGCAATAGACACTAGATACCCTTTCATCCAAATATGCGGTTGAGAGTGGCTGCCAATCGAACTCCACCTTGAGCTAGACGCAATTTGACTATAGGTAAACGCGAGAGGAAATAAGCATCTGCAAAAAATTACTTTAATTATTCTTCATCATCTAAGAAATGGATATATCCTGTGTTGAATTAGAAGGAACATATTGCTTACCTTCAAGAACAGAACCCTCCATAACACCTTTGTATGCCCAATCACAAGCTGCTTTAATACCTTCAGATGCATATCTGCAAAAAAGGTCAAGGATTAAATAGTAAGAAACTTATGATAAATGATAATGTAATATTTTTGAAAAGCAAACAAAGACAAGGCAAAAATCACCGCAACTTTCTTTAGCAAAAAGGACATGCATGTGAAAACAGATTAAATATGAAAGAGGTACTTCCTTAGAAACTGATATGAAAGGGTGCTCAGTTTGCTCCTACTTAATAATTTTCTGTAACTACCAGAAGTTATGAAACTCACATATCTGGACATGTCGTCTTATTCAAACCACATGTCTCCCATCCTTTGACTTGGTCCGCCCACTCGATCTTGCATTAAGAAATTTATGCACAAACTAAGATGATCGAATAACTAAAGATTTTCCAAATCCCAAGTTCAAAATAGTGGAAATGTGATACCGTTATATTCTTCTGAATTGCATCAATAAATCCTTCAACATTAGATTCATAAAACCTCTCTTCGGCTGTCTCAATTATGTTATCGTCCCAGACCTGGAAGCATAAAGTGCAAAATGGTTAATTTTAAATCAATCAATAACAAGATTTAACTGAAGAAGGTTGATGCAAATATTAATCTCACTCACATGGTGGAGATTCTGTTTTCTCGTATACCAGTGGACATCAATTGTATTTGCTCCTTTGTCTGAGGTGAAACCGACATGTAAAGGCTGACAGTAGATTGTGGATCGTGTGAGAAGTAAAAAAGGCATCAACATTCATTCTATGCATTTGAAATGACCTAGTGTAATACCTGATGGATATCCCCCATAAAATGTGAAAGGAATAAAAGAGCTTCCGTGAGGTTATCTAATAGTTAATGCATCGAAACAAAAGAACATAATTTCATCAGCCAAGTTATCCAAATATACAAACTTCAACAAGACCAATCTTGATCCCTCATTAAAGTGTTCAAATACCAATCTTGAAATGTGGCAAAAAGTGGAACAGATACAGAACAGAATAAATCTCTTAGTTATTTACGTTCAGCCTGAGCAGAAGCTTTGTTGATGCTAAGCAGCTGGGTTGTGTAATTGTAGATTGCTCCGGCGACACACCTTCCCTTCACACCATCTTCATCCTTACAGTCCCCTAAATATTAACATATAAATCGGTTTACTCTAAGGAAGCATAAAAACTATATGCAAGTCATGCATAGTTAAGAGGTTAAATTACTTGTGTCATATGGACACGGATCAAAATATCCACAGTATGCTCGATACATCCATGATATTTCCACTTTTTGAAGTGTACCCATATAAGAAAATTTCATCTATAGTTTTAACAAACTTTTTTAAAATTTCTACTAGTTAACAAAAGTTTCAATATCTTTATATCATAGTAAAGTTGAATTGTCTATAGATATTTTGAAATTGCATATGGGTTAAAAAAACCTCTTTTCAAAAAAATAAACTTTTAGCTATACATTTTGAACGAACATTTCTACTCTTTTATTGCTAAAATCATCTGCGAATTTCAGGAATGGTAAGGATTTTAAAAGATAAAGAGGTAAATCTTGGGTCGGTACCTTAGTGTTACCCTTATTATAAAAAGTTTATGTTCAAACTCATATTATCAAACTAGTACTCTAACGGTCTCCCAATTTATTGAAAATTAAATTTTATTTTTAAGAAAATTATTATTATTTATGCTCTCTCTGAATATTTTGCCTACTGCAAAACAAAAACAACTCATACCACCCAAATAACCACCCTAAATGTTCATATCATAATTTAAAAACATGAAAGGGACAAGAATACCGTGTTAGTAAATTAGATTGACAAAGCCTGACTTACTGTTATACTGGTAACTGCAAAGGTTATCGGGAGTATTAATGTAGTGAAGAGCAGATGACCAGTGATAATGAAACTTAACATGATCTGCCCATATGCACACACTCGCCAAGTCATTATCTGCAGATTCGGGAAGCAGTTTTTGCACAGCATCTGCTGCTGTTTTGCTCAATCGAGACTGCAATTTCCACCACAGACATTTAAACAAACACCTCACAGACCCTTAAATATCTTGAGTCACAAATGCAAAGATAAAGAATAAAACCTGAGCAATCCTGCAAACTGTGAAATGCCCATCAAATCCCCAACCATGAATGACTGGAAAGAGAAGCAACAATGCAGAAATATAAACTATTAGCAACCTGCAAAACTCCATGTCCCTTCTCTTAACAGAAGAAACAACTTGTACTAGGCTACTAGGCTTTTGTCAATTTATATAGTTAGTTAACAGAGACCTCAAAGAGGTAAGTAAGCAAGCAACAGGTTGACAGATTTTGCATTTATTAATTTTCTTTTGTAGTTTGATGTTGTTGGGTGTGAACGCTGTGAATTCATTGTCGAAAATTTAGGGATTCTATTTGCTAATAGTTAATAATTCTTCCTTTGTTGTCCATGTCATTAATCATTTTAGGACAGTGACAAATTGACTTATTTAAGCTCAATCTTCGAATATTTTCAAATGGAGGCTCCAAAAAGAAACTCTCCATTCATACGAGGCCCGTATCATGCAAACCAAATGTACTTCTAAATATCACAAATCTAATAGTCTATAATATATATAAAAATTTAAATTATACATTATAACTTGTGTTGCGTGCTAAAGAGGTCCTAAAACACAAGTTAATTTTCTTGAGGATAAGATATCAAGTCTCAAATATTAACTATGGGTTACAAAGATTTAAGTTCTCACAAACGTTACCAATTATTTGGAAAGAATTTTATGTATTAGAAATTCTAATGATTTTTAGTTAGTAGAAAATATTAGTAAAATAAACAGATCATGTATTCTTCCAGTTGAAGAGCTATATATATACCATCTAGACAGGTGCATAGGTTACATGGGTAGAAGCTATCATACAAACGATTTGAATACATATTAAAATACATACTATACAATTTTTACTAACTAGGTCATTGTATATATATTATTAGTGATTTTTGAATTGGTTACCCATGTCACTCTATGGCATTGAGCTCCAGAATTATCAGGTCTTGATCTTAATCAAGTCTTCATCTTCATCACATCACTATATATCAAGGTCAGTTCTAGACTCATCAAGTCTTGATCTTTATGAGGTCTTCATTTTCATCATCTTGTTATATAATAACGAGGTATTGTAGTTTGTTAGGTGAAAAACCTATTACATGTATAATACAAGGCATTAATTAAAAAAAATTCTGAATTTTGTAACCCAAATGCTCTGATATCATGTAAAATTCATAATTCACTCTTATACATTTCCATTCAAGACACTACATGTTTATATACAAAATCAGGGACACTATTAGGTGACATACACCTAATACACAACTAAGACACCTAATACATAAATAATATATTCAACTAGTGATAGACACCTAATACACAACTAACATCTCTAACAGATCTCGACGAAACTGACCCCCTACTTGGGATGCAGGATACGTCCCATGCCTCAAGATTGGAGGAAGGAGTTCACTGACCTCCTACTTAAGATGTGGGATATGTCCCATGAAAGAGATTTGAGTTCCATGACGAACCTCTTCTTTAGGACCATATTTAGGTGTTGAATTCAATTTCGCCCTTACTTGTCTTCTGTCTTTTGAAAAATAAATACGAAGATCCCTGATTGGTGGAATGAGTCAACTCACCCCCACTTGGGATGTGGGATACATCTCATGCTTCATGATTGGAGGAAGGAGTCCACTAACCCCCTATTTGGGATATGGGATATGTCCTAAGCACATCACCAAGACCTCAATAACACATTACCAAGGTATCGAATACGCATCAACAAGACATTGACAACATATTTATTCCAACAATATAACATCAATATCGATAAATGAAATGTCTAAATGTTATTACATTATTTCACAAAACAAATTATAATCCTTATAGCCAACAAATAGTTATTAAAAATAAGAACTCCGAGCTACATTATACGGTTTGTCACTTGTGTGTGGGATATGCTTTGGGGTTCTCTGATACAAGAACCTTTCGAGTATTGTTATCGAGTGCCATATATTTTCAATATTCTACCAATTTACGCAAATCATCTTGTTTCTCCTTATATATACCTTGTTCATGATAGACAACCTTCAATTTATTATGCATATCTATCAGTTCCTACTTCATGGCTCCATAACGAGTCTTCAAGACACACAACTCCTGATCTACAAATTCGGCCTCTTGACGGCAAGTTTCAGCCTTCACTTCTAAATTTTTTGCAAGAGTTATGTCCTATATTAAGATGAAATGAAAAGCAATACATGTTGGTTAATAATCATATCTCCTAAAAACACCACAACTCATAAGGTTGCTTACATCAAGCACACATCTGGCCATCATATGCCAGACCGTTCCCTTTTTCTTATTTATGAGTTGCATAAATAGGAGGTCGTTCTTTGGACACCCAAAATTGGTGATACAATTCATCTTACGCATTAGGATTATTTAACATCTCACCTTTAAAAGGTCATTTATACCACTCCATTCACCCCACTCTCTTTTTAGAGGATATATGCTTTACAACCAACTCATACCATCCCCTAACAGAGACAAGCCCTTACCAAGTCCTAAACTATCAGATCGTTGTCCACTTAGAGAAGAGGGTATACTTACCCTACCATCCTTTTTGGCAAGAAAGTAGACCTAATCTAGCTTCACAAATGATCCCTTATCTAGGGAGCAAGGTGAGACAAGGATTGCCTTGGATCTTTTCATTGGCCCACCCATTAGGATGTCAGAAAGGATCTGATTTACGTCTTCGCTAAGGGTGGGAAGGTATCTCACTTTCTCATAATAGGAAGAAATTTAGAGGTTTGTAAGGTTGTTTGATTCACCTCTTAGCTAAGAGCGAGTGAAGGAAGCCATCCTTCCTTAACAAGGACTTCTCTAGTGATTAGCGATGATACTTTTGGGGTACAAGAAAAACATGACCCCGTTTCAATTAGGTCGTCTAAATTCACTTGGCTATAATCCATTATTCTAAACACACAACCTCAAACAATATTATGGTTTTCCTCAAGTCATTTGTAACTTTATAATTAACCTTAATTCTAAGACATGACTTCACACACTCAGGAAAAATTAATTTTTGTGATTAGATAAATCACACAAATGATAGGAAGGACATTAAATAGAAATAAAAACCATGCATTTAATGGCCATAAAAATTCAAATTACGAAAATATTCCTTACATCAAATGTACATCCAAAAAATTACATCTCAAACGAATAAATACAACAAGGCATTTTTTACGAAGTGACCTCTTCAATCATCCCTTCAGGTCGGTTGGTAGGTACGAACTCATCACCATGAGGTAAAGGTTATGGAATATTAATTGGGGGCATCTTTGAAAAGCCCACATCAAAGTAAAGTAAGGCATTGTTAGCTCTAACTTTTGGGCCCGAGTCTTAAGGCTACTAACCATAAAACTCATGTAGTTTATATAGGCTTTAGTGCACTCTACTTTCAAAGTATCTACTAGGATTAAAAGCAAGCTCACTTGATCTGATAGCACGCATACCTAACTTTATATTGTGCGAGCCTTTTCTTCAGCCTCTTTGGTGACCTATTTGGCCTCCTTAGTCATCTATTCAAAGTGATTAGCCCACTATCCTTGTTCAAAACAATAGCTATCCAATTTTTTCAATTTTTTAGTTTTATCTAAATAGGTTTCCCTTCATCTTTAAGAGTTTGGCCTAGTACTCGGCCATAAGGACATCTTTCTTCTTCATAACCTTGTCATATTTTGTGATCTGTAGGCGACTAGCCTACACCTAGTACTTATAACCTCTATGGGACAACTCACCCTCTCTTGCTAAACACATGACCTGTATACATTAACAAATGGATAAGACATAATAGAGATGATAAGTACAACAATGAAAAGACGATGTAAAAACTCACTTTAATCATATGATATGCCATCAACTTGGCATTTGTATTGCCCTTCGTTCCACGGGGAACCCTGACTTGGGACCTCTCAGCTCCAGTGCCAAAATAGTGAAATAGGTCCCTTTTTAGGTCAATTTGCCCAAATAAACCTTCATTGAAATAAGTAACTGGGGTGTCCAACACAACGGTGTCCTTCAAGATGACTTCATCAAACTTGAAGCCATCCATATCCATGGCATCTATGCTTGGGGTGTACTCTTCCCCAACCTTCTTCTTATTGATGGCCTCATGACTGGGAAGTGGGAGAGAACTTGGTTGACCAAACACTACAGGAGGAGGTATGACCTCCGTTGTGGGTGTGACCTCCATAGATTTTATAAAGGTAACCTGGTCCATGGTGGGGGAAGGCGACTTGGGTTTCAAATGTAGCAATGTGGATTCCAAGCATGGATAAATGGGAACCATGTCTTGGACACCATAAGTGTCTATTAAATTTTCTAGGTCGATATGCGAGTAATCCATACCTATACAAAGAAAGTAAAAAATCAATAAAATGGTACGAATCGTGAACTAAAGTAGTTACCTCATAAAAAAGGACGACCTGAATACTTGTCTGTGTATTCCCTTCACACCTCATACTTTTTCAGGCGAGTTATAGTCATAATTTTTCAATAGCTTTCATTCGAGCTATTCTATAGCTCGATCCTCCTAATCTTTTCCTTGCCACTTGGATTTAATTTTTTCATCAATTTGCTTGCACGAGGTTGGGTGGTACTAAAATGATGATTTCAAGTGTAACGGACAAGAAGGTCTACCCGTCTACCCCAAATATTCCCAGTAATATAAAAATATTTGTCCTTCCAACCTGAACTACTATTGAGGAGTTTGAGATGAAGCTCGTGTCCAATAACACATGATATATATGCTCTTCATTTATCTAGGCCATTATTCTTCAAACAATACAAGCGCTTAAGCTCGTCACTTGTAAGGTCTATCTCGTGTTCACCAATGACCACGAAGAGACACATAAGAGTTTGCCACCCGTTAGGATTTACTTGGGCGAAATTGATAACGAAAGTATTAAGGACATAAGCTACCAACCTAAGGAAGGGACATCAAAGTCCAATTTTAAATGCCACTAAATTTATTACCCACCATCCTGTAGGAGGATTATCAGTATTACATAGATGAGAAGGTACTGACATTAAACCTATGTGGGGAAGGATGTCGTATTTTTTCCTAATCTTAATTAGATCGCTCGCTATTGTAACGCTAGGCATTTTTTCAATTTGATGCTTGTCTTTAGTCCTATTAGTGGGTTCACTTCGACTCTCACGCTTTTTTTAGGACGAGGAACTTTGGTAGTCATTGATAAAGGGATCCTAATAATGGGTACAAGACCCCAGGAAGACGATAAAGAGATTGCTTGGGATCCTAATGAGGCAAGGAGAGCAAGAATTATCTCCTTGATTGGTACCCTTAAAATAAGCCTTTTATCGCTACTCCCAACAATCTCAGAAGGTTACCTAGTTCATGATGTCCTAGTCACTAAACGATCTGAATCATGTGATATTTCTTTGGAAGGATCCCCTCTCAAAGACATGTTTTTAGCAGGCACTTCCTCGGGAAGAGGGTGAACCACCTATTTTATTTTATAAGAAATGGAAAGTAAGATTAAGATGAAGAAATTACCTAAATAATATGATGTAGGTCGTTCGAGTCGCGACCTAAAGATAAAATAATGGGATAATTCCTAACTAATGTCGTTAATCAAACTAGATGAAATTTCAACCAAGTGTTTTTCTAACGTACTAACAAAGAACAGGGTAATATAAAGAAAATTAACAGACTGAAATTCTCTAAAAACAAATTTAACTGAGTTAAAACAGGTAGGATAAAATTGAATTTTCCTACTATTTATAACGATGAGAGGGAAGTTGAAAAGTCTACTTAGTGAATAAAATTAATTGAAGAAATATAATTTATAATGAATTGTTGACCTTGTAATTAGAAGATCTCTTACCAGAGTTTATCTAAATGATTATATGAGCTTGTTGTGTCAAATTTTCTACTTTATGACAAATTGAAGATTATACAAGGAAATAATATTCCCTTGACTTCTTAATATCAATAGAATAGGGGAGTTAATGTTTGGTATTATATATGTAATAGGTATATGACCTAGCAAACTACGGTACCTCGCTATTATATAGCAAGGTGATGAAGATGAAAACCTGATGAATTTGGAGTTCTATGTTATAGAGCGACCTCAATATATAGCGAGGTGATGAAGATGAAAACCTGATGATTCTGGGACTTTATACCATAAAATGACTTGGGTGACCAAATCATAAACCTCAAATAATCTGTATATAACAACCTAATTAGTAAAAATTATATTGTATTTATTTTAATATGTATTTTAGTCGCTTGTTTGATAGCTTATACTCATGTAAGTTATACACCTGTCTATGTAATATATATACCTCTTCAATAGGGAGAATACATGATTTGTTCATTTTATTCATATTTTTTAGTCACTAAAAATCACTAGAATCTCTAACACATTCTCGCCAAATAATTATCATTTTTTTAATTATCTTAAGTATTTTTTATCAATTAAAAAATATAAATTAATAAATAAATTAATAATAACTAAAATATTGATAAATTTTTAGATTATAATTAATTATTATTTTTTATATATCAAGTTATTTATACTATTGAAAAAGTAGGTGGAAACCAAATTAGTTTTTTTTATTTTTTATTATTGAATATTAGACGTGGATGCTAGTGGAGATGGATAGTGGAAAGTAGAAACAAGTTACGGGGTATGTAGAAATTTCAGAGGCAGTAGAAATTACAAACATGCAATTAAATTTGTGTGAAATGTCTTTAATTGATATGTTATATAATAATTAAGACATATTGTTAAATAAAATTAACTAAAATTAGATTTTAAAATTGATATAATTCTAATGTATTTCATGAAATTGCCCTTAATTTTATACCTTTATCTCTAATTATGTAATTAAAATGTGTAATAAGATAAGATAAATTACATAGTTTCTACGTAGATAATATATTGTATTTAAGAATTTTGAGATAAACATATTCATAATATTATTTAAAATTTATAATTATTGATAAATATATAAAAATATTATTGGATCTTCTTCCACTAACTTAAGTTTTTGAAAAAAATTGATTTTTCAACGACATCTAATATAGTATCAAATTCAGGTTTCAATTTTGGACTTGATGAGATTCTGTGTTCAAATTCAAATGATCTTATTTGTTAAATTATAAGTGTTTAGTCTACATAAAACATAGAATCAATACATTTAGAGAGGATAATAAATGTATAAAACCATTATTGACACTTCTTTCACTAACTTAGTTTCTAGAAGAAATGATTTCCTAACGACTTCTAATAACCACAACAATAATATCTTTTACATACAACTCATAATTTTTTACTTTAAAATTGCAAATTTTATATTAAATGTCTGTCTCATAGATATTATTTAATTAAATTCATTCGATATTTAACTTCTATAAATCGAACACTAAATGTTATTGGATTTTATTTTTATTATTATAACTTATAAATTTATAAGTATTATTTTATGTAATTTTTTAAACATTTCTCTAGGCTATATTATCCTAATTTATTTTGTAGGAAAATAATATAAAACAAAAAAGAAATAAATAAATAAATAAATAAGAATGCAAACATTGAGATGTTATTATGGCCATTTTGGCATGAATGCATTTTTATTGTGCGTTACCTTCTGGTACGTGCTTGTGAAGGAAAGGAAAGGGGGAAAAATGATGGAGATACGGTACGAAAACTGAAATCCTGGAATGACGCAGATTGAGACGGTTACGGTTACATAACAGTTTGCAACACGTTTCCTCTCTATATAACAAAACAATTCTTTCCGCTCAAAATAATATATATAATTGGTTTTAGAAATATCCTTTGAATTTGCTAGTGTAGATAATAATACTAAAATTAATATAATTTGATGTTAATATGTTAAATGTAAAAATGAAATTTTTTATAATTTTGATGAGGTTAAACATTTTGAGTTATAAAAGTTGTATTATCATTAGAAAAATATTAATGATACTCATATAAAATAGATAAATAAGAATGCGAGTAGATGATATACATCTTATTAAAATATGCACTTCAAATATAATGTACAGAAAGAATATATGTACATGATGTAAAAGATGAACTACATGAAGATGATCCCAAAACTTTTATAAATTTTTTAGAATATGTTGAAAAGTTGTATTCAAAATGAAAAAAAAAATACACTAAAATATTGAGATTGATTCATTTGTACAATGTAAGAACAAAAAATGATTTTTCGAACAAGAAATTCACATAATTGCTAAATGTATTATTAGATATGCTTTCTAAGGATAATGAGTTGATATCTTCAATATATGAAATGAAGAAATATCTTAGTCAATTTGGCATGAAATATCATAATATTCATGTTTGTTCAAATGATTGTATTATTTATAAGAAAGAATAGTAGACATTATATGATTGTCCAGTGTGGAAAGAATAGCACACATTAGATGATTGCTCGGTGTGTAAAGAATAGAGATGAAAGCATGCTACAAATGAGACAATACCTAAGAAAAGCATTCCAGCAAAGGTTCTTTAGTACTTTACTCTGATTCCTCACTTTTAGAGGTTGTTCAAAAGTAAAGAGACATAAAAAATGTTGACTTGGTATTCAGAGAATCAATCTGATGATGGGAAGCTACGTCATCCTTCTGATTCTTCAAATTGAAAAGCATGAGATAATTTATAATCTCAATTTGCCATTGCTATTGATGGAATTAATCAACATAGTTCCCTTAGTAGCAGATATAGCTATTGGCCGGTAATTATGATAACATACAATCTTCTTCCCTAGTTGTGTATGAAAAAAAAATTCATGATGCTAACATTATTGATATGAGGACCGAAACAACCCAATGTTGATATTGATGTGTATTTGTAGGCTCTAATAGATTACTTAAAGACGTTTGTGGAATGATGATGAAAATGTTTATGATGCATATAAGGAAGAATACTTTAACTTGAGGGGGTTCTTTTATGGACAATTAATGAGTTTTTTGCCTATGGAAAATTATGAGGATGTGCAACAAAAGGTTATATGGGATGCTCTATTTATAGCAATGATACTTCTACAATTCATCTTGTTTATGGATTAAATATGTCTTATAGAAGACATAGAAGACTTTTTCCATTTGGACACAAGTTTAGATAAAAAAAAAACCTTTCCATGGTGAAGAAGATCATGATCCAACACCAAGACCTTTGCGAAGGGTTGAGATATCAAGGCGATTGAATGGTATGACATTCAAATGATATGGAAAGATGAAAAAATGAATACTCACTGATGGAGGGAAACGAAAGAGGTCAACTAATAAAAGGGGTGAATGAAAATGTTACTCAAATAGTAAAACAAGATTGTTGGAATAAAAAAATAAATATTTTGGCGATTACCTTATTGGAAAGACCTACACATTTGTCACATCTTAGATGTCATGCACATTGAGAAAAATGTATATGAGAGCTTGATTGACACATTACTTAATATACCTAAAAACAATAAAGGATGGAATTAAAGCAAGATTGGATTTAAAGAAATTAGGCATACGACCTGAATTAGCATTAAGCATGAAAAATGATAAGAATTGAACATACTTGCCACCAGCATTACATACAATGTCAACAAAAGAGAATGATATGTTTTGTAAATATTTAGTAGGTGTGAAGGTTATTGATGGTTACTCATCCAACTTAAGAAATTTTGTATCTATGATTGATAAGAAACTTTATGGACTAAAATTACATGACTTACATATCTTAATATAATAGTTATTACCAATTACTATTAGATCAATTATTTCAAAATATGTTTGATTATCAATAATTCATCTTTCTTCATCCTTCAATACAATATGCAGGAAATCTATATCAATTGGTGAGTTAAACTCTTTACAGAAAGATGTTGTGGAGAAATTCAATTGTGTGATCCTACTTACTTAAGGTGGATATATCATTTTGAGAAATACATGTAAGTCCTTAAAGGATATGTAAATAATAAAATCGTCCTGAAGGATGTATGGTGAAACATTACATCGTTGAAGAGGCTATTGAGTTTTGTTCTAAATACTTAGGTGGTTGCACTAAAATTAGAAATCCTATGTACAAGTTTTTCATAGAATGTAATAGGATCCAAGTAGGTAACCCTATGCTTGGTTGAAGTAAGAAATTGTTCATTGATCACACTCAATGAGAAAAATCACACCAAATCATTTTGGCAAATAATAATGAGGTATAAGCATACATAGAGTAAGTAATGATAATGTATGTTAGGTTCACCCTTTTCAAATAAAATAAAATAAAAATGGTTGTATGATGAGCATAAACGAGAGCTTATTAATTGATTTTACAACCATGTAAGTGTCACATACAAGAATTCATTAGTTCACCTAAGTAATGTTTTACAACTTTGTTTTAAACACATTTCATGTTTTTATATGCATAGATTCAAGTTGAACTTAACAAACTCAATCATAACATAACAAAAACTCTGGAATAGGTTACATATGGTCCAAAATTTGATGTCAAATCGTATTCTAGATTCATAAGCGTGAGTGATCGAATTGACACAAGATGGTTTGTTGTGTTAATGCCTCCATAAAAGGATTTCTACCATTATGATGCTTCATAAAATGATTACATGCTTGATAGTTATCAAATGTTAGTCATTTCTCAAATAAATTCCCTAATGTATATGATGATCTGGTTAATGATGGTAATTATTTGTCATGGATTCAAAGTGATTTTAAAGAAATATATATGATCGACAACCTAATTAAACATAATGTATTTTTATATTATTTTAATAACTCTTATTTATATGTTTGGAGTTACAATTGTGAATTAATTTTTATTTCATCATTGTTTGTAGATATTTCATGGATCCTAGGGTGCTAGGGATTATAGATCTAAATGATCCATTGGGGTATTTTAAATGAAGGGGTTGAGTTAATATACCCGACACTCCATTTAATTCAGATGATCAAATGCCTGTTGAATTCGATGCAACTAGTAATCCATTAAGAGAAAATGGTCAATGTTTGAAATTTTTCATTAGTAAACTTTTTAAGTCAAGTATATCAATCAATATAAATGATTGGAGTAAAGTTTAAGATTGTGAAAAGTACAAAATATGAAAAACCATTTATGTAAGTCTCTTTTATTTTATGATTAATTACATATTAAATTTGTTTTGTATTATATCTCCTCTGATTTTTTTTTTACAAAATCGTTTCAAAGTCCCTGATAATTGGTTTAATAAGTGCTACAAAATTACAAATAAGGCATGGAAGGAATACAAAACTTCTAAGTTGGATAGAAATTATGTGTTTTCATACTTGAAACCCCTTAATAAAGAAAAACTGTATAAAATCTCTAAAGATTACCAATGGATAGAACCTCAAGTATGAAAAGAGTGCATGGATTATAGATATATTGATGGATTTCAAATCACTAGGGAAGAACACCAAATATACAAATATTGAATATTCTTCCTAACTGTATTGGGAGGTCATCAAATCCTGAAGTTAGACAAAAATAATATTTATATTTATTTTTCTCTAAATTAAGTTACTATATTGGTTAGTAAATTTATTTAATTTGTGTACGTAGGAAGCTAAATTGAGTAGACTAGTTACCCAAGCTAAATTGTATATAGAAACAAAGACACCAAAAACAAAGAAGTCAAAACCAATGAATAAATGAAGAGAAGAACAACTCAATAAGTTGGTTAGTAATTTAACTTAATATAAAGTCCTTGTTATGATTTTTGCATATTCATGTAATAATGTATGGTATTCTTTATTATTTGTAGAGAACAATCCAAGAACAAATAAATAGAGGTGAAATAATTGAGCAACCAGGAAAAGATTTCATATATTATACATTTGGACCCGATCATCCTAGTTGGGTAGGGGAAGCCAATATAACAGTTACATAAAATTTTTCAATATTCCAAAAGAAAAACCTATAATGGTCAGTAAGGATAAGTTGAATAAAATTGATGAAGAATTGAACTTCTTTATGGCTATTATCTTAAGCGAGCTTGTAATTATAAAGCAATTTCAAAGTTACCAAACTAGGACATCAAAACACGTACCAGGAATGCCACCATACTACAATCAAAGCATGTCTAATTGGTCAAGTATGCCACCATCCATGCTAAGCATGCCATCATCCATACCAGGCATTCCACCCATGCAATCTCATGGCCAATCTATGTCCTCTATGAGATATAATCATCCTATTAGACCCACATATATGCTACGAATGTCTATGCAATCGCATAGTAGTCTAATCTCTCCAATGAAATCTATGCATTCATACTATCATTCATAAGAATATTTTGATGAAAATTTTCTTATAATAGCTACCCCCACATGGGAGTCCTCCTCAATTTAATGAACCTTTCGTGGTAACATGAGAATTTTTTTCTAACACTTAGTAGTCTAATGTCTTCTAATATATTTTGTTTATTGTATATAATGCTTAAATTTTTCATAGAATATGAAATATCTATTGAAAGATCCATCATTTACGGACTATATTGCTACTAGAATGGTACAACAATTAAGCAATGATGCCAAATCATTGGTGAATAGTAATTGATCAATCATTACTCTATCATTATCCACTACCCGTGCCCTCTGATTCTACCATAGTCCAAGAAGCTGTTAGAAAATATGTGGCTTGATTGTTAAATCAAGTTGTGCTAAATTTTGACATGGCATAATTTATTTTTACTTAAAATAAAAAATTTTTACTACTTGTATTTTATTATTCTACTTTTATTGTTACTAATATAATAGCTCTTGTTTAATATATTATACCAAAGTTGGTAAGTATCACAAATTTAAAAGATACAAAGGAAGTATCTCATGGTAAATCTATATCTAGTGGACAATCATCACGCTCCAAGTCATTCGAGAAGAAGCCATGTAAAAAAGTATAATTATGAGTATGTTGTAAACTTCAGTAAATATCTTGGCTCTTTGATGATGATTTTTACGAGCAAAAATAATATGAATAATAGATTAATTGTGCCACTTCCTAAAAAAATCTGGTATAAACATTGGACAATCTTATATTTCGATCGAGTGTATATTACAATTATTTGAGTTCCAAATGATTGACTTTAGCATAATTCAAGTGCGGACAAGGTGAGTTCTTAATCAGTAAATAACTTTGATTTATGTAGACCATATAATTATATTTATATTATCCAATTAATTAATTATATATATATATATATATATATATATATTTCTTTCATATAGGGCATGTTATTATCGAATTGAAGCTAATCACCTGTCACATTTAATGATGTTTTTTATTTCATCAAATGTGAATCAATATTAAGAGCATGATGCTAGCATAAGAGTGAAATAATTATGTAATAGAGCACTAACACTTTAGACAAATCAAAATTTTATAATCCCTTGGCCATTAAAGTTTGAACATGGTCAAGATCATTGGATATTAATAATCCTTGATTTATATGGTAATTATGCTTGGTATTGTAACTTGGCTTCCACAGAATTGAATAAATACACAAAAATGGTTGTTAAAATATAAGAGTTATAACTAGTTATTTTTCTTTGTAATATTGAATAAAGATGAAAATACTAATTATTTTAAACTTTTATAAGGTATGAAAGCTATGGAATATGAGTAAGGGTATCGTCTTTAAAAAAAATACATAAGTTTATATGGGATAAAGTTATGATATGTGCAAGTAAATAAGAATGAATTTTATTAATTTAATGAATTGTACGATTGAATAAAAAGATGTTCAAATTGATAAACCAAGTATTCTTGTTTTTTGTAGATTCTACAATAAAGTGATGAAGTTATATATGGTCACTTTGTTATGAAATTTATGAGCGAAATCATCTCAAATATCAATATGTCAATTAAAGATGTGGTAATCTCTTTAACTAATGTTACTCTTTTAACATATAAGTTATTTTTAATGAATTTATGATGTTAATTATGAAATAAGTTTTGTTCATATATATTTTTTGGAATCTTAATACTTATTAGGTGCTATTTGATGTGCTCACTTATTTCATAATCATACTTTAAATTTGTTAGCCTCAAAGTCTTTAGATTTAATATTTCACATAGCAATTTATATGAGTTTTTAAGCAAGGCCATGAGATCATTGAGGTAATGATGTATGTATACTTGTTAAATAACTAATATACTGATATTTTAACATATATAAGTTGTTTTTGTGAATTTATGATGTGAAATTGTTATTTTGAATTTAAATACATGTAGCTCTTTACTTTGAGTAAAACAAACTATGATAGGAAAATTTTTAAAGATTTGCAAGAAGAATGGGTGGAACATATGCTTCAAATTATAAGGTTGTAAGAAGAATCAAACGAAGAATATGATGATATTAACTAGCATATGTATTTTATTATTATGTGTTTATCTTGTAAAATTGCATATAGTAATGGATACATAGATATATGTAATTTTATATCTAATATACCATGCACATATATATCTACTTATAATATTTAGTGATATTATAATTAAATTAAACTTATAAATATGCATTGTATGTAAGTTTTTTTTTTTGCTATAAGTTGATTATTAAGTAATTAATTATTATCCAGTTTTTTAAATGAATAAAAGGTTTCAAAAACTCTTTTAAACATATTCTGGTTTTTCTGATGTTATATGATTTAAAACATGCAGAGAAGCTAGCAAAAAATAACCAAAATATGTTTAGAAGTTATACAATTTTAAGTCGATTCACCAATAGAACTGACTTTAAATTTTAAGTTAGTTCTACTGGTGAATCGACTTAAAATGTTGGTTCTACCTTAGAACCAACTTAAAATTAAAGTCACCTCGATTTAGGTCAATTTATCAAACCAACTTAAAAACTCTTTATTATAGTAGTGTATGATGCTCTAAATCAAAATGAAAGAAAGAATATTTATTTTAAAAATAACATTTAGATCGGGCTCAATGATCAGCCCGAGCTCAGTGATCAGTTAGAGCTCAATGATCAACCCAAGCTCAGTGATCAACCTGAGCTAGGATTGACCTTAACCCATGATATGTTATATTTTATACCAATTATACCCATCTAACATGTAAATATGTGTACGCATTATGTAATTGACACCTGTATATGTAATGTTCTATAAATAGATGAACCTCTTATAAGATCCACATATTTAGCCAATTGTCTTAACTTTTCTCTAAGTTTTCTCTCTGAAAACAGTTTGAATCTTAACATTTTGGCACCTATAGTGGTGCTGAAATTCTAAGGTCGAGTGTAAGTTTATGACCCTATTTCCTTAGAGATTCACCCTACTCTTTGAGAGAAACTTGAAAAAAAAATTGTGTTCCACTCACAAACTACAAATACCATGGTAAGAACTTGCACTAGAAGACGGTCAAGGTTGGTTGACCGTGAAGTGATGGCAACTCAAAGAAATACCTCACCAACCCTTAAGGAAACTAGGGCAGAAGATAACGCCCACTACCAAGAGTTGTCTTACCAAATCCTCGAGTTGAGAAAAGAGCTCGAGGAAACTAGAAGAGAAAATAGGTTGCTACGCTCCCAAACAGGGGGAAGGACCTAGAAAAACCAAAAACCTAATCCAACCAATGGAAATGTAGCTGGGTGTGGCCAGCCTGAGCCCCAACAAGCTAAACATGAAGATGGAGGGAATCCCCTCTCTAACTCAATGAGGTCTAGTGATGAACAATGGATTCAAGAAATAAAAGGCTAGGAAACACAATTTCAGGTGCTAGAGGAGACCAATAAGATGCAATATCAAGCCTTGAAGGTGGAAAATGATAAACATGAGAAAGGAAAAACCCCTTATGATATGGACAGAGATTGTGAGAAATTATGCGTCTCCCTTTTTTTGATATAATAGAAAATGATAAGCCACTAGCTAAGTTCAACGCCCTTAAGTGCCATGATTATTTTAGGATAAAAGACCCGGTAACACATGTTCAACACTTTAAAATATCCATGGCTCCTATGAGTCTCACCGAGGGAAAAGAAAGGCGTCATGATGTGTAAGTTGTTCATTGCCATCCTCTATGAAGGCATTCATAAATGGTTCAACAACCTGGCCCCTAGATCCATAATATTCTTCCCATAATTTTCTAGGTTATTCATCACAAACTACTCCTACAACAAACCATTAAGGAAAGAGTCTCACCACCTTTTCTCAATTATCCAAAGGAGATGAGAATCCACTGAGGAATACATAAAACGGTTCATAAAAGAGAAATTGAAGATCTCTAACTGCCCTAGTTCTATTTCTATAGAGGCCTATTGAAGAACTCTGACCTTTTCATGGAGCTAATTAAGATAGTGCCACACACTTTAAAAGAAGCTTATGAGGAGATGAGAAAGTTTGTCAACCTCAAGAGGGAGCTAGGTCTAGTTAAAGGCCATCAAATTAATGTAGAAGTTGTGCCAGATAAAGAAAAGAGGAGGATGAATTCAGATAGGTCACATCAAAATAACAAAAACCTAATGTTTGTACCAGGTAACAGACAGGTCGGATAATGGCCTAAAAATAAAGGATCTTGGAGAAGGTCACTCTCCCCTTTTTAAAGGACCTCCCTTGAGAGTTAAGCTAGCTCAAGCAGTAAGGAGAATGAAGGATAGGTCCAATGTCAGATGGATACCAAAGATGAAATCCCTTCTTAGAGACACGTCCAAATGGTGTGCCTTCCATAAGGATACGAGCCAAGAAATAAAAGACTGTAGACACTTAATAAAAGAGATAGATGAGTTAATGGCTAAGGGATATCTAAAGGACCTCGTTGTACAAAATAGGGACAGAATGAACCACCAAGGTGAACAAGGGGTGCCAAAACGAACAAACCCATCATACAGTAGTAGGGAGCTGTGTGATGAGTCCAACGTTAGGACTATATATACCATACACAGAGGACCTGGGGTTATAGGATCTATCATAACTTATGCAAAAAATTTGTAAGGGAGCTATGTAATATCACCCATGTATATGCCTTAGATAAGATAATACCTCCTGCAAAAATTATTTTCAGTGAGAAGGATAAGACCTTGACCCATCACGAGGATCCTATAGTAATAACTCTGAGGATAAGATCTTGTAATGTGTGTAGGATAATGATTGACATTGGGAGTTCAGTAGATCACATTTTTTTGACCACTACTAAGGCCCTAGGAGTAAAGGATTCTAACATCATTAATATAAAGCTCCCCTTTATAGGATTCAACAACAACACCACCTATGTAAAACGAATGGTGGTTTTACCTGTCATGGCAAAAGAAGTAATAATAATGACCAATTTTGTGATCATTGATGTCCATGCACATTACAAAGCCATCCTAGAAAGGCCATGAATACATAAAATAAGGGTAGTCTCATCCATCTTTCACCAGGTGATCGAATTCCCCACGATCGAGGGTCCCGAAGAGCTAAGATGAGATCAGGAGAAGACCAGAAGTTGTTATAATGCCACTATGAAAGAGACTAGCCCCAAATAGCAATCACCAAGGGGTCTCCCTCAAAAGAGACCAAGGAGCTAAGGCCTGGCAAGGTCAGTCTACCTAAATAAAGTGAAAGACCTCCCAATGGGTGTTGAGGGAAAGAACCACCCCTTGAAAATGGGTAAGGATTTGACGACAAAGCTTGAGGAGAAACTCTCACAGTTCCTCAAAGCTAATGTGGATGTCTTCGCGTGGTATCCAACAGCATGCAAAAAATTGATTCAAAAGTCATAACACACCAACTGAATGTCAACCCAGAAGCTAGACCCCTCTAGCAACAGAAAATAAAATTCCCCCAAGAGAAGAACAAAGTGATCAAACACCATGTGGTTTCCCTTAAAGAGGATAGGGTCATCATGGAGGTCAATTATCCTTCATGGCTTTCAAATGTGGTATTGTTAAAGAAAGTGTATGGGTCATATCGTATATGCATGGCCTTTATAGATCTAAATAAGGCATGTCCCAAGGATTTCTTCCCCCTTCTAAGCATTGATTAGCTAGTAGATACCTCTTTCAGGTTTGGGTTGATAAGTTTCTTGGATGTGTACTCTGGATACCCCAAATCAGAATGCATCCTAAGGATGAGGATAAAACTTCTTTCATCATAGAGGAAGGAATATTCTTCTACACAAGGATTCCATTTGGACTGAAAAATGCAAGCAGTACATATCAACACCTCGTTATCAAAATGTTTGAAAAACAATTGGGGAAGAATCTAGAAGCATATGTATATGACATGGTGGTGAAATCGGTTGAACCCCTAAACCACATCAAGGATCTACAGGAGATATTTGAGGTAATCTAAAGGTGTGGTATGAGACTTAACCCTAAAAAAATGCATCTTTGGTGTTGTTGTAGAAAAATTTATGAGGTACCGTGTGTCAGCAAAGGGGATTCAGGCCAATCCAGACAAGATACAAGTGTTGGTGAACATGAAACCACCCACTAGCCTCAAGGGAATACAAAATCTGAATGGAAGAATAGTGGCATTGATTAGGTTCATCTTTAAATGCATTGATAAGTGTATACCCTTCTTCAAAATAATGAGAAAAAACACATCGGTCTTTCGGGATGAGGACTGTAACATAGCCATTGAAGGAATCAAGAAGTACCTTAGTAACCCCTCATCTTGGTCAGCCCCCTACCAGGAGAGATTATTTATCTATGTTTGGTTGTGACACCTCAAACATGAAGCGTCATACTCTTAGCTAAATGGGAAAAAAGTTAGCAACCCATCTACTATGTTAGCCAAATTTTAATGGAGGCCTAAAGTGGATATTCTACCATTGATAAACTAGCCTTTGCTCTTAAGATTATTGCATGAAAGCTCAGGCATTACTTTGGCTTGCACACAGTCATGGTACTCACCTTATACCCTTTTAAAAGTGTTCTAATGAGACCAGATATTGCAGGTAAACTAGCCTAGATAGTCGTAGAATTGGGAGAGTATGATATTAAATACATGGCTAGAACAGCCATTAAAGGGAAGGTTGTGGCCGAGTTTATGGTTGAATTTAGGGATAGGCCTAAGGTCATCACTAAGATAGAAAAAGAGAAGGTGTGTAGGATATACTAAAGGGAAGCCATAACATGGCAGGTATTTGTGGATGGAATGCACAACCTCAATGGTGTAGGACTAGGGATGGTTATAGTTGATCACAACAACACATGCTTTGGATATGCAGTCAGAATTGATTTCCAAGCAACTAATAATGTCACAAAATATAAGGCTGCAATATTTGGGCCATGACTGCAAAAAATCTAGGGGCAAATAGAAACACCTTTCATAGTGATTCTATGCTAGTGTTCAATCATTTTTTAGGGGCGTTTGAAGCAAAGGATGGAAAAATGAAGGGGTACATGGAGCGATTAAAGCAAGAATGCTTAAAATTCTCTATGTTCGAGATCAAGCAAATAGCTCGAAACGAGAATGGTCATGTCGACATCCTGGCAACCTTGGCATCAATAAGGGAGACCAAGCACAACATAGTAGTATTGATAACGATTTTGGCAAAAGCATCTTTGAAGGTGGCTAAAAGAAAGGCATAGGTGCGTAGATGCTCCCTCTATCACATGGTTCACCCCAATCTATAATTTCCTGGAGAAAAGGGAACTACTAGAAGATCGCTAAGGCCACGAAAGAAATCGAGCCCAAGGTAGGTCAATACATAATTGAAGTGGGGAAACTATACCAAAAAACCCCACTCAGTCCTAGCCTCTTATGTTTAGCTAATGAGGGATTTAAAAGGTTGATATTTGAAGCACACGAAGGAGATTACAGTTTGCATTCTAGAGGTAGGAGTTTATCAAAACAGATTATGAGATAGAATTATTATTGGCCCATTATGCTAGCAAACTACACCAAATACATTTAGAAATGTGATAAATGTCAAATGTTTGCCCCACTATCGCACATACCTTTGAATACCATGGTGGGGGTGGAGAGTCCTTGGCCCTTATACAAGTGGGTACTTGACATAGTAAGACCTCTTCCCTTAGGTACGAGCCAAAATAATTTTCTTCTTATGGCCACTAATTATTTTCAAAATGGATCGAAGTAGAGCCTCTATGAAGAATACAAGAGGGAAAAGTGATTCGATTCATATGAAAGTCCATAATTTGTCATTTGAACCTTCCCAAGGATCTCACCGCATATAATGGGAGACAATTCATTGGTTGCAACATCAAAGCATTTTCCCTCAAATACAATATTAAGATATGACATTCAATGCCATACTATCCCTAAGATAATGGTCAAGAAGAGTCTTACAATAATATAACCATCAACCTATTGAAGAAGAGGTTAAAAAGCATAAAAGGAAGATGGGTGGAGGATCTGTCAGGTACTTTATGGGCTATCAAGACAAGCCCCCAAGAGAGCATTAATGAGACTCATCTTTCCCTAGTCTACAAAACTGAGGTGGTTATACCAACCAATGTCAAAATTCCCACTTCCAAATCAGTTCTAACAGAGGAACAAAATGAGGTGAGAAGAGAAACTGAGGTGACCCTAATAGAGGAGAAAAAAGGATAAAGCTTCAAGGAGGATGGCAGAGAAAAAAGAAAAGTATCAGAATACTACAACAAAACCATACACTTCAAAACATTTTTCAGAGGTGATTGGGTTTTAAGAGGGTCTTCCCCAACAAAAAGGAATGGATGGTCGATAAAATGGGTGCCAATTTG
Source organism: Hippophae gyantsensis (assembly GCA_030763125.1). Taxonomy (NCBI): domain Eukaryota; kingdom Viridiplantae; phylum Streptophyta; class Magnoliopsida; order Rosales; family Elaeagnaceae; genus Hippophae; species Hippophae gyantsensis. The sequence goes on along the minus strand of CM061029.1, from coordinate 15,311,813 downwards.
GAGGGACCTTATCAAATAATTGAAATGACACCTAGAACGGCATACATATTGAAAAAATTTGAAGGTATTGAGGAGGACACGAGTTGGAATTCCAAACACTAGAAAATATACCACTTTTAAATGTACACTAATTTCCAATTTTTTGTAACATTAGCACATATCTATTTATGAAATAAATCCCATCAATAGATGGTCCCTCCCTAAAGTTCTCCCACTAATTTAAGCCATGGCCTGATCACCTCGATTAGGAACAAGGTAGAGCTCCTTGGCACTTGCATAAGGTCATGAGTCGTCCACCTCGGTTAGGAACCAGGTCGGTGTTCAAACATTGAAAGGAGATGTATATCTTGGTTAAAAACCAGGTATTGCTCTCTCTCTCATCAATTTAAGCCACGAGTTGATTACCTCGTTTAGGAACCAGGTAGAGTACCCTTGCACTTGTATAAGGTCATAAGTCGTCCACCTCAGTTAGGAACTAGGTTGACGCTTTAACATTGAGGGAAGATGTACACCTTAGTCAAGAACCAAGTAGGGCTTACCCTCTTACAAATTTAAGCCACGGGCTGATCATCTCGGTTAGGAACCAGGTAGAGTGCCCTGTCATTTACATAAGGTCACCAGTCATCCACCTCGGATAGGAACCAGGCCAATGCTCTAACATTGAGAGGATATGTACACCTTGGTTAGGAACTAGGTAGGGCTCTCTCCCACCAATTTAAGCCATGAGTTGATCACCTCGGTTAGGAACTAGGTAGAGTGCCTTGGTACATGCATAAGGTCATAATTCGTCCACCTAAGTTAGGAACTAGGTTGACGCTCTAACATTAAGAGGAGATGTACACCTTGGTCAGGAACCAAGTAAGGATCTCTCTCCTACCAATTTAAGCCACATGCTTATCACTTAGGTTAGGAACTAGGTAGAGCACTCTGGCACTTGCATAAGGTCATAAGTTGACTATTTCAGTCAACAACCAGGTAGTGCCATATAATAATAATAGAAAATATTTGGATATTTATTAATACAAGTACATGTACAATGTCAGGGAATCACAAGTACATGTCATCCATAATGTTTTCATTATTTAAAAAATACAAATCTAAAAAATGTTTAAATACTTGAAAAACATTACCCGTGTCTGGATTACCACTTGTAGAGGGCTTAAATACAATTAACAAAACTTATGTTTTTTCTGCACAGAAAGGACCACCATGCGCATCATTGTCAATGCACTACACGCACTGTTATATCAGAAAATCAACGGTGAGGATCAGATGAGTAAAAGGCACGTGCCACGTAGGATATTGTACATGTTTCCCAGATAGCACACTGCTCGGCACATAGTGGGACCCACCTATCCGCGCATACCAGCGTGACCCACCTATCTGCGCAATCATTTTCTTGTGCGATGTGGTTCACATTATGTGCGTGCTCCATCTCATCACATTGAATACGAAGCTACCACGCGTCACGTTATTTTTCCAACGAATCAGATGCCGACACATGGCATGAGTTTTGTGAAATAAAAATGCAGGAAATAACGCACGTTATCCAGCCTATTTTTTCACACCTATCTCCCACGCGTGTTTAAATAATATTTTCGATGTATTTCTTTGTCCCCCACTTTACACACGTGCTGTAAAAATATATTTTGTGATGTATTTTTTTGAGAGAGCTGAAACTATAAATATGTGCTTATTATGATAAAAGAGGGTTGGACGGAGTTAGGCGGAGGAACACGCAGAAGCCATTTTTGGTTTTTGTTGTGGTTCTGCATAGGATAAAAATTAGAGAACAGAGATGAAACACTTTTAATTTCTTTTTGTTGTTCTTCATCTAATATTCCTTAAATGTTTTAATATTTTCGTTTTGTAATTTTAATTTTTGTTATGAAGTAATTTAATTTTTTTAGGGTTGCCATGTAACTTATATTATGAAACTTGGATTAATTATTTTGGAATGATTTATGAGATATTTTTAAGTTGTTTATTCTATTTGTGTTTAATGCTTTTGATTATTGGAAATTTTATCAATTGATATTTGACACTTAAATAAACTTGAAAAAGATATTTTTGTGTGATTGCTCGTGTTTAGGATAACATGTATATATAAAGGAGAGGAACTTACCTTTATTGTACGTGTAGCTATTTGAGAACTTTGAACTTAATGAATCTTGGTGACTTTAATTCTCATAGGAATATAGTGAATTATTTTAGCAAAATGTGTCTATATGGAGCTTGGAAGAGATATATGGATAAAATTAGGAGTTTTTTGTTGACAAATTAAATTCAAGAATATAAATCAAGAGAAAATAATATGATTCAAGTGGATTAATTTGATGAAACTGTAATCTTAGAATTTTCTTATTTATTGTTATAAAAATATTTGTTAGTTAAACTGCATCAACTTTTCGATTGTTTGGATAAAATCAAATTGAAACAATTTTAGTACTTGATGAATAATAGTAACAAATCTCTATGAGAACGATATTTTACTTATCATTTATTACTTGTGATAGTGTATACTTGTAGGTTTTCATGTTCTCTTAAAGAGACAACAAGCTCACACTTGGTCTCTTATACATTACACTCAAGTTTAACCACCTTGGTTTTGAGCGCCCTAACCTCATCCTTAAGCCTACCATTTTCAACACGTAAAGCTCGAATTGACCATTTATTGGTTCAATCAGAATCCATAAAATATGACCAAAAAAGTTGGAAGAATTAACAAAAATCCCTAAATGTATGGATTAAACAAGTGTTCTCAACCCTTTTTTTATAAGAGATAAAGGTTGATAAAAAAAGGAAAATGACCCAAGTTCCCAAAAAACAAGTAGGTAGGTCAACATCATAAATACATAATAAAAGAGGCAAGCTAATTTTCCATAAATAAATAAACTTGATTTTTTCATTTCACATTCTTACAAGTTTGAGCTCGCGACCACACAAATAGGAGTGGCATCGAGCTTGAAAAAACAAAATTGGATTGTGTCCTTAAAATTAAATGATCCTCTGCCCCTGTCCTCACAATCTCATGACCATCCTCACCATCAAAGGACTCGAGCCTTCTTCTTTTTCCTCCTTCATAGAAAGAGCCTGTATATATGGCGAAGTGATCAAGATATCCAGAATGCGATAATAATACTCGCCCATAACCTTTTGCTTGGCCTCCATCTTGAAGGTTTCCATGGCTAGCTTATATGCCCTCTTTACGCTTGACTCGAGCTTCTGAGCCATAGCATCCACATCGACCTTCCCCTTACAAAGAACCTCCTTGGTAAAAGCCTCGGCTCTTCTCTAAGCTTCCCTAGCCCTCACCTTAGCTTGCCTTTGAGCCTCCTCGAGCTCAATAATGCATTGAGTACACTCATTTAGCTCGGATGTGGCTTTTTTTAACTTCTCCTCCTTATCAATTGCCTCACCTTTCTATTTAGTTGTTTTTTCCAATAGCATAATATATCTTGAATGTGTAGAACCATGGCTCTACTTCTCCTACACTAGCTCAGCATTCAAACAACCCACACTATGAGCCTTGTCAAAGTCATAGAACATCATCAATTGAAACAAACAAAGGATTACGAGGTCAAACAAATAAGTCTCGAGCTCACACTTTATATACGCTAGTTATCAATAAAAAAATGCAAGATAACCTACTTGACACATTTGGCGACGGATGACCTCATCAAAATCCACACTCTTGCAAATAGCCTTGAGTTGCTACTTGTATCAGTAGAAAGGTGGCTCATACAACGATCAAGGTGCTCTAGTACCAAGCCTCGATTTAAAACTATCTCATATATATCAGCGGTGAGATCATTAAGGATGGTCTTCCCCTTCCTCAAATCCCTTAAATGATTTATAGATTCTTTAGAACCCGAGTAAGGAGTTAGAGGCAAGTCTTAGGAATAGTTCACATCATCAGCCACCACCTCGAACCGGCCCCCAAAGTCTATAGGATGTGTTTTATGTTTAGGAGGAGCCTAGGGTTTACGATTGATCTTTAAGGGGGCCATACCGTCCTATGCTTCATCAACCCACATGCAACAAAGTGTGGGGTGTTTAATAAGTTCCTCTAGTTGGTTTTTTTAGGAAGATAGTTTTGGATATTAGCCAACCTTTTCTTTGTGCCAAGACTCAAGGTCATGATTAAGGAAGCCATATTCCTTATCACGACCTTAGTGTCATTCTAGATGCTCATTATCAACCTGGTGTCACTGGTAGGAGACTCCCACTAACCTAAAACATAGAAAAGTACTCTTTCTAGCTTTTCTCATTCTAGGGAAGTGACATATTCATCATCTGATCCTGCTTTACCAACATATATACCTTCCTTGGATATATGGGGTTCTGCTTTAGATTAAAAGCCTCATTAAACTTGGCCATCTCTAAGTCCACCCTGAATTCTTGACAGATCAATGTCAGGTAGAGTAAATACTTCCACCAATTAGGCATTAACTACCCTGGCGCGAGCTATGTCCTAACAAAGAATCTCCTAATGAGAGGGTATAGGGTGAACCTTACCCCTAACCATATGGCCTTTTCTTGAAAGACAGTCCAACCGGATGGAGGTTGATCAATATCACAGACTCCCTCTAGAGGAATAATTATTTGAACCGAGGAAGGGATATTGTAGGTTTTTCTTAATCTTTCTTCATTATGGGACACCAACCTACAAGTATTACACACAGCCAACTAACTCATAGTATGACCTGTTGGTAGGAGTGATCTAATGGTGAGGGTTAGAAGAGCCCGAGCTAGAAGACCCCGAGTCGTCACTAGCACTAGAATATTTGGGGCTTTCCCAAGAGCCTGAGCCAAAGGCTGGGGTCTCTTTTTCTGTGCATTCTGTAAAAAGCTACAAAAACAAAAAAAAACATTGATAGGTAAGGTACGAGAAGAAGAGATTACCTATGGTTGAGTTTGAAAATAAAAGAAAATGATCCCTTAAAAACCAACCTAAAAAGTAGTAGAAAATTGTTAGGTTCTTAATACTTGAACTCTAAAAACTCGAGCAGAAAAAAATTATAGTCGGAGCTAAATTCTTACCACCTCACTCAAAACCTTTTACAAGCTTGAGGTGATGTGAAAGAGCGTTTTTCTTCACTATTTCTCAATTGTGTAGGTAATGATGATAAGTCCCAGCCCAAGCATTTCTTTATATAGAGGCACTTGGTTTCTCTCTCCATTCAACTAACATGAATTTATTAGGAGAGCTGAACGGTTTGTATCCTATGCTTGGTAATTACTCTGCCACCTCATACTAGAGCTCGAGCTAAAAGAGTAGAGGGACTAGATGTTTGGATATCCGGACTGGCCTGGTGCCCAACCTATTCAAACCGCTCAAGCAAATTCACCAACCTGAGATGGAAGGTGAAGCACCCTAGATGTCCTATCTGTAGGTCAGCCTGAGCTCAATGATCATCCCAAGCTTAGTGATCATCCCGAGTTAGGTTGACCTCAACTCATGATATGTTGTACTATCAATTATATCCATCTGACATGTAAATATGTGTACATATTATGTAACTGACACCTATATCTGTATTGTACTATAAATATATGGATCTCTTATGGGATCCATACATTCAACCAATTGTCTTAACCTTTCTCTAAGTTTTCTCTCTAAAAATAGTTTGAATCTTAACACATATAATAAGACAAAATTGTTAAAAAGTACATAATATAAATATCATTTTACAATAAGTAAGAAATCTTAGATGATATTTTTCTCTAAAGAAAAAACAATAACCTTTTTCCTTTTCTCTCTTTGTACAAACCTCATATTCTCCTTCATTTCATTTTTTATTCCTTTTTTTCCTCACTTAATTACCAAAACTTTTAGGAGAGTTTTTCCTTGAAAGATTCTCTCTTTGATAGCCCCGCCTTCTTCTCGTTTTTTTTTTCTTCCTTTTCCTTATTTTTTTCTTTTTATTTTTATTTAATTCTTCAATGAACTTCATAGTGTGTCATGCATCGTTTGATTGTTTTGTCTTTTGTACGGTCGGTGTACAATGATTGTGTAGAAAATGTTTAGCATAATGAAGTATTAAAAAAAGATTTCACATGAACTACAGTAAATCAAATATACAAGGATGAAAGTTTTTTTCTTTTATTTCATGGTTTAATGTCTATTTTAATATTGTTGATATATTTGATCTTTTTGTTATTTTGAATATTTTATTTTTTTAAAGAATACTTTTTATGTTATTTTACATAGTATATTGTATTATATTGAATTTCGTTATGTTATCATTTTCTATTGTTCATGTTTTAGGTTGTCATTTTCGATTTACATATTTTATAAACGTTTAAGTGTAGTTTTTAGTTATTAATGAAATTCTTTATTTTAGTTCCAAATCAAGATAGAAACAAATCCAAGGTAATAGTTCGTTTAAATATGCTATGCATACAATTCCAACCCCATAATTGCACTTTCCGGTATTTAAAATTTACTCGATTCAAACCAGTGCATCTAATTAAAATAATATAATTCATATTGTTAGATTTTCTTTCTTCTATTGGCTTACATTGATTCCAAAACTCTAAAAATCTATCCAAAAAACGATCAAACCTATTAGTAATATTATTTTATTTATTCTTAAGTTTTATATTATAATTTAATTAAAAAAATTAAAAATATTGGTATCTTTTTAATATAATTATTTTAGATGATTAATTAGATTAGATTTATAAATCTCATATAAACACATATTAGTATTTAATTAATCACATAAATATCATTTAAATAATTTTTTTTTTTACTTTTACTCTATTTAGGGTATATAATTTCTATACATGTTTTTTTTTGGTTTATTTAATTTGAAAATTCAAAATTCTTTTAATCGTCAAACTTAATTAATATTTAGAATATAAATTTAATATAATAGTTATATTATTTATTAAAATTAAAATTAAAATTAATTACATGATTGAAAAAAAAACACAAAAACTAATCTACCAATACAAATAGATTTGTATGAATTGATGTTATTAATTCTTAAGATAACTTTATTGGTTTGTTTCAGTTTTAGTGCTGAATCGAACCAATCTATTTTATATGTACACCCCTAATCATACTTGCTTAATTACTACTACTATGTTCCAAACAAATGTGATAACGTTTTAACACAATTCCACCCTAATTTCATACTAGCAACTTGGTGTATCCATGTAAATTTAGTTGTACCTGTTGAAAGCCCTCATGATTTGACCTCATTTAACTCGATTCAAAGTCCTTTAAGTTATTACTAGAAATTATGTCCAAACTTGACCTTACTTAAATAATTTTAGTGCCAAGCTTAAGGATGAATATTTAAACTATGAGTATATGACCCAAAATGTAAATTAAAGTTAAATTTTATAAATTATTCATACACTTGATAATTTTATGGTATTATTTTTAATTTTTTACGTTATTCAAACTTGAATGTAACTTAAATCAATTCAACTATGAGTTCGACTATGAAACAACTCAAAATATAAATGAAATTCAAAATAATCTATATAATAGGTCGAATAGACGTAGTCCGTTCTGCATTAACATAATCATAAGTGCAAGCGAGACTACAAAGATAAGGTGTCAAATGGTGGGTAGCATAGTTTGCTTTTTCACATAGGTCGATCTAAACCCAGCCCATAAGCGATTGAACAAGGAATCCAAGAATCAGAGCAATATTCTTTACAATTTCCACTCCTTGTTTGGACAGCTTTAAACAACCTCCAGCTTCGTGGGCTCAAAAAAGGTGTTATAATTCAGAAACTATCTCTTTTCTCATAGATTAGTACTTAGTAATCGGTTTGTGACTAAATACTGAACCGGGTATAAACCAATTTATGACTTTATTTATTACTTACTGTCCGGTCCTTCTGTGCAAACCAAAAATGGGTCATTTTTGGCTAAGAATCTGGGTGTAATCCTTATAGCCCAAAGAACGTTGGTTGATGATTGAACCAGCCCAACCCATAACTCCCTAAGTCGTTCTTTTTACTCGATGGTCACATAACCTATTTCATTCTTCAGATCGTGATGTCCCATCTCATATTTCTCCAGTCCGTTTACTTAGTGTGCTAGTCAATGGTCATTCATGATGGAGATGATTTCAGATTGGAAACAAACCCATAAACTTATCAGTTTGTTAGTCGATGTTTGCACCATAGTTCCCAATTTGATTCACAGTCCGAGTAAGATAATCCCAAATATTTTCTTGTGTGCGCTAGCAGCTTCCCTAGTTCGCGATTCACTTTTCTAGCCCCAATGACCCGTATCTTTTCTAGTCGTTCACTGTGTGTTTTCCAAGCCCACAACATCATGTTCAAGCGACGTCGTGCACCTGTTTGTCCTCTTTCAGTTCACTAGCTCCAGCCAATCAAAACCTATTCCGTTCTTCCTCAAATCGTGGCAATTCAATCACATAAGCCTGGTCAATTTTTCAGCGATTCGTACCGGGTCCAACTGATCCAAACCAGCCCGTATCACTTCAGGTTGTTCATACAGAGCATTGCAACTCTATATCTCACTCGTTCCTTTAGTCTTCTCACTTGGGTTAGGCTATTTGATGTCGTTGCAATAACTAAGAGAGTTTGAAGGCTGGTACTAGAGAAAAAATAACGATGTTGTTTTCCATGAATTAGGTAGAGCTTTTCATTTAGGTCGATCTAGGCTCAGATCGTGCAAGAGAGTTCACGTACCCCACAAACTCATCTCTCCAGCCCATTTCTCCAAACAGATATATACACTTTAATTTCCTTCTATAATTTCGCAGTACTTCCAAATGTATGCAATTACCATATCACAACAGTAAACACCAAAACCACTTTATTTGGTGTCTTTTTCTCTAGTCTCTTTCGATATGTTTATGCACCTCAAAATCTCTATGACAGACCTTGTTAAACCATAATGAAAAAAGTTTTTACGTTGTGTTTCACATGCTCAAGATGAGTTACAGAGCTTTAGATCCTATTTGTATTGCATGTGTGTGGATTAGTCGAATAATTGGACGACAATTCTTTCTTGGTCCAAATAACGATGTTGTTTTCCATAATTTGGGCTGAAATTTTCATTCGGGCCGAGCTAGGCCCAGTTCAGTCAAGAGTTTTTACAACCCATATCTCCTCAGCCCAGTTAATTCAAGAGTTCGCATTGATTTGCGTAGTCCATTTCTAGTTAAATTCAAGAGTTCACATAACCTATATCTCTTCAGTCTGTTTCTCCACGTCGTTTATAACGCACTGATCTTTGGTTTTTTATGATAGAGATGGTTTCAGTTTGAAAGAAAATCCACTCATTAGTTCACACCAAGTGTATCTCATTCATTAGTTATGTAAACCGATCAAGTGCAATCAGCTCTTCTATATAAATCAAACCAGTTCGCGATAGACACCCAGTGGATGTTCCAAACCCAATTCGTGAGCAAATAGGTACGGTGCATAACAGTTTATTTGGGTCGAGCTAGAACCAGTTGAGCAGTCCAATTTGTTTTTTGCCAGCCCAATTTTTGACATTTTTAGCCAATCTAGCCCAACACGTATCTCACTAGGTCGTTCACTAAACGCACTGACCTGGTTGTTCATGATAGAGATGAGATCACACAGAGTAGCGTTTATACAGCCTATAATTCACAATCTTACTCGGTATGTACTAGTCCCACTTCCAATTTATGCCATTTCCCACTCTATACATTTCTTGGTCGGCCTACGAACTATTTATCTGGTTTTGGTTAGGATCAGTTAAAGTAGGCTCAATTGGGTGAAAGCTCTTTTTCGTTCATGGTAGTTTTTACAGTTGATCTGCAACTCTCCTTCTCCAATCCGTTCATTAGTTCATACCAAGTCCAGTCCGTTCTTCGCTCAATCATACCAACCTACTAGCTCTCACCTGGGTCTAAGAACAACCAACAAGGAACGACCGATGCTTATTAATTTAGCTCATGGTTAAGTGATTTGAGCCAACGCTCTGACATAAATTTGCTCCCAATCTACATTAGCCACAGTTCATCGTGGTCCTACTATAGCGACCCATTCTTGTTCATTTTTGCGTGAAGTAAATGTCTCTAAAATGAGATAATTCTCCCCCTGAAGAGGGTAATTGGATATTGGTGATGGGAGAGCTTTTTAGAGTTGCAACACGTGAAATAGTTTTTGTTTGAAGAAAAAATAAGAGAAAATGAGAAATATTCACGTGTTAACCAACACTATAATTTACGTGGATAAATTCATTTTATGTCAATTTTATAATTAATCAACTTTAAATTTATTATAATTCAATTTTTATCAAAAATCGACTTTAAATCTCGACTTAAATAACCATTTTTATACTTACATATTTATGTGATAAAATAATTTTAAAAATTAAAAACTTTATTCATTTGTTAAGAAAATTTAATGCACATGTAGCTTTTATCATGCATCAAAATCCAATGCAATCATCGAAATATTACTGCATCTACAATCTAGTACTTCACATCATTTTTCATCACAAACACCCAAAAGAAGAAGGACTAGACGAACCTTCTAAGTCCTGCGATGTCGGAAATCTGAATATATCACGGTCCCGGCATAATCAAAGGAATATTAGCAAAATAAAGATGAGAACGATTTTGTCATTTTAGACGATCGAGTACCAACAAACCCATTAATAACATCATCTTTAACACAATTCTCATCTGTCATAACCGAAGACGACTCATTATCATCATGGTTATGGCTATTATTACACTTGTTAGTAACATCATTATTCTCTACATTCATCAATTGAGTACGGTTCTGCGATTTGAAGGGTACATGGGTCATTTCATTTTCAGATCGTGGCATTCCCGTGAGCTTTTGCACTAGACCCATGAAATCAGGAGCTTGGGTGTGGATGATTTTGGGTGAATGGGTGTAGATTATCACGGGTTGTCTCTTTTGAATAGAATGAGATTCTCTGGTGATTTTCAATGGTGAAGGTCGTGTTCCATTCAATATTAGCTTTCTCCTAATTTGTTCTTCTTCATGATTACCGAAACTTGAAGTACTCATGATTTACTACGTTCAAATCCTAGATAACCAGAAAATGAAATTCGTATATTCGGTTTCAAGATTGTTGATTATGAATATATATAATATGGATTTTTTTTTAAGAATATAATATGGATATATATGAATGTGGTAGGGATACGGAAGAAAACAGTATAATTGATATTTACTCACAAAAGACAATATTGTGTGCAACAACATTGAAATCTACCATTTTGATAACACATGAATTAACGACAATAAGGGTCACCAAATGAAAAAATACCTCCTAATATAAAAAACTTCAATTAACAAAGTTTTAACAGCACCAAATACTATTAGGAAGAACTGAATTCTCACATGTACCATATCCTATTTAAATATAACTCTAGAATAATTTTAAGAACATAATGAATTTGGTGAAAGAAATTTTGGAGAAGAGGAGTTGCTAATTTTTTTGTGTAATTTCCCTTAGTTGTAAAGTCAATTCATAGACATTCATAATAAGATTGTTAGCGGTCCAAAATTGATGCATCAAAAGCTGCTAAAATTGCTATAGTAACTCTCTTCAAATGTCGTAAAGGAAGTTCAAGACCATTTTTATTTTGAGATCGAACATTAATTTCGCATGTAGTAAAAATTGGACCGTGCAAGGCCCACCACTTTTGGACAACATTCATGTTCATATGACATGCGGGTACGCGATTAGAATTTTAAATTTTTTCCTAAGCATCCAAGGATTTGTACCTCGATGCATGCGCAAGTAAAGAGAGCCTCCTTACTACACTAGTTAATAACTCTTTGAAAGTTAAATGCTATATAATCCTTTAATGTATTGTTACTTTTTATGTAGGGAAACCACAAAACATCATTTTTCCTTCGCAATAAATGAACTTAAAGATAATTTCTCATTCACCCTAATATCATTTTAAGTATATAACTATATGATTTTAATGTCCTCGTGAATGAGAATCCAAATTAATCAATATACATGTACATTTATACCAAGTGGGTCATACTCAAACTAATGCCTTAAAACCTTTTTTTCCTACAATTCTACACATGAATGAAATTGAAGGAGTTTTTTAAAAAGACTGACCCAAATCAATTTGTCATGGGATAATAGAGTTCAATGGTCGGAGACTTGCATACGATAGATAAGTGTTACCTTTTGAATCTTCATTTGTGAAATAGTAAAAATTGGACCGTACAAGGCTCATCACTTTTGGACAACATTCATGTTCGTATGACATGCGGGTATGCGATTAGAATTTCAATTTTTTTCCTAAGCATCCAAGGATTTGTACCTCAATGCATGCGCACGTAAAGAGAGCCTCCTTACTACACTAGTTAATAACTCTTTGAAAGTTAAATACTATATAATCCTTTAATGTATTGTTACTTTTTATGTCGAGAAAACATAAAACATCATTTTTCCTTCACAATAAATGAACTTAAAGATAATTTCTCATTCACCCTAATATCATTTTAAGTATATAACTATATGATTTTAATGTCCTCGTGAATGAGAATCCAAATTAATCAATATACATGTACATTTATACCAAGTGGGTCATACTCAAACTAATGCCTTAAAACCTTATTTTCCTACAATTCTACACATGAATGAAATTGAAGGAGTTTTTTTAAAAAGACTGACCCAAATCAATTTGTCATGGGATAATAGAGTTCAATGGTCGAAGACTTGCATACGATAGATAAGTGTTACCTTTTGAATCTTCATTTGTGAAAATATATTTACTTTACATGATGTCCTTGAATTATTTAAATACTTATGTAAACGATGACATAATTCACACATAAATCTTTCCTGATACAATTTAAGTTCTATGTTATGTTCATTTTAACCATGAACATACGCTTAGTCTATGAGAGTTTTTAAAGAATTGAGTTTGACGCAGTTCTCCTTTAAAGTAATTTTATTTTTCTCTCACATAAGTAATCTTTTATATATAAGAATACTCAACAAAGAGTGTCTACTCTGCTTGTTATTATTTTCTTAAGAATCATTAAAAGCTTTAACTTAAATTTACCCTACGAGTATGGCTATTTTTCATCCTAGGGATGCACTCGAGGGTAAACCTCATATATCACTAAGTCTTTACAATTAGGTTGTCTCTTGAAAACTAATTAAATCTTACAATATCCAAACAACTAGATTAGGTTTCTTTTATAAATCTTTATTAATGGGCTTTAGTTCCATTTTCTTGATGACTATCAACTAACTCTTTACTTAATCATTTGGTTTATTGATCCAATATGTTATCCTTTAATTCCACATAAATTATAATAGTGATAACTCCAATTGAGAATAGTTCTATAATAATATCATGTCTACAATGGTATATGTCACATATTATTTTATGTCCTACCTATTGCAGTACCTATTGCAGATTGACTTCACAACTCTTACTTATAATTATCCTTTAAAAAATTGTGTAGCCATTGTGCCTCTTCTTCACCACTCTTACTTATAATTATCCTTTAAAAAATTGTGTAGCCATTGTGCCTCTTCGTCACATTTATCCAAAGAGATGAATTCTACTTTTATCATGGATCTAATAATACATGGCTATTTATATGACTTTCATAGTGTAATCGCACCATCCAATGTGAACATGTACATATCTATTGATAGACTTTAACTTTTTCATATCAGATATCTATAAATATATTTTAAGTATCCAAATAGTTTTGTAACAACTTTCTAGTAATTAGATCCTAAATTAATGGTATATTTACTTAATTTATTTACTGTGTAAGTTATGTATGTTTTATACAACTTATTAATTACATAAAATTCTCTATCATCTTAAATATTTTAGTTAACACACATTTTCACCTCAATTTTAAGATAAATATAGATTTAAACTTATGGATGTTTTGAAGATTACAAAACTATGGTAGTTAGATTTCTCGAATACTTTATTAACATAGTGATATTAAACTTGCATGCCTTGTCACCAAATAGTAGCGTATTATTATCACAGCGTGTTTGCCAATCAATAGCTTGAAAAATTGTTTCTTGTGCCACACCTTTATAGGACTACATGTTGCCTGTTGGTTATTTTGGACACCGAGTAATTTCATCTATGGGCAGATCCAAGATTGTTTTTCTTTTCTTTCTTTTTTCCCTTGAAAGGACTCAAATAGTTTGATTTTTTTTTTTTTTGTTTATATACTGAGTAAGTAATGATAATAGGGCACTCTCAATAAAGGAGGAAAAAAAAACTCAAAACACTTAGAGTTATAATTCCATATCCACCTATATATTGTGGATCACATACGCCACTTATACCTATATATGTTTTACATTTATTTTTCTCTCTATAAGGGAGTTTCTACTCCTCGAATATAAAAAAAAATCTCCAACTGAATCATAGAACTAGCACATTATTTTAAGAATATTAAATGGTTGTAATTAATCAAGATTTTAAAAGATTTTTATAGAGTTTTAAAATCTACTTGTATTCCATTAGAATTTTATAAAAAAATTTAAAATTTTATAAAAGTGAAGATATATTCAATTAAGATTTTATAAAAATCTTTAAACATCTAGGTATATTTAAAAACTCATTGATTTTAAATAATTTTAAAAATGGACAGATTTTCGTGAATTTTGATGGATATTTTAAATTAAAATTATATGTAATATAAACTCTACTTATTCTTCTCTCTACTCCCGGAGAAAAAGATTTGAAAGAATTTTTTTTTCCTTATATCTCCGACACTCTCCTTTGCGTCTCTGTTATATTATTGGCTCAACTATTATCAACATAAATCTATAAAAATCTACCAAATAAAATCCACTATAATTGACAAGATATATATTAAATATAACAAAAGTTTTTAAAAGTGCATAAAAATATTTTAAATTTATAACTATTAAAAAAGTTCTATTAAAATTCTTATTGAATATACCCTCCTTAGTAGGGGTGTGCATCGAATCAAAACCGTTGATTTTATACTCATTTTATCCAATCCGATCATCTAATCGGATTGAAATATCCTAATCCGCAATCGATCTGATTATCTTTCAAATCTGATGCAATCCGATCAGTAATCTATTCGGATTGGATCGGTTAAATTCGATCAATCCGACTAATAAATTTAATTAACTCTATTTTTTAGTATTTTTGAATAAAAAATTTAAATTTTCATATGATATAAACTTATTTGAACTAAAAGAAACCTTAAAATATGACTAATATAAAAATTACCAATGAGAATATGACTAATATATAAAACATAAATATATATTTAAGTATTTTTGATCGGATCGAATGATACATAGTGAAATCTGTCATCTGATCCGAACTTAACGGATTAAAAAAATTTACAATAATCCGATCCGATTCAATAGTCGGATCGAAACCATCAAAAAATTAACAAATCGAATTAGTCGGATAATCAATTTTTTTTGCACACCCTTAATGAACTCATTAATTTTCTGGTCCTCTGATAAGCAAAGGTTGTGACAAGGTTTTCCATAAAGGCATAATTTAGAGCTCTTGCTCATGGCTCTTTAGATTCAAAAGTTGCTAAAAGAATTAAGACTGAAGCAGTTACATTCACCTATTATTTATCTATTGTGATAATGTAAGTGCTAATCTGATAGCTAAGAGTTTAATTTTGCATTTATAAACTAAACATATGAAGATAGATTTTCATTTTATTATAAAAAAAATACAAACTTGTACTTATTACTACTATTTTTATACAAAATCAATCGTTATATTATATAATATTTATACGATAGATATAAACATAACAGTTATTATTTAAAATATTTATTATTATATTTATATTTACCGTCATAATATGCTAATACACAATGAGTTTTTTAGCATCAAGGGTGGGTAAGGGGATGGCATTATTGTTAAAGCTCTTCCAAAAAACACAATTTAAGAATTTGAGGATTAAACCCATAATTTTGAAGAAGTTTTGAGTTTATGGAAAAATGTTAATGTGAATGTACGTGAGTGCTAGGATATATCAAATATATGTTGATATGTGAAGTATGTGTAACTGATTTTGTTATTAAATGGTTTATAAAGAATATCAATTCTTAATTGATATAAATATATTTAGTTATTAATAATACAAATTAAGAATTGAGATAAAAAAAATTTATATCACTCTCTTTTTATTATATAACTCTCCTTCTTGTTGTCTTAGTTTTCTTAGTTGTATAAACTCTTTACCGAATTAGGCTATTTTCTACCAAGGAACCAAGTACTTCAGCGTTTTATTAAACAGAAGCTGGGAATGTTTTTAAGTGTCGAAAATTTTTAAATTAAATATTCAAAAAAATAAAAACAATTTTACGTCCAAAGAAATTTAAAATCTAACTTCAGCTCAGTTGTTTGTTTGGATTTAATGCAAGTCCTGCTATATGTAAATAAGAAATTTATTAGTATGCCAATTAGAGGTGGATATCCTCGATGCAAGTAATTGAAATTATAGTGGGAAAATTTGATATATTTTTACAAAAATAAACATAATTAATAAAATATTGAATTACAATGTTGAAATTATAATTAATTAAAATTGAATATATATTGATATTTTTTATATATTTTTAATTATACAAAAAATATACTTTTAATAATAAAATATAAAACACTTTGAATAATTAGATTAAATTATATTTATTGTTATTTTAAAATTTTTTATTTTAGTTAAAAGCATATACTAAATGTAAATTAATATTAATATTTTAAATAATATAGTAGAGTAAAATTTTTATAAACATCTAATTTTCAAACTAAAATAAATTTTTAAATAAATAAAAAAATATGATTAAACTGTGAATAAAACTATTATCCATTAATAATCAAAATTTATTATCTAAATTTATACAAAATTAATACAATATAATTATAATTATTAACATATTACAAGTATGGCTCCTTAAGAAACCAAACTATTTAGATTTCTTTTGACTATGATCGACGAAACAACTTTTCAACGAAGTTTTTTTTTTACTTATCTATGGTAGTGTTTGTACCACGCCTAACTCATCAGTAGAGGACACAAGGTATTTCGAGATATTCACGTGCGGTCGAAGGAGTTCCGATGTTGATGCTCAAACTAGTTATTGACTAGTAGGACAGTCATATCCTCACACGTGTTTGTTTCACTCTCCCCAACTCTCAAACCTAGAACCTAGCCTTTAAGTAAATCTTGGGAAGCAAACTGGTACCATTTGGACTACTAGCCCAGATGATACTGACTTCCATGAATCTGAGGCTAAAAGGGATAGGTCATAGGTTCGAAGTTGCAGAGACACTAAAGAAATGCATGTTAGGCTAGGGTCACCTTGCTAGCATATAAACTAGCTTGAGCAACAACGTCGTAGTCCTGGGCCCTTAAGTAGATATCTTTAACAAAAATGGCGTTTTTGATATTTGAACCAGAGTTCTCCGATCTCGGGATATCCACGTGGAGTCCAGGGTTTTAGCGTTGATGCTCTGCACCGATCTATGTTCACAGTGGGACGGTCATAGTCTGACGTATGTTTCTTTCGCTCTCCCTAGGTTTCGAACATTAGTCTTGGCCCTTAAGACCTTATTAAGGAGTAACATGGTACCATATATGCTACTAGTCCAGATGGTACCAAGTTACTCCCTAATAAAATCTTAAGGGTCAAGATTGGGGTTCAAAACCTAGGGAGAGCAAAAGAAACATGTGTCAGGCTATGATCGTCCCACTATGAACATAGATCAGTGCAGAGCATCAACGTTTGAATCTTGGGCCCTACGTGGATATCCCGAGATCAAAAAACTCTTATTCAAACAACTATTTTATCCACTTTAAAACTTACTAACCTCAAAATTTCACGTTTATTGACAAATCAATGCAGTTTTTTCTTTTATTTTTTAAATAATAAGTTATATAACAATTTTTTTACTTATATAATAATTTATTCATATTATTAATTTTTGTAATAATTTAATTTTTTTTAAATGAACAAAATGACAATTAATTAATTTTTTTATTATTTTTAATTATTATTAAAATATCAATTTTATAAAACTACAATAAAAAATAAAATAAAATAAATTTAATTTAAAACTTAATCATTTATGTTTATGTTGATAAAATTAGTAAAAATTATTAAAGACTAGGAAAAACCTTAGAGTGCATTTAATAACAGTTTGATTTCTTATTTTTAATTTTTTTTAAATAGTTTTTTAATAAGTTATATTTGATAATAATTTTTTATTTTATAATCATTTTTCACGTATAGGTTGATTTATAAATCTCCCTAATAATTTTTTACTTTATAAATCTTTATTTTTTTTATTTAATAAAAGTCTCATTTTACCCATTAATTTTTTATTTTATTTTTTAAAAAATTATTAAGTAAAAATTGTTATCAAATAGTTTTGTGATTATTTAAAAAAAATTATAAAATTATTTATTAAAAATCATAAAATAGAATATACAGTATCATAGTTTTCTTAATAGTTTCTTAAGATAATTTTAACTTTTAATTTTGCGTACCCACTCTGGTTTCGGAAAAAAAAACAGCAGTAACAGTGCTAAAAACAATCAAAATTATACTAAGAACATTCAAATTAAAATAATTTCTTTTTTAATATATATATATAACAAACTAATCTAACAAAAAATTAACAATCTAGGAAAAAAAAGTAAGATCACATTTAAAATATTACATGTGATGGGTAAAATTCTAGTAAGTGCACAAATCATTTTAATTTATTATTTGAAATCTTAAAAAAATAAAATTAGAATATTTAATGATATAATAATTAAGTTAATTATGATTTTTTATATTATTTAAGTTATTAAATATATAAATTAATATTTGTGATTTTTTTTTTACGAAAATTTCCTTAAGCATGGGCCTAAATTTTTTTGTTTAATATTAACTAATTAATATCCTTAATCGGGGTCTATTAAATAATTAAATAGTAAATTTCAACTTTATTTTTAAGAAAATTGTAAATCATCTATTTAAAACTTTAGTCGGAGTAAAATAATTAGACTTTATTCAAAGTTTTCAAATTAAACTTAAGAATTTAATTTTTCAATTACTAACTTTTAAGTTTTAAAACCAATACTAAAAATATATCGTTAATACATTTTCGAATAATACTTCTTATAAAAAAGCTTTTAAAATAGAGTTTTACTCTAACTATCGAGCGATTGTACCAACAAATAAAATAGCACTACTCTAAATTAGACCGGAGAATTAAACCTTAAAATCTAATTTTCAGATTTTTAAGTTTTTAATGAAAAATAATGTATTTTTCTCTAACGTCCTTAATATAAAATCTTGCATAAAAACAAAATCAATTTATTTTATGAAAATGTTTTACCTATTTAATATTTTACAAGCATAACAACATTATAATTATATCATATTTATAAACATCCAGTCATGTTAAATTTAATCACAAACAAATTAAATATAACATATAAGAATAAAACATAAAAAAAAGATAAATATAAAGAATTCATTAAAATTATACCTCAATAAAATCCTTACAATAATTTGGCTTAAAAAAGAGAAAGTGCTCAAAAAATTGTGTGTTTTGGAATGATAGAAGATGATCCTTTTATAGATGAGAAAAAGGTCAAAATAGAGGAAAAATATTTCAAAATTTGAATTTGGATGTGTTTGGACAGGTTGGCGCGCGTATGGGGTGCGAAAATTTTGGCGGACGAGTGATTTGCTCGTACGGGACTGGACAAGGAGTGTACTGGTGCGCGCGCCACGGCGTGATTGGGATGTTACGCACGGGACTAGGAGTGTTTCTCAGTGCTGCTAGGCACGTTGTGCATGTTTCTCGGCGTGGTTGGGCAACTACACACACAATTTTGGCCTTTTTGTCAAAAAAAATCATCTTTTTGACTTTTCCTCATTTATTTTCTCAATATATTTATGATGTATTGCCTCCATTATTTGTTTTTTGAGTCTTTAAGTTATTTTTGAACTAAATACCTAAAAAATGATATAAAAAAAAGGCCCGTGATTCCGAAAAAACAAATTTATATAAAAATATGATAAAATCATATAAATATAAATATATTTAATCAATTAAAGTACATTAAATCATGATAATTTTAGTATTTTTTAAGCACTTATCACAACCCCCAACTAGCTTCTTGCTAGTCCCTTAACAAAAGAAGCGATCAAAACTAAAATAAAAACTATCTTAAATCACTTCCATGGATTGACACGATTGCATTTAGCGTATACAACAAGCTTTTAAACCTATAGGTTGTCCTAGTGGACAAGTTTAAGTGTCGTGAGTGTTTTCAGTAATGATACCCACAAACATTAAAAAAATGAAAACAAAATAAAAAAAATAAAATAAAAAGTAAACTAAAATTTAAAATAAAGTAAAAAGACTAACATAAAATAAAGAAGTAAAAATATATCATGCTTATAATCTCTTTTTAAACTTCATAATTAAAATCTTAAGCATAGATTATTTCAACTTTCTAAACATTTATGTTTTATTATAATAATTAGTTGAAAATAATTTTCATATTTCATATCCAAAATGTATCAATTTAATTTTACCCAATTTCAATGTTAGAAATTCGAATTCGTTTCGACTTTATTCCTCACAAGTCAATATTCTCAAAAACACTGAATCCAATGGGTTCAAACACTCATGCTAGTTTATATGCAAAAGAGTTTATGTATAAAAATGAATTAATATGTTCGCATATGTATAAAGAAGAAAGACTCAAAGTGTTATTTTAATGTTGATCTCATGAAAGGAATCAAAGGTAATGATTTATAAAAATATTATACATTTTTTCATGCATCAATCAAATTCATCAAATAAAAATATCAAGTAATATGCCTTTTAGAAAATGTAGGAATATGCAATGACTTCTTAGGAAATTACTTCCTATATTTTCTTTTGCAATAAATCATTTCTCACAATTGTTTAGACTTTTTTTGTCATAATATATAGATTATATTATTCATTTTTCTTTTCTCTCTTTCTTTTTGTTATTTTTTTCTCTTATATATATTTTTTTCATTTTTTTAATAAGAGAATACATTTTTTAAGAGTAAACCTATGTACAGATTGTATATTTTTTATATGGTAAGATAAGTGGTTAATATTTGACTTTTCTTTTTGTATTTGTATAGGTAACTCTAGATATTTTTTTTTAATAGAAGTCATATATGAACGAAGAAAGACATACACTATTAATTTATACTTAAAATCATTTAATCTAAGAAAATGAAAAATAAATATATAAGACTTCATTAAGATGTAAAAATCTAGACATTTAATAGTAAGTCCTATAAAGATATCTAATAATTCGAAGAAATAAGAAATATGTTTGGAGTAGAAAAAATACATTTCACTTAGAATAAAGAAAATTAAGCTCAAATTATATCTCACAATGTTAGTCTCCATTATTTGATTCTTAAACACTAATTTTGGGTTTAATATAATTTTCACACCTTATCAAGAAATACTATTCATGACAAAAACTAACTAATTATCATATATTCCATGATATGTTTTCAAGAATTAACCTTACAGTCCAAAAAATTTAACTATTTATTTAAATTTGATTTAAATAAATAATAAATTTTTGTAGAAATTTTTTTAAAACTAATCCTAAAATTCTAAAAATTCCTAAATCAAACACAATAAAAATTAAAATGTGAACATAAAAATTCTAAAATTGTTAAAAATTTTAAAATTAAGCATGATAAATTTTCACCACCCCTAACCTAGAACTTACATTGTCCTCAATGTAAAAATTATAAATTAAAGATTAAGAGAAAAGAGAAGAAAAATTACATATTTTTTGAGAATATACAAATAGTGATGAAAAAATGCAGGTGCATCTATCATGTTTGTCATTAATGTTCACACAGGTAGATCACTGTTAACTTCTAATATCTCAAAACACAATTGTACTTAGATTTAACAAAACAACTACCCCCTTTTATCACAGATTTTAATTTAAAGATATTTAAATTTTGGAGCTAGTTTAAACAAATTTTTTTATTTTTTATTTTATTATAATTTTTAAGTTAAATAACATAATCAGTATTAACTAAGAGTGTTTACAGAAAATAATGGTGGGGCAAAGACTCCTTAAAAACCATCATCCTAGACAGAACAACGTTTTCAAGAAAGACTAGTGACATAAAGGCTTTCAAGAACTAGTCTCCTAGACATAACTCTCTTATATATTTACTTTTAATGCTATTAAAATTTTAGTTAATTAAGTTAATAAATTAAAGTTAAGTTAAAAATATAAGTTAATTAAGTTAATAAATTAAGTTAAGTTAAAAATATAATTAATTAAGTTAAAATATAAGTTAATTAAGTTGATAAATTAAATTAAGTTAAAAATTTAAGTTAATTAAGTTAAGTTAAAATTTAAGTTAATTAAGTTAATAATAATATAGTTAAAATTTAAATTATTTAAGTTTATAAATTAAATTAAAATTTAAGTTAATTAAATTAGTAAATTAATTTTTATTAAAAATATATGTTAATTAAATTAATAAATTAAGTTTTTTTAAAATAAATTTAAAAAAATTAAAAGAGAATTAAAATTTAAAAATAAAAAGTAAAACAAAATTAAATTAAATGAAAATTAAGACTTAAAATAAATTATAGAAAAAATAAATTAAAAATTAAAAAATTAAAAAAATTAAAAAGAAAAGAAAATTAAATAAATAAAATTAAAAATTAAATGAAAATTAAAATATAAAAATTAAAATTTAAAGTTTTTTTTCAAAATTATTTTTAAAAGAAAATAATTAAATAAAAAAATTCGTAACTTTTTTTATTTTTAAATATCAAATCTAAAATTAATGTTTTTTAAATTTACATTTTAAATCTTAACTCTTAATTTAAAAAAAAATTTAATATACAAGAAACTTTAATTAAAAAAAATTTTTTTTTAATTTTTGATTTTTGATTAGAAATTATAAATCTAAAAATACAAATTTTTTAAATAAAATTTTTTTATACTGTTCATGAAGTTTAACAGTTTTTTTATTTTTATTTTTTTGTTCAATAATTTTTTTCCTTAATTTGAATTTTTTTTTAATTTTTATCTCAAATTTTAAATTCCAAATTTAATTTTTTCTTTTGAATTTTTTTGTAATGCTTTTATTTTTTTTAATTTTTAATTTTAAATTTTAAATCTTAACTTTAATTTTAAATTTAAATTTTTTTTGTTTACTGTTCAAGATAACTAACAATTTTTTTAAAATTTTTAATTTTATATCTTTAAATTTATCTAATAATATGTTATTAATTAACACTAATATAGGTTAAATTGTCCACGTAAAGGCAAATAATAAGAAAATCATTACCTTTATGCTTTACATACTAGGTAATGCTTTACATACAAGGTTGGCTCACTTGGCTTCTTAGAAACCCATTATTGATAAAATAATCATCAATCTTGCTATTCTAAGCATGAGGTTCCTATTTTAATCTATACAATGCCTTTTTTAATCTATATACTTTGTTTTCAGCATCATTTTTCACATAACTTTGAGGTTGCTCAACTTATACTTCTTCCATCAATTATTCATTCAAAAAGGTTGATTTTACATCAAGTTAAAACACCTGCAATCTCAATTATGCAGCAATAGCAAGCACAATTCGTATTGTCTCCATGAAAATAACATGCGGATATATATATTGAAATCAATGCTAGGTTGTTGGGTATATCCTTCGGCTACAACATGAGGTTTATTCTTTTGGAAGGAGTTATCTTCATTCAATTTTATCTTGAAAATCCATTTTAGACCAATAATGTCCTTATTATTAAGGTTTGTCCACAATACTCAAGTGTTGTTCTTCTCAATCATAGAAATTTCCTCATCCATGGCTTTTCCTTATCTTTCTTCTTTCATAGCTTCTTCAAAATTTTATGGCTCACTACAAAATAAAGTAATATGAGAAGTTTCATAAATTTCTTTTAATAAATATACCTTTCTTGGTGGTGTATCACATGTGTAAAACTCAGAATTTACTCTTCTTATTTTCATTCAAAGACACTATTTATTTATATACAAAGTTAGGGACACTTTTAGGTGACATACACCTAATACACAACTAAGACACCTAATACATAACTAATATATTCATCTAATGATAGACACCTAATACATAACTAACATCTCTAACACTCCCCCTCAAGTTGCAGCATAGTTATTAATCATGCCCAACTTGTTACAGAGATAATCAACTTGAACCCTACTTAAAGCTTTCGTGAAGATATCTCCTAGTTCCTGTGGTCGAGTTTCAAACCCGTGCAAGCCGCCTCCTTTGTTTCTATTCATATAAGTTAACCGTCCATGCTCATAATTATTACTTTGGCTGACCAAAGCACCATTTAATTGAGCAAGTGGAGGTGGAGTGCCTTATGTACGAAGTATTTGACTAAACACCTCTTGTAAAGAGGAGATCTCAGAACCAGTAAGAACTTGGGACTTAGCAATCTCAAAAGTAGAGGAAATACCGGCAAGAAAACTCATGACTACCCTTTGTTTCCGTTGGCTTTCCTGAACCTTTACATCAGGGCTAAAAGGTATCAAACTATTGAGCTTCTCATAAGTTCTTTTAAATTCCATAAAATAATTTGTGAGTAATTGATCTTGTTTGTCTGCATGGTAAAATGCTTTGCATACCTTATATATGCGGGAAAGATTTCCTTTACAAGAATATAAGAAATCTAAATAATCCATCAATTACTTAATGAATTCATAATAATTGATCATGTCAATTACATTGCTTTTAATAGAATTTCGAATCTACAGAAATAAGCGGGCATCTTGTCTAAGCCATGTCTATTTTGAATCATATTTAGAAGGATCATTAGTCAAATGAGTATCTTTGTCGATACTTCTCAAATAAATTTGAATGTCTTACTCCAAGCCAAATAATTCGAGCCATTGAGCTTATGGTTTATGATTTTAGACATCACAGGCACCATATCCGTTACAACATTAGATTTTTTCAGTCATAACTCCTACAAACGACAAGGCAGCGAGAAAACGAACAAATAAAATCCAACAACAGCAGCGACCAAACACGCAGCGAACAAGAACACAAAATTGGAAGAACTCAAACCTGAACAATCACAAGCGATGAGTGTCAAGCCACCATAGATGATGTAGGGGAATGACGGAGAGCAACACGAGGTCGACCGGAGAAGACTGTTGCACAGACCTGCTGTCATGCGCCAATGCGTGGAAAGATGGTAGAAAGTCACTGTGGCACGTGTGGATCACTCGTGGCTCGCCTGATGACCGAACTTCGGGGTTTTGTTGGTCGGCGACTGGTCTTCCTCCCTGTGCCGGCGGTAAGACGCTAGGAAATTTCATAGAAAGTCGCGGTGGCGCGTGTGGCTCACTCGCTACTCGTCTGGTGACCGGACTTCGGGGTTTGGCCGGTCAGCGGCTAGTCTTCCTCCCTATGACAACGGTGAGAAAAAATGTGCACTCCAAAAGGGTGTTCTGAGTTGGAACCCAAAAATGCACTAAATCCTAATTTGTGTTTACTCAAAATCAGCCCCTAAGTTGAACGGAAAAAAAATTCCCAAATTTTGTAACCTAAATGCTCTGATACCATGTAAAACTCAGAATTGACTCTTCTTATTTTCATTCAAAGACACTACTTATTTATATACAAATTTAGGGACACTCTTAGGTGACATACACCTAATACATAATTAATATATTCACCTAGTGATAGACACCTAATATACAACTAACATCTCTAACAACATGCAATCCTGATTTCATTTGGAGAAAAAATTTGGTTTCAATGAATTAAACTTAATTTTAATTGCATTATTGTTGGAGTTTAAGCTAAAATTATTTTTATTTTCTTTCAAGTCGATCAAGAAAAATTGGCCTTGAATTATTTTCGCAGCTCTATAAAAAAGTGCATCAAAAACATCTCTTGAAACAATTAGCTTTTCCGTGATAAGATTTTATAGAGATGATAACTCATTGATTCATTACCATAGCCAATAAAAATGAATTTTTCTCATTTCTCATCGAACTTTCCTCTTTGTAATGAAAGAATAAGAGTGTATACTATGTAATCATAAAATCTAAGGGAAGATACCTTAGGTTGCACTCCATGCCAAGCTTCACAATGAGTTTTTGTTGTCAAGTATAAGAGTTGGCAAGCGATTCAAAATATGAACCACTCTAAGTCTTCCTCTTTGGCTTGAAAGTTGTCCACTTTTTTAAAATTAACCCCTTTCTTTTATTGGCTCTACCTTGATACTTTTTTCTTCACTCACGTTGAGTTTTGATTGAAAGATATGATCTAATTTAGAAATTGAGTCCCAGTTAATTCTAAGTTCATGTACATGAAGAGAACACTTGTAATTCGTGAAAACTCAATTTTTATAAGTCTTTTGGTTCTTCTATTGCAACTATGACATGGTTAAATTTAGGAGACAAATTTCTTAAAAAAAAATTCAACAACTCTTTTTTCTTCAATTCTATAAACAAGACTTTTCATTTGATTAATAATTTATAGGCCTTGCCATAAATGGTTGGATAGTTTCATTTTCTTCGTCCTTAAATTATCAAAACTTTTCCATAAAGTTTGTAAATTCATGGAGATTGTTCTTTTAGATCCTTCATACTCATTTTTTAAATCACCTTTAGCTTTATCTTCATTCATAATTGAAGGAAAAACTGATTTTATTATCTCACGATGTATTAGATTCAAGACTTTTGCATTTCTTCTTTTATCTTCCTTTTTTTTTTTGCTTGAGTTAGTCGGCTCCAATTGGAGGTTTTTTACTCAACTTTTGAGTAGCTTCAAATAAATCCACAAAATATTGAGAAATGAAAATCCTTTTTATTTGAATATTCTAATATTTATAATTTTCTCTATCAAATACAAGAATTGAATATCGAGAATAATTGAGTTGATATTACTTGAGAAGGTCATATTAGAAAATTAAAATTGGAAGAGGAATTTAAATAAAGGTTTGAAAATGGTTCTGATACTACTGTCAAAGAAAGAAGTGTAGAAATTGGGTAAGCTAAGAAACTTGATAAACTTCAAATTTTATTCTCATTGGTAAGGAGTTGATTTTTTCTACATCTTCAACACAAACAAATAGTCCTATTTATGCTAGAACTTAAGACATTCAAAAAACTCAATACAATAACTTCTAGCAACTAAAGAGTCTAACTCTTAATAAGAACTAAAAAGACAACTCTTAGAAAAATAAAATACATAGAAACTCAGAGGATGGAAGCTTAAGAGATAAAAGTTGAAAAGACACATAATTAAAATTTTCAAATTTAACTCTTCAACAATTCTATCCCAAAAGTTAACCTATTTTGAGAAAAAACACATAATAACCATATACCTAATTTACTATTTATAGTTTTTCAACATAAGACTTGTACGCATACCTAACAACATCTAGTTACACACAAAGAGGATAGCATACAAGCGAAGTGCTTATCTCTTTCATTAGTCTCCAAATATTTTTTTTAAATTTCCCCATTGTTTTTGTTATGAAACATTGAATGCTTTTGTGTGAAAGACATATACATAGATTAGTGTATACTTGAGCTATAGAGAGAAAAAAGAAGAGAGAAAGAAAGGATATAAGATTAAAGACAAGACCAATACATATGTTGGTAATTGTCATTTAATTATGTAGCTCAGCAGCATGGTAGACATTAGTACTTTAGTAGTGATGATTTTCCTAGAAAGTGAAAGTACCATTGATTCATTGCGAAGTCATGAATTCGGTTATTACATGTGGATGATTGAAAGATTTTTTATAGTGTAGTAGATAGATTTGAGGTAGTTAACCATGTATATTATTAGAAATAAAAGCGAAGGCTAACTAACATCTTGACTTATCTCTAATAATGACTTTGCTTTTTTGTAAGAGTTTCAATTTGAACTCGGACATAGAAATCATGTATGCATGATCAATTTTTATGCAGCTTCTAAAGATGTGTACGTAAATGGAATATTCATTTCATCCTCTCTTATCTTAACAAGGTACCCAAATATGTCCCTGTGAATTAGAAAGACATGGAGACTGTAGGATTTCGAGAAGGATAAGAGGTGTCATTGGAAACTTTAAAGGAAAATGGTTTAATCACTACTAGTAAACTCACTAAAAATGATATATTTCGTGGGTTTTCATTTGAATATGAATCAAATTGAATTAATCGTTACTTTTTGTTCGGAGAATTGCAAATGCTACAGGATCTTAGAGAGATTTTAGAGAAAATACAGATTCTCTTAATGGGATACATAGGTTCATATATATATACAATGTATCCACGAAGTGTTGGCACCTCTATTGAGCGATCACTTTTAACTTCAACTGATATAGACATACCTACTGTCCAAGGATGAAGTCATTTCTATTCACCTATAGTACCTTGCTAAGAGATACCTCCTAAAAGAGGACCTCACACTTAAACCATCCATGAGTACCTCATGTATACTCCTTCGTGATAGCACCTCGAATAATGTATCTCATACAACATACATTATAGATACACCTTACACAATGTACCTCGTGGGTACCTCAACTGTGGCACCCTATACTATCCAAACATTAAGTATTCTCTTATTTTTTTTCATTTGAAGTAAAGTGAAAGAATCTTCTCGGGTAGGATATCAATATCTAGGGTACAAACCCTTCAACTTTTAAGATAAAAAAACCTTTCAATTTCTTAGATACAAAAGCTTCCAATTTCTTAATTACAAAACCTTTATTCTATTAAGATTATTTTAGTTTGAAAAATCTAAACTAATAACATAAATTAATAAATAATAAATGATAGATTAGTTTATACAAATTATAGGCACACATGTAATTCATTAATCAACAGAGAATTAATGAAATATTTAATTAATTGATTAAATTTATTAAAATTAATTAGATTAATAAAATATAAACTCAAGTTTATTGATTCTTTCTTATATATATAAATAGCGCCTTCGATCGGGACTACTATTCATTATTAATTAAAATCATTTAACACCTTGATCAGGTCATTCAATTAGTTTAAATTAAATTGTACTTATTTTTTAAGAAATTATCAAACTATTTAACTTGTCACATTCGATCAAGTCTAATAAGTTAAACTTTTAATCAAGGTGTCAAAATCAGTTTTTAGATCGAGAATACTTAACTTAACATTTAGATTTTAAAATCAATTACGAAAAATATATTGTCAATATATTTTTCAATAATAATTCTTATAAAACTATTTAAAATAGAGTATTGACTCTAAATTATATCTAGATTCATATTTTTAAAACTCAATTTTCATATTTTAAATATATTACATCAATAATAAATTTTGTAAAATTCTTGAATAAAAATAATCTTTTTTATATAATTATTAAAAATATTCTCCTAACTAATTTACGCAAACATAAATAATAATATAACTAAAATCCTATTATCACAATCTTTCATATATATTTAGATTTAATAAATGATTAATAAATTAAAATAACATTTAGAAAGATATATAAAATTAAATCTGTAAATAAAATAAAATAAAATTAATACGTCAACTGTATATTTATAGATAACTTTTATAGCAATATGTTATTTAGAAAATCTCATATTATATTAACTTATTCGTAATAATCTAATCTAAATTGTTTATAAAATAAATTAAAATTTTGTTCATCTCTTAGGAAAAAATTTAAAGAAAAATTTATAAAAAAACTAAGAAAACTAAGAAAAAGTTGTGGGAAAGAATGATTTGCAAAAGGAGCTTAGGGGTCTTTTATATACGTAAAAAATGCTGAAAAAATTAGAGAAAAATGGATCGTATGATTGTGTGCCACAACACAACTACCTGCATCAATTTGGTATGCATTTCAATTACAATCTGAAGCTCTGAAGCACTCGCATTGCAACACACAAATTACAGCGCCACGACATGCATTAAACTACGCCATTTCAAGTTTGGTTGGTTCATATTTAAGGCTTACATGTGTTATCTTTGTATTTTTCTTGATTGTAATTGAGTGCTTTTAGGTACAATTCTTCGTATGTTTGATTTTTTTTTATTAATTTGAGGTTATAAATACTTGAAAACAACAAAACATATCCATGATTTTAAAACATAGATTTGTTAAAATAATAATAATATTATGTAAATAAAAATCTATTTTTGACATTAAATTTAAATAAATCACGTAATATTGAGTACTTTTAAGTACTCATCAATTTTGTAATGTCATCTACTGGCTTATCAATGCTTGGTAGAGGAAAACAATCATTTGGGCTTGTAGTGTTAACATTAGTGAAATTGACACACATGTAATGTTCACCCCCTACTTTATTAGCCAATACAATATTTGAGAGCTATATGGGATAGTCCACTTCTTGAGAGATTTAACCTTGTTATTGATAATATCATTCTTTTCCCTTGCAAACTTTCTCTTTCTTCATTGGATTGGTTTTTTCATATGATCCACGTTCAATTCGAGTGCCATTATATTGGGGTTAATTCCAGGCATATCTTTTGTCTTCCATGCCAAAAGGTTTATATTTGGATGTAGTCTATGTGCTATCATCGAGGATGAGATAGGAGAACTATATGTATCGTCAAGGTAAAGGCTCGATATAGATCGTTATTTATGCTTATTTTATGTGAGCTTTCAAGCACATTCTTGTAAGATCCACATGGACCCCCTTAAATGAATGATACGTGTATAAAACACTATATATGTCCAATGAAAGACCTAGAGTCATCATCATTTCATTACTCATTTAATGCATCTCTATACCATCTCTCTAAATAGAATATGTCCCCTAATAGGCTACACTCTTCTTTAGGAATTCTATCATCTATTCCTCGATGTCTTTAGGAAGTTTAAAACTAATCTTTTAAAAAAATTCTTCCTCCAACACACCATCAGAGATGACCTCATAGCCTTTAGGAGTCACCATCAATATATGCCCATACAAGCGGTGCACACCTGTAGATTGCCTCTTTTTTCTACCTTTTGATTGCTATTTGGAGCTGAAAAAAGGTTATGCATTCTTCATCTATAAATTATAGTAGCTTCTCACCTTTTATTGATTATCTTTAATATCTTTTATCCCATCCACTTTTGGATATTTAAGTATATGGGGATACATTTAAATGACTACCCTCATCTTATATAGTCATGACCTTCCCAATATCACATTGTAAGAGGTTAGGGTATTCAAAAAAATATAATTTCTAAGTATAATAGATCCTACCATAAAGACAGAGAGTTGTATCATTCCTACAGACATGGTAACGTTGCTATTAAAACCTACTAATGGAATTTGCTATTGTGTTATTTACTTGGGTTCTATTCATAAGTCGAGGTGTACCAACAAATATAGAAAACTGAGAAATCTCATTTTCCACCAGTACTCTATGCACCATAGGATCATCATAAGGTGGTAGAATTTCTCTTCCTTCAAAAATAATAGGAAAGATTGATCACTCGCGTCTCAATGTGTAAATAGGTTTATGTGTGTCTCTCGCCTCCCTAGCATACCTTTTTCAAGAATTGTGAAAGGATCCCGACATGGTTGGGCCATCATGAATGGTATGCATTATATGAATGTCACCTTAAGGTGTTGGTACGACTTATTGTCTTTTCCTCATTAAGGATTACGAGGAATCACCTCCCTTTAAGAATTATCCCATGATATCTTATCTTGGACCTCCATTTCCTTCCGCTAGTTCCCCCAAGTATCCATTAGATAAAAGTCATTTTATCTTCCACTTAAGGTGTCTACAATCCTTGGTCCAATGACTTGTGTCCTTATGAAAGGCACAATATTTGTTAGGGTTCCTTTGAGGAACTCTCATGGATTGCAGCCATCTCACTTGGTCCATTCTCTCCATTCTTTATACCACATCAACTAGAGACACTCTATAAATGGTCCTCAAAAAAGGGACAAGGCCTTTTCCCAAGTCGCTAGCCTCACCTTGGGCACTATTATTGGCTTGAAATGAGGTAGGTTATGGTGTCTATCAATAAATGATTTTATTTTCCCATTATCCTTGTTGTTAGTAGTGGATTTGTTCGATGGTCTTGACACCTAGGTTCTTGAAGATTTCAATTCCATCTTTACATTGACAAGTTTTTGGGCCTTCTCATAGACTGCGACAAGAAAACGTAGGTTAGTCTTGGTTAATTTTACAAATAGATTTGTGTCCCTCTTAATTCTTTTTCTAAAGGCTTCGATAGCCATGGAGTCAGAATATTATGAGATTTTTATATTTTTATATTTTAAACCACTTCATATAACTCTCCATTGTCTCTTTATTTTCTTGGACAATGGAGAACAAATGGTACGACTCATTTTTGATGGGTTTATTGAAAGTGTGGTTGGTAATGAAAACCTTAACTAGTTGGTTTAAACTATTTATACTTCTGAGAGGAAGCTCTATGAACCATTTATGCATCGTATCTTGGAAAGTAAAGGCAAAAATCTTATAGAACATAGCATCTATTTTCTCCTCAAGTACACAAATAGACACATGACCATTTTAAAGTGTATAACATGAGCTAATGGAATCTTTCAATCCCTAAAAGGATGGACCTTTTAAGGTAGACAATTTTGGAAGTGGAACCATTAGCTCTATATTATCTTAAAAAAGTGAGATTATAACGGATCACACATGGCTTCAACATCGTTTTGAGGGTGTCCTTTACCCGACTTTTTGAGTTAAGTGGCCCTTTTTTCTTTCATTTTTTCGCCATTTTAATAAAATTTTCATCCTATTTGCTATCGAGGTGATCTTCTTGAATTTTGATATATGTGGGCATGTCTAGGTCATGTAGCTCAAGTTGGTG
Source organism: Hippophae gyantsensis (assembly GCA_030763125.1). Lineage (NCBI taxonomy): Eukaryota > Viridiplantae > Streptophyta > Magnoliopsida > Rosales > Elaeagnaceae > Hippophae > Hippophae gyantsensis. The sequence goes on along the minus strand of CM061029.1, from coordinate 15,278,946 downwards.
ATGAGGATGCTTTGATTAGGGTAGTAGAGTTCACAAAGGGGGTCTTGTGATGGATTTGTGAGTATCAATTGTCTATATGTGGGTCTCGGTTCATGATAATGATACTTTTATGGTTAAGAGAAAGAGCTTGTTGAGCCATTTCAAGGTGTGATAACTTAGCTAGATAAGGTGTAGTTGTTATAACTTCGAATGAACTGTTAGCTTCTTTAGAGTAGCTTTCTTGTAGTAAATGCATGCAAAGTTACTTATTGTCATTTTGTGATTTGACAAAAGCTTATTGTAACTCTGTAGCTTATTGTTGGAGCTTTTCCATCTTCGCATCTTTTTCTAAGGAGGCATCATTTGAGCTAAAACTCACTAAGCTAGTTGTATGAGATACTATTCTTGTAAATTCAGGGTCCTTATTTACTTGAACAAATGATCAGATAAGGTCATACCCCAATCCTAGAAGAGGCTTGAAATGAGTTCTATGATGGGGTAAATGGTCATTGAGATCAAATTCAGGAATATTGGGCATACGTTTTATAGATTGCTTTTTTGTGATTTGAAATTAGTACAATGAATAGTCAACTAGAGTATATTTCTCTATGGTAAGGGATGATTCTCCTGATTTTCTAGATGTAAGGTCTCAAGTTCTTGCAATGGATTGAAAAAATTTAAGGCCTCATGGTGGGTGCCAATTGTTTGAAGAATTGTAAGTGATATAGGGACTTAGATAGATTTTAGAGAGAGTATAAATCCCCTTAATGGGTTATTTAGGTCTATATTAGCACATCTATGAAATAACCACCTCTTACTTCGATTGACATAGACACGTTTACTCTCCTAGGATGTAAACACCCTGGAGCTATAGTACCTTGTTAAAGGATACCTCGTAAAAGATGACCTCACACATAACCATCCATGAGTACCTCGTGTACACTCTTTCATGACAACACCTCAAACAATGTACCTCGTATAACATATATCATGGATACACCCCACACAATGTACCTCATGGGTACCTCAATTGTGGTATCCCTGTACTACATACCTTGTGGGTACACCATAGCCAAACACTTTTTTTATAATATTAAGGCATCTCCAATCTAGCACCAAAATACTAAATTTGATGTATGGTTGTCCAAACCCAACACCAAATTTCGTACGATGTATAATGAACAATATTGTGCTAAATTTGACGCACCACGTTTTATTTGGTGTAACATTGTTCACATGTCAAATTTTTTTTTTTTAAATTCTAGAAATGTTAAATTTTTTGTTATATATAATAAATTAAAATTAATTATATGATACAAAATTAGTAAAAAATTATTAAATACAACATAAAGTTAAAAATATATTATAATTAATTAATTGGTTGCATATATAAGATGAATTTAGAATAAAAATAATAAAAAAGATTTAACTTAAATTATTTTTTAAATATAAATAGTCATAATTACAAAAAATAATTTGTTAATAAATTTCATCTATAATAATAAATTTTCAGTATTATTAACCAAAATTCATTAGTTATTGTTAGAGTTAAAATAAAAGAATTACTAGTGACAACTCAAATTTAAATGTAATTTTTTAATATAATATTTAAATTTAAATTTAAAAATAAATAAAAATTTGTTCCATTATTTGCATGTTTTGCTTTAGCAAAGCATCATCCAGAATATTACATTAAATTTTGGGACATGACCCTCTGTTGAGCATGTTCAAATGTTCAAAAATATTCTAAATAATAATAAACAAATTAATCACAAAGGCAGCGAAAATAAATATAGTTTTATTTTAAAATTCTAAACAGGAGAGTTTGTGGGCCATTTGAAAAGAATGAAAAGTGATTATTTTATGTGCATTAGAAAATCTTGTCCTTTCCATTGTTGGATTGTTTTAAAACCTTTAAAATATATCGAATTGTCCACATTCATATATATTATTGCTAATAAAAAAGAAGAAATCGTTAGCCGATAAAGATGAGTAGAGAAAAAAATTTATAGAGGATTAACTTCCTTTCTGTAAATGTAATGTTAATTAAATTAAGGGAGAAAATGGTTGTGTAGGTTGTCTCAAGAGCCTCAAAATCAGTGGCATTAGCCATTAGGCTATTATGACCATCTTGGATAAATATTGTTAAGTCTGCTTTCCACAAAGTTGTAATTAGCAACTTGTAAGAGGAATCTGTATAAATTGTAGTTGCTAGAGTGGAACCTTAGCAGTCATCTGAATTTGTATAGATAAGAATAGTGGTGAGCACTTTATTAAAAAAATTTATTCGATTCAAATTTGATCCGATTTGAATTGAATTTAAAGATTTTCAAGTCGAATCTAATTCGATGATATAATTATTCAAATTAATTTAAATTTTAAACAAATTAATTTTTTTGAGATCAGATAAGATCAAATTAATATTAAAATTTATTTATAAATTATTATCATATATAAAATATAACATACAAAATATTTAAATTTTATATTTATGTATTTGTAGCAAAATTTATTATTTATAATTACAATTAAGAAGATCAAAAAAATGAAAAGTATATTTTTACAATTATTAAACTATTATAAATATTTATATTTTTTTAATTTAAAATAGTAATTTAATAAAATTATAATATGTATAATATTTGAATATAATATATTATAAAATAAAACATGTATTTATTAATAATTTAATAGTAATTCAGTTTGAATTAAATCAAATATAACGAATTATAAAATTTATTACTCTGAATCTCGACGAATTGCATATTTTTAATTTAAATTCGATACGATTATAAAAATATTCGTTTTAATCTAATCAATTTTTTTTAATTTAAATGAATTAATAAAATCAAATGCAAAAATTTCATTAGTATTTTATTACTTTTTATCTTAAATCTACGATTTACATTATATAAATGTTTGTGCCTATTGCTAAGTGGATTAATGATTGCTGCATATTTTTTTTCATAAAAAATGGTAGCTACAGTGTTATAATGACTATAAAATAAATATTATAATCATATAATTACTAAGTTAAATTAATTATATTTTATAATTTAACAAAATAGTATAATGAAAAATGAATTTATTAAAGACATGTTTAATTAACTAAATTCAACTTATTATAACACTTCTCAAATACAAAGAATAAAAAAGATTGATTTAAAAAAGATATAATTTAAAGATATTATAGTTTTTTATAGATTAAAATGGATAAAATACATTGTCTTTTGTCGCTTTTAAAAGAAAAATTATAATTTAAATTTATTTAGATTTTTCTTAAAAATCATGATATTAATTAAGTTCAATCTAAAGATAAAAACACTAAATTATTCATTTTAAAAAATAACTAGAGTAAGTCTATTCTAACCCTTTTGATTTTCCCTTCGGTTCTTTTATAATTTCTATGTTCTCAAACTTGGAAAATCATAGTCAATAACGTGATAGTAATTTAGAGCATTCTTTTGTAAAATTATATACTTATTTATTCAATTAATTTTATTTTTAACTTTATAAAAAAACATATGATAAATGCTAAAAAAAAAATGTGAACTCCCTTGTCTGAACTCCCTAATATATACGTTGCATAAAAGGGTTTAAAAATTGAAGAATTATGAAATACAATTAAATCTCTTTACAACAAATTTTAGGGAACTACGAGACATAAGTTTTTCCTTCTTTATTTGAAGGGATGAACATCTCTGTGACTATGTTTTCTCTGTTTATTTTTTAAATAAGGTTTTTGTGTGGATGAGGAAGCAGCCTTTTGCTTCTGATGAAAAATCTTAAGGATGTATGCTTTTTTTTTTTTTGGTCAGAATATGAGATTTTATCAAAACAAGAATTACAGAATCTTCAAGCTATTATGTTGAGGTTATCAATGGCTTCACAAGCACCACACACTATCCTAAATAGCATAGCTATCCGAAGGGCAACTTATAACCAGCAGCCTAAACCTTTGTCTTCTAAAATGCTACTATTCAGTAACACCCAATGGTGGAAAAAAAAAAAGACAAGGTAGCTAGCACATAGTGAAACACCAGACCATACTACAAATCAGACACAAACAAATAATACCTAACAAAACTGAAATCATTGAAACAAAAATGCACAAAAGACATAGTAAACTAACAATAACCATCAAAAGACAATGACCAGCTTGGCTTAGCAAGCCACCGGCAAGGATGGAAAATTGTACGGGGTTGAGTTTTTAAACATAGTCATAGGTGACAGCCTGCAAATTGGAGACGTCTTCCACCTGGTTCGACTTTCTTCACAGTCAGCCAAGTCATTCTTTGAAAGACCAGCTCAAGTTCACCCATCTCTTCGAACTATAAGAGAAAAGTGGAGCTATCAAGGACCTTAAGTTCAAAGCCTCCCTTCTTTGCTCAGATTGGATGAACTCTTTGGAAAAATTGATGGTTATAAAAAAATAAATTCCACAATAATTTTTTAAATTAAAATAGAACAAAAATAACTTTAAAGATTTTTAGGGTGAAAAATTTTTAAAAAATGAAAGTAACAATCACAGGATCCGTAAATCACTTAAAATTTTCACTATAATAAAATGAGATTATAAATTTCACCTTTAGCTAGATTTCTCACAAAAATATAATAAATATATATCTTCAATTTGTGGGTAAAACTTCACAAATTGATTCTCAAATTTTCCTCTCAGAAAATTCTCTGTTCTCTGCTCTCTATATTTTTCTCTCTCTCAATTTTGATGTATATTAAGATTAAGGCAAAGGCTTTTATAGAGCCAAAGAATCAATCCCTTAAGCCATTCAAGGCAAATTTTGTGGAGACAAACAACCCACACATTTGACCCTTTTTTTTCCTTTCTTCCTACCGCATTCTTAGCCTTTATTTCTGAATGCTTTTTTTATTTATTTTATTTGTTTATTTGCTGGCCCACATGAGAGGAATCAACAAATCTCCCCTTCCACCTTATGTGGGACAAAGCTCTTCTACACTTGCAATCTCTCTACATATTGTAAGTTTTTCTCTAGTTAGGGTCTTTGTCATCATATATGCCCTATTATCATTGGTGTGGATCTTCTCAACTTGTAGTAGTTTATGTTCCAACACATCACAAATCCAATGATACCTTACGTCAATGTGTTTGGATCTTGAGTGGAAGGTTTGGTTCTTGCTAAGGTGAATTGCACTCTAACTTTCGCAATAAAGAACATAATTTTCTTGGTTCTGATGCAATTCTTGTAGGAACTTTTTCATCCATATAATCTCCTTACAACCTTCAGTGATTCCAATGTACTCTGCTTCTATGGTACTTAAGGCAATACACTTTTGTAATCGTGATTTCCATGAAGCAGCTCCCCCTCCAAATGTTATTAGGTACCCAAATATAGACTTTTGTATATCCACGTTGCCAGCCATATCTGAATCTGTATATCCTTCTAATACATGTTTGCTATTACCAAAGCATAAACAATGACTGGAAGTTCCTCTGAGATACCTGAGTATCCATTTGACAACTGCCTAATGGTCCTTTCTAGGATTTGATAGGAATCGGCTCACAACACCAACAACATATGCAATGTCTGGTCTGGTGCATACCATAGCGTACATTAGATTGTCAACCACCGATGCATAAGGCACCTTGCTCATCTTTGATTTCTCCTCCTCATTTGAGGGACATTGACTCACATTAAGCTTGAAATGGCTTGCAAGTGGACAACTAATAGGTTTAGCTTTGCTCATGTTGAATCTTTCAAGAACTTTTTCAACATATCGTTTTTGGGAAAGCCAGATCCTTTGCTTTTACAATATTGTGGGTAATCGTCATGCCAAGAATCTACTTGGCAGGTCCTAAGTCCTTCATTGCAAAGGACTTGCTCAACTCCTTCTTCAACTTCTTAATCTTGTCAATATTTTGACCCACAATTAACATGTCATCAACATAAAGCATAAGAATAATAAAATCACCATCAGAGAATTTCTTGATGAAAACGCAATGATCAACCGTCGTTCTGTTGTATTCATTTTCTCCATGAATGAGTTGAACTTTTTGTACCACTACCTTAGTGCTTGCTTCAGACCGCACAAGCTCTTCTTTAGTCTGCATACCAACTTCTCTTTGCTTTTGACTTCAAAACCTTTCGGTTGCTCTATATAGATTTCCTCATCAAGATCACCATGTAAAAATGCAGTCTTTACGTCAAGTTGTTCAACTTCCAAATTAAGGCTAGCTGCCAAACCAAGAACAACTCGGGTTGAAGACATTTTAACTACTGGTGAGAATATTTCATCGAAGTCAACGCCCTTCTTCTGCTCGAATCCTTTCACAACCAATCTTGCTTTGTAACGTGGTTGGGAGCTGCCTTCTTCGCTTTTGATTCTGTACACCCACTTGTTCTTGAGAGCTTTCTTTCCCTATGGTAGTTTTACCAAGTCAAATGTATGGTTCTCGTGCAGAGATTTCATTTCTTCCTGTATGGCTTTTAACTACTCAGTCTTATGCGGATCAGTGATAGCTTCACCATAACTCTCTAGTTCTCCCCCTTCAGTGAGCATCACATACTCGTTAGGAGAATATCTACAACTTGGTTGTCATACTTGGGTGGATCTCCTTGTCTGTACTTCTGGTTAGACTTGTTTAGAAACTTGTTCTGGTTCTGAACTGCCCGCTAGTGGATTAACATCATTAGTATCTGGTGTATCTCCCTCATCATCAGGATTTGTTGGTGGAGGGACTAGTTCCAGATTAACTGTAATTTCATCTAACTGTGGTTTCTTGGATTTCTCAAAATCCTCGATTGTTTGATCTTCAAGAAATACCATGTCTCTACTTCTGAAAATCCTTTTGCTAATAGGATCCCAAAATCTGTACCCAAATTCTTCATGGGCATATCCCATAAAGATACACTGCTTCATTTTTCCATCCAACTTGGACCGTTCATCTTTTGGGATGTGAACAAATGCTCTACAACCAAATACTTTCAAGTGTTTGTAAGAAATGTCTTTCCCCATCTAAACTCTTTTCGATACGTCATAGCTTAGTGGAACTGACAGAGAAAGGTTGATTAAGTCAACTGCTATCCTCATTGCCTTCCCTCAATAAGAGTTTGGTAGTTTTGCATTTGAAAGCATACATTTGACTCTTTCACAGATGGTTATGTTCATCCTCTTAGTGACACCGTTATGTTTAGGTTTCTTTGGTACTGATTTTTCCAACCTAATGTCGAAACTTTTGTAGTACTCCTAGAATGGTCCACGATACTCACCACCATTTTCTACACATACACACTTTAAACGTCTACCAAATTCTCTCTCCACTTTTATATGAAACTGCTTGAAAACTTCATGCACTTGATCTTTAGTTTTCAAAGCAAAATTCCACACTTTTTTATAATGATCATCAATAAAAGTCACAAAATAATGAGCATCTCCTAGTGACTTACAACTCATTGTACATACATCTTTATATATTAAATCTAGAATATTTTCCTTCCTAGATGGTGCGAGACTATGAAATGCAACTCTATGTTGTTTTCCCATAATACAGTCAACACAAATTCGCAAGGGTATACCTTTCATTCCTGGCAAGAGCTCCTTCTTGGAAAGAATTTTTAAACCTTTTTCACTCATGTGGCCGAGTCACTTATGTCATAACTAGGTGGGAACTTATTTCCTAGTGGTATTTACTTCTCCTCTACACAGTTTGGCATCTGTGAGGTAGAGTAATGTATCTTTCTTGCCTTTTGTTACTACCAAATTGCCTTTGGTAAGCTTCCACTTTCCTTCACCAAAATAATTATTCTATCCATCATCATCAAGCATACCGATAGAGATCAAATTGAGGAGAATATCAGGAACATGCCTCACATCTTTCAAAAGTAATTTTCATCCAAGATTATTCTTTAGATAAATGTTGCCAATGTCGACAATTTTTGATACATCATCATTTCCCATCCTCACACGTCCAAAATCACCTTGAGTAAGAATTCCCGTCGTGAGGTGACATGATAGAAGGTGCCTAATTCAACTACCCAAGTAGTGTCTTGACATGCAAGATTGACATAATCAGCATCTCGAACAATGATAACTTCTTCAGTGATAGTTATGGTGTCATTTGTTTGGGTTTCTACTTCCTAATTTCTGGATCATTTTGCCTTTAACTTTCGACATTCTCGAATGAAGTGTACGTGTTTTCCGTAGTGATGACACTTCTTGTCATCCCTTGATCTAGACTTTGATCGTCCTCTTTGCTGACTTTGGTTAAGGGGATTTCTTCTTTTACTTCTTTCGTGCCATTCTTGCTTGCCTTGTTTCTCCATGACAAGCGCTTCAGTGTCAAGAGTATATCCTTCATTTTTTCGTCGAGACTCTTCGTTTAGCATTCTGTCTTTTACCATATCCATGGTAAGCTTTCCGTCAAGAGCTGAGTTGCTAAATAACATAACTAAAGTATTTGGTAAAGAGCTCAGCATCAACAACGCTTGTAGCTCGACATCTACGGTCATCTTCATAGAGTTGAATTGATCTACAATGCCTTGGAACTCACTCTTATGTTCTGATACCTGCTTCTATCTTTATACTTCAAATTGACTAATCGTCGCATCAGAATAGCTTTATTTTGTGTGATTGTCCTCGCATACATTCTCTTCAACTTTTGCCAAAGAACGTAAACATCGTGTTCATTAGCAAAATTTTGAAAAATGCTCTTATCAATCCATTGTCTGATTTGAGTAGTACACTTTCGGTTCAACACTGCCTAGTCAACATCTACGCTTGTTATTTTCGGTGTCTTGTCGTCGGTTTTCTCATCCTTCAAAGTTGTAGACACTATTTTCTCCTTCGACATTATAATTGGCTTCCATAGATCTTTAATGTATAAAAGATCCTCCATCTTTGGCTTCCAAATTGCATAATCAAATGCAGTCAACTTTATCATATTACCTGTACTCTCCTTCATTTGAATCGTCAGTCAACAAGTTTCGCCGAGCTTGGTACTTTTTCGATGATGAATAGTACTCTATGAATAGTATCTATCGACAGAATAGTACCGTTTATGTGAATAGTATTCTGTATGTGTGAACAATACTCTCGCTAAAAACAATCAAAGCTTTGATATCACTTTGTTGGGAAAAAATTGATGGTTGTAAAGAAACAAATTCCACAAACCCAGGATAATTTTCCAAATCAAAATAGAACAAAAATAACTCCAAAGATTTTTAGCGTGGAAAACCTTCCAAAAATGAAAGTAATAACCACAGGACCCGTAGGCTACTTAAAACTTCCACTATAATAAAATGAGATTACAAACTTCACATTTAGGTAGATCTCTCACAAAAATATAATAAATATGTATCTTTAATTTGTGGATAAAACTTCACAAATTAGCTCTCAAATTTTCCTCTCAGAAAACTCTCTCTATTCTCTGCTCTCTGTATTTTTCTTTCTCTCAATTTTAATGTATATTAAGATTGAGGCAAAGGCTTTTTATAGAGCCAAAACATCAATCTCTTAAGTCATTCAAGGCAGATTTTGCAAAGACAAACAACCCACACATATTTGCTAGTCCATATGAGAGGAACCAACACAACCTTCATCCAAGCATCAAGAATCACATAATAATCAATCACTGCTCGAGCATCAATTTCTAACTCCATTGACTCTTGTTATTCATTGATTAGATTTTCTATTTCAAGAATTAAGTCAAGGTTATCCAAACTAGCAAACATATACTCCATATCTAACCAAATCATCATAACTTCAAGTAGAGTAAAAGAAAGAAAATAAGGATTTGCAAAAAGAAATCTAGAATGATCAAGAAAGGCCATTCAAGTAGATTGAAAAAAAATTCTAATTCTAATTCCAAGAACCAAAACTAGAAATGAGAAACTAAGAAATTAGAAGCAACAAATGATGGAATGATAACAATGATGATATATCGATGACACGAGTGGTATAGGTAGGAAAAAAATTTAGGCTGAAACAAGCTGGAACTTAACAACATAGAGCTTATTCAAACATGTTAAAGTTTTATAATTCAAGTTTTATTTATGGTGTATGAGTTTGTTTTGAAAAATTTATATTTCATTCATTCAAACGAAGAAAATAAGAATAATTAAATTAATAAAATAAAAATACGTTAAATCATTTTACACTAAAAAATTAATTTTGTTGTAAAATGAGGATAGTTACTTCCTAATCCTCAAACATTACAAAAATAAATTTATAGTTGTTTCTTACATAATGAACGAATAGCATGACATTTTGTTGATTTTACTTTTACAAATTTGATACATTTTTTTAAAAATTGGTATATTTTAATCACATTAATATTATATTTTAGATGTTTTGGTCAATTTTAACCTAGAAAAATTTAAAATTTTTTCTTGTAAAAATTTAAATTGAATTAAAAACCCGTAAATAAATATTTGAAAATAAAAATATCTCAATTTTTTTCAAAAAAAAATGAAAAATAATTAAAATTTGATTAAATTAACTAAAGTGATCATAAATATAAAAATAATGTAATTAAAGTATAAATATTTAAAATAAAATTATTAATGTATCCAATACGTGAAACTAAAATGATTTCAAATGTAATTTTTTTAATAAATTATCTTTAAATTTTATTGAAAATAATAATCGTCCTAAAGCCTTATCTAGCCTCCAACATACCTACGCCAATGGATGATACCAAAGCAAGCAAGAGAAGGAGGAAAACACTCATGATGATCAAGAAAAAATGGAATGATAGTGAGAGATGGCAAGAGAAAAACACAAAAAAACGAACCTAAAAAACAAGTCAAGAGAGGATGTTAGCTCACGTAAAGCACAAAAGTAAAGCCATATTGAGAGTAGGTATGTTGATCACAACAAGATGTGACCAAATCGAGACTAAAAATCAATGAATAATTGAAAAAAAAATTAGCGAGAAATCAAACCCTAGTAGAGAAGACTTTTTAAAAGGAGGTCTTCTTGAAACAGAATTATTTTGGATGTGGACAATGCTATTCATAAGTCGTGAATCTAAACATTTGTAACCTAACACAAACCCAAAACCATATTAATCCCAATATTCCCCTAATCTCTTTCCAACAACAATCAATAGAAAACGAAGATTAACTTGAGTTGTTTCTAAGAGATGATAGATGCACAGCAGTTGATGGTGGGAATCTTTTACTTTAGCATTGATTTTGTCTTTTGTTTATGTTCGTTACCTTTTAAATTTAATTTTTTTATCATTCTTATCAAGACAAAAAAAAAATATTTTTTTTTGTCCCTTGTCAGCAGTTGGTGTTGTCTTTGTGCTAAAGTTAAGTCCACTTGACCCCTTGTGTTTGTCCCTTGTCTTCCAGCTGTGTCTAGTGGTCCCTTATGTTTGAAAGAGCATTTTTTTTATTCTATTGATATGCAAATTATTATTTCAGGTTCCATATTTATTATTTCAGCAGTTGGTTGTTGTTCTATTGCGTCATTAACATTATTGTCATACATGCATGGTTTCAGGGACAATAGGGACTTTTCCTGCTTTATTAGAATTAGGAGAACAGTCAGATTAATTAACATCATTGACATAAGGTGGAAACTAAATATAAGGCTTTGGATTCTACCTTGCATATTGATTAACATATGATTATGTCTTGAATGCGTAAAACATAATTTGACATAACATTTGTTTTGAAGAATGATGCACCTAGAATTGATGTGAAGTGTTAAAACGAAAATTGTTTGTGGGAATTGCATGCTAGGAAACAATGAGGAATTGATGTTTTTATGATTCAAGCATGTCATGAGGAAAGTAAGCATACTTATAGAAGAAACCATGCACTGAAGCATATTAAGAGTTCATTCATAACAGAAGACATGCTAGACTTTTTTATAGTTGAACCTAAAGCTAAATATATAGAATTCAAGATGTAGCAGAATGAAATATAATGTTAAGATTACAAAAGATCAAGTGAAGATGGCAAAGAAGCACGCGAAGAACATAATTCACAGTAAAAATGAAGAGCAATACCCAAAGTTGAAAGGATATGCATAAGAGTTGAAGAGAACCAACCCTGGCACCACATTAGTCATTTGAGAGGTCAAATCATGATGTTCTGCTTTGTGCAGCTAGAATGGATGGTGAAAATGGGATTTATCCTTTAGCACATGTTGTAGTTGAAACAGAGGTAAAGAGACTTACACATAGTTGGTCCAAATATTATTTAGTGATTTAGAGATAAATGAAGACAATCATTACACTATCGTTAGTGATGAGATGCAAGGAATTATAGCTGCAATGAAGTTTGTAGTGCCCAATCTGGAGCATAGGTTATGTATTAGACACATGTATATAAATTTTATGAAACACAACAAAGAATATAGATTAGTTGAATACTATTGGGGAGCTGCAAGGCCAATTGCAGAGAGTGAATTTCAATATTGGATGAATGAATTGAAAAAGAAAGATAAAGAGGCTTATAATTGGCTGTATGCGAAAGATCCCATGTCATGGACAAAATCACATTGTCGGTAAGACATCAATCTCATAATCAAACATGTTCTTTATTTTATTTTTATTTTGCTATTAAAGTAACATTAATTGTGTTTTACTTGTTTGTGTTTTAACAAAACTTCATCACTATGTGATAATCAATTAAACAACTTGTGTGAAAGTTACAACTTAGAGTTGTTGGATGCAAGAGAAAAACCTGTGTTGACAATGCTTGATATGATTAAAGAATATATATGCAATCGGTTCATATCTAAAAGGAATGAAGTGTAAATTGGAAGAATAGTGTTAGTAAGAATACCATGGACCTCATCGATGCAAACATAAGGTTGTCTAGTACTTATCGGGCAACAAACATAGGAGGGTATTTGTATGAGGTGTACTTTAATTTCAACAAGAAGATCAGTGTCGATTTGCTGAATACAAAATGCGCCTGCAAGGAATGGGATATTATTGGGATACCATGTATCCATGCCATGAGATGTATTCTAGTTAGCAAGAGGAGGATCCTACTTCATATGTAGATCAGGTTTACAAAAAAAACTGCTTTTGAGCTATCATATAAGTAACTACACTCCTCTTTCACTTATGTTATAGAATTACATAATTTTTCATGTGTTATATTCATATGTTTTTGTTATTTTGTTTTTGCTTCCATTGAATGTTCTAGTCCAATAATCAAACTTGTTCCAAGTTGGCATTATTGGTCTGGAACAATTGAGGATACAGAGAAATTAGAACCCCTACTATATGTAAAACCACGTGGGAGACCAAAAAATGCAAGGAACAAAGCAACTTATGAAGAGATTCTAAGGAAGAAAGCGTCATTACTTAACATTCGATGTGGAACGAAAGAGGATCCTCATAAGTTAAAGAAAGTGGTGGTAATCATTTTGTGGATATTGCCATGAGCATGGCCATAACAAAAGAGGGTGTTTAAGGAGGAAATAAGATGCAATAACTTCTGCTATGAATGCAAATTCTGGAATGAAGGTAAATTGTTATCTGTTTGTTATATTTGTTGTTATCTATTTAATCATGCACATTAATATTTATGTTCATGACAGATCACCCCATTGCCAATTGAAACTCAAACTAGTGTGAATTGGAACTCAAGCCATGAGGTTGGCATGGACAGGGAAGAAGATTCAAGATATGATTCAAATATAGACATAGAATGAGATAAAAATCTACGTAGTAGACAAAAATTAGTGTTTTGTGTTTAGTCTTATACACTCACAGGCTAGTCATGTTTAGATAGGAGCACTTAAATTGCATATATTTGTAGTTCATAAGCTGCATATTTGTTTATAGTTTTTAAACTGCACATTTACATATTGTTACCGTACAACTCAGAAACAAGATCAGTTATTATGTATGCCTGTGCTTTGGTAAAACCATTATCAAATTATATATGTTTTCAGTTATTTGGAAATAACGGGTTCCAGTTTCTCTTTATTATGTATGAATGTTCCAATTTCTCTTTATTATATTATTTTACAGTTATTTTTTCAAATATCATCTTATTTCAGTTCCTGATTTTTCATGTTGTTATTGTATTTGCTTTAAATTTTATCTCTTACTGATTTATATTAACTAATGCTTTACTGCTGCTGCTACTCTTATTTATATTGTTTAAACTTTATCAATATTTGTATTTCGTTGCTGCTGATGCCTTATTATATATGAATGCACTTGCAGCTTCTCTTTATTATGTTATCATTTTACATGAAGGAGAAGATAGAATTGTGACTGAAAAAGCACTGTATAATTGTGATGAATACAACAAATCTAGTAGATTATATAGTAGTTTTAAGACATTTCCACGCAGTGTATGCCATGCCAAGATTGCAAAAAAGGTGGAAACCTTATTTATTATCAATTTAGAAATACATTATCCAGCCTTTATGTAATGAAGTGTAATGAATAATATGATAATGTGATGTGTAAGATTACACTATCCAGCCTCTGTGCACTTCTATTGGCCTTTTATGTGCTGTATCAATCTGTTTTCAAACCCAGTGTTTCCATGCTCCAGCTCAGTTTTCATTTGGCTTTTTCCTCCAAAATAGAGAACAGAAATATTAATGACCACAAAATGAACAAAACAGAAATGAGAGTAAACACAAACAGAAGTTGGTTCATACTACTCATTTAAAATCAAAGGCTATAAGCCATTATAGCCTAACAAAACATCATCGATGCTTCTAATCTGTTACAACAAAATATGAGTCACAAGCACACTATTTTCCATCAAAAATTGCTTCAATTAGGACATAAAATGTGAAAGCGAATGTCAATTTCAACTTCTTCCTAACTAGATTAGTTTACATTACATTCAAAATACAATTACAAGGCAAAGAACAACAATGACAGCCAATGCACACCTCAACTTCTTCTTCAACCTAACAACTTTTTCCTGTTCTTCCTCAATTTGATTCAATAATCCAGTGACAACCAAAGCACTTCTTGAATGAACTGGTGGATCAATCCACGCAAAAAAACCACAACCATAATCCCAATTCCTACTACTCGTCCATTTTCTTATCTGCAAAAACAACCAAATAACCCATGTATTGTACCAAATCAGCTATTAGTAAATATAGAAATAGAGAAAAAAAATCAAAAATGGTACAAGATTCAAATTATCAGTGGGCATTCGAAAAACCTTCTCCCAGGATTTCTCACTGTCTAAGAAGTGATCCCCTCAGCTGGTCTCCCACAGCTTCGATTGGTTCATCCATATTACTTTGAAGAGCCACAACGGAGAAAAATGATGGCTGATTATATACCATGATTGAGGAACACAATGACAATATAAAACGATGACCTGAGGGAGATAGAGATGAAAACTTAAATTGATGGAGAAGAGTATTCTGAGAAAACGATACCTCTTCGAAAACCTCTTATAACCTCTTCGATCGCCTCTGATACCTCTATCGCCTTTAGCCACTTCGAACGCCTCAGCTCTGTGTGCTTCGATAGCTCTGTGTTTATTTTATTTTTTTTAATTAAATAACCTAAGATTTGTTAGCTTTTATTCAGGTTTATTTATTAAAAAAAACTTTAAAATGACCACAATAACCCTCCAAATAAATTTTAAAAATTATTTATTTTCATAAATAATAACTTTTGTAACCAAAAATGGCATTTACAACAAAATCTAAAAAGAAGTTGATCAAAATGATACTTTACCTCAAATTCTATCCCCACCAATAATCTAATATGTATTTGAGAATATTTTTTTCGTGGACCCAATTATCTAGTGCATATACTAAGAATGCGCGTGTGACAGACAACGATGATGGTTAGGTTAAAATCACAATTATCTTATTTTAATTTTAAATATATTAGTTAATAACTTTCTTTTTATATAATTTAATCATTTTTTTATTTTTTAATATTTATTTAAAAATATTTTTAACTTTAAAAAATAAATATTAAAATGTTCATTATTCTAATACATTATATAAAGTATTAGATATTAATTTTTATTTTTAACTATTTAACACATATTAATAATAAAATAAAGATAAAGATAAATAAAACTTAATCTAAGTATTTTAAATATTATGTATTTTATTATTAAAAATATATTTTATGTAATTATATATTATTAAAAAATAATATTATTATATATTTGATTTCAATTTTAATTAACTATAATTCAATTATATTATTATAATAACTATTTACTTCTTACACTTAATAGATTGTAGTTGTTTTTAAAAAAAAATCATCAAATTTTTAAGAAAAATAATAATTTTAGTTATTCAAAGTTAAACTACTCATCTCTACCAATACATTTAAGCAAGGTACATTTTCCTCCAAAAGTCTGGTGACATTGAACAAATAATCAACATAAAAAATTAACATCATTGAAAATTGAAAATAATTTTAAAAATAATAAATATGTATAATATATATTATTTACAGTTAAAAAAACAAAAATTTTGATCAAACCACTAACATCATTTTGAATAATATTTTCAAATTTTTAAACATTGTCCAAACTTTTGTTCTTTTTTTTATAATAAGTATAGAAATTTTATTAAATAAAAAATAAAGTTACATCTGAATTATTAAATGCATAATATATTTAGAAATGAAATTAAAACTAACAAACTATTGTAGCATCAAAATATCTGTGAGTGAATATACATGAGTATTCAATAAAAGCTCAATATTACAACCCACCTTAACGTTTGGTTGTAATAATAGGAACGATAATTTTTTAATAACAATGGACATTAAAATTTAATTATAATTATTCATAAAATAAACAAGAAATTTTCTTTGATGCATTTTACACTACTAAAAACATACATATGATATCGATTTTTAACCGTGACCTTCTTAACAAATTTTCATAACTCATGTAAGAAATATCCAGCATCTAAATTTCTCAATGTAAGCAAGCCTTCAAGCAGTTAGAAATAAACTCTACGTACGAATCGAGATTTGGTACCGAGAGTCATTTATAATAGAAAAGATGAGTTGATGTTACCAGAAAGATTCAAGTAGTGACCAAGGAACTACTATGACAAGAGTGGAATAGAGGCTGGAACGTGGTGCGAGAATGGAACAAATATTGGAACGTAATGCGAGAGTGGAACAGAGACTGGAACATGGCAATGTAAGAGTGGAACAGAGACTGGAACATGGCAATGTGAGAGTAGAACAAAGGTTGGAACACAACGCGAGGCTAGAACAAAGAAAACTAAGGTTTTAAGAAGAGAAGAGAATATATATAGTAGCTAGGGTTTCGAGTAGGAGAAAAATGAGAGATATATATATGGGGAAAAAAGAAAACAAATTGGAAAAAAAAGGAAAAAAAAGAGAGGGAAAAAGAAAAAAAAAAGGAAATGAAAAGAAAAAAAAATTGATAAAAAAAATTGGTATTTGGTGTAAAAGAGAAAAAATTGAGAAGGAAAAAGAAAAAAAATTGATAAAAATTTAGTGTTTAGTATAAATTAAAGAGAGAAATTTGATAAGGTACTCAGACTATATGTAGGTATTATATTAGTATTAATAAATATATTAACTACAATCGATAAAGAAAACAACAAATAATCTATTTTTAACCAAGAAAAACTAAAATACCTACAAGTTTTTAAACAAACTAAAAACTATAAGACAACATACACAAAAACCACCACCCAAAATGACTGAAAAAACTTGATGCAAACCAAGGACCTAGACATGTTAATCATATAAGTAGGAATAGAGATGAATTTGCACAATACCCTTTGTCACTTCCTAGTAGCACAATTACAAGACTTAGAGCAAAACGTTTCAAGGAAGCACTAAATGGGCTAATCTAAGAGAATTTGGCTTATTCTAAAAAGACCAAGATGGGTTCAAATAATAATCAAGACCTAGTCCATGTCATCAAAGCAATTGAAGAGGCGAATTAGCATGTAAATTAGTAACCAGTATGGTTTGATCATTAAAGGGTGTGAATTCGTAGAGTTTCAAGAATATTAAATAGGAGAATAACTTGGTCCTGGTTGGGCATGTTAAAATACATTGAATCTAGTTATTTAGTTATTTTTTGGCTCTCTTTAGAACTCCAAGGGTCCAAAAAAGGTAAAGAACCTATTTAGGCTAATTTTTGTACTATAATTATGACTTTGCCTATTCTTGGAATGTTATTCCAAGTATATAGATAAGTACTACGAATTTTAAAAGGGTATTGGATTATTCAAAAAATTATCATCTTATGAGGTTTTGTGTTCCTCTTAGTTCTTAAAAAGAACTTTTGAATTTATCAAGTTAATCTTGTGGCATTCAAACAACCAAAATTATCACCTTGAATTCTTGAGAGAATTCTTAGGTTTTCTTAGTGTGACGTTTCAATCCTTTGTAGTTTTGATTTTCATCTTGTTAGGTGAAGGGTTAAGACTCAATAAATCTTGTCTTCATGATCTTAGGGTTTCAATCCATCATTGTTATCAAGTTTCATCCCAATTGTTAGTGGAGTTCGTATCATTTTGGTATTAGAGCTTTGGTTCTAAGATAAGTTTGACTATCTTTATTTTTTGCTCTATTTCATGATTTCCTATTCCTTATTATAAAATATATATACTATTTTAGTTAAAAAATTCTTAGTACACGGAGAGGAAAATTTCTCAGTTCATATCTTTTCTTAGTACACAATTCCAATAATAAAAAAATTCTTCCTTTCAATCTTATTTCTCACCTTATTCAAGTTCTCAATCTTTTTGATAAGTATTGGTTGTTTCTCATTTTTGAATTGCTGCTGGATTAGTTTGAATTAGTTTCTTTAAGTTCTATGAAGAAGTAAAGAAGACACAAAAAGTTGAAAAAGACAAGAGTGTATAAGACCATAAGAGGGTAAAAGCTGTTTAGAGTGAAAATATGAATGTAAATATCAATTCTTCAGTGAAATACGTGAGGGAGTACATGTGAGGATTCTAACCTTGTTTTGCAGAGTCTAAGCATGTCTAATAATTAAGAAGAAGACACAATCAAAGAATATTGACAAACTGTAGCTCTAAACCTCCAAATGCAAACATTCTTAGAGGAGATGAGGTGTATGATGAGGGATAAATTAGAGTCTATTCACGAGAGGTTGGATAGGGTAGAATCGGGGACTCCTAGGGACAATAACAAGATATCCTCAATAGGTACCAAGGTGGGTGTGTTTTGTGGCAAAATTTTGAGGAAAAGGCAAAGACGGAGGAGTTTGATGAGTCATATTAAAACGAGGTATATTTAAGCATGGATATGGGAATAGAGAAGCTAGGATGGGTTCGCCTAGGAAGGATAATGATTTATGAAATATAAAGATTAAAATTCTATATTTTCAATGTAAAAATGATCCTAAAATTTATTTGGAGTGGGAAATTAAAATGGAGATGGTGTTTACTTGTCACAATTACTCGGAGTTAAAGAAGGTTAAGTTGGCAGCAATTGAATTTACCAATTATGCTATTGTTTGGTGGGATCAATTACTGATTAATGGGAAGAGGAATAGAGAGCCATTCGTGGACACTTTGGAGGAGATGAAAATGCTTATGAGGAAGTTTTTTTTTACCTAATCACTATTATAGGGGATTGTATCAAAAGTTGTAGAGGTTTACTCAAGGTTTCAAAAGTATGGATGAGCATTATAAGAAGATGGAGGTAGTTATGATCCGAGATAATGTAAGGACTAGGAAGCCACTATGGCTAGATTTTTGGACAGTTTAAATTGTGAGATTATGGATATAGTTGATATGCGACACTATGTTGAGTTGACGGATATGGTACATCAAGCCATAAAAGGTGGAGGAACAATTCAAACAAAAGGGATTGGCTATAATGGGACAACATATGGCTACCACCAGTCCATGATATTAAGTGTTTTAAATGTTAAAGGCGGGGACACTAGCCAACCAATGTGTAAACAAAACGATGATGATGATAAATGCTCAAGGGGAGCTTAAGTCGGAGAATAAGGAAGAGGTAGATGATGATGACTTGCCATCTTTACAGGATGCTAATGATGAGCAAAATGTTGTGGTTGGAGATATATTGGTAGTAAGGAAAGTTCTTAATACGCAGGTTAAGAAGGAAGAAAGTAACTAAAGGGAGAACTTGTTTCATACCAAATGCTTTGTAAATAACAAAGTTTGTAGTGTCATTATCGATGGAGGGAGTTGCACAAATGTAGCCAACCCTAATTTGGTGGAGAAATCAGCATTAACTATCTTGAAACATCCTCAACCTTATCGACTTCATTGGCTGAATAAATGTGGCAAAGTCAAGGTGACAAGACAAGTGTTGGTAGCATTATTTATTGGCAAATATGAGGATAAGGTGCTTTGTGATGTGGTTCCTATGCATGCATGCCATTTATTGATGGAGAGACCATGACAATATGATATGAGGTTATGCATGATGGATTCACGAATAAGTATTATTTCACTCATAAAAAGCAACCTATTACTCTTGTACTATTAACTCCAAAATAGGTCAAGGAGGACCAATTAAAGTTACAAAAATCAAATAAAAAAAGAAAAAATAAAGGTCAAAGTTAAAAAAAGAGTTTAAAAAAAAGGAGAGAAAAATATTGATCAAAGTGAAAAAGAAAGAGATAGGATTTCGACCATAATGAGAGCAAAAAAGGAAAAATTAAATTATATTGCACAAAAAGTGAGATCAAGAAAGCATTATTTTCATATCAACCCCTTATCGTAATCAAGTACAAGGAAGCTCTTTTATGTACTAATGATCTTGTTTATGTCCTTCTTAAAGAGGTATCTTATGGTTTACCTCCAATTCGAGGGATTGAACATCAAATTGACTTCATACCTAGTGCATCATTTCCAAACAGACCTGCTTATAGGAGTAATCTTGAGGAGACCAAGAAACTTTAGAAGAAAGTAAGTAAATCATTAAAGAAGGGGTATGTGTATGAAAACATGAGTCCTTGTGCGGTTCCAATGTTATTAGTTCCTAAGAAGGATGGAACATGGAAGATGTGTGTTGACTACCAAGTCATCAACAACATAATGGTAAAGTATCGTCATCCCATTCCTAGAGTAGATTATATGCTGGATGAATTGCAAAGTTCTTGTGTCTTTACAAAAAATTGATCTTAAGAGTGCATATCATCAGATTAGGATGAAGGAAGGTGACGAATGAAAAACTACTTTTAAGCCTATATGGTTTGTATGAGTGGTTAGTGATGCCTTTTGGTTTAACTAATGCTCCGAGCACATTTATGCATTTGATGAACCATGTTTTGCGTGCATTTATTGGTAGATTTGTAGTTATGTATTTTAATGATATCCTAATTTATAGCAAAAACTTGGAAGAACATATAATGCATTTGAAATCTATTTTGGAAATTCTAAGGGAAAAAAGGTTTTTTATAACCTTAAGAAGTGCACATTTTGCACAGATAAGCTTTTGTTTCTTGATTTTGTTATTAGTGAGAAAGGAATTGAGATGGATGAGGAAAAGGTGAAGGCAATCCAAGAGTTGACATCTCCTACAACAATCAACCAAGTAAGGAGTTTCCATGGCTTATCTAGTTTTTATAGATGGTTTGTGCATGATTTTAGAAGCTTATCCACCTCTCTTACTGAATTCATCAAGAAAAATGTACCATTTAAGTGGGGAAATAACAAGAAAAGGAATTTAATCTTATCAAAGAAATGTTAACTAATGCATCTTTGCTTGTCTTACCTAACTTTGCTAAAACTTTTGAAATTGAGTGTGATGCTTCAAGAATATGTATTGGAGCTATTTTATTGCAAGAAGATCATTTAGTTTCTTATTTCAATGAAAATTTGATGGGATAGCCCTAAATTACCCCACTTATGATAAGGAGTTGTATGCCTTAGTAAGGGCTTTGAAAAATTGACAACATTATATATGGCCAAAGGAATTTGTGATTCACAGAGATCATGAATCTTTGAAGAATTTGAAAAGACAACAAAGTTTGAACAAACACAATGCCAAATGGGTGGAGTTCATTGAAACATTTCCTTATGTGATCAGATACAAGCAAGGTAAGGAAAATATAGTAGTTTATGCATTTTTCCGAAGGTATGCTTTACTCTCCATTTCAGATACAAAATTGCTTGGCTTTGAATATATTAAAGATTTGTATGCACAAGATTTTTATTTTGGTGATGTATTTAATACATGTGCAAAAGTGGCATTTGGTAAGTTTTAGAGGCATGATGGATTTTTGTTTCAGGAAAATAAGTTGTGTGTTAATATGTGTTCTTTGCATGAATTACTTGTGAGAGAAGCTCATGGTAGTGGTTTAATGGGTCATTTTGGTGTAGCTAATACTTTAGGAATTTTGCATGATCATTTTTTTTTTGCCTCATATGAAACTTTATATGGAAAGAATATGTGAGATGTGTATCATATGTAAACATGCTAAGTCTAAGTTGCATCCAATGATTTGTACACCCCATTTTCCTATACCTAGTGAACCTTGGACTGATATTTCTATGGATTTGGTTTTAGGTTTACCTAGGACTAAGAAGTGGATATATTCAACTTTTGTGGTGGTAGATAGATTTTCCACACTTCATTTCATGTATAAAACTGATGATACATCATATATAGCTTATTTGTTCTTCATAGTGATTATTAGGTTACATAGTATGCCTAGGACCATTGTTTCTAATAGGGATGCAAAGTTTTTTAGTTACTTTTGGAAGAATTTGTGGGGAAATTTGGAAACCAAGTTGTTATTTTCTACTACTTGTCATCCACAAATGGATGGTCAAACTAAAGTAGTAAATAGAAATTTGTCTTCTTTGTTGCTTGCTATCATTAAAAAGAACTTGAAAATATAGGAAGATTGTTTACCACATGTTGAATTTGCTTACAATAGAAGTATACATTCTACATCTAAGTTTTCACCATTTGAAATTGTTTATTGCTTTAACCCATTGTCACCTTTGGATTTAACTTCTCTACCTTTGAGTAAACGTGTGAACTTAGATGGCAAGAAGAAAGTAGAATTTGTAAAGATGATTTATGAAAAGGCATGGCTGAACATTGAAAAGAGGACTAAACAATATGTCCAACAAGTCAACAAGGGATGCAAGAAGGTAGTGTTTGAACTAGGAGAATGGGTTTGGTTGCACTTAAGAAAGGACCATTTTTCGAAGAAACAAGATTCAAAACTCCTACCTCAGGGTGACAAACCATTTCAAGTAGTGGAATGCATCAATAATAATGCATGCAAGTATGAGTATGGTGTCAATGCAAGCTTTAACGTTACTGACTTTTCTCCTTTTGATGTAAGTGATAATTTGAGGACAAATCCTTCTCAAGAGAGGGAGAATAATGAAAACCAAGGAACTGGATATGTTAATCATACAAATAGGAATGAAGCTGAATTTGCACAAGACCCTTTTGTCACTTCCTAGTGTCCTAATTACAAGACTCAGAGCCAAATGTTTCAAAGAAGTACTAAATGGGCTAATCCAAGAGAATTGGGCTTATTCGAAAAAGACCAAGATGGGCTCAAATAATAATCAAGGCTTAGTCTATGTCATCAAAACAATTGAATAGGCTAATTAGCATGAAAATTCATAACCAGCATGGTTTGACCATTAAAGGGTATGAATTTGTAGAGTTTCAAGGATATTAAATAGGAGAATAACTTGGTCCTAATCGGGCATGTTAAAATACATTAAATCTAGTCATTTAGCTATTTATTTGCTATCTTTAGAAGTCCAAGGGTCTAAAAAAGATTAAAAAAAACTTGTTTAGGCTAATTTTTGTGTTGTAATTATGACTTTGCCTATTCTTGAAAGGTTGTTCCAAGTATATAGATAAGTACTACGAGTTTTAAAGGGATATTGGATTATTCATAACATTGTCATCTTGTAAGGTCTTGTATTTCTCTTAGTTTTTCAAAAAAACTCTAAAACTTATCAAGTTAATCTTATGGCGTTCAAATAACCAAACTTATCACCTTGAATTCTTAGATTTTCTTGGTGTGGTGTTTCAATTTTTCATAGTCTTGATTTCATCTTATTAGGTGACGAGTTAAGATTCAACAAATCTTGTCTTCATAATCTTAGGGCTTCAATCCATCATTATTATCAAATTTCATCATATTTGTTGATGAAGTTCATATCATTTAACCAAAGGAGAACTAATAAGCTAGTTCTATCAAAAGCTTAAGTTGTCAATAGTGGTGTCACAATTCCCTTTAACCTAGAACCAAAATGGACCTCACTTGGGCTCCATTTGGAACCACCTAGAAGGACTCTCTTCCTCGCCAACACAAACCCAAGGTACTAAATGATGGATCATATCATTCCCTCCTTTGAAAAAGAGGTTCATCTTTGAACCTGTACTAGGTGGGATTCAAACCCTTGACCAAGCTATGATACCAAACCAAAGGAGAACTGATAAGCTAATTCTATAAAAATCTTAAGCTATTAGTAAAGGCACCACAATTCTCTTTAACCCAGAACCAAAAATGACCTTACTCTAGCTCCATTTGGAACCACCTGGAAGAACCATCCTCCTCGTCAGCATAAACTCAAGGTACTAAATGATGGATAACATCACAACCACCCATCTCGTCAAACTAGCCAACAAAACTCACCAACACCCAACTAAAACTCACTGAGACGAGAAACCAACCACCTAGTACCAAAACAAACCACCTAAGAGCACGAAGAAATTCACCAGCCTAGAGGTGACAACCACCACCAACTACTAAAATACCTTACGAAGGAACAAAACCGAGCAAAACTAAGTAAAGGTTTGAGCAACTTTAAGAGGCAGTTAAAAACAACAACTAGGACTTATTAACACGAGGAAAACAAGAAAGGAAGGAGCAACAAGGGTAAAAGAACTATGGTTGAAACAAGAGGGGGATTGATGGCAACTGAACAAAAAAAAGAGATTTTCAACTCTAAAGCATGAAGATGTGAGTCAACCCTCAAAATCTCTCTTAATCTTATTAACATTGACCAAACTAAATTATTATATGGACCTGTTTTTTGCCAAAACTTCATCTAATCTCTCTTACCTATTTCCCTTGTATGACAACATCATGGTAGTCACTGGCCAGTCAAGTACAGGAAAACCACCAAGAATCATCATTTCGGTGTAATATCATGAATTCACACAAAATAACTTATATATGTTAAAAGATTAGTAAAAGAGATTACCATATCGATACCAAAGTTATATAATAATAACATTATCCCTTCGAAATCATATTAGCACTGTACTAATCTTTGTCTATAAATATGAAGCTATCTGGAATTAAGTTAGTATTTTTAATGCTATAATGAGCTCTAAATATGAAGTCAAGTGTAACTCTGATTTGTTCCTTGGGTTGGTTGGCAAAAAAAAGTTGTTTCATAAGTTTATGGGCATCAAAACTTAACCAATCCAAGTAACAAATAAGCGTTACGCTTGACTTCATATTTAGAGCTCATTATAGCATTAAAAATACTAGTTTGATTTCATATAACTTCATATTTATAGATAAAAGATTAATACAGTGCTAATATGATTTTAAAGGAATAAGATTATTATTATATCACTCTAGCGTCGATGTGGTAATCTCTTTTACTAATCTTTTAACATATAAGTTATTTTTTATAAATTCATGATATTACATTCTTATTGTAAATTTAATAACATATAGTTCTTTGGTTGGAACAAGTGGGTGTATGATATGTAAATTTTTGATGATTTACGAGAAGAATGAACATAACACTTTGTTCAAATTATAATATCAGAAGAAGAATTTGATTATCTTGAATAACATAGGATAACATCATGATAATTTTTATAATGCTTTAATTTTTTCATTGTTATGTCTCTCAAGTTTGGACTGTTTGTTTGATGGATGTTTACATGCTTATGTATTTAGGGGAATGAATTGTTATATGGACTAGTTGTTTTATCTCCTTGAAATAAAATGAAAATATCACAAAATCCATGATAAAAGAGATAACATCATTTTATTTGTAATTTAAGTTAAATATATATGTATTATATATAAATTATTTTTTTGTAATAAATTTAATTATCAAGTAATTAATTAATATTAATTTTTTTAATTATTTGTATTACTTAAATTATTTGTTAAACATATTTTGATTTTTTTTCTATTATATGATCGAATACAGATTTTGAGTATAATAAAAAATGAATAAATTTTGTAAAAAAAATTTAAAATTTAAAATCAATTTAATACGTTAACCGAATTTATATTTTTAAATAATCATATTTAAAATCGGTTAATAATCAACTTTAATTTTTAAAGTAGAGATATAAAAAAACAAACCACCAACGTATCTAAGCAAGGAAAGGCAGAACCGACACAGTCTTTGAACTAATGTGATCAAGCAATGAAAAACAAAATACATATATTTAATTTTAATTAAATTTTTTTTTATTAAATATAATTATTTAAGTCGAAATACATATAATAATAATATTACATTGATAAATTTTAAAAATCATTAAAAATATTTAAATTGAACACTTTAATCAATAATTTTTATAAATAATATCAAAGTTATTTGATTTTTAAAATTTGTATATTTTAATAACATAATTTTATAATTATATAACTAAAGTATTTATTTATTTATAATTATATTATTAAAATTATATTTTTTAAAAAATGAACAATTTAATTATATATAATTATGAAATGACGTGGATAAAGTATCTTAATTTTAAAAAATAAATAAATTATATATATATATATTATAAAAGTTAAGTAAATTAAATATATTAATAATATAAACAAAATAATTTAAAGAATTAATCATTAATATTATATTACATAATTTTAAATTTATATTAAATTTAAAATATATGAAATGTTTCCTAAGAAAAAAATACTGTGTAAGAGCGATGGACGTCGACCAGCCAGTTAATTCTGAGCTGGCTTTACTGCAACTTGCTGGCTGTTAATAATAAGCTATTATTACTTATTCATAATTAATTTAGTTTTCACAAATATCACACCGACAAGGCGACAAGCAGACAAGCCACCGATATTTCTTATAATGTATTAATAATAAGAAATTCTTTATTAGATTTATCGTAATAATAATATATTTATATTATTAATAATATTTAATTATAATTTTATTATTAAATAAAATTAAATGATATATTTATAATTTTATTAATAATTCAATATAAATTTATTATTAATTCTAATATTTATATTTCAACATACTATTTTTATTATAAAATACATTACAATTATTTATAATAAGAAGTTATCTATAAAAACCAACTCCTAAACAAGAGTTTAAAAATGGATATAAATAGGATTTTTTAAAAAAATAATCAAAATCTTACCTTAAACTTGAAAGGAAAATTTTTAATCAATTTTATTTAAAAATTTTATTTTACAAAACATAATTATTATAAACATAAAATAATATTAACATCTTATAAATTTATAATTAATTTTAAATACATAAATCTTTTTATCATATTATATATTAAAAAATTTATTTTAAAAAATAAAAAATAATTTATTTTACAATAAAATAAATATAAATTTATACATATATTGAAAATGTATGCTAAATATTTTGATAATTCATAAATAATATAATACATTATTATTGTTATTATTATTATTAAATATAATTATAATTATATTTAATAAATAATTATAATATTAATTATAATTATGATATAAAAAATAATATTCATAAAAATAATTAAATTATTAAAAAAAATTATAAAGTCTCTATATCTAATTTTTTACGAGATATAATACAAATATAGAACGACGTACACAATTAAAATTTTGTTGTCTCGTCGAAGGAACGTTCTCATAATTGCTACTTAAATATATGAAGTTTAATTTTAACTGGAAAAAAAATATTTTTTTATAAAGCAAATAAATATATATTTTTTTATTAATAAAATTAAAAATAAATTTTTATTAAATAATTAAATTATTTATACACTTTATATAAAATATTTTAATCTAAAATGATTTTTGAACAAAATAATTAATTAAAAAATTTACATTTTTTCATAAATAAATTAGGTAACTTCGAAACTTACACAATAAATATTTCAATGCCACAACGTTACAACCACACAAAGAAATCACATGGTCTAAAACTCCCAAGGTGATTCAAATATCACGTACTAAAGAATAATACTAATAACACAAATATATATATTCAGTTATACTACTTATAATATGTCATCTAGCAATTTAATTTTAAAAATATATAACTAATTCATTATATAAAATAATTTGATACTTATAATTTTTATTCCATTATTTTTTCTCCGTCTCTCTCACAATTATATTTTTATTATAAACTATGCACTCTTATTTTAAAAAACTTATATTATTCACTTTTTAATATTCATAATATATTATAAATTTTTAAAAAAAATTATTTACCATACGATCAAAAATAATTTAAAAAATTATCTAAAATAATAACTTAAAACTCATGATAATTAAAATAGTACTCTTATTTTAAGTCGAGAGATGTATAAATTAATGTTTGATATTATATTTATTGTTATAATTTTAAAAATATTATTTTTATAATTTTTTTCAAATAATTTTAATTATAATATATTTATATGTATATTGTGCTCTGATTGAGTTGCAAATATAATGAATAAATAAAATATTTTTTTTATTATTATTATTTAAAAATTTTAAAATTTTATATAATTATTTTTTAAAATAACTATATTACTCATTAATCCCAATTTTCTATATATTTAAATAAATTTTATATTATTATGTTATAACTAATGGACAGAAATTTATATAAATATAAAATAGATATAATTTCAACGGTTTTGTAAATTTCATCGACGTATATGTCTAAAACTAAAGTAATAAATATTTCACAATAAAAGTGTAATTTATGTATTCCACCTAAATATATAAAAGGTTTAAAGTGTTACTTAGAATGTATAAAAAGTATTATTATTTTAAAGTATCAATATTTTTCATCTTGTATTTATATTTTTAACCATGGATGTTATCTAGTAAAGAGTATAAATAACATGAGTCAAATCTCATGACTTAAACCACTTTATTATTATTTTTATGTAATTAAATTTTTTTAATGTAACATTTAATAAAATATAAAATTTAAATTATTAAAATATAAAAATAAAATTACTTATTTTATTTTATTTTTATTATTTTATATGTCAGAGTTAACGAACGTGTGAATAAAAAATTTAAAATTTATATTTAAAATTATTTTATTAATTATAAATATATATATATATAATGGTATATTATTTATTATTTTTAAAATATATTGTTTATTGATAGAATTATTTTTTAAAAAAATTATATTAATTTAAAATATAACTTTAATAAAGTATCACTTTAACATAACTTTAAATATCTCAATGCATACGAGAAATGAATGTCTTCGTAAAAACTCAACTCGTTTCTTATACTATTGGTGTGAATAAAAGTGTAAACTAAGATGGACTATTAATAAAATTTATGGATTAAATTTATTAATTTTTAAATTGTATTTTATTATCTTATCTTATTTTAAAAAAAGATAAGATATTAATAAATTAGTATAAATTAAGATATTTTATTATCTCTAATATATTTAATAATATAAAAATAATAAAAAATAAAATAAATGATAATTTAAAAAAGATAAGATAGTAATAAATTATTATAAATTAAGATATTTCATTATCTCTAATATATCTAATAATATAAAAATAAAATAAATGATAATTTATAATTTAAGTTTAATAAGAAAAATAATATAATATATATTTAAATTTAAATCTATTAAAATTATAATTTAAATAAAATAATATAATATTAAAGTATAAAACTAGTAAAGAGATATCTCTATATATGATCATCCAATAATTAGCAAAACAGATTTGAAAACCAAAAAAAATAAAAATTCAAAATGTTGATATGTGGGGAGAGAGATGAGATGGAAGATGATCAAATTTAGTTTTGTTAAAATGATCGACATAACTAGAAATCAAACAAGTTAAGGCCCGGACAAAAACTTGTGAGGAGAAAAAAACAAACCCAAGTAACAAAAATAAAGAAAATGTTTTTTATTATATATATATATATATATGAGCTTATAATATAATTGAATATTATTAATAAATAATTTTATAATTATTTTAATTTTATGGATATAATATTATCCACGTATATATAGTCATGAAAATTAAAATATGTAGCCGCCTTTTTTGGCAAGACATGGGAAATGATTCTTTAATTTGAGAAAAAATTATTTGTTGACGTTGGAGTAAATAATAATTTAATATTTTAAGTTAATAAAAAATAAGATATTAAAAATATAAATACTTAATATTTAATAAAAAATTATAAAAATATATAAATGATTTACGGTATAACAAATTGTAATGAATAATATTATTATTTATGTACTATTTGTTAAGTCATATGTTGGCTAAGAGTAAGGTATGAATGTTGTTTATAATTCTAGGTAACTCTCTAACTCACAAATTGATTTTTGAGTTCAGAATTAGGTTTGAGTTTCTAAATTGATATCAGAGCTAGATTCTTGGCATTTTTGTACTCCCATCAACCCTCGTGTCGTAAATTCGAACTCTAGCCGATGTGGAGAAGTGATATTAAGTCTCACATCGGTTAAGAGTAAGACAATAGTATTGCTTATAAGTTTGGGCAACCCTCTAACTCACAAGCTGACTTTTGAATTCAGAATTTAAGCCTGTGTTTCTAAGACAATAAGTTTTATTTTTTATTTTTAGTTTTCTAAAAGTATAAAACTGAACACATAAAAAACAACTAACAAAATTACATAAATATATTTGATTTTTTTTATTAATCTTTAAAAAGGAATGTTTATTTTTTTTAATTTTATTTATAATAAATATTTTTATTTGATAGTATAAAAAGATATAAACTATTAAAATCATTAATATAAATAATATAGAGAATTTAAAGCTTAATAAGGATTAAGAAAACAAAATCTCCATACAGTAACTATTCATCTTATTATTACGAACCTGAATTTGAATCTCTATATTTATTAAAAAGGAGACTTAAGTTATTAAAAAAATATAGCAATCAACTTAGATTATCTTTATTTTGTAAAATAAAAATATTATAAAATTGTTTGATTTGTAAAATAAAAATATTATAAAATTGTTTGATTTGTAAAATAAAAATATAAAAAATTGAAAATAAAAATATGAATAAAATTCAATAAAGAAAATATTAACATTATTATATTTGTTTGAATAATGAAATTAAAATAATAATAAATATTAATGTAACAATTATAAAATTAAAAATAAAATTAAATTAAAGAATAAGAGTTTTTTAATTTTTAAGTGAAATAAAATAAAATAAAATAAATAACAAATAATTATATAATTATACGAAAAAATAAATATACTAACTTATTCTTAAAAAAATTAAAAAGAAATAAATATTTTTATTGTAATATTTTTATTGTAATATTTTATATGTTATTTTAAATTATAAAAAATATCTTAAATTATTCCACTATCATTTTTATCGCTTTCGTTCAAACATGACATTAAAGAAGCCGACATCACATTAGAATATTTTTGAACATTTGAACATGCTCAACCGAGGGTCCATGTCCCAAAATTTAATGAAATATTTTGGATGATGCGGTGCTAAAACAAAACATGCAAATAATAGAACAAATTTTTATTTTTTTAAATTTAAATTTAAATATTATATTAAAAAATTACATTTAAATTTGAGTTGTCACTAGTAATTTTTTTTTATTTTAAGACTAACAATGACTAATAAATTTTTGTTAATAATACTGAAAATTTATTATCATAGATGAAATTTATTAACAAATTATTGTTTGTAAATTATGACCATTTATATTTAAAAGATAATTTAAGTTAATATTTTTTATTATTTTTATTTTAAATTTATCTTATATATAAAAATATAATTAGAATGTTAGATTAAAATAAAATTAATATAAAATTATTTTTTTATATATGAGTAACTTTCATTTTTTAATAAAATTATATTTATATTTATATAAATTAAATAAGACATTATAAATCTAAATAATTTTATAAAAAGTATAAATAATCAATTATTTTTATAAAAAAATTATAAAAATTTATTTTAAAAAAATATATCATGATAACACGTATGAATTACGTAAATAACACGTTATGTATAACTAATATTTTTCAAGACGTTATAAGTCAATTATTTTTATAAAAATATCAGTAATCAATCATTTTTATAAAAAAATCATAAAAATTTAATTTTAAAAAATATATAGCATGTATTAAATGCATAAATAACACATTATGTGTAACTAATATTTTTCAAAATTGTGCTTCTACGATTATTTTTATAGAACTAGTACCATGTGCTCATCTACCACAAATATATATCAAAAATATACTTTCATTAGAATACAAGATTGACTCTAGTGTAATTTGTCTGTTAAAGATAGGTTTGTTTTGGAAAATTTCTTAATATCCGTATTTTATTAAAAAAATTATTTATTAATAATATTTAAAAAAAATTAATACTTATGAAATAAAAAAAGTTGAGATATATTATTCATATTTTTTTAAAAAAATTCACTTTAATTCTATTTACCGACAAAAAAAATCTTATTTTTAACTATTTAAGTACGGATAAAACGTGAATTCTAATTAAATATATTAATATCGTTTCATTTAATTTATTTTTTTGATTATTATTTCCTTTGTAACAGAAGCGAAAATTTACGAAGGCGAGTTCTCCTGGAGAAATTTGAAGCATTTGAACCAATAATAATAATAATTAATGCACTCCAAACGCCATTTTCTGAACACCGATTAAGAAACTCGATCATCCTCAAACCAAGTGTACCATACAATTCCAACTGGTTTTTTTTCAATGAATTTTTCTTTGTTTTCTTAAAAGTACGCAACACTTATTAGCTAAAGGAAGTGTGGTGTGCAATATAGCTATAGATTGCTGCTGTTGCTGGTATAAATTATTCTTACAAGTATGTCATTGATGGCAGTCCTCTTCATGCAGCAGGCTGAAAATTTTCAACATGAAGTTTAATCTTACTATTGAAAGTGGCTTTACGTACTTCTGGAAGAATCATATCAAAGCTATTCTTGAATGTCGATCGACCTCCAAAAGAGGAGGATGCAGATACATATATTCAGACTTTAAAGTAAAGGTAGCCAGCCATATGTCTATTTGCTTCTTTAGTAAAGTGATGGAGTATCTAATTTAGATGTAACTTTTTTAAAGATAGTTAGTGGAATACTTTTTTTTAGTATAAGATGAGGAAGATAAAACTGTTTTTTTAATTTACATTATAATAACTTTAAAATGATAATAAAACTTTTTTGAAAATATAATTAAAAATAATAATAAATTCTGTTTAAAAAAACCCACAATATATAGTTTTTACCTGTTATTTTTAAAATAAATAAAAATATTTTTCATATTTTAAAATAAAATATTTATAAAATATGATTAATATATAAATTTTTTAATAAATCAGTAGTGTCGAAAAATATCTAATAGTGATACGGAAATGATGTATATAGGGACAAAAGTAAAACAATGCACGCTAGATCTATAAATATCTAACCAGAAAGAAAGAAAGAAAGATGCAATAAAAGGAATATATAAAATGATATTAACTTATTGTAATTAATAGCTTTACCATTAAAATATAAAATATTTTAAACACAAAACTTTTCAGAACTTTAAAATAATTACATTTTAAACACAAAACTTTTCAGAACTTTAAAATAATTACATTTTAAACATAATCATTTTAAGAAATTATAAATTCAAGTCAATAACTAACGCGAGTGATTAGATAGAAGTACATAGTTAGAACTTATTTTCAGTACTGAACAATGATACTTACAAGTTACAGCTGGAAATGTAAGTAGAAAGAAATGCTTTATGGTAATAATTAGGGGTGAATTTTATTTTTATAAAATCAATGGAATAATCCGAGTTTAAGATAAAATCAATCTTATATATATATATATATATTAAAGATTAGATAGTTTAAATAAATCTAAAAAATATCAAAATTCATGTTTTCAGTTCGCTTAGAGATCCAGAAGTTATAAGAACCAAATGAATTGAATCCAATGGAACCGACATATAGTATTAATATATATTGATTTATTTAAATATATTTTTATTTATTATTTTATATATTATATAATATATATTAGAATTAAAATTTTAAATTTATTTAAAATTATATAATTTAAACTTAATTAATAAATATTTTTATTTAAACACACAAAATTTACTTTTAAACAAGTTTATTAGTAAAAAATAATTAATTATAGATCTATATAAACCAATTTTTATATTTATAATGTTTTCAAAATTAACGGTGAGAAAGCTTAAATATTACAACTTTATTATAAATTTTTAAATGATACTTTTATAATAAAAGAGTTACTTAATCATTATAATACAAATTAAATGATTAACTTAATCTTTATCTTTTAGATGTTCATCATTATATAATCTTATCAATTTGTGTATAGAATTTGAACCAAAATTTATAAAATAATAATTTTTTACATTATTATATAAAATATATGTTTTTTATTCACAATATGAGATTTCATTTGGATTTAAAACTCTATTTAATGTTTGATAAATTGTTAAACATATTCTAATTTCTTTAATTTTTTTATAATTTTTTTGTAGAAAATTTTTAATAGTTAATTTTTAAAAAAATAATTCTATATTTGCATAATATCTACTAAAATCATCTGATCATTTTTTGATGATAATAGATTAAAATATAATATGTGATGTTAATAACTTTTAAGTTAAATTATATAGTATATTTTTTTTTAATATTTTAATCAGATGAATTTTTTATATTATATTATGATTATAGAACCAAAATCGTGAAACCAATCTTATAAATTGGTTTGTAAGTTGTTTTATTATTAATCATATGATTTAAATTTTTTAAAATTAACAAAATAAGATCGATTTATAAAATAACTTAAAAACTAACCCAAGTGATTTATATTCACCTCTAATAATAACCATAATATTTTACATTGATTTTGAATAAATTTTTAAAATAACTATCCATTATAAATAGATATCATTAATTAAATTTTTCAAACTTTAATTAAGTTTTTTATTTATTTAAAAATAATTAAAAAAATATTAACTTAATAATTACATTAATTAACATTTTTATCTATTTAATATATATATATACTTTATATTACATACTTTGTATTAGTACTTTTTTTCAGCAAATATCAAAAGATAATAATGACATATTTGTTATATAATATTAAAATTTTAATTATATGATTTATTTTGTTTAAATTATAATGAATATTTAACTTAGTTTATTTATAATTTTAATTTTGAAATTATTTATCTTGATTTTTTCTTTTATCTTAAATTAAAAAAATAATATTTTTTATTTTAATATATAAAAAAATATGAAAATAAATTAAATATATTAATTTAAATAAATTTTTATAATAAAAATAGTTTAATAGGTAAGAAAATCGTATAAAATAAACTTCATGTTATTTTAAATAAATTATTTTATTAAAATATTTATTATTAATTTTATTTAATTATATTTGATAATGATACTAACACATCAAACATATGGTAAATACACTGGTTAAAAACCAACATTAAGTGACTGCACAATGTTTTGCAAGATTCCATAAAACTTGCATGGTGCGATTGAACAATAAAGTAAACAAAATAAGTAAGCGTTTATATTTTTAGGTAAGTGTTTATTAATTTCAAACATCATAGACAAGTAGTAAAAAAATATTACTCAAAAATTAAAAAAATTTGAGCAATCATTTATATTTATCAAAAAAAGATAAAAAAAAAGAAGAGTTGTAAAAAGAAGGAAAAAATAAAAAATAAACTGAAAATATTATAAATTTGTTTAGGGAAATAAATTTAAAAAAAAGCTAGAAAAAGTCCAAAACAACCGAAAAAACTGTAACAAAAAAAGAGATGTCAAGGTTATATGCTTCTATTATTCTTAAATTTTCTTAATAAGAAATTATTATAATAATAAATAGTCTTTCCATTTCATATATAAAATAAAGCGTACTATATTAAGATAAAAAAATTTATTTATATTACTTAAAATAAATAATATTATATTATAAAACATAATGAATTATAATATAAAAAATTATTAATATTTTATCTACTAATAATTTATTACTTAATTAATAAAAAAATAACACTTAACATAATTAAAAAATGATAATATTTTAAATTATTTAAGATAAATAATCTTATATATAAAAGATAAATAATTTTAATTTAGATAATTGTTAATATTTTAAGTACTACTAATTTATTACTTAATTGATAAAAAATATTAAACATAAGATAATTAAACATAAAAAATGATAATTGTTTATATTTTAATATAAAAAATTGTTAATATTTTAATCGGCTAATAATTTATTACTTAATTTATATTACTTATTACTTAAGATAATTAATCCAAAAAAGTGACAATCACTTATTTTTTTAAGATAAAAAATATACATAATATCTAAATAAGTGTCAATATTTTAACTATTAATAATTTATTATTTAATTAATAAAATAAGACTTAAAATAATTAAATGAAAAATGATAATTATTTATGTTACTTAAGAAAAATAATATTAATTATAATCTAAAAATTATTAATATTTTAACTACTAATAATTAATTAAAAAAAGACTTAAGATCGTTACCATAAAAATAGTAATTATTATATTATTTAAGATAAATAATCTTGATAAAAAAATAAGTAAGTATAAAATAGATAATTATTAATATTTTAATTACTAATAATTTATTAATTAATTTATATTAGTTAATTGATAAAAATATAAAACAAGTTATTAATTAACCAAAAAAATGATAATTTTTA
Organism: Hippophae gyantsensis; assembly: GCA_030763125.1. Lineage (NCBI taxonomy): Eukaryota > Viridiplantae > Streptophyta > Magnoliopsida > Rosales > Elaeagnaceae > Hippophae > Hippophae gyantsensis. Next base: position 15,242,046 of record CM061029.1, on the reverse strand, counting down.
ATGTTATTTAAGATCAATAAACTTGCATAAAAAGGATAAATAATTATAATTTAAATAATTATAAATATTTTAAATATTAATAATTTATTAATTAATTTATATACAAATTAATTAATAAAAATAAGAATTAAGGTTATTAACAAAAAAAATTTATTTATGTTACTTAAAGATAAATAACCTCGTATAAAAAATTATAAGCTAGATAATTATCAATATTTTAATTATAATTTATTATTTAATTGATAAAAAATATAAATTTTAATTAAATTATATAATAATTAAAAATAATAATATTCAATACTTTAAATACGTAGATAATTTTACCCAAAAATTTATAATATATGGTTTAAACTTTTTTATATAGTATATAAATATAGATATAATCATTTAGATATAAATATAAATACATAAATAAATATATATTCATCATGTCCTTAAAAAAGAGAGTAGAGTAGCATTATTTCCATGCTCAATAACAATGAATCCGCCCAGGAAGTATTTGACCTATATGATATTTTTACAAATATTATCGAGTATATAAATATTTTTAACGAAATATTTTAAAACATAGGTAAGTTCGATTATATATATATATATATATATTTATTAAAACATAAGTATGTTCGATGTCTTAGACTCGAGTGGTGTGTGAGTTATTAAAAAAAATGGTGTGGTAATGAAAGTAAAGATTATTTTTTAAGCTCGTTGAATATATACATTTCAAAAATAAAGAAAGAAAAGGATAAATTGTATTATTAGTTTTAAATTTTAATTAAATTTATATAATAATTTTTAAAATTTTAAAACTTAATATTTTATCTTCAAATTTATAAAATTTTAGACGTATATTTTTAAAATTTTAAATCATATAATTTAATTCTTAAATTTTTAAAACTTAAAATATAGATTCACAAATATATATTTTATTAATTTAATTAAAATTTATATATAAAAATTTAAAAATATATGTATAAAATTTTAAAAATAAATTTTAAGTTTTAAAAATATATGTATAAATTTAATTAAAATTTAAATAATAATATACACAATTTATCCCATACATAAAAAAAAAAAAACCAACACAAGTGCCTTTTATCCTGCCCGCCACGAGAGTTGTCTACTTGCTTTCTTGGTGGCTCAAGAGAGCTCTTAAAAACAGGACAAAAACAGAGGCCACGTGATTTAACTTCCTCATATAACGCAATTTGCACTCTTCACAAAGCTGGACTCATTTCCCCATAAATAACTTTCCCTTGGCCCACCAACCCACCTTCCCAATTTATATCTCTTTCACTTGACACTCTCTTGTACCGACCAAAAATTCCACTTGCATTCACAAAGCTTATTTATAGTTGGCATTATTTCCCTTATGGATATTAACACTAATTAAGTAGAAGATCAGAAAACATGACAAGCCAAAGCAAAAAGAGTAGTCAAATGAGTGTTGAAAATGCCAAACAAGAGATTGTGAATGATGATCAAAGAATGGAGGTTGGTAAAGATCAAATGGGTTTGTTGGTTTCAGAGAACTTGATGACTAGTTTGCAGGATAAGTACTGGCCATGGTTGAGTTGTGTTGTTGATGAGCAAATGTCTTGGGGATCTATTTGGTTGCCTATTTGGGATGTTGAGTTTATGGGTGATGCTTCTAATCAATTGTTCTCTGATTTGTTTTGTGATGATGATATTTGGGGTATAAGGGATGTTAAGAACATGCCTTTAGCTTATTATTAGAAAGACTCAGATAATCAGATCTCTGTGAAAATTTTACTTTGATATTCTAATTTTATAAGCTTTAATTTTGTTTGTTTTTTTTTTGGCTTCTTTTTTGCTTTTATTTTCTAGATGGGGTTTCAAGTTTAATTGTAAATACTCATTAAATGGATGAAAATAAAATAAAAATTGAAAAAAGACATATTTAACGCTTAGATTTTATTACATTCGTTGTACTTTTACTTTACTCAGTGTTTTCAAGTTGCAAGGAAGGAAATCAAAATATCAAGATTAGGGCTTTGGTATCTTTTAATTACACAATTCTTATTTTCTTTCCTTTTTAACCCAAAGTACTTTAATTTTAACTGCAGTTTCTTTCATATAACCAAATTTAATTTAATTTACTGGTATGGTATTCTTTGAGCTAAATTGATAAGTATAATAAAATTATGCCCACTCCATCACATTTCAGTTTGCATGGCTTTGGTTTTGAAGTCAAATGTCTAATATTTAAATTTCAAAATTTAAGTACTTATTATGTCAACCGAAAAAAGTAAAGTATTTTATTATTTATAATTTAATCACATAATATAATATAATATTTATCTTATTTTATTGTAAATGGTCATAATATCATTAAATTTAATTGTAAATTTTCATAAATTATTTTATATTATCTTGCAATATTATAATTCAAGTACATATTAGTGATTTTAATTTTACTATTATTTTCTTTCTCTCGAACGTATACATTTACACAACTCATACAAAAAGATGAAGACATATATAAGTAGTTGTATTATAAGACAATTTACAATAGTATTTTAACTTATATATTTATATTATATTTTTTTTGCAAAGAACAGGTGCATCACACGTTCCACAAACCAATAGAGTTTGCCTATTCTCATATGTCTTTAGCTTCAAGCAGGTGTGGATGTAAATGTTTGCTTGTACTTCTCTTGCAAGTTGTCACCATTAAATGTTTTTAAATCATTTTAGACAGTAAATGTGTTTTCTAATTCCAGGTAATGAAACCCTTTATGTCTCTTGGTTGATTTGGATGTGATTTTTTTATTACCATAAATGGTATTACAATATCTCAAAATCAAAAATAAATAAACTTAGTATAAAAAAACAAAAAATTATTTCATTTTATTAGTGTTCTAATATTTTCATTTTAATTTTTTTTTAACACCAACAAGTTATACAAGCACTTATGTTACAAGTATTTTTTCAATATTGCATCCAATAAACATTCACTCGTAATAAAAATAAATTAATACTAATTAATGTGAAGTTTGTCTATATTTAATTGTATAAATAATATTAAAATAATATCCTATGAAAAAAAATAAATGACATAATAGTTTAAATAGTTTAATTTTTTAATGTTAAAAGTATATTTCATTGATGATGTCATATTGAATTTTTTTTATTAATAATTAAATAGAAATATAAATATTAATATTTAGAGAATTTTATAAAATATATAAAAAAATTCAAATATATTTAAAAAATAACTTTTTTAAATTTATTGATAAATTAATAAATTTATTATTTAATTAAATATTATCGATAATAAGATCGGTAGACAAACAAGGCTACTTGACTACGATTAAGGCAACTCGAAGATTGCAAGACAGTTAGACAAACGAGGTTAATGGAGGCAAATGGAAGCAGATAGAAGTAGATGAAGGGAGACAAAGAGATGCTGATGAGGTAGTGAGGTGAGAGGCGCGAGAAAGAGAGGCACAATTAGTAGCTTCTTCTTAGTCGGTAGCCTTCCTTTTCTTCTTTGTCAATAGCTTTCTACTCTATCGCCCTTTGTTTTCTCTACTCGAGCTGAAACTTTTGCTTTATTTTCACGTAACAAAATATATATAACACACGTGAGAGAGAAAAGTAGAGATTTTATGAGAATAATAATAATTTGGGCTCGAATTTTTGGGGCCAACATTCAACAAACCACCCCAAAAATTCAACAAACCCTAAAAACGGAAACAAGTTCTTTAAATATGAATTTTCTCGAATTATTAAATAATTGTCTTTTAAATCTCTGAAAGTGATCATTTAATGTATACACCAATCAAGTTCAAATAATACATACATCAATCAAGTTCAAATAATACTTAAACTTGTTAGATGAAATTGATTTAGTTAACATATCGATTGGATCTTCTTTAGTAATTATATTATTGATATCAATAGCATCTTTAGATAGAATGTTATGAATGAAGTGATATTTAACATTAATATGTTTGGTTTTTTCATGATATGTAGTATTTTTGGTCAAGTATATCACATATTGATTATCACAAAATACAACAGAAGTATTATATTTAAACCTAACTCAAAATACAAATGATTTTTTTATTACTTCTATTACTGTCATATATTATGACTCTATTACTCTATGATAGAAAAATCAATTGTAAATTATAAAATAGACTTTCAACTAATGACACAATGAAACAGAGTGAAGTCATACTTTATCAAAGATCTTCTATCATCTTCTATCCAAATCATCGTTATAATCGAAGTTTACTTAACTAATAACATTGCAACAAGCATTAGAACTTTTTCGTATACTAAACCAAAATTAGATGTCTCTCAATTACCAAAGTATTCATTTCACTAATGACCTGTCAGGATTATCTATATATTTGTTGAAAATACTAACTACATGTGAAATATTTATAATATATATCAAACTACCAACTACATTAACATATGGAATCTGAGACATGTATTGTTATTTATTTTCTGATTATGATGATAAATCCAAAAAAAGCTTGAAATACACAATTAATAATGATCTACTCACAAGTTTAAACTCTTTTATAACACAGCGTTAAAAAAAAATTTCAATATAATTTTTTTGAGTTATATAAAGTTTATCAGTTTGTCTATCTTGTGAATTTTTATGATCAATTTTTTTTCGTTGTAATTTGAGCTAAATTTACAAGTATATTAAAATTATCCCCATTCCATCACATTTCAGTTTGCATGGCTCTGGTTTTGAAGTCAAATGTCTAATATTTAAATTTCAAAATTTAAGTACTTATTATGTCAACCGAAAAAATATATTAAAATTATTGAATTTAATTATTTATAATTTAATAATATAATATAATATTTATTTTATTTTATCATAAACTAAGTTATAAAAAATATATTTAAAAATAAAAAATGTGCATAATATTATTAAATTAATATAATATTTATTTTATTTTATCATAAACTAAGTTATAAAAATATATATTAAAAAATAAAAATTTGGCATAATATCATTAAATTTAATTGTAAATTTTCATAAAAATTTATTTTGTATTATCTTGCAATATTATAATTCAAGTAAATATTATTGATTTTAATTTTAATAGTATTATTTTCTTTCACTCGAACGTGTACATTTACACAACTCATACCAAAAAAAAGACATATATAATTACTGTATTATAAGATAATTTATAATAGTATTTTAAATTATATGTTTATATTAATGGTATTTTTCTTTTTTTTTTTTGCAAAGAATAGACGCATCACACTTTCCATGAACCAATAGAGTTTGCCTATTCTCATTTCTTTAGCTTCAAGCAGGTGTGGATGTAAATGTTTGCTTGTACTTCTCTTGCAAGTTGTTACCATTAGATGTTTTTAAATCATTTTAGAAAGTAAAGATGTGTAGGTAATGGAAACCCTTTATGTTTTGATGTAGAAGTGATTCTTTTATTACCATAAACGCTATTACAATATCTCAAAATCAAAAATAAATAAACCCAGTATAAAAAAAATAATTCATTTTAAAAGTGGTCCCACGTATTCATTTTTTTAATTTTTTTAACACCCAACAATTTAGACAAGCACTATGCCTTTAGTAGTATTTTCTCATGTCGCATCCGATAAACATGCACTTAATATGAAAAAAAATTACGAATTTTTTTTTTTATCTGTTCATTGCTTTTCATATTTGATCTCTAACTAGTTTTATGATTAAGCTGATTTTTTTTTTTAAATAAAACTCATTTTAACACAAGTTTAAGAATCAAAAGTATTATTATGGCCATAGTCGACACAAAACCCAAATATTGAGGTTTTAAATTGAGAAATATAATAACAACAAAGTTTAATATAGAAAAATTAATTTAAATATTTTACAAAGTAATATAAAGGATATAATGATATAATCAGATCTTCTTAAGACATTGAAGGAGATAAGCTAGAAGACATGAAGAAAGATTATTGAGAAGAAATGAAAGTAAAAACACTGAATATTATTTGTTTGATTTATGTTTTTGAGGTTAAGTATAGTGCATACATTTTTTCATCAAAGTTATGAGAATTGTTTTTTAAAATATATATATCAAAGTCTATTACATGAAGAAATAATTGTTTGGTTTGAGAATGAATGAAGGCGTTGATATTAAAAGCCATTTAAATATATTCAATAGATGTTTCTCTAAACTCATAAGTGTTAATATAAAGATAAATGATGAAGATTAAACAAAGACTTTGTTGTACTCATTACCAAAATCATATACACTAATAACAATATTATTCATTAAAAAGACTGTTGAGTGTGGATAATGTCTCAAAAACACTTTTAGAAACTAGTAATGTGATCCAATCAAGAGTTCTTTCACATGGTGATGTTTTTGCAACTCAAGAAGACTTAAGAGCAAATTTATCAAATAGAGAAATAGATTTTAGTAGAGATTTGTTTTATGTCTACTTTAAGAGATAACATTGAATATTTTTATTATCATAAAATGGGGTACATCAAGAGGTGTTGAGGATAGATTTAAAGATACAAGAGGTATTGATGAAAAAAGAAGAAGAAGATGAAAATGAGGTAAATGTCACTGAAATTTATGATTCTTCTAAACATGAGGCTTTGAGGATAGATTTAAAGATATAAGAGGTTCTTTGACTGATTGATTGAATTTTGGATTCTGCTTGTTGTTTTCATATTTGTACAAACAAAAAATTATTTAATAGTTAAAGTCTTGTAATGATGTTGATGTTGTGATGACAAATGAATCAAGGAATAAGGTTATTAGTAAGATGTATGAATCCGAAACGTAGGTGATGTAAGATTTATTTTAGGTTTGAGAAAGAATTTGATTTCATTAAACAATTTAATTTTCTTTGTTATGTCTTTTTTTTACAAAGAACGAATGGGTAAATAAAGATTTTTTGGTCATAATAAAAGAAAAAAAACAAAAAAAGTTTATGTAAATTGAATGAGAATCTTGTTCGAGATAGAAATACATCTATAATAAGAAAAATATTGATTTAAAGTTTAAATCTTATAATAATATTGATAATGTGAAGCATTTTTAATTATAAAAATACGATATTAAAATATTATTCTCAAAATAAAATAGACTTCAAAATAGTTATTTTTGGGCAAGTTATTAAATGAAGTGATAGTACATCCTAACTACAAAAAGAGTGCAATGATGGAGTGTATGAATATATTATGATATAGTATTTGATACATTTAATTATTTTATTTTATTTTTGGTTAGATCAAAATTGTTAGTATTAATGGTAAAATTTAAAAAAAATTTAATGTTTGGGCCATGTGAAACCAATAATCTAATAAATGTTAATTAGACTCGTGGCATTGAATGGCCTAATAACATTAATTACCATTTTTGAAGTTAAAGTTAAAAAGCTAAAGAAATTAATAGATGGAGTCAAAAAGAGTTGGTATGGGGAACAGAGCAAATGAAAAGGCTAGAGTTATATAGATTACATGTGATCCTTTAGTTTTATTTGGTATTGATGGTTATTAATGCTGTGTTATAGAACGTTAAAAAGTTTTACAGCTCTCTTACTTTTTGCACATATACATGATATCAATAGCTATATATGTAAATATATATATAGGTACGTGATATTATTAAGAAAATTAGTTTTAGTATGAGTAAAGTGATTTGTACCACATAATTGGTTATATATTTTTTAACGTCGAATTTTTCTTTACATCTAACAAAATAGAATGATATTTTACTTAAATTTTAAAATTTTAATATTTAATATAATAAAAATTTAAATATATTTTTATTAAAATAAGACATATAAATTATTATTTTTAATTAAAAAATAATTAATATTATTTTTTATATATAGATGATATAAATCTTACATCACAAAAAACTCGATAATTTAAATATATTTTTATTAAAATAAGATACTAATATAAATCTTAAATTTATCATTCTTATATCATAATTTTAATATATTTTTTAAATATAAATCCTAAATCCACTACTACAAAAATGAGTATTTAAGTCGTTATGTAAAGTCGATTTTTAGAAAAAAAAACGACTTATTATGAATTTCAAGTTGATTTGGTATGGAACCGACGCTATCCACGTAGCATAGCGTCAGTTGACACTTGGAATCGACGCTATCCACGTAGCGTAGCATCGGTTGACATCTGGAACCGACGCTACACACGTGGATAAATTCTTTTCTCTTCTTTCTTCTCCAGACAGAAACTATTCCAAGCGTTGCATAACTCTTGAAAACCCAAAACCTCCTCCACTTCTCCTCCACTCTTTCTCATTTTCCAGCCACCTACGACTACCAATTCTAACGCCGGTTAGTGAGTTTTCTTCCTCTCTAACTAATCTTTTAGTTCTCCTATTTTTTGAGCAAAATACTCAAATTTTTTATACCCATTTCTCACTTACAAAACACAATTTTTCTTCTTTTCCTTCATTTTGTCACTTCATTTACTTTTGTAAGTATTTTTATTAATTTTATAAGTATTTCTATTAATTTTACGCACTTATTATTCATATTTTTTTCCTGTTATTATGTGTATAAATTTTTGTATTATATATGCAGGTTTGTATTATAACATCAAGAGAAGAATATGATGATCTTGAATAAAATAGAATAAAATCATGGTAATTTTTCTGCTATTAATTAATATTTTATTTTTCAAATATTTGTATTATTTGAACTATTTGTTAAATTGATTTTAGTTTTTTTTTTCTGCTCGAATACATGTTTTTATTTGAGTATAATAGAAAATGAGTAAATTTAAAAAAAAAATTTAAAATCGATTCACGCATTGAAACGACTTTAAATTTTAAGTCATTTCATTTAAAGTTGATTCAACGAACTAATTTTAAATTAGTTTAAAGTCGATTAAAAATCTACTTTAATGCCATTTTTTATAATAGTGATCTATCTATGCTAACAACCCTTCGTAACTTCAATGGTAGGAAGTTTGCAAATATTTGTACTTAAACATGCGTTAATGACTAGTTTTAATATTTCATAACTTTTGTTTATAAGCTCAAGAAGGTTAGCTAGTTGATGTTTTAATTATCTAAGATTACTTTCTTATGGGTGTTTCTATTTATTTATAGTTTTTAATATATGTAATAAATATTCTAAGCATGTGCTGGTAAATATTTATATTCCAAAACTTATGTTTGAGGCGCAACAAGATCCACCGGTACTTTAATTACCCTTTTTAGCTAGAGCTTTGATAAAATTAATATTTTTAAGCACGTGGAAAAATATTTTTTTTTTGAAGTATGTGCTGGAAAACAATGGGATTGTAAAATAAAAATAAAAATAAATGACTATAAATTTTAACTCGTTTACTTTAGTTTTAATTTTAAATTTATAAACTTTACTTCCTCAACTTTCATAATAATACTTAATTTAAAAAAGTTGACATTTTCATAACAATAAAGATTAATTACGTTATTTTGATAAGGAAATAAAAGCAAAATAAGTTAGAATTACTAATGCACTGGACTTGACGTTTGTTGTCGAAACCGATGATCTTAATGAAGGCATTTGGGTAAGCTTCCACATTGTCCAAACCGGCCATCGAAGTAGCCTGGTGATTTGTGGTTCTCACGGTACATGAATCCAGTTTGTGATAGCAACAAATTAGTATCAAGAAGCACTTAGTTCATCTATATATATATATATATATATATATATAAGGCAAAAGGGGAAGTGCTGTCAGTCATTTGGGTTATTTAAGAAACAATTTTTATCTCTTGTTTTATTAAAAGTCCATGGATTAATGAAATAAAAAAAATCATACAGTCCATCGATTTTGATCCTTTCTCAGGAAAATAACTGATGTTTTGGGTATCTAGATTATTTATATCGTCGGTTTGATTTTTATCTGATAAATTTTAAAAATAAATATAACTTCAAATATTAACCAAACTTGATTTAAATATAATTATACTGATATTTATACCTGAAATTAATAATATATTTTTTATCAAATAAAAAACCTGTTCAAGAAGACAATTTAATTCTCGAACAAGAATCACTTTAAAACCTCTAATTATTTATGTTAGATCAACATATTTTTCCAAAGAACCAATAAAGACTTCTATTACGAAAATGGGATGTGATAAACTCAAGCCTCCTAATAATTCTCTTAAAGTCTTTGCTACTAAATTAAATCAATTTTCTTGGTTTTGTTTCAACCACCTAAGAAATTTTCTAAAGCAATATATATATCTTGGTTGTGATTGAAATTTTGATTTTTCCTTTATTTCTTTCATTATCTCTCGTTGGTGGCATGACATTATTTGTTTTTATTAATGTATATCATGTTATGTGATTTAGGTACATCTAGTTTACTTATACCTCTTATATAAATACATTATATACATTTCTTAAGATATAGAATAGAATACAATTATTTAAATGGTCTTGAGATCACTCGTTCCACAGATGGTCTTTATATTACTCAAGCCAAGTATGCATCTAATCTTTTATCTCGAGTTGGACTCACTGACAGCAAGACTGTTGACACTCTAGTTGAACTTAATGCACATTTGACACCCTCTCGGGGGGAAGGGGGGAAGGGAGGGGAAACCATTGTCTAATCCCTCTCTTTATAGACGATTGGTTGGCAACTTGGTTTATCTCATAGTTACTCATCCAAACATTTCTTATGCTATTCAACAGGTGAGCCAATATTTTTTTGCTCCACGATCGACTCACTATGCTTTTGTTTTACGCATTCTATGATACTTGAAGGGCTCTCTTTTCCATGGCCTTTTCTACTTAGTTCAGTCTCTTCTTGTACTCTGTTCATTCTCTGATGTTGATTGGGCAGGAAATCCTATTGATCGCAGGTCCACTACAGGTTATTGTTTTCTCCTTGGTTCTTCTTTGATTTCTTGACGAAGTAAGAAACAAAATTTCGTGGCCTGCTCTAATACTGAAACAGAATATTGTGCTCTTGCTAATATCACATCTGAGCTCTTTTGGCTACGATGGCTTCTTAAGGATTTAGATGTGTCCACATCCTCTGCTACTCCTCTTTATTGTGACAATCAGAGTGTCATTCATATTGCTCACAATGATGTCTTTCATGAATGAACTAAACACATCAAGATTGATTGTCACTTTATTCATTCTCATCTTGTCCATGGTGCTTTTAAGCTTTTACCCGTCTCCTCCAACGATCAACATGTAGATATCTTCACCAAGGCACTTCCTAAGGAATGCACTCGTAATTTGGTTGACAATCTCAAGCTGGTCTCACATCCACCTTGAGTTTGAGGGGAGCTGTTAATGTATATCATGTTATGAGCTTTAGGCACATCTAGTTTACTTGTACCTCTTATATAAAGATATCATGTATATTCCTTAAGATATAAAATACAATACAATTATTCAATATTTCTAACATTTTTTAAATAGAATAATATTGATTATTTTTTATATAATCTTATTTAAGTTATAATAATGTATTTTGTTTTTTATTTAATAAAATATTTTTGATGATAAGCCTCAATAAATACACCGAAATATTTTAATTAGGTTAGCATATATGTAGCACTTCTTATCTAGCCTCTCAACTAAAGGTATTTTTAAATTAAAATATATATACAAACTAAATTTCTACAAAATCTATAATTTGACTTGATTTTTGCATCCTAATAAATAAAATGGTTAGCAAATAATGGGACATCCCACCATCTAATCGTAGTACAAATATTAAGAGTCTTAAAAACTATACTATCAACTACAACATTATTTCTCTATAAACACGAGAATAATGGAATTACATACAATCAATTTTTTCTAAGAAGTCAACTCAAATAATTATATCATCTCTTTGGCATTGAAAGTAAATGAGTCTAAAAATGAGTGATAACATAAATTAACTCCAACTAAATTTTCTACTACACAAAAGAAGTAGTATATATTATCGTATAAATGGTTGCTCTTAATTTTGAATTAAAAGTATATGAATTCCAAGTGGGATATTGTTGTCTCTTTAGGAGAACATGAAAATGTGCAAGTATATACAGTCACAAGTAATAAAATTGATAAGTAAATTATCGTTTCTACAGAGATTTGTCACTATAGTTTGTGGAGTACTAAAATTGTTTGACTCTGATTTTATCCAAACAAATGAAAGTTGATGAGTTTAACAAAAGTAAGATTTTATAACAATAAATAAGAAACTTCTAGGATTGCAGTTTTACCAAATTAATCCACTCGAATCATATTATTTTTTCTTGATTTATATTTTTTATAAATTTAATTTGTCAACCAAGAACTTTTAATTTTATTCATACATCTCTTCCGAGTTCCATATAAACACATCTCGCTAAAATAATTCACTATATTCCTATGAGAATTAAATTCATCAAGATTCATTACGTTCTAAGTTTTCAAATAGTCACACATACAATAAAGGTATATTTCTATTCTTTATATATATATGTTATTCTATCCACGAGCAATTACATGAAAATGTTTTTTTTAAGTTTATTTAAGTGTCACAAAAATATCTTTCTCAAGTTTATTTATGTGTCACAAATCAATTGATTAATCTTCCAATTAATCAAAAGCATTAAGCATAAATAGAATAAACAAATTAAAAATCTCATAAATCTTTAAAAAACAATTTATTCAAGCTTCATAAATTTAACTACAACGCAACCCTAGAAAAATTAAATTACTTCATAAATAAAATTAAAATTACAATATTTAAGGAATAATAGATGAGGAACAAAAGAAAATTAAATCTCTTTCTACTCCCAAATTTTTGGCACATATAGAAACACAACAGAAGCCAAAAATGGCTTCTATGTGTACCACAGTCCAACACTCTAACCTCCTCTCCAACCTCTAATTTATCGCAAATATCCCCTATTTATAGCTCCACACTCTAAAAAAATACATCATAAAATATATATTTTTTTACACACGCGGGAGACAAATAATACATCAAAAATAATAATTAATTCACGCGTGGGAGACATAATTCTTGAGACACACAAGAATAATATTGTGCAATCAAAAACTGAGGACGCGTTTATGGATTTTTTATTTCAATTTACGCATGTCACGTGTCAGCATATGATTGGTTGAAAGAATAATCGAGACACATGGCAGCTATTAATTGGTGGTGAGGAATGGGCTCACAAGGACCACGTTGCACGAGATAATTCCTTTCGAATACACGTGGGGACGCAGAAACTGCTGGAAATGCACGTTGTTTTTGTGTTTTTGTTTTAACCAACACATGCCACGTGTTAGCTCTTGATTTGTTGAAAGATTATTCGAGACACGTGACATTGTCTGATTTGTTATAATGACAGCACGCACGATGTTTCTCTGAACCACGTCGCATGGAAAAATTCGCACAGCAGACATGTGGATCCCACCTTGCACGTCGACCTGTGCTACAGGTGGGCCCCACATGACGCATTGAGAAGCGTGTAATCTAGAAAATCGGGTCCAATCACTTTTGTCACGTTTGTATTACACGCTCTGATCATCATTGATATTTTGATCTGACGATGCATGACGGGTGTGAAAAATAGCTACGTGTGGTCTTCTTTCCTACGCAGAAACACAAATTTTATTTAATTGTTTTTTAACTTTTTAATTTAATTTAAATTAACTTTTAAATTTTTGTTAATCGAAATTAAGTCATTTTTTAATTTAAATTAACTTTTAAAATTTTGTTAATTGTAACTACGCCATATTTTAGTTCAAATTATATTTTAAATTTTTGTTAATTGTAATTAAACACTCCTTTAATTTTAATTATATTTTTAGACTTTATTATTTACAATTAAGTCATTTTTTGATTCATATTTTTTAATATTTTTAAAAATATATTCTTTGAAAAATAAACAATAAACATTAATTTAATTAATTAAAATTAATTAAAAATATATATAAAAAAACAATTATAATTAACAAAATGAATAAAATAACTATATAATTTATCAGATATAAAAACGTATAAAGATCTTAATATCTAAAAAATAGTCGCACAATTAAATAAGTTTGACAAAATAAAAGTAACATTATTTATATTAATCGTGATTAATTATGAGAGTGATATTATCCAAATAACCTCTATGATTTTTTATCAGTGGACGTTGCATGGATGACTTGAATCAGCCACTATTATCAGTTAAACAATGAGATAACTTGTTTGAGTTTAGCATAGATCGTAAGTATTTAGTTGATACAAAATTTAAAATTTATGACTTGAGTGACGTTTGAATATACCTCATGAGTGTATATGATATTCACCCTTTTTATAAAATAAAAATATAATTTGTGTCAACTCTTTTCAAAATGAAGAGTGCAATTAAATCTCACCTGTCATAATTCCCATCACATCTCAGATTGTGCCTATCCATTAAACATTAAAACAGAAGAAAAATAGACTGGTATAGCCCTTCCAACTATTGTTATTCCTATATTGACACTCCACTTTATTTATTTATTTTGTTGAAATGTCAATTCTACCAATAAATGTAAACTGTTTCTGAGGAAGTCGGACACACTCAAAAAAATTCATGGTTTTATATTCACAGAAAGCTTCAAAGAAACTACCTCTAGCTACGTTATCGATGTCATTACCAATACCGACACCATTCCCATCGCGAAATAAGATAGAAAAAAATAAAACAATCAAACGTATAATTTAATATAATTTATCTTTTAATTTTCACTGTATCTACAAAATAAATTTTAAAAAATATTTCATCTATTAATAAAATTAATTAGTATAAAGTGAGATTCAATATAACAAATTAAAATAAATTTAAAATAGTGACACATAAATATTTTTCAAACTCATTATTTTATCACTTCTTTTTTAGAAAAATATCTAAAATATTATTCTAAAATATTCTCCCACACATACAATACTATTTTTTATCAAAAAAAAAAAAATTTATTCTTTTGCCTTTACTTTGCTTATTTTCTTTGATATGTTTCTCTAACGCAAAAACATTGTTTATTCCTTATATGACCAAAAATTGGTCACATAACTAGCCAAATTTTAGTCAAAAAAAATAATTGATGTATTTGTCAAATGTGATTGTACCTAACATATTAGTTTTTAAATGTGGTTGCATTTAACATATTTATTTTCTTTCCCTTTCATGTGGGTGAGACCTACAAATCTCTACTTCTCAATTACATAGAAGGCTCTACCAATCCAGTAACTAAACGACAATATTCAAAATTTTATCTTGGAAGAATTTCCATCAACATGTCTGATCCATTTTCCTCTGTATTGATCTTCTCAAGCTGTAAAAGCTTCTTCTTTATTACATCTCTAATCCAATGATATCTCACATCAATATGTTTTGATCTCGAATAAAAAGAGACATTCTTTCCAAGGTGGATAACACTCTGACTATCACAAAATAACGGGTAATTGTCTTGTTACAACCCAAGTTCTTTCAATAACTTTTTCATCCATAACAACACTTTACATTCTTCTGATGCTGCTATAAACTGCTTCTGTAGTGGACAATGTAACACATTTTTATAAATTTGAATGCCATGACACAACTCCCCATGCAAATGTAATCAGGTAACCTGAAGTGGATTTTCTAGAATCCACATTGCCATCCATATCTGCATCTGTGTATCCAACTAACACATGTTTATCATTTCCAAAACATAAACATATTTTGGAAGAGCCTTGAAGATACCTGAAAATCCATTTCACTACAACTCAATGTTCCGTTTCAAGATTTTAAAGAAATCTACTCATAACTCCAACTGCATGAGCGATATCTGGTCGTGTATAAACCATGACATATACCAGACTTCCAACTGATGAAGCAAATGGAACCTTTTCCATCTCTTCCTTCTCTTTGTCTATAGAAGGGCTCTACTTAGAACTTAACTTAAAGTGATTAACAAGAGGACAACTAATCGCTTTAGCCTTGTCCTTATGAAATCTCTGAAGTACTTTCTCAATATACTTCCCCTATGATAACTATAATTTCTTGGCACCTCTGTCTCTAATAATACTCATGTCAAGAATCTGCTTTGCTAGCCTCAATTATTTCATAGCAAAAGACTTACTCAATTGCTTTTTCAAGTTGTTTATTCTAAAAATATTCCAATCAATAATCAATATATCATCCACATAGAGCAAAAGAACAATGAAATCATCATCAAAGAGTTTCTACACAAAAACATAATGGTCTGAAGTAGTCTTTTTGTAGCCTTGCTTCCCCATAATGGACTCAAACTTCTTGTACCATTGTCTCAGTGCCTGTTTTAAACCGTAAAAGGCTTTTATTCAATTTGCAAACATAGTCCTTTTTTTTCCTTTTTCTTTAAACCCTCTAACTATTTCATATATATCTCTATTTCCAAGTCACCATATAGGAAGACATTTTTGACATCCATTTGCTCAATATCCAGGTTAAGACTTGCTACTAACCCCAACACAATATGAATGGATGTCATTTTCACAACTGGTGAGAAAATCTCATCAAAGTCAACTTCTTTTCTTTGATTGAATCTCTTAACAACCAGTATGGATTTGTATCGCGGACTGGAACTATGTTCTTCATGTTTCACCTTGAACATCCATTTATTTTTTAAAGCCCTCTTCCCTTTGGATAGTTTCATCAGTTCAAAAGTTTTGTTCTCATGCAAGGACTTTATCTCATCTTGCATGGCTTTAATCTATTTTTGTTTGGATTTTTCATCCATGGCTTCTTCATAACTCTCAAGTTCTCCCTCATCAATGAAAGTTACATACTCATATGGAAGATATGTGGTATAGGGTCATCTTGGTCTACCACTTCTTCTCAGTGGAACAGAAGAAGCCGTATATGTTGGTGTTGGATAACGAACATCATCATCTTCCTCATCTTCAGAACCAACTTCTATTGGAGCATCATCTTCATCAGGTGGATAAACTTGGTCTTCATCTCCAACTTGTCTGGGCACTAATGTTGGAGGAATTAATTCCAAATCTGATGAGTCACCATTGGAACTAGGAACATCCTTCTTTATTTTGACAATATCTTCAATGGTTTTATCTTCAATAAATATAGCATCACGACTTCTGACAAGTTTCTATGCAACCGAATCATAAAATCTATAGCCATATTGATATTGACCATAGCTATTAAAAATACATTGTCTTGTCTTGGCATCGTTTGGATCTCTTATCTTTGGGGATATGAACAAATGTTTTGCAGCCAAACACCCATAGATGATCATAGTAAACATCCTTTCCTCACCACATTTTATTTAGAACATCCATCTTGAGAGGAGTACAAGGTGAAAGATTTAACACATATGTAACTGTGAGTATGCCTTCACTCCATAAAGTTTTAGGCAACTTTTCATGTGAGACTAGACATTTGACTCTCTCTATCAAAGTTATGTTCATCCTCTCAGATAAGCCATGAAATTGCGGTGTCTTTGGAATGTCATCTGATGCCGAATACCATGCTTTTTGCAATAAGCATGAAAAGGTCTTGTGTATTCTCCACTATTGTCTATCCGAATGCACTTCAGCTTCTTCCGAGTCTATCTCTCAACTGAGGCATGAAATTCTTTGAAGACATCTAGCACATGATCCTTTGTCTGTAGAAGATATACCCACGTCTTCCTTGAATGATCATCAATGTAAGTCACAAAGTATTGAGCACCACTAAGTGATTTTGGCATTGGTCCACACAAATTTGAATGAATCAGATCTAAAATATTATTCATTCTAGAAGGAGGGGAACTCTTGAAAGAAACTTTGTTTTGCTTTCCTACTAGACAATCAACACATTTCTCCAAATGTACTTCATCCATTCTGGGCAGTATCTTCTTCTTGGCTAGACTTTTCATACATTTTTCACCGATATGAGTATCCTATGCCATAATTTAGCTGTGTTGTCTTTCTCCACGACATTTATTATGTCGATGGAGAACTTCACTTGTATTATATACAGAGTTGTATGCTTCTTACCTTTAGCCACTATTAATAAGACTTTTTTAAGTTTTCATTTGTCATAAATGAATGAGCTGTAATATCTTTCATTTGTAAGTTTGTGTACAAAGATCAAATTTAGGCGCATATATGGAATATGCCTAACATCGGTTCCATTCTCTATTTCCAAGCAAATATCTCTTCTGCCAACAACCTTTGATAGGCCTTCATTTCCCATTTTAACAACACCAAACTTCCAGGTGTGTATGATGAGAAAAATTCTCTATGCGATGTAGCGTGAATCGTAGCACCATTATTAATCATCCAACTAGTCTTGTGTGATGCAAGATTGACAAAATATTCATCATAAATGATATCGAACTTGTCTATGGTATTTGTTTGCTCATCATCACTGTTGTCATCTTTCTTCACTGCTTTGCCTTTGTTTGTTTCTTGTTCCTTCTTGAACACTCAAAAAAATTTCTTGATGTGACCCTTCCTCTTACAATGATGTCATTCAACATTGGAATATTTGTTTGATTTACCTCTGCTATACCCTTAATGTTAAGGCCATCATTTTTTGAGAATAATAATCCTTTATCTATAGCACTTTTCAAGTATCTTAAGATTTGATACACTACATTCATATACTTTTCACTTGGAGCATGCATGAATTGGCTTAATATGTTTATTGCATAATCTATGTTTGGCATTGTATGTGTCAAATAGATTAATATTCCAACAAATCATTGATAATACCCTTTGTTTGTTATAGCATGATATGGAAAAATTCCAAGTTTGTGATTCATTTCTGTAGGTGTCTTTCTTAGTTTGCAAGCAAGCATTCCATTTTCAGTTAAAAGATTTAGTACATACTTTCATTATGAAAGAGAAATCCCATGTTTTGATCTTGCAACCTTAATCCCTAAAAATACTTAAGTTGATCGAGATCTTTCATTTCAAATTTGGTAACCAAATACTCTTGCAATGCTTTCATTTCACATGAGTCATCTCCTTTTAAGACCATGCCATCAACATATATTGTTAAGGCTGTTACCTTTCGTTCCTTGTGTTTTATAAACAAGGTATGGTTTGAATTAATTTTCTTATAACCAAATGTCCTCATTGTAAAAGAAAACCTTCCAAACCAAGCTTGAATTGATTGTTTCAACTTATATAGTGACTACTTTAAGTTACAAACTTCTCTTATACATGAAGAGCTAGTTCAACTTATGGTGGAAACACCATATAGATCTCTTCCTCTAAATCTTCATTGAGGAAACCATTTTTGACATTAAACTATTGTAAAGGCCAATCTTGATTTGCTGCTATAGATATGAGAATATAGATTGTATTATCTTAGCTACCAGAGCAAATTTTTCTTGATAATCTACTCCATATCTTTGAGTTTCACTGTGAATACCTATCTACATCCAATTGTCTTTTTTACTTTAGGTAATGGAACCAGTTTCTAAGTGACATTATTTTGTAAGGTCTCTATCTCTCCATTCATTGTCTCTCTCCATTTAGGATATTTTAATGCTTCCTACACACTTCTAGAAATAGATACAATGGATAATTGATTAATAGTAAATGCATACAATTTAGACAATCTATAGACGGACACATAGTTGCTAATTGGGTACTTGGTCTTAATTTTAGGATCAAGTTCATATTGTTTCTTTGGGACTCCATTATTTGATCTTTGTGGATACCTATGAGCTTATATCGAAACATGTGTTTCATTAGACTCATCAAATATAGGATTCAAGGTTATCTATGAAGGAACATTCTGGGTCGATTCTTCGATTAATAGTGTAGACATAGGGAACTCTGAAGACATTGGAAACTCTAACATATCATATTTATCTTGAGACATTATTGATTTTGACATGTCAAAAGTACCTAGTTTATTTCCTAGAAGGACTAACACCTCACTCTCACTTTCAAGAATACTATCTTGTTGAACACTTTTTAGTAAACTTTCATTCAATTCTTCCAATTCTATAAAGTCATGCCTTCCACTCTTTTGTAACATGCTCTCTTCACTAGAGCTCTTCCCCTGAAGAGAAGGTCCAGAGACTTTTCTTAAGTAATAAGGCTCTAAATAACAAAAAGAAACATCCAAAGTGACATGTAATTTTCATATTTAAGGGTCATAACACCTATATTCCTTTTGAAACTCAAAATAGCAAATAAACATGCACATTTTTGCACATAGATCAAGTTTATATTGCAAGTTTTTGGGGATGTGAACTATAGTACAACCAAAAACTCATGGTTTGACGTTTGGGAGGTGAGAAACTGAAGGTGGGGATTGCATCTTTTGTTAGGGGTTTGAAAGTCGAGTGTTTGATTAATAAGCTAAGCAACGGATTTTATAGTCTTTCCCCAAAAGAACGAGACACATTTATGCCAAAGAGAGTGGCGTGAGCTACCTTTAATAGTTATTGATTCTTCCTCTCTTCCAATTCGTTTTACTGCGGAGTATAGGTGTAAGAGGTATGATGACGAATCCTATGGTAGCATAGAAACTTGCCAAAGTATGAATCTACAAACTTCGTACTATTGTTAGATTGTAAAACACGAATTTGCTATTGGTAGTGAGTGCTCACCATACGATGAAATTCTTGAAATATTGTACCTACATCACTTTTTTTGTTAAGCAAAGACACCCAAGTCATTTTAGTGCACTCATTAATAAATATAACAAAGTAACTAGCTTTGGAAACAGAAGGGAATTTTGAAGAATCCCAAACATCAGAGTGAATAGCTGCAAAAGGTTCCAAACTTTTATTCAAACTTGTAAATAAGAAATATGATAATATGATGGCTCTTAGCCAGTTCACTAATGTCACAATGAAAATAGAATCATTTAGATTTGAAAAAAGACATGATTGTGACTTTCTAAGATAACTAAAAAAAAGATATCCTAATCTCTTGTGCCATAACCAAATAGTTTCTCGAGCTTTGTTTTTGCTGCAAGTTTGGTTTTCCTGACTAAGTTTTGATCCCGTATTTTCTATCAACTTCAAGTAGTAGAGTTTGTCTCGTCTAACACCATAACCAAGAGTTTTTCGAGTCAAAATATCTTGGAAATTACAAAATAAGGGTTAAAAAGTTATATTACAAGCAAGATTGGAGGTAATTTGATTAAACGATAAAAAATTATATTCAAGGGATGGAACAACATGAACAATAAATATTATGAGATTATTGGATAAGATGACGGGTCCATCTCCAATAATAGGAGAGGTACTGCCATTGGTTGTAGAGATAATAGATTAATGAGAAGGAAGAACATATTGTAATTGACTAGGGTCCCTAGCCATATGGTCGGATGCACATATATCAATAATCCAAGTAGTATTCTTAGAAGTTGCAAAAAATACAAATGTCTTATGAGTAATAATTAAGTGAGCAACATTTGTTGAAGGCTGTGTAATTTTTCTTCCTTCGTAGAAGTCACCATAGTTTTGCTTATAATTTTCTTTCAAGGTTTTTTTGTGAATTCCCATCATCATAATAGCCAATGATTTCATAATATCACTATTTAGAGTGATCTATTTCATTACAATGAGAACATACCAGACCATCGTGTTTTCTAAATGATTTATTGTTTTGATTTTTTGAAAAGCCATATGTTGATCCATGACAAGTTTGGTTGGTTAGCATAGCCAAGTTTTGGATATTTTCGTAAGATTTCTCCACGAATCCAATCAAATTCAAGATCGAGTCCAATTAGAAAAATATCAACTCAAAGCCAAATTGTAATCGTATCACTTCTTCCAATGTTCCTTCTTGAGAAATAATCCTATGATTTATTTCTTGAAAATTTGCAACAAGTTCATTATAATATAATGGTAATGGTCGACCATTTTATGTGGTATAAAAGGTCTCTGGTTCAATTCAAAAATATAAGTTTCATCTTATCCATCATAAAAGGTTTTAGATACGGTATCTCGTATCTCTTTGGTTGTGTAAAGACAAATAAATCTTTGTATCAACGAATGACTCATTGAGTCAATAAATCAATTTTTTTTATTTTGTGATATTTGGTAATCCATGTTACAAGATTGGAATCTCCATGTGCAGCGAATGTAGAGTGGTCTTGGTGGACAATAATCTATGGTTTATGGGGTGGTTTAATTTGTTGGGATGATAAGTCAGCTATGATGATCATTGGACTCAAAAGGTGGATGAGTGAGATTTGAAAAGAGAAAATAAATTCGGTTGATTATTAGAATTGTTTTAATACGATATAATTAGATTAGGAAACAATCTGTTCTAAAGGAAACAAATATTTTTACATTAAATTAAATATTTTGTAATTATACATAAGATTAATCAACTAATAAAATACTAGAAATAATTACAAAATATTACACCTCTTACTCAATCCAATAAATATCCATATACACTCAATCCGATAAATACCCATATATGGCTCATGCCGACACATGTGCCTGAGACTACAGCCATCCTTGCATGGATTGTATAATTGGGTTTTGCTTTCTTTGAGTTCCAAGAAATTGATGAGATTGGTACAAAAAGTTGATAGTGATTTAAGTCCTTTTTCTACGAATGCGAAGGATAACGTTGGAATTGAAATTAACACAATAAAAGAAAGACTGTCGAGAGAAATTCTAATTCCATTGATCAAGATATGAATATTAGACAAGAGGCTAGAAATTTGTGACAGTCCACCAAGTTTATTTGCTGAGAAATATCGTGGACTGTCACAAAAAATTGAAAATCATATTTATGGGACTGATCACTACTTGAATATGAAGAGGTTTAAGACTACATGGGATTTGCATAGCCGAGTACTCGAGTACTTGAGCTTATAAATGTTTTGGATAATTTGAATTAAAAACTCTTAAAATTGAGTTACAATGAATTTGATATATGTCTAATTTAACTCTTTTCATTGAAGTTAATGATCGATAAAATTTCAACAAGTTTAATAAAATTTAATTTAATTAAATATGTGTTTAATTTATTTTAAATAAGTTGTGTTTATAGCAAACTAATTTATAAATATATAATTTAAAATAAATTATAATGAATCAATAAAAATTAAAAATATTTTTTATACATGTGAAAAGAAAAATTAAATAAATTATATTTAATTTTTAATTATATAATCTATATAAGCATATAACCATTAAAAAATAGAATTAAATTGATTCTAATCAATCAATTAAATAGAAGTAAAAGTCTTATTAGGTATCGTAACTCTTTATATTAGTATTAAAATTATATAAAGTATATTATTAGTATCTTATTTTATAAAGAGATACATCATTGATTTTTTTAATGATGTCATAAAAAATATTTAAAAAAAATACACGTATTAATAATAAGTTTATGATTTTTTTAAATAAACCTTATTTATTAATAATAATTTATATTAGTCAAACTTGATCAAATTTAATCAACCTAATTTTTAGATTAAATTGTATCTATTTAAAAAAATAACAAGAATTTTGATATACTCCTTAAAAATATATAATTTTTGTGTACCCAATCACAATTAAATAGATAGGAATGCTGATGTTTATTTTTCATAATTTCATATATCTTTAAATAAATATTAAGAAATTAACAAGTTGAATGGGATTTAAGCGAAAAAGAAGAAGATCAAAAAACTTCAACGGGAGTTAATTCATATAATGCTTTGTTGAACATCCTAATACGTGATTAAATTTTCTTTTGTACTTTGTTGTAAAGGTTACAATAGATCCAATTGTACATGCACGTGTATTCGTGGTATTAAAATTTTAATATTTATTTCAACTATATATATAAATTAAAATATAAAATTATTTTTAAATTAAATTCATTTAATTTCAAAGTAACTATATTATAAAAACCTTAAACTTATTAATTCTATAAACACTTTGTAACTTTATCCTCGTAAAACTAATTTAAAAACTTTTCAGAAAAAATAAGTGCTTATATTTTCTCTCTCTTTTGATGATATATATATATATATATATATAAACTTTAATTAATAAAAATTATAAAATTTCACTGATTTTGATAAATAGCATGAATCATAAAACTATTATTTTCTTTCCTATTATCATTTATTTTTATTACTTTTCCCTTACTTTATCATTAGTTAAAATTATGTTAATTTAATAATTAATTTAATTTTAAAATATTTATTTAAAAATATATATAACTTATTTTTAATAATCATGGATATTTTTTAAAATAAACAATTCGAATGAAATTAATTAGAGGATTATAATCTTCGTATAAATTTATAACAAAAAAAATTAAGATGAAATATAATCAAATAATTATTCATCATTGATTTATGTATAATTAAATTGTATACTAATATTTAACAAAATTTATATATTTTTTACATATTTACTTCATACATAATAATAATAATAATAATAATAATAATAATAATAATAAAAATATAATATATATGTAATATGAGAAAAATGACATTTTTACTAAACATGATATTATTGATTAATTTTAATATTATTATTTATGTAAATTAGAATGCTTATATGACTAATATGTTAACATAATAGTGACAAAATTATTAAAAAATATTAAATTAAAATATGTAGAATTTATAGGTCATATATTTTGTTCGTTAATCTAGAATATAATATAAAACATTCTAAGAGTATCATGAATCCTTATACTTCACACATTCACATTCTTCAAGAATATAATAAAATATTCTATTTTTCTCACACTTTTGCATAATTATTTATTATAATTATTTATCATTTTATCTTATTTAAAAATAAAAAATATTTATTTCTAATTTTGTTTCATTTTTATTTTTATAAATTTTATTTTAATATTTTTCATTATTTTTATAACATTAATCACATAAACATAAAAATAATAATATTTTTTTATTAAATTCAAATCATATTATTATTTATATTCTCATTACGTTTTCATTCTACAAACCAAACGTAACAATGTTATAAAAAATTTCTTCAAACAAAATTCATTTAAAGAGGAGCAAAATAAGTATTAGAATAATAAAATAAAAAATACAACTTATAAAATGTACGAAAAATTGTAAAAAATAATGGTATCTCCTAAATTAATATTAGGAAAAATTGAAGATGAATAAAAGATATTAATTTTATTTACTTAAAGAAATAATTATTTATTTTAATATTTAAAGTAAGGTAAATTATTAATGAGTTATCATGTTTAAAATTACTTTTTTTTAAATTTCTTTTATAATAATTATGTATCTAAAAAAATCTAGGGTTATATCTTTTAAAATAATAATAGTAAATATAATTAAAGTAAAAAAATTAGATAAAATCGTTCCAAATAAAAACGTTATATTGAGGCGCAAACTCTTGTGGCAAAATAAAGGCAATTTTAAATAATAATACTAATAATACACTCATGACTATGCATCTTTATGGTTTTCTGGATGCAACCAAAATGTAACTATTGATTAACAAGTTATTCTTTCAAGATTTCGTATACGAAAGAGTGAACCTAAACTTTTCGTATCATCAAAAGAGCCGGTAAAAATATTAAGAAAAAAGAAGAAGAAAAACGAAGAAGTAAAAAGTTCAAAACAACCTTTATAATTAATGAAATGGTTGGAGGATACGAAAAACACATATATTTACCCTCATTTTTATACTAATATTTTATAAATTTTATTATGAATTAATATCATTTAAAAAGTGTAATCATTTTTTTAATTAATTTTCAAAAGAATTATAACATATGATAAGATATAAAAATTATGAGTACAAAAAATAAATAAAAAAATTTCTTTTTTCAAAAAAACTTGATCATATATGGTATTATTATTTGAATATAAATTTATATGATATTTATATTTCTCATCTAAATATTTTTTCCTCGTGATTTCTCGTCTAGGTTGAACATATTTTATTGGCTCTTTTTGAGATATCACAAAAGTTACCATATATTTTAATAATTATCTTGTTATAATTTTTAAAATTACAAACCAAGTCATTTATGTATAAATATAGCTTATTAGAGGATGTTATTTACAAGATCCCAAAATCCATTCCACACTCGTAGAGAATCATAGTGAAAGAAATGAGAAGAGAATTTGCTATAATATTAATTTTAATATTTATTATCATTATCTTAAGCTTAGATGATCATGTAGTGAAGGCAAATGTCAATCCATATAGCTCTTATCTGTTTCCTAATGATCATAGTATTTATATTGGTAGTGGCAATGAGCCTAAAGTTAGTCATAACGTTATTGAAAAATCAATATTTTGTTCCAGATTTACCCTTCTTGAGTGTAAGAGATTGAAATTTCATTTTTTCAATGCATATGGTATATGTTTGGGAGAAAAATATATCAAATGTTTGAGAGGCAAGGAACACCTATCTTTTCCATGATCATCACCATCCAATCCAGCTGACTTACTCTCAAGATTATTGGGAAATTAATTCCTCCATATAAATATGTAATATATATATATATATATATATATATATATATATTAGAAAATAAAAAGAGAACCTGTTATATTAATCGAATTATATATATTTATATTATATATAAAATTCTAAATCATACTTTATAAAATTTTAAATACATAGGTTAAAGTAATAACTATTATTGTCCTTAATTATCATATAATTTATTTAAATTTATCATTTTTAATTAAATAATAAATTATTAAGAACTAAAATATTGATTATTATCTAGATCGTAATTATTTATCTTTTATATATATATAAGGATTATGAGTATCGGTCATTTTAGTAGACAAAATATTTACATGTAATCCTATCTTTAAGTTAACTATCAAGTTCTTCAAGAATATTAAGTCTCTCAAGAAAAATCAAATAAATGCTTAGATTTTAAGATCACAAGGTTTAATAGTCAGGTTTCTTTTCTCTCTTACTCTTCTTTAACACACAAGTGCCTGTGTGTTTTTTGTACTAACTCTGGTTGTAATTGTTCCATAAATGTGTCTAATTGGTGAGGAGTTGATTAGAACGTTGGTGATGTGATCCATCATTTAGTACCTTGGGTCTGTGTTGGCGAGGAATAGAGTCCTTTCAGGTGGTTCTAAATGGAGCCCAAGTAAGGTCCGTTTTGGTTCTAGGTTAAAGGGAATTGTGGTGCCCTTACTGAAAGCTTAAGCTTTTGGTAGAATTAGCTTAGCAGTTCTCCTTTGGTTGAATTCTCTCACCCTTATGCACACGATGTGGTTCAACACATGTGTTTTCTACCTAGTCTAACCTCTTATGAATCAGTTCTATCTTTGCCCTAATCAACTCCCCATCTTTCTTGTCAGTGCCTCTATCATAAAATTCATGTGAACCTTGCCAGATACATCTTCTAAAGAAGTTTCTTTAGACATATTGGCTACAAAGAAAATGTTAGTACTAATAACAATAAGAAAGAACCCTAACTTCACTCCCTCACATGTTTCACTCAAAATTGATGTATCACTCAAATTATCTTGTCTTTACACTCAAAATTGAATCGAATTTTACCCTTTTATATGCTTACCACTCTTGCCTTTTTTTGCTCATAATTTCTCAAAAGTTTTTATCAAACTAATGAAACAAAAATCAAATTTTATGCAACAATCTACACCCAAACTTGACCAATCAGATTTGGATCCTAAACTTTGAAGTAAGTTTAGATTTAGGCTATCTAGAACAAGAATATCATAAAATAAACAAATGTTTTCTAAGAAATGATTCCAAACTTTTTTTTATTTGAAGCAACTAAGAACATAAAACAACCAAATAGAAGAATCAAATTAAAAAGATGACATAAAGTTGAAACATAACAAGCTTATAAAATCAGACTAGGAATAGAAATGGAATGAAAAAAAAAAATAGAAAGATGTGTTTTTTTGTTGATGAACTTGAAATTCTACCAAAAGCTTAAGCTTTCAATAGAGGTGCCACAATTCCCTTTAATCCAGAACCAAAATGGACCTTGCTCGGGTTGCATTTGGAACCACCTAAAAGGACCTTCATCCTTACTAATATAGACCCAAGGTATTAAATGATGGATCACATCATTCCTTTCTTCGAAAAGGAGGTTCATCCTCGAACCTACGCTAGGCGGGATTTGAACCCTTGACCAAACTCTGATACCAAACCAAAGGAGAATTGATAAGACAATTTTACCAAAAGCTTAAGCTTTTAATAAGGATGCCACAATTCCTTTTAACCTAGAACCAGAACGGACCTTGCTTGGGCTCCATTTGGAACCACCTGAAAGGACCCTCATCCTTACCAACACAAACCCAAGATACTAAATGATAGATCACATTAATTGGCATGGATACCGTTGACACTAATATTGAAAATTGTGAAAACTAAGTAAGAGCTCGTAAGTTAGGTATATAGGGATAACATCCTAAAATGGGTAGTATAAGACCAAATTTGTACTTGAACGTTTAGTTTTTATAGTAAAAATTTAGGTAGTCCAGTAGACTGATGATTTTTCTCTTAGGTCATGGTTATGATCTAGGGTATTTTCACCTAAAAATATCGTGTGTTATTTTTTATTTTCACACTTTACTTTTATATGTGATTGAATGTTTGGCAACTTTTTTTCAGTTATTAAATTATAAGTTGATAAAATTTAAAAATAACTTATTCTTCCCTCTAGTCTTATTAGGTTCATATTATAAACTTTCAATTAGTGATCCTATTATATAGGATTAGGGTAGGAAAATTATCAATGATATCCTGGAGTTTTTTTTCTTCAAGGATACTTCTAATGTCCTCAATCATTATAAATCATTATAAAAATTAAGTATAATCTACATACAATCTCTATCTCATTCTATATTTTTGCTTCATATAAGACTTATTGAGGAATAGAATAGAAGGAGACGAGAATGAGTGTGTGTGTATATATATGCACACACAAGCTAACATGTTTTGAGTATATTAATTTATTATGTAATTGATAAAAGATAAGACTTATGATAATTAATCGACATAAATACACACAAGCTTGTGTGTGTATATATTAATGTCCTTAATATATTATACAATTTATTACACTCTCATATATCAAAATTCTTAATTTATTACCATCTTATATCTCAATAGTTGAGTTTTAGAATGGAGAGAGAAAATTGATTATTTTAATTTCAATAGTTAAAATAAGTCGGTGTAAAAGATTATATAAAAAGTTGGTTAGTGATCCTATTATATAAGGTTAAGGTCGGAAAATTATCAATGATATCCTTTAGTTTTTTTTCCTTCGAAGATACTTTTACGGTCTACAAAATATTTTTTTTGCGACAAATTGGTGCTTTGCTTTGATGAAGACGAGCATAAGATTTATAGTTTTAATATGTGAAGGGAAGGACGATAATTTGGTTTAGTTTTCAATCATTATAAAAATTAGGTATGACCCATAGATACTCTCCATCCCATTCTATACTTTTGCTTCATCTAAGGCTCGTTGAGGAAAAGAATAGAAAGATATGAAAATGTGTATACACACACACACACACACATATATATATATATATATAAGTTAAGGTGTTTTGCATATGTTAATTTATTACGTAATTGAAAAAAAAATAAGACTTATGATAACTAATTAAAAAACGTTAGCTTTTATGTGTGTGTATATATATCGATGGACTTAATATATTATACAATTTGTTACACTCTTAAATCTCAAAGGCTCCAATTTATTATCTTCTCATATCTCAATAGTTGAGATTTATAGGGGAGTAAAGAGAGAAAATTAATAATTTAAATATCACTGGTGAAATAAGTTAGTGTAAAATATTATATAAAAAGTTTATTAATGAAAGGATTTTGGGTGTTGATTATTTTTTGTTAGTTTTCAATCGTTATAAAAATTAGGTATAACCCACAAACATTCTCCACTATACATCTTACTCTGATAACATTTTTACAAGTACTACAGTGATTGGCTCACCCTGATCTACACAACCGTAGAAGTCCCACAACCATCGCAGTCCTCACGTGCCTTTCAGAGGAACCACACCTTTTCCCCAAGTGCCGCCCCAGAAAACCAACCACCCCCATGCATCTTGCTCTAACAACCTTTTGACAGATACCATTGTGATTGTCTCGACCAAATCTACATATTCATGGAAGTCTCACAAGCATCAGATCCTGCATGTGCCTTCACGTGTCATAAAAAAAAATTGCTCGTAAGATTCACGCGTCTCACACACCACACTCTAGTCCTATGATGTCATCAATGACACATTCCCTAGGGATTATGTCACCATCACCTTCTACTGACATCATCATCACTATTGACTACAGTTGTCTTTGATCATTACCCTTGACTATTGACCTTTCTTTTTGGCCGTTGACTATTGATAGTTGACTTTCCATAGGGTTGATTTATTGCAGATCAGGTTCTTCTTACCCAATGTTTTGTGTAGACCTTGTTTTTGCATTCCGTTTTTTCATATTGTGTTTCTAAATGGATAAAAATGATTTTTTTCCTCACCCCATCAATACTGTATTGGAGGGAACCAAGAATTACCTATCATGGTCTCAAGTGATACGTAGTTTTCTTAAGGGTCACATGCTTTGGAATTATTCTACTGGTGCAATTACCATTCTTATCAAAAGAGTAAGTGAAAAGGATGTTTCCTACCTTGGTTGTATGATTGAATGAGATAGTCACAATCATATGATCCTCATATGGATTCAGAATGCTTATGTTCCCTCCATCTCCAATGTATTGGGCAGCTTTGATGATGCAAAATCAACATGGGATATGTTGGCCAAAAGGTACTCCACTACTCACAGATCTATGAAACATCAGTTAGTAGTTAAATTACATCAACCTCGACAAAAAACCAGGACAATCTATCAATGACTACTATGATCAACTTCACTTTCTTTGGGACTAAATTGACCTTTGTGATCCAATTTGGGCATGCTCAAATGATGCTCAGTAATATCCTACAGTTAGAGATGAGTTTCATCTCTATGAGTTCCTAATGTCACTTTATAAGAACTTTGACCCATCTAGGGTTAGCTTCTCAATCGTAGTCCTTCTCCCTCTCTTGATATTGCCATAAACGAGTTGGTTAGAGAAGAATAAGTTTAATGTTTTGGCTATTACTCCTTCTGCTTCTGCTTCTACCATTGAGCAACCTTAACAATAAGGTGATTCCTCTTGCTCTAGCAATCATCGCAGATAAACCAACAAAAAGTTTTACAATTATTACAAGCATCATGGTCACATCATTGAGACCTATTACCGTCGCAACAAATCTACTGTTGTTATTGCTAATACTGAGCCTACTCCACTGATGCCTTCCATTTCAATTGAGTCCCAGTCTTCTGGATCCACTATCAACCTCTCCCCTCACTAAACTACAAAAGATCATAACTCAGGCTGTTCAAATGGATGGTGATGCATCTCTTTCCACTACTTTCTCAATTCTTCTTGGTAAGTTTCAAACTTGGCTTTTTGATTCTGCATATTGTAATCACATAACACCTCACTCATCTTTATTCTACAAACTTGGCCATGCACCACATCCTCTTAATATTCATATAGTTGATGGTTCCACCATGCATGGGAATAGTCTAGGTTTTTTTACCTATAACCTCTCTGTTCCTAGGGTCTTCCATGTACCTGACTTATCCTATAATTTATGCTTTGTGGGAAAATTAGCTGAACTAGGATATCACCTTATTTTTTACTATTTTGGATGTATTGTGTAGGATTCGAGGACAAGACAAGAGCTTGGGACCAGTCCTAGGGTTAGGCGTATGTTTTCCGTGAACAATCTTCATCTTCCACATGTTGCTCCTGTCTCTATTGCTGTTGTAGCTGTTGTAGTTTCTTCCTTACCTTTTCTCGCACTTTGGCATTCTCATCTTGGTCATGCCCCATCCACTCGGGTACAACAGTTAGATTTAAAGATCTATTGGGTTCTGTGTCCAAAGATAATTTTAATTGCACTTCATGCCAGTTAGGAAAATAGCCAACTTTACCTTTCAATAATAGTGAGTCTATCTCTAATAGTATTTTTGAGTTAATTCATTCTGATGTTTGGGGGCCTTCTCTTGTTACTAGTATTGATGGATCTCGTTATTTTTTTGCTTTTATTGATGATTATTCTTGTTATAGTTGGATCTTTCCTATGAAATCTCGTTCTGAAATCTTACCAATATATAGTAACTTTACAAAAATGGTTGAAACATAATTCTTCAAATATATCAAAACTTTTCGATATGATAATGCTCTTAATATACTCAATATGCTTTTCATGCTCTGTTACATTTCTATGGCACTGTACAACATCTAACTTATCTAGGCACCTCTCAACAAAATGGTCGAGCCGAAAGAAAACTTCATCATATTCTTGAGACTGTCCGTGCTCTTCTTCTTTCTACCAAAGTTCTTGCCCCATTTTGGGGTGAAGCCACTCTTCATGCTGTTCATGCCATTAAATACATTCCAAGCACTGTCATTCATAATTAGATTCCGTATGAGCACCTTTTTGGGTCATTTCCTAACTATCATTACCTTCATTCATTCGGATCTGCCTATTTTGTTCTTCTCCAGTCTCATGAGCACAACAAACTTAAGCCTCGATCTAGACTTTGTTGTTCTCTTGGTTATGGTGAAACTTAAAAAGGGTATCGATGCTATGATCCTATCTCGCATCATCTCCATGTTTCCCATAATGTTGTCTTTTGGGAACACCACTTATTTGTTGAACTCTCTCACTTTCGTTCTTCCTTAAATAACTCAAATGTTTGAGAAATCTTTCCAAATGAGTCTCTTGTTCTATCTACAGATACTCTTGATCCTTTTTTGGACTTCTCTATTCAATCTTTAGCTATTTTTGATGATTCTCCTAGACAGGTTGTAGAAGAACAGGTTGATGACAAGCTACCCCACCTTGAGCATATGTCCCCTGCTTCTACTCTGCCTGAAGATCCTCCACAAGACATTCTACCTCGCCACTCAACCCAGGTAAGATCCATTCCTGCATATTTACTTGACTATCATTGTTACATTGTCCTTGCTACACTCTATGAGCCTCACACCTATCGTAAGGCATCTACTAACCCTTTATGGCAGATTGCAATGAAAGAAGAAATTGATGCATTAACCAAAAACCATACTTGGGATCTGGTTACTCTCCCTCCTGGTCAGTCTATGGTTGGTTATAAGTGGATCTATAAGATTAAGACTCATTCTGATGGGTTCATTGAGCGCTACAAGACTCGTCTTATTGCAAAAGGTTTTACACAAGAGTATGGGATTAATTATGAAGAGACTTTTGCTCTAGTTTCCCGTATCTCCTCTATTCGTGCCCTCTTAGCTGTTGTCGCTTCTAGTAAATAGGACCTTTTTCATATGGATGTTAATGGAGATTTGCATGAAGGAGTCTATATGCAACCTCCTCCTAGTCTTTCTATTGAAACAAACAAGGTTTGTCGCCTTTGACGTGCACTTTATGGCCTTAAACAAGCTCTACGAGCGTGGTTTGCCAAGTTCAGCTCCACCATCCTTCGTTTGGGTTACACTACCAGTCCTTATGATTTTGCCTTATTTTTTCATCGCAACTATAAAGGCACCATTTTGCTTCTCCTATATGTGGATGATATGATCATAACTGGTGATGACCTCAGTGGCATTCAAGAACTCAAGGATTTTCTTAGTCAGTAGTTTGAGATGAAAGACCTTAGATATCTCAGTTATTTATTGGGTCTTAAGATCACTCATTCTATAGATGGTCTTTATATTACTCAAGCCAAGTATGCATATGACCTTTTTTTGTCAGGCTAGACTCAATGACAGCAAGACTATTGACATTCCAATTGAATTTAATGCACATCTGACACCCTCAGGGGGGGGGAGAACCATTGTCTAATCCCTTTCTTTATAGACGATTGGTTGGCAGCCTAGTTTATCTTACAATAACTTGTCTAGAAATTTCTTATGCTGTTCATCAGGTGAGCCAGTATCTGTCTACTCTATGATCAACTCACTATGCTGTTGCTCTACACATTCTACGTTAATTGGAGGGAACTCTCTTCCATGACCTTTTCTACTCAACTCAGTCTCCTCTTGTACTTCATACATTCTCTGATGTTGATTGGGTAAGAGATCCCACTGATCTTAGGTCCACTACAAGTTATTGCTTTCTCCTTGGTTCTTCCTTGATTTCTTGGCGAAGTAAGAAACAAACTTTCATAGCCCGCTCTAGTACTGAAGTAGAATATCATGCTCTTGCTGATATCACATCTGAGCTCCTTTGGCTACGATGACTTTTTAAGGATTTGGGTGTGTCCATATCCTCTGCTACTCCCCTTTTGTTGTGACAATTAGAGTGCCATTCATATTGCTCACAATGTTGTTTTTCATAAACGAACTAAACACATCGAGATTGATTGTCACTTTATTCATTCTCATCTTATCCATAGTACTCTCAAGCTTTTCCCCGTCTCTTCCAACGATCAACTTACAGATATCTTCACTAAGGCACTTCCTAAGGGACGCACTCGTAATTTGGTTGACAACCTCAAGCTGGTCTCACATCTACCTTGAGTTTGAGGGGGCTGTTAATGTATATCTATTAATGTATATTATATATGCTAATATATATATATATATATATAATTTACTTATAACTCCTATATAAAGTACCATGTATATTTTTTATTACACAGAATACAATACAATCATTAAGTATTTTTAACAGATAATTATCTATCATAAAAAATTATGACACCAACCACTAGACATTTACTGCAACTGTTGGTGGACATTAAAGTAAGTCTGACATTGATTCAGATGATGAAAAAAGTGATGTTGAATTTCTACTCAATAAATTTAATGTTATTAGTATTGGAGAAGGTATCATAGATTATGTAAGATTGAAAAGAGAAAAAAGATAGGTTGTCCGTAGAAGTAATTAAACTAAATGATAAAATAAATTCCTATGAAATAAATTCCTTGGTATAATTTTTTTTATTTGTTTGAGCGTATTAATGATTTGGATTCAAGTCTTATATGGCTTAAAATAAGAAAAACAAAATCCAGTGTAGAAACTTGAACAATCCAAGGAAGCTATAAAAGGTTAATCATTAGAGCTGAAAGGTTAAACAAAAATCTGGATTATGGAAAACCTATTGGAAAGAAGAGATAACTAGGTTATGTAGATGAGGATTCTACACCATCACCTTAAAAACAATTGAGTTTGTAAAATCTTCAAACTCTTCTTCTTCATAGGCTACACATAACTTTAACATCAAAAATCATATCTATAAAGCCTTCTAACCCTACTCCAAATGTTACTCATTATACACAAATAACAGTTGCACATGTGATTGAAACATCTATTAAGTTTGTACTTGTATGTCATCATTGTGATATGCAACGTCATATTAGGCCCAAGTATAGATTTTTAATGAATGCTCTTGAATTTAATAATAATTTCTATGCTTCACATAGTAAAACTTATAACATCATCAATCTATGTATGTTACATTTTATTCTAGGAAGAATGAAAATTGTAACAATATGGTCAAAAATTCTACTAAAAAGCATGAAATTGTTGGTTCAAAGAGGTTTATAAAATTCAACACTTGTAATTTTAGGACTAATTACCATCATCCTATCATGCACACTGTATCTTCATTTAGGAATGATAAATCCATAGATAAGTCCAAGAATATGTTGATGACAACGAAGGTAGTTGATTTTTAGCCCAAATATGTACAAAAGCCAAAATTTAAGAAAGTTTGAGTTAGAAAAGATTGTCTCTTTTCGATCACTTGATCGTCATTTATTGTTAATCTAGATATTTTTATTTGAGTGCTTAATTGATCCTACATGAATATCTTTAGTTTGTTCATTTGTTATTATTTTTATTGATTTTTCTTTGGTTTAAAAAATAAGAAAGGAGTAGACTTACTTTAAAATTGACATGATTATTACATACTTCATTCATATTTATTTTGATTGGCTATACATTATACAAATGAATATTTTGACTTGTGCCTTTACATATTTTTCATATCTGGTGATCGATATTAGCATAAGTTTAATCACACACTCATTGAATACATAAGTATATCATCGTAGAAGTTTATAATTAATTATGACAAATTTTAGGGCATGAGATAACCTTGACTATGAAAATTATGGTTAAACCCTATCTTTTACTGTATAAAATATTGCTATAAAGAGATACCTAATTTTGAGAGGGCTACATATTGTGATATATGACAGTGGTCATAGTGAGTAAAGAGGGATACCTCACAACTAGTATGAAAGTCATCATGTTAGGTATATTAACTCGTGTATATTTTCTTTGTAAAAAAACATACGATAAAGGGAAAAAATTGTAAAAAATACAAAAAAATTTCCATGCATAAAAAAAGAGCTACAAATGGTTATATAAAAATAAAATAAATAACCAATCTCTACACACCAAAAAAATAATACAAGAGAAAAAAAATATCTATTAGAGTTCTCTCTCTTATTTAGTAAAATTTCATTTTGTGAAAATTTAAATTCAATTGCAATTCTTTCATGACTGGTGATGCTCTTTTCTTTAGTTCTTTCATAATTAATCATGAATGAACCAATTGACATACTGATATAGTTCAAATATTCATCTCACTTTTGATGGCTGTGGATATATCACTATATGTGTCAATATATTCGTATGACTTTGTCTACAAATATTTATGTTGTCAATGGATCGTCACACTTTGAACAAAAGTAATCTCTTTATTTGTGTGTACTATTGTAATGTTAAGCTAAGTCTATTAGTCTCAATTCATATATATATATTTGTTTTATTCTAATTTATTTAGAGGAGTTATAGAACTTAGAGGGATTCATTTTTGAAAAATATATTGTTTTTAGCTCTCTGTTTTGATTGTTATTGAGCTTATCAGAATGTATACTCTTCATTTCAGTCATTAAATATATTTCTTGCTTGCTCAACTTATTTGTCTTTATTTTATGATTATATTATTTATTTTTATGACAAAAAAAGAAAAAAAATTGGAATTTTAATTGAAAAATCTATAAAAAGAGGGAGAGTTAGTTTAGGGGAGCACTTTGGAGATATTATACATAGAGGGAGCACACTTAAATTTTCTATCTATTAATTATTCACTCTTATGAATATTCTTTACTTTTCTATTGTTATATACATTGAACTAATGAAGAATGAATATTTTGGGATAAGTTGTTTGAGTGTCTACATTTTTGTCTTTTAGTGTAAACATGAGCTATCAAGATTCAAGTTAAGATGGTTTTACTGGATCATATGATAGTTTCACTATGTAAAATTATTTTTTCCTATGAGTGTTATGTAGTGAGAGAGAGTTTTTGTTATACAAATATGCTAATTGGAGATATTGTAAAGTTTATAAGTGTTGGTGGTATTTGTGAACAAAATATCTAAATGTAAACTTAATTTCAAGTGTGTCTTTCAAGTATATTTTTAAGCCGAATAAACCAACGAGCTTCAATGAACACATATCATGTATATCTCTATTCCCTTGCATGTTAGATTTCATATTAGATATATATGAACATTTTGTATATGGGTCGTTCGATTGATTGAGCCATTTCTAGATTGATGGAGCTTAATTAAAACTGATTGAATTAATTTTTTATATGCCTAGATCGATTGTGATATTAATAATCGATTGGTTGAGCATTAGATTAATCGAGATTAAAGAGTAGATCAATCTACTTGTTTTAGAATTACTTATTTGTTAGTCTAGATCGATCGAGTGGCTAGGCTTTAAATTTTAACCTAATTTTTACTCGAGCCAATTTTTTTATTACCATATTGTCCTTATTTTTTAAAGCTCTTTAAAATGTTTTTAAGGATAGAATTGTAATATACCTTTGACTTAGGGTTTCAATTCATTCTATTTAAACAAACATTTGGCTCATAATTTTCTTAACTACAACTGATTCTAATTTTGCATTTAAGCTTTTTTGAAAATTT
Source organism: Hippophae gyantsensis (assembly GCA_030763125.1). Classification (NCBI taxonomy): domain Eukaryota; kingdom Viridiplantae; phylum Streptophyta; class Magnoliopsida; order Rosales; family Elaeagnaceae; genus Hippophae; species Hippophae gyantsensis. The sequence continues at coordinate 15,204,111 of CM061029.1, read as the reverse complement.
GTTTTGTAAAAAACTTTATGTTAGACTTTTTTCTTTAATTAATTTATCAAAAATTGGTGGTTATGTTTGATCTATTAACAAGTTTATAATATTTGTGATATTATTCTTAAACATCTATTTTATGATTGTTAGTAATTTTGACTTATCTATTGATATGTTAAATCATCTAGTTAGGATTTTCATTATTTAATACTCTCTAGGATATACATTTGTACTTGTATTATTGTGTTAACTTTTTAGGTGTTAGTTATATGGGTTCGATTAACTCATGTGACTTGAGTTCATCATAATGTTAGTTTGAATCCAAACACCTTGCTTATAGAGAATGTGAAAGACAATAAGAGGATTGTAAATAGATTACTTGGGGCATTACCTTGGTAGATAATTTGAGTCCTAACCTTGTAATCGAACATTATTTTCATAGTAGATAATTAGGTGGTCAAGTGGACTGATGGTTTTTCTCTTAGAACATTAGTGCAACCTAGATTGTTTTAACTTAAAAATCTCGTGTGTTGATTAATATTTTGTATTATTTTATTTATAAGTGATTATAAGTTTGACATCTATGAAAATTTTAATTTATCCTTATTTTATTAATTATTTATTCATACTCTTCTAATTAATTAAGTTTGTAACTAATTTTTTTAATGCGTTAAGGATAAAAATAATAGATCAAATTATATCATTTAAAACAAAACCACCGTACTCCAACCAAAGTTAATTAATTTAGAGTGTAGTCTTATTTTTTATTTTTTCTTTTGAGATTTCAAATCTTTATAGATTTCGATGATATAATATATATGATACCAATAATGTTTTTTAGTAAATATGTTATATAAAATTTACATTTACTTATTAATTATTGTAAATTATAGAAAGATGACTCAAACTATATCCAAGAGGATATGAAATGCTACTAATAAATTAACAAAATAGGAAAATAAAATTATTATTTTTGAAAAGGTATTCTTGCATACAAAAACCTAAATATTAACATATAATGTAACAAATTTATTTAAAACATTCATTTTTACCGATAAAACAATGACAAGAAGTCAAGAAATAACCAACCATTATTATTAAAGATGAATGAGTATTTAATATCCTATAATTTTGATCAAAAGTGTGCAAAAGTCTTCTTGTTATAAATTGTAGCACAAAAATCCCATTGCTTTTTTATAAATCACATGATAAGCATATGATAACTTAATAGAGGACATTTTTAAAATTCTAAAAAAGAAAAAGAAAAAGAAAAACCAAGTAGTAAAAAAGTGGGATTATTTTGGCGCCAAAATCAGCTGCTCCTCTTTAAAATCAGCTTTGCCACATTGCCTCCGTTCTTAACAACCACTTCAAGAAATGGTTAAAACAATAATTTGATGACAACATGAAGAATTGAAATGCCAGACCCACCAGACCCTGAAAATCAAAAACTCCATGGGAATATAATTGGAACTAAAAAGGATCAACTCAATTATGAATAAACTAAGCGATTGAAATCAGAACCTTCTAAACACAGGGTAGGTAAGCAACAAACAAAAATGGGTTAAATTTATATACATGTATTTATATTTATTTATATACGAATGATCTATTTTCGTATAAATATTAAAAATATATTTTTAAAATTAACAAAATATGTTAAATATTTATAAATCTGACATATATAAAACTTTTTTCATTATTATATAAAATTTTCTCCAATTTTAAAGAGAATAATAATATTTTGTTCTGAAGGTGTCGTAATTTACATCAATTAAATTATTATCTTTATTAAAAATATTTATTTTTTAGAAAAATTTATATTAATTTTAAATTTTATTAATAAAAATATTAAAACAATAAATAATTTATATTTCATCGTCAGTAACAGGTTTGGCAAGTTCATAACACTAATTGTCGCGTAGGACTAAGGTACGTGTAGAGAATGAACTCTTTTGCTGTTTTTTTTTTTCAAAAAATTTCCTAAGAAAATGGCCATTCATCATAAAATCAGCTTTCACTGCGTTGTACACTCCACTAACTTCGCACTTTGTTCCGGCTCAACCTTCTTTTTCCTCCAAGTTTCAGCTTACAGACTCGTGCTCAGGCTTAGCAGCTAGGGTTCTCTTTCTAAAACAAAACCCACTTGATAGATAAAGTGTTTCTCTCACTTCACAGAGCAAGGAATAGCATGGAAACAAGGGGAAATTATTTGGTGTACATAATGGTTGTAATACTGAGTTTGGTAGCTTTTGGATTCGCGATTGCTGCTGAGAGGCGACGAAGCGCTGTAAGTTACTTTCCTAAATTTTTCTATTGCTCTCTTAATTTCCATTTTCTATGTTTAATGTGATTTCAATGTCGATGGAGTTAAAGCTATTTACGTTTTAGGATTTATACTTTGCATTTTCTTGTCTTTTTTGGTGTTTATACTATTGTGTTTACTCTTTATTTATTTTTCTGAAGGAGTTAATGGGGATTAGATGCTTGTTCTGCTTGTGCTGCTTGAAGATGATAGCGTTTTGTGGAGCTAATTAGTGTTAGATAATAAATGTTTTTTTTCCTTTTTCTTTTTATAGTTTACTATATGTGCAATTGTGTGTTTTGGAGTTTTTGGGCAGCGTCTAGGGCTTTAAGATAGAATACCAGCCCCTTGGTTATGCATTCTCATTGGATAATAAATGGTTAGTTTCTAAGAAGAAAATAGGTACTTTGAATGCTACTCAGTTACCCAATGAAGTAATAGAGGTGAAAAATTTGATTTCGTTTCCTTTCTTAGAACGAAATTTGTGAAGGTTACAGGAGAGGATGGAGGCTTTCCTTGTTCCATTGTGTTGATCTACTTTATTGTTTGACTTAGGAGAGGTTTTTTCACTATTACTTATGAAGTGGCGTTGAATGCTTAAGGGTGCCTTTTAAGATTAACCCCACGTTTGGTTGGAGGGAATGGAATGGAATGGAATTAGAATTGATTCCTTTCATTTTGCGTGTTTGGTTGGACGAAATAAGCTGACGGAATGGAATCGATTACTAAAAGAGAGGGAATCACAGTTCCTTCTTCCCCCTTGATAATCATAATTCCATTCTCATCTAAATTTTTTTTTCTAATTTTACCCTCACCTAAAATATAACCTTAAACTCAAATCTCAAATTCACAAACCCAAAATTACAAAACCCTAAACCCTAAACCCAAAATTTCAAAACCATGAACCCTAAATCCAAAATTCCAAAACGTAAACCCAAAATTCCAAAACCCTAAACCCTAAACCCAAAATTCCAAAACCCTAAACCCTAAATCCAAATCTTAAAACCTAAAACCCTAAATCCAAATCCTAAAACCCTAAAACCCTAAAACCTAAACCCCAAATCCCTAAACCCTAAAACCCAATTCCCAAAACCCAAAACCCTAAACCTTAAACCCCAAATCCCAAATCCCTAAACCCTAAACCTTAAACCCCAAATCCCTAAACCCTAAATCCCAAAACCCAAAATCCTAAAACATAAATCCCAAAACCCTAAACCCTAAACCCAAAATTTCAAATCCTAAAACCCTAAACCTTAAACCCAAAATTCCAAAACCCTAAACCCTAAATCCAAATCCTAAAACCCTAAAACCTAAACCCCAAATCCTTAAACCCTAAACCCCAAATCCCTAAACACTAAGCCCTAAACCCTGAATCCCTAATCCTTAAACCCTAATCCCTAAAACATAAATCCCCAAACCGTAAAACATAAATCCCAAAGCCCGAAATGCTAAAACGTATGTCCCAACACCCTTAAGCCTAAAGCCCATATTCCAAATCCTAAAACCCTATACCCTAAATCCAAAATTCGAAAACCGTAAACCCTAAATCCAAATCCTAAACCTCAAACCCCAAATCCCTAAACACTAAACCCTAAATCCCTAAACCCTAAACCCCAAATCCCTAAACACTAAACCCTAAACCCAAATCCCTAAACCCTAAACCCTAAAACATAAATCCCAAAACCCTAAACCCTAAACCCTAAATCCTAAACCCTAAATTCCAAATCCTAAAACCCTAAACCCTAAATTCAAAATTCTAAAACCCTAAACCCTTTTTAGAAAAATAATAATTTTAACCCTAAACCTTAACCCACAAATATAACCGCAAATCCTAAATCCCTAAACCCTAAATCCCACATCCCAAACCTCAAAACCCTAAACCCTATTTAGAAAAATAATAATTTTAATAATATATTTCTTTTTAATTAAGTAGTAATTATTTTAAAAAATAATGATTTCAATAATGTATTTTGTCTGACGAAAAAATAATAATTAAATGACATTATTTGAACTTTACAACATGTAGGGGTATTAAGGTCATTTATAGCTTTTTTCATTCTATTTCAGTGGCAAACCAAACACTGTAATCCTGATTCCGAGCTTGATTTTAGTGGTCAAACCAAACAGTATTGTTTCCTTTTCATTCCATTCCGATTCCGATTTCGATTTCGATTCCATTTCACGAACCAAACGCCACCTAAGTTTTTGATTGCTGTTAGTCAGTGAGGGTTTTGTTAGACTTGTATAATATGGCTGTTATAATTTTTTAAAATAACTACTCTAGTCACGCTGGATTTGAATCCTAGACCACACAACTCTCACAATTCTCCAATTGGACAACATCCTACTAGACTACATATGCCCGTCATTCTTCAAAGGATAAGTTTTATGGTTTGTGCAGTTTTAAGACCAATGCGACGTAACAAATTTCCTCCCCCACACCAAAGAACATTGGATAGGCCTATAGACCTTTGGATTGTCACAAAGTTAAAGCAGAGAAGAGAATTGAAAAGTAAAGCGCGAGAGACAGGTAGATAGTTGATGAGGGTCTAGCCATGTTAGCTTATGCTTCTATGCCCTTACATTTTTGGAATGAAGCCTTTTATACAATTGTGTTTGCCATAAATCGTCTACCTACAGCCTTATTTGACCATTCTAGAAATTTTATTTCATGTTAAACCTGTTCTGAGTCTTATCAAAGTGTTTCGGTTTTTATTCTCATACACCAAAACTTTTAATCGTCATAAATTAGAATTTCATTCTTGTACTTTTATTGGGTTTAGTTCTCAACATAAAGGACATAATTATCTTGACTCATCTGACAAACTTTTCATTACTGGACATGACCAATAGTTTCCTATTTCTATTTTTTCTAACTTTCTGGGTTAAATTATTAGCTGGAATATTATGATTATTAGTTTCCTATTTCTATCTCTTAATTTCTATCCTAGCTAAAATATTTCTTTATTTATCTTTAATAAGATATGATGTTTATTATTGCCAATAAACGCTAAATAATAAATAAATAAAACTTCAAAGAAACTAAACTCTCTCCAACTCTAAATCCCAATAGAACTTTATTCATTCAATACTACTACTCTTCTCTTTGCCCTATTAAACGTTAGGGTTGCAATGGTATTACTCTCTTCATTTCTAGTGACCTCTCATTCATAGCAGATGCCTCAACCACAGGATGATTTTGTATATCCATGGGTCCATAGCAGACTCTAGTAATTGCAGCTACCCTTTTCGCATATATCACTACCTGCATTGTTCTAATGGATTTTACAGCAGTCCATATACATCCATAAGCCAGCTCATAATAGTCTTTTATCTCTCGTCTTTTGTAATTATTTGCTCTAGACATGAAACTAGAGCTTGTAATTTAAAAAATTGCTAAAAGAAGCTTAATGAGTTATCCCTGGGGTATTTATAACCTTCACATTAGACAAGAAACTACAGCTTGTAATGTAAAAAAGAGCTAAAATAAGCTTAATGACTTACCCATGGGGTATTTATAGCCTTTGTACTGGGTCAAGTTGATGGTGGATCATCTGGCGATGTCTATGTATTTTGCTCGCACTCTCTCCCTAACTTCATGACACACGTGTACTGTAGTTTACCTAAGAAGTAGATAATGAGGTGGTTGTTCTCGCTTTTCAAGGATAATGGTCCTATCTTCCCACTCTATCATTGCAGTCCAATTAGGACAATACTTGGGAGACCTTGCATTGGTACTCATACGAGCATTTTTGGGGTGAAACACTTAACAAAAAGGTACCCTTAAGTCATCTTTTTATTAAAATGAATACTTGAGTCTGTTTTTTTAAATAAAAAGTGCACTTGAGCCCTTTTTTTTATATAAATTACACTTAAGTCCACTTTTTATCAAAATAGTAAACTATGGAAGTTGGATCAAGTTATTCATGTTTTGATAAAAATGGACTCAAGTGTCCATTATAATAAGAAAGGAGATTCAAGTGCACCTTTTTTTTTTGTTAAAAATGGGACATAATTGTTCATTTTTTTTAAAAGGGACCTAAGTGAACCTTTTAATTTAAAAAGGGACTCGAGGTGTGGTTCTTATAGCATTTACTTGATTCAAATAACCAATCTTGTTACCTTAAGGGATTGGACTTTGGACCATAATGGCACCATTACATTTGGGGACTGGAACTCAGCCTCACATATGGGCATTGGACCTTATAGGTGTAAATTTCGTAGTCTATATTATGAACTATCAAATCCCAAAAAGTTAACCTAAAGGAAGATAAGACATTTCTACTCTTAACAAAGGGCACCTTAGGGATTGGACTCAAGGGCACGTTATCTTGGTTGATTGGACCTTGCGGATTGCTTCAAGCATGCTTTGTGCCCAAAGAGAATTACATATAGTGGAATTTAGCTTAACATCAAGACAAATCCTCCCTATCAATTTTTTTTGATTGGGTATGCTTAAGTGGGCCTCAGGTCTTGGTTACAGTGGCCCTTTGGAAATTAGGAGAAGCCTTTGCTTTGGAACATCTCTTTCAAAACTTTTTATTTTTCAGTGCTCAAGCAAAGGTGTGGGTTTATAGTGCCATGCAATTTCATCTTAAATCTTTTTATCTTGAAATTCAAATTTAAATAATAAGTGACCAATTTTTAAAGTTATTTTGTTTGTCTCACTAAAACACTTTGGTCACATGATTTTTATAAAGGATACATAAATCTTACGATTTTTAAAATTGGGATACTTTGTTCACCTATCTTCATAGTTATATGACTAAATTGTCTATTTTTATTGTGAAAAATGAACACTTTAGACACATAGTTATGAAATTATGTAATTAAAGTGTCTCAATGACACTTGAATTGTTAATAGACTTCTAGGATAATTTTCCCTTAAATAATACACTTTAAAAACTTCAAAACTTTTCCTGGTTCTTTGTCCATAAGATATCGACTTGATACGAGTAGAGTTTAGAGGGGGTTGGGGAAGAGGAGAATAACAGAAGAAGAGAGGTAATTGTTATATATTTCTTGTTATTTCTTCTTCAAATACTATGGCTATATATAGCCTTACATGTAACTAATTTTTGATATTTCTTAACAAAATCACCGTGCCTCTGCATGGCCTGGTTGGTGGTCCCTCTTTTGGTGTTGCTTGCGCTTGCTGGCTGGCTACGTGTGTCGCCTGTGAATTGTGTCGTTTGTGGTCCCCTTCCTTGACGTATCATCCCCCTTTTAGAATCCTTGTCCTCAAGGATGAAGTTGGGGTATGACAAAAAATAAGTACCCTTCTTATGAATGCCTCCCTTTTTGGTTGGCCTAGTTGAGAGGCAATTTGAATGAAGCGTCTGTCTTTTGCACCAAAAACAGTGACAATACGTATTTTTGTGATCGCCTCTGGTGCCAAAGAGTTTTCTTTTGAGTACGCATTGTGGTAGTCTTCTCCAATCTCTTTGAGAATTAATTGCTCAGAAATATTAGCTCCAGTAAGTAAGAAAAAGGAAGCAACAACTACCACTGTAATATGCCAACTTAATATGAAAACAATCCTGAAGGCAACCACCACAAGAACTATGTCTTGTACAATCTTAGATAAACATTCAACGACAACACTTTGAACTAGTGTTGTATCTGCCGCTAAAGTGGGTGCCTGTGAGTCTGTCTTATTCTCGTCCAATTTAAACCAACTCACTACATTCCTAAGGATAGTGATGAGCATTAGCAAGTGAACTCGATAAGTGAGTTGATCTCCCATCCATGTACTAGGATAGTGTGGTAACAGATATATTGGAATTGTGACTACAATTATTGCAACCAATATAAGGGCTATCTGTTGAACCTCTTGCATGATTTGAGAATCCTGAGGGAATTGAATTGCAATCAATATGTGTGTGGTTCCAAGAGTGAAAAATGGAGTCTTCTTTCTTGTTAAAATTTCACCTATTGACCCAAGTGCTATAGAGGGCCATTCAGCTGCAGAAGGCACGGTAATTAACTTAAGCTTGTCTTGGTCGTGTAGGGTAGGTTCATACTTCTTATATGGTGATGCCCCTCCACCCTTGAAATCCTTAACCCAAGGTGCAACATGACCTGGCTCTAGATTTGGTTTCAAATATTTCTGTTCGTCACTAGTCTGAATGATGATCAAAGGAACCTGATCCTCTTTAAGCCCAAGTACTGGAAGGCTCCTTGACTAGCTTCAATATCTCCTAACAGAAAGCATTTGCCTTCTGCTCTGTATTTCTCAACAACATCATGAAAGCAGGGATGCTTTGAAGTACGAGAGTAACACCATGAGCTAGAAATCCCAATATATTCAGACACTTGAAGACTCGCAAGATTTGAATATTCTCCTTTCTTGGATATCAAAATTAGATGTATGCCACCACCCATAACTTCGCCATTGATCCAGACAATGATTGTATCCATATCTTACACGGTTGATAGACGGTGAGCAACAACAAGTATTGTTTGACCTATCATTATCTTGCCTAGAGCTTGTTGAATGATGAGTTCAAATTCTGAGTCAGGTGTACTAGCTGTGTCCTCTAGGATGGGTAACCTTGGGTTTCTCATCATTATTCTAGCTCTAGCAATTCTTTGTCCCTTCCCTTGGTACCTTGCCTTCTCAAGAAACCCAGTTGGCAGCAGGTTCTTAAAACGGTTCTGAGGTGACCAAAAAAAGATTCCCTTCTCAAGCATTCTCTCCTCCACTGTCTTGAGTTCACTAACAGGGACAATTGCAGCGACCCTCCTAACTGGTTGAGTTTTTCCACCGCTAATCTTCTTCAAATAGAGTAGATACTTTTGAAGATGGTTGGCAATATTTTCTCTGGTTAGTCCTTCTATGTCCATCCGATCAAGAACCTTCATAAGAATAGCTTTCCCAAATGACTTAAAGCTACAACAAATCCCTCTCCAATTATTTCCAGCATTTTCTTGCCAAGTTGAATGGGATTATCAGCAAGACCTTCCTCTGCTGGGGTTTGGGAGCACATGAGTGGGGTTGAGGAAGTAACCAATGTCGTACTATTGATAATTAGGCGTGCTTGTGTCATGGGATATTGTAAACTGGCCTCAGAATAATTGCCATAATCAAATTGCTTCAAAATTTTCCCATCACATTGTTTCATTGTTTTAGCTTCTGCGTGAATTCCATAAGGTTTAATTGCAGCTTGGTTGACAATCGGTGTAGTCCATATGTTTAGTTCTGATTTATATTCTTGAATTCTCTCAACCTCTGATTTTGGATTTTTGGCTAAGCTGAGGAGCTCCAGAGTGACTTTCTCAACGATATGTTTGGGCACCTCTTCAACTGAGATAGAGTGGCCTGTCAAGGTTGATAGGGCATCAATGGCAAAGCTGAAATAAGGTCGAAGGAGCTGAAACATTAGGTTGGAGTGTTCTTCTAGAGAATCTTCAACACTCGTAAGAACCTCCTTCAGGTGTCTTTCACCCCATGAATTTGCCTTGGTATTCATAAGAAAGTGAAACTGTTTGATAGCAATATTAAGTTCTACATTCTCAGACAGCTTAGAATGGAACCCCTGTAAGGCAGTTTTCCATTCATTTAACCGACAGAATTATCATCCATGGGTTGCAAGAAACGTATTCCTTCTCCATTATTTCTTCAAACACCTTGCACGCGTAAGTTGTACCTCCCTACTTCTTATACCATTTCTTCAAGTTACTAGTCTCAGGAACAAAATATGATTCATACTCAACTTTTATATTACTGGTATGAATTTGAATATCTAACCTCTCATTTCGAAGATTCATCGCTGTTTTCTGAGTAGCTAGGGAAACCCCTTTCTGTGATTGAACATATGGTTGGTACATTAGGAACTTAGAGGGTGTTTCTATTGGAGGGTAGTCATCATCTTCCTCATTCTCTTGAAGCCCGACGTGGTCTCCATTTTCTTCGAGTTCAGATTGAGTGAATTTGGGCAAACCCTCATCACCCTCTTCTTCGTTTTCTTCGAGTTCAGATTGGGTTGGGTTGGGTAAACCCAATGCATGGCTGTTGGTTATAGGGACTACACGGCCAGAAAACAGCCCAATTTTGAGCCAATTTCAAGCCCAAGCAAGGGAGGCTCGCGAGACTTCACTTTGGTGTCTGTATAAGCCACCTTCTCATCCTTAGGTACCCCAGGGGATTGGTTCTTACATACTTGGGGATTTATTGAGTCTAACCTTGTGTATCCCATGGCCGTCGAGCAAGTCTCTGAGGCGAAGGAACCAATGGGTGGAGCTTCCCATTTCTCGAAGGTTCTCGACGATCTACTCCTCTGATTGCCAAGAGAGGTTGCCGGTGGTAAGCTGCGAGCGGTGCGTAGAGCTATCACCTCAGCTTGCAACGCCTGTAGGATGACGTTAAATCTCTCTGAATCGAACCCAGATGGTACGAAGGAATCAGATTCCTCATCAGAGGTCTCTGTGCTGGATCGGTTTCGGTCGTCTATGGTTGGAACCGACTCTGATACCATTGATACGAGCAGAATTTAGAGGGGGTTGGGGAAGAGGAGAATAACAGAGGAAGAGAAGTAATTGTTATATATTTCTTGTTATTTCTTCAAATGCTATGGCTATATATAGCCTTACATGTAACTAATTTCTGACATTTCTTAACAAAAATATGCCTGGTTGGTGGTACCCTTTTTGGTGTTGCTTGCACTTGTTGGCTGGCCGTGTGTGTCGCCTACGAATTGTGCCGTTTGTGGTCCCCTCCCTTGACGTCTCTCGCCTATGTGTTGCGCCAAGTAGCTCGAGCCAATTAGGCTCGTATCACGGCCCTTAGTTCTACTTTAATCTAATGGCGAAAAATATTATTGTTTCATATAAATATTAGATGTCTCTTTCTTCCATCTTTCTGAGTTAAATTGTTGGCCGAAATATTATGATCAATAATTTCCTATTTCTATTTCTTAATTTCTATCCTAGCTAAAATATTTCTTTATTTATCTTTTAATAAGATAGATGTTTATTATTGCCAATTAACTCTAAATAATAAATAAATAAAACTTCAAAGAAACTAAACTCAGTCCAACTTAATCCCAATAGAACTTCATTCATTCAATACTGCTACTCTTCTCTTCGCCCTATTTAACTTTAGGGATGTAATGGTATTACTCTCTTCATTTTTAGTGCCCTCTCATACATAGCTGATGCCTCAACTACAGGATGCTTTTGTATATCCATGGGTCCATAGCAGACTCTAGTAATTGCGGCTACCCTTTTCACACATCACTACCTGCATTTGTCCAACGGACTTTGCAACAGTCCATGTACATCCATAAGCCAGCTCATAATAGTCTTTTTAGCTCTCATCTTTTGTAACTATCTGCTCTAGACAAGAAACTAGAGCTTGTAATTTAAAAAATTGCTAAAAGAAGCTTAATGAGTTAACCCTGGGTATTTATAACCTTCACATTAGACAAGAAACTATACCTTGTAATGTAAAAAAAGAGCTAAAATAAGTTTAATGACTTTGTAGAAAAAACAAGAAATAACTCTACACAAAAGAGTTCTCTAGTTTGTATTATTTTCTTTATGTTTTCATTACAATTGTATAGCTATTTATAAGAAAATTTTACTCCTTCAATTACTCTTTAAATTAAGGATTCCTTGATTTACTCCTTGAATTAAGGATTCCTTGTTTTACTCCTTCAATTAAGGATTCCTTGTTTTACTCCTTGAATTAAGGATTCCTTGTTTTATTCCTTGAATTAAGGTCCTTGTTTTATTCCTTGAATTAAGGTCCTTGTTTTATTCCTTGAATTAAGGACTAATATCCAATACTCCCCCTCAAGTTGGATCGAGAAGGTTTATGGATCCAAGCTTGGACAAAAATTGTTGAAACTGATGAGAAGCCAAGGGCTTGGTGAAGATGTCAGCCAGTTGGTTGAAGCTTCTTGTATAATGTGTCTGAATCACCTGTAATTGAACTTGTTCACGAACGTAATGACAATCAACTTCAATGTGTTTTGTACTCTCGTGAAACACTGGGTTTGATGCTATATGCATGGCTGCCTGATTGTCACAAAATAAGGACATAGGAAGAGTTGTAGGAACACCTAAATCACACAAAAGACCTTTAAGCCATATCAACTCACAAGCAGTTGAAGCCATTGCACGATACTCGCTTTGACTTGATCTGGCGATGGATGTGCTTTACTCTTCCATGCGACCAAGTTTCCACCGACAAATGTACAAGAGCCTGGGCCAGGACTTGCGATCGATTGCATTCCTCGCCTAATCAAAGATCACAATACCCCATGATTTGTGTGTTGTCATTCTTCATGATGATACCACGACCCACTCGATCCTTTTAAGTAGCTGTAAGATCCTTTTAACAAGGGTCAAATGCTCGAAGTGTCGGGGAGTTGCATGAATTGGCTCACAATACTTACGAATATGTGATGTCGTGCCTGGTGATTGTTAGGTAGATCAACTTACCAACCGCCGTTGGTAATAAACTTATATTCGTGAGTGGCGTGCCCCTTCAAGCTAGGTTTGAGCTTCGTCAAGAGGGTAATGGTGGTTTAGCATCACTCATGTTAGCTTCTCGAGCAAATCTAGGACATATTTCCTTTGGTTAAGAAAGAGTCCTCGCGTGCGAGGTTGCCATTTCTATACCAAGAAAGTACTTCAATATCCTAAGGTCTTTAATTGCAAACCTTTGTCGAGTGGACTGTTTGAGGTTGAAAATCTCGTCGGCATTATCACCCGTAATTATCGGATCATCACATAAATCAAAGCCTGACCAATTTGTCCATAGCTCCCGTGCGAACAAATAGCCGAGGAATCGACATTTCTGCTGGAAACCAACACTAGCGTAAGCGAGCTTAGCTTGGCATACCAAGCTCGTGGGATCAAGCTTTCAAACCATAAATGGATTTGTACAATTTGCACACTAAATCCAGCTCATTGCTTTTGAGGATGCCCTAGTGGCAATTTCATATAGACTTCTTCTTTGAGATCACCATGCAAGAATGCATTCTTCACATCCATTTGGTACACATGGACCACCCCTTGTTTACGCCCACGGACAGTAGCAACTCTTACTCAGTGTTCATTTTTGCAACAGGTGCAAATGTTTCTTTGTAATCCACCTCGAATGTTTGAGTGAATCCATGAGCCATCAATCTTGCTTTATACCTCTCAATTGATCCATTTGACTTGAATTTGAGCTTATAGATCCATTTACAACCCACGACTTTCTTGCCTTTTGGAAGTTTAGTGATGCTCAGTGTTGTCGCGTTGATCTAAGGCTTTAAGTTCTTCGCATGGCTTCTTTCCACACCTTTTGTTGTTGGCCTCATGAAAGTTTTGAGGCTCACCGTAATTCCGATATAAGTGTGAGGAATGCGCACGGGTTGTGTCACTCTCTCTTATGACACATAATTTGAGATGGGATGTGTGGGTTTGTAGGTGACAAAGTCTTGAAGTCTTGTGGGAGGTTGCCTAACACGTATTGGATTACGTCGTGGAGCAGGAGTTATCTCACACTCGTTCATATCTTGTACCATATTGTGAGGATCATCTTGATTATCACCATCTTCATACAGTGTACCATTAAGACGAGACTCTTCATTATTACTTTCAGTGAGAGATGCATCAATGTTGACATGGTTGAGATCTTGTTGTTGTGGAGCCTCAAGTTCGATTCCTGGTAATGGAAATATATCCAAGATGCCATCCCCTTGACTTGTGATTTCATGTGACTTGCTGAAAAAAAGGGTTAGTTTCATAAAATCGAACATCTTTAGACACAATTAATCTCTTAAGTTGGGGATCATAATACTTATATCCCTTTTGTGTAGATGAATAACTAAGAAAAATACATTTAACAGCTCTAGGATCCAATTTATCTCGATGATGAGATTGAATATGTACAAAACAGATGCAGCCAAAGACTCTAATATGTGAGAGGTTAATTTTCCTTCCTTTCATGACCTACGGGAGACTCGGAAATCCAAGTCTCGGCTAGGTAATCTATTGATGATGTAAGCAACCGCCATAACCCTCGGGACCATAATCTCTTTGGTACATTCATTTGTAGCATTAATGCTCTAGTTTTTCAAGTAAGTTAGGTTTTGCGTCACTACACCATTTTGTTGAGGTGTGCCAACACAACTTGTTTGATGCATAATACCACGAATGCTCAAATATTGTTTCATGATATGGGACATGTATTCTTGGTGCCATTATTCGACACCTTAAGGTTTGAATTTTAGAGAAGTGATTTTTAACAAGATTATGAAAGTCCTTAAATACTTTCATAACTTCATTCTTAGACTTTAAAAGATATAACCATGTGACTCGAGAGAAATCATCAACAAAAATCACAAAATACTTATAACCATCAAAAGATTCATTAGTTGGTCCCCATACATCTGAATGAACTAGTTCAAAACACTTACTAGCCCTAAACAAGGAAGAATTAAAAGGCAATCTAGTGGCCTTAGACAAGTGACAAGTTTCACATGCAATTGTATCATTTCCTAAGTTTGGAAATAAAGTTGACAAAATTGGTGGAGAAGGGTGAGCTAAACGTTGATGCCACAATTGATTATCTTGGATAGGGTTAAACTTGGCTTGAAAACCTCTGGGATTGCTCTTGGATATGTAATAGAGACCATCTAAGTAAAACCCTTCACCAATCGTCTTTTTGGTGGCACAATCCTGAAAAATGACATTGTGAGGAGAAAAAATGGCTAAGCAATTCAAGGTATTTGTGATTTTTCTTACAGACAAAAGTTGGAAAGGAAAGGAAGGTACATATAAAACCACCGACTCGATTTCATCTGACATTAATTTTATTTTTTCCTTTCCCAAAACCTTTACATTCTCACCATTTGTCATTGAAACTTGAGAAGGATTTGCTAATTTTTCAAACTTATGAGACTTTGACACATGGTTTGTCATATGATCTGTGGCACCTGAATCTACAACCCAAAAATCATGCAATATTTATTTTAAAAGCGATTTTAAAGGTTTTTATGATCCATACATACTCTCTTGTGGTATGAGTTTTGTATACGCTAAGAAACCCACAAACTTGCTTATGATCTTTGTCGAGTTTCCTTCTTCTATGCTATCCACACGATCAATTCTAGCTCCTCGCATCTTGCTTTGAAGATATAACATAAACTCATTCATAAGTTGGTGGATTCGCTTTGAAGTTATTGAATGGATCAGACCCATTAGAGGTAGAGGCAAAAGCATGATTTGCACGATGTGTTGTACGATTCACTTTCTGTAAACTCTTATCCTTTATAAAATCAGGTTTTAATTCTGGATGTAGAATCCAACATGTGTCCTTAACATGACTCGTATGGTTGCAACGTTGACATTTCAAGTTTGGATGCTTCCCTTTGTACTTCCTCTCGTTGGTTAGATAGGCTCTTGCCTCAGGTGCAGTAGCCATTGTACCCTTGTTCATAACTTTCCTCCTTACTTCTTCACGTTGAATTGTCGCACATACATTAGTGAAGGAAGGAAGTCTAGTATTCATGAGTATGTGGCATCGTATATCTTCATATGTTGAATCGAGACTGGACAGAAGTTGAAATATCTTATCTTCTTCTGCTCTCTTTCGTAGCAGAGCTACATCAGTTGTATGAGGACGATATAATTCCAACTTATTCCGCATGCTTTTCATGCTTCCTAAGAGTTGTACAAAAGACTTACCATCTTGTTGCAGATCTGAGATGTTCTTCTTTAATTGAAAAACTCGTGCAACATTGTTTTGATTGCCATACATTTCCTTGACCGTCTCCCATAATTGGTATGCAGATTTAGAGTAACTAAATATTTCAGCTAATTTACGTTCCATGGAATTTAGGAGTCATGACATAACCAACTGATCCTTACTAAGCCAGGATTCATAGGTTGGTGAGGAAACATCAGGCACTTCGATGCTTCCATTTATGAACCCCAACTTGGACCTTTCACCTAGAGCCAAAGACACTGCTCTTGACCAAGGCAAGTAATTAAACTCATTCAATAAGACTGAGCTTAATCTTTGATTTGGGTTGACATCCACCTCATGCATATTCATGAAGGAAAGCATCGATGAACTTTCAGCTTCTGATCCTAGCGGCTTGTCTTCAGCCATTTCAAAGATTGAAGATGCTAAGATAATAATAAGCAGAAGCAAATTAATTTTCCTGCTCTGATACCATGTAGAAAAAACAAGAAATAACTCTACACAAAAGAGTTCTCTAGTTTGTATTATTTTCTTTATGTTTTCATTACAATTGTATAGTTATTTATAAGAAAATTTTACTCCTTCAATTACTCTTTAAATTAAACATTCCTTGATTTACTCCTTGAATTAATGATTCCTTGTTTTATTCCTTAAATTAAGGATTCCTTGTTTTATTCCTTGAATTAAGGATTTCTTGTTTTATTCCTTGAATTAAGGACTAATATCCAATAGACTTACCTATGGGGTATTTATAGCCTTCGTACTGGGTCAGGTTGATGGTGGCTCATTTGGCCATGTCTATGTATTTTACCCCCCCTCTCTCCTTAACTTTGTAACACACGTGTATTATAGTTTACCTATGAAGTAGATAAGGAGATGGTTGCTCTCGCTTTTCAAGGATAGTGGTCTTATAATCTCACTCCATCATTGCAGTCCAATTGGGACAATACTTGGGAGACCTTGCCGTGTTACTCATATGAGCATTTTTGGGTGAAACACTTAACAAAAAGGTGCATGTAAGTTCTCTTTTTATTAAAATGAACACTTGAGTCCTTTTTCTTTTTTTAAATAAAAAGTGCACTTAAGTCCCATGTTTATTAAATAAATTGCACTAAGTCTCCTTTTTGTCAAATAGAAAACTATGAAAGTTGGTTCAAAGTGTTCGTGTTTTGTTAAAAATGGGACTTGAGTGTTCATTTTTTAAAAAAGGGACCCAAGTTTTCTTTAAAAAAGGGACTCAAGGTGTGGTTATTGGACTCTGGACCTTAATGGCACTGTTACATTTGGGGACAAGAACTCAGCCTCACATATGGGCATTGGACCTATGGGTGTAAACTCCGTAGTCTATAAGTACCATGAATTATCAAATCTCAAAAAGTTAACAATGGGTACCTTAGGGATTGGACTCACAGGCACGTTTATCTTGGATGATTAGATCTTGTGGGCTGCTTCAAGTGTGCCCTGTGCCCAAAGAGATTTACATACGGTGGGATTTAGCTTAACATCAACAAAAGTCCTCCCTATCGCTATGTTTTTGACTGAGAATGCTTAAGTGGACCTTGGGTATTGGTTACAGTGGACCTTTGGAAATTAGGAGAAGCCCTAGCTTTGGAACGTCACTTTCAGAACTTCTTATTTTTCGGTGCTCAAGCAAATATGAGGGTTCACAGTGCCTTGCAAATTCATCTTAAATTTCTTTGGTTTGAATTTCAAATTTAAATAATAGATTAAATAGGAACTTTGAAACTTTTCCCGGGTCTTTGTCCATAAAATATAGGCCCTTAGTTCTACTTTATTCTAATGGCTAAAAATATTAGAATTTCATATTAAAAAAAAAATACTCTTTTGTCTTACTGATCTGAGAGACGAGGAGGCACTGTATTCAACTTTTTGTGTACTGGATCAAACTATTTTGGTTAAGAACTTGACAAAACTTCCCTGCTGTGAATGCAATAATGAACATTATGAATTCCTCCTTGAGCTTTGCCACCTCCAAGAGATTGGACCTCTACCTCTGTGCTCATAGGGTGCATGAATCACAAACTTGTATAGATATTTGAATTTGGAGTTTTTTGTTTTCTAGTCATGAGTTTTCCCGAGAATTTATAGCTTGTGGAAGCATTATGTTAAATGAATAATTTGATTTGTACATGAAGTCAATTCTTAACTGGACAATGATATATTAACATTTTTTTTAAATTTCTTTATGACAGGGTCATGTAGTAAAAGATGATCATACAAATAGAACTTATTGTGTCTATAACTCAGATGTTGCAACTGGTTATGGAGTGGGTGGTTTCTTGTTTCTTCTTTCAAGTGAGTCTCTACTTATGGGTGTGACAAAATGCATGTGCTTTGGAAGACCATTGGCCCCCGGTGGTAAACGAGCTTGGTCCATCATTTACTTTGTCTCTTCATGGTGAGAACTGCAATGTAACTAAATATATTTTTTTTATATTATTACTGCATGGTGTAAGCGCCTGCATCAAACTTTCACATTATTTTTTGAATTTATTTTCCTCTTGGTGTTTTCATCTTGCCATTTTCAAGTGCTACCTTCATCATATTATGGCATTCTTTTATAACATTTTTTTTGCCTCTTATTTACGAAGAGCTTAATAATTTGCAAATTGTTTTGGCTGTTTACCTTCCATTGACAATCGCGGTTGAGATATGTGAAGTTTACGTTGGTGGGAAAGGGGAAAAAAAATTGTGGGGTGTGGAATTTTCACATGCAATTATACAAACATTTGTAACTTGTTACAAGTGTATAATTTACATGGGCATGTGAAAGTGTGAAGAATATGACAATAAAAATAATCTTAAACAGTGATGAAAACATATTGTGAAATAAAACTAATTCAAACTAGAAATAAAACTAATTCAAACTAGATTGTGAATATTTGCATAACATAACCTTATTTCGTGAATTTTCCCTATTTTATATATGCCTGATTTATGATGATGCTGCTCTTTATTTATTATCCTTGAGTGTTTCCCAAACTGTTTCTATTTGGGTTTTATGGGGTTCCTCAGCATTGTTGATCAAACTGACAACTTGTTCATCATAATTTGAAGGGATCTTTTGTACATATACGCTACCATCCATATAGTTCAAACTTATCTTATCTTTGTACCTCTACAGGTTGACCTTTCTGGTGGCTGAAGCTTGTCTGATTGCTGGTGCAAAAAAGAATGCCTATCACACCAAGTACCGTGGAATTATTTTAGCTAAAAATTTCTCCTGTGAATCTCTTCGAAAAGGTGTTTTCATTGCTGGATCAGTATTTGTGGTTGCAACGATGATTTTGAATGTTTATTACTACATGTACTTCACAAAGGCAACTAGTTCTCTACCGGCTCATAAAACAAATCGTCCAAGCTCTACTGTTGGAATGACTGCCCATGTGTAAAATCAACTAATGGAATAGGTATCTTCCAAGTTTTGCATATTGATTTCTTGTGGGTTTTGAATGGATTTATGATGTACATGCTATTTAGATTAGACTTTCAAGACTTAGTCATATAGATGCTTGTAGATTACACTGTAAGGTAATTCTTGTGGGTATTAATAGGGCGTGTGACACATGCGTGAGTACCTAACTATTATTTAAAAAAAAAATCAAGACTTTTTTGAAGATTTATATTGAAAAAAAACTTTTTATCACATGTTTATGATATATTTCAAATGATTTGCATACTTTGGGCCTGATTGTTTTTTTCTAATAACAATTACATGCACATCTACACATATATATAATGGCAGGTTTGTACTAATGTCCTTTCAGTGCCTACGAATTTGGTGACTGAGTCTAATTATTAGACAATAGAATTTGCAAACCACATTCCATCGAATGAAATTATGTTATTTTTCAGATAGAACGCTGATTCTTCAAAGATGAATTATTATGCTTTTAATTCATCTAGATGTACTGTTGGCCTTAGTGGCCTTACATGAGCCCTTTGGTTACACTTCTATTTTCGTCATTATATAAATTGGATCCTATCATTGTTTTTCGCATATAAATTTTGAAAAATTAATTAAATTATTTTTATAAATAATTTCAAAAAAATCTTAATTATGTTACTTTAAAAAAAAATAATAATAATCAAATAACGTTTTCAAACAATTTATAGTTTTTTTTAACCGAAAATTATTGAATATTGATTGTTTTTATGAAAGAAATTAGTCACAAAATTAATTATTTAATTAGAAATAATTATTATCAAACACGACTTTAGTAGTTTACTAATTTTTGGTTGCTACAGTTTTACTTTGGTATTCAAAATCATTCTAATTATAAAATGTGGCGCTTTAATTACACAAATTTAATTGATTGGTTTTTGGCAATTTAAATAATGTCCTTTTAATTACTTGGAGATTTTAGAATATAATTAACACATGACATATTTTTGAAATGTATTTTTTTTTGTCTACCCGCCCCCTTACCTTAACTATTCAAAGGCTTTATTTAAAATAAAGGGTCTATCTAAATTAGATTAGTGAATGATTTCTTAGTTAAATAGTAAATCTAATTGGTTGCTTTCATTTAAGTAAACTAATAGTTCAAACCGAGTATTTCTTATTTTTATAGGAATTTTTGTATCAAAAATAATAATATCTTTATTTATAGTAACGTTCTCTTATCGATGTATGTTTACATCTCATAGTTTTGATAGATCGCTTAATTTTGTTCATTTTTAATGCAAGAGTGCTCGATCAGTGAATTATTATTACGCATTCATGTAGAATATATCTTTTGTCACTTTGAATTATATTCTCCATTCCAGAGATAATTTATAGCATTTTTCAGTACTATTTAAAATTCAAAGCAAAAAATGAAGAGAAAAAATTGGGGAGAATATAAAAGATGTCAAATTCATATATGTATATAATATTATTTTATTTATTTTTAAGCATATCAGTCAACAACAGTGCATTGTAGGTAAAAATTTGCGCACACAATTTTCAAATAAAAAGTAAAAGAATGACAATATTTTTTAACCTATTTACTATATTATATTTATGAAAAGTAAAACAAAAAAAAAAGTAATTGGAGTGATTTTTTTTATATAACATTTGATTTAATTAAATTATATTAAGACAATGCATTATCAATATATAATGAAATAGAAAAGGCAAAGTTTGCACAAAAAATAGCAAATAAAAAAATAAATTAAACATTAATATAGTTTTTATATACAGAGAAAAATGATACTAAAACAAATAAAGATAAAAAAAGAGATACCTAAACCTGAATAAAAGCTATCCAAATGTACCAAACCTAATATCAGATATCATAATATGAAGCAATAACCAATAACCGATTGTGGAATAGTCGAGTTGGTTAGCCAACTTGACTAATGTTACTTTATAGGATTATAGTTTTGAAGTTAAATGACTGCATATTTTTGTGCAAACCTGTAAAAAATAGTCCTTTTGGTTCATGATTAATAATTATTGTAATTTTTAAAATTATCTTTTTATAATGAGTTTTTTATGTTTTGAAAAAAAGAAAAATAATAAGTAAATATGAAACAGTAGGACAATGAAACCAGAAGGGTCAGCTTCAAATTTAAATGACGACGTTGAGATAAGTGAGTAATGGATGAGTCATATACTCTGAATCCTTGATAACTCGTTCTCATCCTTCACTTTTGGCCCACAAAGAAGAACCAATCACAACATAATCTTGATGATCAACTTTTCATCCTCAACCAATTAAGAAATAGTAAAATGATAAGACTCTGCTATGTGGACCCTAAAGTACAAAAGTGGACTCCTTTTTTCAAGAAATTATACACCCAAAAGGCCCATTTTAAATGACCATACTACCCTTTTGGGTAAACTATTGAAT
Organism: Hippophae gyantsensis; assembly: GCA_030763125.1. Classification (NCBI taxonomy): domain Eukaryota; kingdom Viridiplantae; phylum Streptophyta; class Magnoliopsida; order Rosales; family Elaeagnaceae; genus Hippophae; species Hippophae gyantsensis. The sequence goes on along the minus strand of CM061029.1, from coordinate 15,182,264 downwards.
GAGTCTCGTGTTATTTTAGTATTATTAGTAGAATATACACGTAATATGCGTCGCACTCTACTCATGTGGTTAAATTGTAATTTGCGATTGGACAAGTTCATGTTACTTATCATTTATAATTTAGGGTGGAATTTTTGGATTTTTATATAAAATATTAATCAATTTTTATATGTTAGTTCTGTAAATGAAAAATAGAGATCGTTATATGAAATATAATTTAGAGAATATTTGATTAATTTTTGAAAGTTATTTGATATATACATGTTGTTGTAGTTTAAACATACTGAATTTTGAATTTGAAGTGAATTTAAATTATTTTTATTGTACGTTAAATTGTTACTATTAAATGGAAATATTAGATTTTGTATTTAATAAATAATTTAATTCAAACAATGTTAATTTCCATATAAATTAGAATGTAAATTAGTTATTATGCATCAGTTTTTAAGTAAATATTGTGCTTTAAATAATAAAAATTAAGTTAGATATTTTATTAATTATAATTAATAAATATTTATAAAAATGAACTCTAAAAAATAATTAAGTAAGTTGTTTAATATTCTTGATTAACATAAAAATTTATGTGAAATGAGATATTACAAATCACATATGTATTACAAAAATAAAAACTTAATATTTAGTAGCAAACTAGCAATGTATAAGTCTATTATTTCAAGTCATGTTTTAAGAACAATAAAATCAAAACCAACTTGATACAAGTTCATTTTTATATTTACAAAACTAAAATCAATATATTTGCTTTAATCTAACTTAATTTCAATCAAATAAATTAATTTATCGATTATTATATTTATCTTTATTTATTTTCTATAAAATAAAAATAAAATAAAATGATATATATTTTGATTTGTGAATTCGTTGGTTCTCGTATTTAGGTGTATTATTTATGCAATGTCTATGAAAATTATTCAGCCAAAATCTATTTTTATATTTATTGTCATTATTTGATAATTTTATTGCTTTGATTCACGATTATGATTTATATGCTACTGACTTTAGTACATGGTTACAAGTTTCTCTCGTTTAAGCATCTTAAGATTGTTTAATTTTTCTAATAAATAAGGATAAAATTTCTGAAATTTTCAAGAAAATTTATTAAAAAGAACTATCATAGCCCCCCCAAAAAAAAAATATTACATGTGTAGGACATATGTAGCTTGATATCTGTTTGACTTTTAATGCAGAGAATAACTCTCTTTTTTTTTTAAGGGGTGACTCAAGTTTTTCTATTTAGATAATTGGTGTCATCTAATATCATTGATTACAAAGAAAAATTCCTTTTATCTTAACTTGAGATGAAATCTCAATTTGAAATGAAATCTAAATTGAGGTGCCATAATTTAATTGGTTGAAACAGTTAAGTCTATTTTTATAATCCAATTAAATTTTGACATCTTAGATGATGTATTTCAATTTGAGATGAAAAGAAGTGTTTGTTTAGAAAAAAAATGTGATTTTATATGTTTATAAAAAAATGAGTCACGGAAAGAAAATTTGACTTTTTTTAAAATATTTTATTATTAAAATAATAGAAAGCATATAATATGATAAAAATGGGTTATTAATTAAAGGTAAAAATAATATTACAATAAAAATTATTTATTAAAAAAAAGAATTACATTAAAAGAAAACAAAATTATTCACCTTTTCGTTTCTCTCATTTATTTTTAATTAAAAACCTAAAACTAAACTCATTTTTAAATCAAAGCATATATTGATCTAATTTAAAAAAAAATTGTTAATAATTATTTCATTTTTATTATCTATTATTGTTTCTAACAATCTAATTTTTTTATGTTTTAGTGGACTTTTAATTTTTATATTTCTAACTCAAAATTAATAATAAATATTATTGAGATGATCTGATTTTTAAAGAAAAAAAATAAAAATAAGTTAAAGAATTGAATGAATCGTGTGGATCTGTTTTATATATATATGTCAATTATATAAAGATATATGTTATAACGTGTTAAAAAATATATAGGTAAAAATATTATCTAACTTAGGATCAATCATTTTCATGGCTGACTTAGTCCTTTAATATTGAAAGTTAATGGCTCGACTTAGTTTGAAAGTTATTTGGTATAAACGAGGACATTTTATGTTTATTATTACAGGTGTTAGCATGATTTAGGTTTTTCAAAAACAATACATCTAATAACTTGTGTTGTTATGGATCAAATTTTAAGTCAAATCATATCTTTAAATATCAAATTCACTCACTCTTTTATCTCGGTTATTTAATTAGGACGGGAGAGTGAAACTTTTATCAAAGTAATAATTTATTTTAAAGTATAAAACTTGCGTAGAAATGTTACTTGTATACCTAAATTATTTAAAAACAAAAAAAACATCTTCTTAAACCGAACAAAACGTCTCTCTTCCATCAAAGCTCTAGTCATTTTTGTTGGAATATATGATGCAACATCCTGACTGTAAGATTGAAAATAATAAATAATAAATATGTAAAAGTTAAAAAAGTAATACAAAATATTTACATAAAAAATCTGTGAGAGGGAACAATTAAAGTTTAAAAGTGATACAAAATATATCTCACTCACTGTAATTATGTGTTAAGTTTCTAGCCTCTCGACTCTTTTAATATAAACAAAGTTTGTATTTGGGCAAAAATGCGAATATATATAAAAACTAAGTTTGTTCTCGTGCAAGGTGCGATAGTTTGGTGGAAAAATTCTACTCCATATTTTCACTTCAAATCAAAATTTCAAAACACTGGAAATATTATTTTACCTAAATTGTTGCATATTTTATACACATGTTTTTTTTATATAAATTTATTTATATGTATACATATTTTATTATTATAATAAATTTAATCTTTTTATATTTATTAAAAATATATTAATTTTTTATATAATTTTTAATTTTTTTATAAATTTATTTAATAAATTTTATTTAACAGAGAATATATTTAGAAATATTTATGGATGTAAGTAGCGTAAATGAGTGTATTTAGTTGATTAGTAAATGTAGTTAGAAGAAAAGACTCCAAAACGACGCCATTTTAAAAGCCTCCCCAATGCAGTTCCCAATCTACCAAACGACGAGTCATCCAATGCTGCCCATACGACTTGTCAATTTGTCATATCCAGCTTCGTCAGCCCCCGTGCATACAGTGTACTCTTAATTCGGGGTGTCCATAAACCGGACCAAACCGTAAAATCAGACCGGATCGGACTAAATTGAACGGTTTTACTAATCAAACGGTCCGGTCCGGTTTATATTAATTTTAAACCGTTCGAACCAGACCGGACCGATTTAATAATATATTAAAAATTTCACATTATTCTTCATTAAATTATTAAAAAATCGAACCAAATCGAGAACCAAACCGGACTGAACCGTTTTATAAGTCAAACGGTCCGGTCCGGTTTTTATTTCTTAAAACCATTTCAAACGGTCCGATCCGATTCAGTCCGAGTAATATGAACGGTCTGATTCGATTAAATTTTTTTTAGGAAAAACTGGACCGAATCGGATCATGGACACCCCTACTCTTAATTCCAACGAGTCATACATGTCAAATAATATCTTATCGACGTGAGACCCACGTATAATTTTACACTAATAATTCATCGATTCTAATATAACTCAAAAATTAATCAAATTTTTTAATATAAATATAAAATAATGTATAATAAAATATAAAATAATGTATAATAAAATATAATTAGTATTAAAATTACATAAAAAATTAAGAAAATATATGAAAAAAATACAAAAATTATGGAATTAAATTGGAGGTAATAATTGAGAATAATATGATTTAAGAAGTAATTAAACGAATTGAATATCATATTCAAGAAAAAAATCTTAATTTTTTTTAATATTTTTATGAATAATTTTCTTAATTTATTATTTGACATGAATAGTTAATTTTATAATTAATTGTGCGTGATTTCAAAACTTTGACATGAATTATAATATTTAATAAGATCTGTAATATTTTATACAATTTTTTTTTATTTTGTATTAATTCTCAATTTTAAATACTGTATAAATTTATTTGATTATTTAAGTGTACAATTAAATAATCAAATTAATTTATGTTAATTAATTTAGTTGATTGGGTAAGTAATCACTTGATCAGTTCAAATAACTAGGGATGAATTGCTTGTAATGAGAATTAATACTCAAAATAATTAAATTAAGTTTATGTGTTTAACCTTGATCCAATTTATTTTTTTAAGGCCATTAAAGTAACAAGAAATCATGATGGGTTTCATCTTTGTCAAACTAAATATATTCAAGAACTTCTTGACAAAGTTCACCTAAATGTGTTTAAACATGTTTCAACACCTATGGGTTTAGGGAAAATGATAGCCAAAATTGATGAGACTTTGTTTCTGATTTTAATCCTTATTGAATAGTCATTGGTGCTCTTCCATATTACACATTGACTTGACTACATATCAGTTTTGCAGTGAACAAATTATGCCAACTCCTTCATTATCCTACAATTTCTCACTATATTATAGCCAAAAGTTGCTTCGATATCTCAAAGGTACTAACACTCATGGACTTTTGTTATGCAAGTAAGATTCTATTGATCTTATTGGATATGTTGATGCAGATTGGGATACATGCTCTGATGATATACATTCCACAAGTGAGTTTTGCATCTATATGGGTAAATTTTTTGTTTCATGGAATTCTAGAAAACACATTGTTGTTTTTAGGTCCTCTATAGAATAAGAGTTTCGAGCTCTTGCTTATGCTGTTGCTGAGATAGCATGGTTGTAGAAACTTATCAAGGAATTGCATATTGCTTTGTTCAACCTCCTTTGATTCATTGTGATAATGTTAATGCTGGATATTTAGAAAAACATCATGTCTTGCATCCATGAATTAAACAAGTTGACATAAAATTTTGTTTCTTGCATGCAAAGGTGCTTGTAGGTGACTTGCTTGTTGCCTACACTCCCAAACAAGAACAGATAATTGACATATTCGTCACTTTTCTCTCAACATTTTGATGAACTAAAAGCCAAGCTTTGGATGTTAGATAGAGCTTACGGGGAAGTGTTAGAGTATTTGAGTGTATGCATGTGAGCAAATGAGAGTTAGTTACAAGCTTTAGCATATGAAGTTTATTAGTGTAATTTGTTAGACTTTGGAATCTCTGAATATGTGGTGTCTATACTACTATAAAAATCACATTACTCACAATAATACAATACTATGAATTTTACACCATTTTTCTTTCTCTTCATGATCTCATTCTCTTTCTTTTATCTCATCTGTTTCATCATTAAGTAAATTTTTTTTCTTTTAGTGATTTTTTATGAGTATATATGTAAATGTTCTCTATTATTATTAATGTTTGAGTAATCATCAATTCATAATGTTACTGATATATTTTGTCTATAATTTATCATGGTAAAATAAAAATAATGTTTTGATTTACCTTTTTTATTTAGAAATTTAGAAAACACATGTTTTTTAGGGAAATAATTTTTTTATTTTATTTTAGAAAACACTTTGCTTTTTCTATCAAAAAACATTTTGGTTTTTAGAAAAACACATGTTTTCTCAAAACAAGAAAACCCATCTCTTTTTAGACATATGTTTTAAAATTTCTACTTTTAATCTCTACCATCACATGTATTATGTTGGCACACATCTCACATTCAATTTTATGAATACATCCTTATCATCCATTTATTGTTATTGTTGGCTAAATCTCAGTCATTGATTTTTCTAGAAACATAATTCTCCACCACACTCATAAATCATCTCTTGGAAACTTAAATGTATTTCCATCCTTTTCTCTTAGTTAACCCTTGGTGATTTTTATGTTTATGAAAGTAAAATTGTATCTGCGAGTAAAATTATAATTAGATGTAAAATTGTAATAGTGAGTGTAATTGTATTTGAGAATGGATCTATTATTGTGAGGTATTTTAAGAGAAAATAAATTGTTGATCTTAGCATCAACACTTGAAGATTCAAGGCATAACAAAGAAAGGATCCAAGCCTCATACAAGTGAAGAAGGCTTGCACAAAAACTTGGGGATTTTATAAGTGTTTAACATACTGGGTTTCTCATCCATACTTTCAAAGAGATTTTTTTATTTGTTTCCAACACCTCTTGAGGTAAGTGAGAAGAAAAGCTTTAAAGTCTCTTCTTAGAAAAGCATTTAGGGTTTGAGAGATTCTTATGTAAAAAAACTCTCAAGATAAAAAAATTTGAAAAACAATTTTTGGATATCTTCTTAAAAATCCAAACAAAGAGGTTTATAGATTTGCCTTGAATAATCCATACAAGACAAGGTTTTAAAGGATTGAGCCATTTGAAAAATAATCCTAAGTTGCTTGAATTAACCTGTAAAATTCAAGAGAAGGTTTTAAAGTATGATTGAGTTGTTTGGAAAATAATATTTTGCTTGAATAAGCCGGTTAAAATTCAAGGAAAGATTTCAAAGGATTGATGAATTTCAAAATATGAATTTTTCAAAGATGCTTGACATGCATTTCAAATTATTGCACATGAAGGCACAAATGCAGTTAAAAGATCCAAAGTGAAATTGTTCACAATCTAATTTGTGAATATCAAAATGAATGAAAATAAACATTCTCTCAATTTTATGTAAATTTTAGTGATATTATTTATTCTTCATTCAATATCAAAGAGTAAATCCCATAATACAAGTGGTAAGAAAAAATGTTAAAATCATTGCATGAAAGGTTTCAAGCAAAAGTTATACTCACTGAAAAGAAAAAAAACATACATTGTTTTAAACTTGAGAATTTATTTGATCACTACAAACATTTGAAATACAACTTCCTTGTAACAAAGGGAAGGGACTATGTTTGAAATCCACTGAAGAAGACATCGAATCATGTGAAATATATAAAGTTAAAGAAAATTCTGATAATGAAGATCTAGTCTAAATTGTAACAAAATTCAAGAATTTTTTTGACTATGTACGACATCCATAACGGTTGCTATGCTTGAGTCAGTTAGAATATATATCACATTGACATGTCATTTTAGTTTCAAATTATTTCAAATGGATGTTAAAAGTGCATTTCTAAATGGACTTCTAAAAGAAGAAGTTTATGTTGAATAACCAAAGGACTATGAAGATCTGTATCTACCTTCTCATTTGTACAGAATTCACATCTCTTGAATCAAGGTTTCAAGAGAGGAGAAGATAAAACACTTTTTGTCCAAAAAGAAAGATAAAGTTTATTATTAGCTCAAATCTATATTGATTACACTATTTTTTGGGTCTATAGGTCTATAACGAATTTTTACCTAAAATATTTGTCAAGAAAATGAAAAGTGAATTTAAGATAAGCATGGAAGGATAATTAAAATTCTTTTAGGGGTTGCAAATAAAGCAAGCTGAAGAAGGTATATTGTTGTTACAAACAAAATATGCAAAAGAATTGGTTAAAAAATTTGTACTTGACAATGTCAAAGAAGTGAGAATTTAGATAGTGGATTTATTTTCTTGATAAAGTCCGGTGGTTGTTTCTTCATTTTATAAAAACAATATTTTCAAGTTAAAATTTTTTATGCTCACTTATTTGTTGTGCTATTAATTTGTATTAAGCTACAATAATAATTAATTATTAATAACAAATGAAATGTTTTAGTGGAAATAATTATTTCTCATTATTTTAAGTCATAGATTCAAATCAAAGTAATTATTGTTTAATTAAGAAAAGAATAATTAATATAGTTTTTTTTTTCTTATTTGTTTGCCAAAAAAAACCAACTTGATAAAAAATAAAAACTACAAACAAAAGAAAAAACATAATAACATGAATGTGAATGAAATGTGAGATGTGAAGAAGAGAACAATCTATGAATGATTATAAAACAAAATGTATTATTGAATCAAGAGGTGTAGAGTATTTATATATAATAGGACGCTTGATCATCACACCAAATACATCAAGAAAAGGAGTAAAAAACCTACATGTGTAGGTGTTAATTGCCTAACAGAAGCAAAATAATGATAAGCTATACTAAGGCATATACTGGCTAGTGTATGTCTAACACCCCCCTTAAATTGAAGATGGTGGAACCACCACAAATTTGGCACGTGGGGAACAAAATCGAGCCTTGAGTATAGTTTTAATCAAGGAATCAGTTAGTTAACCCTTAGTTGGAGTGTAATGAACATCAAGTGTGCTTGCATTGACTTAATTATGCAAGAAATGCCAATCCAACTCAACGTGCTTTATTAATGCATGATATATAGGATTACAAAGAGATGCTTGACACTCATATTATCACATAGAAGGATGGAGGTGTAAGGAAACATGTAATGTAGTTCCTAAAGAAAAGACTCAAGCCATATGAACTTAGAAGATGCCAAAGTAAGGGCATGATACTCAACCTTAATACTAGAGCGAGGAACTGTCATTTTCTCGATAAAAGACCAAGAAACCAAATTATCTCCAAAGCAAATGTAGTATGCTCCTATGTTGCATCAATAACCAATGCTACTTGCCTAATTAGAATAAAAAAAACCCAACAAAGCTCAAGAAATTAGAATGTTCTAAAAGTAAGCCATAAGAACTGATGGACTTAAGGTACTTAAGCACATGTTTTAGAGCTTCCTAGTGGATTGAGGTAAGAGTATGAAGAAATTGAAAAAGTTTATTCAAAGAGAATGAAATATTAGGTTATGTAAAAATACAATACTAAAGTGACCTCACTAGGCTTCTAAATTGTGTAACATCCTCTAACAATTCCCCATCAAATCGAGATAGAACTTCCAATACTCATAAGACTCTTAACAGACTTAGAATTATCTATACCACTTCTAAGTATAAAGTCTATAATATAAATTTACTGATTGAAGTGAATATAATCAAGACCTCTAATAATTTGAATTCCCAGAAAGAAATGAAGATCTTCTATGTCTTTGAGAGTGAAACAGTTGACAAGCATGAGGGTGAGACTGTCCAATTAATTTATGCCACTACTTGTGAAGATGATATCATCAATGTATACCAACATGATAGTGATTCTATGTTACTCATGGTGAAAAAATATGGAGGTATAAAATTTGGAGTTTATGAATCCAAGGTCCAATAGAGAAGAATATAGCTTGTGAAACTATGCCTTAAGGCCATATATGGTTTTATTGAGTTTGCACACAAAATTAGGTGTCTTAGGATCTTCAAAACCTTGAACTTGATACATGTAAACATTCTATTCTAATATCCCTTTAGGAAAGCATTGCTAAAATCAAGTTATTTTAGTGCCTAACATGAGGTCAATTCCAAGGTAAGAACCACATAAGATGTTTGAGATTTAACCACTAGGAAAAATTCCTCATAATAATCAATGTCATATTGTTGTTTAAAGCCTCTTGCAATAACTCTAAGCTTATACTTGTCCAAGGAAGAGTTACTTTTCAGTTTCACCTTGTTGAACCACCTAGTAGTGATAGGTTTACAATTTAGAGGCTTAGGCACTAAAGTCCAAGTATTGTTTCTCACCAATGCTTTAAACTCAACTATCATAGCATTATCCTATTCAAAAATGCCTCGAGTTTCCTTGTAACATGAATGTTTACAGAGGATAGCAACATTGAAAAATAAGTGTTTCTTATGAACAATGACAACCTTAGACCTATTGCTCATAGGGTGTTTGTTCACAAGGAGTGAAGTGGATCCATCTGAAACAGAAGGTGGCACTTATGCTAAGGAAGGTACAAAAAAGGGATAGGCTATGTATGTGGAACATAAGTTTCACAATAATGTGGTGATAGGGAAGATTCAGATAAAAAAGCAATGAGAAATTTGAATTTCCATGTGAGAGACTCTTTAAAGCATGAGTTTCACTACATTGTGGAGATGAGGAAGGAAAATTTGAGTTTGATATGGTAGGTGAGAGACTCTTGAAAAGAGACAACTCATTCAAGGGTTGTAAATGAGGTGACTACACATTGTCTATTAGTAGGGCACTAGAATTAGGTAATTTTGGTATAAGCATAAGTAAATAGGAAGACATAAAATTATCTAACAGTGTTGCATCACTTTTTGAGACAATATCAAGTGCTTTTACCAATTTTAAGTAAGGAAACTCTTCTTTATGAAAGAGCACATGCTTAGAGCTATATGATGTGTAATAGGATCAAGGCAAAGGTAATCACATTTTTGTGATGCATAGCTAAGGCAAACATAATGTACATAATGTGGTTCTAATTTATGTTTATTGTAACTCCTAGTGGATGGAAAGCAAAAGGAGCCAAACACCCTTAAAAAATCATAATCTGGTATCTTACCATAGAGTAGTTGATAAGGAGATTGAAAATTCAAAACCTATAAGGTAGTCTATTAATGGTAAACATGAATCCATATTGATATAGGCAATGAGGCTTAGAGAAGTAATGTCAACCCCTTTTCCACCACTCGTTTGTGTCTAGACTCTATCATACCATTTTTCTCAGAAGTATGGGGACATGTCACACGATGTAAGATACCATTAAATTGAAACTTATGTGTAATAAATAGAAATTCCACTCTCCCATCGGTTTGGACCTCTTTGATGAAAATAGAGAATTGTCTTTCAACCATTGCCATAAATATCAAAAAATTGTACTCAATTAGGCTCTTGATAGTCATAAAAAAGACCCATAGATAGTGATTGAAGTCTTCTACTACAAGCAAGAAATATTTAACCCCAGTTATGGCCAATACAGGTGATGTCTACACATCCATATAAATCAAATCAAAGCATGAGCGGTTCAAGCATGTTTGGATTGAAATGGAAGTTTTTATGACTTAGCCAATGACATATATTCCATAGAATATGATTGACATTTGTACATTTATCTAACATTTCTTGCTAGCATAGGTTGTGCACAACAACATTAGTTGGATGAACAAGCCTTCTATGCCATAGCTCATTCATTTTAGTGCTAGTAAGAGAAAAAGGAACTGATACAAAAGGTAAAACAAAAAGCAAAAATATTTGTACCATAAGATACTTAGTCATTAGAGATAAGAGAAACTTCTTCCATGCAATGGAGGCCATCACATCTTGTTCTTTTAATAAATATCTTCTAGTTGAGCTCCTTTTTAACAGAAAAAGAATTAACAAAATATTCAATAGAAAAATTATTATTGATACATAAACGTTAAACTGAAAAAAGGGTTAATAGGTATTGTTGGTGTTGGTGTATAGAGTAGATTGTTAAGAGAAAAAGCTTTTCCATTAATACATACAACTTCATTTCCATGATTATAAATAGGTAAGGATGTACCACTATCTATTGTGATAGATTCTTTTCCTGTGCAAGGAGTAGAAAATTGTAATTCTTTAGAATTTCTTGTTAGATGGTGAGTAGCACCTGAATCTAATAGTCATTGATGTTGAACTTAAGAAGCAAAACTAGCTGGTGAAACATTAACTATAAAGGCTAATGGTTGTTCAAGCTTGCCTACAAGAAGATCACATAGTTGGAAGCATTTGTTGGATAAATGGCCAGTCTTATTGCATATTTGACATTGCACATGAGGTATGTTAGAGCTTGGTGATTTCTTACCTTTTTTAAGATTATGATTGCTTGTAAAAGCTAAGGATCTTATAGAATTGGAATTCTGAACTAAGAAATCATAAATGTTCCAAGTAGGTCGTGTAATAGGCTTAGATGAGAGACTAGGACCTCTGAGAGTCAATGCAGTCATGCTAGCCATGTCAGCTTAATCTTGATGATCAATATCATAAAATTGAGACTGATGCTCAAGGATCCTCTCATGCGTTATTAATAAATTTTGAAACTCATCAAAAGATAATGATACTGATCGCATTGATAGAAAGGAAAGGAATTAGGGTATTTAGGACCCAAACCTCTTATAGTACAAAGAATCAAATCTTGATTTGACACTATCTATCCTTTAATTGCCAAATGATTAGAGATATACTTGATCTAAAGAAGAAAGTCTTTTGATGAGGTCCTTGCGTACATTTTGCAATTGAAGACGAAGATCTATCATACGAGTAAGAGAGAAACCTGAGTAGGCTGATTCCAATGCTCTCCAATATTGAGCAACTATTCCTAGTTTCACTATATGTATTGGGACACTCTATGAAATTGAAGCAAATATTCAGGATTTAACAATTCCATCAAGTCTTATCTAGTTTTCAAACTCAGAATTGGGAGCTTGTGACTAAGGCAAGAAAGTTAGAGGTATTGGAATATTCAAGTCAATGATCCTCTCCGTTCCATATGTTGATATGAGAGCTAACAATTATTTACACCATAGTAAAAACATTGGTCAATCTAGTTTGATCAAAAAATTCATATTTGTAGGTGGAATGATAACATGTGATGTGAAAGTTAATTAAGGTGCCTAAGTCAAAGGATCGAACTCATTCACAAGTGTATATTTTTCAGAACCAATGCTAGCCCTAGGTGACACCATTAGAGCATTTTTGTGCTTTTTAGCTCTAATCCCATAATATGAATGAAGAGAAGAAACTGTGAATGATTGTAAAATTAAAGGTATTATTGAGTCAAGAGGAGTACAGTATTTATACACATTAAGAGTCTTGATAATTACACCAAATACATCAAGAAAAGGAACAAAAAAAATGCTAAGCTATGCTAAGGCATATGCTAGTTAGTGTACGTCTAACACATATTACAATTTTGTATCACTTGCGTCACTAATGGTAAGATTAAATCATTCAAGACCTATTTAGTTAAGCTGACAATCATGAACATGCTAAAAACAAAAAAAAAATAAAAGCTATTAAATAATAAACATAATACAATAATTATTGAAATATTATCAATATCTCTATCAATTTTAATGTAAATTTGCAATTTTTTTATTTTTTATTTTTTTGTTTTTGGTAAAAAGAAGAATCTCCATCAAAACATATTAATTTAACTATATATTCTTCGTTAGAATTCAGTATGTCGTTGTATTAATTTATATATATATTAGAGTAAGATAGACCAATAGATTTGGTGTAAAATAACTAAATAGAATAACTTCACATTTTATTTTATTTTAATATTTTTTTCTTTTTTCAATGTTTCAGTAATTATTTTATTATTCTGCTTAGTATTTATTTATTTTTATTTACTTTTAGTGAAAACATATTGTTTCATTTAATTTAAATTTTCCTTCATTGCTATTAATTTTAACATCAAGGATACAAATGATTAAAAAAAAAAAAATTCAAGTTCTTATAGCAATTTGATATTTAACAAAACCTAAAAGTTTGTGATAGTTTATGCATCATAACAAACATTCTTTTCTTAGAGTAATGACCTTCAAATGTTTATAATACAACATAACAAAGATTCTTGTTGAAAAGTAATGACCTAAAAATGGATTTTATTAGCAAAATTAATACACTATTATTTTATGTAACATGTAAGATAGTATGAATCATCTACCATCACAAGCTTTACACATTCAATAAGAAAAAAACAAATTACCTTAAATAATTAAAAGTGATCTTTGTATGAAATTTACCTCTTTATAATTAGTAGAACAATCAAAGAATTAACACATTCATAAAAAAAAAAAAGAGAGGAGAAAATGCCAGAATATTGTGTGACAGGAGGAACTGGCTTCATAGCTGCTTATGTGGTGAAGGCCTTACTTGACAAGGGCTATAATGTACGAACAACTGTGCGAGAACCAGGTATTTTTGGGTTGTAATAGGTATTTGGATCGGTTTTCGGGTTAAATGGCCTCTAACTTTAAATGATATATTATTACTGTAATTTTTGGGAACTATTAATTTACTTCTATTATTTTTTTAAAAAAATTAAGCTTAAATTTTAAAAAGTTGAAATAGGAAAAAAAGTTTAAAAAAATAAATCAAACTTTCAATCTTTCTTCTCCTCAATTTTTAATTTCTAATTATCTAGTTTTATTAATTTAGTTATAAAAATAAAACATATTATTTTATTTATTTCACATATCATAATGAACTAAATACAGTATTAATTTTTTCTTTAATTATGTGCTATTTTTTCAACCTAAAACTCTAATTTAATTATATCATATATTTAGCTTTATAAACTGTTTCATTTACATATATTGATAAATTTTTAATTTTTTTTTTATTAAAATTTTGATTTAAAATATTATTTAAAAAAAAAGGTGATGCAAAAAAGGTGGGATTTTTATTGGAGTTGAGAGGAGCCAAAGATAGGCTTAAACTTTTCAAAGCTGATTTGACGGTGGATGGTAGCTTTGAAGATGCTATTCAAGGTGTTGATGGGGTTTTCCATACTGCATCACCTGTCATCGTACCCTATGATAACAATATTCAGGTATAGCTTTCCTGTGAGCCTATGTTACACCACTATATAATCGATGAAAAGTCATAAATCAGGAGTGATATATAATACTTAGATTAGTCAAATTTATTTTAAGAAAGAAAAAAAAAAACATTTTCAACACTTGCATCCTTTTATATATATAATAATTGGCTTTTTTTACTCACAAATTTTTTTCTTTCTTGTTTTCTTATATTCATTTACCCCCTTTTTTATTTTTATTTTAAATTTTTTAACATCTTCCTGATCACAATTTATTAATATTTTTATAATCTAGATATAATTAATTATTTTATTTTGAATGATTATTTTTGCATAAATTATAAATTAAAATGTGAAAGAAAAAATAATTACAATTATAATAATATTATTAAATAAATAAATAAAAACTATAATATTTTAAATTTTAAATTATTATTGATCGTATATGAAACAATATATTAATTTTCAACCCAAAAATTATTAATTTTCAAAGGTAAATAGAAAACTACTTAAGACTACAAGGATCATTTACCTTTTACTTGACATGCTTCATTTATTTAATGTATACGTGTCATTCAATATTAGAACTGAAATTATATAATTTCAATTCTTCTTGTTTTGAATTTAACCTGGAAAAGCTTTTATAGTAGCGTAATCTAGAGATGTTAAAAAGGTCGGGTTGGGTCGTACTAAACGAGATAATATAATCTATGATTCGTTTAGCCTAATATTTGATAAAAATATCGATAATATGATTTAAATTTTTTATTTT
This sequence comes from Hippophae gyantsensis, assembly GCA_030763125.1. NCBI lineage: Eukaryota > Viridiplantae > Streptophyta > Magnoliopsida > Rosales > Elaeagnaceae > Hippophae > Hippophae gyantsensis. Next base: position 15,167,192 of record CM061029.1, on the reverse strand, counting down.
TTATATATCAATGTTAATTTTATTTATTAGATTATATTAATATTTAATAATACGTAGGTATATTTATATATTTAAATATTATTTAATTTTAAATTAATAGATTGAACTTAGAGGTGTCCACTGGTCCAATCGTATCCGATTTTGAGAAAAAAAATTTAATCGAATCAGACCGTTTATATTACTCGGATCGGATTAGATCAGATTGTTTAAAATGATTTTAATTAATATAAATCAGACTGAATCTTTTAATTTATAAAATCGTTCGATCCTGTCCGATTTTCGATTTGGTTCGATTTTTAGACACTTTTAATGAAAAAAAATGTGAAAATTTTAATATATTATTAAATCGGTCTGATTCGGTTCGATCAGTTTAAAAATTAATACAAATCGAAACGGATCGTTTGATTTGTAAAACCATTCGATCCGATCTAATTCAATCTAATTTTTTAATTTAATTCGGTCCGGATTGATTTATGGATACCTCTAATTGACCCAACCCGATACGTCATAGGACACGGGTAACGAGTATTGTCCTGTTTAACACCCCTGACATAATGGCACCGAAACCTCATTGTAGGCATACAAATGTAAAGTAAGTATTCGATGATCTAACCATTTGTTTAATTCAACGATGTGAAATTTTTTATTAAAGATTAACAATCATGCGTGTAAACTATGTCTATTATAATATTTTTAAAAAATATATTAAAAACTTTAAACTCTTTATAATAAAATTTACGTTACTTTTAATTATAAGCAATAAGGCAACAAATACTATGAAAATACTTTTGGAAACATTTTAGCAACTTATGTGATTATTCCAATAATTATTCTTTATAAGGATAAATTTATTTAATAATATTAAAATATAATATATTATTTATATATTTTTATTATAATAATAAAAAAAAAATCATTAATAATAATACTAGTTAAATAATATAATTTTTTTTATGTATACTAGTCATCATTCAAATTTACATAATATTTGGTATACATAAAAAAAAAATTAGTACATTAAATCCTAAAAAAGTTCCATATGATTACATAGAATCTGGGTTTTTTAAGTTTAGTTTGAAAACAGAATACTGTTACTGTGACATTTATCACATACGACTGAGGGGTACTAAATATGGAATTTTGATAAAAATATTTAGTCACTTGCTATTTTTCACACATTTGTTTCCGTTTGAAGTCATAATATTTTAGTTTAAATGATAAATATTTATTTTGAGATTGGAGATTTAATCTTAAACATTTAATTAATAATACTACAATCTTATGATTGAACTATCAAGATATATGTTTAAATCACATATTCAAATCACATTAAGTATATCTTAATTTAAAAAAAAATTCTAAATAGACAAATATTTAATTTTAAATAATTACTCAAAAATACCATCCATTTGTGAATAATTGATAATTTTGGTTGAACTCTCGTATTCGAAACTTGAACAATACTTAGATGATTATCATCTCGCAATTTGTATTAGGTCATTCAATTAACCCAATATATATATATATACTTGCAATTTGCAGGCTACTTTGATTGATCCATGTATCAAAGGCACTTTGAATGTGTTGAACTCCTGCGCCAAAGCTAAAGTTAAAAGGGTTGTGCTTACCTCTTCTTGTTCTTCAATAAGATATCGATACGATGTGCAGCATGTATCTCCCTTGAATGAGTCACATTGGACTGACCCTGAGTATTGCAAACACTACAACGTAACTACACTTCCTTCCTTGTACATTTTTCAATTGCATAAAATATATTGATAGATAACATGAAGTCACTGGCTTGATCAGTTAGAGATGTAAAAAAAAAGTGCTCTAATTAGGTCTTTGTTTATGATTCTATTAAAAGCGGTTTCAAAAATATGCTTTTCAAGCCTTGAAAGCGATTATGACATTATTTTTCTGTTTGATAATGACACCTTCTTCTTTTTTTTTGGCCATTAGAAACACTTTTACAAGGACCCATAAGTACAAACAAACAGACCCTTAATATCTTCATTATTTTTACGGTTTCTTTTATCTATAAAATCTTAATTGTTTGTCACAGCTTTGGTATGCGTATGCAAAAACTACTGCTGAAAAGGAGGCTTGGAGATTTGCAAAAGAGTGTGATTTGGATCTAGTTGTGGTAAATCCATCTTTTGTAGTTGGTCCCCTGCTGGCACCTCAGCCTACTAGTACTTTGCTTATGATACTGTCAATAATTAAAGGTTAGATTTCTATTGCCAAATAAGGGTGAACACAAAAATCGGTATATTAACATAACCGGTTGAACTTAAACAAAAATTATCGGTTATGACAAATTCAATAACCGATTAATGCTTTTTGGTTTTAGTTTCTAATGTTCAAAAATTACAAATTTACGAACCGAGCACCCTATGTATTATTTGTATACTATTAAAATTTTATTGCATTTTTCTTGTTCTTTTTTTTTTATTGAAAATTTTTGTTGGTTTTTCTTAATTTCATGCATTTATTTTTAAATTGTATTTCTTGTGCAAAACTTATTTTACAACTTTCATATCTTTTTGCAGTTAGATCCAGTATTTTTTTTCCTTCTTTTTTAATCATTTTAGAAAGAAATTTTTTATATTATGATAATTTTAAAAATGACAGTTTGAAACTTAGTAATAAATTTGATTTATTTACAATTAATTCTTTTTTTAGATTAAACAACTCAATATTATATATCAATCAACTTACTAACTTAACCGAACTGATTATTCGTATGATGTGTTTTTAATGCCAATAAAAATTCACTTATCCAATGGTGTTTAACATCCAAAAATTCATAAAATAAAATACATCCCAAGTAGAAATTTCACAAGTACCTCCTCGTCTTGGACCATCACAAAGAAAACTATAACTAAAATCCTTTTTATCTAGCATTAACTTGGAGCCATTTGCATCTAAAACCCCTTCTACCAAAATCAATGTAGTTGTCTATAAACCTAAAACAATAGCATGATGAACCAAGAAATCTCTGGCTCCTATTGTTAAAAATAGTGAATTATTATTCTCATTAATAGCATTTAACCAACCTGGCAACCATATGCTTCGATATGCATTGAATGCAGAACCATTTGTTGAAGATAAAAGTACATCAAACCCATATGAAGTTTTACCATGAACGAATTGTATCCATTGGAAAAATATAGGTTCGATCAAAATTTGTTTCTCCAATTATTGTTAATAGACACTATTAACGACTCAATTTTATAAATTACATAAGTTCAGTTTGGTTAGGCATATAGATAAACCGACCAATACCATGTTGGTTCGATTGGGCAACAATGCAAAAAACCAACAAAATCGAAATGCACCCACCCAACATATATATGATTCAAATTATAGTTTAACTGATGGAAAATGTTTATTCTTTTACATTTCACGGTATTCAATTTTATGTCATAAAATGCATATATCAATATCAAACCATGAAGTAGATCTTAAAATAAATGCTACAAAGAAACTTCTCTATCAATAATTTGATGTTCAATATGTTTCATTGGTTTTTATATTAGGTTTAGGAGGCGTATATCCAAATACAATGGTTGGTTTCGTGCACATAGACGATGTGGTAAGTGTTCATATATTAGCAATGGAAAACAACAAAGCATCAGGAAGGCTTATTTGCTCAAGTTCAGTAGCTCATTGGTCTCAAATCATTGAGATGCTTAGGGCTAAATATCCATCATATCCATTTGAAAACAAGTGAGTTTAACTTATATTTACTTCTCTTTTGTATGCAAAAGTAGTTTGAAAAAATGAACACAATGCTTACATTTTTTACCATAGGTGTGCAAACCATGAAGGAGATAATAACCCACATAGCATGGACACAAGTAAAATTGTCGAGTTGGGTTTTTCTACTTTTAGATCACTAGAGCAAATGTTTGACGATTGTATCCAAAGCTTCCAAGACAAAGGATTTCTATGAAATCCATAGGAAAAATTACAACTATGATCTCTAAATTTATGTGCCTATGATACTTTAACCTTAAAATTTTTAACTGCTATATTTTAATTCTTATACTTTAAAAGTTTAAGAAGTTACTATAGGCACTTTACTCTCTAAATTTTATTAATTTTATAGACTAAAATGTATTATTTATTCCAAAACTAAGAACCTAAATATACTGGTTGAAAATTTAAAAACTAAAAAGTCACAAAAACTTAAGTTTAATTACTTCAATGTACCACAGCTAAATCCATATATGATGTCTTTTTCTTACTTATACAATTCCATAACTACTTATTATTTCTAAAATAATTTGCAAATTGTTATTGGTTGACATTTTCTTGTTGATCATTGTCCTCAATGCCAAATCTAATATACATTATAGTTCACTTATATTTTCAATTTCTACTTGAAACTTGATCTTATGACCAAGTAAATTAAACTAATTCAATAACGTATTTCTTTAGCATATATATAATACCCACTACTTAGGTTTAAAGAGAGTAATAACACTTGTTATTCTCTAAATTTTGACAAATAATTAATAAAAAAAATTACAAGTAGCTTATGTGTAATATATATTCAAAATGTGTTACGAGTTTGTATTTTACATTAAATATAATAGTATTAACTATAATTAATAATTTACCTAGTATCATTTGAAGAAATATAATCATTCTTACACAACTTCAAAAGAATAGAAGAAATCATGAAATGATGTTAATTGAATTTTCTGAGTTGCCTTCATTTCATTAGCAATGCACATACATATATATAAATGAGCCACTTAGTTGTTGTCATGTGTAATGGTTAGTTACAACAATATTGCAACCTATTTAACTTCACAACTTGAGGTCTATTCAAGACCAAATGTTTGCTTCTACGTGATAAGAAATGAGATGTTGACAATGGTTTTGTGAGAGCATTAGCTAAACTGAGGTTATGATCTACAATGCTTTATTGCTAAAGCTTTACTCAACTATCTTAGTCTTTCGCAAAATGAAAATCAATCTCAATATGCTTAGTCCTTGCATGCTATAAAGGATTACTAGCCAAATGTACAATACTCACATTATCACACATCATTTTAGGCACACCATCAATCCTCACTCTAAGTTCTTGCAACAAAGATTTTATCCAAACTATCTCAGCTGCTTCCCTTGTAAGAGATATATACTCAACCTCAATTAAGAATCTAGAAAGCACCTTTTTCTTACAAGATTGTCAAGCAACCAAATTGCCACCAAAAAAGATGCACTCGTCAGCCATACTATGCTTGTCATTAGAGCATACAACCCAACCCAAGTCTATATATCCAAGCTTAAAAAACATAGCCTTGACTATGATGATCCTTTAAGATAACAAAGAACTATTTTATTAGTAAGCATATGCACATCTAAAGGTTAGTTCAAAAATTGACAAAGCCTACTGACAGCAAAGGCAATGCCTGGATGAGTTATAACACAATCCTGCATTGAGACAACTAAAATTCTATAAGCAGTGGTATTAGTTAAGGGAATACCATCTATTTTACTAACCATGCTACCTGAGATTATAGGAGAAGATATTGCCTTAGATGATTCCAAATTATTTCTCTTGAACAACTAGGGAACATACTTAGCCTGACTTAGATGAAGACCAGACCTTATAAATATAGCTTCAATACCAAGAAAAACTTTGACGTTCCAAAATCATTAAGGGAAAAAGTAGTACGCAAACTCTTAACAAACTATTTCAGTTCAAAAGCACTAGAACCAGTGAAGACCATACCATCCACAAAAACTAATACAAACATAACATTGTGATAAGTTCTTCTCACAAAAAAAACAAGTATCGCTTTTGGTATTCATAAACCCCCAATTCAAAAACCAATGTTGTAATTTATGAAACCAAGCTTTAATAGCATGTTTAAGCCCATACAAGACATTTTAAAGCTTACACATTTTATTTGGATGAAAAGGATCCTCAAAACCAGAGGTTTTCCTCATATACACATCTTCCTCCAAATCTCTATTCAAGAAAACATTGTTAACATTTACTTGACAAATGTTCCAACCAAAATACAATGCAATGGAAAGAATAGCTTGAACTAATATCATCTTAACCACAAGGCTAAATGTTTTAGTAAAGTCTAGCACTGGAGTTTGAAGATATCCTTGAGCAACTAAACCTGCTTTATATTTATCTAGAAATCCATCTTCCTTTTCCTTTGTCTTGTAAATCCAAAGATTTCCAATGACCTTGGCTTGAGGTAATTAATCCAAAAAATCAAAGTTTTATTTCTCATAAGAGCTTCATTTTCATCTTTCATAGCGTGCCTCCACTCAGAATGAGCACAAGCTTCACTAAAAATTTTAGAAGTAACAAGTAAAGGAGTTATAGTTACAAAACTTTAGGCTTGAGATTCCCAATCTTACCTCAGGTAAGCATGAGATGAACATTAGACATAGAGAAAGCACGAATATCAATGGATGAAATAGAAGGAATAACAACCTCAAGATTAATTCCAAGAGGGGATTTGTGTAAACAAACTGGTGACCTGAGAGCCAAAGACCTATTAGAGACACCTACAGAACTTGACACACCAGAAGAACTTTTATTGACTAAATGAGCTTTATTGAAAGAAGCAATATAAGGTTCATTGGTATGAGAAGACTGAGAAGGAAAAACTGAGAAAACAAACAAATCACTAAGCCTTTAAGGTGAAATAGCCAAAGTACTAGGCCTATGAAAAGTAACAGGTGGATCCATAAAACTAGGAAAAAAATGATTACCATTGAGAAATGTACAAAGTGAAAAGTGAAGTCTGAAAGGAGCCACTGGATAAAGAAGTACATTGAGAAAAATGAAACTCTACCCCAGAAAATGCAACATTTCTACCAATAAGTAACTTTTTATTAGTCATATCCAAACACACATACACACACTTGTTTGAAACATAACCAAGGATAATGCAAGTAGATGAACGAGCTTGAAGCTTATGCTTGACATAAGGACATAAACATTGAAAGCATAAACACCCAAAGACCTTGAGAAAATATTAATCTAGTGAAGTATTGAAAAGCACACTATAAAGAGACTTAAACATCAAAGACTAAGAAGGTAGCATGTTTAGTGTTTATATTGCACTACGAAAAGAAAAATATTTAGTAGAGAGTAGGCACACTAGATTTGAACTAAAGCTAAGCCATGTGTTAACAACCTAATGGTGCCTTTACCCAAACCCCCATTCAATTGAGAAGAATAAAGATAGGTAATATGATATACCACACCACATTGCTAAAGTAATCTAGTAAGAGGCTTAAACTCACCTGCAACATCACTTTGTACTTGTATTATCATAGTAGAAAACTTACACTCAGCCATCTTTTTAAATTGTATGAAAATAGACACTATTAGATCCCTTATTTCCAAAAAGATAAATCCATTGAAAATAAGTAACGTCATCTACAATTAACGTGAAATACCTCACTTTTCACCTCAAGAATAGGTGAGGGACCCCAAAGATTAAAATACAACAAATAAAAAGGATGTTTAGCATTTACATGCATAGAAACATAAGGAAACTTGTGTGATTTAGAAATTGCACAAGTTATGCAGGTAGAACCACTATGAAAATCAAATGCCACTTTTATTCAGCTAGACTTAAGCACTCTATCTATAATTGGTTGAGAAGCATGATCAAGCCTATTATGCTAAATGGAACTTATAGCCAAAAATGAAACTTTGTCTAGATTTGAACTGGGTCCTAAGAACTTGAACATCATTATCCACTAAACCTATGAGAAATATTTTCTTTGTTTAATTTTCATTAACAAGAAAACAATCACCATGAACTTCTATAAAAATGGAATTATTTTGACAAAGTTTATGGAAATAACCAATTTTGTAGTCATAGCTGGTACATTTAATGCATTATTTAAATGCAAAATAATATCACCATAACAAGATAAAATAGTAGAACTAGTAAAAGGAATAGGCATTTTACCACCATTTCCAATAAGCATGCAATTTGAGTCTGAATAGCCTGTTAATTGAGACAAGCCACTACTAGCATCATTTGAAACATTATAAGTAGCTCCACTATCCAGTACCCAAGAATTGTCACACCATCTCCATTTCCTAAAAAAAAAGAAACAAATGCACTTGTTTGTCCTTTGCCAGAAATCAAGTTCTTGAATGCATAGCACTGCAAAGCCACATGCCTAGGCTTAAAACAAAATTGACACTACACTCATTTACCTCTACTTGTATTGCCATTATTATTATTTTTGTTATTTCTACTTCTACGACAACCACCTTGATTATTATCATGTCCATTATTAAAACTCTATCCATTTCCATTATTTTTATAACCTCCTCCGTTAGAGTTATCATTAGTATTTCCAAGATTTGCCTAATAAATTATGTTCTATTTAATTTTTTCTTGCTAAGCAAACATATTCTCATAAGAGAGCAATCTGTTTTTCACCTCTTCAAGTGCAAGTCTTTCATCTCTCTTATTAAAAGAACATGTGAATGGATTGTATCTAAGGCCTTAGACATTGTAGATAATGATAATAAACCCTATTGCCTCTAAATCATCAACGATACCTTTCATTTTATCAAAGTAATCATTCATAGAAAGTGTATCCTCATACAATGCAATTTCAATTCAATAACCCTAGATCTACTAGTGTTAGCAAAAAAAATCAATACTTTTCCATATGTCATATGTAGTTTATTTTCTAGTGACAATAGAATTCATACTATTGGAAATAGATCCATATATCTAGCTCTTGATTACACCATTAACACAAGTCTAGAAAAATGTGATCATGATTTGTAAGAGAACTACCTTCAATGAAACGAGAAGGTTCAGTTCTTTGTCCATTGATAAAGTATTCAACACCATACGCCATGATCGAGCTCATTAGTTGCTCTCTCCATATGAGAAAATTGTTGTGATCAAGTTTGATTCCAATGGTTATGTTTATAGGTGGAATTGTTGGAGAAAACTGAGCAAGTTTTCTTAGGGATAATACTTCATCTTCATACACACAAGAAGATTTGATTAGCATATCTTTTTGCATTGAATCAATGTTTATCCTATTCAATTCTTGATTGATCTTCTCCATCCTTCTTGAAAAGAAAAAAACTTAGCTCTGATACCATACACAACAATAGAAAACATATCTTCAAGAAAATAGAGAAGAAATCAAGAAATGATGTTATCTAAATTTTCTGAGTTACTTTCATTCATTAACATTGTCCATATTTACACATAAATGAGCCACTTTGTTGTTGCCATGTGTTACAGTTACAACAATATAACAATCTCACTAAGCTCTTAATCAACTTTACTTCACATTTCATTAGCTTCCAACCTTATCTTATAATAATTATTACTAAAAAATGAGTTTTCTTGTTTATTTATGAAAATATCATTTTAATATTTAAACATAATATGTTTAAATTGCTTAGTTAAATGTAATGAACTTTCTCTCTTTCTTTATAATATAGCTCCCACTTTATATTGATATAATACAAAAAATTTAGCCTTATACAAATTTTTGGTATTACTCAATAATAAATCAAGCAGTAACTCTCATATTTATATTTTTCTTTATAATATATTGGTTTAATTGCACATCATAACATCATTTGACAAATAAGGTTTCATTTTTAGCTTCCTTTCATGCTGTGCATATATATTATTTTTCATATAACATAAAAAACATATACTTTTGTATGTCTAAAAATTGGGTGTCATGTTTTTTTTGTATAACTTAAATTTTTTTTTTCATATTAGAATAAATGTGAATTAATGTAAATAACTGTGTCATTTAAAAATCAAAATGTAATATATTTTCTATTTTATATAATTAAGTTAAGACTTTTATCCTTATGCAAACTTTTAATGTTATCCAATCATACCTAAAATATTAAATAAAGATATTGATTTGAATTCATACCTTTAACATTATTCAATAATTAATTAAAGTAAATTATAGACTACAACCATCTAAAGATGATATAAAAGAATACCCTTCATCTTATGCTAATGGAAAATACAACTTAATACTTTTGAAGTAAGAGTCTAAAGTATGTGACTGTAATTATGTGTAATTTTACAATATTTATTATTGTAATAGATTTGTGGTTCTCGTAACTCACCCTCAAGTCTAACCAATATGGGAATTCTTTCATACATACTTAACAATCTTTTACTTGAATGAATCTCCACATGGTTTATCTATCCCTCAAACAAATATATGCATTACCATCATGCTCAAATGGTGGTTCAACTTCTCCCTCAAATGAAATTACATCTTTGTGCTAATAATGAATCCTATTAAGCTTTGAGACTCACACAGAACAACCAAAGCCGACATTGAACTTCGATTCACGTATATAGAGCTCATGTTTTTGTTGGAAGATTCACATTAGTGCCAAAACTGAAAAAGTTCAGGGGCTGATTCCGATACCACTTGTAAGAGACTTGATATTTCATCTTAAAATTTAATTATAACTTATTTGGTAGAGGAGCCCAAACCTTTATTAACTCAGAAATCACCCTAAATCTAGTCAATTTGGAAGGTTATTTGTACATACTCAAAACATAAGCTCTCAATGATGCACATTATTGAACCTATTAGTATTATCTATTATCATTTAAATGTATTATCTATTATTTTATAATTTCTAAAACAGTCATAATCAATAACATTTATAGGCATAAGTGTGCATAACAAAAGGTCAAATGTATGCTATTATGATTAAATTTATTATAAGTTTAAGTGTGTTTATTTTTAAAATTTAGGGAAATTTGTGATTCACATTATTACAACCCTATTTATTTAGAAAATGTAAAGATTTTTTTGGTATAACAAATCATGTAATCATGTTTATAATGTTATGATAAAGAAATCATCATTCTAGAGTAAACACATTCTATTATATTCTATTCTATTCTGGCGAGCTATACAAATCATACTTCCCACTTATTATCAAGCAAAGAGAAGGGATCATTCTTGTTCTCGATGATCTTTGTGTGGGTTAGTTGAGGAGACTATTTCTAAAAAAATTTGAGTATCATTTTGTAGATGCACTATAAGATATATTATGCTTATTTTTTGGCAGACAACCTCAAACAAATTTTTTCTTTCTAGATTTATGGACACGTAAAGTATTGCTTAACTTTGGGTTATAGCTCAATAATTTATGAAAATCAGGTATAATTTCAATCATTTGGGAGATATGGAAAGCTAGGAATGATGCTCGCTTCATATATGGACACTTTTATGAGCTCTACACTAGCCAAAGTTTGGCGTTTTATTCGTAAAGCGGACCTATCATAGTGCAGGTACAGAAGAAATGTAGTAGAGGATGTTGTGATCCTATAAAGATTGAGAATGTAAGGAATTCAATGGAAAGCACTATGAATCGTAGAGGTAATTTGGAGACCATTGCTTTCGAAGTGGATAAAGATTAACACTGATGGTGTTGCTTTTAGATCACCTATTCTAGTATGTTGTAATAACTAAATATACCATATTTTAATGTCATATAATTAATAAAATGGATTTGTATTTTCTTTATTCTATTATATATTAGAAAAATTTATTTGTTCAGATTAATAGGTATATTGTAGTGTTTTGTAGATATTTTAATATATAAATATTAAAATAAAGAAAAATACTTGAAGCATGTTTTTCACATTTTGTAGAGCTTAAATGAATATCATTTATTGGATATAATCTAAAGTGAAGAAAAGAGATAATGAAAAATAAAGAGATTTGAATTGGTCAAAATCTGGTTGCGATTTGATCATGCTGTGACGAAAACAAAAATTTTCTCACATTCTTTCCTATAAATAGGACCCCTATTATACCAAGAAAAGAGCTTCCAAGTTGCGTATTCAAGAACTTTCTCTCCCCCTTTTTTTGTAGATTTTTATATTTTTAGCTTTTATAATTTATTTAGTTATTCCCTCGAACGTGTTTATGTTTTAGTAGATTCTAGTTTTCAATTCAACAAATTTTGGAGTGCAATTACTATTGGAGTTTTTCTAGTCTTAGAATAAACTCTTCAAAGTTCTGTAAGGATATTATTAAGGTATTAATTGCTATCCTTTTGTAGTCTATATATATGTGTTTCTTCTTCTATGTCACTCTCTATTTGTCTATGATTAATTATAACATGTTTGACTGATAGTGAATATGATATAATAATAACGTTGTTATGCTTGCAAAATATTGAATAGGTAAAACATTTTATTAAAATAAATTGATTTTATTTTTATTCAAGATTTTTATAAAAAAAATGTTATTTGAAGGAGTAAATTACTCTTAATAACAAACTTAATATGAGAGTTAAAATTAAGATTTAATTATCTAGACTTAATTTAAAGTAATAATATTTTATTTCAGATTTAATTATTTAGATATTTAGAAAGAAGCTCTATTTCAAAAGTTTTTTACAAAAAAAAAATATTATTTGAAAATGTATTAACAATATTTTTTCTTAAATAGTTTTAAAACCTGAATTTTTTTTTAAATAGTTAAATTCTTTAGTTTAATTTAAACAACTTGAATAAAGTCTAATTAACTAAATCCGCCTAAAGATATTAGTTAATTAATATTAAACAAAAAAAATTGGATCCCGCTTAAGTACACTTTCATACCAAAAAGAGAAAATTAATAAATATCAATTTATATCTTTAATAAATATCAATTTATATCTTTAATAAATTAAATAATATGAGCAAGAATAATTACTAAATTATTATATCCATTATTCTTCACTATTTATAAATGTATTAAATTGTATGAGTATATGTTGAATCCATGTATATGTTTATCTTTATGCATTGGATTAAATTTTTCAAAAACCACAAAATATTACATCTTTCAATCGACCTTGATAGTATACTTATAATTTCTATAAATGATTCGTACATTTGCAAGAATTAATAAAATTTAAAATAGATAAGTATTTACGAAATTGGTATTATCCCCGATTTCATTCATCAAGTTTTGACGTCGTTGTCGGGTAATAATGGTGATTTTTATATCAGTATTAAATCTTAAAAACTTTATGTGATGTAAATATTGTAATTTTCATTTTTTAGAATTTAATTTCAAATCAAAAATCAAATAAAAAAATCTAAAAGTATATTAGATTTGAATATTAATTTCATAAACATAAATTTAAAAAAATCAGATATAAGACATAATTTAAATTAATGTCTAAAGTTTTTATCATGCACATTAAAAAAATCATAAATAAAAGATATTAGTTTTAAATTCAAATTTAAATATTTTAAAAAAATCTAATTCTTTTTTAATAGATTTGTGATTTACGGTTCATAAAAAATATAATAATAATAAATCTTAAATTTAAAAAAAATAAAAAAATAAGAGCTACTGTTTAAATCAACAATTTAAAATTTAAAAAAAATAAAAAATAAAAAATCAAGAACTATTATTCTGGATATTATTCCATAAATAGTAAAACAAAAATTAAAAAATTAAAAATTAAATCATAAAACCAAAAGCTACTATTCGGGACAAGAAAATTAAAATTTAAAATTTTCTAAAAGAAATCAAAAATAAAAAATACATCTTAAATTTGAATTTAATTTCAATTTAAAATTTATAAAATAAAATAAAAATTAATTTTTAATTTAATTTGTATTTTAAATTTCTTTATCTAAATAAGTAAAATAGATATTAATAATTAATTAAATAAATTTTAATTTAATTATTAAATTTCAATAAATAATATTTAATTAATTAATTTAGTTAATTAAAAAAATGAGTTCATACCGAACCTAGTTCGCCATAGCATAGAAAAATAGTTCGCCACAGCATGAAAAGTAAATATCTAAGGGAGTTATGTTTGGAAAGCTAGTACTTAGAAACCTTTGTGCTATTAGTCTTTCCTAGAAACGTTGCTCTGTTTAGAAATATGATTTTTAAGGAGGCTTTGCCTCACTATTCTTTCCTGCAAGCATTCTTGGTTAATATTGATTATGTTATTTAACTTAGAGATTAACTTAATTTGTTTGTTTAGTATTTTTGTACCAAATACTATTTATATTTTCTCTAAATGTTTGTACAATTATTTTCTTTTTCTTTTTTCTTTTTAATTGATATGTGTTTTAAATTTATGCTTTCAATAGTCTATGCATGATAGGAGATCCTTAGAAAACCCTCTTACACCATATATAAATAATATTCATAAATTTAAACAACTATTCACAAGGCTGGATTCTAACCATTAGTCTATTTTTGAGCAAAATACTCAATGACGCTCAAATTATTTATTCCACTATTAAGAAAGAATTTTTGGCTATTGTGTTTTCTTTAGAAAAATTTACATCTAGCTTAGCCAGATCGAAAGTAATTGTGCATTCTGATCACGTTGCTTTAAGATACCTATTATGTTAACCTAATGCAAAAGTCAAGATTAATCAAGTAGGTCTTACTCTTATAGGAATTTGACTTAGAAATCAAAGATAAGAAGGGTAGTGAAAACTTAGTAGCTAACCATTTATCTAGGTTAATTTCTGACTTCAATTCTCTGGAAGGTGAGAGTAAAGAAAATATAATTGAAATCCTTGGTATGTAGGTCCAAACCCTTGGTATGTAGATATCGTTAACTATTTGGCCATTGGTGTTTTTAGACCCAAAATTTCTTCTTAGGAAAAGAAAAGGTTTCTAACTTCTTGTAAGTAATACTTTTGGGATGACCTTTATTTATTCAGAATTGTTCAAGATCAAGTCATTCAGATGTGTGCCTGAAGTAGAACATAAGAGCGTTTTGACATTTTTTTCTTGTCTTTCATTATAGAGGCCATTTTAGTGGTAAGAAAACTGCCCTAAAGGTATCACAATCTGGATTCTATTGGCCAAATCTTTTCAAAGATGCTAATATGTTTTGTGCACAATGTGATAGATGTCAACGAATAGGCAACATAAGCAAAAGAGCTTAAATACCTTTAACATCTAATTTAGTTGTTAAACTCTTTTATGTATGAGGGATTGACCTTATGGGTCCTTTTCCCCCATCCAATGGTTTCAAATATATCTTGGTTACTGTAGATTATGTATCCAAGTGAGCAGAAGCTATACCCATTAAAACCAATGATGTAAATGTTGTTGTGAAATTCAATAAGGATTCGATAGTTAGCAGATTCGGAACACCTAGAGCAATAATAGGTAATGAAGGTAGGCATTTTTGCAATAGACTATTTGATAAAGTACTAAAGAAGTACAATTATTCACATAGAGTGGCAACTCCTTATCGTCCTCAAACTTCTGGTCAAGTGAAAGTAAGTAATGGGAAAATCAAGGGAATTTTGGAACATACCATGTGTCCTTCAAAAAAGGAGTGGGAAATTAAGTTGAATGATGCTTTATGTGCACACCGCACAGCTTATAAAACGCCCATTGGGATGAACCCTTACCAGTTAATCTTTGGGAAAGCGTGTCATCGTTCCATTGAACTCGAACACAAGGTTTACTGGGAAACTAAAGAACTAAACATGGATTTAGATAAAGCATGAGAAAAATGGTTGCTCCATCTTAATGAGTTGGAAGAGATTAAGGATAAGGGCTATGAAAATGCAAAATTATATAAAGAGCGTAGTAAACGCTATCTTGACAAGAGCTTAGTTCCTAAGTCTTTTCTTTCTAGAATGAAAGTTCTTTTATTTAACTGTCGTCTGAGATTATTTTTAGGAAAATTGAGATCAATATGGGATGGACCTTACACAACTATCCAAGTTTTTTCACATAGAGTAGCAGAGTTATTGAATCCAAAGACACAAACAACTTTCAAAGTCAATGGGCACCATGTAAAGCCTTATTTAAAAGAAGAATACAACATGGCTGACAATGATTGCATAATGATAAAATGATCCTAAGCATCATGAAGATGCATTTTAGTGAGACATTAAAACAAACGCTGGATGAGAGGTAACCCATCACTGTAAGTAATTTTTATTTTATGTAATTTTATTTAATTAGTTTCTTTTATGTTTATTTATTTTATTTTAAGCATTAATATAATCAACGTTTTGAGATGTGTTACAATTTATAGTATTCTATATGTGAGAATAATTATTTGAAGCCGATGTTGGTTGCACCTTGTTTTTCACATCAAATCATTAATACATCAAACATATCGATAATTTTTCTATCTCTGTTCTTGCAATTTACATTTCTTAAAGATTGAGGAAAATATAGATTTTAGGTTTGGGGTAGGTATACAAAAGTTACACATTTTACACTTTTTTTATTCTTAGATAATTTAAACAATTTTCACATAATTTTATTTATTACTTTTATTTGTAATTTATTTTTTTGAATTTATTTGTTTAGTAATTTTTAGTTTTTTTAGAGTAATTTTAAAAAAATTCACAAAAATTGATCATGTCTTAGAATTAAATTTAAACGATGATTAAGTTTTTTTGCACTATTAGATTAATTTTTAAAAGCATGTCATGAAGTAATATGATAATGAGTTAGTTTTGGTCATAACTAGTATTTCTTGATAAGGTGTGAAAATTATATTAAACCCAAAATTGGTATTTATGAATCAAATAGTGCAGATTATCCTTGTGAGAAATATTTTGAGTCCATTATCCTTTATTTTGAGTGATAAATTTTTTTTTCTATTCTAAACATTTTTCTTATTTCTTCATCATTATTAGATGATCTCTAATGGACTTAACATTAGATGTCTGGATTTTTACATCTTAATAAAGTGTTATATATTTATTTTTCATTTGCTTAGATTAAATAATTTAAGTAGAAATTGATAGTATATATCTTTCTTCATTCATGCATGACTTCTATTAAAAAAAGAGAGATATCTAGTGTTACTTATACAAATACAGAAATAAAATTCAAATATTAACTACTCACCTTACCATATAAAAAATGTACAATGGTCTCAATTGTGAGAAATGGTTTAATGCAAAAGAAAATATTGGAAGTAATTCCCTAAAAAGTAATTGCATTTTCTTACATTTTCTAAAAGACATTACTTGATATTTTTATTTGATAAATTTGATTGATACATGAAAATAATGTATAATATTTTATAATCCTTACATTGGATTCCTTTCATGAGATCAACGTTAAATTAGTATGACTATTTGAACCATAGGATTCAGTGTTTTGGAGAGTATTGACTTGTGAGGAATAGAGTTGAAGCAAATTCGTATTCCTGATACTAAGTTTGGGTGAAATTAAATTGATACATTTTTTATATGAAATATGAATATGATTTTCAACTAATTATTATAATAAATCATGAATGTTTAGGAAGTTGAAATAATCTATGCTTAAGATTTTAATTGTGACATTTAAAAGAGATTATAAGAATGAAATATTTTTGTATTTCATTTCTTTATTTTATTTTAATATTTTTACTTTATTTTAAATTTTAGTTAACTTCTTATTTTATTTGTTTTATTTTGTTTTCATTTTTTATTAATGTTTGTGGGTTTCATTACTAAAAACTCTCACGAGACTTAAACTTGTCCACTATGGTAACTTATAGGTTTAACGGCTTGTTACATATGCTAAATGCAACCATGTCAATCCACAAAAATAATTTACATTATTTTAATTTTTAATTTTTTTAATTTTATCATTTTTTTGCTAAGAGACTAGCAAATATCTAGTTAGGGTTGTAATGAGTGCTTAAAAAGCACTAAATATATCATATTTAATTAATAAAATAGATTTTTATTTATTTTATTCTATTATATTTTAGAAAAATCTATTTATTCATATTAATAGATATATTGTAGCATTTTGTAGGTATTTTAATAAATAAATATTAAAATAAAGAAAAATACTTGAAGCATGTTTATCACATATTTGGAGCTTAAATAAATATCATTTATTTGATATTATCTAAAGTGAAGAAAAAAAAAATAAAAAATAAAGAGATTTGAACTAGTCAAAAATCTAGTTATGATTCGATCATATCGAAGTGAAAACAAAACCAAGTTGTGTATTCAGCAACTTTCTCTCTTTTTTTCTGTAGATTTTTATATTTTTAGCTTTTAAAATTTTTATTTAGTTATTCCCTTAATTTTGAAGAAGAACATGTTTATGTTTTAGTAAATTCTAGTTTTCGATTCAAAAAGTTTTGGAGTGTAATTACTATCGGATTTTTTCTAGTCTTAGAATCAACTCTTCAAAGTTCTATAAGGATATTATTAAGGTATTAATTATATTTCTTTGATAGTTTATATATCTGTGTTTCTTCTTCTGTGTCATTCGTGATTTGTCTATGATCAATTATAACATGTCTCGCTAATAGTGAATATGATATAAAATAACGTTGTTATGCTTGCAAAATATTGAATAAGTAAAATATTTTCTTAAAATAAATTGATTTTATTTTTATTCAAGATTTTTATAAAAAAAATTATTTGAAGGAGTACATTACTCTTAATAACAAACTTAATATGAAAGTTAAAATTAAGATTTAATTATCTGGACTTAATTTAGAGTAATACTCTTTTATTTTAGATTTAATTATTTGGATATTTAAAGAGAATCTCTATTTCAAAGGTTTTTTACAAAGAATTATTATTTGAAAATGTAGTAACAACATATTTTCTTAAATAATTTTAAAACCTGAAAGTTTTTTTTTTAGATAGTTAAATTCTTAAGTTTAATTTAAACACCTTAAATAAATTTTAATTAATTAACTCCGTCTAAATATGTGATTAGATGATTTGATATTTTCTTATAAATAAAGCTAAAATTTAATACTTAATTGCCTAAGAATATTAGTTAATTAATATTAAAATAAGAATTTAGGTCCTATCTAAGTATACTTTTATATCAAAAAGAGAAAATCAATAAATATCAATTTATGTATTTAATAACTTAAATAATATGAGCAAGAATAATTATTGAACTATTATATTCATTATTCTCAATTGTTTATGAATGTATTAAATTGCTTGAGTATATGTTGAATCCATGTCTATCTTTATCTTTATGCATTAGATTAATTTTTTAAAAAACCAAATCATTATGATAGAATGTTTAGGTTTAATTTTTTTTCTAAAATTTGAATAATATTTATAAACTACGTAATATTACTTTCTTGAATCGATCTTGAGAATATATTTATCATTTTTATAAATAATTCGTACACTTGTAAGAATTAATAAAATTTAAAATGAATAAATATTTACGTAATCAGTATTATCATCGATTTCGTTCATCAAGTTTTTGGCACCATTGACGGATAATAATAGTGATTTTTATATCAGTATTAAATCTTAAAAAACTTTATGTGATGTAAATATTATGATTTTCATTTTTTAGAATTTAATTTCAAATCAAAAATCAAATAAAAAAATCTAAAAATATATTAAATTTGAATATTTAGTTCATAAATATAAATTAAAAAAATCAAATATAAGAAATAATTTAAATTAATACATAACAATTGCATGGATGAGCATACATACATGAAGCATCGAAAATTGACAAAGAAAACACATATATTAAAAAATATCATATATATCATTCTAATAATGACAAAATAATGCTAAATTAATAATTTTCATTTTTGTTCGTAAACATATTAAAAATCAAAATAATTATAAAACTAATTAATGTGTCTAGAGGACCTAAAGTGGATTTTGTTACCTTTCTTTTTCCTAGTCAAAACTTCAATTAGAGGTATCTCAATTACGAGTGTGTTAGTTGTGTAGTTATTTTCAAAAAATAAATAAATAAGACTAAAATTAAAAAAAAAATACCATAGTAAATGATCCAATCTGGTTAGAATTTCATTAGACCATTTTTAATTGGACAAGGTAAGCTTGTATAGCGAAGTAAGGCTTCAGCCAAAGGCTTGATACTTTCCCATCCCACAATTGAGAGCATTGTTTATGCCTGGAAAGTAGTAAGGAAAGTCCTGATGGTTTGGACAATCTCTTAGAGGTCTTTGATTCATTAATGGTCGGGGATCAGAGGCGATGGGAAAAAAGAAGAAGGAGATTTTGAGCAGTGTCTAGTCTTCTGCTTGACTCACTTTGTTTTGCTTAATACATTTATGAGTATCTTGAGACTTTGAGAAAGCAGTATTTCACTGAAGAACGTGAAAGGTCTTAAATGGCCTCTTTGATAGTTATATGAATATGTTTAGTTATAGTTTTAATTATGTGTAGGTAATAAATATGAAATGACCCTTCTTCTTCTTATTATTCCCATTTTTATTTTATAAAATTGGATACTGTGAAGAAAATTTGGAATATCTACCACCCTCTTTTACCATTCATTTAATTATTTTTATTGCTTTATTTTAATTTCTGATGGTTATTTATAATAATTTTTTTCCTAACGGATTAATAAATATTTATATCTAATTGATTAAATATTTTTTTTATTATCAGCTTTTGAATCACCTTTTAGCCGGTATCAGAGGTTGTACTTTTAACATATTTACATATTTCCTTAACACTCGTTAAGGACTAGGGATATTTTTGATAAATGATCTAATCTTGATGCTATCTATATACTTTTACAAAGACCAGGAGCATCTCTGAAGAAAAACGAAACCTAAGATATCATTGATAATTTTTCAAAGAAATAAATACCAATATGTAATGGAATGAGTGTTACCACGTTCTTACCTCCACATTCTTTTTCTTTTTTTTTAATTTTGGATGAAAATATCTCGATATTTTTATTTAATATTTCATTGACATTTTCTTAAAGTGAAGGTAATAATATGGAAATTTTATTTTCAAACTATCTTCCACAATACTGAAAAATTTCTCAATATTTCTTACTATTATCGTTGACATTTAAGGTAATAATATAGAAATGTTATTTTTAAAATATCTTCTATGACATTAAAAAGATTATCAATATTCTCATGGATATATCAAAAAATATTTTAATTTTATGCGTAATTTGTATTGTAATTTTATAAAATTGGATAAAAAAATTAAAAATATCAAAAATAGAATTTTAAATTTTTTAATATTTTAAAGATAAAGATACATAACTTATAAAAAATAACTTAGTATTTATTTAGAGGTAATCAATTTTAGTTTTTATCAAATTTTTCACATTTATTTCAGTTGTAAATATTTTATTATAACCCATTAAATTTTATACATTTATACATATTTAATTAAATGAATTTTTCACAATTATCTTTATATTCTCTCTCATGTTATTTTCTGTTTCTATTTATATAATTCTTATTTTTTAAATAATTTTATACTATTCTGTTCATATTTTTCTTTAATTTTAATATTATTTATATATATGAATATCATGAAATTACAAAATATTTTTGTCTTCATGTAAAAATAATTTTAATTATAATAAGCTAGCAATATATCTACACTATATCTTATATTTGAGTTACAAAATATAAGGTTTAAATAAAAAATCAATTTAATTGTCTTTTTTTATTTATTTTAATAGTTTTAAAAAAGTTATGAAATTTTTTAAAAATAACTATAATTTTGACAAATTTTTAATTTTTTTTTCAAAAATCAGTCCTATATTTTCTTCCACTGTTTTTGACATTTGCAATGTGGAAACTACACTTGATTTGTATCCTCTCATTAACATGAACATGAATGTCCTTTTTCCACAAGACAAGACTGTCAAAGGTCCAAACAAGAAACTGACCTTTTTGGACAATGGGAGTCAAGTCTTTTGTACTAAATAGGCCCCCAATGTCTAAATTTTTTTTTTTTTTGGTTCAACCCAAAGTTTCAAGTTTCCCATTCAAAGAATTTCTAATACCGATAAATTTGTTGATATTATGTGATTATTATTTAAAAATAATAATTAAAGTTGATTTTTTTATTTTTTTTAGATGAGAAAGATATTCATTTACACACTTTTCACATTATTCAATTTTATGTTATTTAAAATCTTATTAATATTAAATACTATTTAAATTATTAACTCAATTATAATCAAATTTGATATAAAAAAAGCCTAACAAATTGGTAAAGTCTTCATTGTTATATACTTGTATGCGTTTAACAACCGAACAATCAGATACTATGAATAGAAAAAAGGTGGATTTGATTTGCCTTTTGCTTTTAGCTTTTCAGTAAGAAAGTCTTCACAGGGCAGTTATTGCTACCAACATTTTTACTCTTTTTTACATACTGTCTCAGTCTTACAGCTGTCTATGACCCATTCTTTTCTCTTCGTTGGGTTGACTACATTTTATATATATAATATAAGAAATAATTTATAAAAATATTTATTTTATAATATATAAATAACATAATTTTAAATATCATTTTATCATTATTTTTAAGTTATCAACATAATTATAATTTTAAAAATATATATTATTAAATATTTTATTATTATTACTCATATATTATAAATATAATTATAATAAAATAAATATTTTTATAAATTATCTAATACATTATTAACATAAAATATAATTAATTTTAAATAGTTTGAATCTTAAATCCAGCTTTCACCCATTTTTCCTTAAACAGGGAATTTTAAATGATTCAAACCTCATCATAATTGTTTACTAAATTTTTTTTTATATAATTATAATTAATGAATCAGATAATTATTAATTAAAATAATAAAATTATTTTTTAATTTTTTTGTTAATTATTAAATAAATTATAATATATGATAAATAGAATTTTTTTATCTAATTCATACCATAGGCAAATTGAATATGGATAATAAATTAAAACAATGGGATAAATATATATTTTAACCATAAAAGTTTAAATTTACTGGACATTCTTTGCTTTTATTTCAATTTAGATATTTTATTTTAATTCGTAGCCCTCTTTTTTTAATAATAGTTCGTAGCTTGTTATTGAATTTTAGGTTTTAAGGGCCTCTCTAATCATATGTATTATTTTTTATTAAATTTTATATTATTTTATAATAAAATTATAACAAATTTTTATACATTTTTTTTAATTTACAATACAATATATTATATTAAAAAGTATATATTTTTATAAAATAAAATATTCTTTGTGCACCAAATATTACACAAAAATTATATCTAATAATGTTTTATTAATTTTGTTTCATATATTTAATTTTAATAAAATATTTAATTTTTTCATAAAAAATGATACTGTATTAATACTATTAATAATATCTTGTTAAATTTAACAAAATATTATTTACTAACCAAATTTAAAATTTATTGGGGTTAAATTTGATCTAAAAATTGAGAAAAGACAAACAAACGGTAGAAAGTTGTGCTTGATAGCTTGAAGGAAGTCAATGGCATAAATGATTACTGGTTTTCCCTTCTCAATGCAGTTTCATGCTTTATATGATTCACTTCACATTCAACAAATGATGAATTTTTTTTATAAGAAAATTATTAATTTTGGTGATTTAAAATTTTTATACTTATATTAGCAGTTCATTAAAATAAATTGAAACATATATAAACCATGTGTATTTGATTAGTACAGAACCTTTACTAAATGCATGGATACGTTTACATATATTATAATATAAAAATAACATTTAAAATTCTTCGTTAAAGTTTATAAAAATCATAAATATATTAACTCTAAAAAATTAACTCAAAAAGTAAAGATATTTATAATTTCTATAAACTTTATCATAATATTATTTATAATTAATAATAAATTCTCATTATTTCTAATACCTCTTAAAATATATAGATATCTATTACAAATCTCATCACCTTATATTTTTAATATATTACCTCTCAAAATATATAGATATCTATTACAAATCTCATCACCTTATATTTTTAATATATTTTATTGTAGTTGACAAAATAACTTATAAGAATAAATTGTTGAAGTAGCTCGCGTGGAAAAGATATATTTATTAGTAACGAAGAAAGTGTTGATCTCGCACTCAATTGTTAAGAAGCGAAAGAGAGAGGTGTAAATCATGAATCAACAAGCTCTCCAACAAAAGCATAAAAAAGGAAAGAGAAGGATAAGACTTCTCTCACTTGAGATATCGCGGCCCCCCAATGGGAGGTCCACATAATGGGCTATTAGTTTAGTGGTAAAGCACACCCCTGATGATTGCATCGGTGTTCCTGGGTTATGAGGGCTCTCAGCCACATAGATAGTTCAATGTGTTCATCAACACTTGACCTTGAGACGTGGATCATCCAAGGCACATTAGCTATCCTAGATTAACTCCGTCGATCCTCAACGGGAAGGGTTTTTGTTGAACATTTTACGATCAACTAGTAAAGAGACTTTCTACTATTATATCTCACTAGTTACCGATTTTCCTTATAACTATGTAACTACTTTTGGGCTGGTCAAGCCCACTTGATAGAAAAAAAAGTCTCTCTTTATTTACAGAGATTGTTATAAACTGATTAAATAACTAGATTATCTCGGAATGTTAGCTAAGTTAATAAATAGTGTAAGTTCCCTTCGATCAAATCAATAAGTTTTTTGATTAATTCAGAGTGTCGCCTTCCTTCTTAGAACTCATTGAGGAGGGCCTCGACCTGGGAAGGAGAAAGTGGATGAGTGATCAAAAATAACAAACTGTAAATCTGTTGAAGTTTTTCTATGTAGGTTTGAATCTCGTTTCTTTTACTTGTTTGTTGTAGACTTCAGAGAAGAGAAATGAGACATTTTTCAGCATAAAAAGGCCCACCGAGCAAAGTTTTTTTTTGGCTATATCTTGGAATGCAATTGTATCGTATGTTAGTTAGAGAGGTTGATGAACTATTACGATCTATAAATTCCCCATCTATATACAATCGCAATGAGAATAGAAAACGAATTGCTTCCGACTTAGCTTGTAGTTGTAGTCTTTTAGTTTATGTAGTCTTATTTGTATTATATTGAAATATTATGTTGTGTGAATATATTCATCCTAATTAAGATTTTTTTCTTTCAGGGAAGATTCTATTAATAGCTTAATAGCTTTTGAAATCCTATATAGATTATTCTTTAAATCAAATCCATTTTGTCTTGCAACTCCTTCAACATTACCTGATATATATATATATATTCACGATAAATCCAATTGCAATAATCTTTAATCTATTTTTGGCTCATACTTTCTTCAGTTTTTTTTAAGCGGATTTATGCTTCATCACATTATTGTCGCTATCACATAGTCCTATTTAGAACCTGAACCCCATGATTTTTAGATATATACATAGATTTTAGATTATTGAGCCACAATTCATTAACATTATATCTCAAATTTAATAAAAATATTAAATAATTTGATACATTTTTATTAATAAATACAATTAAACTAACAAAACTATATTTAATAAAAAAAATATGAAGTTAATTGTAATTGTGATGTACAAGAATGAAAATGTTAGGACATTATCGACATTGTCGCAACAATATTTTCTTTTTACACATCCTTATATTGAAACATGATATCCATATCTTTTGATTAAAATGTTGTAAAATTGTTAAATATATCGTTAAAATGTCACTTAAATGTATTGTTTTTTACTAAAATGTTATGGATATTATAAATATCATGTTAAAATATCGTCAAAATATTGTTAAAATATCGAGAAAAAAATATCAAAATATCAATTCTTGATTTATTTTTCTCTCCTCTTCTTCCTTCTGAGAAATTATTTTAATTCTATTTTTTCTTCTTATTTGTAGTATATTTGCTATACATATGAAATGAATAGGTAAAAAAAGAAAGAAAAAATTACATAATATATTACTCTGTTTAGTGAGCAATCGAGTGAAACACTAGGATCCAATTAAATTCTCTAATATAAAGTCAAAATATATGTTTTTTTCTCTTATTTTATATTAATGTTATAACATATATATTGTATTGAAGGATAAAGCTCATTATATTCGGTACTTTTATAAATAAATAATTAATGAAATTTATTTTCATAAATCAACATTTCTTTATTTATAATAGTTAATACAATTAGATAATCTACTTAATTATTTTAGACCTTTTAACTATTTATTCTACAATATTTAGGTAAAAAATATTTTTTATTATACAATATTTTAATTAATTAATTAACTTATTGATTAATTAATATAAATAATTGAAATAGCTAAATATATATATATATTAAATAAAAATTAGTTTAAAATATAAGTAAATTGTTTTGATGTTTATGGAGTTTTATAAAAAAAAAATTGATATTTTTGATAGAGTTTTCATTATTTCTATGATTTTTTTCAAAGTTTTTATGGACAATAATAATACCTTTAACATTTTTATAAAAATTATATCTCGATATTTTCACTGATATCAATATTTTCAAACTTTGGTGATATATTTATGATATATTGTTAGTGTATAGAAATAATGTCACACATTGATCCTAATAGATATTAGAGTAGTGTTTATAAGTAATACTAGACTTAATTTTTTTCATATTAATCTTTTAAGATTGGTTGTATTATTTTATTTATATAATATATAAAATTTATATGGTATCCAAACTTCAGTCGATGAATAAACCAGAAAAAAAGGTAATGGCTCTCTCATAAAAAAAATACACTTTGCAAAAAAGAAAAGGATAAATTATTTAAATATAATTAGAATATAATAAAAATAAGTTAAAATACAAATTATTGAATCAATCAATTTAAAGAGATATTAATATATATAAAGAATGTTTAAATTTAATTAAGAAATATATTATTATAATATTTATAGATAATATAAAACTTATATTCATTTAAAATTAATCTTTTAAAATTTAATATCTAGTATAATTTATATATTATACAAAAGCATTAGATATATATATTTGTTTTACCACGAGATAGTAATATATAAAAACAAAGAGTTTCTTGTCGGTCTTCTTTCTCAAGTGGGCAAATTTAATATTAATTGTGTCTTAATTTCTAGAATATATAGTGATCACCTCAATATCAATTATAATCAAAGCATAGCTTAGGTTTAATAAACATTAAATTAAAACAAAATCTTCCTGTAAGCTACTAAGCTAGGCTCTTTTCGGTAGAATTCAAACTAATATTTCTGTAATTAAAAGAAAAGAAAAAAATCCTTTTATATTAAGTTGTAAAATAATAATAATATATTATAGATAAATAAAAGATAGTCTAACTATCTTAACTAATAAATTATCACATCAATTTTAATTTTACAACAACTTGATATATAAAAAATGTTTAAAAAAATAGAAATCAGATGTTACTAATCATGTCCAAACTACAGTGAATTAAATACTTATTTAGCACTAATTATGATTATAGAACAAACATGAAGATGCTTATAACTAGCATAATGCGGCTTCGTGACAAGCATAAAACAAATATAATATTTCGGATTAAAACCTCCACAATGTCATGTATTTATTTTACATAATTAAATTAATTTTAAATTAACGTGATATATATATATATTATGTACAATGACAGACTTAGATTAGAAGTAACAGGAGGTACCATTGAACAGTAAAAAAATTCCTCAGCTGTTTCTTGCTTTTTTTTTTTAAATAAAAATCTTAAATATATTTAATTTGAGTGTAAATATATCAAATTATTAAATTTATAATAAATTTTTAAGAAAAAACTTAAAACTTAAAATCTAAAAGAACATAATTTCATTGTATATATAAAATTGTGGATAATTATATAGATATTACATACACAAATTTCTTTGTCAAAAATAAGAGATTACATGTGTACCTCCTAATTCAATAACAAATTTGTCCCTGATTATGTATTTAAATGAAGGTACAGTATGTACACATTACAACGTGTACATATAACATATATATATATATATATATATATATATATATTCTGAATATATTATTTAAAGTTAATTTAATTTTATGCCATGTATACATACTATTTAAGGTCGAACTCAATATTTTGACAACCTTTCAGTCAACAACGGACAGAAAACTAAAGTAATTTTCTATTATATAATTTTGAAAAAAATTGAAAAAAAATAATAAAAACAATATCTTTAAAACTTATAATCATAAAAATAAATTTTTTTATATTTATCTCGTATGTTTTAAATGATGTTCAAATTAAACTATAACTATTTAAACACATTTGATATTAAATATCATTCGATTAGATTTCATTCAGTATTATTTATACTACATATTGTTATAAATTTTAAAAATATTTTTTATAATTTTTTAAAATTATTTATTCATCCTATATCCTACATCAAGTAGACATATTGGTGCCAATTAAAATAAAAATATAAAATATGTTAGAGAATAAATTGTTGGTTAGTTTGAAATAAGTTTCATTAATGTAAATTAACATGGAAGAGAAACATAGTTAAGAAATTCAATATTATTTGTACTACATATTGTTATAAATTTTAGAAATATTTTTTATAATTTTTAAAAATTATTTATTCATCCTAGATCCTACATCAAGTAGACATATTGGTGCCAATTAAAATAAAGAGTATAAAATATGTTAGAGAATAAATTGTTGGTTAGTTTGAAATAAGTTTCATCAATGTAAATTAACATGGAAGAGACACATAGTTAAGAATTACAAAAAAGGAAGAAAATATTTAAGTTTATTAATATATGTCTCACCAATATTATTAATATTTTTAATATTATCAATATTTTTAATATGTTGATTGGTCTAAAATATACCTTTATTTTTTATGAAAAAAAACATATATATCTTATTTGATTATAAATATTTTTAAATTATTGAATTTAATTGTAGTCAATTTTTGAACATAAAACTTAAAAATAAAAATTTAAAAAGACATTTATTTTACATATATAATTTGTTAATAATTTTATTTATATTATTCCTAAATTTTTTGTTATTGAAACATGAGAGGAGGCTAACTCTCCTTATGACTCTCATATAGATCCAACAGTAGCCTAGACCTATAACAACTTAATCTAAAATTCACTAATAATATCTTTGGATGAGAGATACAAAGAGATAAAAAATGCAAAATTAACCAATAATTTGTCACTCTTCTCACCATAAAACAAAAATACAAAGAGATAATAAAGGTAAGGATTATAAGTATTTATTATTTTCCTTGATAAAATATTTATATGTAAACTTGTTTTCTATTAAGTCTATCAAGTAAAGTCGAAGAAACGTTAGAATTTTAGATAGTCGTACTTCAGGTATATCTGTTATAACTATGATACATATGATTACACTCATGTATTTAATAACACATATTCATAAATCTGAAATTATTTTTGCAACTAAAATTTATTTAAACTTGAATTAATTTATGAAATTACCATTTAGTCTATTTTTTTTAATGTGTTTCATTATTTTGAATATATATCTTAAATTTTAGGCTAAACTGTAAGATAAGATATATGATAAAATATAGAATAAAATATATGCTATAATATTTATATAAGATATAGCCTAAAAGATAACATAAAATTTACTTTAAAAAAAACTCTTCTTTAAATAAGAGTTTTCTTGATTAATGAGTCTACTTTAAAAGAACTTTTCTTTAAATAAGAGTTTTCTTGATTAATGAATATTACTAATCTTATTTATAATAGAAAATATATTTATCAATTACGTAGGACTAAAAGTTTTAATTTTTCTTATGAATAAAAACATAGTACTGATTGTTTCAATCAATCACATAAGAGCATTATTATCTTCTTCTTAATATCTCTCTTATTTTGCAAATATAAGATCATAATTATTTAGGTTTCTTTATTTGGTTAATCTATCAAATATTAGTAGTTGCATTTTATTGTTTAATAAACCTAATTAGTTTATGATATTTTGATTCTATGTTCTTGAATTATTATATCAAATAATTTTATGTGTCATATCATAATTATTTGGTTTGATTATTAATTTTAAAGAAGTTATCATTAATGAACTTGTGTTTAAAATGATTGTTATAGTGTTGATATTTGATTTTGATTTATCTGATATGGTTATTAAATCATCTCTTTAAAGTTATTCATTATTAAATCTGTTCTAAAATACACATGAAAATTTGTGTTTTTGTGCTAACTCTTTTGCAGTTGATTTGTGAACATATCTGATTGACAAAAAACTTATTGGAACGTTGGTTTGGATGTCATTTAAGTTAATATTAAAAACTGAAAAAAGAGCAAAGGATCGTAAGTAAAATTTGGGATAATATCTTAAGAAATATAGTATAAGATCAAATTTGTATTTGAATATTTATTTTTCATAATAAAAAGTAAAGTGATTTGGTAAATTAGTAGCTTTCTTCCTAAATCATAGTTGTGATTTAGGTTGTTTTCACCTACAAAAAATTATGTTATTTTTTATATTTTTATACTTTATATTATTTTATTTAAGTTATTAAATTATAAATTAATAAAAATTAAAATAATTTATTAACTCGGTTCATGTTAATTTGATATGTATAAATTTTCACAATAATAATGATAACATTGACTAAGATAGCCGACCATTAGTTAAAAGTCAGACAAACAAATCTCTAGTTTTGATTGTGAAATACTTTGACAAAACAATGTTTAAGTTTAATGACTTGTGTGCTATTGGTTAGGTAGGATATTTAAGGCCAACAAAACGGCCTTTTGTTTTTAGGTTATTTTTAATTTCTGCACGTACTTAAGACTACCTTAGATTCTATTTTTGCAGGTTAACAACACATATTGTCTTCTTTTGCTGCATGAACTTTCATTTGTTTCATACTAAACAAATATTTTTTGTGACTTTACATCTTGTAGTAGGGTCATCGAGATATAATTAAAGGCAACTTGGAGAAGGGAAATAATAATAATAATAAT
The DNA here is from genome assembly GCA_030763125.1 of Hippophae gyantsensis. NCBI lineage: Eukaryota > Viridiplantae > Streptophyta > Magnoliopsida > Rosales > Elaeagnaceae > Hippophae > Hippophae gyantsensis. The sequence goes on along the minus strand of CM061029.1, from coordinate 15,136,453 downwards.
AATAATAAGACAGCCTTTTGTTTTTAGGTTTTTTTTAATTACTACACGTACTTAAGACTACCTTAGATTCTATTTTTGCAGGTTAACAACACTTGTCTCCTTTTGCTGCATGAACTTTCACTTGTTTCATACTAAACAAATATTTTTTTGGGAGTTTACATCTCGTAGTAGGGTCATGGAGATATAGTTAAAGTCAACTTGGAGAAGGGAATAATAATAATAATAACAATAATAAAGGAGAGGGAAAAATATTTCAAAAAATAATAATAATAAAGGAGAGGGAAAACTATTTCAAAAAAAAAATTAATAATAAAGGAGAGGGAAAACTATTTCAAAAAAAAAATTAATATAATATGTTATTGATATAGTCAAAACATAGATACTTAGATTTTTGAAAATATCAAGAATTTTATCTATATCATTAAAAAATTAAAAAAAAATCACAACAATGATAGACTAATAAAATTATGAAATTTTTAGTAAACTTTCAAAAAAGATCAAAACAATTGATTTTTAGCCTAAATTTTTTATTTAGTACATATAAATATAAATTCATGTTTGAACAATAAATCAAAAGTTATAAAATATGAGTTAAATGTTTAAAATAATTACTTGAAATTAAAAAAAATACACAATTATATAAATATTTATAGTATGATAAACTTTAGGTTTGATAGTGCATTATAACCTATTTTAGATGGAATTTCATTTTTTAACCCCTCCATATAGTACACCTAATATATATATATTTTTCACGTATTTAAAAATATGGTGGACATGTTTTTTATATAACATAAAAGATATATGTTTTTTAGGTAGGTTAAAAATAAAATTAGTAAAATAACTAAATCATATAAAAATTAAATGATATATTTTATTGAAACAATTAAAAAAATATAAAATTAAATACAAAAAAATATTATAATTTTAAAAAATGATATAAAAATATATAAATGGAAACATATTTAAAGATAATATTATATGAGTATTATTGGACATTGTCAACATTCATGATATTATTTATATTATTAATTAGTATTTTATTTTTAACGAAGGTTGTAAGAGATAGATATGAGTAGTTGCATCAAAACATCCCAACTATGTTGAGACCTAAATGAAGGATAGAAACACCAATCCATGGAATCTTTTCGCGTGCTCTACATCAATTCAGTCAAATCGACTTCACAAATGTGAATTAAGTAAATAACACAGAGGAAGTACAAAACAAAATATTCAAGGGTATTTGTCTAAAAAAGGCATATATTTTATAATAGTTTAAAAAAGGGTATATATTGTTTTTAGTTTAAAAAAGGAAAAATTGAAACCTATTCAACAATTTGCCTGTAATTATATTTTTTCTCTCTCCTCCCCTCCTTCCCAGCCACTTTTTTTTCTCTTCTTCTCAACCACTTTTTTTCTCTTCTTGAAAAAATCAAATTGTACATGTTTTTTCTTCTTAAAAAAAATCAAAAATAAAATATCCCCATTTATTAAATTTTAATAAATAATAATTTATTTTTATTATAAATAAAAATAAATTATATTTATATAATAAAAAATATATAATTTTTTATAACAAATAATTTATCAAAATTTTATTATAAAATAATTTAAAATAATAATAATAAATTTTAAAATTTAAAATTATTAAAAACTTTACTAAATAGTTACAACCATTTTTATGAAAAATTATTGATATTTTTTTAAAAATAAATTATTTAAGATTAAAAAATTAAAAAATAGATTACATTATAACATATATCTCTAATATTATTATAATTTTTATTTTTATTAAGATAACAAATATTTATTAATAATAATTTTATTTAAATATTTAAAATATAATTAATTAGATATATTTTATTATATTAATAATAAAAATAATTATAATAATATTATACTAGATAATATTTTGACACAAAGTTTGCGTCAAAATGTTCTATATTTGTATTTATATCTTGTAGAAAGTTGGATACAGAGACTTTTGATTTTTTTAATAATTTAATTATTTTTATGAATATTATTTTTATATTATAATTATAATTTTTATTAAATATAATTATAATTATATTTAATAATAATAATAATAATAATAATATATTATATTATTTATGAGTTATCAAAATACTTAGCGTATTATTTTCATATAAATTTATATTTAGTTTATTATAAAATAATTTATTTTTATTTTTTAAAATAAAACTTTAATATATAATATAATAAAAGAGATTTATGTATTTAAAATTAATTATAAATTTATAAAATGTTAATATTTTTTTATGTTTATAATAATTATGTTTTGTAAAATAGAGTTTATATATTTTTTTATTTATTTTTAAATAAAATTGATTAAAATATATATTGTGAAGTTTAAGGTTAAAATGTCCCCTTTTTAAACTAAAAACAATCTTAATCCTTTTTTAAACTATTGTAAAAAATATGCCCCTTTTAGACAAATCCCCAATGTTCAATTCAACACACAACTAAAACACTCAATAGATACGTGGTGCCACAAAGGCTCTTGTCCATACTAGCAACATACATACATAGAAATCAACACACAGTATATGATACAAGTATAGATATGAAAAAGCTAAAATGATTTCCAATCACTTGAAGACCTCATTTGTGGAAACATATTTGGTAAATGATGATAATACTCTCACAGGATACAAATAAAAAAATAGCAAATCATAATAAAGAATCTGACAATTGGTACACTTACAAGATAAGAAGATACATATTCCTTAGAGACTCTCACTAAACTTGTAAGTAGATAAAAAGTAGATTATACTAACACACAATATGATCGCGTATAAATACAAAGAAGGAGTCCAAGATAATATACATAATTAGGTTAAGGAGATGTTGACTCCTTAAATATTCAATCCAAACTCCCAAACAACAAAGATAAAAACATCTGATAGATAATCAAAGTTGTAATATAAATAAACACAGATATATGGTATAATAAAATAGCACCTATAGAATTCAATAAATAGAAAGAAGGTGATAAATATTAAAAGCTTTCTAATCAGAGTTTAAACTTCAATATGTAGATACATACACCTTTTAAACTCTAATTGTACCAATCACACATTCGAGTATGCATAACATCAAGTATAATGAAGTAAATCCACATAGAACCCCTACCTATGTGGTAACATCCTCGTGTTGCTTATGGAAACCACTCTATAATAAAACATTTATAACCCTGATAGAAATAAAACCCCATCACCTGCATCATTCGAGACCTTTGTTTGAACTACTTATTGTTGCCCTCACTTGCTACCTTTGTAAAAACCTATTTTGACACACAAACCTGAATCTTCTCTAAAACTAATACCATCTAAAGTGGTGTGATCAGTAACTGAAGACCAGTAATGTATAAAGTGAATAAGAAAACATTGCATGAAGGTAATGATGATGAGTTATTAGACTGGAATTAGAAGTACCGATCTTGCAAAAATTCTTTTTTGTTTTTTTATTATTTATAAAACTCTCGTAATTACACGAATCATTTTATAGATAATGATAAGTATACTCCCAAAATTGATTTAAAGAAAGAATATATGTGGTTTTTAATTTATTATTCAAAATCTTAAAAACAAAATTAAATCTTAAACATTATGTCATGATATTTTGGTTTTTGTGTTCTAATCTAATAACATAAAGATAAAAATAAACATAGATATACATATATATTTAATAAACAATAATGCAAATTTTATTATTCATAACAGTGGAGTATTTAAAGATATAATAATTAAATTAATTATACTTGCTCATATTATTTAGGTTATTAAATATATAAATTGATATTTGTTGATTTTCTCTTTTTGGTATAAAAGTGTCATTTGGCGGGGCCTATTAATTAATTTAATATTAAATTTTAATTTTATTTCTAAGAAAATAGTAAACCATCTAATCACAGTTTTAGGGGGAGTTAAATAATTAGACTTTATTTAAGGTGTCCAAATTAAATCTAAGAATTTAATTATCTAAGTACTAACTTTCAAGTTTTAAAACGAATATTGAAAATATGTCCTCAATACAATTTCGTATAATAATTCTTATAAAAAAACTTTTGACATAGAGTTTCATTCTAACTACTGGGCGATTGTACCAACAAATAAAAGAGCACTACTATAAATCAGACTGAATAATGAAACCTTAAAATCTAATTTTCATATTTAAGTTTGTAATTAAAAATAATGTATTTCTCTCTAACATCCTTAATATAAAATCTTCAATAAAAAAAAATCAATTTATTTTATGGAGATGTTTTATCTATTTAATATTTCGCAAGCATAACAACGTTATAATTATATCATATTTACAAACAACCAGCCATGTTAAATTTAATATTAAATTTAATCATGAATAAATTAAATATAACATATAAGAATAAAACATAAAAAGATAACTATAAAAATCCATTAAAATAATACCTCAAAAGAATCCTTACAATAGTTTGATGTTAATTCTGTTGCTGGAAAACCTCCAAACGGATTTGCATCTCTGCTTATTGAATCAAAAACTAAAAATTTATAAAAACATAGATAGTTCTTCTCAAAAAGAGAACTTAAAAACTAAAAGAAAAATAAAACTTTCTATAGAGAGAAAGTGCTCAGAAAATTTCCTTTTACAATGGGGGGAAGAGGGTTCTTTCATACATATATATTTGAATTTGGACGTGTTTAGACAGGTTGGCATGCATAGGGATGTGAAAATATCAGTAGATGGATGGTTGGCACGACAGACGGTAGTAGGTGTAGATAGGTTGGTATGCATGGGACTCGGTATGAATGGGCGGTTGTGCGCAGGACTCGGCGTGATGGGAGGCTGGGCACGCTGGTACGCGTAGGATTTTAGCCATTTTGACATTTTTGACTATTTTGTCCAATTTGTTTCCATTTTTTTTTGAATTTTCCTCATTTATTTTCTCAATATATTTGTGATGTATTGCCTCCAATATTTTTCTTCGTGTCTTTAAGTTATTTTTGAACGAAAATATCTTAAAAAAAATTAAAATACATGTGATTCCAAAACGATAAATTTATATAAAAATATAAATCTATTTAATCAATTAAAGTACATTAAATCATGATAATTTTAGTGCTTTTTAAGCACTCATCAGGTAACTACCAATCAACGGATGACTCAATGCATAAAAACCACTTGTAAACATCGCCTTGTGTATTCATCACTCATAAGCACGGTTTTGTTCATACAGTCACAAATAACTAATATCGAAAAACACTAAAGGTATTAGTGATCCAAAAAAATGAGAAGTCAATTTAGCATAGCTTCGTTACATATTTTCTAAATAACAAAACAAGAGAAAGAGGGGGTATTTATAGAACTTGACCACCACCTCGCCAATGGTGGTGGCCTGGGTGGTGATAAGGTGTTAAAAATCAAAATTTTTGTTTCCAATTTTTTTTAGTAATCTTTATAAATACATGTACTCGAAACAAAACAATAACACTAGATACAGTGCTGGTGAGTGAGCGTGCACGCTACAAAATGTATATAACTATGTGCATGCATGCATTACTGATATGCAAAAAAGACAGAATATTGAGTAAAAATAAATAAACTCGTGTTTTGTACACAGGAAGCCAACACATATATATAGAGTACAATTGGACTTACGTTCTCCCTCTTTGGCTTTTCATGTCAAAAAATTACACAACTTAATACATAATCACATATGTCACAAGATGATCATAAAGATCACCTAAAGATGTTTTTCCCTATGAAAAAAATATTAACGCAAACCCAAACTCAAAACACACACCTAAATCAAGTGCATCCAACTTATGTGCTCCATTCATCTTCATGTAAAAACTCATCCACTCTGTCACTCTAAAACAGGAGAGTCTCAACACTACTGCATATAACACACATGAAGCTCGAAGACTTTAATCTACACATGTAACCTACACACATAAAACAAACACATATCCCATAAACATATCATGTATGAGCAACATGTAGTCTATAATATACTATCGTGTTATCTCTACATAGGTGATCGGGCAGAACCGACATAGCCGATCCTGCGGTTCATTTGGTTTTATGTATTTATAAAACTCTCGCAAGTGCACGAATCATTTCGTAGAAAATGATAAGTATACTCCCAAGGTCGATCTAAGGAAGGAATGTATGTGGTTTTTAATTTATTATTCAAACTTTTAAAAACGAAATTAAATCCTAAACATCCTGTCACGATATTTTAGGGTTTTGTAGTTTTTAATCTATTGACATAAAAATAAACATAGATACAGATTCAATAAATATTTATGCAAATTTTATCATTTATAATAGTGGAGTATTTGTGGATATAATAACTAGGTTAATTATGCTTGCTCATATTATTTAGGTTATTAAAGATATGAATTGATATTTATTGATTCTCTTTTTTTTATATGAATACCACCTTGGTGGGGTTAGATATTCTTTGTTAACTAAACAAATCAATTAACACCCATGGGTGGGGTTGATAACTAATTTGGTTAATTAAATTAATTTCTTTTTCTAAGAGATTGAAAATGAACCATTTAAATGCCACCTTTGGTGGGGTTGATAGTTTAAACTTTATTCAAGGTGTCCAAATTAAACCTAAGAATTTAGTTATTCGAGTACTAACTTTCAAGTTTTAAAACCACTACTGAAAACATGTTGTCAATACATTTTCAGATAATAATTCTTATAAAAACTTTTGAAATAGAGCTTCACTCTAACTACCGGGCGATTGTACCAACAAATAAAAGAACACTACTCTAAATCAGACCAGATAACTAAACCTTAAAATCTAATTTTCAGATTTAAGTTTGTAATGAAAAATAATATATTTCTCTCTAACATTCTTAATATAAAATCTTGAATAAAAATAAAATCAATTCATTTTAGAGATTTTCACCTATTTAATATTTCGCAAGCATAACAACGTTATTATTATATCATGTTTACAAACAGCCAGTAAAGTTAAATTTAATCACAGACAAATTAAATATAACATGTAAGAATACAACATAAAAAATAACTGTAAAGAAAAATAAAATCCTTACAGTACTTTGATGCTATTCCCGTTGCTGAAAAACCTCCAAATGGAATTTGCACTTCCATTTATTGAATCAAAAAGCAAATAAATTACAAAAACATAATTAGTTCTTCTCAAAAAAGAGAAGAACTGTAAAACTAAGAAAAACTAACTAAGAAAAGCTAAAAACTAAGAAAAACTAGAAAAACTAAAAAACACTAAGAAATGAGAGAAAGAAAGAGAAGAGAAGATGTGTTTTTTGGTGTAATTTGAAGTGAAGAGAATGGGGGCATTTATAGGTGAGGAGAGGAAGAAAAAGTGGGTGAAAAAATGATAAAAAATGATGGAAACGCAGAGTAGTGAATGATGATGTCATTTCTGACGTGAGGTGCGACGGCACGAGTAGACTGGGCGCAGATGGGCAGCGGAACATGTGGACTAGATACTGATAGGCGCAGGCGCGTACAGATGGGAGCGAGCGGGGGCGCGAGACGCGCCTGAGATGGCTTGAGTTAGGTGACATCGTGACGGGAAGCGAGTTAGGCGCGTAACGTGGGCCAGGGCTTGATGGCGTGCCGCATTCTTTGGAGTGTCTGGGGCAGAAGCTTGCACCGCGCGCATATTCTTGAAACGGCAGTTGGGCGAGCTGCTTGTAGCGCCGTCTGGAGGCTTTCTTCATCGCGATTTCCTCCTTTTTGACCCATTTTGTCCAATTTTTCCATATTTTTTGACTTTTCCTCATTTATTTTATGAATATATTTGTGATGTATTGCCTCTAGTATTCCTTTTTGAGTCTTTAAGTTACGTTTTTAAGAGAAAATACTGAAAAACAATAAAATATCTGTGATTCCGAAAAAACAAATTTATATAAATATATGATAAAATCATATAAATATATATATTTTTTAATTAATTAATGTGCATAAAATCATGTTAATATTAGTGCTTTTTGAGCACTCATAAATAGGTACATACCAATAGGCTAAGCATAGTGTCAACATGTAGTGCAAACAAACATAATCTATATGCAACACAACTATGCAGACTCCCCTTGAACATATGTAACATTTTTATTATGTAGTGCAAACTACACTCACATCCCATGTATTAACTAGCATGTTAACGAAAAAATACAATGGACAGACAGACACAAGTTGTGCACACTTATCACCTTTTTGGCATGGAAAGTCAAAGCAAGTACACACACAGTATGCAATTGATGACTCTATGAAAATAGAGTCATTAGCGCACTTTTTCACTTAATATTTACTTGTTTTATTTAATAAATAGTATTTTTATGGCTAAAAAATTAAAATATAAACTTTTTAGTGAAAAAGGGTGAAAATATAATTTTTGGAATTTTTTTTGGATTTTTCTGAAATTTTTAGGGATTTTTATGAATTTTTAACGCAAGACCAATCAGAACCTACTATGTGGAATGCCACGTAAGCATATGAGCTGACTGAGCAAGCCACGCGAACGCCACGAAAGCACGGAAAGCGAATCACGTTGCGCCATGTGTGAGGAGGACGAAACACACGCCACGTGTCAACATAGCGTTCAATCTGAGTTCGAAAATCAATCAACGCACTATGACACGTGTCACCACGCTATTACTTGGAGAATTCCATCTGTGTGCCACGCCATCGGTTCCCGCGAATCACGTCGCGCCACGTGGTGCTCACTCGGTGAACGTTGACTATGACCGGTCTCCCCTGCCACGCGTCGCTCTATGATTTGCCCAATGAACTTCTGATACCATGTGTCACGTTGTGATTGGCTGAAACTATCAGTTTTGCTTGTTTTGATCGTAGCCCTTGATTTGAAGCTGATCGAACGGTCCAAATCGCACCTGAGCTTTATTTAAGCCCCTAATCACTTTATAAACCCTAATTGCCATCCATTAGCATAATTTTGGTTAGTTTTTAGAGCTAAAAAGAGAGAAAAATATAGAAAAATTAAACAAACGACACAATTTTGATGGAGATTCAAGAGGAAATTAATTCTACAATTCAAGAGATTGATTGTATTTTTTTCTACTCTTTTCTTTATGAAAAATATGAACTTTATGAACACAATTATGTGTAATTAATTTATTAATTATATTATTTAATCTGATTTTTATGCTATTAATTGTTTGACCAATAATTTATCTATAGAGTCAATTAAATAGATTTGAGAAAATTATTTAATTGTTTGTCTTGATTAAATAGCATGTATAGTTTCTAGGCAGAGATGTATGATTCTTATGGATGCGATCCATAATTGATGAACTTAATGAGTAGTATGCAATTTAATTGGCATGAGAGTGTGATTAAATTAATTACTATATGTTGTGTAGTTTACTTGAGAGAGGAATACATGCTAGGTTAGATTCAATTAATCATGTAATTAATTGATATTATATTGGAAGGATTTTAGTGATTCACATGTTTAGAAAATTGGGGGATTAAGTATTCCTAGATATTTTCTCATATATCTTTTTAGTCACAAAGTCTGATTTAATTAATTATTGCTATTTACTTTTAATTATTTTAATTTTACTTTCTTAAGATATAAAAACACCAAAAAATTTGATTTTTATTATTTTTAGAGTTAAAAATTAGTTTCTAAAAAAATAATCTCCGTGAGAACGATCTTTATTTATCATTATATTATTTGTTACGATACGTATACTTGCATATTTATTGCACACACAATTTGTGTGGCGATCAAGTTTTTGGCATCGTTGCCGGGGATTATTAATTTTAATCTAAATTTATTTATATTCTTTTAGGGACTTATTTATTTATTTATTCTAGTTAATTTTATTTATTTATTTTCTTTACTTATTTTTTTTTACTTTAATTCATTTATTTAGTTATTAATTTTTTTTAGTTTTTATTTAGATATTTCCTTTAGTATTGTAGAAACATAGTTGAGTCTATTGTATGAGTAGAGTTCGTGAGGGAAAAATATTACCTTTAGATCTTGAAATTGAGCGTACTTTGAGATCAATTAGAAAACAACAAGTCACCCAAGAGGAAGAAATGGCTAATCCATTAGAAATAAACAATAATGAGCTAAACTTGAATAATCAAATGTTTTTGATAGATGATAGAGATAGAGCTATGAATGAATATGCAATACCTACGTTGGAAAGGCTGAATCCAAGTATTACAAGGCCAAACATCCAAGCTGATTAGTTTGAATTAAAGCTAGTGATGTTTCAAATGTGACAAACAGTTGGACAATTTAGTGGATTACCAACAGAGGATCCTCATCTTCATCTCAGATTGTTTATTGAAGTTGTAGATTCATTTAAGTTCAATAGTGTGACATATGAGGAATTTAGGCTTAGATTATTTCCTTACTCTCTACGAGACCATGCTCGAGCTTGGCTAAACTCTTTGCCACCTGATTCCATTACAACTTGGAATGGTTTGGCGGAGAAATTCTTGATGAAATACTTCCCACCAACAAAGAATGGCAAGCTTAGGAATGACATCACTTCCTACCAACAACACGAAGGAGAATCTCTATATGAAGCATGGGAAAGATTCAAGGAATTGCCTTCATCATGGTATTCCTTCTTGGATTCAAATGGAAACTTTTTACAATGGTCTCAATGCTCAAACAAGGACTATCGTTGATGCATCGGCTAATGGAGCTTTGCTAGCCAAATCTTCCAATCAAGCTTATGATTTACTTAAGAAAATGGCTAGCAATAATTATCAATGGCCAATGGACAAAATGATAGCCACAAGAAAAGTAGCCAAAATGCATGAGGTAAATGATATCACAGCACTTATAGCTCAATTGTCATCTTTGGTTAATCTTTTGAAGGTACAAAACTCGCCAGGGAGTATAAACCAGGTCCAAGATTTAAGAGTATCATGTGTGTTTTGTGGAGGAGCTCACTTGTTTGATAATTGTCCAAATAATCCTGAATCCATTTGCTATGTGGGTAATGTGAATCGAAACAATAATCCATACTCAAACACATATAACCCAGGATGGAGACAACATCCAAATTTCTCTTGGAGTAATAACAACAATCAAGGTGGTAATCAATTAAACTGTCAATCATTTCAACCACCTAGTTTTCAACAAGCACATCAATCGCAGGCCCAAGAGAAGAAGCCACCTACTGAGGACAATTCAAATGCCTTAATGGGGATGATGAAAGACTTCATCCAATCAGTAAATACAAAAGTATCCACTCAAGAGGCTTTGATTCAAAATTTGGAGAACCAAATGGGGCAACTTGCTCAGGCTATAAGTCAAAGGCCTCAAGGGAACCTTCCAAGTGACACAATTGTAAACCCAAGAAGAGAAGGTAAGGACCAATGCAATGCCATAGCCTTGAGGAGTGGTAAAATTTTAGAACAAGAACATAAGACAGAAAAGGATGAGGATAAATAGGAAATTAAAAAGGATAAAGGGGACTATCAAACTAAAAAGGATAAGGAGGAACCATAAACTAAAAAGGAGGAGGAGGAATTAGTGGATAAAGAGAGTAATGAAAATGAAATAATTCAGCCAAAAAAGAGCAACCTTTACAAGCCCACTCTTCCTTTCCCTCAAAGACTGCAAAAGCAAAAGTCAGATACACAGTTTTCAAAATTTCTAGAAGTCTTCAAGAAGCTACACATAAACATACCATTTTGTAGAGGCACTTGAACAAATGTCATCTTATACCAAATTCATGAAGGATATACTATCAAAGAAAAGAAGGCTTGAAGATCATGAAACAATAACCTTGAATGAAGGTTGTAGTGCCATCCTCAATAGAAAACTACCACAAAAACTAAAAGATCTAGGTAGTTTTGACATCCCTTGCACTATTGGGAACATCCATTTTGGCAAGGCACTATGTGACTTGGGTTCTAGTATTAACCTCATGCCATTATCAGTCTTCAAGAGATTGGGGATTGGTAAAGCAAAACCTTCTTTGGTAACATTACAAATGGTAGATAGATCGATTAAGAGACCTCAAGGTGTGGTAGAAGATTTGTTAGTAAAAATAGACAAATTCATCTTTCCGATGGACTTTATTGTGCTAGACATGGAAGAGGACCGTGACATTCCTATATTGATGTATAAAAAGGTGAACTTACAATGAGAGTGCAAGATGAACAAGTAATATTTAAAGTTTTTAAAGAATATGAACCCCCTGATATTGATAATGCTAATGAATGTTTAAGGATAAATGTTACTGATTGTGGGAATGACTTAAAAGAATTTGTGGCGTCACCCAAACTTAAGACTTTAACACATGCTGCAGTAACCAAGGACATAAACTCACCAGAAAATAACTCAACCTATTATAACTTTGAAAGTATGGCATCGAAGGTTGATACTATGGATTGTGTGAACTTTTTGGAGGACGAATCTCTCATATATGTATCAAAGACGATAATGGAAAATTTTGAGATAGGATCTAAACTCAAACCATCAATTGAAGAGCCACCAAGTTTAGATCCCACAATTCTACCCTCCTATCCTCAATCAAGTATGAAAGTGAAAGAGTCCAATGGAGAGGTGAAAAATCTATTAGAAATATATAAATTGGATGAGTTACGGTGGAGTGCTTATAAGAATGCCATGATGTTCAAAAGGAAAAAAAATATGGCATGAGAAGAGAATTGAGCACCGTGTTTGCGAGCCAAAACATAAAATATTATTGAATAAATCAAGACTCAAGTTGTTTCCAGGCAAACTCAAGAGTCAATGGATACAAAGGGATGTGCCTTAGGACTTAATAGGACCGTCTAGTCAAGGACGTTAAACGTGACGTTGGTTGGGAGGTAACCCAATGTTATTTTACTTATATTTCATTGTTTTTATTTTGTAGATAAATAAATGGGTAGAGCAATGACACAACAAGAATGAGCATTTCAATGAAAGATGTGATGTGCCATGACTAAGGGAGTTTTCTTTTCTTTGACCTTTTCATATTTATATGTGCACATTGGGGACAATGTGTAATTTAAGTTTAGGGGAGGAAACTTCATTCTCTACATTAGTATTTAGTATGCATTTTAAATTTTTAGGAATTTTTTTAAAATATTTAGGCTGTTTTTAATCATGATTTGGGTAGAAATTGATAAATATATGGAAAATAAATGCACGCATGCTTGATATGAAACATATGAACTCCATGATAAAAATTGGTTGTCATGACTAGGATAAGGAATGTAACATATTTTTTAAGATATTTACATTAATCATGTGATATGCTTGTTAGTTTTTATTGAATTGATTCAACTTTTATGCACATGTTCATGATTGATTTTGGTGTGCTTATTGAGAGAAAATTTGTAGTGAGTTATGCGAGTTAATTAGATCTACAAAGTTTTAGAATCTATTTGATCATCTCTTGAGGTGAAATCCTAAATAGTATTTAGCAAGAGAAATAATTTAGGCCTTATTTGGATCGATTGAGCCTTTCAAGCTAACCATTGTTAATATCTTTAGTCACTCATTTGAGCCTAACAGAGAACCTTTCATATTTGTAAGCCACATTTAATGCCTAACTAATAAGTATTACCTCTACCCTTACACCTTTAGCTTTTATGAAAAGAAAAAAAATGTAATCATGTGTATACTTCAAAATAAGATGAAATGTAATGCACCCCATAAAAAAAGAAGAAGCAAAACTCACAACACAAGTATCCCTCTAAAGAAAAAGAAATAGAATTGAAAATAAGTTTGGGGGTGTTGTGAAGTAGCAAAAAAAAGAGAAAAAAAAGAAGAGAAAAGCGATGTGGAATAAAAAAATATATGAAAAGAATGTGAAAATGGGGTGCACTAAAATATCAAGTAAAAGCTCAATTGCAGTTAAAAAGTGCATGATGAAAAAAAAGCTAAGGTGTGGAAAGATCCTAAAATGTCTGCATCTATCGACCCCTCACCTAAGCCTTACATTACAACCATGTAAAGTCCTTATTGATCTTGAGCTAAGTGCATATTTATATTAGTGGAAATGGATGTGAAAAATTGACTTATGAGACTTGTTCTAAGATTTAATTGATTATTATGCTCATATAAGTTGATTTCATAAGTACATTGGACGATATCATGTGCAGTGCATACACATGAATTAATTTTTCAAAAACCTTGTATATCCTTGTATTGATGGAACATTGATTGATGAATATGAGAACCTCTTTATCATACACTTGTATGAATTTTGAGAGGGAAAGTTTTTGTGAAATATGCATGTACTAATAGAAATATATTTATGGATATACTACCCAAGTTATTTTATTTAGTTATACTTAGCTTTACTTGAAGACAAGCAAAGATTTAAGTTAGGAGGAGTAATGACTCTATCAAAATAGAGTCATTAGCGCACTTTTTCACTTAATATTTACTTGTTTTATTTAATAAATAGTATTTTTGTGGCTAAAAAATTAAAATATAAACTTTTTAGTGAAAACGGGTGAAAATATAATTTTTGGATTTTTCTCAAATTTTTAGGGATTTTTTATGAATTTTTAAAGGAGGACCAATCAGAAGCTGTCACGTGGTATGCCACGTAAGCATAGGAGCTGAATGAGCAAGCCACGTGGATGCCATGCAAGCACGGAAAGCGAATCACGTTGCACCGCATGTAAGGAGGACGAAACACGTGCATGTGTCAGCACAACGTTCAATACGAGTTCGGAAATCAGTCAACGCACTATGACACGTGTCAACATGCTATTGCTTGGAGCGTTCCACCTTTGTGCCACACCATCGGTTCCCGCGAATCATGTCGCACCACGTGGTATTGACTCAGCAATCCTTGACTCTGACCGGTCTCCCCTGCCACGCGTCGCTCTCTGATTCACCCAATGAACTTCTGATGCCACGTGTCATTCTGTGATTGGTTGAAACTGTCAATTTTGCTTGTTTTGATCATAGCTCTTGATTTGAAGCTGATGGGACGGTCCAAATCACACCTGAGCTTTATTTAAGCCCATAATCACTCCATAAACCCTAATTGGCCTCCATTAGCATAATTTTGGTCAGTTTTTAGAGCTAAAAAGAGAGAAAAATTGAAGAAATGACACAATTTTATTGGAGATTCAAGAGGAAATTAATTGTACAATTCAAGAGATTGATTGTATTTCTTTTTCTACTCTTTTCTTTATTATGAATCCAATTTTCACGATGTGATGATCTAATATTTTTTCCCGATTATAATATTAATTTAATTATATTATTTAATATGATTTTTATGCTATTAATTATTTTGTCAACAATTTATCTATAGAGGTAATTAAATAGATTTGAGAAAATTATTTAATTTTTTGTCTTGATTAAATAACATGCATAATTTTTAGGCAGAAATGTATGATTCTTATGTATGTGATCCATAATTGATGAACTTAATAAGTAGTATGCAATTTAATAGGCATGAGAGTGTGATTAAATTAATTACTATATAGTGTGTAGTTTACTTGAGAGAGGAATACATGCTAGGTTAGATTCAATTAATCATGTAATTAATTGATATTATATTGGAGGGATTTTAGTGATTTGTATGTTTAGAAAATTGGGGGATTAAGTATTCCTAGATATTTTCTCATATATCTTTTTAGTCACAAAGTCTAATTTAATTAATTATTGCTATTTACTTTTAGTTATTTTAATTTTGCTTTCTTAAGATATAAAAACACCAAAAAATTTGATTTTTATTATTTTTAGTTTTAAAAATTAATTTCTAAAAAAATAATCTCCGTAAGAACGATCTTTATTTATCATTATATTACTTGTTACGATACGTATACTTGCGTATTTATTGCACACACAATTTGTGCGGCGATCAGCAATATACCACACCTCTATAGGAAGGAGAAAAGTCAAACACAAATGAAATAATCCTAACACTTATGCACCATAGCAAAGAAGATTAGAACAACCATGGAGACAAACCATGTCATGTGAAAAAGACATGCAGTTATGCAAAATATACAAAGAATAACACTGAGATAATAATAAGGTAAAAATAAGCAGCAAATAACAAACTGAATGCATAGACAAACTAAGAGAAGTGTAGACAAAAAATATCTTCCAAATACGATATATAGCACGGAGCCCCATGTCTATACGTTCTATGAAAGGGCATAAGAGGCTTCACAATATGCATAAAACACATCAAGAGGATAGGTGGTCAAACACTAATGGAGCATAAATGTGTTAGTGAATCTATAAGAAGACATTTACTAGAATTCCAACTTCCACGTTCACACATTCTTAGTGGTTCAACTATCTTTACACAAATAACAACACCACATAAATATGTCAATGAATCCCTAAGAAGAAGTTGACTATGAGTCTTTTTCAAGTTGACATACTCCTAGTGATTCAACTGTCTTCTCACAGTAACACTTAGGTGTATTTAATCTGGCAACCTTACCCTATATTATGCATACACATACAAAAAGATATCCAAGTCTACCAAAGAAAACATGTATCGTGTATTCTAACAACAAATACCAAGCTATCAACTATTTGCAAGAAACATGCAAACGGTTACTACAACATGGAAGAAAATAAACACATAGGAATACATGTGACATACGAGATTGTAAACAATGCAAGTCATACTAACAATCTTATTTAATTTATACATAGTTCATACAAATTGACGTTAAGAAGAAGGAAGTATCGTAAGAACACAATAGCATAACATAAAATTATAAACATAGCAAACAATGAGGATGCTAAAAAACACAGGACTCCCCCTGACACCATACAAATGACACACACCTCTCCCAAAAAATGCACGCATATGAGGCAATAAGCATGTTATGCATCCTATACTCAAAACTTTCCAAAAACAAAAGCATCTACACACAGTAAAAAACATGTAATATAGAAAGAGGGAAACAAACTAAGCATGTTCAAAGAACTAGAAGGTCCTTAGCTTAAACAATACACTCAACATAAATATCCATATGGCCATTGTTTTGTACTATACATGTAACAAGTACAATATCCTAACAACCTAGATCACCTCATTTACATATAAGACATCAAGCAGCTCATGTATGGCAACCTAACATGGTTAATTGAACATTCCAAGCATAGGACTTCAGATGCACTCTACAACTAAAGACCTATATAATATGACCTTGTGACTCAAAGCGGGAAACACCTGATCAATTATAGATGCCAGGATTGAACGACCCATGGGTAGCCCTCCTAAGTACTCTACGTCCCTATAAGGAGTTTCCTATACGACCTGATCAAAGCTACCTAATTTTGTGTGAAACTATTAATAGGTACTCTGACATCTCAAACAGAGCACCTACCAATGTAACTTTGACACGTATTTCTTAGGTGTTATATTCACCTCCCTTTTGATATGAATAAAGGATCTTATCATTTTTTACATTATAGACTTCTCTCTAGAAACCCTATAATGCTAGAATATTTCCAAACAATCGACGCCCATTATAGGGGTAGAATATAATTTCACCAAAGTAAATCCCTTCGTTGGAAAGCTCATGTAGGGATAGGATTTAATTTCACCCTTACATATATCCCATCTTGCAAAAGATTAACGCGATAACCCCCAAGTACTGAGTGAGATTGCTAAATGGACCCTCCACTTGAGATGTGGGATAAGAGGCATGTCACACATCCTAAGAAAGGGTCTTGAGTTCACCAAAGTAAACCCCTATTTGGGAAGCGCATGTGGGGTTAGGATTTAATTTCACCCTTACATGTCTCTTGTCTCATAAAAAAATTAACATAATAATCCCCAAGTATATAGTGAGGTGGCCATATAGACCCCCCACTTAGGATGTGAGATAAGAGGTGTACCACCCATCCTAAGAAAGGGTATTGAATCCACTAAAATGGGGCTTTCCCTTTACCTTAAAAAAATTACAATGCTATATTGTTTTGTTGTTTAATTGAAGTTACATCCAAACAAATACAATTACAAAGTTAGCCAGCTCATAAATAAGTTGGTCTTCGGTTTTTATTTATCAATAAGGATATGATCCAGTACTTTTAATCATAGGAGTCTTGTAGGCATTATTCTCCAATACCCTTTACTTCTAGTATTTAGCCTGCTTACATAGTTCATCCCTATCCTCCTTGTACTTATCCCATTGATTAAATTCCCAGATCAACTCAATACGTGTGTTCTTTAACTCCATTTCTATAGCTTCAAAGTTATCCTTTAAGCTGCACAGTTCTTGGTCCACAAACTCGAAGGTTTCCCATAAGTCTATACTTCTTGTTCTGTGTCCATGGTTATAGATATTTCCTATAATAAAAAGTACAAAAGAGGATGAGTAGCAAGTTACACATTACCAATTTACACATTACTAAATTCCCTCAGAGGTCACTCATATCAAGCACACGTTTGGCCATTATTTGCCAGATTATCCCTTTCTCTCCCTTACAAGTTGCATAAATGATGGATTGATCAACGAGAACCTCAAAGTGGTGATATAACTCATCTTGAGCATTGGGGTTATCAAATATTCTACTTTTAAAAAGGTTTTTCAATCCACTACTTTCACCTTGTTCGAGTTTAAAGGGGAAAACACTTTACAACGGACTAATGTCTTTCTCTAATGGGGATAATTATTTTAGAGGAACAACCTTCATTAATAGATTACTACTTACTATAAGGGTAGGTTCAGGGAGCTCCTCACTCTAAGGTAGATCAAGAATGTTGTTTTTAGTACCCTCTCTTGCAATCAAAGCAACCTAGCATGGCCTAGGGTTTGTCTCCTCGTCTATGTCTAAGGGTGATACACAGAACACCCTAGATTTCTTGATTTTCTTCCCTAAAGAGGTATCATTAGGAGGTACTTGATTCACCTCATCACTTATCATTAGGAGGTACTTGATTCACCTCATCTAAGTTAATTTATGTGTAGTCCATCTGACCTATAACCTAAATTTATCAGCCTTAAAAGTTTACAAATTATAGTGTTTTGGTTTAGAATAATCCAGAATTCAAGAGCGAGAATAACATTTCTAGGAGGCGGCCTCAAACTCTCAAGAAAATACCAAAAATATTTCAAAAAGACTAACACAAATGAAGCATAAGGCAATTAAATAGAAAAATAGGGGGTTTATTTTAGAGAATTTAATCACTAGATGGAAATTTATGAAGAGGTGAATATAATACATTTATAGTCAGTTCAAATGCAATCATAACTTGTGATTGTGCATTTCTAAAAACTATGCGCATTCCAATGACAAATACATTTTATTACATCAAAAATCACTCTTTATGTCCTAAAGATTAGAGCCTATCCATTTCTCAAGTGTTGATGGAGACTTCAAAGGATGGAGAGCCTATCAGTCACTTAGGTGTTAACGGTGATATCACAGAAGCGAAAGGAAACTCTAAGGGAGCCTTACAAGAACAAGGACCACGTCCTAGGGAGTACTCACTTCGATCATACCTTCAAATGGGCTTCATGTATCGCTTCTCCACCCTGAGGTAAGGGAAGAAGAGTGCTTATTAGAAGTGCCTTGGATTGAATACTTTGAAAAGCTCGCAACAAGGTGAAGTAGGGAACAAAATTCTCGGCCTGCGTCTTCGGGCTACTTACCACAAAGTTCACCCAGTTTCTATAAGCCTTGGTGCACATCGATTTGAGCATTTCCACCAGGTCATAGAATGAGCTCATTCGGTCCTTTAGTGAACTCACTATCTCTTCAGCCTCTTTGGCTGCTTGTTCCAAATGACTTGCTTTATGACCTTGCTAAAAGTAGTACCTATTATTTTTTAAAAAAATTTGGTCTTATCAAGTAGATCACCCTTTAGTTTCAATATTTTGGCCCATACTCAGTATGAAGAGAATTCATATCCTTTACAACCTTCTGGTACTTCACTATTTGCAAGCGACTTGCTTGTACGACCTAAGTGATACCTCGTCTTCTCTAACCAATGAAAACACCTAAAATAAACAACTAAGTTAGCAAAACTATTACAAGTGTGAAACCAGGTACAAATCTAAAAATGTGCCCATTCACCTTGATTAGACAATCAACCATAAGCTCCCTGTTATACCCCCTTTCAAGCTTATGGAATTATCTGACCTTGGTTTGTTTAGCATCACTACCGAACTGATGATAAAGGTCATTTTTGAATTTAGGCCAATAAAAAGCTCTCTCTTCAAAATACATCATTAGGGTGTCAAGAACCACGATGTCCCTGAAAATGGCCTCGTCAAACTCAAAGTCATCCAGTTCCATAGCCTCGACCTGGAGAGTTAGATCCTCACTAGCTTTCCTCTTCATAGAAGCATTATTCCTACGGGTTTGAAAGGACAAGTTAGGCATGATAGATGCCATGGGTGGTTATGGCACCTCGATCTACTCATCATCTAGAGGAATGGAATCCCTGTAAGAAATAGTGAGGTGGGGGTAGGTTGATGGTATGTAGGTACCAACTCCCGAACACCAAAGGTGTCAATTAGGTCTTTAAAATCCACACACGAGTAACCCATAAAATGACATATACCTCGTTATAGAAGAACAGCCTATGTACTCGTCAATATAGTCCCTCTATACCCCATACTTTTTCAAACAAGCTACCGTTAATATGCTTCTATAGCTTTCATTTGAAATATTCTAAAGTTCAATTCTCTTTATCTTTTCATTAGCATTCGAGCCCATCTTGTTTATTAACTGACTTACACGAGGTAGAGAGGTGAAGTTGACCTCGTCACCCTAAATTTCCCCAGTAATGTAAAAATACTTATCCTTTCAACCAAAGGTACTATGAGGAAGTTTAAGATGTAGAACATGCCTAACAATGCATGAAATATATGTCCTACCTTTTTCTAGGACATTTCTCTTTAAACATTACATGCACTTGATCTCATCGTTTATCAAATCCATCCTATGTTCACCAACGATGACTTAAAGGCACAAGAGTGTTTGCTATCCGTTAGGGATAACTTGGGAAAGGTTGATGTCAAAAGTATTAAGGGCAAGAGTTACCATTCTAAGGAATAGCACTGAAGTCCTATTTTAAAGGATGCCAAATGTATCACCTACCACCCTACCGGAGGATCATCGAAATCACATAAATGGTGGGGTACATGCATCAGACCTATATGGGGTAGGATACCATATTTATGCCTAATTTCTATTAAGTCATCAATAATCAAATCACTGGGCATTTTTTCTATCTGGTGCTTGTCCTTAGTTCAACAGGTAGGCTCACCTTGGTTGTCATGCTTCTTCTTAGGGTAGGGATTTTCCACCGTAGATATGGGGAAGCGAATAACAGGAAATGGTCTCCACGAAGATGATGAGGAAGCAAGGTACAATCTAAATGAAGTAGGAAGGGCTAGGATGATTTCCTAGGTGCCCTACCCATTCTGGTCGATCCTTCTTCACAACCTACCAAAGCTTCAACAGGTCACTCAGCTTATTCTGAGCTCATTGGTTAGTGAACTTAGTCTTGAGATCATTCTCGGGGGGTTCCTATCCTTAAAGGAACACTTTTGGTATGGCCTAAGAAGACATTTTTGGAGGACGACAAATGGGCTATACCTTTTTCTTTATTAGAAGATATGGTAAATAAAAGCAAAAAGGAAGAAGTTACTAGTTGGTGAAAGTCATAGATTTGTTGAAGAGTGGCCTGAGAATAATATGTCGGACTAATTTTTTCTAGGAAGTCACTAGCTAAATGGACTAAAATCCAAACTAAGTGTGTTTCCAAGTGGATTGATTACAAAGAAGGGTAGGGTAAAAAATTATACCTACCTGAGATTCTCTAAAGAAAAATTTGGCTAAGTTAGAAACTTCAATGGGTAAAAATGTAAAATTTTCTTACTATTTTATAGTGGAAGAATAGAAGTTGAAATTTTTATCCATTAAAACCAAAATTAATAATGGGAATATTTCTTAGACTTCCCAAAATCCTAAGGAGTAGGAGAATTAATGTCAGGAACGGTACGTGTAGACGGGCTACTATCTTGATGATTTGAATGGCATCGCTTGGTGATAGCTCGTTGTATTAGGCTTCTTATGAACAACAACTTGATCATGTGGATACAGAGGTCAAGTTTTGAAGTATTCCCTTAACTTCTCAAAATTTAGGGAATAAGGGAGTTAATGTTTCATACTCTACATATAACAAGTATATTACCTTAATGACTTGGATCACCTCGTTTGCTTAAAAGACATCAAGCAGCTCGTGTATGGTAACCTGGCATGGTTAATTAAACATTCCAAGTATAGGACCTCAGATGCACTCTGTAACTAATGACCTATATAGCATGACCTTGTGACTCAAAGCGGGAAGGGCCCAATCAGTTATAGACTCTGGGATTGAACTACCCATGGGTAGCCCTCTCGAGAACTCTACGTCCCTATAAGGGGTTTCCTATAGGACATGTTCATAGCTACCTAATTCTTTGTGAAACTATTTATAGGTATTCTGACCTCTTAAATAGAGCACCTACCAATGTAACTTTGACACCTATTTCTTAGGTGCTATATATACCTCCCTTGTGAGATGAATAAAGGATCTTATCATTATCCACATTCTGGACTTCTCTCTAGAAACTCTACAATGCTAGAATCTCTTCAAACAACTATCAATCCAAGATGCATTCATGAAAGGGTATGAGCAAATTTTTCGATGACACGCTCTGAGTATGCTATACTAAACTTGTTTACTTTATATGCCATCAAGAAAAGCTCATGTTAACCATGTATTTAGATATAGAGACTCAAAAGGCACCAAACTTCATAAGCCTACATTTAATCTCACTCTCTCCACTAATTTAGGTTCCAAACTACATGAAATCAATAAGTCTTTCAATGCTTGTAATGATAGGCTTAAGAAAGGGTAGGAGAGAAATGATTTTTTTTAGTCTTAAACATATCTTCGACCAACCAAAGACAAACATACGAGTTCAAATTCACAAAAAATATACCCTTAAATATATTTTCTTTTCTTTTCACTTATCAAAATTCATTCACAAATAATGATGTTTGTGAAAACAATACATAAAATTCAATAATTTATGCACCTTTTCTTTTTCATAATTATCATCATTTCATTTTCCTTTTTTTTCTTTTCCTCTTTTTTAATATTATAATCCCAGAAGATAAAGTAGACATTCCCACGACATACTAGTTCAATAAAGAGTGTACATGGTAGGTGGGATAATTATTTGGGCTAAGCAAGTATATATGTTCAAAAAAATTAAGAGATAACATAATAGCTAAAAGGGTAAATAAAGACAAAAATTAATGGTGGTTTGAAAAGTTCAAACAGTCCAAAAAAAACCAAAATTCTCTCTCAATCTAAGTAGCATTTATGATTTTTCCTCAAGAGACATTAAAGCAGATTTTAGAGCTTATTATAGTCATTTAAAAAAACAATGCATAAAATCAACAAAAACTTCTCAAAAAATCCATTCAAATTCACAAAGTTGTGACACATGCAAACATAATAGAGTAGAACAAATAAAAAATTAAGCCATACATACACTTAATGAAAATACATGTCATAACATGCACATTTCAATTCAAGTTAAATACATGCCACCCAAATAACATCATTGGTTTCTATTAAATTCATTTCAATGTAATAAGTAAATTGGACAGAAAAATGTACAGAATTGTCCTAGGAAGAGAGAGAAATGGTAACAAACTGTGCACAGTTGTCTCAAAAGAGATCACTGGTAACATTCACATCATCTCTAGTCAAGGGAAAGAAATAAACTATCTAACTAGTGAGCAACACAAGAAACACCCTCAAGAGAGGGAAGAAACAAGAGATGTTGCTAAAACATCTAAGCATGTGAGAAAGACTCAAGTTCCAGGAATGCCAACTAAACACACAAGTTTAGATGTAACATGCATGTAAGTCAAGATTTCTAAATACAGGTTAATAATCTAAATGACATATAGATACACAAGAAAAACCCAAACAAGCACAATACAAAGAAAATAGAATAAGCACTCATGTACATAAGCTTGGAACACACCACAGTTTTCTCCAAAACAATATCTAAAGCACAAGAAAAATAAGAGATGGAAAAGGAAGAGCAATAATTAACAGAAGACAAACAATGAATCAACACACAACATACTATGTACAAAAAAGAAAAACCTAACAATATAGAAGAAATGCAATCTACATGACACGGGATAAGAAAGACAAGATTACAAGAAGAAAAATCTTATAACTAATATTACATGATGAAAACATATGACATATGCTTTCACAAACATCCATTGCAGAAGAAGCAAGCAATAAGTAAAGAAAACACACATAAAGAGCACGTTAAAACAACTAGTAGGGAAGAAAGCTAGTAAAGGATCAAACAATTAGACAAAGCAACAAATATGACAATTAACTTGTTGTGCAAGATAAGAAACAGTGAGAAAGAGATATGCATGAATAAGAAAATATGAAATATTAAAACAACAAAATTTCATAGAGATAAACAACCTCACAAAACCACAAGAGTCCACTCAACTAGAGATAGTGGGACCAAACATACAAGATATGTATATAAGTAGATAGAGCTCTAGATCGAGCATTTAGGAATTTATGCCTAAACAAGGATGACCCACTCTAATACTAATTAAAGATTCCCATATGTAGGATCAATTGCATGAAGTTCAATTATTCTTCAAACTCAAATAGGTAACTAGGACCTAGACGAAGGATGGAGATGCCAACATATGAAACTTTTTGCGACCTTTATATCAATTCGACCAAGCTAGCCTCATAATGTAGCAACATATCTGCTTCCCCAATAGTTCGTTATAATGTAGCAAGAGAAGTTTGAAGTGGGGTGACACTATTATCAAAATAATGTTGATCTCGATTTGACCAAATAACCCAAATGGTAGAGGTAATACTTTCTTTCCAAAGACTTCGAACGTGTGGGCTTAGATCCATAGACATGGTATGTTTCCAAAGTTCTAAGATTGTAGAGTCTATGTGGGAATGGACGATCAAAAAGTGGTGAAGAAGATCTCAAAAGGAACATACAAAAGAGCAACTCAAGAAAAATTGAGTAATAGTATCCTCATAAAACCATATGAATAGCATCGTGATGGGAAAGAATCCCTATACTTTCGAATATTAAATATGTGGGCACCTTTCCATAAACCATTCTCCAAAAACCAAATGGACCGTAAAGGAGGAATAAAAGAGGCCCAAATCTCCTTAGCCCAACCTTTGTTTTCCCCTACCAAATGTAATAAGTCATAAGACTCACTCGTAGAGACATTCCATAGTGCACCCAAATGTATTTATCAATACCAACATCACCTAAAGGGGTAAATGCCTCTTATCTTCCTACAAATAATAATCAATTACAGTACCGAGAGATATATCTGTAGGGCTATGATGCATTCTCTCAGCTTATGAACTCCCAAGCCAATTATCATACTAGAAATACAACAGGGATTTCCTACCAGAAAGCCACTGAGATTCCTCCAAGATTATGCATAAATAGGATCATAAGTTTGGTCATATGGAAGAATATATATGGTAACCTATCAGGACACTGCTTCTATGTAGATGCCTTATTGCAAGTAACATAGTGTAGTAGTGTCCCTAGTAACTAAACGCCAAGTAAATTTTCATAACATGGCTTCCTTTATAACTCTAAAGTTTTTCAAACCAAGTCTTCCCTTAACTATAGGGCAGCAGTAATCACGCCAAGTTACCCGAATTAGTTTGAGTTTATTAGTAGAACCAGACGATAAAAAGTTTCTTATGAAATTTCGTAAGATCATCCAACACATAAATTGGACACCTATAGATTTGAAAGGAGCGTGAATATATATATTATGAATAATAGAATAAATTAGACATTGATTCTAGCCAAGGATAAGCAAAAGGCCTTTTCAAATGTGCAATTTAGTATGGATACGATCTGTAAAACCCTAAAACCAACTCCTTTGAGTTGTACCCTGAAATAAGGTAATTCCCAAATAAGTCATGAATTCCTACCGAGACACATACCAAAGATGCACCAAAAATAGGAAATATGGCTCTATGGGACTCCCTAGCCAATATAAATATAAGATTTATCCAAATTAATCATTTGACTTGAAAGTCCACCATATAAGTTAAATGCCCTAGAGAGATTCTAAAAAAAAAGAGGAGAAGCTCTACAAAAGATGAGCAAATCATCTACATAGAGGAAGTGAGTAGAAGCCTCGATGCCCTACGACGAGGAGAGAAAGACTACCTTCACCCATCATAACTGAGAGGCACATACTAGAGAATTCACCCACAATGTAGAAGAAAATGGGGGAGAGAATCACCCTATCGCATTCCTTATGAGCAATGAAAGTAACCCCTAGTTGAACCATTAAAGAGAACTGAAATGCAAGCAAAAGTAAACAAGTGCTAAATCCAATCTAGGAAAACCTCTTCAAAGCCAAAGGCTTTCATAACCCAATGCATAAAATAGAATGCCTTTCTTATATCAATCTTTAAAGAAACATTTCTACCATAGCTAAGGAGGTGCATGTCATTGAAACATTCTGAGGCCTCTACTAAACAGTCTCTAATACTACATCCTAAAATAAAGAAAAATTGATTATGAGAAATAATGTGGGTACAAATACCACTAAGACGAGTAACAATAATCAAGGTAATGATCTTGAACAAGAAATTACCAAAAGTTATAAGCCTATATTGATCAACTCTGACATCTTGGTCTTCTTTAGGTATCAAAATAAGAAAATTGGAATTAAGTCCTGAGAACATAATCCCCTACCTAAAGTAGTGTTGAACAACCCATACTATATCATAACCCACAATGATGCAAAACACTAAAAAACATGCTAGTAAAACCATTAAGTCTAGGAGCACTCAAGGGACCTATTTAAAATATTGTGGACTTCACTTCTTCACTTGATGGAACTTCTTACAGTGATGCAATTTTATCATTAGAAACTATGGTAGGAATGATAGAGTCAAAATTGAATAATCAGGATATGGACCGATCTTTGTAGAAAAAAGATCCTTATAGTATCCCAGAATATGTCTCTTAATCACCCCAAGTGCATGGCTAATGAAACCATCAATCTTCAAGTGTGAGAGAGGTTTTAAGTCTTGAAGAAACATAGCATACCATGATAGAAAAGTATTGTTTATGTCCTTATCCTTGAGCCATTTGAGTATAACATTTTCCGAAAGTAAAATATCCTACTGAGTTTGGAAAGCATCTTTTGAGAACTGTTCATCATTGTATCAATTTTGGACATCCTTTAATCTAGGTTTTGTTGATTCAATGTTATTGTGTATGTTACCATAGACCTCACGATTCCAAGGCTTAAGAGTTATCTTTAGACTTTTAAGTATATGAACCACTATCCCCATGGGGCTGGAAACAAGATTTATCAATTAGAGTTACGAAAAATCTTCAAGAAGGTCGGGTGCTCAACCTACATACCATGAAATCAAAAGGATATAGATCCCTCAGGAATATTAGAGACCGTAGAAAAAAGAAGAGGTGATGGTCATAATGATACTTGGGAATGATACAATAGGAAACTTGAACCAAAAGTCTAAGAAAGAATTAGTGTATAAAGCCTGATCGAGTGCAAGTGGTGTCACCCTTGTAACAAGTGTAAAAGGGACCCTATGACCAATATCAATAAGATCAAAGTGAGAGATGAAAGTGCTGAAGTCTCAACTAAAAATAGGGGATGAAGAAGGGTTAGTAATCTCGTGATAACTCAAAAGGGCATTAAAATCTCCAATCACCAACCAAGAATTTGTAAGTGTCTCACAGCCATAAGAGAGTCCCAAAGATCTCTCCTTTTGATACAAGTGCCAATACCATAAACAAAGATAAGAAGGTGAGCTGAGTGACCCCCCTGTGTAGACCACACTAACATGTTGTTGATGCTGAAGTAGCACAAAAGGGTTTTTGATGCTATAGCGGTAACGAGAAAGAGCCAAAGCTTAGGCATAATAGTTTTATTTTCACAAATAAAAGTATAACCAAAAGATCACCAATATCTACTCTCAATATTCTGGATGTGAGTCATAGTCTTAACAATGCAAAGAAAATTCTGTTTTTTTTCGTTTTACAAAAATTCCTCGAAGCTTAGTCGAATCTCTTTGTTAGAGACCCCCCAATAATTCCAATAAAGTACAATCAAAGAGAACCATGATCCATAGCCTTTCTCAAGGGTTTACAACCAGCTTTTAGAGACCTATTTCTTCTTGGTTTCTCAACAACTTGTTTCCAATTCATTTGATTATTTTGGTTTTTGGACCTTCCATCCTCTATGTTGAAGCAGAGGTGTAAGGCAAAGGAGAATAGACAACAAAGGTATTAGAAATAGAAACAGTAAAATAGTTTGAAGATATACCTCTTGAGTTAAAGGACCGTCAGCTATAACATTAGTGTCAGAATTAGTCATAGAAGAGTCAGTATACATAACAATAATGCCGGAGACATTATCAATTCATTAGTAAAGATAGATGTAGCGGTAGTGCCCACACCCATAAACATACCAATGGAGTGATTTAAGATAGTTGAGGTTATCACAAAAATACTCATATTTATAGAGTTAACAACCATAGAAGAAATATCAATAATATTCTCGGAGAAAAGACCAATTACATATCTACATTATCAACCGCGAGCAAAGTAGTACCCATCATACCCTCACAAATAGATGCATGTAAAGCTGTAGTGACCATAATATTAGCAGTGTTCTCAAAAACAGATGCAGGTAGAGCAACATTTACTATAATACTAGGATCAAAAGTAGATATAAAAGGTGGAGTGGAGGTAATAGCAAAGTTCATAGTCATAGTAGAACCGAAACACGAGTAAAAGGTAGCAATTATAGCAACAACATAAATAATAGATGAAACACAAGAAGTTTTCAATATATTAAAGAAAGTATTACTTATCAGTATTAAAAATTAATATTTTATCAACTTTGATATCATTTTACATCCTACTTGCGAATTTATTATACATGTTGCAATTAAGTGAACTCAACAGTATTCACTAATTATACATGTTGTAATTAAGTGAACTCAACAGTATTCACTAATTATACAAGTTTTAATTAAGTGAACTCAACAGTTTTCACTAATTATACATGTATAATTTGTGATGATATAGAATTGTTATAAAAACTGTATTACCTTTTTTTTTTTTTTTTTTTTTTGAAATAACTTGAAGTGTATTACCAGTAGCCTAAATTTAACCTTTTGTTTAACTTATTATATATTACCATTTTATAATATATAAAAAAATGTTTGCTATTTGAAATATATAATAGAAATACAGAAAGACAAATAAATAATTGCTAGTATACAGTATCTATTATTTTTGATAACTTTATAATAAAATTTTTATCTGACATTACACAGGTTTCGGATAATAAACATGCCAATTGAAATTTCAATAATTTGGAATTAGGTATCTGTTATATCATATTTTAATGTTTTCTTACTTTAATTTTAAAACTAGGATCGATTCAGGAATAAAAGAAAAAGTAATTTTCAAACGTTATAAACATATATTTTTGTTATTATTATTTTTAATTAATACAACAAGCAACGTGGTTGTAATAAAGTGATATCAAATCTTTTTATAACTTTGCGAAGCATGTAAATAAAAACCTTCGATCATAAGTTTCAATCTTATCAAAATTAAAATTTTATATAACAACTTAGATTTTTATTATATAGATTTTATAGTGTTATAACTATCACAATGTCATAGAATATTTAAGCTTTAATTTAATGAAAATATCATAGTATTATCTATTAGAATGGATATTTGAAAAACTTCACATAAATTGTTAAAATTGTATCTATTTTTAAAGTCTACTTAATTTTTATAAAATTATTAAAACAAATAGAGAAAAATGCAATAAAAGTCCATTAGATTAGATCATTTGTATCGTTTATTCTCTTAGATTATAAACGATATTATTTAGTCCATTATCTTTGTAAAGAGGGTCAATTCAGGGCATGTTATATTATTTTAATAATTTCTTATTAAAATATTATTTTTTTTATCAAATGATTAAATAGGATTAAAATACGAGTATTTAACAATAATGTAATCACACTTAACATAAAAAAAATTTATAAAATATTCATTTTTAATATTTGTTATAAGCACAAATTTTATTTTAATGTTTTATGAATTTTTAATTTTTATTAAAAATAAAAATATATTTTAATAATTTATTATTTGAATTTTATTATTCTTTATTTTTTCTTAAACTATTTCATATTAAATTTTACTTTTGTACAAGTTAAAGACTCATATTTAAATCCTATTTTAATTACTTGATATAAATAATAATAATATTTTAAATAAAAAAATCATTAAAATAATATAATTTATTCTTAATTGATATTTTTTATAAAATTAAGAGACTAAATGACACCATTTTTAATGTAAAAGATTAAATAATACAAATAATCTAATCAAGAGACTTACGTGAAACTTCATCCAATAATTTTTTTATATAAAAATAGTGGAGACTTTTATAAATGATTGAAAAACATAAAATAAAGATTAACTCTCATTTTTTAAAATATATCAAAACATCAAATTAAAAACTAAAACTAATTATTATCAACAAGGCACATTATAAATCTTTGAGATAATATTTTTGAGCCTCCGTTGTTCGCTCTATGTTACTATTCACTTTAATGTTTAGTTAAATCATTTGATAAAATAATATATTTTTAGAAAAAATAAAGTCATGATACCCATTTGATGTCATTTCTATGAAAAACTTCAAAGTTTTCACAAAAAGTGTTTTTTATGAACAATGATTGCTCGAAAAGATGTATCAATGATATTCATATCGAATCAAATATCTATATCTTCGTAAAATTTTATAAATTTGAGAGTCAAATAAACACATAAAATTCTTCAATAATATCCTATCTCATCTTCATAAAGTTAGATTTGGCAAAATAAAAATCAAAGATCATAGATAACAAATTACTTATGAACAATGGTAATTAATGAGAAAGATACTAAAGAGAGAGCTTCTAGAGGATGAGACTCTTCCTCGGGTAAAGAAAGCTCAAAATGAATAAAATACAAGTGAAGATGTGTAAGAAATACTTAAATTTATCAGTATTTGTATAATCATATTACTTATTTATAATGTATGTTAATATTATTTAGAGAAAAATATCATAGAAGTTTTTAGATTATGTTATTTGTACCATTTAGTCCTCTAAATTAGAAATTGTGTCATTTAGTCTCCTAATTTTATAAAAAAAAAAACAATTAAGGAAAAAATATATTATTTTAATGATTTTTTATTAAAATATTATTATTATTATTTTCAAGTGATTAAATGTGATTAAAACATGAGTATTTAACAATAATAAAGTCACAATTAATATAAAAAATAATAAAATAATAAAATAATAAAAATACCATCTATAAAATTTGTAACTATAAAAATACCACTTGTTCAACTTATACAAAAAAGTTTGGCACACTATTTTTATTTTAAGCGCCACTTAGTTGGATATCATTTAAATTAAACATGACTATTTAGACTCGTTTAATGTTAAATGTTATCCAATTAGATCATGTTTAATGTTATTGTAGTGTTATTTTTGTTATAATTTTTAAAAGTATTATTTTTTATAACTTTTCAAAAAATCACAAAATATTCATTTTTAATATTTGTTATTTATCAATGCTTTATTTTAATATTTTATTAATTTTTAATTTTATTAAAATTAAAATATACATTTAAATCAATTTTTATTTGAATTTTATTATTTTTTATTTTTCTTAAATAAATTTATATTAAAATTCATTTTATCCTTATTAAAGACTCGTATATTAATCATATTTTAATTACTTAACATAAAATAATAATATATTAATTGAAAGATAAATAAAAATAATATAATTTGTCATTAATTGGTATAAAACTAATAGACTAAATGACATTATTTTAATTTCAAGTATTAAATGACACAATTAAACTAATTGAATGAACTTTTGTGGCATCTCACCCTATTATTTATAAAAATAAATCTTCTCAAATTTTCAAAATAATTGACACATGACATAATATAAAAAATATAGATGTGTAAGTCCCATCGCTTTGGTATTGGCATTCTATTGTGCAAAACATGGTATCTGTATTTTATTTAATATTTTTGTTTATCCTTTGAAATGTTAGTTATTGGTGGCTCAGTATCACTTAGGTCATAGTTTTGTGTTTGTCTGTTACATCTACTCACTTTCTTAGTGTGCATATGGTTTGTATTATCGGGTGTCTGTTATCATGTTGTCCAATTGGAGACTTTTTTATTGTCATGGTGCCCCGTTGGGACATTGTTTGTGTTGACTTGTCTTGTTGCCTCACCAAAGTTCTCGCCAAGTTTGAAAAGTGTAATGGCTAATCTAACTGCTAGTTGCCTCGCTGACCTTGGGTGGCTATGGATTGACAAGGGTGGTTGGCGAGGGTCTGGGAGGCTAGATTATTTTTTATAAATTCCCATCTCTCCCATCTTTTTTTCTTGGTCATAATTTGGGGGGAAAACTATACCCATATGACACCAGACTTTCCTGGTCCATTCGTGACATGTTTTTCTTTTTAAGTGTCGAATTTGAGAAATAGTGTAGCATCTGTATGCTCATCTCTCTCATATTTCTCAAATACTGAGTTGAGTGTAAAAAAAGTGAAATTGAGTGAAGTTTTGATGAGAGGTAAAAAGCATAGTTACCTAGTTGAGATCTATATTATTTTGAGGAGTTACTCTCAGTGTTAAGTTATCGTTTGTCGGCTAATAGTTGCAAGAGTTCAACAATTCCCATATAGGAGGAGTCTATGTGGTGATGTATCATGTGTTAATTAATAGTTTCAAGGATACAATAGTTTTCATAGGCGATGAGCCTATGTGGTGGTGTACTATATGTCAATTGGTAGTTATAAAGGTGCAATAATTATCATAGGGATGAGCCTATGTGGTAGTATGTCATGTGTTCGATGGGTGTTGCAAGGTTGCAACATAACGTATAGGTGAAGAGCCTATATGTTTGTGTGTCATGTGTTAGATAGGTGTTATGTGGTCATAACGAGTATATAAGTTAGGAGTTTTTTTCATCAGTTGTCGATCACATCACATGGTGATAGAGCTCTCTAGGGACGAGCTTGGATTTATTTGGATCAAGTGTAGTGTTGACAGTAAGCGAGGGCAACATAAGCAATTAGGGAAGGTGTCCCTACTGGTAGAGATATATACATTTATATTGTCTATTGAGTTGTATATTGTTTATTCTGTTTAGTAGATTGTTTGTTGTCAAGTGGTTGTAATAAGCAACCTGAAGATATTACCACATAGGCATATGTTCTATGTGAGTTTACCTCATTACATGCTACGTTATGTATGATTGCATGCTATGAGAGTATAATTATCATTTACAGAATATATTCTCACATGTGAGGTCTTGAAGTGATTGAAATTTTTTTATAGCTTCTCCAGTATATTTTTTTGATTCATATACTGTGTGATGTTTACCATGTATACATATGTTGTTAGTTTGGACAAGAGCCTATAAGACACATCGTCAATATTATGGTTACTGTAAATTATTTTTTCTTATTTGTTTTTTTTTGTGGTATGTTGAATTAAACATGTTATTTTTTGTTGTAATACCTTTATGCTATTTACTTAATTCATGTTGTGAGTTCTTTTTGGCTGAGTTGGAATAGAGCTAGTGAGATATTTTATGAGTTGATGTTTTCACTCATCATCTAGGTCATGAATGATTATTTGAATAGAAAGTTCAATTGATCTATATGTAATTTTTCTAACGTATGAAACCATTATGGCACAAATTAATAATATTAGCATTTCTAACTATTCAAAATAAACTATTTGGAGTAATTTTACCATTTATGTGTCACACCTTTTCATGGGTCACTTTAATGTTGAATGATCAAAAGAAATGTATTCAACATGTCAATGCTAAGCAAATATTATTGAATTTTAAGACATCCACCCAAAAGTTATTATCTAATGAATATATAAGATATTATGAGATTGGATAAATAATTTTTTAATTATCTGTTATCATATTTATCAAATGTTAACTCCTATAATGTGTGTTAATATTATCTATAAAATAAAGCACTTCTTAAATTTTTTAAATAAGTTTGATACGTGATACTTGAGAAAAATTTCATCAATACTCCTGAATTTTCAAATATTTTCAATAATATCCCCAATGTTTAAATAATATCAATGATACCCTCACATTTTAATAAAGTTAAGAAAGTGTTAACTCCGAAAATAAAATGATAATTTTTCCTATTAGGGATAATCATGAGTCTTCTTCACACGCCAAGTGAAACCCACTCATTCACATAAAAGAGACAACTCCCAACCACATTATGTGCATGTTTGGTTAGTTGGAATGGAATGAAATCAGAATTAATTCCTTTCAATTTTATGTTTAGTTGGACTCAAAAGTGGGAATGAAATGAAATCAATTCCTAAAATAGAAGGAATCACAATTCTTTTTCCCCTCTTAAGGAATCCAATCTCATCTCAATTTTTTTCCAATTTTATCTCAACCCCAAATATAACCCTAAACCCTAAATCCCAAATCATAAAACCCTAAACCTTATTTAGAAAAATAATAATTTTAACCCTAAACCTTAACCCATAAATATAACTCAAAACCTGAAACCATATTTAGAAAAATAATAATTTTAATCATAAACCTTAACCTATAAATATAACTCTAAACCTTAAACCTCAAATCTCAAATCCTAAATCTCAAAACCATAAACCTTAAACCCCAAATCTTAAATCCTAAAATCCTAAACCCTATTTAGAAAAATAATAATTTTAACCCTAAACCCTAAATCTGAAATCTGAAATCCTAAAACTCTAAACCCTATTTAAAAATAATAATTTTAACTCTAAACCTTAACCCACAAATATAACCCTAAACCCTAAATCCTTACATCTCAAATCCCAAACCTCAAAACCCTAAATCCTATTTAGAAAAATAATAATTTTAATAATATATTTTCTTTTTAAGTAATAATTATTTAAAAAAATAATGATTTAAATAATTTATTTTGTCTTACGAAAAAATAATAATTAAATGATATTATTTAAACTTTACTGAATATAGGGGTATTAAGGTAATATATGGTGTTTTTCATTCCATTCTATTCCAGTTGTAAACCAAATACTTTAATATTGATTCATTCTTTGATTCCGTGAACCAAATGCCACCTAAATATTCTCTAAATATATTAGATGAGCTCAAATTCAAATAGTTTCAAACCAATAAACATTCCAATGTATATATAGTATTAGTTCTAGTAATAAAACTTAATATAATAATTTTATTAAGTAAAAAAGTAAAAATAATAATAATGATAAAACTAATAGTTTATAAGTTTGACGGTCATCATTTTTCAATTAATCTTTAACACTATCTAATATGTATTTTCAACTTCATATAAACATAGGCAAGTTATGTTATTACTTCTTTAATAACATGTTTATTACTTATTTAATAGCATATATATGGTTTATTTCAAGAACTTGTTTATGTATGTCATCTATGTTTAAATTGATATGAAATTAAATAGTAAATATTTGTGTTAGTTTTTATGTTATGTGAAATGTTATTTAGAATTGTAGTACATTATCTTTGATTATTTATTGTTCGTAAAAAAATAAAAATCTTTTTAGGTCTTAATTTTAATCAATTATTAGAACATAAATTTTGATATAATAGTTGTTTAGTTATTAAAAATAAATATTTAAAAAAAATTGAAACTCATGTGTAACTCAGGAACCAATCCACCCAATCCAAACCAACCAATACTAAGAGTTTTATTTGGATTAGTTTTATTAGATCGGATAGGTTTTTACCTTTTTATTAGATTGATTTCAATTTTAACTTAAATTCGAACTAACACATAGTATACAAAATCCTAGTTATAACATTACAAGAAATCAAAAGAATTTGGTCATACAAAATCACAAATGGTGCTAGTAACGAAGGTTGAAAATTTTGATGCGAGGATATTTTAGTTATTGATTAGGTGAGAATTTTGAAAAATATATGGAAATTTACTCTAAAAATTTAAAAAATTTAAAATTAATTAATTTAATTAATAATGCATTATTTATCTCTAGGGTAAAGTTTATCATTAGTCCACAAACTCTAACTATATTCATACATAAGTTTATAAACTTTTAAAACTTTATACATAGATATCTAAATTTTATAAATAGGTCCTAGTTTAGCTAAAAAAAATACCTATTTATGAATCAAAAATTTGGGATTTATAAAGTTTTAAAAATATTGGGACTAAATTGTATGATTTAAAAATTTTAAAAATTATGTATATAGTTTTAAAAGTTTAAAGATCAAATTGTACCTTTTAAAAGTTTGGAATCTATGTGTGAATTTAATTAAAATTTAAAAACTATTGGTACACTTTAGTCTTATCTCTGTTTTTTAAGTAAAATTTATGGGAGAGAATCCATTTTCATATTTCAACCATTGAAATTTAAAGAAGTTATTTTCTACAATCTTATCCTAAAATTTATACTGTGAATAAATATGTAAAGTATAAATAAGTTAAAAAATATAAAGTTTAATGTTTGAATGACTATTAAAATATTACATAATATCATAATCAAATTATTTAAAAATTTAATACTAAAAACTTCATAATTATAAATATAATTTACTTAATGTTTTATAAAATTATTTATGTGTTTTATAAAATTATTTATGTTGAGGTAAAGTTGTAGGAAAACTTTTCTTACTAAATTGAGAATTTATTGTACTTTATAAAAAATAATAAATTTAAACTTTAAAACTAAAATTTCACCGAAATTTACTATGGACAAGCATTTGTGTAAAACTAGGTAGAATTATGTGAGAAAATCATACATGCAATATATTATATGTCTCTATTTCTAATACCTTTTTGTTTTTAATAAAAATAAAGAGTCAAGTTGACTCATTTTCACCACATGTCTATGCCTCCTTTGTATGTAAGATTCTCTCAAAATATGAGTCCTTATTACATATAAAATATAAAAAATTTGTTCACATATTTACTAACTATTATTGGCACACAAAGTAGCATACCAAAAGTAAGATAGGTGATTTGCTTCTTTCCAATAATAGCCATAGAAAAAAAAACACTATTTTTTCATATACAATGATAAAAGAACTAATTTATTTTTATCATGGATGAAAATATCTTAATATTTTTTTATATTTTCATTGAAACTTTCATAAAGTGAAGGTGAACATACGAATATGATATATTTTTAATATATTTAACAATATTAAAAAAATTCTAATATTTTCATAAAAATATCAAAAACAAATATGATATTTTCCTAAGTTATTTTTATAATTTTATCAAATATCGATGAAATTTTGAGTTTCATAAAATATAAATGCAAAAACATTGTGAAATATCAATTTATAATTTTTGTACTTTTGTCAAACTAAAGATACACATGGATGCATTTTTTTTATTTTAAATTTTATGATATTTCGGTGATAATATTAATAAAACCGAAATATCTATATCAAAAATAAGTTGACATAGCATATGCAAATAATATATATATATATATATATTTACATATAAAGTGTATATAAAATAGAACCAATATTATATATACATAGGGGTGTTTATCGATTTGAAAATGTTACATTTGAACTCATTTAATCTGTTTAGAAAACACCTAATGCTATAGGTCTTGAGTAATGAATATATAGATCTTTTATTAATAGGTATAGTTGGGTATATATATAGACATAAGACCTTACAAGAGTCATTAATATATATATTGATGGATGCTCCTATATTTGAAGTGTAGCATGATATCGTGTTAGAACAAAGCAAGTGGAACATGGCAAGCTTTAAACCCACTAAAATAAGTTGCCTTCATCAGGTCGTCTATTGGCAATGAAAGACAACAATTAGACAAACTTCGTATAACTCAAGTTGATCATGGTCGTGTAGACTAGTCCACACACTTTAGCTCACCTTGTGGAAACAAGGCACACTCAGTTCATTAGTATCACATCGTTGGCAATTGGATAGTCTTAGGGTTTTTACCTTGACACGTGGAAAATACCAAACAATCCAATCTAATTATTTGCTTGGACTACAAAATTTACATCCTGATCTGTTAATTAAATGCATATGATCGAGTCAATCTGATTTTATAATATTTTTATGCACTTTTTAGGTTGTTCTGTATTATGAATTCTAATTTTTCATTAATAATATAAACGTAGAATAAAATCATAAATATCATAATAACAATACAAATTATTATATTGTAATAATAATATAATTTTAACATTACTACAAAATTAAGTTAAAATATGAATGAATGGTGTCAGTAACATTAGAATATTTCATTCATTTTACAAGTTAATCAAATTGAGATAAAAATGTGTAATACAAAGTGATAATAATCTTGAAGTGTGAGATATGTACATGAAAAAATATTATTCAATTTTTAACAAATTTGGATCAGAGTGTAAGAATGATAAATAATGTAATTCACCAAAGAATTTTTTAATCTAATCATATTACATTCAATTATTAGCTAAAAAACTATTTTAAATTTAATGAATTTATTGAAAATTATTGAATAAAAAAACCTAATATAGTAAGCATATTTCTCTAACAACAAAAAGACAAAAATAAAATATTTAATAATTAAAAATCATAATTTAAAAATAAAATAAAAATA
The DNA here is from genome assembly GCA_030763125.1 of Hippophae gyantsensis. Lineage (NCBI taxonomy): Eukaryota > Viridiplantae > Streptophyta > Magnoliopsida > Rosales > Elaeagnaceae > Hippophae > Hippophae gyantsensis. The sequence goes on along the minus strand of CM061029.1, from coordinate 15,097,664 downwards.
CATATATATATATATATATCGAAGAAAAAACTAAAATAATTTTAAATCAAATCAATTTAAAGTTTAGAATATAAGATTCAATTTAAAATTTAGAATATAAAATTTAATATTTAGAATTTAAGAATAAAACTCAACTACCAATAAGTTAATATTTTTTTTATTTAAAATATATCTTTAAATTATTAATTTTTATTTTTAATTATAAATAACAATTTCAAAGTCAAAATTTGATTGGATGTTTTGACCTATAAATTCAATTTTGGGCTACATCGTAAATTAACAGCCTCAAGCTCTCATATATGAAGGCTCATTCAGTCGTGCTAGTGTACACTGTACACGCATTGAGCCTGCACTTGCACATTAGTCACTCCTCACAATTAAATAATCAGTCAATAATCTTAGGAAAAACAAATAGTAAATAAACAAAAGAAAGTCATGAACTCGGGTACTAAATTCGCAATTGGGGTACAGCTAAGCTTTAGCTATTAACCGACTTCAATATCCAAACAATTAATTAACGGTGATTTTACAAATCATAATGAAAATTGGAAAAATTAAGAGTAATGCTGGACATTATTATTTTAATGAGTATTATTAATTTGTGCCATTATTAATAAATAAAATTATAATTAATTAAAATATATAATTATACACGACAAGATCATACATCTATTTAAATATATATTATTTTTTAAAATTAAATAAAATATTAAAATCTACTTCTAGAATTACATATCAATCGCTGAAAAAGGAATCAATATAAATCGATGATATACTTATAAATTTTTGTGAACTTGATTCTTTACCGATATATATTTACTTTATCAATAATAAAATTTGATTCATTATTTTTTACAATTTAAAAATATAATTTGAGTTATAAAAAAATAAAAATAAATCCATCTTTTCGCTGTGCATCTTTTTCACCTTTTTCTACAAGATGCTAATCTTCACTTGTAAAACAAAACAAAACAAAACAGAATATTTTCTTTGGTCCACACCCAGAGTCACCTTATATACAATCCACTAAAGTCTATACCCTCCAAAATCCAAAAACCCAAATCCCATTTTCAACACCTTATATTTTAGTCATATTGGGTATTCAATCTTCTATTCTCTTTCCTCACCCACACATAACAGAGAAACAAAAAGATAAAAATAAAATAAAAGCATCATCATCTCCTTTATTATTAGTATTATTCATATTTGATTCAAGGAATCATGGATACGTAATAACTTTCATCCCTAAATATAAATTCTGTGACAAAACAAAACTAAGGTTTGTGCTTTTTTGGAAAAGCTATGCATTTCTATTATGCATCATTGCCTGTGAACAAATCTGGAAAAAAAAACAGAGGAAAGACAGAAAGAAAACACTTACCACACCAATAAAATTAAAACATAATAAATGAAAAACACATCAATCTGTTCAAATTTAACTGAGATAGTAGTAGAGTTGGTGATGAATTATGATAAACTAAATGTAGTTCATGATAAGCAAACAAAAGGAAATAACTCAGAAACTAGTAAAATATCAAAAACCATAATCTTTTCAATTTCTTTAAAAACCCAAAAGCACAAGATCATTGCATTAATGAAAAGCACCCTTTGGACGGCTCAAATAGCACAAGAAAACCCAAAAGGCTACTCATCGGATCTTTTTTTTTAATGAACTAGAGACTACTGACTCACATAAACAACTCGCACAAGAATCCATCAAAGAGTTCTTGACAATTACAAGTCTTTCTTCAAAATAAACCAATAATAAGTTATATAACTCCTAGCTGCAAAACTCAGAGACATGGTATGTTCAAGGATTCATTAATCCAAGACAAGTCAACATTGCCAAGATCATCAAAATCAAGAAGGTTGCTAGGCCCTTCATCTTGAAACCCAAAAATTTCAACATCGTTTACGTCACTAAATTCATTGAAAAATTGACCAATATCGTCCAGGAAAAAAGAACCCAATTCAGCATTTGAATTCACCTCAGGACCAAAACTAAGAGAAGCCAAGGTTTCCTCCTCCAAGAAATCCAAGTTGGGTAATTCCAATTTTGCAAGACTGGTGTCAACATCTTCATACTTAATCTCCTCTTTGCACAGATCAGCAGCATTCGGACAAGAGTCTGAAGCAGCGGTAGTATTGGAAGCAGAGGTATCCAATTCGAGAACAGAAGATGAAGTGTGAGACAAAATGCTCTCAGATTCCTCAGAAGAAGACTGGTTATTGCTTTTCTCAGTTGTGGAAGCCATAGACATAGCTATAGCTTCAAACTCAAGCCTTTTATTCTCATAAGCCAGAGAAGCCTCCTCAGGGGTATTAAAAGTGCCTAACCACAAACGTGTTCCTTTAAAAGGGTCGCGAATTTCAGCTGCCCATTTGCCCCATTTCCTCTGTCTAACACCTTTGTAAGGAGAAGAGGACGGTCTTCTTGTAGCTGGGGACTTAGCCAAAACCCTTCTCCTGAGGTTTGAGGCTTTGACTACATTGTAACTTTCTTGAGAAGAACTCTCAGGTTCAGGGGTTTTAGTGGATCTCGGAAAAAGAGGGATTTTGATTTCCTGAATAAACTGCTTGGATTTTTTAACCCTCTGGATGGAAATTAAGTCTCCCTCATCTTCACTAGAATCTGAATCAGTTGCATAAGGATCCGAACAGATAATTCGGATTTTCCTCATGGGTTCACAATCTTCAAAACGAATAGATTTCTTTGAAAATCGTTTTCCCTCCGGCATATCTGGAGATTCTTTTGCAAAACCAATCTCCAAAGAAAAACCAAAAACTTGGTCTAAAAAAATTAAGAAAAATAAGAAAAAAAAATCTCTCAAGAACAAAGTAGTAGTATCAAGTGAGACACACTCTTAAGAAAAGAAAAAGGTAATAAAATCGTCCTTCTATATGAAACGTTCCAAAACAGACTACTCCAGCCAAAGTCCTGAAAAACACAAACAATTTACAAATCCCAGAAACCCATGTCAAATATTTCACTAAAACAATAGGGTTCATCAGAGATATAACAAAAAAGCTGAAACGCATATTACCTTTTTGGTCTCAAACGCATCGAAGCAGACGGAAGCACCAGATTCAAACCCTGCCTGAGGCAGAGAAGCATAAAACAGAGAGCTAATGAGTAGAAAATAGCAGTAAAAAGAAAGAGCTTCAACGGAGCCCCAATCACCACCAAATCAAAACTAGCCGACATAAATTCACTACTCAAATCTCTCTTCCTCCTCAAAAACACTTGCAAAAACTCACTCTCTGTTTCCTTTGTTTCTCAACAGAGTAGAGAGAGAGGGAGAGCAAAATCAGAAAACAGAGAATATAATTTAAAAAACCCAAAAACCTCACAAAGAGAGAGAGATTGGGTATATGAGAAAGTGAAGTAAAGGGATTCCAAATCTATGGCTACTATGATCTCCACTCTCTCTCTCTCTAAAACATGATAAACTGAGCTAAGGGTTTTATAGACATCGCAAAACAGTTATTTATAGACCGCTTCAAAGGGCAAAACTGAGAAAGATAGAGGATTAAAAATAAATACTAAAAACAGAGCACAGACTGAATGACCGACTGACTATATTTACATTAACAACGATAGAACGACGCAAATCTCCATAGAAAACATTAAAATAAACCATAGAGTTCAAATCTTTTTCAATTAAAAAAAACACAGATTTATCGGAAACCTCAAACAAAATACAATATAATGGCGAACAAATATTAAGAAAAAGTATTTAATACCTTGGTGTCTTTCTTTCTCGCTCTCAAAACAGTAGCTTTTAAAGCTGTATGTATTCTACTGTTCACTGTTCACAGAGACCGTCTCAAGGTTATTTACCTTTTCTAAGCGGTCAAAATTTGCATTAATGGATTATGAGAAATGAAGCAATAAAATAAAAATAAAAATTTCAAATTTTTATTTTTATTTTTTATATTAACATTAATATAAGAATTTTTATTTTTATTTTTTATATTAACATTAATATAAAAGCATCGCACAACACTATATATATATATATATGATCTACGTATTATAATTTCAAATTTTTTTAAAAGTCAAAAAAAAAATTCAAAAAATTTAAAAATCATAATTTAATTATTTGAATTTTTTTCCTTGTATATCGATTTTAATACAATAAGAAATAAAGTTAAATCAATTTACTATTGATGAGTTGGCATGATATTGTGAGATAAGTATGCACATCATACATGATCATCCAATTATCACATACATACATACATACGTATCCCTACTCGGATATTTTTCAATTATCCAATGGACGGCAGATATTTGCCTATCATGAATGTTGTATATTTTGATACCACTGGAGTATTAGAAATGGACAAAATATGGGAGCGGTGGTGATGGTACGGAAGTGAAATTAAATTAACATGACGTTACCACATTAATCCGGTGGAATTTTAAGCTAAATTCATTACAAAACTTTCGATATAAATTTTTTATATATTATATTTATTGTATATATTAATAAATATTAGAATATTGGTATAAAAATAAATATATATGTGAATTAAATTATTTTAAAAATTATTTTATTAATAAAATATTGTATAAATAAACGATGTTTTATACTTTTTATTAAATAGAAAACTATCAGTTAATAAATTAATTAATCTTTAAATTATTAAGTTTAAATATTAATTCTTTAAATATTAATTTTTTGTATTTTTTATTAAATAGAAAAATATCACTTTATTATCACTTAATGATGATAATAATGATAATAATAAAATCATAAATAATTAAATATTTATTAAAATTAATTAAAATTGAATAACTCTCTTATAACAAAATGTTCATAAATTTCGTTCTAAAACTAAATAAAATTTTATTATTTACTAAAATTTATGTCATACGAGACGATGTTATTTAAAAATATTTAATTTTTTATATAAGTAAATTTATTAAGTTTTATATTGGTTGATACAATTAAAAATTTAATAATTTTTTAAATAAATTATTTAAAATATTAAAATATAGTAAAAATCTAAATTTATTAAGCATTACGGATAAATTGTAATGCAATTCTAATGATACAATATTTATGCTTCTATGATATTGACATGTTATGTTCAAATTCACATTCTTATATTTTAATAGAAAATAATAAAATATCTATTAATATATTTCAAAATATTTATAAATTAAAAAGAAAAACATACATCTCACCTAGGTCGATCCTGCACTAAAATTATTAGAAAAATAAATATATTTTATGTTTTAAATTAATAGAATTTATATTAAGAATAAAAATTTATAATTATTTTTAATATATATTAAAATTAATTAAATAATTAAAATATAATATTATATTTTTAATAAAATATTTCAAAATTAAAATCCACAACATTAATCATAAATTGGTTACTATGAGTGTAGGACACACGAATCAGAAGAGCGTGATATAAAATGGTGACAGATTGTAATGAAACGTTGCGCCGCCAGGCAGCATCACGCTGTAATAGTTTAACGCAATTTTTGGTCCTGTTTTACCGTCATTTTAAATTATTTGTAACTTATTCTAAAATAATATTTAATTTTTATTTTTATTTTTTAAAATTTAATTTTATTACTATGAAAAATTAAGTGTAAAAAATAATAACTATTATATAGGTGATAAAATTAAAAAATAAAATAAAAAAGTTTACTTTAACTTTATATAATTACATAATTACATTTTGGTGATAATAAAATTAAATTATTATAAAAATATAAAAAATTTATAATAAATATAAAATTTTTGAAATTATTTTTATTATTGAATTAAATTATTTTAAATTTAAATGTTACTTAGTTCTTAAGTTATTTTTACTTAAGGTTTTTAACTTTTTTTAAGATAAAATTTGATTACTTATAAAAATAAAAACAATAAAATATAAAATGAGAAAAGGAGAATAGAATCTCATATTATATAATATATGGTGAAATAAAGATGTAAATTAAATATTTTATCTCGTTTTTTTTAAATTATGTATTATATTTTAATAAATATATAAAAATTTAATATTTATATAAATTTAATTATATTTAAACTAAAAATAGTTATAAATAATGTATTATATATTTTATATTTCATGTTTAAGTTATATTTTATTCTATAAAATATTAATAATTATTTAAATTTTAAAAATGTAAAATTTTATAATTGATTGTTATTATTTCAAAATAGTTTATAATAAAATTCTATATATATTATTTAATATAAAAAAATTATTTATTTATTGTTTAATATATTTTATTTTTTTCTTTTATATAAATAGTATTTATTTTTTTATTCACTTAAAATGTTATTTTTTTCTTATTATAAATTATTTATTATTTACATCTATTATAATTTTTCTTTTATCATAAAAATTTAAAAAATAAAAAATAATATTTAAAATATTATATAGTTTTTGTTATTTATTAAAAAAATTGATATATTCTTATAAAAAATTTAAATAAAAATAAAAGATAAATTTTGAATTTCCGTTGAAAATCCTAACCTTATATGAAAAGGAAAATGCAAATTCGAGGCAGAAAAATTGCTAATGTGTCGTTTCTAAAGAACGTTTCCGATATTGGCGTGTAAAACCGTTTTATTTTTTATTTTTTATTGATTCTTGAAGTTAATGATATTGCAAACGTTCATTTTTGTTATTTTACAAATCGAAGGGTATAAATTTTGTATTCTGCCTTCGTCATCGTTTTAAATTTCAAATTGATTATATCAAGCCTTAAATTGAAATTTTTTAAGAATATTTTACTTTTAAAAATAAAATAAAATAAAATAAAACATGAAAATTATAACAAAACTATACAATTAAAATAAGATAGGATTTATATAGAAAATATTTTATTAAAATAGGTAGGACCGGCTCACTTGTTTTTTTCAGTAGGCAGTAGAAATCAATATTGTGGATCAATCAAATAAAAAAAGGAACCAAGATATTTGGTTTGATTAATGAATTGAAATAAACAAAAAATTGATTAATAAAGTAAATATGTAGAGTAAAAATGAAAAAGAAATAAAACAATATATAAAATAACCTAAGTAATAAAATAATAAATAATGATATAATATTAAATAAAATAAAATTAGTATCAAAATGAAAAACTATATTATTATTATAATTATTAGTATTGGATCACCTAGGCAAGTGCATCTCTTGAATCACTTTCAAATTACTTTCATGCATTTTCTCCAATTTATATGCATATTTGATTTTTTTTTTAATTTTTTAGTCTTTGTTGTTAGCTAGTATTATTTTATTAATTTTTAATATATAATTTCTAATATTTACTTTACATTCTATCTCATTTATTTTTTTAAAAATAAAATTTAATTAATTAAAATTTAAAAGTATAATTTAGATAAAAATCATTGATCTAAATACATATATTTTTTCTAAAAATAATATATAAATCATATATTTAATTTTTATAATAATTTAATAAATTTATTACGAAAAAGAGATTTTAGACAAATAACTAATTTTATATTTGTATTTATTTTGTTGTGATTTATTTAAATTATAACAATCTCTATTTAATATAATTAAAAAAAATTAAAATAAAATAAGAAATTATTTTATCTTTCTTATAACAATATCACTAAATTATTATAAAAAATAAATATAAAATTTAAATATTTATTTTACAATAAGTAGAAAACTATGAAATATTTTTTTCTAATTAAATTTAATAAATCAAAATTAATTTTTTTAACGAGATCTCTCGTTTAAGTAACGTGCTTGAAAAATACTATTTTATAAAAATAGTCATAAGCCAAAGCATTGATGGTCAAATTGATATTTTTGTTAATGAAATGATTAAGTGACAATAAAATATATTGTCTTATACAAAGAGGAAATATATTATTTAAATAATTTTTATTAAATAATTAAAATACAATCTTTTAAAGAAAAAAATAAAATTTAATATAAAATTATCTAAATAATAATAATAATAATATTCAAATAAAATATTATTTAAACATATATTTTAAATTTTAAGAAATTAAAATCAATAAAATAATAACAACTAAAAAAATTGAAAAGAATTTTTATTAGCTACATGATAGAAAACATATTTTTAAAAACAGCTAAAATAATGAAAAAAAAATTAATTTATTATTTTATTTAAATAAAAAGATTAAATAATATCATAATAGAAAAAGGATATGTGTTTAGTGTTAAAAATTTTTGTGAACTTTTTTTTAATATAATAATCATGATGAATGAATTTCAAACACATTACAACTAATGAGTAATGAAATGAAAGCATAATATTTTTAAAATTAAATTTTTTTCCCAAAAATAGATAATAATAAAGTATAAAGTTATTGTTGGAAATAAAATATCAAAAATAAAATTGACTAAAAGAGCTACGAAGAAAATGTTAATCAAATATGATAATTGACACACCTTTTATTGATCGGACTTAGGCACATATATAGCCTTTACATTTAACAGAAAATAGAGAAAAACATGCTCATGTTCTATTAAACATGGTAAGCGTAACAAAGAAAAACGATAACAATTATCCTATGACTAGGACTTAAAACTAATCCTTACTTATTCAAAATTGAATTCCTAGAAGCTCTCTTCCTTCCCTCCCTTAAAGCTAGTTAAACTATACGTTTACAACTAGTTTAAATCAGGAACTTCACAAACTTGCATATGGTTTTGAACTTTCTGAAATGTATCTATTATAAGAGGTTTTGTCATGACATTTACCAGCTGTTTTTGTGTTTCACAATGAACTAATTCAACTACTTCTTCTTGTGTAAGATCACGAAGAAAATGGAAGTGCACATCAATATCCTTATTTCGACCATGTAACATAGAATTCTTTAACAACTTAATTATGGAATTGTTGTCACAAAAAATTATTATACACTTGCTTTTTTCTAGGCTCAGTTTTTCGATTATTCTTTTCATCCAAATGGCTTTACTAGCACAAGCAAGTGCAGTCACAAACTCTGCTTCTGTGGTTGAAAGTGTGACTATAGGTTGCTTCCTTGAACACCATATAGCAGTTCCAAATCCTAGCATGAAAACATATCCTGATGTACTCTTTTTGTCTTCTACATCTTCTGCGTAGTCATTGTCCGTATAACCAACTAGACTTTCATTTGGCCCTTCCTTCTTGTAGTAAACTCCAAATCCAATGATTCCTTACAAGTACCATAGTATCCTTGTTGTTTCCATTAAGAGCAATTCAGTTGTTTGGCCATGTACCTTTGATCTCGCTCACTACAAACATCAAATATGGCCTCGTAGCTATTAGGTACATAAGACATCCTACCATCTTCTTGATCAAGCTTTCATCAATATGAACACCATTTTCATTTTTGAAAAGTTTACACCCTAGAACAATAAGATTATGAATTGGTTTTCTATTTTCCATCTTAAACCTCTTCAAGATTTCTAAGGCATATTTCCTTTGACATATATAAATTCCATCAGATCTCTGTAAAACTTCTATGTTTAAAAAAAATCTTATTTTTCCTAAATCATTCGTGTCAAATTCTCTAAGCATGGACCTTTAAATTCACTAAACATTAAATCATCGTTGCTAGTGAATATTAAGTCATCAACATATAAATTGACAATGAGAATTTTACCTCCCTTGGTCGGTTTAATGAATAATGTATGCTCATTATAGCACTTCTCGAACCCTTCACTTAAAAAATGTGTTTCTATACGGTTGAACCAAGCTATTGGAGCTTGTTTCAATCCATATAGGGCTTTTTTTAGCTTGTAGACTTTCTAAGGGCTGTCCTTTAGTTCATAACCTTTTAGTTGCTCCACAAATACTTCTTCGTTGAGTTTTCCATGTAAGAAAGTAGACTTGACGTCAAGTTGATATAGAGTCTACCCTTTTTGTGTTGCTAGAGCCACAACCATTATTACCGTGTCCATTCTTGCAACTGGTGCAAATACTTTGGTGTAGTCTACTACTGGTCATTGCACATACCCTTTTGCCACTAAACGAGCTTCAATTTATCCATTTCATCATTTTTTAACTTAATTTTATAGACCCACTTCACTCCAATTTTCTTTGCACCTTTGGGAAGATCAATAAGTTCCCATGTGTTGGTTTTTTCTATGGCATGTATTTCTATGTGTCCATAGTTGTCTTCCATTTGTCATGCTTTACTTCTTCTTCAATGTACATTGGATCTATGGAAAGAAATAGATTTGAGTTGACATTTGTCTCATCTTCTTCTGAAAGCCCTTCTCCGGTGACATAATCACTCATCCACCTAAGAAGCCCTCGATTTCTTCCTTTGTTTTTATCATTGTGAGGACTAGTGATTGGTTCAAAGATCACTTCTTCTATCTTATTTTTTGCATCTATTATTGTGTTATCATCCCAATCTAAATCGATCATTATGTGGTCTTCATAACTCTTATCCCAGGTCCAAGATATGTCTTCTTCGAATACTACATCCTTGGTGATTACAATTTTTCCTTCAGTAAGGTCATAGATCTATATGCCTTAAACTCCTTATTGATTCCCAATAGTACACAAATGAGGCTTTTGTATCTAAATTTTTTTCTTTTCACATTAAGAACATACACATGTGCCACATAACCAAAGACTCTAAAATGTTCAACTAAGGGTCTAATACTGCTCCAGGCTTCTTCGGGTGTTTGATTTTTCAGTGCCAATGCAGGCTATTCAAAATGTGTATTGTCCAATTCACAACTTCTAGCCAAAAAGTTTTTGGAATTTTTCTTTCAACTAGCATACATCGAACCATGTTAATTACTATTCAATTTTTCCGTTATGCTACTCCATTCTGTTATGGAGTGTATGTTTTGGTCAATTGGCTCTTGATGCCATGTTCTGTGCATAACTTATTAAACTTAAGTGATGTGAACTATTATACTCGATCTATTCTCTAGCATTTAATGTATCCTCATACTTCTTTCTCAGCATAGGTCTTGAACATGCTTAAAGCTTTATATTTGTCTACTAAAAAATACACCTATGTTTTCCTAGTAAGATCATCAATGAAGCATATAATGTACCTATTCTTACTATTAGAAGTGAGAGATATGAGGCCGCAAAGATATGCATGAACAAGTTGGAGTTTTCTGTGGCCTTCCAATTGCTTGTTTTTGGAATTGGATCTCGATGTTGTTTTCAAATCATACATTTTTCGTATAATGTTGTTGTTGGAGAATTAAACTGAGGTAACTCATGCACCATCTTCTTGAATTATAGAGTTTTCAATTCTTTGTAGCTCAAATGTTCATAGCAACAATGCCATAAGTGTGCCATATCTTGTGTGGAATTGTATAGGCATGTTAATTTTTGTGGTGATGAGTTTGCTAATAATACGCATATGCGATTTGTTGACATCTTGGTGTGCATAATGAGTCCTTTTTCTGGATGATAAATCTTGAGTGTTCCATGTTGAATAAGAATTGACAATCCTTTTTCTTGCAGTTGCCATTTGCTCTTTAGTTCAGGCACAAAATACACTTCATTGACAATGTGTGTTAAGTCACTTACTTGCAGTCTCACATTGCCTTTGCCCAACACATTCATTTTTGTGTTGTTTCCTAAAGACACTATATGTCTAAAGTTCTCATTCAGATCAGTGAACAGATTTTTGTCACCACACATGTGATTACTACATCCAGAATCTAGATACCAGATATCTTCCCTATGAGCTCCATTCATCTCTGTGTATGACATGAGTAGCATTTCTTCTTCTACTCCTAGCTCAGTATAATTGACTTCTTTATTCCAGTTTGGTCATTCAGATTGATATTGTCCAAGTTTGTGACACTTAAAGAATTCCACCATTGTTTTGTTGTAGGGTTGGCATGTCCTTCTCCCTCGACCACGTCCTCTTGTACCAACTTTATCTTTATGGATGGTCTTGAGTGCTTGCTCGTCTTCTACATGTCGTTGAAATTTTTGCTGATGTACCAATAATAAGCTTTGTAGCTCGTCAATTGAAAGTTGATCAGTGTCTTTGAATTCCTCAATCAAGCATATAACATAGTTAAACTTCTCCCTCAACGATTGTAGGATTTTCTACACTACTATAGCATCTTGCATCTGCTCCCCGTAGGTTCTCATTTTGTTGGCTAATGTCAACACCCTGAGAAATATTCATAGATTCCTTCTCCAATTTTCATTTCTAGAATTTCAAACTTTCTATGGAGATCGAGTTTACAAATGGAACCTCTTGACTTTAGAATTCCCTTCGAATTTTCTCTTCATTGACTCCCAAACTTGTTTGGAAGTATTCTTTACAAAGATAGTTTCCAATATTGTTTAATCAATAGCTTATAAGAGAGTTTTTAACTTTCATATCTTTCTGCTTCAATTTTTCTAGTTTCTTTTGTTATATCTTTATCTATACTGTGTTAGTTTTTCGTAGTCGTTCTCTACCAATTTCCCTAATTCTTTAAATCGAAGAAAGTTTTTCATCAATATACTCCAATGATCATAACGATCATCAAAGTATGAAATTTACAGCTGCATAAAGCTTACTCTTTAATACCATAATATTGGAAATAAAATCTAAAAAATAAAACTAAATGAGAAAACTAAGGAGAAACTGCTAATCAAATTCGATAATTGACGCACTTTTTATCGATCAGATTTAGGCTTATATATAGCCTTTACATTTAACAGAATTGAAACGTGGTGAACGCGACAAAGAAAATTATAATAATTATCCTATGACTAAGACTTAATTAAAACTAATCCTTATTCAAAAATGAATCTCTAAAGTTCTCTTCAGCTATAACATTTAATTACAAGTCAAATACAGTTAATAGGTTTATTCTACGTTACGTAAAAGTATAACAAAGTTGAATTTGAATTTGGTTTATGTTAACCAGATAAAGAATCATATCATTTTTATTATAAACTATTTTTTTTACATGATATCTTATTTATTCATAAAAATATAAAAATAAATTTAAATAATAATATTATCATAATTATTTTTATTATTAATTATAATTTTCTATCATTTTATTATATAAAATTATTATTAATAATAATACAAATTTTAAAAAATATGAACACCCATTTTTTTATAATATAATACAAATAATACTTTCTATTATTAATATATTATATTTAATAAAAATATTATATATTTCAAATTATTTATATTAATAAATAATCCAACTATTATTTTATTATCATATATTCTTAACTTTTTATATACATATAATATTATGTATTATATTTAATAAAAATATTATATATTATAAATTATTTATATTAATAAATAATTCAACTGTTATTTTATTCTTTTTATACATTCTTAAATGTGAGTCACTTGATGCATAAGAAACATGCCAAATTGGCGGGTGATGTGTGGTCATGAAAAAAGCAGGGGCGCATAGTCATACAAGTGGGTCACGCATGTTGAGATGAGTGATGGACTGCAAGGGGATTGCTTCGTTTTCCCGCCAAATACGCCTACGTGGGACCCTTGTTCCCACCTTTTTCCCGCCAATATATCTCCCGCTCTTCTCAGTATCAACGAGATTGCAACACGTAATACTTTGAGAACATGTGTCATAAATGTTTTTCATGTCTTTGATAAGAACAACGAGATTGCGACACGTAATATTTTGAGAACATGTGGCATAAATGTTTTTCATGTCTTTGATAAGAACACTCCGTTAGTTTTGGATGGAAATTACATTTTATCAAAAACAGTGCAAATATTATTATTAATACCTTTTTATTAATAACATTAAAATATAATTAATAAAAAATATAATAAATAATTTATATATCTTCCGTATTTTAAGGATATAATTCCAGGAAAAAATTTACAATTTTTTTCTTTCTTCGTATCTCTTATTTACTTAAGCATATTCATCGTTGCTATTAACATTTATGGATGAGTAACTTTTTCCATCCATACTAATTAATTAATAAATTATTTATTATTATTAAAATAAATAATATTATGATATTTTAAATTAATAAAATATAATATTATTACAAATATTTTTTAAAATATACTTAATATTTAATAAAAAATAAATAATGTGATTAATTAAAAGCATAATTTGATATTAATAAATGGATAAAATTATCATATATGTATTTTAGATTAAGTTATTTATTATTTAAAATAATATTATTTAGATATTTAATTTTAAAAAATTAATTAATTTAAAATAAAATATATTATCTTAATTATTTGATTAAATTTATTTTTTAAGAGTTAAATTAATTACAAATTATTTCATTTTAGTATTTTTATATTAAACTTATAATTTAATTAAAAATTATTATAATAATATTTTTTATTTTTTATATTAAAATATTAAATAATATAAATAATGGTTAATTATGCTTTATGTTATCATATTATAAAATAATTTATAAAAATATATAAAATATTACTTTATTGTAATCGTACATAGTATATAAATAAAGATAAAAAGATATCTAATTATATATATTTTTGAAGTTATAATTATATTTATAATGTATAAATAATGATGTAATTATATTTAAAATTGAATATATTTTGATTGTTATTTATATATTAGAAATATAATTATAATAAAATAAATATTTTTATAAATTTAAAACATAATTAACCATGCCGATTAAAATCATAACAATCAAATACACAAATAAACTAATCTGACCTGTATCTCCCACTGCCTAATAAATAAGACCCACCCGTCAATGTGTGCCTGCAAAAACCGCCCATATTTTTCCGACCAATTAGTCTTCTTCCTATATTCCAACATTCAATTTGATTTTTCCTTTTTTATTTTTTCTTTTTATAATTATAAAAGAAAACTTCCTCCTCACCGACTGAAGTAAACTGAGGTTTGAGCCTAATAAGCACGGAATTCGTATTTTCATTAGTAATATATATTATTATGTGAGCAAATTATCTTTTTTTTTTAAATTAATTTTAAAAATAGAAGTTTCATTCTAATAATAATTATCACTATTACTCTAGACTAATTAATAAGGAAAAAATTTCAATAATATTTTTAAGATTTATATTTTTTTACTAATGTTCTCAATTTATTTTAAAAATAGATCCTATTATACACAATATTTATTGAATCTTCACATGTACTCTTTACTAGTAAGAAACATTTTAGTAACTATTAATGGTACATTTTTTTTTATGAAAAACATCAAAAATATCATTAAGATTTGTCTTTTTTGTTTTTACAAAAACTCTTAACGTTTAAATTTTTTTTAATGAAATTGAAGTTAAATGTATTATAAAAAATAATATCAATTGATAACATCGTTAACATTTTCATAAACATATTTTTAAATTTGTTTTCTAAATTATTAAAATATCCTTAAAAATTTTAAAATAAAATATATTTATTTATTTATTGTGTTTATTATAATTAAAAACAAAAAGATTTATAATACGTGAAGAAATACATAGAAAATAAAATTTTATTTAAATTAAATATAGTTATATTTTTATGAGAGAGATATCCTCGAAGATAAAAATAAAAATCAGAGTGTGTTAAGTTATATATTTGTAAGATTTTTTTTATTTTCATATATTAGTCAATATATAGTATAAAAAAATTATATATTATGTTAATCCATTTTAATTACACAAGAGTGTAAATAATAAGATCTAAGAATTGTTGTAATTTTTTATTTGATTCTTATTATTTTATATATTATTTTTTTCAATAAGTGATATTAGAGCCACGTCAGTTAATTATTAATTATAATTCGTTTGTAACAATGATTACATTAACAATATCAAATTATTTATTCTAAAAGCCAAAAATAAAGGACATTATTTATTGAAAAGATTTGAATGAGTTGCCTTTTTAAATGAAAGAGCGAAGCTAGAAGAAAAATCCAATGCTGCTTGGACCTTGATGAATATGAAAGCGATAAGACAAATTTGACAATGGATTGATCAAACCATCTTTCATCATTTAGCACAAGAAACTTTTGCCTATTAATTATGGACAAAGTTGGAGCCATGTATGAGAGAAAGACTACTCAGAATAAAACCTTTCTTATTCGATGACTAATTAACTTAAAGTACAAAAATAACCAAAGTATTTATGTATATTTAAGTGGCTTCCAAGGACCATCGAATCAATTGACAAATATGAAAATGATAGTTGATGATGAATAACAAGCCATGTATGAGAAGAAGAATGCTCTTTACATGACTAATGTAAAAGTTTAGAATGGGTGCATGAATACTCTCAGAGAAGATTTCTCAATCAAGCTATGGCATAAAAGGCTCGGACATATGAGTGATAAAGGACTTCAAATTCCATCCAAAAGAGAGGCATTAGTAAGGGTGAAAGAAAAAGGTATGTCTTTTAAATCATGTGTGCATCACTTGGCTAGAAAGCAACATCGAACTTTATTTTATTATAGAATCCCACAAAAAAACCCAAACCTTCTTGGAATGATCGTCAATAAAAGTACAAAAGTATCATTATTGATGATCATTCTAGGAAGGTTTGGACTTATACACTCAAGTTTAAAGATTAAGTGTTTGAAGTGTTGATCATGCTCAAAATAATCACATTTAACTAAACGATTGTAGTAGTTTAGCTTCAAGTGTTGATTCCATAGAGAAAAAATATATATCAACAAAAAGATTATAATAGAATAATAAATAAAAATGATTTTATAATTGAAAAAATAAAGAAAAAGATAATAATTAAAGATAAGAACTTTGAAAGAAAAGAAAATGAAATTGAAAATAACAAAACTTAGTGATTCACTTAATTATTTCATTTTAATATTACAAACTTTGATTCTTATTTACTACTCATTGCTTGCTTCATATCACAAACAAACAATTGAACGATATAAAGTTCAATAACAAAAACTAATGTATTTATTTGGAAAAAAATAATTTTATTGAAGAACATGTAAGATTTATTATTATAAGTTATCAAAAATCGACCATATATCAAAACGATAATATCGCAGTAAAAGATTAACTTATAAAATAAATATAATAATTATAAACTAAAAGTTGTACATAAAAAAAGTATGATTAAATTTATATGAAACTGAAAAATATAATATATTGAATATAACAAAATATTAACAATATAATAAAAGATTAACAAAATAATTTTTCAAAACAAAACTATAAACTATAAAGCATTTATAAGAATAAAAGAATGGTATAAAAAAATTATACAATTAAGCTCATCTTTAACCTTGCATTAACTTTAGCCTAACTTACATATTATTCCCACAAATTTTAGAGAAGAAGAATAAAGGAAGAAAATAATAGCTTTTTGAAATATTATGATAATTTTTAAGTGTTGAATGCCCATCTATTTATAAAGATTTAATGAATTCTAATAATATTATACTATCTTCTCTTTGATTATAATTGATTTAAAATTATTTTCAAAATAATAATTGTATATACATCTCTTATCTTTTCATAGGATCAAGAATTATGTAATTTGGAGGTTTATACAAAAAGTATATCAAAAATACTAACAAATGTCACAATGTAATATATTTTGGATTTCATTTTTGCGTTTGAAATAATTAGATTTGGATATACTTCATAAAATATGAAATTGTATATAAATCTATTATATTTTCATATTAACTTGAATCATTTCATTTGATTTTATAATCAAAATTTATGATCAAAACTCAACAACTCGTTTATGAAATATGGTCAAGATATGTTCCTAAATTCAAATTTTGATCTTTGATATTTTTTTGCTTATTTTGTTGATCATGTAAGCATAAAATAATGATAATTAATATAAATACATATTTATTCGATTAATATAGATAATTATTAATTTTAAATTCTTTAAATCATAAATATCAATTAATTTTCATATTTTAGACATGCATTTTTAAACTATTATCACAACTCCTAACAAGCTTATTGCTAGTCCCTAGCAATTTAAGTGCAAATAAGAAAACAAAAAACATAATGATTAGTCCAAATAAAAATCTAAAATAATCACCTAAATGTTTTAAACACAAAGTTAGTTCAAGAACACATTTGCTATGTAAATCAGTTCAATTATAACTTCCAAAATTCTGTGTGTATGAACTAAGCCAAAACCTTCTTATTACAAACCAAAACACATATAAGCTTGACAATTTGTTCATATAAAAGCCTCAGCTTCATATTCTCAAGGATAAATTATTTTTAAGGATTAGGGATTTCACTCATGAAGTTTGAAAACATAGAGCACTCAAGACATATGTATTTTTTAGGACATACAAACTAACAAATATTGATCTAAAGATATGAAAGTAGACTACTTAAATTCATCATTTCTTATCACAAATTAGCTTTAGGATTTCAATTAGTTTATATGAGACGATAATATAAATAGAGCTTGATGAGATAAACTAAAAACCAATGAATTTTTTTTTGTCTTCGAATATAAAGAATATAAATTTTATTAAGTTGAATAATATCTTTTTTTTCTTTCTATTTTTTATATTTTTATATTTTTCTGTTTTTCTGTTTTTCTGTTTTTCTGTTTTTCTTTCTTTTTTTTATATTTTTTTCTTCACTTTTTTCAATGAATGCAAAGAATAATACAAAGAAAAGATCAATCATAATTACCACAATATTTTCTAATAAAAAAATCTTATTTTTAAACTAATATCATCATTTAACTTTTCAACCAATTCATTCCACAAATCAAGAAATTATATTCTAAATATCAACAAACCAATTCAAAAGATTAATAAAAGTACATAAGCGCTTTCTCAATTCTCTCCATCCACTTATAAAAAAAGTGTGTGATCATAAAAATATACTCTTAGACATGAAAATTCTCTTGGCTACATACATTTAGCATCTATCTTATCACAAAACTTGATTATGTACATAACATATTTTTGAAGTTATTATTTCGTAATCAAAATAGAAAATGTGACTCAAACTTAACAATTTGAAATCAATACCTAGACAATAGTGCAAGTATTTTCATTTGAACATTTCAAATATGTAATGCAAACTTATTTTCAAAAAATTACTAAGATTTAAGCATTTTTTTTCTAACATTGTTTTAATTTAAATAATGGGTATCAATGTATATCGAAAGTGCATACTATATTATTATGCATGAAGTGCCACCAGCCCCAACCTAATTCGAAAGTCTTATCAATGTCTCAAAATTAAATATGAAATAAAAGAGCAAAGGGTAGAGTGCACCTAAGAAATGAAATTTCACATGAAAAATACCTTTAAATGTGTCTACCAGAGATGAAACACATAAAATAACATAAACTAAAAAGAAATAAAACTAATGTACCAAAAAAAATGTGATCAATGTTGGTAGATTGGAGTCACAAGATGAATCTTCTCAAAACACATAGAATGATCTACTTTCTCCACATAATATTTCAATCGTTATCCATTTAAAAATTCTCCTATAGGTTGGATCCTCTATCTTAATGACATCATTGGAAAAAACTTGTTTCACCACAAATGGATCGATCCATCTTAATCTCATCTTTATAAGGTTGAGATGCAATTGAGGAATTATAATGATGAATGTGTTGGCTTGGCTCAAAGTTATTCCTTTCAATATGATTGTCATGAAATTTTTTTAATTTAGCCTTATAAATCCTGGATTTATCATATGCATCATTCCTTAGTTCTTCTATCTTTGATTATTGTAGCTTTCTCTAAAATCCTATAACATTCAAATCAAAGTTAAGGGTTTTAATAACCCAATAAGCCTTATGCTCTAACTCAATAGGTAAATGTCATAATTTTTCATAGACAAGCCCATAAGGAGACACTTCAAGGATGGTCTTGTAAGCAGTGCGATATGCCCAAAGTGCATCAGAAAGTCTTAAGAACCAATCTTTTATAGTTTGGATTATCTATTTTTTTTTTAGAATTTGCTTGACCTTCTTATTAGTTAACTCAACCAATCCATTGGTCTATGGATGGTATGTAGTAAAAATCTTATACAAAACACCATACCTACGCATCAAAGCCTCAAAAGAATGGTCACAAAAATGGGTCCCTTGGTCATTGATGATAACACGCGGCATACCGTACCGTACCTAGATATGTAGTGTCAAAAACTTGATCGACATAAATTATGTGCAATGAATATACAAGTATACGTATCTTAACAAGTAATATAATGATAAGAAAATATTGTTTCCATGAAAATTATGTTATTAAAAACTAATTTTTAAAACAAAAAAATAAAACCAAATTTTTGTGTTTTTATGTTTTAAGAAAGCAAAATGAAAAGAACTAAAAATAAATAAAAATTATTAGTTAACTCAAATTTGGTAGTTAAGATATATATAAGAAAAAATATAGTAATACTTATTTCCCCATTTTTTTTAAACATGTGAATCACTAAAATCCCTCTAATATAATTATCAATCAATTACATGCTCAATTAAATCTAACCTAGCATATATTACTCTCTTAAATAAATTAAATAGCATATAGTAATTAACCTAATCACACTCGCACGTCAATTAAATTACATACTACTCATTAAGTTCATCAATTATGGATTACATACATAAGAATCATACATCTCTAGCTATAAACTATGCATTTTATTTAGTCGAAAAACAAAATTAAATAATTCTCTCAAATCTATATAATTGTCTCTATAGATCAATTATTGACCAATCAATTAATAGTATACAAATTAGATTAAATAATATAATTAAATTGAAATCATAATTAGGTAAAATATTAGATCATTACATTTTAAAAATTTGGTTCATAAGAACCTTAGATTAATAAATTAGCAAGACATAATGTTGTTCATAAAGCTTATATTTTTCATAAAAAAAGACATAAAAATTGATAAAGAAAAAAGAAGTAATTGTGTGTAATGAGTACGCAAGTATATGTATCACAACAAGTAATATAATGATAAGAAAAAATCGTTTCTATAGAGATTATGTTATTAAAAAATAATTTTAAAGCTAAAAAATAAAATCAATTTTTTTTTGTATTTTTATATTTTGAGAAAGCAAAATTAAAAGAACTAAATATAGCTAGTAGTAATTAATTAACTCAGATTTGAAAGCTAAGAAAATATATGAGAAAATATCTAAGAATACTTAATCTCCTAATTTTCTAAATATATGAATCACTAAAATCTCCCAATATAAATATCAATTAATTATATGATCAATTGAATCTAACTTAGCATGTATTCCTCTTTCAAGTAAATTACACATCATATAGTATTAACCTAATCATACTCTCATGTCAATTAAATTGCATACTATTTATTAAGTTTATCAATTATGGATCGATCACATACATAAAAATCATACATCTCTATAGATCAATTATTGGCCAAATAATTAATAGCATAAAAATAAGATTAAATAATATAACTAAATTGAAATAATAATTGGGATAAAATATTAGATCATCATATGTTAAAAATTGGGTTCATAAGACTTCTAGATTAATAAACAGCTAGACATAATTTTACTCATAAAGATCATATTTTTTATAAATAAAGATATAAAAATTGATAAAGAAAGGAAAAGAATAAGAAATACAATCAATTTCTTGAATTATAGTACCAATCTCCTCTTGAATCTCCACCAAAATTGTATCTCTTTGTGAATTTTTCTATATTGTTCGATCTTCTTGGCTTTAAAACCTGATAAAAAATATGTAATTTTTGGCTTATTTGGGTCTATGGGAAAATTAGGGGTTAAATTAAGTTCAGGTGAAATCTGAACCCTCAAATTAGCTTCAGATCAATGGTCGATATGAAAAAAGAAAAATTAACAACATTGGCGAATAAAAATGCAACACGTGGCAAGAGAAAAGGTGGATCCAATTAGTGCTCTATGCGTGGCATGCTTGGCTTGTTGTGGTTAATGTGGTCTTACTCAATGACACATGTCACGATGGGATTTACAGTTACAACTTGCGTCGTGTCTCATTGGAAAGAATGCATGAATCAGGTAGAGATGCGTGGTACACCCATTGACTATGCTGTGAAACTTGGAGTGAATGTCGTGCTGACACCTATCAAGGCCTACGTCACTTGGTACACGTAGAGTTGCACGATTGGACCTCTCACTTGCGTAACATCCACAAGGCTTACCTGGTTAACTCCCCTGCTTATGTGGCATCTAGAAAATTCCTAAAAAAATTATTTTTTACTTCTTTTGACTAGAAAGTTTATATTTTAATATTTATAAACTCTAAAATACTACTTATTGAATAAAATGAGCAAATATTAAGTAAAAAAGTACACTGATGACTCTATTTTCATAAAGTTATTACACTCCCAAAACTTAAATCTTTGCTTGTCCTCAAGTAAAGCCAAGCCTAACTAAATAAACTAACATTGGTAGTATATATATCTATTAACACGTGCATATTTAGCAAAAACTATTCCTCTTAAAAGTTGTACAATTCTATGACAAGGAGGTTCACATATTTATCAATCAACTTTCCATCAATACAAGGATATGCAAGGTTTTTGACGAATTGAATCATGTGTGTGTTACATATGATATCATCCAATGCACTCATGAAATCAATCTATATATGCGTGCTAGTCAATTCAATCTTAGAACAAGTCTTATAATTCTATTTTTTACATCCCTCTTGATAGGGCAGAACCGACATCGCCGATCCTACCGATACTTTGGTTTTATGTATTTATAAAACTCTCGCAAGCGCACAAATCATTTTGTAGAAAATGATAAGTATACTCCCAAGGTCGATATAAGGAAAGAATGTATGTGGTTTTTAATTTATTATTCAAACTTTTAAAAACGAAATTAAATCCTAAACATCCTGTCACGATATTTTGGGGTTTGTGTTTTTAATCTAATAACATAAAAATAAACATAGATTCAATAAATATTTATGCAAATTTTATCATTTAAAATAGTGGAGTATTTATGGATATAATAACTAAGTTAATTATGCTTGCTCATATTATTTAGGTTATTAAAGATATGAATTGATATTTATTGATTCTCTCTTTTTTATATGAATACCACCTTTGGTGGGGTTAGATATTCTTTGTTAACTAAACAAATCAATTAACACCTATGGGTGAGGTTGATAACTAATTTGGTTAATTAAATTAATTCCTTTTTCTAAGAGATTGAAAATGAACCATTTAAATGCCACCTTTGGTGGGGTTAGATAGTTTAAACTTTATTCAAGGTGTCCAAATTAAACCTAAGAATTTAGTTATCTGAGTACTAACTTTCAAGTTTTAAAACCACTATTGAAAACATGTTGTCAATACATTTTCAGATAATAATTCTTATAAAAACTTTTGAAATAGAGCTTCACTCTAACTACCGGGCGATTGTACCAACAAATAAAATAACACTACTCTAAATCAGACTGGATAACTAAACCTTAAAATCTAATTTTCAGATTTAAGTTTGTAATGAAAAATAATATATTTCTCTCTAACATTCTTAATATAAAATCTTGAATAAAAACAAAATCAATTCATTTTACATATTTTTACCTATTTAATATTTCACAAGCATAACAACGTTATTATTATATCATGTTTACAAATAGCCAACAAAGTTAAATTTAATCACAGATAAATTAAATATAACATGTAAGAATAAAGCATAAAAAATAATCAGAAGAAAATAAAATCCTTACAAGATTGATGCTATTCCGTTCTTTGGAAAACCTCCAAACGGATTTTGCACTCCCATTTATTGAATCAAAAAGAAAATAAATTACAAAAACATAACTAGTTCTTCTCAAAAAGAGAAGAACTTAAAAACTAAGGAAAACTAACTAAGAAAAGCTAAAAACTAAAAAAAACTAGAAAAACTAAAAAAAACAAAGAAATGAGAGAAAGAAAGAGAAAAGAAGATGTGTTTTGAGGTGTGTTTAGTTATGAAGAGAATAGGGGTATTTATAGGTGAGGATGGGAAGAAAAAGTGGGTGAAAAAATGATAAAAAATGATGGAAACGCGAAGTAGTAATTGATGATGTCATACTGATGATGTCATGCTGATGTGGGCACGGTAGCGCGAGTAGATGGGGCAGATGGGTGCAGCGGCGCGCGCAGATGGGCGTAGGCGCGTGTAGATGAGAGCAGGATGAGCGCAGATGGGCGCAGATTGGATGCAGGCACGCGCAGATGGGAGGCCCATGTGGCACGCACGGAAGGAAGATCTGGCGCGCGTTGCTGGGCGCAGTGGCTGGAGCGGCTGGGTGGCATGATTTCCTCTTTTTTGACATTTTTGACCCATTTTGTCCAATTTTTCCATATTTGTTGACTTTTCCTCATTTATTTTTGAATGTATTTGTGATGTATTGCCTCTAGTATTCTTCTTTCAATCTTTAAGTTACATTTTTAAGTGAAAATACCTGAAAAATAATAAAAATACCTGTGATTCTGAAAAAGACAAATTTATATAAATATATGATAAAATCATATATATATATATATTTTTAATCAATTAATGTGCATAAAATCATGGTAATTTTAGTGCTTTTTGAGCACTCATCACCTCTCCACTAATATAAATATGCATTTAGCTAAAGATCGATAAGGACTTTACATGTTTGTAATGTAAGGCTTAGATAAGGGTTGATAAATAAAGATATTTAGGCCCTTTTTACACCTTAGCTTTCTTTTTATTCATCATGCACTTTTTAATTACAATTGAGCTTTAACTTGATATTTTAGTACAATCTATCTTATCATTATTTTCATATTCTTTTATTCCACATCTTTTTTTAATAACTTTATAACACCCCCAAATTTATTTTTTTTCTTTAAAAGGATAATTGTGTTGTGAGTTTTTTTTCTTTATATGGTGCATTATATTTCATCTCACTTTATAACATAACATGTGATTGGTTTTTTTTTCTTACAAGCTAAAGATGTAAGGGTAAACGTAATGCTTATTGGTTAGACACAAAATGTGGACTAAAGATATGAAAGGTTATTTTTTAAGCTCAAATGGGTGACTAAGGATATTAATAATGGCTAGCTTGAAAGGTTCAATAGATCTAAATAAAGCCTAAATCATTTATCTTGCTAAATACTATTTATGATTTTACCTCAAGGAATGATCAAATAGCATTACAACCTTCAGTTAAGGTTATTGTTTAATTATCTCCAAGCCTCCTTTTCTTAGGCAAGATGTCCTTTAGAAATTTGGCATAGGAAGGTATTTATTCAAGTGCATCTACAACTTCTTGAAGACATCTAGAAATTTTGAAAACATTGTGTCTAAGTTTTGCTTTTGTAGTTTTTAAGGGAAATGAATAATAAACTTGTAGAGGTTTTTTATTCTTTGGCTGAATTATTCCCTTTCTAGTGCTTTGTTTATCCTTTTGTTCCTCTTCATCATTTTTAATTTCTTGTTTTTCTTATCCTTTTGAATCTCATGTTCCTTCTCTAAAGTTTTACCACTCCTTAAGGATATGTCGATGCAATGTTTCTTACCTTCTCTTCTTGTGTTTATAATTGTGCCACTTAGAAGGTTACCTTGAGGCCTTTCACTTAAGGT
Organism: Hippophae gyantsensis; assembly: GCA_030763125.1. Lineage (NCBI taxonomy): Eukaryota > Viridiplantae > Streptophyta > Magnoliopsida > Rosales > Elaeagnaceae > Hippophae > Hippophae gyantsensis. Next base: position 15,072,151 of record CM061029.1, on the reverse strand, counting down.
CAGGTAAAGTTGCTCATTTGGGTCTCTAAATTCTGAATTGAAGCCTCTTGAGTGGATATTTTTGTATTTACTAACTAGATGAAGTCTTTCATCATCCCGTTAAAGAATTTTTCTTGTCCTTAGTATGTGGCTTCTTCTCTTAGGCTTGTGATTGTTGTAGTTGTTGAAAACTAGATGATAGAAATGATTGACGGTTGAATTGATTACCACCTTGATTGTTGTTATTACTCCAAGAAAAAATTGGATGTTGTTTCCATCCTAGGTTATATGCGTTCGAGCATGGATTATTGTTTCGGTTTACCCATATAGAATTCTGAGTTAGGATTATTTGAACAATTATCAAACAAATGGGCTACCCTACAAAAGACATAGGACACCCTTGAATCTTTACTTGTTGGTAAGTTTTGAACCTTTAAAATATTTATCAAAGATGACACTTAAGTTGTAAGTGACATGATATCATTTACCTAATGCACTACAACTACTCTTCTTATGGATGTCATTCTATCTGTTAGGATATACTCGTGGACCCGTAGCTTTCATACAATGAGGGGGTCCTTAGACTCCACCTCCAAACAGAGCTACGACGAGTTCCTTTCGCCTTCCCTAGGCTTCGAACTTGTGACTAGGCCCTTAAGTACACAGATTCATAGAAGCTGGTACCAATTGAGAGAACTCGTCATAGCTCAATTTGGAGGTGGAGTCTAAGGACCCCCGCATTGTATAAAAACTACGGGTCCACGAGTATATCCTAACATTATCCATTGGCCATTGATAATTATTGCTAGCCACTTTTTCAAATAAATCATAAGCTTGACTGTAAGATTTGGCTAGCAAGGCTTCATTAGTGAATACATCAATAATGGTTCTTGTTTGAGCATTAAGACCATTGTAGAAAGTCTCCATTTGGATCCAATGATGGATACCATAGTGAGAACACTAACCTTGGAAATTCTTTGAATCTTTTCCATGCTTCATATAAAGACCCCCTTCATATTATTGGTAGGAGATAATGCCATTTTTAAGCTTGACATTTTTTGTTAGTAGGAAATATTTCATCAAGAATTTCTCTGCCAAATTATTCCAAGTTGTAATGGAATCAGGTGGCAAGGAGCTTAGCCAAAGAATGCCACTAACATATAACTAGCATTCTTTGGAAATATTGGGAGATTAAGTATTCTTAGATATTTTGAGAAAGCAAAATTAAAAGAATTATAAATAACTAGCAGTAATTAATTAACTTAGATTTTGTAGCTAAGAAGATATATAAGAAAATATCTAGGAATATTTAATCTCCCAATTTTTTAAACATATAAATCCCTAAAATCCCTTAATATAATTATCAATTAATTACATGATCAATTGAATCTAACCTAGCATGTATTCCCCTCTTAAATAAACTACACACCATATAGTAATTAACCTAATCATACTCTCATGTCAATTAAATTACATACTACTCATTAATTTAATCAATTATGGATCACATACATAAGAATCATACATTTCTGCCTAGAGACTATGCATGTTATTTAATCAAAATAAACAATTAAATAATTCTCTCAAATCTATTTAATTACCTCTATATATCAATTGTTGACCAAACAACTAATAACATAAAAATTAGATTATATAGTATAATTAAATTGAAATCATAATTTGGTAAAATATTAGATCATCACATATTGAAAATTGGGTTCATAAGACCCTTGGATTAATAAATTAACTAGACATAATTTTGTTCATAAAGCTCACTTTTTTCATAAATAAAGACATAAAAATTGATAAAGAAAGAAGAAGAAATATAATCAATATCTTGAATTATAGTATCAATCTCTTCTTGAATTTCCACCAAAATTATATCTTTTTTCAATTTTTTTTTGTAATTTTCTCTCTTATTGGCTCCAAAATATGATACAAAATATGTACTTTTTAGCTCATTAGGGTCTATAGAGCAATTAAGGGGGTTAAATTAAGCTCAGACGGAATCTAAACCATCAGATCAGCTTCAGATCAAGGGTTGACATAAAAAAGGAAAAATTAACAGCTCTTACGAATAAAAATATGGCATATGGCAAGAGAAATGTGGATCCAATCAGTGTGTGATGTGTGGCATGCTTTACTAATCATAGTCAATGCACGCTAACTTAATGACATGTGGCATGATATGATTCACAGTTACAACTTATGTGGTGTCTCTGTAGGAAGAATGCGCGAATCAGATGGAGACACGTGGTATGCCAGTTGATCATTCTGTGAAACTCAAAATGAAAATCGTGTTAACCTATGTCAAGACCTACATCACTTGATAGACATGGAATTATGCAATTGGACCTCTTTACTTGTGTGGTATCCATATGGCTTACCTGATCAGATCTCATACTTGCGTGGCATCCACATGATGTCTTCAGATTGATTCAACATTAAAATATTCATAAAAAATCCTAAAAATTTCCACAAATTATGCTTGTATCCCTTTTCACTAGAAAGTTTATATTTTAATATTTTTAACTCCAAACATACTACTTATTGAATAAAATGAGCAAATATTAAGCAAAAAAGTGCACTGATGACTCTACTTTCATAGACTCATCAATAACACATTTTCCTTTAAGAATTTTATCATATTTGCATTATCATTAGTATGACACATCACAACCTCCACTCATCTGGACACATAATCAATAACTAGAATAATATAAGGATAACCAAAAGAAGGAAAACGTTCCATAAAATCAATACCACAATGATCAAATATCTCAATAACAAGTATAAGGCTAAGGAGCATTACATGACGTAGGGTGAGTGCACCCACTTTTTGGAATATTTCATAAGAAAGACAAAAAAAGTTAGTATCTTTAAACAAAGTTGGCTAATAGAGACCATATTATAAAATTTTAGCAGTAATTTTTTTATGAAAAAATGACCAAAAATGCTTCAAAATGACAAAAGTTCAAGACATTATAAATCTCAACTTTTGGAATATAGTAACATCTCATTATTTGGTCTGGGTTGTACTTAAATGAATATGGATTATCACAATAAAAAATTTGTACTTCAACCAAAAAATTTCATTTATCTTGTGCACTCTATTTAGATGAAACTTCATCAGAAATAAAGTAACTAACAATATGTGGATATCAAGTTTCGTGGCTATAATGGAAAACAAATATTCATTAGGAAATTACTATAAAAGAAGAATCCACCTAATCAAGTGGGCCTTAGCATCCTCCCTAGAAAAAAGATACTTTAGAGCTGTATGGTTAGTAAACACCACAATAGGTGAACCAATCAAGTAAGCATGAAGTTTATCTAATGTAAAAATAACAACTAGTTGTTCTTTTTTTTTTGTAGAATAACTCATTTGAGCACTATTCAGAGTCCTACTAGTATAGTAAAAAACAAAAGGCTTCCAATCCCTTCATTCTCAAAGGTCATCTCTTATTGTATAGTTTCTTACATCACACATAATTTCAAAAGGTAGGTTCCAATCAGGTGATTGCATGATAGGAGTGGAAGTGAGTTTGATAATGAGTGTTTGGAAAGCTTCCTTACACTCTTGAGTCCAGTTAAACTTGGCATCTTTGACTAGGAGTTACACAATGGATGGGATATTATAGAGAAGTTATGTATAAATCACTTGTAAGGACCAATATGTCCAAGAAAAAACATATATCTTAGATTATTTTAGTGGGTAGGAAATTTAAATATTAATTCAATTTTGGTTTTATCTATCTCTATTCCTTTTTTAAACACAATGTGACCCAAAACAATCCTAGAAGATACAATGAAATGCCATTTTTTTTTTCAATTCAAAAGAAGTTTTTTTTCTTCACACTTTCTTAACACAAATTCTAAATTAAGTAGACATAATTCAAAGAAATCACCAAAAATAATCAAATCAACCCTAAAATTTCCATATATTTTTCAGCCATATCAAAAAATAAAATAAATAAATAAATAATACTAAGCATACAATGTTAGAAGATAATTGATGCATTACATAAACCAAAAGGCATCATATAGAAACCATAAGTACCATATAGGCATGTAGATGTAGTTTTTCCTAAACCTTTAAAGCTATATCAATCGGATAATAACTAGAATACCCACCAAGAAAGCAATAGAAAGGATGGCCAGGTGCACATTATAATATTTGGCATGTAAAAGGTATTGAAAAATGATCTTTTTGAGTGACTAAATTTAATTTTCTAAAGTCAATGCACATGCACCACCCAATTACTACCCTAGTTGGAATAAGAGCTCCCTTATCATTTTCAACTATAATCACCCCATATTTCTTTGAAACTACTTGTGTTGGACTTACTCATTTACTATCAGATATTAGATAAATTATACCAAAGTCTAGTAATTTTAAGGCTTATTTCCTAATACTTCTTTCAAAGTGGGATTAAGTTTCTTTTAGGGTTATCTCCTTCCTATAAATGTATTCTATGGGAATAAATTAATGGAGAAATACCTTTTATGTTAGCTATAGTCCAACATAGTGCATCTTTATGTTCTTTTAACATATTTTTCAATTTTTTTTCTTGCTTAATACTAAGTTCAAAAGGTATGATGATAGGAAAAGTATCACCTAAATCCCAAGAATGCATGTTTTAAACCTTTGGGCAATGTAAAAGTTCAACATTTGGTATCTCTATAACCAAGGGTTTTTACTTCTCTCTTTCACTTGGCAACTCCTTAAAGCATGGTTGCCTGTATCATTGTTTATCCTACTTATCATCAAAAACCAAAGAAACATTAAATGTATTAAGAAAAATCAATAGTTTAGATTTATTATTAAGAAAGAGATATTCCAAGGATTCAATCTCATTATGTATGTTTACTTTCAACTCAATGAGCGTGTTTATTATGTAGGTCTAATATTCACCTCTAGAGTCATGTTCTCCATATAGAAAATACACTCATCCTTATATTATGGTTACTTCTCTAGATGGAAAATATTCACCTATAGAGTCATGTTTCTAAAAGATAGCTTCATAAGATCATTCCTACAGTTGATAGGGGCATTTTCTGTAGCAAGGAAAAGTCTTCCTAAGAAGTTGAAATGTACATTTGTTAGATTACCAAATTATAATTATTCTAAGAATATTTATTTATTATTACTATTATGTAAATATTTGTATTTATGATTGTATTTATTAAATTTCCTTAAATAGAATTAACATATTTGTATAAATATACAATTAGAGTTAATGGAAATGATAAACATTTTTGCCCCATTCCAAATCTAATTTGGTGTAAGAAAAAGAAAAAAAATTCATGCTACCTTAACCTAGGAGAAAGAGAACCATCATCACTGTTTAAAGCACCTATCGATGTTTACCCAGCCCCAACTCCAGTCAAGCCTTAACCAGCCTCAACCATTGATGTTTACCCAACTCCATTCAAGCCTTACCTAACCTCAATCGATGACGGAGTCATGATTTTGGTCTCACTCAACGTGTTATCTCTTTCCTTTTTTTAGATTATTTATCTCATTGTTTCATATTATTTCTTTCGTACGATCGATGAATTTGGTTTATTTCCTTCTATATATATATATATATTATAATAAAATTATTTCTACTATCATTCAAGATAGTTCATCATCTATCAATATTAAATTGGATGGAAATAACTATCATATTTGGTCCAAGATTTTGAAAATGCATATTGTTAGTAGAGAGAAAAAAGGTTGAATCACAGTCAGAAAAGTTGCCTCAAACGATGATGATCTAACTTATGGTAAAATGGATGCTGAAGATGCCTTAGTAAAATCATGGCTTATCAACTCCATGACAGACAATATGATGTCTAATTTTGTTTAGTGTGGAATTGCAAAGGAGGTTTGGGATGCAGTGAGAAAGAGCTACCTAGATGTTTTTGACTATTCATAGGTTTATGAGTTAATAAAAAGATCTTTTCAACTTCGGTAGGGTGGTTGATCTATTACAAAATATTAAAATGAGATGAACTCAATCTTCATAGAGTTGGATTATCGTAGATCCAATGATATGTCATGTAATATTGATATTGGCAAACTAAGAAAACATATTATTGAGGATTAGGTTTATATGTTTCTAGTTGGTTTAGATCAGAGTTTGGATCAAGTTAGTTGTCATGTTTTGGTTACTCCACCTTTGTCATGCCTAGAAGAATCATATTATTTTGTCCATCGTGAAGTATAGAGACAAGCCACGATGGGTATTGGAGACCATTTTGAACCATCAGCTTTCATTGTCCAAAGAAATAGGCCATATTCACATCCTCTATCTACAAACTCTGGTTCTTAATTTTACACCTATTGCAATTAAAGCTACAAAAGTGTATCGCTTTGTCAAGCATAATTTATTACAGTTATTGAAGCTTGTAAATAAATGCTCTGGATGAAAAGATTCTCACAAGAATTTGGAAATAAAAAACAAAAGTATATTTTCCATTATGATTGTCAAAGTGCTAACCACTTAAGCAAGAATTTGAGTTTTCACTTGAGGTCGAAAAAAATTGATGTGTAATATCACTTGATACGTGATATGTTAAAATCCAAGCAACTACAACCTATGAAGATCTATATTAAAGATAACATGTCAAATATGATGGAAAAGTCCTTATCTAAAGATAAGTTTGAATTATGCAGGAAAATAACAAGCATGGTAGAGCTTTTCACATAAGTCGGGAGGGGGAGATTGAAAAGATGATCTCTTTTTACGTGGAAGAGATGAAATAAATGAAAAAAAGAGGAAAATAGTGTATAGAGAAATGAGGAGAATGATGAAAGACTCCTCAATTCACTCAATTCATGATTTGCTATTATAATTTTAGTATGTATAATATTATAAGAGGCATAAGAATTCCTCAAACAAAAAAACAATATTTATACGATAATCAATATTGAAAAGAAAAGGAGAAGCCAAGCTTAAGAGCTTAAGAGAGAAAAAAAGTCTTCATTATATGTGAGAGAGATAACCTCTTAAAATAAAAATCTAAATGAGTATTAAACCATATTTTTGTGAGATTATTTTTTATTTTTATTTATTAGCTAGTATACAGTAGAACACATTATATATTTTGTTAGTTCATTTTTTTGTTAATTCATTTTAATTACACAATAGCAGATAAAAAAAGACCTAAGAATCATTGTAATTTTTTATATGTTATATTTCCTAACAATTTTTTTTGATAATTTTATGTCCTTATTAATTTTTATTAGTTAACTTTATAGTTAATATCATAAAAATAATAATTTTTTTTGGGTTTTAAATGCTATTATTCTTTTTCATCAAATGTTTTTGCCAAATTTATTTTTTCTAGCAGTGCAACCACTTTGATTGAAATTACTGACATATTTACTAATTCGTAATGAAATCTAAAAGTAATTAAAAAAAATGAATAGAAAATCAAGGAAAATGGAAAGAAAAAAAATTGAAATTATTTTTTTAATCGTATTTATTTATGTTATTTTTGAATTAGAATAAAATTAGTTGTATTAGTAAAATGTCTTATTATTGTAATAATAATTATAATTAAAGTGTTAATTTAAGAATATAAACTTTGTATTTTTTTAGGAATTTAATTCAAAACCTTCTTTTGGAAAATTAGTAACTTATGTGGCGCCCTAATTCATTAAATTATTATTTTATAAATAAATTAAATTAAATAATAACAAGTAAAAGTTGGTTAAATTTTGATCGATTTTGACCTTAAATGCAAATGAAATAAATATATATTGATTTATTAAATCAAAAATTGAAACTTATTTCTAAAATCTCGGTTAGAAAATATTTGACCAATTTATTTATATCGATTTAATAGGTTTGATTTGTAATTTTGTAATTTAGACATATTTATTTTTAAGTTAATGTAAATAATTTTACTTTATGTTAGTATTAAATTAATAAATAATATTTATTATTTAATCAATAATTTAATTAAAAGATTATATATTAGCATTTAAATAATAATTATGGATCAATTTTTAATTAGATAAATATTTTTGAAAATAAGTAAATTATTGAGAACAAAAAATAATTTAGATTTTTTATTAGTTATAATAAACTTTTTTAAAAATTAATATAAGAGAATAATAATATAAGTTATTTCATCTTTTTAAATAACATAAAAATTTAACTAAAATTAGGTAATTATAAACATATATGATATATGTACTATAAATGTATAAATTAAAATATATGTGTGCGTATTAATAATATATAGATCGGTTTGGTTAAGTATAGACTTACAAACTTTAAAATCTTAACTGACCTGACATACGTCGGTGTTTTGCATTTTAAAAACCAAAATAAACCTATTTAAACATATAAAACATAAAACTAAGTTCAATTCAGCTTGATTTAGGTCAGGTAGGTTGATTTTTTGATTATTATGACTACTCTTAATTATTTGAACAATACTATTCACTAATCAAATTAATTAATTTCATAATTAGTTATTTAGTGATAGATGTATAATAGTATTATTTGCTTTTCTCCCAATAGTTTAAGACTTTGTAAGAGTTAGTTGACCAACGACTTCTAATATAGTGTTAGAACTGAAGATATTGTGTTCAAAGTTTAATAATCTCAATTGTTGAATTGCAAGTATCTGACTTACATGATGCATAGAGCCAACACTTGTGAAAGAATGATAAATGTATAAAATATTATTGATGCTTCTCTTAACAGTATAAACTTATAAAAAGAGAGTTAATAACTACCAACTTCTAACATTTTGAAAAAGTTATTATATTTATATTAGATTCTATTATTTTAAAATACTATATCATCATATATTATGAGAGCAATAAGTTTTTTTCTTTATAATAATAGATTTATGTTACCACTTTTAACACTTTGGTATTCTAAATGTCTAATATTTTCAAAATGTTTCATTAGTACTCTAATTTAAGTATTGATATTTTTTTATCAACTTTGAATAGTAATAATTTTTGAATAGTAATAATTTTTTTATATCTAAAATACATTTTTGACTATTTAAGGATTTTTTTGAAAGATAACTAGAACAAAGAAAAAAATGTTAATTTCGTAATTTTTTCGATAGTATTATCAATACAAATTGATCCTTTTATCGGTTAATATATTTATTATAGATATGATTCATTCACGATTTGTTCATATCTAGATGTGTTTTAAATATTTTTCATAAAGATTGGGTTTCGATACTTCTTACTAAAAAATTACAATGTTTGTATATTTTTCTAATTTATCATTGCTAGTTACTCATAAAAAATATTTTTATCATAGATTGTTGGAATGCTATAGTTTTTAAGTATTTATTTATATTATTTGTTTTTTAAAGATCAATTTTTTTTTGCAAACTAGTAGGAAGTGTCAAACCCAGCTTAATTCTAGCAAAAAAAATCATTTTCTTAGCTCTAGTCAATTTTTAAAAAAGAAATACCCTTCATTAAAATGCCAAAAGGGTATTTTTGACACAAAATTAATTATTATTCAAAAAATTGAATTATTAAAATAAATTTTTTTAATAACATGAGATATAAAAAGTATCAATATATTAATTGTGATACCTATAGGATATCAATCCCTCACTTTTATGTACAAGGTATGTGTACTCTCTTTATAATGATGGCTTATTCTACAAGTATTTTTCCTTTTAAAATATTTAAGTTCTTTTGTTTTAAAAGTGAACAATTTAATCTTCTTTTTTAACACAAAATGACTCAATTAAAATAGAATCTTACATACAATAATTAAAACATAATCTTGCATATAATGGAAACACAAATACGTGATAAAATTGAGTCATCTTTGTTATTTATTTTATAAAAAAGAAAAATGTATTAGAAGTAAGAATGAGATCAATAACTGATATTAATAAGAGATATAAGAAATGCTCTATGTAAGATTTTCTTCTCAATTATACTTTTATCTTTAAATTTTGTTGGAATTTATACTTTGATTTTTTAAATATTATAGTTATTATCTTTTTAAATTTAACATATTTTTCAAATTTTAAAATAAAGAATGAATGTATTAAAATTTAAAATTTAAGAAAGTAAATAATTCAAAAAATATTTTTTGAAAATTTAATTTAATTTAATTTTAAGTGTTACAGTACAATTTTAGAATAACTTTTAAACTTAATTAAATGTGTTAAATTAAAAAAGATAAAAAAATATAAATAATTAAAGGATAAAAATGTAGAATCCAACAAAATTATAGGTTGGTACTTTTTTATTTTTCATTTTGCTTTGGAAAAAGAAAGAGCTTTTGATTAAATAATGTTTGCTACATCTTTAGCCAGGATGAAGTCATAATGGTTAGATTTACATCAAGTCACATAACTTGTTAAAAAAAGTTTACACCTATTCAATCTTCTAAGACAAAAGCAACAATTAAAAGAAATTGTACATAAAATTAAATCCTTAATAGCAGCCATACTATGACCCTCCACTGATAGAGCAATTGGCTCAATATTTAATAATTGGACACCCAGCTGTAATTAATTCAACTCCAAAATCACCTTCCTAAACCCAGCCTCCACACTGAATGTCTGAAACGCAATCCCGCCCATATCTCCCACAACTCTGTTGCACGCAGCACCACCATTGCTTTCAATTTATCCGAGATTGCAGCCATTACCATTTTGTAGTTAATTACGTCTCATATAATTGAAGACATTTTTGAAGATTATGGTAATTGAATAATATTTTGTGAATCTTACTCTACTTAAAAATGAAACATTATCACGGCATTTATGGTATATTATAAATTTACAGATAATAAACATAAATGTCATATTTTTAATTAAAAATTGACATTTTCCATCCATCTACATTTTTGAAGAGTTAAGCCCTTTTATGAAATTTATGTCTTTTTTCAAAAAAATTTGCCGATTTTTGAAAATTTAATCCTTGTAATTGTATTCTATACAACTCTACAATAACTTAAAAAAAGCACTAATATCCCTTTTTATGTTAAATAAATGAAAATTTATTGGGTGAAATTCGAATATATAATAATACTCAAACTTTTAGCCAGTGACAGAAGTATAGAGTATAGAGTATCAACCCCAGCGTCACATGATGCGGCATTGGTTAGATGCTGCAGCTGTTGTGATTGAAATGATTTGCCTTAACTATATCCCATTAATAATTGTGTCATGATCAATTCGGAAATTTTTTATTTGATTGGTATTAGATTAATAGCATGTTAAATGGGCTGTTGGGTTTCCTTCTCATTCTAAGTAATTAAGTTGGAGGAAAAAAAATTAATTTATAACAATAAAAATAATATTTTTAATTTATTTTATATATTTTAATTATTAAAAAATAATTTGATGCGTTATTTTATTTTAAAAATTATTAAATTAAATACTATTTAAATTAAACTATAATTATTTAAAATCATTTAATATTAAATATTATTTAATTGAATTCGGTTTAATATTATTAAAGAGTTAATTTTATTATTTTAAATTTAAATAATGTTGTTTCTAAATATTTTTAAAAACATAATGTAACTTGTTAATTTAAATAAATATATTATTAATCTTTAAATTAAAATAAATTTTTTATATGAAAATAAATACAATTATATAAAATAATAAAAGAAAATGTTAGGTAGCTCATCGTAAACAAATTGCATGTAAAATCCTATCATTTAAGTTGATCGTATGCTTGGATTCTTTGTCAATCAATATTGCACGTTTATACATCAACATATTTTATTTTCAAAAGATATTAAATACAGGTAAATTTATATATTTATTAATTGCGCAAGTTTAAAAAAAATCACTTCTAAATTAAAAAAATTATTGTTAGCCATAAATCAAACTAATATGTATGTTCGTTGTCAATCAACGCGAGATAATCAATAATGAGAAGAATAATTAGGCAATAATTTTTCTATTGGTAAAAATATCATTTATAAACTTAAAATTCAACATTATATCATAAACATCCCTAATGTGAAATTTATATCAAAGACATCTGGAAGTTCCGTGTATTTTCACGAACACACTTAAATTCTAACAACGTTAAATATCCCGTTATCTCTTCTCTCTTCTTCTATCACTATAATTAAATAATATAAAAATAACGTAATAATTTCGTATGTACATTAAAAAAAAAGTGTAAAATATAACAAATTTTAACTTAAAGTTAAATAGAATTCAATAAAACGTAGATAAAAATACTCAATTGTATTTTACTTATTACAAAATAACATTTAGTTATTTTATTTATTTCTTGTAAACCGTTTCATATTATTATTATAAAAAATTTATCGCACAAAAACAAAAATTATTAAATAAAAACCGTTAAATTTAAAGAAATTATAATTAAAATAATTGAAGAAAAATAAAATAAAAATATAAAAAATAGTTATTTATCTTTGTATAATCACTTTTTAATAATAATATAATTAAACTGTTATAAAAATAAATATAAATTAAATATCACCTTTAAGATAAATATATAACATTTATATTCACTTCCTCTAAAATTTATGGTTTCAAATTCACCATGCAATTATAGTCTTTAGCAAAAAGTTTAATAATAATAAAATTTAATTTTTTTTTTATCAAACTTAGTCCTAAAACCAACATTATTAGTAGGAAAAATTAAAATAATGTCTCAATCAAGGCTTTGACTTACAACCTCAAAGTTAAGAGGAACCAACTTTACTACTAAATTAGCATGATGATGAGCAACAATGATAAATTTAAGGAAAAAAGAAATTCACTAAAATGAAGCATTGACAAATATACAAGAGGAACCAATTGCAAGAATTAGAAAAGGTTCCTTGCTGTGCTTTCTCGTTACGGTCTCCCTTCAACTTCTTACATAATACAAATTAAGATTAGTGTGTTTTTTTTGGTTCAAGGGGAGTATAAGATTTTTTTTTTCATTAAAATCAAGTTTCACACTCAAGCATATTTGATAGGACATAATTTCATAACTTTAAATACCTATTTTAATGAACCAAAATACCAATTAGATTATAAGAAAAACTGCAAAAGCTTGACAAAAGAAAATTCTTATTTTCTCATTTTGTTGTACCTTCTCTTTTTTTAGAATCCACTTAAAACAACATATTTATTCTTCATTTTTGTTCTAAATAATCAAATTAACATATGTTTTAAAATGTGATAATTGATGAATTTATTTAGTGATAAAGCCACTTACTTAATTTAATGTAATATTTTACTAATGGATAAAGTAAAGTATTTAATTAAGGATGCTAATGGAACACTAATTTCTTGTGCATTCAATGTGGAGCATTAATTTCTTGTTCATTCAATGTGAAACACTAATCTCTTGTCCATTCAATGTGGAGATGAACATAAAATCTTTGCTACCACAAGTTCTTCAAGGATATTGCCTATAAATAACTTGTTTTATTTGTGCAAAATATAATAGCAAATGAGAGCATCCAAAAGAAATATAGTAAAAGTCTTTGTGAGAGTTATCTTGTGAGTTACTACTTAGAAAAGAAAATTTGTTCCTTCTTTGTAAGTAATATTTTCCCTATTTTGTGAGAGAGTTATTTCTCCTATTACAATAGAGATTAGAATTGTTATCTCATTGTAATTATAGAGAAAGTATTATAATCCCTATTTTACAATAGTTAAATCCTCCTACACTTGCCCGTGATTTTTTACCCTAATTTGTTCGGGAGTTTTTCCACGTAAAATATTTGTGTCCATTTTATTTTCATTATTCTTAATTTCACTTTAGTTGTGTGTTAGCTTCGACCCGATAATTTTTCCTAATAGCGGTATCAGAGCAATTGGTTGAGGGGTGTGAAGTAGATCGTTGTGAACGAGATGTTGACTATGATAAAGTTCGATGTTGAAAAGTTCAACGGGAGTAATTTCTCGTTGTGGAAAATGAAAATTAAGGCAATTTTAAGGAAAGATAATTGTTTGGAAGCAATTGGAGAAAGACCCGTAGACATCATTGATGATAGCAAGTGGAACGAGATGGATGGCAATGCAATTACCGATCTGCACTTAACATTAGCTGATGGAGTGTTATCTAGTGTGGTAGAAAAGAAGACTACAAAGGAGATTTGGGATACTCTAATAAGACTGTACGAGGCCAAGTCACTACACAATAAGATCTTCTTAAAGAGGAGATTGTACACTCTTCGAATGATAGAATCCACATCAGTGATTGACCACATCAACATTTTGAATACTCTATTTTTGCAACTTACATCAATGTGTTACACAATAGAGACATCTGAACGTGCAGAGATTCTATTACAAAGTATACCTGACTCGTATGATCAACTCATCATTAACCTAACGAACAACATCCTTACGGACTATCTATTCTTTGATGAATTACTACTGCTGTTTTGGAAGAAGAAACTAGGCGTAAAAATAAGGAAGACAGACAGGCAGGTTCGCAACAAGCAGAAGCTAGAGAGGAAGATCAATGGAACGTGGCCCCAATGGGAGTCAAAATCATGGTAGATCAAAATCAAGAAATAAGAAGAATTTCAAGTGCTACAACTATGGCAAGAAAGGGTATGTCAAGAAGAATTATTGGTTAAAAAAAAGAGTGGAGTCCTTGAGTCATCAAATGCTCAAGGGAATGTGGCAAATGCCTCAGATGATGGTAAAGTTCTATACAACGAGGCAACAACGACAGTTGGAGGCAGAAAGTAGTTCGTTGATATCTGGTTATTAGACTCAGGAGCACATGACATCTCGGAGAGAATAGTTTCACAAATATGAACCAATCTTAGGAGGTTCTATCCATATGGGTGATGATCATGCTTTGGAGATCGCTAGTATTGGTACTATCAAGATAAAGATGTTTGATGGTATAATTTACACTATTCAAGAGGTACGACATGTGAAAGGCCTAAGGAAGAATCTATTATCTTTGGGTCAAATGGATAGTCTTGGATGCAAGACCTATATTGAAAATAGGCTCATGAAAATTATCAAAGGCACACTTGTGGTTATGAAGGCAGAAAAGATCAAGACAAATCTATTCATGCTAAAAGGATAAACATTGGAGGAAGCTGATATATGTGTCATGTCAATCAAGAAGGGAGAAGAATCGACGAAGATGTGGCATCTCAAACTAGGTCACATGTGAGAACGAGGTTTCAAGATTCTCTTCGACAGAAAGCTACTTCTAGGGCTCAAATCGATAAATCTACCTTTTTTCTGAGCATTGTGTTACAAGTAAGTAGCATAGATTGAAGTTTAACAAATCTGATGCCAAGAGTAAATTTATTCTAGATTTGATTCATTCTGATGTGTGGGAGTTACCAGAAATGTCCCTAGGAGGAGCAAAGTATTTTATGTCTTTTATTGATGATTATTCTAGGAGATGTTAGGTGTATCCAATCAAGAAGAAGTCAGATGCATTTTTGGTATTCAAATACTTCAAAGCGTGGGTGGAACTTGAATCTGGGAAAAGATCAAGTGCTTGAGGAAAGATAATGGAAGAGAGTACACAGATGGTGAGTTTCTTGCTTTTTGTAAGCAGGAAGGTATTAAACTACAGTTCATGTCATATATACACCTCAACAAAATGGAGTGACCGAACGGATGAATAGAACTCTTACAGAAAGGATGAGAGCTATGTTGAGGACTATAGGTCAATCCAACTCTTTTTTGGGAAAAATCAGCCAAAACTGCTTATTATTTGATAAATCGGTCGCTATCAACAGTAATTTATTTAAAGACACCGATGGAGATGTGGACTGGTAAGCCAAAAGACTACTCTACTTTACATTCTTTTGGATGTCCTACGTATGTGATATACAATGCCCAAGAAAGAACAAAGTTGAATCCAAAATCTAGGAGGTGTATATTCTTGGGGTATGCTGACGGAGTGAAGGGGTATCGCCTATGGAATCCCACTACCTGTAAGGTTATTATCATCAGGGATGTGATCTTTGTAGAAGATCAACTACTACAAACAGATGGACATGATAGCACATCGAAAGAGGTTTCAGAGACTACAATAATACAGGTGGAAAATAATCCGGTACAAGAAACTCTAGTTTCTACTGAAGCAACACCAGAGCATGAGGTACAAGAACCAGTCGAGTCCGAGTCTTCAGAAGTTTGCCGGTCAACTTGTGAGAGAAGGCTGCCATCTTTTCATTTATAGTATGTTATAGAGAGCAATGTTGCATACTGTCTTTTCACGGAGGACAAAGAGCCCTCAACTTTCCAAGAAGTTACAAGTAGCTCAGATGTGTCTTTATGGATGGCAGCAATGTAGGAAGAAATTAAAGCTCTACACAAGAACAAGACTTGGGAACTGGTACCATTGCCATATGGGAGAAAAGCCATAGGTAACAAATGGGTCTACAAGATCAAACGGGATAGCAAGGATCAAGTGGAACGATTTCGTGCAAGATTGGTGGTAAAATGATTCGCTCAAAAAGAAGGTATTGATTTCAACGAGATATTTTCCCTGGTAGTTTGGCATACAACAATTAGAATAGTCCTAGCTATGTGTGCTACATTTGACTTACATCTGAAGCAATTGGATGTAAAAACTGCATTTCTTCATGGAGAACTTGAAGAAGAAATCTATATGCTCCAGCCAGAAGGTTTTGCTGAAACAAGAAGGGAGAACTTGGTTTATAGGTTGAAAAAATCTCTATACGGTCTCAAACAAGGACTGAGGTATTGTTAAAGGAGATTTGATTCCTTCATTATTAGCCTTGGATACAACAGACTCAATTCAGACCATTGTACGTACTTCAAAAGGTTTGATGAAGATAATAAATTTATTATCTTGTTGTTGTATGTGGATGACATGTTGGTAGCAGGCCCCAATAGAGATCAAATCCAAGAATTGAAGGCACAGTTGGCTAGAGAGTTTGATATGAAGGACTTAGGACCAACAAACAAGTTTCTAGGGATGCAGATTCACAGAGACAAAAATAATAGGACTATTTGGCTTTCTCAGAAGAACTATTTCAACAAGATCTTATGACACTTCAACATGCAAGATAGTAAGCCAATTTCTACCCTACTTCCTATTAATTTCAAGTTATCCTCAACTATGTGTCCTAGCAATGAAGCAGCAAGGAGAGAAATGTTTCGAGTACCATATGCATTAGCAATGGGACGTTTAATTTTTTCCATGATATGTACAAGACCAAACATTGCACAAGCAGTGGGAGTAGTTAGTCAGTTTATGGCAAATCCTAGAGAATAGAATTGGAATACTATGAAGAGGGTTCTGAGATACATCAAAGGAACCTCAAATGCTGCATTATGTAACGGAGGATCAGATTTTATTATTAGAGGCTACGTTAATTCAAATTTTGTAGGGGATCTCAATAAAAGCAAGTCTACTACAGGTTATGTGTTTACACTTGTAGAAGGAGCTTTAAGCTAGGTATCTAAACTGCAATCGGTTGTAGCTCTATCTACAACGGAACCAGAATACATGGTGGCTACACAAGCTTGCAAGGAAGCAGTTTGGATACAAAGATTATTGGAGGAGCTTGGGCATAAGCAGAAAAAGATTGTTCTATTTTGTGACAGTTAGAGTGCTTTGCACATTGCAAGGAATCCAGCTTTTCATTCACAAACAAAGCACATAAGCATTCAGTATCACTTTGTTCGAGAAATAGTGGAAGAAGGTAGTGTGGATATGCAAAAGATTCACACCGACGAGAACCTAGTAGATGTTATGACCAAGCCAATCAATGTTGATAAGTTTGAATGGTGTAGATCCTCATGTGGTCTAGCGGAAACATAAGCAAGCATGGATTTGGCAAGTGAGGAAGGATGGAAGGATTATGCAAGTGACTTTAAGTGGGAGAATGTGATAATTGATGGCCTTGTTTAGTGGTAAAGCCACTTACTTGATTTAATGTTATATTTTGCTAATGGATGAAGTAAGAAACATGGAAGACATTTAATTAAGGATGTTATTAGAGCACTAATTTATTGTGCATTCAGTGTGGAGCACTAATTTCTTGTTCATTCAATGTGGATCACTAATCTCTTGTCCATTCAATATGGAGATGAACATGGAGTCTTTGCCATCACAAGTTCTTCAAGGATGTTGCCTATAAATAGCTTGTTTCATTTGTGCAAAATATAAGAGCAAATGAGAGCATCCATAAGAAATATAGTAAAAGTCTTTGTAAGAGTTATCTTGTGAGTTACTACTTAGAAAGGAAAATTTGTTCATTCTTTGTTAGTAATATTTTTTCTATTTTATAAGAGAGTTATTTCTCCTATTACAATAGAGATTAGAATTGTTATTTCATTATAACTAGAGAGAAGGTGTTGTAATCCTTATTTTATAATAGTTAAATCCTCCTACATTTGTTCGTGGTTTTTTACGCCAATTTATTCGGGAGGTTTTTCACGTAAAATATTTGTGTTCATTTTATTTTTATTATTCTCAATTTCACTTTAGTTGTGTGTTAGCTTTTTGAGCCGGTAATTTTTCCTATCATTTTAAATTATTAAAAAAAAACATATATTTCAAAATACTTGTTCGAAAAAAACTCAACCATAACTTTTTAAATTGTTTTAATTAGGTCTCGTATGCTTTGATTTATTTTTAAAGAACATTTGTACAAGAAAAGATCGAAAAATACGTTATTTTTGAAAAACATATAATTTATTGGGATAATTATCATCAACATCCTCTAATTCAATTCAAAACTCTTTTGTCATAATTTATCATAATAAAGTTCATAATTTTATCCATTTTTTTCCGATAAATTATAAAAACATGGGTTTAAATTGAACCTTTTATAAAATAGTGGTGAATCGACTAAATCAAAATATAATCTAGTATAGGTTAATAATATTTGAGCAAAACCCGAAGAAAGTCTATGAAAATAAGCCTTAAAAAAACTAATTTATAAAGTAGTTAAAAAGAAAAACTTATATTTTAGGTAAATATATAAAAAAATTGGTTAATAAAATAGGTTAAAAATAAAATAAATGACTTTCTCACTCATTTACAGCTTTTTCTTCTTATTTATCTGTCTCTCAATCTCTTTATTTTCTATTTCTCATTATTAAAAATATAATTAGTTATTCCGTAGAAGAAGTCATTGTTTATTGATTTTGATGCATATTCATTTTTTTATAATATGGTTTTAGCTACGTTAGATGAGGAAAAGAATAATGGTTATTATGAATAACAACCTTTTAACTCTTCTATCGTTTCTTTATATTATTATATATTTTAAATTTTTAGATTGTTTTTATTTATATTTAAATATGTTTTTCATTTATTTTTACTCATGAGCTCATAACATTTTATTTTTTTAGATAGTTGTTTATTGGGATTACGAGTTCTTTCATATTAAATTATTTTTTAAGATACTTTTAGTTATAACCTCTTTACTATTCGAGCAAATATCAAAACTTAACTGATATTTACCCCATTAGTAATACCCAATCTAATAAAACGTTAAAAAAGCACAGTTTAAAATTTCTTTATTTTACTTTTAGAAATCCCTTATTGTCTCAAACTCAAAAGGTTTTTTTATTGTTAAATATAAATAGTATAAATATTAATACATTTCTATAATAAAGAACTTTTAAATAGATTATTAATCACTTTAAAATATATTTTAAGTTAGTTAGGTGAATTCACTTAAATAGAAAATATTTTAATTTTTAAGTCTATTCTAAAATAAAATCGACTTTAAATTTTAAGTCGGTTCACCGGTAGAATATCAATACATTTCTACAATAAAGAACTTTTAAATCGATTATTAATCACTTTAAAACATATTTTAAGTTAGTTCGGTGAATTCACTCAAATAGAAAAGATTTTAATTTTTAAGTTTATTCTAAAGTAAAATCGACTTTAAATTTTAAGTCGGTTAACCGATAGAATTGACTTTAAATTTAAAATCGATCTTATGTATCAATCGATTTTAAATTTTAAATCGATCTTACGTGTCAATTGACTTTAAGTTTTAAGTCAATCCTACGTATTAACCAACTTAAAATTTAAAGTCGATCTTATATAACAACCGAATTAAAATTTTAAGTCGATTCTACCTTAGAACCGGCCTAAAAGTTTAAGTTAGTTTTACCATAGAATTGACTTAAAATAGTATAATTTCTAAATATATATATTTTATTTTCTACTGGCCTCCATGCCTGTTTTTAAATCACATAATACAAGAAAAAAAATCAGAATATGTTTTAAAGAGTTTTTAAAAACTTTCATTCATTTAAAAACCAGATACTATAAATTAATTACTTAAAAATGAACTTATAATAAAAATATAACTTACATACAATACATATATACAAATTTAACTTAATTACAATACCATTAAATATTATAAGTAAATAAACATAGGCATGTTATATTAGATATAAAATTACATATATCCATTACTATATGCAATTTTACTGATATATGTAATTTTACAATACCAACATAATAATAAGATACCTATATTATTTAATATCATTAGATTTTTCCTGCAATCTTTTAATTTGAAGCATATGTTCTACCAATTTTTTCGTAAATCTTAGGCATAACCCATTTTACTATATGTATTTAAATTCAAAATAATAATTTAACATCATGAATTCATAAAAAAATAAATTATATATGTTAAAAGATCAATATATTAGTTATTTAACAAGTATACATACAACATTACCTCAATGTTCTCATGGCCTTAAATGAAAAGGCTTATAAAACCGACAAAGCTTGCTATGTGAAATATTAAATCTAAAGTCTTTGAGGATAACAAATTTAAAGTAAGCACATCAAATAACACTTAACAAGTATAATGATTCCAGAATCGTAAATGAACAAAACTTATTTAATAATTAACATTATAAATTCATTAAGAATAATTTATATATTAAAAGAGTATATTAATTAAAGAGATACTACATCTTTAATTGCATTTTGATATTTAAGATGATCTTACTCATAAATTTTATAATAAAGTAACCAAACATAACTTCATCACTTTGTTATAGAACCTCTAAAAAACAAGTATACATAGTTTATCAATTCAAACATTTTTATTATTGAATCGTATACTTTATTAAACTAATAAAATTCATTTTTAATATTTATTTGCACATACCATAACTTTATCCCATATAAGCTTACATGACTCTTTAATGATGATGCATTTACTCTTATTCCATAGCTTTCATGCCATATCAAAGTTTAAAAGAGTTGTATTTTTCTCTTTATTCAATATTACAAAGAACAGTAGAAAACAAATAACTAGTTATAACTCTTATATTTTAACAACTATTTTTGTATCTTTATTCAATTCTATGGAAGCCAAGTCACAATACCAAGCATGATTACCATATAGATCAATGATTACCAACATCCAAAGATCTTGACCTTGTTCAAAATTTAGTAGCCAAAGGATTATCAATTTTTGATTTCTTTGAAGTGTTAATGCTCTATCAAATAATTGTTTCACTCTTATGCTAGCATCATGCTCTTGATATTGATTCACATATGATGAATCGTAAAATATCACTAAATGTGATAGGTGATTAGCTTCGAGTTGATAAAAACATGCCTTATATAAAAAACATATATATAATTAATTAGATAATATAAACATAATTATATGTTCTACATGAATGAAATATATTTATTGATTGAGGATTTACCTTGTCCACATTTGAATTATACTTAAGTCAATCATTTAAAATTTAAAATAATTATAATATGCACTCGATCAGTAAATAAGATTGTCTAATGTTTATACTAGATGTTTTTTTAGGAAGTAGCATAGTCCATCCATCATTCATACTATTTTTGCTTACAACAATCGTCATCAAAGAGCCAAGATTTCAACTAAAGTTTATAGCATACTCATAATTATACTTTTTCTATGGCTTCTTCTTGAATGCTTGGTGTGTGATGATTGTCCACTAGATAAAGATTTGTCATGAGATACTTTTTTTACATATTTTAAATTTATTGCACTTACCAACTTCAATATAATTAACTAAAAAGAGCTATTAAATTAGTAACAATAAAAGTAAAATAATAAAATACAAGTAGTATAATAAAATACCAGTAGTAAAAAAGTTTTTATTCTAACTAAAAGTATATAGTACTATGTCAAAATTTAGCACAACTTGATTCGATAGTCAAGCCACATATTTTTGAATTTTTTTGAAGTTGTGATAGCATTAGAAGGCACTGGTAGTAGACAATGATAAAGTAATGATTGATTAATTACTATTCGTTGATGATTTGAAAAATATCTTTCATCATTGCTCAATTGTTATACTATTTCAATAGGAACATAGTCTGTAAATGATGGACCTTTCAATAGACATTTCATATCTTGTAAAAAATTTAAGCATTATATACAATAAACAAAATATATAATAAAAAATAAAAAATAATATTCTTGTTATAAGATTTAAATTTTATCACGAAAGATTTATCAAATGGAAGAGGACCCCCATATAGGATAGTTATTCGAAGAACATTCTCATCAAAATATTCTTGTAAATGATGGTAAGAATACACAAATTGCATTGGAGACATTGGACTACTATGAGATTACATGGGTAATCTTGGAATATATGTCCCATAAAGGACATTGGTTGGCTATGAGATTGCATGGGTGGCATGCTTGACCAATAGGGCATGCCCTGATTGTAGTATAGTGGCATGCCTGACATATGTTGTGATGCCCAAGCTTAGTAAATTTAAATTTATTTATAGTTGCAAGCTCGCTTAACATAGTAGCCTTAAAGGAGTTCAATTCTTCTTCAACTTTATTCAACTTATCCTTAATGACAATCTCAGGCCTTTTGTTTTAGAATATTGAAAAAATTCAAGTAACCATCATATCAGCTTCCCCCCAACATGACCAGGATGATCAGGTCCAAATGTATAATATATGACATATTTTCATAGTTGCTCAATTATATCACTCCAGTTTATTTATTCTTAGACAATTCTATACAAATAATAAAGCAATAAAGAATATCATACATTATTACATGTATATGTAAAAAGCATAACAAAGACTTTATATCAAGTTAAACTACTAACCAACTTATTGAGTTGTTCTTCTCTTCGTTTATTCATTGGCTTTGGCTTCTTAGTTTTTGGTGTCTTTGTTTCTATATACAGTTCAGCTTGAGCAATAGGTCTATCCAATTTAACTTCCTACGTACATACTTAAATAATTTTACTAACTAATTTATTAACTTAAGTTAGAGGAAAATAAATATAAAAATAGTTATAAATCAACAAATTAATATTACCATTCTTTTTCTAACTTTAGAATTTGATGACCTACCAATACGGTTAGGAAAAATATTCTACATTTATATATTTTGGCGTTCTTCCCTAATGATTTAAAATTCATTCATATGTCTATAATCCATCAACTCTTTCTATAGTTGGGGTTCTATCCACGAGTGATATTTAGGGATTTTATACAGTTCTTCTTCATTAAGGGGTTCCATGTATAGAAACACATAATTTATATCCAATTTAGAAGTTTTGTATTATTTTCATGCCTTGTTTGCAATTTTGTAGCACTTATTAAACCAATTATTAGGGCCTTTGAAACGATTTTGTAAAAAACACATTTTAGAAGAGATATAATATAAAAAGAGTATAATATGTAATTCATTATAAAATAAAAGAGACTTACATAAATGTTTTTCAATATCTTTTACTTTTCAAAATCTTCAACTTTACTTCAATCATTTATATTGATTGGTATACTTGACTTGACAAGTCTACCAATAGAAGATTTCAAATATTGGTCATTTTCTCCCAATGGATTACTAATTGCATTGAATTCAATAAATATTCTATCATCTGGATTAAGTGGGGCATCATGTATATTAACCTAACCCCTTTCTTTTAAAATACCCTAATGGATCATTTGGATTAAGTGAGGCATTAGGTATATAAGCTTATGTGATTTTTAAGGACGATTCTTTTATTCTTATTCTACAGCTTTCATGCCTGATCAAAGTTTAAAAGAGTTAATATTTTCCTCTTTATTCAATATAATAAAAAAATAGAAGAAAAATAGATAGTTATAACTCTTACATTTCAACAAAAATTTTTGTATCTTTATTCAATTTTATGGAAGTTGGGTTATAACACCAAGCATAATTACCATATAGATTAAGGATTACCAACATCTAATGATCTTAACCTTGTTCAAACTTTAGTGGCCAAATGATTATCAACTTTTGATTTTTCTAAAGTGTTAATACTATATCACATAATTGTTTCGCTCTTATGTTAACATCATGCTCTTGATATTGATTCACATACGATGAATCAATAAAACATCACTAAATATGATAGGTGATTAGTTTCAAGTCTATAATAACATACCATATATAAAATACATATATAATTAATTAGATAATATAAACATAATTATATGCTCTACATAAATGAAAGCTATATACTAATTGAGGATTCACCTTGACCATACTTGAATTATACTTAAGTCAATCATTTAAAACTCAAATAATTACAATATGTACTCGATTGATATATAATATCGTTCAATGTTTATACCAGATATTTCTTTAGGAAATGGCATAGTCCATCCATCATTCATACTATTTTTGCTCGCAAAAATCGTCATTAAAGAGCCAAATGTTTTACTAAAGTTTATAGCATACTCATAATTATACCTTTTTGATAGATTCTTCTTGAATAACTTGGTGTGTGATGATTGCCCACTAGATATAGATTTACCATGAGATACTTTCTTTGCATCTCTTAAATTTATGACACTTACCAACTTTGATATAATGGACTAAACAAGAACTATTATATTAGTAACAATGAAAGTAGTAAAAAAATTTATTTTAAGTAAAAATAAATAGTACAATGTCAAAATTTAGCACAACTTGATATGACAGTCAAGCTACATACTGTCTAACAGCTTCTTGGACTAAGGTAGCATTACAGGGCATTAGTAGTGGATAATGATGGAACAATGATTGATCAATTACTATTTTTCAATGATTTCTTAAATATTGATTGTGAATCTTTCAATTATTACTTAATTGTTGTACTTTTCCAATAGTAACATAGTCTATAAATGATGGATCTTTCAATAAAAATTTTATATTCTGTAAAAAATTTAATCATTATATACAATAAAAAAATATATAATAAAAAATAAAAAATAATATTCATGTTATAAGATTTAAATCTTACCACAAAATATTCATGAAATGGAGAAGGACTCCTATGTGAGGTAGATATTGGAAAAACATTCTCATCAAAATATTCTTGTAAATGATGGTAAGAATGCACAGATTGCATTGAAGACATTGGACTATTATGCAATTACATGGCCAGTCCTAACATATATATATATCCTATAGAGGACATTGGTTGGCCAAGAGATTGCATGGGTGTCATGCCTGGCACGGATGGTGGTATGCCTGGTCAATAGGACATGTCCTGATTATAATATGGTGGTATGCTTGGCATGTTTTGTGATACCTCAGCCTTGTAACTTTGAAATTTTGTTATAGTTGCAAGCTCGCTTATCGTAGTAGCCTTAAGGAAGTTCAATTCTTTTTCAACTTTATTCAATTTATCCTTACTAATCATCTCATGCCTTTGTTTTAGTATCTTGAAAAATTTCAGATAACTATCATATTGGCTTCCCCCCAACCTGACCAGTATGATCGGGTCCAAATGCATAATGTATGGCATCTTTTCGTAGTTGTTCAATTATTTCACTAGTGTTTATTTATTCTTGGATCATTCTCTACAAATAATAAATAAATAAATAATATCATACATTATTACATGAATATATAAAAATCATAACAAGGATTTTATATCAAGTTAAATTACTAACCAACTTATTGAGTTGTTCTTCTCTTTGTTTATTTATTGGCTTTGAATTTTTAGTTTTTGAAGTCTTTGTTTCTATATACAATTCAGCTTGAGTAACAGGTCTACCCAATTCAACTTTTTACATACATAAATTAAATAAATTTATTAACTTAAGTTAGAGGAAAATAAATATTAAAATAGTTATAAATTAACAACTTAATATTATCATTCTTTTTCTAACTTCAGAATTTAATGAACAACCAATATAGTTAGGAAGAATATTCTACATCTATATATTTTGGTATTCTTCCATAATAATTTAAAATTCATTCATACGTCTATAATCCATGAACTCTTTCTATAGTTGGGGTTCTATCCACGAGTGATTTTTAGGGATTTTATACCTTTCTTCTTTATTAAGGGGTTCTATGTATAGAAACACATAATTTATAACAACCTTAGAAGTTTGTATTCCTTCCATGCCTTGTTTTTTAATTTTGTAGCACTTATTAAACCAATTATCAAGGCCTTTGAAACGATTTTGTAAAAAACACATTTTGGAGGAGATATAATACAAAAAAATATAATATGTAATTAATTATAAAATAAAAGAGACTTACATATATGATTTTCCATATCTTGTACTTTTCATAATTTTCAATTTCACTCCAATCATTTATATACTTGACATGACAAGTCTATCGATAGAAGATTTCAAATGTTGGCCCTTTTCTCCCAATAAATTACCAGTTGCATCGAATTCAATAGGTATTCTATCATCTGGATTAAGTGAGGTATTAGTTATGTGAACTCAATCCCTTCTTTTAAAATACCCTAATGGATAATTTGTTTCTATAATCTATGGCACCCTAGGATCCATGAAATACCTTCAAACAAGGATAAAATAAAAATTAATTAACAATTTTATTTCCTAGTTTCTTTAAATACAATCTTGCTTTAGTTAATTTTTTTTTTGTTTTTTCAGGTATATTAATTAATGCATCAATTAAGCTCCCACATACATTTTTCTCAATGTACATAACATATAAGATGTGATAAATGTGTAGGTCTTTCCAATAAGGTAATTTCCAAAATGTTGATTTTTTCTTCCAACAATCATGTTATACTGTTTGAGTAAAATTTTCATTTTTAGCTCTTTTATTAGTTGACCTCTTTCATTTCCTTCCTTTAGTGAGTATTTTTTTTTATCTTTCTATATCATTTGAGTGTCATACCATTCAATCGCCTTAATATATCAACCCCTTGCAACGGTTTTGGTATAGGATCATGATCTTCTTCACCATAAGGTTTCTTTTGGTATCTAAACTTGTGTCCAGATGGAAAAAAATATTCTATATATTCTATAAGACATTTTTCGTCCATGAACAAGATGAATTGCAGAAGTGTCATCATTACAAATAAGGCATCCCATATAACCTTTTGTTTCATGTCTTGATAGTTTTTTATAGGCAAAAAATCATTAATTATCCATAAAATGACCAGTTTAAGTTAAAGTATTCTTTCTTATGTGTATTATAAACATTTACATCATCATTCCACAATATCTTTAAGTTATATATCAGAGGTTGCAAATATATATCAATATCAACTATGGGTTGTTTCATCCTTGATATCAATAATGTTAGCATCATGAATTTTCTTTTCACACATAACCAGGGATAAAAATTTTATGTTACCATAATAACTGGCTAATAGCTATATCTACTACTAAGAGTATTGTGTGAATTAACTTCATCGACAATAATGGCAAGACAAATATTGCACAGATCCGATGCAAATTAAGGGGATACATTGTCTACTACTTTCCAATTTGGAGAATCTGAAAGATGACATAGCATTCCATCATTGGATCAATTCTTCGAGTCTCTTTACTTTTGAACAACCTTTGTAAGTGAGGAATGGAGGAAAGTACCAAAGAAATTTTGTGGGCACATATTTCTTACGTGTTGTCTCATTTAGAGTATGCTTCCATCTCGATTCTTTACATATCGAAAAATCATCTAATGTCTCATATTCATTCCTATAAAGAATGAAATCATTTTGATAAGGATGAATCTTATGATATTTCTTACCAATTAGATTAAGTGATTTCTTCACTTAATACATTGAAGATATCAATTCATTACTCTTAGAAAATATATCTATTAGTACATTTAGCAATTCTGTGAATCCCTTATCCAAAAAACCATTTTTTGCCTTCATATTATACATTGTCTACTACTTTCCAATTTGGAGAATCTGAAAGATGACATAGCATTCCATCATCAGATCAATTCTTTAAGTCTCTTTACTTTTGAACAACCTTTGTAAGTGAGGAATGGAGGAAAGTACCAAAGAACTTTTGTGGGAACATCTTTTTTAGGTGTTGTCTCATTTATATCATGCTTCCATCTCGATATACATATCGAAAAATCATCTAATGTCTCATATTCTTTCGTATAAAGAATGAAATTATTTCGACAATGATGAATCTTATGATATTTCTTACCAATTCGATTAAGTGATTTTTTCACTTAATACATTGAAGATATCAATTCATTACTCTTAGGAAATATATCTATTAGTACATTTAGCAATTATATGAATCCCTTATCCAAAAAACCATTTTTTGTCTTCATATTATACAAATGAATCGATTCTAACATTTTAGTGTATTTCTTGCATTCTAGATACAACAAATTTTTGGCATCTTCTAAATTTTTTTAAAAGTTTTGGGGTTATCTTCATGTAATTCATCTTTCATAGCATAAAACATATTTTCTATCTGTACATTATGTCTAGAGTGTCTATCCTAGTATATAATCCACTCACATCCTTATTTATTTCTTCTCCATGAGTATCATCAATATTTTATCCATGAGAACATCAACATTTATGAATTCCACGACGGATAAGATCATACTTAATTTCATCAACATCATGAAATTTCTCATTTTTATATTTAATACATGGGCTTTGAATCATGTTGATTTCATTATTACTATTTCTACGAGCGAATTTTAAGAAAATTTCAACTCCGAAAATATAATCGTGCTCAATTCTTCACTTTAACATCCAAGATTTATCTATTTTCTATTAATGGTATTAGATGTATTAAATATGTTCTAATAAATATAAATGTATTAATTACTAATACATTTCAGAATTTATTATATAAAGTTTATAAATTATTAGATTATCAATTAAAACATCATATAAAAATGAATACACAAAATCCAAACAATTAATAAATTTATTATAAAATTAATAATATATAATATTATTTAATACATGTAATAATAAGTTAAAAAAATTTAAATTCAAAATAAATTATATATATATATATATAATACATGAAATTAGTTAAAGTAAATAAATAAAAAATAACTTATCTTTTTTAAGCTTAAAGAAAAATGAATAACTTACGTAACAAGAAAATATATACAAATAATCAATAATACATAATATACATAAAAAATAAAAAAATAGTTTTGCAAATATTAAATAAAAATATAAAAACATCAATAAGAAGTGTAAAATAATTCATAAGAATACTTACAAAAATCAAATAAGTGAAAAAATGAAGGAAAAATGTGTTTGATAAGTGATAAAGTTTAGGAAAAAATATTTATTGTTAAGCTAAAAAAGGTGATCTAGATTAGTAAGTAGAGAGGAACAAAACCCAACTAACGATACTATAAATGGTCAAAAATGATGCACACGATGTGAGAGAGTGAGAGAGAAAATAGGAACAACCTAGAACAATTGTCAAGGGGAGAGGAAAGAAGAAGAAAAGGGAAAAAAGATACTTAGCATCAATTTTATGTGTCAACCGATGCGATGCCACGTGTAGTGTTAGTTGCATCGATTAACATATAGAATCGATGCCATGTGCCACGTGTAGCATCAGTTGACACGTAGAACCAACGCTACGTGTGACATATTGGTTCTTCATGTCAACCAACACTATATGTGGTATCGCAGCAACACCACGTGTAACGTCGGTTGACATGCAGGATCGACGCTACATTACGCATCAGTTGACATGTCCAACCGATGTTATACGTGGGGTAGGGTTGGTTAACACATACAACCGATTCTAATTTTTTAATATTTTTTTTAATTTAAATTCATTTAAAGCTAATTTTTAAGTTAAATCGATTTTAAATTTTAAGTTGGTTTGTAAGCATACTAACTTAAAATTCATTATAAGTCTATTTTTTTAGAATTGGCTTAAATACTCTTTATGTTAGTAGTAATATAACCATATGAGTGTAAAACATAAAGAAGTATGATTAAATTTGATGGGATTTTTCAATAGACTTGTTTTAGTGCAATTTTTAACATTTTGATTAGTTTTTATCATTTTTTAAATTCTAGATCTAGATCTAGATTTGTTAATTGAAGTTGTGGTTACTTTAGAATTCAAATACACGAATTCTATGAAAGCATTGTTATTGTTATTGTTATTGTTAGAATCAAATCCCTTGATTACCTCCTCTCCTTTATGACTAAATCAAACTTTTTACCATAGCTACAAGTAGGAGCTAATTTTAGTGATTATATTAAACACCATGTCTCTTGTATTTTCCTTTTCCTAGTACATCGTCTCGTGTAAATAGAACCATTGTATAGGGCCAATTAATTAACTTAATACAAAAATAAATTCTTTCTTTTTTCTCGGTATCAGTGCCTCTTGGCTTTCATCATATTTAGCTGAATTCTTTTTTTTCTTTCCTCCATTTGTTCTTGTAGTAGATGAATCCTTTGCATTTTCTATAATTTTCGTTTCCAGTACTATAGAAATAAAAAAGAAGGACAATCTTTCATTTTAGCTGTTTTTTTTTGCGGCAATATCATTTTCATTATTATCTTCATCACCATACCCTAAAACTTTATAGGTTGTTTCCATTGCTATTGATTATTTTTCCATTTTTTAGAAACTCACCTTGTTGAGTTTGTTATTAAGACCTTCTATTCATGTTGCCTTGAGTCTTTGACTTTTTAAAATCCTATTTAACCTCTTGAGTGTCGAGTAAAATTTAAAATACACAATTCTAAATTTACTAATATTATATCCAAACAAGTAAACAAGCTACTTGTATTATACCCACTATAACATCTTTCAAAGGTAACTCATAAATTGAAGAGAAATGCAAACACTCAAAGAGAAAGCTCTCAAGTCACACTCAAACAAAGAATACAAAGACTTATTTGTTTTTGATGGAATGATTAAACCAAATGCAAGGTAGGCTATTTATAGTCCTCACCATGCAATCTACACCACACAAATATAAAAATATGAAATAATTCTAGCCACACAAATATTATCTACACACTTCTCTTTTCTACATCCTTCAACCACTTCATTTATTATGTTGGTGTTGATTTTCAACATTCCCCCTCAACACCAACTCTCATTATTTTTACTGTATCAAGCTGACGGCGAAACATTTTGAACTTACGAATGCTTAAGCTTTTTGTGAACAAGTCTGCAACTTGATCATCTGTCTTGATTTGCCTCATCTCAATTTCTTCTTGTAGAACCTTTTCTCTGATAAAGTGATAGTTCACTCCAACATGCTTAGTTCTTACATGAAAGACCATATTCTTTGCCAAACAAATTGCCCATTGATTGTCACAATACAATGGTACTGCATAATCTACTAGTTGATGTAGATTATTCATTAGTTGTATCAACCATGTACACTCTTGAGCTGCCATTGTTGCTGCTCGATACTCAGCTTCAGTGGTTGATAATGATACTATTGGTTGTCTTTTGCTACACCAAGAAATTGTTCCGGAACCCAGCTTAATCATATACCCAATTATTGATCTCTTGGTGTCATGATCTCTTGCATAGTCTACATCATAGTAACCAACTAACTTGCAGTTTCTACCTTTCTTGTACAAAAGACCATAGTCCATTGTACTCTTCACATATCTTTGTATTCGTCGAACTGCATCCAAATGAGGCTTTTTTGGATTTTGCATGTACCGACTCATCACACTAACTGTATAAGAAGTGTCAGGTTGAGTCAAGGTTAAGTAGATCAGACTGCTTATCAATTGTCGATACATCGTTGCATCTTCCAAATCTTTTCCTTCACGTGTACACATTTTGTATTCGAGCATTCCGAACCTTTTTAACAAATCTTTGGAATATTTTTACTGACAAATAAATATTCCTTCTTGTGTGCGATCAACCTCTAAACCAAGGAAGTGCTTAAGCTAGCCAAGTTCCTTCATCTGGAAATGGACTGAAAAATTCTTCTTCGTCCGAAGAATTTCTACCTCATTATTACCAGTTATGATTAAGTCATCCACATACACTAGCTATCTTTCCTTCATTGGCTTTGACAAACAAGTTGAAATCTGTAGATGTTATTGAATAACCACTTTGTGTTAGAAATTTAGCAATCTTACCATACCATGCCCTGAGGCTTGTTTTAATTCGTAGAGTGCTTTCCGTAGCTTACACACATATTCAGAATGATCTTGGCTCTGAAAACCTATTGGTTGGATCATGTAGATCTCTCGATCTAGCTCTCTATAAAGAAAATCATTCTTTACACCCAACTGTCACAACTTCTAATCTTTGTTCGCTGCAAGTGTAAGTAGGACTCGAACAGTTGTAAGTTTTGCCACTAGACTAAACATTTCATCATAGTCTAGTCCATACTATTGAGAGAAACCAAAAGCTACCAATCGTACCTTGTACCTATCGATTGACCCATCTGGAAGGCACTTTATCTTGTAAACCCACTTATAGGATATGGGTTTCACATCTCTTGGCTTTCGTACCAGATCCTAAGTTTGATTTTGCTGAAGTGTATCGATCTCTTCTTTCATAGCTATCATCCACTCAGATCTTTGCGATGCTTCTTCAAGCATCTTAGGTTCTATTGCTTCTTTAATTATGGTTGCATTGGCATATTTGAGATTTGGCCTTCGTGTACTTGTTGGAATTGAATAGTATGCTCCTCTCTTTTGTTACAACTTATCTCCAAATTCTCTTAAGTTTGGCAATGCTTCCTTCTCTAAGGACCACCAAGAAGATGCTTCATCGAACACCATATCTCATGAAGTGTAGCATTTTCCACTCATTGGATCACAACATTTCCATCCTTTTCTCTGGCTATCGTATCCCATAAAGATACATCTAACAACTTTCTTGTCAAATTTTCTCCGTAAATGACCAAGAACAAATACATAACATACACAACCAAATTCTAACCTTGGCTGAGGAAGTCTGTTGATCACAAAGGCTGCAGTCCTCATCGCTTCAACCTAAAACCTCCCAGGTACATTCTTTTCATGTAGCATACTCCGACAAATTTATGCAAGATGTCGGTTCTTTTTCTCTACTACACCATTTTGTTGTGGCATGTTGGCACAAGTGTACTGATGAAGTATTCGACATTCCCTTAGGTATTGAGAGAACTCGCTTGAGCTATATTCTCCGCCGTTGTCTGTGCGCAAGCAATAGATCTTATTTTCAACTTCTCCTTCAGTTGACTCTCTAAACTCTTTAAACTTTGAGAATACGTCAGATTTTTCTGACATAAATAAAACCCACACATACCTTGAGAAGTCGTCAATGAATGTCACCATATATCGCATACTGTCAATTGATGGTTTCTTAACAGGACCGAATACATCAGAGTGAACTAACCCCAATGGTTCTTTTACTTTAAAATTTGATTCCTCATATGGAAATTGATGAGCTTTACCATATTGGCATCCTGCATAGACCGTGTCTGTTCGCACGTCTAGTTGAGGAAGCCCTTTAAGCATCAACTTCTTCATCATCACACTTAATTTGGAATAGCTAACGTGACCTAATTGCATATGTCATAGATCTATTGTCTCATTTCTTCTTGTCTTGTCTACATATGTAGATTCTGTTGACATTACGTAGACTGATTCCAATCGTTGCCCTTCCATTGTCGATGTTTCTGAGATTTTGAGATTGCGATACACCTTCATGTCTCGGGGACCGAATAAGACATAGTGGCCTGATGATGTTAATTGAGCCACATATAGCAAATTTTTCTTCATTCTTGGGACATGATAAACATCTTGAAGTGGTACTTGGTTAGTACTATATTGAGGCGTAACCATCGTCTTACTAATGTGGGCTATCGGTAACCTTGAGTTGTCAACTGTCACCACTACACGACCTCCCTTGTACTCATACATGCTTTCCAACTTATGTTTATCACTTGTCATGTGATTTGAGCAGCCCGAATCTACGATCTAGTCATTCTTGTAGTCAAATTGTTTTGATGTTGTCACCGTAAGAGCTAATTCTTCTTCCTCTGTAGCGAATAATGCTTCAACATCCCAGCCATCTTCGTTATGCTTCTTAGAACTGGAAGTAGTTGTATTGCTTTCAACAGACTTTTTCTTACTCCAATAATCTTTTGCCATATGACCCATCTTCTTGCAGTTGTAACATTCATCTTCAAATTTTCTATTGTTATTGCGGTTCTTCCAAGCCTCCCTTTTCCTTGAGAAAATTTTCCTTTATTGCCATCATTTTTATATCCATTTCCATTCTACTATTTGAAAGTGCCTCTGCTTTTGCTAGTGTAGAGCACTTCTTCTTCACTCTTCAGCGAAAATCCTCCCATTTGTTTAGCCATAGCTTCTTGACCGCCCAACAAATTCTAAAACTCAACAAGAGATGGTTGTGTCGGCCATCCTTATATAGCAGTAACAAACCCTCGATATTTGGGTCTCAAACCATGAATAATTATTCTCTTTATCCTTGTTTCCCCAATAAGAGCTTTCAGATCTAACTCTGAAATTTCGCGGGCATAATGACTTTACCTTGTGAAAGTATTAAGAAATCATCATGTCACATTATGCCATCGATAACAACTCATTCTCTAGAAGTTGCAATCTTGTATGATTCTTCTTTGAAAAGAGTGTTGATAACTCTATATTTTAGAGTTATTTTTGTCCATTTTATTAATTATAATTGCTATGTTCTTATTGTTTTTAGTTAATTTTAATTAATTAAATTAATATTTACTATTAGTTTTATAATAAATATATTTTTAAGAAAATTAATGAATTTGAATAAAAAAAGGACTTAATTGCAATTAATAAAAGCTAAAAATATAATTTGAATTAAAAGTGGGTGAAATTACAAATATCAAAAGATTAGAAGTTAATTTGAATTAAATTTGAGGGTCAAAATACAATTAAATAAACTTTTGTTTTTCTACGCAGGAAAGAAGACCACGTGCGAGTTTATCCACTCGAGTGAGATGCACGTGCAAAATGGGCGGTTGGATGTGTTTCCCGGATGCACACTACACGGCGCGCAGAGTGGGGCCCACCAGGCCATGTCGATAGGAGTGTAGGGTGGGACCCACATGTCTACTGCGCAAAACATGGCCCGTGCGACTTGTTCCATCTAAACTGCATGCACCCTCCCATTACACTGAATAAGAAGCTGCCACATGTCTAGATTAATCTTCCAAGAAATCATATGATGACACGTGGCATATGTTTGGTAAAATAAAAATGCAGAAATGACGCCCACCTTCCAGCTCATTCTGCATCACCCACATGTCTGCTGTAAAATAAACTTTCAATGCGACACGTTCCATGTAAACTTCGTGCACCCTGCCATTTTACCGAATGCGAAGTGGCCACGTGTCTCCTTATTCTTCCAGCCAATCATATGGCGACATGTGACATGCGTTTAAAAATAAAATAAAACACAGAACGACACACTCTTCTAGTTGATTATTTGTTGTCTCCACGCATATTTTCTTTTTATTATTTTCGATGTATTTCTGTCCCCCACTACATGCATTTTTATAAAAAATAATTGTTTAGGGTGATATATTTTAGACGCGAGGAAAGATGTAGGGAGTTTGGTTTTTAGTTTTTTCATTTTTTGCAGTTCACTTTAATTTTTTAGCTTCTTCTCTACGTGTTCTCTATAACACGTAAAAACTTTTCTTTAACTTTTTATGTTGTTATTTTGTTAGGAAATAGATAGAAAGAAGACAACAAAGAAGAAGAAAAGGGAAGGAATTTTATTTTTCATTGAGGAATCGTGAAAGAGTTTCTCCTTATATTTTTTCTCTTTTAAATTTTATTTCTCTAAAATGTCTGATATTGTTGTGTTGTAATTTTAATTTCTGCTATTAACTAATTTATTTGTTCTAGGATTGCAGTGTAGCTTAAATTATAAAACTTGAATTAATTATTTTTGAATGATTTATGGAACGGTTTTAAGTTGTTTATTTTATCTGTGCTTAATGCTTTTGATTATTGGAAGATTAATTAATTGATCTGTGACACTTAAATAAACTTGAAAAATGCATTTTTGTGTGTTGCTCGTGATAAAATAACATATATATATAATGGATAGAAATATACCTTTATTGTACGTGTAACTATTTGAGAACTTAGAACTTAATAAATCTGGGTGAATTTAATTCTCATAGGAATATAGTGAATTAATTTAGCGAGATGTGTCTATATGGAGCTCGGAAGAGATATATGGATAAATTAGGAGTTCTTGGTTAACAACTTAAATACGAGAAAATAAATCAAGAGAAAATAATATGATTCAAGTGGATTAATTTGGTGAAACTATAATCCTAAAATTTTCTTATAAACTGTTATAAAAATTAGTTAGTCAAGCTGCATCAAACTATCGACTATTTGGATAGAATCAAGTTGAAATAATTTTAGTAATTAACGAACACTAGTAACAAATCTCCGTGGGAATGATATTTTACTTATCATATTACTACTTGTGACTATGTATACTTGCACGTTTTCATGTTCTCCTAAAGAGACAACAAGTGTAACAAGAGTGTCCCATGCTTCCTTTGGTGTTTTTGCATCCCGAATGTGCTCCAACATTTCTTCTTCAACTGTGATCTTCAAAGCAAACATCGCTTTGTCTGCTTTAATTTTCCACTTCCGCAAGATGTCGTTTGCATCTTCCACTGTTGGTTGTGTAACTTCATCACCACCAACAACCTCCCACAAGTTTTGACCTTGTAGGTAAGACTCAATACATGTTGCCCATGTGTTATAGTTTTTGTTGTCGAGCTTCTTGATTCCTCCAACTACTTGAAGATCACCCATCGTGTCGACAAGACTTCGACTATACCGAACAAGTTTGACTAATAAACTTATAGAGTACCAAACTCCTCACGACTCAAGATAGTTCCACTAAGAACGATCCCTGACCATCCCGCTCTGATACCAATTTTTGAGTAAAATTTAGAATACACAATTATAAATTTACTAATATTAGATCCAAACAAGTAAACAAGCTACTTGTATTATACCCACTATAACACCTTTCAAAGTCAACTCACAAATTGAAGAGAAATACAAACACTTAAAGAGAAAGCTCTCAACTCACACTCAAAAGCAAGGTAGGCTATTTATAGTCCTCACCATGCAATCTACACCACACAAATATAAAAATACGAAATAATTCTAGCCACACAAATATTATCTACACTCTTTTCTACATCATTCAACCACCTTATTTATTCATCCTTCAACCACCATATTTATTCATCCTTCAACCACCCTATTTATTTCTCTATATCTTTCAATCACTCCATTTATTTTTCTACATCCTTCAACCACTTCATTTATTATATTGGTGTTGATTTTCAACATTGAGATATTATAAACCCAGTTTCTAGTTCAAGCTTCCTAATAAGTCGAACCAATCAGTAAGTCTATAGCTTTTTATTATTATTTTTTTCAAAAATGTCTCAATCCCAACATGTCACACAACCTTCTTTTGGAATTCAAGAACTTAAAATATATCTTTATTAATAATATGAAATGAAGTATATTGGTGAACTTAGTTATTTTATGCATGGGACTCGTGGTTTATTTAATCTCGAATGACTATTATTTAAGTGAAGCCAAATATGCTTCAAATCTTATCATTACGACCAATATCACTGATAGTAAAATGGTTGACACATATTGAATTAAATGTCAGACTAAGTATTATAGATGGAGAACCTCTGAAAAAAGTAACTCTATATCCTCAACTTGTTGGTAGTCTTGTTTATCTTACTGTAAAACATCCTGATATAAATTATGTAGTTCATGTAGTCAATCAATTCATAGCATCCCTCAGTCCACTCATTATGTAGCAATACTTTGCATTTTGCGATATGTAAAAAGTTCCATCTTCTTTGGACTTCATTTCTCTATATGGTTATCACCTATACTGTATGTCTACTCATATACAGAATAGGTTGGTGACCATACTGATATATATTCCACAACTAGATATTGTTTCTTCTTAGGTGATTCCTTAATTTCATTGATGAGTAAAAAACAAGCTGTTGTTGCTCAATCTAATACTAAAGTTGAATATCATGTTCTTGTTGATACTACAGCTGAATTACTTTGGTTATAATGGTTGTTTTATGACTTGGGACTATCTCTTGAATTTATTATTTTAATTTATTGTGACAATCGAAATGTATCTAAATTTTTCGTAATGATTTTTTCACGAGCATTAAAAGTATATTGAGATTAATTATCATTTTATTTGTCATCATCTCAAAGAAGGAACGTTTCAGTTGTGTTCTATTAACTGTGAGTATCAACTAGTTGATATATTTATCAAACCTTTGTCATGTGGGCAACACTCGTTTTGCATTCAAACTCCAATTGATTTCAATAGTACCACTTGAGTTTGTCAAGGGGGTGTTAGCATTGATTAATTGGGATTCAAATCCCTTGAGTTCCTTCTCTCCTTTATGACTAAATCAAACTTATCACCGTAGCTAAAATTAGGCGCTAATTTTTAGTGATTATATTAAATACCACGCCTCTTGTATTTTTCTTTTTCCAGCACATTGTCTTGTATAAATAGAACTATTGTATAGAGAAGTTAAATAATTTTTTTCCCATAGAAGAGCAAGTTAATTAGCTTAATACAAAAATATATTCTCTCATTTTTCTGTTAAGAACAATAAATGCAAAAAAATGAAAGATTATATAAAAAAAAGGCACTTATTGTCGGCTCTATCACTGAAATGATGAAGGATGATGTTTGTACGTTAATATTTTTTTAATTTTAATGTATTTGTGTCTTGTAATTGTAATTGAGTTCTCTAATTTAATGCAATTTTACTAAATTAATATAAATTTGCCTTTCTCAAAAAAAGTGTTAGATATAAAGAAGATAAAATATATCCAACAAAAAAATGATAAAATGATTATAATTTTGTTATTATGTATAAAATACATTTTATTCCTAGTGTTTATAGTTGTATTATTTATAAAAATTGACCATTTCAATACTTATTTTTAACAATTATGTGATTAAATATATCAAATTCAAAAATTACAATAGTAAGTTGCATAAAAAGGATGAACACTTTGGGGCCTCGCAACTCAGAAAAAAATGACTATTATAAAATTAGTAAAATAGAGAAATATTAAAAAAAAAAGTTTGATTTTAAATTCGACCTTTGAATTAAATCCAGGTTTTTATTTTGGTTAGTACCAAAATGTTAAGAACGAGTTTAAATCCCAACATTATATGTGTATATATGAGTGTATAATTATTATTTAATAAAAAAAAACAACTTGCACCAACTGTATAGCAAAAATCTAAAAGCCATTATGTAAATTAGGCGTACGATGATTGGGAATTCTTCCAAAAAAAAAACATAAATAAGATAATTAAATCTTAAATAACCTAATTAGCTATAAAATCTCTAAAATATTTGTGTATTATGTAATTAAATATAATGAATTTAAAATTTAGAGTACAAAATATAACTATAATTACGTTCTTTATTTTATTAGTTTAAAAATTATTATAATAATTACTCTCATGTTGATTTTTCACAATTAAAATATTAAGATGTTCACAGAAATAACATTCATATGCAAAATTCATGTAATTTAACTTTAAAATTTAACAAATATATAATATATTTTAAAGAAATTATAAGAAAATGGAATTAGGAGAATAACATGGTAAAGAAGGGTATATCACAACTCGTTTTCCACTTGCGCACTCTCCGATGTCAAAATTAGGGTTTTTGACAAATTTACAAATGACAATACAACTTTGAGATTAAAGATAAAAGAAACGTCCTCACTCTTACAACTCTATTCACTAACCCCACGTTTTGTTGGAGGGAATGGAATGGAATGGAATGGAATCAGAATTGATTCCTTCTATTTTGTGTGTTTGGTTGGACGGAATGAAGGACGAAATGAAACCTGATTACTAAAAGAGAAGGAATCACAATTCTTTCTCCCACCTTTGGTAATCATTATTCCATTCTCATCTAAACTTTGTTTTTCCAATTTTATCCTCACTTAAAATATAACCTTAAATTCAAATCCCAAATTCTCAAATCTAAAATTCCAAAACCCTAAACCCTAAACCCAAAATTTCAAAACCCTAAACCCTAAATCCAAATCCTAAAATCCTAAAACCTTAAACCCTAAACCTCAAATCCCTAAACCCTAAACCCTAAAACCCTAAACCTTAAAACATAAATCCCAAAACCCTAAAACATAAATCCCAAATCCCTAAACCCTAAACCCTAAATCCTAAACCCCAAATCCGTAAATCCCTAAACCCTAAATCACACATCCCAAACCTCAAAACCCTAAACCCTATTTAGAAAAATAATAATTTTAATAATATATTTCTTTTTAATTAAGTAATACTTATTTAGAAAAATAATGATTTCAATAATGTATTTTGTCTCAAAAAATAGTAATTAAATGACATTATTTGAACTTTTTCTGATGTAGGGGTATTAAGGTTATTTACAGCTTTTTTCATTCCATTCCAGTGGCAAACCAAACACTATAATCCTGATTTTGAGCTTGATTCCAGTGGTCAAACCAAACAAAATTGTTTCCTTTCCATTCCATTCGATTCCGATTCCGATTCCATTCCACGAACCAAACGCCACCTAAAGTCCTGAAAGAAAGAAAGAGAAAAGTTATATTAAATATTAAGATCCTCAGGCTCTTTAAAAAGTTTAACTTATGTCTGATAATAACACATGAAGTTTTACTAATTTTTTCAACATGGGATAAAATTCCCATATAACATAAATAATATGTGCATTCATACGAGTATTTACATGGTACAATGACTAAATAAGTAAACTAATCACTATTATTATTATTTAAAATACAAACTAAGTCAATTTTTTTTTAAGTTTGAATTTAATTAATATAATTTTTGTAAGTGTGAGAACCATAATGAATCAATTGGGACAGAATAAAATGTCATTGATTATCCCATATTCATATTCCTTCAACTTATATCTAGGTAAGAGAAAAAAATAGCAAATCACTAAACCTTCATATAGGATTTAGAATGAATTGATATGCATTTCATTAAAGACCATCATTCTAGCTTACAATTTGACGTTATTGCATCAATGAAAGATCCTAAACAAGCAATAATGCTCAACCTTCTTTTTTTTTTTTTTTTTTTTGGGGAGGGGGCATGGAAATTATTGATGAGCACATCTAGGCCCTTCTCTTCAACAAGAAACTATCTAATTAACAGAGAAATTAAATTTAAAAATACAATCAAACCTTCCTAAGTTCAACTACTAATGCCCATCTTCCAAGAGATGGCAAAGTTCTTTCCTACTTGAAGTGACAAGCCCTTAACTTCCACCATTATTCTCTTACTCTTATCTTCTCCATCTTCAACCTCCTTATGGTACTTGTGTTCCATTGCACTCAACTCAATGCTTGACGTACTCGTCACGGCGTTTCCATCAATCTCAAGTCCTGACGTTGCTCCACTTCCTAATCCCAACACAGTCAATTTCTCAACAATCAACTTCTTACCTAAAGCAAACTTACCCTCCTGAACTTGTGACCACACTTTCACAGTTCCATGACTTAAACTTGCATAAAAGTCGATGTATGAAGAATAACCATTCCCAAGTTTCATTTCTGGAAGCTCATCATCGTCAATGAATAGGTTACCCTGTGCTTTTCCTTCACTTGAACCAGATGGGAAGGCTACAATTAGGTGGAATGGTGTTTGTCTAGCTTCTTTAGTTAGCAATCCACCTTGCTGCATTGGTAAAATGCTATTTTGATACAAATGTACGTTCACCACATGCAAAGGTGCATCCATTGTAACATATTGACCTTTGGATACAATGACTTGTGTCATATCAAATAAACTGTACCAAGAACCAGGGGGAAACAAAGCATTAACCTCGGATTTTCCCTGTTCGAGAACCGGAGAAACCATGACACTTCTTCCAATCAAGAACTGGGTACTCAAGCCATAGCATTCAGTGTA
Organism: Hippophae gyantsensis; assembly: GCA_030763125.1. NCBI lineage: Eukaryota > Viridiplantae > Streptophyta > Magnoliopsida > Rosales > Elaeagnaceae > Hippophae > Hippophae gyantsensis. The sequence goes on along the minus strand of CM061029.1, from coordinate 15,030,011 downwards.
AGTTGGGAATGAGAAAAATAGTGGTCTGGCAATTGGTGCTCCACTAACATGAGCCTCATAGTTTAATGTGTATAGGTAAGGAAGGAGCTTATACCTCATACCAAGAGCATTTCTAGAGGACTCAGCAACTGATTCCCATTGGTAAAGCTCTTGTCTTGGGGAGTAGTAGTTTGCATGATCTCTTGAGAAGGGGTAGAAAGCACCTACTTCAATCCAGCGGTTGCACAACTCTTCGGTAGGCTGTGGATAGAATCCACATATATCTGAACCGACCATTGGAACCCCAAACAGACCAAAATTTAACATGGTAGAAATTGAGTACTTCAAATTCTCCCAAGTACCTTGATTGTCACCTGTCCAATGTGCAGCATATTTGCCTGAACCAACATAAGTTGAGCGAGATAATATAAATGGTCGCTTGCCCTGAAGACCTTGAAGGGCTTTGTGAGTGGCAATGGATTCAGTGAAACCATAAAGACTGTGAGCATCATATTCCAAAACACCATTATAGTGGACTGCACTAGTAGCTATGGTCTTGTATCCTATTGGTGCCTTAATTCCAGAAGCATTTATTTTGTAAGGTGGATCATCCCATTTTGTCAATGTAACATTCTTGCAATCCAGGCAACATATCCAACCCGGTCCTATTCCGGTTGGACACTGCTTTCCTTTAGGAATTGTGCACTTTCCATTACAAAAGTTGGAGACTTCATTCATGTCAATCCAGAGGCCATCAATAGGGACAAGTTCATGAAAACGGCGGATCTCATCACCCCACCATTCAACAGTTTTAGGGTTTAGAAAGTCGGGGAAGTGAACAGCTCCAGGCCAAACTTGAGCCATGAAGGGTTCACCCATGTACTTGATGAAAACATCGTTGGCCATACCTCGTTGGTATACACCATAGCTAGAGTTAACCCCAATTCCAGGATCATTGATGACTATGTACTTCATACCAATGCTATGTATTTTGTCAAGAAATGCCAAAAACTTTGGAAGAGGGTAATTTAGGGGGTTGACTGTGAAATCCTTTTTACCATCCATGTGATCATCATCATTCCATATCACATCTAGTGGAATTTGAGCCTTTTTGTAGCTATCAACAACTTCTTCAATAACTGATAGATTATGGTATCCCCATCTACACTGGTGGAATCCTGTAAAGAGAATTAAAAATCTAAATCCCATTTCTCCATATCATTATTGGCATAAGCTAATATGACCACAAAAATAAAAAGTTTACTATATCCATAATTAACAAGAAGAATATGCAACTGAAAAGAAAGATAAACATGTTGCTTTTAAAAAAGAGAAAATGGACAAGACAAGAAACTACAATGTCAATCGTGATGTGTCGTGTGCTTTCATGTTTGTTTGTGTTGTGTGTGTTCATGTTTTTCTCACCTAAACTCATATTTTTTTATAAAATAAAATATTTCAATTATTTTTAGTCATGTTATTTATTTATAGGATGATGTATCATATAAGTAAGTCCCTTAAATTAAGTTATTGGTGTCATTTAATTTCTTAGATTATAAATGTCATATTTTTTTATAAAATAAAATATTTCAATTATTTTTACTCATGTTATTTATTTATAGGATGATGTACTATATAAGTCCCTTATATTAAGTCATTTGTGTCGTTTAATTTCTTAGATTATAAATTGTATCATTTAGTCTTAATTATTAAAAAAAAGCCCATTAAGGACAAAATATATTATTTTAATGATTTTCTATTTAAATATTATTATTTTCTTTCAAGTGATTAAAATACGAGTTTTTAACAAGAATAAAATTGAATATAGTATGAAACTATTTAAGAAATCAAAATAACAATATTCAAACATAAAATTATTTAAATAAATATTTTAGTTTTTAATAAAACTTAAAAAATTAATAAATCATTATAATAAAACAATGGTAAATAACAAACATTAATAAAATAAATATTTTATGATTTTTTTCATATTAATTGTCGCTTTATAGACTTATGTTTTAATCATGTTTAATCACTTAACAAAAATATTAAAATTTCAACAAAAATTATTAAATTATTAAAATTTGTCTTTCATCGGCATTTTTTTCAATTAAGTAGGGGACTAATGATACAATTTTTAATATAAGAGATTAATTGATATAAATGATCTAATCTAAGGAATTTTTGTAAGATTTTTCTCTTATTTATAATAGTTAGAAAAACTAATATCTTTATAAACACAAAAGATTAAACAGTTATTTCTAACTAAAAAAATCATTTGTGTCATGCTCACGTTCTGGGTTATGTTCCAAATTGCCATGCCTACAAGAAACCATCTATGTAATGTTTTGAAGTCCAGAGAAATCCCACCATCCAATTTTCCCAAAAATTAAAAAGAAAGTTTTACAACTTAGCACTGTTCCAATTAGATGATAAGTTTGTCTAGGAAATCAAGGAACTAAATATATGCAACGATGTAATAATAAAGCCAGCTCAAAGTTTGATTTTTCATGTCCTAGAAACCCCAATGTCCTTAGCAGTTTCCTCTTCCTTAATGAAAATCCGGATGGGTCTCACATCTTTAGAACCACTAGGAGTAGTGTGGCATTGAAAATATGAATACTAAGGCATAACCTAGATACAATAAGGGGGTTGTAGCAATGAAAAAAGTTAATTTCTTCCACCGACATCACAAATTGCAATAATGAAGACTGTTTTAACAGGGTCCACAACTTGGTTGGCAAAAATATCAGATTAAAAGGGTCTGACTTTTAGCTCAAAAATTTACCAGAAAGAGCACAAATATGCAATAAAGTAAAGCAGATTAACCAAACCCACCAACCTAAATTAAAAAGGCAACAAAAAATTTTGAACTTCCTTCAAATGAGCTACGGTCCAATAGATATATTAAACAACATCTAAATAGACCACATTTAATATTATTAATGTATTATTTTTGTTGTTATAAGTTTTAGAGGTATAATTTTTTGTAATTTCCAAACAATGATTTAGTGCAAACATCATGCGCATACTAAGCGCCATAGATGGCTTCCCATGTACTATATGCAATCAAACTGGTCCTAGTTCCTCAATTATCTCACACATACCTGCTAACAATGTTATTAATGTATAAAATATCATGTTTTTGCAAACTCGAGAGGTAAAAAATCGACATTTGGCCAATACTTATCATTAAATAACAAACCACATTTCTTAACTTGTCATATCCTTCATTATCTATAAATGAATATGCCTCACTTTATATTAATACAAGTGGAGAAAGTTTTACATGTAGTAGCTTCTTATATGGTCTTAATAGAGTTTGATTATATACTTAGTCAACATGAGACCATTATATGTAATCAACCAATAAGCTATTTTGAGTTATCCAGTTCTACCAACTCAATGTTAAATGTTATCTATTAAAATTTTTCATACAAGTGAATGTAATATCAGCATAGAATTGGGATACTTGGGGGTTGGTACTTTCAGGTGTCCTTATTCTTATTTTGGTATTTTTTTCTCAACTAGTAATTTTGGGCTACTCCTTAGACTACTGATAACCATTTTGGTCAATTTTAGCAGTAATAGTACATCTAAATATCTTAATTCATTGAGACTATAGTTGAAATTGATCAAAATGTGTACCAATAATTTAAATAGGAGTACTCAAAATGTACCGATTGAAAATAAGGATAAAAAAATGTACCACAATAAGAATAGAGATACTTGAAAGGTACCAATTGCCTTAAACAACACACAAAAACACAGCTATATAAACCAAAAACAATAAAATATTAGGATACGGGTTTGAGTGTAAACATACCAAAAGACCAGTAAGGCATAGGAGCTGGTCTTCCTATGAATGAAGTGTACTGATCAACAACACCAAGAGGAGTTGGTCCTGCAAAGAAGTAAAAATCGAAAACACCTCCAATAATCTTATAAGTTAAGTAATTGCCTTTGTAAAACACATCCATTCCATTACTGTTTAGTAACAAAACCGCATGGGCAAAAGGCTTTCCACCAACATTCCTAAGATCCATATACACAGGATGTGAACCATACAAATCAGTATTGAGATTAATGGCTGACACATCAGTTGTGTATAAAGTGTATGGATCACCAGGATACAATTTGATCCCATGAGGTTGTGTGTTTTCTCCCAATCCATACAAAGAAGCATCTTTAGGCAATCTGGTGGAAATCTCAAGGTATTGATCTTTAAAAACCATTTCACCAAATGGGTCTGATTTTTCAGAGCTGGAATTGAATAGAACTTGCCCATCTGACTTCCTCTTCACCGCAAACCCAAATGGGTCAGTAATGTAGCTGAAAGTGAATTGGGAACCAGAGTACTGTGACCCTGACACTGTTATGGGGTTCTTTCTCGACCTTCCAATAGTCTGCTTCAAAACTGGAGGTTTTTCTCTGGGCAAAATATCGTATGGAACTTCCCATCTCTTCTTTTCAAAATCAGTGATATGAACCCTCAATCGGTCCTCTGTTTCGTACCTGAAAAATCACACCCGTAATTTCTATAAATTTTATGAAGATATTATCTTTATTCAAAATAAAACATTAACTCTTAACATCTTCTTCAAATTATCTCTTACATATCCATCTTTTTATTTTAATTTTTTCCACGCACATTTCATTCTTCTTAGTTCTTTTTTTCTTTTTTTTTAAGGTGAGATTCAAGGTTTTTAATACAATCTATTTCAATCCAAAATGTTACAAGTGCATAAAAATGAGATACTTACTTAACAAAGAGCTGTAAATGAGGAATATCAGGACCATAAATTTTGTTCTTTCGCTTAACTTGAAGGTGACCCAGAAGCCCACCATCAGGAGTCTCTTCAATGGAGATCAAACGGTAGCCTTGGCCAATCTTGGTAGTGACATTTGAGGCTGCAGAGTTCACAGTTGAGATGCAAAACAGTAGAGAAAGAAGAAGAACCGAAAGAGAAGAAGAGGGTAATGGAGGAAAGGAAGACATTGTTCTCACTGCTAAAGAGTGAGAAAAGATAGATGAGAGAGGGACTCCGAGTGAGGACTGAGGACTGAGGACTAATGGGACTCGTTTGGAGTTTAATATAAAAAGGCGAAGCAGAGGATGAGACAGAGGAGTGACTAACGGAGTTAGATTATTATTCAATACAAGTGAGAGTTGGGTGTGAAACCAGCTTAAGCACGTGATAGACCGATGGTCAGTGGGTGACCACACTAAATTGTATCATATGGTTGTTGTATGGAATTTCATGCTACGGAGGAATTAAAAAAACTGATTTTTACCTAAATTTGATGATGGTACGATAATTTATCATTTTATATTTTACATTTTACATTTTACATAAAATTAATAAATAGTGATAATTTTATTTAATAATAAAAATATTAAAGTATAATTAATATTATGAATATAATAAATATTTTAAATTTTTATTATAATAATAACAAAAATATTATTATTATATTTAATAATTAATGCTCGAATGCTTGATGCATATAGTTCTAGTTTGGATAAAACACCTCTTAAAGTCCCTTTTTCAAATAGCTAAAATGTATATTTTACTCTTTTTTTCTAAAAAAAATATTTCAGTACACATTTTATCATAATACGAGTACATCGATCTTTTTTGTCATGCCTTTGCCAAGTGAGGTGACTTTGAAGGTCGAAATAAACTTTTCATCAAAAAAGATTAGATTTTTAAGGAAAGAAAAAAAAAAGATATGAACGACTCAAAACACTAATATTATTCCTCCCTTCACGTTTGTTTAAAATCAAATACCTAAAACTAATTAAATCTACGCCCTTCATTCTTCAATTTTAATATCTCTTTATCTCTTGAAAAATAAACGAAAAACACATAAGTTTATAAAAATTATAAATTTTTAATTTTAAAAAATTAATACAATGAGTAAAAAAAATGTTTTTTTATAAATTTTTTCATAATATTATCTTTTATCAATTTAAATTTTTTAATTTTTTTATAACATCTCCAAACGGATCATTTTACCAACAACTTTGTATTTTAAAATTTATTGTATTATATTATGTTTATATTTGTATGATTTATTTATTTTTTTCAACAAAGCCATACATTTTTCTGTGAGGATACGGTTACTTTTTTTCTTTGGTCTATGGATGGATGGATAGAAGTAACTTTTGGAATGCCTTTAAAAGTTTTGAAGTGAGGTGGTTTTAGTTTAGGACCAACCATTCTAATATCATATTAGATACGAATTAGTAACAAATTTTTCAAAAAAATTAAGCGATCAGAAAATAAGTTAAATATTCTCTTATATATAATATTTAAGTCTTAATACCATAGAAATATAAAGTGAAAGAGAGATAAATGCAACTGTCGAAACTAAAAAATAGAAAAGAAATTATAAGTGATGGAATGAAGGAGAAACAAGGATACATAAAAGATAGGAGAAAAAGGAAAGAAAGAAACGAAGACATAAGGAAAAAAAAAAAAGAATGACATATGAAAGAAAGAGAAAGAAAAAGATGTTTGCATTTTCTTTATAAATTTATAACGAGAGTTTATAAAATATGAATATAATTAATCTATAATAGATAAATAGGTTATTTTTAAATTTTATTAATTTATAATTTAATAATCTAAATAAAGTGATAAGACATGTAATTACGTGTAAATATAAAGTATAGAAACTAAAGATGTAATTAATATGTTCTCCAATTTTCAATTTTCAATCTATTTTTTTCTAACAGATTATTTAGTGGTCCAAATGTTTTTTGTCATTACAGAGCCTTAACTCATTGATTATAGTTGAAACCTAGTAATGGTGTCGATGCTTTGATGGGAAGCACAATTATAAAAGGTTGTTATGGTTCCTACGCTTAACACATAATTTTCAGTGCAATACACCATCAAATTTGAGTGTTGTTGAGAGCTTAGAAGATCCAAACACATAGAGTAAAACTGTTTTGTTTGTTCAGCAGCTTAAAGAACAATTTGTTCATCTATCTTTTGCTCTGTTTCACCGTAGCACCTTGAAATTGAGTTTTTTATTTGGCTCATTTTTGATGCATATGACAATTATAAATTATTTCGGTATTGATATTCCAAATATTTTGTAAATTAAAAAAGTGAAAAACCATAAAGAACATCATTCCAATTTGTTGTTTGCTTTCATTGGAATGATGTAATTAACTTTTTATTTATAATGATGTTTTTAATTCAAACTAAGACTATGAATCACTCAGAAATCAAATTCTGAGAATTTTGATAAAAAGAATGTCATTTTTCTTCGTCAGAATAGCAAGAAATTGTCGAGCTTTTGTTTGGGTTGCAACTAGGTCGCATGACCTGACTGGAGGTTAAAGATGAAGAAAAATGACTAGTCGTATTCAAAGAAAAAAATATGTCATTGCCAAGACTTGAACCCAAGTCTCTCGAGTGAAGGTTGAGCGTCTTGACCACTGGACTACAATAGATTTGTATTATTTTGATTTACTAAAGGCTTCTTATATATATATATATATATATTCAAAATTTGATTTATTTTTGGCTAATTTTGATATTGAATTAAAAATTTAATTTTAATGTAATTAATTTATTTAACTTAAATTTGTTATATGTAGAATATTTATTATACATGTGAAATTTGTTTAAATAATTTTTGACACATTAAAATTTATTTATGTTTAAATACATTATGTTTAAATTATTTGTTTTAGTATTTGTATGTATAAATTTTGTAATTAATTAAACATATGAAATTTGGTTAAATAATTTATGCATAATGGAATTAATTTTTAATGGTTCTTTATATATTTAATTTGTGCTTATATTATTTATTTTGTTCGTATAATTTATTTTCATTTCTTTATACATGCAATCTTAAGTTAGATAATATTTGTGCATTTGAAATTAAATTAATAATGCTTATAGTTTTATGCAATAATTATGCCTAAGGATTTAGTTAATGTTTAAGTGATCCATGTAGTTTAATTAATTAGCGAGTAACCACAATATTTTTAATTAATTAAAACTTTATAATAAAATTTATTTAGAATCATATTTAGAAAATAAATATTAATTGTAATTAATTATATGTAATATAATTAATCTTATCTCACAAACATTTTTATTATATTTTTGTAAGATTAATTAGGTAAAATATCAAATTATATTTTATAATTTATCCATAAGGATTAAGAAAAAAGAATATAATTTGATAGTTTTATCAAACTTTAACCCACAGGTAAGTTTTATGTCACTATATTCATATTTTTTCATGATTTACATCGATAAAGAATGACTTTAATTTAGATCTCAAATTTTAATAAGCATATAATCTTTAATTACAGTTTCACGATCTGTGAATTTCTCTGATATTCGTTGTGACATTCCCAAATTGAAAGGGGATAATTATAATGTATGAAAGGAAAGAATTCTTCTTCATCTAGGGTGAATGGATATTGACTATGTTATTAGGAAAAATAAACCACATAAAATTACTGAAACCAACACTCCAACGAATATCACGTTTTATGAATAATAAGAGCGATCTAATCACCTTAGCGTGATGTTTATTAAGACTAAGATCTTTGCTGGTATTTGTGGTTCTGTTGATCAGTATAACAATGTTTGGGACCTACTGAAAGCCACTGATGACCAATTCATCACTTCAGATAAGGCTTTGGCAAACACCTTTATTATGAAGTTATCTTCCTTAAGACTTACTAGTGTGAAAGGTGTACGCGATCACAGTATGCAAATGAGGGATATTACGAAACTTAAGAATCTTGAGGTTGAGATGTCAGAATCTTTCCTAGTGCACTATATCCTGAGCACTCTCTCATATTAGTACAAACCATTCAAAATCTCATACAACACTTATAAGGATAAATGGTCAATTAATGAACTAATGACCATGTGTGTTCAAGAGGAAGGGATGCTTGTTATAGAGCTTGATGAAAATGCAATGTTGGCTACAACGAGTGGGAAAGACAAATCTCAAAACAAACAGAAAGGGAAAGGGATAAGAAAGAAGCCAAGTGTTTCTTCTATAAAAAGAAGGGACATATGAAGAAAGAATGTATCAAATTCCATAAATGACTTGAGGATAAAGGTAATCTAATCTCATTTATTTGTTATGAATCTAATATGGTTAATGTTAATATTAATATCTAGTGGATTAATTCTAGATCTATAATTCATGTTGCAAACTCCTTAGAAGGTATGCGAAACCTAAGAAAATTAGTGAGAAGTGAGCAATACATCTTATCCGGCAACAAGATGGGCTCACATGTGGAAGCTGTAGGGACATGTAGTTTAATTTTAAGTAGTGGTTTTGTTTTAGAATTAGAAAATACTTTTTATGTTCCAAGTTTCTCTAGAAACTTGATTTATATTTCAAGACTTGTACCCTATGGTTATTCCTTTCACTTTTCATAAACATATTTTAGTTTATTTAATAAATCTGATTGTGTTGAGAATAGTATTCTATCTGATTGTCTTTACTACATTAATTTATGAAATATTGCCACTCATAACGCTATGCATGTTCAAGTTGACATTAAAAGGTGTATTATTGATGATGACTTTTCTACATTATGACATAAGAAATTATGACATATCTCCGTAGAAGTTATTAAAAGATTAGTGAAAGATAGGGTACTTAATACTCTAGATTTTACTAATTTTAAGACATGTATGGGCTGCATTAAGGGAAAGCAGACTAACAAGTCAAAGAAAGGTACCAATAGGAGTTTAGGCATATTAGAAGTCATACATACTGATATATGTTGTCTAGATATAGACATACAAGATCAAAAATATTTTATACCTTTATTAATGATTTTTCTCGATATATGTATCTCTATATGTTTCATAATACGAGCAAAGCATTAGATGTTTTCAAGATCTTTAGGGCTAAAGTAGAAAAACAATGCAGAAAATAAATAAAACTTGTGAGATCATATAAAAGTGGTAAATATTGTGGTAGATATATTGAGAATGGACAAGTGCTAGGTCCATTTACTAAGTTTCTTCAAGAGCATGAGATAGTTTCCCAATACACTATGCCTGGTTCACTAGACTAGAATGGTATAGCAGAAAGGAGAAACCAAACATTATTGGTCATGGTATGGAGTATGATTAGCTACTCTAATCTTCCTAAATCCTTATGGACTGAAGCTTTAAAGATGGATGTGTATATATTAAATCGAGTTGTAACCAAGGTTGTCTCAAAGACATCATTTGAATTATGGAAAGGTTGGAAACTGAGTTTGTGACATATGTGCATATGAGGATGCACATGTGAAGTGAGGATTTATAATCCACAAGAGAAGAAGCTAGACCCAAGAACTATTGGTAGGTATTTAATTGGATATGTAGAACGAACTAAGGGCTATATATTTTATTGTCCATTTCACAGCACTAAGTTTGTGGAATCAAGAAATCCAAAGTTTCTTGAGTATGACCTGATTAATGGGAGCAATCAAATCAGGAACATAGTTTCTAATACTAATCATTTAAAGTCTCAACCATCCACTTTAGGAGATAGATTGATTATTGTTCATAACTCCTCTCAAGTACAAGATGGTATCGAACAAACAATCATTGAAATCCCACAAGTTGTTAATAACATTCCAATAAATCAAACTATTCAAGAGATTTCTAAAACTTCTGAACAACAATTTGAACCTCATACTTCCCAATAATATGATGGTATGATATTAAGAATATCTACTAGAACTAAAAGATCAACAATTTCTAGTGATTATATTATGTATCTACAAGAATCGGATTGCAACATTGGACCTAAGAATGATCCCAAATCCTTTTCACAAGCCATGAGTTACAAAGAGTCTGAATTATCGTACGATGCTATGAAGGATGAGATGAGTTCCATGAAGCGTAATGGAGTATGTAACCTTGTTGAGTTGCCTAATAATGCAAAAACTATTGGATGTAAATGGGTCTTTAAGACAAAGAAAGACTCGTTGGGAAACATTGAGAGATACAAGGTCAGATTAGATGCTAAGGGATTCACTCAGAAAGAAGAAATTGATTATATAAGGACTTTCTCCCCTATATCTAAGAAAGATTTCTTATGCATTATATTGGCATTAGTAGCCAATTTTGACCTTGAGACACAACAAATGGATGTGAAAATAGCATTTCTCAATGGAGGCATAGAAGAACAGGTTTATATGAAACAGTTTGAAGGATTTCTCTTTAATTATGGCAAGCATTTGGTTTGTAAGCTTAATAAGTCCATATATGGACTAAAATAAGCATCCTTGCAATGATATTTTAAATTCCATGGAGTAATTTCTTCATTCGGATTTGTTGAAAATCCCATAGATCAATGTATATACCAAAAGATTAGTAGGAGTAAGATATGTTTTCAGATTTTATATATGTATGACATTTTGCTTGCAACCAACGATAAGGGTTTTCTACACGATGTAAAATGATTCCTCTCTAAATATTTTGATATGAAAGATATGGGTGAGGAATCTTATGTCATTAACATTAAGATCCATAAGGACAGACTTCAAGATGTCTTGGGTTTGTCTCAAGAAACTTATATCAATAAAGTTCTTAGAGATATTTCGAATGAAAGATTTTTCACCAAGTGTTGCTTCCATTGTGATGGGCGATAATTTCAATTTGGAACAATGCTCAAAGAATGATTTTGAAAGAGAACAAATGAAGAACATCCCATATGCTTCTACTGTTAAAAGCTTGATGTATGCTCAGGTTTGCACAAGGCCTGACATTGTATTTACTGTTGGAATGTTGGGACGATATTAGACTAATCCAAGTTTGGACCACTAGAGAACTGCAAAGAAAGTAATGAGGTATCTTCAAGGAACTAAGGAATATATACTCATGTATAGACGAATCGATAATTTGCAAATAATTGGCTACTCCAATGTGCACTTTGCTAGCTATGTTGATTCACACAAATCAACATCTGGTTACATTTTCATGCTTATCGGTGGAGCCGTGTCTTGAAGAAGTATGAAGGAGACCTTGACTACTACTTCCATTATGTAGATCGAGTTTGTGTCATACTTTTAGGCTACATCATATGGTGTATGGTTAAGAGTTTCATTTCCAGACTTAGAGTAGTTGACTTTATTTCTAGGTCATTGAGATTGTACTGTGACAACTCAACTATTGTGTTTATGGCTAAGAACAACAAGAGTGGTAGTCGTAGTAAACATATCGATATCAAATACTTGGCCATAAGAGAACGTGTTAAGGAAAAGAATGTGGTCATTGAGTGCATTAGTACTGAGTTTATGATTATTGATCCTTTGACTAAGGGCATGCCACCATTGAAATTTAAGGATCATATAGAGAAAATGAGACTTGGATCTACTTTGTATCGGTATATATATAGTTATTACCGAAACTCTTATATATTGTGATATTTTCTCATATTCATGTGTACCTTAATTTATTTAAGAAAATATGTTTGCATAGGACTAAGAATAAATATAGGATTTATTCATTAAGTTTTGTTGCCACATAAAGTCTAATACTTGAGAAACTAAATACATTATAACACATGGAAGATAATACTCACTCTTAAAGGACTTGAAAATTGTCCAAATTAGAATATTCAGACAAAAGTAAATCTGTTAAAATGATGGAGGAATAAGATCTAGATCAACTCTTTAATCAAGAGATCAATAATATACTAAAAGTACTTAAAGAATCTGATAATACATATTGCCTAGAGGTAAATAAACTGGTTAAATCTATCCTAGTTTACCAATTCAAAGCATATTATCCTTGGCAATCTATAGCCAACTTATAACATGAAAAATGAGTCTTTCTTGGAAATTTCATCCACGAATGGACGATTTATTGGTCAATTATGAGGTTGATGGATAATTATTTATGTCCCACAAAGAGGAATACAATTTTAAATGCCATTAAACAAGAAGTAAATGATAATGGTGATGTCTTATAGACAAAAGACATACTTAATATACTAATCTAAACAATTTTGTAAAATTTTGTAGGGATTATAAAGGTTCAGTTGGATCGTAGTCATTAACAACTTATTAATTTAAGAAGTGTATTTTTATGACATTTTAAGTGGTATAAGGATGTATTTTTGGCTAAAGTCTTAAGTAGAGAAGATTGTAATGGAGATTTCTAAAAAAATATTATCTCAAAACTTCCTACATTATTTATAGAATCCATTTTCATCTTTGTTCAAATCATGGTGGAATTATCCCATATGAGAGTTTCTTATTTATTTTTGGATCTCATTAGCTAGAGGGAGTGAATAGATAACCAGCGAAATAACATCAAATTAAGATTTTTCAGAATGGCCAAGCATGATAAAATAATTTGAAAATCTAAAGATCAATACACGAGATTTTTAGGTTGAAATAACCTAGGCTACACTAATGACCTAAGAGAAAAACCACTGGTCCACTCGATCACCTAACTATGCACTATGAAAAATAAGGTCTAATTATAAGCATAGGACTCAAATGAATCCCCAAGATAATTCCCCCAACTAATCTACTTAAATAATTTGCTTTCATCATAGTCATTATAAGAAAGATGTTCAAATCCGGAACTATGTTTTGATAACTTGAGTCACATAAGCAATCGATCCTATTCAACCAATACTTGAAAGATTAGCACAATAACATAAGCATAAGTGTGTGCCCTAGAGCAGATTCAATAATGAATAATCCTAAATAGATAGTTTAACAGATCAACAGATAAAACAAAATCAACTAATAGCCCTAGAATAATCAGTTTAGAGTATAATATCACAAATATTGTAGGCTTGTTAATTCATTATACATAACCATAGATGTTTGATAAAATAACTCAATAAAAAAGCATACTTGAGAATCTCTTGCAAAATAATGAGAGAGATATTAAGATGTAGAAAAGAATACTTGAATGTGGTTAACAAAATTATTTGCAATTATATGATTAAATAGAAAGAGTAGAAACCCTATGTTAAAGGTTTATTACAAATCTATTCTTGAATATATTTAAAAGATTAAAACATAAGGAAAATATAGTAATAAAAAAATTGGCTCGAGAAAAAATTAGGTCAAACTTGAAAACCTGGCCACTCGATTAATTAAGACTTAGCTCGATAGATCAATTATGGCCATTGATCGATCTAGTCAAGTTCGATCGATTGACTATGAACAATTTGATCGATCTAGTGAAAAAATTACTTAATTTAGAAATAAGTAGATCAATCTCATTATTCATCTCAATCAATCTAGTGCTTGATCGATTGAGTTAATACTTCGATCAATATAATCATATTAAAAATTAATTCAGATAGTTTTAACTAAGCTTGATCGATCTAGTCATCACTTGATCGATAAAATGACAGATTTGAACAATTTTCCTATATGTCTAATATGAAATCTAGCGTACACAAGAACAGAGATATACCTAAAATTGATCGGTTAACCACGATAGTTTCTTTGACATGAAAATTTTTTTGAAGGACATACCGAGACACTAATATTACATACAAATATTTTGTTTACGAATACGCCAAACATTCACAAAACTCATAATTTCCCACTTTGACATACTCGTATGACAAAACCTCTCTCTCTCTCACTACATAATGCTCATAGGAAAAATATTTTACATGGTGGAACTATCCTATCATCCGGTGAACCATCTTTGCTTTAATCTTGAGAGCTCTTGTTTACATTAACAAGAAAACAACTTGTCCTGAAGGACTCATTCTTTACAATAGTTCAATGTATCTAATAAAAAAAGTAAAGAATTTCAAAAGTATATTAAACAAAGGATATACATTAAAAAAGAACTCCCCCTATGTGAAATATCCTAAAACAATTCAAAGTACTTCAAAAATAAAACTCTCCCCCTAAATTAACGATCCCATTTTTTTATGTATCAATTAAAATTAAAATTTTTTATACCAATTTTTATATCTCTTTTTTTTTCATACAGATAAACAAACACAAACCAGAGATAAAAATAGAAAGATGAATCAAATGTAAATTTTATTGAATTATATAAGTTTTTTCACTTTACAAAAAAATTTAGTTACACTTTAAAATATGAAAAATAACAAACTCAATTTACTTCCAAATACACTAAAAAATGGACAAAATGTCAAATATCATAAAAATAAATCATTGTCCTAGAGGAGGAAACCCATAGTCTGAATGGATGTCCTTAATCATAGAGAATATTTCTTCTTGACGTTCATTCATAGTGGTTATTTGTTGTTCTAATGTTCCCATACTCACACATATCTGATTTTAAAATAAGTCCTAATATGAAAATTCAAAGGCATGTATATTTTCCATTTCTTCTTCCCTAAAAATATCATTTGCAACGGCTGTTACTCAGCTGTATCAATATCAATAGGCTTATGTCTCTTTGGTGTTTGAGCAAATGATATTGATATAGTTGACTTTCCAATCTCACTCATAAAGTAAATAGTATTATAATCCCTTGTTTGTGACACACTCATAACTACTATCATTTGGGTGATGAGACATTTGTATGGAAGATCGATCCTAGGGTTAACAACCTAAGATTGGTTTATGATCTTATCTTGAGTTACTCAACATACATTGAATGCAATTCCTTTTCTAATGTAGTATAATATCTTTTCATGTAGGTGACCAATCTCAATTGAGTTCTTTGAAGGTAGCAAGTCAGCACATGCCATTTTGTTCAACACTAAATAAAAAGGTGTGAACTCACTTGGGATAAAAAAAATTAGTACTAAAACAACATTAGGTGAACCTAAAATTTTAGTTAACAAATCTTTAATAGATATGTTATACCATTCTAGTTTAAAATCGTAATCCTCAACGTTTGTGATGTATAAAAAATTGTTGATTCTTTGAGCCAAGATGTCAATAATTTTGTTTTGTACAAAAGCTTTGTACCTTGTAGGTCTTGGGTGATAGATTTTGGAGTCTATGTTTACATATAATTCATGAACCAAGGAAGAGTAACATAATTTGGCTGGTGTAAACAATGATTGCCAACATTGAGCCCTAAAGGGTCGGGTAATTCCTAATTCATGAAATTTTATCTAGGTATTCCTATGTTCTAATAAAATTTGGCGACTAGAGAAAGTAAGGTTATATTTGAATTTGGATTTATCGTCCCACTATTGGGAGGAATATATGGTTAGAGCAACGGGAGGTAGTTCACGATGTCTGGTAGTCATTATAGAAACTGAGAGAAGATCTAAAAAGACAAAATTATCTCTAATTTGAAAATTTATCCCAATTGTTGAAATTTCCCAACCAAAATTTGGAATCAAGATTAGGGAAGGGGTTGCAGAAACAAGCACAAAAGAGTGTTTTTTTGGTAAGAAAATGAACGAAAATGGAGAAAATGTGTTGTGACGATTTTTGCCCAAAAATGTGTTTTTTTGTGGAGATTGATGCATGTAATTGGAATAGTGATAAATTCTAAGTGTTTTAGGGACAAAAATGAGTGAATTTGGTGTGATTTTGAGTGAAAATTAAAAAGGGGGCCGAAAATGAGGGTTAGGGTTTTTACAGGGCTGAGGAAAAAAGTGTATTTAAACTAACCCGCTTAATCAATTGAGATTAATATCGATCTATCAATATTCATACTTCAATAGATCGAGTATTATAAACCTAAAATTTTTTAAAAGCTCTCCCTAAGTCCTTTACTAACTCAAAAATTTCAAATAAACACCCATTATCATAAAGATAAATATAAAAATACACATTTTAATTTATTTATCAAGATAATAGATTTATTTAGACATAAAATCCACTCAAATATTCAATTTTGAAATAAAGTTTATTTTAAAATAAGATTAAATTATTTACTGTATGCTTGAGTATTCGAGTAAAGCACACATTCATTTTTTAACACATATGATGACATATCCACAATTGCTCAAAGTATGAAAAATATTATAACTACAATAGTATGTCAATTTATCTATTCATGATTAGTTAAAAGGATTTAAAGGATAAAGCATCATTAATCATAAAAGAATTAGAATTGAATTCAAACTTTCGTAGCATAAAATTTTACTAAGAAATAGCATAGTGAATTTTTCTTATATTTTCCTCTTGTATTATTATAATTTTTTTGTGGGGGAATTGATTATTTATTTTTCTTTTTGCATAATCATTTGTGTTTTATTTTTATGCATATAAATTCTTTCATAATTTCCTTTTTTATTAATTTTATTTTCAAAAATATGCACAAGTTAAAAACCTAGTATCATGACTTTCACACTAGGTGTGAGGTAGCCCTCTCTACTCACTATGGTACTTCACCCATCAGAGTAGGTAGCTCTGTCAAAACTAAACTAAGTGTCTCTCTCGAGTAACATTTTATAAAGTGAAAGAGAGAGAGAGAGAGATTAAACACAATTCTAGCAGTCAAGTTTATCTAAGTCTCTAAATATTCACATATTCAATCATAAATTTCAGGCATGGCATACAATTATTTCTAGTGAATGTGCGAGTGAGATTTTGTTAACATCAATCACCAGATGTATGAAAATATAAACACACTAAACAAGACACTCAATTACACAATGAATAGTCAATCGAGTTATAAAAAATATTTTCTTTATGATTCAAAATAATATTTGTAGTTTATTTCAATGTTATAACAATTATACTTCTTTAAGTGATTTTAAAAATAAATAAACAAAAATTAAGAACTAAACAAACAAATTAAGATAATAAAAAAATACAAATTAAAATCAAGCAACCAAACTAACATATAGTTTCTAGATGAAAGGGAAAGACAACCAATTGACTGAAAAAAGCAAGATCTAAATAATCATAAAAATAGAGTTTAAGTACTTGAAGTTCAACGATGTGTTAAAACTCCTCAGTTCTCTGAAAATGAGATTGATAATAATAAAGAAGATTTTGATAATCTTCTAAGAGAACTACCTTCGTCTCAAGGTTTTAAAACAAATGATAAAAATACTTACTTACAAGAACAAGAAAACTCTAAACAAATTATTGATATACAAATTGTTAATACACTTTAATCATAAATGGTACTTAAAGATAATCATTGTAATAAATAAAGAATATTTCTTGAACATTAAAACAGAAAAAGTATTAAAATTTAAATTTAAATTTAAAAAATATATATATTCTTGAATAGTAAAACCAAAAAACTAAATTCAAAATTCAAAATAAAAAAAAAACTATTTTCTTTAACAGTAAAACAAAAAAAAAGAATTAAAATTTAAATTTAAATTAAAAAAATAAAAACTGTTCACAAACGAACAGTAAATATATTTTTTTATAAAAAGAAAGCTGTTACTTATCTTGAACAGTAAAAAACTTAATTTAAAATTAAAAGTTAAGATTTAAAATTTAAAATTCAAAAAAACAAATTTAAATTTGATATTAAGAAAATAAAAAAAATTACGAACAAAAAATATATTTTATTTAATTATTTTCTTTTCAAAAAAATAAATAAATAAAATTTAACTTTTAATTTTCATTTAATTTTTAATTCTTATTTATTTAATTTTATTTTAATTTTTTAATTTTATTAATTTATTAATTTATTAATTTATTATTAATTTTTAATTCTCTTTAAATTTTTAATTTATTTTAAAAAAAAACTTAATTTATTAACTTAACTAACCTATATTTTAACTTAACTTAATTAATTAGATTTTTATCTTCACTTAATTAACATACATTTTAACTTAACTTAATTTATAAACTTAAATAACTTAAATTTTAACTTAATTTAATTAACTTAAATTTTTTACTTAACCTACTTTATTAACTTAATTAACTTTAATTTTAACTTAACTTAATTTATTAACTTAATTAATTTTAATTTTTAATTACATGAAAAGTAAAGTTTTAAGAGACTTATGTCTAGAAGATTAGTTCTTAGAACCCTTTTATGCTAGTACTCTTTCTTGAGAACGTTGTTTTATTTAAAAGAATAACTTTTAAGGAGTCTTTGCTCAACCATTTTTTCCTAAAAACACTCTCGATTAATACTAATTATGTTATTTAACATAAAAATTATAATAAAATGAAATAAAAATAAAAAAAAATTATTGAAGTTATCTCCAAATTTTAAATATCTTTAATATTGAGACATATTCTCAATAATGGTTTTAAAACTTAAAAATTATAGTTAAATTTTTAGGTTTAATTTGGACACCTTGAATAAAGTCTAATTATTTGACTCTGTCTAAAGCTGTGATTAAATGGTTTGTTATTTTCTAAGAAATAAAGTTAAAATTTAATATTTAATTAATTAATAGACCTTACTTAAGGATATTAGTTAATTAATATTAAACAAAAGAATTTGGGCCCTGTCTAAGGATGCTTTCATACCAAAAAGAAAAAATCAACAAATATCAATTTATATATTTAATAACCTAAATAATATGAACACGCATAATTAACTTAATTATTATATCCTTAAATGCTCCACTATTATGAATAATAAAATTTGTATTATTGTTTATTGAATATATATATATATATATATTTATTTATTTTTATGTTATTAGATTAGGAAACAAATAAACCAAAATATCGTGACAGAATGTTTAAGATTTAATTTTATTTTTAAGATTTTGAATAATAAATTAAAAATAATATATATTCCTTCCTTAGATCGACCTTAGGAGTATAATTATCATTTTTTATAAAATGATTCGTGCACTTGCGAGAGTTTTTAAAATTATAAAACAAAAAGATTATTTCGCAAGATCAGTATTTACATTGTCAGTCTTGCGACTCATTCATCATCAATGTGTCCAATTATACTCCAATAAGTAGGGTCACCAATTGGTCAAACTTTGACCTATCGGACAATTGTTGATTTAGTTACGCATGTGTCCGATTCAATTTCAATGAATAGGGTCACAATCTGTTCAAAATTGGACTAGTTGGATAATTGTGCAATTTAGTTGAATACGTGTCCAACTCAACTCCTGTGAGCAAGTTTACTAGTTGACCAAACTCTACCAAGTTGGAGAATTGTCCAATTCAGTTGGACATGTGTCCAACTCAGCTCTGGCAAATGGAGTCATCAGTCAACCGAACTCTAATTAATTAGACAATCGTTCAATTTTGATTGATCAAATTGGACAAATGTCTAATTAAAATTAAATCACAATTGATCAATAAAATTTAAGGAAATTTTTGTCATCTTTTTTGTAAAAAGTTAAATATGAGGGGATCATATTTTATTTTTGATTAATATGAAGTCATCATAACATATAACCCAAAAAAATTTGTTGTTTTTGGTATTTTACTACATATGATATAAATACATATGAAGTATGTGAATAAAATAATCCACTTTTGTGCAATAAGTGCCTACTTTTTTTAGCTATATTTGTCCAAATGTATGATGCGTATTAATGACACATATTGTAGCACAACAAAAAAAATTAGAGTCCTTAAAAAATGTATCAAATACATTAAAGTATAATGTGTAAAATATTATAAGTATTGACGATTTTGGTAGACAAAACATTTATTTATAAACTAGTTTCTAAGTTCATTATCATGTTATTCAAGTAAAGTCGAATAAATACCGAGTTTTGAATAGTTGCAATTCAATCGATACTATTACGCTTAGAATTATATTAAAATTGAGAATTATTTATGTTACTGAAATTATTATTTCTAAAAATATAACTACAATATAATATAAAATATATGCTAAAATCTTATATTTTTGGAGGAAGATTGAGAGCCCTTTTTAGCATAGGAATCGTCTGAATTGAAAAAATTGTATTTAATTAAATATTGTAGCTCATTGAGTCATATTTGTAACGCAATTTTATTCACTATAATTGTGAGAAAAAATATGATGATAATAGTGATATTTAATCACCGAATATACTTATTACATTTGGAATATGATTGTATTTTTCGATGATGTAGGATTAATTTTTTGATTTTTTTTATAAATAAAATTTATTTCTCATTGTTAGAATACACTACGTAACCTACATAACTCTCAAGCACAAAAAATTATATTGTTTTATTTTCCTCTAATTTTATTGTTTTATTATTTTTTTCTATGATTCTTTATAGGATTTTTTTTATAATTGCATTAATTTATCATAAGTTTGATTTTGATTTATTGAATTAATAGTCGAGTTTTAAAAAAGTTATTTTCATTGATCTTAATGTACATATTTTGTTATAGGTTTACTAGAGATTTTCTTTTATTGATTTATTAGTCGAATATACTACCTTAAGATTTATTCATTATTTAAATCCATCTAAAACATGGACGAACAATTGTGTTTGTGTTAACCCTTTTGTAAGTTTTTTTGTGAATGCGTTTGATTAGTGAGAAGCTAATTGAATATTTATTAGGATATGTTTATGCTAATATTAGATGTTGAAAAAATAGAGCATGTTCTTGTAAGTAAAGTACATTGGGACATTATTTGTTTGAGTGTGATATAAGACCAAATTTGTACTAAACATTTAATTTTCATAATGAATAAATTAGATGGTCCAATGGGCCATTAGTTTTCCTTTTTCGTCATTATTATTGTCTAGGTTGTTTTCACCTAAAATCTCTGTATGATTTTTTTAAATTTTGCACTTATTTTTATATTATATTGTATGTTTAGCCGTTGTGATTAGGTTTTAAATTTAAAATTAATAATTTTTAAAATAACAAATTCACATCTTCTAGACTTAGTTGGTCCTATTTTGAATTTTCATAATACAATTAAATGTTACTGAGAAGTAAGATGAGTTTATCTTTCTCTCCTCATCTTCCTCTCTTTTTCTTCTTCTTCATTTTTTTCCATCTTCATATTTCATCCTATATTCCTTCTATTCCCTTTGATTCAAGCTTCCTTTACGTGAGGGGAGGTCTTTGCCTCTAGAGCAATAACACTTATATTTTTCTTATTATCTTTATTCATAAATAATATGTTTTTATGATCTTAAAATTTTATTTTCTCAAATTTGACTTTATAAAGATCATATCAAATATATATATATATATATATATATATATATATATATATATATATATATATAAGTTTTATCAAGATAATTTATTTTATTTAATATTAAGATTTATTGATATATCTCTTCAAACAGTTGTTGATCATAAGATGTACTTTTGTGAATAATCGATTTCAAGTTTATAAAAATAAAATCAAATAAGTGATATAGTTTCGTATTTTTTAAAATATGTCATTGTATTAATTGATATGATTAAATACTTAAGTAAAAAGTAATATAGAGCAAATAATGAAAGTTCAAAAATATTCTCACATAGATTTGTTGGGTGTCTTGCTAATGCTAGTTTTAATTTTTAATATGATGCTTTGATGTATATGCAAAAATATAGACTGATTTGTTTATTATTATTATCAATAAAATTATCCACTATTTTATAAAAAATAAAATAAAATACAATGCATTTAGCATTGTGAGAAAATAATTAAAAAAATAAGAAAAGACAGCTATAAACAATAAGAATTAAAAGGATTTAAAGAGAGACAACTGAAAAACAAAATAATCATAACATAATCATAAAGAAATATAAATAAGGGTAAATTATAAATACAATTTTTTAGGATTTTTAAAATAGTAAAAAAATCTCAGAGATTTAAAAAATATTAATTACATCCCTTATTGTTACTATTTTTTAAAGCTTTTTAAGAAGGTTATTTGCAATAACATTAATATAGTTTATAAAAAATTTAAGAAAAAATATTATAATAAAGAATAATAGAAGGAATGTAATTGTTTATATTTTAAATCTAAAGGGTGTTTTTATAATTTTAAAAAATCGTAAGGGTTTTATAATAATTTTTCCAACTTAATACTTCAAATCCTCATAGCCTATCGTTACCAAATTTCCTTATTAATGAGATACAAATAGGGAGATTCTTACATATAAAGACTATAATAATAAGAGCACATAAAACATATTGCATTTAGAGATTTGTCAACTAATTAAATAACAAATCACAAATTGAAATACTAAACAATACTTGAAGTTGGGAGATCGAAGCAATATATCCCTAAAAAGACAGCAAATCTTGACGATTGCACAAGATGACCATTGCCATTTAATCAAACATATATATATAACAGAAAATCACAAATCTTAATAAGAACATAAATTGCTAACTACCATAACTAATATTATCCTAAGGTAACTACCAAATCTTTCGTCAAGTATCCCCATTGGTGAGAAAATCATGAACTATATATATACATATATATATATATATATATATATATATATATATATATATATATATATATATATATATATATATATATAAGAAAATCACAAATCTTAATAAGAACATAAATTGCTAACTAATATTATCCTAAGATAACTACCAAATCTTTCGTCAAGTATCCCCTTAGGTAAGAAAATCATGAACTTCCTAATACCCTAAACGAACAATGTATTTAGGGATGTTAAAAAAACTAACTCATCTTAGCTATATTTTTGTTTATTCATTTTTTTACTAAATTATCATAATATTAAAATTAAAATTAAGTCTATTTACAAGCCTCTTCATTAATCATATTACATATATGAGTTGAAATATCGATAATTTGAAAGGATCATTCTTTTGGAAAATTTAATGAATTGTGCGATATCATTCTCTTGGTATCCATAGAGTTGGAAAATCCACAAAGGTTGATAACAAAGGACAAGCTTCGTCTAAATAAGAGGTCGAAGGCCAAGAAGCTTATTAGAATTGTTAATATATTGAATCATGTTCAAATAATCACCTCTATTATAATTCTAGAAATTAGTTGTTGATACCATACCTATTGTCAAAGTCAGAGCTCTAGCTTCTCCTTATCTAGATATGTGATATTTAGTAATTTGTACTAAATTCCTAGAAAATTACTATAATTATCTCTTGCCATAACTGCTAGGGTGCAATTGTTATTCTGTACTACTGCAACAAAATTAAACTTAATCTAACCATATAGAGGTTTATGCCATTTTTTTATTATTTTCTTGATAATTTGTAATTCTTCAATGGCATCCTTTTTCCTTTTGACATGACATTAACCTCATTTCTTTTTTCTCTGTATAATCTCCTTGCTATTTTCTAAAAAATTGGTTGGATATTATTGAAGATGATATTACTCCTGATGTTCTATCATAGTGAGTTACAACTAATATGTATTCATTTTTATCATTCTTATAGCTTATCAGTCCATCTAGAGGATTTAAAATATTGACATGTATTCCCAACTGAATTTATACAAAAGAATACATGTTTGTCAACTTTACAATAGTGCATGGATAGCAAAATGTTGAGAAGATTTTGGCTCTTGTTAACATAAATGACATTTTTCATCCAAATCATCAATGAACCTTTTAACATTTGTTTGATAGCTAAAGTGTTGTTCATGTTTCTCCATAAAAACACTTTAAATCTTTCACGTAACTTAGATTTTGAAAGTTTGGTCCAATGGTGTTGATGAGTCTCAATTATATCCTTTCTAACTACTATTTTGTAAGTAATTTTAACTAAGAAAATACTCGACTTATTTGGAATCCAAAACATTTTGTTCGATAAATTAAAATTTGGGCTTCTAAGTCTAATAATATAGTTGATAGATAATGGTGTAACGAATCTATTAAGTAGCTACCAGTTTCAACCATCAACTCTCGAACCTCACTAGCCTCCACAACCCACATAACCCAGAGTGATGTGATTGATAACAATTGATTAATAACAAAAAGTGTAACTACTCATTCTCTTGATGGATACATGGTCCACTATAAATATCAAATCTTGTACAAGAGATGTACAGTTAAATCAAGTATGCACACAACTTAAGATTTGATTTCTAAACTCACTGAATGACCCATACTCAAATATAAGCTCTCCAAAATGATTTCAAAAATATATATAAATCTTGGTATGAATTTTGGCAAAGTTTTGGCAATGAAAACAAGGATAAAGAAAAGGGAAAAGAGTGGGTTATTTATAAGGCTTGGAATGCACACCTTGCTGGCCACCTCACCAAGGGTGGTAAAAGGTTGCATTTTTCTATTTTCCAAAAACAACCGAGTATTATTCATAAATACCCACACTTGAAATATGTCAAAAAACCATAAGTAAATATGTAGGCAAGTGAGTTCGCACATTACGAAAACCAATACTATAGTGTTGTAAACATGTTTGCATACAAAGTGTACCTAACTTTATACATGTGTGAATTATTTATCTACAGTAACTAACCTTACATAGAGGAATAAAAATACACTAAGTAAAAAAAAGACACTGTATTTTATACAAGGGAAGCCAACACACAGACATAAGTACAACGGAACTTACAAAAATATTGGTCAAAATCCGCACATCTGTCTTGGAACGACTGTGAAAAATGCAGCAACTTGTAAGTATGTTACTTTGGGGAATTTATCTTGGAGAATTTATCTTGGAGGATAGTATAAAACCTAACCTTTTAATTGAACATTGATTTTCATAGTGGATAGTTAGGTTGTCTAGTAGATTGGTAGACTGGTGGACCAATAGTTTTCCTCTTAAGTCATTGTTATGGCCTAGGTTGTTTCCACAAAAAATATTATGTGTCAAGTTATTATTTATTTTCTATTTATATTATTTATAGATGATTGCATGTCAGGCCACTTGTGAATTTTTTAATTAGTCATAACTCAAAAAATTACCTATTCACCCCTAGTTAATTTGGTCTATAACTTTAATATTTCAACTGGTATCAAAGCTAGTCATTAGATATACTTAGTGTTTGCCTAAGTTATTGTTATGGATCATTTGAGAGAGTTTTCTTCTACAATTCCTCCCTTGTTTAATTATTCTAACTACCCATAGTGGAAAGCTCGTATGAAAGCCTATTGATGAAAGTGTGTGGAATTCTTTTATTTATAACTAGAAACCACCTAATGTTATCAAAGATAATATTGTCACACTTAAACCTAAGAAATAATGGACCATTGAAGATAAAACTAGTAGTAATTGGAATAAAAAGGGAATTAATGTTATCTTTAGTACTGTGTCTACTAAAGTTCCATCGTATTTCAAATGTTGATACTACCAAGCATGTTTGGAATACTTTAGAGGTTTCCCATGAGGATACCACCCAAGTTAAAAGAACCAAACTTCACATGCTAAGAATTAGGTTTGAAAACCTTAGGATGGAAGAAATTGAAACCTTTTCAAATTTTTATGTTAAATTATGTAATATTGCTAACACCTCTTCAAATCTTGGGAAAATTGAGGAATTTATGTTGGTTTAGAATATTCTTTACTCATTATCAGCTCACTCCTACACAAAATCACCTCCATTGATGAAAGCAAGGATGATGACACCATCAAAATAGAGGAACTCATTGGCTCACTTCAAACCTTTGAGATGAGCTTTCAAACTCCTACAAAGATCAAAGTAATTGCTTTCAAAACCACCATGAATGATGATGCTTATAATGAAAATGATAAGGATGATGAAGAATTGGAACTTTTACTCAAAAGACTCAAGAAAAACTTTAAACTTGACAACTCATAGTCTAACTAGCAACCAAACCGTTTTAAGGATAAAAAATCAAGAGAACTCAAACCTATGAGGATAGAAGTTAAGAAAACTAAAACCGTTGGACCACAATGTTTTGAATGAAAATGGATTAATCATTTGTTAGCTAAGTGTGCTAAAAAAGAAGAAAAATGGAAGGGTATTCAATACTACCCTTAGTGACTCAGAAAGTGACAACGACATTCCAAATGAATCAAAAAATAGTGGGTTGTGAGTTTCTATAATATATTTAATGCTAATAGTTTTGATAAAAAATTTAATAGATTTAGTGGGTTGTGAGTGACAAAAGGATATGTTACTAGTAGATGTAACTAAATTAAATGATAAATTCAAATCTTATAAAATTAATTTCTCCATCTTAGAAAAAGAAAAAAAATTGAGTTGTTTGAACTTGTTGATGTTTTGAATTTAAGTCATAGATCTTAAATATGAAAACAAGAATCTTGTAGAGGAACTTATAAAATCAAAGGAAGCCATAAAGAGTTTGACCATTGGAGTTGAAAGACTAAACAAAGTTCTTGACTATGGAAAACCTTTCAGGAGACAAGAAAGGGCTATGCTATGTAGATGAGCACTTTATGCCATCATCTTCAAAAATGACTTAGTTTGTAAAACTCTCTAACCATTATTCTTCACGTGATACACATGAAAATATTGTTAAGTTTGTACATGTTTATCATCATTGTAGTATGAAAGATCACATAAAACCAAAATATAAGTTTTTAATGAATACTTATAAATTTAATAATTCTTTCCATGCTTCTAGTTATAGAACTTGTTATTATCAACCAACTATAAATAGTATGTCCAACAATTCTACTATAAAGCATGAATTTATTGATTCAAAGAGGCAAGTGAAATTAAACATATTTAATTCTAAGATTAATTATCATCATTCTACCATGCATGTTGCATCTTCATTTAGGATGAATATGAAATCTAAAGGTAAGTCTAAAACATGGCAATAACAACTAAAGTAGTTGATTAAGTGTTCTATTTGTTATTTGTTATTATAGATGGGGGAGAACTCTTAATCATTAAGTGTTAGTTTTGATATACTACATATAGGGAGTAATTTTATTATTCGAATGTTCTATCTGTTCTTATTCATTATTTATATTTGCTTTACTATTATTATGTACAATGAACTATTGAACAATGAATCTTTCGAGATAAATTGTGTACCTATCTATTATATTGTTTTTCAGTATACATATGCATTGCCAAAATTAAAGCAAAGATGGCTTCATAGGATAGTATTACTATATAAAAAAAATTTCCTTTGAGTGTCAAGTAGTAAGAGATAGAATTTCTCACACGAGTATGCCAAAGTGGGAGATAGTAAGATATATGAGTGATGGCGATATTTATGAACAAAATATTTAAATTTAAAATAGTTTTTATGTGCATTTTCTTGTATGCTATTTAAGCGAAGAAACTTCTGAGCTTTAAGTCAACATGTTTTAAGTATATACTTGTTCTTAAACACGTTAGAATACATATTATACACTTAAGAACTTTGGTATATATACTGGTTAATCAATCGAAGGGTAAGATCGATTGAGCATCGATCTTGTATGATTTTCAAATTAGTGTAGATCAATCGAAGATGGGTTTGATCGATTGAGGGACTAGTTTGATCAAGAATCAATTTACATTGTCTCAAATTTATTTTAATTGTTGTTGGATCAATTGAAAAAGAATTTTCATCGATTGACCTTATAGGTTCGATCGATCAAGCTTGGACTAGATCGATATAATGGCTAGGGTTTCAACTTAAAACTTTTTGTGTATTCAAGCCAAAAGTGTTATTTTATCATATTATCCCTATTAATTATTGTTTTATGGTTTTTTAATGGATATAATGGTAATTTCTCTTTAACCTAGCATTAGGGTTTTATCTCTCTTATATAAACAACCTAATGCTCCTTATTTTAAAAAACCACACTCATTCTATTCTTTTAATTATTTTTGTACTTTCTCTCTCAAAATGTTTTACGAAAACTGAATCATATTTTGTTAGGCTCTTTCTTGAATTAATATATCAAACATTGTGTGGTTATGTTTAATTGATTAATAAGCTTATTTGTTTGATAATATTGTGATTTCATGTTCATATAACTTATTCTTGATTAAGTTCTTGTATGTTTGCATCAAATAATTTTGTGTATGATCATAATTATTTAATTTAATTACTTAATTTTAAAGAAGTTATATTTGTTGAACTTGTGCTTCATCTTTCATTCTAAGGTATGCTAGATGATTTATTTTAATTGATTTAAATCTTAAAATCTTCTAGTTAGAGTTTTTCATTATTAAATTTGTTTTAAGATGCACTTTGTACTTGTGCCACCTGTGCTAAATTTTCAAGTGCTAGTTGAACGGGCTCAATTTCTCGTGGGATTCTAGAGATTGGAACGTTGTTCCAAATTCGTATGCATATCTTGTAAATATTGTGAAAGAAGCAACGACTTGTAAGTAGATTACTTTTTGGGCTTTATCTTGGAAGGTAGTGTACGACCTGACCATAATGGATAGTTAAGTAGTCTGATGGATTGATGGTTTTGCTCTTAGGTTATTGTTATGGCCTAAGTTGTTTCCACCTAAAATATCGTGTGTCAAGTTCTTACTTATTTTTTTCTTTATATTATTTATATACAATTGTATGTCTAGCCACTTGTGATTTTTAATTAGTTATAATTTAAAAAATTTCTTATTCACCTTTTTTGGTTAATTAGATTCGTAACTTTCAAAACTTATAATCATTTGTAAGTTACGCATATTATTTATAAATGGGAATGTAGTGCGGATAAAACTTAATATGAAGAGCTTTCTCAAATTTTTTTAGAGTACTTATTGAGAAAAAATATATATTTTATTTATTCAAATGAAAAATATGATAACAATTAAATTAATAAAATAAAAATATATATTTAATTATTATAAGACTCAATAAAAATCATTTGTAGTATAGTTTGACCTTTCATCTTTGGCTCTTTTAATTCTTCAAACATTTATAACTTTTTCTACTGATAAGATAGATATATCTTCAATTCAACTTAACCAATTATATCTTGAGATCTTCACATTTTGAATTACAAAAAAACTTAAATAAAAAATATAAGATATAGATAAAAATCTAAGGAATAAAAACTGATAAAACATGCTTAAAATAACACTAGATCGAAATCTAAGTGAAAAAAAACCACAATATATCAAAATCTAAGTGTAATGCATATATTGTAATATATATTTATTAAAATAAACTAAATAAAATAGACGAGTTATGAGAGAAAAATCGTACAATAGAAAATTTTCATTTCAATGAGAAGCAAAAACAATAAATGATTATATTTTTCTAAAAGAGAAAGAAAAGACATAACATATCTACTCTATATTTTTTTAGAGTACTTATATATATAAAACTCTTACATATTCTCATTAAAATTTTATTATATTATATATCACATTTAAAAAAACATGTTTTATAATTTTTTTATCTACTCAATTCAATAACAAAATCCATATTTAAAAATCAATATAAAATTAATACATTACAATAATTACAAATAAATTTATCCAAAAATTTATATCTCTTAACCTTCACCTATCTTTTGTAGTTTCTCGGGGACATAAAGCCATGATTTAGGTTTTGGTGAGAGTAATTGCGTGTTTCTGTGATTAGGTCAACCAAGGTAAACGTCAAGAGTTAGGTCGCAATTTGTTAAAAATTAAATTATTTTGAGTAAAAAAACCTAATATATTTATAATTATAAAAAAATTAATAATTAATTATAACTAAATAATTAGTGCTATTTTCTGTGAATTTGTGTTATCAATTTTAGCCTGAATTGCTTCCCTACAAAAGAAATAAATAAATTTTATAAAAATATTGAAAATTTGTTAATGAAAATTTATAAATTAACAATTAATTTTTTTTAATAAATATACAAAAATATTAAAATAAGTAATTACTTATCTTTTAAATTAATTTTTTTATTTATTACATATAATTATAAATACATATAGTATTTATTTTGATGAATAAGTTAAAAATTATATAATAATTAGTTAAAATATTTAAAATTATTATTTTAATTAATAAATAAAAATATTCATAGTATAATAAATTTATGGACAAAGCAAACCTAAATAAAAATATTTATTGGTAAATAGTTTTTTAAAATAAATTAAATTAACAGTAAATGATATTTTTAAATATCTAATTAAATTTTATTAAAATCTTTAAAAAAATGAAGTAGTTTTAAAAAATTATTGATTAAAAAAATTGAAATAATGTATTTTTATGGTTCTCCTAAACTTAAAAATTCATAAAATTTTGAAAAATAGTTGATTATTTTTTATTATATATATATATATATTTAATAAATAATATTTAATATGATTTAAATATATGAATTAAAATAAAAATGAATAAATCTTATAAAAAAGTTAAAATGTTAATTATAATAATGAAAAAGTTTATCCATTATAAGTTATAATATTATCATAATTTATGTATTAATTAATTATAAATTAAAAAATATTTTAATAAATAATTATTTATTATATTAATTATTATATCATAATATTTTATAATAATATAAGAATACGTATTATTATATTAAAGATACAGAGAGGTCAAGAAAGTCTCAGATACCGTAAGATCTAATGCATGACTACTGTCTTGTTATTATATTAAAAATACAGAGAGGTCAAGCAAGTGTCAGATACAGGAATTTTTAATTAGAATTCGAACCTAATTTTATCACAATTTTACTTATGTTATTTCGGTTAATAAGTTATTGGCGTAAAATTTATATAATTTATATCCAAATCTATTTTAAATATAAACTACTTAAATTTTCAACATTTAATTTAGTCAAACATTTTTAAGTTTTAATTAAAATATTTAAATAATATAATTATTTTAAAAAATACAAATAACTTAAATTAAATTATAATAAGAGCATATTTAAATTAGACATTATGCCATACTTTCACCACTTTTTTATTTTTATTTTATCCAACATTAAATAAGGTAACAGACAACAATTAGATAAGTAAAATGTACAAATTTTTAAAACATATTATTATCTTAGATATCAATTATTATTATTCAATAACTTAAAATCTATCTTTTTAGTTTAATGTTTAATCTAATATCGACATATTAATTCATAAATATAATATTATTTTATCTTGAACCAATCCCTTCACAAATAAACATAACAATAATTTTATAAGATGACGAGATTCATACTCTTACATTTTAAATCACAATAAACTTTAATTATAAAAAAATCACAAAAAACTTGATAAAAAAATTGTTTATATTTATATAAAGTTATTGTTGATCTAAAATCACAGACAACTAGACAAGTACAGGAACGAGTACAATTTGGCTTTTAAGATCCTGTCGAGGTGGGTGACCACCCCTATGTGATCAGATTTACCTTCGCATTTAGAAAAAAAGTTCAACTAATTTTTTTTAAAATTATGTTATTATTAGTGTTAAAATTTCGGGTATAACTCTAACTAAAACAGCTTTTATAATTAAAGGATTATCAATTATTTATAAACTATATTTTGATAATACTTTTAATCAATGTAAAATTTAAATTAAATCTTAACATTTATCATCCATATTGGATAGATTAGAATTACATTGGATAGATTAGAATTACAAGAGAGTTCAAAACATCTCCAAAATACTTACTTTAATACTATGTTAGAAGGTTAAACCTAACTCTAACTAAAAATATTCTCATAATTAAAAGGGTTATTCAAAACTTATAAATTATACTTCGATAGTACTCTCAATTGATATAGGACTTAAATTAAATCTTAACACTCTTCCTCCACATCGATCAGGTGAGAGTTGCATGAGGGCCTAGAACATCGTCATGGAATCTATTCTGATATTAATTTAGAAAGTTAGGCTTAACTTTAACTAAAAGAACTCTCATAATTAAAGGATTACCCAGGGACTTATAAAATGCATTTCGATAAAACTCTTGATCGATGTGAGACTTAAGTTAAACTTTTAACAATTACAAAAAAAAATAAAAAAAAATTATAGTAAAATTGATAATAAAAAATTATTATTTAATATGTTATTAAAGTATTATTATTCAAATAATTATAAGATATAGAACTAATAAAAAATGAATAAAATAAAGAGAATATAAAATGTTTGGGGTTTTTCAATAAAGTAAATAATGTGAATGGTATCTTAAAAACATGTTATTTAGTTAGCGTTTGATTCACAGAATGGAATGAAAATGAAAATGAAATGAAATGAAAAGAAAACAATTTTGTTTAGTTTGACCACTGAAATCAAAGAAGGAATCAATATTATAATATTTGGTTTACAACTAGAATGCAATAGAAAATACTGTATATTACTTTAATATCTCTATATTTAGTAAAATTTAAATAATATCATTTAATTATTATTTTTTCGTCTGAGAACATACATTATTGAAATCATTATTTTTCTAAATAATTATTACTTAAAAAAGAAAATATATTATTAAAATCATTATTTTTTCTAAATAGGGTTTAGGGTTTTGAGGTTTGAGATTTGGGGTTTAAGGTTTAGGGTTATATTTATGGGTTAAGGTTTAGGGTTAAAATTATTATTTTTCTAAATAGGATTTAGGGTTTTAGGATTTAGGATTTTGGATTTAGGGTTTAGGGTTATATTTGTGGGTTAAGGTTTAGAGTTAAAATTATTATTTTTCTAAATAGGAATTAGGGTTTTAAGATTTGGGATTTAGGATTTATAGTTTTGGGATTTGGAATTTGGGATTTGGAGTTTAGGGTTTGGGTTTAGGGTTATATTTATGGGTTAAGGTTTATGATTAAAATTACTATTTTTCTAAATATGGTTTATGGTTTATTTGTGCGTTAAAGCTTAGGGTTAAAATTATTATTTTTCTAAATAAGGTTTAGGGTTTTGGGTTTTGATATTTGGGATTTAAGATTTAGGATTTAGGGTTTAAGGATTTGATATTTGGGATTTAGGTTTAGGGTTTAGGGATTTGAGATTTAAGGTTTAAAGTTTAGGATTTTAGGATTTGAATTTAGAGTTATATTTTGAGTTGGGTTAAAAGTGAAAAAAAATATTGAGATAGGAATATAATCATGATTCTTTAATTCCTTCTTCTTTAGGAATCGATTACATTCTATTCTTTTTTTTTCAACCCAACTAAATACAAAAATGGAAGGAATCAATTCTGAATATATTTCATTCCATCCAACCAAATATTAATGTATTGGTATTTTAAATATCTCATGTTATTAAAAATCTATTTTTAGTACTTCAATTTAAGTATAAATATCATTTCTATTCTTTTTGAATAATAATTATTTATTTCTATTCTTTTTGAATAATAATTATTTTTTTTGTTAAAATATTCTTTTGCACTTTTAGTTAACGACTTTTTTTTGAAAATTAACTAAAATTAAAAATATATCTTTTTTTTACTAAAGGCCTAGTTGAACACTCGTGGCTTAAAGTTACCAAAAAATAAAAATCGCTAACTTTTAACCTTTAAAAAATAAATAATATAAATAAGTACTAAAAAGTCATAACATTTTAACAATATGATTTGGAGTATTATGAAAATATTTTTCATGATTAATTGACATAAATAAATTAAAAGGTCACACAAACATTACAATTTTTACTTATTAATTTTTTCTTTTTACAAAGAATCTATTATATAAAATTTTTTAATTTTTTAATAATAAGTATCGAAATCCAAGCTTTAGAGAAAAATATCTAACTATGTACAAATAAATCATAAACAAACCATGTTTACATATATATATATATATATACTTATAAAATCGTTAATTTGTATTAATAGTACTATAAGAAAAAAATATCATTTAAAAATTTTAAAAAAATAACTTTTTTAACTTTAGTTCATTTTCAAAAAGGAAAAAAGAAAAATTCTTCACTAAAAGACCAAAAATATTATTTAAGTAAAAAAACTAATTATTCACAAAGATATAAATAATACCAATACTTAAATTAAAGTATTAAATTAATTTATTTTTAATAACATAAAATATTTAAAATATCAATATATTAACTACAATGTAATGCAATACTCAACCTTATTAATAATAAATTCACGTAGAAATTATGTTATAAATTTAATTAAATAAATATTTAAAAATTAATTTTATGCTTCTTTTGTAATAGAAACATGATAAAATTAATTTTTTATTTTTAATAATAAAAATATTATTATTAAATTAAATAATTAAACTATCCAAAT
This sequence comes from Hippophae gyantsensis, assembly GCA_030763125.1. Classification (NCBI taxonomy): domain Eukaryota; kingdom Viridiplantae; phylum Streptophyta; class Magnoliopsida; order Rosales; family Elaeagnaceae; genus Hippophae; species Hippophae gyantsensis. The sequence continues at coordinate 14,995,160 of CM061029.1, read as the reverse complement.
CACATAACCTAATATATTATTATAACCCTTCGTCCGGCATTGGTTATTTGGAAAGGAAAAAAAAAGAATTATGCTCGTATTTTTTTTTTCATGTCAGAATCACATATGTAATCTTATTTTATATTAATTCAAGTGCATACTCTGCACGTGGAGACAAAAACCATCTTCGGATTTAATTTCTTTGATTTGTTCTATAAATCATAGATTGTGCGAAAAACAAGAAACCTATTCATGTTATTGAAAAAATAATCGGTAATATTTACGGAGTGAATTATATCACGTGATTATAATATACAAGTAATTTATAAAATTATTTAAAACATTTATTTTATTATAATTATGTTTATAATATATGCGTAATAATAAAATATATAAAAATTTAAATATAATTGTACTATTATTCATATGTTATGAGTATAATTGTAACTTTAAAAATATTATTTTTATTATTATTCATAAATTATGTGTATAATTACAATAAAATAAATATTTTAAATATTTTTATAAATTATCTCATATATTTTTGATATAAAACGTAATTAAATCATATTTATCACTTTAAATTTCTTATCTTAAACTATATTTTTATTTTTATTTTATTAATAATATTATAATATATCATTTAGAATATTATTATAACATAGAGTTTTAAAAACAGATGAATTTTTAAGACAAAAGATCCAAATCTTATACTAACACTCATTTTTATACCTATACTTTTTATGTTATATCAATATTATATAAAAAATGAATTATTTTTTTAATTTATAAAATAATTCAAACATAACACAATATAAAAAATATAAATGTAAAAATATATATAAATTTATGTAATATTAACATTTTAAATGCTACCTTTTTAGTCCTTTTGTTTATATTTATAGAGTTGATTGGTCTTTTTACTTGTAAAATGTATTGTTTATTCTTTTTGGTTATAAAAAAGGCTTATACAAGAACAAACTTTACTCAAGCGCTAATATTTTAATATTTTTATCATTTTAATAATTTTTAGATTTACAAAAGGGGTATTTGGTCATTTTGTGTGCTCCCTTCCAAATATAAACTCATCTCTTTATATATTTTTGTTGTTTTTTTAAATCAAATTTAAATTTTCATTTTTAATCCATAAAAATACACACTTTTCTGGTATGCTTTACTTGAACTCAAATTTAATAATAAAATATTTAAGTTTACCCATCATTATCACTTTTTTAATAGTCAAAATCATTAAGTAATATTTTTTTAATAATTAATAAGACTAAATAACACTAGTTATAAATAAATAAAATAATGAATACCTAAAGTTAAATCAAAATAACTAGTATGACCTACAAATGACTTTGTAACTTGATACGAATATTACCTAAAGAAGTAAGACCCAAATATTAATGTTGATATCTGGGAACAATTTAAATCATATTATAAAGATAAAGAAAATAAAGACTACTACTTACTATATATAACGAAATAGGAATTTTGATATCAAAGAATGATGTTTTATACACTACACTTAAGAACATGGGAATGTGAGTGATAAGTCAAGTTAAACGCTACAAGATTTATCTTGATAAGTTCGGTATAAGTTCTCATAAAAACTAAAGAGAAACAAGCTCATTAAAATTATATTCAAAGTTGATTCTCTTAATTAAAACCTTACATAGGTATTTATAGACATTAAAACATAACTTAAATCCTAGCTAATAAATATAAAATTCTAAATATTATTGCGGAAAATTGAATATAAAATAAAGTAAATAATGGACCTAACAAATAAACTGTGAAACTAAGAAAAATAATTATTTGGTAGATTTTTTGGTGATTCTTCAAAACCATTTTTGACATAGTAAACGTCTAAATTAAGAAAATTGTAAACAATATTTTTGTCCATTGAGTAAGCTTAGTAACACATTTTGTATTGCCTCAATTGTCTATTAAATGTAAAAGATATGACGAGTATACTAAAAGTTACTTACTAAAACTTTCCTATTTCAGAATTTATTTTGTTCATCATTTTACTTCATGTCCGAACAATTCAAATAGCTTGTACATAAATCCATACTTTTTGCATGACCCATTGAGTTATTCTTGATTAATTGGCCTAACTGGGATGTGTCATGGATCCATTGATGATGATCTTTGATTCTCATTTTTCCTCTTTTCCTCAAAAAGATTCGTGTTTGAATCTTCACTATAATGTTGTAAATAATTTGCATTAAGGATGGTGATTCAAACTCACGACTCAGTAATCTTATGGTTTCCCTATTTGGGTTTTCTTGACCAGTTATAACATAAAGTTGATGTTTGTTATTTATAAAATCATTTTGTTTCTCAACACCAATAAAATCTACCTTTTGTATAATTTTCAAGTTCTGAAAAAGAGGAGCAACACTAGACAAAGTAAAACTATTTTCATCAATTGAAACTTTGTTGTTTTTTTCACACTTTTTTATTTTTGTTATTAAGTATCTCTTTTTCTTCACTCTTCTCTTCTTATATATCACACTGTTTTTCAAATTCATAATGTTTTTTCTGTTCACTTTCCTTTTTTGACTCATTATCTCTTTTTTAAGCACCCTTTTTGTAACTCAATTTCTTTTTTTAGCTCACACTCTCTTTCTTGCTCTTTCTATGTAACCCAATTTTTGTTTTTTTTATCACTGTCTTATTACAACATAATTTTTTTTCTCACACTCTTTTTACAACTCAGTCTTTTTTTTCTTAATTCTTTCTTTCTTTTCAACTGATTCTATATCTATAGATTAAACTCTCTTTTTTTAACTCAATCTCTTTTTTTTTTTTTGCTTTCTCCCTCTTTTTAACTCATTCTATATTTTTGGGAATAAGTCAATCTCCTTATGCATTATATTCTAATGATAACAAATGTCTTCAACTGGAACATTCATTGAGGTAGGGCTCTTTTAGACTATTTCCTTTTTAAATTTCAAAACAAATCTATGTGATAGTGACTTGGAATGAATCACTTTCTCATAATATCATTCATCTCTTCCCATGTGTCAACGAGCCTTTCTTCATATTTTTTCTTACTCAAAACAACTTGATCCCACCAAATTATATCATAATCATTAAATTCAATTGCATCCAATTTTATCTTATTCATATCGGAGTAGTTATGAAAATAAAAAATAAAGTCTTTTTTTGTCCCATACCAAGTTGAATTATGGATCGTTTCTACCTTGGAAAGACAAAATTGTCATCTTATTGCTTCTAAAATTGTTGTTAGTCCCTTTTTGCCATGTTTATTCCCTTAAATTGCCCCTTCCACATTCCTATCCTCTTGGTACAAATCTACCCATGTCATGCATTGAATCATAATCATCTCTGTACTCATAGAAACCATTCTGGTCATTAAAGTCATCCATAGGTGTGTGCATTGTTGGTGGCTTGGAAATCTTCTTATACAATTTCTTCATGTCTACATCTTGTTTCTCAAATCAATCAAAACAATTTTTTTGTAACCGAGTCACCTCTTGTAACATTACATTGAATTGACATGTTGGACCAGCCTTTATTTCTTTGTTTGAAGACCCTATGAAGACATGGTAACAAGAACAAACAACTAGAATACAAATGGTTAGATTTAGTGTTAATCACACTCCTCTCGTTTTACCCCTTTTTGTGTCACTCACGCTCTAGTTTATAGCCTCACTTAAGTCCTCCCTTTAGGTTCTTTATCAAATTAAATTAAACTTAATCAAAGAACAACTTATAATAATCCAAACCACATAAATCAATTACAAGGCTTGAATAAAGGGAGATAATTTTTCTTTTTCTTTTTTATGTGTTTTTCTTTTTAGGATTTTGACAAGAATCATGCAAAGAATGCAAAAAAAAAAGAGAGAGAGAGAGAAGGCAATCTATGAAAGGAAATAAGGAAGAAAAGGAAACTAAAAGAAAAAAGAAAAGAACAAATAATCAATTTAGGAAAGTTAAAATAGAAAAGAAATAGTCTCTATTTGAAAATATTTCCAAGATCTTTCTTTTATTCTCTTACTTGGTCGAAATATGATTTTTTTTTGAATTCAAGCTTGGATAGCAAGTATTAATTCAACTATGATCAATTTGTTGATATTTTTTAACAACAACAATATTTTTCTTTTCTTTTTCCCCCCAATAAATTAGAGCGGTAAGATGATAGGAAAACAAAATAAAAATAAGCAATAAGAAATTAAAATAAAGGGATAGGTAAACTTGAATTAGAACCTTGCTTTAATACCAAATGATATGAACATCGCTTAAAGAAGTGAGACCCAAAGATTAATGTTGATCTCTTCATTAGGAACGTTTGAAATCAAGTTGGAAAGATAAAGAAAATGAGGACTATGATCCACTATCTATAACGAGATAGGAACCTTGGTATCAAATAATGATATCTTAGAGGCTACACCCAAGAATAGAGAAATGTGAGTGACAAATCAAGTTTTGAAGGCCATATAAATGCTCTTGATAAGTTTGGTAAAAGTTCTTAAAAAAACTAAAGTGAAACACTTTTATTAAAATTATATTCAAAATTGATTCTTTTAATTATAAACTTACATAGGTATTTATAAACTTTAGAACATAACTTAAACCTTAGCTAACAAATGTAAAATTCTAAATATTGTTGCTATAAATTGAACATAAAATCTTCTATAATAAAGTAAATAATGGCCTACTAAATAAACTATGAAACTAAGAAAGATAATTATTTGATATTTTTGGGTGATTTTTAAAAATTACTTTTGACCTAGTAAACATTAAAATTAGGATATTTGTATCTTTGAAAATATTGTCGCTCATTGAGTAAGCTTTGTTTAGCATTTTGTATCGTCTCAATTGGATATCAGATGTAAAAGATATGTCGAATATACTAAAAATTGCTCAATAAAACCTTTTTATTTTAAAATTTATTTAGTTTATTATGTTCACAAAGAGTTCAAATAATTTATAAATAAGTCTATACTTGTTTATCTATATAATGATTCTTAATTAATTGTCTCAATCGAAATATGCCATGAATTTGTTTTTCCATTTTTTTGGTAACCATCCATACCTTTTAATAGGTTATTTAAAAAGGAGAATTTTTTTCTACCTTTTTCATTAGGACTTACTTAAGCTAGAGTAATACAACTTAATTCCCATCAATGCAACAAGATAATTTAATCATTTTCTAATTACACATCACGTACTTTTAACGGGCAAATATCGAATTATGCCATCAAAATGTGCAGCAAAATATTGAAAAAAAATGTTATTTTTGGTATTTTATTACATGTGTTATCAATATATGCAAAATATATGAGTAAAATTATCTACTTTTATACAACAAGTCCTACTTGCTTTTAGCTATATTTGTCGATATGTATGGTACATATTGATGAAACATATAATAGCATACAAAAATTATACGAAAAAATTTCAAGTCTTTAAAAAATATATCAAATACATTAAAACTCAACGTGTAAGATATTATGAGTGTTAATGAATTTTGTAAATAAAAATTTATTTATAAACTAATTTTTAAACTCATTATCACGTTTTTCAAATAAAGTTGAAGAAACACTTAAATTTTATATAATTATACTTAATATATAATCTCTATATTATGAGACTTAAAATTACATTCATGATATTATTATAAATTATTTTGTTTAGTTACTTAAATTTTATAAGTTTATTAAAAACTGATTAAAAAATTAAAATTCTTTGGTTTATGAAAATTGACCCAAAAAATTTCACTGGTTTTAAAAAACCAATCCTTAATTTGTTAAAAAATTCGTTGACATTTTAAAACCAACCTACTTTTTCATTGATTTTATAAAATAGGTCTAAGTATTCCTTGACTTTATGAAAATCTACCCAAATTCATAATGTTCTATTTTGGCATTTAAATTTCATCAATTTATTAAAAATCGGAAAAAAAATTAAATGGTTGGTTTATGAAAACTAGCCCAAAAAATTTCACCAATTTTTTAAAAAGGGCCCTTAATTGTTAAAAAAATTGTTGGTTTTTTAAAACCGACCTATTTTCCACAGATTTTATAAAATCGACCCAATTCTTCACTAGTTTTATGAAAATCGGCCCAAATTCATTTAATTTAACTGAGTTAACTAGCTCCCAAGCCCATATCACGCCTCCACCTTCGCCCAAACTAGGCCCCACCTTCGCTCAAACCAAACCCCACCTTCGCCCAAACCAAACCCCAGCCCCACCTAGAGTCTACCATCTGAGCTATTAGATTGACTGAGAATCTGATTTTATCACTCTCCTAAGGTTGGCGATTTTATCACTCATAAAGGTTTGTTTGGTCCGTGTGTGAGATAATAAGATACCGGTTCATCATTGGTGGCTAAGTTGTTCGAACCCTAGAATTTGGAGCTTCAACAGGAGTTAGGATCGTAAGTGAGAACATAGGTGAGATGTTTTCTCTGGAAGTTTTATAGTATTTACAGTTTTAAGAAGGCTGTGGTTTTGGATTTTGATGTTAAAAGCTCAAAAATTTTCATATTGAGAGTTCGATTGTTGAATTTGGCTATCGAGTCTAAGCAGTTGAATTGAATAAAGACTACATAGGTGGAGTAGGTGTTTGTGGTGATGGAGAGGGGTACATTGATAGGAGTAAAATGAGGATTTTTCTATGTGATAATGATGCCAAGAGCTCAGAAGAGGTTTTCAAATTTCTTTTGAAATGTTTTAATCAGGGTATATCTATGAAACTGCTTCTTTGCTATGCTATTTTTAGGTTTAACTTTGTTATTGTGTTATTTTGTTCTATTTATGGCTGTTAAGATTGTGTGAGGAAAATTATGTAACAGAAAAGGGGGAAAAAATCCCAACTTTTATGGTAATAGAAAGATGAGGCAATTGATTTTGGAAAACGATTAGTTTTTATGGATATGCTACTGTGAAACTCTAGCTATAATTGTTCTATTTCTGGTTTCTTCTGCCTTCCTAATTGAGTTATCAAGAAATTTTATCTTTAGTTGAAATCAGGTGTAATTGGTTATTTGTTTTTGCTTTAGTTGAATGAAAGTGGCTTCGTTGATTACAAATCCAATTACTTTAGGAAAGATGTGCCGCAGGGTAAACTTAGCTCTTGCATAGGCATATATGGTGGTTACGTTTCCCGTAAAGTTCAGGAATTATTGCATGCATTTCCTTTGTAACTTGAGCTGTTAAACGCATTTTGATTTTCAGATGCTGTTTTCTTTATGTGTTCTTCTTTTATAGTCGTTGCCCTTCCCTCCCCACACCAAAATCAAACTTAGGGTGTTTGAAATCGCTTCTCCTTTCCTTTCAAATGGATCGAAGTACTTTCACCATACATGTTTGAATTATATAATAATGTAGAATGCTTACAAATTTACAATATACTAATTTTATGCAGGACAATTTTGATAATTATATTTCTGCATTCATTTTGACCATTAATGTGATTAGAGCTTTGATGAAAAATGTTGTTACTATGCTTATGCAATGTTGTATTCGTGATTGTGGCACCAATTATATACTCTGAGTAGAAAATGATTTAACGATTTTGGTGATGATGTAGGCTATAGTATTATGATCTTTAATGAACCAGACTAGCCAGTGACTCTATGGAAATATGGAATATAACAAGTCTCTAGTAAACTTATGTTGCAGTCATTAACATGCACCAACTGACCAGTCGAGGGAATCATTAGAGACGAATCGAAGGCCTTTTTTCTCTCGGTATGTTCAATATGTTTTCATTATTTTCTTAATACATCATTTAAATACAATATTGAATTTATGCATTTTCTTAATATACCATTTAAATGCAATATTGAACAAAATCTATTTGTAAATGATCAAATGACTGTTAGACAAAGGAAAAGAAAAAGAACTAGATAATTATGTAACTTAAGTATTTCAATTGATGAGATTTAGATTTCTAAGTCCATGTTCTTTTTGTATTTCTTATTAATTATTTTCTGTGTATGTGTGTCAATTATGTACAAAAAAGCCTTGTGGATTACTGCAGGTTTTTCTTAGTCATGGTTTTACTTGTGTTTCATATACCCTACATAAGTTAATAAAAATATTCTCTTCCTTTTATTTTCAGAGATGTTCATTTCAAATACTATCAAAGTAAACTACGAAAGTTCTATAAAACTACTCTTGCCTTTAGTAAACCTAACAAGGTGTTGTGTGATAGTACATTTGTACATCATATGCTGCTCAATGAAATCATCCCTGTTGATACAATCTTCTCTATGATCTTAGATAACCCCGTCATGATCTTTATTACTAGGTCAGTTTCAAGTCATTTTTGAAAATATGTTGTGATGCATGATCTAATGAAAAGTTTTGGACAAGATGCTTACTAGTTAGCATTTTATTTAATGCTAAGCCACGAGAAATGGGTGTCTTTATCTTTAAGAAAGAAGGTGAGGCCTTTTTATTATTAAGGAAGGCTCAACCTTTCAAACATTTAATATAGTAATTGATGAATTTATTGTAATTTATATTGAAAAATGGGATTAACGGAGATGTATATGATCACAGTTTAAGTGTAACAGAGACAACAAACATATCATTTAGTCTCGATTTTTTATAAGACTATGACCGTAGATGCATTTGGTCTCATTCTTTTATAAGATCGTGACCATAGACATACCATTTGGTCACAATCTTATGTAACTGAGACCAAATGATATGCCTATGACCTCGGTCTTTTATAAAACCAAGAATGGCCATATTCAAACTATCCCAATCAAATGTAAGCCAATAAATATATAAGGAAAAATGAAATCAAAGTCTTAATGTTCTCAAAATTCCCACATCAGATTACATAGATTATATTTTGATAGATTAAATTTTGACAAAAATCTAAATTGCACATATACTATTAGATTGTATTTATTTAAAAATCGAGATCATTTGGTAAAAATATTTGTTTAAACCATTGGTATTGATAATGGTGACATGCATATATATACCTAAATTCCACATATACTATTAGATTATATTTATTTAAAAATTAAGATCATTTGATAAAACTATTTGTTTAAACACTTTGTATTGATAATGGTGACATGCACATATATATATAACTATCGAGAAGACAATCCTTTTTTGTATTTTTTTATTTTATGTTACATGTAAGGTTTGTGAGTGTTAACAATATTTGTGAAAAAAACATTTAAATGTAATTTAGTTTTTAACTATTTATTTCCTCAATTTATGATACAAACATAAAATATTTAGGGCTAGACTATTAGTTGTTGGAAGATAAATAAAACTCATTTTTTATGTTTTCTAACATTCTCCCTCATTGTGTGCTTTATAGTAAGAAAAATGACATATTTTGTCCTTTATACTTTATTTTAAATAAAAAAATAGAAAATAAAAAATGAGATAAGAAAATTAATTAAAATAACTTTTATAATATTAAAATATTTATTTCATATTTTATTTTTTTTAATTATATTATAAAAATTCAAAAATCAATGAGAATTTAACAAGGAAATTTTTAAAAAGTATATACATATAATAATTCACTGTAAATTGTGTCAATTTTACTAGTAAATAGAGAAAGATAGCTATTTCATCAATGAAAATCATGAGTTCTCCAATTGTTTCATAAGCATCGTACATATCATCAATAAATGAAAGAAATGTGTATTCCTTAGTAAACTTCTAAATTTCAAATAGTAGGCCTCAAGAAACATTACCCCATAAAAAAGTATGAGCCTACAAATTCATATTGTTATAATTAGATCTAAATATATGTATAAATTTTAGACTCATGTTAGATTATAAAGATTACGCAAAACAATGAAAAACATACTTGAATCCATGATGAAGGATTGAAGAACAGATTAAGAGTTTATAGTCTTCCACAGACTAATCTTTTCTCTCTTATGAGTTCTCAATCAATTGATGGGAAGAGAGGAGGAGATGTGATAGTGATTAGCGTTGGAGACCAAACCTTACAATGTTCCTTATATAGTAAACTAATGAGATAGAGCCACATTAACCCTAATTAGGTTTACTATTGGGTATTACACATTGCGAAGCCCATATCGTATAAGATGTTTAATTGGGCTATTCTAATTAGATCACTTAATTAGCCCAATTAGAATAATAATAGTTCAAAATATAATTCTCTTAATTTGTTAGCCTACTTATTATGTTATTAAAAATAACCCAACAATCTCCCACTTGGGCTACAAATTAATTCCACTAACAATTATATTTGATAATCTTAGGTGCGCACAAACTTTCTAATTATTCTATAAACATCTTCTTTATGAGACCAAAGTAACCTTTGTTACATTTATCGTAACTCAATCCATCAATGATCATCATACCAAATATATTTAATGACATAGATCAAGTATGAGTGTGTAACTGGAAATTACATGTAATATGATCTTAATCATACCAATTTCCAATTGGTCATTTATTACTTAGTGAGATCAAACCTCAATCTTTCAAACTTTATGTCAAACCACAATTGAAAGATAACACATTCAGAGTAATAAATATAAAAAAACCATCAATTTTATTCTTCAAAAAAATGAACATACATAAAGTATTATAATAACGTCAAACAAAATAATCAAATACAAAACACAAACCTCCACTAAAATTGCATATCATCAAATAAGATAACACCCATTTGAGCAGTATTCTCAGGAAAGACCTTGGGTGTCAAACCTTTAGTCAATGGGTCTGCTAGTATAAGGTTTGTTCCTATATGCTTAATAAACACTATTTTACTTTGAACTCTCTCTTTAACAACTAGAAACTTAATGTCTATGTGTTTAGACTTCGATGAGCTACTATTGTTATTCGAATATAGGATTGCTGAAAGATTGTCACAATAAATATTTAGTGGTCCTTTAATTCCATCCACAACTCGTAATCCAGTGACAAAATTACGCAATCATATCACATGATTGGTTACCTCATAACAAGCAATGAATTCTGCTTCCATGGTGGAAGGTGATGAGTGCTTAAAAAGCACTAAAATTATCATGATTTTATGCACTTTAATTGATTAAAAAGATTTATATTTATATGATTTTATCATATTTTTATATAAATTTTTCTTATTGGAATCATGGGTATTTTATTGTTTTTTAGGTATTTTTACTTTAAAAAATAACTTAAAGACTCGAAGAAAAATGCTGGAGGCAATACATCACAAAAATATTGAGAAAATAAATGAGCAAAAGTAAAAAAGATGAAAAAATTGGAAAAAATGGGTCAAAAATATCAAAAAGGCCAAAATCGCGCGCACACCACGTCGAGCATCTGCTTGTGTAATTGCACCCATCTACATGCAACGCCGAACTCGCGCGCACATATGCACCACACTGCACCTCACATGCCAAATTTGCATGCAATGCTACCTGTGTCAACACTTGTCAATTTTGCGTTAGTGATGATGTCAACGTCTACCTATTACATTTTTTTATCATTTTCTTCATTTTTTTACGCTTCTCTTCACCTATAAATACCTCATTCTCCTCCATTACAAAAGACACCAAAACACACTAAAGACACACTTCAAATACATTTTCTTAGCTTTTTTCTTTCTTTAATTTTCTTAGTTTTTAGTTTTAAAGTTCTCTTTTTGAAAAAAATTAGTTATTTTTTTGAAATTTTTTAGCTTTTTTATTCAATAAATTAAAATACAAATTCGTTTGTAAGTTTTTAAGCAACAAAATTAGCATTAAAGTACTGTAAGTTTTTTATAGTTATTTTTTATGTTTTATTCGTATTTGTTTTATTTAATTTGTCTATGATTAAATTTAATATTATTTTCTATTTGTAAATATGATATAATAATAACGTTATTATGCTTACAAAATATTAAATAAGTAAAAATCTCTATAAAATAAATTGTTTTTTTATTCAAAATTTTATATTAAGAATGTTAGAGAGAAATATATTACTTTTCATTACAAGCTTAAATATGAAAATTAGATTTTAAGGTTTAGTTATCCGGTCTGATTTAGAATAATGTTATTTTATTTGTTGGTATAATCACCCCGTAGTTAGAGTGAAACTCTATTTCAAAAGTTTTTATAAGAATCATTATATGAAAATGTATTGACAACATATTTTTAGTATTGGTTTTAAAACTTGAAAGTTAGTACTCTGATAATTAGATTCTTAGGTTTAATTTGGAAACCTTAAATAAAGCTTAAACTGTCTAACCTTATCAAAGGTGACATTTAAATGGTTCATTTTCAATCTCTTAGAAACAAAAAATTAATTTAATTAACCAAATGTGGTATTCATATAAAAAAGAGAGAATCAATAAATATCAATTTATATCTTTAATAACCTAAATATTATGAGCATACATAATTAACTTAGTTATTATATCCATAAATACTCTACTATTATAAATGATAAAATTTTTCATAAAAGTTTTTTGAATTCATTTCTATGTTTATTTTTATGTTATTAGATTAGAAATACAAAAAACCCAAAATTTGTGATAGGATGTTTAGAATTTAATTTCGTTTTTAAAAGTTTAAATAATAAATTAAAAATCATGTATATTTTTTCCTTACGTCGACATTGGGAATATACTTATCATTTTCTATGAAATGATTCGTACATTTACGAGAGTTTTATAAATATAAAATCAAAGTATTGACAGGATTGGCGATGCCGATTTTGCTTATCAGAAGGAGCTATGAGTGATTGCTTAGCACTTCTCTAGGATATAACTCTTCTAGACAACATGTAGACATAACCAAAAGCGGATCTCTTTGTATCGTGAAAACCCGTAAGATCGGAGTTAGAATACTCAATTATCTTTAAATTATTAGATTTTTAATAGGTGAGCATGTATATAATTTACAAAATTGATATCATATGAAAGCATCATTAATGTTGAGCCAAAAACGTATTAATATTCCCTCACAAGAAATATGTGTCTGCAACAAATAAACAAGTGATCCTATAGAATAAATTATAAATCAAATAGGTTAAAAATATAAAATAAAAACTTTGTAAAAGAAAAATATCCTTTTAAGAGAAGTCATTAATAAAATTATAAGTTCTTGTTAATTAAAGGTAATATTATAATAGATATTATAAGAATGCCTTCATCTATTAAGTAAACTTTTTAAAATTAAACATTTCATAATATTTATAGCTAGACTTTATAAACAAAACTTTGCCTAAATAACAAATTAACTTTGAAAAATAAAAAAGAATAAAAGATAAACCAAATCGTTACTTTTGATAAAAATGTACTTTAAACTAATACTTATTAAATGTGACATCATAAGTCCATTATCTTAAAAAAATACAAAAATATATTTTGTAAAACTTTAAAAATTCATACTATTATTTTTATAGACTTATATTACTCTACCTAATATATAGAAAAATAAAGTATAATTTCATTAAATGTATGACTTGACCTACCATTTTTTAATAAAAAATATCATGCTAACAATTTTTACCAGCTAGGTTGGAATAATATCAATAACCATAACTTTAACAGTTTTTTTGAAATGTTAGAGCTAAATAAAAATAAAGTATCCAAAACTATTAATTGATCACATCACTTTTTTGTGCTCTATTAATCGTCCTTTTAAAGAGAAAATACTAGAGAATTATTTTTTGGGAAATTGTTATTCTCTCACTTTTTATCGGTGTATGAAATATATTTTAGGATACATAATTAATACTCATTATTTGTTATAAACTATTTAGAGGGGATTCTAACCCACATAAACCTTTTACCTATTTGCGCATCCCCCAAAGAGAGATATATACATAGTTCACTCAATAGTATTCTTAATTTCTTGTGTAAAATGGAGAAAATAAAAACCAATATAATTAGTTAACTAAAAAAACTAATGTAATTATAACTTATAAATAAATAAGAATGTAAGGTGTTTTAAATTCATTATCTTTAATAAAAATGTATTTTAAGTTCGTATTTATTAAGTAAGGTAACACAAATCCATTAATTAAAGTAAACTTGTATATTTTTTTTTGGATTTATATTACTATATCTAATACTATAAATTAAAGTAAACTTTTATTAAAAATAGTATATTACTGACTCTTTACAATAAATAACATATCTTGTCAAATTAGTAAGTTCTTTCTCGTAAAATGTTTGAGAAAGATTGACATCTAGCTTTGCAAGCTTAAGTAAAGTTAGGCTAGCTATATCTTAGTAAATGGACATATAATATTTGACCTCCAACTTTTATATGCCTTTTGGAAGGTACTGATTAAGGATTCTCTTTTTATATCTATAAAAACACTATTACTTGTAAAGGTTAAAGATACTATGTACTCAAGTTGTATTTTTTTTGTAAAAGCAAGTTCTTTATCTAATATATTTTCTCCTTGAATTATAAGTTAAAGAAGCTTCATATAATCTTAGCATTTCATGTACATCTTCCACAAACAATTTTTGAACTTATTATTTTCCTACAGAAATATGTTGAATATTTCTGCTTCCATATCATTTATCAAATATTTATTTTATGATAGGCTTTATATTTTTATGTTTTTTCTAGTTCATTTATTAAAGTTGTTTTGTAAAATTATGTTTTGTGTTATGTTTTTCGTTTTTATATTTTATATTTTCCTACTCATTTTTTCCTTTTTATTTTATCAATTATAATTACATTTTCTTGAGAACAATGATAGAGGAATAGGCAAATTATATGTGTCTACGTAAATGATGTCTTGAAAATAGGATTCGAAATCCATTGTTAATAATTTAAAATTTAAAAATATCGTTGAAAAGTTTGGAACTTATTTTCATCCAAAATACATCCAAAAACCATAATTGATTACTAATTAAAGAACTCTAGACGTTCATTTAGATTTATTCTATATACCGTCTAAGTAAATTTCGTTCAACGTTACTTTTATTATTATAAATTTTAAAAGTAATATATTTTTTGAAAATTTTCAATTAATTTTCAATACACTTCTAATTGGTAAGACAATCAAAAGGTTTTTATTGAATTGATTTTTCAACAATATTTAAATATTGTTTGACTACTTACATTGCTTACTCATTAAACTTGAAAGTCATTGTCTTACAGGGTAATTACATTTTGAGAGTTTTTAAGTTATAGATCTAATTAACTAGAAAAGATAAATAGATAATTAGAAAATAAATATGTCAAATTAAAATTTTACTGACGATGAGACATACAATTGTGTGTAAATAAAATAATGAGAAAAGATAAAATAACATGTAAGATTTTTTTGGTGAAAACAACATAGGACATACCAATGATTTAAAAGAAAAATCACTTGTTTATTGGACCATTGAATTATCCACTATGAAAATATGTTTGATTACAAAGTTAGGACCTAGACTACCCTCCAAGATAATATCCCCAAATAACCTACTTACAAGCTTTTGCTTAGACTATCCTCTAAGGTGATATCCCTAAATAACTTACTTACATGCCTCCGCTTTCTTTCACAATCTTCATAAGCAAGGTGTTTGAATTTGAACTAACTTTTCGATAAACTCAAGTCACCTGAGTTATCAAACCCATTCAGCTAGCATTTGAAAAGTTAGGAAAAAATATAAGTGCAAGGTATGACCTAGAGTAGATTAAATAATAAACAATCTTAGCTAAATGATTTAACATAATAACATATTAACCAAAATCACTAACAAGCCCTAGAATAGATGATTTAAGCACAATATCACAAATAACGTGGACTTGTTAATCAATCAAACCAAACAACAAAATGTTTGATAGATTAACTAATAAAAAATTCTCACAGAATAATTTTCGAAAAATAGATTTAGAGAAAGAGCACATATTGCCAAAGTTAAACCAATTGTAGTTAAGAGATTTGTATGCTTTGGGTTTGTTTAAATATAAATATTTTAAGCACTAGGTCAAAGGCTAATTACTTATATGTCCAAAAATTACTTGATATTCCTTTAAAGAATGAGTATAATATAGTAATTAAAATGTCTTGCTCGAGTAAAACAATTAGGTCAAAGTTGAAACTTTTTCGCTTGATATATCTAAGTTGAGTTCGATCAATCAAACCAATAAGGTCTATCAATCAAAACCTTTTTCATTCTATCCAAGCAATGATCAATAAAACATCGATCGATTTAGACAAATCTCAATCGATCCACCTTACAAAAATAAAAACCCAAGATAGGTAGATCAAATGAGATTCATACGCGATTGATCTAGTCCTCAATCAATCTATCCTAAAACTTCGATCAATCTATCCCATATTAAAATTAATTCTAAGAGGACTTAGATCATAGTAAATTTATTCTTGATCGATCCAGACATTATTTGATCGATGGAGTAACCTTTATATTAAATGTTTTCAAATATCTAATATGAAATTTAACGTGTATAAGAACATAAATATATGTGAGATGTGTTTATTTGAAGCTCGATAGTTTCTTCAACTTGAAAAGGAATTTTGAAAGACATGTCTAGAAACTAAATTACATTTAAGTTTTTTATCATGAATATTATCAACACTCATAAACCTTACAATCTTTTATTTTAGCATATTCTTGTGGCAAAATCTCTCTCTCACTACATCACACTCATAGGAAAAATAAATTTTACATAGTGAAACTATCCTATGATCTAGTGTAATCATCTTCACATGATTCTTGAATGCTCATATATACACCAAAAAACATGAACATAAATAGGCACACAACTTGTCTTAAAAGACTCATTATTGACTATATCAATGTATGTAACAAAAGAAAAGTGAAGAAATAAACATAAATGATGAGTGATAATAGATATATTATTTACATATTACTCCCTCTGTGTGAATAACTAGAACACAAAATATGTTATCTACTTAAATGTAATCTCTCTCCAAAGAAAAGTTTTTCATTTTTTTAATTAATATTTCTCCCTCTCAAATAACTCTCTCCATTTATGTATTTTCAATTAATGCTCAATAAATCTTGCCCTTTTTATCATATGAATAAGTAACACAAAGAATAAGGATAGGAAAATAAGTTAAGCAAACATATAGTGTATTAAATGATGAAATCAAGGTATATCATCAAAGAGAATTCTATTACACTTCAAAACAAGACAAATCAAATGCATAAAATGATTTTTGTAACCAAAGAGAGAGTACAATGCAAATAAAACATAAAAAGAAAATGATCATTATTTTGGAGGTTGACTATCTTGATGTCTCAATTGAGAGTGCATATCTCTAACCATAGAGTACATGGCCTCTTGACGTTCATCCATGGTAGTCACTTTTTGTTGGAGGCCTTGCACTTGAGTAGATAATGCTTCCATTCTCGTTCGCATTTCCCCCTTACATAAGCCTTAATGAGAAGGTTCAGAAGTATGTATATTTTCCTTCTCATCATCTCCAAAAATGTCATCAGTTTCTCCACCACTAGTTTCTAATTCAATAGTGGCTCTACCATTAGTACTAGTATTAGCATATCTATATCTTTATCTGTTTAGGGTCTAAGTAGATGATCTTAATCTCTATCTCTTTAGGGTCAAAATAGATGATCTTGAAATGGTTGGCTTCCCAATGTCGCCCATATAACAAATGGATTTATAATCCCTTATGGGTGGCACACCGACATCAATAATCAGTTAAGTAATGAGGCAACCATATGGAAGTCCAATTCTTGGGTTTATGATCTGAGATTGATTTATATATTTTTCTTGAATGATTGTTCCTACATTTAAGGTAATCCCTTTTTCTAATACAGTATAAGATCTTAGTATATATATAGCCAATCTTAGAGGAGTGCTTGGATGGCAGCAAATTTGCATATACATCTTATTCAAAACCCATTGAAAAGTGAATTCACTCGAGATATTATGTGGCTTAGAATTGAGGATAGCATTGGGTGAACTTGTTAGTTCAATTTACAAATCTTTATTTAAATTAATATACCATTCTAAGTGAAAATTGAAATCTTCGATATTTATGTTGGACAAAAATATGTTGATTCTCTAGGATGAGATGTTAATAGTTTTATTTTGAACAAATATCCCATAACTTATTGGCCTAGGGTAATGTATTTTTGGGTCAATATTAGCATAGAACTCACGAACCAAGGAAGGGCAACATAATTTTGACTGTGTAAATAAAGATTGTTAGAGCCCTAATGGCTCATGTAATTCCTATCTCATGAAATTCAATCGAGGTAATACAACACTAAAGCAAAAATTGGATGTAATTCCAAGTTTCTAATGATGCTTTTAGTCCCCCTAAATCCTGTAACTACACAATTACTTAACATAAGTAATAAAATAAAATAAAAAAATGTCAGACTAAAAATTAATAAATTATTTTTATTTATAAATCAGAATTGAATTATTCATAGTATTCATAGATATTCTGATAAGGCATATACATTCTTCAACATATATGGTGACATATTGAAAATCACTCAAAAGTAAGAGACATGCTAGAATTGAAATAGTATGTCAATTTGTTTATTTGTGACCGAGCACGGATGATGAAAGGAAAAAGTATCATCTATCATAAAAAATTATATTATATTTCATAATTGCATATGATAAAATTTACTTACCAAGAGAGAATTTAATTAACATTTTCTTTTGCATTCTCTTTTATTATTTATTATTTTTTTGTATAGGATTCGTTATATATTTTTCTTTTGTATAACCATTAGAGGTTCTTTCTTTTTGTACAAGCAATTACTTTTTTATTTTTTATTTTAATATTAAAATTATTTTTTAAGAAAATATGCACTAGTAAAAGACCTAGTATGATGACTTTTCATATTAGTTGTGAGTTAGCCCTCTCCACTCACTATGATAGCTTCACACGTCACACTAGGTAGCTCTTTCAAAACTATATGTCTCTCTATAATAATATTTTATAAAGTTAAAGATAGAGCTCAAACATAATTTTGTAGTCAAGGTTATCTTAAGTCCTAAAATCTCACAATATCAATCATAAACTTCAAGTATGAAATACATATGCGTTCAGTGAGTATGAGAGTGAGTTCTTGATAACATTGATCACCATATATAAGGGAAAATGTAAGTAAAAAGATCAAGATACTTATTTACGCAATCAATACTCATTCAAAGTAAATCAAGTTATAAAAATAAGAAAGTTTTGTGTAAAAAAACAATATTTGAGGTTTATTTCAATGTTAGAACAATTATACTCCCTTTATTATCATTTTAAAATTTTAAATGAACTGAAATAAAACTAATAACCAAAAAATTAAACTAAAATTAAGAAATAAACAATCAAACTAAGATGGTTACTTAGGATCAATTAAGAATCAAATAAAAATACCTAGATGAATAAAAGAGATAGTTAGTTGATTGAAAAAAGACAATCTTTCCTAATCTAAATTTTTATGAATTTGGTTTCTTAATATCTTTGGGTCTAGAAATAATTGACTTAGTTGTCTTTGGTATATCCTTGGACTTGTCTTTATTTTTCTTATTCATCATTATTGAAGATGCAACATGCATGTAAGAATGATGATAATTAATTTTAGAATTTTGAGCATGAAACATTGTTAAAATGAGGAGAGGTCATAAGGAATCTATAGTTAGGTCTAATATGATCTTTCTTACCACAATTATGACAAACAAGCACATACTTAATAGTTTTTTCAATCACAGATGCAACTATTCTTTGTGTATAATGAGTAACATTAGAAGTATGGATAGAAAATCTTACCAATGTGCTCGTTAATGCTAAAGGTGTAGTATATGAAGTGGACATGTTAATGTGTTTTGAAAAAGATGGTATATTTTGCTTATTTACATTTCCTAGCCCTCTCTTGTATCCAAAAGGTTTTCTATAATCTAGAACCTTATTTAGCCTTTCAACTCCAATGGTCAACCTTTTCACAACTTCCATTACTTGTTTAAGTTCCTACACCAAGTTCTAATTTTCCTATTTTAAACCTACAATAATTGAATTCAGATTATTAATACATTCACACAAATCAAAATTTTCTTTTTCTAGCACTGAAGAGTTTATTTCATAAGATTTTAGTTTTTCATTTAGTTTAGTTACTTCTATAAGCAACCTATCCTTTTCCTTTTTACATCCTACAAAATTTAGGAACATTCATCAAGGTCATTAACATGAATTTTATTGAGTAAGAGTTTAGAGTCACTTTTCTCATTGTCTAAATCAATTTTAGACTTACTGAAGTGTCCTTTAGTTGTTACAATTGATAAGAGTCAAATTATTGCATTTTTGTATGATTTAAATGATGATATTTGTGTGAAAATTATGTTTATTTGATTATTTAATCCACAAATGTCATTTCATGGGTATTTCGTGTTTAAAGTGAAATTTCAGGTAAAATCATGATTTTGGAGAAGTTTGGGACAAATTTCAATGATCGAGATTAAGTGAAAATAAAAAGAAAACAAAGTTTAAAAATTTTGAAATCCTGCCGCAGGCGAAAGTCTTACAGGGCGCACAGTGAAAATCTTCCCGAGAGCACGGATTTTTGCAGATGTAAATCTCGCCATCGGAGAGACACCTTTAGCCGCCGGCCAAATTCATCTAATTTTTCCAGAAATCTCGTCGCGGCGAGAATAATGTCGCCGCCGGTGAGTTTCGTCCGAGAACACATTTTTTATGTTGTTTTGTTCCAAAATTGCCCCCATAACCTTAGATCTATATATACAATATGATGGAGAAAGAGGCGACGACAGAGAGAGTAGATCTGAGTCATTTTTGGAGGATAGAAGACAATTTTGGAGAGGAAGTTTGGAGAAGCTTGAAGGATTATCATCATTGTTGCTACCAAGTGTTCATCTTCAAGAGTTTTTCATCTCTTCTCCTTAGCTTTCATTTTCTGCATTTTATTCAGATTTATTATTCATGGATTCAATTAAGATAATGTTTGTTCTTATTTTCGTTATGAACTAATTCATTTTTGCTAAGGCTATGATGTAGTTGAATCAAGAAAATCTGATTTCTTTTGTTATTGTTATATGAGTTCATTGTTTTCAAGTTGAGTATTTATTTCCATGCTTAATGCTTTTAAATTTCTGGCCAAGATTTAGATGATTTGTTGCATTATATTGAGATCGAGAGGAGATGTGTAATGAATGCTTCTTGTGATAAATACCGTATGTTAAATGCGAGTGTGAGAACTAATGCATGATGTATGTGGTTATTCTAGAAATTCCATAAATCGTAATGTGCTTGTTTGTGATTAAATCTTCATAGAAATATAGATGGTTTTCATAGATAAGTAATTCTAATATAACTCAAGAGAGAGTATTAGGTAAATTTGGGTTTTTCAACCATCACTTTTAGTTTTGATTCTCATATAACATGACTTGAAATCGGATTCAATTGATTTAGCGAAATCAAATGCCTTAGCGTTTTTAATCATTTGTGAACAACATTCAATTTTGTTATTTGCGTTTAGTTTTAAGTTAATTTTCTTCTTAAACAATTTCAACAATTCAGTTTTCAAATAAAATTAGGATTTGTCAATTTCGGTACTTAGTAACAACATTCCTTGTGGGTTCGATATCCGTACTTTTGTACACTTTATTACTTGAACGATTTGTACACTTGTGAAAATACGCATCAAGTTTTTGGCGCCGTTGTTGGGGAATGATTTGATTTTATTAATATCGATACTACCTAATCTTAGTTTTAATTTGAAGTTAATTTTCTTTATCATTGTTTCATTTTTAATTTTGTTTTAAATTGAGCTTGTTGAGTTGTGTTAATTGTTTGTTCATTTAGAGTTGTTGCTGCTCATTTGCATTATTTATTTTAGTCATTTCTTGCAATTTTTCAGTTTGTTTATTTTGCTCTTTTATTTTATTTATCATAAAAAAGGGTAATTTTGTGTTGTTTTTATGCTAGTTGATTTTTTGGTTGTAGGATTTTTGTATGAGACATACAAGAAGCCTTAACCTTCTTCCATTTGATCCGAAGATTGATAGAACATATAGGCATCTAAACTGAGAGATAAGGTGTTCAACCTCAGCTCCTAATAGACAATCAGCCATGGATCCACCATTTGTTGAGGGAGGTGGAAATCGTAGAGCTTTGAAGGATTATGTTGTGCCTAATGTTGCTGGAACTACTTCGGGTATAAGGAGGCTAACTGTTCAAGCCAATAACTTTGAGATAAAACCATCCTTTATCCAAATGGTTCAATCAAATCAGTTTGGGGGAATGTCAAAGGATGATCCAAATGCACATATTGCTTACTTTCTGGAGGTGTGTGATCTTTACAAGATAAATGGTGTGTCCGAAGATGTTGTAAGATTGAGGGTTTTTCCTTTTTCACTTCAGGATAAAGCCAAGGAGTGGCTAAACTCATTACCACCGGGATCAATTACAACATGGAATGAATTGGTTCAAAAATTCTCTTCCAAGTTCTTTCCTCTTGCTAAGACGGCAAAATTGAGGAATGAAATCACATCTTTTACACAGTATGACCAATAATCATTGTATGAAGCTTGAGAAAGATTCAAAGAAATGTTGAGGAAGTGCCCACATCATGGTATACCGATTTGGCTGCAAGTTTCTACATTTTATAATGGGTTGGTTTCAAACTATCGGGTAATGATTGATGCTGCAACTGAAGGGTCTTTAATGGGAAAAACACCAAAGGATGCTCATAAGTTGTTAGAGATTATGGCAGAAAACAACAATTAGTGGCATTCAGAGCGGGTAATTGCAAAAAGACCAGAAGTAGTGCATGAAATCGATTCAGTGAATGCTTTGTCGGCTCAAGTTACTGTTCTTTAAAGAAAGATGGATTCTTTGTCATCCAAATTCGAATCCAAACCAACTGCACAATGTGATTTATGTGGTGGAAATCATGCTAGTATCGAGTGCCAAGTTGGAAATCCATTTGCTTCACCAAATGCTGAGCAAGCAAATTATGTTTCAAATTTCCAAAACCTCAACATAACCCATATTCAAACACCTACAATCCAGGTTGGAGAAATCATCCAAATTTGTCATGGGGAAATAACCAAGGGGGATTCAAATCATCATCATCTTCCTACCAACCCCAAGAGAAGAAATAAACAGATTTGGAAGGAATTTTGGGAAAGTTCATTGAGGAGTCAAGAACAAATTTTAGAAATCAAGAGGCAATCAACAGGGACATCCAAAACCAACTAGGGCAGCTTTCAAAGCAAATTGCAGAAAGGTCTCAAGGATCGTTGCCTAGTGACACAATAAATCCCAAAGAGCATGCAAAGGCTATCACATTGAGAAGCGGTAGAGAAATTGAGAATCAGAGGAAATCGGAGAAAAAGATGGAAGAATCTAAAGAAAAACCATCAACATCCCAAGATGTTCAACCTTCCCCAAATGCGAAATATTAGCCTCCTATCCCATATCAACAAAGATTGAATAAGAAAAAGCTTGATAATCAATTTGATAAATTTCTGGAAATTTTTAAGAAATTGCATATTAACATTCCTTTTGCAGAAATGTTGGAACAAATGGCCAAGTATGCAAAATTCATGAAAGAAATTCTATCAAAGAAGAGGAGGCTGGGAGATTATGAAACTGTCATGCTAAATGAGGAGTGTAGTGCAGTTCTTCAAAGAAAACTACCACAGAAATTGAAAGACCTAGGGAGTTTTACTATACCTTGTACTATAGGAAGTTGCAATTTTGATAAAGTCCTATGTGATTTAGGAGCAAGAATTAATTTGATGCCACTTTCTATTTTCAGGAAACTAGGCCTGGGAGAAGTGAAGCCCACTTCAATCTCTCTACAATTAGCGGATCGATCGGTGAAATATCCTCGAGGGGTAATTGAGGATGTTTTAATTAAAGTTGACAAATTTATTTTCCCTGCAATTTTATGGTGCTTGACATGGAGGAAGATAGAGAGGTACCATTGATATTGGGGAGACCGTTCCTTGTAACTGGAAGAACATTGATTGATGTTCAGCAAGGAAAGCTCATTCTACGGGTGCAAGATGAACAAGTGAATTTTGATTTTTTTGAAGCAATGAAATTTCCAAGTGAGGTACATTCTTTTTTTCAAATTAACACTCTTGATAGGTTAATCTCGAAAACTTTTGAGGAGAGAACTCCATTGCTACCACTAGAAGCTTGCCTTGTGAAATATGCAACAATTGAGGAGGAATATGAAGGAGTGAGACAATGTTCCGAATTACTGGCATCACTTGATAAATATTTTTCCAGTGATGGAACATTCAAGAAGTTGGGAACAAATGAAACTCCAATCTCAGTGGTAAAGAAGGAAGCCAACAAGATTGAGCTAAAGCCACTGTCATCCCATCTAAGGTATGCCTATCTTGAAGACTCTGAATCTTTTCCTGTTATTATTAACAATTCCTTGAATGATGAAGAGGAAAACAAGCTATTAGGAGTTCTTCGGACTCACAAAACGGAAATTGGATGGACAATGGCAGACATCAAAGGGATTAGCAACTCTGTTTGTATGCATAAAATCTTGATGAATGAGGATTACAAGCCCACAATTCAACCACAAAGGCGTTTAAACCCAACAATACAAGAAGTGGTCAAGGCTGAGGTGATTAATCTTTTGGATGTTGGGGTAATTTATCCGATTTCAAATAGTGCTTGGGTAAACCCAATTCATTGTGTACCAAAGAAAGGAGGAATCATTTTCCTTTGCCATTTATTGATCAGATGTTGGAAAGATTGGCTGGACATGCTTATTATTGTTTTCTTGATGGATATTTGGGTTACAACCAAATTACAATCGCACCAGAGGATCAAGAGAAGACAACATTTACATGCCCTTATGGTACTTTTGCATACAGAAGAATGCCATTCGGTTTATGTAATGCACCTACAACTTTCCAAAGATGCATGATAGCAATTTTCTCTGATATGGTCGAAAAGTTTATTGAGGTTTTTATGGATGATTTTTTTGTTTTTGGCCATTCTTTTGATAATTGCTTGCATAATCTCTCTTTAGTCTTGCAGCGTTGTAAAGACACAAATTTAGTGCTAAATTGGGAGAAATGTCACTTCATGGTTCAAGAAGGAATTGTTCTTGGCCATCGGATTTCAACAAAGGGAATAGAAGTGGACCGTGCAAAGGTGGAAGTGATCGAAAAATTACCACCTCCAACAACTGTAAAGAGCGTTAGAAGTTTCTTAGGGCATGTTGGGTTTTATAGAAGATTTATTAAAGATTTTTCAAAAATAACAAAACCTCTTTGCAGTTTGTTAGTTAAAAATGCACAGTTTGATTTTTCTCCTGATTGTTTGCAAGCTTTTAACCTTTTGAAAGAGAAGCTCACTTCGGCCCCTATAATTTGTGCACCGGATTGGAGTCTTCCATTTGAGGTAATGTGTGATGCTAGTGACTATGCTATAGGTGCTGTTTTGGGCCAAAGGAAGAATAAGTTACTGTATGTGATTTATTATGCAAGCAGGACATTGACAGATGCACAACTTAATTATGCGACAACTGAGAAAGAGCTTTTGGCAGTAGTGTTTGCATTTGATAAGTTTAGATCTTATTTAATTGGGTCTAAAATCATTGTTTATACTGATCATTCTGCTCTTAAGTATTTGCTAGCCAAGAAAGATGCCAAACCCGATTACTAAGATTGATTCTTCTCTTGCAAGAATTTGACTTAGAAATCCGGGACAAAAAGGGGACCAAAAATTTGGTTACTGACCATTTGTTCAGGTTGGAGGAAGATTACCTTGAGGTTGAAGAAAAAATTAATGAAACATTTCCTGATGAGAAATTTCTTGCTATCCGAACGGCTCCATGGTTTGCTGATTATGCAAATTATTTGGTCAAGAAAATTTTACCTCCTCACATGTCTTATCAACAAAAAAGGAAATTCTTTTTTGATTTGAAACATTATTTTTGGGATGAACCTTACTTGTATAAACATTGTACAGATCAAATTATTAGAAGATGTGTGCCGAAGGAAGAAATGGAAAGCATTCTTCGTCATTGCCATTCGAAGGAAGTTGGAGGACATTTTGGTGGAACAAAAACTGTAGCAAAAAATTTGCAATCCGGATTCTATTGACCTTCATTGTTTAAAGATGCTTTCAAGTTTGTTTCAATGTGTGATGATTGTCAAAGGATCGGAAATATTTCATGGAGACATGAAATGCCCTTAAATAATATTTCGATAATTGATTTATTTGATGTTTGGGGTATTGATTTTATGGGGCCTTTTCCTTCATCTCATTCTAATAAATACATTCTTGTTGGTGTATATTATGTCTCTAAATGGGTGGAAGCAGTTTCCTTGCCTACCAATGATGCTAGGGTTGTGATCAATTTTCTCAAGAAGAATATATTTTCCAGATTTGGCACACCTAGAGGAATTATAAGTGATGGAGGTAAGCATTTTTGCAATAACCAATTTGAGGCTTTGTTGTAGAAATATGGAGTAACACACCGGATAGCAACACCTTACCATCCTCAAACTAGTGGACAAGTTGAAGTGTCAAACCGAGAGTTGAAGAGGATCCTTGAAAAGACCATAAATAACTCACGTAGGGATTGGTCAAGGAAACTAGATGATGCACTTTGGGCCTATATGACAGCTTTCAAAACACCTATCGGCATGTCTCCATACTGATTGGTGTATGGAAAAGCTTGTCACCTTCCAGTTGAATTGGAACATCGGGCATATTGGGCAATTAAAATTCTAAATTTTGATCTTAAGGCAGCAGGTGAAAAGAGGGTGTTGCAATTGAATGAGATGGATGAAATGAGGAATGATGCTTATGAGAATGCCCGAATATACAAGGATAAGACAAAGGTTTGGCATGATAATCACATTTTGAGGCGAAACTTTGAGGTGGGATAGAAAGTGCTGCTTTATAATTCCCATCTCAGACTTTTTCCGAGAAAGCTAAAATCTCGTTAGTCAGGACCTTTTCTACTAACCAAGGTGTTTTCTTATGGAGCAGTTGAGATCAGTCATGAAACAAAGGGAACTTTCAAGGTGAATGGACAACGGTTGAAGTCATATTTTGACGAAGAATTCAGGAAATAGAAAGATTCTCTAGAGTTACAACAACCGTAGTAAAGAATGACAGAAAGTCTAGCTAATGACTATAACTTAAAGCGCTTAGTGGGAGGCAACCCATCAGGTAAAAAAATTTGCATGTTTGCAGCCGGCTAAAGAAGTTTCGCCGTCGGTGTAAAGAAGATCTTGTCGGCGACGAGAATCGATTTAAATTGGATTTTCGCCGCGACAGGTTAGTTTTCACGCAATTTTTTTCATTTTTCTTTAAAGTTTCTCTATTTTCTCTCATCCCAACTCCAAATCTTCATCACTCATCATCATCAAACACCAAATCCATCACCATACCCTTGTTTCCATTGGAATTTTCTGCAAGTTCATCCATTTTAGGTGCGATTTTGGGGCTATTTTTGTAGCAGATTTTTGGGCATTTTTGGAGCATATTTTTGGGCATTTTGGAGCTTGATTTTTCCTCTAACAAGTGAGTAATTTTTGTACAAAGTTTTTTTTATTTGCATTTCTCTTAGATTGCAAGGGATTGTTAGAGGATAAATTGAATTGTGGATGAGGAATTGCAAGCTAGGGTTTTGAATTTGAATTTGATTTGGCAATTTGGGGTTTTTTGATATTGAGGATATTTTGATTAAATTGCTGCATTTCTTGCTTTGATTTCTGATATATTGAGGCATTGTGATATTGAGAATTTTCTGGATTGTCTGGATTGAAATATATTGTGAAAATGCCTAAGAAAACCAAAGCCCAGAAGGCTCATTCTTCTTCATTTGATAGGAGTTTGTTTATATCTGAGGATGCTGCAAAGCGTTTTGAGGAAAAGGTTGTTAAGAGGGCAATCATACCTCAGAGGTGGTTTTTGATTGATCAGACTCCTTGTTGGAGTAATTATGTCCCACATCTTCAGGCTAGGAAATGGGAGATTTTCTATCATCCTATTGAGGGGGGCTTCCCCTCTTTGGTAAGGGAATTATTTGCTAATGCTCAAGAGCGGGTGGATTATAAAGTTTTTGTGTGTAGACAGTGGGTACTTTTCACTAAAGAAGTGATTAATAGCCATTACAGTTTGCCAACAATAGGGGATGATGAGGATTTTCTCTGATTACTTTCAGATATTGACATGGCGATAGTTAGTGCTTCGGTCTGCAAGTGAGGCACAATATGGAAGATGTCGAGGGATATGTATAAAAATTTCCCTCGAAGTGCTTTATTGGATGTGGTACGGCCCTGGTATGCTTTCATTTGTGCTAATTTATTGCCTAGTACATACCTTAGTGATGTCACTAGAGAGCAGGCCATCCTACTTTATGCCATTGTGTCTAGGGCCTCTATTGATCTTGGCAGGGTTATCTTTGATTATATCATGCAGAGTGCAAAGGCTGCATCTGGAGGCATTGGGTTCCCATCTTTAATTTCTGTTATCTGTGCAAGCCAAGGAGTAACTTGGGACAAAAATGAGGAAATTGGTGGTGTGATGAAGCCTATTGATAGGCCAAAGCTTGTTGAGTTTTTAGGTATAGCATCACCTCTCAAGAAACGCCCTCGTTCTACTACTGGGGCTAGTGTGAGTTCCTCCCAGCCTAGGGTTGAGACTGTTGATCACCGTTTGGGAAGGATTGAGCGTATTTTGGATTACCAGGGGAAGTATCTTGCTTATCAGAGTCAGTTACTCATATAGCAACGAAATTTCCAAATCGAGAGTACACAGTTCCTTCATGACTACCTTCAGAGGATGTCTATACAGTCTGGGCATGATATGAGTGGTTATCTTGCGATGCCGACTTTCCCCCATATGCCCGATGCACCTGTTTATATTGGGACCAATGATGATGATGATGATGAGGAGGATGAGGAGTGATGTTTTATTTTGCTTTCAGTTGTTTTTCAGTACTTCTTGATATTTATTTTCGTATTTTCTATTTAGTTTCTGATATTCATCTTGTGGACTTTTGTTGAGTGTTTTATTTTTTTTGTCACCTTTTTTTCGTTTTATTTCTTTATGATTGATTTTCTTTTATTGTTAACCCAATGATTTAACAAATTACTGTGACTATGATGGTGCACTTAACTCTTTTTCTCTTTGCGATGACGATATCCATTTGTAGTTTTTTCTTTCTCACATTGAGGACAATGTAAGGTTTTGGCTGGGGTGCGGTAAACGGTAAATATTTTCTTCGCTTCATTTTTAGTAGTTTTGTTTGTGTGTTTAATTTTGATTTTCCATTTATTTTTCTACATTTTGATTTAATTTCTTTTATTTCTTTATTGTCTTATTTTTTTTATTTTTTATTTCATTTTATTTTTTCTCATTTGCATTTTACTTGTTTTAATTTGCACGTTGATGATAATAATGTGATTGTGATAACAAGTAGCTTTTAGAAGACATTAAATTTTGCTTCGGTTTAAAGATAATTTCAAATGTTGATTTTACCTAGTTGACGACTCTTTTGGTATATGGTATGATTTGGTTTATTAGTCTAAATGCTTAGAGAAGTTTTATGTGTGAAATTTTCATGGACATTTTTGTGATCTCAACAAACTCTAGAACTCATTTGAAAACCTCTTGAGGCAAAATAATTTGGAATTGCACTATTTAGGATATGATGTAGGCTATTTTTGGATCGATTTTGCCATTTTAAGCCTACCTTGTTATCCTTATATCACTAGTTACCTCTTTGAGCCTATTTAAATATATTGTTAGCCCTACTTTTCTTTATTTTTGCCTTCTATAACCTACCTTTTATTGAGCCAATATATATATATATATATATAATTCTTACCTTATTTGTTAAGAGTACTTAATTTTGAACACAAACTTTTCAAGAGCAATTGGAGAAATCTTCCACATATATTGGAAGAAATTGGTTGGGGGTTATGTCTTTTCAAGAGCAATTGGAGTAAGGATGAAAAAAAATTCCACATATATTGGAAGAAGTGGTTGGCTTTTCAAGAGCAATTGGAGAAATCTTCCATATATATGGGAAGAAATTGGTTGGGGGTTATGTATTTTCAAGAGCAATTGGAGTAAGGATGAAAAAAAAGCCTTCACATTCTAGTAAATAAAAGAGTATTAGTGATGGATGTACTGAGGTGAAAGATTGAGGAAGAATTTTGTTTATCTTTGGAAAAATGGGTTATGATTGGAAGAAACAATTTGGGTTAAATGGTGTTACTCTTTTACTTAATTGGTTGTGTTTAATCTAATAAGTGCTCTTATTTGTATTTTGACACTTTCTGTTCTTTCTTAACCAAATACCTAAGCCTAACATTACAAGCCTCATAAAGTCCTATTGATCCGAAGTGGTGTATTTTCCTTCATTAGTGGAGAGAGGTTTGAAAAGTGAGCCTATGGAGTTTGAGATTTCACCTTTTTATTTGTGGATGTTGTGCATAATATTATCCGGGCATTATGGCTATTGGTTTGTGGTTTGATGGATGTTTAAGAGTCAATAACAAAAGTGAAATTGGCATTTGAGATTTCTTAAAGCTTAGGTGACATTTAATTATTCTATGTGTTGTGTGTTATTTACAATTTTTGAGACATTTGTGCAAATTAATTGTTGTGTGATTTTATTGTTTTGAGTTAGGATAGTTATAGGTAAGATGTTTGTGGGTATCATCACTGGAAGCCCTCACGAGACTATAACTCGTCCTACTAGGGCCGCCTTGGGGTTTAAAGGCTTATTGCATACGCTTAATGTAATTTTGTAAATGGAATAAATTTTCTTTGAATTTTTCTTTTAATGTCTCTTTTGAATGTATTCATAGATTGCTTTTCTTGCTAGAGACTAGCAAAAAGCTGGTTGGGGTTGTGATAAGAGTCAAATTATTGCATTTTTGTTATGATTTAAATGTTGGCATTTGTGTGAAAATTGTGTTTATTTGATTATTTAATCCACAAATGTAATTTCACGAGTATTTCGTGTTTAAAGTGCAATTTCAGGTAAAATCATAATTTTGGAGAAGTTTGGGACAAATTTCAATGATCGGGATTAAGTGAAAATAAAAAGAAAACAAAGTTTCAAAATTTTGAAATCCCACCGCCGGCGAGATAATTCTCGCCGCAGCGAAAATCTTACAGGGTGCACAGCGAAAATCTTCCCGACAACACGGATTTTGGCAGATGTAATTCTTGTCGTCGGCGACACATTTTTTATGTTGTTTTGTTCCAAAATTGCCCCCAAAACCCTAGATCTATATATACAATATGATGGAGAAAGAGGCGACGACAAAGATAGCAGATCAGAGTCATTTTTGGAGGAGAGAAAGTTTTGAGAAGCTTGAAGGATTATCACCATTGTTGCTACCAAGTGTTCATCTTCAAGAGTTTTTCATCTCTTCTCCTTAGCTTTCATTTTCTACATTTTTATTCAGATTTTTTATTCATGGATTCAATTGAGATAATGTTTGTTCTTATTTCCATTATGAACTAATTTGTTTTTGCTAAGGCTATGATGTAGTTGAATCAAGAAAATCTGATTTCTTTTGTTATTGTTATATGAGTTCATTGTTTTCAAGTTGAGTATTTATTTCCATGCTTAATGCTTTTAAATTTATGGCCAAGATTTAGATGATTTGTTGCATTATATTGAGACCGAGAGGAGATATGTAATGAATGCTTTTTGTGATAAATACCGTATGTTGAATGCGAGTGTGAGAACTAATGCATGATGTATGTGGTTATTCTAGAAATTTCATAAATCGTAATGTGCTTGTTTGTGATTAAATCTTCATAGAAATATAGTTGGTTTTCATAGATAAGTAATTCTAATATAACTCGAGATAGAGTATTAGGTAAATTTGGGTTTTTCAACCATCACTTTTAGCTTTGATTTTCATATAACATGACTTGAAATCGGATTGAATTGATTTAGTGAAATCAAATGTCTTAGCATTTTTAATCATTTGTGAACAACATTCAATTTTGTTATTTGCGTTTAGTTTTAAGTTAATTTGCTTCTTAAATAATTTCAACAATTCGGTTTTCAAATAAAATTAGGATTAGTCAATTTCGGTACTTAGTAACGCCATTCCTTGTGGGTTCGATATCCGTACTTTTGTGCACTTTATTACTTGAACGATTCGTACACTTGCGAAAATACGCATCAATAGTAAATGCTAGAAAGTTACTATCATTGTTTTTTGATTCAATTGGATTATCGCTGTCACTTTGAGAGTCAAGTAAGTGTAACATTGATGAGTCTTCTAGTTTTATTCTTCTTTTTGGCACAATTAGCTACAAAGTGACCATAATCCATACATTCAAAGCATTGAGATCCAATGGATTCAAATTTCTTACCTTTAGAATTCACAAGATTGAGTTCACTCATATATTTTATCCTTTAGGTGACGTTATTGTCCTTTGCATTGAGTATACATTCTATTGAAGATTTTCTTTAATCTTCTAGTTATGAGTATAGTTCTCCATCATCATTGTAACCATCTTTAATCATGGTGGTTTTGAAAGCGCTATGTTTGTTTATTGCAGGTGCTTGAAAACTCATCTCAAAAGTGAAAAAGGAGCCAATTGTTTTCCCAATTTTGATAGTGTCTATATCTTTTCTTTTTTCAATAACGGTGACCTTAATATGGAAACAATCTGATAAAAAAAATAAAGAATCTTTTGAACCAACCTAAATTCCTTAATTTTCTTAACAAGATTAGTAGATGAGTTATCAATATTATATAATTGAATATAAAATTCATAAAAGATTTCAAACTCTTCTATTATAAGATTTTCAAACATAATACCTAGCATGTGAGGTTTTATTCTTTTAACTTGACTAGTGTTCTCATATAAAAACTCTAAAGTATCCTAAGAACCTTAGTAGTTTCAACGTCAGATATATGACAAAATTCATCGACAGAACATTTATATCCCTTTTCTACATTAAGAGATCATTATTTGAGCGTGCAAAAACTCTCAATTTAATTATAAAATATTTACATTACGTTTATGTATAGATTGGATTGTCTTTGTAATAAAAAAATAATTTGTTTTTCTTAAATATTTTTTTAAATAAAAAATTACCTTAAAAATTATTAAAAATATGTTATTTAGATAATATCATGATAAATTTTTATAAAAAATATATAAATCATTTAATTTTTAAAATTTATACATTTAAATAGCATAAAAAGTAAATGTTTTACCCTTTTCGTGGTTTTGACATATGAGCTTTTACCTATGAAAATCATAAAATCACATGGAAAATGAATTTTGGTTACGTGGCATTGGCATCGCTCAGCAAATATAAGGTCCTTTCAGTAATTAAGGAAAAGGTGTAAGAGAGAGTAACAAATTTGCCTTTATAAATTTGTCAAAAATAGTAATTTTATTATTCAAATTATTTATCATTATTTATACCATAATTAGTTTTGTACAAATTCATCTT
Organism: Hippophae gyantsensis; assembly: GCA_030763125.1. Lineage (NCBI taxonomy): Eukaryota > Viridiplantae > Streptophyta > Magnoliopsida > Rosales > Elaeagnaceae > Hippophae > Hippophae gyantsensis. Next base: position 14,961,786 of record CM061029.1, on the reverse strand, counting down.
ATCTTTAAAATTTCTCAAAGTAATGAGTTTTGTTTATTATAATGATTATTTTGTTTATTGTTTGGCAGCTGCACATGTTTATCAGGACATGCAAGGGTATGCACCTCTCTTATTTATTATAAAAGGTATAATTTAGATATTAAATTTTAAATATGATATTATTTATTTTATATTTTGATTTATCTGTTATTATAATGGTTTATTTAAAATTTAAAATAAAATTTTAATTTCTATTATATCATAAATTTCTATTTAAATAAAGATTTAATCTTTATTTACATTCAAATTTCATATAGTAAGCACAACACTATTTATAATTACTCGTTCTGCTTGCTTTCTCTACTTTTAATCTTTATTTATATATAATTTATTTGTTAATTAATTTTTCTTCACACAATTTCTTATTTCTTAGTAACCAAATAGAGTCTCAAGTTTAAATTTTGATTAAAACGAAATAACGTTCTTACTATCAATAACAAACTTACTTTCAAATAGAAAAAAACATCAAAAATACTCATAAGTTTTCAAAAATTCAAAAATGTTTTTGAAAACATAATGGAGGTTAAATTTAACAATAACATTCGTTATTAAAAATATTCTTAAGGTTTCAAAAAAATCCCTAAAAATATAACGGATGTTAAATCTTATAGTAACATTCAGTATTAAGGTTTTAAAAAAAATCCCCAAAATGGAAGAAGAAAAAATAAATCAAGAAATAATAGACATAGAAACATAAGACATCTTAGGATATTTTTCACAAGAAATAATAATAAGTAAATTTTTTTTTGAAAAAATTAAAAAAAAAATTAATCTTAAAAAAAGAGATGTATTTAAAGACCCATAATTTTTATTAAGAAAATTATTCCCAAGAAAAAATATAATTTATTATGGCATAAATAATAAAGAAATAAGTATTAAGATTACAGATACAAAAAGAAGATATAATATACCATTAATTGATAAAAATCTATATTAAACAAACTATCAAAAATTCCTCATAAAGATAAAGAAAAAATTGGATACATCTATTTAGGAAGAATTTAAATATTAATAAAAGCTCATTTTAGAGAATGAATAGATACACCAATAAAAATAACATTATTAGATAACAAAATAATAAATAGGCAAGATGTCTTATTAAGAATGATGCATGGTAATTTAGGATACTAAAAGTTAAATTTACAGCATATCCTAGATTTGCTATAAATATACGTGATAAAAATCTAAATCAAGTATTAAGTCTAGCTTATGAATTTAAAATAGAAGATTTAATGAAAGAAGGAAATCATCCATTTTCAATACATTATCTAGTAGCATATTCTTTAACAAATAGTCATAATAGTTCAATATATGGACAAAATGAATTTATAGAAATAAATAAAACTTTTAAGGAATTTGGACAAATAATAAAACCAGAAATACTAATAAAATTTGAAATACCAGAAGAATAGAAATTAGATAGTAAAGAAAAACTCTTAATAACAGGAAGAAATAGTAATGTGTTGGCTGCATGTGCTGGCAGTGGGCATTCACGCATGTGTTGGGCATGTGTCGGTGTGTGCTGGGTGTGTAGAATTTCGGCATTTTTGACATTTTTCGGCATTTTTGACATTTTTCGGCATTTTTGACATTTTTCACCATTTTGTCCTATTTTTCCATCTTTTTTACTTTTCCTCATTTCTTTTCTCAATATATTTGTGATGTATTATCTTCATTATTTTTCTTCGAGTCTTTAAGTTATTTTTGAACTAAAATACCTAAAAAAATAATAAAAATACTTGTGATTCTAAAAATAAAAATTTATATAAAAATATGATAAAATCATACAAATATAAATTTATTTAATAAAAAAAAGTACATTAAATCATGGTAATTTTAGTGTTTTTTAAGCACTCATCATTATTGAAGCATGAAAGCATTTTGATTATCTACATCGGAATAATGTCCTAAATAGTTTAATTGATTCCTTGTATAATGAGTACAATAAGGAGAAGACGACTAAAGACTTGTGGGAATTATTAGACTAGAAGTATGAAACTGAAATTGCTAGTGCCAAAATTTTTTTGGTTGGTTACTTTCTTGATTATAAGATGGTAGATTCTAAATTTATATGTAGTCAAGTATGTGAAATCCAAGATATCTTAATAGTGATGTATGATGAAGGAATGGTACTTAATGAAACCTCTAATTTATAGTGGTTATTGAAAATTTTCCCCTTTCATGGATAGGGTTCAAGGCCTACCTTAAGCATAAGTGAAGGGAACTATCTTTGAAAGACTTGCTGATAAGATTCAAAGTGAAAAAAGACAAGGCTTCTTCTAAACGAGGGTATATCTAATAAGTACCCAAGGCTAATGTAATGGAACATGGTCAAAGTTCCATGCACAATAAGAATAAAGGCAAGGGCAAGCTAGGTAAAAGGTCCAAATTAGGACATAGAAAAACAACTTTTAACAATTCAAGCTTTAAAAGTATTTGCTTTAATTGTCAGAGGATAGAGCATAAAGCCCTACATTGTAAGTTTCCAAAAAAGAAATAGAAACTATGGGGCAAACATGATTGATGACATCACTCATAATATCTTTAATATTGACTCGCGTGCATTCATTTTTGAGGTGAATTTGGTGGGTTCAAACCCAAAGGAGTGGTGGATTGATATTGGTGAAACAAAGCACATATGCTTAGATAATGAGTTATTCACTACTTTTGAACCAGTGACAGATGAAGGGAAACTCTTCATAGGAAATTCTACCACTTCATCCATTCAAAGTCAAGGCTAGGTCAAATTGAAGATGACCTTTAGGAAGGAGCTTACATTAAAAATATACTCTATGTGCCAGACATCTATAAGAATCTTGTTTCTGGCTTATTGATAAACAAACATGGATGTTGGATAGTGTTTGAATCAGATAAGGTCATTTTGACCAAAAATGGAATGTTTGTAGGAAAAGGTATGTATCTGATGGGCTATTTAAGCTTAATGTAATGACGATAACAACTAAGAATATTAATTAGATTAATACTTCTATTTATTTTCTTGAGTCTTCCAACTTGTGGCATGGTAGACTAGGTCAAGTTAATCGTGATACATTACGTAGACTAATTAAAATGGAACACATACCTGCATTCCAAATAGATTTAAACATAAGTGTAAGACTTGTGTTGTGGCAAAAATAACTAGGTCATCATTTCATTCAATTGAAATGAACACTGAATCCCTTGACTTAATCCATAGTGATCTATATGATTTGAAATCTCTTCAAACAAGGGGTGAAAATAAATATTTTATTGCTTTTGTTGATGATAGCCTGAAATGTTGCTATGTTTATTTGCTTAAAATCAAATATGAAGCTATAGAGAAATTTATTCTTTATACAATAGAAGTTGAGAATCAACTCGACAACAATATTAAGGTACCGTGAAGTGATCATGGTGGTGAATATGAAGCACTTTTTGGTGAATTCCGTGCACAACACAAAGTTATCCATGAAATTATAGCACCTTATTCACCTTAGTAAAATGGAGTTGTTGAATGTAAGAATCATACTTCAAAGAAATGATGAATGCAATGCTATTAAGTTTTAGGTTGCCATAAAACTTATGAAGGGAATCTATTCTGTCAGCTAACTACCTTTTAAATAAGGTATCTTAGAAAAAGACACATAAGACACCATATGAATATTAAAAGGAAGGGTACCTTCCTATAAATATTTATAAGTGTGAAGGTGTCTTGCTAAAGTAGATGTACCTATACCTAATAAGATTAAGATAGGTCCAAAACGATGGATTATATCTTCATTAGATATTTACATAATAGTAGTGCTTATTGATTTCTTGTGCATGAGTCAAAGATCTCAAACATACACAAGAACACGATAATTGAATCAATGAATGCATCATTCTTTGAATATTTATTTCCAGATAAATCTCAAGGAGAATCAAATTCTTCTAAATGAATGTATGAGACTATAAATAAATATATCCAAACCAAAGAACCTAAACAAGAGGTTGAACCTAGACGTAGTAAGAGAACTAGGACATAAACGTCCTATGGTTCAAATTTTTTGACCTACTTGCTAGAAAGTGAACTTCAAACCTGTGAAGAGGCTATGAATTCTTATTAATGTACTCTATGGCAAGAAGCCATTAATAATGAAATGGTGTCTATTTTGCAAAAGAATACTTGGACACTAGTTGATTTACCTCAAAGTAGTAAAATACTAGGATTGAAGTGGATTTTCACAAGAAAATGTAAATCAAATGGATCAATTAAAAAGTACAATTAAAAAGTACAAGACCATGCTTGTAATTAGTGATATAGACAATGATATAATCTTAATTACTATGATACTTTTTCTCTTGTGATGAGAACAATATCCATAAGGATGATAATTGTTATCGCCACTATAGAAAATCTTAAAATACATCAAAGAGATGTAAAGACAACTTTTCTAAATCGAGAGTTACATGCAAAAATCTACATGGATCAACCAAAGGGTTTTTCATGCCTAAGGTATGAAGGAAAGGTTTGTAAATTGGTGAAGTCTTTATATGGCTTGAAATAAACACCAAAATTGTGACACAAAAAGTTTGATAATATCATGAAGACAAATGGCTATAAAATCAATGAATGTGAAAACTGTGTATATGTCAAGGACAAAAAAGATGGTTATGTTATCTTGTGTCTTTATGTTGATGACATGCTAATTGTGTGTAGTAATGATAAAATGATTAAATCTACTAAGACTATACTGAATTCTAGGTTTGATATGAAAGATATGAGACCTATTGATATAATTCTGGGAATTAAGATATCAAGGATATTAAACGGTCTCATTCAAAGTCAATATCATTATGTTGACAAAATTCTTGAGAAGTTTAACAAGGGTGATTCTAGAATTGTTGGAACACCAATAGATGTAAATCTACACCTGTCTAAGAATAAAAGTGAGAATATGTCTCAACAAGAATATTCTAGAGTGATAGAAAGTTTTATATACTTGATAAGTTGTACGAGACTTGAGATAGCTTATGCTATAAGAAAACTAAGTATATATACTAGTAATCCAAGATTTGATCAATGAAAAGATATTACATGATTACTTAGATACTTAAGATATATACGTAGCTTTGGACTGCACTACACAAGATATCTAGTTGTGTTAGAAGGATACAATGATGCACATTGGATATCTAGTTGTGTCAATTGATGGAGGCCCATTAGAAAGAATTACTATGGAGGTAAATTTAAAACTAGTTATCTCTTGTCTATTTGATACTTCACAACACGATTTTATGCTAGAAGTAATTTGTAAATGTTCTTTTGGTCCCAACTAATTATTAAATGCTTTCGTTTTTTTGAAATAAAGCTATTTTCTAATGTTGTTCTGAAGATAGCTAAGAGCTTTCCGGTACTTTGTACTAGTACTTCCATTCTTTTTCAAAGATATCTTTACTATGGTTAAGTGATTGGTCTCTGTTAATGTTTGGAAACTGTTGAATGCTGATGTCCAACTAGTGTTTAATGTTGTTTGGTAGGATTGGTCTATTTGGTACTTGGCATAATAATTAGTAAATTACAAGCAAAAAATTTGACATGTCAGTATTTCTAGACTATTTGCTTATTAAGGGCCAAATAGGGGATATCTTACACTTCTATTTTAAATGTCATTTATTCTTCTTGTTTTTGGAATTTTAAATTTGTACCAATCCTATACCTCGATATGTATTTCAAATAACTATGATTCATGATATTTGTTATTACATGTTGTCCTTGGCATGTAAATTACTTATCTAAATTAAATAACATTGAAGGATCTATATGTTTCTGCAAAGCATCGTGGTAACCATGATTATGTTATTCTTGGAAAAATAAAATGGAGAACGAAAAGTTTTCATAATGTTATGATGTCTTCTTTTGTAGGTGAGAAAGGAATTGGGAAGTCTACTAGCAAGCCTCTCCATTACAAAGAGACACATTTTAATCGAATAATCAAAGGATTTATGGCACAAGTATTTATTTTATTTTATTTTATATATATTAGAACTAATGTATTATGTCTGGTTGTGTCTACATTATATGCCTTCTTTTTGTTTCATTCATATTAGAGACTACAAAGTTGTCACCTCTCAGTAAAAGAATCTACTAAACATTGGGAGTAGTAGTATTACAGAAAGCATTTAGGGTTTACATGCTTTCATATAATCAAATTAATTTACATAATTGTATGTCCTTGTAAATGCAATCTTAACTTATTTATTTGGTCATAAACAAGGTGTTTAATCATGTGTTTTTTCTCTAGAAAATAAGGTTGTGATTTTTCAAATGGAAATGGTATGGCATTTGTTTCTACGACCTATTCCTTTGTGCAACAATAGATTCTTCACATGACTTCTATATTCTTGCTCTAATTTAAAAGGAACAATTTTGATTGAATCATTGATTTGTAGGCATTGGTGGGGAAAGTATTTATGGTGGAAAATTTTCAGGTAATTTTTGCACACGTGGACTTTCTTTTTTGCACGATATGTATTAAATGTTTCTTTGTGTAGCATCTAACTTTAAGTTTCATTTGCATATGAGAATTTTAAGTTTAAGCATGATGGACCTTGTCTTCTCTATATGGAAAATAATGGTCCAAACACAAATGGGTCACAATTCTTCATAATCTTCAAGCGCTAACCTCATCTTAATGGGTACCTTAAAATTTCTTCAATCAAATTGAAAACTTACTTTTTTGAACGATTCATGTCTATGTAATTCTTGATAGTTGCATCAATCATCTCTATTTCAATTCAATATTACATGTAAATTGTGGGCTCTTTTTATGAAATTGCATGAAACCGTTGTGTTTGGAAAGGTTGTCAAGGGAATGAATGTAGTCGAGAAAAATTAAAAACTAAAAACAATTGTGCAATAAATTGAGGCACAAATGTTTTATCATACTATCCCTCTATCAATCTTCAAGAGGTCTTATTCATCCTTCTTTTTTTATTGTTCTTGCAGCTAATTTGGTCAATTTGAAGGATGAAGGCAAGGTTATCCATATACCTATTGTTGTGGGTGTAAGTTAGCTTGTAATAATAAAGCTATTTTTATAATCATTGTAAATATTAGAATTAGTTAATAATGATTTATTTATTTTTTAGTGTATAAACTCTCAAATGTAATTATATTCTTAATTTAATATAATATAATATAATTATCCATAAAAATTACACTTTTATTTAAATTTATGACCATAGACATATTATATATATTTTAAAAACTAAGGTCATAGGTTGCAATCTATGGTCTCTTTTACTTAGGTTTTGATTTTTATAATTGTGATACGATCATGATTTAAAACTAAAATTATATATCAATATTATAGTAGTGAAAAATTAGTTACATGTTTTATGTTACGTATTAAAGAAAATAAATAAATTAAATCATATTATACTATTTATAAATTTTGTGCACAATTTTTAATTAAACATCATTAAAATCAAAATTATAATTGTAGATTAATAATTTCAAAAGTAAACATAAATTTTTTAATATAATGATCAATCAATAATTAGTGTGAACCAAATCAAAGAATAAATACTTTTTATTTATTTATTTTCTTTAAATATGGAGAGGAAACGTAATTTACTTAGACATGGAGAGGAAAATACAACAATCGGCAGGAAGAAGACTACATTTAATATAAATATGAATTCATGATAAAATCTAAAAAGCAACCAGTATTTATTACTTTCATTTATTTTCTTTAAATATTTTTTGCTGTAAATACGTACGAAAGTGAAAAGTAAAATCAAAGAAAATGTTTTCTTTTACTATAAAAAGAAAAAAAAAATACAAATAATCTCACGGCTCTTGGAAGAAAAAAAATATAGAAATGTCTCACTCTATTAAAAACAAATTGAGAAATTTGCAATTTGATCCCATCCTCGTCAACTATACATATTCTCCGTGTTTTTATTTGTTTTCAATAAAATTGAAAACACCATTTAGGTGTTCTCATATTTTTAAGAACAAATTTATGTTTTTAATTAAAACCACAAAATTGTTTGTGAATGTCTTAGCAAAGCAGACCCTTAATACTTTTTAATAAATGAAATGATATTTAATATTTTCAAATCTATGATTTAAAATTTATAAAATATGAATATTATTGCTAAATTATTTAAAAAAAAAATCATATAAAAATATTAATTAATAAAAAAAATAAAAAACCACATTAATTAAAAATGTGGATAAACAACAAAAAAGAGTCGAATAATTTTATTTGGTATTAAAAATAAAATTCAGACATGTAGATCATTTAATATAGATGTAATAAACAAACTTCTTAGTGGATCTAGCTTGAATGTAGTAATCTTTATTCTTACAAACATCGTCCATATGATCAAGTTTGAGATGAATATCTAGAACTCTCTTAGGGATAATTGTTGGTTTTATTAAGTATTCCTCATTTGTATCCTTCAAACAATCTTCAATTATTTTACTCAACTTATCATTTGCTTTTTTTTCTTTCTTTTTTTATGATACACCATGTTATTTTATATAGCAATCAATGTTATATGCTCTCTCTTTCATCATCCCCATTAAGAAATTTGTATTGTTTTCAATAGGTGACTTCTTCTCTTGGGCTTGTGATTTTTATGATTGTTGAAAATCAGGTGGTGAAAATTATTGATGGTTGAATTGATTACCACCTTGAATGTTGTTATTACTCCAAGAGAAATTTAGATGTTGTCTCTATCGTAGGTTATATGTGTTCGAGTATGGATTATTGTTTCGCTTCATATTACCTATATAATATACAGATTCAGGATTATTTGGACAATTATCAAACAAATGAGCTCCTCCATAAAACACACACGATACTCCTAAATTTTAGACCTGGTTTATACTCGCTGGCAAGTTTTAAGCCTTCAAAAGATTAACCGAAGATGATACTTGAGTTGTAAGTGTCATGATATCATTTACCTTATCTATTCCACCTACTCTACTTTGGCTACCATTCCGTTTATTGACCATTGATAATTATTGGTATCCATTTTTCTACTTTATGCTTCTAATAACACTAAAGGATGAGTCTAAATTAAAAACAAATAACTAACTAAATAAATTAAAGTTGATAAATAAATAAAATAAAATAAAATAACTAACATAAATAAATAAATAAGTTAGTAAAAGAAAATAAGTAAATTAAAATTAAAATTAAAGTTAAGAAAAATAACTAAAATAAAAAAAATTAATTTCTAATATTTATAATCCTTCGTAAAAGCGCCAAAAACTTAATCACCACACATGAAGTGTGTGTAATAAATACGCAAGTATACATATCGCAACAAGTAATATAATGATATGAAAAGATCGTTCTCACGGAGATTATTTTATTAGAAACTAATTTTTAAAACTAAAAAAAAGAAAAATAATTTTTTTTGTGTTTTTATATTTTAAGGAAGCAAAATTAAAATAAGTAAAAGTAAATAGCAATAATTAATTAAATCAGATTTGGTAACTAAGAAGATATATGAGAAAATATCTAGGAATACTTAATCTCCCAATTTTATAAACATGTGAATTGCTAAAATCCCCCAATATAATTATCAATCAATTACATGATCAATTGAATCTAGCCTTGCATATATTCCTCTCTCAAGTAAACTACACACCACATAGTAATTAATTTAATCATACTCACATGCCAATTAAATTGTATATTACTTATTAAGTTCATTAATTATGGATCATATATATAAGAATCATACATTTATGCCTAGAAACTATGCATGTTATTTATTCAAGACAGATAATTAAATAATTCTCTCAAATCTATTTAATTGCCTCTATAGATAAATTGTTGGCCAAACAATTAATAACATAAAAATCAGATGAAATAATATAATTAAATTAAAACTATAATTGGGATAAAATATTATATCATTATACGGTGAAAATTGGGTTCATAAGATCTCTAGATTAATAAACTAACTACACATAATTGTGTTCATAAATCTCATATTTTTCATAAAGAAAAACTCATATTTTTCATAAAGAAAAACATAAAAATTGATAAAGAAAAGAGTAGAAGAAAAAATACAATTAATCTCTTGAATTATAGTTTTAATCATTTCTTGAATCTCCACGAAAATTGTGTCCCCTCTTGAATTGATTTGTATTTTGTCTCTCTTTTTAGCTCCAAAAATTGACCAATATTATGTTACAATATTTAGTGTGAATTAAATTTATGACTTAAAATGAATGAAATATGATTCTTATCACTAGATCATTAAACCCTGTGTAAAACCGTAAATATTAAGAGGAAACAAAAAAAGAACAACATAAATTAAAATGTTGATAAACAATGCTTTATTAAAATGGAAGGAGGGTAAACCATATATATTGAGTCAGATAATTTTATGGTATTGCAAATGAAATCCACACATGTAGATTATTAAGTACTAGACAATAATAGCATGATATAAGGATAAATAGAAGGTTACATTTATTTAAATATTCTAATATTATTATTTTAGATTGGATCATTTAATAGGTATTTAATAGCAAACTTCTTAGTGGGTCCACCATCAGTATAGTAATCTTCATTCTTCTATACGACGTCCATGCATTGATCAAATTTGAGAAGAATATCGAGAATTCTCTTAGATACAGCTGTGAGTTTTATTAAGTACTCTTCATTTGTATCCTTACAATGCCCTCTATTTCATTCAAACTACATACAAAGCAATGTAATTAAAGGAATGAAACTAGTTAAAATTAACAAACAATTTTAACAAATTATTTATAACAATCAATTTAAGTTCACTTAATGGTGATTATGTCTTTTTGTTTGATTTGATTTTTCTTTGATTTAATGTATTCATAAATTCCAATTATAAAATATACAGGAAGCATTTACATTGTTAATTTATATCATCACATAGCTAATATGATTTGCAAGTTCTATGTGCCTTATGTCCTGCAATATCATTCATTAACCAAGTGAGAGTTGGCGCATCAATAAGAATCTTTGAAGGTTTCAATAGCCATTCAAAATTGTCAACAAGACCAATAACAATACCCAAAAGGACACCGATAGTTTCATTTCAAAGTTCTAGATACTCTTCAATGGTAGCAAGAGTGTATTTTTCGACTAACCATTGAGCTTTCTTAAAATAGTCCATATTGTATACTTAATTTGAAATAATATTAAAATGAAAAATAATTTGTAAGCCTTATATAGGAATACTCTCTTTACTTTTAAATAAGACATATAATGGGAAATTTTTTAAATACTGCCACATTGATGAACTTATCGGGTCAATCCAAACCTATGAGCTTACTCTTGATCTACCTAAGAAAAACAAGGATGTGGCATTTAAAAGCTCAAAAAAAGACATCTTTGATAGTGATAAGGATATGAATGATGAGTCACTAGTCTTGTTAGCCCGAAGATATAAGAAGTTTATGAAGAAGAAAAGGTCAACAGAATAATCAATCCAACAAAGGACAATCCAGTCGTTTGAATGACCGAAAGTCAAGGAAAATCAAGCCTCTTAGCCTTGATGGTAAGAAAAGTAGGCCCATTAGTCCTCATTGCTTTACTTGTGGGGGCTTTGGTCATACTTTTAAAAAATGTGATAACAATAAAAAGAAAGTTGGAAAAGCCTTTGATGCTACACTCAGTGACACAAAAAGTGAGTAGGACAATGCTAGTAACTCATAGGATGATGACACTAACTATTATGCCTTCACCATAACTAGAAAAGCACACTACAATGACTCCGACTCTTACTCGGATGAAAAAAATTGAAGAAGTAGACTCTTCTCTCTTACTGTCTAAGTTTAATGTATCAAATTACAATGAACTATTCATGGATTGTCTAGGTGCCAAAAAAGAGAGAGATAAACTACTTGTTGAAGTAACTAAACTTAGTGATATCATCAATGTTCACAAAACAATTCCGCTAGCCTAGAAAAAGATAAAAAGAAATTGTTTGAACATATTAATTCCCTAAATCTGAGTCTTACAGAAACTAATGAGGAAAACAAAAGGCATAGGCAAGAATTTAGTATTTCTAAAGAGGTAGTGAGGAATTTGATCGTAGGTGCTGAAAAGTTGACCAAAGTATTTGACTATGGAAAGCCACAAGGAGATAAGAGAGGTCTTGGATACATATATGAATAGTCAACACCTTCATCATCCAACACTCAATTTGCAAAACCTATTGTTTCTCAGGCAGGGAAGGTAATTTCTGCACCTTATCACTCTAAGTAAATTTAGTTTGTTCCCATCTGTCATCATTATGGTAAGAAAAGACACATTAGACCTAAGTGTAGATTTCTTTATACTTATAATTCTATCACGACTACAAATGTTTCTAGGACACCTCAAAAAAATTTAAAAGGTAAAGTTTATATTGCAAGAACAACACAAAAAGAGGATCATAAGAAACTAGTAACTCAAATGTCCAAAATTAAAAGAGGATGGGTTAAGAAATATGAGTTGCACTACTTTATGGCCCATATAGTGTTTAAAGTTAAATCAAATACTGCCTGGTATTTTGATAGTGGGTACTCTAGACACATGACTGGGAACCGTTCTTTGTTTAAAACCTTTGAGGAATATAATGATGGAATAGTTACCTTTAGTGATGGTAAAATATCTAAAATTGTTGGAAAAGGTTCTGTTCAAATAGAGGGTATCCCTAAACTTGAAGAAGTTTTATATGTGGAAGGACTCAAGGAAAACTTGATTACCATAAGTCAAATATGGGACAATGATTTTATGTGCAATTTACAAACAATCACTGCATTGTAACAGATCAAAAGGGTGAATGTATGATTAAGGGAATCATATCACATGGAAATTGTTATTGTATTGATACATCTCCCACAGTAACATGTAACCTAGCTAGCAATGACTCAACTACCTTATGGCATAAAAATCTAGGTCATATGAATTTTAAAGATTTGGTTAGATTAAGTAAAACTATGATTGTGTGTGGTTTACCTATTCTCCAAAAAATTAAAACACCTGTATATAGACCATGTCAATTGGTTATAAAAACTAGGATTGCTCATAATAAAATCAAAAGTATCAATACAAATAGAGTATTAGAATTGATACATATTGACCTCATGGGTCCTATGAGAACATAAAGTATTGGAGGTAAGAAATATATCATAGTTGTAGTATATGAATTTTCTTGCTACACTTGGGTAGACTTTCTTAAATATAAGTCAGATACTTTTGAATTCTTCATCTCATATTGTACAAGAGTATGGGTTGAAGCGGGTGATAAAATAGTAACCATTAAGAGACTAAAAACAGACCATGTAAAAGAGTTTGAAAATACCAAGTATGTTGACTTCTGCAAAGAACATGGTATCTTTCATGAATTCTTTGCTTCCATCACACCTCAAAAAAATGGAGTAGTTGAAAGGAAAAACATGATATGGCAAGAGTAATGGTGCATGCTAAGGGAGTTTTCAAAAGGTTTTAGGTTGAAGCTATAAACACCACATGTCACATTATAAATTTGAACCAAAACAATGTGAATGGAGCCCTTAGGGATGAATTTTGGATTAATTTCATCTAGGATGAGTTAGCTCAATTTGAAAGAAATCATGGATGGATATTAGTACCTAAGCCTAAAAACAAAAATGTCATTGGAACAAAATGGGTGTTCAAAAATAAATCTGATGAGCATGACATTATTGTTAGAAATAAGGCTAGGTTGGTAGCTCAAGGCTACACGCAAGTAAAAGGAGTTGAATTTGATGAAACATTTCCACCTGTAGCTAGATTAGAGTCAATTAGGATTTTACTTGTCAATGCTTGTCACATGAAATTTAAATTATATCAAATGGATGTTAAGTCTGCCTTTTTTAATGGATTTTGAAATGATGAGGTATACATGGAACAACCAAAAGGATTTGTTGATCCAAAATTTCCAAATCATGTTTACAAACTTAACAAAGCTCTTTATGGTTTGAACAAGCTCCTCGAGCATGGTATGGGATACTTACAAACTATCTCTTGAACAAGGGATTTATTCGAGAGGGAATTGATAAGACTCTATATATTAAAAAGAGTAGTGATGAGATCTTTATTGCTGAAATTTATGTGAATAACATAGTTTTTGGATCCATACCTAGTACACTAGTGGATGATTTTGTGCAAGTTATGACAAATAAATTTGAAATGTCCATGGTAGGTGAAATGACTTTCTTTCTTGGTTTGCAAATCAAACAATCTCATGATAATATATTTATTCTCAAACCAAGTACGCCTACAACCTTGTTAAAAGGTTTGGTCTTGAAACAAGCAAGCCATTAAATACTCCTTTAGGTACTAGCACAAAAATTACAAAGGATATTGAAGGTAAAAGTGTTGATCAAACCCTTTATAGGAGTATGATAGGTAGTTTACTTTACCTCATTGTAAGTAGGCCTGACATATGTTTTAGCATTGGTGTGTGTTCCCACTATTAATATGACCCTAAGGAATCACATTTAGAGAATGTAAAGAGAATTATTAGATATAACTCAAGAACAAGTAATTGTGGTCTATATTTTACTACTGACACTACTTGTGAAGTAAGTGGTTATACAGATGCCGATTGGACAGGCAACCAGGATGATAGTAAAAACACATCAAGTGGTTGCTTCTACATTGGGAACCACTTAATATCCTAGCATAGTAAAAAGAAAAAACTCTATCTCACTCACAACAGTTAAGGCGGAATACATTGCTACAGGAAGCTCTTGCACACAAATGCTTTGGATGAAAAACATGCTCAAGAACTACGATCAACTGCAAGGTATGATACCCTGATATTGTGATAACTCTAGTGCTATATGTATTTCTAAGAACCCAGTTCAATATTCTAGAACTAAGCACATTGACATTAGGCATCACTTTACTCGAGAATTAGTTGAAGAGAAAATAGTGACACTTGAGTTTGTACCTACTCAGAGACAATATGCTAATATATTCACCAAAGCCATAGACACCCAAAGATTTGAGTAACTTAAGAGTGCCTTGGGAATTTCTCCCTCAAATTGAATTTCACATTTTATTATAAAAAAAGGTGAGAAAGAAGTAGAATCTTTATCTGGCCAACACGACATTGGACTTATTTAATACTTACATATATATAACATCATTTTTAGTGACTCAACTCATTTTGATATTTATTGTATAAATTATTCTACAATTTTGACTTATGCACACACATATTCTTGTACATGTGATGATCGATGTTGACATAAACGTATTCACACACTCACGAACACACATATATGCTATGCTTGAAGTTTATGAATTTTCTTGAAAGACTCTAAGACTTCAACTAATCTTGAATGTAAAATTGTGTTAAGTTATATTTCTTACTTTCTAAAACTTTACCGTATAGAGGCACTTAGTATTAAAAGGGTTACCTACTGTGATGTGTAAAGCTATTGTAGTGAGCGGAGAGGACTACCTCATAACTAGTGTGAAAGTCATCATGCTAGGTTTATGGCTCATGCAAAAAGCTATTGCTTATAAAACTTGCACTTTGAATCACAAAAAGAAAGAACCAATGGAGATTTAAAAAACAAATCATGTGCCTCATTCATAAAATAAAGAAAAATTTAAGTACTCTTTTGGTAGATATATTTTATTTTGTGAGATTGAAGACTCGATTATAATTTTATATGATAGGTGATATTTTTTTTCTTTTGAGTCTTTCTTGATTGGTCATAAATGAATTAATTGGTATATTTGTAAAGTTTAAATATATACACTGTTTTTAAGTAAATGTCAACATGTCATTTATATGTACCAAGTGTGTTTGTGTACCTGTTCTACTCTACTTGCTTATTTATATGATAAATAATCAAAATTTGAGTTAAAAATGATGAGTTCTCAATTGGTTGTATGCTCGTTTGTGATTAAATGAGTTTAATACCTTATGTGGCTATTTATGAAAATTGAAAAAAAAATCAGATTTTTTTTTCATTTACATCTTCTTTTCATTTATTACCTTTTAAATTGGTTTCTAAGTTAGAGAGTCATAGAACTTAGGGGGAGTTTAAAGCACATTGCACTTTTTCATTTCTTTGATTTTATATTGCTATATATTTAGGAGGAGTTTAGCTTCATTGCTTTGTCTAATGCTTTGTCTTTCTCATATGTCAAAAAGGGGGAGAGAATATTGTGTTTTACTTCCATGTTTTTATTTTGTTATGCATATAAGGGAGAACATATTTAATTAAGCTTTATTGGTATGAATGCATAGTGCATGACTATTCTTTACACTTCACTTATTTCTATGTAAACTAAACTAATGTTCAATGAGGCTTTCAAGCCAAATTTTCGTATGCTTTATTTATGTCATTTCAGTTACTTATAAGTTTGTCAAATTGCAACGAAGATGGATTCACAGGACCATAAGATAGTTCCACTATGGAGTCTGGGACATCATTCTTTTTTTATCTTATTTTTATAAGTGTCATGTAGTGAGTGAGAGGTTTTGTCACACAAAAATACCAAAATGGGAGTTTGTAAGGACTATGAGTATTAGCTATTTTCGTGGACAAAATATTTACTTGTAAACTTGTTTTTAGGCCTGCTATCAAGTCTATCAAGAAAATCCAAACAAATGATCGAGTTTCAAATAGTTATACTTCGGGTATATCTTTTATAACTACGACACATAGGATTGTATTCATGCATTTAATATCACATGTTCATAAATCTAAAATTATTTTTGGTGCTTAAATATTTATTTAAACTTTAATCAATTTATGAAATTATTAATTGAATATTTTTAGATGTGTTTTAATATTTTTAAAATGTGTTTTAAAAATGATTTTTTATATAATATTAAGGTTTTAATAGACTTTGAAAAATTAAGTCTAAAATACATTCAACTGTAATACTACTAGATATTATTATTATTATTATATATATATATATAAATTAGGGTTAAAGAGTAGAAAAATAGAAGTTGAAACTGCTGAAGCTGTCGAAAGAAGTGTGAGCTACAAAAGAAAAGAAAACCTAATTATGCCGAAAAGATTGAATGAAATATTATTATTATCTGCATCATTAGAGAGTAAAGGCAGACATTGAAGGTATGATTAATATATATATAGAGAGAGAGGGTATAGCAGCTTCTAGTTAATATATACTTTATAAAATAGTGGTGATTATTAATTTGACACAGTTTTGTGGTCATCTCAATGGCGCCAACAGGTTGTGTTTATTATATATATTGATTTGCATCGGTTTTGTGGCAATAGTATCGAAAACCTCTTACTGAAAAGAGTTTAATAATTTAACAATTGCAATATTTTTTTTATTAGAGCAAAAAGAATTACATAGATTGAATAATATCAAATTGATATAGCTTCTTTTTCATTATATTTTTATATGTTTAGATTAAATAATTTTAGGTGTGATCATAATTATTTAATTTAATTATTGAATTTCAAAGAAGTTATTTTTTATGAAACCTGTACTTAATTTGTTTGCTCTAAGATTTACTAGTTGATTTAATTTAAGTGACATATGTTTTCAATCATCTAGTTAAAATTATTCATTATTAAATCCATTTTAGCACACACACATGCACTTGTGTTTTTGTGCAAACCTTTTTACAGCTGATTCGTGAACGTATCTGATTGACGGAAAGCTTATTGGAATGTTGGTTTGAAAACCGTTCACACTTATTTCAAAAACTATAAAAATGGAGCAAGGGCTTATACGTAAAGTACATTGGAGTAGTATCCTAGGGAGGGTAACATAAGACCGAGTTTATACTTGAACAATTGATTTTCATAGTGGAAATTTAGGTGATCTAGTGGACCAATGGTTTTCCTCTTAGGTCATGGTTGTGGCTTAGGTTGTTTCCACCTAAAAATATCATGTGTTATTCCTTTATTTTCACACTTTATTCTTACACGTGATTACATGCCTGACCACTTTGTTTAGGTTACTAATTTATAAATTAATAAAAATTAAATATAACTTATTAACTCTCTCTAGGTTAATTAGGTCTATATCTTATAAACTTTCAATTAGTTATTCCTTGATAATAATATTTATCATCTAACTTTTATATGATTCAATTATTTAAATAATTTCATTTTTAAACCTCTTAAAAACATTTTATTTTAAAAAACAAAATAGGTTTGAAGTTGTATGAAAAAAAAAACATTTGTATACTACATGTAGAAATGGGTTAAAAATGAAAATTCATCTATAAAAATAATTATGTTATGTTAAGTACTCACTTTACACACTTTATACGTTTACTAGAAAGTGAGTACTTAAATTGATATTTGCCTTTTCAAATTTGTTACTATTCTCATCACTTTTGTTTCTTACATTTCTAGGAAACTCAATGTTTGCTTAGTGAACCTGGTTAGTGATTCATTATTCCTCTCTCACGAGTTAGATTTTATTCTTAAATTTAATTTTGCATTGTTGGTCTAACCATTCTTATTCTTATTATTGTATTTTTCTCAAACAACGTGCTTATGATGATAGCCCCCAACCTATAGGTTATAATGCTACTATTTTTTCCCCACATATGCACGCAACATGCCTTCAACTGTTGAAGGAGAATTTGCAACCTAGCATGCGTGCTTTAGATGTTGGGTCAAGTATATCACATGTTATGTCTTGTATATCTATACCTTAATTGTTAATGTCCTATCTCTTTTCGTTATGCATATGAACATGTTAACATTTTATCGAGCACAAGAAATAAAACATACAATGGGTTCTTACTCTAGAACTATATATTATTGTTGAGCAGTGCAATCTATTTTGAAATGATTAATTTGTTGGTTGATAGCAAGACTCCCATCAATTTTAATTCTTTTCTTATAACATTGATTAGAATTTAATGTTTGGTGTCAACTCATAGCAACTGGATATATGATGATTAAATTGTTTAGATATGTGATCCGTTAGTTTGTTCACTTGTTCCATAATTTTGTATGGAACAAGTGCAGTTTTATATGATGAATAATGAGTTATATATCAAATTTGTTGTATGTGTTTAGGTTTGGTCTTTCCGAGTGTCTTTTTTCTTGCTCCTTACAATTTGCCTTGTACAATGTCAAAGTTATCTATCATAACTAATTATCAAGTGTTCCAGATGGTCTTATTGCTTGATTTCTTAGTGGTGTTATTTATTCGTAATTTTGTGATTAGAGCTCATTCAGAAAAGTAAAGAATCTACTTTACATTTATATTTGTCAATTGGTCCACTCTTCTTACCTATCCTTATCTCCCAGCCACCATCTTGCTTGTAAGCTTTAGAATGCCTAATGTGAAAGCTCATCTAAACACATTACGGGAGGAATTTTATGCAATATGATGCACCAGCACTAGTGTACTAGCACCAGTTGCATATATGCTTGCTTACACAATTATTCTTACACATATATGCAGCAGTTGCATACATGCAAATATTTTGATGTGTATGTAACCAAGCATATTGTAAACATTATACTTTCAACAGTTTCAAGGACTTCTCAAACTTGCAACTTTATTATTTTAGGTTGTTTTTATCATGTCTATATGGTGTAGTAACTATAGTGGTGTAGTAATGTAGGTAGGTTAAATTTTCGAGTATGGCTTATTTAATGGAAACGCATATTGTAAAGATAATTATGAATTATAAAAATTTGGTCTTTTAGTGTGCTTTTCATCTATATGCGAGCACCATTGTTCACGTGTATTTTGTTACAAATATTTATTACCGATCTTATAATTGTATCATGTTTCAGGCCAGCTTTAAAGTGTTGGACCTATTATTCTCTATTTACTTCAATATAGTACATCGCCATTGATATGATTCCATAGATCTAAATTTGAATATTTTTGTATTAATATCAAGTACTTATAGAGTTGGATGAGTGTTTATGTCTAGAGCTTTTGGAAACCGCATGGTGAAATAATTTGTTGTGGCACAACCTAAAATCCAGGTAACTTTTGAATGGTACCATAATTTGGAGTTTATAAAAAGCTTTTTCTATTTAGTTCAAGGGTCTCCATATTTGGCTTAGTTTCACAATTAGTTCCATTATTTTTTATAGTTTTACTTTGGTCACCCAAAATTCAAATAATACTCTTAAATCATTTAAATGTTGCAACATTAGGCGCACTAGTGCACCAGCACTAGCCCTAACGTCGTACCCCAATGCACCAGCACCAGCCCAATGCAACATCGCCTATGGTATTTGTCTTTTCTTTACACTTCTATTGAAGGCATTGTGGACTTGATTATGTCAATTTGAAGTACACTTATAAATGCTTGTAATTAATAGTAAATGTTAGGTAATAGTAAGGTTTTATTATGTTTTAGTGTATAATAAACTCTCAAATATAATTATACTTTTAATTTTAATATAATATGATTTTTAATATTGTAATTAATAATTGTAATTTTTTTTAATTTATGCATACCCGATGGCCTCGGTTATTAAAAAACTTAGGCCATAGACATACCCTATGGCCTTGGTTATTGAAAAACCAAAGCCGTAGACATGTCCTATGGCCTCGATCTTTCAATAACCTAGGCCATAGTGTATGTCTATAGCCTCGGTTAAAAAACGAGGCCATATGTAACAGTCTATGGTCTCTCACTTAAGCCTCGGTTCTTATAACCGTGACCATAAGCCTACAATCACGATTAAAAACCGAGATCATATGTGCTTTTTGTAGTAGTGTTAGTTCTCATTTCCTGATTCATTGTAGCTCTTAGAAACAATGACATTAAACACAAGTAAGAAACTAAACACAATAACAAGGAAATTTTAAATTTTTTTAATAGATGAATCGATGTTAGGTGTGAATTGAATATGTGATTTGAAATGATTGAAATGTGATTATTGTGTTTAGATAATTAAATGAACCAAGTGGAACCTTAATTATTAAAATGAAACAATTTAAATTAAAATGTGAATAAACAACGCTTTATTCAAAGTGGAAGGAGAGTAGACCATACATATTGAATCGGATAATTTTATTTGGAATTAACTGTAAATGAAATCCACATATGTAGATTATTAAGTATAGCAACAATAATATAAATATAAACATAAGGTTACGTTTATTTAAATATTATAATATTATTATTTTAGATTGGATCATTTAATATGGATTTAATAACAAACTTCTTAGTGGGTCCACCATCAGTGTAGTAATCTTCATTCTTGTATACGACGTCCACGCATTGTTCAAATTTGAGAAGAGTATCGAGAATTCTCTTAGATATAGCTATGGGTTTTATCAAGTATTCTTCGTTTGTATCCTTCCAACAATCCTCAATTATTTTATTCAACTCATCATATGCCTTTTTCTCCGATACATTATGTTGTTTCATATAACACTCAACACTTGATGCTATATGCCCTCTTTTTTGTTCAAACTACAAGCAAAGCAACATTGTTAAAGAATGAAAATATAATTAAAAATACAAACGATTTATTTAAGCTTATTTAACAATAAATATACCTTTTTATTTGATTTGATTTTTTTATTTACTGTCATTTATTAAATTCAGAGTATAAAATATACAATAGTATCTACTTCATTAATTTAATATCATATGGTTAAGATGATTTTTGTGTTCTATGTACCTTATGTCCTGCAATATCATTCATTAACCTTGTGAGAGTTGATGCAGCAGTAAGAATCTTAGGAGTTTTAAATAGCCATTCAAAATTGTCCTTTGTTGCAATATCTTCGTTCATGCCAACAAGACCAATAGCAATACCCAAAAGGATACCAGTAGTTTCATTTCCATGTTCTAGATACTCATCAACAGTAACAGGAGTGTATTTTTCAACTAACCACCGAGCTTTCTTAAAATAGCCTCGAATTGTACACTTAATCTGAAATAATATTAATATGCAAATTAAATTTTAAGTCTTATATAGGAATACACTCTTTGCTTTTAAATAAGACATATAATTAGAAATTTTTTAAATACTTTCATAGTATTGAAAAATAGGTATAAATTCATAATGCATCCATATATTACCGACCATACCCTCTTCTCACTCCTAATTACAATGTATAAATTTTTACTTACAGCTTCATTTACATAATGAACTCGATATTTATTTCCTTGTTTTGCCATTTCATCTTCAACATCTTCTTTACGGAAAGCAAAAAGGACCTCTAAAAATAATTTCATGTATTCTGGAACTTGATTGTTGCTAAAATCCCACCTGAAAATAGAAAATTCGGGACTTAATTATTTTATTTGGTTAATTTATTATGCAAACATAAAATATTTAGGGTTAGATAATATAGTTGTTAGAAGATAAATAAAAATCATTATTATATTTTCTTACATTCTTCATGTGTGCTTTATAGTAAAAAAACATATTTTATACTTTATATTTTATCTTAAATTTCATAAATATATAAAAACCTTAAGTAAAAAAAACTTCTTAATCGATATATCATTTTTTTAACATATTATAAAAATAAAAAGCTAAGTAGAGTTAAACAAAGATTTTTTAAATATATATATATATATATATATATTCAATTATAAAGCATGCGAATTTTACTAATAAATTTTTTTAATATATATATATAGAGAGAGAAAGACAAAAAAACTCAACGTTTCTATTGCATCCGTAAAAAGCATGAGTTCTTCATTTGTTCCATAAGCATCGTATATATCATCAATAAATGTAAGAAATGTGTATTCCTTAGTTACTAGACTTCTGGATTTTGAGTACTCGGCCTCAGGAAACATCACCACAGAAAGGAAGTACGACTCTACAAGTCTGTCTCTTGCAAATGTTAGCTTTTTCATTAGTCCCAACTCTTTCCACCACCTGCCATATACTAGTTATTCATTAATAACAATATTTATCATCCAACTAAGTTATTTAAATTATTTTGATTTTCAACCTCTAAAAAACATGTTTTTTCATTATATAAAAAAATGTGTATTTTTGAATACTTTAAAAATAAATGTTTTGTACGTTATATGAAGAAGATACATACTTACACTGCATGTAAAAAGAAATTAAAAAATGAAAATTCATCTATGAAATAATTAAGCTGTGCAATTAAACCTAATATTTATTTTGAAAAATGAGTTTTACAATTTCTTTCTTCAAACTTAGAAAAATTTGGATCTCTTTCTACGTTGAAACTATTGAGATGATTTATTAATATTTAATAAAATCATTTCAGTGTCTATTGAAATACTAAGTTCCCTTTTAATTAATTAATTTCATTCCTTTTCCTTTTCTTTTTTCCATTGAAAACTATCCTCTGTACTTGCTTCTAAAAACACAAAATTTCCATTTGTATAAACACATTGTTCTTTTCCAAGTGAAAGTATGTAGAGACATGTTAAAAAAATTGCACTTTTACTAAAAAGTGAGTACTTAAATATTCATCAATTTGCTAAAAGATATTCATCAAAACATTTACAGACATTGATGTTGGTAATAAAAATTTAAATATCACATTTATTAAAGAAAATATTATCATATATCTTATAAGAATCATGAGTTTTTTTCTCTATTGTTTTAACTTTTTGAGTTTATGTTGCTTAAGATCCTTATAAACTTTACAAAATTGACATCATATCAGTACATACATTGGGTAAAAACTTGTGGATCTGCCCTCACAAAAAATGTCTTGCAAAAAAGAAACAAGTTACCCTAAGAATAAATTATAAATCAAATAGATATAAAAACATAAAGTGAAATCTTTTCACACCTATTGAGTAAAACTTTTAAAATCATATATTTTATAATACAGATTCTAGAAAAACAACACTTTGCCTAAATAATAAATTAACTTTGAAAAATAAAAAGTGAGTACTTAAATGAATCTCATACAATAAATTTTCATCAATTTGCTAAAAGATATTTATCAAAATATTCACAGCCATTAATGTTGGGAATAAAAATTTAAATATCACATTTATTAAAGAAAATATTATCATATATCTTATAAGAATCATGAATCTTTTTTCTCTATTGTTTTGACTTTTTGAATTTATGTTGCTTAAGATTCTTATAAACTTTACAAAATTGACAACATATCAGTACATACTTGTGTTGATACATCTAATATGTAGGAAACTAAATTATACCTTGGTTAAATGTATGACTTGAATTAAGCTTTTTTCCATAAAAACAATATTGTGCAACACTTTTATCAACAAAGTAGGGATAATACCAATAACAATAGATTTAAATTTTTTTTATAGAAATGTTATAGTTAAATAAAATTCAAGTATCCAAAACTATTTATCGATCACATCGCATTTTTGTGCTCTCTTAGTTGTCTTTTTAAAACTAAAATACTAGAGATTTTTTTCTTAGAAAATTGTTATTTTCTCATTTTTATCATTACAACATAACTCATACTTATTAATTGTTATAAACAATTGAGATGGGATTCTAACCTAAGTAAAGCTTTTACATATTTGGGCATCCCTTAAAGGAGCTATTTATACATACTTCATTCAAGGGTATTCTTAATTTATTTTATGTAAGATAGATAACATCAAAACCAATGTAATTAATTAAGGAACAAAAAAAACAATGTGATTATAAACTATAAATAAATAAGAATATATGGTTATCCAAGTTTATTAACTTTAACAAAAATGTATTTTAAACTCATATGTATTGGATGAGACAATACAAATTTAATATTTTTATAAAAAAATATTACAAAAACTCATTATATAAATGTAATATAATTGTGTTGCATCACTTTTTATAAAAGTTATAGACTTTATTTACTAATTTTAGATTTATGCTACTTCACCTTATATTTATAGAATTAAAATAAAATTTTGTTAAATACAGTGACTTAGACTGCATTTTTTCCATTGAATAACATACCTTGTCAAATCACTTAGCTCCTTCTTGTATAATGTTTGAGAAAGATTGAAATCCAGCTTTGCAAGCTTAAGTAAAGTTTGGTTATGGGAGGCTATATCTTGGTAAATAGACATATAATATTTGGCCTCCAACTTTTCTATGCCTTTTCGAAGTTCCTGACTCAAGGAGTGTCTTATTATATCTGTCAAAACACTATTACTCATAGAGGATGAGGATACTATGTACTCAAGTTGTTTTTTTGTAAAAGCAAGTGCTTCATCTAATATATCTTCTTCTCGAATTCTAAGTTGAGAAGCTTCATATAAGCTTAGCATTCCAGGTACATCTTCCACCAAACAATTCTTGAACTTTTTATTTTCATCTTGAAATTTGTTAAATATTTCTGCTTGCATATCATTCATCAAATATTAATTCCATATTGAACTTGTATGATACAATATTTCTTAGTTGGGAACTTAAAAATATATATAAATAAATATTTAAAAAAAAAAACTTAACTGAATTGAAATAGAAATAGAAATAATTTCATTACCATACAAGCCACATGTTTATTTTATGGAAAAAAAATTCAATTTATTTTGAATACACTTCTAATTGATTAGACAACCGGGAGGTTTTTCTTAAATTGATTTTCTTAAATTTCAATTTACATTGTGAAGGAATATCCAAATAAATTATGAGATAGATAGTTAATATATAGCATGATTTTAAGGCTTAACTAAAAATATATATAAAAAAATATTTAAAAAAACTTAACTGAATTGAAATATATTGTTGGGTTACATAGAAATAGAAATAACTTCATTACCATATAAGCCACATGTTTATTAATTTATGGAAATAATGTCAAGGAATATCCAAATAAATTATGAGATATATAGTTAATTTTCAAGATTAACCCATTAATTAGTACGTACCAGAGGAAACTCTAAAGCCTTGTTGTCTCAACAATCGAAAACAAATAGAAACATTGTAAAGATTGTCATCTTCATAATAATAAGGATAGAAATTATAAATTTGATTCAAAGCTTGTTCTATCTCTTTCTCAAAATGGTGTGCTACACCAAGACGTTGAACCTCATCGATTAATTTCATTTGTTTAAAAGCCTCATCTGCATAAATTACCAATATATCATCTTTCACCTCTTTCTTCAATTTATCAATTTCCTTTTGTCCACGCTCGTAAACCTACCAATTTTACATACACATGCATTCAGTGTATTTTAAATTAATTAAAAGACAAATA
Organism: Hippophae gyantsensis; assembly: GCA_030763125.1. Classification (NCBI taxonomy): domain Eukaryota; kingdom Viridiplantae; phylum Streptophyta; class Magnoliopsida; order Rosales; family Elaeagnaceae; genus Hippophae; species Hippophae gyantsensis. The sequence continues at coordinate 14,935,645 of CM061029.1, read as the reverse complement.
AATAATCATATAAAAAGAAAAAAATTATCTTAAAATATAAGTCATTATGTATAGGTCACTTACATTTTGGACGTATCTTAGTGAAAACTAGGATCATTCAAATCATTCAATTTTTAAAATAAAGATACTTTAAACACATCATTTTGATTAAATTGTGACTAAAGTATCTAAATTTTAAATACTAAATAACTTAGTCCTTTGTAAAAGCTGAGTAACCAAAATGTCCAAATCACATAAATAAAATGAATTAAAAAACTAACCATTTAAAATAAAATAAAGAAATATTGTAAATCAAAAATATAAAAAAAATCAAGGTAATATTAATTATCTTATACATTAAAATAAAGTGCATCAATCTCAAACTTTAACTATATTTACACATGAGTCCTAAACTTTTAAAACTTAAGATTTGGTCCTCAAATATTAAAAACTTTACACATAGGTCTCAAATCGTACATTTTGAAGTTTACTCATAGACACTTTAAACACTAAAATATAGAATTTAAAAGTTTTCGGATCTATGTTTAAAGTTTTAAAAGTTTAGAATCAAATCATACATTTTAAAAATTTGGATAATTATATGAAAATTTAGTTAATATTTTGGGACCAATAACCTATATAGTAATATTATTTATGATGACATGTAATTACTTTAATCAAGTAAGTTGGAACAAATATTTAAATTTTTGGTTCTACACTTCATTTCTATTATTATTTTTTCATAATATTTTTTCACTTTATTTTTTTAGTTTTTATTCTTTTGTCCCCTCATTTTTCTTATAATTGGATTTTTTTTACTTTGATCCCCTCACTTCTTTCTTATAATTTTTGCTCCTTTTATTTCTTTGATTTTCACATATTTAGTATAAAATTTAAGAATAACTTAAAATTACACTTCAATAATATAAAATTGTAAGGGCACCAAGCTGTAAAAAATAAAAACTAAAGTGAATAAATTGTATGGGAAAAAATTAAGGAAATCAATGGTCAAAATTAAAAAAATAATAGAGATAATATCATAAGGAAAAAAAATATTAAAAAGACTAGCTAAAACTTAGAATGTGAAAAAAGTTAGTGACAGTTTAAGTGTATATAAAATATAGCTTTAATTTGCACAACTCTTAACTGCTTGCCCTTTTACCTTTTCATCGAAACTAAAGTTGAGGAACTGATCACCCCAGATATCAGGTGGGAAATTAGCTATTGGTCTCACAATTTCTTCTTGGGTAGACATATTGATGTTTCTCTTGCACTCTTTTACTTAAATATTGCTCCAATGGATTAGTGTGATGTAGGTGTTAGTTGTAGGGGCGTGTGTATTTATAGGCAAAACCATGAGTAATTAAGTCATATTCCATTATATTATTATTTTTAAATATTAAGACAATATAAACGTGTTATTTGATTTTTCTAATTAGTTATTTATAAAAAGAAAATTGTAAGTTAATTGATTAAAATTGATGTGGTAGATAATAGATGATTTTATACACGTTATGTGGGTTACCAGAGCTGTTTTTGCTATTTGTTATAGTAAATTTTATATTTTTAAAAATATTTAATTGATAAATTATGATAATAAGTTTTAAATTGCTTTGACATTGGTTTTTTTTCTCTAAAAATATCAATTTTTTAATTTAAAATACATAATATACATAAAATTAAAATAGTTAAAAAAATAATAATATTTTTATAAAATTAATTACTATTAGAAAGATGAAACTTTAATAATCACTAGTTTTTTTTGTCTTTCTCAGTTATCTTTTATTTTATTACTTTATTGATGTATAAAATAAACTAATAGCTATTTTGCACGTTTTCTCTTACCTTTTAGCACAACTCTTTTGAGAAATTTTTTATGTATATTTTAGAGGACATGCAGAAGCCACGAGGAGAGTTTTTTATGGTTGTTGTCTTTAAAAATAGAAAGAATAAGTAAAAGCCATTTTTTTTGTTTTTGTTGTTGTTCTGTTAAGTAAAAAAAATACATAATTCATTTTTTAACGAGAAATCGTAAAAAAATTTCTTCTAATCTTTTTTTCTTTTAATTTAATTTTTTTAAAATATTTAAATATTTTTAGAATATAATTTTAATATTTGTTATGAAATAAATTATTTGTTCTAGAGTTGCAACAAAGATTAATGCAAATAGAATATATATATATATACTTTTATTGTATATATAGTTATTGAAAATTTTGAATTTATTGAATCTTTGATAAATTTAATTTTCATAAGAATATAATGAATTATTTTAACGAAATGTGTCTATTTATTATCGAAAAAACATGTGAAGAAATTAAAAATTCTTGGTTGATAAATTAAATACGAGAACATAAATAAATAAAAATAATATGATTCTACTTATCAATTTGACAAAATTACAACCTTAGAGTTTTCTTAAGGGTTAATGAAGTAATAGGTAAAACCATGAATAATGAAGTCATATTATATTATATTATTATTTTTAAATATTAAGACAATATAAATATGTTATTTGATTTTTCTGGTTGGTTATCTATAAAAAGAAAGTTAATTGATCTAATAAGTTAAAATTGATGTGACAAATAGTAGATGGTTTTATAGGCATTATGTGAGGTTTCACACCTATTTTTGTTATTATTAAAGTAAAGTTTACATTTTTAAAAATATTTAATTAATAAATTATCAATATAAATTTTAAATTGTTTTGATATTAGTTTTTTTCTCTAAAAATATCAAATTTCTTTGATTTAAATTACGTAAAATTAAAATAGTTAAAAATTTATAATATTTTTATAAAATTAATTAGTATTGAAAAGATGACACGTTTATAAGCACTAGCTTTTTTTTTCCCTTTATAATTATCTTTTATTTTATTATTTTGTTAACGTATAAAATAAACTAAGAGCAACTAGACTAAAAAATATTCAAAAAAAATTTCATTCTCAATTCTGTTTGCTTTTATTTATGTGCAAAATAAACTCACATCAAGTTGGCTAAAAATTCAAAAAGTAAAAACGTGTGAAACTAAAAGTAGGGCTCAAGTTGGTTTTAGAGATAGCATTTCATGTTATTTTTAAGTTAAAATGATAAATATATAAAAATAATATTTATATTTGTTTTAATAGCTTAAATTTTTAATATATTTAATTTTTTAAGTTAAAAAATTTATATTTAAATTTAAGTTCTTGAATTTCTATCAAAGTATTTAGTTTACTTGATACTTAACACTCACACTTGTTAGGAGTTATAAATTTATAAAAACAAATTGAGGAATTCTAAGGCTCCGTCTTCTAGAGAGTGGGAGGGTTGATATTCGTGGCAGCACCATGTAGATTTTATACGGTTGACATTCTTTCAATTTTCATTACCTCTCATTATCTTTCAAACATAAATGCTATTTAGATGTATTATCTCAATTTATTTAAATATGATATTAGTATAAAATTTATAGCTCAGTATAAGTATTATTATCTTAAGATTAACATTTTAGGATTATAAAATCTATTATTTTTATTAATTTTTATATTCATCTAATTAAATTAAAAACTTTAAATTTTATTCGTAAAATGAATAATAAAATACACTTTATAAAATTAATAAAAGAAATTGATACAAATAGAATAAAATAGATTAAAAATATAAAATGATGAATTTTATTAGAGAACAAAATTCATCTTAGAGTTAATATGTTAGGATTGAAATATCTATTATTTTATTGATTTTTACGTGGTATCAAACATTAATTAATTGGGTCAAAAACTTTTAACTTGATCTTAAAAAAATGAAATAAAATTTATAAAAATAAAAAATAAAAGTAGAATAAAAACAATAAGATATCGTCATGTGTCATACGTAGTGTAAAAACAATTCAAAAAATTTCACACGTAGTCCAGCTATTTTGCACGTTTTCTCCTACCTTTTTGCACAACTTTTTGAGAAATTTTTGGTGTATATTTTAGAGAACATGCAGAAGCCACGAGGAGAGTTTTTTGTGGTTGTTTTGTCTCTAAAAATAGAGAAAATACGTAGAAGTCATTTTTTGGTTTTTGTTGTTGTTCTGTTAACTAAAAAAATACATAGTCCATTTTTTTATTGAGGAATCGTGAAAGAGTTTCTTCTAATCTCTTCTTCTTTTAATTTAATTTTTCTGAAATGTCTAAATATTTTTAGATTGAAATTTTAATATTTGCTATGAACTAAATTATTTATTCTAGGGTTGTAATGTAGCTTACATTATGAAGCTTGAATTAATTATTTTTGAATGATTTGTGGGATGTTGCTTTTAATTTGTTTATTCTATTTGTGGAGTTAATTATTATTATTATTATTATATATATATATATAGGATAAGAATATGCTTTTATTGTATGTGTAGTTATTGAAAACTTTGAGTTTGATGAATCTTTGGTAAATTTAATTATCATAGAAATATAGTGAATTATTTTAACAAGATGTATTTATTTGTTATCGGAAGAGACATGTGGATAAATTAAAAATTCTCGATTGACAAATTAAATGTGAAATCATAAATCAAGAGAAAATAATATGATTCAAGTGATTAATTTAATAAAATTATAACCCTAGAGTTTTTTGAAGTGTTAATGAAGTCATTGGAAAAACCACGAGTAATGAAGTCATATTTTATTATATTATTATTTTTAAATATTAAGACAATATAAATATTGGTTATCTATAAAAAGAAAATCGTGAGTTAGTTTACATAATAAGTTAAAATTGATGTGACAAATAGTAGATGATTTTATATAAGTTTCACACCTTTGTTATTATTAAAGCAAATTTTATATTTTTAAAAATATTTAATTAATAAATTATGAGTACAAGTTTTAAATTACTTTGATATTAGTTTTTTTCTTAAAAATATCAATTTTTTTATTTAAAGTATATAATATACATAAAATTAAAATAATTAAAAATTTGTAATACTTTTATAAAATTAATTAGTATTGAAAAGATGACACGTATATAAGCACTAGATTTTTTTTCCTTCACAATTATCTTTTATTTTATTATTTTGTTAATGTATAAAATAAACTAAGAGCAATTAGACTAAAAATATATTCAAAAAAATTTCATTCTCAATTCTGTTTGCTTTATTTATGTGCAAAATAAACTCACATCAAGTTGGCTAAAAATTCAAAATGTAAAAACGTGTGAAACTCAAAGTAGGTCTCAAGCTGGTTTTAGAGATAGCATTTCATCTTATTTTTAAGTTTTAGAGATAGTATTTTTAAGTTAAAATGATAGATATATAAAAATAATATTTGTATTTATTTTAATAACTTAAATCTTTAATATATTTGATTTTTTAATAATTTATAACATAATATCAGAATTAAAAAAATTATATTTAAATATAAGTTCTTGAATTTCTAAGAAAATGTTTAGTTTGCTTGATACTTACCACTCACACTTGTTAGGGAAAAAGAATTGAGGAATTCTAAGGCTACGTCTTCTAGAGAGTGGGAGGGTTATTATTCGTGGCAGCACCATGTAGATTTTCTACAGTTAACATTCTTTCGATTTTCATTACCTCTAATTATTTTTCAAACATAAATGTTACATTATTTAATATAAAATTTATCATTAATTATTATATTAAGATTAGATTATAAAATCTATTATTTTTATTAACTTTTATATTCATTCGATTAAATCAAAAAATTTAAATTTTATTTGTAAAATAAATAATAAAATACAACTTATAAAATTAGTAAAGAAAATTGATACAAATAGAATAAAATAGATTAAAAATATAAAGTGATGAATTTTATTAGAGACCAAAATTAATCTTAGAGTTAATATTTTAGGATTGAAATATCCATTATTTTTACTGATTTTCACGTGGTATCAAACATTAATTGATTGGTCCAAAAACTTTTAACTTGATACTAAAAAAATGAAATAAAATTTATAAAAATAAAAAATAAAAGTTAAATAAAATATGTTATTAATATAAAGAGTTTGATAAAAAAAACAAAGATCCACCACGAAATGGATGCTAGATTTATTGTCTAAAATTATTTAAGTATAATATTAATATGAAATTTATAAGCAAAAATGAGTACAAATTAACATTATTTTAATTAATTTTTTATGATTAAAATATCTTAATTTTTACAAATTTTTACATTTGATTATCATTTACTTTGTTATTATTAAGTTAAATATTTTTAAAAAAATAATATATTGAATCCAAAAATTACGTTGCAATGACGTATACAACTTTAATCATTTTCCAGTTTTTAGGCCATTACATTTTCAAGATCTTAGGGTATACGAGGATAATAGACGATAATAAAAATCAAAAATTTAATTCTCAATCTCCATTTATCACGTTTAAAATGAATGTTTATGGTGTTAAAAAAAACAAAACTAACTAATTTTTTGTGTTTTCTTTTAATATTTGATATCATTTTAGCAGATAAAAACTCTCAATTTAATTATAAAATATTCACATTGCCTTTATGTATAAGTTGGATTGCCTTTGTAATAAAAAAATAATTTGTTTTTATTAAAGAAAAAATTACCTTAAATATTATTAAAAATATGTTATTTAGATAATCTGATGAAATAATTTTTATAAAAAATATATAAGTTATTTAATTTTTAAAATTTATACATTTAAATAGTATAATTTCATGTTATATAATTAAAATTTTTATTTTAATATAAAAATTAATATTTATGTATGTGATTAATTATTATATTTTTATATTTTTTTGTGTAAAGGAAGTTCCTTTTGAGCTAAAAAATAAATGTTTTACCCTTTTCATGGTTTTGACATGAAAAACCTAGGAAAATCATAAAATCACATGGAAAATGAATTTTGGTTACGTGGCATTGGCATCGCTCAGCAAATATAAGGTCCTTTCAGTAATTAAGGAAAAAATGTAAGAGAGAGTAACAAATTTGCCCTTATAAATTTGTCAAAAATAGTAATTTTATTATTCAAATTATTTTATCATTATTTATACCATAATTAGTTTTGTACAAATTCATCTTATCTTTAAAATTTCTCAAAGTAATGAGTTTTGTTTATTATAATGATTATTTTGCTTATTGTTTGGCAGCTGCACATATTTGTCAGGACCTGCAAGGGTATGCACCTCTTTATTATTTATTATAATTTAGATGTTAAATTTTAAATATGATATTATTTATTTTATATTATATTTTATCTGTTATTATATTGATTTATTTAAAATTTAAAATAAAAATTTAGTTTCTATTATATCATAAATTTATATTTAAATAACGATTTAATCTTTATTTAACATTCAAATTTCATATAGTAAGCACAACATTATTTAGAATTACTCGTTCTGCTTGCTTTCTCTACTTTTAATCTTTATTTAGATATAATTCATTTGTTAATTTTTCTTCACACAATTTCTTATTTCTTAGTAACCAATTAGAGTCTCAAGTTTCAATTTTGATTAAAACGAAATAACGTTCTTACTGTCAATAACAAACGTATGTTCAAATTGGAAATACATCATAAATATTTATAAAGTTTTAAAAATTCAAAAATACTTTTGAAAATATAATAGAGATTAAATCTAACAGTAATATTCGGTATCAAAAATACTCCTAATGTTTTAAAAAAAATTCTCAAAATAAAAGAAGAAAAAATAAACCAAAAAATAATAGACATAAAAAAAAGACATGTTAGGATGGTTTTCACAAAAGATGATAATAAGTAAAAAGAAATTTGAAAAAATTCAAAAAGTAAAGATAAATCTTAAAGAAGGAGATAGATTTAAAGACCTATAATTTTTATTAAGAAAATTATTTCTTAGAAAAAAATTAATCTATTATGTCATAAGTAATAAAAAAAATGAGTATTAAGATTACAGATGCAAAATGAAGATATAATATACCATTAATTGATAAAAAAACTATATTAAACAAATTATCAAAAATTACTCATAAAGATAAAGAAAAAATTGGATACATCCATTTAGGAGGAATTCAAATATTAATAAAAACTCATTTTAGAAAAAAAAACAAATATACCAATAAAAATAACATTATTAGATAACAAAATAATAAATAGACAAAATGTCTTATTAAGAATATCTATGATAATTTAGAATACTAAAAGTTAAAATTTATGACATATTTTAGATTTTCTATAAGTATATATGATAAAAATCTAAATAAAGTATTAAGTCTAGCTTAAAATAAAGTATTAAGTCTAGCTTATGAATTTGAAAGAGAAGATTTAATGAAAGAAGAAAATCATCAATTTTCAATACATTATCTAATAGTATATTTTTTTAACAAATAGTCATAATAGTTTAATACATATACAAAATGAATTTATAAAAATAAACAAAACTTTTAAGGAATTTGGACAAATAATAAAACCAAAAATACTAACAGACTTTGAAATACCAGAAGAATAGAAATTAGATATTAAAGCAAAATCCTTAATAACAAAAAGAAATAGTAATCTTGTTAAAACTAATAGCATACCAAGATTTACTTTTATAGACCATGAAGGAGAAACTTCTAACCAAGAAGAAGTTAAAAAACTAGAAAATGAAGAAATAAAGAAGACATTAGTTCATGATTGTATATTAGGAAAAAAATAATGTTTAGCGATAAAATCAAAAATATGCATTTATAAGTAAATGGAAGCCTAATAGGTGTAGCAAAAAATTAAGCGACATTATTTGAAACTATATAATTATTAATAAAGGAAATGGATTTCGTCCAAGAATCAAACACAAAATATTTATATGAAATAATAGACATACAAAAAGAATTACTAAAAGAAATAAAGGAATATTATTATAATAAACTACAACAAGATATGTATAAGGAATTTTTAGAACTAAGAAAAGATGTATACAACATATATAGGAATAACGAAATAATAGGTTATAAATATGACCTCTTAGAAGGATTAAAAGAAGAACCACCAAGGAGATCAGATTCTTTGATTCCTAAAAATGAGAAAAGGAAAAATGAGGAACAATCTAAGAATAAAGAGATAATTCTAATTTAAATAGAATATAGAAAAAAATTAGAAAGAAAATTCATGGACCATGATATATAGAGATATAGAAATATTGGTCAGTTTATTGACATTAACCAATGAAGAAATAGAAGAATATTATAATGAAAAACTTTGTACTAGCAAAGAAGAGGATGATATGACAATAATGAGTGAAACTGATTCTGATCTAGAAAACATGACCTCAAAAGATCATATGAAACCAATTCATTACCAGTCCCTTACCAAGAAGGAACATCTGACCTATATAGGAGAAAAAAATAGGTAAAGATCAGAACAACCTGATACTACAAATAGAAGAAGATAACCACATAAAATGGAGGAAAGGTTGCATTGGGGAACTAGAGGTAGTATTCCACCATAGTTTAAACTCCATGATAATTATAAATCTAAACTTTTAGATTTAGATTGTATAAAAGATAGGAAAAAAGATTTATATGGATGGGCTAGTGGAATGAGTGTGCTCATACAAACTTCTCAAACTACCCAAACAAATCCTTCAACCATTAGAGTGCTTATAGCACATAAAATGACAGAAAATGTTAAAGTTTGGTTTTCAAACTTAACAGATCAACAACATTTGTTAATACAAGGAAATGCTTCCATAGGAAGAGAATACTTGGATACAATAATAAATGAAATATACAAAGAATTTATTGGAGAAGATAAAGGAAAGACTATCACTGAATCCAGTGAAAATGAAATCAATAAAGCTAAATGACATCTAACAAATATGAAAATTTGTAACATGTGTTATATAGATTCTTTTATTTGTGAATATGAAATGTATTACTATAAATTACCACCTTCTATGCAAACAACTTATAAAGACATATTTTTTCAAAAATTACCTAGAACACTATATAAAGCCTTAACAGAAAATTGAGAACAAAGTAATAGAAAAACTATACCAGATACTCTAGGAGGAAGAATAAGAAGCCTTAAAGATTTGATCATTATTAAATATCAAGAAAGAAAAGAATATAAACAAATAAGAGGAAATGATAAAATCTGCTGTGATACAAGAGATTTTAGAATACGAGGGAAATATTGATGTAATATAAAATCTTATAAACAAAAATATAAATATAAAAAATATAAATTAAAAAAACAAAATTTCCAAAAATATAAAAAGAGATTTAATAGAGAAAACTACAAGAAAATATATTTTAGAAGAAAGAATTATACCTAGCATGCGTGCTTTAGATGTTGGGTCAAGTATATCACATGTTATGTCTTGTATATCTATACCTTAATTGTTAATGTCCTATCTCTTTTTGTTATGCATATGAGCATGTTAACATTTTATTGAGCACAAGAAATAAAACATGCAATGGGAGCTTACTCTAGAACTATATATTATTGTTGAGCAATGAAATCTATTTTGAAATGATTATTTTGTTGGTTGATAACAAGACTCCCATCAATTTTAATTCTTTTCTTATAACAGTGATTAGAATTTAATGTTTGGTGTCAACTTATAGCAGCTGGATATATGATGGTTAAATTTTTTAGATTTATGATCAGTTGGTTTGTTCACTTGTTGCATAATTTTGTACGGAACAAGTGCAGTTTTATATGATGAATAATGAGTTATATATCAAATCTGTGGCATGTGTTTATGTTTACGCTTTCCGAGTGTCTTTTTTCTTGCTCCTTACAATTTGCCTTGTACAATGTCAAAGTTATCTATCATATCTACTTATCAAGTGTTCCAGATGGTCTTATTGCTTGATTTATTAGTGGTGTTATTTATTCATAATTTTGTGATTAGAACTTATTCAAAAAAGTAAAGAATCTACTTTACATTTATATTTGTCAATTGGTCCACTCTTTTTACCTATCCTTATCTCCCAGCCACCATCTTGCATGTAAGCTTCAGAATGCCTAATGTGAAAGCTCATCTAAACACATTCTGGGAGGAATTTTATGTAGTATGATGCACCAGCACTAGCGCACTAGCACCAGTTGCATATATACTTGCTTACGCAATTATTCTTACACATGCATGCAGTAGTTGCATACATGAAAATATTTTGATGTGTGTATGTAACCAAGCATATTGTAAACATTATACTTTCACCAGTTTCAAGGACTTCTCTAACTTGCAGCTTTATTATTTAAGGTTGTTTCTATCATGTCTATATGGTGTAGTAACTATAGTGGTGTAGTAATGTAGGTAGGTTAAATTTTCGAGTATGGCTTATTTAATGGAAGCGCATATTGTAAAGATAATTATGAATTATAAAAATTTGGTCTTTTAGTGTGCTTTTCATCTATATGAGCACCATTATTCACATGTATTTTGTTACAAATATTTATTAGCGATCTTATAATTGTATCATGTTTCAGGCCAACTTTAAAGTGTTGGACCTATTCTTCTCTATTTACTACAATATAGTACATCGTCATTGATGTGATTCCATAGATCTAAATTTGAATATGTTTGTATTAATATCAAGTACTTATAGAGTTGGATGAGTGTTTATGTCTAGAACTTTTGGAAACCGCATGGTGAAATAATTTGTTGTGGCACATCCTAAAATCCAGGTAACTTTTGAATGGTACCATAATTTGGAGTTTATGAAAAGGTTTTTCTATTTAGTTCAAGGGTCTCCATATTTGGCTTAGTTTCACAATTAGTCTCCATGATTTTTTTATAGTTTTACTTGGTCACCCAACATTCAAATAATACCCTTAAATCATTTAAATGTTGCAACACTATGTGCACTAGCCCCAGCGTCGTACTCCAATGCACCAACACCAGCCCAACGCAGCAGCGCCTATGGTATTTGTCTTTTCTTTACACTTCTGTTGAAGTCGTTGTGGACTTGATTATGTCAATTTGAAGTACACTTATAAATGCTTGTAATTAATAGTAAATGTTAGTTTGTAATAGTAAGGTTTTATTATGTTTTAGTGTATAATAAACTCTCAAATATAATTATACTTTTAATTTTAATATAATATAATTTTTAATATTGTAATTAATAATTGTAATTTTTTTAATTTATGCATACCCGATGGCATCGGTTATTGAAAAACTTAGGCCATAGAAATATCCTATGACCTCGGTTATTGAAAAACCAAAGCTGTAGATATGTCCTATGGCCTCGATCTTTCAATAACCGAGGTCATAGTGTATGTCTATGGCCTCGGTTAAAAAACAAGGTCATAGGTAACAGTCTATGGTCTCTCTCACTTAAGCCTCGGTTCTTATAACCGTGACTATAGGCCTATAGTCACGGTTAAAAACCGAGATCATATGTGCTTTTTGTAGTAGTGTTAGTTCTCATTTCCTGATTCATTGTAGCTCTTAGAAACAATGACATTAAACACAAGTAAGAAACTAAACACAATAACAAGGAAATTTTAAATTTTTTTAATAGATGAATCGATGTTAGGTGTGAATTGAATATGTGATTTGAAATGATTGAAATGTGATTATTGTGTTTAGATAATTAAATGAACCAAGTAGAACCTTAATTATTAAAATGAAACAAAAAAAAACAACTTAAATTAAAATGTGACAAACAACAGATTATTTAAAGTGGAAGGAGAGTAGAGAATACATATTGAATCCCATAATTTTATTTGAAATTAACTGTAAAAGAAATCCACATATGTAGATTATTAAGTATAGGAACAATAATAGAAAAATATAAATATAAACATAAGGTTACGTTTATTTAAATATTATAATATTATTATTTTAAATTGGATCATTTAATATAGATTTAATAACAAACTTCTTAGGGGTCCACCTAGTAATCTTCTTTCTTGTATACAACGTCCATGCATTGTTATGAATTTACGTGATTAATTATTATTATTTTTTTGACTTTTAGCTAAAAAAATAAATGTTTTACGCTTTTCATATGAATTTAATTGTTATATATTTTTTAACTTTTTGTGTAAAGCTTCCTTTTGAGCTAAAAAATAAATGTTTTACCCTTTTCATGGTTTTGACATGAAAAACCTAGGAAAATCATAAAATCACATGGAAAATGAATTTTGGTTACGTGGCATTGGCATCGCTCAGCAAATATAAGTCCTTTCAGTAATTAAGGAAAAAGTGTAAGTGAGAGTAACAAATTTGCGCTTATAAATTTGTCTAAAATAGTAATTTTATTATTCAAATTATTGTATCATTATTTATACCATAATTAGTTTTGTACAAATTCATCTTATCTTTAAAATTTCTCAAAGTAATGAGTGTTGTTTATTATAATGATTATTTTGCTTATTGTTTGGCAGCTGCACATATTTGTCAGGACCTGCAAGGGTATGCACCTCTTTATTATTTATTATAATTTAGATGTTAAATTTTAAATATGATATTATTTATTTTATATTATATTTTATCTGTTATTGTATTGATTTATTTAAAATTTAAAATAAAAATTTAGTTTCTATTATATCATAAATTTATATTTAAATAACGATTTAATCTTTATTTAACATTCAAATTTCATATAGTAAGCACAACATTATTTAGAATTACTCGTTCTGCTTGCTTTCTCTACTTTTAATCTTTATTTAGATATAATTCATTTGTTAATTTTTCTTCACACAATTTCTTATTTCTTAGTAACCAATTAGAGTCTCAAGTTTCAATTTTGATTAAAACGAAATAACGTTCTTACTGTCAATAACAAACGTATGTTCAAATTGGAAATACATCATAAATATTTATAAAGTTTTAAAAATTCAAAAATACTTTTGAAAATATAACGGATATTAAATATAACAATAACATTCAGTATCAAAAATACTCCTAATATTTTAAAAAAAAATTCTAAAAATAAAAGAAGAAAAAATAAATCAAAAAATAATAAACATAAAAAGGAGACATGTTAGGATGGTTTTCACAAAAGATGATAATAAGTAAAAAGAAATTTGAAAAAATTCAAAAAGTAAAAATAAATCTTAAAGAAGGAGATAGATTTAAAGACCTATAATTTTTATTAAGAAAATTATTTCTTAGAAAAAAATTAATCTATTATGTCATAAGTAATAAAAAAATGAGTATTAAGATTACAGATGCAAAATGAAGATATAATATACCATTAATTGATAAAAAAACTATATTAAACAAATTATCAAAAATTACTCATAAAGATAAAGAAAAAATTGGATACATCCATTTAGGAGGAATTCAAATATTAATAAAAACTCATTTTAGAAAAAAAACAAATATACCAATAAAAATAACATTATTAGATAACAAAATAATAAATAGACAAAATGTCTTATTAAGAATATCTATGATAATTTAGAATACTAAAAGTTAAAATTTATGACATATTTTAGATTTTCTATAAGTATATATGATAAAAATCTAAATAAAGTATTAAGTCTAGCTTATGAATTTGAAAGAGAAGATTTAATGAAAGAAGGAAATCATCAATTTTCAATACATTATCTAATAGTATATTTTTTAACAAATAGTCATAATAGTTTAATACATATACAAAATGAATTTATAAAAATAAACAAAAATTTTAAGGAATTTGGACAAATAATAAAACCAAAAATACTAACAGACTTTAAAATACCAGAAGAATAGAAATTAGATATTAAAGCAAAATCCTTAATAACAAAAAGAAATAGTAATCTTGTTAAAACTAATAGCATACCAAGATTTACTTTTATAGACCATGAAGGAGAAACTTCCAACCAAGAAGAAGTTAAAAAACTAGAAAATGAAGAAATAAAGAAGACATTAGTTCATGATTGTATATTAGGAAAAAATAATGTTTAGCGATAAAATAAAAAATATGCATTTATAAGTAAATGGAAGCCTAATAGGGGTAGCAAAAAATTAAGCGACATTATTTGAAACTATACAATTATTAATAAAGGAAATGAATTTCGTCCAAGAATCAAACACAAAATATTTATAGGAAATAATAGACATACAAAAAGAATTACTAAAAGAAATAAGAGAATATTATTATAATAAACTACAACAAGATATGTACAAGGAATTTTTAGAACTAAGAAAAGATGTATACAACATATATAGGAATAACGAAATAATAGGTTATAAATATGACCTCTTAGAAGGATTAAAAGAAGAACCACCAAGGAGATTAGATTCTTTGATTCCTAAAAATGAGAAAAGGAAAAATGAGGAACAATCTAAGAATAAAGAGATGATTCCAATTTAAATGGAATATAGAAAAGAATTAGAAAGAAAATTCATGGACCTTGAAAATAGAGATATAGAAATATTGGTGAGTTTATTGACATTAACCAATGAAGAAATAGAAGAACATTATAATGAAAAACTTTGTACTAATAAAGAAGAGGATGATATGACAATAATTAGTGAAACTGATTCTGATCCAGAAAACATGACCTCAAAAGATCATATGAAACCAATTTATTACCAGTCCCTTACCAAGAAGGAACATCTGACTTATATAGGAGAAAAAAATAGGTAAAGATCAGAACAGCCTGATACTACAAATAGAAGAAAACAACCACCTAAAATGGAGGAAATGTTGCATTGGGGAACTAGAGGTAGTATTCCACCATAGTTTAAACTCCATGATAATTATAAATCTGAACTTCTAGATTTTGATTGTATAAGAGATAGGAAAAAAAATTTATATGAATGGGCTACTGGAATGAGTGTGCTCATAGAAACTTCTCAAACTACCCAAACAAATCTTTCAACCTGTAGAGTGCTTATAACACATAAAATGACAGAAAATGTTAAATTTTGGTTTTCAAACTTAGCAGATCAACAACATTTGTTAATGCAAGGAAATGCTTCCATAGGAAGAGAATACTTGGATACAGTAATAATTGAAATATACAAAGAATTTATTGGAGAAGATAAATGAAGGACTATCACTGAATCTAGTGAAAATGAAATCAATAAAGCTAAATGGCATCTAACAAATATGAAATTTGTTACATATGTTATATAGATTCTTTTATTTGTGAATATGAATTGTATTACCATAAATTACTACCCTCTATGCAAACAACTTATAAAGAAATGTTTTTTCAAAAATTACTTGGAACACTATATAAAACCTTAACATAAAATTGGGAACAAAGGAATAGAAAAACTATACTAGATATTCTAGGAGGAAGAATAAGAAGCCTTAAAGATTGGATCATTATTAAATGTCAAGAAAGAAAAGAATATAAACAAATAAGAGGAAATGATAAAATCTGCTGTGATACAAGAGATTTTAGAATACTAGGGAAATATTGATATAATATAAAATCTTATAAACAAAAATATAAATATAAAAAATATAAATTCAGAAAACAAAATTTCTAAAAATATAAAAAAGATTTAATAGAGAAAACTACAAGAAAAAATATTTTAGAAGAAAAAATTATAAACTTTATGAAAAAAGAAATTATTGCCCTTCATGAAAGAAAAAAAGTAGATATTGGATCTTTAATGAAGAAGGACATTATGCTAACGAATGTCCAAGCAGACTTCAACATAAAAAAGAATTTAAAAAAGAATTTCCACAAAAAGAAAAAAATCTTAGAAGAAGCTTTCAAAATGGAATTAGAACCAATTGAGGAATCTAATATAGATGATACCTATAGTATCTATCTATCGGAAGAAACTAAGAAAGAAATAACTAACTCAGAATACTTAAATTATGAATATTTTTCATCAAAAGATGAATGATTTATAAAATATTACAAATCCAAATAGTACTTACATTAAAGTACGGCTAAAATTATGAATATACCTTTATTGTATGTGTAGTTATTGAAAACTTTGAACTTAATGAATGTTCGGTAAATTTAATTCTCATAGAAATATAATGAACTATTTTAACGAGATGTGTTTATTTGTTATCAGAAAAGACACGTGGATAAATTAGAAGTTCTCGGTTGATAAATTAAATACGAGAACATAAATTAAGAGAAAATAATATGATTCAAGTGATTAATTTGATAAAATTATAACCCTAAAGTTTTCGTAAGTGTTAATGAAGTCATAGGCAAAACCGAAGTCATATTCTATTATATTATTATTTTTAAATATTAAGATAATATAAATATTGGTTATCTATAAAAAGAAAATCGTGGGTTAGTTTACCTAATAAATTATGATTTTATATACATTATGTGAGGTTTCACACCTATTTTTGTTATTATCAAAGTAAAGTTTATATTTTTAAAAATATTTAATTAAGAAATTATGATTACACGTTTTAAATTGCTTTGATATTAGTTTTCTTGTTTAAAAATATCAATTTTCTTTGATTTAAAGTACATAGTATACATAAAATTAAATTGTAATATTTTTATAAAATTAATTAGTATTGGAAAGATGACACGTTTATAAGCACTAGCTTTTTTTCCTTCACAATTATCTTTTATTTTATTATTTTGTTAATGTATAAAATAAACTAAAGAGCAATTAGACAAAAAATATATTCAAAAAAAATTTCATTCTCATTTCTGTTTGCTTTATTTATGTGCAAAATAAACTCACATCAAGTTGGCTAAAAATTCAAAATGTAAAAACGTGTGAAACTGATCATTGCTTTGATTGATGTGTAAATAAACTCACATCAATTTGGCTAAAAATTCAAAACGTAAAAACGTGTGAAACTCAAAGTAGGTCTCAAGCTGGTTTTAGAGATAGCATTTTCATCTTATTTTTAAGTTTTAAAGATAGTATTTTTAAATTAAAATGATAGATATATAAAAATAATATTTGTATTTATTTTAATAACTTAAATTTTAATATATTTAATTTTTTAATAATTTATAACATAATATCAAAATTAAAAAAATTTATATTTAAATATAAATTCTTGAATTTCTAAGAAAATGTTTAGTTTGCTTGATACTTATCATATTTTTTTAGGAAATTTCTTTCCATATATTTGAAAATAAATATATAATTAATTAATAATTACGTGAAAATGTCTTATGTCTATCATTAGTGAGAAAAGAAAATAGATCACTTGTTTCTTGAACTGTTTTCTTTTTAAATATATCTATTTGGTTGATGAGTAGTAAGACAATTCATGATTTAGTGATAATTTAGGACTTGTTTCAACTGTTTTCAAGTCATTATTTATCCAGTTAAACTTAATATAGTTATCAAAAAAAATTTAAAAAACAGTTTTTGGATCATTATAAAAAATAATTTTCAATAATATTATTTTATTTGATCATTATTTTTAAAACTTGTTTTAAAAATAAACACCGAAAACATGACTAAATGTGTTTGTCCTAATTATTTTAAAAATTATTTTCATATGTGATGTTTTTATTTTTAATTTGACCTTTTATCATAATTTAGACATATATCAATAAGTTATTTAATTTTAAAATGTTAAATAATTGTACTTATTTTGATTAGTAAGTGCCTAAACTTTAACCTCATGTACATAAGTAATTAGTGTTTTACCTCTATTGTTTTTCCTCATGTTGAAATTTTTTGAATAAAAATTACTTTAAAATAAAAAACGTTTCTATCTTAATTCATTTTTTAATTAATTTTTCCGTTTCTTAATTAAAGCTCTGCTTCTGTCCCTTTCCTATTACTCAAGTTTCTCATGGGTATATATATACCCATTCATTGAAGAAGAAAACAGAAAGAAAAAACAGAGCTGAGCATAGAAGAAAAAGAGAGGAAGAAAGAGAAAATAAAAAAGAAAAGAAAGATAAGAGAAAAAAAGAAAAAAAAAGGGGAGAAATAGGTAGAGTACGGAAAGAGAACAATTTTTTTTAATATTTTTTTTTATTTAAAATTAGGTTCTTTCAATAAAGTTTAAACACTTAAAAATTTATGAAATAATAAACTGTGATATAAGTGTATTATTATTTAATTATTGTATATTGGAATATAAGTTTCTGTAGTTCTCTAACACCCACGGTGATCGAAAAAATTATTTTAAAGACATTATATGATTCACATGTCTCGATTTTTTATTTTATTTAAATTTTATATTTATAATATATATTTATATTTGTATATTTTTAATTTTAATAAATTAATTTTATTCTTAACTTGTTTATCCATGTATTATTTCCAAAAATCTTTAGATAAAATCTTTTTATTTTTTGGAGAAACAAATTCAAAATTTTCAAACTCGTTTTCGAAGAAAATAGCTAACCATCTAATCACAACCTTAGGCGGAGTTAGTTAATTAGATTTTATTTAAGGTATTCAATTTAAACCTAATAATTTAATTATCTAAGTACTAACTTTCAAGTTTTAAGATCATTACTAAAAATATATTGTCAATACATTTTTGAATGATAATTTTTATAAAAAAATTTGAAATAAAGCTTCACTATAACTATTTAGTGATTATGCCACCAAATAAAAGAACATTACTTTGAATCAGAAAGGACAATTAAACCTTAAAAACTAATTTTCAGATTTAAGTTTGTAACGAAAAATAATATATTTATTTTTAACATCCTTAATATAAAATCTTTAATAAAAAAAATCAATTTATTTTATAGAAATGTTTTACCTATTTAATATTTCGCAAGCATAACAACGTTATAATTATATCATAATTACAAACAACCAGCCATCTTAAATTCAATCACACATAAATTAAATATAACATATATAAGAATAAAACATAAAAAATAACTATAAAGAATCCATTAAAATTATACCTTAAAAGAATCCTTACAAAATTTTGACGCTAATTCTATTGTTGGAAAACCTCCAAACGGATTTGCATTTTCGCTTATTGAATCAAAAACTAAAATCTATAAAAACATAGCTAGTTCTTTTCAAAAATAGAACTTTAAAACTAAAAATTAAAAAAAGGAAACTTTCTAGAGAGAAAGAGTTGAGAAAATTGTGTGTTTTACAATAGGAGAAGAGGATCATTTTATAGGCTAAAAAAAGTGAAAAAATGTTTTAAAATTGGGATTTGGACGCATTTGGAAAGGCTGACACGCTTGTGGGGTGCAAATTTTTTGGCAAATGGGCGTTTGGCTCGGTAGACTGGCTTTTGCCTAGCGCGGGTACGCGTGATACATAGCGTGGGCATGTGTGGCACGTGTGGAAATGGGTGCAGCATGTGTCAGGTGTGTGTTGGGAGTGTACTTGCTGCGTACGCTGATAGCGCTCGTTCGGACATATGTTGGGTGTGTGTTGGCTACGTACGAGTGAGTGTTGGACGTGTGCTAGCCACATGCGTGCTTCTGCTGGGCGTGTGCCAATGTATGCACCAGCATTTTCTAGGCATATGCGCATGGGACTCGGTGAGGATATGCGATTGTGCGAAGGATTTCGGCCTTTTTGACATTTTTCACCATTTTGACCCATTTTGTCCAATTTTTCCATCGTTTTGACTTTTTCTCATTTCTTTTCTCAATATATTTGTGATGTATTACCTCCATTATTTTTCTTTGAGTCTTTAAGTTATTTTTCAGCTAAAATACCTAAAAAACAATAAAAATACCCGTGATTCCGAAAAGATAAATTTATATAAAAATATGATAAAATCAAACCAATATGAATCTATTTAATCAATTAAAGTACAATAAATCATGATAATTTTAGTGTTTTTAAGCACTCATCACTATTGAAGCATGAAAACATTATGATTATCTATATCGAAACAATGTTATAAATAGTTTAACTGATTCCTTGTATAATGAGTACAATAAGGAGAAGATGACTAAAGAATTGTAGAAAATATTGGACTGGAAGTATGAAACTGAAAATGCTAGTGCCAAAATATTTTTGGTTGGATACTTTCTTGATTATAAGATGGTCGATTCTAAATCTATATGTAGTCAAGTACGTGAAATCCAATATATCTTAATAGAGATGTATGATGAAGGGAAGCTACTTAGTGAAACCTCCAATTTACAGTTGTTATTGAAAAGTTTTCCCTTTTATGGATAGGGTTCAATGCCTACCTTAAGCATAAGCGAAGGGTCTTTGAAAAACTTGCTGATAAGATTTAAAGTGAAAGAAGACAAGGCTTATTCTAAACGAGGGTATATCTAATCAACACACAAGGCTAATATGATGGAACATGGTTAAAGTTTCAAGCATAATAAGAACAAAGGCAAGGGTAAGCTAGGTAAAAGGTCCAAATTAGGACCTAGAGAAGCAAATTTTAAGAAGTCAAGCTTCAAAAGGATTTGCTTTAATTGTAAGAGGACAGGGCATAAAGCCCCAGACTGCAAGTTTCCAAAAAGAAATAGAAAATATGGGGCAAACATGATTGATGTCATCACTCATAATATCTCTAATATTGACTCATGTGCAGTCAATTTTTAGGTGAATTTGGTGGGATCAAACCCAAAGGAGTGGTGGATTGATATTGGTGAAACAAGGCACATTTGCTCTAATAAGGAGTTATTGACTACTTTTGAACTAGTGATAGATGAAGAGAAGCTCTTCATGGGAAAGTCTTCCACTACAACCATTCAAAGGCACGACTAGGTCAAACTGAAGATGACCTCTAGGAATGAGCTTACATTAAAAATATACTCTATGTGCCAAACATCTATAAGAATCTTGTTTCTGGCTTATTGCTAAACAAACATGGATTTTAGATAGCATTTGAATCAAATAAGGTTATTTTGACCAAAAAGAGAATGTTTGTAAGAAAAGGTATGTATCTGATGGACTATTTAAGCTCAATGTAATGACGATAATAACTAAGAATATTAATTAGATTAATTTTTTTACTTATTTGCTTGAGTCTTCCAACTTGTGGCATGATATCAAGTTAATCACGATACATTACATAGACTAATTAACATGGAACATATACTTGCAGTCCAAATAGATTTAAACATAAGTGTGAGGCTTGTGTTGTGGCAAAAATAACTAAGTCGTCATTTCATTCGATTGAAATGAACACTAAATCCCTTAACTTAATCCATAGTGATCTATATGATTTGAAATCTCTTCAAGCAAGGGGTGAAAATAAGTATTTTATTACTTTTGTTGATGATAGCATGAAATGTTGCTATGTTTATTTACTTAAAAATAAAATATGAAGCTATGGAGAAATTTATTATTTATAAAATAGAAATTAAGAATCAACTCCACAAAAACATCAAGGTACTGTGAAGTGATCATGGTGGTAAATATGAAGCACTGTTTGGTGAATTCTATGCATAACACACAGTTATCCATGAAATGATAGCACCTTATTCACCTCAATAAAATGGAGTTATTGAATGTACGAATCCTACTTTCAAAGAAATGATGAATCCAATGCTATTAAGTTATAGGTTTCCATAAAATTTGTGAAGGGAAGTTATTCTGTCAGCTAACTACCTTTTAAATAAGGTATCTCAGAAAAAGACACATAAGACACCATATGAATATTAAAAGGAAGGGTACCTTCCTATAAATATTTCTAAGTGTGATGGTGTCTTGTTAAAGTACACGTACCTATGCCTAATAAGATTAAGATAGGTCCAAAATGATAGATCGCATTCATTAGATATGCACATAATAATAGTGCTTATTTATTTCTTGTGCATAAGTTAAAGATCTCAAATATACACAAGAACATGATAATGGAATCAAGGAATGCATCGTTCTACGAACATTTATTTCTAGATAAATCTCAAGGAGAATCAAATTCTTCTAAATGAATGTATGAGACTATAAATAAAGATATTCAAATCAAAGGACCTAAACAAGAGGTTGAAGATAAATTTGAGGTCGAACATAGACGTAGTAAGAGGAATAGGACAGAAACATCCCATGGTTCAGATTTTTTGACCTACTTGCTAGAAAGTGAACTTCAAACCTATGAAGAGGCTATGAATTCTTCTTAAGGTCTTCTATGGAAAGAAGCCATAAATAATGAAATTGTGTCTATTTTGAAAAATCATACTTGGGCACTAGTTGATCTACCTCAAAGTAGTAAAACACTAGGATCAAAGTGGATTTTCACAAGAAAACATAAATCAAATGGATCAATTAAAAAGTACAAAACCAGGCTTGTAATTAGTGATACATGCAATGATATGTTCTTGATTACTATGATACTTATTCTCTTGTAATGAGAATAACATCCATAAGGATCATAATTACTATCGCCACTATAGAAAATCTTAAAATACATGAAATAGATGTAAAGATAACTTTTCTAAATAGAGAGTTACATGCAAAAATATACATGGATCAATCAAAAGGTTTTTAATGCCTAGGGTAAGAAGGAAAGGTTTGTAAATTGGTGAAGTCTTTATATGACTTCAAATAAGCACCAAAACTGTGACATGAAAAGTTTGATAATATCATGAAGAAAAATGGCTATAAATCAATGAATGTGAAAAATGTGTACATTTCAAGGACAAAAAAGATGGTTATGTTATCTTGTGTCTTTTTGTTGATGACATGCTAATTATAAGTAGTAATGATAAAATGATCAAATCTACTAAGACTATGCTGAATTCCAGGTTTGATATGAAAGATATGAGACTTGTTGATATAATTTTGGAAATTAAGATATCAAGGATATTTAAGCAGTCTCATTCAAAGTTAATGTCATTATGTTGACAAAATTCTTAAGAAGTTCAATAAGGGTGATTCTAGAATTGTTAGAACACTAGTAGATGTAAATCTACACCTATCTAAGAATAAAAGTGAGAGTGTGTCTCAACTAGAATATTCTAGAGTGATAGAAAGTCTTATGTACTTGAAAAGTTGTACGAGACTTGAGATAGCTTATACTATAAGAAAAGTAAGTATATATACTAGTAATCCAGGATCTAATAAATGAAAAGGTATTACAAGATTACTTAGATACTTAAGATATATATGTAGCTTTGGATTGCACTATACAAGATATCCAATTGTGTTAGAAGGATATAGTGATGCTTATTGGATATCTGACATGAAAGACTCAAAATTTACCAGTGGATATGTATCCATATTGAATGGTGTATTTGTTTCATAGAACTTCTTTAAATAGATGTGTATTGCTAGATCCACGATGGAATATGAGTTCATCACTTTGGATAAATGTGGCAAGGAAGGAAAATGACTCCATAATTTTTTAGAGGATATTCCTAAGTGGGTGAAGCCTTTACTTGCAATATGCATCCATTGTGATAGCCAATCTACTATGGTAGGGCACATACTAATATATATTATGGTAAGTCTCAACATATATGTCGTAGACATAATACCATTATACAACTACTCTTAACTAGGGTTATCTCTATTAACTATGTGAAGTTAAAGGATAACATAGCGGATCCCTTAACTAAAGGGTTAAATTGAGAGTTAGTTGATAAGTAATTGGGAGGAGTAGGACTAAAGCCCATGAATGAATAAGGATTTGCAAAGGAAACCTAACCTATTTGACTAAAGATCTCATGATCTCGGTTCAAATGGATAGCCTAATTGTAAAGACTTAGTGAGATCACTGTGTGGTTTATCCTCAAGTCCATTTTTATGATAAAATAGTGATACTCGTAAGATACAAGGTAAGTTAAGACTTTTAATGATTCTTATGAAGAGAATATTGAGTGAAGTATGTAGGTTACTATTTACAGATTACTTATAAAGTTAATAAATCACTTATGTAAGGGAGGAGTGGTGCCATTTCGAAAAAGACTTATATAAAGATCAATTCTTTAGAAACTCTCACAAAACCATGTGTATGTTCATAACCAAAACGAACATAACATTGAGAACTGAATTGTAAAGGATAGACTTTTGCGTGAAGTATGTCATCACTTACATAATGAATGAACAGTTCAACAACATTGTGTCTACTAGTCAGTTAGTAATGTAAATATACTTTCACAAAGAAAGGTTGAAAATGTAACACCTACTTATCCTATATATCTTTTAATTTGTTGAACTCTATTTTTGTGCTAAAATTTGATTTAAAATCTATTTCAATTTTTATTTATATGGGAGATTATTAAAAAAATTGAATTAAAATTACTCTAAAATTAAAAACGTTTTTGTCTTAATTTATTTCTGAATTAAAGCTATTTTTCCATTCTTTTCATTTCCATTTCTGTCTTAATCATTGTATACTGAGAAATAAGTTTTCGTAGTTCTTTAACACCCACAGTGAGAAAAACTATTATCTTAAAAATACTGTGTGATTCATAGGATGCAATGTGTTATCATATTTAACTTGTAAAAAGTTTAGGTACTTCAGAGTAATCTATCGACATTTTAAAAAATAGAAAACTTGTGAAACACTACTAAAATAGCGATTTTCAGTCTCAAAAATTTAGCCTCGATTTTTTTAAAAAAACTGAGGCTATAATGTATACATATAGCCTCAATTTTTATCAATAGCCTTGACCACAAGTTAAACTACAAAATTACATAAATATAAACAAATTTATATAGTAACGATTATTAAATGACTGTGATTTAATTAAAATAATAGAGTTCATAGTCTTTTTAAAATCAAAATTAAATAATATATTGTATGTGTTATTCATTTAAAAAAAATACAAAAATGACTTTATAATTTTTTTATTTGTCTATTAATTTAATTTCTTGTATTTTCTCTCTTTTACACTATACACCAAATTTCTCTATCAATTGTTTTCTTTTTCCCTCTATGTTATTCTTTTTCCTTTCTCTCTTCTTTTTTTCTTTTCTCCCCGGCCCTTGCGTTGGATAATTTTCAGGATTTTTATGTAGAATGTATAAATGCATTTATGAGATTGGATTAATTCACCCTCTCTGTCGCTCTGTGTGTCACCTTCCTCATCTCTACATCTCGTTATCCTCGTCTCTACGTATCACCGTCCTCGCTATCAAGCTAGGTTCTATCTATTTTTTGTGCTCCATTCTTAGTGTATCACATAGAAAAAACAAGTTATTGACAACATATCAAAAGACAATCTATTGTCTTTCAAGATGAGTATGAGGGTAACCTTCAGTTCTTTGGAGTGCATCATTATCAAGAGCAATTAAGTGTTGTACAAAGTAAGCTTATGAATCGGGTATATCCTTATAAGAAATATTTGAGTACAATAAATGTTTATAAGTAATTTTCTAATACGTATATAAATAATTACTTCTCTTAGACATATCAAATCCTAGATTTTTTAATTAAGAGGTAGATATCAAGAATTCTAACGAGTTTTCTATTCGTATATAATAATCAATCCCTAAATACTTATATATAGTAGAATTGAAACTAGGAATTTTATTTGCAATGCAAGTGTTAAAACTGCATCTTCTATTCAGATATCTAGTACAAAATTAAATGTTTTCATAGTGCTTCATAATCTTGAGATGACCATCTCAATTCAGATATCTGTGCAATTGTAAATTTTTAGATTTTAATTTAGTTTTTTCTAAACTCATCTATTTTTTATTTCAAGTCCAATGCTTAAGTTGAATTGTTTCGATGTTCTTAAAGCTAGAAGATGTGAGCAAGAAGAAGAATCCTTTAGTATTTTTGGATGTGTCAATTGATGGAGGCCCATTAGAAATAATTACTATTGAGGTAACTTTAAAACCAGTTATTTTTTATCTATCTGATACTTTGCAACACGATTTTATGTTAGAAGTAATATGTAAACGTTCATTTGGTGCCAACTAACTGTTAAATGCTTTCCCTATTTTTTTCAAATGAAGCTATTTTCTAATGTTGTTCTAAAAATAAATGAGAGCTTTCGAGCACTTTGTACTAGTACTTCCATTATTTTTCAAAGATTTCTTTACTATGGTTAAGTGATTGGTCTCTATTAATGTTCGGCAAATAATTGAATGCTGATGTCCAACTAGTGTTTAATGTTGTTTGGTAGGATTGGTCTATTTGGTACCTTGCTTAATAATTAGTAAATTATATGAAGAAAATTTGGCATGTAAGTATTTCTAGACTATTTGCTTATTAAGGGCCAAATAGAGGATATCCTACATTTCTATCTTAATGTGTTTTATTCTTCTTATTTTTGGAATTTTAAATTTGTATCAATCCTATAACTAGATATGTATTTCAGATAACTATGATTCATGGTATTTTTTATTACATGTCATCCTTGGCATGTAAATCACTTATCTAAATTAAATAACATTGAAGGATCTATCTGTTTCGACCAAAGCATCTTGGTAATCCTAACTATGTTATTATTGGAAAAAAAAAGGAGAATGAAAAGCTTTCATAATGTTATAATGTCCTCTTTTGTAGGTGAAAAGGGAATTGGGAAGTGTACTAGCAAGTCTCTCTGTTACAACGGGTTATATTTTCTTTTGTTGTTTTGGTTGTAAGTTAGCTTGTAATAATAAGGTTATTTTTAAGTCATTTTAAATATTAGAATTAGGTAGTAATGATTTATTATGTTTTAGTGTATAAACTCTAAAATATAACTGTACTTTTAATTTAATATAATATAATTTTTAATATTATAATTGATAAATTTATTATAATTTATATTTATTTTTAATAATATAATTAAAAATTACACTTATATTTAAATTTATGGTCATAGACATATCCTATTTTAAAAAAATGAAGTCATAGGTAGTAATCTATGATCTTTTTTACTTAGGCTTTATTATTTATAATTGTGGTAGGATCACGGTTAAAAACTAAAGTCATATAAAATATCTAGAATTCTCTCATGGATAATTGTTGGTTTTATTAAGTATTCCTTATTTGCAGCCTTCAAACAATCTTCAATTATTTAACTCAACTTATCATTTGCTTTTTTTTTCCTTTTTTTTGATACACCATGTTATTTTATATAGCAGTCAATGTTATATACTCACTCTTTTGTTCAAACTAGGAGCAAAAGGAAGATAATTATAGGAAATTAATGAACCTAAAATTCATTTTATAACTAAAAAATTAAAATATATTTAATTTATATAAATATTTTAATTAATATATAATCTAAAAAGTTTACAAATTAAATATTATATATAAAAATTATAAAGAAAAATTAATTTGTTATATATATATGTATATGGAAGGAAGGTTTCATAAATCCCTTATCTTTAACGAAAATACATTTTAACCGTACTTATTAGGTATGATAACTTAAGTCAACTACTTTTATAAAAAGGTCAAAAAAGTCTATGTTATAAAGATAATGAATTTATGTTAATCTAATTTGTTTTACAAAAGTAGGATAATATAAATTATTATTTCTATAAAATGAATTTTTATCATCATTTATTTGAAAAAATAATTAACTTATATTATTCTACCTAATAGATAGCAGATTAAAGTCTACTTTTATTAAAAATGGAATACATAGACTATAATTGTTTTTTATATGTTATATCTACCTTATATCCTCTAATATTAATTAACCTTGCGAGAGTTGATGAAGCAGTAAGAATCTTAGAACGGGTCAATAACCACTCAAAATTGTTCTTTCTTGCAATATCGTTATTCATGCCAACAAGACCAATAGCAATACCCGCGAGGATAGCAATAGTTTCACTTCCAAGTTCTAGATACTTCTCAATAGTAGTAGGAGTATTTTTTACCTAACCACTGATCTTTCTTAAAATAACCTCATATTGTACACTTAATTTGAAATAATATCAATATCGAATTTAATCGTAAGCCTTAGGAATACTCTCTTTACTTTTAGATAAGTCATATAATTTGAGAACATCAAGAAGTGGCCCGTATTTTGCTGACGCTACCCTCTTCTCTTTCCTACATGTATTTTTTTAACTTACCACTTCATTTGCATAATGAACTAACTCGATTTTTTGTCCTTGCTTTCCCATTTCATTTTCAACATCTTTTTGGCGAAAAGCAAAAAGAGAATGTAAAACTAATTTCATGTATTCTAGAAATTGAGTTTTGGTAATATTAAAATTTTTTGTCGACCTCGATTGGCACAATCGAATTTGAATTGAATTAAATTCGAATCAAATTTAAACCAACTCAAATAATTCAAAAAAATTGAGTTAGGTTGAACTCGATTCGAGCCCGCCTTTTATCGTAAAATAAAAAAAAGAGATAAAACATGTAAAAATTATACCTTATGCATTAGGTTAAAAACTTAAAATTATAAAAAGACATTTTCTCTTAATTTTTAACCAATTCAATCTCACTCTTTCAACTCTTTATTTCTCTAGCAACCAGTAGAAGCTACTTCTCCAATAGCACCACTGCATCGAGCATTGTTTCACTCTTTCCAGTAACAGTCTATATCTATTGAAATATATTAAAGTATTTTTCGTGTCACCTTATAAAAATGGTTTGTCTTATTATGATCACTGTATGGTTGACTTGAATACACTAAGATAACTTTATATACATGTGGTTAGCTATTGAGAAAATTCTTTATTTAATCTTACCTCTTTGTTTAGTAATTGAGGGGAATCCTATTGAAATTTGGAGCTCTTTATTCAAACTATGAGTTTCTATGAAGACACGATGACCTCTGACTTTGCATGAGAGAGACTTGTTAGCACCTTTATCGAATTTATTTAAAAATGGACTTCTTACTTTAAGAATCATCTTTCTTTAGCATTTGTTTACTAGTGTTATTGTTTTGTAATTAACTAGTTATTGCAACATAAAAAGTGTA
Organism: Hippophae gyantsensis; assembly: GCA_030763125.1. Lineage (NCBI taxonomy): Eukaryota > Viridiplantae > Streptophyta > Magnoliopsida > Rosales > Elaeagnaceae > Hippophae > Hippophae gyantsensis. The sequence goes on along the minus strand of CM061029.1, from coordinate 14,906,130 downwards.
TAAAGAGTTGTATTATCTTCATGGAAATTATTATGTGTGTAAGTTGTTCATTCAGTGTTAATATATCATTTATTTAATAGATTAGTTGTTATATAATTACTTATCTCATTTTTGGTGCATATTTCATATAATGTTATTTGAGCTAATGAGCTTTAATCATTAAACATTTTTTTATTTATTAAAAAAGTTCAGTTAACTAAAAAAATATGCAATTAACAATTCAGACTAGTTTGGGTCAGTTTGTGATAACTCATCTATGTTTCATTTGGGTTCGGGCTCATATTTGTTGACCCAAATTAAATTTAAATTGATCTAGGATTGGATTAATTTGAACTAGATTAGTTTGAGTTGGCTCAAATTGGCCAAACTCATATGAATTTCCACCATAGGTGATATTGATGTTTCGTATATGGTAATTTGTTTCATCTAATTTTATTGAGAAACTAGGATTGATCGGGTAGATAAGTAATTAGATTTAAAATTGTGCAGATGATGAACGTCCATTAATTTTTTGCTGTGATATTTGATTATTTGAATTGATCTTGGAAAGTATAGGAGTTGTAGAAGCTAGTATGTGAACTGATGATGGTGATTAAGCCATAATTGAAGATGAAGGCTCTGATACAATGATACCTAAAAGAATTGGAGAGAGAGAGAGGAATAATTGAAAGTAGATGATGAAGATAGTGAAGAATGCTTACTTATTGAATGTAATGGGTACACATATTTATATATAATATACAAAGGAAGTGCTGAATTGTGAAAGAATAGTGTGAACACACAATTGAAAAGGCTAACCACCACTCCATATGCTCGAATAATATCATAATCAAATGCTAAGGAGCTATGTAAAATACCTGAGTAGTTATAACAAATTTTAGTCTAACAGTGTAACATGACAATATGCCATTTTTATTACAATATGTCATTGTTATTTTGTCAATCAAGAGTCACTTTTTTTAATGAAATATTGTTTGAGAGACCTCAGAGGTATACTAGAACATCCCAATTAGGATGGAACCTCTATAGTACCTTTCTTTATTTAGCCCATCAATTACTAATAATATTAAAATGATAAAAAAATGTAATACAAATCATTCCTCGGCAAAACATATAATTAGGCTTGTTGTTAATATCCCAAAAAACAAAAGCTTTAGTGAATGATAGGGCATCCCACCATTATATCACTATATAGATACTAGATGCCTTAGAGGTTATATAATCAGTTATATCATTACCCTCCCTAAAAATATAAAAATAGTAAAAAACCATGTGAGTAATCTTTTCTTAGTAGTCAATAAAAAAAAGTTCCATCTTCATAGCATCGATGACAATCTAGTGCAAAAAAGAGTCATCACGTAAGAAGAGTTTGACTCTAACCAAAGCCTTATCCACCCAAAAGCGATGGCATACAAAACTGCATAAGTACATGCCATAAAAGAAAATGAAAAACAACCTTTGATAAAGGATCTTGATGTTTGAAATATCCCTATATAACTTACTAAACCAGGTGATCCAAAGGTGGCACCATCGATATTGACCTTTATCTACCTCAAAGGGAGTGGTCTCCAAATTAACTCTGATTCGTGGTGCTCATCTTGGAATTCCTTGTACTCACAATCTTTGTAGGACCATAAGATCATCCACTCTATTTTTCATGAACCCACACTATGATAGGCTTTCCTCATGAATAAAATGCCAAATTATGGTAGACCATATAGAAGTGCATTTATCCTCGAAGCAAGCATCATTCCTACCTCTTCATAATACATAAATGACTGAAATAGTATAAGCTTTCTATAAATTAATGAGTTACAACCCAAGGTTAAGAAAAATTACACATGTCTATAAAATGACAACTAAAAAAAATGGTGAGAAATTGTCTTCTCACCTAACCCACACAAGGAGCATTGAAAAGGGAAGGAGTATCTCCCTCATCTTAGCTCAACAATTAGTGTAAATCTTGCTTTGTATAGCTCACCAAAATAGAATGGATAGGGACAATAGTATGATAATGGCCCAAATCATCCTTTCCCAACTCTTATGTTCCCCGATCACACTAAGGGAGTCATAAGCCTCACTAGTTTTAATTCTTCTTTAATAAAATGTGTCTAAATTCTAGTATCCATATCTTTTTAAGCAACTACTAAGTGGACCTCTGAGGAAGCATTAGGGTGAGAGTTCTCAAAAGACTACAGTGGGTGCCACCTATCAACATACAAATAATCACTTACTAATGCTTCTAACGGTGGGTCCATAGGCAGGCTAGCTAGCCTCTCAATATAGGAGTATCTTGCCAATTATTAATCCAAAATTGTATTGAGAAATTCCTACGAACTAACCACCTAGACTCTTCCAAAAAATTTGAGTAAGGATGACACAAGCCAGACAAGAATAAAAAGTAAACATAATAACTTTATGAGCTTTTCCCCTACCTAAATACTGACTAAGTAAGTAAAGTATAATGCTAGAGTTTTTTGGGATAATATTCCATGCAAAATTTCTTAACAAGGTCATATTTAAGAGACCAAGATCCTACAAATCAAGATCCCATTCCTCGAGGGACCACAATGGTCCCTCTAAGAATCCTAAACCAATTTAAGCCTACCTACTTTCTGTGACCAAAAGAAACTACGGTATTTTTGCAAGGTCATCTAGAACAGTTTTTGATCATTTATATATCTAAAAAGAATGTAAAAACATGCTTTGAATAACTAAAGTGATCAAATATTTATGCCTTGTGAAAGAGAGGGTGTAACCTTTGCACACATATATTTTTGCACGAATTTTATCTACCAAGCCTTGGAACCAATGCTTCCTTGGAGCCCCATGATATAAGGTGACACCCAGATAGGATAAGGAGGCGCCCTCAATGTGCATCCCATCAATAGCTTGGAGAGAAGAAATATTATACCAAGACATACCTTTACGAAAGTAAATGAAGGATTTTTCCAAAATTTACGACTTGACATGAAAGATGATTATATAAATTAAAAATCTCAGATAAAACTTGGATGTTTGATGAGTAGGCACAACTAAAGATAAACAAGTTGATAGGAGTCAAATTATTGCATTTTTGTTATGATTTAAAGGTTGATATTTGTGTGAAAATTGCGTTTTATTTTATTATTTAATCCACAAATGTCATTTCACGGGTATTTCGTGTTTAAAGTGCAATTGCAGGTAAAATCATAATTATGGAGAAGTTTGGGACAAATTTCAATGACTGGGATTGAGTGCAAATAAAAAGAAAACAAAATTTCAAAATTTGAAAGTTCGCCGCCGGCGAGAATATTCCTGCCATCGGCGAAAACCTTACTGAGAAAATGTTGAAAATCATGCAGGGAGCACGGATTTTGGCAAAGCAATCTCGCCGCCGGCCAAATCAATATCGCCGCCAGCCAAGTACATCTTGCCACCGGCCAAATACATATCGCCGCCGGCCACAATAATCCCGCCGCCGGCGAGATTTAGCGGAACCAAAATATTAAGTTTTCCAGAAATCTTGCCGCGGCGAGAATAACTTCGCCGCCGGCAAGTTTCGTTCGAAAACACATTTTTATGCTGTTTTGTTCCAAAATTGCCCTCCAAAACCCTAGATCTATATATACATTATGATGGAGAAGGAGGGGACGGCAGAAAGCAGAGTTCAAAGGCATTTTTGGAGAAAAGAAGGAAATTTTGGAGAAACTTGAAGGATCTTCACCATTGTTGCTACCAAGCCTTCATCTTCTAGAGTTTTTTCATCTCTTCTCTTTAGTTTTTATTTTCTGCAGTTTATTCATATTTGTTATTAATGGATTCAATTGAAATAATAGTTGTTCTTATTTCCGTTATGAACTAATTCGTTTTTGCTAAGGCTATGATGTAGTTAGATCAAGGAAATCTAATTTCTTTTGTTATGGTTATATGAATTCATTGTTTTCAAGTCGAGTATTTATTTCCATGCTTAATGCTTTTAAATTTCTGATCAAGATTTAGATGATTTGTTGCATTATATTGAGACCGAGAGGAGATGTGTAATGAATGCTTCTTGTGATAAATACCGTATGTTGAATGCGAGTTTGACACCTAATGCATGATGTATGTGGTTATTCCAGAAATTCCATAAATCGTAATGTGCTTATTTGTGATTAAATCTTCATAGAAATATAGTCGGTTTTCATAGATAAGTAATTCTAATATAACTTGAGAAAGAGTATTAGATAAGTTTGGGTTTTTCAACCATTACTTTTAGCTTTGATTCTCATATAACATGACTTGAAATCGGATTGAATTGATTTAGCGAAATCAAATGCCTTAGCGTTTTTAATCATTAGTGAACAAAATTTAATTTTGTTATTCGCATTTAGTTTTATGTTAATTTTCTTTTTAAACAATTTCAACAATTCAGTTTTCAAATAAAATTAGGGTTAGTTAATTTCGGTACTTAGTAACGCCATTCCTTGTGGGTTCGATATCCGTACTTTTGTACACTTTATTACTTAAACGATTCATACACTTGCGAAAATAAGCATCACAAGTCATTAGAATATAGAAAATTAGGATAGTGTCGTAATATCTCCTAGAGAAGAAATCGGTCAAAAGTGCTTATTATTTACCAACATTCCAAGTACCCATTCAAAAAATATTCTATAATTCAAAATAAGAGTGAAGATAGATGATCTCCTTAACAAACCCACCTAGAGCATGAAAAATATGTTCAAAAGTTTCCCTTTATAAGGCATTTATTATATTATCATTTTTCAAATTATAACTAAATTAACATATATATCTCTAAAATTTTAAAACATATGATTTAGTCTTTAAATTTTTAAAACATACAATTTAATATCTAAATTTTTAAAACTTTATACATAGATCCTTAAATTTTTAAATCTTATAAGTTAGTCTACAAATTTTTAAAATTTTACATATAGATCATAACTTGGCTACTAAAATACATATTTGTGAATCAATGTAGAATCTATGTGTGAAATTTTAAAAGTTAGTGGGCTAAAATGTATGTTTTAAAATTTTAGGAACTTATGTGCGAAGTTTTAAAAGCTTGAGGAAAAAATTGTACATTTTAAAAATTTAGAGATCTATATGTGAATTTAATTAAAGTTAATGAACCAATTTTACACTTTAATCTATCCATTAAATACTTGAAAATCTCCCTCGTATGGCCATCTGGTACATATCAAGTCCATTGATTTTTTAAAAGAGAGAAATTTTTTTAATAAAAGAATTGAAATCAACCGTACATAATAGGTGATGCGGACCTTTTAAGCGAACAACCTAGGAACCCACGAACTCAAAGGAATGAAAACAATTGATTTGCTAAGAACGTGTGGAAGATGATCAGATTAGAACTTTAAGGAAATAAAGTCCTTAAAAAACAAACCTTAAGATGCCATAAAGGATGATCACTCTCTTTGATAAGTCGGATTCAAGTATTCAATCAAGAACACAATAAGGCAAAGCAAGAAGCTTTTTGAAAATTTCTTTTCATTAATTATATCCGTTCTTGCTTCCAAATTACATAGCTCTTCTTATTAATAAGCAAGAAATCCTAAAAGAAAAAACCCTAGATGGAATGGGCTTATTTAGTTATGGATTGGGCTTAATCCAACCTTAAAAATAAAAGACTAAAATACTTAATATAAAAAACCTACAATTCACTAAAATAAAAATTATTAAACATAAAAGCCCTTAATTAGCTAAAAAAAATATTACTTCCTAAATCAATCTTTGCTCCCAACTTGATCTTCCAAATCTATTCCTTGCATAAAAAGATAATAGACCATTCTTGGTGAAGCTTTAGAATCTTCGAATTTAGTTTTTGATTCTTCTAACACAACCTCTTTGTATTACACTTCCATGATCAAGCCTTGCAAAGCTTCCTTCATCCTCTTGGTTTTTGCCCTAGTCATTGGAGTGCCAATTCCTTTATTTAGAGTCCTCTTTGGTCAAGAGTCTTTCTTAAGAGTCCTTTTTGGCCAAGAGTCTTTCTTTAAAGTTCTCTTTAGGTCAAGAGTCTTTCTTTATAATCCTCTTTGGACTTTCCTTTTTTCATACTTTTCCATTTAGTTCTTTTAGAATTCTAAATTTTGAGATTTTCACCAATAAAATGGTTACTTCTTGAGATTAGTTGGATTCTTTGATTTTGTTAAGAACATAAAGGAAGTTAGCGTGAGGTTTGAGTGGTAAAAATATAGATAGATAGATAGATAGATAGAGAGCATAAATAGTGTAAAAAAAGAGAGGCCAAAATTTTGAAAAAAACAGAGGCCAAAATAGTAAAAAACAAGAGAGGTCAAAATAGTAAAAAAAAAGAGTGATAATAATCTTATTTGAGAGAAAACACGTGAGAGAGTGTGTGAGTTATATAATTTTTTTTTATAGTTTGAAAACATGAGTGAAAGTTTATAAATTATGGACCTAATTAACCTAGAGGGGGTGAATAAGTTATTTTTAATTTTTACTAATTTATAATTTAATAACCTAAACAAAGCAGCCAAATATGCAATCGTGTGTAAAAATAAGTGCGGAAATAAAATAATAACACACGATATTTTTAGGTGGAAACAACCTAGGCCACAACTATGACCTAAGAAGAAAACCACCGGTCCACCAGACCACCTAACTTTCCACTATGAAAATCAAATGTTCAAGTATAAACTCGGTCTTATGCTACCCTCCCTAGGATACTGTCCCAATGTACTTTACTTACGAGCCCCTGCTCTGTTTTCACAGTTTCCATTATTAGCGTGAGCGGTTTCCAGACCAACGTTTCAAGAAACTTCCCGCCAATTAGATACGTTTCCGAAGTAACTACAAAATAGTTAGCACAAAACACAAGTGCCCGTGTGTGTTCTAGAATGGATTTAATAATGAATAATCCTAACTAGATGATTCAAAACATATGTCATTTAAATTAAATCAACTAGCAAATCCTAGACCAAAAAGATCAAATATAAGTTCAATAAAAATAGCTTCTTTAAAGATTAATAATCAAATCAAATAATTATTATATGACAAAAATAATTATTTGATCTAACAATTTAAGAACAAAAATAAAGAAGAAGCCATAAGAACATAATATCAAAATATCATAAAATAATTAGGCTTATTAATGAATCAAATATAACCACCAGTATTTGATAGATTAACTAAATAAAGAAGCCTAAAAAATTATAATCTTATATTTGTAAAACAAGAGAGAGAAATTAAGAATATTAGAATAATGCTCTTGTGTGGTTAATTGAAACAATGAATAATGAGTTTTATTTGTAGGAAAAATTAAAACCCTTAATCTTACGTAATTGATACATATCTTTTCTATTACAAATAGGATTAATAATACTCATTAATTAAGATAACTCATATATGATTGATAAATACCTTTTATATTAAAAATAGGATTAATATTGCTCATTAATTAAGATAACTCATATATGATTAATAAATATCTTTTCTATTACAAATAGGATTAATATTACTCATTAATTAAGATAACTCTTATATAAAATAGATTTTATGCTATCTTTTATGATAAGGATTTCAAATATAATTTAAAGTATATCTTATCTAATATCTTTTAGCATATCTTATTTCATATTTTAGCACTAAAAATAATTTTAGATTTATAAGCATGTGCTATTAAATGCATAAATATAATCCTATGTGTCGTAGTTATCAAAGATATACCTGAAGTACAATTATCTGAAACTCGAGCATTTGTTTGGCTATTCTTGATAGACTTGATAATAGGCCTAAAAACAAATTTACAGATAAATATTTTGTCCACAAAAATAGCAACACTCACAGTCCTTACAAACTCCCCCTTTGGCATTTTCGTGTGGCAAAACCTCTCTCTCACTACATTACACTTATAGGAATAAGATAAAATACAATCGTGTCCCAGACTTTATAGTGGAACTATCCTATGGTCCGGTAGATCTATCTTCGCTGCAACTTGACAAGCTTGTAACTGAAATGACATTGATAAAGCACAAGACAACTTGGCATGAAAGCCTCATTGTATATTAGTTCAGTTTACATAAAAATAAGTGAAGTGTAAAGAATAATCATATAGTGTGCATTCATATCAATCAAGCTTAATTAAGTATGTTCTCCCCCTATATGCATAACAAAATAAACACATGGAAGTAAACACATTATTTCTCTCCCCCTTTTTGACATACGAGAAGGACAAAGTATTAGACAAGGCAGTGAAGCTAAAATCCTCCTAAAGATATAGCAATGTTAAAGTAGAGTAATACATAAATGTAATATGCTTTAAACTTCCCCTAAGTTTTATGACTCTCTAACTTAGAAACGAATTAAAAAGGTAATAAATAAAAATGAAGAAAAATCTAATTTTTTTTTGTAATTTTCATAACTAGCCACATTAGGTATTAAACTCATTTAATTACAAACAAGCACACAACCAATTGAGAACTCATTATTTTTTTAACTCCAATTTTGATTATTTATCATATAAATAAATAAGTAGAATAGAAGAGGTGCACACACACATTTTGCATATATATTTTTGTTCTACCTTCACACCTCAACCCTAATGTATCTTTATTTATAGATAATTATAATACCTAATAGTATTAGGGTTAAATGCATTTTGGACTTAATTTTTTTCAAAGCCCATTCAAAGCCTTAAAAAAAATATTTTTTTAAATCACATCTTAAATATTAAGACACATAAAAAATATTTAAACACCAAAAATAATTTTAGATTTATAAGCATGTGCTATTAAATACATAAATACAATCCTATGTGTCGTAGTTATCAAAGATATACCTGAAGTACAATTATCTAAACCTCGAGCATTTGTTTGGCTTTTCTTGATAGACTTGAAAATAGACCTAAAAACAAATTTACAGATAAATATTTTGTCCACAAAAATAGCCAACACTCATAGTCCTTACAATGAGTAAGGAAGGAAGAGAACCATAAGAGACTTAAAATTCCTCTCCAAGGCTTTCGATGGCCAATTTAAGAAGCTAAATGCAAGATTAGATGATTTAGAATCCTCTTCCAGTTCTAAATTAAATAAAAAAAAAGATGTAGAAAACATGAGTTCATGGAAGAAGAAGTTGATTCCGTAATGGAAGAGAGAGAAGTTGTAAACAGGACAAAAAGATCATGGTTGTACAGACAAATGAAAAAAATCAAAAGTGTCTTTCATACAAAATAGGAAAAATTAATTACCTTAATTTATATCTTTAATAACTTAATTAATTTTAAGCAATCACGGTTAACAAGCTAATAAATCCTATAAATTCTCCCTTGATGATAATTATTTATCTGCCTAGAATTGATTAAATAAATTCTATTCGTATATTTCAATTTTATGTTATTAGTTTAGATTTTTCAAAACCCAAATATCATGTTAGAATGTTTAGGTTTTTTTTTATTTGTTTTTAAGACATTTATCGACCTATTTTAAACCACGTAATTTCTCTTTAGGTTGATGTTAAAAGTATACTTTTTGGCATATGTGGTGCAATCGCTTAGCATCGTTGGCTAGTACTATCCTTGTCTTATTATTTTTTAGGCACATGCTTCTGCCTCCTTAATGAGTACCGCATTTTCCATCTTGGAATTCATTCATAATGACTTCCGCTTGTTTTTCCTTAAGACATCATAACCATTGACCACTCGTATTTTTTTCTTTCTATATAATTGATCTTGCATAATAATATAATTCTTTGACTTGGTTTTGAGTTTGTGGGCTTCTTTTTATCCTCAAGAAGAATCTTCTTTTTCAAATAATTCCACAAGGAAACCCCCAACTCTTTTTGAACTTGGGCTATAGTAGTTGTTCTACTTGGCTCTTTTTCCTTGATACTGGGATCAATAATCATTGAGACACATTAGAACAATCGAGGATAAAGTAGCCAAAGTGTCTACATAAGCATTATTGATGTGCAGTATCTGGATGACTTTAAATTCCTTGAACTTTGTTGTCCATTTTTCGATTTTTTCCACATACTTCTTCATTTTCTCTTCTCTCTGCTTCAAAGGTTCCATTTATTTCATTCACCAGCAACTATGAATCACTATAGAAATTCACGCAGTCTGCTCTTAGTCTTTTTAACTCTTTCAAAACTAGCAATATTGCTTCATATTTGGCTACATTGTTTATGGCTGGGAAGGTTATTATTATGCTACTTTAAATCATACCTCCGTCTATTATGAATATTACAATCGCAACTCCCGCACATTTGGCATTACTAACTCTAGAGGCAAATACTCCCAAAAACTTCTACTCCTATTTTTCTTGCATCATTACAGCTGGTACTGCCTCTTCTTTTCCAATTCCATCTGCTATGAAATTGGCTACTACCTGCCCTTTAATTGCTACTGAGGTTTAAAGTTGATGTTAAATTCTCTCAATTTAATGGCTATTTGAGCCAACCTTCTAAAGAAATCAGGCTTCTGTAACACATTTTTAAGAGAATATGAAGTAAGAACAACAACAGTATAGCCTCCAAAGTTATGCCCAATTTTCTAGCTACCATCCTTACGATGAATGCAAGTTTATCCAATACTGGGTAATTCTGTTGGGATGGTGCTAATGCTTGATTAACATAATAAATTAGTTGTTGTCCACCGTCCTTTTCTATTACCAGTACAAATTCCTTAATGGACTAGAAAGCAGTCTCACATTCTTCGTTCCATTAATACTCTTTGTTTTTTTAAAAATTGAAAGAAATGCAAGGATTTATCTGAACACTTTTATATAATAATCCCTAGTTTCACCATTTTTCCATTCAACTATTGTACTTATTTCAGACTTCTTAAGGATTTCATGTAGGTTTTGTTTTATCCAGATTTGCTTCAATTTCTTTTTTGCTGAAGTAGTGCCAAAAACACATTTCTTAGGATTATAGCTCAAAGGTTTCTTCTAAATCACTTATATGTTCATCTTATTTTTGTGATTTGGTCATGATTTCATCCACATACACTCATGGTTTGTCCCAGTTGATTTTTGAGTACATTCTATTTACCAAGAGTTGATAAATTGCACCTGCATTTTTTAGTCCAATTGGCATTCTGATGTAACAAAATGTCCCTTCTTCTATAATAAAAGATGCCTTCTCCTTATCATCAGGATGCATCTTGATTTGGTAATATAGCCTAAATATGCAGCAGCCATGAAGCTTACGAGACTAAATCCTACTATGGCATCCACCAGCTGATTTATACTTGGTAGATAAAAGCAATCTTTTGTATGGCTTTATTAATATCAGTGAAATTCACACATATGAGGGTCTCCTCCAGCCTTCACAGCTAAAATGATATTTGATAACAAGGTAAGGCAGCCAACCTTATTGACCCATCCCACTCCTTTTAGCAAACTTACTTGTTTTTTAATTATATTGCTCTTTTCCATAACAAATTTCCTTTTTAGCTGTTTTATGGGTTTTACCCATGAATTTACGTGAATTTTATGGGTAATTACTTCCTTGGCAATACCAGTCATTTTCGCAAGACTCTAGGCAAAAGCTTCTTTGTTCTCTTTAAGACCAGCTGTTAAATTTTCCTTCAACTCTTCTCCTAACATGGTACTAATACGAACCAAATGATCCTCTTTTTCTCCAATCTGTATTGACTCGACCTCTAAGCTCATGATACTTGCAAATTTATCTAGTTTTTAGTGCTATTATTAGAATACTTGACAATTATGCCAATACTTTAATTGGTACTTCATTCTATCCTGATCATACCTATAATCTTTAATTGCTATTTGGTCTAAACTACTTTGAAAGCCAAAACTTAACAATTGTGGGCTCTCCCCTGGTCATGTTTCACTATTTTTATACCCAATACCATGGGATATTTAATTACTTGATGCATCGTAGAAGGTGCACCTTGTAATCTGTACTATGGTGATAAAATATCTTGGACAACAAAAGTTTTTTAAACAATAGCTCCTGCTACTAACGCAGGTAGTCTTATATTGCTTACCAACATTTTTATACTTTCATTGAAGCCAACCAGAGGAAAATATATTTTGGTAATGTTTAATGGTAGTACTCCAATTTTTACCAGTGTAGTCAGATACATAAGGTCGGAGGAACTTCCATTGTCAATCAACACTCTTCTTATTTCACAACTTGATACAAGCAAAGTGCTAACCAATGGGTCATCATGCATAGGAAGTAAATCTCCCATATAAAAAATGATTGGGTGATTAGGTCCTTGCTCTATGTTACACACCACATATTGCACATTTCTCCCTTTGCATACATGTCTTTTTTCTAAATAGGTTTGGTACAGCAGGTATTGTGTTAATATAATGGCCCAAAACTTTAGGCCCAAGTGCATTAATGCATTAACCTAATTTTCCCTTTTCCCTTTATATATATAACTTCATGCGTGAAGAAGTATAGTGCCACCAGAGAAAAAAAAAGCTGCAGAAAAATAACTACCGTGGGAAAAATAAGAAAAGGAAGCAAAGAGCAGAACTTGACGAATAGGAGAAGAATAGAGAGCTGCTGCACATCTTACTCCTTCGTATCTATTGGTGGTGTTTATGCAGCTGCGTGAAGAATGAATTGGCAGAGAAAGCAGCCATCAATCAGCCTCCATTATCTTGTTCTCAATTAATTCGGTAATATCAGTAAAATTTTTGATTTTATTTGCTGAGTTTGATTACTGATTTTTTGTGCAGAAAATATTTGGGTATAAATTTGTATTTTAGTGTATTTTGTGAAGCTCTCAAAATATTAGTGATTGTATCTTTATTTGATTATTAGTGGATTTTTCATCGATGTACCGTCGTCAGTGGAATAGACTTTTCATATTGAAAAGTTGAACCACTTAAATCATTGTGTGCCATTTATTTTCTTACTACTTATTATTTTACTGTTACCCATTATTATTAATTTGTGCAACCAAAATTGAACCCGATCTTCGCTTCCGCAAGTGTTAATTTACAACAAATTGGTATCAGAGCATTGGGTTATTCTGTTATTTATTGGAACTGATCAAGTTTGCTCTTTTGGATTTATTTTGAGCTTCTGGTTATCTGATTGGCTTCATATTTTCTGGGTTGTGCTTCTGTTTATTTAATATTGGGTTTTCTGTCATGGCGGCAAAATATGAAATTGAGAAATTCAATGGTAGAAATGATTTCAGTCTTTGGCGTATAAAAATGCGGGCCATATTAGTTAAAGAAGGACTCGTTAAGACACTTGAAGGTAAGGATAAATTGTTAAAAAAATTAACTGATGAAGAAAAAGATGCATTAATGGAAAATGTTCTCAGTTCAATTCAGTTATCCTTGTTTGATGAGGTATTACGAGAAGTTGGTGATGAGGAATCTCCTACTGGGTTATGGCTTAAATTGGAGAATTTGTATATGACCAAGTCTTTGAAAAGTCGGTTATATTTGAAGCAACGTTTGTATACATTTAGAATGTCAGAAGGTACACCTTTGCACGACCATCTTGATGAATTTACTAAGACTATTCGTGATTTGAAAAATGGTGGTGTTAAGATTGATGATGAGGATCAAGCCTTAGTTCTATTATGTTCTTTACCTCATTTATTTGAACATTTTGTTGATACCATGCTATATGGGCGAGACACTATTTCTTTGGAAGATGTCAAAGTAGCTTTGAATTCCAGATAGTTGAAGAAAAAGGTGTCTACAAGCAATAATGATAATAGCAGTGGTTTATTTGTCAGAGGTAGAAACCAAGAAAAAGGCACAAGTAATAATAGAGGCAAATCTAGATCTAAATCTAGAAAAAGAAAAGATAAATGCAACTATTTCCGTCAAGAAGGGCATTGGAAAATAAATTGTGCGAAACTCAAAGGTAAAGGAAAATTTGCCACAACATCTTCTGGTACTAATGATGTTGCCGGTGTTGTAGATAGTTCTAGTTCTGATGATGAAAATATTCTATCAGTATCTATTGGTTCTCCTGGAGATGTTTGGATTCTTGATTCGGGTTGCACTTACCATATGTGCCCCAGTAGAGATTGGTTTGCTTCTTATCAGTCTATTGATGAGGGTGTTGTCTTGATGGGAAACAATATATCTTGCAAGGTTGTTGGTATTGGTAATGTCCGAATTAAGATGCATGATGGTATTGTTAGGACTTTAAAATATGTTCGCCATGTTGTAGATTTGAAAAAGAATTTGATATTTTTGGGTACTCTTGATTCACAGGGCTATAAGTATGTAGCTGAAGGTGGAGTCTTAAAAGTTAGTAAGGGTGCTCTTGTTGTTATTAAAGGGAAATTATCGCATGGTTTCTATATGCTTCAAGATAGCACTGTTATTGGCAGTGTATTAGTTTCATCCTCGTTAGATCAAGATTCAGACACTACTCGATTATGGCATATGTGGCTTGGGCATATAAGTGAGGCATGGATGTCTATTTTGAGCAAACGATATTTGCTTTGTGGTCAGAAAACTAGGAAGCTTGATTTATGTGAGCATTGTGTCTATGGAAAGCATCGCAGGGTCAAGTTCAGTACAGCCATCCACAAAACGAAAGGTACTGTTCATTATATTCATTCAGATCTTTGGGGTCCTTCTCGAGTTATGTCTAAGGGTGGTGCGCGGTATATGTTAACTTTTATTGATGACTTCTCTCGTCATGTTTGGGTGTATTTTCTGAAGAATAAGAATGATGCGTTCTCAAAATTTGTGAAATTCAAGGCTTGTATAGAAAATCAAACAAGCAAGAAAATCAAGCATTTGAGAACTGATAATGGTTTGGAATTTTGTGATAGTTAGTTTAATGAGTTCTGTGAAAGAAATGGCATAGTGAGACACCACACTATGCGTCATACACCACAGCAAAATGGAGTAGTAGAACGTATGAATAGGACTCTCTTAGAAAGAGCTCGTTGTATGCTCTTTCAAGCTGACTTAGATAAATCCTTTTAGGCTGATGCATGTAACCATGCCTGTTATTTGGTGAATCGGTCTCCATCAACTGCAATTGAGTTGAAGACTCCGTTTGAGGTATTCTTTGGTACTCCTACTAATTATTCTGATTTGAAAGTTTTTAGTTGTCCTACTTATGCTCATGTTAATGATGGTAAACTTGAGCCTAGGGTATTGAAATGCATATTTTTGGGTTATCTTTCTGGGGTGAAGGGTTATAGATTATGGTGTGTTGAACCTAAATCACCTAAATTTTTGATTAGCAGAGATGTTAACTTTGATGAGTTTTCCATGTTGCAAAAGAAAAAAGAGTCTATTGTTGTAGATAAAGACCACGGTGTTAGTGAGCAGGTGGAGCTTGAGAGTGGAGCTCCTAGTCAAGTGCAAGAGGGCACTTCAGATCAACCATATGTGGATGAGATAGATGATTTTGCTCATGATGTAGCAAAAGAGCAACATGAGCAACCATACAATATCGCTAAGGGTAAAGGAATAAGAGAGATTCGTCGCCCTTAGAGGTACGCAGATACAGACTTAGTTTCTTTTGCGTTGTCTGTGGTAGAGTCTATTGAGGTGTATGAACCTTCTAGTTATCATGAAGCTGTCACTTGTGACGAGTCTGTTCAGTGGTTGGTTGCTATGAATGAAGAGATTGAATCACTTCATAAGAATCATACTTGGGAATTGGTGAAACCGCCTAAGGGCCAGAAGATTGTTGGAAACAAATGGATCTTCAAGAAAAAAGAAGGTATACTTGAAGTTGAAGCAGCTAGGTTCAAGGCACGTGTTGTTGCAAAGGGCTATTGTCAGAAGAAAGGTATTGACTTCAATGAAGTATTTTCACCTGTTGTGAAACATAGCTCTATTCGTGTGTTACTTGCTATGGTTGCATTATTTAACATGGAATTAGAACAACTTGATGTCAAGACAGCATTCTTACATGGTGAGCTTGAGGAACAAATATATATGCATCAACCAGAGGGGTTTGTTGTTCCAAGTAAGGAAGATCATGTTTGTTTATTGAAAAAGTCTTTATATGGGCTAAAGCAATCTCCTAGATAGTGGTATAAGCGGTTTGATTCTTTTATGATTGATCATGGTTACTCTAGGAGTGATTATGATAGTTGTGTTTATCATAAAAGATTCCATGATGGTTCATCAGTTTATTTGTTGCTTTATGTTGATGGCATGCTTATTGCTTTTAAGAATAAGTCTGAGATTCAGAAATTAAAGTCTCAACTTAATGGTGAGTTTGAGATGAAAGATTTGGGTACAGTGAAGAAAATTTTGGGTTTGAAATTTACAGGGATAGAAAAGCCGGCAAGCTTTATTTGACTCAGAAAAGTTATATTGAAAAAGTTCTTGAACGCTTTGGTATGAAAGATTCTAAACTGTGAGTACGCCATTAGTTGCGCATTTCAGGTTTTCTTTGGATTTGTTATCACAGTCAGAAGAAGAAGGGCAATACATGTCTCAGGTTCCATATGCTAGTGCCGTTGGCAGTTTGATGTACACTATGGTTTGTACTCATCCAGACATTTCACATGCAGTTAGTGTTGTCAACAGATATATGGGTAATCCTGGTAAGGGTCATTGGCAAGCAGTGAAATGGATACTTCGGTATTTGAGAGATACATCTAATTTTGGTTTGGTATATGATGTGAGTTCTAATACTGGTTGCAGTGTTATTGGTTATGTGGACTCGACGATTATCTTTGTGTAACTGATAGAAGAAGATCTCTGAAAGGTTATGTCTTCACTCTTTCTCATTGTGCCATTAGTTGGAAGGCTACTTTACAGTCTACAGTTGCTTTGTCTACAACAGAGGCAGAATATATGGCAGCAACGGAAGCAATGAAAGAAGCCATTTGGCTTAGAGGTTTGGTTTGTGATTTGGGTTTACACCAGGATACTTTTGTTGTATTTTGTGATAGTTAGAGTGTGATACACTTGACTAAGAATACTATGTATCATGAAAGAACCAAACACATTGATGTCAGATATCACTTCGTTCGTGACATTGTCTCTCAAGGTGCTATTGTTGTCAATAAGATAGTCATTACAGAGAATCCAGCTGATATGTTAACCAAACCAGTTCCATTTAACAAGTTCAAGCATTGTTTGGACTTGATTGGTGTTTGTAGAAGATAATCACCCTTCGGGGCTTTGGACGATGATTATTTGATAATCCAAGGAATTTCATTTGAAGAATTGGTTTTTTCTGATTTGAGTCAAGGTGGAGATTTGTTAATATAATGGCCCAAAACTTTAGGCCCAAGTCCATTAATGCATTAACCTAATTTCCCCTTTTCCCTTTATATATATAACTTCATGCGTGAAGAAGTATAGTGCCACCAGAGAAAAAAAAAACTGCAGAAAAATAACTGCCGCTGGAAAATATAAGAAAAGGAAGCAAAGAGTAGAACTTGACGAATAAGAGAAGAACAGAGAGCTGCTGCACATCTTACTCCTTCGTATCTATTGGTGGTGTTTATACAACTGCATGAAGAATGAATTGGCAGAGAAAACAACCATCAACCAACCTCCATTATCTTGTTCTCCATTAATTCGGTAATATCAGCAAAATTTCTGATTTTATTTGCTGGGTTTGATTACTGATTTTTTGTGCAGAAAATATCTAGGTATAAATTTGTATTTTAGTGTATTTTGTGAAACTCTCAAAATATTAATGGTTGTATCTCCATTTGATTATTAGTGGATTTTTCATCGGTGTGCCGTCGTCAGTGGAGTAGACTTTTCACATTGAAAAGTTGAACCACTTAAATCATTGTGTGTCATTTATTTTCTTACTGCTTATTATTTTGCTGTTACCCATTATTATTAATTTGTGTAACCAAAATTGGACCCGATTTTTGTTTCCATAAGTGTTAATTTACAACATATTGTATGCACTATACTTACGTTCCTCTCTACTTCCTTAGGTTGGGCTCCTCTGGGTAAAGGGAGTCTTGGAACATTAGCCTTTACTCTTAATAGGCTCATTCTTCTCTCTCTTATAGGATCTTCATTTACTAGGTCTCTTAAATAACCCCTTGATAAGAGTAACTTTATTTACTATTTGGTGTGTCTACAATCCCTTATCTAATGTTCGATATCTTTATGTAAAGACTAGTATTTGGTGTAATCTCTATTGGGAGCTCTCATTCGAGGTAGTCATCTTACCTCTTCATTCCCTTCCTTACTTCTTACTACGTATTCAAGGACACTCTAAGTGGTGGCCCCTGACATGGTGGCAACGACCTGCCTTATGGGTCTATGTGTTTCATCTCTAATCTCCTTCATGTAAGAGGCCGTTGGATAGGTCTTCCACAATTCTGGTTAAATCGTTTTACTTCTTTGTTTTCTTTTCTCACTTCACCATATTTTTCTGTGCTTGACTTCTTTTCCATTTATCTTTTCAAATTCATAAACTTTTGTAGCATACATACCTTTAATGGATCTTGGTGTTGTCTTATTGAGTTATGTAAAAATTCGAGAGTTTTTCACAACTCCTTTTCAGAATCCTTCTATGGTTATTGAATTTGGGCGACCTGAATCTTTAATTTTTCTACTTTAAATCTTTTCATAAAGCTTTTTACATTTTCCTTTTGGCCTTGAACAATGAAAAACAGATGATGTGACTCTTTCTTAATGAGTTTATTACTTGAATATTGGTTGACAAAAGCCTTTAGCAATTCACCCAAGCTAGAAATACTATACAAGGGTTGATAATTGAACCATTTCATAGCATTATCTTGCAATGTTGACAATAACATTTTTCACGCATCGCATCTTTTGGAATATGCATGTAGATGAATCGGTGCCATTGAATGTTTAAAGGAGAGAACATGGGCTATCAGATCCTTTGTCCAACAATACCATTTGCACTATAGTGTAATAAAATTTTGTAGATGTACTATCGTTTCAATTTTGTCGATAAAGAGAGAAGTGACTAGTTGGCTGCAAACCTCACCACATTGTATAATGATTTTCCTACTTTTTTCCCTTTCAGTTTGCATTCTACATGCTTCATTGAAGCATCCAATTTAGGAATTTGAGATATTATGTTGGGCTGGTCTAGTGTCATTTTGGGTGCTTCTATTTTATTGGAACTTTGGGGTAAAATGGCATTTGAGATATTATTTTGGGCTGGTCAAGGATGGTACTCTAAATTTACTATCTTTATTTTCATCTTGTCAATCGGTGTGTCCGTCTATATTTCTATCCAAGGGACATTGAGGTGTTAGGCTTCATCCATGGAGAATAAGTTGTGTCAATAATTGTCTCAAATCTTGGTTATTTTGTTAGATTTAGTTCATGGTCTACTATAAAAACTCCAATTGCATTTAGATTGCCTTTGATATTGCAAGAGTACTAGCAGACCCCGATGATGGTGGGGTTTTCCTATTGTAATGGCTATTGGACTCAACCTGATGCTCTAAGTGGTCAATGTTAGGTTTTGAGTTGTTTTCTCACTTAGTGTGTCCTAATCCAAGATTTTGGTTTTCTAACTAACTCCTCATCTGTCAGCTATTTGGTAAACATGATGGCATTTTTGGAAGTAGGGCTACTATTTTCACATGGGATGAAATGTTTGATTGGACTATGCATTTGATAATTATTGTGAATATCTCTTATTTCGAACTAAATTTTAGTGTTTTCAAAAGCTACAAGGTCCCAATTTGATTCGATGGTAAAAAATGCTAGGGCCTCACGGTAGGCATCAATATGTTAGAGAAAGTCTTACTATTATTATCCATAGTAATAACATACTTTTTAAAATCAAATTTAACAAGCTATCAAAATGTACAAATGGAACATGAAAGCATTACAAGCTTTCTAAATTCACCAGAGATCATTTGCCATAACAACTAGAAAATTTTCTTTATTTGTTTGGCTTACTGCAAAAAAAGGACAGCATGTATACCCATAGCAACAGAATTAGCTATAAAATAAAGAATGTTAATCATAGATATAATACTATCCTAAATTGATCTAATTCTCTCAAAACCTAACAAAAGATGGTAGTAGTCTCTTGTTTAAGGGCACATAATGGACATTGTACATGAACCATGCATTGTCTTCGATCTAAGGCATCTCAGATTGGCAAGTTGTCATGCACCCAGCATTGAAGAAAATGTTTAACTTTTGATTGAAATTTAAGTTTTCATATATGACTCCAAAAATGCCATGTGGGGCTTACTCTAGCTATCACAAAGGCATGATTACCCAACCTAAATGAAACCTGATAACCAGACAGAACCATATAGTTTCCATGAGAGGTATGATGTTAAATCAAAGAATCTAGACAACATGGTTTAATAGGCATATTTAAGATAATTTTAGCCTCTATAGGATTAAAAATATCAGTCACAAGGTCCACATTCCAACTAACAATATCAGTGTTAATAAAGTTCCTAACAAATAGAGCGTAACCAAACCTCAGCATAGTAACAAACAAACACGGGGAAAGAAAGGATCCAAGAGTCATTCTAAATATACACACTATTACTAGACCAATCTCCCAACATTCTCCCACCAAAAAAATATCTTACGCCTTTGAGAATCTCTACTAAGCCCAGAAAAGAGAAACTCATGCCTTTGCACCAAACAAAGTTCACAAATTAAAAGTTCATAAATTTTTAAACCCTAACCTTCCATCAAGTTGTTAGCCACCCAACTTTTTCTATAAGAGACGACATATCTTCTTTTAATTCTGTGTAGTCTCCCACCAATATTGATACAAAGCTTTCTCATTATCCTAACATAATCATGTCCATAAAAGGAAACACTACATCTCATAATTGTAAGACCTTCATTGCTTAAGCTATTAATAAGAATTTAAAACTTACCATGTACATTAGATAAAAATATGCATACCCTGATAATATATATTGTTGGTATTAGTCTAATTTATAGAGAGAGAAACTAGGGAGAAGTTAGAGAAATTCATGGAATGTGTGGATCTCTTAGAGAGTCCATTTATATATAGAATTTTATATGTACACGTGTCTGTTACATAGGGTGTACATGTTATAGCGTGTCACAAGGGTATAAGAGTAAAGAAAAAATACATTTAAAGCTTGAGGTTAACCACCCCATGGCTTGGGCTAACGTATCAAGACTCAAGCTGATGTATCAAGGCTAGAGCTTAAATATCAAGACTCACGCTGACGTATCAAGGCTAGAGCTTACGTATCAAGACTCGGGCTAACGTATCAAGGCCCGATTAGATGTCTCAAGAGTCAGGCTCTACAAAGATTAGGAAACATGTCATTTCTTATGCTCAAACATTAGCTCTATATTCTTTTAACTCAGTTCTTCAACTAAGGTGGAAGATTAAATGGGTTAATAGGAAAAATGACACATTGAATCTAAAAAAAGAACCTACTCACTACAAGAATAGGATTGACATCCTTATGCATATTGTCGAGCTTCTTCTCAACATCCATATATTGAAGGTGCTGGACACAATGGTCTACACGGTGTAGAGCCCTACATTTTTCAAGCTTAAGGTGATCAACTCTCTTTAAAGGCGATCAACTCTTTTTGAGGGAGAGTACTCTACCTAGTCTGAGCTCGAGGTGATCAACTCTCTTTGAGGAAGAGCATTCTACCTGGGGTGAGCTCGAGGTGATCAACTCTATTTGAGAGATAGAATTCTACAATTTATGACCTTGAGGTGATCAAATCTTTGAGGGAGAGTATTCTACCTTTTTTTAGGACAAGGTGATCAACTCTCTTTGAGGGAAATCACTCCACCTTTTTTGAGCTTGAGGTGATCAACATTCTTAGGGAGAGCATTCTACATTTTCTAAGGATGAAGATGATCAATTCTATTTGAGGGAGAGCGTTTTACCTAGTTTGAGCTCAAGGTGATCAACTCTGGAGCACTCTACCTTTTTTGAGCTTGAGGTAATCAACTCTCTGAGAAAGATCATTTTAACATTTTTGAGGACAAGGTGATCAACTCTCTTTGAGGGAAAGCACTCTACCCCGTCTGGGCTCGAGGTGATCAAATCTCTTTAAGGGAGATCGCTCTACTTTTTCTAATTTTGAGGCGATTAACTCTATGATGGAGAGCATTCTATCTGGTCTGAGTTCATGGCGATCAACTCTCTCTGAGGGAGAATACTCTACCTTTTTTGAACTTGAGATGATCAAATCTCTAAGAGATAGTGTTCTAACTTTTCTGAGGATAAGGTGATCAATTCTCTTTGAGGGAAAGAACTCTACCTAGTTTGAGCTTAAGGTAATCAACTCTCTTTGATAGAGAGTGCTCTATATTTTCTAAGCTTGAGGTGATTAACTCTCTTTGAGGGATAACGAATATTTTCTAGAAATCACCTAATATATATATATATATATATAGGGATGGTACATGAAAATGGTAACATAAGGTACATTAGAAGTGTAAGGTCCTCCTTGTCTCCAATTGGTAGATCTCGCATCAAATTTCTATTGACATATTGTACTAGACATCTACCTTTAGGCCTTTTTTGAAGAGGCCCATATTATGGTTGATACTTAGGAATGGCCACATTCATAGTGGAATTATAATAATGCCTGACCTTTTCCTAGTCTTCCCTTATCTCTTTTATAACCTCATCAATTGGGAATTTGATTACTCACATTTCAAATAAGGTCCACCCAAAATTTTCTATTTCTTCTTCTATAAACCCTAATTTTTGCATGCCTTATATACAAATAGTTTTGAAGTTATCTTCAAAACTTCTCAAAATTTTAATGTGAAAATCACCATTGGTGATTAAAAATAAAAAGTAGGTAAATATTATGTTAGATTTAGGTGCAAGTGCAAATTTAATATCATATTCATTATAATTGTAGTTAGGAATAAGGGAACTAAAACTTAACCATGTCTCTACTTCTAAACGCATAAATTTTTAATATTCATAAGGCATGGTAAATAATTTAAATAGTAAAAGTAGACAAACTTGTCATAAATTTTATAAATACTTGCACTAGAAACCAACCAAAAATTGAAGTGACAATATCATCTTGCTCACACGCTCGCTCATCGAAAGCCAGAACAGTCCACTGGGGAGGCACACTACGAAAACCAACAATGTTGTGTATGTAAATATGCTCACATACAAAATGTACAAAACTTTGTGTGTGTATGTGTGTGTGCATTACTAATTCAAAGTAACCAACCTTATAGATAGGAAGACAGAACATTGAGTAAAAATAGACAGACACTATGTTTTATACACGAAAAACCAACATATAGATATAGAGTACAATTAGACTTATATTCTTGCCTTTTGGTTTCTTATGTCAGAATACTACACAACTAACACTACTACAATATGTGTTTTTGGTCCCGATATTTTAGCTTTAGTTTTTTTTTAAAACCGAGGCCATAGGGTTTTGGCCACGATTTGATAAAAATCGAGGCTATAGTGTATACATGTAGCCTTGGTTTTATCAACAACCGTGGCTATAAGTTAAATTACAAAAAATATTTAAATATATATAAATAAATTTATATAGCCACAATTATTAAATGATTGTGATTATAATTAAAATTATAGAGTTTTCAATATTAAAATACTATATGTCATTCATTTAAAAGAAATAAAAAAATTACTTTACAATTTTTTTATTTTTCTCTATTATTAATTTAATTTAATGTATTTTTATTTCTTTTATAATATATATATATATATCAAATTTTTACATCAAATATTTTTTCACTCTTTTTTTTCTCCCTTTCTTCTTTTTCCCTCTCTTTTTCACTTTTTTTTTCTTAATTTTCTAATTAATTTCATTCAACTCTCTCGTGCGCGCGCTAAGTAATATATATATTAAAATATAGTTTCTAATTAATATATATACATAATATATTAATTCCACCAATCCAATCTCGAGAACCAAAGTTTTATCCTAAATCATTTTTGGCATCCGATATCAAGGTCGCATCGTTCGTCCCTCTCACCGAGCAGCGTCGCGCCTTAAGAAATTATCAACGTCCCCCCCAAGCAGCTCCTCCTTTCTAGCACCTCGCTCGACATTTACAGGAGCTCTTTTCCCTAACCTCTCTTCTTCTTTTCTCTCTGTTTCTTTTCTGTTCATATTCTTTGTTCGCACCTCATCGATCGGCCGTTTGTACTGTCGTCACTCACGACCCAACTCCGGGTAAGTTTGATACCTTTTTTTACAATATCAATTCATATATGTGTGTGATTCTTAGTGGATTAGTTCTGCACATAATACATTTTAGTTAGGGTTATTTATTTCATGTATGAATCTATATTTCTTAGGATGTATAATGAGTCATTTCTTAGGTTTAGACAGTGTTATACAAATCATCTCATGTTATCTGATAATTTCCTCTGCATTTTTTTTCATTGTATTGCGTAAGAACAGATTTGTAGCATGCATAGGGATTTAGGAACTGGCTATTGTTATTGAGTTTAGATTTTGGAAGTATGTATATATGCATGCCGAGCCTATACAAATTTTCCTTTATAGAAAAGCTAGTAGATTTGTTGTAGTTTATTCTCTTTTTAATTTGAATCAATATATATAAATTGTAGTTTGCATAAAAGCCTATTGTTGCTCATCCTTTTGAATCAATAAAAAAATATTAAACTTTTACTTAAAATAACACATTTTAATCGAATACTAATAAAAATAACATTCTTATTTTGAATATAAAAATATATTAGTTAGTATTTTATTTTTACTATTATAAAATTTTAAAAAATATATACGACATAATAAAAATAAGGTTTCATGATTGAAATAAAAATTATGAAAGTACCCTATTTAAAAAGTAAGGTAGGGTAACATATTGAGAGGCATAAAACTTTCATTTGATTGCGCGCCTTAATCTTTTCAATCCAAGTGTATACTTGTGAAAATATGAGGTATTGCTTATATTCATGTAATCTGGATGTTGGTATTTTCATATATAGTAGATGCTTATATTCACAGGTACTGTCCCACGGTGTCATTTATCATAGACATTTTTATGACACCATAATCATGGTGTAACCTATGTATTAAGAATAAATAAGTAGAGAAGACTCTTGTGTTCTGGATGTTGTATATGCAGGATTATATTCATGGAATCTGGATGTTGGTATGCTCATAATAGATGTTATTTTTTTATGAGGAAATTAATACATGCTATCAAGGACAAATATTTTGAAGAACAACATTACAATGGAAAATATAAAATATTTTCAGATTGATTTAGATTGTAGACAATATGATTAATTAGCAACATTAAAGTTTTTCATGTATATTTTTATATTTTTGGAACACTTTAATTAGCTAGTTTTTATTATATGTGTTTTATTGTATCGATCTATTAAACTCTTAATGTAATATCTCTATTAAATTTAATATAATTAATCTTAATTTTTTTTAATTTTCTCAATTTATTTTAATTTATATTTAAAAATTAGCTTAATTGAAATTTATATAGTCACGGTTTAAATGCAATCGAAACAATAGATATCATTTTGATTACAAGTCTATGGCCTCAGTTATTAAAACACCGAGACCATAGAGTGTACCTATGGCCACTGTTATTAGAAAATTGAGGCCATAGGTTATTACCTTTGGTCTCTCTCACTTAGGCCTCGGTTCTTATAACCGTGGCTATAGACCTATGGTCATGGTTAAAAACCGAGGTCATAAGTACATACTTTAGTAGTGTAAATACGTACTCATATATATCATGAGATGATCATGAAGATAACTAAAAATGTTTGTTACCATCAACAAAACATCGATGCATACATGACACTAAAAGATACATCTAAATCAAGTTCATCCATCTTGTATGCTCCATCTATATTCATGAAACAACTCATCCACTATGTCACTATAAAAATCCACATGGTATCAATCCATAATGCATTCAATTAAGAGTATGACTAAAGTTTTGAAGACATGCACTATATGTGTTATGCTAAACTTGTTTACATTTATATGCCATCAATAAATACTGATGTGAACCAAGAAAATAGATAGCATCAAGTAGAAGCAAAATTCATATGTTCATATTTAACCTCTTTTTCACTAATATAAGTGTCAACTAGAAGGAATCAATAAGTCTTTCAAGGATTGTGTTGATAGTCTGGATATGGGTGGTACAGAGATGACATTTAGGTTCAAACACATCTTTGTCAATCCAAAAACAAAGAAATGAGCTCATGTCCATGACAATTATACCCTCAAACTTGGGTTCTTTTCTCTTCATTTCACAAAAATTCATTCACAAATAACAATTTTATAAGAATTGTACATAAAATTTAGAAAAATATGTCCCTTCTTTTTCATATTTATCATCATTTCACTTTCATTTTCTTTTCTTTCCCCACTCCTCATTTTTTTTAAAACAAAATTCACAACACTTCATTTTCTCCATCTCCTTTTTTTATTTATCATTCATTTTTCAAACTTTTTTTTTTGTTGATTAAAACCAAGAGAGTAAAATAGACATTTCCAGAACATATACACTCAATTAAGGGTTTACAAGTAAGTGAGAATAATAATTTGAACTAGATTAATAAATATAGGTATAAAGAAAAGAAGGATTAACATTGACGCTCAAAGAGGGATAAATAAGAAAAACTAAACATTGGTAGCTTAAAAGTTTCAAACAATCCCAAGAAAGGGCTAAATCCTATCTCTATCAAAGCAAAACCTAGGATTTCTCCTTAAGAGACATTAAAGTGGATTCTAGAGCTTGTTAGAGACATACAAATCATCAAAGCATGAAATCCAAATAAACTTCTTATTATGTCCAAAGTTCTTGTAACTACCATTTTCAAACATGTGCATTAGTTGGTAGCTGTAGTATGTAACTTGTTCGAGTTATTTCCCAAGCTATTTCCCTTATGTAAATGGCATCAAAATCTAACGTTGTGGACCTATAATCTTAAGACCTATAATGGGTGCTAAAATTTTGGAGATGATCCCATTAATGCATATATTAAGACATTTACATGAACACATATCGATTATATAAAGGTTCTACACCATGTATCATAAAATTAAACTATTAAATATAATAAACAATAAAATGTAACCATATGATAGATCTAAACTCTAACTTTCACGTATTAATTCCTAAATCTAAATGGTGGATATGGATCAAGTTATGATTTTGGGTTAACAATAGGGCAATATATAGTACCCAACACCACCTTAGGCTTTCATGATCAAACAAATAATATGCCAAAACTTAAATTAATATCGTAAAAAAATTAATTCACTAATAGTATTTTTATATCAAATACTAATAATATTATTGAATATTAATTGATGTAATTAATGTCACATGCCATTTAACTTAGTGAGGTACTAAGAAACCTAATATCATTAACTTTAAAAAAAAATTAAAAGAATTGGTTGATTTGTATAGTGAACACCAAATAAAAGATAAGATTTAGGTCGACAATCTTTATTTAGAGAGCATTATTACACGACGTAGAAACTTGTTTCCCATATTATTATATGGATAAGACAAGCAAAATAAAGTAAAAAACAAGACACATATCAAATGAAGATGCATTACAGCCGACATCCTTTTATTATTAGTAGATTAAATAGAAATCGGGAAAAAATAGCTAAACATTGGGGAACGCACGGTTCAATTCCAAGGTAAACTTGGGAGGAACAGTGTAAAGTGCAGTCATTACAACTGGAAACTCGTCGTTAATTTCAGTAAGAAAGTAGGCAACACCAGTTCTTTGTCTGTACTGTTTCTTACCATCATCCGCAAGTCGCTTTTGCAAGTCGTTCCAAAAGGTGTCATCAAACCCACGACTTGCATGAATTTCACACCGGATCTGTAATAAGTTACAAATATATCAATAATTTATTTTACAATATACCAATAATTTAAATTTATTAAAAAAAATATGAATACAGATTGAGTTTTCGTGAAATTTATGATATAATTCTTATAAAACATGAAACTATTGTAGATATATCAACATATATTATTTAATTATTGAGATATGTTATAACTCCTTATTTTTATGCACAATATTATATAGATTAAGTTTTTTATATACATTAATACTTCAATATTAGATCGGATGTTAAATTAAGAATTTAAAATATTAAATTAATTATGAGATAACTTATCAAAAATAACAAATTATATTATAATTCACATGATACGTACGGTGCATTCATGCATAAAAGACTCATACGCTAGCTAGTATACGAACTGAGATATAAAACCAACGTGAAATGACATACCGTGTTACCATTCTTAGCATTGTGTTTGTTCTCCCAAGCCATGACCCAATCATTGCGGCTTCCATCAGAAACCTTGCAACGATAGACAACAGCCCCAGATGAACCGGTAGTAGAACCTGGGGTCTGAACGTGTAGTACAGCACCCCACTGGCCATTTTGAATCTCTCGTACGTGGAAATGAAACTGTTTCTTTATTGTAACCAGCATAATTATGAGAGGTTACCAATTTTAAGGTGGTACCCGTCCCATTATAGAGGATGCACAACGTGGCGACTCCACTGCCGGCACTCCATTCATCTTCTAAGAATTCTCGAGCTTTGATACGATTTTCATCCAAATCATATGTCTTCATAGCTTCAAATCCTCGCAACGTTTGAAGAATTTTCGCATCCTCGGCTGTTCCCTCTAAATTTGAGTTGGTCACTGGGTTACCAAATACATTTCTCGCCATTTTTTTTATATGATGAATTAATATGAATGTTTTAATATATGTTTGGTGCGAGTTTAAGAGACACCATAACCAGTATATATATACTCATGCTATCAAGACTTTGATTATCTCCAAGTCTTTTTATATTAATTATAAGATTATATGTATATATCAGCAACAGACCGATTTGATTTTTTTTAGTAATTAATTAACTAAATAATTATTTTGACACGTTGTCATTGATGTTATGCGTCTTTATTCAATTAATTGCCAACTTCAAAAAAATTAATGATCTCACAGAGGAAGTTTTAAAAAAGACTTTATTTTGATTAAAAAAAGACTTTATTTTGATTAAAAAAAGACTTTATCAATAAATTAATTCAAGCCTAGCTGTTTGCTTTGATTATATTTCTTTTTCTTTTTAGTCAAATTCAATAAACATATAACATATAGAATTAGTGTAATTTTTCTAATTTTCACCGAGATTACATTTTCAGCTTGTTTTTTTAATAACTTTTGCATTATTTTCTTTGTAGCAATCTTATAACTTTTTAATTATTATTTTTACTTTTTGATTATGAATTTAAATATATATTTTAATTTTAAATAACTTTTCACGTAAATTTTTTTTGCAAGTCAAACTTTGACTATCGATTTGTAAACTCACAAACAAATTAAAATTTTTAAGCATGACATAAATTCAATTCACATTCCAAATTGTAATAAAATTAAAACTCATTGAGTAACTACCAAAAAAGGTTTATGTTATAATGACAAGTTTTTCTATATACCGCTATTAATTTAGAATGTAAATAAATAATTAATTGATTTCTTAAATTATATAGTTTATATTATTTAGTATTATTAAGTTATAAATTATATTATTTAATTATTTATTTATAAAAAAACGATTAATTAAAGAAAAATGTTATAATTAGAGTAGAGAAAGACAAGAATGAAGAAGAAGAAACTGTTGAAGAAGAAGGAAAATAAGGTATAATTCTTCATACTTTATTTCATTTCTTAAGGCCTATATATAGCCTAACATTTCAGAGATAAACGAAGAGAAAAATTGCATGAATGTAGTGTACTAATGTGCTAATAGAATACTAACATTTTAACAGAATTGTGCAGTGGTTCCCTCGTGCCCGTAATTTGGCACGTCCTGCACCGAGTTGTGTCAATTAGGTACTTCCGCTACGCCCCTCGTGTGCATCAGTTCGCCTGCTAAAGCGTCTCGCAATGGCTGAGCTGATTTTGTTCATATCATTCCTCCCTCTCTTTTAGAGTCCTTGTCCAGAAGAATGAATGATGAGTACTCAAAAAGCACTACAATTACCATGATTTTATGCACGTTAATTGATTAAAAATATATATATTTATATGATTTTATCATATATTTATATAAACTATCTTTTGGAAATCACGGATATTTTTATTATTTTTCAAGTATTTTCGCTTAAAAAAATAACTTAAAGACTCAAAGAAAAATACTGGAACGATCATAAAAGTAACAGCCACATAATTATGAAAATAACGGTCATAAAAATAACAGCCATATAATTATGAAAATGACAATTACATAATTTATGAAATAACGGTCATAAAATAATAATAATTTTTTATTTAAATTCATTTCCAACAATCCCTCACTTGAATTTTAAATAAAAATAGTTTCATCGAGCAACAGATCAATTAAAAGTATAAGATTATGCATAAATAAAAGGTGTCTATCGACTTAAACCTTTGCATAGTGTTGATGTTTTAGAATATACTAGAGTAACTCGTAGTTTTGAACTCTATCTCTAACAACATTACACACACAACTTTTCCAAGGTGTAGTTCGAAAAGCCCATGCTTTACGGCCATGCACATGTATCCCAGTATAGTGAATGCTGTAGTAAATTTTGCCCAAAAGTTTCATAGGAAACGATCACATTTCCACATTCACATAGGTGAGTCTATCAAGAGTACTCTTGTAGCTACATACTCCATTCCACATAGAGTATAGAATTCATTAAGAGTTTAATAATTAACTCATCCTTTCTATCACTTCAGGACTTCATGCTTCTAACAATATAGAATGGGACTTCATAATAGCATGATTCATCTCATATCACTTCATGACTTGTTATTACCCTTTGAACTTATTTCTTGGGATCTCCAGTCTATAAGTTGGGTTACCATCACGAGTGACTCTTCATTCTAAGGGCATTAGACCCATTCTTTTTAAGGTTTTGAAAACCTTCTGTCTCGGTAATCCTTTCATCAAAGGATCTGCCAAATTTTCATTAGTACATATATGATCCATTCTTACAGCTCCTATAGAGAGAAATTCTCTAATAGTACTGTGTATCTGTCGTCTCTTGTCGTTGTAATAACGGTTCTAAATCTTTGCAATAGCTACGGTACTATCGCAGTGGATCAGGACAACTGGTATTGATCTTTCTCATAAAGGGATCTCAGCTAATAGACTTCTTAACTAGCCTGCTTCTTCACTAGTAGTAGTTAGTGATATCATTTCAAACTCCATCGTAGATTGAGCCAATATTGTCTATTACTTATACTTCTAAGAAACAGCTCCACCAACAATGTTAAATATATAGCTGCTAGTTGCTTTGAAGTTTTCTGATAGAGTGTTCCAATCATCATCACTGTATCCATCTAGAACAGCGGGAAACTTATTATTATATAATCGAAGGTTCATAGTTCTCTTAAGGTATCTTATGACCCTTTCAATTGCATTTCAATGCTCTATACTAGATCTACTGATAAACCTACATAGTAATCCCACAACATAAGTTATATCTAGTCTAGTGTAATCAGTAGCATAACGTAAGCTACCAATGATGCTCGCATACTCAATTTATCTAACACTGTCCCCGGTGTTCTTGAACAACTTTACACTAGGATCATAAGGAGTACATGCATGTTTACAGTTAAAGTAATTATATATTTTTTAAGATCTTCTCAATGTGATGAGATTTGTTCTAGAAAAATTCCCTTTTCAGACCTAATAATCTTTATACCAAGGATTATACTCGCTTCTCCGAGGTCTTTAATATCAAAGTTAGCACATAACAAAATTTTCGCATTAACATGAATATTTGACACAAAAATAATCACGTCATTCACATATAAATATATAATAGTGCAAATGTCATTTTCTGATTTATAATAAATGCATTTGTTACTTTCATTCATTTTGAATTCATGTGGGATAACTATATTATCAAATTTTTCAAGACTTGCTTAGGTGCTTATTTTAGACCATACAAATATTTATATAGTTTACAAACTTTATTTTCTTGACATGGGAAAACAAAGCCCTTAAGTTGGTCAAAATAAATCTCTTTTTCTAAGTCACCATTTAAAAAAGTAGTTTTGACATCCATTTCGTGCACTACTAAATCATGGATAGCAGCAAGAGAAAAAAGTACACGTATGGAAGTTATTCATGTGACTGGTGAAAAGGTATCAAAGAAATCTACATTTTCCTTTTGCCTATACCCTTTGACTACCAGACGAGCTTTGTACTTTTCAATAATACCATCGGGTTTTAATTTATTTTTTTAGTATCCATTTACATCCTATGGTTTTACAACTAGGAGGTAAGTCGACTAAATGCCAAAGTCTATTATACTCAAGAGAGTCCACTTCATCATTTATGGCTTCTTCCCATAAGTTGGCATCTAAAGAAGATAAGGCTTTATTAAGAGTTTAGGAATCTTCCTCTAAGGTATAAACATAAAATCAGACCGAAAGTCTTTAAGGGTTTGAGCTCGTTTACTTATCCTAATTTCATAAAAATCAATCCCAAAGTCCTTAAGGGTTCGAGCTCGTTTACTTCTCCTAATTTCAGTGTTTAATTTCTCATTTTGTTTACTAGTTCTAGTTATGGGTAAACAACTAGAAGATGAGCCCCCACTATTCTTCAATTTAAATGGAAACCTATGTTCACAGTAGCCAACATCATTTGATTCTATAACTATGATCATTTAAGTCATAGAATTTATAAGCTTTACTATTCACAACATATCCTATGAATACACATTTGTATGTTCTACTAGAAAGTTTATTTCTTTTAGGATCAAGAATCCTAACATAAGCTAAACAACCCCAAGTTTTAAAATAGGTTAAGTTAGGTTTCTTATTTTTCAAAATTTCAAATGGTGAAATTTTACTAGTAGATTTAGGCATTCTATGTAGTACATAGAAAATAGTTAATAAAATTTCTTCCCACCAATGAGAAGCAGCACCAGAGTTTAATAAAATTGCAATAACTGATTCATCAAAAGTTCCAATTTTTTTTGTTCAGTTTTACCATTCATTTCAGGATAATCATGTGCAATTTTTTCATGTATGATTCCATGAGTTTTTTTTTTAAACATTGAAAATATTGGAATCATATTCAATGCCTTTATAACTTAGAATTTTTTTTTATTTTTCTGTTAAGTTGATTCTCAATCTGAGTCATAAATATTGTAAACATGTCAAACGCTTCACTTTTATTTTTCATTAGATATACATAAGTGTAATCTAAACAACTATCTATAAAAGTTATAAAATAACGTTCCATTTCTTGTTAAATTTCCATCAAGTTCACATATGTTAGAATGTATTAAATCTAAAGGTTTAGATTCTCTAACTACTGACTTATGTGAAGTTTTTGTTATTTTAGCTTGACTACAAAAGTCACATTTTTCAAAATCATTCAAAGATAGTTTAGGAATTAGTTCTAAGCTACTCATGTTCTTGATTATGTGTTTATTAACACGATAAATTCTAGTATGTCAAATATTAAACGAACTCAACATTCAATTTAAACATGCCATTAGTGGCATACCCTTTCCCAACAAAAAATATTATTTTTAGTTATTATATATAAATTAGCCCCTATAGTTTCAGTAAATCCAACTTTGTAAATAAGATATCCTGAAACTAAGTTCTTTCTCATCTCTAGAGTATGCAGGACAACCTTCAAGATGACAGTCTTTCTAGAGGTAAACTTTAATACCACCTCACCAGTACTAACAACTTTAGTGGAGTGGGAGTCGCCCAGTAGCATTTTCTTATCCTCAGACTCAGTGTAGGACTTGAACATGTCTCGATCATAGCAAAAATGGCGAGAAGTAACAGTGTCCACCCACTACCCCTCGAATCCATCAACAAAATTGATTTCAGATATCATAGCAATAAGTTGATCTTCGGTAAGGTTCTTCTGCGGGGTAGGACGATTCCTATTCTGGTAGTTCCTGGCCAAGTGGCTAGGTCTGTTACAACTATAACACATGAATGTGTGATTCCTTAAGGGGGGTTAAGGTCCATTTTAAGAAGGATAGTTTTGTTTCTATTTTGGTGGTTGCGGTTTTAGTTATTATTGTGATTCTGAGTTTTCATATTTCTACCTTTAGGTTTCAAAATTGCAGATGAGGGTTTCTTATTGGTACTGTTGT
Organism: Hippophae gyantsensis; assembly: GCA_030763125.1. Taxonomy (NCBI): domain Eukaryota; kingdom Viridiplantae; phylum Streptophyta; class Magnoliopsida; order Rosales; family Elaeagnaceae; genus Hippophae; species Hippophae gyantsensis. The sequence continues at coordinate 14,872,081 of CM061029.1, read as the reverse complement.
TTGAGACAACGAGTACTTCATCTCTTTAGTCTTATTTTCGTGCTTCTTCTTCTATTCTTAAACGGGTTATAAGACTTGCTAAAGAAAATTCCTTAGTTTTATGTCTAAGTGTATTCTTAAAATCTTTCTAAGCATGTGGTAATTTATCTATAATAACAGCTACTTGAAATTGTTCATCTAAAGTCATACCTTCAAAAGTTATTTCGTGTGCTATCTTCTGCAGTTCGTGTGATTGAGCTTCCACATATTTGCCATCAATCATTTGGTACTTCATATATCTACTAACAACATACTTCTTAGTTCTAGCTTCCTCAGTGTCGTACTTCTTTTGAAGTGCATTCCAAATTTTCTTAGTAGACTTATCAAAATTATAATAATCATACAAGTTATTGGCTAATCCATTAAGAATAAAAATTTTGCATAGAAAATGATTTTCTATCCAGGTGTTTAAATCCTTTATTGTAGCTTCAATATGAGAATTAGGCAATGTTGGGTTTTCAATAATAAGAACAAAAGCCTCATTTTACATGGTTAAGAAAAATAACATTTTTTTGTTTCCATTTTTTTAAAATGTAGTTCTTCAAAACAAAATGGTTTGTTGAGATCAGTAGTTAACATTTCAGTAGACATGGCAGATAGAATGCATCTTAAAATTATTGGAACAAATATGTGAAAAATTATGTAAGAACAATAATACCGATAACCTGAAATGAACTGCTTGGGTTGATTCGCGGACTAAGTCGCTCTCTTTAAGATGTTTCGCGGCTCTGCCCAAACTTGTGCAAGCAAACACAGCCTCGTCGTCCCCAAGATAAAACAGATCATAATCTTTTTTCTATCTTGGATCTTCACTGTACTGATGAAGTCCGGAATACTACACCTCTTAAATATTTATGTTGCTCGGAAATCTGAGAAAACAATTCTAAATTTTCTGATTTTGCTATGAAAAATCGTAGAACTTTTTTTTGAGTTGTTAAGTTATGTTCTAAACTGAGGGCTATTGCCCCTATTTATAGTTGAAAAAATAAGTGTAACAGTCATATAATTATGAAAAATAACGATAAAAAATAACAGACACATAATTATGAAAATAATGGTCATAAAAGTAACGGTCGTATAATTATGAAAATAACGGTCATAAAAATAACGGCCACATAATTTTGAAATTAACGGTCATATAATTATGAAAATAACGGTCATAAAAATAACGACCACATAATTATGAAAATAATGATCATAAAAATAACGGCCATATAATTATGAAAATGACAATTACATAATTTATGAAATAACGGTCATAAAATAATAATAATTTTTTATTTAAATTCATTTCCAACAATGTCTTTATTTTTTATTTTTCCCTAGGCTGCAATAAACGTCTTCTAAATAGAAATTTTTTATTGCTAATATAAATTTATAATCCTTTGGATATCAGAACAATTCTATTCAATTATTTGTGAAGATTTATACTATTGACAAATGATTTAAGAAGACTTGTTGCACGCATTTGATCAGTACGAAAACTTCGGGTTGACATTATAATTAGAGATAATTTTATCATAAAATTTATACGTATTTTCGCTAATATGATTAAAAAAACACGTGGGATTCAAAGCTCATCGTTCTTAAGAGTTTGATATTTTATCAGAGTTTTAGTCAATTAAGTTAAACACCTTAAGTCTCTCTAAAAATATTAAATCGATACTGCAAGAAGAAAAAAATGTAAAAAGAAAAAATAACCTATATAATTATAATAAAATATATTAAAGTATAAAATAATGACCTTAAGAGATAAAAGAATCACGATTTAAGAGAAAATATTAAAAATAATATCTCATATTAATTAAAAATAATATTATAATAAAATAATTCATTAAATTAATTTTTTAATATTCAAAACAACACAATTATTATAGACTTCTTTTTTCTTTTGGAGCAAAAATTATAGAATTTGACAACCTAGCTAATGAAAACTTGTAGCTTACCATAGCTGATAAATATATATATATATATTTATCCACGTGTTGCGTTGGTTGATATGTAGAACAGACGTTACGTCCTACATGTAGTATTGGTTGACACGTAGGAACGACACTTAACTCGTAGCGTCAATCATATGTGTCAATCGATGATACACGTAGAACACATAGAACCTGTGCTACGTTCTACAAGTAGCGTTAGTCATACGTATCAACCTATGCTACCCTAATTTTTTTCCTTTTATCTCTTCTCTCCCCCATTTTTAGACAGAATCGTGTTGTCCTCTTCCTTGCTACCATAAAATTGATTGTCCTCCTTCTACTCTTTCTCATTTTCTAGGCACCTTCGACTACCAATTTAGGCACCATTTTATGGGTTTTCTTTCTCTTCAATTTCTCTTTTAGATCCACTATTTTTTTAGCATAATACTCAAAACAATTATACCCATTTTCCTTTTTCTCTCTCACTTACCAAATATCCTTTTTTCTTCATTTTCTTCACTTTGTCACTTCATTTACTCTTGTAAGTATTGTATGAATTGTTTTACAATTATTATTCATATTTTTTTATTTTAATGTATATTATGTGTTATTGATTATGTGTATAATATTTTGTGTTATATAGGTTGTGTATTTTTAGTTAAGCTTATTAGAGAAGAATATATTTTATTCATTTATTTATTTTAATAATTTTAAAGATTTAGGTTTTTGATATATATTAATTTATTTTAAACTTAAAAATTTTAGAAATTATTTACATGTACATTATATATATATATATATAATATTTTTATATGTATATAATGTATAATGGGTTTATTAATATTTATTATTATATATATGTATAACATATTTATTATTATTAGTTACATGCATTTATATATTTATAAATCATTATATATTATATATTTGTTAATGTTATTATGAATTTATAATTATTTGGTTTTTATGTATTTATTTTTATATGATGCTTTGATAGATACTCTAATAATTAGGAAATTCATATATAATAATATCTTAAATATATTGATTGGATACATATTTAATATGCTTAATATCATTAATAGAAAATAGATAAATATTGGATGTCAAAATGTAGAAATGAGCAGGACTATATTTCTTAAGTTGAAAGTGTATTGGCATTCACATGTAGAAATAGTAATAATGAAATTAGTATGATTTGATGTCTATGTGTTAAATGTAAAAATGAGAAATTTTATGATGTTTACGAGATTAAATATCACCTTATCCATAGTTGTATTACTTTGAGTTATATATATTGGTATTATCACGGAGAAAATAATGATAATACTCATAGGGAAGAGATAAATAAGAATATGTGGATTATATACATCTTATCAAAATGTACAAACATAGAATATGTTTCATGCTGTTGAAGATAAACTACATGAGGATGATGATCCCGAAACCTTTAAAAAACTTCTAGAAGATGTTGAAAAATCTTTGTATCCAAAGTGCAAGAAATACACTAGAATGTTGCGATTGGTTCATTTGTACAATGTGAAGGTAAAAAATGTTGTTTTGGACAAGGGATTCACGGAATTACTAAATGTTCTAATAGATATGTTTTCTAAGGGTAAGGAATTATCATTTTCAATATATGAAGTGAAGAAATCTTTTAGTCAATTTGGCATGAAATATTATAAGATTAATGCTTGTTTAAATGATTACATTCTTTATATAAAAGAATATAAGACATTAGATGATTGTCCAATGTGTAAAGAATCATGATGGAAGCATGCTACAATGAGATAACACCTAATAAAGGCATGCTCGTAAAGGTTCTTTGGTACTTTTTTCTGAGTGCTTTCCAAGGTTGTTCAAAAGTAAAGACACATTAAAGGTGTTGACTTGGCTTTCAAATAATCAATCTGATAATGGGATGCTACGTCATCCTTATGATTCTTCAAATTGGAAAGTAATAGATAATTATCCCCTCAATTTGCATATAATCTGCACAATCTTTTCTTGCCATTACTACTGATGGAATTAATCAACACAGTTCCCTTAGTAGTAGATATAGCTATTGGCCAATAATTATGGTAACATTCAACCTTCCTCCTCAGTTATGTATGAAAAGAAAATTCATAATGTTAACATTATTGATCTCAGGACCGAAACAACCTGGAATTGATATTGATGTATATTTGTAGCCTCCGATAGATGATTTATAGACATTGTGGAATGATGGTGTAAATTTTTACGATGCACATAAAGAAGAATACTTTAACTTGAAGGGGGTCCTTTTATAGACAATTAATGGTTTTCCTACTTATGGCAACTTATCAAAACATGTAACAAAAGGTTATATGAAATGCCCTATTTATAGTGATGGAACTTCTACAACTTATCTTATTCACGGATGAAAGATGTCTTACAAAATACATAAAATATTTTTTCCACCTAGACACAAGTTTAGATACCAAAAACACCTTTCGATGGTGAAGAAGATCATGATCCCGCACCAAGGCCTTTGAGAGGTGTTGAAATATTAAGGCAATTGAATGGTATGCCATTCAAATGATATGGAAAGATGAAAAAAAGAATACTTACTGATGGAAGGAAACAAAAGAGGTCCACTAATAAAAGGGATGAAAAGGAAAATGTTACTCAATCAGCAGATCATGATTGTTGGAATAAAAAATTAATATTTTGGGAATTACCTTATTGGAAAGACCTACACATTCATCACATCTTAGATGTCATGCATATTGAGAAAAATATATGTGAGAGCTTGATTGGCACATTACTGAATATACCTAGAAAAATGAAGGATGGAATTAAAGTAATAATGGATTTAAAGAAACTGTGCTTACAACCTGAATTGGCATCTAGGGTGTAAAATGATAAGAATCAAACATACTTTCCACCAGCATCATATAAAATGTCAACAAAAGAGAAGGATGTGTTTTGTAAATGTTTGGCAAGTTAAAATCTTTACAAAAAGATGTTGTGGAGAATTTGTGTCTACTTGAAAAATATTTTCCTTCTTTTTTCGATATAATGATTCACTTGTATGTTCATTTAGTTTGAGTGGTTCAATTGTGTGGTGTTACTTATTTAAGGTGGATGTATGCTTTTGATAGATACATGCAAGTCCTTAAAGAATATGTAAATAACAGAAATCATCCCAAAGGATGCATGGTGGAAAGTTACATTGTTGAAGAGACCATTGCGTTTTGTTCTGAATACTTTAGTGGTTGCATTGAAATTGGGAATCCTACGCACAAGTTGTTCTTAGAACATAAAATGATTCAAGTAGGTAACCTTATGCTCAATTTAAGTAAGAAATTGTTTATTGATCACACTCGATGGGGAAAAGCACATCGAAGCATTTTGGTAAATAATAATAAGGCACAACCATACATAAAGTAAGTAATGACTGGTACAACCTTATCATTTAAAATAAAGTTATTTTTTATTTAACTATTAATGATATCTAATTGATATATCTTGAATAACATTACATAATGTATTTAAACTTACTGAAGATAGATCCTCGTTTTAAAAAAAAGAGGAGAAAAATGATGGATAAACTGTGCCACTTTTTAGAAAAAAATTTGGCATAGACATTGGGAAATATATAAATCGATCGAGTGCAAATTACAATTGTTTGAATTTCAAATTACCGATTCAAGTATAATTCAAGTGTGTACAAGGTGAGTCCTCAATCAATAAATAACTTTCATTTATATAGAACATATAATTTTATTTATATTATCTAATTATTTATATATATTTATTTTATATAGAGAATGTTATTATCGACTTCAACTTAATCACTTATCACATTTAGCAATGTTCTATTATTCATCATTTGTCAATCAATATTAAGAGCATGATGTTAATATCAGAGCTAAACAATTATGTGATAGGATATTAACACTTAACAAGAATTAGAAATTGATAATCCCTTGACCACTAAAGTTTGAACAAGGCCAAGATAATTGTATGTTGATAATCCTTTATCTATATGGCAATTATGTTTTGTACTGTGACTCAATATCCATAGAATTGAGTAAAGACACAAAAGCAATTATTGAAATGTAAAATTTATAGTTAGATATTTTTCTTCTATTGTTCTTTGTAACATTAATAAAGAATTAAATTTCTTAAACTTTGATAGGGCATAAAAGCTGTGGACCAATAGTAGGGGCATTGCCCTTAAAAATTCTCTAAGCTTATATGGGACAAAGTTATGGTATGTACAAGAAAATTTTAGTAATTTAATGAATTTTACTATTGAATAATAAAGATGTTCGAATATGAAAAAACTATGTACACTTGTTTTTTATTGGTTCCACAACAAAATGATGGAGTCATGTGTGGTTACTTTGTCATGAAATTTATGAGCGAAATCACCTTAAATATCAACATTTCAATTAAAGATGTGATAATCTATTTTACTAATATACTTTTTTAACTTATATAAGTTATTTTTTGTGAATTCATGATATTACATTCTTATTTTGAATTTAAATACATGTAGTTCTTTAGTTAGAACAAATCCGGCTATGATATACAAATTTTTGAGAATTTATGAAAAAAATGGGCAGAACACATGATTCAAATTATTACATCACAAGAAGAATCAGGAGAAGAATCTAATGATATTGAATAACACCATGGTAATTTTTTAATGCTTTAATTTCTATATTCTTGTGTCTCTGATGTTTAGGCTTGTTTGATAGATGTTTGGTGGATATTTAAAGGAATGAATTATTGTTTGGATCTGTTTTTCTGCCCAAACTCCATCTCATCTCATTGGAGAGTTCCATGGTCATTATGAATGGAACATTGCTAGTGATTCTAAGCAACAAATCATTTTCCTGAAATAAAGTGGGAATATCACAAAATCCATAACAAAAGAGGCGTTATCACTTTATTTATCATTTAAGTTGAATATATGTATGTATTGTATATAAATTATTTTTTGTAATAAATTTAATTCTCAAATAATTAGTTAATATTTAATTTTTTAATTATTTGTACTATTTAAAAACTTTTTTAAACATATTTTGGTTTTTCTATTATTATGTGATTGAAAACAGATAGTGAGGATAGCAAAAAATGCATAAAATATGTTAAAAAATATATAATTTAAAGTCAGTTCAATCCTTAAACCGACTTTAAATTTTAAGTCCTCTCTTTTTAAGTCGGTTAATAACTGAAGTCATTTTAATAACCGACTTCTTCTAGTAGTAAAAATTTAAGGTTTATAGTTTTAATTTAGGGTTTAGATTTTAAAATTAAAATTTTAGGATTAAAATTTATAAAATAATATATAGTTGTCACCCAACATGACTTCTATTAAGAGACATATGGAGGCTTATATATCGTTTTAAGTGCTTCATAATAAGAAAATTAAAAAAAATTGAATGAGAAGATTAATGCATTAAAAAGAAAAGAAAAAAATACATTAAAAATGTGCATCGTAACAATGCTTATTTACACGAGTTGATACAAAGATTATGTGAAAGGAAATACTTCATATTAAGCACCACTAGCGACACTCACATGTCATTATATGCTTATCTTTTTACATATTAAGTTGATCACCTTCTCTCCCTAAACATTGTCCATTTATCCCTTCAGGTGATAACAACACCGATTCCATTTCCTTCTTCATTGAGCATTCCATCCAATTTCTTTATCCAAACGGGAGTTCCATACTCTATGTCTGTATAGAAAATCTCTAAATCAGGTATGCACATAACTATGTATGAGTCTATATATCTATAAATTATACATAATATTAATACATTGTCCATTATATGAAAGCTATAAAGAAAGAAATAAAGAAATTTTTTCAATCAAAATAGATAACTCTTGTTGTACTAACACATCATGTGATCTTTCAAACAAAGAATATAAAGTGATAAACTAATGTAGGATCTAGCACCTATGTAGTAATATCCACGGGTTGCAATGACAGTCACTAGTAAGAAAAAATTCACTAAATACAAAACATCAGTTCACAACAAATAGCAATATAATTGCAAAATAATTGTATTAGTCAGAATTCCTAGGCTAGCTACAAGTAAGTTTCCACACTCACTATCAACATAGAAACACGATCAAATCTATCCAAGTCTCCCCCAAAGCTCTACCACCATGTGATGTGGTATAATCAACAACGACTCAATAGATAGTGAACAACATAGGTAAGAAAAATCCTATGCATATGAACCTAGATAATAAAAACTTAATTCATGAAAATTGATTCCCCAAATATTTGTTTACACAAAATCACTTTTAAAATGTATCACTTATACATTGAACAAAAATAACAATTAAGTTTTCATTTTGCAAGAACTCCCCCTCCCCTAAAAGTTTTTGAGTTAAGAAAACAAAGAAAATGGTTGGGGGTATTTATAGAAAATTCTTCAGCTTTCATTGTGTTTCTCGACCACTCAACGAGGATAATAGCTACCAAACCCACTTATTCTCAATGAACCCTTACTAGTCTAGCTGAGTCCACCTAGACAAGCCATGTGTCACACCATATCAAACTTAACAAGCTTAATGATACTTATTGACTCTTCAATAAGACCTCATCGATTGTTAAAATTATACAGTTTTTATTTTTTAAATGTTGAGTGATTTCCCCCAATTATTTACAAAAACAATGCAAACACATTACTTAAAAAGGACATACTTTGTAGTTTTCACTTGAGAATGTCAACACAAAGATAAAAGGACTTATAATTTTCCATTTTCATTTTCAGTGGCAAAACACTACATAACTTAAAATTGACATGGCATCAATACATAAAAAATTTATGCCAGATGTACCTGAGAGTTCATTCTTATGAATGAACCCAAATACACATCTTAGAAACCTGATACACACCCATAACTAGTGCATCTACCTTGTTAGGTCCATCCATCTTATTGATCCATTCTATGTTACATGTTTGAATATCCAAACAATTTCAACTGAGCTCCAAGTCTGTAACTATATATGTCCTATACATACAAAGCAACCAAAACCCCTAAAAAGTAAGTTGTAGAAATATATGTAGTCTAACCAATTACTATCAAGTCACCTCTATAAAAGTGAAATATGATAGGCTAAGCACATTCAACTGGCAACAAAGAAACATAACTCCTCTGAAATTATGCTTCACTATCCTAAGTGTTGTGTATTAATAAAGAAGAGATTCCATATAAATTACACTCTGAATCCCCATGAAACAAACAAATATATTATGCATACAAAATTCTTTCCCTTTTTGACAAAGAAAGTCAAAGTAATTCTCTTTATGGGGAGAAAAGGCATACAAAATGTTAGGATAAAAGCATTGATGCAAATTTGTTTGTATTTAAATATTTCTTAAATTGGAATAAATAAAAGTACATTCTATAGGTCCTGTTATTTTGTGTTGGAATTTCTGTGTGCATGGAGACCATATTATTTTACGCAATGTGTTGTCATCCTCTATATAAGATCAATCAATTACTATCAATTCAATATTACACACACTTGCATATTATTTTCACTTTGTATTTTTGAATGATATACACACCAACAGGGAGTTGGGAGCATATAATTGGCATGTTTAGGTTGTGTATATGTATCAGGTTCATGTTTAAGCTTGTAAGAAGTTATGAAAAATTAATTAGCAAAATTTAAAATAAAATAGCAATTTTTAGAGCTTATCAAGTGGTCAATGAGATATTCTCTGAGGTGGCTGTGAGAAATTGCAGCCATTATCCTCATTGTGATGGTTATCCTCATCGAGGCGTTCGACAATGGTTATGATAGCTTATGGATTTTCTGTAAATATCCCATCATTGGTATTATTTGAATAGATTAGAAAACATGGAAAAACTTGATAAATTTATGAAAATAGAATTATTATAACATTTCATGGTTAATATTTATTTAATTAATTAAATAAATGGTGGTCTTGGGCTTAAAAATGACATTTTTAAGTAAAAGGGTATAAAAGTTATAATTTTTGGAGAATAGAATTTTAGAGATTTTTATGAATTTTTAATGCATGTGAATGAATATAGAATATGTCCATAATATCCTTAAAAAACTATAGAAGCCTGATGATACAAAATTTAGTAAATTTTTGAGACTCTTATTAGCTCTCCAACAACGGTGGCAAAAACTTGATATATTAAAACTTGGTTACAAATTTTGTATGGTTTATAAAATAGCTCATAAGTATACTAATCACTTAAGAGGAATTACATGATTTTAAAATAATTCAAAAAATTCTTAAAAATGAAAATAAACTTAAATGTTTTGTCACAAAATTTGGGTTTTAAAAATATAATCTAATAATATAAAAATAAAGATAGATTGAACAAACATTTAGGAAAATAAAAATTTCTCATATAGTGAAGAATCTATGGGATAGATTAACTAGTTAATTATACTTACTCAATATTAACTAGTTAATTATGCTTGCTCAATATTAATTTTGATAATGGATAATAAAGTTATGAACTAAGATTATTGATTCTCCCTTTTTGTAAGAAAATATACGACGATAACAATCAATTTTTTATTGATAACAAACCAATTAATATTCTTAAATGGGGCCTATTGATTGATTAATTATTAAATTTTGTGTCTTTTCTAAGAGATTTATAAACCATTCAACTTATCTCCATAGGTAAGACCTAACAATTTAAACTCTCATTAAGGTGTCAAAATTATTTTTATGATTTAAATATCTAAAATTAACTTTTAGATTTTAAAGCTACTATAAAAAAATATATCGTCAATATAACTTTAAAAAAATTCCTATAAAACCTTTGAAATAGAGTTTTCTAATTAATGATCTGTATAATCAAATCCAAAATTAAAGAGTTGACTTTAAATCAGGTTCAAACAATTAAATCCTAAATCTAATTATTATGTTTAATATGATAAATGCTATATTGATATACTTTTCTTTAACAAAGTTCATTTAAATCATGAAAAATAAATAATACTAAAATCATTTTATAAAAATGTTTACCTACTTTAATATTTCACAGTCATGACAACATTATTTAATATCCTATATTATTTACAACTGGACATGCTTAGTATAATAAAAGATTAGTAAATTAAAAATAACATGCAAAACAATACATAATGATAAAACGAAAAGAATACATTTAAATTATATCTCAATAGTATCCTTATAGAATCTCAGTATCATTCTTATTCTAGAAAGCCTCCAAATATAATTGTCAAAATTGTTTATTAAATTGAGACTAAAACGACTACATAAACTATATTTGTTCAAATCCCAATTGTGAGAAGAAATTTGAAACTACTAAACCAAAAGGAAAGCTAGAGAAACCTTAAGATAAAGAGAGAGAGTTGAAAGGGATGAAAGGGATTATTATAAAAGAGAAATTTGAAGCCCAATTTATAGGTGAGGAAAAAGAGAAAATATTTGATCAGATATGTAGGTGCCACAACAAATTTCTTTTCGATGCCATGATATGAGACATATTGTACATGCTTTGAACACGATCATTTGTATTTATACTTGCCTATTGAGTTGTATCTGTTTACTTGTTGTCAAGTGGTTTCCATAAGCAACCCGATGATCTTCCCATATAGGTAAGGGTTCTATGTAGGTTTATCTCGTTATATGTTATGTTATGTATAATTACATACTGTGAAAGTACAATCATCATTAATCTCATATGTTCACACATATGAAGTCTTAAAATGATTGAAATACCTTTATAGTTTTTCCAGTATGTATGCCTAATTCACATGTTGTGTGTTGTTTGCCATGTATGCATATTTCTAGCTTGGACAAAAACCTATGAAGCACACCATCACTAGTGTTTTTACCAAATATTATACTTTCTTATATAGTGGTTGTTTTTGTTTTGTGATTAATTAAGCATGTTATTTTATACTTACGGTGTGCTCTCTACTTAATTCATGTTGTGAAGCCTGCTTAGTAGAGTTAAAATAAAAGGATTTCATGGGTTGGTAGTTCCACCCCTCATCTAGGTCTCGATTTCCTATTTGGATCCACAGAAAAATTGATCTTTATGCAATTGTTTCTACGTATAAAATTCTCAACTATAGTTTACATATTGTCTCTAATCATTCCTTTGCTCAACCTATTATACAATAATTATACTCAAAGTGTGTGTGTGATATAGAACCTATTGGCAATAGTCAAAAGATGTATCTTAAATAAATTAGAACATTATTTCTCCCTATAAAACATCATTATTATTTTTAGAATTTAATTGGACACCAAATGTTTTCTTCTTAAAGTTGTATCTTCACTCACCGAAAGTATTTTCTAAAATTAAAAGGTCTTTTATTTGGTTGTAATGTGGTTGAGCTTGTTGGTTCAATCAAATGAAAGAAAAAATAAAAAATAAAAGTTCATGAGTTCATAAAGTAAGAGAAAGAGACCTATAAATAACACTATCTCAAGACCATCCATATCAATAAAATAGGATTAGATTTCATTATTTTGGATCCAAGCGTCATTATTAACTTCTTTTATTTCCTTTTTGTCAAATTTTTCTAATACACCCATTTTTATTTTTTTTTTAGTTTATCTCTTTATTATTTTTTTCATATATATATATATATATGGCTTGTTTTGTATATGCTAAGCATCTAATTAATTATAGCACAATTGACACTCTCAAATCTTATTCTAGCATTTTCATAGAATTTTTTCTTATTTGTATAACTTTACTTTTTCTTGAACTATAGGGCGTGACCATTTTGTTCTCAAATTGGTTCAGTAAAAGGGTTGTCCTATATAAGGATAACAACATTAAGGATAGATAATTTAGGCAAAAAGGGTAATACTATTGTCTTAATTATTTTTCAAGAAATGCATTTAACATTTATCTTGATAAACTAAAAAAAGTTATAGCATCCTAGTTATATTTATTAAAATCATAGAAAAGTTTTAGGGGATTCATAACATCATATACAGGTTTAAGCACGTAAATTTTTCTATCACTAATTTAGCTATTGTGCATATAAGCTTTGAGAAAAATTATCATAAAGTTTCCCTTACACATCATCATGTTAAACCTAATATGTTTAGCTAATTTCATCACAAATGTCATAAAATAAAGAGAGAATATGTGATTGTTTTCAAGCTTATAAATTAATCCTAAATATCCTAAGAAATACAATATATAAGTACTAAAAAAATAAAATTGTGTTACTCTATTAATCACTTCTTTACACCTTGGTATTAGACTCCTTTGAAGCATATAGGCATATTCACTCTCCATACCTATCTCTTTTCTATCCTTCAATCTTCACTTAGTAATAAAAAGTTTCTTCAAATACTCTTCATACCAAGGCAGCTACGTAATATCTTCCATAAGAGGTATATAGATTTTTACCTTAGTAAAGGTAAACAAAATTTTCCTTTTATGATTCTGCTTCATTGAATTATCGAACCTAATGAAAAAAAAAGCAAACTCATTAGTAGAAAATGAAAGTTCAGGTATTACCTTTGGTACCATATTGGATAATTGAGGGTGATGGCGTTTTCCTCCTCGTTAATACATTCTTCAAATATATCAATCTTAGTTTTTAGGGCTCCTTCATTTTCTTATCACACTCCAAGTTACTAGCATTGGTAATCTTCCTTGGATTAGTGACTTTTTGATAGGAAAGCTTCACAACTTCTAGTTCATCCATTCTTTTTTCTACAATTTCTATCACTTGGTTAACCTATATCTTAAGATTATTTTTGCTCAAATTTTAGAGTGTTAATAGCAAAGGTATTTATTAAGTCCTCAAGCAACTCTTCTTGAGTGGTTGGAGTGTTATAACATTAAGAATGGGAAGTTAGGTGTGATGTTGAAATGCTTTGCTAAATTTATGTATGAGTATCTTGGGTATTGATAATTCCACCATCCTACATTTTAGATGTTAGAATATGGATCATACATAGGCCTATCGCTTTCAAATCCACCCATATCATTAGTATGCACCAAATTTCCTTGTTACTGCTCAAAGTATGGTTTAAGAAATTCATTGTATGTGGAGCATGTTGTAGCTATAAGTGTTCATATACTCTTGACACTCAACACTTCAAGAGAATTAATTTCTAGCAAAGGTGAATAAAGATAAATAAAATAAAATAAAACTAGACTTAAAAATAAAAATAATAAACAAAAGATAAAAATCTAAAAGTTGTAAGAAACCTGGAAATTATTTAAAATTATGAATTCAATTTCCGATGACACGAAACCAAAATTTTGACCCACCCAAAAACGCAAGTCAAAACTTAAACCTTATTTTTATTAAAAATGTGTCATTGGCATTATAGTTGATGTAATTAAGGGTTGAACGCATATAAGACTGATATCAATTTACTTCAAATTACTAGTTTTTTATAGAGTTAATTAAAATTAACAATGAAAATTTTGGGTTGATTGTGAAAAAGATAAAAAAATAACATGAAAATAAAGAAAATATAAAAGACACTATTTTTAGTAGAAAATAATGACAGATATGTAATTATAAGAATATTTTAACTACTATCTTACAATTCAATAAATCACGTCATGAATAAAAGTTAGTTTGTCAAGTCTTAAATCAAATTCATAATTTGAAACCAATCTTGAATTCTTAAATTTAGCTTTAAAAATCTAGATACCCTTAAAACTTTCTACCTTTTCTTACAATATAATTGATTAAAAATTTGATTATTAATCAACCTTAATCCTGAACAACTTTGAATTATGATTAACGGACTTAATTCATTGGTTGCATTAAGATAAAAAAAAGATAATAACTATACTAGGCAAGGTGCAACTTCAAATAATAACATTACCAATTAAAAACTTATATCTTAAGCTAGTAATAAATATATCCATGTAATAAATTAGTTGATCACTCTAATTCATACATAGATAATTTTGACATTTAAATATAGAATTGACCGCAATAAGAATTCAATAATTAAAACTAAAATAATTCATTATATTAAATTAATTAAATCATAGTGTAGGATTTGGAATTGTCTACCGTCAAATGAATTATTTAGTTAGTCATGAAATTTACAAAATCCAATAAAACATATTCCATCATAAATAAAGAAAGGGTAAGAAAAGAATCTAATTTTGATGAATTATTGGAGACAAAAAGAATAAAAAAAATATTAACCTTTAACTTGCTTTTCAATATTCCTTGCAAGAATATTCAAGAATGGCATAAAGATGGATTTTTCTCAATTTTTGTATAATTCTTATATTGTGTGTTTGTTTAATGTGGTGTTGTTTGGATATTTAATTATATAAAAAAAATTAGGTTTTTGAGCTCAGATTAAATCTGGAACCATTGGATGAAACTAATCTAATGTCTTTAGGAATGCCATATGTCACTTAAGTATATTAGGATGTGAATTGGAGTAGTAGGGCAATTTGCGTGGGAGTTGGGAGAAAAAAAATTGACACATGAATTACAAAGTGTTGATAAGTTGCTCATACATTTTTGAGTCCAAATGGAATTCTAGCATAACAGAATATCACTTCGTCTATAATAAAAGATGTCCTCTCCTCATCATCAGGAGGCATCCTGATTTGGCGATAGCCTGATTATGCAGCCATGAAGCTTGTAAGACTAAATCTTACCATGGCATTCACCAATTGATTTATACTTGGTAGAGAGGGGAATAATATTAGTGAAACCCACACACATATTGGGTCTCATCTAGCCTTTGGAGCTAAAATGACATTGGATAACCAGGTAGGATAGTCAACCTCATTGACCCATCCTACTTCCTTCAACGAACTTACTTGTTTTGTTTGATTATATTGCTCTTTTTCCTAACAAATTTCTTTTTAAGCTATTTTATAGGTTTTACCTAGGAATTTGCATTAATTTTGCAGGTAATTACTTCATGGACAATACTAGTCATTTTCGTATGATTCCATGCAAAAGATTCTTTGTTATCTATAAGATAGGCTTTTAAATCTTCCTTCAACTCTTTTCCTAACATGGTACTAGTCCAAACCAAATGATCCTTTTTTTCTCCAATCTTTACTAACTTAACCTCTAAACTCATGATGCTTCCAAAGGTTTTCTCATTTTTAGTACTATTACCAATATACTTGGCAATGATGCCAAAAACTTAATATGTCAAAATTAGGTGTACAAATTTTAAATGATTTATAAAATAGCTAATAAGAGCATAAATCACTTATAAAAAATGATAAGTATACTTTCAAGGTTGGTCTAAAGAGAAATCATGTGGTTTTTAAATAATTTAACAAATTCTTAAAAACAAAAAATAAAACCTAAATATTATCATATAGTGGAAAATTTATGGGATATATTAACTAGTTAATTATGCTTGCTCAATATTACGTAGGTTATTAAAAATATAAATTAAGATAATTGATTCTTCATTTTTTATAAGAAATTACCTTTAGGAAGAGATCAATTTTTTTATTAATCAATTATCAATTGAAGTCTTTTTGCGAGGATCAATAATTGATAATTAACTAAAATATGCTTTATTCCTAAGAGATTAATAAACTATTTAATTGATGTTTTTTGGCAGGGCTATCAATTTAAACTCTCATCAAAGTGTGTAGGTTAGGTTAATGATATAAGTATTTGGAAACGAAATTTCAAATTTTAAATCTATTATGAAAAATATGTCGTTAATATATTTTTTAATAATAAATCTTATAAAAATCTTTGAAATAGAGTTCTCTAAATTGGATCCAAAATATTTCATATAATATCTAAGAGTTGACTCTAAATTAAATTCAAATAATTAAATCTTAAATCTAATTCTCTTGTTTATTATGAAAAGTACTTCGTCAATATATTTTTCTTTTACAAACTTCATTTTAGTCTTGATAAAGAAATAAAACTTAATTTATTTTATAAAAATGTTTAATCTACTTTAATATTTCACAAGCATAACAACATTACTAATATCTCATATTATTTATAGTCAGACATGCATATTTTAATAAATTATCAATAAATTAAACATAGCATATAAAACAACACATAAAGATAATCTAAAAAGAATACATTTAAATATAGTTCAACATAATCTCAGTATCTTTTTTGTTTGGAAAAACCTCAAAATGGAATTGCCAATACCATTTATTGAATTGAAACTAGAATTACTACATAAACTAAAATTGTTCAACTCTCAAATGAGAGAAGAACTTAAAACTACTAAAAGAAAAGCTAAGAAAGCCTAAAGGACAAAAAAAATCAACTTAATAATAAAGCTATGGGATATATGTTACAATATAATTAGGGTCATATTTATAGTTGTAGGAAAGGAGAAAAATATGGATTAGATGACTGGCACTAGGACACATAATTCTTTCACGCTACAACATACACAAGTTGTACATGATTGGAGCTCAATATACTACATATATGCTGTGAAATACAACATTTCATGCATGATTCTCATTCCTTTTTCCTTGCATTACGACATATAAAACTTCTATGCCGCAACCCCACGTTGTTTTGAAAACTTGGAACCCTTATATTTTTTTGTACAATATTTTTCATATTTTGGAACATATGTAATGCTTTACATATGTTATCTTTTAAGCTTTTAAAGTTGTAATGGAAGCTTTCAGATATATTTTTAAAGTGTTTGACAACTAAATATTTTTGAAGCTAAAATACCTGAAAACAACAAAACATACCTATAATTTTGAAAAGATAGATTTGTTCAAAATGATTGTAAAATTAAGAAAATACAAATCTATTTAATCTATTAACATACATAAAATTATGATATATATTATGTGTTTTTAAGCACTTATTAGCACATTGTGTTGATCAAGCTTATTTTTATTGGTACTTCATTCTGCCCGATCCTAGTTGCCATCTTTAATTGATATTTGGTCTGAACTCCTTTGAAAGCCAAAACATAACAACTGTAGGCTTTCTTCTAGTCATGTTTGACTATTTCTATACATAATATTATGGGATATTTAATTACTTGATGTAACATGGATGGTATAGCTTGTAATCTATTCAACCATGGTTTACTAAAAAAGGCATTATACAGTGATGGAATGTACATGATTTGTTAAAATAATAGCTTGTGGTACTGACACAGGCAGTCTTATATTTCCTACTAACATTTTCATACTTTCATTGAAGCCAACAAGAGGTAACAATTTTTGGTGTGTAATCAAATACATAAAGTCAAAGGAACTTCTATTGTTGATCAACACTCTTCTTATTTCACAACTTGCTACAAGCACAATGATAACCAATGAGTCATCATCCTTAGGAAAAAACCCTCCCTTATAAAAAATAATTGAGTGACTAGATCCTTGCTCCATATTACATACCCTATGATGCACATTTCTCCCTTTGCATGCATGTATTTCTTTGGAATTTGATGTGAGTTCAAATAGGTTTGGTCCCCCATGTATTGTATGCATTATCCTTACATTCCTCTATACTTCCTCAGGTTGGGCTCTTCTAAGTGGAAAGAGTCTTGACACATTATCCATTTCCCTTAGTTGGCTCTTTCTTCTCTCTCTTATAGGATCTTCATTTACTAGGTCTCTCAAATAACCCCTAGATAGAAGTAACTCCATTTCCCATTTTGAGATGTCTATAATCAATTGTCCAATTTTTGATATCTTTATATAGAGACTAGTATTTGGTGTTATATCTATTAGGAGTTCTCATTCGAGGTAGTCATCTTACTTCTTCATTCCCTTCCATACTTTTAACTACCTTTGCTAAGGACACTATAAGGGGTGGCCCCTAAAATGGTGACAACGACCTCCCTTATAGACCTATCTGTCTCATCTCTAGTCTTCTTTATGTAAGAGGTGGTTGGATATGTCTTCCATGATTCTGGATAAATGGTTTTGCTTCCTTGTTCTCTTTTCTCACTTCACGATCTTTTTCTATACTCAAATTCTTCTCCATTTCTCTTTCTAAATTCACAAACTTTTGTGGCTCTATATACACAAATTCAATGGATCTTGATGATGTCTTAGTGAGTTATGTAAAAAGTTCAAAGCTTTTCACAACTCCTTTTCAAAATGCTTCTATGGGTATTGAATTTGGCCAACCTAAGATCTCCAATTTTTCTACATTAAATCTTTTCATGAAGCTTTCAATATTTTCCTTCTAGCCTTGAACTATGGAAAATAGATGGTGTGACTCTTTCTTAATGGGTTTATTGCTTGCATAATGGGTGACAAAAGCCTTTACCAATTCACCAAAGCTAGAAATACTCGTCAAGGGTAAATCATTGAACAACTTAATAGCATTATATTTCAATGTTGAAACAAACATTTTACACATCATCACATCTTTTGATTTTGCATGCAGATGGATTGGTGCCATCAAGTGATTGAAAGAGAGAACATAGGCTATTGGATCCTTTGTCCCTCAGTACCACGGTGGTGTAATAATATTTTTGGAGGTATTATAGTTTCAATTTTTTTGCTAAAGGGATAAGCGACTAGTTGGTTGCAAACCTCACAATATCGTATAGTGATTTTTCTACTTTCTGTTCTTTGGGTTCTCATTCTACCAGCATCATTCAAGCTACCACTAGATCTTCTAGTTTGTTGGCAGTTTAGGGTAAAGTGGCATCTGAGATATTATTTGGATTGGTCGAGGATGGTCTTTTGAATTTCTATCTTTATTTTCACCTTGTCAATCTATGTGTCTGTCTATGTTTCAACCTGTGTTTCTATCCAAGGGACAACGAGGTGTTGGGCTCCATCCATTAAGAACTTCTTGTGTCAATAATTGTCTCAAATCTTGGTTATCTTGCAAGATTGGGTGCATGGCTGCTGTAGAAACACCAATTGCATTTGGACTACTTCAAATATTACAAGACTGGTAGACACCAGTGGTGGTAGACATTTCCTATTATAATGGCTACTAGACTCATCTTGATTCTCTGAGTGGCCAATGTTAGGCTTTGATTTGTTTTATCAATTAGGTGTCTCAATCCTAAATTTTGGTTCTCTAACTGACTCATCAACTACAAGCTATTCAGTGAATGCGGTGGCATCTTTGGAAGTATGGTTACTATTTTCACATGGCATGAATGTCAAATTGATTGGACTAAAAATTTGATAATTGGTGTGAATATCTCTTATTCCAAACTAATTTTCAATGTTTTCAAAAGCTACGAGGTCCCAATATGATTCTATGGTAAAAAATGTTGCGTCTCACGGTAGGCACCAAAATATTAGAGAGAGTTTTACTAAGAGGTTACAACATATGATGGTCTAAAAGTTCTGAATGACGTCTATGGTTCCTCTATTTATACAACATTTAGAATACATATGGTTGTATTCTATTGGAATAGTACAAAAAATAAGGTCTTATGGAGCCTTTACAAGGGTTTGAAATGTAGTTGGCTCGTGATTGACCACAACCTTCATCATGGGTTGATGTATCTCTGATGCATGGTCTGTTATGTGGGCTAATGTGTTAGGTTGATGTGAATGGGATGAACACAGGCTTGACACAAGTTGGACATAATTTTATGTATGTGTGTCAAATACATGCTTGACATAGGTTGGACATAGTTTGATGTATACATGATAAATAAATGCTTGATATAGGCTATGCTCTAACTGAATAGACCGATCACAATGTGATATAAATAGGCTATAATCAGAGTATTCTTAGGCTATGCTCAGACTATTCTCAAGCTATGCTCGGACTATTCTCAGGTTATGATCGGACTATTTTTGGGTTATGCTTAGACTATGCTTAAACCGTTCTTAGGCTAAGCATATAAGCATAATATGGGCAGGTATGGTTGGACACGCGTTGTTCTAGCTAGTTAATAAGGCATTCCCTATCTAAGTATCAAATAGTACCTATAAAACAAAGTAACCATATTCTAAAAAATGAGCTAGCAGGAAGCTAGCTGTTGTTAGCCATAGTAATGACATACTTTTCAAAACTAAATTTAACAAGCCAAGAAATAAACATACAAACAAAAGGTACAAATGGAACACGAAAGCATTACGAGCTTTCTAAATTCTCCAAAGATCGCTTGCCATAACAACTAGAAGACTTTCTCCATCAGTTTGACTTCCCGCCTAAAAAAGGACAACATGCAAACTCATAGCAACATAAATAATAAAATCAAGAATGTTAATCGTAGGTATAATACTAGCCCATACCAAGCTAACTCTCTCAAAATCCAACCAAAAATAGCTAGCAGTTTCTCATTCAAGGGCACATAGTGGATATTGTATATAAACCATGTCTCTGATCTAAGGCATCTCAAATTGGCAAGCTGTCATGCACGCAACACCAAGGAAAATGTTTAACCTTCGTTTGAAAATTAAGTTTTCATAAATGACTCCAAAAATTCCATATGGAGCCTACTCGAGCTATCATAGAGGCATGATTACCCAACTTAAGGGAAACCTAATAACCAAAATGAATAATATAGTTCCCATGATAGGTATAATGCCAAATTAAAGAATCCATGCAATATAGTTTAATAGGCATATTTAAGATAATGTCAACCTCTATAGAATTAAAATATCACTCATAAGGTCCACATTCCAAGTAATAGTATCAAAGTTAATAAAGTTCCTAACAAAATTGAGCATAACTAAACCTAAGCATAGTAACATAAAAACTCAGGGAAAAAGAATCCAAGAGTCATCCCAAATATACATACCAATATCAGATCCAATCTCCCAACATGCTTCCACTAAAAGAATATCTTAAGTCTCTAAGAATCTCTACCAAGTCCAAGAAGGAAAAGCTCCTACCTTAACACTAAACAAGGAGCCAAGATAAAAATATTTTTTTAAAAATACTTAAACAAATAAAGAGTTTAAGAGCTTAATCAACCACAACAATGTTTAACAAGCATGGCCAAATTCAAAGTTCATAAATCTTTAAACCCTAACCTTCCATCAAGTCCTCGACCACACAACTTTTTTCTAAAAGAGACGATAGATCTTTTTTAAATTCTCTGTAATCTCCCACCAAAATTGTTGCATAGCTCTCTCAATATTCCAACACAATCATATCCATAAAAAGGAAACACTACATCGCATAATTGTAAGACACTATTAGTGTGTATTGCTTGAACTCCAAGAGCATTTGTGGTTTAAAGGAGATTAATTTCATAAAATATCTAAAAAGAAATTGTATTATATATAATTAATTTTATTTTTAATTCTTAAAAATATACATATATCATGTTATAAAAAAATATGTATTTAAAGCATAATCTTTATATTTAACATTATTATTATTATTATTATTATTATTATTATTATTATTATTATTATTATTATTATTATTATTATTATTATTATTAACGTGTGAATATATATGGATGTGCGAAGAAGTTAAAAATAAATATCTATAAAAAGTTATAACGTTCACTCCTAAAACTATTAAAAAAAATCCTTGAAATTAAAAGTCGAGAAAGAAAACAAGCTATCCATTTCGTCAAATCCAAACTGATATAAAATCAAAAAGCAATTAATAGAAATGCAAAATATGCCAACGAATTTGACCAAAATACCCTCCCATCCAACCTACAAGCTTACCCGAGAGGCTGAGAGGCCGAATTGATTTTCCTATGCTTTCCTAGCGAATGATAATCAAATTTGTAGTTAATTTTTGCATTTATATTTTTTTTCCAATATATAATATATCAATATAATATAAAAAAATAAATTATTTATCTAGTCTTAAAAATAATTCTAACAATTGGAAAATATTATATATATGGTTGAAAAATGTAAATAATTTATGTCATATTAATATTTTTTTTCTACTATACAATTTCAATCCCAATTACACAAACAATTTTAAGTCAGCCGAGCCAATATAAAATTAGCCACGAAGAGGAAAGGATATGACCTGACTTGAAGGTGGAATTAAAACTTATTATAATTAATAAAATAATGTAGAAGGTAAAGAGTGCCTCGAAATTAAGTATTAAAAATAAAAGAGAATATTGAATGGGATGTATCTTTAAAGTGATGCTTTTATTTTAAATCTTTACATATTTTTTTACAAAACTAAGAAAATAAATTTTTTAATGACTTTTTTAATAACTAAATATACTTTTTCAATACTGTAATAATTTAATTTTGAACTTTGAAAAAATCATGATGTATATCTATAAAGATATTCATTTTTTTTCATCTATTCTTACTTTCAAAATCACTCCCTAATATTCTTGTGAATTATTTATTTCAATTATCATTTTATAATCTGACCCTAAATGGTATAAAGTTGAAAAAAAAATTATCTGTATTTTTACTTTATCCATATACAGAGTATCTTCTTCTGTCCATTTTCAGATATGATCTTTTGTTAATTTTGCTTGTAATGGTTTTTGCATTTCTGCAAGTTTCTTGATGTATGCTTCTGAATATGTTAAATATCCTAAAAATCTTTGTAATTGGTTTTATTCTTTTAATTCATGAGGGAAACCTTGAATATTATTTAGCATATGGGGTTGTAGATTATGTTTCTATCTAAAATTTACAACCTTAAATATTTATTTTTTTTCTGTGCAAGTACTGCTTTCTTTTCAGAGGATAGAATGTCTTCTTTTCTACATTCTTGTAGAATATTGATAATATCCAAATAGTGTTTATTTAATTCAGTATTTAAAACCAAAATATCATCTATGTAAATACAAAAAAATATCTTGTAATTTTCTGAAGATGTTATGCATAAATATTTGAAAGATACTTGGAGCATAATTTAATCAAAATGGTTTAACTGTCAATTGGAATTGTTCTTGTAGGCAACTAAATGCCATTAATTTTTGAGATTCTTCGTTCAGTCTTATTTGTCAAAATCTGTTTTTGCAATCAAAACTTGAGAAATATTTCTTTCATTTTATTAATTATAATAGTTCTTCTTTCTTTGAAATGAAGTATTCATCGTCAATGTTTTCTTTATTTAATATTTTAAAGTTTATTACCATTCTCTTTTCTACTTCTTTTCTCAGCTTCTTTTTTAAATAAGAATGCTGGAATAAAGTGAGGTGAATTACTTGGTATTATGACTTTTAATTTCAAAAGTTTCTAAATTTATTTTTCAAATTCAATATTGTCTTTTGTAGTATAAACCATTGGTTTTACTCTTATGACCTTATTAGAATCTCTTAATTTTATGTTTACTATTGTCTTATATTTATTTACTTTTTGATCCAAAGGATTTTCTGAACTGACTATTTTTAAGAGTTTTCTAATGCCTGTTAGGACTTTGTCTTCCTTTATTTCATTGAGAAAAGAGTTTTGTTTCTCTTCTATATCTAATGAAATATTTTCTAAATAAGGTGGTTTCTGGTCTATCTTACCACATTTTTTTTATGTTGTTGCATAAAAGTGGGGTTTGAGACAACTAAAGCTTTTTTTATTTTTAAGACAGATGGTATCTCCTTCTAGGGTTGTGAGAATTATTTTGTCTAAATATTGTGTGAAAAGTTCATATAGGTTTAGGAAAATATTTCCTATTAATAAATCAACTCATGTTTCCTGTTGA
Organism: Hippophae gyantsensis; assembly: GCA_030763125.1. NCBI lineage: Eukaryota > Viridiplantae > Streptophyta > Magnoliopsida > Rosales > Elaeagnaceae > Hippophae > Hippophae gyantsensis. The sequence continues at coordinate 14,847,595 of CM061029.1, read as the reverse complement.
TATATGGTAGGAATGTGAAAATTTTCTCCTCCTATCATTATATTTGTATCTTTTAATACCTTATTAATATTTATTGTAGTATTATTAGCAATTCTTACAGTTAAATTTTTTGATGCTTGTTTTCAGTGTTCTTTTGGAAATACAGATTTACTCGCTACACACATACTAGGTTCTATATCTATATATACATGTAAATGATAAGTGGCATAACCTTTAAATTTTAGTCCTACTTTAATGTAAGTACTGTTTGGATTTGTAATAATATACAAATCATTCATCTTCTAATGAAGAATACCCATAATTTGAGTGTTCACATTTTGAGTCAGTTATTTCTTCTAGTTTCTTCCAATAGATAGATATTATAAGTACCATCTATATTAGATTCCTTGATTGATTCTAATTTCATTTTGAAAGCTTCCTCTAAAATTTTTTCTTAATGTGGAAATTCTTTTTTAAATTCCTTTCTATGTTGAAGTCTGCTTGGACATTCATTGGTATAATGTCCTTTTTCATTACAGATCCAACATCTTCATTTTTTCTTTTCTAAAGGACAATAATTCCTGTTTTCAGAATGTTTATACCTCTTCCTTCTAAAATATCTTTTTCTTATAGGTTTCTCTATTAAATCTCTTTTTATATTTTTGAAAATCTTGTTTTCTGAATTTATATATTTTAAATTTTTTATAATTATATTTTTGTTTATAAGATTTTATATTACATCCATATTTTTCTAGTATTCTAAAATCTTTTGTATCACAACATATTTTATCATTTCCTCTTATTTTTTATATTTTTTTCTTTCTTAGCATTTAATAATTATTCAACTATTAAGGCTTCTTATTCTTCCTCCTAGAGTATCTGGTATTATCTCTATTTGTCTATTCCCAACTTTCTGGTAGGATTTTATGTAGTATTCCAAGTAATTTTTGGAAAAACATTTCTTTATAAATTGTTTGCATAGAGGGTATAAATTTATGGCAATACATTTCACATTCACAAATAAAAGAATATATGTAACACATATCACAAATTTTCATATTTGTTAGATGTCATTTAGCTTCATTGATTTTATTTTCACTGGATTCAATAATCGTTCTTCCTTTATCTTCTCCAATAAATTCCTTATATATTTCATTTATTATTGTATTCAAGTATTCTCTTCCTATGAGAGCATTTCCTTGCATTAACAAATGTTGTTGATCTATTAAGTTTGAAAACCAAACTTTAACATTTCTTATCATTTTATGTTCTACAAGTACCCTACAGATTGAAAGTTTGTTTAGGTAGTTTGAGAGGTTTGTATGAGCACACTCATACCACTAGCTCATTCATCTAATGCTTTTTTCCTCTATCTTATATAGTCTAAATCTAAAATATCAAACTTATAATTATTATAGAGTTTGAATTCTAGTGGAATACTACATCTAGTTCCCTAATGCAAACCATTCTCCATTTTAGGTGGTTATCTTCTTCTATCTATGGCGTCAGGTTATCATGTTCTTTGCCTATTTCTTTCACCTCTATGTGGTTCAGATGGTTCTTCTTGGTAAGAAACTGGTAATAAAATTGGTTTCATATGATATTTTGGGGTTATGTTTTTTGGTTCTGAATTAGTCTCACTGATTACTGTCATATCATCATCTTCTTTGTTTGTTCAATTTTTTTTCATTATAATGTTCTTCTATTTCTTCATTAGTTAGTTTTGATAAACTAACTAATTTTTATATATCTTTATTTTCAGAGTTCATAAATTTTCTCTCTAATTCCTTTCTATATTCTATTAAATTGAAATTATTATTTTTTCTCAAATCTTTCTTCATTTTTTCTTTTTTCATTTTTAGGAATCAGGGCATTTGATCTCTTAGGTGGTTCTTCTTTTAGTTCTTCTAAGAGATCATATTTATGACTTATAATTTCATTATTTCTATGTATGTTGTATACATCTTTCTTAGTTTTGAAAATTTCTTATGTATATCTTGTTGTAGTTTATTATAACCACATTCCTTTATTTTCTTTAATAATTCTTTTTGTGCATCTATTATTTCCTATAGGTATTTTGTGTTTGATTTTTGAACTAAATCTATTTCCTCTGTTAATAGTTGTACAGTTTCAAATAATGTTGTTAAATTATTTGCTACGTTTACTAGACTTTTATTTACTTCTAAATGCATATTTTTTATTTTATCTTTAAACATTATTGTTTTCCTAATATACAATCATTAACTAATGCCTTCATTATTTGGACTTCATCTTTTAATTTTTTAACTTCTTCTTGATTAGAGTTTTCTCATTCATGGTCTATGAAAGTAAACATTGGCATACTATTATTCCTAACAACATTATTTTTTCTGCTTCTGGTTTTATTATTTGTCCAAGTTTCTTAAAAAAATTTTCTATTTCTATAAATTCATTTTATCCATATATTGAACTATTGTGACTATTTGTTAAATAATATGCTGCTAGATAATGAATTGATAACATATGATTTTATTCTTTCATTAATTCTCTTCTTTCAAATTCATAAATTAGACATAATACCTAGTTTAGGTTTTATCATGGGTATTAATAGCAAATCTATGATATGTTATAAATTTTAACTTTTAGTATTCTAAGTTACCATGGATTATTTTTAGTAAGACATATTTTCAATTTATTATTCTGTTATCTAGTATTACTATTTTTATAGATGTATCTATTCCTTCTCTGAAATAAGCTTTTATTAATATTTGAATTCCTCATATATGATATATCCAATTTTTCTTTATCTTTATCGAAAATTTTAGATAGATTGTTTAATATAGTTTTTTTTATCAATTTATGGTATATTATATATTCATTTCTTTATTGTTTATGCCATGATAAATTATGTTTTTCCTAGGGAATAATTTTCTTAACAAAAATGATAGATCTTTAAATTCATCTTATTCTTTAAGATTTAATCTTACTTTTTGAATTTCTTCAAATTTCTTTTTACATATTACTATTTCCTATGAAAAATATCATGAGATGTTTTCTATTCCTATGTCTACTATTTCATGGTTTATTTTTTTTCTTCCATTTTAAAAATGTTACTATTTACTTTCGTTATATTTTAGAAATATTTTTAAATTTTTTAAAATTTTAGAAGTATTTTTGAATATACTTCAAAATTTAAGAGTATTTATGATACTAATTCAAAGTTAAAAATAAATATCTATAAAAAGTTATAACATATACTCCTAAAACTTTTAAAAAATCCTTGAAATTAAAAGTCGAGAAAGAAAACAAGCAATCCATTTCGTCAAATCCAAACCGATATAAAATCAAAAACCAATTAATAGAAATGCAAAATATTCCAACGAATACCAAAATACCCTCTCATGCAACCCACGAGCTTACCCGAAAGGCTGAGAGGCCGAATTGATTTTCCTATGCTTTCCTAGTGAATGATAATCAAATTTGTAGTTACTTTTTGCATTTATATTTTTTTTCATATTATGTTATATATCAATATAGTATAAAAAAATCAATTATTTATCTAGTCTTAATATTTTTTTCTACTAAACAATATCAATCCAAGTACACAAACAATTTTAAGTTAGCCGAGCCAATATAAAATTAGACAAAAAGTGGAAAGGATATGACCTGACTTGAAGGTGGAATTAAAACTTATTATAATTAATAAAATAATGTAGAAGGGAAAGATTGTGTCGAAATTAATTACTAAAAATAAAAGAGAATATTGTGTTAAAAAATTACGTAAATTTTTGATAAGTTAGATTTATGAGAAAACAAAATAGATAAAAAATAATAAATTATACAAGGTGTTTACAACACTCACAACTCATAACTCAATTATACCTAAGAAAATTGCTCTCAATTTTTCTCACTAAAGCTTTTTCTCTAAGTTTTTTTCTCAATTGGAATGAGCATTTAATTGATAAATTCATTACAATTATACATCTACTTATAGGGATATTCACTCCTTGAATTTCAAAAAGGTTTCTTGAATTTCTCCTTGAATTAAGACTTGATTTGTTCCTTAATTTTCTCCTTGAATTAAGATCAATTATTTAACAATCTCCCACTTGAAGACTGATTCTAATCTCTCTTCACACCTCGATCAATGCAGTAGCTTTTCTAGTCTTGTTACTCTAGCAGACCAACTGAAGTTGTGTTCAACTTCAGTTTGTCAATAGTCACCACCTTTGTCAACATATCCGTTAGATTTTTTGCTTCCTTAAATCTTCTCTAGTATTAACACATCATCTTTCAATAGAGATATGATGAAGTAGTAACGAAGTCCAATATGCTTGATTATAGAATAAAATCCTGAATTCTTCGCCAAGTGTATTGCACTTTGACTATCACTGTGCAGAACATTCTTCTCCTGTTTGAATCCTAGCTCAATTAACAAACCTTGAAGTCATATCATCTTTTTACTAGCTTCAGTCACTGCTATATACTCAGCCTCTGTGGTAAATAGAGTGACAATCTTCTGTATCTGTGACATCCAACTAACAGTTGTAGTTCCAACAATAAATATATAACCAGTTGTGCTTCTTCAGTGATCAACTTCACCTCTAAAGTATGCGTCTATGTAGCCTTGTACTTTTAACTCTCCTTTACTAAAGTACAAACACTTTTCTATGGTGCCTCGTAGATACCCCAAATCCACTTGACTATTTCCCAATGATTTTTCCCTGGATTTGACATAAATCTAAAAACAACTTCCACTACATGGCCAATGTTTGTTCTCGTACAAACCATCGCATACATCAAACTTCCAATGGTTGAGGCATAAGGAACCTTACCCATGAATTCTCTCTCTTTCTCCGTCTAAGGGGACTGATCCTTGGATAGGCAAAAATGATTGGCCAAGGGTATGCTAACTGGCTTGGCATCGCCCATGTTGAACCTCTACAAAACACGGTTAATGTACTCTACCTGGGATAACTGTAAGGATCCTCTCTTCTTATTTCTTGTGATTTGCATTCCAAGAATCTTTTTTGCTGGACCTAAGTCTTTCATGTCAAACTCCTTTGACAATTGCTACTTCAACCTTCTGATATCATCCATATCTGAACCCGCTACTAACATATCATCAACATAAAGTAGTAAAATGATATAACTGGACCTATATCTCTTGAAGTAGCAACAATGGTTGGCATTACACTTCTAGAAACCTTTCTTGTGTATGAAACTGTCAAACTTTTTGTACCATTGTCTCGGGGCTTGTTTCAGGCCATACAAACTCTTCTTAAGTCTGCATACCATGTTCTTCTTCCCTCTTTCTGAGAAACCTTCTGGTCGGTACATGTATATCTCCTCATCTAAGTCTCCGTGAAAGAATGCAGTCTTCATATCAAACTGTTCAAGATGAAGATCTTTAATGGCTACAATACTCAACATTGATCTAATAGTATTGAGCTTCACAACGGGAGCAAAAATGTTAGTGTAGTCAACTCTTTCCTTCTGTTGAAATCCTTTGACAACTAGCCAAGCTTTGTATCTCTTAGAACCATCATACTCTTTTTTCACCCAATACCCCTATTTGTTGTGAAGTGCCTTCTTCCCCATAGGTAACTCAGCTAGTTCCCATGTCTAGTTGGAGATGAGAGATTTCATTTCTTCTTTCATGCCAAGTTCCCACTTGTTGGAATCTCGAGTTTGACAAGATTCCTCATAGCATTCAGACTCCCCTCCATCATTCAGCAACATATAGTTCATGTATCTCTTGTTAGGCACATGAGGTTGAGAAGACCTTCTCAATACAGGAGCTGAAGTATGAGGTTGTGATGTGTCGGACTGTTATGTACTGCTCTGTCCAATGAGTTCCTCTGGTTGAGGACTTGTTACAATTGGTTCTATTACTGAACTATCTGGGACATCATATGCATCTACAAATACTGACTCATTCTACTCTGAGTCATTGGCATATGTTTTATGCATGTCCTTATACATCATCATTTTATTGAAAATCACATCTCTACAACAAATCACTTTCTTGTTTTCGTCATCCCAAATGCAGTATCCAAACTCATCCTCACCATAACCGATGAAGGTGCATTTCTTGGATTTGGGATCAAGCTTATTTCTGCCTTGATCACTGATATGCACAAATGTTACACAACTGAAAACTTTTAGATGTGATAGTTTTACCTCTTTTCCGCTCCATACATCCTTTGGTATTTTGTGCTCCAATAGAACAATGGACCTCAATTGATCAAATAAACTGCCATATTAACTGCTTTTTCCCATAACTGCTTTGGTAGACCTGATTATATACGAATGCTTTTGGCTCTTTCTATCAACATTTGGTTCATAAGCTCAACTACACCATTATGTTGAGGCATGCCTGGCAGAGTTTTTTCCATTTTGATCCCATGCTCATAGTAGAAATTTTTGAATTTGGTGTCTTCATATTCATCCCCATTGTCGATTCTAAGCTTTTTGATCTTTAAACCTGTCTCATTTTCAACCATAGCTTTCCATCTTCTAAAAGCCTCAAAAAATTTAGACTTATGCTTTAGAAAGTAAACTCATACCTTCCGAGAGTGATCATCAATAAAAGTCACGAAGTAGTGTTTCCCACCAATGGATGAGACGGTCGTTGGTCCCCAAACATCAAAGTGAATGAGCTCTAGCCTTTCCTTCTTTGGGGTTCTGCCACTTTTCTGAAAGCTGAATCTCTTTTGCTTTCCAAGTATGTAATCTTTGCACATGTCTATCTTCGTAGATTGTAGACCTAGAAGCTTTCCCTTTGAGTGCATAATCTCCATCCTCTTCTCACTCATGTGGCCTAGTCTCTAATGCCACAAATTTGGTGTTTCATTGCCTACTACAACTGCTATCGAACAACATGCTCGTACTATCATGTAAAAAGTGCCACTCTTCTTACCTCGAGCAACCGTTATTACATCCTTTGAAATATTCCAATCATCACCATGGAAGATCGTAATGTAGCCTTCACTAACCAACTACCCTACTAAGATTAATCTTCACTACATCTTTGCCAATAATAGCACACGGTTGATAATTACCAAGATATACCTTTCCAAGGTTTCTGCGGACATATTTCTAGAAGAATTCTTTCTATTAAGTAGCATGGAACGATGCTCTAGAGTCTAACACTCAAGATTCTTCCTTGTTCTTCAAAGAACATATCAATGCATCATCTCCTCCTTAGGTGGAAGTAACATCTGCCTCTACCTTCACTTGTTTATCCTCCGGTGCACTTTTGCACTGATTTTTGTAGTGCTCGATTCTCCCACAATTCCAACACTTGATAGTCTTTGAGCTATGAGAATTATTAGGATCCTTGATTTGGACCTCCTGTCCTTTGATCTACCTCGATAATCTATTATGCCACGTCCATTCCCTCTGGTTGAATTTCTTCCTCTCGACTCTGTATTCAAAACTGAAGAGGTTTACAATTCACCCAACTCTCTACGTCGGATCTCTTCACTGAGAACCATATCATGAACATCGTCAAATTTTAATTTATTGTTTCCTGACGAGCTACTCACAACCGTGACAATAACATTCCATCTTTTTGGTAGATAAGAAAAAAGTATCAATGCTCGTACTTCTTCATCGAATTCAATTTCAACTGAACTCAACTAGGTTGTGACTGTGTTGATTTCATTGAGATGTTAAGCTACCGATGCGCCTTCCGTCATTCCTAAATTGAAAAAATGCCTCATCATGTGCACTTTGTTTAAGGCCAATGGCTTCTCATACATATTGGAGAGAACTGCCATAAGACCCACAGTGGTCTTTTCCTTTGCTATATTGAAAGCAACATTGCGGGATAGCGTCAATCGAATAACTCCAATGGCTTATATGTCTAGAAGATTCCAATCTTCTTCCTTCATAGTCTTTGGCTTCTTCCCTGAGAGAGGTTGATACAGATTTCTTTGATACAAATAATCCTCTATTTGCATTTTCCAAAACCCAAAATTTTTATCATCGAATTTCTCGAGTTTCACCTTTCCTTCATCTACTGTCATTGCTCCCACCCAAATCTGACTTCCTCTGGATTGTTTCTGACTATTTCTTGTAGAAAATTGACAAAAATCACCACAAAAGCTTTGATACTAGTTGTTGGAAAATTACGTAAATTCATAATAAACCAGATTTATGAGAAAATAAAATAGACAAAATAACACACAAATTTGATAACTGAGTTCGGCCAATCTTGCTTACATCTCCGAACATACTGTAGATTTTTTTACTAAAAGGAAAGAAATTATACAATGTGTTTATAATACTCACAACCCAATTATACCCAAAAAAATTGTTCTCAATTGTTCTCACTAAAGCTTTTTCTCTAAGTTTTTCTCTCAATTGAAATAAATATTTAATTGATAAATTTATTACAATTATATATCTATTTATAGGTAAATTCACTCATTGAATTTCAAAAAATTCATTGAATTGTTCATTGAATTAACCTTTGATTTTTTCCTTGAATTAAGGTAAATTATTCAACATATTTAATGGGATGCATCTTTAAAATGATGCTTTTATTTTAAATCTCTAATTTTGATGATATATATATATATATATATAGCATAAATAACTTAAATTTGTAAAAAAATCAAAGATTTTGTCTCTAAAATGGTCGTCCATTTACTTGTTTACCATTATGTTTCACAGAAATTCACGAAGAATGCACCAAACAGTATAAACGTAACATTTTACTGACGTTAATAATATTTTCCTAATATTTGAAATTTAAATAATATATTTTAATATACTACACCACCCTTTTATAACATTGAAAATTAAAAAAATAATAAAAATAAAATTTTTAAAATTTTTATATTTAACTTATATATTTTAATTATTAAAAAATATGTTAAATTATTTTATTTTCAACTTCATTTAATTAGACATTTTTTTATATTAAAATTCGCTCAATATTATTTAAATGGTTTTGTTATAATAATTTTTAAAAGTTTTGTTTTCTTAAATTTTTTATATATTAATCGTTAAATGGGTTGATTGCATTTTTTTAATAAAAAAAAGAGTATTATAGTATTTATGTTGAGATCATAATTGGATAGCTAGGTAGAAAATTATTGTTTTTTTCAAATGTTGGATTATGTGCAAGCCTCTTAAGTTTCATTATATAATTTATATTTGACCAGCTTAAAATTATTCAAATTCTGAATAAAATGTTTTTGTTTTCCTTTTTGTCTCATCTTTGTTTGTGACTTTTAAAAAGATGGAGAGTAGCCGACTTGAGAAATTAAAATAAGTCATGTGATTCTAGATCGATGTATACAAATTATTAAAAAATATATGTAAATATAATCATAGGAAACTAGTCTGCGAAAAGGTAATTATTGTTTCTTCCCACTACCCTAATGGGCTAAATTTATGCAGCAACAGTTATAGCTTAGTTGCGTTAAAAACTTTGGAAGAAATAAATATTTTTACTATTGAAGTTATTAATAAAATATTATAAATATTATAAAAAAATTATAAAATTTTATTTTTTTATTATTAAATTTTATATAAATAACAAAAATATTATCTATACGTATAACTTATCATTAATTGATCGATATCGATAATATTTTTATAATATTTTATAATGTTTAATGTATTTAAAATTTGATAATAAAAAAATTTATTTAATTAAATATATTTATCAAATGTTAAATATACAGTAATTTAAAAAGTAACGTGGTGGATGTGGTAGGGTGTTTTGGAGAGACATTTATCATTATTTTTTTAAAGTGTTGATATTTTATAATTATTTTAATAAAAATGTACATCATTTTTTCATTTTATTTCTAAAATTAGTTATATTTTAGTATATTTTTTATAATAAAATTATCATTAATAAAAAATTATTATGATAATAACAATTTTAGTTGTTACAATATTACAAAATATTTTTTTGGCTCCTAAAAACTAAATTTGTAAGTACTATTTATATATCAGAAATATATCCTAATTATAACTCACGTTACATCTTCTTATCAAATATTATTACGTAAATTCGATAATATTTATTAATAAATTCTATGACACAATATTTAAAATTCATCTTAAACTTGAGATACATTTTATTTTGCTAAATCTTATAATAATCTTATTACATTAGCTATGTATCTTATTAATAAAATGAGTACATTACGTATAGAGATGGGCAAAAAAATCGCGGGTTCGGTTATTCGAACCAACAGTTCGGTTTTTAACCGGTAAATTTTGGGGATGGGGACGGTTTCGAGTAAAAACCGTCCCCGTCCGTACCCAAAATTAATTATATTTAATTAATTAAATTATATATTAAATTATAAATAAAAAATTAATTATATATATTTAATAAATTAAATTATATATATTTCAGTTTTTTCGGGGTTTTTTTCATAACCGTCCAGAACCATTACTTGCGGGTAAAAAATCATCCCCGAACCGTAACGGTTTTCGAGCGGTTTCAATTATAGGTTTTAAAATTCGGTTCGGGAACGATTATATCAAATATCGTCCCCGTCCGTCCCCGTGCCCAATCCTAATTACATATGTAATTTTTAAAAAAATTAAAAAAATAACATACTTAAAATTTATAATAATAAAAATAATATTTTAATAATATTGAATGAAATATAATTAAAAAATTTCAAAATTTAAAGAATCTAAAAGATCGTAATTTAATTTTAAAAGCATTTAAAATTAAATTATGTGTTCAATAAGAAAAATATATATGAGTTAAATATAATGGATATTATTTTTGTAGTTCAAATTTTAAGAGTAATATTTTTATTATTTTTTCAAAATAAAATTATCTATTTTTAATAATTTAAATTTTTAAACACTTAATCAATTTATATTTAAAACTGAACACATATTAAAAAAGTAAATTCACTTGAATACATATTTACCAGCAATTATACAATCTAAAATTTTTACTATAAATATAACATGATTTGTTGAAACTTAATTGTTGATCCCTCGTGGAGTTGGTGGAGTTATAATGACATTTGTAGTTTTAAATAAGGTTATCACACAATAGGGTGTCAATATTACCACAATAAATTTTTTTATTGTTATAATAATATTTTATCAGTGGTAAATTTATTTATAACAATCAAATATATTAATTATAAATATATAATAGATAATTAATATATTTTTATTATGATAATAAAAAATTATTATAAAATATCAATTTACCGTAATATATTCCTTAAAAATGAAATTAGTAACTATTACTCGGAAATATTTAGCTTTGTAATTTTTCTAAAAAATTAGCCAAAAAATATTCTTCGACTAATTAAATCCTCATTGAAAATAATAGTTTTCACACGTATATATATATATATATATATATATAAAGTGGCATGCTTGGTCGCCGACACTATTTTTTCGCCTTTTTTCTTTTATTTTTTTAAACCCTTTTAGTTAATAAATATCAAAAATATTATATAATAAATATACTTTTTAATATTTTTTACTTTATATTATTTTTTATATCAATAAATACCAAAAACTTTATATAATAAATATACTTTTTATAAATAATTATTTTTTTATAATATAATTGTTTTTATTATATTAAGGATAATGATTCATATAATTTATAGTTATCTATTAATTTTCGATCAAATATTTATGAATAAACTATACTTTTGTTTATTATAGCCACAAATACCAAAAAATTTCATATAACAAATCTATTTTTTATGCTTTAATGTTTATATAATAAATACATTTTTTATAAATAACTATTTTGTATAATGTAATTATTTTTATTATATTAAATGTGACAATTCATAGGTCTATAATTACCTATTTAATGAGTGTTATATTAATTCATTTATGATGAGATCATATTTTTATTTTTTACACCAATAAATACTTAAAATATTCTTATAATAAATACATTTTTTATGTTTTTTATATGAAGATATATCAAAATTTTCATATAATAAATACATTTTTTATGAATAAATATTTTGTATAATGTAATTGTTTTTACTACATTAATGGTGATAATTCTTATTGTTCATGATTACTCATATAATGAGTGTTTGATCATATCATTTATAAGCATATTATATTTTTATTGAGTTAATAATTTTCATGTCAAAATCATATCATATCTCATATTAATTTAAAAAAAATCAATAAATATAAATTAATATTTAAACAAAAATGCTTATTAGATTCAATCAAATCATGTATATCTTTCATATAAGATTAACACATTATATAGTTAAAAATATTAATTGAATAAATTCATATGTTGTTATATTATATTTAACTTATTTATTAAATAAATTTATGCGATTATTGTCAATATCTTGATAAATCACTCATGTTTATATTGTATTTAAATTCTATTACTTATAAAATAATTACTATTATATATTTATTCATCACTAAAGAAATAAATTTAATAACTTTTTGTTTTAAGAGAATTTTGTAAATCACTTCATAAAATATTTTTTTAATTTTTTTAATTATAATAAAAATAATTTAAAAAATTATATTTAAAATAATTATTATTATTGGTTGTGTGTATTAGTGTATCAAATTAATGTGAATTCTTATTATTTTTCAAACATTGTATAGAATTAATTATATTTTATAGAATCAAAATTCTTTCAAAAATTACATAAAGTAATAGTTTAAAAATAATACATCAATAACATGAATAGAATCAAATTGAACAGAATTTAATGATAAACGAATCTAAATATCAATAATTTAATTTAAAAGATATTTAATGATTCAAAAATCAATCTCATCAAATTACATTTACTCTTATTTCACTCACTCATTTAAGGTATAGTGCATATTTTAAAAAAATTCTTACGTAACTTATTTTAAAGAATATTAATTTTTTTTAATAAATAAAATATTATATTATAAGATTTAAACTTGGTAACATGGTTGTAACATTCCAAATATAAATATACATAAAAAGATATATCATATTAATATTTCTTTTGCTTGCTTTGTAAAATATTTTTGATAAAAAAAATGTCTTTAAAATTATCGAATTATTAATCTATAACGTTGATTTGAAATTCGATTTTTAAATGTACTAAAATTTAATTTTTTTAGATAAAATTATCTAGTAAAATATTACGATAACCTTACCAATCTAGGTGTGTCCAATCGAAATTGATTTTGCTTTTGCTTTTGCTTTGCTACAAACAGTCTCTATCCTAGGTACACAAAATATCTTAAGTCAGCCGAGCCAATATAAATATTTAAATTATAAATTTAAAATAATTTTTTTAATAATACGATATATAAAACATCAATACATTATTATCTACTTATCTCTTACGTATCGGTGCTCGTATTAATAGGGATCCTACCTAGAAAACCAAACAAAAATAAATTCCGATAGAGACCCACAAGGACACAATTGACCTGACTTTTATGGTTGAATTGAAACTTTATTAATTAATAAAATAAAAGGAGAGATTCTAGAATGGAAAGACCGTCACGAAATTAAGTTTTTTTTTTTTGCCTTTTTTTAATTATATTAGAAACGTAAAGATTTCATTCAATTATATTAAAATTTTACAAATAACATCAAAATACACATCTTTAACAATATTAAGATAAATTTATACAACTATAAATTTAATCAATCTAAAAACAAACTTACTTTTAAAAATATATTAAATTTAAATTTTATAAAGTTAGAACTCATACAATAAAACTAAAATCATTAAAATAAAAGTAAAGAAAAAAAATACACCCACCCATTAGAGATCTCTCTATCCATAAAAGAGAGTTATATATCTCCCATACGAATCTGTCCTGTAGGTTGGAAGAGATGACGTAGAAAACTCACTTTTTTATATTCTTCAGATCTTAGAGAGGAGACCACAAAAGATTTTAATTTTTTTTTACATCTCTGTTGAAAGAGAGTATCGCTATTTTTAGAGTATAAAACATTAATATCAATGGCAAACATTTTAATGTTTTATATTTTTAAAAATAAAATTATTTCTCTAAAAGTAGTATATTTTTCCATGAAAATAGGGTTACTCCACTAAAATATATATAGAATTCAAATAAATTACATAATTTATAAATATTTTTAAATCTTATCCGATTTAATAATAACATTTTTATCTAATAACTAATATAAAATTTAAACATTACTACAAATTATGCTCCAATAAATATAAATAAAATTACTCAAAAATAAAAGGGAATATTGAATAAGGCAAGCAGTTGTACTCTCATTTTGAATCTTTTTACTTTTAAAAAAAATTATTTTATACATATACTTTAAAAGCATAAAAGTTTTTAAATGTTTAATAATTTTGGTAACCAATAACCATCAAAATATTAATAAATTATATTATAATTAGATTTTTTACAAAATATTTGTATCAAAGATACTACAATTAAATATAAGTTTAAATAAATTTTATTTTTAAATACATATATAATTTTGAATGTAAATTAATAAAAAAATTAGTGAAAAAAGGGTAAACTGGAAAAAAATGCTAGAGATAAAACAAGATAAAAGGCAAAAAGGAGAGAATATTTATTGAAACAGACTCATTAATGATATGTGAAATTTTTTTTTATTAATTAATTTACATATATAAAATTACTTATATATAAAATATCATATTTTATATCAATATCAATAATAAAATTTTAAAATTATTAAAATATATCACATATAAATATATACCATGCCCATAATTTCAGGTGTTTATAATGTCCCCTAAACCATCACCGACCGTTAATAAAATTTATATTAATTTTCTTACTATTTTATACTAAAATTTATATAAAAATTTCTAATCTTTAATACATAACATCAAATATTATATTAAATTTTTTTTATAACATAGAATATTTTTTTCTTACATCAAATATTAAACCAAAAGTTATATTTAATAATTTTTTATTAATATTATACCACATATTTAATTTTAATTTATTATATTTAATAAAAAATCTTAAAAATAAAAACTAATATATAAATAGTATTAATACTATAAATAATATAATATCACGTTAAAGTAAATTTAATATAATATTATTTATAGTATCAAATTTAATAACAAATTAGAACAACTTTATACACAATAAATCTAATGTTTTGGCGTGAAATGGGAGACATCTGAAGTATGTATTGCTCGACAGCATTTAAAATCCACGCGCTAGTCCACGTCACATACCTAAACGCATAGATAGCTCACACGTATCTCTTTTGTATAAAACCCCATTATTCTCCCTTCTCCAACAACACAACCCTTCCACACATTTATCGTTTATGAAAACAAACTAAAAGTAACGAATAGATTTCGTTTCTATTTTTCTCTCCGCATTTCCAATTTTCTTTCTTCTTTTAATTTTTAAATGGAAGACATCTGTGATAGGAAGCGAGTTCGAGATGACTCGAAAAACTCGGAACCTGACTCGCCCGAGGTCAAGAAACTCAGAGAGGACCTCCTCGATTTTCTAGACAATACTGACGCTGCATGTCCGTCGAGCCAAGACCTGGATTCGGTGCTGAGGAGCCTTGAAGAAGAGATATCGGTTGTATCCTACTCTCCAGCACCGGTTTTCGTACCGGTGGTGGATCTGACGTCAGATTCCGACATGCCTCTGCCTAATCTTGGTTTCCTTCTTGAAGCTTCTGACGACGAGCTTGGTTTGCCGCGGTCTATTAAATCTGGCGAAGGTTTTAAAGAGACAGAATTGGTCCGAGTTTCGTCTGGAATCGGCGAGTTGTGGGGGTTTGACGATCAGTTCACGAATTATGACTCGTTTGATTTCGCAACGGCAGGGAATAGCCAGTTTGAGAGTTATGACTTGGGTTCCTCCGATCTTTATTTTGATTCGTCCGATTTCTCCGACTTCTCATGGTGGTCCGAGACGTTGCCTGCCCAATAGGATGGTAGAAAAATCTTTTTTTATTTTATTTTTTTAATAGAAAGGAGAAGTGAAACGACACCTTATTGTAATTTAAAAGGATTCTCAGGATTTGTTTGTTTGTTTTTTTTATGGATCCAAAGTTTCTTAGGATCTAATGCAGATTATATTTTGTAGTTTTTTTTTTTACTAAAATAATTTTCATTCATTAAATAAAAGATATACCTAAAAATTAATTATCTAAAACTGATTATAAGATCATACGGGACAAAAAAAACTGATTACTATCTTTAATAATATTAATTTACACAAGACAATCAAGCTCAATAATAATATTCGGCCCATAATAGTGCTTGTAATTCAGCACATAACGTAAAACATATCTCTTTCTTTGAACTTGCGACAATAAACATCACCTAACTATTCTTATCTCTCACTACCTTACTCTTACCAATTTTTTCATCTTTATTATTTAAACCTGCATTAGTATCAGTATTAATCTTTACAAAACCATATGACTTTTTTTCCATTTAGCCCCCCAATCGATAATCTTACTTGGGGAAAAGTGTGAAGACTTATCCAAAACTTATGCAAAATTTTCTCATGTAGCATATACACTCATATAAGAGTACTAAATTAGTTAAGTTCAAAATCAGTATAAGTTTGATAAATATAGTTTCATATGTATACAAATAACATACAATTCAATTTATAGAATAAAAGTTAAAAAAAAGTGTACATATCTCCCTAGTAATCTTGTATTCCCAAAGTGCAGCATGAATGAAGCTACCAACATATCCATTACTCATAACACATCAAGGACCACTTACAATATTTTTGTGAAAAAAAATTGACATGCACAAGCAAAATATTATTATAGGCTTTCTAAATAAACACTTTCATCTTGTTAAGGATATTTAGACACCAAATCTTCTTCCACCCAAATTGCTTCAATAAGGAGCTCGAGTTTGTTCTATAATCATCTCTGACATTTACATTTCATTGTTCTTTCAACTATCCAATAAGCACTCTTAACTATAAAACACTCATTATTACATTTGCCCTATATCAACTTATAATGAAGCTAACGAAGAAGAATTCTCATAATAGCCTCACCATTCAAAGATAAGAAATTATCCCTAATGAAACCCTCAGCAAGAGACCAACATCATTAATAAGCACAGATACCAAAGTGTTAGCACCCAACGTCTTTAGAGAAATGATTTTATTAAGATTAGAGTACCGAAGCCAACCATCCTTATATACTTTGATACTCTTTTCATTACCTAATCTCCACTTCAAGTCCTTCACACATAAATCTCTCTTCCAAGCAATACTTCTCCATAAATAAGAAGCAAAATTAGGCATCTTGGTAGAAAGGAAATCAAAGTTAGAGAAATGCTTGCCTTTCAAAATATTTGCTACTAGAGAATCACCATTATGTAAAAGTCTCTAGTTGTACTTAGATCTTAAGGCTTGATTGAAAAACAACATATTCCTAAAACAAATACCTCTCAAAGCCTTGGCTTTACAAAGCTTATCCCAAGCCATCCATTGTATGGTTTTCCCATTCAAGTCATATCTCTACCAAAACTTTGCCATGAGACTCTATAATTCATTACAAAGGCCCAAGCGCAATTTGGAATAGTTCATTTAATACATGAGAATAACTTGAATAATTGATTTAAGTAAAACCTTCATGCCAACCTTTGATAATGACTTCTTTTTCAACCTCTTGAGTTTTTTTTTCAAACAAGATCTTCTAATTGACCAAAAGATCTTCTCTTATGTCTTCCTATAATAACGAGTAGACCCAAATACCTCTCGTGTAAGTTAACAATAGAAAAACAAAGCACATTTTAGGCTAACAAATTCATTGATTGATTAATGTTGGGATTAAAAGACATGGTTGATTTAGTTAAATTAATTCTTTGACCCAAAGCAACCTCATATTGTTTGAGAATCAACTTTAGATTGCTATATCGCAATTCATTAAGTTTCATGAAAATAAAATTGTCATAAGTAAAGGATAGATGGGAGGTTCTAGGAAAAATTATGGCTACACTCACACCTTGAAGGAGTTAGGTTGATATGAAAGATTTTTTTTCCTTGAGAAAATTGGTTTCTTTTTCCTTGAGATTGTTTTTTCATTTTATCAATCTTTATCTATATTACTATGTAAAAGAGAGAGTTGAGAGCGTTGTCTTTATTTGACAATAATTTATTTGATATTTTTTTATTTCTCTTATATTTATATCTCTACCAACTTGATTTAAGATTTTTTTTTCACTTATGTTTGGAAGCCTTGAATAATTCTATTTCATAATATATTTTTTAATTATTTGATTGTACAGAAAGCTGATAGACTCGAGGGCTCATGCATAGGGACATTTATATTTTAACAGAAAAAAAAAATTTAAGTGAATAATATAATCCTTTTTATAAATCAAATTTTATTTTTAATTCCTTCTTATATTCTAAACATAATTTTTTAGATAATTTTCTTTGTTTACTCTCTTGATACATTGTTTTCTATTTTTGATCTTGTAGTTGATTTATTCTCAAAACTAAATATGTATTCGATAGAGTAGTAAGGGGGTAAAAATAAAACAACCCTTTTAAGGGGCATTTTATGCAATTTTTTTTTATAACATGATGAACATATGTCTTCTTAAGAGATTAAAAATGAAAACAATTGAATAAATAAGTATATATGAAATGGAAGGAAAAATAAAAGACATGTATTGAAGATAGAAAGTATAAAATGAGTGAAAGGTTTTAGAGGAACTTCTAACAGGCAACATATTACAAAGTATGGTGACAAATTAGTTTTAAGACTCAAAATTGTTTTTCTTTTTTGACATTTGGCAAGTTATCAAATCTTATTAATTTATCTCTCTAGGATTTTTAGCTAATATATTCCTATATAGTTGAACAACTTGTATATTAAAAAAAACGAGTTATAATAAGTTAATAATTTGAAAGGCATCCTAAAATGGGAAGAAATATTTTGAATTTTGAAATGAAAATGGCACTCTTAATTGTCTACGAAGATAAAAACCTATGAATGATTTGTTTCATAGGCAGCACAAGCAAAGTTCTCCTTTCAAAGTATTCAAAAGTTGTATAGTACAACTTATATGTACAGTTAACTAAATTATTGATACTATTCTTAAGTCACGTTGTAATTTGTATTTGTGTATTATTTTTTCATTTACAAAATACAATATTTATTTATTTTACTTAGTGTACCTTCTTTTGTACGTGTAAGGTTGGTTATTACAGATCAGTAATTCACACACGCACATAATTAAGTACAATTTATATGCAAGCATGTTTACACACACCACATGATTAGTTTTCATAGTGTGCATGCTAGATGGAGTGTTGTAGGTTTTGATGAACAAGCCGACATTGTTGCTTGTGTTTTTGGCTCGTTTCGGGTGTTGGAATTTGTGGATGTTACTCGACATTTGCACATGATTAGTTTTCATAGTGTGCATGCTAGATGGAGTGTTGTGGGTTTTGATGAACAAGCCGACATTATTGCTTGTGTTTTTGGCTCGTTTCGGGTGTTGGAATTTGTGGATGTTACTCGGCATTTGTGGAAGAGAAAAGATATATCTTTTTAGCACCTCACCAAGAAGCTCGCCCACAGGCTCGTCACCACCCTTGCCAATACCATTGGCAAGGTGATTGGTTAGGTGGCTGGCGATGTGGGCATTCATGTTCTATAAATACCCCTTCATTTCTCTTGTTCCTTTACCCATCGTTTTAGTATTGAACTCTTCCAAGATTTATACTGAGATTTATATTTATTATTTAAATTATTTTGGAGATATCATATTTGAGTGTGGGTCATTTTATGCTCAGTTATAAAATCATTTTCGATGTAAGTATGTGATTTGAATATGTCTCCCATACATGATTTGACATTTATGATGCACTGTGTGTCTCTCAAAGTTGTTAGTGGTTACACTTTCTGTTACTAATTTGGGTTAACCAATCACACTACATTGGGTGATGTTGGCTGTAGAGGATAGCTGGGTAAGCTTGTTGAACCAAGTAGTTACGGAAGCAGCAAGTAAGAGCAGTATTAGGCAACTTGGATAGAGGTTCTGAGTGCTAAATGTTATAGTAGTTTTATTGTCTATCAAAGTTTAACTATTTTATTGTTTAGTTAATTATTTGCTACTGAGTGGTTGCCATATGTGGGTTTACCTCGTTATATCGTCTGTTATGCATGATCAGTTGTTGAGCTAGTATAATCTGAGTTTGATGTATGTATGTTTCAATATATTGCAGCATAAACTTTGATTAGAAAACATTTATTGTTTGCTTGCTTTTTACTTGATATATAACATCTGTTGTTATAAGTTATTTGCATTGTCTGATATTATATTATATGTATTTTTGCTACGTGATCTATATAAGTGTTTGTGCGAGTTAGGGTTGAGTCCTTAAGGAGTCTCGTCTTCTTATCTTGGTTGTGTAACGGGTCGTGGACTCTTTCACTATTAGTTTGGTAATCGAGTTTAATAAAAGTAAACATTTAATAGACATCTATTAGTTAGAGGTTAAATAAGTTTCACTTATGTTTATTTTTCAATCGTAAAGATTTTGAGAGGTTTCTGAGAATTTTAAGAACTATATTGTAGACTTCATTTTCAAAGCTCATCCTATTCAATATATTCATAAATCTTTAATTCAAAAGTATCACTACACCAAACGAGAGTATTAAAGTTAGTTATTAACTGACTTTAAATTGGGAAACTTAAAATTTAAATTCAGTTCACGAGCTGAACTAAATTGTTGTATCGTTCTAATAGCAACATAGTTCATTGATGATGGATGTTTCAACAAAAAAATTCATATTATGTAAAAACAATTAAACATTATATATAATAAATAAAATATATAATAAAAAATAAAAATAATAGACTATCTATATAAACTTTAAATCTTACCACAAATGATTAATCAAATAGAGGAGGACTCTCATATGGGGTAGCTATTGGAAGGACATTCTCATCAAAATATTTATCATGATGTGATAGATGGTAATATTGCATAGATTGCATTGGAGATATTGAACCAGTACCTGATTGCATCTACATTCCTGGCCTAAAGGGTTTATGGAGTTATTAGGGGCTTAAATATTTCTCATGGACCGTTAGAACAACTTTAGATCAATGGCTACGATCAAAACAAGCAAAATTATCAACTCTAACCAATCATAGCATGACACGTGGCATCAGAAATTCACTTGGTAGGGGAGACCGGTCAGATTCAATGCTCACTGAGTTAGCACCACATGGCACGACGTGATTTGCGAAAATAGATGGCGTGGCACACGAGTGGAACGCATGGAGCAATGTCGTAGCAACACGTGGCATGGTGCGTTGACCAAGCCCGAACTCAGATTGAAAGTCATGCTAACACATGGCATGAATTTCGTCCTCCTTAGACATGGCGTAACATGATTCACACTCCGTGCTTGCATGGCTTATCCAATCAGTTTCTTTGCCTACGTGACATGCCATGTGGCAGCTTCTATTTTGTTCTACGTTAAAAATTCATAAAAAATCTCAAAAAATTTCAAAATTTATATTTTTACCCCTTTTCACTAAAAAGTTTATGTTTTAATAT
Source organism: Hippophae gyantsensis (assembly GCA_030763125.1). Lineage (NCBI taxonomy): Eukaryota > Viridiplantae > Streptophyta > Magnoliopsida > Rosales > Elaeagnaceae > Hippophae > Hippophae gyantsensis. The sequence continues at coordinate 14,826,088 of CM061029.1, read as the reverse complement.
TTTTGACCCCAAAAATACTATTTATTAAATAAAACAAGTAAATATTAAGTAAAAAAGTACTTTAATGACTCTACTTTCATAATGTCATCAGTTGCATGCCTAGCCAATAGGGCATGCCTTGATTGTAGTATGCTACCATGCATGACATGTATTGTGATTGATATTCCTTTAAAATGAAAATCTCACTTAACATTGAGGCCTTAAAGGAACTTGAATTCTTCTTCAATTTTGTAGTACTTCTCCTTATTAACCATCTGAGGCTTTTATTTTGGAATGTTAAAAAACTCCATATAACCATTATATTGGCTTCCTTCCTTAACACGACCAGGATTCTCACATCCAAATGCATGATATATAACAAACAAACATATCATACATTATTACATCAATTAGAAAAAATCATAAGGGCTTTGTATCAAGTTAAATTACTAACCAACTTATTGAGTTGTTATTCTCCTTGTTTAGTCATTGGTCTTGACTTATTAATTTTAGGGTCTTTGTTTCTATATATAATTCAGATCGGGTAACTGATCTATCCAATTCAGCCTCCTACATAAATTAAATAAATTTATTAACCATGACATCAACTTAAATTTGAGAAAAATAAATATAAAATATTTATAAATTAACAACTTAATAATACCATTCTTTGTCTAGCTTTAGGATTTGATGACCTCCAAGTAGGGTTAGGAAGAATATTCTACATTTGTATATTCTGATGTTCTTCCCTAATAATTTGAAATTCATCCGTACGTTTATAATCCACGAAGTCTTTCCATACTTGTGGTTCAATCCAGGGGTGTTTTTCAAAGATTTTGTATAGTTCTACTTCATCAAGTGGTTCTAAATATGAAAACACATAATTTTTGGTCAATTTGGAAGTTTTGTATTCCTTCCATGCCTTATTTGCAATCTTATAACACTTTTTCATCCAAGTATCAGGGACTTTAAAATGATTTTGTAAAAACACACATTTTATTGATTGGTATACAAAATAAAAGAGACTTACATAAATGGCTTTCCATATTTTGTACTTTTCAGCATCGTCAACCTTAGTCCAATCATTTATATTGATTGGTATACTTGACTTCACAAGTCTACCAATAGAAGATTTCAATTATTGGCCATTTTCTCCTAATGAATTACCAGTAGCATCAAATAGAACATGTACTCTATCATCTAGGTTAAGTGAAGCATCAGGTATATTCATCCAACCTTTTCTTTTCAAATGCCCCAATGGATCATTTGGTTCTATAATCTCTGGTACCTTAGGATCCATGAAATATCTTCAAACAATAATAAAATAGAAATTAATTAACCATTTTAAGTCCAAACGTATAAACATGCAAAAGTTATTAGAGTAATATAGAACATGCATTATGTTTAATTAGGTTGTTAATCGTGTATATATATATATATTCTTTCACAATCACTTCGAGTCCTTGATGAAGAATCATCATTATCAACTAGATCATCACATATATTAGGCAATTTGTTTGAGAAATGACTAATATTGGATAATGTATCAAGCATGTCATCATATTCTAAAGCATCACAATGGTAGAACTCTTTTTGAGGAGGCATTAACATAACATACCATCTTATGTCAATTTTATTGCTCACTTAAAATACTCGTTTTGCATGAAGTGCTAACGTGAAAGGATTATCAATGTGACTTATCTTGGATAAGTTTATAAGGGTAAATCCAAAATCATCTATTTTATATCCAACATTGATAACATCTTTGACCCAATCACACAAGAATATTGTTTCATGGAAGACCTCATAATCGAGTTCCCAAATTTCTTGAATTATACCATAATATGTTCTATCAAAAAGTACAAGATTACCATCTTTTGAACTGAAAATTGCATAGTTTGTGCAACCATCTTCACACCACTATTTTGATTTACTCGGACTTTGTCCCTTTCTTAAGTCATAAACCTCGATCCATTAATTGTGAAACTAGAATATGATTTTCATCGAATTTTAGACCATATGCAAGCCATTCTAAACTTTCTATTATTTTATGATTAGGTTTGTTGAGTTCAACCTGAATCTATGCATATAAAAACATGAAATATGCTTAAAACAAAGTTTTAAAAATTTATATAGAAGTACTAATGAATTCTTGTATGTGACACTTACATGGTTGCGAAACCAATTAATAAGCTCTCGTTTATATTCATCATACAACCATTTTTCTCCCTTTTTTTATAATGAGGATTGATCTTCAATAAGTTTAAATGTATTATGTAATATTATTAAAGATGTATCAATTAGATATCATTAATAGTTAAATAAAAAATAATTTTATTTTAAATGAAAAGGTTGAACCTATCATCACTTACTCTATGTACGGTTGTGTCTCATTATTATTTATCAAAATGATTCGGTGTGCTTTTTCTCATCGAGTGCGATCAATAAATAATTTCTTATTTCCACCAAACATAGGGTTACCTACTTGGATCATGTGACGTTCTAAGAACAACTTGTGTGTAGGATTCCCAATTTCAATGCGACCACTAAAGTATTCAGAACAAAACTCAATGACCTCTTTAGCAATGTAACGTTCCACCATGCATCTTTCAGGACGATTTCTATTATTTATATATCCTTTAAGGACTTGCATGTATCTATCAAAAGGATACATTAAGTAAGTAGGACCACACAATAAAACCTCTAGAACTAAATGAACACATAAGTGAATCATTATATCAAAGAAAAAGGAGGAAATTTTTTTTCTAGTAGACACAAATTCTCTACAACATCTTTCTGTAAAGAGTTTAACTCGCCAATTGATGTAGATTTCTTGCATATTGTATTAAAGAATGAACAAAGAAGAATAATTGATAATCGAACATGTTTTGAAGAATTGATCTAATAGTAACTGGTAATAACTGTTACATTAAGATATGACAATCATGTGATTTCAATCCATAAAGTTTTTTATCGGGGATAAACACAAAAGTTCTTAAGTTGGATGAGTAACCATCAGGAACTTTCACACCTGCCAAACATTTACAACACATATCCTTCTATTTTTTTGTTATTGTATATGATGTTGGTGCCAAGTATGTTCGATTCTTATCATTTTCCACCCTTGGTGCCAATTCAGGTTGTATGCCTAGTTTCTTTAAATCTAATCTTGCTTTAATTCCATCCTTCGTGTTTTAGGTATATTAAGTAATGTACCAATCAAGCTCTCATATACATTTTTCTTAATGTGCTTGAAATCTAAGATGTGATGAATGTGTAGGTGTTTCCAATAAAGTAATTCCCAAAATATTAATTTTTTATTCCAATAACCATGATCTATTGATTTAGTAACATTTTTATTTTCACCCCTTTTATTAGTTGACCTCTTTTATTTCCTTCCATTAATGAGTATTCTTTTTTTTATCTTTCCATAACGTTTGAATGTTATACCATTCAATTGCCTTAATATCTCAACACCTTGAAAAGGTCTTAGTGTAGGTCATGATCTTCTTCACCATCAAAGAGTTTCTTTGGTATCTAAACTTGGGTCGAGATGGCAAAAATATTTTATGTCTTCTATAAGACATCTTTTTTTTGTTAACAAGATAAGTTGCAGACGTACCATCACTACAAATAGGGCATCCTATATAACCTTTTATCAATAATGTTAACATCATGAATTTTATTTTCATACACAACCAGGGAGGAAGATTGTATGTTACCATAATTATTGGCCAACAATTATATCTACTACTAAGGGAGCTGTGTGGATTAATTCCATCAGTAGCAATGGTAAGACGAAGATTGCGCAAATCAGATACAAATTGAGGAGATTAATTATCTACTACTTTCCAATTTGGAGAATCACAAGGATGACGTAGCACCTTATCATTAGATCGATTATTTGAATTCCAAGTAAACATATTTGATGTCTCTTTAATTTTGAACAACCTTTCAAAGCGAGGAATCGGAGGAAAGTGCTAAAGAACCTTTGCGGGCACACCTTTCTTAGGTGTTGTCTCATTTGTAGCATGCTTCCATCTCGATTCTTTACACATCGGATAATCATCTAATGTCTTATATTATTTTCTAAAAATAATGCAATCATTTTGACAAGCATGAATCATATGATATTCCATGCCAAACCGACTAAGAATTTTTTTTCACTTTATACATTGAAGATGGAAATTCAATATCCTCAGGAAACATATATATTAGTACATTTAATAATTTTGTGAATCCCTTGTCAAAAAAAATCATTTTTGCCTTCACATTGTACAAATGAACAAATCCCGACAATTTAGTGTATTTATTGCATTTTGGATACAACAGTTTTTCGGCATCTTCTAGAAGTTTTTTAAAGGTTTCGGTATCATCCTCATGTAGTTCATCTTCAACACCATGAAACATATTTTCTGTCTATACATTATGATACGATGTATATAATCCACTCACATTTTTATTTATCTCTTCCTTGTGAGTATTCTCAATATTTTCTCCATGATAATACCAACATTTATAACTCAAAAGAATACCACTACAGATAAGGTGATACTTAACCTCATCAACATCATGAAATCGTTCATTTTTATATTTAACACATGAGCATCGAAACATACTAATTTCATTATTACTATTTCTACAAGCAAATTCCAAGAAACTTTTAACTCGAGAAATGTAGTCCTTCTCAATTCTACACTTTGACAACCAAGATTTATCCATTTTCTATTAATGACATTAAACATATTAAATATGTATCCAACCAATATATATATTATTATATATGAATTCCCTAATTATTAGAATATTTATCAAAACATCATATACAAATAAATACATAAAAACCAAACATAACAAATTTATATACATAAATATAATTATATGAGATTGATTATAATTACTAATAATAATATGCCACATCATTTGAGTTGATTTCAAATTTAAGAGATATAAAAAAATTTATATAACAATTTTGTGATGATTTATATTTTTTTAAATAACAACACTACTTAAAACCTAAATTTTTAATGAGCATCATATTGTTGAATCATGTCTTTCCCATTGCATATTAACAAAAATAAATAAATAAAAATCCAACCTTAAATCACAGTCATTCTCAACAGAATGATATAAAAAAGGTTAAACGTATAAATATATAAATTTATTATCAAACTTTATACAAAACCTACATAATAAAAATAATAACATACATAATACAAAACCTACATAATAAAAAAATTTATACACATAAATAATAACACATAATATACAAAAAATAAAGAAATATGAATAATAAGTGTAAAATAATTCATAGAAATACTTACATGAGTAAATGAAGTGACAAAATGAAGAAAATGAAGAAAAAAATGGTGTTTTGTAAGTGAGAAAATGGGTATAAATTTTTTGAGTATTATGCTAAAAAAATAGGAGATCTAGAAGAGAAATTGGAGAGGAAAAAAACCTACTAAATGATGCCTAAATTGGTGGTCGGAGGTGGCCGAAAAATGAGAAAGACTAGAGAAGGGAGTTGTCGTTTTAGGGTTACAACAGTTGGAAAATAGGTTTTGTTGTAAAATAGGGGAGAAAGAAGAAAAAAGGAAAAGAAAAACATGTGTAGCATCGGTTGACACGTAGGATCGATGCTACATCCTACATGTAATGTTGATCCAACGTGTCAACTGACGCTACATTTTTAAATTTAAGTCGGTTTTTCAACGAATCAACTTAAAATTCATTATAAGTCGATTTTTGAATAAAATCGACTTTAAATCTCGACTTAAATACCCTTTTTTGTAGTAGTGTATGCTAAGTTGTGAGCTTGTTATTTGAAATTCTTATGACATTACTTAGTTTTAAACTTAGAAGTCATAATTAAAAATCAATGGGTGTTGTGTTTTTATTTAGTGAAAAATGGAAATAAAAATAATTTGATTTAGGGAGATATGTGATCATTTGGGTACAATGACAAACTTAGTTAAGAAATTATGGAATAATAGTATTATTTAAAAGGATAATATTAATAATACCCTCAAGTTTTGAAAAAATATCACAAAATATTCTTAAGGTTTCAAAAATATTACAAACACCCCTCAAATTAATGGGAGTTAAAGTTAATGAAAATGAATAGTAATTTTTATACATAAAAATGACATAAATAATATAAAATAAAGAAATATTAGGAAACCAAGAAATAATAGAAATATAAACGGATATTTTTAAGAAGCAATGGTAATTAGAAAAAAATTAAAGAAATACAAAAAGTAAGATCAAATCTTAACTAAGGAGATAGATTCAAAAATTCATCATTCTTAAAATTAATGAAAATATTTCAAAAGAAATATATAGTTTATTATAGAATATGTAATAAAGAACTGAACATTAATATTACAGATGTAAAAAGAAGATATAACATATCATTAATTTACAAATAAATTATTATAGATAAACTATCTAAAATTTTCCAAAAGGATAAAAGAAATATTGGATACATCCATTTAGGAGAAATTCAAATATTAATAAAAGCACATTTTAGAGAAAAAAATATATACACTAATAAAATTAGCACTCCTAGATAATAGAATAATAAATAGGAAAGATGTTTTGTTAGGAGTGATCCATGAAAACTTAGGATACTCAAAATTAAAATTCACATCATATTTTAGGTTTACCATTAACATTAATGATAAAACTCAAACAAAATATTAAGTTTAGTTTATGAGTTTGAAATAGGAGATTTAATAAAAAGAGAAATCATTCATTTTTAGTACACTAGATAGTGACATATTTAATAACAAACATTTATAATAGTTCAATATATGGATAATGAATTCATAGAAATAGATAAACTTTTCAAGAAATTGGACAAATAATAAAATCAGAAATATTAACAATCATAAGAGGAAATGAACTTAGATGTTAAAAAAAACCTCTGATACTAGAAATAAAAAGTAATGTACTAAGAAATAGTAATGTGTTAAGGTTTATGTTTATAGATCCTGAAGGAGAACCTCTAACAAAGAAAGAGACATTACATATCTAAAAGAAGAAGTTAAAATAATAAAAGCATTGGCCCATGATGTAATATTAGGAAAAAATGATATCATTGTTATCCAATAATATATAAAAACAAACTATAGAATATAAAATTAGATTTTGATGGAAGCCTGATAGGAATATCAAAAAACCAAATAACAATAACGCAAGCTTTATTTCTTTTAGTAGAAAAACTAGATATAGTATAGGAATCAAACATCAAGTCCTTACAAGACATAAATGAAACACAAAAAGAAATCCTAAAAGAAATAAAAGAATATGATTGTAATAAGAAATTGCAATAAGACATACATAAGATATTTATAGAGCTAAGAAGGGATGTAAATAACATACCCAGGGACAATGAAATCATAGGCTAATTTTTTTTATCCATTTGTAGTATTAAAAGAAGAACCTTCTAGGAGATCAGATACATTGATACTTGTGAATGAGAAAAGAAAAAACCAAAGAAAAATAAAAATCAATAATCCCAATTTAATGGAATATAGAAAAGAATTAGAAAAATAGTTATGGACCTTGAGAATAGGAACATAGAAAAGTTAGTCAGTTTGTTAACCCTAATAGACGAAGAATTAATAAGACATTATGATGAAAAATGTTTTACAAAGAGGATGATGATATGACAATAATCAGTAAAACTAATTCTGAACCAGAAAATATGATCCAAAAAAATCATATGAAACATATTTCATTACCAATTCCTTATCAAGAAGGAACATCTAACACAAATAAAGAAGAAAGAAATAGACAAAGGCAAAAAGAACTTGACCTTCCTTATAGAATAAAAAAAGTTATTGCCTATCACAGAAAAAGAAATGCAGATGTTGGATCTGCAATAAGGAAGGACATTATTCTAATGAATGCCTTAATAGGCTTCAATATAAAAAAGAATTTAAAAAAGAACTTTCACAAAAAGAAAAAATTATAGAATAAGCTTTTAGGATGGAATCAAAACTAAAAGAGAAATCAGACATAGATGACACTTATAGTATTTATCTATTAGAAGAAACTGATGAGGAGATAATTGATTCAGAATATGAATGCTCAGGATATGAATACTCTTCATCAGAAGATGAATGACATCACAAATGATAACTTCATAATAGCTAGAAAGTTAATGCACCTTAATAGACTCTATTATAGACAATGTAAAAGAAGTTAAGTCTACATTTAAGTACCTTTGAGAGCATTAAATATCTTTTGTTCCTTTACCCGTAGTGATACTATATGGTTGATCTGTTGCTTCTTTATTACATAATGAGTTGAATCATATACCTTATGATGGCTAAACTAAAGTACCTTCTTGCATTTGATTAGGAGCTCCATTCTCAAGCTCCACATACTCACTAACACTAGGGTCTTTACCTGCAACAATAGACTTCTTTTTTCATTTCCAAAAGGATTTATCCAAACTATCTTGAAAGAGCATACAACGAGCTCTTTCCAAAAGAATCGTATTCATACATTTTGCAACTCTATTTTGCTGTGGTGTATGATGTACATTACGGTGTCTCCCTATGCCATTTATTTTGTAAAACTTATTAAACTGACCCTTTCAAAATTCCAATCCATTATTAATCCTCAAGCACTTGGTTTTCTTACATGTTTGATTTTCTATAAAGGCTTTTACAAATTTTGAGAGCACATCATTCTTGTGTTTCAGAAAATACACCCAGATATGATGAGAAAAATCATTAATAAAAGTCAACATATATAGGGCATAATCCTTAGACACAACACAAGAAGGACCTCAAAGATCTAAATGAATATAATCAATAATACCTTTTATTTTATGGATTGCTATAATGAACTTGACCTTGAAATACTTTCCATAGACACTATGCTCACATAAATAAAGCTTCCTAATTTTCTGACCACTAAGCAAAATCCGCATGCTAAAAAAGTAAACTCTTTCCTCACTAATATTCCCTAATCATATATTCCATAAGTATGTAGTAACTGAATCTTAATCTGATGAGGATAAAATTGAAATACTATTAATGATAGTGTTACCTTGAAGCACATAGGGGACACGTAACAATTTCCTTTTAATAACAATCAGAGCACCATTATAACTCTTAAAACTCTACCTTCAACTATATACTTATAGCCTAGTGAATCAAGAGTATCTAAAGATATCAGGTTCTTCTTCAAATCAAGAACATGATGAACATCTTTTAGAGTCATAACAATACCATCATACATCTTACTTTAAACAATATTGATTGACACACGAATTATGTGAAATGAATATGTAAGTATATGTATCGCAAGAAGTAATATAATGATAAGAAAATATCATTCCTATGGAGATTATGTTATTAGAAATGAATTTTAAAATAAAAAATAAAAATAAAGTGCCAAACTCGAATTGAATGTCGTGCTTACACATGTCAAAGCACTACACTACACGGTACACACGTTGTTTTACAATTGGGCCTCTTTGCTTAAGTGGAATCCACAGGGCTTGCTCCGCTAGCTTTTCTACATACATGGCAGGTCTTGATTGGTCATGCGTTAAAAATTCATAAAAAATCCACAAAAATTCTAAAAATTATATTTTCACTCCTTTTCACTATAAATTTAAAATTTTGATATTTTTAACCTCAAAATACTATTTATTGAATAAAACGGGAAAATATTAAGTAAAAAAGTGCATTGGTGACTCTACTTTCATGGAGTTATCACAACCCCAAACTTAACTCTTTACTTGTCTTTAAGTAAAGCCAAGTCTAACTAAATAAAATGATATAGGTAGTATACTATCCCCCTAAAAGTCATATAATTCTATAACAAGGAGGTTCACATATTCATCAATGAATGTTCCATAAATACAAGAATATACAAGGTTTTTGATGAATTGTTTCTTGTGTGTATGTTTGACATATGATATCATCCAATGCACTCATGAAATCAATATATATCAACATGCTATTCAATTAAATATTAGAACAAGTCTTATAAGTTTTACATCCCTCTCCACTAATATAAATATCCACTTAGCTAAAGATTAATAAGGACTTTACATGATTATAATGTAAGGCTTAAGTGTAGGTTGATAAATGAAGACATATAAGCTCTTTCCACACCTTAGCTTTCGTTTTGTTCATCTTGCACTCTCATTGTATGTTCACTTTTTTGTACATCAATGAGTGATCTTCCAGTTGCTAAGAATAGATGACCAAGTATGATAGGAATGTTATGGTTCTTTTCCTTATCTAGTACAATGAAATATGCCAGAAAGATGATTAACTTATCTACTTTTACTATCACATCTTCTACCATACCCCAAGGTCTCTTAATTGATCTATTTACCATTTGTAATGTTAGTGAAGTGGGTTTGCCTTTACCAACCCCCAATCTTTTGAAAATCAATAATGACATAAGGTTAATGCTGGAACCCATGTCACACAGTGCTTTGTCAAAATGGATGTTCCCAATAGTGCACGGGATGTCAAAACTACCTAGATCTTTTAGTTTTGGGGTATTTTCTAGAAAGGATGGCACTATAACCTTCAGTTAAGGTTTTTATTTCATTATCTCCAAACCTCTTTTTCTTAGATAGGATGTCCTTCAGAAATTTGGCATAAGAAGGCATCTATTCAAGTGCATCTACAAATGATATGTTTATTTACAGTTTCTTAAAGTCTCCCAAAAATCTTGAAAACTATGTATCTAACTTTTACTTTTGCAGTATTTGAGGGAAAGGAATAATGGCTGTTTTTCTTTAGCTAAATTATTTCCTTTCTATTACTCTTTTTATCCATTAATTCTTGGCTCTCTTTATCCACCAATTCCTCCTCATCCTTGTTAGGTTTTGGTCTTTCCTTATCCTTTTTAGTCTCATGGCCTTTTAATCCTTTTGAGTCTCATTATCCTTCTCTAGAGTTTAACCACTCCTCAAGACTATGGTGTTGCAATGCTCCTTATCTTCTCTTCTTAGGTTTACAATTATGTCACTTTAAAGGTTACCTAGAGACCTTTGACTTATGGCCCGGGCAAGTTGCCCCATTTGAGTCTCTAAATTTTGAATTGAAGCATCTTAAGTGGACACTTTTATATTTACTAACTATATGAAGTCTTTCATCATCCCTATTGCATTTGTGTTATCTTCAGTAGATGGATTCTTCTCTTAGGTGTGTGATTGTTATGGTTGTTAGAAACCTTATAGTGGAAATAATTGATAGTTGAATTAATTACCACTTTGATTATTGTTATTCAAATCAAAATTGGGATGTTATCTCCATCTTGGGTTATATGTGTTTGAGTATGGATTATTGTTTCGGTACACATTAACCACATAGAATGTTGATTCAAGATTATTTAGACAATTATCAAACAAATGAGCTCTCCCATAAAACACATAAGACACTATTGAATCTTAGATCTTGTTTATACTTACTGGAGAGTTTTTATTCTTCAAGAGATTCACCAAGGATGAAACTTGATCTCTAAATACAGTGACATCATTCATCTCATGCATTCCAGCTACTCTTCTTGTGGCTGTCATTCTGTATATTGGCCATTAATAATTATTGTTAGCCATTTTCTTAAGTAAATCATAAGCTTGAGTGTAAGATTTGGCTAGCAGAGCTCTATTAGCAAATGCATCAACGATGGTTCTTGTTTGAGCATTGAAACCACTGTAGAAAGTCTCCATTTGGATCCAATGAGGGATCCCATGGTGAGGACACTTCCTTGAAAATTCTTTGAATCTTTTCCATGCTTCATATAAAGATTTTCCTTCATATTGTTTATAGGAGGTAATATTATTCCTAAGCTTCACATTCTTTGTTGGTGGAAAGTATTTCATCAAGAATTTCTCCATCAAATCATTCCAAGTTGTAATGGAATTAGGTGGCAAAGAGTTTAGCAAGCTCGAGCACGGTCTTGCAAAGAGTAAGGGAATAATCTAAGCCTAAATTCCTCTTTGGTCACACCACTGAATTTAAATGAATCTACAACTTCAACAAATAATCTGAGATGAAAATGAGGATCCTCTAATGGTAATTCACTAAATTGTCCAACAGTTTGTAGCATTTGGAACATCGATGGCTTTAATTCAAACTGATTAACTTGAATGTTTGGCTTTGTAATACTTGGATTCAGCCCTTCTAACATAGGTCTTGCATATTCATTCATAGGTCAATCCCTACCATCCATTAAAGGAATCTAGTTGTTCAAATTTAACTCATTATTGTTTATTTCTAATGGATTAGTCATTTTTCTTCGCTTGGATGACAACCTTTTGTTTTCTTACTTATCTAAGAGTATGCTTGATTTTGAGATCTAAAGACAAAAATTTTCACTTACAAATTCTATTCATGCAATAAACTTAACTATGTTTCTAATAGTACTAAAGGATGTGTCTAACTTAAAAATAAATAACTAATTAAATAAATTAAAATTATGACAAATAAATAAAGAAAAATAAATGAATAAATAAGTAAATATAACTAAATAACTAAAAAAACTAAATAAATTAAAATAAAAATAAAAATAAGAAATATAACTAAAATAAAATAAAATAAAAAATTAATTTTTAATATTTATAATCCCCTACAACGGTGCCAACAACTTGATTAACACACAAATTATGTGTAATAAATATGTAAGTATACGTATCGCGACAAGTAATATAATGATAAGAAAATATCGTTCACACAAAGATTATATTATTAGAAATTAATTTTTAAAACAAAAAATAAAAATCAATTTTTTTTTGTATTTTTATGTTTTAAGAAAACAAAATTAAAAGAACTAAAAATAAATAATAATTATTATTTAAATCAGATTTGATAACTAATAAGATATATAAGCAAATATCTATGAATACTTAATCTTCTAATTTTCTAAACATGTAAATCACTAAAATCTCTCAATATAATTATCAATGAATTACATGATTAATTGAATCTAATCTAGCATGTATTTCTCTTTGATAAACTACACCATATAGTTATTAACCTAATTATACTTTCATGTCAATTAAATTGCATACTATTCATTAAGTTCATCAATTATGAATCACCTACATAAGAATCATACATCTATGCCTAGAAACTATGCATGTTATATAATCAAGACAAACAATTAAATAATTCTCTCAAATCTATTTAATGACTATATATATCAATTTTTGGTTAAACAATTTAGAGCATATAAATCATATTAAATAATATAATTAAATTGAAATCATAATTGGGGTAAAATGTTAGATCATCATATGTTGAAAATTGGGTTCATGAGACCTCTAGATTAATAAATTAAATAAACATGATTTTGTTCATAAAGCTCATATTTTTTATAAAGAAAGATATAAAAATTGATAAAGAAAGGAGTAGAAGAAGAAATACAATTCATCTCTTGAATTGTAATACTAATCTTCTTTTGAATATCTACCAAAATTGTATTTCTTTTTGAATTTTTCTGTATTTTTCTGTCTTCTTGGCTAAAAAACCTGATGAACATTATGCTAATTACGACTTATTAGGATTTATGAGGCAATTAAGGGAGTAAATATAACTTAGGTGGAATCTAGATTGTTAGATCAACTTCAGATCAAGGGCTGAGATCTAAATAAGCAAAATTAACTACATTGGCAAATAGGAGAACGACACGTGGCATGAAAAATTCAGTGGTGAATCAGAGTCCATCGTGTGGCAGGGAAGGCTGATCTTGATCAACAGTCGCTGAGTTAGTGACACGTGTTAAGACATGATTTATGATAATGGATGACATGGCGCACAATTGGAAGGAGTGGATGAATGGCGTGATGACTTATGGCGAGCACGTTGACTAAGCGCCAAACTCTAATTGAACACCGTGTTGACACGTGTCAAAGCATTGCATCACACGATACATGTGACATTTTACGATTGGGCCTCATCACTTGGGTGGCACCCACGTGGCTTGCTCTGTTAGCTTTTCTATATACGTGGCTTCCACGTGACAGCTCATGATTGGTTCTACACTAAAAATTCATAAAAAGTCCACAAAATTATGAAGAAATCCCAAAAAATTTTAAAAATTATATTTTCATCCCTTTTTACTATAAATTTAATATTTTTTTATTTTTAGCCACAAATACTATTTATTAAATTAAACGTGAAGATATTAAGTAAAAAAGTTTACTAATAACTCTACTTTCATGGAGTAATCAAATATCGATACCAATAACCTTACAAGATACATTGTTTTTCATCAAAACAACACCCCATTAATAGAATGATAAGAAGTAAACCAGTCCCTACCAGGGCATATATGGTAAGTGCAATCCGATTTAAGAATCCAAACATCTTTAGTATAACTAACAAATACTAATAAAACATTCTCACCATCAAAACCATTACTATCTGCAACACAAGTAACGTCATTAATACCAGAATATATTGTAGCATATTTCCATTCTTTAACAAATATGACTGCATCTTCATTCACCAAAGACAAATTATTTATACCATTGAAATTCTCAATTTTGTATTTTGCCACTATAACAGAAAAAACTCAATATTAAATAAAGAGAAGCATAACCCATGAAATGTGAAACTAATAAGATAACCAGAAGCTTAAAATAAATCCAAAAGAGAAAATTTGATCGATTCCAATAAATAAAAGAATAATCCAAAGCTTTGGTACCAATTAGATATAAATTAGAACCAATGAAAATGAAATTCGAGTCTAATTTGATTGTAAAAATAAATAATAATGAGTAACGATAAATTAATAAGTAGGGAGAAAAATAAATAGTACTTAAAGATTTAAGTGATTTAGCTTTTCAATATGAAAAATCTAATCCATTGACGACAACATACCGAAAAAATCCATAATCAAAATCCAAATAGAGAATACAAACACTAATAGTCAAAACCACTCAAAATACCAAACCCAAATACACTCATATTCTCTATGTAAAAGAAGTAACCAAACAACAAGACTAATTTAAAAAAATATTGTTAATTTTACTGCACAAAGTGAGAGCAAATCTGATGGAGAATTAATGAGAGAACCTCCACATACGTAACAATGTTACTCGAACAGTATAAAAAAGGAGAGCGTTGGTGGCTTGTTGGAAAAAGATGAATGTTTATTAAATATTAGTAGAACCTTGTCCCACATTGCCTTTTTACACTATTTAAAAAATGTATAAATAGTAATGAGTTGGCTATTGGGATTGGGCCCCAAGGGGTACCCACTTTTGTGGAAGGGGAAAGGACCTAGGCAAATGTGATACCATACACGCGTGTGCGCCACTGCTATCGTCGTCTGTCTGACCACCGGCCGTGCCGAGCCAAGTCCGAGTGCGCGTGTGTGTGTGTGTGTGTGAGGTGGCATTTTATTTTTTTGAAATTGTTTTTACAAAATTTTGCCACTTAGAAAATGGTTGTTATATATATATATATATATATATATATATATTCTCTCAAAAAACAACCGTTATTTTCTTTTGCTTAGATTATGGCCGTTGTTTTCTTTTACTAAGAATATAACACCGTTAAATGGCCATTACTCGTCTTTACTCAAAAATTGGTCATTGCTCGTCTTAACTCAGAAAATGACTGTTACTCGTCTTTACTCAAAAAATGACTGTTACTTTTCATTACTCAGAATGAATGTTACGCTCTCCATCCCCAGACATTACCGTTATTATCATAATGGCTACACGGTTTTAGTTTTCTGAGCAACAAAATTTTCAGGTGTAGAATTCTAGTCTTCATCAGTATAGTGAAGTTCCGAGATAGAGAAAAAGATTCTGGGCTGTTTTATCGTGGGGAAGACGGAGCTATGTTTGCTTGCATAAAATTAGGCAGAGCCACAAAACGTCTTAAAGAGAGCGACCTAATCCGCAACTCAAACCAAGCAGTTCATTTTAGGTTATCAGTAATATTGCATCATCGTTGTTTTAACGTACTTGTATCAATAATTTTAAGATGAATTCTATCTGCCATGACTACTGAAATGCTAACTGTTGATCTCAACAAACCATTCCGTTTTGAAGTACTACACTTTAAAAGATGGAGAAAAAAAATGTTATTTTTCTAAACCATGAAAAAAGTCATTTCTACTCTTACTACTGAAAAGCCAATACAGTCTAACCCTTCTACTGAAGTTGCAACTAAGGATTTAGACACCTGGATGGAAAATGGTTTTCTATACAAAAATTATATTCTTAATGGTTTAGATGATGACTTGTATGATTATTATAACTCTGATAAGTCTGCTAAGGAAATTTGGGAAGCACTTCAAAAGAAGTACGGCATTGAGGAAGCTGGAACTAAGAAGTATGCTATCAATAGATACATGAAGTTTCAAATGATTGATGGAAAATCAGTGGAAGCTCAATCACACGAACTGCATAAGATAGCACACGAAATAACTTCTGAAGGTATGACTTTAGATGAAAAATTTCAAGTTGTTGTTATTATAGATAAATTACCCCCTGCTTGGAAAGATTTTAAGAATACACTTAGGCATAAAACTAAGGAATTTTATTTAGAAAGTCTTATAATCCGTTTAAGAATAGAAGAAGAAGTCCGAAAACACGACCAAAGAGATGAAGTACTCGTAGTCTCAAATAACAGTACCAATAAGAAACCTTCCTCTACAATTCTGAAACCTAAAGGTAGAAGTATGAAAACTCAGAATTGTAATAATAACCAAAACCGCAACCACCAAAATAGAAATAGAAACTATCCTCCCCAGAATGGACCTCAACCTCTTAAGGAATAACACATTCATGTGTTATAGTTGTACAGACCTGGCCACTTGGCTAGGAACTACCAGAATAGGAATCGTCCTGCCCCACAGGCGAACCTTACCGAAGATCAACTTATTGCTATGATATCTGAAGTCAATTTTGTTGGTGGATCCGAGGGGTGGTAGGGGGACACTGATGCTTTTTTCCATATCTGCTATGATCGAGACATGTTCAAGTCCTAATCTGATTCTAAGGATAAGAAAGTGATGCTGGGTGACTCCCATTCCACTAAAGTTGTTGGTACTGGTGAGGTGGTATTGAAGTTTACTTCTAGAAAGACTATCATATTAAAGGATGTCCTGCATACTCTAAAGATGAGAAATAACTTAGTTTTAGGCTATCTTCTTAACAAATCTGGGTTTACTCAAACTATAAGGGCTAATTTATATACTATAACTAAAAATAATATATTTGTTGGGAAAGGGTACGCCATTGATGGCATGTTTAAATTAAATGTTGAAATCAATAAAGCATCTTCTTCTGCTTATATGTTGAGTTCTTTTAATATTTGGCATGCTAGACTTTGTCATGTTAATAAATGCATAATCAAGAACATGAATACCTTAGAACTAATTCCTAAACTATCTTTGAATGATTTTGAAAAATGTGATTTTTGTAGTCAAGCTAAAATAACCAAAACATCACATAAATCAATAGTTAGAGAATCTGAACCTTTAGAGTTAATATATTCTCACATATATGAACTTGATGGAAATTTAACAAGAAATGGAAAATGCTATTTTATAACTTTTATAGATGACTGTTCAGATTACACTTATATATATCTAATGAAAAATAAAAGTGAAATGTTTGACATGTTTAAAATATTTATGACTGAGATTAAGAATCAACTTAACAGAAAAATAAAAAGGTTTTGAAGTGATAGAGGCACTGAATATGATTCTAATATCTTCAATGATTTTTATAAAACTCATGGAATCATTCATGAAAAAACTGCACCTTATTCTTCTGAAATGAATGGAACAGCTGAAAAAAATAGAACTTTTACTGAATCAATTGTTGCAATTTTATTAAACTCTAGTGCTGCTTCCCATTGGTAGGGAGAAATTTTATTTACTGTTTGCTATGTGCTAAATAGAGTGCCTAAATCTACAAGTAAAATTTCACCATATGAAATTTTGAAAAATAAGAAATCTAATTTAACTTATTTTAAAACTTGGGGTTGTTTAGCCAATGTTAGGATCCCAGATCCTAAAAGAAATAAACTTGCTAGTAAAGCATATGAGTGTGTATTCATAGGATATGCTATGAATAGTAAAGCTTATAAATTCTATGACTTAAATGATCATGTAGTTATAGAATCAAATGATGCTGACTTCTATGAACATAGGTTTCCTTTTAAATTTAAAAATAGTAGGGACTCGTCTTCTAGTAGTTTACCCATAACTATAAATAGTGAACAAAATGAGGAATTAAACACTGAAATTAGAAGAAGTAAATGAGCTTGGACCCTTAAGGATTTTGGGTCTGATTTTTATGTTTATACCTTAGAGGAAGATCCCCAAACTCTTAAAGAAGTTTTATCTTCTTTAGATGCCAACTTATGGGAAGAAGCCATAAATGATGAAATGGACTCTCTTGAGTATAATAAGACTTGGCATTTAGTTGACTTACCTCCTGGTTGCAAAACCATTGGATATAAATGGATACTAAAGAAGAAATTAAAACCCGATGGTACTATTGAAAAGTACAAAGCTTGTCTTGTAGTTAAAGGGTATAGGCAAAGGGAAAATGTAGATTTATTTGATACCTTTTCACCAATCACACGAATAATTCCATACGTGTACTTTTTTCTCTTGATGCTATCCATGATTTAGTAGTACACCAAATGGATGTTAAAATTACCTTCTTAAATGGTGACTTAGAAGAAGAAATTTATATGGATCAACCTAAAGGTTTTGTTATCCCAGGTCAAGAAAATAAAGTTTGCAAACTAGATAAATCCCTTTATGGTCTAAAATAAGCACCTAAGAAATGACATGAAAAATTTGATAATCTAGTTATCTCACATGCATTCAAAATAAATGAAAGTGAGAAATGCATTTAGTATAAATTAGAAAATAACATTTGCACTATTATATGTTTATATGTGGATGACATGCTTATTTTTGGATCAAATATTCATGTTGTGAAGAATGTGAAAACTTTGTTAAGTGCTAATTTTGATATGAAAGATCTCGGAGAAGCCAGTGTAATCCTTGGTATAAAGATAACTAGGTCTGAAAAGGGAATTTCTCTAGATCAATCTCACTACATTGAGAAGATCGTAAAGAAATATAATTACTTTAACTGCAAACATGCATGTACTCCTTATGATCCTAGTGTAAAGTTGTTCAAGAACACCGGAGACGATGTGAGACAGACTGAGTATGCGAGCATCATTGGTAGCTTACGTTATGCTACTGATTGCACTAGACCAGACATAGCTTATGTTGTGGTACTACTATGTAGGTTTACCAGTAGACCTAGTGTAGAGTATTGGAATGCTATTAAAAGTGTTATGAGATACCTTAAGAGAACTATGTAGCTTGGATTATATTATAAAACATTTCTCACTGTCCTAGAAGGATACAACGATGTAGATTGGAACACTTTATCAGAAGACTCCAAAGCAACTAGTGGCTATATATTTAACATAGCTGGTGGAGCTGTTTCTTAGAAGTCAAAGAAATAGACAATATTGGCTCAATCTACAATGGAGTCTGAAATGATAGCACTAACCACTGCTAGTGAAGAAGTAGGCTGGCTAAGAAGTCTGTTAGTTGAGATCCCTTTATGGGAAAGACCGATACCAGTTGTCTTGATCCATAGCGATAGTACTACGGCTATTGCAAAGATTCAGAACCGTTACTACAATGGCAAGAGATGATAGATATGTCGTAAGCATAGTACTATTAGAGAATTTCTCTCTACGGGAGCTGTAAGAGTGGATCATGTATGTTCTAATGAAAATTTGGCAAATCCTTTGACGAAAGGATTACCGAGAGAGAAGGTTTTCAAAACCTCAAAAGGAATGGGACTAATGCCCTTAGAATGAAGAGTCGCTCGTGATGGTAACCCAACTTATAGACTGGAGATCGCAAGAAATAAGTTCAAAGGGTATTAACAAGTCATGAAGTGATATGAGATGAATCATGCTATTTTCAAATCCCATTCTATATTGTTAGAAACATGAAGTCCTAAAGCGATAGAAAAAGGATGAGTTAATTGTTAAACTCTTAATGATTTCTATACTCTATGTGGAGTGGAGTACATAGCTACAAGAATGCTCTTGATAGACTCACCTATGTGAATGTGGAAGTGTGGCCGCTTCCTATGGAATTTTTTTGGGCAAAATTTACTAGAGTGTTCACTATACTGGGATACACATGCATGGCCGTAAAACACGGGCTTTTCGAACTACACCTTGGAAAGGTTGTGTGTGTGATGATTATTAGAAATAGAGCTCAAAACTATGAGTTACTCTAGTATATTCTAAAGCATCAATACTATGCAAAGGTTCAAGTTGATAGACACCTTTTTTCTTATGCACAATCTTATATTTTTAATTAATCGGTTGCTCGATGAAAATTATTTTTATATAAAATTCAAGTGGGGGATTGTTGGAAAAAGATGAATGTTTATTAAAAATTAGTAGAGCCTTGTCACACATTTCCTTTTTACACTACTTAAAAAATGTATAAATAGTAAAGAGTTTGCTATTAGGATTGGGCCCCAAGGGGTACCCACTTTTGTGCCATGCCGAGCCGAGCCGAGTCCGAGTGTGTGCGTGTGTGTGTGAGGTGAGGTGACATTTTATTTTTTGAAAAATGGTTTTTTACAAAAACTTTTTCACTTAGAAAATGATTGTTATATATATATATATTTTTCTCTTAGAAAATAACCGTTATTTTCTTTTACTCAGAATATGGCCATTGTTTTCTTTTACTCAGAATATAACCGTTAAATGGCCATTACTCATCTTTACTCAGAAAATGGTCGTTACTCGTGTTTACTCAAAAAATGATTGTTACTCTTCATTACTCAGAATGGTTGTTACGCTCTCCATCCCTAGACATTACCGTTATTATCATAATGGCTACACGATTTCTAAAATCTATAAATAGAGGGTCTCATTTCTCAGTTTCAAAACAACAATCTACAAACTCATCTCACTAAGAAAAAAAATTCTCTCAGCAATTCTAAGTTATTTTTTAGTTTTCCGAGCAACAAATTTTTCAGGTGTAGCATTTCGATCTTCATCAGTGCAGTGAAGTTCCGAGATAGAGAAAAAGATTCTGGGTTGTTTTATCTTGGGGGTGACGGGACTGTGTTTGTTTGCACAAAATTGGGCAGAATCGTGAAACATCTTAAAGAGAGCGACCTAGTCCACGACTCAACTCAAGCAGTTCATTTGATAGCACAAATGGATTAATCAAATGTGGCTTATTATAACTAGGTGAATAAGCTAATTTGGCTTCTCTCTCGAATGGAGATGATGGCTGATATCCTTTTTCTCTCTATTTCAACCAATTCAATATGTGAGTATATATATATGGGACTTGCTGCGGAGCCTCTAACCAAGCTTATATATATGTATTCCATCCTAGGGCTATGTGAGAGGAAATGGGCAATTAATTAAAATTAAAATTATACACATTTTTTTTATTAAATTTATGTTTTGTAAGCTACTTAAATAACAACGATAAAAGAAAAAAGGTAGGGCTCCTATTTAAAAAAAACAATTTGATAGGGACCAAAAGGACACAACTTACTCGACTTTAAGGCTGAATTGAAACTTGATTAATTAATAAAATAAAAATACAGATTGAGAAAGAATGTGTCTAATAATAAAGATAAGAGCAAAATTTTACGTTCAAAAGGTGCTATCTAATTTAATAACAAGATTTGTATCTAATAATCAATAAAAAAATTATACATGGGTAGAATTCATATATCAATAAATACAAATAAACGAAAAATTACTACATAGCCATTTTGCGTTTTCACAAACTATAAAAACACGTTTTAGATTTAAAAAATAAGTAATTACATTTTTTTATTTGTGTTATTACTATATACTATCCTAAATTTCATAACTTTTAATTATTTCCTTAAGTAACTTCAAGAATTAAGAAATAGTAAAAAAAATTGCGTGTAAGAAAAAAATTTGTAATTGTAGGTCCTGCGTACATAAAAGGGGAAGCAAATAAAAATTTTAGTTGCAACCACATTTAATAAATTTATCAAATAAAAAAATATTTTTGTAGTTAAAATTTGACCAATTTTTGGCCACATAAGGGATAGACAATGTTTTTGCCTTATAGACACACCAAAGATGAGAAGCAAAGCCAAGCCAAGCCAAAGAAACAATTTCCTTTGATGAAAAATAGTGTTGTGTCTATGAGAGAGAGAGAATATTTTAGAAAAATATTTGAGATATTTTTATACAAGAGAAGTGACAAAATAGTGAGTTTGAGAAACACTTGTGTGTCATTATTTTGGATTTATCTCAACTTGTTGTATTACCTCTCACTTTGTATCCATTAATTTTATTAGTAAAAGAAATATTTTTTGGAGTTTTTTCCTTGGAAGTAGCCCAAATTGAAAGGTGAATCACGTTAAATTATCAATATCATTATTTTACTATGTTAAATTTATTTTATTTGTACTCGTTATGTCCTAACAGTAATTAAATTTGAATAGAATTACTCAAATATAAAAGTGAATATTGAATGAGATGAACCAATTGTGTTGTGATTTTTAATCTTTTAATTATTATTTTTTAACCAAAAAAACCATTTTATACATATATTTTAAAGGGATTTTTAAGAGGGGATTGGTACCTTAGTTAATGTATTTGTACTTTTTATGTTTCATATTATTAAAAAATTCTCTTTTAGTATCCCAATTCAATTTTTGATATTATTTTTAATCATTTGAATATTATTTCTTCCTTTTTGATAAACAGGATAAATTGGGCAAAGATATTTATGAAAATTTAAGGAGAAAAAGAGTTACCATTATATTTCGTGCAAGATAAAAAATTAATAGTATGAATTTTTTATTATCAATTTCATCCTTGTGCCAAACTAATATATGGTTAACTATAATATGTTGGTATTATCATTAATAATCTAAGTTTAAAAAATTAGACATATCTCTTAGAGTCATAGCAATAGGTTGCTTCTAGTTTGACACAAGGATGAAAATGTCGACAACATTGTCACTACAATGTCTCTTTTTTCACACATCCTGACATTGAAATGTGGTAACCATATATTATAGTTAAATTAATGAAAAATTGTTGAGAATGTCGCTTAAATATAATTTAAATGTCTTTTTTGGCTAAAATTTACTAGATATTGTGGATATTTTTGCTAAAATATTGCTAAAATATCAAAAATATCAATTTTGATTTATTTTTTTATTTTTTTTTCTTTCTCAGCAATCATTTCAATTCAATTTTTTTCTCACTTTACAAAAGATAATAAATTCTTTTTTTCTTATTTGTAGCATTTTGCTATATATATGAAATGAATAGGTAAAAGCACAAGTTATTATGGTTGGTTGCAAATTAAATTTGAAAGTCATAGGAACTAGTTGGTATAAAGGAAACTATGTCACCAATCATGAAACAGTGTAGAATGGTTGAGACCTACATGACTATTATGTCTTTGTAGTTAACAGTGCTTTATATCCAATCATTGAACCTCCAACACAGAGTTTTTGATGATAGTGAGTTTGATGTTTAGTAATTGTTTTTTTGTTTTAATGGGTTTGACATTTTATAATTATTTTAGTTATTGCATGCATATTTCATTTTTCTACTATTTTATATTGATGTTATAACATGTAGATTGCATTGAAGAGTAAGACTCATTATGTGTTCCCTAACTATGAGTAATTTTAAAAATAAATAATCAATAAATGTTTTTTCATACTTTTGATATTTATCTATTTATAATAGTAAACACAATTAAATAGTCTACTAAATTATTTCAAATATTTTAACTACTTATTCTACAATATTTAGTAAAAAAGAATATATATTTTATTATATAATATTTTAATTAATTTGTCAACTTATTGATTAATATAAATATTTTAAGTATTTAAAAATACATGTGTTAAATAAAAAATAAGTTTAAAATATAAGTAATTAATTGTTTTGATATTTTACAAAGTTTTATAAATTGTTTTCATATTTTTTGATAGAGTTTTTATGATTTTTTTCAAAGTTTTCATCAACAATGATGATATCTTTGATATTTTAGTAAAAATTATATTTTGACATCTTTATCGATATTGGCATTTCAAACCTTGGTTTGGCATAGCCTAAAGAAGAGTAACCAAGAATACTCATCCTAGAGGCGGTGATTCTGGACATTGTTGCTCAAAAAATGACATATTTAGCCCATTAAGTGGCATGGATGCCAACAACCTGGATCCATAGTTTAAAGGATGACGACATAGGTAGTATTACCTAGAAGGAAACTTGTCTGAATAGCATGGCCTAGAAGGTGGCAATCCATTGACTTTGGCATGACCTAAGTAATGACATTTTGAAGCAATGCTTGTCTAACAATTGTAGTTATGGACATCTACCTCAAAATTAGTGAAATTGCTGGCATGGTTATTCTAACCTAATTGTGATGCTCATTTAAGCTTATGATGGTCCCTCAAGGTAAGCCAAGAAAAGCTAGTTTGGAATGCATATGCATGTCACTTGGGGATAGTTTGCATCTTTTCCTTTCAATGGTTTAAAAGCTTAACGCCAGCCAATGTATAGTAGACTAGATTGATGTGCCTAGCTAGTTTATCCAGATTATTTACTTGGTTGTTCTACTTAGATGCTCTACTTAAATTCTCTACGTAGATGCTCTACTTGATTTCTCTAACCAACTACTCTACTCGGCTAGTCTACCTAGCTGTTCTGTTTGGTTGATCTATCTAGTCACACTACATGTTGGAGTACATCTTCTTAGTCGATAACCATGTGCCTATTTTGGGTTGTTGAAGCCCTCATGCATTTAATGCTAGCCTTTTCCTAGATTGGTAAAAGTTAAATACTTACTTGACTGTCAGCTAGTTGTTTGGTGGACTAGGTTGGTAAGTGGCTTCTACCAAGTTAAACTGATCAAGCTCCTCCTAGGTGGCCATATTGTCCTAATACGTAGCAAGTATATGTACGTTTCTAGGTACCAACTAGCTTCTTCCTTTGGGAAAAAGGTAGGACATCCTCAAAAACACATTGGGGATCAATGCTTATAATTAGGAAGATCAGATAGTATTTATAGGAGGAAATGGACGATGAACATGAAAAAGAACGCGAAGAACATGATTAATGCTCTTGGTTTGTTTGTCA
Source organism: Hippophae gyantsensis (assembly GCA_030763125.1). Lineage (NCBI taxonomy): Eukaryota > Viridiplantae > Streptophyta > Magnoliopsida > Rosales > Elaeagnaceae > Hippophae > Hippophae gyantsensis. Next base: position 14,800,931 of record CM061029.1, on the reverse strand, counting down.
ACTTAGATTCAAATTTCTTTCCCACAGACAACGCTAGATATTGAAGCTGATTTCTGTGTTCACCACGTTCTCCATATATCTACAAATCAATCTTGAGAAAGATGAATAAACACTTAGAAGAAATGTCACTGGGATAGTCAAATCCACTATGAACCCTCTAAATCAGTTTTCTAAAAGAGATTTAATTAAAATAATATAAATGATTAGAGGATGTATACCTTATAACTATATTATAAGGGTTGAACTAATATAGATAAGCTCCTAGGAGATATATTCAAATATAATAATATTTGATATCATCTAATTTATTAATTATATAATTATCTAATGAAGGGAATATATTATATATATGTTTTTAGTTCAAATTCAAACATGTATGATGACTATGCGATTTGAACATATGCTTATTATATTCATTTTCACTTATCAATGATGATCTATACCAATTTACATAAAATAAATGTGTCATAACAAATAAAATTATAGCATTATCTCGCCTCAAAAATATGTAAATGATAAGAATTATTAGTAAGGATGAAAATTTCAACATTATTGTCGATAACATTGCGATAATATCAATGTTCTCAATTATGTTGAGAAATTATGAATGTTGATGAAATGTCTACATAATAATAGTGAATAGTATAGGTGTTATTGTAACAATGTCCATAAAATGATAAATAATTATAAAATATTATTTGTGTTTAAATTTATTTATTTATTTTTGATAATTGACTTTATTTATTTATTTATAATATTTTTAAATTATTTCTTTAACATTAGAAAAATATGTTGTATTTAATTTTATAATTTTTTTTAATTGTCCAAGAAAATTCGTTCTTGAATATTAAGGCCTTTATTATGCTATAAATAATCACAATTGTTTATTATTTTAATCAATTAGTTATAACTTTATAATTGATTGGACAAAATAAATATTACATGCACTTATAATTAATATATTAATAAAAAAATTATTATAAAAATAATTAATTATTGTGATATTTTTAAAATCTATTGAAAAAATTATAATTTTGCTAAGAGTTTTTATAAATCTTAGTATTAATGAAATCATTTTCCCTAAGTTTTTTCTCCTCCTGAAATTGTTAGATCATGCTTATCGTGTTGAAGAGTTTAAATCTATAATTAGAACGGGTACAATATGAGCCTCGGGAATCATCCTCATAAAAATTTTATGAAGTTAATGATTTGAAAATGAAAATGTTTTTTATTTAAAATTTTAATACATGTTTTATCATTATTAATATGAGTGTAAATATATATGTACTTAGCATTCTCTAACAATTTATGCTCAACAAGATACTTTGAAAAATTATAGAAAATAATACCCTTAATACTTATAACATCAAAAATAACATTTCAATAATGTTGAATAATTTTTAATTAGAAGTTGTTCAATATTAAACGAATCTAAATGATCATAATTAAATTTAAACGACATTTAACATGAAATGATATATCTAATATTTTCTTTAGATAATACTAAAATGTGACACAATAGAAGAAATCTAAATGTAAAAAATAAATATAAATTTATGTGTTATTAACCTACAATTTAGCAATACATTTTTTCTTTAATTTGCATCTTAATTTACTTAATTATAAGTATATATTTTTACAAACAATAATAGTAAACCAAATTAAGTGTACATGTTTTAATCCTACCTATATAATTTTTATTTATTTAATAAAAAATAAGACTACAATATTTTATTTAAAAAAAAAAGTAAAAAGTTCAAAACATGGATAGAGACAGCACTAAATCCTTCCAAATCCTAACAAAAGCTACGACAGCCTTCAAAATTGTCCTTCAAAGAATGGGAATTGGGTTTATCATTTCAGTAATAACAACTTTTGGTTTCTGGTTTAATTGAAAGAAAGTACAAATATGCTGCTTTAGTTCATGAACTTATTAACCAGTCCCATGCAGCTTTGGGGAATTATGTGAGCACTTTTTTGGTCACCCTTGTGCACAAATTTAGTGGTGGTTATGATGGATCAATTTGGCTTTCAAATAATAATTTAAAGAAGGGAGTTGCATGTTGTTACGGCCCTTTTGATTGTGCTTTTTAAAAGAAAATATTGTCCTAATATAATATGTTTTTCATTCAATAATATTTTTTTCTAAGTTATCAAAAACTTAACTCAAAACTCATATTTTTATACATATAAATACCTAAATATATTTGCTACATATATATAATAAAATAAAAATAAGATTAAATCTCACAAGATTTGGTAACCGTCATCAATGACCTACTAAAGTTCCACTAACTCATAAGATTTTCGATGACCTTTGTCGACATCTCACCAAATGTAACCTATTATATTCATATGTATCTTTATATATAACATGTTATATGTAACTGAATCTTTATAACCTATTATATCCACATATATGTTTGTATATAACATATTATATCAACCTTTACAAGTTAGTCGATTTAGCTTCACTTTATAATTTATAAATTCAAATATATATATATATATATATATATATATATATATATATTATCTTTGGATGTAATATGTTACATCTATCTCTAATAGAGATTATAGAAGCTCCAACGAAGATGTAATATATTACATCCAACTCTATCAAAGTTCCAAAGAGGTCGTCAAAAGGACTATCAGGATTTTCTTGTGGTCGTTGGTGGGATGATCGGAGCATTGATGAGATTGTTAAAGATGTCGCAATTTATTAAAATTACAAAATAAGGATATTTTGGTCCATAATAGTTTGATATAAAATTATAAGTTTTGAAATTAACTATTACTAGTTAAAAAAATTGATCAATTTATCAAAAGTAATGTTATTAAGACCAAAAATTGCTTTTTTAAAAATGATTTTCAAATAGTTAGTTTGAAATGAAGTGGTTTGATTAAAACTTGTTTAAAAAATAATATTAAGGTGTTTGACGTAAAATTAATAGAAGTCATTTGGAGTGATACTTTGGTATCTTTTTAGTAGAGTAGCATGTATCTTAAATTACTTCTTTCAAAAGAAAGGATTACTTATTTTTCCTAAAAACATAAATAGCTTCTCAAAATTTTGAAACTATTTTTTATAGAAATTTTCAAACATATGTCAATGTGCTTTTAAGTCATTTGAAACTACTTTTAAGAAAAAGACAAACGACTTTACGTGGACACTTAATTTGGTTTCCTATTATGGTTTGCAAAATTTATATTTATAATTAAGCCAATTAAGATGCAAATTAAAGAAAGAAGGTAATGCTAATTAAATCTAACGATGGGACATTGGAGCTTTCAAATAAAATGAAATGTAAGATATATTTGGATGGTTTCTATTAAAAGTGATTTTAAGAGAAATGATTTAAAATTGAGTGATTTTAAGATAAATATTTAGATATTTGGGGTGAAATTATTAAAAGTGATTTTGAATAGTACTTTATTAATTATTTTAAGAAGATAAAATGCATCCAAAACTACTTATTCTAAAAGTAAATGTTGTTCACTTTTCATAAAATTATTAATAATGTGAGTGATTTATCAAACTATTAGAATATTTGAGTTAAATTTTATTTTTTATTAATATTGTGTCCGAGGTAAGGATTATCAATGTTGTAGTAAGATATTATCTTATCGTGGTAAATATTACCATGACACTGGATGCCAATGATGAGCCTTTTTACACTATACCAATACCTTAATATGAATTCTTTTTTTACCAAAATCGCTCTAAGATACGGCTTTTATTGTTTTAGTAACACATTGTCTTGTCATTGTAAACCATACCACGATATTTGTTACCAGTGGTAAGCCTTCCCATGTTGGAAAAATGTATTCTTACATCAGGTCAATAATTTATCACAAATTTCATTTTTTTTACCAAAATTGTTCTGTGATAAGTCTTATCTCCAAGTGATTTTGGTAAAAAATAAAACATTATTCAAAATCGGGTTATTTTTTCTTAATAATGCTACTTAAATTTTTGAAAGTACTTCTTTCAAAAATTGAAATCACTTTAAGAAGGGTGCATGGGATTTAAAGATTTAGAACTCTTCAACCTTGCAATAGCAGAAAAACAAGGGTGAAGAATTCTAAATAATATTAGATTGCTTGATGGCCAAAATATTGAAAGCAAACACTTTTTCCAAACTAAGTTGGAAAGTAGGCCTTTATAATGGGGATTGGAGAGAAATTGGGAAGCTAAAACTTTGCTCAATGCAGGATGTATTAGAATAATCTACTATTAAAGTTCAATAAATATATAGAACGACCCTTGGTTGCATAGACCCTATTCATATAAACGTGTTATACATAAGAAAAACATTATGTTTTTTTTTGTGTGTGCTTGTAACACTTTATGAATATGATGGGTGTAACACATTATGACTTATGTGAGGGTAAAAATAAGTGTAATTTGTGTATACTTAACATTGAGAATATATTATCATGATATAGAATTATTTTTTTTTAGATATTTTTGATTAATTTTTTCAAATTGGGAAAAACTTATCTAAAACTCACAACTTCATAATCATAGTCACCAAAATACCCTTATTATATATATTTGATAAAATAAAAATAAAATTAGAGTACACAAAATTTCTAACAGGTATCATTGGCATTGTTTCGACAACTATCACCGGCTTTGTGGTATCTATTGGGTTACATATATATATAAAGGACCTAAATATTTCAAACAATAACTTGGCCCAATATTTTTAGAGGCCCAAAATAAACTTTCATTTCTTCATGCGCTTCTTCAGGTATCCAATAGAATTAAAGTATATTTTTGAAAAATCAATATTATTTATTTTACTTAAATTATATTTTTTAATTAATAAACCTACTAATTTTGTCTTTATATATGTCCTAGGATGGCGCAAAAGTAGTTTGAAAGTTCCATGAAAATAATAGACTACAGATTTTCTAACGGGAAGAAGAAAAACCAACCATATATGAATTTATGTTTCTGTACGTATCTCTACCTCTTACAGTCATACACATGTTGAAATTAAAAAAAAAAATAGTATTACTTGTTATATGAATTAAACAACGTGTACGTTATTAATTAATATAAAATAATAAAATAATTATATGAAACAAAGTTGTAGTAAAAAACATTATTAGCAATCAAAAGTAAAATGAAAAAAATAACAAAAATAATAATTTTAAAATTTATAATCTTAAAAATAATATATCTTATATCTTTTTTATACATTTTTATTAATAAAAAATTTGATATATTATTTTATTTTAAATATTATTCAAATTAAATTATTTCTCTTATAAAATCAAGAAGGAAAATTAATTTCGTTAGGACAACCGCAAGTATAGCCAACCCTTAAGGAACCGTAAAGTTAACCTTCTCTCAACGTTCATAAACAATATCGTTTTTCCATAAACAACTCCTTTCAAATAAATTTCAACTTCCCTTTCTTTTTTCGTGGTTTTTATTTGTTAGCTCTCTCTTCTTTTTCTTTTTATCTTTTTCTTTCTTTTCCTTTTGATAAGAAAAAGCAACAGAGTTTGAGTAATTTGAAGGTAAAATTCTGATCTGGGCAATATTAATTAATTATGCCTATGGCATTAAGTGCTCCTAAAAGCTCATCAACCATAGATATGGAGGTTGTTTCAAAGAGGTATGAAGACTCTACAACGTCCACTCCTCTGTCCTCTATTGTTGAGGCCCTTGAAGAGATTGCTATGTTTCTTAAGAATAAGAGTTCAGAAGAACAACTTCGTTTGGATACTTTTTGTCATTCATGTTCACTCATTTCCATACTTTTTGGTTGCCTTGGCCTCGCTTTTAAGTTTGCCGAGTTGGAATATATCTCCAAGGTTACATTTTTTTTTTCCTCCATTTACTCATTACTTCTGGTTTTTTTTTGTTTTGTTGAATATAGTATAACCACATGTTTCGTTTTTAATTCTCTTTATGCAATGTATACCATAAAAAATAATATGTTTTTAAGCATATTTAAAAATATGTTGCATTTTTTTAAAATGAATTAAAAGTAAAACTAGATTATATAAAAAAAAGATGAGATATTATAGAAATCTTTTAAATTAATTTATGTTGTTTAGTGCCTTCAATTATTAATAATATTGTTTAGTAATTTAACTTTGTAAAAAAATATTAATTTAAAATAAATTAAATTATTTTAATAATTTTTTATTTAAAATATTTTTTTTTGTCGAGTAATTAAAATTCAAGTTTAATAAAGATAAAAATAAAATTTAATATTAAATAGTTTAAAAAAATAAACAAAAATAATTTTAAATAAAAATTCCTTTGAATATATATTTTAATTTTTATACAAAATTTTAAAATAAAATAATGATAATTTATAAATATTAAAAAATAAATATTTTATAAATTTTTTCATTATCTTATGACTTTATTATTATTAGATATTTTTGTTTTAATCATGTTTAATTAATTTATTTAATAATAATAATATTTTAATATAAAAATAAATAAAATAATATAATTAATTTTTTTTATAAAAATAAAGGAATAAGTGATATCGTTTTTAATCTAATTGACTAAACAATTCTAATAATGTAATTTAAAAGATTTATGTTGTATTTTTCTTAAAAAAAAATTATATTAAAGATGTTTTTCTTCCATGAATTGATTGGTATCAAATTAATCAAAATTTCTTCTTTATGACATTGGATTGATATGAGAAAGCTTCCTGAGAATAATGGTTTATTAAATTATATGCTTTAAGTTATGAAAACAAAGGGAGATTCATTGTAGTGGATTTGATTTCTTTGTTGGATAATAATATGTAATGGAATTTGACACGGTCAAAGAATATGAGACTTCTTCAATAATTGTCTTTTCTCAATATATTTTTTACGGTGTAGAGTGGGTGCCTTGTACGAAAGCTATATCATATCTCTGTATAATATATATATTAACTCTATTCTATCTATTAATTATAGGTTGAGAAAAAATTAATCTTATTGTTTTAATTAATAATTATTTGTAATATTAATTATAAATATATTATAATTTATGACCTACAAATAATAATAATATAAAATATTGCATAAATTTCAAATTAACAAAAGAAAATAATAGCTTTTTCGTTCCTATACAAGCCAAGTGAATGATTCTATTTAAGGATGATTTTAGAGTTTTTTTTTTTAAATTAATCGATACAACAATTCTCTACTTATTAATTATTTTAAATTACAAGAAGGAATTAAAACACATATTCTAGAGTATCATGAAAACTACATTTTACCTTGATGGAAGGTCATATATTGTTGTGTTTCCTCTTCAATCGTGTAATTTCATTATACACATTTAGAGAGCTCAGGCTAATACCAAATCTTAATGCAAAGAAATAATCAAATTAGATATGTTACATTTATTGTAGGTTATATATTTTAATATTATTTAACATAACAGTAATGTTTGAAAACTCAGGGTTAAGTGATTGATTTTACCTCATAATTTTATTGAAAAATGTTTAACATAATCAGCATAAATAATCTCACAATTAAATCACTTCATATTTTTAATTTAATATCCAATCTAACACTCACATGTCACATGATGTGTAAAAAATTCACATACAATTACTCAATTTTTAATAGGTTTGTCTAACTATATGAAATTTTTGGTTATTCGTTAAGGTAGATGAGCTATTACAAGCATCAACCAAATATAACACTATGAAGAACATTCTTGATATTGATGTAGCCAACAATACAGTTAAATCCCGTGGAAGTCTTTCGCGTAATTTGCGACGAGTAAGACAAGGTCTTGACCTTATCCGAGCTTTGTTTCAGCATTTCGTGACAAACAAGTATGGTTCTTCTCTTTGCAATTGCAATATAACCTATTACAAAAATAACATTTATTATATCTACCTCGTATTTTTACTATTAAAAAAAAATCTAATACATTATTTCATTTTAAATATCGTTTAAATTAAACTACAGTCATTAAGAACCGTTACGTAATCCAATTGAATCACATTTAATGTTATTAGGATGTTGTTTTTGTTTTTATAAGATTTAGGGGTATTCTTTGCAATTTCCCTTTATTTCTTTGCTAATGCAATTTTATTTTGTGTTGACGTGTATTTGTTTTGCTGTTTTCAGGGATGATACATTAAAAGAAGCGGCTTCAACAGCATATGCTCAAGTTTGTGCGCCATACCACTCATGGACTGTGAGAACAGCAGTTGCTGCTGGAATGTATACTCTTCCTACAAGGGACCAGCTATTGTTGAAGCTCAAAGAAACTACTAGTAAGTTATAAACAAAGAAAAATATTTTTTATCACATGTATCAATATGATTAATCTCCGGTTAATAAGTAATCATATAATTACTTCTACCTTTCACGATCTCAACTTAACATCTCACTAACACAGCACATCACTTGATGTTATATACATGGTTTTGATCAAATATAACCTTAATCTCTTTGCAGATCAGTCAGCAGAGAAGAAAATGGTAAGGTACATCAGAGCCTCAATTCCTGTTATAGAATACATTGATAAGCTGTACCTTTCAAGAGGCATCAGCTTAGACTGGTGATTAAAGCCATTAAACCTTCTTATGTGGAAAGGATATTGATTTGTCTATTAAAAAAATAGTTGCAACTCTTCTTTCTCAGGTTGCCAAGAATTGTTTATACTGAGAAAGAGGCGTAGGATTGTACATATAAATGTTAGTAACTAAGCCAAAAAAAAAAAGAGTTGCATACTTAAGAAAAGTTGGCTGATAATCTCATTGTTTTTCAAATTTGATTGTTTTTGAGGATCAATCATGTAACATATAAACATTTATGAAATAACTAAAAAACTCTTCGTGAAAATTAGCTCTCTCTGGCATCCTGTCCAATTGTGCGTACTGCCACTGTTGTGCATTGTTTCCAACTCTAATCTTAGTGCTTGTTAGCTCATTCTCAAGTGATTGTGTTCCTTCTTTGTTACCTCAGTCTAGCATTCAAAATTTCCTTTTGTCTTTTCACGATTGCTCTCCTATTACTTGCCCTAGGTTCTTCTTTTTCCTTTATTTTTGTGTATCGTTTTGCTCGTGAAAATGGTTAATCTCAATGATAAGTTGAATGATCTTGATGTTGCGATTGAAATTGAGGATTTACTAAAGTAGGATCAAATTTCTCTTGATTTAGCTTTGGCTGCGAAGATTATCTCCGACAATATTATGAATCCTGAGAACCTACTTTGAGTGATGTGCAAGAGTTGGACTAAGAATGGTGGCCTCAATCTTAGGGTTTTAGAGCGGTCTACTTTCATGTTTTATATTGAGAAATTAGAGGAATTGGATTTGGTTTTGAGAAAGGTGCCATGGAATTTTGATAATAATCTATTAGTGACCATGCGTGTTCTCTCGGGTACGTTGACCTCTATTTTTGTGTTTAACACTTCTCCGTGTGGATACAACTTCGAGACATGCCTATAAATTAGAGGATGGAGGTTATTGTTACTCGAATAGAGAAGAAGGTTGGCAAGGTCATCAAAATTGATAAGTTTTCCTTTCTTAGTGGTACTATGAGATCAATTAGGATTCCTTTTCGTGTGCAAGCACTCAAAATACTCATAAGACCAGATACTATAAGCTTATTACTCATAAGCGTTTGCCACACTTCTGTCATTGTTTTGGACTCATTACTCAAGAGACCAGTTATTTGAGCTTGCTAAAGATCATTATATTAGATTTGGTAGAAAGAATGCTTTGTTTGGTGAATGGATTCGTTTAAAGATGAATATGGTGGTTCCAATGCATGTAAAGGAAGGAAGGAAGAAGTCAATAGGTGATGATGTTGGTACTGAGAAGCAAGGCATTGAGAAATAGGGTATTGGCTTTGTTGGTGCTCAATCTTCTTTTGTTTTTAGTGTTAATCAAGATGATGATAAAATTTCATCTATAGTAGTTTTTGGTGTGCTGAAGGATCTTTCCTATGGTAAGATTTATGCAAGTGAAAAGAAGAAGGTAGTGTAAGAGCTATAAGAAAGGGTAGGTGCTTTTAGATATGCTGGTGATTCTAAAGGCAATCAGGGGAAGCGTGTTAGGAAGGAAGTAGAGGATATCTCCTTCATAAGCAACATGCAGGATTTCTCAGTCAAATCAAGTGGAATAACTAGTATGGCTATGCAGAAGGGGGATGATGTGGTTAAACAAGATTCTGATACCTTGGTGGATGTGGAGACTGCTCAAGATCCTAACCTTGTGGCTACTACAATGAAGTGAGCATAATTGAGGCTGCTAACTTGCTCTGGTTGTTTCTTGCCTGGTGGTTTGGTTCTGGTTTATTGCTTTGGTTTTCTTTTTCGTTTAAAATTTTGATTTAATTTTTCCTTGGTTTGTTTGTGTGGTACCATAGTTTCTTGTTGATTCTTACTTAGATTCTGGTTTATTTTAGGTTTTTGATTGCTTTGTTTTTGTTTCTTAAAGCATGCTTGTTGGCGCCTTTTTACCTAGCTGGATATGCTAGGAGGTGTCTTGCTTTGCTAAGGGAGCTGATGTTTTGCTAGCTTTGTTGCTAGTAATGCGTCCTGTTAATTCCTTGAGCTATACTTGGTGTATAGCTTTTGTTGGAATTAGGTTTGTTAGCCGAGGTAAGGGTCTTTATTTTTTTGTTTTCTTTGGTTGTGCTTCTGTCTTACTTAAAGTCTTGGTTTGTTGTTTTCTGCTTTATTAATGGATTTCTATTGGGGAAAAAAATCATGTAACATATGACATATCCTTGGTTATTGAACATGATAAGTTCAAAACAGAACAAGAAACTCTGCTACAAGTATAAATTGAGGTCTTATGGATGTAGCTTTTCAAAGTTTAGTCATGACCACTAACCATCGAGCTGGGTACCCTGAGCTCCGTCCATAATTTCCATTTGCCAAAACTTTGTTTTTCATCAAAGATCAAATGCCAAATGATACAAAGATAATGTTTTATTTTATTTTATTCACACAACATTACTCAATGGGATCAAACCCTCTAGTTTGTGCGCCTTATAAAGAGGCTTTGGTGTCACTACGCTACAACGACGTGGGCTTTATAATTAAACACCTAGACCATTATCACAAATGATACAGTGCCACCCTAAAACAAACAGAAAGATGAAATTATAAGATGAAAATATAATTGTGCCGCAGGCTCTTGAATTTCTATTGAAACAATCATATCATTGATCTCTATCAAAATCTTTAAAATCTTCTTCCCCCCTCTTTCAGATCTGCCGACTTTTTATGACAAATGAAGATTATGGTAAAATGAGTAGTGTATGCATGAATTACTAAGAAACGACATAACACTAGATTTGCGTGTTGGCTAAAAACTAGAGGGCTGCAATCAAATGGTTTCATGCAGTAGAAACCAATCTATAATGTGAGGCTATCAGGATTCTGAATGACTTTTGCAAAGGTTTGAAGGAATGCAGCCAAGTCAGCACCATATACTATCCGGTGATCAGCTGTCACGTTCACCTGTAGACAGAGATACATATGTCAACTCATCATCTTTCAATTACTGTACATATCATGTATTTAAGAAGCAGTGATACATTATAAGTATATTTTTCTTCGAGGACAGAAGGACCCAGAGATTTAAAATCATCAGCATGACAGAATTTTGGTGGTTACACAAATCAGAAAAGGAACATTAAATAGTAACAACGCCAGAGTCCTTTGCCCAAATTTTAGTATTGTTTGCAAGCAAGGCCTTCTTTTCCTCATTTCAATTTGAATACTTTTTTTTTAAAATTTGATGGACATGCTGCATGTGCCAGCCCGGCTGGGGGGGATTCATGCAGCTTTAATTAACTATTCAATAAAAAAATATTGATCATGGAATGTCAGAAATACTAAGTCACCTAGAACTTTCACGTGAGATGCAAAGTTGTAAAAGGCAAACCACAACTAGAATCTATTTACAAAATGCTAGAGAAAAATATTCTAAATTCTTAACACCCTGCAACGTTTCTACAAGTCCACACTGCTCAGGCCCAGAGCATAGAAATGGAAAAGAAGCATAGGCTGGGATTGCTGGGATTTTTCCTTCTTTCTTTCTTTCTTTTTTTCCATTTTTGCCGGTCCCTTATATTCTTTTTTGTTTACTAAAAGCATAGTGGAAATGAAATAAGGGCCCACAAAATCAGGAGACATTCCCATGAATTAATTCCAGACTCCCCTTGTATTGTTTCTCATTCCCAAATTCACACTGTGCAATCACTAAATTATCCATAGTTTTAGTAAACACATAAAAAGGTTATGAGTTTTCTCTAGCCTTTCTTCTCCAATTCAATTTGTTTTCATTCCCATTTATATTAATTTTCATTATGGGTTAATAAACACGCCCTCAATGCAGAAAGAATAGCTTAGACTGGGTTGCTCTATCAGTGCAGAAATAGCACGGAATAATAGCATATGTCAATATGCTAAATAAAGTAGAAATAAGAGAAGATGCCACAAAATTCTAAGAAACAGATCATTTGCTCAAAGTATGCAGGAAGAGCACAGCAGCACTGATAACAAGGAATTTTATGGTTTTTCTACAATTGATAACTACATCTGACAACCTGAAAGTCTCAGTTCCCTAGTCAGCTTACATTTGAAACACTTTTAAGGAGAATAAAAAAGATTTGGAGAGGACAACTCCTGGATATGATAATCATGAAGATAAAATCACGCCGAACCATATAGCAATACAAATCTTAATAATTAGCAAAAGGAGAATACATATGTCCTGATTATGCTTGACTTTCCACAAGAACTCTAATGATTGAAATAGTGAGAATGTTGCTTGAATTTGTCTAATTGCAAGATTCCAAGATTTTTATGCACATGACCCAAAACTCTCATAGACAAACAAAGATGACAGTAGATTAATGTTTTCATCTTCTTGATAAAGGCTCCTTACAAAGATTTCAAATTAAGTTTTCTGCTCCTGTTGTGCCATCGTACTATATATCCTCTTAGAAACTTGAAAATATATAATACCTAGAGTGAACTGCATTCATCATACAATAGCTTCCTATAAATGACTCCTAATTAGAATGGACAATTATACAACTTGTCATCTGAATTTTGGAGAACCTAATTGATATCTATTTTATCATAGATGTATTTAGGTTTCATGCAACGTGATGCAAGAAATGCCTCTATATGGCATGAAGCTTCTTTATGTTAAAGCATATTAATAGTAACATAGAAAAGGAAAGTTCTAGTTCTACTTACCAGCATTTTATTTTTTACACAGAAGAATCCATCTTCATCAGCCACAACAGTTGGTTTTGAAGCTCCAACAGCCATAATAGCTCCCTGAACATCAAATCTAACTATCAGCAAATAGTTAACTTTTAAATGGAGCAAAAGGATCTAAGAGATCCATAATAGAAGTGTAGTGACCCCTTTAATTATGAACGACTCACCTGGCCAGGTGGAAGAATAGCATCAAATCTATCCACTCCAAACATGCCCAAATTGGAAAGCGTGAAAGTTCCTGCACCCATGCCAATGATATAGGATTTCATTTAACTTTTGAGGATAGAATAGTGCTTTTTATTACAATCTGATATATACAACAATTCGTATGTCACAATTTAATGAACCCATTTCGTAAGTGGTCCCATTACATCCAATCAATAACTAACTCTTCCATTGGTGTATACAGGAACAATACTCAATACTATATGAAGCAGTCCAAGAATAAAATAGGGACAGGGTTTTCTACAGTACAGACCTGAATTGTACTCTTGAGGCTGAAGTTGCTTTGCACGGGCTTTCTCGACCAGCTCTTTCCATTTTTGTGATAACAAATACAGATCCAACTGGGCCAACAAGAAAAAAACACAACATTAACAATAATAAAACTTAACTAAGAAAATCATAATGATAAACCAAGATGAAAATAAGCTGCCATAACAATCGCATCACTGACCTTATCTGCATCTTGAAGAACAGGGGTGATCAATCCCCCATTAATTGCCACAGCAACAGCAATGTTAATGTTACTATTATATGTAAAGCTTTTTCCATCTTTACATGTCGAATTGACCACTGGGTGTTGAGCAAGCGCCATTGCAGCAGCCTTTGCCAACAAAGCAGTCATAGTCACCCCCTTTGGCTTCACCTGAACGAGTCAACCGAAATACCAATAAAAAAATAATACACTTTGCCAAAACATAAGAACCCAACCGAATCAAAGAACAGCCATATCATTTAATGACTGCAACGTACCTTCTCATACAATGCATCGAGCGCATCAGTGATCACAGGATACCCAACTCGGAACGTTGGTACAGAGAGACTCTCCACCATATTCTTCGCCACGGCCGCTTGCATTGTCGTGAAAGGAACAATGGTGGAACCAGGAAGTTGGGGAAGAGCAACAGCTTCCGCTTTTGGAGAAGCAAATTTGGGAAGCTCAACGGCCACATTACTCTTTGAAGGTGTAATACCAGCTGCTAATTCAACATCAGAAGCCGTAATTCGACCAAAAGGCCCAGTGCCCACAATCGAATTAATATCAACCTTGTGCTGCTTAGCAAGCTTTTTCGCAAACGGTGTAGCCACAATCTTCTTAGGCCCATTTGAAACAGTCTTAGCAACAGGCGAAGTTGGAGTCTGAGCAATTGCCGGAGCGGGATTTGAAGTCGTAGGTGGAGGAGGAGAAACAAGAGAAGCTGAAGAAGTAGCTTTTGAAGCTTTGGCTTTGGCTTCAGCAACTTCCTCCTCTGATTCTGCTAAAAGACCAATTGGAGCTCCAACAGGGGCAGTTTCTCCCTCTCCAACGACAATTGCGGCGAGAATTCCGTCGTAGAAGGTCTCGACGTCCATGTCAGCCTTATCAGACTCGACAACGACGACACTTTCACCTTTGTTGAGGACGTCGCCTTCAGATTTGATCCATGAAACGATTTTGCCCTCAGTCATGGTGGAGCTGAGAGCTGGCATGAATATCTCTCGGATCTTGGATTTGACAATGAAGATTCGCTGGAGAGGCTTGGATGGTAATGAGGCCGAAGAACAATAAGGGTGTGAGAATCGCCATGGGAGAGAGGTGGAGATTGAAGAAGAAAAAGAAAAAGGTGTGGTGGTCTTGGAAAGAAATGGAGAAGACATTGATGAAAGAGGGGGATGAGTGGGAGAGAATTAGGAATACGAAAACTGGATTGGGAATGGGAAAGAAGAAGAGAAAGGAAGGGAGAAGAAATAAAAAGAAAGGGGGCGGAGTAGACGAGGCGAGGGTGGTTGGCCAAACAGCCTAGCTGTGTTTACATCGCCTGGTGCTCGCTGTTTTGCTTAATGTCTTTTCTTTTTCCGAGTTTAAGTCTCAAAATGAAGAAGGATTCTGTATGCTTCCAGTTAGTATTTAGTAATAATTTTTAGGGTTATTTTAGTCATTCAATTATTTTTTAAGTAAAACAATAAATAATTTTATTTTAATAATTTTATAATTAAAATATTATTTTTTATGAAATTTAATATTAGATTATTTAATGAAAAATAACAATAATAAATATTATAACATAAAATATTTTAAAAATAAAATATAAAAAAATACTACAATAAAATATTAATAATAGCTAAATATTGAAACTAATATTTTTAAAAACATTTCATATTAATTATCATTTTACTATTACGAAATGATAATATTTTACCCACTTTTAGAAATAAATTAACCTAAGTAAAACTTTTTGGAGTTAATAAATTACACTATATTAAGATTTAATTGAAGAGAATTAAGTGTTCTTATTTTTTAATAAAATTTATATATTTTAAATTTAAGATAAATTTTAAATTATTTGACAAAATATTATTAGTAATTACAATTAAACTTATATAAATATATCTAATAAAAAATTATAATTTTACTATATTTTTGTTATATAATAGTGTAAAAAATTACTGAAGTCAAAAAATTTAGTAGAAAAAAATTATAAGATACCAACAATTATATTATATTTATTTATTAAATAATAATTATACAATCAATACTCCTCTAAACACATACATATATAAAATAAAAGTTTAGAAATTACAAACATAATTAACCTAAAAGGAATAAATAATTTATTTTTAATTTTTATTAATTTATAATTTAATAATTTAAACAAAACGACCACGTACAATCGCATGTAAGAATAAAATATATAAATTAAAAAATAACACACGATCTTTTTAGATAGAAACAATTATGACTTAAGAGGAAAACCACCAGTCTACCGAATCACCTAACTTTTCACTATGAAAAACAAATGTTCAAGTATAAACTCGGTCTTATACTACCCTCCTTAGGATATTGTCCCAATGTCCCTTGCTTACGAGCCTCTGTTCTGTTTTCATAGTTTTCAATATTAGCATGAACGATTTTCAGATCAACGTTCTAATAAGCTTCTCTCCAATCAAATACATTCCCGAATCAACTGTAAAATAGTTAGCACAAAACCACAAGTACCGTGTGTGTTCTAGAACGGATTTAATAATAAATAATTCTAACTAGATTATTCAAAACATGTGTTATTTAAATAAAATCAATTATCAAATCTTAGATAAAAAAGATCAAGCACAAGTTTAATAAAAATAGCTTCTTTGAAGATTAATAATCAAATTAAATAATTATGATATGACAAACACAATTATTTGATCTAACAATTTAAGAACAAAAATAAAGAAGAAGCTATGAGAACATATGATCAAAATATCATAAATCAATTAGGTTTATTAATCAATCAAATATAACCATCAATATTTGATAGATTAACTAAATAAAAAAGTTTAAAGAATTATGATCTTATATTTGCAAAACAATAGAGAGATTAAGAAGAAAAGATAATGCTCTAATGTGATTGATTGAAATAATGAGTAATGAGTTTTATTTATAAGAAAAATTAAAACCATTAATCCTATGTAATTGATAAATATTTTTTCTATTACAAATATTATTAGTAATACTCATTAATTAAGAAGACTCGTATTTAAAGAAGAGTTTTTTTAAAGTAGACTCATTAATCATGAAAATTCTTATTTAAATAAGAGTTCTTTTAAATTAGACTCATTAATCATAAAAACTCTTATTTAAAAAAGAGTTTTTTAAAAGTATATTTTATGCTATTTTTAGGTTAAGATTTAAACTATAATTTAGAGCATATATTATATAATATTTTAGCATATATCTTATTCTATATTTTAGTATAAATATTTTAGCAACAAAAATAATTCTAGATTTATAAATATGTGTTATTAAATGTGTGAATGCAATCTTATGTGTTATAATTATAAATAAACCTGAAATACGACTATCTAAAATTTCGACGTTTTTTCAACTTTACTTGATAGACTTGATAGCGAGCTTAAAAATAAATTTACAAGTAAATATTTTGTGTACGAAAATAACCAATACTTATAATACTTACAATAAGATTCGAAATATAAAATCTATGTCATGCACATCATCAAAACATTCAACGTGATGAAATTTTACTGTAAATATGAATGGAAAATTTTATTAGAGTAAAATTTTTTTTTTCTTTTGTCTCACATAAACAAGGACACTTAAACAAACCTTTTTTAAACTGTGAGGTTAAACGACATTTAAAGTTTAAACAAATAGAACAATACAGCATTCCATCCTGTAAAACAATGTCTTGCGGGTTTATTTATTTATACCTTAGGTCGTGATCAGTCATCTAACTCAAGTAATTTGATATAAAATACATTATCTACCATTTTAATTTTCTTATTTTGTAATATGTTTCCTATAAATGAAAATGCAGAACATATTTATGCTCTTGACATGAGGTGGAGTAAGGCCTCCTAAATTTTACAACTAAAAATAAAAAAGAGAGAAGAAAATAATAAGATAGTTTCGTTGATGGTAATTTCAGTCCAATTTAACTCATATTTTAGAGATCTTTGTTCATTTATTAGAATTTTATTTTTCTAATGGTTGATATTTCAAAAAGCTCTCATTTTTATGGTGCCAGTAAATGTTCTATTAATTTTGGTTAAGTTTAAACTATTTTTTAAATTCCATCATTTTTAGTGAAGATCATTTATTTTCAAGAATTATATTTTCTTAATATTGATGTACTATGGTGTTCCTTTAGTTTTTCTAACAAAGAGTTTGATGTATTCATTTTTTATATGGTGAAAGTTGAAAGTTAAGGTCTTGTCTATTAGGTATATTATTGAATCACGTTAAAAATTATTGTGTCATTTATTTTATAACTTTGTTTATTGTTTTCTATATTTGATTTAATTGTGCCATTTTAATCACACAAGATATAAAGATTTAATTTTCGCTTTCATTATTACTCTAAAGTGGTACTTTCCCAATAAATTGGTATTAGAGCACTGGTTGGTATGTATTGAAGTGTGATTAAAGATGGAAGATGGATATAGTTCAATGATAAAATTGAAAGCAGATAAATATTATATTTGAAAACCCATAAAGGAAGATGTCCTATACTCGAAATATTTATATGAGTCAATAAAAGGTGATAATGCAAAGCAATGTGACAAGACTGATGATTATGATTGGAACATAATGTATAAAAAATGTGTTGTGTGCATTAGAAGATGTGTTGATCCAAATATTCTTCATAGTATTTCCAAAGAAACCAAATTCGATGTGTTAAGGAAGAAATTATAAACTCTTATGTGCGAAAATCAGAGTATTTAAAACAAAACACTATTGATTAAGAAGCTTGTGAATTTGAAGTATAGAGAGTGTCGTAGCAACAACTAGCACATCAATGATTTTAAAGGTTATATAAATCAATTATTGGGTATAGATATTACCCTTGATGATGAGTTACAAACACTGTTGTTTCTTAGTTTCATGCCAAACAATTAGGAGACACTGTTTGTGTCACTTAAAAACTCTACACCTCGCAAAAAACTGACTATTGATTTGGTTTGAGGCATACTACTTAATGAAGAAACTAAAAGCAAAGATTTAGCGCAATCTTCTATCATCAGAGCACTTGTGACAAAGAAAAATGAAAGGAAAGTTTGTAGCCAAGGTAGAAACCATCACAAATATGACCAATATGATGCTTCTAGATGTAGATATAAGTCTAGAGATAGAAACGCAATCAAGTGTTATCATCGTCAAAAGTCGAGGCATAAGAAGAAAAATTATTACTTATGGAAAAGAGATAGGTCTTAAGAAATGTGATGGTTAAAACTCACAATATGAGATTATTGCAACAGTGACAAATGGTGATATGGTTATTACTATAATGATGGTTCCATTAATCTTGTTTTTCATTCCAGTATATAGGTTGTTGACTCTGGTGCATACTACAATGTTACATCATATAATGAACTCTTCATATCTTATAAAAGTGATGGTTTGTTAGGATAGCAATGAGTTCTTTAAAATCACTAATATTTCGTAATTTTATTCACTTAAATATGAATAAATAGATTTAAATATGTATGCTTTTATCATTATTTAAATAAATCTATATGTTCAAAATCACATATATTTTCTCTTCTATTTAAGGTATTTTTAGCTTTAAATATATAATTGAACAACATATGAAGAATCACACATGAAGTACCCATTTACACCTTAGAAGCTTAAAGGAACAATGCATGTAAGCCTTATATGTAAAACTAGCCAATATGTAAGGGTTGTAGCACAAGAATTCAAGTCAAGTATTGTGTGCCACAAGGAAGAATATAATGGGATATGGTGCCCTCCTCATTGGATGAATTTACTGGACACGTTGTTCATTCTATATCGCAATGTGAAAATTTTGGATTGCAATGCAACTTGTTTGGGGTAACATTTGGCAAATTACTAAGTATCATGGGCCATAACATTATAAGTATTAGGCTCCGGTGGACGTTTAATTATTTCATCTAAAATTCTTTGATTTTAACTTACCTATAAATTTATGTTTGAATTTAGTTAAAATCTAATATCTAAAAGTTGAAGTTGGGATTTATATAAGTGTTATTTACTGCAAAAAAAAAAACAAAAAAATGACCAAAATAAGAGGTTAATAATTAATTACGACACATATTATTTTATTTTATTTTTATCATTTTATGAAATGAATTTCGTCACCATAAACGTTACATTTTCTTCCCCAATTTCTCGATACAAGCCTCTCACATGACTAGTATATTACAATATAAGTCACCAATTTCTCTACGCAAGCCTCTCACTTGACTAATCTATTACAATACAAGTCACCAATTTCTCTATACAAGCCTCTCACTTGACTAATCTATTACAATACAAGTCACCAATTTCTCTATAGAAGCCTCTCACTTGACTAGTCTATTACAATAAGTCAAAAACAATATATATATATACAAGTATGACATTTAATTACTACATTTTTTTATCATTTTATGAAATGAATTTCGTCACCACAAACGTCACATTTTCTTCCCCAATTTCTCTATATAAGCCTCTTACTTGTCTAGTCAATTACAATACAATACAAAAACAATTCTCACTTTATCTAAATTCTTAAAAATGGCACCTAAGCCTCGTATCCTCATAGTTAGGGTTGTCCAAAAACTGAGTCGAATTGGTTTAAATCGAAAAATCGGTTCGTTTTGGACCAAATCGAGCAATTTTGTAAATGAAATGGTCTGATCCGATCCGTATTAAGTAAAATTGATTTTAAAACGGTCCGGTCCGGTTATAAAATATTATAAGTCGGTCGGACCGGACCGGACTGGTTTTATTAAATAAATAATTTTTTTATAAAATATTATAAATCGGGGTATATATATATTTTGTTTTCGAGTTAAGGCATTAAGCCGTTAACCCTAACTCTAGAAATCGCAAATTCCTCATTTCTTCTGTGCTCTGCGTTTGCCATCTAGGCTCTGGGTCTGGCCATCTGCGCTTCCACCAGCAACTAGCCACCATTCCTCGCGTGGCTTTCACCAACAACTAGTCACATCTCATCGCGTCGCTTCCACTAGCAGTTAGCCACCGTTCCTCACGTTGCTTCCACCAATAGCTAGCCATTGTTCCACGCGTCGCTTCTACAAGCAACTAGCCATATCTCCTCATGTCGCTTCCACCAGTAACTAACCACCTCTCCTCGCGTCGCGTCGCGTCGTGTCATGACAACCATGGACAAAAATCACGAAATAGGTATGTGGTCTACTACTACTGGTAGTAGTTTTTTCCTGAATAAATTGAATGGCAAGTCTGAACTCTGAAATCTGAATGGTATGTCGTTTTTTTGTTAGTCTGAAGTTTGAACAATTTTTTCTCACGGAGTTCAATTTTTTTTAAATGGTGGAAACTAATTAATATTGTTAGAACTTAGAACTTTAGTTAAATTTTTCGTATGTTGCCCCTCTTTTAAAGCTTAATTATTGTGATTAAGTTCTCTTTATAGATTAAATATATATAGTTCATTTTATTAACGTTTGATCATTATGAATTTCAAGAGTTTAAGTAGTTGGTTTTATATGGTTTAATATATGAACTGACATTTTATTGATCAAATTGTAACTAATCGATTAAAATTTTAATTAATTAAATTTAAATTGTGATGATTTATATAGATGAATTAATCTGTATTTTTGTCATAATGTACATAATTATGATGTTTTTGTTTTATAGGTTCTTATTAAATCATATTAGTTCTTAATTTTTTAAGGACCAATATTATTGGTTCGGTTTTGATTTTAATTCAAATTCGAACTAACTTATGATATAAACATACCTAACAACACAAAATAAGTCAATATTCCTTAACTAGATATTATTAAAGCACACATACTCATTAGATGTGACAAGAAAGTATAATTAAAAGACATTGATATTGTTAAGGAGTTTTTTAAGAATAAGAGTGGTATGTATCAACTGACTTGTACGTCGGTTACTAATTTGATGTAAACATGATAATATGAGATAGTAAAACAAATATATGAGACAAGTACTGAATTCAAATAAAGATCATTAATGAGGAACATTATTTCAGACTGTTACAGAGAATTAAAGTCTTGCATATAATTATAAATTCATAACAAAATCTATATATATAATTTTGATATATCTTTAATTCAATGCCCTATCGGTATCTCTTTCATCAAATGCTCTTTTAACTTGTATAATGTATGATCTGCATAGATAGAGGAAACATTTGTCTCATTAAGATCAATAATACATTTATTTTTAGAAATTTGTGTCTATATAAATCATATGTCAAAATTTGTTATATATATTTTCAGATGAACAAACATCTTGTTATATATAGCAATCCCATAAACATCATATTGTTTAATAATTATTTGCAATAAACAATGTTTAAATTAATATTGTTATAGATTGCATAAAATTTCTGAATACCAAACTGTATTATTAAATCATTAACGCCTGAGAACTGATATCATATATGTAGCCATAAACTAAATATTTATGCAGATAATTATATTTTAAATAAACTCGACAAAGTTAATAAATAATAAAAAACAAAGTTTTTATTAGCATTCAATTGTACAAAATTACCAACTTTGTAATGTAGTGGCACCAAACATTTTGTAAAGCCCTCAAATTTAAAGTAATGTCCTGGATTGTTTCAGTGTGTGATTTGTGTAAATGCTATTAAAAAAAATCACAAAATGTCCTTCACTTTAGGTTTCTTTTATAATTAAGCTTAGTTGAAAATAAAAATAAATTCTTTAAACTTTTTATAATCTATTAATTACTTAAACTTCAAATGTTCTCGCATATATGTGAAATATTAGTCTTAAAATATTATTTGTTACACTTTGGTGATTGATATTATTTTAGTTTTGAAATGATTTTTGATTAAGTACAAAAAGTAATATTTTAATATATTAAGAATATGTACTAATCTATATTCTATATATAGGTGATGATTTACATGAGTTTATTGGACCAAGTCAATTTACAGACTTTACTATGTCTATGAGTGAAGACATTGAACCTAAAATTCATCTGAATGAAATAGAAAATCCACCACAAAATTTAAATGACTCATCTTCAAAAAGTGGAATAGAAGTAAGTAATATTCACCCTGATAACAAATCTAATATGAAGAAACCAAAAACTTTTAGGTAAAAAATATGGAATCATTTTTCATATATTTTACCCTATGATGTGGAAAATCCTAGAGCTACATGTCATTATTGTAACAAGGAATGGAACTACTTCAATGATATATCACTTCAAAAATTTATGTAAGAAGATTCCTAAAGAAGTAGATAAAGGACAAAAGATGTTAAGTTTTCAAACACAAAAAGGAGAAATTAGTTGTTGTATCATTTGATGCAAAACGTGCTAGAGTTGCTTTGGCAAAAAATGATTATTATTGATGAATTGTCTTTTAGGTTTGTTGAGGGTGAGTGATTTAAAGATTTTATAGCTGAAATTTGTCCTAAGTTTCATGTGTCATCTCGTCAAACAATTTCTAGAGATGTGTTTCAACTTTATTTAGATGAGAAAAAAAGTTTGAGGAATTTTTTCATAAGTGAAAAGCAAAGAGTTTGTCTTACTAGTGATTTTTGGACTTCAATTCAAAATATTAATTATATTTGTCTAACCACTCATTATATTGATAAAGATTGGAAATTACAAAAGAGAATTATAAAATTTTGTCAAGTTGAGAATCATAAAGGTGATACAATTGGGAGAGTGATAGAACAGAGTTTGCGTGATTGGGGTATATGTAAGGTATTCACCATAACACTTGATAATGCTTCCTCAAATGATACTACTGTGTCATACTTGAAAAGGAAGCTAAAAAATTGGAATGATGGACTTGTTATGAGCGGAAAGTTCTTTCATGTGCGATGTTGTGCTCACATTTTGAATTTGATTGTAAGAGAAGGACTTAAAGATCTTCATAGTACTATTATGAGTATTCATTGCGCTATGAGATATGTTAGATCCTCTCCTTTGAGATTACAAAAGTTAAAAATGTGTTTTATTAAGGAAAATATTGAGTCTAAAGGAAGTGTCGTGCTAGACGTGCCTACAATATGGAACTTGATGAGTGCTCAAAAAGCACTAAAATTATCATGATTTTATGCACATTAATTGATTAAAAATTAATATATTTATATGTTTTATCATATATTTATATAAATTTGTCTTTTTCGGAATCACGGGTATTTTTATTATTTTTCAGGTATTTTCACTTAAAAACGTAACTTAAAGACTCAAAGAGGAATATTGGGAGCAATACATCACAAATATATTAATAAATAAATGAGGAAAGGTCAACAAATATGGAAAAATTGGACAAAATAGGTCAAAAAGGTAAAAAATGTCAAAAAGGAGGAAAACGCGCACAGAGCAACCCAGCTCGCGCGCACCAGCACGCAGAACGCCCAGTCTCGTGCGCGCCAGCACCCAGGTCCGCGCGCAACATGCTCCAGTCTCGTGCGCGCCTTGCTCCAGTTCCACGCGCGCCCCTGCTGCTATCCGCGAGCACCGCTGCCATCTCGCGCCATTTTCACGCGCAGCCGCCCCCCACGTCATGCTGACGTCATCAAATGACGTCAACAATCACCACTCCATGTTTTCATCATTTTTTAACATTTTTTCACCCACTTTTTCTCTCCATCCTCACCTATAAATACCCCTCTTCTCTTCACTTCATAACACACCTCAAAGCACATTCTCTTCTCTCTTTCTTTCTCTCTTTTCTTAGATTTTTTAGTTTTTCTTAGTTTTTAGTTTTTCTTAGTTAATTTCTCTTAGTTTTAGAGTTCTTCCCTTTTTGGGAAGAACTAGTTATGTTTTTGTAATTTATTAGCTTTTTGATTCAATAAATGGGAGTGCAAATTCCGCTTGGAGGTTTTCCAGCAACGGGAATAGCATCGAAGTTCTGTGGGATTTTATTTTCTTTACAGTTATTTTTTATGCTTTATTCTTAAATGTTATATTTAATTTGTCTGTGATTAAATTTAACTCTGCTGGCTGTTTATAAACATGATGTAATAATAATGTTGTTATGCTTGCGAAATATTAAATAGGTAAAAATCTCTAAAATGAATTGATTTTATTTTTATTCAAGATTTTATATTAAGAATGTTAGAGAGAAACTTAAATCTAAAAATTAGATTTTAAGGCTTAGTTATCCGGTATAATTTAGAGTAGTGCTCTTTTATTTGTTGGTACAATCGCCCGGTAGTTAGAGTGAAGCTCTATTTCAAAAGTTTTTATAAGAATTATTATCTGAAAATGTATTGACAACATGTTTTTAGTAGTGGTTTTAAAACTTGAAAGTTAGTACTCGAATAATTAAATTCTTAGATTTAATTTGGACACCTTGAATAAAGTTTAAATTGTCTAACCCTACCAAAGGTGGCATTTAAATGGTTCATTTTCAATCTCTTAGAAAAAGAAATTAATTTAATTAACCAAATTAATTATCAACCCCACCCATAGGTGTTAATTAATTTGTTTAGTTAACAAAGAATATCTAACCCCACCAAAGGTGATATTCATATAAAAAAGAGAGAATCAATAAATATCAATTCATATCTTTAATAACCTAAATAATATGAGCAAGCATAATTAACTTAAATTATTATATCCATAAATACTCCACCATTATAAATGATAAAATTTGCATAAATGTTTATTGAATCTATGTTTATTTTTATGTAATTAGATTAAAAACACAAAACCCAAAATATCATGACAGGATGTTTAGGATTTAATTTCGTTTTTAAAAGTTTGAATAATAAATTAAAAACCACATACATTCCTTCCTTAGATCGACCTTGGGAGTATACTTATCATTTTCTACGAAATGATTCGTGTAGTTGCGAGAGTTTTATAAATAAACCAAAGTATCAACAAGATCGGCGATGTCGGTTCTGCCCGATCAGAACTCCACATATCTAATGTTAAAATCTTCTTTAGATTTTCAAAAAGCATTTGATCATCTTGAAGAAGAGGAAGGAACAAACTTTATTTCTTATTTTCATGAGGAGCGATCGAATGTTGGGCCACCAACATTAGATGATTGGAAGAATGCTAGTGTTTTTGTCAAGTTTTTGAAGACTTTTTATGACTCTACTTTAGCATTTAGTGCATCTTTATGTACCACATCAAATTTATATTTTATAGAACTGCATAATATTCAATCTCAAATACTTACATGGTGTGGTTCCGATGACTTGTTGTTGAAAAATATGGCTACTAACATGAAAACAAAATTTGAGAAGTATTGGGGAAATGTAGATAAGACTAATAAGATGTTGTATGTTGCATTTGTACTTGATCCAAGGTACAAATTAGAGTATTTGGAATTCTTATCTGAAGAGATTTATGATTTAGAAATTGTTCAAAAATTGAGAGATAATGTCAAAAATACTTTTATGGATCTGTTCAAAGCTTACTATATGTTAGTGTATGGAAAGGATTTTCAATCTAATGTGACTCGATCATAAGATGTAATAGGAAGGATTCCTTCATCTGAGGAAGCAAGAAAGTTGAAATTTCTTAAACGCTTAGGGGAGAAAAATAGTTTGGAGTTGAAAACCGAGGTTGAGAAATATTTCAACACCCCATGTGAAAATGTCATGTTGGATAAGTTTGATATATTAAAATGGTGGAGGGAAAATTCTTTTAGGTTTTCTATCATCTCTCTCATTGCACGTTATGTGTTAGCAATTCAAGTTTCAACTGGTGCATCAGAATCAGCTTTTAGCACAGGAGGGCGCATTCTTGATTCATTTAGAAGTTCTTTGAATCCTAAAATGGTAGAGACATTAGTATGTAGTCAAAATTAGTTCCGTTCTTCCATTAATAATGACTATATCCTCTTACCAGAATACAATGATGACCTAAAGATTTATAAAGATGTTGATTTTGTTTGATTGTAGAGTTCATTAAAGACACTACAATGATCATTGATGATTAATAATGGGTAAATTTTAAATATTATTATCTAATAATATATTATTGTTGATTGTGAGTTTGAATGTGTATATATGTTTAAGAATTCTGTGTAAATGAGATATTTGGAATTCATTTCTTCATGTCTAATCTTTTTTTGATTTTTGATTTTGATAACATCTTATGTATTTATTTATGTATTTATGTATTTAACAATAATATCTATCTATGCATGATGATAAATGAGCATCACATTTAATTGTATCCTATTAAATTATATCATATTAAATTGAATCATATTTATGTATTATTAATTGTTGAAAACCGTTAAACAAACCGGACCAAATCGTTCGGTTATAACATTTTAGATAGCCAAATGGTCTGATCCAATCCGGTTTCAACTATATGAACGGTCCGATTTGGTTAAATTTTTTTTAGGTAAAACCGGACCGGACCGGACCATGGACATACAAGTGTAGTAACTTATCCAGCACAAGGCCACATAAACCCAGGTCTCCAGTTTGCGAAACGCTTAATTCTTATTGGTGTAGAAATCACTTATGTCACTACCCTCTCTGCCTACAACCGTATGATAAAAGATAATAATAGTACAAACAACTTGTCGTTTGCTCCATTTTCTGATGGTTACGACGATGAGTTAAAAAAAATGATGATATTGATCACTTTATGTCAGAGATAAAACGTATAGGTTCACAATTTATCTCTTATCTTATTATTTCAGCTAAAAATGAAGATCGATCACTTGTTTAGTCTACAGTTTATTTCTTCCTTGGGCCTCAGTTACTGCTAATCAACTTGGTGTTCCTTCAGCTTTACTTTGGATTCAACCAGCCACTGTTTTTGATATTTATTAATATTATTTTCATGGTTATGAAAATGCTATTAAAAAAATAAATAATAATAATGAGTACCCTTTTTGTAATTTCTTAAGTTTGCTGGTCTTTCTTTGAAATTAACAAGCCAAGATATTCCTTCTTTCATGAACGACACTTACTCTTTCACAATTCCTTTGTTTAAAGAGCAATTTGAGAAGATTGATGAAGAAAGCAAACCAACGATTCTTGCTAACACATTTGATAGTTTAGAGTTTGAGGCTTTAAATGCAATTAGTAAGTTTAATTTAATTGGGATTGGACCTTTAATCCCATCTGCTTTTTTAGATGGAAAAGACCCTTTTGACACTTCATTTGGAGGTGATTTATTTCAACATTCAAAAGACTATATTGAATAGTTAAATTCAAAATCTAAAGGTTGTGTTATTTATGTGTCATTTGGTAGCTTATGTGTTTTATCAAAGCAACAAATGGAAGAAATTTCAAATGCGTTGTTGAGTTTTGGCCATCCATTCTTGTGGGTTATTATAGATGATCACAAAGAAAACAAAGAAGAGGAAGAAGATGAGTTATTAAGTAGTTGTATATTAAAGGAATTGAAAGGGCTTGGAATGATAGTGCCATGGTGTTCACAAGTAGAGGTATTGTCACATCTTTCATTGGGTTGTTTTGTGACACATTGTGGTTGGAATTCAACACTTGAAAGCTTGGTTTCTGGGGTACCTGTGGTGGCTTTTCCACAATGGACAGATCAAGGGACTAATGCTAAGTTGATTGAAGATTTTTGGAAAACAGGTTTGAAAGTGAAGAAAAATAAGGAAGGGATTGTTGAAAGTGATGAAATTAAGAAGTGTTTGGAGTTGGTTATGGAAGGAGGAGAAAGAAGTGAAGAATTGAGAATGAATGTTAAGAGATGGAAAATTTTGGCTAAAGAAGCTGCAATGGAAGGTGGGTCTTCAGATGTCAATCTCAAAGCTTTTTTGGAGGAGGTAATTCGCGAAAGTATTGAAACCGAGATAATAGAATAAATGATAGGATCAATAATTGTTTCAAATTATTTATAGAATTTTTATCCTCCTTTATTTAAAGGCTTGTTTTTATTTCTTTTTCAAATATCATTAATTTAAATACGAGCATATGAAATTTAGAACCATTGATCATATATATCTCTTGATAAGTATGTGTTATTAAGTCGTATATCGGTCAGGTGTTAAACTTCTGTTGTACATATAAGTTTATGCAATTTATCATCTCACAACCTAGTTTTTGAGATGGAGTTAGACTCAAGTCTAACTTAATATCAGAATTGGTTTTCTGGTTTCCCATCGACACCCAAGAACATGACGGTGCACTCAAGGGTATATTCTATCCGCTTAAGTGCCGACCAAGACCACCAACTGATATAGAGGGGGCTATTAAGTACCACATTGACAAGGTATTAGACTTTTACTGCACATATAAACTTAGAGAATCTTTTATCTCACAACTTGAGTTTTGAGATATAGTTAGATTCGAGTCTAAATTTTATAATTTTTATTAATTTTATTGTAAATAATTTTTTAAAAAAGTTAAAAATATATTATCAATAAGATATATAGTTATTATTTTTTAAATTTATAGAGTTTTTTTATTATTTAAAAAAACTTAAAGAAAATATTTGAAAATCAACTTCTTCTTTTCTCCCTTATAATCCGTTAGGTAAGTAATTAGGTGGCTTTTTTATTGTGAGTTAAGAATTTGAAAAAAAGAATATTAATGACAACAAGTTTTAACTGCATGCAAATTTGTACCACGAGGATCACATTCTTGTTAGCATTTTTCTTTTTCATATAAGTATGCATGGACACCGGCAAGTCAAGTTTTACATTTCAATTTAGGGTTTTTATTTTAAAATGAATGATTAATTTGGTATAATTATATCAAATTTGAATTGAGTTAGTTCTCAAAATTATTTGATAAATTTGTTAATTTAAATTAATCTTCAAAATATCTAAATCAAATAAATTTAATAAATTAAATTATTAAAGTAGTCAAATTTGAAAAATATGGATTAAATTGTTCAAATTGAAAATGTTATAATTTCAAATTTATAATTTTTGTTGATTAAATAAGTGAAAGTTTAAAAATTGAATATCAATTTTATCAA
The DNA here is from genome assembly GCA_030763125.1 of Hippophae gyantsensis. Taxonomy (NCBI): domain Eukaryota; kingdom Viridiplantae; phylum Streptophyta; class Magnoliopsida; order Rosales; family Elaeagnaceae; genus Hippophae; species Hippophae gyantsensis. The sequence continues at coordinate 14,771,082 of CM061029.1, read as the reverse complement.
CAAGTTAATTTTTTAATAAATTTGGATTAAAAAGATTAAGATTTTATGTAAAATTGTCTTTAAATATGGTATTCTAACTTTTGGCCCCACAACATTTTTTGTAATATTGTGTTTACAATCTTTTCAAATCTAACATATTTGATCCAAAATTAAAGATAATTTTTTAATTTTGTTAAAACTTAAAAAACTAAAAAAAATGGAAGACAAAAATTAACATATTAATTACAATGCTATCAGAAATTTCAATTTAATTTTTAAATTTAAAAAAATATTCTTAGAAGTTATTTAGTCACAAACTACCATAAAAGCTTAGGCTATAGGGAGAATGCCAACAATATCTTGATATATTTATCAATTGTGTAAAATTTAGAAAGTAACTATGAATCTTGATAAGGTGAAACAATATTGATGACATTTTATACAAAATCAAAATTGAAATCAAAATTGGTGGATATTAATAAAGGAAATCACCTTCAAATAATGATTACCCATTCAGAATTCCAAAAAATGAATTTGAATATCTTTTTTATTCAAACTTTTTTAAAAATATGAAATTTTAATAAAAAATATTTACAAATTAAAAATAATAATATGTTATGTATACTTAATATTTGATTTTATTTTTCTTTTAAATATTAAACTATGAATGTTTTTATCTCTACATATATACAAAAATATAATATTTAATAAAATTTAAATTTATGATTTTAAATACCACTCTAAACAAAAATTGAACCCAAAATTTTAGATCAATAACCAAACAAAATTTTACTACCCAAAATCGATCACGTTCAGTAATTACACATAGTTACTAATCAATAATAAATTTTGACATCTTTAATAATTACATACAGTCCAAAAACAATATAAATATGAGTGCATATCACATTATGTTGACAAAACTTACATAACTCTATTTAATAATAAATCAAATATAACATGACAACACACATAAACTTTTTAATTAATATTTTATTATTATATATGAAGTTAATCAAACATAAACATGAGACACTATAATCATTTTTTCTTAAAATGGATGTATATTATCTTGCTATTTATTAGTAAATATGATATTAAACATGAAAATGATAAATTCAACACAAATATGATTCGTTCATAAATGAATTAATTGAACTCGACTTGTTTATTAAACGAATAAACAAGAATTACATGAATTTTCATTGTTAATGTCAAAGATTACAATTGTAATAAATTTTGTATGATTAAAGTAATTATTCATTAGTAATAATATAAATACAATATATAATATACAATAAAAAAATCAAATACAAATATTCATAAGAATATAAGTATAATGTACATCAAAAACTAGTAAAACTAAGTAAAATAAATTAAATTAAATAACACAAAGTAGAACTACAAAATATTGAGTTTTTTTATATATAAAAATAAAAATAAAGATACTTACTGTATATTAGTATGTAAAAATACTTACATGGGAGAAATTATTTAGGTAAAAGGATCAATATGGTATACTATTTTTTAGGATTAAATGCACTAATCATTCTTATACCATGATTCTTCATTTATTTTTGCCTCTCTATAAATATTACATTTATTTTAGTCTTTAAAATATCATAATCACAATCTAATTGAACAAAACATCAATTTTTCGTTATTTCTAACGAAAATTAAACTTTTGTAACTTATTTAACTGGCACATGTTTATAGCATAAGGATATAATTATATTTCTATTTTTTAACATTAATAATTTCATTTATTATTTCAAATTCTCTTATAAAAATTTTTAAAATATTAAATAAATAAGGTTCAATTATATTTTATTTCCTTCCAAAACTCACTATTCAATATCTCAATAAGAAATTAAAAAACAAAATTTCAAAAAAATGTTCTTTTTTCATTCTCAAAGAGCCTACTATATGATATATTATCGTAACTTCTACCCGTTTGTAGATAAAATTAATTTTAGAAAAGAAAAGAAGAACAATTTTAAAATTTTGTTTTTAAATTACTAATTGAGATATTTAATAATGAGTTTTGGATAAAAAAGAAAATATTGTAAGATATTTTGTATTTATTATTTTTTGAATTTTTTATGATGAAATTTAAAATAATAAATAAAATTATTAATGTTAAAATTAAAACTATGATTTTATCATAATATTATAAACATATGCAAGTCCCATTTAAGAGAATAAATAACAAAAGTTTAGTTTGTTAGATTTAATAAAAAAATAATATTTTGACTTATTAGATTGTGATTTTGATACTTTAAGAGCTAAAATGGATGTAATATTTGTATATCGATAAAAATTGATAAAGAATGATAATATAGGGACTTAAATGGATAAAATATTGTATAGATAATGATAATTTGTGAACTAAAATGAGTGTAATATTTGCATTGGGACTAAAATGGATATAGTAATAATACGAGGATTGTTAGTGCATTTAAACCTAATTTTTATAATTAAAATGAGTTGTCCCATATATTATTTTGGCAAGGATAGTATATTAATTTCTATTGATTTTATCGTTATGATAAATATGAAAAAATTTAGTATACTAATTTCTATATTATTATGGCCTTTGAGTATTCCTATCTCTTCCATTAGAAGTTGGCCTTTTCTACCTATAATGGGTCTTCTTGAAAAGGACATGTTGAGCCACATATCTTGAGATAATTGAGGAGATTGTGACTATTGTGACTCAAATGATACAATACACCTTGCATTATGAGAGCAACACTTATAGAGAGCATAACTTACATAAGCATGTATAGTCATAGATTGGGATAAATAAATCCTATGTAAGACTATCGTAGGTGAACACTAATATATAAATTAAGGTGTCTAAATATGTTATGTATATAGTTTGGCATGCCTAGAGTGAGGTGAATGATTGATATTTGAGAGTTTGTGAGAGTTATCATTTAGATATGTTGGTTCTAAGAAAAAAGAAGTAAGTTCTTGTAGTAAAAGTGTGAGTTTGTATAGTTGCTTATAGGGACTGCATGAGGGTGTATCTCATATTCAAGATCATGGTGAATTAATATGGATTTAACCCCTTTTTGTGAATTAGATTCACACATTATGAATTGAACAACGTAAAAATTGATTGTGTCTTGTGTGATTGTTGTGATTGCTTTTGATTTTATCTTTAAAATGATGCATGCATAATCTTTTTAATTAATATCAGAGCATATGTTCTTAGCTTGAAATTTGAAGTATCTTATGGTTGTTGATATGTAGAGCATGATAAACTCAAAAATCATATGTTCTAGTGCACAAGAAAACCAATATTGAAAATGTTTTGAATGAACGCAAGAAGTTGGGTATACAAAGTATGAGATTTACAAATTTGATGGCTAAAGTAATTTTGGATTATGGAAATAGAAGACGTACTCATTGTTAGTTCAAAAACATGTTGTTGAATGAACCATCAATAATCTTAAGTATCTAGATAATTATTCTAAACTGAGTAAGAAGAAACATGTTGTTGATAATGTGACGAGGGAAGTGAATAAAGAAAAAATATCTTTGAAAGTTTGGAAGAAGCTTGATGAAATATTTCTCATTAAACGTCAAATAAAACTAGTTTGAAGGTTCAAATCTTTGGGTTTAGAATAGATACATCCAAGAGTTTGGAAAAGAATCTTGATTAACTAAAACACATGACAATTGAACTTGTTTAAGTCTAGTAAGGATCTATTTGATGAAAATCAAGGTATAATTTTTCTTAATTCAGTTCTTGAGATGTATAAAGAAGTCAAGACCTCCCTCCAATAGGGTAGAGATGACCTAAAATTTAATATGCTTTTCTCAGATAAGAGAAAAAGATGAAAAACTTAAAAATGAGAAGAAAGAATTAGGATGAGAATAAGAAAGATATTAGTAATGGTGAATCTTTATATACTAGAGGTAGATCAACCAAGAAAAAGAATGGATCCAAGAAATAGGGGAGAACACAACTAAAAGGGAGATTTACATCTAAAAAGAAAGAAAACAAGTGTTGGACATGCCAAAAGAAAGGTCAATATACATAGTTATCCAATCCTCAAAAAAGAACTTGAAAACTTTAACGATGTAGAAACTGATCTTGTATGTGATGCATATGATAGTCCTAAAGTGCTAGAAATTTCAACCTAAAAGTCTGATGCTAAATAGATCTTGGATTCTATATGTTCATTTCAAATATACCCAGTAAACTCATGGTTCACTAAACTTAAATAATGGAGGTAAGAAAATTTGTTACTTGGTAATAAGAGGTATAAGGCATTAGAAAGTTTTGATTGAAATGTAAGGTATGTTCTAAAGATTAAAAAAATATGATTTTAATTGGAATGTAGGATAGTCTAAGATGTATTGTAAATGTAAAAGAAGGCAGAATAAAGGTCTTTAAAGGTTCTATGATTCTCATAAAAGCTATCAAGAAAAATGAATTGTATATACTTGAGGGTCATACTATAACAATATAGTTACTACTATTAAGGAATATAATGACAAGACCTTACTATGGCATAAATGCTTAAGGCATCTAAATGATAAGAGACTTCAAGAGCTATCAAGAAAAGGGCTTCTTGGTAGAGATAAAGTAACTGGTATGGAGTTAAATGAACACTATATTGCAAGCAAGCATAAGAGAGTTAAATTGTCAACTGGTCCATAAACTACTCAAGAGATATTAAACTATATCCATTCAGATCTGTAGGGGCTTGCCTCAACACCAACTATGGGAGAAAATATGAATTTCTCGAATTTTACATATGATTTTTTTCATAAAGAATTGAGTATTTGTTTTAAAGAGAAAAGATCATATATTTACTAAATTCAAATAGTGGAGACCATTGGTTGAAAATGTGACACATAAGAAAATGAAAATGTTGAGGATTGATAATGGAATGGAGTATTGCACCAATAAGTTTACAGATTATTTTAAAAGATAATGGAATTGAGAGGCATATGATAGTAAGATTGACTCTATAAAAGAATGGTGTTGTTGAGAGATTAAATACAATACTATTGAAAATTATGAGATACCTACTCTTTGATTCACATTTATTGAAGAAATTTTTTTAAGGGGGGAGCAATTAAAACTACATATCATTTGATTGATAAGAATCCATCTAATGCTATAAACTTCAAAACACCAAATGAGATATAGTATGGGAAGTCATCAAGCTATGCATATTTGAAGGTATTTTGGTGTGTGGCATTTGCATATGTCAATAAGGGTAAAATACAAGTAAGAAACAACAAGTGGATATTTCTTGGTTACCCTGATAGTATTAAGGGATTTTAATTTTGGTGTCCAAATTCAAAGATAACACTGATCGATCTAGATGTTATCTTTGATGAAAATTCTACTATATGTGATATTAATAAAGTACAAAGACAGGTATGATCAACTGATAATGCTCAACGTAATTCAATTTAGGTGGAGATAATTGATGGAAAATAACTTCATTATATAAAGAATGATACTAATAATTCAAAAGGCATTAAGTTTGATCAATAAGAAGCTGGTGAGTTGGGACATACATATGTTTAACTTGAACATTCTTTAGACATCTATCAATTGGTAAGTGATAGAATGAAAAGATAATTGAGAAGACCAAAAAGATATGTAGAGTTTGATATTATTCATTATGCATTGGTTGCTAGATATGAACCATTTACCTATACTTGCTTGTAATATATATGGAATATAGATCCGATATGCAAAATGGAACTTTGGTATTGGTACCAAAACCCCAAGGTGTTAAGATTGTGGGTTGTATATCGCTCTTTAGACTAAAATATGGAATGGTGAATGTGAGAACAACTAAATTCAAAGCTAGACTCATTACTCAGGGTTATATACAAGTTTCAGGTGTGGATTATTATGAGATTTAAGGTCATGTATTTTAATATACATCCATCGTATTGCTTATTGCTATGGTGGCTCACTTTGATATAAATTTGGAGCAAATTTATGTAAAAATTACCTTATTGTGTGGAGAACTTAAAGATAAGATAGTAATTAAACAACCTAAGGGATATGTGTTCAAAGGTAAAGAGGATCATTTGTGTTTACTCAAGTGGTCCTTATATGGTTTGAAACAATCTTTATGATAATGGTACAAAAATTTTGATACTTTTATCATCTCAGTTGGTTTTATCATATGCAAGTTTAATCCATTATATATATTAAGTTGAAGTGTTATAGAAAAAAAATGTCCCTACTATTCTATGTTGATAACAAGCTACTTGCTAGTAAAGATTTGGTTGATATAAATGGGATAAAGAGAGATATAACTTCTAAATTTGAAATGAATGATCTAGAAACTGCTCAAAAATTTTTAGGGATGAATATAAATAGAAACAATAGTCAAGGAAAGCCTATGTTGTCTCAAATGAGTTATATGTAGAAAATGCTTTTAAAATATGGTATAAGGGAATCTAAGCTAGTGACAGATCCATTGGGGACTCAGTTTAGGATTTCAAGTGGTATTTGTCAAGAAAATGAATAAGAAAGAAGTAATATAAAGAGAATACTATATACAAGTGTTGTAGGAAACCTCGTGTTTGCGATGATTGGTACTCGTCTTGATATAACCTATGCAGTTAGTTTGGTGAGTAGAGTTATGGTTGATTCAGGAGAGGAATAATGGAATGCAGTTAAGTGCATACTGAAATACATCTAAGGAATTGTGAATACAGATTTTACATATGGAAAGAGTTTCAAGAGTGATGAAATTGTTAAGGGTTATGTAGATGCTGACTATGCCGGGGACCAAAATATAAGAAAGTTACAAATAGGATATTGATTAACTATGATGGAAAATACTGTGAATTAGAAAGCTATCTTGCAACATGTTGTGGGTTTATCAAATATTGAATCTGAATACATACCTCTCATTGAAGATGTTAAAGAAGTAATTTGGATATGTGATATTGCAGACAAGCTCAGAGTGAAAGTAAATTGTATGCTCGTTCATTGGGATAGTCAAAATGCCATCTGTGTGTGCAAAAATCCTATTTTTTATGAAAGGACTAAGGACATTGATTTCAAGTTGTATTTCGTTTGAGATATAATTTATGAAGGAAAGGTATATGCTTTTAAAATTTCAATAGCTCAAAATCTAGCATATATGCTCACAAAGGTAATGCCTCTTAGTAAATTTAAGCTTTGTTTCAATTTAATCAGAGTTGGAGAAAGGTGACCATGGATTGAACTCTTAGTAGGGACCAAATAGCTTGAATATTCATTATATCTTATGAGTCAAAGTGGAGATTTGTAACTATTATGACTCAAATGACATAATGTTTACTACGAGAACAAGACTTATAGATAGCATAAGTTGCATCTATGTATAGTGCAATCAATGGATGGAATAAATAGATTCTATGTAAGGCTAGTGTAGGTGATAATTAATGCATGTAAGGATGTCTAATTATGTTTTATAAATAGTTGGCAAGTATAGGGTAAGGTAGATGATTGATACTTAAAAGTTTTTGAGAATTGGTGCTTATACATGTTGGTTCTTAGAAGAAAGAAGTAAGTTCTTGCTATAAAATTATGGGATAATGTAGTTTCTTATGTAAACTTCTTGAGGATGTACCTCATATTCAAGATCATGGTGAATTGGTAGGACTCTAGACCCTCTCATGGATTAGATTCACACATTAGAATTGAACCATGTAAAAATTGATTGTGTCTCATATGATTGTTGTTATTGCTTTTGGTTTTTCCCTTAACTTAATGCATGGATAATCTCTTCAGAGACATTAGGTGATATAAAGCCTTTTTCTACTTTTTCCTTCTTTTTTCATCATGCTCTAATTTATGAATTTTAGTGTACAAATCATGAATTTGCTTACTGAAATAGGTGAAAACTTTACCAATGATGTGCATAGTTGAGTCCCAATTTCACTCCTCTTTTACATGCTTCTGCAATCAATTTTTGACTCATCAACTCATTTTTGAATTGTATTGTGTATTATTTTATTACTTTATCGAGCTCTTGGATTATAAAAAAATATGCCATACATGTCTTTCTTGTTTTTCACTAGCAAAATGTGTTATGGATAACTTTAACAAGTGTTCATAATTGGAGAGTATAAGTCACTTTCAACTCACCAAACTATTTTAAAACCTCTCCTTTTAAATTACATGGGAGCATCTTACACAAAATTGCATTATTATCTCTCTTTGGGATGCCATAAGACATGATTGACAACTTATAATGGGTTAAATGTAGAGTATGATCTCATGTTCAATTGTATTTTTCAAATGTTGGGGGTTAAACTACGAAGGAGTGGGTAGTTAAAAAGATGACTCCATAGGTGACATGATTTGGACATCTTTAGTTATTGTGTAGCTTTTATTCTTTGTAAAATAAAGACTTTATCTCATTATGTATGGTTTAAGTCAACATGGTTTTGAGAATTTGGTATAGGAGGTTGGTGGTTTGATTGCCTTCGAGATTGGTTGGCTTAAGATTTTAATATAGGAGGTACATCATTTGACGAGGGTTTTAGGATTCAACATTTTGGCTTTTAGCTTTTTAGCAAGCCTTAGGTTAAGCCACATCCTATATTTTAGGATGAATTGTAATATAATCTCGTAACAGATGATGGAGTTAAGGTAATATGTCATCCAAAAAATAAGAAGCTTTTTATTTTGTTTTCTTAACTTTATTGTCTCCTCGTTCATTGCATCAACTTTCTTTATATACAATCTCTTATTTCTAACTATGAAATTTTAAGCAAAGTTGAAATGTTTAGATTACAAATTACAATCACAATTTTTTTCTACATTACGTAAATTATTTAAAAAAATGATATTTGGTGTGATTTTAATATTGAATTGACATGGCTAAATCTATGAGTTTTATCTACTAGGCTAGTAGACTCATAGTTCACCTAGTAATCAAGTGGCAAGATTCATTCTATGCTCATTTTAAATTAAGAGTTTTAAGTAGGAGTTTTCATCTGTTTGAAACGGTTAAATTTGAACTAATCTAAATTAATTATCTGATCGGATTGTAGAATTTTCATCTGATATGATCACTTGTTTTCAATCGATCTGATACGTTAATTTATCAAGTTGGTTCTCATCAATTTGATTTATAATATCTTTCAAGTCATTTTGAGCTTTTTTGACTTTCTATTCTAATTTTTTCTTCAACAAATAATATATAAATATTTTATCTATAATAAAGTCACAAATATCCTAATAATAATACAAATTGTTACATTATGATAATATTATAACTGTACATACAAAACTAAACATCAAATTAATTAAAAAATGTGAATGGAGAATAACACGACGATAACATAATCTTTTATCGACTTTATAAATTAAGTAAATTAAGAGAAATTATATAATAAAAAGCGGTAAAAAAGTCTTAGAAGAGTGAGATATGTATAAAATATTGATAATATTTAATTTTTATATGTTTAGATTAAAATGTAATAGATATTAGATCGTAAAATCCATAATCTTTAATGAATTGTGAACTACTCAAATAACGAATTTGATTGAATTATGAGTATAAATTTTACATATCCTTAATTTAAATCAAAAACTATTTTTCGATAAAAATATAATAATCCCACAAAAGATATTAGCATAGAAAGAAGGCTAGCAATATTGTTCTTATTGTTGTAAAACATAGTTGTTAATTAGGAATTTTATTAAAATTCTCTTTGTCCATTTTCTTTTCTGAAATAAATTAAAACTTTATTAGCTAACGGGAATTGTAATACATCATACAATTGAATTTCAAAATACAAAAAAATTAAAATTGAGAAAAATATTACTAGTATTTTTCTTTATCATTTCATGATATATAACATGCAGAATTTGCCGGTTTTGGCTTCCATTTGGCTTTTGTTATTCTTAGTAGTCTTTTCAAGTCTTCCTTCAATTAGCATTCCATGTATTTGGTCTTTATAGTAACACAACTCCAACACTCAAACAAACAAAAATAAATTGGATATTATCAATAACCTCCCTAAGATTTACTTTAATATCAGCCCATCTTAAAAATAATATTTTTATATCTTTATATACAGGGATGGAGCTAGAATAATCTATACGATGTGCTAAGATTAAATTGATTTGGAGCACCTTTTAAAATTTAAGGGATATTTTTTCCATTGATGTGGGGCACCCTCTAATACCAAATTCTTGAAGTGATGGGTTATAAACCAGTACCGTTAAGTTGTAACAGAAAAACAATTAATTGTTAAAATCATAAAATAATCAAATCTAATATTAAAAATAAAATAAACAGATATATTAATATATTATATAAAAATTTAGCAATTGGAAAAAAATGGTATAAAACTAGATTAAAATTTATTTATAAAATATTAATTAATATAACTACCCATCAGTGGGAGGTGACGAGAAGATACTTTGTATATATTATATAAATTTCTTAATAAGATATTCTTTTAAGGGAAAAAAAATATATTAAATTTTTGAAATTATAAAATATCAAAAAATTTAATTACATATTCAAATAAATAAAAATTGATAAACATGTACAAACATCATTCTTTATCTTTTGCTGATAACGATGGAAATAATCATTTTTTAATAGAATTTAATTTGTTTATCTTGATATTTTTTAATCGTACTTTTATGCTTTCAATCAATTTTTTAAAATTTATGTTTTTAACATTTAAAATAACAATAATTCAAATAAAAAAGTTAATAAATTTAGAATAAAAATCATACCAAAATATAATTAAAAATATGTTGAAAATATTACAAAAATAAGTATATATGGTAAATAAATTCACTTAAGTTAAAATTAAGATTAGAGGTTTCTCTCTTTGATTGTCAGATATAAAAAATAAAAACAAAAGCAAAAAAGATAGAGAAAGATAATAGAAATAACTAGAGTTTTGATATTAAACTCTTTTCTTTTTTATCGGTAACAGATAAAATCATAGTAAAATTAATTCAAAAAATCAATATGTTTTAATTCTGAGAAAATAAATATTTAAAATAAGATATAGGTTTAATTTTATTATATACATAATCTTTTCGTACATATATTTTTACTTTTAATCTTATTCAAAAATAAATATGATTTTCACTTTTAATTTTAACCTTCTTCGAAAAATATGATTTTTTAACAACCGATAATAATATATATTTTTTATGATACAAATGTTTTTTTCTTAAAAAATATACGTTGTTTTATATTATAAGAAAAATAATATATGTATTTTTTTAATGGTATTAAAAATAAAATTATATAAATAAATATATCATATATACACTTAGAAATAAGATATATGGTGGGGAATTAAATAAATCATAGATTGATTTAGTAAAATGATTATTTCTTATTTTCTAAATTTACATAGCCAAATGATATATACTTGTATACTTGTGTGGCTAACTTTCGTGTACAGTGATCATTTTCAAAGAAGAATTGTCTTTATTAAAAGGAAAATTTTCAAAATTGTTGCTAAATTTAAAAAATATATTACATTTTTTTTAAATCAATCTTCTTGACAATTCTTAAGTAATTTGTGAAAGTTGTTAAAATCTAATGGTTGTTGTTAACATGATCTTAAAATTGATAGGCGGTTACATCTATGATACCGCCGATATGGACTTGGTTTGTAGGCTTTGATCGAAAAATTGTGAGATAAGTAATATATTTTAGTTAATATTATCGGTTACATTTGATATTTGATAGATATAATGATGTAATATTATTTTAACTAAATTATTGGAATGATATCAAATATAACTATTACTTTAAAGATAATATCTATATATAAACATATCTATTTTGGTAATATAATTTTTGTATACAAATTAGATATTATCAAATCTTTTTGAAATTTTTTTGAGTTTTTTAAGAAAATTCGAAGTTGATGTTTATAAAATCATGGTGGAAAAATTAACTCTAATGATTCTAAGTAGCAATCATGAGTCTTATGAAATGTTTGAACGGTCTAAAATTACAAGCAATAGTATCATAATTTTGCAATAAAATGATTAGAAAAGTATCGTTTTCAAATATTGGTAACTTACTTTTAACAAATATTAAAATTATGTTAATCTCAATTTTATCCAGAGATGTCACAAATGTTGTTGTAATTATAATTTAAAATAAAATCAATTTAAAGAAAATGTGCAAAGAAAAAAGAAAGAAGTTGTTCGAAGATCAAATCAATGGGAAAAAAACTTCTAAGAAATCGATTTCACTAATTTCTCATTATGTTTTATTCATCTAGTTAATTGAATTTAATGACATTTTTGTTCATCAATTTATGCAAGAATATGCAATTTATAAAGCAAGAAATTATTAAGACCAAAGATTTTAATACTACGTAAGTTTAAACAAGTCTTTCGATCACTATATTTACCTATATTAAAATATTTCAAATCTATCCTATAATTTCCTCTTTTAATAGTAAATCACAAGATTAAAATCATTTAATGAGCAGTTAATTAAAAACAATAAATTCAGAATAAATCAGAAAAAACATGAAAAAAATAATTTAAATTAACATGGAATCAAGCATACTTCAAAATTAGATTACAATTTTTTCTTAGAATAAAGAAAATTTAGTGCATGCAAAAAAGTAAATTTAACATAAACGAATTCAACATAATTTTTCTAAGAAGAAAAAAAGGAAATTGAACACTCCAAAAATCTGTTCCAACGTCTGCTTATCTTCACCAGCATCGCCTGTTTTAGTTTTTCCTTCGTTTCTTTTCTACTTTTTTTCTTTTCTTTTTCTTTGTTCTGTTCAGTGTCGCTTTTATTTTTTTCCTTTTTTTCCCCTTCTTTAGCATTAATCTTATATATATTTAAGATAAATTGCGTTCCCTTTTCTTTTGTTTCTCTTTTGTTATATATTTATCCTTTTGTTTATTGAAATCGTCATTTAAATTTAAGAGTTCTTAGATGATATGATTCTAAAATTTTAGATCTTTATTTTCTTCAAATCTACAATAAAATTTAAATAATAATAATAAAGTTTAAAATCAATAGAAATAAATAAATTTAGAATAAAGTTTAAAGTTGAGACCTGATAAATTATGCTAAATTATGTAAGTCATCAAACACCCCCAAACTTAGATATTTGTTTGTCCTAAAAAAAAGAAAATAAAATAAAAGACCATTGTAGATAATATAAGTTAGACCTTATAAAGAACTACCATTACACACTAAGTCATGATTTGAATTTAGATTTCATCACTAGTAACTTACTCTTTTTATATCGAAGATAACAGGAAAATCAATCAAAAATTCAACAATTTATCAAGCAAGATTTAATCATTTATTTCAACCTAAATCTAAGTCTTTGAGTGTGTGTGCAAAATACTCAATTTAACTCCAAACCACCAACAAATTTGTATAAAAGTATAACAACTAAAATAAAAAAAATTCTCTCAAAACATAATCTCATAAGTCCAATTTTCAAAAATCCTTTCCACTAATGTAATCAGAGATCAAAAGATCTTTAATCAAGGTTGTAATGACAAGCCATAAAGTGATGGCTAAGAAAGAAATGAATATGAAAAATCAAAGCAAACTGGTAAAATACTTAATTGGTAGAAAAAGAAAAAAAAGAACATCCATAAGATTCACATCATAACTCTTTCTCAACAATATGCTCATATTGATAAAAATATTTTTTTATACTCAATAAGTATAGTGCTTTTCTTTAAGAGCATCTTGATACTCATTGACTTTTTCTAATTTTTAACCACTTTAACCTTTTTTTCTATTTTTGTCTTTCACTTTCTCTTTCTTCACTCTTTTATCAAATAGAGCACACATAATGTAAATTATTTAATTTGAACTAACTTTCTCTTTAAATGAAAATTTCCACCAAAGTATTTTCTCAAAATTCAAGATAAATGCATGAGAAAGTTTTTTGGTTGTGACAAAAAATTGCCTAGATTATTTCTCTAATATTTGGTATCAACTAGGATTTCGCCTCAATGATTCATCAACAGATTCTAGAACAAAGCAAGATTGAACTTTCTTGACTCATTTAATTTAACTCTTTCTCTTTATAGGCAAAATAGAGAAAAAAAATTACTATATGCTCAATTATTTTCAAGGACAAAGATTTAAATCAAAGTACACACAAAACTCTACGTAACATAATAGCATATTTTGAAAAAAAATTCTTAAAACCATCCTCAATCATAAATTTTAGAGTCATAACAAATTCATTCATACTCAAATACATGCTTGATAAAAGAATCTAACAACTCAAGACTATAGGTGTTGACACCCCTAAACTCAAACTAAACAATGTCTTCATTGTAATTCAAAAGTAGGATAGATTAAGAAATGAAAGGAATTTCCCTCGTTTTATAGTGGATCCGTATTAGTTTGTAATTTTTAGATCTTTATTCTTGCAAAATAAACCAACATCAAAATTCAAATTATTCAAATAAATAAATAAAAAATAAGTGAAAGTTTTATGGGTTGCCTCTCATAAGTGCTTGTTTTAAGTCTATATCTAGACTTTTCAATATTCATCAATTAGGATTTTGAAGAGGAATAAATGCACAATTCATCTCCACTTGTTCTCCGTAATATTGCTTCAATCGTTGACCGTTAACTCTAAATATATGCCTTGACTTTTCCTTTAAGTCCATTGCTCCAAAAGGGGAAATTTTGTCAATTCTATAAGGACTTGTCCATCTTGATCTTAACATACCTGGGAAGATTTTTAGGCATGAATTGAATAGCAAAACCTACTATCCTAGAGCAAACTCACGCCTAAGAATCTATTTTTCATGCCACTTCTTTGTCCGTCCTTTGTAGATCTTTGAATTTTCATAAGCATCATTCTGAAACTCATCCATCTCATTAAATTGAAGAAATTACTTTTCCCTTGAGCCTTCAAATCAAAATTAAACTTCTTTACAAACCAATAAGCTTTATGCTCCAACTCAACAGGGGATGACATTCTTTTCCAAACACTAATCGATAAGAAGACATCCCGATAGGTGTTTTAAAATTTGTATGATATACCATAAAGAATCATCAAGCTTCTTTTCTTAATCCTTTCTATTGGTGTTGACCATCTTCTCAAGGATATTCTTGATTTCTCGATTTGAAATTTTAGCTTGGCCATTAGTTTGTGGATGGTAGACAAGTGCTATCTAGTACTTCACGCCATATTTAGAGAGAAGCTTTTCAAAACATTTATTGCTAAAGTGGGTTCCTTCATAACTAATAATAGATCGTGGAGTGCCAAATCTTGTGAATATGTTTTTAGGCAGAAATTTGAGCACTACTTTTGCATCATTTGTTGTTGCAACAATTTCCTCCACCCATTTTGACACATAATCAACTACTAATAAGATATAAACAAAGATAAAAGGAGGAAAGGGACCCATAAAATAAATTCCCCCAAACATCAAATAATTCAACCTCTACGATATATTTTGATGGTAGCTCCTGACGCCTTGAAATATTTCCCATACGTTGGCACCGATCACAAGTTTTCACCAAAGTATAACTATCACGAAAAATAGATGGTCAAAAGAAACCACTTTAAAGTACCTTATATGTTGTTTGTGTTACTCTAAAATGTCCTCCGTATGATGAGGAATAACAATGATGGAGAATAGCTTGTATCTCCTCTTCAGGCACACATCTTCAGATGATTTGATCAGGGCATCTTTTGAAAAGAAAAATCTCATCCCAAAAATAATATTTCACATAATGTAAAAACTTCTTACATTAGTGGTAAGTAAGATATGGTGGCAATACCTTACAAGCTAAGTAGTTTACAACATTAGCATATCAAATAAGCTTGATCTCACATGCAAACAACAACTCATCAGGGAATGCTTCTTGGATCACTAAATCTGATTTTACTTCCTCTTGCTCCAACCGAGAGAGATGGTCAGTAACTAAATTTTCACTTCCTTTCTTATCTTGAACTTCCAAATCAAATTCTTGAAGAAGAATGATCTAACAAATTAGCCTAGGCTTAACATCCTTCTTGTCAAACAAATAACAAAGTGTTGTATGATCAGTGAACACTATCACCTTTATACCAATGAGGTAAGATCGAGATTTATCACAATAAAACACTACAACAAGCATCTCTTTTTGAATTGCTGTATAATTCAATTGGGCTTCATTCAATGTCTAGCTTGCATAGTATATGGCCTTAAATAATTTTTCTAGCTTTTGTCCTAGCACTGCTCCAATTGCAAAATCACTTATATCACACCTGACTTCAAAGGTTAACTCTAATCTGGTACAATCATTACAAGTGTTGAAATTGGTTTCTCTTTGATTGCATTAAAGGCCTGCAAACAAACATCATCAAAGTTAAATGCAAAATTTTGTTCAAGAAGATTATATAAAGGTTTAGAGAGTTTAGAAAAATCCTTTATGAATCTTTTATAAAATCCCACATGTCCTAAAAAGTTTTTGATTCCCTTCACATTCTTTAGAGGTGGTAGTTTTTCTATGGTTGCAATTTTAGCTAGATCAATCTCAATTCCTTTAGATGATACTCTATGGCTAAGCACGATCCCTTCTTGAACCATGAAATTACACTTCTTCTAGTTTAGGATAAGATTTTTATCTTCACATCTTTGCAAAACAAGAGCTAGATTATGCAAACAATTATCAAAAGATGTACCAAAAAGCTAAAAGTCATCCATGAAAATTTACATTATATATTCCACCATATAAAAATAGTCATCATGCAACGTTGAAATGTTGTTGGGGCATTGCACCATCCAAATGTCATCCTTCTAAAAGCAAATGTTCCATAGGAGCATGTGAATGTAGTTTTCTCCTAATCTTCGAGAGCTTTGAAAATCTAGTTATACCCCAAATAACCATCTAAGAAACAATAATAGGGATATCTAGCCAATCGATCTAACATTTGATCAATGAATGAAAGTGAAAAAATGATCCTTCCTTGTTTCTTTGTTTAACTTGTGGTAATCCATACATACACACCAACCCTTGACCATTTTATGAGTGCTTAAACAACACTAAAATTACCATTATTTCATTTACTTTAATTGATTGAAGAGATTTATATTTGTATTAGTTTAACATATTTATATTAAAAAAATCAAAAACAAAGGTATTTTTATTGTTTTTTAGGTATTTTTGTTCAAAAATAACTAAAAGACTTAAAGAAAAATACTAGAGGCAATACATCACTAATATGTTGAGAAATAAATGAGAAAAAGTCAAAAAATGGAAAAATGGGTCAAAAAAGTAAAAAATTCTGAGTCACCCGCGCAAAGCCAACATACATCTAGCACACTCTTGTGCGCAGCGAGCACACGTTCAACACACGCCTGGGTACATGTGTAGCTAGCATATGCCCAGCACACAATCACGCTTGTCCCGTGTATGACAATGCTTTTTTGTCGCAAATCTCACCCCTACACGCGTGACAGCCTGTCCAAACGCATCCAAAATCAATGTTTTAGTTACTTTCCCACTTTTTTTGGCTTTTTACTCATCTATAAAAGGAAATTCTCCTCCATTATAAAAATCATCCCTTAAATCCCTAAAAATCCCTCTTTTCTCTCTCTAGCTTTCTCTCTCTAGTTTTTAGTTTTTTTTAGTTTTAAAGTTCTTCTCTTTTTGAGAAGAACTAGTTATGATTTTATAAATTTCTAGTTTTTGATTCAATAAATAGAAATGTAAATCCGTTTGCAGATTTTCAAGCAAAAAAATTAGCAACAAAGTTCTGTAAGGATTCTTTTGAGGTATAATTTTAAAATAAATTATTTACAGTTATTTTTTATGTTTTATTCTTATATGTTATGTTTAATTTGTTTGTGATTAAATTTAACATGGTTGACTGTTTATAAATATGATATAATAATAACATTATTATGCTTCCAAAATATTAAATAGGTAAAACATCTCTATAAAATAAATTGATTTTGTTTTTATTCAAGATTTTATATTAAGGATGCTAGAGAGAAATATATTATTTTTCATTACAAACTTAAATCTAAAAAATGGATTCTAAGGTTTAATTATCTAGTCTGATTTAGAATAGTGCTCTTTTATTTGTTGGCACAATCGTCTGATAGTTAGATTGAAGCTCTATTTCAAAAGTTTTTATAAGAACTATTATTCGAAAATGTATCGAGAACATATTTTCAGTAATGGTTTTAAAACTTGAAAGTTAGTACTCGGATAATTAAATTTTTAACTGTAATTTAGACATCTTGAATTAAGTTTAAAATATATAACCCTACCAAAGGTGGCATTTAAATGCTTCATTTTCAATCTCTTAGAAAAAAGAGAATTAACATAATTAACCAAATTAATTATTGACCCCACCCATAAGTGTTAATTGATTTATTTAATTAACAAAGAATATCTAACCACACTAAAGGTAGTATTCATATAAAAAAGAGTGAATCAATAAATATCAACTTATATCTTTAATAATCTCAATAATATGAGCAAACATAATTAACTTAATTACTATATCTATAAATACTTTACTGTTATGAATGATAAAACTTTGCATATTTGTTTATTGAATAATATCTATGTTTATTGTTTTGTTATTAGATTAGGAAACAAAAAAAAATCAAAATATCATAACAAGATGTTTAGGATTTAATTTTATTTTCAAAAGTTTTAATAATATAATAAAAATCACATATATTCCTTCCTTAGATCGACCTTTGTCATTTTTTATAAAATGAATCGTGCACTTGCAAGATTTTTACAAATATAAAACCAAAGTATCTGCAAGATTGGTATTACTAACCCAATACTGGTTTTGTTTCATCACTATTCTTGTATGAATAAACTCAATGTTGTCATTTTTCACCACCGTTATTCCACCTTTTTTGGTACAATCTACACTGGACTTACCCATGAGTTGTCTAAAATAACATAAATAATTCTAGTATTAAGGACCTTCAAAATTTTAGCTCTCACAACTTCCTTCATTGTTGGATTTAATATTCTTTGGGGCCCAATTGATTGTTTGTAAAGTTCCTCCATTAGAATCTTGTGCATGCAAATGGAAGGACTTATTCCTTTTATGTCAGAGATAGTCCATCCTAAGGTAGTTCTATGCTCCCTTAACATACGCAACAAATTTTCCCCTTCTTCAAGTGTAAGTGATGCCGCAATAATCACTGAAAATATGTAACTATCACCTTAGAACTCATAGCAAAGATGCTTAAGAAATTGCTTCAACTCTAGAGTTGTAGTTTGCTGCACTTTTTCTGTAGAGATTACATAATCCATCTTTGCTACCATTGGCTCTAGACTCTCCACTTCTTTGCTAAATGATGTAACCTGCTGCAATGCTTCCAAGGAAAATACATAGTGGAGAAATTCTTAACTAACAAAAGGTAAATTAGATTTATAAATAGTAGAGTTATTAAAACCATAAGCATGAGATGAAGTGGTGATACATCATTCTAGGTGATCGGCTTGCATATCCTCTTGAAAGGCTTTTACTTCATATTGCTCAATGATATCTACCCAAAAGCAAGTGCTTAGATCTTCTGGAAATCTCATGGCTTCGTATATGTTGAACATAACCTTTTCCCTGTTCACTCTCAATGCTAACTCACCCTTCTGAACATTCATTAAAGCCCTTCTTATAGCCAAGAATGGTCGGCCAAGAATTAGTGGGACATTTTGGTCTTCATCCATATCTAACACAACAAAATCAATAGGGAAAATAAATTTATCCACCTTTACCAATACATCTTCTATTATTCCACGTGGATACTTGATGGATTGGTCTACTAGTTGCAAAAAAAGGTTGTTTGTTTCATCTCTCCAAGTCATAATTTCCTATAAATAGATAGTGGCATAAGATTAATGCTAGCACCAAGATCACAGAAAACTTTATCAAAAAAATGAATTCCAATAGTGTAAGGCAAAGTGAAACTCCCTGGATATTTTAATTTTTGAGGTAATTGTTTTTAAGAATGGCACTACATTCTTCAAAAAGCTTCACTGTTTGGAACTCCATCAAACTTCTCTTTTTGGAAATGATGTCCTTCAGGAATTTAGCATCTGTTCCAAGGCATCGAAAAAATGAATATTTATGTGAATTTTCTTAAAAATATCCAAAAACTTAGAAAATTGCTTATCTAATTTTTAGATTTGAAAGCATTGAGGATATGAAAGTGAAGTAGAGATAATAAGAGGATTATCAGGAAATGAAATTGATGGAAGCAAGTCAGTCTCTCTTAGTGTATCATCAACAATCTCTTCTTCTTCTACTTTATTATTGCTTTGGCCATTATTTAGAGCTATAGGGAAGGGGTGGACTCAATTTCCTTCGATGGTGACCTCTCAATTTATCTTCCACTCCTAAGTGTAATGGCCTTGCATTGTTCCTTTGGATTCACTTCTGTATTGCTAGGAAAAGTTCTTCTTTGGTTGGCATTGAAGGTTGTGGCTAGTTGCCCAATTTTCACTTCAATATTTTTCACAGTGGCTCCTATATTACTACAATGAATCTTAATGTTATCCAATTGTGAATCACTCTTTTTAAACCCGTCTTTGGTCTCCTCAATAAAGAAAACCATGGCATCCTCAAGTGATTTATTCTTCTCGCTAGGTTGACTACCAAACCTTGGAGGAGGTTGCAGCATATGATTTGTGTTTCCATAAGAAAAATTCTCATGATTTTGAAACCCTGGAAGATAGTAATTTGGCATAGGATTACCACGATAGTTATAGCTCCAATTGTTGATGTATTGAACTTGTTCTTGACTTGCTTCATTCATTGGAACTTTCATACTTGAAGTTGCAACATATTCTGCACTTTGTGGTATTCTTTGGGTTGTCAAGGAAAAAAATGATGAGATAGAGAAGCAACCTGAGCTAAAAAGGCAGCAAATAGATCTAATTTATGAATCTCAACAACTTTCTTAGCCATAGATCTTTCAGTTGGCCATTGATAGTTGTTTGATGCCATTTTTTTCAAAAGTGAAGTAGCACCCTCAACTGTCTTTGACATCAAATTTCCATAATATGCAACATCAACTATGATTCTTTTTTTTCCATTTAACCCATTAAAGAACATTTAAACTGACAACCGATTTGGCAATCCATGCTGAGGGAAACACCAAATCAAATCTTTATACCTTTCACATGCTTCAAAAAGTGTCTCAAAATCATTTTGCTTGAATTGACCAATCTCACTTCTATGTTGGGATATTTTTACAGGTGGAAAAATTTAGCAAGAAACTTATCTACCATATACATCCAACTAGTGATGCTTCCCAGTTGTAGATATTGTAGCCAACTTATGGCCTTGTTCTTCAATGAAAATGGAAACAATCTCATGCTAATCATCAAGTGACAATCCACTAAATTGGGCTTATTGCATCATGATGATCAATGCTTATTTTAGTTCAACATTATTGGCATTAATGGTCTAGTATCTTACATCTGAGTAATTTTCATTCACAATTGGTCTTACAAAATCCTTCAAGGTGTGTGGCTATACATTATATTCTCCTTTAGCCATGGCTAGTACTTTCTTCTTTCTTTGTGATCTAAATGTTCTTTCAATCTCTAGATTAAAAGGAATAGTGTTTGAAGTCAAAAACACAACTAGAGAAAAATAAAAAATATAAATATAAATAAATAAAATAAAATACAATTTTAAGTTAAAACCAAGATTACTTTGTATAGATATTGGAAAAAATAAGAAAAAATCAATCCCCAACAACGATGCCAAAACTTAATCGGTGCAAAACTGTAAGTACACAATATAGTAATTTTATAGTAAAGTGATAATAAATGTATCGTCCTCAGGGATTGGTAACTTACTTTGACAAATACCAAAATTTACTAATCTCAATTTTATCTAGAAAAGTCACTGAGGTTGTTGTAATTGAAATTTAAAATAAAATCAATTTAAAGAAAATGTGCAAAAGAAAAGAAAGATGTTGTTCGAAGATCGAATTAAAGTGAAGAAAACTTCTAGGAAATTAATTTCAACTAATCCCTTTCTATGCTTTACTCATCTAGTTAATTGAATTTAATTCTATCTTTTTGTTAGCAATCTCCAAAAAACAACCAAAAGACTCTTTTGACAGTCAATTGGAAACATTCTTGTTCATCAATTTACACAAGAGTATGCACAGTATCACAAGGGAGTCTCATGTATTTGATCAAGGGAAGTGATGTATTTGTTCTACTTTCTATTGTATGTCTATTTATGATTTTTTTTCTTTGCAATATTATTCATGTGATGCTTTCTTCTCTTTGTCATTACTTTATATGAACCATGTATAAATAGGAATTTCAATATGACATGTTGCATGCATTGTATGTTCCTTCTAACATGTTTCCTACTTGTCGTTCATTGCATACTAATTATTACTGGAATGCATGACATATGTTTTCTTGGGTAGACTAAGATGTTTTATTTCTACAATTATCTTTGGTTACTCGTGCATTTAGTCTATTTCCTATTGCATGATTCTACCCTACTAGTGTCTTGGTGCTTCTTTATGTCTCTTTCTCTTGAAGCCAATGGTACTTCTTACCATGTTACTTTAATCTTACCTAATGCATTGCATTAGTATTGGGATTATAGTATATTTGCATGCCTTTTCTCCTTCATATAGAGGTGTTGCTTTTGACTTTCAGTGTCAAAAGAGGGGAAAATATTTTGTACACAACTATATGATTGTTGCCATAATGTGTGCTGCATGGGCTGTGAGTGTAGGATTACACTACATATTGTTGTCAGACTTGCATACATTCAAGGGAAGTGTATACTTTACTTGTCTTTGTGCTTCTAGTTTATAGTGATGTTGTGATGCTAAGACTCCCATGTCTTAGAGTGAGAGATTGGATAAGCTAATTCATGAAGATAGATGAAGTGCATAAGACAGATGCATTTAAAGTAGGTGTGTCTTTTTTATTTTAGTACGTGTTGTTGTGTTCTTCATGGGAACAAACAACTTTAGGACATTTTCATGATCTTATCATGCCTAATAAGTTTATGTATCTAGTTGTGTAGGGCTTTGACACAGAAAGTCAAAAGAGGAGAATGTAAGTCACGTTGTACTTGTGTCTGTATGTTGGCATCTCATATATAAAACATGGCATTTTTTATTTTACATAGTGTTTATATTCTTCTGTGTAAGTTTGGTTACTTTGGATCAATAATTCACAAACACACATAGCTAGATACACTTTGTATGTGAGCTTGTCTACATATACCAAGGGGATGGCTTGTATAGTGTACATACCAACATTTTTACTTGTGGTTTTTGGCATATTTCTGGTACATGTATTTATGGATAATACTCGTTATTTTTGGAAATGAAAAAAAGAAACTTTTTAGCACCTTGCCACCAAGGTCATCACCACACTTGGTAAGGTCGTTTGCAAGGTATGCATTCCAAGCCCTATAAATACCCTACTCATTTCTCTTTTATTCACCCATATTTTTAGTGTTAAAACTCTGTCAAAACTCATGTCGAGATTTATATCTATTTTAGAAATCATTTTGGTGAGATTACATTTGAGTGTGGGTCATTTAGTGTGATTTGTAATCAAAATATTTTTTGTGTGAGTACGTAGTTAGACTATGTGTCACTCATACGCAATTTGATATTAGTAGTAGATTGTGTGTGCTGTGAGGTTGTGAGTTGATACACTTCTAGTTAATGATATTTGGTTACTAATCACACCACTTTGGGTGGTGTTAGTAGTAAAGGATAGTTGGGTTTGAGTGTTGAACCATATCGTTACAAAATTTGCAAGTAAATAGCAGCAATAGGTAGTTAGGATGGAGGTCCCCACTGATATAGGTAATAGTGATTTTACTATCTATTAGAGTTGTAACTTGTTTACTATTTACTTAATTATTTACTGTTGAATGGTTGCCTTAAGCAACCTGATGATGTTACCATATAGAAACAATCTCCATATGGATTTATCTCATTATATTGAGTGTTATGCATGATTATATATTGTGCTAGTATGATTCAAGTTTAAGGTGTGTATGTAAAAACATATTAAAAGCTTAAACAATCTCCATGTTTGCTTTTTGTTTGATTTATGATAACTATTATTAAAGTTATCTACTTTTGATATTATAAGTTTTGTGTTTATGTTGTATGAACTATATAAGTGATATATTGTTCTATTTCTTGTATATATTAAAAGTAGATAACTCAATACTTTCACATCAAGGAGCTCCTATACAGGATGCAGTTTCTACATTACTATTTATCTTATCATATCATATCATTTTATGGGAGATCCATCCCATTTAAAAGATAAAAACATTGATCTTCTTTCCAACATAAAATGTAGAAAGATGAGTGATTTACAAAATTATAAAACTACATTTCTGTCTAGGGTTATGTTAACATATGACTCTATTCAACCATTTTGGAAGGAGAAATTCCTAGCTGGACTTCCTCCACTCTTAGGTGAGAAACCCATAAACAAAATACGCGAAACCTATAAGAATCACATAATCCCATATGATCAACTAACCTACGGTCAATTGATCAGTTTTTCTCAAAACCAGGGTCTTCAAATATGCCAAGATTTGAAAATCCAAAAACAAATAAAATTGGAACTAAAAGTTTCCAAAAGAGAAATTGGATAATTCTACAAATAGTTTGATGACAATTCTCTGTTGATAAAACCTGCAAGGGAAGTTACAGTAAAAACAAATCAAAACCTTATAAGGAACCATATAAAACTTATAAGAAAATTTCAAAACCAAGAAAACCATTCTTTGAAAAAAGAACGAAATTTTACGACAAACCTTATAAAAGAAATTTTAATAAGGACATGAAACAACATAGAAAACCATTTAAAACCTTTAAAGAGTTTAAATGTTATAAATGTGGCAAGAAAGGTCACACAACAAATAATTGCAAAATGTCTAAAAAACTTCACGAATTAAAACTTGAAGAAGACACATTTGCCAAGATATCTGCCCTTATGGTAGATACATCCTCATCATCTGAGTCTGAACAATGGACAGACGAAGAACCAAATCCCCAGGATGATGAATTTGCAACCAACAATTTAGATTCCTCTGATAAAAATATTAATGTATTAACTAAGGAAGAAGATGAACAACTTCAAGATAAAATCCTTAAGTTAAATAACCCATCAATAACCAAATTATATGTAGATTATCTAACTACATCTTGGGAAAAATCAACAAAAAGGAATTCAAAATTTCCAAATACCAACATAGGCTATTATAACTTCACTGTTGTTCTGGAATGTAAGAACAAAGTTATCAAACCAGAAAGTCAAATTCAAGACTTAAAAATAGAAATCAAAACTATTAAATTGGAACTCCACTAGCTTAAAGAAAAATTAAAAGAATATGATATTAAGTTTGAACTACTTAATAATGGAGAAAAAATATCAACTTATGTAAGTGATTCTAACGATGATCTTGCTCAAAACAATCAAGAAATTCAAAACTTGAGAAAAATTACGACCAGAAAATATAAGATTAATATAATCTTAGTATTCCCTGATGATTAAAAACATGAGACCACTGCCTTATTTGATACAGGAGCTGATCTTAATTGCATCACACCATCAACTGTTCCCAGGAGGTTTTACAAACCAACTGAAGAATGATTCAATTCAACCAATAAATCTCAAATGACCATTATTGGAAAAACTGAGGTATCTATTCTAAAAGAAACATACCTTATCAAAACTCCATTTTTTATAGTATCTGATATATGCTACCTTGTCATATTAGGCACTCCTTTTATGGATATCATTACCCCATATTCTGTTAGAAATGATAGAATTTCTTTCAAATTAGGAAAAGGAGCCTTCAACTTCCCTTTCATTGAAGAACCAAAAACCAGAGATCTTAATCTCATCAAAATCTATTCAATTTCCCCAAAGGAGATTTCTGTTCTTATAAATCATTAAGAAAAGGACCTTCTCTATCTCAAAATCAAAGTCTAGTCTCATACTGTTGAGAAAGAACTTCAAATCCTATAGATTAAAGACAAAATCTCTAAATTACAAACCTATTTTGAAAAGGAAGTTTGTTCTGAATTACCCAGTGCATTCTTGGAAAGAAAAGAACATATGGTAGATTTACCATATGAATCATCCTTCAAAGAAAAGGATATCCCCACAAAAGCAAGGCCAATTCAAATGAATGGTGACCTTGAACAATTCTACAGAAAAGAGATCAAAGATCTCCTATACAGCAGCAGTGCCTGTTTTTGTATGTTGGGCATTTAATCAATTATAGCATAATTGATATTTTTAAATCTTAATATAGCATTTCATAGAATATATTCTCTTTTTACACAACTCTATTTTTCTTGAACTATAAAGCATGACTAATGTATTTGGTTCAAAGGGTAAGGTGTGGGTATAAACAATTGGCTTATGTAGGCTCAAATTGGTTCTCTAAAAAGTTTGTTCTTAAAAGAAAAACAACATTAATGGTAGAATAATTTAGCCAAAGAAGTTAATCATATTACCTTAATCATTTGTTAAGATATACATTTAGCATTCGCCATAATTAACTTAAAGGAAAATTCTAGCAACCTAGTCTTATTCATTAAAAGTTTAGCAAATTTTCAAAGGATTTACAACGTTTTTTACAAGTTCATAAATATAGATTATTCTATCACAAATTTAGCTATTATGTATGTAAGATCTGACAAAATTGTTATAAAGTTACCTTCACTTAGGAACAAAGTTGAGACTTTATCAACATTTATTATCTTTTTTGACCTAACATTATTTAGCTAGTTTCATCACAGATGCTAGAAAATAAATAAAGAATATGTGATTGATTCTAAGCCTATCTATTAATCATAACCATCCAAAGAAATGCAACAAATAAATACTAAAAACGAAAAATATTATGCTACATATAACATACTAATCCTAAAACATCTGAAACTAATGAAGCATAAAAAATAAAAATAATGATGTATCAACACTTCCCCATATCAAACTCTTACATGTCGTCAATGTAAACACATGCATATATGTAATGTAAAAAAGATAAGTAAAAAGGGAGTATAAAACAAATATGTTGGATTGTCTCCCACAATGCGCTAGGTTTAATGTCAGTCAATGGTATCACTTTTATCATCCACCATCATCAAAGATCTTGAAGTGTGTGATGTTGAACTTCTGAGCTAGTGGTTTATTATTTACATCCTTGCACCTTAATGGTAGTCTTCTTTGAAGAATATTAGACACATTCTCCATTATACATATCCCTTTGTTATCCTTAAGCTTGTCACTATTAAGAAAAAGTTCCTTAATGTATTTTTAATACCAAGGTTCTTCCTTAATGTCTTTCATAAGAGATATGTGGATTTGCACCTTAAGGAATGTCTCCAAATTTTCTTTTTCACGATTTTGCTTCATTGAATTATCAAATCTATTCAAGAAAGATAAAGTTGGATCATCAGTAAAAAAAGGAAGGTTTGAAAACTACATTTAATGTCACATTAGATTCCTTGGGGGTGATGGTATTTTTCTCCTCAATAGTATTTTCTTTGGATACATCATTCGTAAAGATAATTTGAAGCTCTTCTAATTGTTTACCACTCTCCATAATAATAACATTGATGATTTCTATAAGTTTAGTATCTATTTTGGAAGAAAGCTCAATAACTGCATGTGCTTCTACCCTTTTCCATTATTGTGACTAGTTGGTCAATTTGAGTCTCATGATTTTTGGTAATAATATTGGTTTCCTGTATCTCAAGATTTCTACTTGAAATCTCCCATTCTTTAATAACAGCGATGATATTCACTAAATCCTTTAGAGACTTACCTTGAGTGGTTAAAGTTGGTTGGGGCACTAAGAACGCAAAGTAAGATGTAATGTTGAATTCCTCTACTAGATTCCTCATTGAAATTTGGTTTACCTATATCTTAAGATTTCTCCTTAAAATTTCCTATTCTTTGATAACTAGACATGTTAGTAATCCTGTTGAAATTTCAAAGTGTTAGTAGCAATAATATTCCCTAAATTCTCAAGAAACTTACCTTGAGTGGTTAGAGTTGGTTGTGGTAATGAGAATGAAAAATTATGTGTGATATTGAAATTCTCTACTAGACTTCTATATGAACAACTTCGGTATTGATGATCCCACCATACTATATTATGCATATTAGAATATAGATCATACTTAGACACTGTCTTTTAAATCTACTTATAGCATTAGTGTAGTCCTAATTGCCTCGTTGATGCTCAAAGTGTGATGCATGAAATTCATTGTATGTAAAGTTTGTTGCATCTATATATGTATTTATGTTCCCTTGATATTTAATACTTTAAGAAAAAAAGAAAAAAAAGTAGTAATCATAGATAAATAATATAAATAAACTAAACTATACTTAAAATTGTAAATAAATAAATCTAAACTAAAAATAAAACTAATAATAATAAACTAAAAAAATTAAATAAGTAAAAACTAGTAATTTACGGTGAAAAATAAATAGTGACTAGAAACAAGTTAAGTAAAAATAAAATAAAATAAATATAAATAAACCAAATAAAAAATAATTTTTTTTTAAATTTTTAATAAGATTTTTATAATTTTATTATTTATTTTATATATATATATATATATATATATATGTATGTATGTATATGTATACTTAAAAATAAATAAAAGTAAATAAGATATAATTTAAGAAAATCTCTAACGATACAATGTAAAAAATTTATGTTATTCAAATAGACAATCAATTTATACTTTACTTTAAATTACTTAAGATGTCGCAAAATAATAAATAACAAGTAAAGATCTTTTCTTCGTATGATTTTGAAAACTACCTCCTATTCATTAAAAATGGGGTTTAGTTTTGTAAATTAAAAATTAAATCCATCAACTAAAAATTAATAAAAATCAATATAAAATATAAAGATTACAATAAAGATTCAAATAAATGAATGATTGCATGATTATTCTCCACCACTAGTATGTATTGTAAATCCAAAAAAGTATATCCAATTCTCCTATTCTTTGATTATATCAACTTAGAGAAATTCAAAAATGTAAAAATTTTCACCTCTTCTTACAGATTTGTTGAACTAAAAAAAACTTTTAATCCAAACTATTTTAAATAAACAACCTAAAATAAGTTCTCTAAATTTAATTTATCAAAAATATTTATTTTTAAAAAAACAAATTTGATCAAGATTAAACACACAATTTATCACTAATTATTTAATTGAATATTAATTCTCATTGAAAACAATTTATCACTAATTATTTAAATTGATCAAACGATTACATACTCAATCAACTAAATTGATTAAAAATGAATTAATTTGTTTATTTAACTGTACACTTATATAATAAAATAAATTCATACAATAATTAAAACTAAAAATTAATATATAATTAAAAAGAATAGTTGAATAGAATAATATATATATATATATATATATATATATATATATATATATATATCGTATTAAATATTGCAATTCATGTTAAAGGATTTGAAGCCACCTACAATCATATCGTATTAAATATTGCAATTCATGTTAAAGGATTTGAAGCCACCTACAATCAGTTATAAAATTATCTATTTATAGTAAACAATAAAGTAAGAAAATTATTTATGAAAATAATAAAAAAAAAGAGAAAGAAATCTTAAGATTTACATCTTTAATTCTGATCTCAAACTCCTTTAATTGTTTCTTGAATCATCTTTTTATTAATTGTTGTCTCAAACTTAATTCTATAATTTTTTTATTTTTTTATTCTTTTTTCTTAATATTAGTATAATTTTGATACTATTTATATTTTATAAATGTACATGCGATGGAGGAATTAATTTGGAAGGGATGGTGGTAACTCATCTTTGTGACATTTGGCAATATTGTAAAT
Source organism: Hippophae gyantsensis (assembly GCA_030763125.1). Classification (NCBI taxonomy): domain Eukaryota; kingdom Viridiplantae; phylum Streptophyta; class Magnoliopsida; order Rosales; family Elaeagnaceae; genus Hippophae; species Hippophae gyantsensis. The sequence goes on along the minus strand of CM061029.1, from coordinate 14,741,219 downwards.
AGGAAGAGATATATATGAGATATGATGTAGAATTTATGGATTTGGATTTATCTTACTAAGTAAATTCACTTATTTTTTTAATACATTCATTTATTAAATAAAAATAATAAAATATTTAAAACAAATCTCAAAAAAGCTAAAAGATTAAGATTTTAAGATAAATATAAAATAAATAATTTTAATTCATTATAATAATAAAATATATAAAATATAATTTCACTTATCAATACTTAAAGTCTAAACACAATTTGAATTTAATTTGATCATATTTTATAAACTTGTTCATTTATTTAAATTCTATTTTTTTAATAGCTCAATTTTCAAAAAGACTCATTTTGTTGTGCTACCAAAGGTTTTTTCAATTTCGATGTGATCTAAATTCTCTTTTAAATTCAATCATTTTTGGTAAAGATAATTTATATTTTTAATAATTATATTTTCTTGAGATTCATATATTATAGTGTTCTTCTAGTCATCAACAAGATGTATAAGTTGTAAAAATATCACCCATTAAGGGTTCAATATTCCAAATAATAGATGAAAAATCAAAAGCAACATATATTTTCAATCTTCTTTGAACCCCATCTTAAATCATTAGGATGGTGCAATAGGAACTTACAATGTAAGCAAAATTCATAAATGGGAGAAATTTGGTCGATTGTTGTCAAAAACTATATGCAATGGAGAATATGTATGAAAAGATTTTGGTCAAGCATGGACCAAAATTGTAGCATGTAAAATAACATGTCCCCACACATAAACTTAAGTTTCGTTATTATGATTAAATACCTAGCAAGTAGCTTGAGATGCTTTATAAATGATTTAGCTAGATTATTGTAAGTGTGTATGTGTGGGTGACAAGATGTTCAACATGAATCCCAATTGACATATAATAACCATTAAATGTTTGGGATGTAAATTATTTACACTACTACAAAACATACATATGGTCTCTATTTTTAACCGTGACCGTAGGTCTATGCCCACGGTTATAAGAACCGAGGCCTAAGTGAGAGAGACCATAGATTGTTACCTATGGCCTCGGTTTTTCAATAACCGAGACCATAGGGTATGTCTGTGGCCTCGGTTTTTTAATAATTGAGACCATAGGGTATGCATAAATTAAAAAATATATAATTATTAATTACAATATTAAAAATCAATATAAATTACAATATTAAAAATCATATTACATTAAATTTGAGAATTTATTATACACTAAAACATAATAAAACCTTACTATTACAAACTCACTTTTTAATATTAATTACAAGTATTTATAAGTGTACTTCAAATCAACATAATAAAATTCACAACGACTTCAACATAATCAAGTCCACAATGAATTTTTACTATTAATTACAAGCGTTAGTGTGCTGGTGTGCCTAGTGTATTGGTGTGGCTGATGTTGCAACATTTAAATGATTTAAGAGCATTATTTGAACGTTGGGTGACCAAAGTAAAACTATAGAAAAATCAAGGAGACTAATTGTGAAATTAAGCCAAATATGGAGACCTTTGAACTGAATAGAAAAACCTTTTCATAAACTCCAAATTATGGTACCATTCAAAAGTTACCCAGATTTCAGGTTCTACCACAACAAATTTTTTAGCATGTGGTTTCCAAAAGCTCTAAACATAGCCAACACTCCTCCCACTCTCCAAGTACATGATATCAATACAAATATATTCAAATTTAGATTTATGGAATCATATCAATGGTGATGTACTATATTGCAGTAAAACATGTCCAGCACTCTAAAGCTGGCCAGAAACATGATACAATTATAAGATCCCTAACAAATATGTAACAAAATACAGGTGAGAAATGGTGCTCGCATAGATGAAAAACACACTAAAAGACCAAATTTTTATAATTGATAATTATCTTTATAATATGTGCTTCCATTAAACAAGTATAATGTTTACAATATGCTTGATTACATACACAAATCAAATTATGTACATGTGGACATTGTTATCTAATGTACTTGAAGCAGTATTTTCAAATTTCTAACATTAGATACAAATGTTTTCAAAAGTAGAAGAGGGATAACACCCAACCTGATTTGGATGCAACACAACAGTGTTAACAGCTGCGCGACTCTAATATTCTCTTTGACAACGTGGAGCTCTGTGTTCAAATTATAAAGAATCAACATGGTAATCAAGTAATAACTCAAATATAATATAATCACACACTTTTTGAGAAATATAAAAACAATTAGGTAATTATTAAAGGGTCCACCTCAAATCCCAAATTTTTACAATGCCATCCTCAGAACCAGAATACATCTAGTTCCCATCACACTGAAACCCCACTACCATCACATTGAAACCCCACTACCATCACATTATTTGTTTGTGAGTCATAGCTCATCATCTAGCAAGGCCCAACAGTCGATTGTTAGAAAAAGATGCTATTTTAATACTTACTTTTCCACTTTTTGCCTCCCAAAGGAGAATAGTGTGATCATAGCTAGCTATTGCAAGAATCACTGATGGTTGGTTCATTTTTATCTTTTACTAATTGTTTAGCATCATAAAAAATTTATCTGCATTAAATAAGTACCAAAGAAGATGAAAAAAAGGCTCTAATCACATCTATCATACTTGCAAGTAAAATTCAACTTTATTTACAATATACTTCTTACTTCTGCTTAAAAAAACGTTCCACACTTGATTTAGGTAGATCACATAACTTCATTCTCAGTACACACAAAAATGACTAACCTCATCAATGTTTAGGGAAATATTTACATAAAAATAGATCTATAACAATTAGTCAAATTTGAGATATACTTGAGATTTACATAAAAATATATCTCTAAAATAGTAAGGATATATACCTTAAATATGTGCAGCTTTCAAAACTATGTTACCCAACAATAATATTTGATTACTGTGAATTTCAATTGCTATAAAGAGCATTTAAATAATAACAACCAGTAATTTCCTCTTGAAATACTATATAAATAAAGACCGTCAAATCATAAGCATGTGCAGAATATATATTCTGGAGTCTTATCATAATTATAGTGCTTGGGTATCTTAAAATAATTGCTCTGGTCTCCACTTAGTAACCCCACACCAAATGAAAGATTGAGTTACTAACTTATTGAAGGATAAAAATGCTATCTTAGGAAATAAAAGTTTCCAATTAACCCATCATAACAACTATCAAAGTATATCAACATTGTAGCCAGAATATCTACTCAAAAGTAAAGTTTTTATAGAATAAGCGTAATCGCTTCCCATGGACTCTTCAATTCCCAAAACGGAATTAACAATGAAACGAAATAATCAAATACCAAAAATATTAATCCAATCTACAACAAAAGGTTTCCAATTTTAGCATTAACTTAGAAGAGCAAACAAGTAGGATCTATATATTACTGAGCATCCTCTATAAATATGAATGACACCTTCTAATCCAAGGAAAATGCTCCATTGCAATACCTGCATAACCTAAAACCCGTTATTATAAGAGAATCCAAATGACTTGAGATCATAAAAAACAACAAAAAGATCTAGATTAGAGAACAAAAAAAAACTAGAATAACATATGTACATAGATAGCAATCAACCTTTAACAGAATTGATTAGAATGTTATCCTTGATTGCATTAGTAACATTATGTTGGACAATCTAATATCTGAAAAACCTAAAAATTTACATTGTAATAATAACAATAATTATCACCTTTTAAAAAACATCAATTATATTATGGTACAAAGAGAGAACCAAATTAGAGTTAGTATTGGTAGGCACCTTGCTGCGTACTGATGTGATGAGCACTTTGGATATCATAGTTATTTCCGTAAGTTCCTTGCTAAGAATTCAAAGGACATGGGCTCTTCTGAGCATTCATCTAATAAGAACTTTGTTGAACATTCACACTCTGATAGGCACCTTGATAAATGCTTGAATGATCATAATAATCGCCTTGTGTAAGATTCAGACTATCGTAAGAAACTTGCTGAGCATTTATATTCTCATAGGAGTTGAAATAAGAATGTGTATTTTGACCAACAGTAGCCAGGAAACTGTTTTGTGTGTTATGTACTCCATTTAAATGCTCAGAAGAACCATGAATTTCTTGGAGATTCACTGGTGTTCTATAAACCTAAAGAATAAATAAAAATAATAATAAGAATCAGAACATAATTAAAAGTTCTCCATAATTTATGTACCTATTAAACGATGCATTCAGATTCTACAACTGAGGATTAAACTATAGGATTCCATAAATTCATACCAATTATCTATCCAAGCGATTTCAAATAGATATCAACTAATAGAAAAGGGTATAGATACTAGAAGTTTAGCCAAACTAGTGGCATCAATAAGAACACAGTTGGCCAAGAGTTTTGGCATGTAACTATGAAAATGCTACATAACAAGTTAAACAAGCCATAGAACAAGTTACCTCAAATAGAAATTTTCAATCCAAACAGAAACAAGCAACAACCAGGATCCTGCGAACCTACACCAACTTAAGTTAATCCTAAAATACAAAACAAAAGTAAAACACAAGAAAAATCGGACAACAGAACGAACCCTAGATCTTGAAAAAATCAAATCAAGTTAACCACGAAATCTAAGATCGAATTGGATTTTGGAAAAAATACATACCCGGAGTTAGGTCGTAAGCGAAAATAATACAAACCGTCAGCCAACAAGATGTGAATAGGAGAAGAAAAAAAGAAAAAATAAGAGAAAAGGAAGAGAAGGGAAAGGAAGCTGCTAGTACTGTTCGAGCGAACTGCTAAGGGAGAAAGGGAAATTTGTAAGGGGTAGCGTCAGCTCGGGGAGAGGAAATAGTGAGAACGTTGGCCAAGAAATTAAAGAAAAAGGAAGATAGTGAGGGAAAAGGAAAAAAGAGAAACAAAAGAGTGAAAAAGAAAAAAAATTGATATATATGTATTATAAAAGAAATAAAACACATTAAATTAAAATAATAAAAAAAATATAAAAATTATAAAATAATTTTTATATTTCTTTTAAATAAATAACATATATGTTATTTAATTTCGGTTTTAAATAAGATATGTATTGTAATAATGTTAGCATGATTTTGATAGATTTTTTTATAAAAAATACAAATAATCCTGCTCGTGATCTAATAATTTGAAGAAAAAAACTTAATTGATCATGATTATGAATAGATAAAAGGCAACATGTGACAATCGGATTGATGCATACATCAACATCATAAAATATTTAAATAGGATGCATGGTAACCAATATGTCCATAAAGATCTTCTTTATTCTTAAAAAAAATGTAAGAGATTCAACAATAACCTTTGTCACTGTAATCTAGTAATCACTTTTACTTTGACACATGAAGTACAGTCCTTTGATCTCTTACTGTGTATCATTTTATATTATTCTTTTAATCATAGTGGAACCTAGATAAGTCGATCATGCCATAGTCATCAAAACCTATGATTTTATTTATTATTGAGTAAAAATCAATTATAATGCGTAACACAAGCTTTTGTATAACAAGCTGTTATGCAAATATATATTATATTTTACTTTCGTCACTACGATGCCAAAAGTCTTGTTTATAGAGTTATTAATATACAAATTTTAAAAGTATGATAGGGTGGAAATTAAGTCTTTATTTGAAAATTTATTACAATTAACCTTAAAAGTTAGAATTAATTCTTAAATTTTAATTAAATTTATATATAAGTTTTTTAATTTTAAAAACTTATAATTTAATCCTAAATCTTTTAAAATTTAACGCATAAATCTTAGTTTGAAAATTTGAAGATTAAATTGTATTGTTTAAAAATTAAGGAACATATTTGTAAAATTTTAAAAATTTAAAGATTAAATCATATTGTTTAAAAACTTAAAAATCTATGTGTGAAGTTTTAAAAACTTGAGTATTAAATTATATATTCTAAAAATTTAAGATCTAATTTGTAAATATTGTTAAAGTTTGAGAATTAAGGGTGTATTTTAAACCTAAAACTAATTAGAATATATGTTGAGATTTGAGTGATCACAATATCCGATTTTAACATTCATATCATAACATTTAAATATATATTCAATTAAATTTTATTTTTAACACACGTTTAACTTTAATTATAATTAATTTGACGTTAAGAGTAGGAGTTATACTCTCTAAATAAAAAATAAACACATATATGAAACATATACAAAAATATAATTTATTTAGACATGTATAAAATCTAGGATTCAATCAATTAACTAATAAGTTAATAGTTTTAACAAAATATAATTTATTTAGACACTTAGAAAATCTAGGATTCAAGATCCACTTATAAATTTTTTCAATAAATTTTTTTTTGATAAATTACAAATTATTTTACATTCTTTATTTATTATAAGAGAGGGTAAAAGATGCCATGGATTCTATAAGCTTATATAAGTAAAGCAAATAAATAATTCGTAAAAAGCCAACCAAATTAATTGGAAAACTCTACCAGAGGCTCAGAGCACATGTAAGAACTACTGGCCTCAAATAATGCACGTCAAATGTATATTTCAATAAAATACATTCATTACTTTTTTCAATGTTATATACATCAAATTATTTTATAAACTAATTCAATAATCGGTAAACTATGAAATTTTGTAGGGAAGTTAGACTTATTTATAAAATTTTAAAAGTTTGAGAAATAAAAAATATGATTTAAAATTTAAAGATTTATATATTAATTTTTAAAAATTTAAGAAAAATTAAATTATATATTTTAATAAATTAAAAAATTTTATATATGAATTTAGTTAAAATTTAGTATCTAAAAGTTGAAGTTAAGGATTAAAATAATTGTTTATCTACCCAAAAGCAAAAAAAAAATGATATAGTAAATAATTAAAAAATATATTTTAAAAGAGAAAAAGATATTAACTTATTAATAATACATATTTATTATTTATTAGTCGTTGAAAATTTGATGATGATCTAAATAAAAATTTAATTTAAAATTATTTTAATATATATAAAGTATGATATTTAATTACTATTATTTTTATGTTTTTTATGATTTTATGAAATGAATTTCGTCACGTCACCACAAACATCACATCTTCTTCCCCAATTTCTCTATATCTCACTTGTCTAGTATATTACAATACAAGTCAAAAACAATATATATATATATATAAGCACGAGATTTAATTACTACACATATTATATTTATTTATTTTTTATCATTTTATCAAATGAATTTCGTCACCACAAACGTCACATTTTCTTCCCCAATTTCTCCATATAAGCCTCTCACTTGTCTAGTCTATTACAACACAAGTCAAAAACAATTCTCACTTTATCTAAATTCTTAAAAATGGCGCCTAAGCCTCGTATCCTCGTAGTAACTTATCCAGCACAAGGCCACATAAACCCAGGTCTCCAGTTTGCGAAACGCTTAATTCTTGTTGGTGTAGAAATCACTTATGTCACTACCCTCTCTGCCTACAACCGTATGATCAAAGATAATAATAGTACAAACAACTTGTCGTTTGCTCCATTTTCTGATGGTTACGACGATGGGTTCAAAAAAGATGATGATATTGATCACTTTATGTCAGAGATAAAACGTAAAGGTTCACAATTTATCTCTAATCTTGTTATTTCAGCTAAAAATGAAGATCGACCTTTCACTTGTTTAGTCTACAGTTTACTTCTTCCTTGGGCCTCAGTTACTGCTAATCAACTTGGTGTTCCTTCAGCTTTACTTTGGATTCAACCAGCCACTGTTTTTGATATTTATTATTATTATTTTCATGGTTATGAAGATGCTATTAAAAAAATAAATAATAATAATGAGTACCCTTTTTGTAATTTCATAAGTTTGCCGGGTCTTTCTTTGAAATTAACAAGCCAAGATATTCCTTCTTTCATGAACGACACCGTTCCAAACGACACTTACTCTTTCATAATTCCTTTGTTTAAAGAGCAATTTGAGAAGATTGATGAAGAAAGCAAACCAACGATTCTTGTTAACACATTTGATAGTTTAGAGTTTGAGGCTTTAAATGCAATTAGTAAGTTTAATTTAATTGGGATTGGACCTTTAATCCCATCTGCTTTTTTAGATGGAAAAGACCCTTTTGACACTTCATTTGGAGGTGATTTATTTCAACATTCAAAAGACTATATTGAATGGTTAAATTCAAAACCTAAAGGTTGTGTTATTTATGTGTCATTTGGTAGCTTATGTGTTTTATCAAAGCAACAAATGGAAGAAATTTCAAATGGGTTGTTGAGTTTTGGCCATCCATTCTTGTGGGTTATTAGAGATGATCACAAAGAAAACAAAGAAGAAGAAGAAGATGAGTTATTAAGTAGTTGTATATTAAAGGAATTGAAAGGGCTTGGAATGATAGTGCCATGGTGTTCACAAGTGGAGGTATTGTCACATCCTTCATTGGGTTGTTTTGTGACACATTGTGGTTGGAATTCAACACTTGAAAGCTTGGTTTCTGGGGTACCTGTAGTGGCTTTTCCACAATGGACAGATCAAGGGACAAATGCTAAGTTGATTGAAGATTTTTGGAAAACAGGATTGAGAGTGAAGAAAAATAAGGAAGGGATTGTTGAAAGTGATGAAATTAAAAAGTGTTTGGAGTTGGTTATGGAAGGAGGAGAAAGAGGTGAAGAATTGAGAATGAATGTTAAGAGATGGAAAATTTTGGCTAAAGAAGCTGCAATGGAAGGTGGGTCTTCAGATGTTAATCTCAAAGCTTTTGTGGAGGAGGTAATTCGCGAAAGTATTAAAACCGAGATAATAGAATAAATGATATGATCGATTGTTTCAAAATATTATCCTCTATTTTTAAATATTAAACTATAAATATTTTTATCTCTACATATATATAAAAATATAATATTTAATAAAATTTAAATTTATGATTTCAGGTATTTGAGTACTAAAAAAAATTGAATCTAAAATTCTAGATCAAAGAATAACTAAACAAAAATTTACTACCCAAAATAACATGAGGTTAGAATTAATAAAAAATTTTGACGTCTTTAACAACAACATACAATTTAAACATGATATAAATATGAGTGCATGCATATGATGTTGATAAGATTTGAATAACTTTTTAATAATAAATCAAATATAACATTACAACCCAACGTAAACTTTTTAATTAATATTTTATTATTATATATGAAGTTAATTAAATATAAACATGACAACCACTATAATCATTTTTTCTAAAAAAAATGTATATTATTTTATTATTTATTAGTAGATATGATAATATCTAAACATGAAAATGATAAATTCAACACAAATATGATTCATTTATAAATGAATTAATTGAACTCGAATTGCTTATTAAATAAATAAAAATCGTATAAATTTTCGTTCTTAATATCAAATATTACAGGTGTAATAACTTTTTTACTATTAAAGTAACTATTCATTAGTAATAATGTAAATACAATATATAATAACAAAAATCAAATACAAATATTCATAAGAATATAAGTATGATGTACCTCAAAAACAAGCAAAACAATGTAAAATAAATTAAATAAAAAAATAAAAAGGAGAACTACAAAATATTGAGATATTTTATATAATAAAAATAAAAATAAAGATACTTATAGTGTATTAATATCTAAAAATTAATAAAAAATATTTACATTTTAGGAGAAATTATTTAGGTAAAAGGATCAATTTGGTATATTATTTTTTAGGATTAAATGCACTAATCATTCTCATGTCACGATTCTCCATTTATTTTCATTTGTCTACAAATATTACATTCATTTGTCTCTAAAGTATCATAATCACAATCCATTTAGTCAAAAATTAAAGTTTTGTAACTTATTCTCTTACATGTAACTTGTACGTGCCTATAGCAAGGATAAAATCATATTTCTATTTTTTAACATTAATAATTTCATTTATTATTTCAAATTCACTTATAAAAAATTTAAAAATATTAAATAAATAAATTTTAACTATATTTTATTTTCTTCCAAAACTTACTATTCAATATCTCAATTAGAAACTTAAAAACAAAATTTCAAAATTGTTATTTTCTCTTTCTCAATTAGTCTACTATATAATATATTATCGTAATTTCTACCCATGAGTAGATAAAATTAATTTTAGAAAACAAAGAATAATTTTAAATTTTTTTAAAATTACTAATTGAGATATTTAATACTGAATTTTAGACAAATATATATATATATATATATATATATTAGGATATTTTGTATTTATTATTTTTTGAATTTTTTACGAGTTAATTTGAAATAATAAATAAAATTATTAATGTTAAAACTAAAAATATGATTTTATCATGATATTATTGGCATATGCAAGTCCCATTTAAGAGAATAAATAAAAAAAATTAGTTTGTTAGATTTAATAAAAATTAATGTTTTGACATATTAGATTGTGATTTTGATACTTTAAGAACTAAAATGGATGTAATATTTATATATGGATAAAAATTGATGAAGAATGATATTACATGGACTAAAATGGATATAATATTATATAGAGACAAAAATGGATAAAAATTGATAATATGTGGACTAAAATGAATATAATATTTACAATGGGACGAAAATAGATATAGTAATAATATGAGAATTGTTGGTACATTTAAACCTAATTTTCATAATTAAAATGAGTTGTCCCTGTATATTAATTTGACAAGGTTGTTGTACTAATTTTTGTTGATTTTATCGATATAATACATATGAAAATATTTAGATAGATTAAATCAAAGAAGTTAAGATATAAAATTAATGAAATTGAAAAAATTTGAGTATCAATTATTTCGGAGAAATTACAATACCAAATTAGTCAAATTAGTTTTCAATGATTAATTCAGCTTAATCAAAGTTAGATACTGAATTGACCATTCATCCTACTAATTTTTGGACTCAATTTTTATATAAAACATATAATATAGATTAAGAAAGTTTGAACTCTATAAACAATATTTTCTTTATACTATAGTGGCTATATTTTTCTTATTTCCTAAATGTATAGATATATTATTTAAATTATTCGATCATTAGAGTTTAAATTATTCTTTAGCTAATAGAATGACGGGCATGTAACCTAGATATGATAACTTAAAAGGAGTATTAAATATCATAAGTGTATAGGAATAATTTGTTTTATTTGCGTAACTTATATGTTATTTTGGTATAAAAAAAATTTCAATTACAAAATTTAACATCAAAATTTCTATTTATAATAAAATTGAATAAGATATATACAAGTAAACATGAAAATAAATTCTACTGTTAAATCATGTAAAATATATTATAAATTTGATGATTTTTAACCCAATTTATCAATAACTTCAAATGTTTGGATTTGATAGATTTTGAACAAAATTTACCAATAATTTATATAAAGTATGCCTTGTATAAGAGATATTCAATTTTTCTTTTGAAAGTGTTGCACTTCTCATTTGTATATCATCTATCTCTATGAAAGACACAATTCTTCAAATTATCTCTTAGGTTGAGGTAGCCATTTCTCCTAGGCCGTCGAAGATATGACTTCCCTATCATCTTTTCACTTACTCTACCATCACTACTTTAAGAGTAGATTATCTTATTGGCTATATGGCTATTTTATTTGGATACAAGGACTCGTTATTCTTTCCTTTCAATTTATGGTCTTTGGGTATTCCTATCTCCTCCATTAGAAGTTGGCATTTTCTACTTGTAATGGATCTTCTTGAAAATGACATATCTAGTCACATATCTTGAGATAATTAAAGAGACTATGATTATTGTGACTCAAATGATATAGTACACCTTACACTATGAGAACAACACTTCTAGAGATCATAAATTACATATGCATGTATAGTCATTGGTTGGAATAAATAAATCCTATGTAAGACTATCATAGGTGAACACTAATATATATATTAAGGTGTATAAATATGTTTTGTATATAGTTTGGCATGCCAAGAGTGAGGTGGATGATCGATATTTGAGATTTTGTGAGAGCTATCACTTAGATATGTTGGTTTTAAGAAAAAAAATGTAATTTTTTGTAGTAAAAGTGTGAGTTTGTATAGTTGCTTATGAGGACTGCATGAGGGTGTATCTCATACTCAAGATCATAGTGAATTGATATGGATTTAGCCCCTCCTGTGTATTAGATTCACACATTATGAATTGAACAACGTAAAAATTGATCATGTCTTGTGTGATTTTCTTTTGCTTTTATCTTTAAATCGATGCATGCATAATCTTTTTAAATTAATATCAGAGCATATGTTCTTAGCTTGAAATTTGAAGTATCTTATGGTTGTTGATGTGTAGAGCCTGATAAACTCAAGAATCATATGTTCTAGTGCATAAGAAAACGAATATTGAAAATGTTTTCAATGAACACAAGAAGTTGGGTATACAAAGTATGAGATTGACAAATTTGATGGCTTAGGTGATTTTGGATTGTGGAAATAAAAGACGTACTTAATGTTAGTTCAACAAAATGTGGTTGAATGAACTATCAATAATCCCAAGTATCCAGATAATTACTCTAAACTGAGTAAGAAGAAACATCTAGAGAAAGTCTATACAAGTATTATTCTCAATCTTATTAATAATGTGATGAGACAAGTGAATCAAGCAAAAATATCTTCAAAAGTTTGGGAGAAGCTCGAGGAATTATTTCTCGTCAAATGTCATGTAAAATTAGTTTGAAGGTTCAACTTTTTGGATTTAGAATAGATACATCCAAGAGTTTGGAGAAGAATCTTGATAAATTGAAACACATGACAATTGAACTTGTTGACTCTAGTAAGGATCTATTTGATGAAAATTAAGCTATTATATTTCTTAATTTGGATCTTAAGATGTATATAGAAGTTAAGACCTCCTTCCAATAGGGCAGAGATGACCTGAAATTTAATATGGTTTTCTAAAATAAGAGAAAGAGATGCAAAACTTAAAAATGAAAAGAAAGAATTAGGAAAAGGATAAGAAGGATGTTGGTAATGGTGAATCTTTATATACTAGAGGCAGATCAACCAAGAAATAGAATGGATCCAAGAAATAGGGGAAAACATACCTAAAAGGGATATTTAGGTCTAAAAGGAAAGAAAACAAGTGTTGGCATGCCAAAATAAAGGTTATTATAGTCAATCATCCAATCCTCAAAAAAGAACTTGAAAACTTTAACGATGGAGAGATTGATATTGTCTCTGATGCTTTTGATAGTCCTAAAGTGCTAGAAATTTCAACCTAAAAGTCTCATGTGGAATGGATCTTGGATTCCATATGCTCATTTCAAATATACCTAATAAACTCATGGTTTACTGAACTTAAATAATAGAGGTAATGACATTTGTTACTTGGTAATAAGAGGTATAAGGCATTGGCAAGTTTCGATTACAATTTAATGATGAGTCTAAGTAATTGTTGTCTAATGTAAGGTATGTTCTAAAGATTAAAAAATATGATTTTAATTGAAATGTTGGATACTCTAAGATGTACTAAATATAGAAGAATGTAGAATAAAGGTCTTCAAAGGTTCTTTGATTCTCATAAAAGCTATAAAGAAAAATGAATTGTATATACTTGAATGTCATACTAGAACAATACAGTTACTACTGTAAAATAATATAGTGACAATACCTTATTATGTCATAAATGCTTAAAGCATGACTTTAAGAGCTATTAAAAGAAGGGCTTCTTGGTAGAGATAAAGTGACTGGTATGGAGTTATATTAACATTGTATTGCAAGTAAGCACAAGAGAGTTAAATTTCAATTGGTGCATATACTACTCAGGGGATATTAAACTACATCCATTCATATCTATAAGAGTTTGCCTTAACACAAACTATGGGAGAAAACATGAATTTCTTGACTTTTACATTTTTTTTTTCATATAGAATTGGGTCTTTGTTTTAAAGAGAAAATATTATATATATACTAAATTCGAATAGTAGAGACCGTTGGTTAAAAATGTGACTCGTAAGAAAATCAAAATGTTGAGGATTGATAATGGAATGGAGTATTGTAGCAATAAGTTTACAGATTATTTAAAGATAATGGAATTGAGAAGAACATGATAGTAAGATTGACTCAATAAAAGAATGATGTTGTTGAGAGATTAAATAGATCACTATTGAAAATTGTAAGATGCCTACTCTCAGATTCACATTTATCAAAGAATATTTTTAGGGAAATCACTTAAAACTACATATCATTTTATCAATAAGAATCAATCTAATGCTATAAACTTCAAAACACCAAATGAGATCTAGTATGGGAAGCCATCAAGCTATGCATATTTGAAGGTATTTGGGTGTGTGGGACTTGTATATGTCAATGAGGGTAAAATACAAGTAAGAAACAATAAGTGGATATTTCTTGGTTACCTTGATAATATTAAGGGATTTTAATTTTGGTGTCCAAATTCAAAGAAAACACTTATCGATCTAGATGTTATCTTTGATGAAAATTCTACTATATATTATATTAATAAAGTACAAAGACAAGTATGATCAACTAATAGTGCTCAGCGTAAATCAATTTAGATGGAGATAGTTTATCGAAAAGAACTTCCCTATATAGAGAACGATACTAATAATTCAAAAGGCATTAAGTTTGATCAATAATAAGTTGGTGGGTTGGGACATACATATGTTCAACTTGAACATTCTTAAGACATCTATCAGTTGGTAAGGGATAGAATGAAAAGATAAGTAAGAAGAGCAAAAAGATATGCAGAGTTCGATATAATTCATTATGCATTGGTTGCTATATATGAACCATTTACCTCCACTTGCTTGTAATAGATATGAAATATAGGTCCCATATGCAAAATGGAACTTTGGTACTAGTACCAAAACCCCCAAGGTGTTAAGATTGTGGGTTGTATAATGCTCTTCTGACTAAAATATGGAATGGTGAATGTGGGAACAACTCAATTCAAAGCTAGACTCATTGCTCAGGGTTACACACAAGTCAAAGGTGTGGATTATTATGAGATTTAAGGTCATGTTTTTAAATATACATCCATCATATTGCTTCTTGCTATGGTGGCTCACTTTGATATAAATATAGAGCAAATTGATGTAAAAATTGCCTTATTATATGGAGAACTTAAAGATAAGATATTGATTAAATAACCTAAGGCTTATGTGCTCAAAGGTAAAGAGGATGATGTGTATTTACTCAAGAGGTTCTTATATGGTTTGAAATAATCTTTATGATAATGGTATAAAAGTTTTGATATTTTTATCATCTCGATTGGTTTTATCATATGCAAGTTTGATCTATGTATGTATATCAAGTTGAAGTGTTCTAGAAAAAAAGTGTTCCTATTACTCTAGGATGATAAGAGATTACTTGTTAGTAAAGATCTGGTTGAAATAAATGGGATAAAGAGATATCTAACTTTTGAATTTGAAATGAATGATCTAGGACTTGTTTAAAAAAATTTAGGGATGAATATAAATAGAAACAAAAGTAAGGGAAAGCCTATGTTTTCTCAAATGGGTTATATGCAAAAATTTCTTGTAAAATATGGTATGATAGAATCTAAACTAATGATAGATCCATTGGGGACTCACTTTAGGATTTCAAGTGGTCTTTGTAAAGAAAATGAATAAGAAAGAAGTAACATAAAGAGAATACTATATGCAAGTGTTTTAGGTAACCTTGTGTTTGCAATGATTGTTATTCTTCCTAATATAAACTATGCAGTCAGTTTAGTGAGTATAGTTATGGTTGATTCGGGAGAGGAATAGTGGAATGTTGTTAAGTGCATACTGAAATACATCAAAGGAATAGTGAATGTGGATTTGAAGTATGGAAAGAGTTTCAAGAGTGATGAAATTATTAAGGGTTATGTAGATGCTGACTATGCTAGGGACCAAAATATAAGAAAGTCACAGATAGGGTATCGATTCACTGTGATGGGAAATACTATGAATTAGAAAGCTACCTTGCAACATGTTATGGCTTTATCAACTATTGAATCTGAATACATACTACTCACTGAAGATGTTAAAGAAGCAATTTGGCTATGTGGTATTGTAGACAAGTTCAAGTGACCATAGATTGAACTGTTGGTAAAGACCAAATAGCTTGAATATTCATCATATCTTATGAGTTAAAATGGAGATTTGTAACTATTGTAACTCAAATAATACAATGTTTACTACGAGAAAAAGACGTATAGATAGCATAACTTACATCTATGAATGCAATCATTGGTTGGAATAAATAGATCCTATGTAAGGCTATTGTAGGTGATAATTAATTCATGTAAGGGTGTCTTATTATCTTTTATAAATATTTTGGCATGTCTAGGGTAAGTTAGATGATTGATACTTAAAATTTTTCTAGAGCTAGTGTTTAGGCGTGTTGGTTATTAGAAGAAAGAAACAAGTACTTGTTGTAAAATTGTGAGGTAGTGCAATTGCTTATGTAAATTGCTTGAGGGTGTATCTCATATTTAAGATCATAGTGAATTGATAGGACTCTGGACCCTTTCATGGATTAGATTCACACATTAGAATTGAACCATATAAAAACTGATTGTGTCTCATGTGATTGTTGTTATTATTTTTGGTTTTTTCTATAATTCAATGCATGGATAATCTCTTCAAAGACATTAGGTGATATAAAGCCTTTTTCTACTTTGCCCTTCTTTTTTCATCACGCTTTAATTTATGAATTTTAGTGTACAAATCATGAATTTGCTTACTATAATAGGTGAAATCTTTATCAATGATGTGTATAATTGAGTCCCAATTTCACTCCCATTTTACATGTTTTCGTAATCAATTATTGATTCATCAATTCATTTTACATGGACACGCTCATTTTTGAATTGTATTGTGTATTGTTTTAGTACCTTATTGAGCTCTTGCATTGTAACAAAATATGCCATGCATGTCTTTCTTGTTTTTCGCTAGCAAAATATGTTGTGGATAACTTTAACAAGTGTTCATAATTGGAGATTATAATTAGTTTCAACTCACCAAACTATTTCAAAACCTCTCCTTTTAAATTACATGGGAACATCTTACACAAAATTGCATTATTATCTCTCTTTGTGATGCTACAAGACATGATTGAAAACTTATAATGGGTCAAATATATAGTATGATCTCATGTTCCATTGTAACTTTCAAATGCTAGAGGGATTTATGGCTAATTAAAAGGGTGACTCCATATGTGACATGATTTGGACATCCCTAGTTATTGTGTAGCTTTTATTCTTTGCAAAATAAAGACTTTATCTCACAATGTATGGTTTAAGTCAACAAGGTTTTGAGAATTTGGTATAGGAGGTTGGTGGTTTTGGTGGTTTGATTGCCTTCGAGACTGGTTGGCTTAAGATTTTAATATAAGAGGTACATCATTTGACGAGGGTTTTAAGGTTCTAACATTTTGGCTTTTTAACAAGCCTTAGGTTAAGCTACATCTTAGATTTTAGGATGAATTGCAATATAATCTCGTAACAGAGGATGGGGTTGGGATAATATTTCATCCAAAAACATAAGAAGCTTTTTATTTTGTCTTCTTAGCTATATTGTCTCCTTGTTCATTGCATCAACTTTCCTTTTATACCATCTCCTATTTCTAACTATCAAACTTTAAATAAAACTAAAATGTTTAGATTACAAATTACAATCACAATTTTCTTCTACATTATATAGGTTATTTAAAAAAATGATACTTGGTCTGATTTTAATATTTGAATTGATATGGTTAAATCTATGAGGTATATCTACTAGGCTAGTAGACTCATAGTTCACCTATTAATCAAGCAACAAGATTCATTCTATGCTCTTTTTAAATTAAGGGTTTTAACTAGGAGTTTTCATCAGTTTGAAACTGTTAAATTTGAACTAATCTAATTTAGTTATCTGATCGAATTGCAAAATTTTCATCTGATATGATCACTTGTTTTCATTCGATCTGATCCGTTAATTTATCAAATTGGTTTTAATCAAGCTAATCTATAATATCTTTTATATCATTTTGAGCTTTTTTGATCTTCTATTCTAATTTTTTCTTCAACGAATAATATATAAATATTTGATCTATAATAAAGTCACAAATATCATAATAATAATACAAATTTTTACACTCAAATAATATTACAACCGTACATACAAAACTAAATCTCAAATTAATGAAGAATAATATGATGACATCATAATCTTTTATCGACTTTATAAATTAAGTAAATTAAGAGAAATTGTATAATAAAAAACGATAAAAAAATATTAGAAGAGTGATATATGTACAAAATATTGATAATATTTAATTTTGATAGGTTTAAATTAAAATATAATGAATATTAGATTGCATAATCTACGATTCGATTCGAACTTAATGAATTGTGAATTTTCATTCAATTTAATCCAATCATGAAAACATAATAAACCCACGAAAGATATTAGCATAAAAAGAAGGCTAGCAATATTGTTATTATTGTTGAAAAATATAGTTGTTAATTAGGAATTTTATTAAAACTCACTTTGTCCATTTTCTTTTTTGAAATAAATTAAAACTTTATTAGCTAATGGGAATTGTAATACATCATACGATTGAATTTCAAAATACAAATAAATTAATTAAAATTGAGAAACATATTATGAGTATTTTTCTTTATCATTCCACGCTATAGCATGCAGAATTTGCCTGTTTTGGCTTTCCATTTGGCTTTTGTTATTCTTAGTAGTCTTTTCAAGTCTTCCGCATTCCATGTATTTGGTCTTTATAGTAACACAACTCCAACAAGCAAACAAACAAAAATAAATAGGATATTATCAATAACCTCCTTAAGTTTTACTTTAATATCAGCCCATCTTAAAAATAATATTTTATATCTATATATACAGGGATGGAGCTAGAATAATCTATACGATGGGCTAAGGTTAAATTGATGCGAGGCACCTTTTAAAATTTAAGGGATATTTTTGCAATTAATTTTTTTTTTAAATTTAAGTTGTAACAGAAAAACAATTAATTGTTAAAATCATAAAATTATAAAATCTAATATTTAAAATAAAATAAACAGATATATTAATATATTATATAAAAATTTAACAATAGGGAAAAAATGGTATAAAACTATGATTATATGCTTAAAATTTATTTATAAAATATTATTAATATAACTACCGGAGGTGACGAGAAGTTACTTTGTAAATATTATATAAATTTTCCAGTAAGAATTTTTTTAATTGAAAAAATTATATTAATTTATTAAAATTATAAAATATCTAAAAATTTAATTATATATTCAAATAAACAAAGATCGATAAACAGCACAAACACTCTACTTTATTTTCGGGTGATAA
This sequence comes from Hippophae gyantsensis, assembly GCA_030763125.1. Lineage (NCBI taxonomy): Eukaryota > Viridiplantae > Streptophyta > Magnoliopsida > Rosales > Elaeagnaceae > Hippophae > Hippophae gyantsensis. Next base: position 14,721,897 of record CM061029.1, on the reverse strand, counting down.
GGATGACTATAATCATTTTTGTATTTGTTTCAATTTATTTATCTTAATTGTTTTCAATTGTATTTTTATGTCTTTAATTAATCTATTTAAATCTATATTTTTAACATTTAAAGTGATAATAATTAATGTTTAGTATTAAATATGTAACGGATATACGACGTAAGATGTACAGATATCACGCTATGGTATAGCGAGATAATATGATTGTTTTAACGATGACCTAGACCCAAGGAGCTTGATAAAACCCATAACCCAATCGACAGAATATCTTGTTATTTATATGCGAGGTCCTAGATGTCAAGATCTGACGAAATTATGAAATGTCGACGTGACCCTGGTCCTCTTCCATGAGCGACCTGAGAAAATTACTTTGAAACATAACGCGACCTATATGTGATGACCTTTTTTATATACATGTAACGACCTTATTATGTAACACATATAGCAATCTGTTTTCTGCTTTTTGCTTAAATTAGTTTGCGTGTCATTTTATCACATATAACGGTATACCTAGGTCGTTTATGCATATCCTGTCATGTACATAAGATATTATACATATATATACCCATTAAATGAAAAGAATACATGATCTAATTTAGTTGTCTAATTTACTAATTCTCACTACAAATCACTAAAATCTTGTACTTAAAATTCTCTAAAAATAACTAGAATAAAAAAGCTAATAAATTTAGAATAAAAAACATGCAAAAATCTAATTAAAAATATATTGAAAATCGTATTAAAATAAGTCTACTCATTTAAATTAAAATTAAATAAAAATATATTATAAATTATAATGATTTTATTAAATATAATAAAAATAAATAAACTTCACGGGAGATAGAGCAAAACAAGATTAGAGGTTTCTCTCTTTGATTGTCAGATATAAAAATATAAAAAACAAAAGCAAAAAGATAGAGAAAGATAATAGAAATAACTAGAGTTTTGATATTAAATTCTTTCCTTTTAATCGGTAACAGATAAAATCATACTCAAATTAATTCAAAAAAACAATATGTTCTAATTCTGAGAAAACAAATAATTAAAATAAGATAATGGTTTAATTGTATTATATGCATGATCTCTTTCATTTTTACTTTTAATATTATTCAGAAATAAATATGATTTTTACTTTTAATATTGTTAAAAAAATATGATTTTTTTACAACTGATAATAATATATGTTTTTTACGGTACAAATTTTTTTTTTAAATATAGGTTATTTTATGTTAAAAAAAATAATATATATAATTTTGACAATGTTAAAAATAAAATTATATGAACAAATATATCATATATATTATATACTTGAAAATAACATATATGGTGGAGGATATAAAAAATGAGAGATTGATTTGTTTAAAGGAAATTTTTCAAAATTGTTGCTAAATATAAAAAAAGATATTACAATTTTTTTAAAAAAAATCCAATCTTCTTGATAATTCTTAAGTAATTTGTGAAAGTTGTTAAAATCTAATGGTTGTTTTTTCCAATACAATTAAACTAAATTATCCATGTACAAGTGATCGGTTTCTATCTTTGCATCTATTTGTGCTTTTTATTATTATTATTTAAGATGATATATTAATTTATTTTCTACTTTTCTTTGTAATCATACCTATAAAGTTACTATAAAATTTTAAATTATATATTTTTTAAGATAGAAAATACTGTTGTTTGTAATGCTACTTTGGTATATGTTACTTTTACATTCACGTTTTTAACATGATTGTAAAATTGATAGGCGATTACATCTATTTGGTATTAAATGTGTAATAGGCATACGACCTTAGATGTGTAGGTACCCCGTTATGGTGTAGCGAGTTAATAAGATTAGCTCAACGATGACTTGGACCCAAAGAGTTTGGTAAAATACGTAATCTCATCGACAGAATACGTCGTTATCCAAATGCGAGGTCCTAGACGTCAAGATCTGAACTACTAACCCTCTCTATAAGCGATCTAAAGAGAGCTTCTTAAGAACTTAAAACGACCTACATATAGCGATCTTTCTTATATATATATAATGACCTCATAATGTAACACAATGATCTTCTCTGTTTATATTAGTTCGCCTATAATTTTAGTACATGTAAATGGTATATCCAAGTCTCTTATACGTGTCATGTGTACGTAGGATGTTATACATATATATAGCTCTTAAATGAGGAGAATACATAATCTAATTTAGTTGTTCAATTTCTTCCTTCTCACTAAAAATCACTAGAATCTTATACCTGAAATTCTCTCCAAACAATTGGCGTCGTCTGTGGAAAACTCAAATATTTTTAGTCCAGCATCTGAGAACTGCTTTTATTTTAAGAGAATTAACTGGTGTTTTGATTTATATACCTTCAGATGGATCATCCGTCCATAGTTAATGTACAAATAGACAACCCCATTCCATTGGCTCAAGAATTCGACCTTAATGATAGGGCGCATCACTCTTCACCCATCAAGTTGTTATCTAATCATGACTTAATGACTACTTCAGCTAATAAGGAATGGGTTTTAACCCTTCACGATGTGGATCCATCCACTCAAGCTACACGACCTTATGGTATTTCTCCTTGTTACAGCTCGGATAACCCTCCTTATGAAGGAGATGCAACGATACAAGGACTTCAATAACATATTACAGAATTGCAACAAGCCTTCATCGAAGGCCAAAAGGATAACAAGAAGTTAAGATCTCAATTAGAACAAAACGCATGTTCAGATATAGAAAGTTCCTTTTTTACACCCCGTAATCCTCACATAGTACATCAATCCTCTAAAAGAGAGCATATACCTCATGCATCTGATCCTCATCGACGTATAGATGGTGAGCAATGCCCCTATATAGTTTCTGATCCTCTTATCATTGGGGGGACTTCTTACACAAATCCTCCAACTTATGGACCAACAATTCAACCAACTTAACTGCATAATCCAAGTGATGAATTGGATAAAAGATTAAAAGAGATGGAAGAAAAAATGTGGATAAAGGTTAACAACATATTTGTAAGACAGGAAAAGGCAAAGCCTTAGGGTGATATTGAAAATGTTTGTAATTAATTATCTACGTTACCTTTCTTGGATCTCATTGAGTTAACATTGCCCCCCCCCCCCCCCCAATTCAGTGCCCCCAAGTGTCCCATATATAAAGGAACCAAAGATTCAATTGCACACATTCTTCAATTCAAAATGGCCATGGATGCATTCAACCTATCCGAAGATAAGCGGGAATCAATATACTGCAAACTATTTGCAGCTACTTTCCAAGATTCGACCCAATAATAGTTTATGGAGTTGTCCCTAAGAGTATTGTTAGTTTTGACGCTCTAGTCAAAATATTCATTACCAACTACCCTTGCAACAAACCTATCAAGAAGGAGTCTCATCACTTATTCTCAATCATCCAAGAGAAGGATGAGACAATTGAGGCTTACATGCGAAGATTCAAAATAGAGAAGATGGAAATTAATCAATTCCCCGATTTTATAGCCATAGAAGATTTTTGAAAATGAATAAAGCATGATAATGGCCTCTTCATAGAACTGACAAAATCCACACCACGTTCCTTAGACGTAGATTATAAGGAAACCCAAAAATTTGTTAACGTAGAAAGGGAGATGAAATCAAGCAAATGGTTAGCCAACAAAAACCAGAGATGACCCCTCCTCACTAAAAAAGAAAAAGACAGAAGGATTATTGGAGATAAACGTCCTAATTTTACCCGTTTCAAACCCGCCTTTAGGTCGAGGGGTAATCCAGACACTTAGAGCCATGCCCTATCTCCCTTTCGAGGACCCCCCCTTACGCATCACATTGGTGGAAGTAGTGCATCGAATGGAATGCCTTAATAATATGAATTGGCCACCTGCCATGAAAGCTCCACTTCGAAACCCCAAAAAATATTGTGCATTCCATAGAGACACAGGGAACTGGACTCGGGATTGCTGCCATTTAAAGTGGGAGATTGAACACCTCATTTCAGAAGGATACTTAGGGGATATTATTGACAAAGCTAGAAATCCACTGGAAGAGATCCAGAAAGAGAACCAAGATCAAAGGGTCAGGGCACCAGCCAAACCAATTCCAATTCGGAATGAACTAAATAGAGCACATCCCATTCCATTGGGGGATGTATTGATAATACACACCATACATGGTGGCCCTACCATGGCCTGGCACTCTAGCAATTCTAGGAAGATATATGCATGTAAGGCTCGAGATACGAGCGTTTGGTGTATAGCCTGAGACCTGAGGGACCTGTTTATCCAATCACCTTTGGAAACAAAGAATGCCTACATCTCCATGATGACCCTCTGGTGATAACAATATGAATTTCTCATTGCGAGGTACGTCAGATACTTGTTGAAAATGGATGTACGGATTATACACACCATATATGGTAGCCCTAACATGGTTGGGCACTCTAGCAATTCTAGGAAGAGATATACATGAAAGGCTCGAGATACGGGACGTTTGGTGTATAGCCTAAGACCTGAGGGACCTATTTATCCAATCACCTTTGAAAACAGAGAATGCATACATCCCTATGATGACCCTCTGGTGATAACAGTATGAAATGCTCATTGCAAGGTACGTCGGATACTCGTTGAAAATGGTAGCTTGTCTGACCTCTTATACTTATCTATTTTGCTTGAAATAAGCATAGATCCTAAAGAAATCACTCAACAATAAATGTTGCTGGTTGGTTTCAATGGTAGTGTAACAATGTCGGTAGGAACTATACACCTACCATTGTTAGTAGAAAGAGTTATAGTTTTGACCACCTTTGTCGTTTTGAATACCCTCACATCTTATAATGCTATTTTGGAAGTGGTGCCTTCAACATATCACCAGCTGATTAAATATCCTATCGTCAATAGGATATGACAAATTAAGGGGGGGAAATAGGGCACAAAGTTGTTATAATGCTGCTATGAAGAATGTGCTACCCTAAACCTCGAAATAGCAATTAAAGAGAAAAATTCATCCCAACAAATTTAAGAAACTGCATATAAGTGAACATACTATGATGAAGGTCCAAGGTGAATATGATATGGTCCTTATAGGAGACACGAAGAGCGATCAATATGTTAAAAACAATTATGCACTACCTCCTTAATTTAAAGATACCCTTGTCAATTTTTTGAAAAATGACATAGATTTGTTCACTTGGAAACCTTAGGACATGCCCGGAATAGACCCGAATATCATCTCCCATGAGTTATGCTTAGATCATACCAAAAATCCGGTCCAACAAAGAAAGTAGAAATTTGCTAGAGATAAGAATGAATTTATCAAAAAGAAGATTGAGTACTTGAAAAATGTGGGTTGGGTTTGTGAGGTCAAGTATCCAACCTGACTATCAAATGTGGTGTTAGTAAACAAAGCAACAGGCGAGCATAGAATGTGCAATGACTTCACAGATTTGAATAAAGCAACACCAAAAAATTGCTTCCCTTTGTCGAATATTGACCAATTGGTAGATGCCATGACTGGATTTAAATCAATGAGCTTTATGGATGCTTATTCAGGCTACCACCAAATCCAAATGCATCCCAAATATGAATAAAAAATGGCATTTATCATGGAAGAAAGGATGTTTTGCTACACAAAGATGCCATTTGGTCTGAAAAATGCTGGTGCTACTTATGAAAGGATGATGAATAATATGTTTCAAAACCCAATTAGATGAAACATGGAGGTATACGTTGATGATATGTTGGTCAAAACTAAATGCACTAAAAACCATATTAATGACCTCCAAGAAGTATTCACCATAATTCGGAATTATAAAATGCGCCTCAATCTAAAAAAGTGTGTGTTTGGTGTAGCCTCGAGGAATTTTTTGGGCTACCTAGTCACATCGAGAGGTATCGAATCCAACCCAAATAAAATTTCAGCCTTAGTCAACATGAAATCCCTTGGTTACCTCCAAGAAATCCAACAGTTGAACGGGCGTATTGCAGCATTAAGTTGCTTCATTTCTAAATGCACTGAAAATTTCCTACCGTTCTTTCGACTGCTAAAAAAGAACACGGAATACCTTTAGGATAATGAGTATAAACAAGCTTTCCAGTACATTAAAGATTACTTGGGAAGAGCACCTCTTTTAGTCAGTCCCATGGTAGGAGAAGACTTACATATGTACATGTTTTTCATGGACAAGGCTACCAGTGTTGTAATGGTGGTCAACCACGAGGGAACCCAATAGCCCATGTATTACGTGATTCATTCACTAACAGGAGCACAACAACGATATCCTCATTTAGATAAGGTAGCATCTACTATAAGAATGATGGCACAGAAACTCAGACATTACTTTGGTGCACATAGGGTAGTGGTCATGACCTCATACCCCTTTAAAAACATTTTGGCCAACCTGATCTATTCGGCCGTCTCTCCTAAATAGCTATTGAGCTAAGCGAATTTGAAATACATTATAAACCTTTGGCTATAATCAAGGGACAAGCCCTCACAGATTTTATAGTGTAATAGACACACCAGAACACCCAAGAATGTACTTCAATATGTATAATAGGGTCAACCTCTATAGGAGAAACACCTTCCCTTAAAGCGGAGTTGTGAAGGGTATATATGGATAGAGAAAGAAATTCACGAGGAGCAGGATTTGGAATACTTATATTCACCCCCAACGAGAGCCTTAATAGAACAATGCCTTCAAATCACCTTCCAAGCGGCCAACAATGTTGTAGAGTATGAAGCCCTACTTTTGGCGTTGCAACAATTAATAGCCCTTAGAGCTAAGAAGGTCTTAATTCATAGTGATTCGCGGCTAGTGGTAAACCAATTCAATGATGATTTTGAAGCTAAGGAGGAGATAATGAAACTATATGTACAAGAGGTCAAGAAAGCAAAAGTTGTGTTTGAAACTTTTTGGATCAAACAGATACCTCAGGGAGAAAACACCCATGCTGATTCCTTGGCCATGTTAGCATCTGCAGTAAACTCAGGTTCATAGAGAGTCATCCCAATATCTTGCTTATCAATACCTAGTGTTAGCGCAAGTGAAATAAAATATCAAACTCAAACAAACATCATATGCACGATTCATGATTTTTGGTTGAAGCCATATACTTAATATCTTATCAACGATACCCTCTCTTTGAAGGCCTACTCACTTCTTTTCCCTTATGCGACATTAAAAAAGAAAAGATGAATAATTACCTAAATAAGTGAGAAGATAGTATCAAACCAAGAGGTAAGGATATAGCAACGACCTAAATTCCAATAAACGTTGTTATGTAAACGAGTTGTAATGACTATCAAGTAACTTGAAGGACCTTATTAAGGAATAATATGACCTTTGATATAATTTACATTGCCTGAGTACCCGTTATGTATCTAAACATGTTGAATCTATAAATTAAGAATTATCTAAAAAGGAATATACGACTAGATATTACTCCCTTGACTTCTCAAAATCAAGAGAATAGGGGAGTTAATGTTTGATATTAAATATGTAATAGATACAACCTTAGATATGCAGGTACCCCGCTATGATGTAGCGAGGTAATAAGATTAGGTCAATGATGACTTGGGCCCAAAGAGTTTGGTAAAACGCGTAACCCCATCGACAGAATATCTCTTTATCCAAATGCGAGGTCCTAGACGTCAAGATCTAAACTACTAACCCTCTCTAGCAACCTAAAAAGAGCTGCTTAAGAACTTAAAGCAACCTATATATATCGATCTTCCTTATATTCATATAAGGACCTCATAATGTAACACAATGATCTTCTCTATTTATATTAGTTCGCCTATCAATTTAGTACATGTAAATAGTATATCTAGGTCACTTATACGTGTCCTGTGTACATAGGATGTTATATAAATATATACCCCTTAAATGTGGAGAATACAAAATCTAATTTAGTTGTTCAATTTCTCACTTCTCACTAAAAATCATTAGAATCTTACACCTGAAATTCTCTCCAAACAACATCTATGATACCGCCAATATGGACTTGGTTTGTAGGCTTTGATTCAAAAATTGTGAGATAAAGTAATATATTTTAGTTAATATTGTCTGTTAAATTTGATATTTAATAGATATAATCATGCAATATTGTTTTAACTAAATTCTTGGGATGATATCAAATATAATTGTTACTTTAAAGATAATATCTATGGTAGAAATATATTTTTTGGTAATATAATTTTTGCAAACAAATTAGATATTATTGAATATTTTTGAAATTTTTGGAGTTTTTTTATGCGAATTTGAAGTTGAAGTTTATAGAATTATGCTAGAAAAATTAACTCTAATGATTCTAACTAGCAATGTATGAGTCTTATGAAATGTTTTGTCGGTGCAAAATTACAAGTGCATAGTATCGTAGTTTTATAGTACATTGATAAAAAAAAGTATCGTTATCAGGTATTGGTAACTTAATTTTAACAAATATCAAAATTATGCTAATGTCAATTTTATCTAGAGAAGTCACTATATTGTTGTAATTAGAATTTAAAGAAAAATGCAGAAAAGAAAAGAAAGATGTTGTTCGAAGATCAAATTAATGGGAAGAAAACTTCTAAGAAATCGATTTCACCTAATCCCTCATTATGCTTTACTCATCTAGTTAATTAAATTTAATTCCCAATGTTTGTTAACAATCTCCAAAAAACATCCAAAAGACTCTTTCGACAATCAATTTGAAACATTTTGATTCATCAATTTACACAAGAGTATGCAATTTAATAAAACAAAAAATCATTAAGACTAATGATTTTAATACTACGCAAATTCAAACAAGTATTTCGATCACTATAATTACCTATGCTAAAACATTTCAGATCTATACTATAATTCTCTCTTTCGATAATAAATTATAAGATTAAAATCATCTAATTAATGGTCTATTAATAAGAAGCATAAACTCAGAATAAATCAGAAAAACATGAAAAGAAATCATTCAAATTAACATGGAATCAAGCATAGTTCAGAATTAGATTACATTTTTTTCTTAGAATAAAGAAAATTTAATTCATGATAAAAATTAAATTTAACACAAACGAATTCAATATAATTTTTCTGAGAGGAAAAGAAGGAAATTGAACACTCCAAAAATCTGCTCCAACGTCTGCGTATCTTCACTAGCGTCGCCTGTTTTAGTTTTTCCTTCGTTTCTTTTCTGCTTTTTTCTTTGCTTTTTCTCTATTCTGTTCAGCATCACTTTCATTTTTTTGCCCTTTTCTCCCCTTCTTTAGCATTAATCTTATATATATTTAAGATAAATTGTGTTCCCTTTTCTTTCATTTCTCTTTTGTTATATATTTATCCTTTTGTTAATTGAAATCACCATTTAAATTTGAGAGTCCTCGTATGACATACTTATAAAATTTTGGATCTTTATTTTCTTCAAATCTACAATAAAATTTAAATAATAATAATGAAATTTAAAATCAATAAAAATAAATAAATTTACACTAAAGCTTAAAGTTGAGACCTGATAAATTATGTCAAATTATACAAGTCATCAAACACTTACAAACTTAGATATTTATTTGTCCTTAAACAAAAATAAAATAAAATAAAAGACAAATATAGATAATATAAACTAGACTCTATAAAGAACTACCATCAATCACCAAGCCATTATTTGAATTTAGATTTCATCACTAGTAACTTACTCTTTTTACATCGAAGATAGCAGGAAAATTAATAAAAAATTCAACAATTTGTCAAGCAAGAGTTAAGCATTTACTTCAACCTAAAGTTAAGTCCTTGAGTGTGTGTGTGTGAAATAGTCAATTTAACTCCAAACCACCAACAAATTTAGATAAAAGTAGAACAACTAAAATCAGAAGAATTCTCTCAAAATATAACCTCATAAGTCCAATTTTTAGAAATCGTCTCCACTAATGTAATCAGATACCAAAATTAGAGATCAAAAGGTCTTTAATCAAGGTTGTAATAACAAGCCATAAGGTAAGGGATAAGAAAGAAATAGATATGGAAAATCAAAGCAAACTAGGAAAATACTTAATTGGTAGAAAAATAAAAAAATAAAAATAAAAAGAGTATCTACAAGATTCATATCATATCTATTTCTCGACAATATGCTCATAACGGTGACAATATTGTTTCTATACTCAATAAGTAGAGTGATTTTTTTTAAGAGCATCTTGATACTCTTTGAATTTTTCTAATTTTTAACCACTTTAACCCTTTTTTCTATTCTTGTCTTTCACTTTCTTTTTTTTCACACTTTGATCAAATAAAGTACACATAATGTGGATTATTTAATTTGAACTAACTTTCTTTTTAAATGCAAATTTTCACCAAAATATTTTCTCAAAATTCAAGATAAATTCATGGGAAAGCTTTTTGGTTTTGACAAAATAATTTGCCTAGATCATTTCTCTAATATTTGGTATCAACTAGGATTTTGCCTTAAGGATCCATCAATGGAATCTAGAGCAAAGCAAGATTGAACTATCCTGACTCATTTAATTTAACTTTTTCTCTTCATAGGCAAAATAGAGTAAAGAAAAATTTATTATATGCTTAATTATTTTTAAGGATAAAGATTTAAATCAAAGCACCCACAAAACTCTACCTAATATAATAGCATATTTTAAAAAAATTCTCAAAACCATCCTCAATCACAAACTTTAGAGTCATAACAAATTTAATCATACTCAAATACATACTTGATAATAGAATCCAACAACTCAAGACTATAGGTGTTGACACCCTTAAACTCAAACTAAACAATGTCCTCATTGTAATTCAAAAGTAACAATGTCCTCATTGTAATTCAAAAGTAACAATGTCCTCATTGTAATTCAAAAGTAAGCTACATAAAGAAATGAAAGGAACTTCCCTGGTTTTATGGTGGATCCGCATTAGTTTGTAATTTTTAGTTCTTTATTCTTGCAAAATAAATCAGCATCACAATTCAAATTATTCAAATAAATAATTAAAAAAATAAGAGAAAGTCTTATGGGTTGCCTCTCATAAGTGCTTGTTTTATAGTCTATAGCTAGATTTTTCAATCTTCATCAATTAGGATTTTTAAGAGGAATAAATGCATAATTCCTCTCCATTTTTTCTCCATAATATTGCTTCAATCATTGATCATTAACTCTGAATATATGGCATGCCTTGTCCTTCAAGTCTAATGCTCCAAAAAGGGAAACTTTGTCAATTCTATAAAGACCTGTCCATCTTGATCTTAACATACTTGGGAAGAGTTTTAGTCATGAATTGAATAGCAAAACCTACTATCCTAGAACAAACTCACACCTAAGAATTTGTTTGTCATTCCACTTCTTTGTCTGTTCTTTGTAGATCTTTGTATTTTCATAAGCATCATTTTGAAACTCATCCATCTCATTCAATTGAGAAGTCATATTTCCCTTGTCACCTTCAAATCAAAATTAACCTTCTTTATAGACCAATAAGCTTTATGCTCCAAATCAACAGGGAGATGACATTCTTTTCCAAAGACTAATAGATAAGAAGACACCATGATAGGTGTTTTAAAATCTGTATGATATACCCATAAATAATCATCAAGCTTCTTGGCCTAATCCTCTCTATTGGTGTTATCTTGTACTTCACACCATATTTAGAGAGAAACTTGTGAAACAACTTGTTGCAAAAGTGGGTTCCTTCATCACTAATAATAGCTCGTGGAGTGCCAAATCTTGTGAATATGTTCTTATGCAAAAATTTGAGCACTACCTTTGCATCATTTTCTGTTGTAGCAATTGCCTCCACCCACTTTGACACATAATCAATTAACTAATAATATATATACAAATCCAAAAAAAAGAGGAAAAGGACCCATAAAATCAATTCCCCAAACATCAAATAATTCAACCTCTATGATATTTTTCGATGGTAGCTCCTGATGCCTTGAAATATTTCCCACACATTGGCATTGATCACAAGTTTTCACCAAAGTATAACTATCAAGAAAAATATAAGGCCAAAAGAAACCATTTTAAAGTACCTTATCTACTATTTGTGTTACTCCAAAATGTCCTCTGTATGATGAGGAATAGAAATGATGGAGAATGACTTGCATCTCCTCTTTATGCGCACATCTTTAGATGATTAGATCAGGGCATCTTTTAAAAAGTAAAGGCTCATCCCAAAGATAATAGTTCACATCATGCAAAAACTTCTTACATTGGTGGTAAGTAAGATATGGTAGCAATACCCTACAAGCTAAGTAGTTTACAATATTAGCATACTAAAGAAACTTGATCTCACATGCAAACAACTACTCATCAGGGAATGCTTCTTGGATCACTAAATCTAGTTTTACTTCCCCTTACTCCAACCAAGTGAGATGGTTAGTAACTGAATTTTCACTTCCTTTCTTATCTTGAACTTCCAAATCAAATTCTTGAAGAAGAATGATCCAAAAAATTAGCTTTGGCTTAGTATCCTTCTTGCCAAACAAATAACGAAGTGATGCATGATCGGTGAACTTTATCACCTTTGTACCAATGAGGTAAGACCGAGATTTGTCACAAGCAAACACTACAACAAGCATCTCATTCTCAATTGTTGTATAATTCAATTGGGCTGAATTCAATGTCCAACTTGCATAGTATATGGCCTTAAACAGTTTTTCCCGCTTTTGTCCTAACACTATTCCAATTGCAAAATCACTTGCATCACATATGACTTTAAAGGTTGACTCTAATCAGGTACAATCATTACTGGTATTGAAATCAGTTTCTCTTTGATTGCATTAAAAGTCTGCAAATAAACATCATCAAAGTTAAATGCATAATTTTTTTCAAGAAGATTACATAAAGGTTTAGAAAGTTTAGAAAAATCCTTTATAAATCCTTTATAAAATCCTTTATAAATGCATGTCCTAAAAGGTTTCTGATTCCCTTCACATTCTTTGGAGATGGTAGTTTTTCTATGGTTGTAATTTTAGCTAGATCAACCTAAATTCCTTTAGATGACACTCTATGGCCAAGCACGATCCCTTCTTGAACCATGAAATTACATTCTCCCAGTTTAGGACAAGATTTTTATCTTCACATCTCTGCAAAACAAGAGCTAGATTATGCAAATAATGATCAAAAGATGTACCAAAAACCTAAAAGTCATCCATGAAAATTTACATTATATAATCCACCATATCAGAAAAATAGCCATCATGCAACATTATAATTTTAAAATGAATTCTTTACAGTTATTTTTTATGTTTTATTCTTATATGTTATGTTTAATTTTTCTATGATTAAATTTAACATGGCTGACTGTTTGTAAATATGATATAATAATAACATTGTTATACTTCCAAAATATTAAATAGGTAAAACATCTCTATAAAATAAATTGATTTTATTTTTATTCAAAATTTTATATTAAGGATATTAGAGAGAAATATATTATTTTTCATTAGAAATTAAATCTATAAATTGGATTTTAAGGTTTAATTATCCTGACTGATTTAGAATAATACTCTTTTATTTGTTGGCACAATCGCGTGGTAGTTAGAGTGAAGCTCTATTTCAAAACAATTTATAAGAATTATTATTCGAAAATGTATTGACAACATATTTTCAATAATGGTTTTAAAACATGAAAGTGAGTACTCAGATAATTAAATTCTTACGTTTAATTTGGACACCTTGAATAAAGTTTAAAATGTCTAACCCCACCAAAGGTGGTATTTAAATGGTTCATTTTCAATCTCTTAGAAAAAAAGAATTAACATAATTAACCAAATTAATTATCGACCCCACTCATAAGTGTTAATTAATTTTTTTAATTAACAAAGAATATCTAACCCCACTAAATGTGGTATTCATATAAAAAATAGAGAATCAATAAATATTAATTTATATCTTTAATAACCTCAATAATATGAGTAAGCATAATTAACTTAATTACTATATTCATAAATATTTCACTGTTATGAATGATAAAACTTTGCATATTTTTTTATTGAATAATATTTACGTTTATTGTTTTGTTATTGGATTAGAAAACCAAAAAAATCAAAATATCGTGAGAAGATGTTTAGGATTTAATTTTGTTTTCAAAAGTTTTAATAATAAAATAAAAAACAAATATATTTCTTCCTTAGATCTACCTTGAGAGTATACTTGTCATTTTCTATAAAATTAATCGTACACTTGCGAGGTTTTTACAAATATAAAACTAAAATATTTGTAAGATCGGTATTGTTAACCCGATGCCGATTTTGTTTCATTACTATTCTTGAGGAATAAACTCAATGTTGTCATTTTCCACAACCATTATTCCACCCTTTTTGGTACAACCTACATTGGACTTACCCATGAGCTGTCTGAAATAGTATAAATAATTTCAACATTAAGGAGCTTCAAAATTTCAACTCTCACAACTTCCTTCATTCTTGGATTTAATCTTTTTTGGAGCTCAATTGATTGTTTGTAAAGTTCCTCCATTATAATCTTATGCATGTAAATGGAAGGACTTATACCTTTTATCTAATAGATAGTCCATCCCAAGGCTATTCTATGCTCCCTTAACACACGCAACAATTTTTCCTCTTCTTCAGGTGTAAGTGATGCTGTAACAATCACTAGAAAGGTGTAACTATCACCTTAGAATGCATAGTGAAGATGCTCAGACAATTGCTTCAACTCTAAAGTTATAGTTTGCTACAATTTTTTTGTAGAGATTACAGAATCCATCTTTGCTACCATAGGCTCTAGCCTCTCCACTTCTTTGCTAAATGATGTAACCTACTACAATGCTTCCAAGGCAAATACATAGTGGAGAAATTATTAACTAACAAAAGGTAAATTAAATTTAAAAATAGTAGAGTTATTAAAATCATAAGTATGAGATAAAGTGGTGATACATCATTCTAGGATATTGGCTTGCATATCCTCTTGAAAGGCTTCTACTTCATATTGCTCAATGATATCTACCCAAAAGCAAGTGAATGGATCTTCTAGAAATCTCATGGCTTCGTATATGTTGAATGTAACCTCTTCCTTGTTCACTCTCAATGTTATTTCACCCTTTTGAACATCCATTAAAGCCCTTCTTATAGCCAAGAATGGTCGGCCAAGAATTAGTGGGACATTTTGGTCTTCATCCATATCTAACACCACAAAATTAGCAGGAAAAATAAATTTATCCACCTTTACCAATACATCTTCTATTATTCCATGTGGATACTTGATGGATTGGTCTACTAGTTGCAAAAAATGGTTGTTTGTTTCATCTCTCCAACTCTCAATTTCCTATAAACAGACAATGGCATAAGATTAATGCTAGCACCAAGATCACATAAAACTTTATCAAAAAATGAATTTCCAATATTGTAAGGCAAAGTTAAACTCCCTGGATATTTTAATTTTTGAGGTAATTTCTTTTGAATAATGACACTACATTCTTCAGAAAGCTTCACTATTTTGAATTCCTCCAACCTTATCTTCTTGGAAATGATGTCCTTTAGGAATTTGGTATAATTTGGCATTTGTTCCAAGGCATCGGAAAAAGGAATATTTATGTGAATTTTCTTAAACATATACAAAAAATTAGAAAATTACTTATCTAATTTTTATTTTTGAAAGCATTGAGGATATCAAAGTGGAGTAGAGATAATAGGAGGATTGTCAAGAAATGAAATTGATAGAAGTATGTCAGTCTCTCTTCATGTATTATCAACAATCTTCTCTTCTACTTTATTATTGCTTTGGCCATTGTTTGGAGTTGTAAGGGTGGACTCGATTTCCTTCGATGGCGACCTCTCATTTTCTCTTCCACTCCTAAATGTAATGGCCCTGCATTATTCCTTTAGATTCACTTCTGTATTGCTACGAAAAATTCCTCTTTGGTTGGCATTAATGATTGTGGCTAGTTTCCCAATTTTCACTTCAATATTTTTCATAGTTGCTCCTATATTGCTACAAAGAGTCTCAATGTTATCCAACCGTGAATCACTCTTTTTAAACCTTGCTTTGGTCTCCTTAACAAAGGAAACCATGTCATCCTCAAGTGATATCTTCTTCTCGCTTGGTTGACTAGCAAACCCTGGAGGAGGTTTCAACACATTCTTTGGGTTTCCATAAGAAAAATTCTCATGATTTCAAAACCTTGGAAGATAGTAATTTGGCATATGATTACCACGATAGTTGTAGCTTTGATTGTTGATGTATTGAACATATTCTTGACTTGCTTCATTCATTGGAACTATCATACTTGAAGTTGCAACATATTCTGAACTTTGTGGTATTCTTTGGGTTGTCAAGGCTAAAACCTGATGAGATAGAGAAGCAACTTGAGCTTAAAAGGCAGCAAATGAATCTAATTCATGAATCCTAACAAATTTCTTAACCATAGATCTTTCAATTGGCCATTGATAGTTGTTTGAGGCCATTTATTTCAAAATAAAAGTAGCACCCTTAGCTATCTTTAACATCAAATTTCCACCAGAAGCAACATCAACTATGATTCTATTTTTCCCATTTAACCCATTATAGAACATCTGAACTTGCAACCAATCTGGAAATCTATGCTGAGGGGAACGCCGAATTAAATCTTTATACCTTTCATATGTTTTAAAAAGGGTCGCAAAATCATTTTGCCTAAATTAACCAATCTCACTCCTAAGTTGGGCTATTTTTGCAGGTGGAAAGAATTTAGTAAGAAACTTATCTACCATATCCTTCCAACTAGTGATACTTCCCAGTTGTAGAGATCGTAGCCAACCTTTAACCTTACCCTCATTGAAAAAAGAAACAATCCCAGTCTAATAGTGTCTTTAGTAACACCATTCATCTTTATAGTGTCACAAATCTCCAAAAACATCGCCAAATGAATATTGGGATCATCAAGTGGCGATCCACTAAATTGGGCTTATTGCACCATATTGATCAACACTAATTTGAGTTCAAAATTATTGGAATTAATGGTCTAGCGTCTTACACCTAAGTAATTTTCAGTCACAATTGGTCTTATATAATCCTTCAAGGTGCGTGGTTGTACATTTTGTTCTCCTTTATCCATGGTTAGTACTTTCTTCTTTCTTTGTGATCTAAATGTTCTTTCAATCTCCATATTAAAAGGAATAATGTTTCGAGTCAAAAACACACCTAGAGAAAAATAAAAAATATAAATATAAATAAATGAAATAAAATACAATTTTAAATTAAAAACAAGATTACTTTGTATAGATATTAGTAAAAATAAGAAGAAATCAATCCCCGGTAACGATGCCAAAAACTTGATTGGTGCAAAACTGCAAGTGCACAATATCATAATTTTATAGTAAAGTGATAAGAAATGTATTGTCCTCAAGGATTGGTAACTTACTTTTGACAAATACCAAAATTATGTTAATCTCAATTTTATCTAGAAAAGTCACTACGGTTGTTGTAATTGGAATTTAAAATAAAATAAATTTAAAGAAAATGCGCAAAAAAAAATAAAGATGTTGTTTAAAGATCAAATTAATAGGAAGAAAACTTCTAAGAAATCAATTTCACCTAATCCTTCACTATACTTTACTTGTCTAGTTAATTGAATTTAATTCTATCTGTTTGTTAGCAATCTCCAAAAACATCCAAAAGACTCTTTCGATGATCAATTGGAATTTTCTTGTTCATCAATTTACACAAGTGTATTCACAGTATCACATGCATGCTTTTAAAGGGAGTCTTGTGTATGCGATCAAGGGAAGTGATGTATTTGTTCTACTTTCTATTGTATGTCCTATTTATGAGTTTTTGCTTTGCAATATTGCTCAGGTGATGTTTTCTTCTCTTTGCCATCACTTTGTATGAACCATGTATAAATAGGAATTTTAATAGCACATGTTGCATGCATTGTATATTCCTTCTGACATGCTTCCTACTTTTCGTTCATTGCATACTAATTATTACTGGAATGCATGACATATGTTTTCTTGGGTTGACTAAGATGTTTTATTTCTACACTTATCTTTGGTTACTCGTGCATTTATTTTATTTCATGTTGCATGCTTCTACCCTACTAGTGTCTTAGTGCTTCTCTATATCTCTTTCTCTTGAAGCTAGTGGTACTTCTTACCATATTCTTTAATCTTACCTAATGCATTGCATTAGTATTAGGATTATAATATATTTTCATGCCTTCTTTCCCTCATATATGGGTGTTTCTTTTGACTTTCAGTGTTAAAAAAGGGGAGAAGTTTTTGTGCACAACTACATGATTGTTTCCATGATGTGTACTGCATGGGCTGTGAGTGTAGGATTACACTACATATTATTTTCAAACTTGCATGCATTCAAGGGAAGTGTTGTATGAAGTTAGGGAGAATTGTATACTTTACTTGTCTTTGTGCTTCTAATTTGTAGCGATGCTGTGATGTTGAGACTCCCGTGTCTCAAAGTGAGAGATTGGATGAGCTGATTCATGAAGATGGATGGAGCGCATAAGACAGATGCATTTAGAGTAGGTGTGTCTTTTTTATTTTAGTGCGTGTTGTTATGTTCTTCATAGGAACAAACAACTTTAGGACATTTTCATGATCTTTTCATACCTAATAAGTTTATGTATCTAGTTGTGCAGGGTTTTGACACAGAAAGTCAAAGGAGGAGAATGTAAGTCACATTGTACTTGTGTCTGTATATTGGCTTCCCATATATAAAACATGGTTTTTTATTTTACTTAATGTTTTTATCTTCCTTTGTGTCAGTTTGGTTACTTTGGATCAGTAATTTACACACACACATATCTAGATACACTTTGTATATGAGCTTGTCTACATAAACCAAGGTGATGGTTTTTATAGTATGCATACCGACGTTTTTACTAGTGGTTTTTGGCATGTTTCTGGTGCATGTATTTATGGATAGTACTTGGCATTTTTGGAAATGAAAAAAAATGCAAATTTTTAGCACCTTGCCACCAAGGTCATCACTACACTTGGTAAGGTGGTTGGTAAGGTATGCATTACAAGCCCTATAGATACCCTACTCATTTCTCTTATCTTCACCAACATTTTTACTGTCAAAACTCTGCCAAAATTCATGCCGAGATTTATATCTATTTTAGAAATCATTTTGGTACAATTACATTTGAGTGTGGCTCATTTAGTGTGATTTGTAATCAAACTATTTTTGTGTGAGTACGTGGTTAGACTATGTGTCTCTCTTACGCGATTTGATATTAGTACTGGGTTGTGTTTCCTGTGAGGTTATGAGTTGATACACTTTTGGTTAATGATATTTGGTTACTAATCACACCACTTTAGGTAGTGTTAGCAGTGGAAGATAGCTGGATTTGAGTGTTGAACCACATCGTTAAAGAAGTTGCAAGTAAAGAGCAGCATTAGGTAGTTAGGATGGAGGTCCCCACTGATAAAGGTAATAGTGATTTTACTATCTATTAGAGTTATAACTTGTTTACTATTTAGTTAATTATTTTCTACTAAATGGTTACCTTAAGCAACCCGAGGATGTTACCATATAGAAACAATCTTCATATGAGTTTATCTCATTATATTGAGTGTTATGCATGATTACATATTGTGCTAGTATGATCCAAGTTTAAGGTGTGTATGTAACAACATATTAAAAGCTTAAACATAAATTAGAAAGCTTTTTCATTCATGCTTACTTTCTGTTTGATATATGATAACTATTATTAAAGTTATCTGCTTTTGATATTATAAGTTTTGTGTTTATGTTGTATGAACTATATAAGTGATATACTGTTCTATTTCTTACGAGTTAGAGAAATATATATATAATTGACACTTTTAAATCTTAATCTAGCATTTTCATAGAATATATTCTCTTTTTACACAACTCCAATTTTCATGAACTATAGAGCATGACTAATATATTTGGTTCAAAGGGTAAGGTGTGGGTATAAACAATTGGCTCATATAGACGCAAATTGGTTCTCTAAAAGATTTGTTCTTAAAAGAACAATAACATTAAGGGTAGAATAATTTAACCAAAGAAATTAATCATATTACCTTAATCATTTTTTAAGAAATACATTTAGCATTCGCCTTAATAAACTTAAAGGAAAATTCTAGCAACCTAGTCTTATTCATTAAAAGTTTAGAAAATTTCAAGGATTTACAACGTTTTTTACAAGTTCATATATATAGATTATTCTATCACAAATTTAGTTATTATGTATATAAGATCCGACAAAATTGTTATAAAGTTACCTTCACTAAGAACAAAGTGGAGACTCTATCAACATTTATTATCTTTTTCCACTTACATTATTTAACTAATTTCATCATAGATTTTAGAAAACAAATAGAGAATATGTGATTGATTCTAAGCATATCTATTAATCATAACCATCCTAAGAAATACAACAAATAAATATTAAAAATGAAAAAACAAATTATGCTACATAGAGCATACTAATCCTAAAACATGTATCCTAAAACATGCAAAACTAATGAAGCATAAAAAATAAAAATAATGATGTCTTAACACTTCCCCATATCAAACTCTTACATTGTCATCAATGTAAACATATGCATATATGTAATGTAAAAAAGATAAGTAAAGAGGGAGTAGAAAACAAATATGTTGGGTTATCTCCCACAATACGCTAGGTTTAATGTTGGTCAATGGTATCACTTTTATCATCCACCATCATCAAAGATCTTGAAATGTGTGATGTTGAACTTCTGAGCTAATGGCTCATTATTTACATTCTTGCACCTTGATGGTAATCTTCTTTGAAGAATATTAGACACATTCTCGATTGCACATATTCCTTTGTTATCCTCAAGCTTGTCATTGGTAAGAAAAAGTTCCTTAATGTACTTTTCATACCAAGGTTCTTCCTTAATGTCTTTCATAAGAGATATGTAGATTTGCACCTTGAGGAATGTCTCCAAATTTTCATTTTCATGATTCTGCTTCATTGAATTATCAAATCTGTTTGAGAAAGATAAAGTTGGATCATCAGTAAAAAAGAAAGGTTTGAATACTACATTTAGTGTCACATTGGATTCCTTTAGGGTGATTGGTATTTTTATCCTCACTAGTCTTTTCTTTGGATACATCATTCGTAAGGATACTTTGAAGCTCTTTAATTGCTTACCACTCTCCATAATAATAACATTGATGGTTTCTATAAGCTTAGCATCTATTTTGGAAGAAAGCTCAATAACTGCATGTGCTTATACCCTTTTCCATTATTGTGACTAGTTGGTCAATTTGAGTCTCACGATTTTTGGTAATAGTATTGGTTTCCTATATCTCAAGATTTCTACTTGAAATCTCCCATTTTTTGATAACAGCGATGATATTCATTAAATCCTTAAGAGACTTACCTTAAGGGGTTAAATTTGGTTGGGGCATTGAGAATGCAAAGCAAGGTGTAATGTTGAATTCCTCTACTAGATTCCTCATTGAAATTTGGTTTACCTATATCTCAAGATTTCTCCTTAAAATTTCCTATTCTTTGATAACTAGACATGTTAGTAATCCTGTTGAAATTTCAAATTGTTAGCATCAATAATATTCACTAAATTCTCAAGAAACTTACCTTGAGTGGTTAGAGTTGGTTACGGCATTGAGAATGAAAAATTATGTGTGATATTGAAATTCTCTACTGGACTTCTATATGAACAACTTCGGTATTGATGATCCCACCATAGTATATTATGCATATTAGAATATAGATCATACTTAGGCACTGTCTTTTAAATCTACTTATAGCATTAGTGTAGTCCTAATTGCCTTGTTGATGCTCAAAGTGTGGTGTATGATAATAGCACTCTCCATAATAATAACATTGATGGTTTCTATAAGCTTAGCATCTATTTTGGAAGAAAGCTCAATAATTGCATGTGTTTATACCCTTTTCCATTATTGTGACTAGTTGGTCAATTTGAGTCTCACGATTTTTGGTAATAGTATTGGTTTCCTATATCTCAAGATTTCTACTTGAAATCTCCCATTCTTTGATAACAGTGATGATATTCACTAAATCCTTAAGAGACTTACCTTGAGTGGTTAAAGTTGGTTGGGACACTAAGAACGCAAAGTAAGGTGTTATGTTGAACTCATCTGCTAGATTCCTCATTGAAATTTGGTTTACCTGTATCTCAAGATTTCTCCTTAAAATTTCCTATTCTTTAATAACTAGATATGTTGGTAATCCTGTTGAAATTTCAAAGTGTTAGCAGCGATAATATTCACTAAATTCTCAAGAAACTTACCTTGAGTGGTTGTAGTTGGTTGTGGTATTGAGAATGAAAAATTAGGTGTGATATTGAAATTCTCTACTGGATTTCTATATGAACAACTTGGGTATTGATGATCCTACCATATTGTATTATGCATATTAGAATATAGATCATACTTAGGCCTCTTGTTTTCAAATCTACTCATAGCATTAGCGTAGTCTCAATTACCTTGTTGATGGTTAAAGTGTGGTGCAAAAATTTCATTGTATGTAGAGTATGGTGCATCTATATATGTATTTATGTTCCCTTGATATTCAATACTTCAAGAAAAAAAGAAAAAAAGTAGTAATCATAGATAAATAGTTAAATAATATAAATAAACAAATAAAAATAAACTTAACTTAACTTAAAATTGTAAATAAATAAATCTAAAATAAAAATAAAACTAATAATAATAAACTAAAAAACTTAAATAAGTAAAAACTAGTAATTTACTATGACTTTGAAAAATAAATAGTGACTAGAATCATCTAGGTCAAATTCTTGTAAGAGTAAGACCCACCTAATTAATCTTGGTTTGACATTAGGTTTACTTAATTGGTATTTTAAAGCAACATGATCAGAATACACAATCACTTTAGATCCTACTAAATAAGACTTGAATTTGTCTAAAGAAAACACTATAGCCAAGAATTTCTTTTCAGTGGTGGTATAATTCATTTGGGCATCATTAAGCATTTTGCTAGCATAGTAGATGACATGTAAACGCTTATCCACCCTATATCCCAAGACTGCTTCGATAGCATAATTAGATGTGTCACACATTATTTTAAAGGGTAAAGATCAGTTTGGTGCCATAATAATAGGGGCATATGTTAGTTTCTCTTTCAAGGTATTAAAGGCAATAAGGCATTTATTGTTGAAATCGAAGTAAACATCTTTTGATAACAGGTTACATAAGGGACGACTTATTTTAGAGAAATCTCTAATAAATCATCTGTAAAATCCTGCATGTCCTAAGAAGCTTCTTATGCCTTTAATAGATGTAGGGGGAGGTAATTTGGAAATCAATTCAACCTTTGCCTTATCAATTTCAATACCTTTGTTTGAAATGATATGTCCTAACACTATATCTTGTTGAACCATAAAATGACTTTTTCTCCCAACTAAGGGTTAGATTGCATTCAATGCATCTTTCTAAAACCAAAGTCAATTTATGTAAGCAATTTTCAAATGAGTTTTCAAAGACAGAGAAATCATCCATGAAAATCTCAATAAATTTTTCCACCATGTCCGAGAAGATAGACATCATACATTTCTGGAAAGTAGTAGGAGCATTGCATAACCCAAATGGCATTTTTTGAAAAAAAAATGTCCTAAAAGAACATGTAAATGTGGTCTTTTCCTGATCTTCTAGTGCTATGGGTACTTGATAATATCCTAACAATCCATCTAGAAAATAGTAAAATTCGTGCCCATCTAATCTTTCCAACATTTGATCAATGAATGGAAGAGGAAAGTGATCCTTTTTAGTATATAAATTCAGTTTCCTGAAATATATACACATCCTCCATCTAGGGATTATTTTAGGGGTACTAATTCACTTTTGTCATTCTTAACAACTATTATCCCAGATTTCTTAGGTACCACATGCAGTGGACTAACCCATTTACTGTCGGTAATAGGGTAGATAATTCCTTCTTCTAACCATTTAAGAATTTCTTTCTTAACTACCTCTTACATGTTTGGGTTTAGTCTTATTTGGGCCTCTCGTATGGGTTTAGCACCATCTTCCAAGTTGATCTTATGCATCATATAGTAGGACTAATTCCTCTTATATCCTCGATACTCCAACCTATGGCTTTTTTAAACATCTTAAGCACGTTTAGAAGTTCCTTTTCTTGGGTTTTGATCAATGTTGAGGAAATTATCATTGGATAAGTTTCTCCTTCTCCCAGAAACACATATTTTAAGTGCTTAGGTAAGTCTTTAAGTTCAAGTTCAGGTGGATTGATCTCTTTACTAGATGGGGAACTGGGTAGATTTAAGAGTGTACTATATTTTTTCATTAGTTCATCATTATCTAGTTGTTCAAGGTACCCTTTAATTTCCTCATCTAAATCTTTTTTGACCTCTTTAAGTGTAAGAATAGTTCCAAGTTTATCTTCTATTCTAGTTCAGGAAAAGGTGCTTTGGACAAGATTATCCAAAGGGTCAACTTCGAATATTTCATCGATGGCAGAAATAGAAGGAAAAGGTGAAGAATCAAAAACTTTAAAATGTATTGTCTCTCCTAAGACTGTCATTGTCATATTTCCATCTTAGACATCAATAATAGTCTTCATAGTTGCCATAAATGGTCTACCAAGTAGTATCGTGTGATCTCTATCCAAGGTTGTATTTTCTTACATATCAAGAACCACAAAATCAACAGGTATTATCAGTTTATCTACCTGTATCAGCACATCCTCAACTATTCCCTTTGGATACTTAAGAGACCTATCTGCAAGTTGAAGGGACATAGTTGTGGGTTTTAATCTCTTAAATCAAGCTTTAAGAATATAGAGTAAGGCATAAAGTTTATACTACCACCTAAATCAAGCATTGCTTTAGCGACCTTCTTATCCCCTATAGTTATATTTATGATAAAACTTCCAGGGTCTTTCAGCTTAGGGGAAGTTGGTGCTGAAGTACAGCACTAGAAATTTATGATACTACTACTCGTTCATTAAGTTTATATCTCTTTTTCTTAGTGTTCAACTCTTTGAAAAACTTAGCATAGGAGGACTCATTCATGATCACTTCTAATAATGGTAAATTGATATTTACTATAGAAAGCAAATTAAAAGGATCATAGAATTGCTTATCTTGTTTGGATTCTTTCAGTTGGTGTGGAAAATGTACTTGCAACTGGTGTGGTTCTGTTTTCTTTTGAATTTTGGGGATATCAAATGACTCCCCAATGAGTTTTTCCGAAGGTTTGTGAAGTTTAACACTTGTCTCTCCTTTTTGCGAGACTAGAATTTCACCTTCTTTGTTACTTGAACTAAAAGGTAGATCTTTAGAGATTTCAGGTAAACCTGTATTGACTACCTTACCACTTAAAAGGGTTCTTACATCCTTCGCTTGTTTGGGTTGACTGGGCAACTTTCTTGGTTCCTACCTTTGCATTTATTCTGCTAGTTTCCCAACTTTAGTTTAAATCTAATTAACCAAAGCCTCCATGGTGCTCAACCTTTGATTATTCATCAATTGGTTATCGTGACTAACTTGAATAAAAGCATTCAATTTATCCTCTAAGATTGGCTTAAAATATTGATTTGGTGGGTAAGAGTAGCTTTTATATGGCCTTAGTGTTTGACTTTGGGTGTAGGCTTGGTAATTATTTGGTGTCATGGTGTTTGGATGATACCTTTGAAAGGAATTGACTTCCTTTATGGCATCAACACTAGAATCACAAGTATATGAACAATTACAAGCATCATGCCCAATTGAAAAACACATTTCACGCACCTCTTGATTTGGCATTTGGTGGGTAGTGAGAAGTTGAACGTGCTTAGTCAATTCAGCAAGTTGTAAGGTCATTTCATTACTGGAGCCAACTTCATTGACTCCTATTCTTATTCTCCTAGTACTTCTTTGTTGGGAATTAGAACCCAACAGCTCATAGAGACTATAGGTTTTCTCTACGATCTTTTCTCCCACAGCTCATCTAGTAGCATTATCAACCATATATTGACTCTGCAGTGTCAATCCATCATAAAAGAATTGGTTCTGTAGCTGTAATGGAAAGCTATGATGAGGACATTAAATGAAAAGAAGTTTGAATCTTTCCCAAGCTTCATGAAAGGGCTCTTCGTTCATTTGAGAAAACATTGTTATCTTCATTCTTAGATCAGTATTCTTTTGATGGGAATATAACCTACCCATAAATTTTTCATAGACTGTCTCCCAAGTTGTTAAAGAACTCGGTTGTAGAGTAATGAACCATGATGACCAAGCTTTATCCTTAAGGGTGTAAGGAAAAAACATCATCCTAAGCTGGTCTTCATCAATTCTCTACAGTGGAAAGGTTTGAACAATAGCATAAAATTCTCTAATGAGTTGCAAAGGGTCTTCATTAGGGATATCATAAAAGGAAGGCAACAAAGAATAATGAATCTTTTTCAACTCATAGTTCCTTGCAGCCTCTTATAGTTGTATGCCGGAAGTTGCATTTTCAATGATTGGCATTGTCTAGTCCTTCATCATTTTCTGCCTATCTCCAGCATCTCCCATGGTTACTTGTACTGAAAATCGGTCATCCTTTTCTTACGTATCTAACTCTTAAATTGAAAAATAGCAGGTTTTTTAAGAAAAATTTCCCACTTAACAAAATGTATAGGCTTAAAGAAGACAAAAGACGTAAGGAACCTATTTTTTTATTTTATTTTTATTTTTATTTTAATTATTTTTATTGAAAATCTAAATTAATTAAGTTAAGTAAAAATCTAAGTTAATTAAATTTTTATTTTTTTTATTTTTTTATTTTGTAATGCAAAATTTAAAGAATGAACACAATTTTTGAAACAAATGAATCTCTATTATTTCATTTGAATTTTATTACACACATTTTTAAAATAAAAACAAAACAAAAAAAACAAACTAAAAGAAAAGAAAATACAATAATGGGTGACCTCCCACTCAGGATTAAAATTTATCGTCTTCTAGTAAGACGTTGCTTGGAGATTTCATAATGACAAACTCAATGTTTCCTCTTCATTGAATTTATTTGATCTACTTTGACCATTGAGTTAATCTTTGCTTTGTTTTTACAAATACTCAGTCAACTGTCTACTTGGATCTCCACCTTTTTTTATAGAAGCTTCAACAAAGTCAAACTGTTGATTACTTTTAGATTGGTTATCTCTGCAGACTTGAATAAAAGAATTTAGGTTGTCTTCCAAGGTTGGTTTACTGGGAAGGCTTCTTGAAATGGACTGGTGGAATTACTGGCCTGACTAATTTGAACCTTGGGCGAAAGGAAGGTTTTTTTTGCCTCTAAGAGGAGTTGGGATGATTCCTCCACCTAGGATTGTAGGTACTTGAATTGGGGTCGAATCTTGATCTTTGTTGATATGCTCCCAAAAAATTAACCTGTATAGGTCCAGCTGGTGTTTCTCCTTGATATGGATAGGCTTTAGTACCATGTCCAATGTTGCTACAAAAACCACAATGTTCATTATTGGTGTTGATTTGTGTAGTGAGAAGGACAACTTGATTGGTCAATTGAACAAGTTGTTGTTAAACTTCATTGTTGGAATCGATTTCATGAACTCCAGCTCTTCTCACTCGTGAGCTTTTCTGTTGGGAATTTGCACCCAAAATCTTAAAGAGGTTATATATCTCTAAGGTTGTTTTCTCTCCTACAGCTCCTCCAGCGGCACTGTCGACAATGAACTAGCATTACTGTGTAAGTCCATCGTAAAAGAATTGGTTCTGCAACTGCAAGGGAAGCTATGATGGGAGCAATGAGTGAGGAATAATTTAAACCTATCTGAGGCTTCATGGAATGGTTCTCCTTCCATTTGAGAAAAAGTGACAATCTTTGCTCTCAACTCTGATGTTTTTGGGTGGGAATAGAATTTTTCTATGAATTTATAGTAAACGTCTTCCCAAGTCCTCAGAGAACTTGGAGGGAGTGACATCAACCAAGCTTTGGCCTTGTCTTTCAAAGTATAGGGGAAACACCTCATTCTAAGTTGATCCTTGTTTAGAATACCGAGGAGAAATGTTTGGACTGTGGCATAGAATTCCCTAATAAAGGAAAGAGAATCTTCATTAGACAGCACATAGAATGAAGGAAGCATGGAAAAATGAATGTTTTTCAAATCATAATTTCGAGTAGCCTCACCTAATTGGATAGAGACAGTTGTCGTGCCAATTACTAACCATGCAAACTTCTTCATATGGTTTCCTTAACATGTGGGTTTTTTTCCCATTTCTATTGATTTCGATAAAGGATTAAGGCTTGGTTTTGTGTTTGACTCAAAAATAGGGTGATGGTTAGAATCCAGCCTTGTGAACAATTGTTTAAATTTAGGAATATTATCTATGTAGGGTGTAAAAGGGTTTCCTAAAGATCTTCTACCATGCATAGACTAGTAAAAGCATAAATTTAAAACACCTGTCAAAGGATAAGAATAAAAAAACTATACAAAAAAAAATTAGAGAAAATAAAATAATACTAAACAAACAAATTAAATTACCTCTAAGTTAAATAACATAATCAGTATTAACCAATAGTGCTTTCAAGAAAGAATAATGCGACAAAAGGTTGTTTAAATATCATCCTCCTAGACACAACAACATTCCCACGAAAGACTAGTGGCAAAAAGACTTCCAAGAATTAATCTTCTAACAAAACTTCCTTAGATCATTATTTTTCATACTATTAAAATCTAAATTAATTAGTTTTTTATTTTTATTTTTTAATTAGTTTTTTTTTTCAAAGCTCATTTTTTATATATATAAAAAAATTTAAGTTTTTATTTATTTTTTTTATTTATTATTTATTTATTTATTTCTATTTATTTTTTTTTAATTTATTTTTTTATTATTATTTTTATTTAAAATTAAAAATTTAAATATTAACTTTTAATTTTTTATTATTTTAATTTTCAAGATAAGTATTAGTTTTTTAATTTTAAATTAAATTTTTTTTTATTTAACGTTAAAGACCAGTTTAAAAAACATTTATTGAATTTGTTTTTTGAATTTAAATTTAATTTTAATTTTTAATTACTATTTTTTGTTTTACTGTTTTTTTATTTTTTGAAATTTGAAATTTTTAATTTTTGTTTGTTTTACTGTTAAAGAAAACAGTTTTTTATTCTTTTTTTTAATTTAGAATTTAGAATTTTAAACTTTAAATTTTATATCTTAAATTTTTTATGTTTTACTGTTCAAGAATATATTTTTTCTGAAATTTAAATTTAAATTTTATTCCTTTTTTTGTTTTATTGTTTAAGAAAACAGTTTTTATTTTTATTTTTATTTTTTGAATTTTAAATCTTAAAATTATATATATATTTTTAAATAAAACTGTTCCCAAAGAGTAATATTTTTTTGGTATTTGAAATTTTATATCTTAGCTTTTAGTTTTAATTATTATTATTATTATTTTATTTTTTATTTTTTATTTTATATCTTTGTAAATTTGTAAATTTGAATTTAAATTTTTTACTGTTCATAACTATTTTTTTTGTTCTATAATTATGTTTTTTCAAATTGTTTTTTTCAAATTTCAAATTTGAAATTAAATTTTTTTTTCATTTATATCTCAAATTTTAAATTTGAAATTTAACTTTTTTTTTGTTATGCTTTTATTTATTTATTTATTTATTTGAAATTTAAATTTTAGTTTTAAATTTACATAAATTGTTCTTTTAAAATATTTGCACAGTTCGTTGGTAAACAGTGTTTTGTTTTGTTTTTTTTTTTTAATTTAAATTTAATGTTTAAATTTTAATTCCTTTTTGTTTTATTATTAAAGAACAGTTTAATTTTTTTATGTTTTTGTAAATTTGAAATTTAATTTTTTTTTTTAATTTTAAAATTTTTTATTTACTGTTCACGTTTTTTTAAAGAAAATTGCGCCACCAGTTTTTTTATTTTAAATCTTAAATTTTAATTTTTTTTCGTTCATTGTTCACGATTTTTTTTTATTTTAAATTTTAAATTAAATTTTTTTACCATTCAAAAAAAGTTTTTTTTTTTTTGAAATTTTGAATTTCAGTTTTTTTTTAAATTTGATATTTAAATATTTTTTAACTTAATATAAATAAATAAATCATAATTATTTATAACACAAAAAGTTTTTAAAATTTTAATAAATAATTTAAAAACGTTATTCCTTCCCCAATAACGGCGCCAAAAACTTTATGGTGAATGATGAAATCGCAAGACTGGCATTGCAAATACTGATCTTGTGAAAATTACCCCTTTGTGGTTTTATTATTTGTAAAACTCTCGTAAGTGTATGAATCATTTTATAGAAAATGATAAGTATATTTCGAAGTTCGATATAAAGAAAAAATTTACGTGGTTTTTAATTTATTATTTAAAATCTTAAAAGCAAAATTAAATCTTAAATATCCTATCATGATATTTTGGTTTGTTTGTTTCCTAATCTAATAACATAAAAATAAATATATATAGATATAAATCTAATAAACAATAATATAAATTTTATCATTCATAACAGTAGAGTATTTAATGATATAATAATTAAATTAATTATGTTTGCTCGTATTATTTAGGTTATTAAAGTTATAAATTAATATTTGTTAATTTTCTCTTTTTGGTACGAAAGAGTTCTTAGGCGGAGCCCACGTTCTTTTATTTAATATTAACTAACTAATATCCTTAAGCGGTCCTATTAATTAATTAAATATTAAATTTCAAATTTATTTCTACAAAAATAGCAAATCATCTAATCACACATTTAAGTAGAGTCAAATAATTAAACTTTATTCAAGGTGTCCAAATTAAACTTAAGAATTTAATTTTTCAAATACTAACTTCCAAGTTTTAAAATCAATATTGAAAATATGTCGTCAATACATTTTTGAATAATATTTCTTATAAAAAAACTTTTAAAATAGAGTTTCACTCTAACTACTGGGTGATTGTACCAACAAATAAAAGAGTACTACTTTAAATTAGATCAAATAATTAAACCTTAAAATCTAATTTTTAGATTTAAGTTTGTAATAAAAAATAATGTATTTCTCTCTAACATCCTTAATATAAAATCTTGAATAAAAACAAAATCAATTTATTTTATAAAAGTGTTTTACCTATTTAATATTTTGCAAGTATAACAACGTTATAATTATATCATATTTACAAACAGTCATTCATATTAAATTTAATCACAGACAAATTAAATATAACATATAAGAATAAAACATAAAATGATAACTGTAAATAATTCATTAAAATAATATCTTAAAATAATCCTTATAACAGTTTAATGTTAATTCTGTTACTAGAAAACCTTACAACAGTTTGATGTTAATTCTGTTACTAGAAAACCTCCAAACAGATTTACATATCTACTTATTGAATCAAAAACTAAAAATTTATAAAAGCATAACTAATTCCTCTCAAAAAGAGAAAAACTTTAAAAATAAAAACTAAAATAAAATAAAAACTTTCTAAAGAGAGAAAGTTAGAGAGAGAAAGAGCTCAGAAATTTTTGTGTGTTTTGCAATGAGAAAAAAAAGGTCATTTTATAGATGAGGAGAAGGCCAAAAAAAGGGGGGAAAATATTTCAAAATTTGAGTTTGGGAGCGTTTGGATAGGTTAGGGTGCGTATGGGGCGTGAAAATCTCGGCATACTGGCGATTGGGGCGACAGATAGGCGGCTGGCAAGTGTGGGGCACGTCGAGGAGTGTACAGGCGTGCGTTTTTCAATATATTTGTGATGTATTGCTTCCAATTTTTTCTTCTTCAAGTGTTTAAGTTATTTTTGAATTAAAATATCTGAAAAACAATAAAAAATACATATGATTCCGAAAAGATAAATTTATATAAAATATGATAAAATCATACAAATATAAAATTATTTAATCAACTAAAGTACATTAAATCATGATAATTTTAGTACTTTTTAACCACTAATTAAGTGTGGTGCAAAAAATTCATTGTATATAGAGTATGGTGCATCTATATATGTATTTATGTTTCCTTGATATTCAATACTTCAAGAAAAAAAGAAGAAAATAGTAATCATAGATAAATAACAAAATAATATAAATAAACAAATAAAATGAACTAAATTAAACTTAAAATTGTAAATAAATAAATCTAAAATAAAAATAAAATGAATAATAATAAACTAAAAAAATTAAATAAGTAAAAACTAGTAATTCAGTGTGAATAGTGATTAGAATCATCTTTAATTCTCTGATCTCCGACTCTTTTAATTATTTTTTAAATATTCTTCTCAATTGTTGCATTAAATTTAATTCTATAATTTTTTAATTTTTTCATTCTTTTCTCTTAATATTCGTATAATTTTGATATTATTTATATTTTATAAATTTACATGCTTAGAGGAATTTGGAAGGGACGGTGGTAATTCATCTTTGTGACATTTGGCAATATTGTAAATAGGAAGAGATATATACACATAGGAGATATGAGATTTATCTAAATTCATAAATTCACTTATTTTTTTAATACATTTATTTATTAAATAAAAATCATAAAATATTTAAAAAAAATCTCAAAAAAGCTAAAAGATTAAGATTTTAAGAAAAATATAAAATAAATAATTTTAATTCATTATAATAATAAAATATATAAAATATAATTCTATTTATCAATATTTAAAATCTAAAGAAAATTTCAATTCAATTTGATAATATTTTATAAACTTATTCATTTGTTTAAATTTTATTTTTTTATTAACTCAGATTTCAAAATGATTCTAATTTCATTGTGCTATCAAAGATCTTATCAATTTTGACGTCATCTAAACTCTCTTTTAAATTCAATCATTTTTTACGAAGATAATTTATATTTTCATGAATTATATTTTTCTTAATCTTCATATATTATCGTGTTTTTCTAGTTCTTCTAATCATCATCAAGATGTATGAGTTATGAAAATATCACCCATTAAGGGTTCAATATTTCCGATAACAGATGGAAAATCAAAAGCAACATATATTTTCACTCTTCTTTGAACCCCATCTTAACTCATTAGGATGGTGCATTAGGAACGTACAATGTAAGCAAAACTTAATAAATGGGAGACATTTGGTCGATTGTAAAAAATTATATGCAATGGAAAATATGTATGTAAAGATTTTGGTCAGGCACGGACTAAAGTTGTAACATGTAAAATAACATGTCCCCACACATAAACTTAAGTTTTGTTATTATGATTAAATACCTAGCAAGTAGCTTGAGATGTTTCATAAATGATTCAGCTAGATTATTTTGAGTGTGTATGTGTGGGTGACAAAATGTTTAAAATGAATCCCATTCTTTAGTATGATTTAGACTAATAGTTTTGCTCGTAATTAATCTAATAATTTGAGAAAAAAACTTAGGTAATTGATCATTATTAAGAATAGATAAAAGTTAACATGTGACAATCGGATTGATGCATACATCAACACCATAAAATATTTAAATAGGATTCATGGTAATCAATATGTACATAAATATCTTTTTTATTCTAAAAAAATGTAGGAGATTCAACAATAACTTTTGTCATTATAATCTAGTAATCATTTTTAATTTGACATATGAAGTACAAAGATAATCACTTAGAAAATTGGTCCTTTGATCTCTTAGTGTGTATCATTTTATATTATTTTTCTAATCATAGTGGAACCTAGATAACTCAACTGTTCATGCCATAGTATCAAAACTTTTGATTTTGATAAGATGTTTTTATTTATTAAATGAGTAGAAATCAATTATACCTATAAATGCGTAACATAAGCTTTTGTATAACAAGCTTATGATAATTGTTATGCAAATATATATTATATATTACTTTCATCAATACAATGCCAAAAGTCTTATTTACAGGTTTTTAATATACAAATTTTATGATAGGATGGAAATTAATTCTTTATTTGAAAACTTATTATAATTAACGTTAAAAGTTATCATTGGTTCCTAATTTTTAATTAAATTTATACATAAGTTTAACTTTTAAACCGTATGATTTGTTATCCTAACTTTCGTATATAGGTTTTTAAATTTTGAAAACTTATAATTTAATCCCTAATTTTTTAAAATTTCAATTATAAGTCTTAATTTGGATGTTAAAATAAATATTTGTGAATCAAAAATTTAAAAATTATGTATAAAGTTTTAAAAATTTGGAGATTAAATTGTATTGTTTAAAAGTTAAGAAACTCATATATAAAGTTTTAAAAATTTGAGAATTAAACCGTATGTTTTAAAAAATTAAGATCTAATTTATAAATATTGTTAAAATTTACAAACTAATGGTATATTTTAAGCCTAAAAACAATTAAAATATATGTTGAGATTTGAGTGATCACACGTTTAATTTTAATTATAACTAGTTTGATTTTAAGAGTAGGAATCACCATCTCTAAATCAAAAATAAACTCGTGATATGAAACATACACAAAAATATTTTCTAATAAGATTTAATCAATTAACTAACAAGTTTATAATTCAATAACATATAATTTATTTATACATGTAGAAAATCTAGGATTCAAGATACAGTTATAAATTATTTCAAAAAAAAAAAAAGAATTGATCAATTACAAATTATTTTACATTCTCTATTATAAGAGAGGGTAAAAGATGCCCTGGATTCTATAAGCTTGTATAAGTAAAGCACATAAATACTATAGTTTTTTAGTTTACCCCGTATTTTATATTGATTTAAAAAAAACGGTAATACCACACAATAAGAGAGTACAAATCCAAAACAAATACAATAAACAGACATCTACCTAAGACGATTACGGACGTACGTTTACAAAAGCTGCACTAAACAATTAGGTTAATATTGCGTCACACAAGGGCTCACTATGCATAAAAAGCCAACCAAATTAATTGGAAAAGTCTACCAGAGGCTCAGAGCACATGCAAGAACTACTGGCCTCAAATAATGCACGTCAAATGTATATTTCAATAAAATACATTCATTACTTTCTTTAAGGTTATATACATCAAATTATTTTATAAACTAATTCAATATATATTTAGATTATTCTGGCACTTTATTTTAATGTTTTAATAATATATTTATTATAAATATAAAAATTATTAAAAATATTTTTTATCTTTAATATATTTATTTTATCTTAATTAAAATTTAATAGAAATATTTTTAATAATTTTTAAAATTTATAATAAATATATTTTAAAAATAATAAAATTAAGTGTGATATTAATTCCACCCTTGTATATATACATAAGGATATTTTTTATTAATTGTTATAAATATAATCAATTATTAAACTAAATATGACCTATAATAATTATTGAAGATGGAATAAGGATGAGATACTAATAGAAATGTTTAAAGTTTTCTTATTTTATATAGGTAATGTTATTAACATAATATAAATTATTATTGATACAAGAATATTTTATTGATAGTAATTTTATTAATGATACTAAGATCTAATTAATATTAAAAATAAAATAAATAATTTATATACTTTTAATATAACAATAACAAAAGTTATTGTATCAATATTCTTACTCTATTTATACATTAAATGTATATCAATTTTAACTTATCTATAAAATTGAGAACATAAGATGTTAAAATAATATAATATCAAAAAATATTAAATAAATATAAATTTACGTGTAACCTATGAACATATATGTCAATTATATTATAATATATAAATTTAATATATTTGTTAAGTTGTGATAAAAATAAGTGTAAATTATACTAATGGTGTTAAAATTTTAATTAAATTTACGTGTGAGTCCCTAAACTTTTAAAATGTATAAGTTGATTCTTAAACTTCTACAACATCACACGTAGTTCTTTAAAATTTTAAATTGTATGATTTAAGTTGTAAATTTTTAAAACTTATCGCATAAGCTTCAAAATACTTCAAAATTTTAAATCATAAATATGAATAGTTATGACTTATTTAAGAAATTTTAAAAGTTTGAGAAATAAAAAATATGATTTAAAATTTAAGGACTTGTGTATAAATTTTTAAAAATTTAAGACCAATTAAATTAAACATTTCAAAAAATTAAAAAATTTACGTGTAAATTTAATTAAAATTTAATATTTAAAATTTAAAGTGGAGGACTAATATAATCGTTTATTTAACACTAAAAGCAAAAAAATGAAAAAAATTAGAAAGTCAATAATTAAAAAATATATTTTAAAATATACATATATATATTAATTTATTAATAATACATATTTATTAGTGGTTTAAAATTTGATGTTGATTTGAATAAAATTTAAATTTAAATTTATTTTAATTCTTTTAATATATATAAAGTATGACATTTAATTACTATTATTTTTATGTTTTTTATGATTTTATGAAATGAATTTCGTCACGTCACCACAAACATCACATCTTCTTCCCCAATTTCTCTATATCTCACTTGTCTAGTCTATTACAATACAAGTCAAAAACAATAAATATATATAAGCACGAGATTTAATTACTACACATATTATTTTTATTTATTTTTTATCATTTTATGAAATGAATTTCGTCACCACAAACGTCACATTTTCTTCCCCAATTTCTCCATATAAGCCTCTCACTTGTCTAGTCTATTACAACACAAGTCAAAAACAATTCTCACTTTATCTAAATTCTTAAAAATGGCGCCTAAGCCTCGTATCCTCGTAGTAACTTATCCAGCTCAAGGCCACATAAACCCAGGTCTCCAGTTTGCGAAACGCTTAATTCTTGTTGGTGTAGAAATCACTTATGTCACTACCCTCTCTGCCTACAACCGTATGATCAAAGATAATAATAGTACAAACGACTTGTCGTTTGCTCCATTTTCTGATGGTTACGACGATGGGTTCAAAAAAGATGATGATATTGATCACTTTATGTCAGAGATAAAACGTAAAGGTTCACAATTTATCTCTAATCTTATTATTTCAGCTAAAAATGAAGATCGAC
Source organism: Hippophae gyantsensis (assembly GCA_030763125.1). Taxonomy (NCBI): domain Eukaryota; kingdom Viridiplantae; phylum Streptophyta; class Magnoliopsida; order Rosales; family Elaeagnaceae; genus Hippophae; species Hippophae gyantsensis. Next base: position 14,685,077 of record CM061029.1, on the reverse strand, counting down.
CTTTCACTTGTTTAGTCTACAGTTTACTTCTTCCTTGGGCCTCAGTTATTGCTAATCAACTTGGCGTTCCTTCAGCTTTACTTTGGATTCAACCAGCCACTGTTTTTGATATTTATTATTATTATTTTCATGGTTATGAAGATGCTATTAAAAAAATAAATAATAATAATGAGTACCCTTTTTGTAATTTCATAAGTTTGCCGGGTCTTTCTTTGAAATTAACAAGCCAAGATATTCCTTCTTTCATGAACGACACCGTTCCAAACGACAGTTACTCTTTCATAATTCGTTTGCTTAAAGAGCACTTTGAGAAGATTGATGAAGAAAGCAAACCAACGATTCTTGTTAACACATTTGATAGTTTAGAGTTTGAGGCTTTAAATGCAATTAGTAAGTTTAATTTAATTGGGATTGGACCTTTAATCCCATCTGCTTTTTTAGATGGAAAAGACCCTTTTGATACTTCATTTGGAGGTGATTTATTTCAACATTCAAAAGACTATATTGAATGGTTAAATTCAAAACCTAAAGGTTGTGTTATTTATGTGTCATTTGGTAGCATATGTGTTTTATCAAAGCAACAGATGGAAGAAATTTCAAATGGGTTGTTGGGTTTTGGCCATCCATTCTTGTGGGTTATTAGAGATGATCACAAAGAAAACAAAGAAGAAGAAGAAGATGAGTTATTAAGTAGTTGTATATTAAAGGAATTGAAAGGGCTTGGAATGATAGTGCCATGGTGTTCACAAGTGGAGGTATTGTCACATCCTTCATTGGGTTGTTTTGTGACACATTGTGGTTGGAATTCAACACTTGAAAGCTTGGTTTCTGGGGTACCTGTAGTGGCTTTTCCACAATGGACAGATCAAGGGACTAATGCTAAGTTGATTGAAGATTTTTGGAAAACAGGATTGAGAGTGAAGAAAAATAAGGAAGGGATTGTTGAAAGTGATGAAATTAAGAAGTGTTTGGAGTTGGTTATGGAAGGAGGAGAAAGAGGTGAAGAATTGAGAATGAATGTTAAGAGATGGAAAATTTTGGCTAAAGAAGCTGCAATGGAAGGTGGGTCTTCAGATGTCAATCTCAAAGCTTTTGTGGAGGAGGTAATTGGCGAAAGTATTGAAACCGAGATAATAGAATAAATGATAGGATCACTTGTTTCAAAATATTTATAGAATTTTTATCCTCCTTTATTTAAAAGGGATAATATAAATAAAGGGTTAATATCTAAATGAATAATTTTCTTGGTATGTATACTTAATATGTTATGGTTACTTTATATATTTGATTTTATTTATTTTTATAAATATTAAATTATAAATAATTTTATCATGTATGTAAAAAAAATAACTAAACAAAATTTTACTATCCAAAATCGATCACAAAATCGATCGCGTAATTACATGTGGTTACAAATCAATGAGAAATTTTGACTTCTTTAACAACAATATACAATCCAAACATGATATAAATATGAGTGCATACCATATGATGTTGATAATACTTAAATAACTTTATTTAATAATAAATCAAATATAATATTACAATACACATAAACTTTTAATTAATATTTTATTATTTTATACGAAGTTAATCAAACATAAACATGAGAGGTATTATAATCTTTTTATTCGAAGAGGGATGTATATTATTTTACTATTTATTAATAGATATGATATTATCTAAACATGAAAATGTTAAATTCAACACAAATATGATTCATTCATAATGAATTAATTGAACTCGACTTGTTTATTAAATGAATAAGTAAGATTAGTATGAATTTTTATTCTTAATGTCAAAGATTACAAGAGTAATAAATTTTGTATGATTAAAGTAATTATTCATTAGTAATAATGTAAATACAATATACAATAAAAAAAATCAAATATAAATATTCATGAGATTATAAGTATGATGTACCTCAAAAACCATCAAAACTACTTAAAATAAATTAAATAAAAAACGAAAAGGAGAACTACAAAATATTGAGATATTTTATATAAAAAAAATAAAAATAAAGATATTTCCAATTTATTAGTATGTAAAAATTAATAAAAAATACTTACATTTTGGGAGAAATTATTTAGATAAAATGATAGATTTGGTATATTATTTTTTAGGATTAAATGCACCAATCATTCCCGCATCATGATTCCTCGTTTATTTTCATCTTTCTTTAAATATTACATTCATTTTAGTCTCTAAAGTATCATAATCACAATCAAATTGATCAAAACATTAATTTTTCATTATTTTGAATGAAAATTAAATTTTTATAACTTATTCTCTTACATGTAACCAGCACATGCTTATAGCATAAAGATAAAATCATATTTTTATTTTTTTAACATTAATAATTTCATTTATTATTTCAAATTCCCTTATAAAAAATTTAAAAATATTAAATAAATAAGGTTCAACCATATTTTATTTTCTTCCAAAACTTACTATTCAATATCTCAATCAAAAATTTAAAAACAAAATTTCAAAAACTATTCTTTTTTCTTTCCCAAAGGGCTTACTTTATGATATATTATCGTAACTTCTATCTAGGGGTGTCCATAGTCCAGTTTTGGGTAAAAAAAAATTAATCAGATCAGATCGAACCAAACAATTTAGTCTAATTTGGTTCGGTTAATAATACATAAATATGATACACCTAATGATATACATTTGATTAAAATATGAGAAATTTAATCAAAGGTTTGTGAGAAATAATATGGAAAATTGAATATATTATTAAACCGATTTAATCTGACCGGTTTAAAAATTAATATAACTAGACCGGGCCGTTTGATTTATAAAACCGTCTGATTTTCTAGTTTGGTATGGTTTTTGGACACCCCTACTTCTACTCATTAGTAAATAAAATTAATTTTGAAAAAAAAAGAACAATTTGATTTTTTTTAAAATTACTAATTGAGATATTTAATAATTAGTTTTGGACCAAAAAATAAAATATTGTAGGATATTTTGTATTTATTATTTTTTGAATTTTTTTTGAGATAATTTGAAATAATAAATAAAATTATTAGTGTTAAAAATAAAAATACGATTTTATCATAATATTATAGGCATGGAAGTCCCATTTAAAAGAATAAATAACAAAAATTTAATTCATTATATTTAATAAAAAATTAATGTTTTGACTTATTAGATTATGATTTTGATACTTTAAGAACTAAAATGGATATAATATTGTATAGAGACAAAAATGGATTAATGATAATATGTGGACTAAAATGAATGTAATATTTGCAATGGGATGAAAATAGATATAATAATGATACGAGCATTGTTGGTTCATTTAAACCTAATTTTGATAATTAAAATCAATTGTCCCTGTATATTAATTTGGCAAGGTTGGTGTACTAATTTTTGTTGATTTTATTGATATGATACATATGAAAATATTTAGATGGATTAAATCAAAGAAGTTAAGATTTAAAATTAATGAAATTGGAAAAATTTGAGTATCGATTGTTTCATAGAAATCACATTACCAAATTAGTCAAATTAGTTTTCAATGATTTATTCAACTTAATCAAAGTTAGATGCCGAATTGACCATTCAACCTACTAATTTTTGGACTCAATTTTTATATAAAACATATCCTATAAATTAAGAAAGTTTGAACTCTATAAACAATATTTTTTTTATTGTGGCTCCATTTTTTTTATTTTCCAAATGTAAGGATATATTATTTAAATTATTCAATCATTAGAGTTTAAATTATTATTTAAGTTAATGGAATGTTGGGGATGTAACCTAGATATGATAACTTAAAAGAAGTATTAAATATCATAAGTGTATAGGGATAATTTGTTTCATTCGCGTAATTTATTTTTTATTTTGGTATAAAAAAGCATCAATTACAAAATTTAACATCAAAATTTCTATTTATAATAAAATTGAATAAAATATATACAAGTGAACATGAAAATAAATTTTACAGTTAAATCATGTAAAATATATTATAAATTTGATTATTTTTAACTCAATTTACCAATAACTTCAAATATTTGGATTTGATAGATTTTGAACAAAATTTACCAATAATTTCAAAAAGTATCTCTTGTATAAGAGATACTTGATTTCTCTTTTAAAAGTGTTGCACTTCTCATTTGTATATCATCTATCGCTATGAAAGGCACAATTCTTCAAATTACCTCTTGGGTTGAGGTAACCATTTCTCCTAAGCCGTCGAACATATGACTTTCCTCTCATCTTTTCATTGGCTCTACCATCACTACTTTAAGAGTAGATTTTCTTATTGGCTATAAGGCTATTCTATTTGGATATAAGGAAGACTCATTATTATTCCCCTTTAATTTATGGCCTTTAGGTATTCCTATCTCCTCCATTAAAAGTTGACCTTTTTTACTTGTAATGGGTCTTCTTGAAAAGGACATGTCTAGCAACATAGTTTGAGATAATTGAGGAGACTATAACTATTGTGACTCAAATGATATAATACACCTTGCACTATGAGAACAACACTTATAGAGAGCATAATTTGCATATGCATGTATAGTCATTGGTTGGAATAAATAAATCATATGTAAGACTATCGTAGGTGAACACTAATATATATATTAGGGTGTCTAGATATGTTTTGTATATAGTTTGGCATGCCAAGAGTGAGGTGGATGGTCGATATTTGAGATTTTGTGAGAGCTATCATTTAGATATGTTGGTTCTAAGAAGAAAGAAGTAAGTTCTTGTAGTAAAAGTATGAGTTTGTATAGTTGCTTATGTGAACTGCGTAAGGGTGTATCTCATATTCAAGATCATGGTGAATTGATATGGATTTAGCCCCACCTATATATTAGATTCATACATTATGAATTGAACAACATAAAAATTGATTGTGTCTTGTGTGATTTCCTTTTTCTTTTATCTTTAAATCAATGCATGCATAATATTTTTATTAATATCAGAACATATGTTATTAGCTTGAAATTTGAAGTATCTTGTGGTTGTTAATGTGTAGAGCCTGATAAACTCAAGAATCATATGTTCTAGTGCACAAGAAAACCAATATTGAAAATGTTTTGAATGAACACAAGAAATTGGGTGTACAAAGTATGAGATTGAAAAATTTGATGGCTCGGGTGATTTTGGATTGTGGAAATAGAAGACGTACTCATTGTTAGTTTAACAAAATATGGTTGAATGAACTATAAATAATCCCAAGTATCTAGATAATTACTCTAAACTGAGTAAGAAGAAACATCTAGAGAAAGCCTATACAAGCATTATTCTCAATCTTATTGATAATGTGATGAGACAAGTGAATCAAGAAAAAATATTTTCAAAAGTTTGGAAGAAGTTCGATGAATTATTTCTCATAAAATGTCAAGTAAAATTAGTTTAAAGGTTCAACTCTTTAGGTTTAGAATATATACATCCAAGAGTTTGGAGAAGAATCTTGATAAATTGAAACACATGAAAATTGAACGTGTTGATTCTAGTAAGGATCTATTTGATGAAAATCAAGCTATAATATTTCTTAATTCGGTTCTTGAGATGTATATAGAAGTCAAGACCTCCCTCCAATAGGACAGAGATGACTTGAAATTTAATATGGTATTCTTAGATAAGAAAAATAAATGCAAAACTTAAAAATGAGAAGAAAGAATTAGGAAGAGGATAAGAAGGATGTTGATAATAGTGAATCTTTATATACCAGAGGAAAATCAACCAAGAAAGAGAATGGATCCAAGAAATAGGGGAGAACATGACTAAAAGGGATATTTAAGTCTAAAAAGAAAGAAACCAAGTGTTGGGCATGCCAAAATAAAGGTCATTATAGACAGTCATCCAATCCTCAAAAAAGAACTTGAAAATTTTAACGATGGAGAGATTGATCTTGTATCTGATGCTTTTGATAGTTCTAAAGTGCTAGAAATTTCAACCTAAAAGTTTGATGCTGAATGGATCTTGGATTCTATATGCTCATTTCAAATATACTTAGTAAACTCATGGTTCATTGAACTTAAATAATAGAGGTAAGGACATTTGTTACTTGGTAACAAGAGGTATAAGGCATTGACAAGTTTTGATTGCAATGTAATGATGAGTCTAAGTAATTGTTATCTAATGTAAGGTATGTTCTAAAGAATAAAAAAATATGATTTTAATTGGAATGTTGGATAGTCTAGAATGTACTAAAAAATAGAAGAAGGTAGAATAAATGTCTTCAAAGGTTCTTTGATTCTCATAAAAGCTATCAAGAAAAATGAATTGTATATACTTGAGGGTCATACTATAACAATATAGTTACTATTGTAAAAGGAATATGATGACAAGACCTTACTATGGCATAAATGCTTAAAGCATCTAAATGATAAGAGACTTCAAGAGCTATTAGAAAGAAGGATTCTTGGTAGATATAAAGTGAATGGTATGGAGTTATATGAACATTGTATTGCAAGCAAGCATAAGAGAGTTAAATTTTCAACTGGTGCATGTACTACTTGGGGGATATTAAACTATATCCATTCATATCTATAAGGGCTTGCCTCAATACCAACTATGAGAGAAAACATAAATTTCTTGACTTTTACATATGATTTTTTTCATAAAGAATTAGGTCTTTGTTTTAAAGAGAAAAGATGATATATATACTAAATTCAAATAGTAGGGACCGTTGGTTGAAAATATGACTCGTAAGAAAATCAAAATGTTGAGGATTGATAATGGAATGGAGTATTGTAGCAATAAGTCTACAGATTATTTTATAGATAATGGAATTGAGAGGAACATGATAGTAAGATCGACTCAATAAAAGAATGGTTTTGTTGAGAGATTAAATAAAACATTATTAAAAATTGTGAGATTCCTACTCTTCACTTCACATTTATCAAAGACATTTTGGGGGGAAGCACTTAAAACTACATATCATTTGATCAATTAGAATTGACCTAATGCTATAAACTTCAAAACACCAAAAGAGATCTATATAAAGCCATCAAGCTATGCATATTTGAAGGTATTTGGGTGTGTGGCACTTGTATATGTCAATGAGGGTAAAATACAAATAAGAAACAACAAGTGGATATTTCTTGGTTACCCTAATAATATTAAGGGATTTTAATTTTGGTGTCCAAATTCAAAGAAAACATTGATCGATCTAGATGTTATCTTTGATGAAAATTCTACTATATGTGATATTAATAAAGTACAAAGACAAATATGATCAACTGATAGTGATTAGCGTAATTCAATTTAGGTGGAAATAGTTTGATGGAAAAGAACTTCCCTATATAGAGAATGATACTAATAATTCAAAAGGCATTAAGTTTGATCAATAAGAAGCTGGTGAGTTCGGATATACATATGTTCAACTCGAACATTTTTAAGACATCTATCAGTTGGTAAGGGATAGAATGAAAAGATAAGTGAGAAGAACAAAAAGATATGCAGAGTTTGATATAATTCGTTATGAATTGGTTGTTATATATGAACCATTTACCTCCACTTGCTTGTAATAGATATGGAATATAGGTCCCAGATGCAAAATGGAACTTTGGTACTAATACCAAAACCCCAATGTGTTAAGATTGTGGGTTTTATATCGCTCTTCAAACTAAAATATGGAATGGTGAATGTGGGAACAACTAAATTCAAAGCTAGACCCATTGCTCAAGGTCACACACAAGTTGAAGGTGTGGATTATTATGAGATTTAAGGTCATGTATTTAAAAATACATCCATCATATTACTTCTTGCTATGGTGGCTCACTTTGATATAAATCTAGAGAAAATTGATGTAAAGCCTGCCTTATTGTGTGGAGAACTTAAAGATAAGATATTGATTAAACAACCTAAAGGATATGTGCTCAAAGGTAAGGATGATCATATGTGTTTACTCAAGAGGTTCTTATATGGTTTGAAACAATATTTATGATAATGGTATAAAAATTTTGATACTTGTATCATCTCGATTGGTTTTATCATATGCAAGTTTGATCTATGTATGTATATTAAGTTGAAGTGTTCTAGTAAAAAAGTGTTCCTATTACTCTAGGTTGATAATAGGGTACTTGCTAGTAAAGATATGGTTGAAATAAATAGGATAAAGAGAGATATAACTTCTAAATTTGAAATGAATGATCTAAGAGTTGCTCAAAAAAATTTAGGGATGAATATAAATAGAAACAAAAGTTAGGGAAAGCCTATGTTGTCTCAAACGAGTTATATGTAGAAAATGCTTTTAAAATATGATATGATAGAATCTAAACTAGTGACAGATCCATTGGGGACTCGGTTTAGGATTTTCAGTTGTAAGGACTATGAGTGTTGGTTATTTTTGTGGACAAAATATTTATCTGTAAATTTTTTTTAGGCATGCTATCAAGTCTATCAAGAAAAGCCAAATAAATGTTCGAGTTTTAGATAATTATACTTCAGGTATATCTTTAATAACTACGACACATAAGATTACATTTATGCATTTAATAGCACATACTTATAAATTTGAAATTATTTTTAGTGCTAAAATATGGAATAAGATAGTCTAAAAGATATTAGATAATATATACTCTAAAATAATATATGCTAAAAGATATTAGATAATATATATTCTAAATTATAGTTGAAATATTTATCATAAAAGATAGCATAAAATCTATTTTAAAAAAAAAATCTATTTTATATAAGAGTTATCTTAATTAATGAGTAATACTAATCCTATTCGTGATAGAAAAGATATTTATCAATCATATATGAGTTATCTTAATTAATGAGTATTAATAATCATATTTGTAATAGAAAAGATATTTATCAATTACATAGGATTAATGGTTTTAATTTTTCCTATAAATAAAGCTCATTGTTCATTGTTTCAATTAACCACATAAGAGCATTATTTTATTCTTCTTAATTTCTCTCTCTTGTTTTACAAATATAAGATCATAATTCTTTAAGCTTTTTTATTTAGTTAATCTATCAAATATCAATGGTTATGTTTGATTGATTAATAGGCCTAATTATTTTATTTTGATAATATGTTCTTGTGGCTTCTTCTTTATTTTTGTTCTTAAATTATTAGATCAAATAATTGTTTTTGTCATATCATAATTATTTAATTTAATTATTAATCTTTAAAGAAATTATTTTTATTGAACTTGTGCTTGATCTTTTTGCTCTAAGATTTGCTAGTTGATTTAATTTAAATGACATGTTTTGAATCATCTAGTTAGAACTATTCATTATTAAATCTGTTCTAGAACACACACGGATACTTGTGCTTTTTGTGCTAACTATTTTGTAGTTACTTCGGGAACGTATCTAATTGGTGGGAAGCTTATTAGAAAGTTGGTCTAGAAACCGCTCACGCTAATATTGGAAACTGTGAAAACAGAACAGGGGCTCATAAGTAAAGTACATTGGGGCAGTATCCTAGGGAGGGTAGCATAAAACCAAGTTTGTACTTGAACATTTGATTTTCATAGTGGAAAGTTAGGTGGTCCGATAGATCGGTGATTTTCCTCTTAGATCATGGTTGTGGCCTAGGTTGTTTCCACCTAAAAATATCGTGTGTTATTATTTTATTTCCGCACTTATTTTTACACACGATTGCATGCCTAGTTGCTTTGTTTAGGTTATTAAATTATAAATTGGTAAAAATTAAAAATAACCTATTCACCCCCTCTAGGTTAATTAGGTCCATAATTTATAAACTTTCACAAGTGGTCTTTGTCAAGAAAATGAATAAGAAAGAAGTAACATAAAGAGAATATTATATGCAAGTGTTGTAGGAAGCCTCGTGTTTGCGATGATTGGTACTCGTCCTAATATAACATATGCAATCAATTGGGTGAGTAGAGTTATGGTTGATTCAGGAGAGGAATATTGGAATGCAGTTAAGTGCATACTGAAATATATCAGAGGAATTATGAATGTGGATTTGACGTATGGAAAGAGTTTCAAGAGTGATGAAATTATTAATGGTTATGTAGATGTTGATTATATGGGGGACCAAAATATAACAAAGTCGCAGATAGGGTATTGATTCACTATGATGGGAAATATTGTGATGTTAAAGAAGTAATTTGGCTATGTGGTATTGTAGACAAGTTTAGAGTGAAAGTCCTTTGTATGCTCATTTATTATGATAGTCAAAGTGTCATCTGCATGTGTAAAAATCCTATTTTTCATGAAAAGACTAAGGACATTGATGCAAGCTATATTTTGTTTGAGATATAATTTATGAAGGAAAGGTATATGTTGTGAGTTGAAGAAAGGTGACCATGGATTGAACTCTTGGTAAGGACCAAATAGCTTGAATAATCATTATATCTTATGAGTCAAAGTGGAGATTTATAACTATTTTGACCCAAATAATACAATGTTAACTACAAGAACAAGACTTATAGATAGCATAACTTGCATCTATGTATGCAATCATTGGATGGAATAAATAGATCTTATGTAAGGCTATTGTAGGTGATAATTAATGCATGTGATAGTGTCTTATTATATTTTATAAATATTTTGGCATATCTAGGGTAAGGCAGATGATTGATACTTAAAAGTTTTTGAAAGTTGGTGTTTAGGCGTGTTGGTTCTTAGAAGAAAGAAGCAAGTTCTTGTTGTAAAATTGTGAGGTAGTGCAATTGCTTATATAAATTGCTTAGGGTGTATCTCATATTCAAGATCATAATGAATTGGTAGGACTTTGACCCTCTCATGGATTAGATTCACACATTAAAATTGAACCATGTAAAAATTAATTGTGTCTCATGTGATTATTGTTATTGCTTTTGGTTTTTTCCTTAACTTAATGCATGGATAATCTCTTCAAAGACATTAGGTGATATAAAGTCTTTTTTTACTTTGTCTTTCTTTTTTTCATCATGCTCTAATTTATGAATTTTAGTGTATAAATCATGAATTTGCTTACTATAATAGGTGAAAACTTTATCAATGATGTGTATAGTTGAGTGCCAACTTCACTCCTTTTTTACATGCTTTGCAATAAATTATTGACTCATCAATTCATTGAGAAACATTAGAAAGATATCAAAAAATATCCTTATAACATCTTAATTATTATATTTAAATAGTCTATAATTATATCGTCTAGCACTAATATTATTTGAATGAAGATAACATATGTTTCTCATAAAAATACTTTAGATGTAAGTGTAATATAATTTCTTAATTTTTTTTAATATTAAAGTATTTTATTTTCAATCAAGTTCATTTGATGTGTAACTATTAATTTATTAATAACATTATTATATTATTTAATTTTTTCTATCTTAAGTTATTACCTAAAAATTTAATATTTTTTCATAATTTTTTAATTTTACATGAATTTTTGTTAATATTAATAATTTTTTTGATATTTTTATAAATTTTAATTATCAATATAGTCATAAATATCAATATCTTATTTAACATGATTTTATTTTTAATCTTTTTAATAGAAAAATTATTTATTTATTTATTTATTTATTTTTGTATAATATTAAAAAAAATTATTTATATTATAAGCAATATAAATATATATTTTTTAATGTAGATTAAAAATAAAAATGTAAAAAGATATTATGTTATATAATTCAATTATATTTTAATTCTTAAATGTGCATCATCGTTATACCGGCTTAATCGGTGGAAGGTCCTCGCGTCAGAACGAAAAGACCCACCAAATTCGCAAAATGGTATACAAGTTGATTTGAATCTTTCCACTACTAGAGTACTTTTACGATGTTGTCTTTTTCCTTCTTAAGATATTGTCTAAATTTGGTGGGGGTATGAGGATGATTAAAAAAAAATAATAATAACTTAGCTATCACTTGTAATGTAAAAAAAAAAAAATAGTTGTAATTTAGAGTTACTGCATATGGTACGGTTACTAATGGGTGGGGATGTGTAGGAGACAGTAAGGGCTCGTTTGTTAAACAGGATAGATAATGGCGGCAAAGGCAGAGAATTGCATTTTAATAGTAGATAATTTAAATTGTATTTATTTAAAAGAATTTGATGATTTTTTTTTAAATAATCGTAATTAATAAATCATGTGTATAACTATCGTAATACTTAAATTTGAATATATAGTAATATTATTATTATATATATATAATATAATTTAATAATAAAACATAAAAATATTTTAAATAATTAAATTAAATTTTACTTCTTGTTACTTTTATATATTTTTATTTTACTTATAAACATGTGTTAAATATTTAAAAATAAAAATCAATATCTAATATTTTAAATTATATAATAGAATAACAAATATTTTAAATTATATTTTTTAAAACTAAATATATTTTTTAAAAAATATTAAAAAATAAAAAACATGGTTAAAATGTGGAGAAAATACTATAAATATATAACTGATGATTATTAATCGAATATAATCAAAGTTAATACCGATATTTTATTCGTCTACACATGCTCGCTCTTAAGTATAGGATAAATAAAAGAGAAAAATAATCTAAATATCTTGTAATCATTATCAAATTATATCACAAGTTTTGCAATTATTAAGTTAGATAATATAACTTTAATAATTTTTTAAAATAAATATTTTAATTTTCATAATTTATGAATTGGATACTATTATTCATATTATAATTAAAAATAAATAATTTTAATTTTATAATTTATTAAAATAATTTATTAAAAGTATAACAGATGAGAATAAATTTATAATGTTTAACTTTCATGAGAATAAATTTATAATGTTTTTTCATGAGAATAAATTTATAATGTTTAACTTTCATAAATGATAAGATTAAAGGTATTCAACTTATTTTAAAAAATTAAAAAAATTCTAATATTTAAATTAATAATTATAAAATTAAAATAGTAAAATTAAATATAATACTGTGTTTGGTGTTGTATATGGACCGCATAATTTTAAATCCATTTAGTAAAACTGGGTTTAGTTGGCCCAATTAAGAGGTGGGTCTTGGAGGGATTGAAAAAAAAATTAGTGCGTCACTTCCCAAAGCTTACAAAATCCATTGCCACAGCCCACAAATCCACTCAAACAAGTCCACTGCATCGCTGCTTCGTTTCTATTACCACTTCGTTGTTTCCAGAAAACCTCATACATAGAAATCTTCTCTCTCTTACACAATCTTAATTTTTTAATTTTGTTTCTTAATTTTCTTTATGGTATTTTAATTTTTTAATTTTCTCTCAAACAATAGTATTTTTTATATTCTTTTTTTAATATCTCTATTACATTGTGTCATTTTTTTCTCTTCTGATCTCTCTTTTTTTTTCCTTCTTTAACTTTATAGCTCCTTGCAACTCATAAACATGATACTTGTATTTTTTTTTTCATTTTTCATTTTTCATTTTGATTAATCGTGTTGCTACACTTGTATTTGTTTAGAATTAACATTAGGTTAGATTTTTATCCCTTTTAGGTTTGAGGTATATTCAGAAATCTCTTCTTATCCTTGACTTTATTGTAATATATTGCTCTTTTTTTCCCTTCATTTTTCTTTATGGGTATTTTCCTTTAGTTTCCGATCTCTTCTCTTTGAACTTCTTATTATTTTTCCTTAATAAGTGTTATTGACGGGATATTTCTTTATTCATGAGATGGCAAAGTGTGAATTTTGTTTATAGATATGGAACGAGGACTCTTTGCAATTTACATTTTGTTGCAGTTTTGACATTCGGAAACTGCATCTATAAATCTCATGTTGTTGTTGGTATTTTACTAGACAATGAAAAACGTATGCTTAGGAATAGAATTTTTACTAGACATGAAACAAGACTATAATTTTGGATAGTATTATAGGTATTAGTGATTTGCAATGTGTATATCAACTAAGAACTGATAAAAGAACTTTTGGGTTATTGTGTAAGTTATTGCGAACCAATGGAAGGTTAAAAAGCGATGGTTTAGTAACTGTTGAAGAGCAAGTTTGCATGTTCTTGCACACACTAGCTCATCATGTGAAAAAATCGTATAATTCAAAATAGGTTTTTTTAGGTCGGAAGAAACTATTAGTAGATACTTCAAATCTCTCTTAAATGGAGTTATTTGGTTACAATATTGTTTGTTGAGACTGCCTGAGCCAATTCTTGAAAATTATAGCGACGATAGGTGGAAACCTTTTAAGGTATATTTATAATTTTATCTCAAGTTAATAATTCTAGAAATAGTTTTTCATATTCTAAATATTCTTGTTCTTTCTTGTAGAATTGTTTGGGAGCATTGGATGGTACTTATATAGCAGTGAGAGTTCCTGAGAGTAAAAAAAACCAAGGCTATTTTAAGGAGTCCGTCATTTTTTCCATACAAAACTCAATGTTGCATTATCACAACTTGTTGACTCCTTCAAAATCTTATTAGGAGGGAGATGTCAATAGATCCCATGAAAAATGAATTGCCTATTGAATCAAATGAGTATAAAAATGATGATGATAACGTTGCAACAATCGAATCTTCCGAGCAAGACTACATGGAGGAATGATCTAGCAAAACAAATGTACAATGAGTGGCGAAGGATAGGCGCCATTAATTAGATTATCTTATCTTAGCTATTTCATCTTCTCAACATTTTTTTATGTTAGGATTGTGGACACAAGTTTACAAATTAGTATGGTTCAGGAAGACTATGTTTTGTATATGACTTGTGATTGTGTATATGACCGAAGGTTGATCTTTTTTATCATTAAGTTTGTATACATGTTCTAGCCCATTTACTTTAGAACTTGCTTATTATATTAATATGAACATTTTAATTTGAAGAATATAATGATATTTGTTTACATGTTTTATGTGTACCAATGAATGGTAGTCAGGCAAGTTGGAAAAGAAAATACTCCGCGATCATGTTGAAGAAGAAATATTGTTTAACATACATGATGAAATAGTGATCGTTGGTGGTGTTCGTGACAATGGTTCTTTCAAGCTAGGTACTTTGGTCTCTTTAGAGCTAGAAAAGTTTCAGTAAGCTTCGCCCAAATTGTGATATAAGAGTTAACCCACGTATTTAATCTAAGTTGAGAATTAAAGAGAAAGAAGCAATATGGTTTTATTTATGACATGCTAAAGAAGATTGATTTTGGAAGGAATGGTATCAAAAAATGTGTGGAGATTGATGGTGAAGAAGCTTGGAGATCATATGTACAGGTAAATAGTTATGCTTTTATTTGTGTTTAATATTAACTAAATGTTAAATTACAATTATGATATTTGAAAACTAGTATGTACTCTAGCATAGTTGATATAGTTATAGTTGACATAAAATACAAATTTAGTTGTATTTTATGTCATCTTGAAATTGAAAATTTCTTTGTGAACAAATTTAGTTGTATTCTATATCACCTTCTTTCTTTTTTTCATACAAGAATAAAATGAAATATTTTTGTAATATACACATATGCAGTTCAACAAAGATGCAAAGGGATGGAGAGACAAACCCTTCCCATTGTATGACAGACTCGTTAATGTTTTTGGAAAAGATCGCGCAACTGAAAAGCAAACCGAGAGTCCTGTTGAAATGGTTGAGGAGATCGACAAAAATGACAATGAAGTTGATCCCCTTGATTTAGACGATCCTTCTTCTCCTATTGCAGTTCAAAATGAACGACAAGTTGTTGGCAGGAAGAGGTCAAGAGAAAATACTAGTATTTCATTGCCACAACTATCAACAATTTTCAAAGATATAATGGAGGTCTGGAAAAATTAGTTCCCAATATGAACGAGGAAGAAAGTGGCATTGCTACTGATCTTGAGATAATGGGGCTGTCAATTTAATGATGAACTTGAGGCACTTACAACAATATTGAATAAACCAATTTAGAATGTTGAAAGGTGTACGCAGAGAAGCATATGTCGCCAAGCTCTTACAAGAGAGAGTTAACCGATTTGAATATTAGTATTATCTGCATATTACAAGTTGATGACAACCCTCCTTTGATAAAATATACTATCATTTTATTGGTATTATCATTTGCATTTCAGTACTAGGGATAAACATACAAATTAGATAGTTCAGTACAACTGAATCAAGCTTTTTGTAGGTGACAAGTTAAACAAAATATTAGGATGTTGTCATATATGTATTTAATTTTTAAATAGTTATAAATGAAATTAAGATAAGTTTGTAATTTTATAAGTTAACTATTTTTACTAATATTGATTTAAGAACAAAAACTTGCCTATATATTACATATAACATGCTATTGTTAAATGAAATTAAGATAAGTTTGTAATCTTATAAGTTAACTATTTTTACTAATATTGATTTAAGAACAATAACTTGCCTATATGAAAAATGACTATGGATTCTCTTTATATTTAATATTGCAGTGTTCAGTATTTTTTTATGCATAAATTTTTGATGAAATTTAACAATAGCCTCAGAAATTTAAACACAAATTCAAGTCATAAAAGAACAAATTAGCTAACATTATTTCATTCCAATTAAAACAAAACTGACATGGGTTAGAAACTTGCCATGATGAGAAAACATGGTTGTTATTCACTTAATAGGGGTGAGTTTCGGTTAGTTAGTTAATTTTTGAACCATTTTATCTTTATGGTTTTGTAAAACCCAAAATTTTAACCATTCTATTATCTTAAAAAATCAACCTTCAAAAAAACATATAAAGTCAATTTGAGGGAGGTTAATAATTTTAAACCTATAATTATAACATGAAGTCTAATTAAACATGACTCCAATGTGATGCTCAATGGTGAAATCTGAAATTAAAAGCTTAACTTTAATAAAATCTTGGTTTTTTAGTGTTTTATCATTCCATCTTGACATTCTCACTCAAAAAATACTTAAACAAAAAATGTTCAGTCCAAAGAACAATCCAATTGGAATAAAATAATAGAATTGTTAGAATCCAAATAAAAATCAATGAAAAAGTATAAAAAATTTCCTTATAAACTCAATCGAAAAAACACATAAGGATCTGATTCTAGACATGAATTAATACTCAAATAATCATTAGTTGGTTTGACAGAGAGGGTACAAGCAACGTATTAGATAATGATAATGAAGGAAATAAGGTCACTGTTTTAGCTCCTGTAACTGGATAAGTGACCCCATTTGCATTGGCAACACAACTCCGTCTTGGCTGGGTTGTTTTGGAGAGATCGTTTGGGTCAAATGTCATGTGATCTGTAGCTCCAGAGTCCATAATCCAATCCTCCTTATCACTACGAGTATGAAATGCTTTATTTGAAATACCTAGATCTTGGGAAGATTCGGTCTGAGGAATAAGGGATAGTGATGTAGTATTGGTAGCCACAGCAACTTTCCCAGTGGTTTCCCTCTTCTTCCTTGTTTGAAGATCATTCCACCATTCTGGATACCCATGTAATTTGAAGCAGTTTTCACGGGTGTGTTTGGAGTTTCCACAATGACCACATTTCATGTCAGTAGACGGTGGATTTTCCGGGGATTTCTTGCTACCCAAAAAAGTTCTTGGTTTTGGTGGCATAGGATTATGGTGTCCCTTGATCCCTTTGTAAGCCATAACTACTCTGGGTGTCGTATCTACACCTGTGATCATCACGGTCTGCCTGACCTCTTCCCTGCGGATGAATCCATAGGCTTGTTCCACCGTAGGGAATGGTTTGATTTGAAGCACATCACTGCGAGTTTTGTCGAGTCTGTCATCAAGTCTATCAAGGAAGGTATACACTCGATCTTCATGTACGATGGAGTTGTATTTTTGTATGTCATTCGCACACTCCATTGGATTAGGACGACGGAAATCAATTTCTCGCCACAACCCTTGAAGGTCATTATAGTATTTTTCAATGCATCCACCCGCCTGTTTCATACGAGTAACTCGACGGCGAAGATCATACACTTGAGACGTGTCTGTCCCATCATAGTAGGTGGTAGCTGCAGAATCCCAAACCTGTTTCGTAGTTGGGAATCGAATAAAATTTGCAATCAAGGAGGGGTCCATCGAATTGATCAACCATCCTTTAACAATGGCATTTTCAGTGCGCCATCTCCTGAATGAGGGGTCGGTTTCAGTAGGTTGAGGAAAATCCCCATTAATATATCCCAGTTTGTCTTTGCCAGAGATATACATCTCCACCACCTGGGACCACAAGGCATAGTTGGATCCTCCCAACTTGATACTAATGGGGCCAGTCGACGCTTCAGTTAGCGGAGGTTGTGAGACGGTCTGAGCTCTAGTTAGAACTTCCGTCATTTTCGTCGTCAAATCTTCCAATATGAAATTGGTGGTTAAATCTCTAGATTCTGCCATGAAATCTAAAATTTTTTTCCTTCCGTTTTTCCTTTTTTTTTTTACACTTCGTACACCGACTATATATAGGATATTTCGTAACCCTACTTCATTTTTTTTTTCGTGCGCAACCCTTTCTTCACGTAGCCTCTGTGGCGTTTTCTTCCCACAACCTCTGTGGCGTTTTCTTCCCACAACCTCTGTGGGGTTTTCTTCCCACAGTCTCGGTGGCGTTTTCTTCCCACAGCTGTAGATAAACCTACGGCTCCAACCAGCCACACGCACAGGGACAATCGTAAAACTGTAACCCTAAAAACAGCTTCCCATTCGCGCAGCCCTCCTAAAGCAGCGCTCTTCGTCTGTTGCTTTCCTCTTCTTCTTCGTCTGCTACTGCTATAAAGAAACAGTGTCTTCCATTTTCGTATGTCCTAATTTTTTATTTTATTTTCACAGAGTAGAGTCAACCCTCCACCTGGTCCTCCGTATCTGTGACGCGGTGTTCTTCTACGCTGCTTTGGCTAGACGGTTGCGACTCCAGTCAACCAATAGCTACAACTGACGCTGAGCAGAAATGGCCATCTTGATACTAGATGGTCGCAGCACTGGTGAGTGGTATTTTTTTTCAGTATTGTAACTGATTGGTTTCAACAAGTAAACCAGAAATCAGAAATCAGAAATCAAGAAAAAAATCAAAAATCAAAAATCAAGAAAAAAATCAGAAATCAGAAATCAGGTTAGTAGGAGAACAGAAAACAGCAATAACTTGCTCTGATACCATGTCAAAATATTCTCTGATAATTATCATGTATATTTCATATTATTTTTGTTTTGTTTCTATACAAGAGTTAAGATATATGTATACAAAGAAAACGAAAATTAAACAATAACCATAATTCCTACACATCCATGTTTTATGGTTCCACTAATATTATTGTATGTTCCATGTTTTACTCCACTGAGCATTGGTGTCTACCACTGTTGCAGCATGCACCACAACACACACCAACAAAATTCAAGTCATAAAAGAACAAATTAGCTAACATTATTTCATTCCAATTAAAACAAAACTGACATGGGTTAGAAACTTGCCATGATGAGAAAACACGGTTGTTATTCACTTAATAGGGGTGAGTTTCGGTTAGTTAGTTAATTTTTGAACCATTTTATCTTTATGGTTTTGTAAAACCCAAAATCTTAACCATTCTACTATCTTAAAAAATCAACCTTAAAAAAAACATATAAAGTCAATTTGAGGGAGGTTAATAATTTTAAACCTATAATTATAACATGAAGTCTAATTAAACATGACTCCAATGTGATGCTCAATGGTGAAATTTAAAATTAAAAGCTTAACTTTAATAAAATCTTGATTTTTTAGTGTTTTATCATTCCATCTCACTCAAAAAATACTTAAACAAAAAATGTTTAGTCCAAAGAACAGTCCAATTGAAATAAAATAATAGAATTGTTAGAATTCAAATAAAAATCAATAAAAAAGTATAAATTTTTTTTTTATAAACTCAATCGAAAAAACACATAAGGATCTGATTCTAGACATGAATTAATACTCAAATAATCATACTAAAATTAAAAAAAATCAAATAAATTTGCAATAGTCGATGGAGAATAACATTAGAAGAGAAGAAAGTGATGGAGGCAAGGACGATGTTGAAAAAGAAGATAGCATTGGAGGCATAATAGATGTCTCGATGGTGATATTTTGGCTAGAGACGCGACCGATAGTAAGAAGTTGGAGACATTGATATTAGACGTGAGTGAGAATAAGAAGAATTTGAGAGATCAGATAAGATTTAGATTTAAAAAAGAGTTTATATTTTATATATAGAAATAAATAAATAAAATATTTAAAAAATTAATATATATTAAGATTTCATAAGTTTTTTTTTTAATTTTTGGAACTACTAGATAAAGTTTTTTATATATATTTCTTATGCCTATTAGTACCAAACATTCTCTAAAAAAAATATGGTCTCCATTTGAACTTAAACTCAGATTAGTTGGACGATTTTAAAAAAAATATATCCACCCCTGATTCAGTACCATGCTTCATATAATATAAATAAATAAAAAGGCACATTAATTAATTGAATCCAATTAATATAATAGCATTTATAATTACTCATTATACTGGACAAGAAAGAAGAAGATCGAGAAATAGAGGGTGCAAACTCTCTCCTCCCATCATTCCCTTTTTGTTGTTTTGTGTTTTGTATAGAGATTACTGGAAATGGAGAAGTGGTTATCGGCCTCGCCTGTGGCTACAACGACGCCGTTTGGGTTCTTAAGCTGGGCAGAGGTGTTCATTTCTAAGGATGAAGGGAGGAGAGAGGTCTGTTACTATTTGAAGAGGAATGATGGGAGTTTAGATCTGGATGTGGTTGGAAAAGAGAAAAGGTCGAGCCACGTGTCTTACCATTACACAATCAAGAATCGTTCGCTTTTCGTCGCTGACTTTGCCAATATCAAGTCTCGGAAAGAGGTTATTGATTGGCTAAATTCCCTTGTTTCAGGTATATTGGATTCGTTTTTATTTATTTATTTAATTTTTGTGTTCTTTTCATCGTAGAATTGAATTTTTTTTTAGCCGTTGTCGTCAAATTCTTACGAATTCTTCTTCCGTGTGATGGTTGAGAATGAAATCGCAAGAATCAAGAATCAAATATCGATCTTACGAAATTACTCTTTTTTTATTTTATTATTTGTAAAACTATCACAAATATACTAATCATTTTATAAAAAATGATTAATATATTCGCAAAGTCGATCTAAGAAATAAATTTATGTAATTTTAATTTATTATTTAAAATCTTAAAAACAAAATTAAATCTTAAACATCCTCTCACGATATTTTTGTTTGTTTGGTTCCTAATCTAATAACATAAAAATAAATATAAACATAGATATAGATTTAATAAATAATAATGCAAATTTTATCATTCATAACAGTAGAGTATTTAAGGATATAATAATTAAGTTAATTATGTTTACTGATATTATTTAAATTATTAAAGATATAAATTAATATTTGTTGATTTTTTCTTTTTGGTACGAAAGTATACTTAGACGAGTTCAAATTCTTTTGTTTAATATTAATTAACTAATATCCTTAGACGCACCTATTAATTAATTAAATATTAAATTTTAGTTTTATTTTTAAGAAAATAGCAAATCATTTAATCACAATTTTAGGCGGAATCAAATAATTAGACTTTATTCAAGGTGTCTAAATTAAATCTAAGAATTTAATTTTTCAAGTTTTAAAACCAATATTGAAAATATGTTGTCAATATATTTTCGAATAATAGTTCTTATAAAAAACTTTTGAAATAGAGTTTCACTCTAACTACCAGGTGATTGTACCAACAAATAAAATAGTACTACTCTAAATTAGACCGAATAATTAAACTTTAAAATCTAATTTTCATATTTAAATTTGTAATGAAAAATAATGTATTTCTCTCTAACATCCTTAATGTAAAATCTTGAATAAAAACAAAATCAATTTATTTTATGAAAATGTTTTACCTATTTAATATTTCGCAAACATAATAACGTTATAATTATATCATATTTACAAACAGTCAGTTATGTTAAATTTAATCACAGACAAATTAAATATAACATATAAGAATAAAACATAAAATGATAACTATAAAGAATCTATTAAAATAATACCTTAAAATAATTCTTACAACAGTTTGATGTTAATTCTGTTATTGGAAAACCTCTAAACGGATTTGTATATCTGCTTATTAAATCAAAAACTAAAAATTATAAAAACATAAGTAGTTCCTCTAAAAAATAGAAAAACCTTAAAAAAAAAATTTCTAGAGAGAAAAAGAACTCAGAAAATTATATGTGTTTTGTAACGGAGAAAATGATCATTTTATAGATGAGGAGAAAGCCAAAAAAGGGGGAAAAATATTTCAAAATTTGAATTTGGACGCGTTTGGACAGGTTGGCGCGCGTATGGGCACGAAAATATCAACAGATGGGCGGCTGGCACATGCGGGATTGGGCGTGTTTCTCGTCGCCACTGGACGACTGCGTGCACAATTTTGGCCTTTTTGATATTTTTGATCTTTTTGACCAATTTTTCTATCATTTTGACTTTTCTTCGTTTATTTTCTTAATATATTTGTGATGTATTATCTCTAGTATTTTTTTTTTGGTCTTTAAGTTATTTTTAAACTAAAATACCTGAAAAATAATAAAAAATATCCCTGATTCTGAAAAAAATAAATTTATATATAAGATATGATAAAATTATACATATAAATCTATTTAATCAATTAAAATACACAATAAATTTAGTGTTTTTTTAAGCCCCTTTAGTTACTTCAATTATGTGTTTCCAGCTCTTCTAATTGAAAGTGGAAGGAGTTTTGTGTTCTGTTCTTAAGATATTCGTGAATTTTCATGGTTTTTCGTTTTTGTTCTGGGTTTAACAAATTCGATTTGGAGGAAAGCTATTTTTCTCATATTCGTCTATTTCATGGTGTTTTGGACTCCTGTTTCATAGAAGAGATTTGTCTAGTCTAAAATTATTCTCTTTGGAGAAGTGCATATTGTTCTTCTGCCTATTTATCTTGTGCATGTCAGATTTGATTATTCGTGGTTTCTTAAGGTTAAATTTTTTCGTTCTTAAGATTATAATTTTTTCGTCTGTTTGTTGTGTTTGAAGAAAAAAATGAATTTTTTGGGGGGCAGTCTTCAAATTTTTATTGTGTTCCTTTGGATTTCGTCAAAAGGATCCTGATCTTTTGTTTTGCTAAGCTTGAATATTCATTGGTCAATTCTTGTCCAGCTAGGGTTTTCTTTCCCAAACCTTTTTCTTCACAATTAAATTTAATAATCTAAATTTATTAACTTGTTTCTTCACAAGTTTGGTTTCCTTGTGTTTTTATTTTCTGTCCTTTATCTCTCCCTCATTTTTTATCCTTTTGCAGGTCTCTTTGGCCTTTTCCACCCTCCTCCTGATTCTTATCTGCCTCTTTTTCTTTTGTTCTTTTTTCCTTTTTTAAGCAAGTTTCTCCCTTACAAGTGGTGAAACCTGTTCGTTCTCTGCAATTTCTATGCTGATTATGAGATTGAAATGTTCTATTATGGTATTGCTGCTGCGTCTGTCTATGAGAATTGACTATAATCTGGGCTGCAGGATTATTGATTGAATTATAAAGAGCTGGTTCAGAGTGGCAGAATCCTTAAGCCCTCAAAATTTCTAGGTCAATATCTTTCATGGCCAAATTTATTGTTTCTTTATTATTCATCCTGGGCATTCCTGGTACATGGAGTGTTTATGATGTTTTACCACTTAACAAAACACTGATTCCTTTGTTACTGTTACTTATTATTATATATTCAATTTGTTGGATTATGGATGCCTTTACTGAAATTTGCTGAAATGTGTTTGTCGATAACTTAAACTTTCATTACAAGATTAAACGTCTTCAATTTGAATGAAGCTGGATTAATTTTGTTGTATTTTATGTCCTTTAATTGCAATTATTTGGTTTGTTTAGTATTTCAGGATTACTCAGTTAATTACTTGATTTTGTGAATTTTCTAGGCACACCAAATAACATATCGTCTATGAATGGGACCATTATAGATGGTAAAGATGGTCGTGGGTTGGATACTTAAAGGTGTGAATTTTGCTACTATGGTTGGGTTCACCATGGACATGCAGAATAAAGCAGACATTATCATTCTTTTCAGCGCAATGGTGTTAAAATCTCTGTGAGTGTTATTGGGTTTTCCATGTTTCTTGTGTGTCTGTGTGACTTTCAAATTTCACCTGTCATTTTTTTTGCCTTTTTGGTGTGCTTATATGTTCCTATTAAGTTGTTATCTCGTCCATTTTTCCTTGGTTTTCCTAGGTATACAACTTTGTGTATGTTCTTGCAGAGGAGAGTAAACGTGTAGTTGCTTACTTGGACGATATGTATGAGGACTCCAGAGGCAACAAAATGGTTGTGGTACGGTGGTTTCACAAAATTGATGAGGTTGGTTTTATTTTACCTCACAATTTTAATGACAGGGAGATTTTATTTTCTTTTTGTCTTCAAGATCTGAGCATTGAATGCATAGATGGATTGGCAACTGTCCTCAATCCCCAACATTTTGAGAAATTTTCGGAGGAGGCGAGAAATACTCTACAAGATCCATTTGTATGTGACAAGCAGTTTGAAAAGGATGGCATCACACCCTTTGACATTACTCAAGTTAAAGGTTATTGGAAACAGGATATTCTGAAGTACATCATGTACACACTGACTCCATCAAAGAGCATAGGGAACTCATTACCATATGATTATAGCATGAAGTTGGAGAACATTGATGCACATCGTGTCAGGCCTAAAAAAGCAATGCATTGAGAAAAGAGATGCAATTGTTACTAGTGCGCCTAATGAAGTAGCAAAATGAGACTCTTCTCAGCCTTTTACAGTAGGTTCTCAGGTTGAAATATTCTCCCAAGACAGCGGCATTAGAGGATGCTGGTTTAGAGCTTCAATTATTAAGGGACACAAAGACAAATTGAAGGTTCAATATCAAGATATCCCGGATGCTGCT
Source organism: Hippophae gyantsensis (assembly GCA_030763125.1). Taxonomy (NCBI): domain Eukaryota; kingdom Viridiplantae; phylum Streptophyta; class Magnoliopsida; order Rosales; family Elaeagnaceae; genus Hippophae; species Hippophae gyantsensis. Next base: position 14,660,270 of record CM061029.1, on the reverse strand, counting down.
GATGAGACTAAGAGGCTTGAGGCTGGTCAAGTGTTTAATGTGATATTAACGTCTTCCCTTCTTTCCCTCCCACTTATCTGTTTAGCACTTTTGCTGTCTACTCTTCCTTAAATTAAGACCCTTTTTTGATGCAGGAATGGATTTTAACATCTAGGGTAGCTTCTCTTAATCAGTTAGGGCTCCAAATGGGTGGAAGGACAGATGTTCGACTAGTCCCACCAATAGTGACCAAAGTTCGGGGGTTTTCAAAGCTGGAAATGTTGTGGATGTTTGGTGGCATGATGGTTGGTGGGAAGGCATTGTGCTCCATAAGGAATCTGACGACTCATTACATGTTTATTTACCAGGTTTGAAAACAGTTTCCAATATGATCTAGTTATGCTAGTTGACTGTGCATTCAAGTGTATATATATACATATATATTATGCTTTTTCCTTACAATATTTTTAATATTCTTGTTTTCATAATTTTGCAGAAGAAAAGCAGAATCTGGTATTTAGTCATGGTGAATTGTGACATTCGAAAGAGTGGTTTGTGAATGGTTGGACATTAATCAAGGAAAGGCTCGACGTTGTGACCTTATTATTGCATGACTTGAAAAGGCAAGTTTCTGAGAAATCTTATCCTAGAAATCCAGTGCCAGTCACTCTCCATGAAAGCAAATTATTGAGGAAGAATCTTAATGGATGCAGCAGTGAGACTCGCCCAGTTTCTGATAATGTTGATGGAGGAAAATTTAAAGAATGTTCAACAGTTATGGATCTTTCCATGGACAATCTGCTTGCTCAGTTAAGATGGAAATCATCTAAGAAAAGGCATCGTGGTAGCCATGCCTCTGTCCAGAAGGTACACTATAATGGTGTTGATAAGACTATTGCACCAGATGCAATTGTGGCACCTACCCGTGAAAGATTTTTGATTCCTACCTCACTTAAAATCGATAAAGAAAATTGCAAGTATGCTGGTGATTCTTTGTTCAACTCCTCAGTAGTTCCTACTCTAACTACTTTGGTTATGTCCAGATGACAAGCTGCTAGTTTTATTTTCCTCTTGTTATTTGCTTCTTTTATCAGTTAGGGAGTTGGGAGTTGGGAGTATATACATTTCCTTTCTTTGTACCGCTTTGATGCAATTATGCAACTTAGTATCTGGATCTCCAAATTTTTTTCTAGAAATCAAGGCATGTGTGCTGTCTCTCTGCATCGGCTCGGGATCTTCTGTCTTAAAAATTATATTAATCTGTCTTATTAACAGGATCATGATATTTTGGTTTTAAAAAACCACCCAAAGTTTCTAAGAACTTTACATTAGAGATAGTGTTTTAAATGATGTGTTATGATCTTGTTAATAAGAAAGAGATTAAGACATGATTTAAGATAGAGGATCCGAATCCAAAGATGCATGCACCCGTATCTATGTTACATTAGCTGAAGGGGCCTTATCCCTGAAATTTTGTGGATGAGGTAAAATATTCAAGTGTTCTACTTGAGATTTTTCCTTCTCAGCAAAGTCTACTGGTCATTTTGAGTTTCGGTGGAAGATAACTTATAATTGTGTAATTACCCAAAGAAAATTTATAATTGTGTACTTTTTGAATGAACACTTCTAAAGATCACAAATTTGTGATATTTCAAATGAGGTGGTGGACCTAAGTTACCTAAGTGAGGCCGGGCTACTATATTTGTAAAGATATTTAATATTGTGCATGAGGATATTGTAATTACACTTATGCACTATGCCTAACGTATGCTCCAAGTCATGCTTCTGTCACTAGATTTTGTTTTTTGCAGTTTTGAACATTCTCTTGTGCTTTTTCAGTAATATTAAAAGAGATTTATTTGAAAGAATTTAACATTAGAGGTATCTAATTGGTAGTAGTTTTTATTGTATCGCATGCAACTAGATGACTTTTAACGTGAAATGTTTGAGTTAGAATTTATGTATTTTTGATAAAAATATATAAATTGGATTTAAAATATGTTAGTTTTATGATTATAAGTTTCATGAAATTATAGATTTTTTTTTCTAATTATTATAAATTAAAGTTATGTTAAAAAAAAAGCTAAGCCTGTGTTGTTTAACTTGTTTTGTTAGCCTCTTCTACTTTCTGGTATTATTATTAATGTGATGTTTTAACTATAAAATATGTTAATTTAATCCTTTTGTTTATGGGTTAATTAATTTAGACTCTTAATTTATAAAAATAAAAAATTTTAATGTAAAAATATAATTTAATCTCATGATTTTAAGTAATTATAAGATTAAAATATATGATTTTAAATAATTATGAAATTAAATATATTTATTTTAAATAATAATAGAACTAAATATTCCCGTATTTTATAATGACAAAATTTATATTTCCTTACCCAATTAAAATGATTCATTTTAAAAAATAAAAAATTAATAACTATGCTCCCCACCCTATTATTTAATAATAATACTCCTTAGTTATGTAGTTGAGTCCAAATTTAGCATCTCTCTTCTGCTAATTTACAGCTGTAACTAGACTTTACAATTATTTTTATAATATCTTTATTGAGACTTCAGACAATCACATGAATGAGTAATTGAACCAACTCATTGAAGTGGAAATTACTTACCTGGTATTACAAGTAACCTCTATGGAACAATTCCTGGTTAGAAAAATAAGACCAAGCACTATATAACTATTCCACTATGTGGGCCTACCTTGCAGATGAATAAAGAGGAAAGTCCTTTTTACTTTACTGAACCATTTTATCTAATTTAGCTTTGTTTGCTTTCCAAAAGTTGAAGGGTTGAAATTTCACAATAGAAAGATGAGAGATTGTTCCATCAGTACAAACACAGCATGAACTTTTCCTACTTCATTTTACAGACATATCTCTTTCAATGAGATGGGATTTTACATTTTACCTTATTGTTCTACATGAATGTTTTACCTTTTTCTTAATTTTTTACAAAGGAAAGCATGGCTTTTGATGAGGAGGATGATCAGCTTAAGAAGAAGCTCACAGGAATTGGAATCATAAAGTCAAGAAACTTGTTACTTTCTAGAACCAGTTTGGCTTCTGTTGAATCCTTGTCTATGCCTCTTGTTAGTTCTCTCTCTCTCTCTCTCTTTGTGACTCGCTTATACTTTGGTCTAATGGATTATATGGTTTTGAACAGGTTCAGGAAATTGTTCTTTCAGCAGATATTCATTGTAGTGAATGTCAAAAGAGAGTGGCTAACATGATGTCAAGATTGAATGGTAAGATTCTCTAGGGCTTAAATTTAGCAGTTTAGTTTTACAACACCTGTAAAAAGGTGATTTTGGGTTTCTGATTCTAAAGCTTTAACCTATTTGAGGATTTTCTTTGGGAAATAACCTTTATCTATGTTATAAATGAAACCAGAAGAATCTGTATAAAGTGGAACAAAGCCGTGTCCTAGAATTTGGAAAGTGGCTCCTCAGTCTTTCTTCTTAATTGCAGTTTATGTTGTCAGCTCTAATGAGCTGATGCTCATGAGCTAAAACAGCTAACTTTGCTTAAAGAGCTAAACGTAATTAAAATATATAATTTTTTATTCTTATTTTACATAAATATCATCAAAAGAATATTTAATGTTAGAAGATTAACATTTTTTGTTTTTAAATGAAGTTATAAATATATTTTTTTTATATATTTTAAAAATATAAATGAGACAATTTATATGTTTTGTATTACCCTAGTTTAAAGTTGAGATTAGGTGAACTGCATTTAAGGATAAACTTGTATCATTTTAACACAACTAATTTGTTGCTTGATTGCCCATTATAATAAAATAGTATAAACAAATAGAAAATAAAAATTGCATAAAGTTGTTATTTTCTAGGATGAAGGTCTCAACAGCTTTGGTCATTTTTACTTACCAAACATATTTGCAGATTTTGGATGTTGATTATCCTCAATTTAACCCCAAAAGCATTAATAATGGGAACTTAAATCCATCTGATTGTCATCATTTGTTACTGTTAAATTGTTTATGCTATGCAGTTGTTATTTATACTTTTGTGATTTATAATCTTTAGTACCTATCACTTTTGAAGTGCAAGTTGGTAGCTTTTTTTTGTTTTCTCCTTTATTGGCCATAGTGTTGTATAGATTCCCATTGATTGGTCAAGGTTTTGGCTTAGAGCGTTTTAGTTTATGGGACCATCTGCACATGGTTTCCTGGACATTGATAAAAAAATGGTACCTGTTTCACTGTTACTACTGGGAAAAAGATCTTGGATTTATGCTAATTGTTAAACTCTTAACATTGTTGACTAATTTTATTATTTAAGATAATGATTTTGTTTATTTATTAGAATAAAATGATTGAAAACTTAAAATTTTTAAATAATATGTAAAAGTTTTATTAATTTTTTAAGTTTTTGAAAAAATGTGAAAAACAGAGTTGATTTTTGATAAAAAAAATTAACAAATATATTAGTGATTATTTTTACAATATAATTTAAAATCACAAAATCAATTATTTAATTAGAAATCATAAATTATATATCAAAATTATTGTTATTAAATATAATTCATTTTTTCATATTAGACCCATTTAACCTCATATATTTTATTTTGATTAATATAGTCTATAATCTTTACAAATTTGATTATTTTAGTCTAAAATATTTTAATTTGATCAATTTATTTCATGAATGTTTTAAACTTCTAAATTACTTTCTACCAATTTGGTTCGGATTAAATTTGGTCAAAATTGAAAGATGAATAATTAAGGATATGGTTTATAATAATTTTGATTTTTGATTTTTTCAAATAATTTTATAATGAGATATGCTTCTTCGTTCTTTATTTTCACATTTTTAAGAAATCATTACTAAATTATGGGATGAGTTTTTAATGAGTTTTTTTTTTTTTTTTGATATTTTTTTATTGGACATATTTTAGAAGAGAGTATATCAAGTCTTGTGACTTTTGTATGTATAATAATTAGAAGAAAATTATTAAAAATTTAAATTTTTAAATAATATCTAAAAAAAATTCTTTAATTTTTTGAAATTTTTGGTAAAAAAATTAAAAATAGAATAAGTTATCAAACGACTAGGGTTTTTGATTTATTTTCTTGAAAATCATTCCGTATAAATTGTTATTCATATTAGTGATTGTTTTTTAAAAAAAATCAAAAATTAAAAAATTAATTTTTTAATTATAACTCATAAATCATAATTTTTTTCAAACTTAACTTATCCATTTTTTAATTATAACTCATAAATCATAATTTTTTTCAAACTTAACTTATCCAATTAAAAAGGTTATGGATTAAACTAATCAAATTAAAAGTTTCAGATTAAATATGAATAAATTTGTAGCTTGATGTGTTATAACACAATAATGAAAAAACCTTTTAACATTCACATTAATTATTGCAGAGACAGAGTCAATTGTAGTAAGTGTGCTGGAGAAGGAGGTAACGCTCACTTGTAGATATCCAATTGTTACCAAAGCATCCACTTCCCAAGTTACTACATTGTACAGGAATCCTACAAAGACAATTGCCTTCTTCAAAAGAATGTTTAGATCTTCTTGAAGGAGTTTTCGAATCAATCTAATATTCTGCTGAAATTCCATTTTTGTTTAAATTTTAATGATCGTGATCGGATTTGTAAATAATTGTATTAACTATTATAAATAGATAAATTTTAATATTATAAAAATAAATTTTATTAATTAATTGTTTCAAAAAATATTCATAATTAAATAATTAAAGTAGACATGATTTTATCCTTAGATACAACCTATATATTATAATATTAATATAAAATAGAATAAAAATAAAACATACAATTTGATTTTATAACATATTATAATATTAATTTAAAATATAATAAAAATAAAACATATAACTTGATTTTATATTTAAGAATCGGATTGGATGTTAATATTTCACTCTAGTGTTCGTTAAATAGAATAATATATTATATAATTTTCTTTTTCTATTTTTTACTTATTCATTTAATATTTATAATAAACATGTTACAAATAATAAAAAAAAATATTCTCTTATGTAAAAATAAGAAAAAAAAATTGAGTTGAAATGATTGTTGAAAAAGAAGAAGAAAAAAGAGAAAAATAAATCAAGAATTGATATTTTTGATATTTTAGTAATAATATTTATAATATTTAGGATATTTTAGTCAAAAAAGATATTAAATAACATTTAAGCAATAATAATATTTAAGTGATATTTTAATAATATTTTTGATAATTTAACCAAAAAATATGAATATCACGTTTTGACATTGAAATCCATAAAAAAAATATTATCGTGACAATATTAAAGATGTTATCTATTGATTATATGTAATGTAAGCCTCCTTAACAAAAACATATGTTTCACAATGTTGGTATGCATTAGTACATGAAAGTGATGTTTCACCTTTTACTAAGAAAAAGTTTGTAAATATATTATTAACAAAGATTGTTCTTCTTGTTGTTATATAGCTCTTTAGTGAGTAAATTAGAAAAGTTTCACGTTGGTTAGAAATGAAGATGGGTGTTAGATTTAGGATTATAAATAAAGTTTTATTACACCATTTGTAAAACATCACAAAATTTGTATATTTTCTTCTCTTTTGTAAGGGTAATTTGATTAGCTCAATTTTATCCAATTAATTATAATTTGGAGTTCATCCATTTGGAGATAGTAGAAATGGTCAACGACACTCGAGGACCTAGGTAACATTTATACCGAACTTCGTTAAATTTCTGGTGTTATTATTTTTTTGCTTTAATATTTCTGTTTCAATATCTACTTTAATTTATTTTAGCATTATATTTCCAATAGCATTATTTTGTTGGATTAATTTGAGTTCTATTCATTTAAATCATAAGTGAATAGTAACTACTTGTAATAGGAAAAATATACCCGATTTTCCAACAATTAGTATCAAAGCCGAAAGTTTCTACCTAATCATTTGTTTGTATTCCGTTTGTTTGCTATTAGAATATAGTTGCTAGTTGATGTAATTTGAAGAAATGATGAAAGAAAAATTTCTTTCAAACAAAGGCCAATCATCCACATAAGCCAGAACAATGGTTATGAATGCAAGGTTGGAGGTAGAGAATTTTGATGAAACCGGTCATTTCGGCATGTGGCAAGGCAAAATTCTAGATGTTCTGTTTCAACAAGGTCTAGACATCGCCATTGAAAAAAAAGAAACCAAATGGAGCAGATGAAGTAGAGTAGAAAAATATCAACTGATTGGCATGTAGTACAATCCATTCGTGTCTCTCAAGAGAACAAAATTACACATTCATGAAAAAGATATCCGCAAGTAAGTTGTGGAAGGTGTTGGAGAACAAGTCTATGAAGAAGAGTGGAAAGAATCGACTCTATTTGAAGAAGAAGTTGTTCTGTTTTGAATGCCTTCCAGGTACTACAATAAACAACCATATTACTGCTTTTAATTGATTAGTAGCAGATTTGTTAAATATGGATGAAAACTTTTAAAGATGAAGATTTAGCCTTGATGTTATTAGATTCCCTTCCTGATGAGTTTGATCACCTTATTACGAGTTTACTCATTGGGAAGGATAAAGTGTCTTTTGAGAAAGTTTGTACTACTTTGTATAGTTATGAAATTAGAAAGAAAGATAAAAAAGAAAGTAGGAATGAAGCAGCAGAGGCATTATCTATAAGAGGACGTCTGCAAACACAACAGAAAGGAAGGAGAGGTAGATTTATGTCAAAAGGAAGGCTTAGTAAAGATGAATGTGCCTTTTGTTATGAGAAAAGTCATTGGAGGAAAAATTGTCCAAAGTTGCAAAAGAAAGGAAAAGTTGTGCAGTCTGATGCATATGTAGCTGAAAGCAATTCAAATTTAGATTTTGAATTAGTTGGTTTGTCAACATCATCCTATCCTGGTGATTAGATTTTTGATTCAACGTGTACTCCATATGTCTCCTAACAAGGAGTGGTTCTTTAATTTTGAAGAACTAGACGGTGGAGTTATTTCCGTGGGTAATGATTATCCATGCAAATTTTTGGGGATCAGTACAATTCGTTTGAGGAATTAAGATGGTTCAACCAAGGTAATGATTCCAGATATAAAGAAGAATCTCATTGTTGTGGAAGTCTTAGAATCAAAAGGCTTCACTATGACCATACAAAATAGGGCATTGAAGGTTACTTCTGGAGCACTTGTGGCGATGAAATGTGTTTAGAAGAATAACTTGTACTACTACCTTGGTTGTACGGTTATTGGGACAACATTAGCAGTAGTTTTAGAGGAAGAAAGAGATTCAAAAACTACCAAGTTATGGCATATGCGTTTGGGACATATTGGTGAAATAGCTTTACAAATTCTGGTAAAGCAAGGCCTGTTAAAAGATGCGAGAACCGGCAAGTTGGAATTCAGTGAGCATTATGTATTAAGGAAGCAGAAAAGAGTAATCTTTGGCACTGATCTCTATAATACAAACGACGTTTTGGATTACATCCATACTAATGTATGGGGACCAACAATAACTCCATCCATAAGTGGCAAATATTATTATGTCACTTTTCGTTGATGACTTCTCCAAAAGAGTTTGGGTATATCTCATGAAGAAGAAAGATGAAGTGCTGGGAATTTTTCTCAAGTGGAAAAAGATGATAGAGACTCAAACTGGTAAAAAGATCAAGCGTCTGAGGTCTGATAATGGCACTAGAACTAAGTACACAAACGATCCATTTATGAAAGTTTATGAAGAAGAAAAAGGGATAGTGTGACACTTCACTATTCGAAAAACACCACAACAGAACGAAGTTGCAGAACGTATGAACCAGACTTTACTGGATAAGGTTCGATGTATGTTGTCAAACGCTGGATTAGGCAAGCAGTATTGGGCTGAGGTTGTGACATATGCATGTCATCTCGTCAACCGTCTACCATCGTCTACTCTTGAAGGCAAAACGCCTATGGAGGTATGGTCTGGAAAACCTACTAGAGATTACGATTTCTTACATGTGTTTGGTTCAATTACATACTACCATGTAACAGAATCAAAGTTGGACCCAAGAGCCAAGAAAGCTATTTTTTTGGGGATCCCTTCTGGTTCTAAGGGATATTGATTATGGTACCTTGAAACGAAAAAGATAATCTTTAGCAGAGATGTTACCTTTGATGAATCTGCCTTGTTGAGAAAGGTAACTAAGAAGATTGATGACACTTTAGAGCAGGTGGAGTAAACTCCAAAGCAGGTGGAGTTTAAAAGTAGAATTGTTAATCCAATTAGTGAAGATAAGACAGAAGCTGATCCTCTATTGATAGAACATGAATTAGATGAAGAGGTTTTAACCCAAGAACCTCCACAACAACAAGAAGAAACTGCAGTTGATAGGCCACGATGAAAAAATGTCAAGGTGCTTGCTCGATACAAGGATTTTGAAGACTTATCTACTTAGTTTAATAATACGGTGGCCTGTGTACTTTAAATTGTGCATGATAATGTTCTTTCCATATATAAAGAAGCAATTAGAAGCCCTGAAGTTGAAAGATGGAAGGAAGCCATAGATGAAGAACTTCTATCCTTTCAGAAGAATAAAACATGGAAGTTGACACAACTACCTAAAGGAAAGAAGGCAATTGGATGCAAATGGGTGTATGTAAAGAAAAAAGGATTTCCTACAAGATAAGGTTGGTGGCTAAGGGCTACGCTCAGAAGAAGAGAATCGATTATAATGAGGTATTTTCTCCAGTTGTAAAACATTCCTCCATTAGAATTTTGTTGGCCTTGGTAGCACAGTTCGATTTGGAACTAGTTCAACTTGATGTGAAAATCGCGTTTCTACACGATGACTTAGAAGAGGAAATCTATATGTCTCAGCCATAAGGGTTTAATGTTATTGGTAAAGAGAATTGGGTTTGTATGCTGAACAAATCATTGTATGGATTAAAGCAATCTCCAAGGCAATGGTACAAAAAATTTGATCAGTTTATGTTGTAGTAGAAGTACACCAGAAGCACATATGATCATTGTGTGTATTTTCGCAAGCTATAAGATGAGTCTTTCATCTATCTCCTATTGTACGTCGATGATATGTTGATTGCATCGAAGAGCCAAATAGAAATTGAGAATTTGAAAGCTCAACTAAGTCAAGGAGTTCGAGATGAAAGATTTGGGAGAAGCCAAGAAATAAGCAGAGATAGGAAGAAGGGGAAGCTTAGTTTGACCCAGAGTCAAGATTTGAAAAGGGTACTACAACATTTTGGTATGAATGAACAGACAAAACTTGTAAGTACTCCACTAGTTCCTCGATTCAAGCTTAGTGCTTAATTATCTCCTAAGAATGATGCAGAATGAGAATATATGGCAAAGCTATCATATGAAAATGTAGTTGGTAGCTTGATGTATGTAATGGTGTGTGCAAGACCTAAGATTTCACATGCAGTTGGTGTTGTAAGTAGGTACATGTATGATCCTAGTAAAGGACATTGGTTGGTTGTGAAATGGATTCTACGATATATTATAAATACTTTAGATGTTGGTTTAGTATTTAAGTAGGATAATACCATTGGTCAATGTGCAGTTGGATATTATGATTCTGACTATGCAGGAGATTTAGATAAGCGTCTGTCAACTACTGGTTATGTGTTTACTCTTGCTAGAGCACTAGTCAATTGGAAGTCTACCTTGCAGTCCACTGTTGCTTTGTCTACTACAGAGGCAGAGTATATGACAATTACAAAGGCTGTGAAGGAAGCTATTTGGTTACGAGGTTGCCTTGAAGACTTGGGAGTTGGTCAAAAACATATTAGGGTGTTTTGGGATAGTCAGAGTGCTATTCATTTAGCAAAGAACCAAGTCTACCATGCACGTACAAAGCATATTGACGTTTGTTATCATTTTGTGTGAGAGATTATTGAAGAAGATGGAGTACTAGTTCAGAAGATCGGTACTACAAAGAATCTCACAAATATGATGACCAAGGTGGTAGCAACAATCAAGTTCAAACATTGTCTGGACTTGATTAACATCCTGCAAAGGTAGAGATTTGTTATATAGCTCCTTAGTGAGAAAATTAGAAAAGTCCCACATTGGTTAGGAATAAAGATGAGTATTGGATTTGGGGGTATAAATAAAGCCCTCATTCACCATTTGTAAAAGTTTCCAAAATTTGTAAATCTTCCTCTATTTTGTAAGGGTAATTGATTAGGTCAATTTTGTCCAATCAGTTGTAATTTGGAATTCATTCATTTGGAGATAGTGAAAGTGGTCAACGACGCCCGAGGACCTAGGTAACATTTATACCGAATCTCGTTAAATTTCTAGTGTTATTATTTTTCTATTTTAATATTTTTGTTTCAATATCTACTTTAGTTTATTTTAGCATTATATTTCCAATAGCATTATTTTGTCGAGTTAGTTTGAGTTCTATTCATTTAAATCATAAGTGAATAGTAACTACTTAGAATAGGCAAAATATACTTGATTTTCCCAACAATAATCAATATATGAGAACTCTTCTTTCTTGTTCAAGCAATTCTTTAAGTCATTAAAAATATTTGGTATATTTTGATAAAATCTAGAGCATTTTTCTTAAAAATGAAATTACTTCTTGATAACTGTATTTTATATAGTTATTTTCACCTATTTTATTAATCATAATTGCTATGTTCTCTCTATTTTTAGTTTAATAAATTAGTATTTACTGTTTTTTATATATTATAAGAAAAATAAATAAATTGTATCGAAAACGTTCTTAATTTCAAATTTTTGTCCACAAATGTAATTTCAAATATTAAAGTTCTTAATTACAATTTATAAAAGTTGAAAATATAAATTAAATTTATATTTGGGCTTAATTGTAATTATTAAAAGTTGAAAAATTTAATTTAATATTAGAAAAGGGGTCAATTGTAATTAAAGAAAGTCTAAAATGTAATTTGAATTAAATTTGTGGGTCAAAATATAATTAAATAAAGTTTAATATTCGTGCAGGAGAGAAGAATGCACGCGTCATCATCCACGCGTACAACGTGGACCGTCCGATCAAATCATAAACGGCTAGGATTGGCGCGTGTAGATCAAACCCGACCAAAGCGAATGGATGCAGGGAAGATTCCTTCACGCGGCTCGGCGCCCGAATGGGGCCCACCTGCCGCGCAGGCCGGCGTGCAGCGTGGGACCCACCCGTCTGACGCCGCGCAGAGGTTGTCCCCCACGTTCGCGCGCCTGCGATCCGTGCGGCGATCTCTGCGTGCGGCCGATTTTCCTCCAATCAAGATATGACACGTGTCCCACTCAATTTTGCAGCTAATCATGTTGTGACACATGGCATGTTACAATGAGCGCGATCGCGCTGGATCAAGCCCGTGTTGTAGCCGTTGGCTCCCGTGCGACCATTCATCGTGCGCCCGTTTCCCCTCAACGAATGATATGCTGCCACGTGTCCCACTAATTGTGTCCGCGAATCAGAACGCGACACGTGGCAGCGTGGAAGAAAAATTAAACAGAAACGCGCAGCGTCCCTCGATTCCATTTTCGATACAATTTTTATCCTCCCACGCGTTTAAATTATAATTTTCGCCACACCTTTTTGTCCCCCGCGTAGATTTTAATTTAATATTTTATTAATGTATTTTTTTGCTATAAATAGGAGATAGTTTTTAGTTGTAAAAAAGTTTGGTTGGAGTAGAGTTTTTGGAGTAGAGTTTTAGTTTTAATTTCGAAAGTTTTTAGTGTGTTTTAGTTTTTTCAGTTTGTAATTTTTATTGTGTTTGTGTGTTGGACTAAAACACGCGAAGCCATTTTTGGCTTTTGTTGTGTTTTCGTGTGCCAAATATTTGTTTTAAGTGATGTTTTAATTTTATTTACGCTTCTTCTAATTTTTACGTAGTTGTTATAATTTTTATTTTAATTTTATGAAGTAATTTAATTTTTCTAGGGTTGCATTTAATCTAAATTTATGAAGCTTTAATTTTAATTATTTTTGTTAGATTTATAAGACGTTCGATTTGTTCGTTCTATTTTGTTCTTAATGCTTTTTGATTATTTACGAATCTTATCAAAAGCGATCCGTGGCACATGAATAAACTTGAGAAAGGCATTTGTGTGTGTATTGCTCGTAAATAGAATGACATGTATGATGAAGGATAGAAATATACCCTAATTGTATGTGTGGCCATTTGAAAACTTAGAACGTAATGAATCTCGGTAAATTTAATTTTCATAGAGATATAGTAAATTAACTTAACGAGGTGTGTTTATACTGAACTCGAAAGAGATGTATGAATAATAAAAAAGAAGTTTTCGGTTGACAAATTAAATGTACTAAAAAATATAAATCAAAAGAAAATAATATGATTTGAGTGGATTAGTTTGGTGAAAAATTACAATCCTAGATTTCTTTTATTTTCTTTTATTACCTTTTTGTTAACCAACGATTGTTTTGGATAAAATCAGAGAGATACAATTTTAGTACTCGACAAACTATGGTAACAAATCCTCGTGGGATCGATCTTTACTTACAAATCTTTATTACTTGTTACCGTGTATGCTTGCACGAGTTCGTGTGTTGAAAAACACGCAACACTTCTCATTCTTCAGACTGCTAGTATATTAAGAACAACTATTAGAGTAAATTCTTGTTTATGTGCTCTATTATTAATCAATCCATCAAGTGGATTTAAAATGATTTAGATAAAAGAATAAAAGCTGTCATTTATGAAATCCGATAGCAACAAACTGTTAGAATAAAATAACCTTTAGTGAAAACCATCACTTAAAAAGAAATAACTTAGGAGTATTCTGATAGAGATTTATGCGTCTTGCATAATCATACTGCAATTCATAATTCCTAAATTTACCATGATCCCCTAGTGAATTTTTAATCTTTAATTCTAAATTATCTTGGTCTAGTGTCATGATCTTCTAGAGAGACATAATTACCGGTGATAACTGGAAACCTTTGGATCTCCAAGTAATCCCTCTCAAGTCCGATGGAAAGAGCAAGAGAGGTGGTAGTAACAACGTTCTGTCCTGTACACTAAGAGATACCCAAATTGCAAGTTCTTAACCCAAAAAAACTCTCTTTTTAATTCTTCTCAATATTTTTCTGTTTTCTATATATTTAATATATATAGAGAGAGAACCGAATTATATTAAGAGAGAGAGAGCCAAGAGGTGATATGTAATCTGTTTCCTCATTAAATATTTCTTTATTTAATATTTCCTTATTGAATCCTACGCGGATTCAAATTCTGAATTCAAAACTTACCTTATTGGAAATCTCCTTATTAAATCCTACGCGGATTCAAATTCTGAATTCAAAATTTGCATTATTGGGTATTTCCTAATTTACAAAACATTATCATATTTAGTTTTATCGAGGAACCAATAGCATAATTATATTATTTCTAAACTTTATATAATTTAAATCATCACTAAATCATAAAGTTATTAATACGCATTTTACACATTAAAGGCCCCACTTCTCATAACACATATTAAACTCAATAAATAATATTTAATTTGATCACTTTATAACAGATATAATTAAATATTTGATAGTCTATTATTCAATATATATTTATATCACATATATGGTCATATATATTATAATTAATTGAAATTAATTCCAACATATTTATGTTGTATCACCGAGAATCAAAGACAAATATATAAAAACATACATGAATTCATAGTCATTAATTAATTCTGTTACTGAGTAGTTAGTCTTTCAGATCTACATGTTTTCCTTAGAGAACCCTTTAATTTTTTTCTACTCTCTCTAACGATAGGATATCAAATAAAACTAGAATGATACATATGATCTAGGGACCGTAATCACTATATATATACTTAATAATCTAATCTCTATTTTAATAATAGTCTTCATTTTAGCTCATTATTAAAATTGACATTAGCCTTAGGTCTCTACATATTACATGCCCACATCCTATTGATACATTAAAGCCTAAATTACTTAAACCTTAATAGATCACTTTTAAATGGGCTTAACCTTATATGAAAGTCTAAAAGACATAATTATTCATATATAAGTTAAACATTGGATTAATGATCCAATAATCCCTCATTTAGGCTATATGTGTAACATTATAATTATGCATTACAATAATCGTATAAGCTCAATTTTACTGTCATTTTCGAAATGTATATGTATCTAATCTGGTCCATTAATTATACATAATATTATTAAAGCGATCTTCGTTACATTTAACTCAACCCATGAATGGTCACGTATACCAATATAATTGAATGATATGGATCATGATGTGGATGCATAACATAGGTGTTTAGAGAGAAATTATTATGTTAGGGATTCTAATGATTTTTAATGAGTAGAAAATATTGAAAAAATGAGTAGATCATGTATTCTCCCCATTGAAGATGTATATATAGCACTTAGACAGGTGTATGAGTTACATGGGTAGAAACTATCATACAAACAATGAGGATACGTATTAAAATACATATAATACAATTTTACTAACTAGGTCGCTCTATGATGTAGAGCTCCAGACTCATCATATTTTCATCTTCATCACCTCGCTATATATCAAGGTCGCTCTATAATGCATAGCTCTAGACTCATCAAGTTTTCATCTTCATCACCTTGCTATATATCGAGGTCGTTCTATGATGCAGAGTTCCAAACTCATCAAGTTTTCATCTTCATCACCTCGCTATATAATAGCGAGGTACCATAGTTTGCTAAGTCATGTACATGTATCATGTATAATACCAAATAATGGGAATTTCATGCAATGTGATCTTACCGTACACATTTCTAACTATTCCAACCTTGAACATTTGTAAGATCAAACCATACCAAATTCAAAGTGTAAATAAACCAAAACTTTATATTTGTAGAAAATGATCTCAAAATTTTCATAAACTAGAATAATTGAAAGTGTGTCTATTAAAAATAGCATTTAAATTTACAAACTCTAACTAAAACTAAATATTTTCAAATAACATGACACCCATATGAGCAGTGTGCTTATGAAACATTTTAGGTGGCAATCCCTTAGTAAATATATTTGTAATCATGGAGTTTGTACCGATTTATTCTATAAACATCTGTACACTTTGAACTCTTTTCTTAATGATAGGGCAGAATCGACTTCGCCGATCCTGCCGTTACTTTGGTTTTATGTATTTATAAAACTCTCGCAAGTGCACGAATCATTTCGTAGAAAATGATAAGTATACTCTCAAGGTCGATCTAAGGAAGGAATGTATGTGGTTTTTAATTTATTATTCAAACTTTTAAAAACGAAATTAAATCCTAAACATCCTGTCACGATATTTTGGGGTTTTGTGTTTTTAATATAATTACATAAAAATAAACATAGATTTAATAAACATTTATGCAAATTTTATCATTTATAATGGTGGAGTATTTATGGATATAATAATTAAGTTAATTATGCTTGCTCATATTATTTAGATTATTAAAGATATGAATTGATATTTATTGATTCTCTCTTTTTTCTATGAATACCACCTTTGGTGGGGTTAGATATTCTTTGTTAACTAAACAAATTAATTAACACCTATGGGTGGGGTTGATAACTAATTTGGTTAATTAAATTAATTCCTTTTTCTAAGAGATTGAAAATAAACCATTTAAATGCCACCTTTGGTGGGGTTAGACAGTTTAAACTTTCTTCAAGGTGTCCAAATTAAACCTAAGAATTTAGTTATTCGAGTACTAACTTTCAAGTTTTAAAACCACTACTGAAAACATGTTGTCAATACATTTTCAGATAATAATTCTTATAAAAACTTTTGAAATAGAGCTTCACTCTAACTACCGGGCGATTGTACCAACAAATAAAAGAGCACTACTCTAAATCGAATCGATAACTAAACCTTAAAATCTAATTTTCAGATTTAAGTTTGTAATGAAAAATAATATATTTCTCTCTAACATTCTTAATATAAAATCTTGAATAAAAATAAAATCAATTCATTTTAGAGATTTTTACCTATTTAATATTTCAAAGCATAATAACGTTATTATTACATCATGTTTATAAACACAATAGAGTTAAATTTAATCACGTACAAATTAAATATAACATGTAAGAATAAAGCATAAAAAATAACTGTAAAGAAAATAAAATCCTTACGTAACTTCGATGCTATTCTCGTTCTTTGGAAAACCTCCAAGCGGAATTTGCACTCCCATTTATTGAATCAAAAAGCTAATAAATTACAAAAACATAACTAGTTCTTCCCAAAAAGGAAAGAACTCTAAAACTAAGAGAAATTAACTAAGAAAAGCTAAAAACTAAGAAAAACTAAAAAAACTAAAAAATCTAAGAAAAGAGAGAAAGAAAGAGAGAAGAGAATGTGTTTTGAGGTGTGTTTAGAAGTGAAGAGAAGGGGGGTATTTATAGGTGAGGATGTAGAGAAAAAGTGGGTGAAAAAATGTTAAAAAATGATGAAAACATGGAGTGCAATTGCTGAGGTCATTGATGACGTCAGCATGATGTCATGGGGGCGGTTGCGCGCGAAAATGGGGCGAAATGGCAGCGGCGCGAAGGCAAGCGGCCAGGCGCACGGCGCACGCGGGAAAGCGGGAGAGATCTGTGGATGCTCACAGACGTGGGGCGTCTGCAGCGAACCGGATGACGCGACGGCGCGATTTTCTCCTTTTTGACATTTTTGACCCTTTTGACCCATTTTGTCCAATTTTTTCATATTTGTTGACCTTTCCCCATTTATTTATTAATATATTTGTGATGTATTGCTTCAAGTATTCCTCTTTGAGTTTTTAAGTTACGTTTTTAAGTGAAAATACCTGAAAAATAATAAAAACACCCGTGATTCAGAAAAGACAAATTTATATAAATATATGATAAAACATATAAATATATATATATATATATTTAATCAATTAATGTGCATAAAATCATGGTAATTTTAGTGCTTTTTGAGCACTCATCACTTAATAGCTAGGAACTTGATCTATATATGCTTTAACTTCATCGAGCTCCTATTTTTTGTAGAATATAGAATTGTTGACTTATTGTTACAAGATAACTTAAGTGGTCTTCAATACTATCTACTATATGAAACCCTATGATAAAACTCTATAGCTATATTTTGTGATTGGATGCCTCTTAACATGCTATAAACTTTGTTGTCATGGTAGAAGAGGCTATAAGAGATTGTTTAGCATTCTTTTAGGAGATAGCATCCCTAACTAGTAAGTATACATAGCTTGACATAGATTTCATACTATCCTAGCATTCAGCAAAATCGAAGTCAATATACACAACAATCTTAAGCTTATCTAACCTTCGATAAGTGAGTATATAATCTTTTGTTCTCTATAACTATCGCAAGACTCGTTTAGCTACCTTCCAATGGTCTAATCCTGGATTACTTAAATATCTACCCAATATCCCAATAATATACATAATATCTAGACGCGTATATACTTGAGCATACATCAAACTCTTTACTTCTGATGCATAGGAATATTATACTTTTCATTATCCTCAAAATCATTCTTAGGGTATTGATTGAACTAAATATATCTCTCTTACCAACAGAGGTATTACTTGGTTTGTAATTTTGTATGCCATATCTATTGAATACCTTTTCAATAAAGCACTTTTGTAATAATCCTACAATACTCTAAGAATGATATCAGAATATCTATATACCTAATACGAAAGAGGCATCACTAAGATCTTTCATCTCAAAATTCTTAATTAGAAATATATTTTTTCATACAATAAGCCTATATCATTGCTAGCAAGCAAAATATCATCAATATATAAAACCAGAAAATATACTTGCACCCATAACACTTATGATATATGCAATAATCAACCAAATTCATCTCAAAATCGAATGAGATGATCACTTGATGAAACTTGAAATATCATTATTGAGATGCTTGTTTGGGCCCAAAGATGGATTTCTTAAGTTTTCAAACCATATTCTTTGTGTCTCCCAACACAAAATTTTCTGGTTGCATTATATAGATCGTCTCATCAATGTCACCATTGAGAAATGTCGTCTCTACATCCATCTGATGTAACTCAAGATCGAAATGCACTACCAAGCCATTATAAACCTAAAAGAGTATTTCGAAGAAACCAGAGAGAGTCTATTTATAGTCGATATCTTCTTCTTGTATAAAGCCCTATGCGACAAGAGGAGCCTTGTACCTCTCTACATCGCCTTTTGAATCCCTCTTGGTCTTAAATAACCATTTATAACTAATGGGTTTTGGACTTAGTAATGGCACAAAATCCCATATGTCATTTTCCTTGATGGACTTAATATCCTCATTCATGACATCAATCCATTTCTAAGAGTTAGGACTTTTCATAGCTTAATATAAGTTGATCAGATCTTCTTCCATCATTCCAATATCAAACTCATATTCTTAAATAATTATAATGTAGTCATCTAGCACTACACTTATCCTTTTCCTAGTGGATGTTCTTAATGGCATGAATTCTTGAAATGGTAAATTTTATTCTTCTGGAATAATTTATAAATGGGAGGTTCGTCGAGATTGTCTTGATAAAAGTTATGAATATGATCCTAAACAATGCCAATAACACTTATGGGAATATCAACATATTCATCTTTAAAGACAAAATCCCTAATTGTATCTCCTTCTACAAACTTGACATTCTCAAATAATTGAACATTTCCTGACTCAAAATTTGACTTAGATATAGGATCATATAACTTGTACCCCTTAGATTTTTCAGAATATCCAATAAAATAGAAACTCACTATCCTTAAGTCCAATTTCTTTTCTTAAGGCTTTGCCTCAACTAGACGTCCCCAAATATGCAAGTGCTTCAAACTAGGCTTTTCTTCTATCTAGAATTCATAAGGGGTTTTTGTTGTTGCTTTAGTTGGAACTCTATTAAGGATATATACTGCAGTCTTAAGCACTCCTTCCTAGAGTGATTATGGTAAGGTAGAATGACAAATCATACTCCTTACTATGTCCTTAAGAATTTTTGTCTTTCAATAATACCATTCGTATTGGATGAACCCGACATAGTGTATTGTGGGATGACACCACATTCCTCTAGGAACTTAGCAAATGGTCATGGACATTATTAACCTAAACTATCATATCTTCCATAGTACTCAACACCATGATTAGATCTGACACATTTGATTCTTTTATTGAGTTGGTTGTCAACTTTAGCTTTATAATTTTTAAACATATCTAATCACTGTGTCTTTTCATGAATGAGAAATAAATAGTTATATAAAAGAATCATTTATAAATGTTATAAAATATTGTTTATCATTCCAAGCAACTGTAGGGAATGACTCACAAATTCATGTATATATAAGTTCTAAGACTTTTAAAATCACTTTGACTTCAAATCTCCTTTTATTGGTTTGTTTTCATTTTATACAATTAACATAAACATGAAAATATGTAAATTCTAAGAGATCTAAAATTTCATCAAACATAAGTTTTTAAGTTTTTCTATTCTCCGTAATCCCATATGCTATATTGATATGACTACTGGTAATCTGAATGCATAGTTCCTAGTTATGTACTTTGTTTTAACAATGAAAGTTAAAAAAATTATCAAAAATTTATGAATCTAATCATAGACATGAATAATATCAAATATATTTTTCTAAATGCGTCTTTAACGAATGAAAAATTTACATATCAATTCCAAATAATCACAATTATAAAATATTCTTAAATTTGAATCCATAATTTTAAAAATAATAACAATTATTTTCAAATATGATGATACTAAAATCAAAATCATCGGATTTGAAAACACTAAAATTATCATAAATCAAAAATAAATTCAATTCTTAATGATTCAATATGAAAAAGTTATGATACCACTTATTAGGATAAAACAATCTTTGATGAAAATCATCAACTAAAATGAAATAACCTAGGAACATTCATGTTATATCACTAAGAATCAAAGATAAATATACCAAAATGTACCTGAATTCATAATCATTAATTAATTATATAACTGAGTAGTCAGTCTTCTAGATCTACATATTCTTCTTAAAGAATTTTTTAATTTTTTATCTACTTTCAACAACGATAAAATATCAAATAAGATTGAAATGATACATATGTTGAGAAACATAACTATTATATATAATTAATAACCTAATTTATATTTTAATCTATCATTAAAATATGGATTAGGTTTACGTTAGATCCATATTCTATTGGATACATTAAAACTCAAATTACTTAAATTTTAACATATATTTTTAAATAGACGTAATTATATATAAAAATTTAAATTATATAATTATTTATGTATAAAGTTAAAGTTGAGTTAAAAATACAATACAAACAACTTTTTCAAATATACCATATAGCATGATAATAAGTAAATTTTAAGAAAATGTGTTACACAATTTCTGCTCCATTATTGCATAAAGGCAATTATCATTAATATCTATCATAACCCCTTTTAAATTAGCTCCGGCAGAAAGAGAATTTGAAATATATTTTTTTAAAATACTATATATCTGTTATGTAATTTAGATATTCATGATCATACACAAGTTTATGTCATTGTTAACAGAAACTGTTGAATATCTTTTCTTGTTTCTGTGCTGACTAGCTGTTTAATATTTTATTATATTATATTTGATAGCACATAACTCTTACTTTATTTGTCTTTATTTTTTATTGTAAATGTAAATGTAAATGTAAATGTAAATGTAAATGTTTAGAGCATAATGAACATGTGTGTCAGAGATTAGCTGTAAGCTTGTACTTGATATTGCTCTGTGTATATATACATTTTTTTTTCTCTACAGATATTTTTTTCTAGGAATTAAATGCAAAAATTATTAGAAAGAGATCCTAAAAACATAACCGATTTGAAAAATAACACATAATTTTTCAAACAAAAAAGAAAAAATAATATATACTCATAATTTATCGCATAATTCTTAAAATTTATAAATAAATTATTTATTTTGTTTCGCTCTAAGAGAAGAAAAAGTGATCTCAAACAATGTAAACAATGATGTTTTTTTTTTTGCTATTTAATATCTACCATCGGAGACAGACCCAATTTTTTTTTATATAGATTGAGGCTTTTACTTTTAAATTTTTTAATTATAGGATAATTTTTTTAATTGATAAGATATTATAATTAGTTAGATAATGCCTAAAATCCTAAAAAAAAAGGATAAAATGAACTAATTAATACAAAAAAACTATGTTTTGTAGATTTTAAGTATCCTTTGTAGATATTAAAATAAAGTTTTTTTAGGTTTTTAGATAAGTGTCACAGTTATTTTTCACATTAAATAAATAAATATATATAACAAAATTAATAATTATTACATGTTAATTTTTAAAAATAATTGTGTGAGATCATGGGATATATATAGCTCGTCTCTGTCTACCACACTTACAAACTAATTCATACAATTTACTGGAGCTTTACACTAACAATACTATTTTGAAGTAATTAACATGAAGGCTAATTCATACAAATTATTGAGAAACCTACATGTAGGAGCTCTACATAAACAATACTATTTTGAAGTATCATGAAAGACATCCACCATTATTTATATATATATATATAGTTACTTATTCATATGATTACGTTAAATCCAATACCTTTAATCTTTTATAAAAAAAAAATTAATTTTATTAATTTTTGTTTCATATTAATTATATATCTTATTTATGCGATATAAATTATTAATAATAAATATAAAATGTAAATATGATTCTATATAATCTTCTAATTGTAACACATATTCATTTAATTACATTAATTTCAAGTATTTTTAATTTTTAAAGAATTTTGTTTGATATTAATACATATATTGTATCTTATTTATACTATATAAGTTATCAATGATAAATAAATATAAAATGCAAATGTGATTTCATGTAATCGGAGCCGGAGGTAACGAAAAACACAACCATCCTTTATGATAATTTATAAGACTGGCGTCATAATAAATTAAGAATATATTCACCCTTGCCTTGAATATTCAAAAATATTATAAATATCTGAATTTTATTATTATTATATTTATATCCTTTAAATTGAGTTCCCAACTATATCCTCGTCATGGTAAAAAAATAAATAGTAGGTAAATTTGTTATGATCATTTATATAGATGTATCTTATTTTGATCCCATCATAGTTACTTACAAAGAATCAATGATTCTTTAATTTGTTAAACACAATAGAAAAATATTATAAAGATCATTATATTAAGTTATTGTTATTATATGTTTATTTTTATTATAAATAATTAGATTTTGTATCGTTGATTTAAAAAAATATATAAATTAAAGATAAATTATATTATTTTAATAAATTTTATATTACGTGATTAAAATAAATAAAATATGATTCTTTATAATAATATAGTGATAATTAATATAAAATATTTGTTGACATTTATTATTTTATTAATTTTTAATTTTTTAAACAACTTAAAACAAAAAATATTTTCTATTAGAATATTACTATTATTAATTTTTTTTAAATAATTTTTATTAAATATTATATTTTAATAATATTTGAATCATATAATTAAAAAATAACATTTTAATAAAAATTATTAAATTAATATATTTTATTTTCAATTAACCATTATTTTTAGAATAAATGAACCAAATATTACCCATTTTAATATAAGATATAAAAAAATAAAAAATCAAACCATATTATTTTCATAAATTAAATATTAAAGATTCTTGAGATAATATCAATAATACTCTTAAAATTTTAAAAGAATTTCAAATATCCTCAAATTTAATTGAAGTTAAAATTAATGAAAGTAAATAATAAATATTTATACATGAAAATGATTAAAATAAAGAAAATCAAGAAATAAGAAAATCAATAAATAATAAAAATAGAAATATAAGATAACTCGTGATATTTATCACAAGAAATAGTAATTAGCAAAAGGAAATTTGAAGAAATATAAAAAACAAGATTAAATATTAAAGAAAAATATGAATTCAAATATTAATCATTTTTAAAAATAAAGAAACTATTTTCAATAAAAGATATAGTTTATTATGTAATAAGTAATAAAGAGCATTAATATTATAGATATAAAATAAATGTATAACATATTATTAATTGACAAAAAAAATCATTGATAAACTATCAAAAAATTTCCAAAAAAAATAAAAGAAAAATTAGATAATTTATTTAAGAAAAATTCAAATATTAATAAAAAACATTTTAGAGCATAAATAGATACACCAATAGAATAAGCACTACAAGATAGTAGAATAATAAATAAAAAAAATATGATTTATTAAGAATGGTCTATGAAAATATACGATACTATTATTAAAATTTACAACATACTCTAGATTTATCATTAATATTAATGATAAGAATTTAAACTAAATGTTAAGTTTAACCCATAAATTTGAAATAGAAGATTTAATAAAAAAAAATCATCTATTTTCAATACAATATATAGTAGAATATTTATTAAAAAACAATCATATTATTTCAATATATAGACAAAATGAATTCATAGAAATAGATAAAATCTTCTAAGAAATTGGACAAATAATAAAACTAAAAATATTAACGAACTTTGAAATACCAGAATAATGAGACTTAAATATTAAAGAAAAACCCCTCATACTAGGAAGAAATAATAATGTATTAAAATTTACGTTTATAAATCCTGAAGACGAAACTTTTAACAAAAAAAGAGAGGTTACAAATCTAAAATAATGAAAACATTAGTTTATGACGTAATATTAGTAAAAAAATGATACTTTTGTTATCTCAATAATATTTAAAAATAAACTACATAATATAAAATTAGATTTTAATAGAAGATTAACAGCATATCAAAAAACCAAATAACAATAATGAAAGCTTTAATTATTTTAGCAAAGGAAATTGATATAGTAGAAGAATTAAACATCAAGTTCTTACAAGACATAAATTAAACACAAAAAGAATAAAAGAAACAAGAGAATATGGTTATAATAAGAAATTACAAAAAGACATGCTTATGAAATATACATAATGAAGAATGGATGTAAATAACATAACTAGGGATAATGAATTCATAGGTTACAAGTTTGATCCATGTGTATGATTAAAAGAAAAACAAATAGGAGATCAGATGCATTGATACTTAAGAATGAGAAAATAAAAAATGATGAAAAACTCAAAGATATAGAAGAAGTTATAAGCCTAATTTAATATAATATAGAAAAAAATTAGAATAACAATTTATGAACCTCGAGAACATAAAAATTAATTAATTTTTTAACCTTAACAGATGAAGAACTAGGATGACATTATGATGAAAAACTTTGTACAAACAAATTATAAATAAGAAGATGATAGACAATAATCAATAAAACTAATTCTAAACCAGAAAATATGATCCAAAAATAATCATAAAAAACCTATTTCATTACTAGTTTCTTATTAAGAAGGAACATCTTACCCACATAAAGAATAAAGAAATAGGAAAAGGCTAAAAGAACTTAGCGTTTCTTATAGAAGAAAACAACGATCAAAATTGAAAGCAAGATTACATTGGGAGAATTAGAGATAGTTTCCCACCATAATTCAAATTTTATGAAAATTATAGATATGATATTTTATATTTAAATTGTATAAGAGATAATAAAAAGGTCTTAGATGAACAGACTAGTAATACGAGTGTAATCATACACATTTTTCTAATCACACAATCAAACTCTTTAACCTGTAGAGTTTTAATAGCTCATTGATTTATAAATTTAACAAAACAATAACATTTATAAATACAATAGAATGCTCCCACATGTAGGGAATACTTAGCCATTATAGTAAATGAAATATAAAAATAATTTATTGAAGAAGATAAGTGTAGACATATCATTAAATCTAGTAAAAATAAAATTAAGTCAAATGTCATATAAAAATATGTGACATTTGTTATATAGATTTCTTTATTTATTAATATGAAATATATTATTATAAGTTATTACTCTTTATGTAAAAAATTTACAATAAATATTTTTTTCAAAAATTATCTTAGGAAGAAGAATAAGAAGTCTTAAAAATTAAGTAATCATTAAATGTCAAGAAGGACATAAATATAAATAAATAAAAGAAAATGTTAAAATATATTATGATACAAGATATTTTAGAATATTAAAAAAATATGAATGTAATATAAAATCTTACAAGTAAAATTATAAAAAATACAAAGCATTCAAAAAAAATTATAAATTTAGAAAACAAAACTTTTAAAAAATATAAGAGAAGGTATAACAAAAAACTTAAAGAAAAATATATTTTAGAAGAAAAATATATAAGCTACTATAGAACAAAAAATATTGCACAAGAAAAAAAAAAGAATGTAGGTGTTGGATTTGCGATGAAGATTGACATAATGCTAATGAATGCTCTAATAACTTCAACGTAAAAAAATAAATTAAAAATACATTTTCATAAAAAACAAAAATCTTAGAATAAACTTTTAAGATAAAATTAGAATTAATATAAGAATTAAATATAGATGATACTCATAGTATTTATCTATTAAAAAAACTGAGGAATAAATAATTGACTTAGAATATAAATATTCATAATACTCTTCATTATAAGATAAATGATTTTTTTAGTATTACAAATCCAAATAGTACTTATATCAAGGTAGGATTGAAATTTTAATGTTACACAAGTTATCATCTACATGTATATGTAAATACAAGAACTAATATGTATTTTCAGAGGAATTCTAAAAACAAGCATCAAAAGATTTAATTATAAGAATTAATAACAATACTATAATAAATTTTAATAAAACCTTAAAAGATGCAAATATAATGATAGGAAGCGATAAATTTCATATTCATATTATATATCAATAAAAAAAAGTTGATTTATTAATAGAGAAAAAATTCTTAAATTTATATCAACATTTTACATAATATTTAGACAAAATAAGTTTAATAATACAAGATGATAAAACCATTTATCTGTCAAAAATAAAAAAAACTATGATTGTATTCAACCCAATTTTTATAAAAAAACATAAATAATGAAAACGTAATGAGATACCCATAAGTATCAACAAAACGTTATTTAGAAAACATGTAATTGGATATATATATATATATAAATCAAAACTATTTTCTTGATGAAATCTAAAAGATAAAGCCTTTAACTGATATAAAAAATTATTAAAAATAGTAATATCAGAAAATATTTTACTTCTAAAATTAAATAAATCTAAAATAATTACTAACATAAAACTAAGAGATCTTAACAATATCAGAATAAAACTTATGATTAATACTCTAGAAAATATAATTGAATTTAAAATTTTTTGAAATTAAAAGTTACAATAACAAGTAATTTACCTTATTCCATGAGAGACATACGAGAGTATCAATGTTTGAACAAATCATGATGAACTCATTTAAATTTATATATGATAATTATAATTTTAAATTAATTAATAATTTTAAATAATTAAATATTTATTCATAAATTTATAAAACTAATAAATAAGAAAATAAATATAAAAAAATTAACAAGAATTACGAAAATAAATATACAAAAGTTAACAATAAGTCATTGAAAAGTTATTGTTATTAATTATTTAAGAGTGTCAGTGATATTAATTTAAAAATAGTGAACATTAGAATTTTTTTAGGACATTGCTAAAAATCATTAACATCAGTGATATTCTTGGATAAAAATTATATTTATAAAAAAATAAAAAAAATCAAACCAAACCAATGGCAATCACCAGCAAATGAAGCAAGTAGTCAAGCAGATCATTTCCACAGCAAAAGAAAAGAAAAAAACATCTTCATTCAATTCGCACACCCTCTCGACTCGAGTCTTTCGCCCACACAATTCGGGATCTTACAGTTTTGTTCTCTCGCAGAAGGCCGTAAGGAAAATCGAAAGCAGCATAGTCACGATCAGATTCTGAATAAAAAAAAAACCCTAACCCTAGTCCTAGATTCTTGTTCGTCACCGGATGGCAAGCGACGACTATGATTCACACCGCAAGCATCGTCAGTCTTCTTCTCCCGACGAGGTTGAGAAATCCTCCAAACGCCACAAGCACCATCGGTACCATCGGCACCACCGCCATCGTCATGGAAGCAAGAAAATTAATGATGGAAACAAACATGTGAGCGAAGATATTGAATCTTCACCATCCTCCTTGGATCCTATTCGGTCTTCAATGACAGGCAGTTCTCGGCCCGATGATGATGTGGAGGAAGGGGAAATTCTCGATGAGGAGGGTTTTGGTGGAAGTGTCATTGAGATTCAGGAGAAGAAAGCAGAGTCTCGTGTCGATTATACCGAAACTGAGGATGTTGGAATTCGCGACCAATTTGACGAGCATTATTTGGTGTGTTCTGATTGCCCTTCCAGCTTATTTTTGTTTAATTTTTTCGTTTAATCTTTGTTTGGTCGCTGAGAAATTTGAAGTACATGTTAACCTTAATTTTGAATTTTATATTCTTCAAAGTGCTTGAGCTTGCTATAGGGTTGAAGTGCTACTGCGGCCCGTTTTTCTTTTCTTTTCTTTAGAATGTCTTAACCATTTTCTCAGTGGCCAAACACTGGTAATTTTACATTTGAATTTTATGATGAATTTGTTTGGTGGGAGGTTGTTAGAGCACCTGCGTCTGTCATTGTGTTATAAGCATGTAAGAACCTGCTTGTACTAGACGCACACGAGTGAGTTGCAAAAGAAGTTTCCCTTTTCTCTAGGCGTTCCAAACAGTGAAGACTGATGGCTTACGGTTGATTTGTAAGAGTTAGTTACACGTCTTTTCTAAATATTGCGCATTAACTAACTGTGAATTTTCTTTCTTTCATTGAGTGTACATACTCAATCTTTTTGAGCACTCAATTGTTTTCTTTCCTTTTTCGCAGGAAGATGGGACTGACAGTGGCTCACCTGAAAGAAAATATAGAAAATCAAGAACCTTGGGCAAGAATCATAATGATGATCATCTTGTTTCTAATTTTTCATTGGACAAGGAAGCCAAAACTCAACACAATGAGACTGGTGAGGAATTGGTTTCTAGAGTTAGCTCTGGGTTCCATATCAATGATTACTTGGATTATCAATCTCGTATGGAAGATAAGATGCAGAAGGAATCTGGTTCCCACTCTGGAGGAAACACTGAGCGAATCAGTTTTGGTGATGATGAAAAAGCCGATGGTGTTGCAAGCAGACTGAGCAATATAAGACACTTGTCCCCTGCAAGAATTAAGGATAAATACGTCACCAGTATGTTTTCACCATCCTCCAATGGATGCCATGCTGAACTACCTGATAGGAGGAGCAGATCAATATCGTATGACCATACAAGGGAGAGAGCTCTCTCAGAGAGTGTGATGGAAGAGGAGGCCCTTCTGAAAAGAAGGCACTATCGTGAAAAGGACAGCCTGGATGATGAGGGAGTAGTACGCCATTGTGATGTAGTAGATTCAGTGAGGGATGATGATAGAGATCACAATATTAGTTACAGCTCCCGATATGTTATTAAAGAGCACATGCATCGTAGTAAAGAGGCCAGTGATAGAGAAACCAGCAGTAGAGAGAGGAGCAGAGAGACGGATGTGGATAGAGATCAGAGAAGGGAAAAGGAACGGTCTAGGAATTGGATGAGAGAGAGAAGCAGGGAAAGGGAAGTGGAAAGAGAGAGGAGAATAGAAAAAGAACGAGTGAGGAGCAGGGAGAGGGAGGTCGACAGGGAGTGGAGACGAGATAAACATACAAGGAGCAGGGACAGAGAGAGGAGCAGGGAAAGGGAGTTGGACAAAGATCAGAGAAGACAAAAAGAACGAGCAAGGAGCAGG
This sequence comes from Hippophae gyantsensis, assembly GCA_030763125.1. NCBI lineage: Eukaryota > Viridiplantae > Streptophyta > Magnoliopsida > Rosales > Elaeagnaceae > Hippophae > Hippophae gyantsensis. The sequence goes on along the minus strand of CM061029.1, from coordinate 14,630,452 downwards.
GAAAAAGAGAGAGATATATATTATAGAAGGGAGATAGAAGAAGAAAGAAGTAGGGACAAGGACTTTGATAGGCAGAGGACAAGAGATAGTAGCAGGGACACTTACCAGGATATAGACAAGAAAAAGAAGGAAAGGGATAGGAGTCATGATAGGGTTAAGACCCTGGATAGCAGTAGAGATACTGAGAGGGACAAGCATAGTGGTAGAGTTATGGGTCAGACAAGGGAGAGACGAGGTGATCAAGAAATGGGCAAGGAGAGGGACAAGTATGAAGGTCATGAAGATGTGCATAGGCATACACATTCTAGGAACTCAAAACACAATGTAAAAGATTTTAGCCTGGACAGAACAAGGTAAGCTGACCTAGCTATGGTTATGGGTTCTAAATGCGGTTCAATGGAATTGGGTGAAGACAGAATTAAAAGGTTTCCTGTACATTTTTAAAATGGTTTCTCACAACTAGAAGCTCCCTTCAATTTGAGCTTTTGATGATTCAATTTCATATCTTTGTTGCAGAGATGAAGATGAACAAGGGGACTATGAAGAGAGTGCCTTATTGCATCCTGATGAGGAACAAGATGATGTGGACAGAATTAAAGAGGAAAGCCGAAGAAGAAGGCAAGCAATTTTAGAAAAATATAAAAAACAGCAGATGCAGCAAGGGACTGAGCCAAAACTGCAGTCAGAGGAGGCAGGGAAAGGTAGTTATCAATGGCCTTCAGTTGAATTATCTGTTTTATATAGATATTTTTTTTACTTAATATTATATTGATGCTTAGAGATGCTAATATTTCAGGACAGACCAAGCCAAAATTATCAAAACCATGTATAGTCGTACTTGTAGTCTTGTTGCACTTAATTGATATTTATTCATCCAGCCAGAAAGATAGCACTACACCTTCAATTTGGACAGTTAGCACTGTAAAATATAGTTCTGTACATAGGATTTTGAGTCATATAAGCTGCTAATGATTAAGAATAATGACTAGGCTAAGAGCCAAACTCTTATTATTTGTGTTTTTTGCGAGATGAATCTTCTTCAGGGTGTTTTCATAATTATGTACCTACAGGTTATGTTGCGATGGCTGTGGTTCTTGCAAGATAATTAATCTCATTGCTAGATTTTATTTTTATATGTTTGTTTTTTTTCTTCGCCTGGATGTGCGACTATTTGGTTGCTAGTTGTTTGAACAATATCTGCTTAAAAAATACACTTTTGCAAAGCTTAAGTATGCTCACTGCAGCAAGCAAAGTGCAGACTTTTTAATACATTTATATACTATTATTAGCTTAATTCTTTTGTAAAATGTAAGTTTATAAGCTATTATAGTGGCCAATTCTTTATTGTGAAGCTCTGTTTTGGTTTCCCCTTCTGAATGTTGACCAGATAAAGCACCTGTAGTTCACTCAAGTCAAACAGCAGCTATCTCTAATGGACTTCCAGAAGTTAAAAATGACGATGACATCTTTGTTGTTGAACCATCATTGTCTGTGGGGAAATCACCTCCACGAAATGGAGTTGCTACTTTTGGTACCGGAGGGCTTGGAGAGGGAAGTCCAAAGGTGTGAGAATTCTTATCACAGTCTGAAATCATTTTGCTTGAACTTATCTGCTTTATATTTTTAGATTAGATGCCTCCTAATCTGGATTCTTGAGATACCCAGGCTGGGCAATTATTCCAATTTTTTTTGTTGTTGGTGTGAATCTTATAAATTTTGTTGTGAACTATGCAGAGTGAGAGATCAGATGATAATTTCTGTGATGATATTTTTGGCGAGACTCCAACTGGAATTCGTAAATGTGTAAGTTTTCTGTATATCTAGATGTTATAAATGTTGGCAATCTGGATAGCTGAAAAAAATGTAGTATTTGATAATTAGTTTTGTGTTTTGATGATGCAGTTACTATACACTGAAAATACTAAAAATTCTTAGATAAGTGATTTTAAGAAAAGCCTACTCGAATGCCTCCATGTCTTGTGTCCATTCTTGCTCTACTGTTATGCCTTTAGATACTGTTCTGGTTTAGATATTGTCCTATCTTATTCATTGTCTGTTATTTTTTTTGTGTGTATGTATGTGTGTGTTGCTATATTGACACTATTCATTGCTTTTGTATATTAAAAGCTGTAGCATTTTAGGATTGTCCCCATGTTTTGTTTTTGAACTTTTTAGTCTTTATGGATAATAATTGTTTAGTTTGGAAATATAATCCATAATACACTCACTAGAGTATGCTGCTTCTTGCACTCTATATATGAAGCCTTGATATGGCCTTTTTCGGCAATCACTGTTCTTTTCTTACATTTGATGATGCAACGTAGAAAATATATGGAATAATGGGTTGGTAATATAAATATAAATATAAATAGACAAGTTGAAGCTTTTCATATTTTATTAATTTTCAGGGAAAAGAAGATGGATCAAAGATTGAACGGAGTGGTCTTAATGACAATTGGGATGATGCTGAAGGCTACTATAGTAAGTATTTGACTGTTCTGTGGATGCTTGCTTATCTTCTTTTCAATATTTGTTTAGACTTTATTGCTCAGAAGAACGGATGTTTTTAATTGCTATTCCCTTATTGTGGTAGTATAGATTTTTCCCTTTTCTGATGTGATATTGGCTCTCCAATTCAGGCTACCGGTTTGGTGAATTGCTCGATGGTCGATATGAAATAACTGCTGCTCATGGAAAAGGTGTTTTCTCCACAGTAGTTCGTGCAAAGAACTTGAAGGCTGTTAATGGGGAACCAGAAGAAGTGGCTGTAAAAATTATACGCAGTAATGATACTATGTGAGTTAATATGTGATTTTAACCCTCCATTTTTTCTACTTTTTATACCGTACGGGTTCTTCATGTTCCAAAACGTATTTCATTTACTAGTTGGATAGAATCATATTTATGCCTTTGGTGTCCCATGACTCATTGTTTTCTTCCTTTGAGATAGGTACAAGGCAGGAATGACCGAGCTGGTCATTTTGAAGAAATTATCCGGTCAAGATCCAGAGAACAAGCGCCATTGCGTTTGCTTCCTGTCAAATTTTAAGTACCGAAATCATCTGTGCTTGGTTTTTGAGTCTCTTAATATGAATCTTCGTGAGGTCTTAAAGAAGTTTGGACGCAATATTGGTCTCAAGCTGACTGCTGTCAGGGCATATGCTAAACAACTTTTCATTGCTCTCAAGCATCTTAAGAATTGCGGGGTCCTTCATTGCGACATTAAGCCTGATAACATGCTGGTAAGTTTGTTTATTTGTTTGTTTTTTTATTTTTTTATTCATTTGATTTCTTACAATGTGTTCATTACCCAGGTTAACGAAGCGAAAAATGTATTGAAGTTATGTGATTTTGGTAATGCGATGTTTGCTGGTAAAAATGAGATCACACCTTATCTTGTTAGCAGGTTTTATAGAGCCCCTGAAATAAGTAAGTTAAACTCTAGACGTCTTATTTACCATCTGTAAGTTTGATTTTTTCCCCCCTTCCTTTTTAGTTATTTTAAATTCTCTAATGTGTTATTTTTGCAGTTCTTGGCTTGGCTTATGATCATCCTCTGGACATTTGGTCTGTTGGTTGCTGCTTATATGAACTTTATACAGGGAAAGTGCTCTTTCCAGGTGCTACTAATAATGACATGTTACGCCTCCACATGGAATTGAAGGGACCTTTTCCAAAAAAGATGCTTCGGAAGGTCTAATTTCTTCATGTTACTGAATTGTTATCTTTTTAAGAATACAAATAAAGATCATTTTGGTAGTTTTATAATTTGAGCATTCTGTTATTGGCTAAGTTGTTCGCTGTTTTTTCTTTCAGGGAGCTTTTATAGAACAACATTTTGATCATGACTTAAACTTTCATGCTACTGAAGAGGATCCTGTTACGAAAAAGGTAATTGTTGTTTTTGGCTGTGTATCTACACATCATTTAGCTTAGTTTATTACTTGTCTAATATGCTTACTTCACGTTGAGTTTTGCTGGTTATCTTTATGCAGGCTATCAAGCGTTTAATTCTCAATATAAAGCCAAAAGATATTGGATCAATTATTACTGGCTCTGCTGGTGAGGATCTAAAGATGTTAGCTGATTTTAAGGATCTTCTTGATAAAATATTTATTTTGGATCCGGATAAAAGGTTGACAGTTTCACAGGCACTGAGTCATCCCTTCATCACTGGCAAGTGAACCCTGTTGCTGAGTTTTGTGACTCCAGAATTCCGATTAACCTAGATATACATTATGACGTACTTGACATTTAGTTCTTAATCATTGGGCATTATCTCTCTGATGGCATGGGAGCTTTTTACACAGTTTTGGCATGGGTGAAGCCAAAAGGGTGATATTTATCTGGGGATACTCATTACTGGAGGTTCCTTCCAGTGGAATGTACTGTTTCTATTGTAAGACAACTAGTCGATAGTGTTTCTTTGCCCTTGTAACCATTCATGATTAGTTAATTTGAAAATTTCTTACAAATATAATGTTTTTCATTTATAACTGTCCTTATCTGGGCACTGGTTTATGCAATTGGATTGGTTTCATATTCCAATTGTTGCCTTCCTTGAGATGGTATCATGGACACTGCTCACTGTTGCATTTTCTCCTTTTCTTTTTTTTCTCATGTATAGCTCCTTTTCTTTCTGATTGGTTATGTCCTTGATATTATTTAATTGTGTCCGGGAGTTTGGTTTTCCTTTTTTTACTTTGTTGACGACGTTTCCTATAAAAAATTTAGCAGTTTTGAAGATTAATTTCCCATGAATGATTTAGGCTCTGGGAGATCTAATTTACTTTTTCATTCAGGATATCTTCTGCTTCTGGGCAATCTCTCCAGTCTTTAGATGCTTATAATGGCACCGAGGAGAAGGTACCTTGGTTTGTTAATTGGAGAATAGTATTGAGAATAGCTATTATATCTTTCGAAAATTGTCTTATGTCATGTCTATGGCGTGCCATAATTGTGGTATTCTGTTGTGTGATTGATGGTTCAATTATGTGAGTTTTTACACCATGTATATGATAGTTACGTTAACAGCAGTGCCTATGCCTGGATTCTGGCCTATTCTGCATTAGCAGTTGAGCATGGGTTCTGATTTGTCTTTTAAGTACCGAATAAGTGAATATCAATGATCGCTAATTCTATTATCCTGACATCCATTTTATAATAGTTAAGTTTGGTGATGTTGCTTTGTTAGTGAATAGTCAATTTTTCATATTACTTTTTTATCTATCTTGACTATGTCCATATCCTAATGAAAGTGCGTTGTATCTGATCCATGGATTCATCATTCTTGAGGAGTATGCACCGGAGGTTGAGGTTGCTGCTTTGACGTGAAGGAGCTTCTCCGTGAGTAATATAATTCATGCACTCTGTTAGTTTTTGGATAACTTTTTTACTTAATAGTATACATTGGTCCCTTTTTTCTAAATTTGGGCACATTAGTCCAAATGGTAAAAAAGGGTCTTAATTTTCAGTCTTTATTTGAAGAAAAGGGGACTAATGTGTACCTTATTTGAAAAAAAACAGACTAGTTATGTACCTTATTTGAAGATAGGGACCATTGTATACCTAATTCTGTCAAAAAGTAAATTGTAATGTGCAAAATTGGACTTAAGTGTCCTTATTTGATTGAAAAGAGGATTATTATGCCCAAATTTAAAAAAAGGGATCAAATGTACTTTTAAGTAAAAAGGGTACTGTTAGGGTATTTAGTACGTTATTATGTATGGTGCCATTATTTCTGTACCTTTTTGCCGAAATGATTCGTTGTTGTGATTTGACCTTTTGTTTTCTCAGGATGCGACTACAGTGTCTGTGGAACTTCTGTAAGTATGTTCAAATAATCAAATTATAATTTCTTTGGTGGTTTGCACTGCTTGTGGTTCTGATGGTGTGATATCTGATACACTTCTATCTTACGAAAAAAAATGAAAATTTAAGTTACATGTTTTCTGATTGTTATTTGCATTTAAGTTTGTTACCTTTTTATGCTGTCTGTAACATTCAAATTTAAGGTGAACTAAAACTGTATAAGCTTCGTGATGCTGCTTTTTTTTTTTAATTTACAATTAAAAAGAAAAAGGGCGTGTAGGGTAATAGGGTTAGGTAAATTGAACATCAAGGAACTTTTACAGACAATTTGAGATATTTTGGCTTAGAGTAGTGCATATAAGCGTGGTGTAATAAATGATGTGTTTGTTTATAAGATATGGTAAGCCTCCTTTGGCATCTCTGTACTGTTAAGTCGCTTGACTATGTGAGTTATTCTGGTGCTAGAGGACCACATAACTATTGCTTGCAGGGTAGAAGCCTAGAAGCCGGAAGGAATAAATTTTGGTAGAGTAATTTGTCATTCCTTCGGCCTTTTCACCATGGAATCAATAGGGTTTGGCATTCCTTTGTACTGCTGTCATGAGGTATTGTCAACTGTAAATAAAAAGGTGAGATTAGAGGTGTATGTGTTGAGCTTGCTTAGTTTGCATAGGTTCTGTTCAGTTTAGATGAATTATAGTTTAAATCAGTTCATTTAAATTTATTTGAGCTAAGTTGAACTTAGCTTACTTGTAAACGAGTTAGGTTGAGCAATTCTACAAAGTAGAACAGATAAATTTAAAAATTTAAAAATATTTATAATTTTATTTATAAACAAAAGTGTTAGTATAAATATAATCTTTTTTATTATATTTTTGTAAAATAAGAAAAAAATAAAAGTATATTTTAAATTGCAATATTTCGTAATGACATTATAAAATGCTATTATTAATAAAAGTATTTTGTTAAATGAGCTTGCAAGTTGCTCATAATTTAAGTGAGTTAGTTCATTTTGAGTTTATGAAAAGGAATTGGACTTTTTCAGTTCATGAATTCATTGGGTCAACCTTAATTGAGTTTAGTTTAGTTGGGTTGAACTATTAATTTCATACAATTAGGTGATTAGGTGTAGATTTGGCCTCTTTCTTTTGCTATTGGTATACCTTAGAAAAGGTGCATTATTAGTCCTCTAGCTTACAAAATTGGTGCATGTGAGATGATTTAAAACATTAGTTGATTTAAACAATGATAAAAAAGAGTAGACACATGTAAGAACTTTGACCTAGTTAAGTAGCACATCGGTACTTCAAACTGATTTTTTGACTCAAATGTACTTGAACTAGTAAAACTTTAACACGTCTGCATGCTCCAATTGGACAAGTTTGGGTATCCTAAAAGTGATTTAGCAGTGAAAGACTCCTTTATCCTTCCAACATGTTTGTTTATTCTTCTGTAAATAATTTTTTAGATGAATAAATATTTGAAATGACTTCAAGTGCATTAGTTTTGTAAGTTGACTATTGGTGCTTTTAAAGTTGGAGACTGAAGTGTACTAATAGACAAAGAAAGCAACCAAGTTAGCACCAAACCTCGATAAATACGGGAATAATCCTTTGACTTTGTGTTGAAGTTCGCTATTCTTTTCCAAAAAGGATAGTTTAGTTCATAAGTCAGACAAAAGTGTACCTCATGTCTTTTATCGGATTTTGACCAAAAAAATATTATATTTTTAGGCCATTTATGGGAAAGTAACATTAGTCATGTGCATAAAGGGTATTTAAGCCATTTTATTACTTCTTTCTACCATTATGCAAAAACATATTAGTTTTAGGGTGGTTTTTCTCAACAAAATTAAATATAGAAGAGCAAAATAATATATTTTTAACAAAAAAATTCGAAATATTTTCAATAAATAGATGAGGCACTGAATATTTACCAAGAAATGTATTCTGCTCACTGACTCAAGAAAAATATTCTTAAATATATGTTAAAAATGATTATATTAAAAATTGTTTGAAAATAACAAAATTTGGGTCCTGTATTTTTCATTTGTTGAGAAAATTAAAACGACAGTGATCACTTTTCCATCCAAAGAGAACTGGGGATGAAGTATGGGATTTAATTGCCCTTTTTAAAGAAAAATGACTACTTCTAGTGAGACCTGTGGGACCTCTAGGTATTTATCTCTAATGTTCTAGACATTCAACTAATAATTTACAGACCAACATGGTATAACATCATGAATACGTTTTTGAAATCTAGTACTGTTCATACATGAAATTTTTAATGGATTGTTGCATGGAGCTTATGGTTGAGTTGACAGCTGTACATAATTCTAACTTTTGTCTTCGCACAAGAAGTGAAAAGTAAAGATACACTGTAGAAGTGCTAATGCAGGTATGATATATCATATATACTGTTAAGCTTGACTTTCTAGTCGTTATTTTCACTAGTAATGATTGTAAAAGATGTGTCAATGTATCTTCAATGTAGATAATTCTACGTAATATTTAAAGAATATTTTATATTATATTGTTAAATATTTAATTGTGTCGAGAGAATTTTTTTTATAAAAAATTATTAAAATAATAAAGTTTTTCTTTTCTTTTTCTTTTTTAGTAGTATAGTTTTTCTCTAATTCCCTTTTCAAATAAATTGGATTAAATAATATATTTTTAATATAAGGAACTAATCAATTGGATTAAATGATCTAATTTAAGAGACATTGATAACACTTTAAACTATAATGATGAAAATATTAAACGTAGAAAAAGTAAATGAACAAAATAGATGATATTAGTTTTTAGGAGTTTCTAAATTATACGTTACATCTATCTTTGGGCATTGTTGGTTACTTTATAATCTTTAAAACGAGAGATTGCAAAATTGCTCAAATTTTTGAACTATTTTGCAATTATTCCACAAATATTGAGATTTAAAAAAGGAAAGAAAGAAATTTTGCTTTAATAAGCTATCTAAGCAAATTATTAAGTGTATTTACGTTGTAGGAGTTGTGTTCTATTTATTGCCGAAGTGAGACATTTAGATTTATATGTAACCAATATGGAACAAGGGCTTTTTAGCCTAATTTCATCGAATCTCCGCCTTTGCGAAATAAATGGCTACACAAATCTCCTCAATTCATGTATCCTCTGGCAAGTAAAAGATATACAACTCATGCTCTTAGCAGGTAATATTACAAAAAGGAGCTTTTAAATCAATTAGGTAAATTGATTTAAAACGAAAGGATTTAAAATTTAAAGTTAATTCAACCTGTAAACTAACTTTAAATTCTATATTTTTTTAACATATTTTGTTCTTTTTTTACTATACTCATTATCTATTTTCGATCATATAATAGCAAAAAAAATTAAAATATGTTTAAAAAAGTTTTTAAATATTATAAATAATTGAAAAATTAATTACTTGAGAATTAAATTTATAAAAAAAAGTGATGGTGTTTCTTTTGTTATGGATTTTGTGATATTTTTATTTTATTTTAGAGAGAGGAAGTTTGGTTTGTTGTTTAGAATCACCGATAATTTCCCATTTATAATGATTAGGGAACTCTTTAATGAGATGAGATGAAGTTTTGGTAGAAAAATAGGTCTATGTAACAATTCATTCCTCTAAATACATGAATATATAAACATTCATCAAACATGTCCAAACTTTAGAGATACATAAATATCAAATTAAAACATTGAAAAAATTATCATGATGTTGTCCTATGTTATTCAATATCATCATATTCTCTTATTCTATAACTTTCATGCCCTATCAAAATTTAAAAAAGTTAGTTCTTTATTAAATATTACAAAGAATAATAGAAAAAAATAGCTAGCTATAACTATTACATTTTAACAACTGTTTTTGTGTCTTTACTCAATTCTATGGATGTTGAGTCAAAGTATCAAACATCATTGTCATATAGATCAAGGATTATCAACATCCAATGATCTTCGCATTGTTCAAACTTTAGTGGTTAAGAGATTATCAATTTTTGATTTCTCTTAAGTGTTAAGGTCATATCACATAATTATTTAACTCTGATACTAACATAACCTCTTGATATTGATTGACAAATGATGAATCATAGAACATTGTTAAATGTAATAGGTGATTAACTTGAAGTCGATAATAACATGTCTTATATAAAAGAAATATATATAAATAAATAAATAATTAAATAATATAAATATAATTATATGTTTTACATATATGAAAGTTATTTATTGATTGAGTATTCACCTTATCCACACTTGAATTATACTTAGATCAATCATTTGAAATTCAAACAGTTGTAATATGCACTCGATTGATATATATCTGTTTGCCCAATGTTTATGCCATAAATTTCTCTAGGAATTGACAAAGTCCATCTATCATTTATGCTAACCTTGTTCTCAATAATAATCATCAAAGAGCCAAGATTTTGGTAGAAGTTTATAGCATATTCAAAACTATACTTTTTTCATGGCTTCTACTTGAATGACTTAGTGCGCGATGATTGCTCACTAGACATAGATTTTTCATGAGAAACTTGCTTTGTATTTCTTAAATGTGTCGTACCTACTAATTCTGGTATAATAGAATACAAGAAATTTATCATATATGTTAATAACATTAAAAGAATAATAATATAGTAGCAGTAGTAAATTTTTTTTTATCTTAAGTAAAAAAATAATACCATATCAAAATTTATCATAACTTGATTCGACAGCCAAATCATATATTGTCCAACAGCTTCTTGGACTATGGTAGTATCAGAAGGCACAGGTAGTGGATAATGATGGAGTAATGATTGATCAATTACTATTTGCCAATAATTTAGAAAATATTAATTATGAATCATTTGATCATCGTTTAATTGTTGTACCGTTTCAATAGCAACATAATCGGTAGATGATGGATGTTTCAATAAATATTTCATATTCAGTAAAACATTTAAGCGTTACATATAATAAATAAAATATCTAGCTAATAAAAAATAAAAATAATAGACTATCTACATAAGCTTTAAACCTTATTATAAATAATTCCTCAAATGGAGGACTCTAATGTTGAGTACCTATTGAAAAGACATTCTAATTAAAACATTCATCATGTGATGGATGGTAAGAATGCACAGATTACATTAGAGATATTGAACCATTACCTGATTACATCTACATTCTTGGCATAAATGGAGGACTAATATGATGACTATATCCTATAGAGGATATAGGTTGGGCACCATGAGATTGCATGGGTGGCATGTCTGACATAGATGCTGGCATGCTTGTTATGGATGGTTGCATACCTGGCCAATAGGGCATGTCTTGATTATAATATGGTGTCATGCCTAATATGTTTTGTGATTGATATTGCTATAAAGTGATAATCTCATTTAACATTGAGGCCTTAAAGAAGTTGAAATCTTCTTCAATTTTACAGTACTTCTCCTTACTTACCTCTAACTATTTGTTTTTGAATAACTCTCTACAAATAATAAAACAAAAAAATATCATATATTATTATATCAATATGCAAAAATCGTAAGAACTTTGTATCAAGTTAAATTACTAATCAACTTATTGATTTGTTCTTCTCCTTCTTTAGTCATTAGTCTTGACTTCTTTGTTTTGTGGGTCTTTGTTTTTATATATAATTTAGATCAGGTAGTCGATCTACCCAATTTAGCTTCCTACATAAATAAAATAAATTTATTAACCATAACATCAAGTTAAATTTGAGAAAAATAAATATAAAAATAATTATAAATTAACAACTTAATAATACTATATTTTATCTAATTTCAAGATTTGATGACTTCCTAGTATAGTTAGGAAGAATATTTTGCATTTGTATATTTTACTTTATTCTCTAATAATTTTAAATTCATCCGTACGTCCATAATCCATGAATTCTTTCCATACTTCGGGTTCAATCTAGGGGTGTTCTTTAGGGATTTTGTATAGTTCTTGTTCATTAAGTAGATCAAAGTATGAAAACACATAATTTTTGGCTAATTTGGAAGTTTTGTATTCCTTCCATGCTTCATTTACAATCTATAACACTTGTTCATCCAATTATTAAGGAATTTTAAAACGATTTTGTAAAAAAAAACACATTTTAGATGAGATATAATACAAATAATAATAATATATGTAATTAATTATAAAACAAAATAGACTTACATAAATGATTTTTCATATATTATACTTTTAAGCATCGTCAACCTTAGTCAAATCATTTATATTGATTGGTATACTTGATTTCACAAGTCTACCAATAGAAGATTTCAATTATTGGCCGTTTTCTCCTAATGGTTTACCAGTTGCATCGAATTGAACAGGTATTTTATCATTTGGATTAAGTAGAGTATCAGGTATATTGGCCCAAACCCTTCTTTTTAAATGCTCTAATGGATCATTTGGATCTACAATCTCTGGTACCCTATGATCTATGAAATATCTGCAAATTATGATGAAATAGAAATTAATTAACAATTTTATGTCCAAACAAATAAACATTAGAATAATAAAGAACATACATTATGTTTAATTAGGTTGTTGATCGTATATATTCCTTCACAATCAATTCGAGTCCATGACGAAGAATCATCATCATCAACTAGATCATCACATATATTAGGTAATTTGTTAAAAAAATGACTAATTTTGGATAATGTATCAAGCACGTCATAATCTCTTAAAGCGTCACAATGGTAAAACTCTTTTTGTGGAAGCGTTAACACAACAAACCATCTTGTGTCAAATTGATCGCTCACATAAAATACTTGTTTTGCATGAAGTGCTAACATGAAAGGATCATCAGTGTGACTTATCTTTGATAAGTTTACAAGGGTAAATCCAAAATCATCTATTTTATATCCAACATCGATAACATCTTTGATCCAATCACACAAAAATATTATTTCATGGAATACCTCATATAACCGAGTTCCCAAATTTCTTGAATTATGTCATAATATGTTCTATCAGAAAGTACAAGATTACCATATTTTGAATTGACAAATTTCCTAGTTTGTGCAACCATCTTCACATCACTATTCTGATTTACTTGGACTTTGTCCCTTGCTTGAGTTGTAAACCTCGAAACATTAATTGTGAAACTAGAATATGATTTGACATCGAATTTTGGATCATGTGTAAACCATTTTAAAGTTTATGTTATTTTATGATTGTGTTTGTTGAGTTCAACTTTTATATATGCATATAAAAACATGAAATGTGTTTAAAACAAAGTTTTAAACCATTATATAGAAGTACCAATGAATTCTTATATGTGACACTTACATGGTTGTGAAACCAATTAATAAGTTCTCGCTTATGTTCATCATACAACCATTTTTCTTCTCATTTTTTTTATAACGAGAATCGATTTTCAATAAGTTTAAATGCATTCTATAATGTTATTTAAGATATATCAATTATGTATCATTAATATTTAAATAAATAATAATTTTATTTTAAATGAAAAGGTTGAATCTGTCATCACTTACTCTATGAACATTTATGCCTTTTTATTATTTACCAAAATGATTCGGTGTGTTTTTTTCTATTGAGTGCGATCAATAAACAATTTCTTACTTCCACCAAGTATACGATTACCTACTTGGATCATGTGACATTTTAAGAACAACTTGTACATAGGATTCCTAATTTTGGTGCAATCATTAAAGTATTCAGAAGAACAAAACTCAATGGCCTCTTCATTAATGTAACGTTCCACCATGCATCCTTCAAGACAATTTCTATTATTTACATATCCTTTAAGGACTTACATATATCTCTTAAAAGGATACATCCACCTTAAGTAAGTAGGACCACACAATTGAATCTTTCGAACTAAATGAACACACAAGTGAATCATTATATTGAAAAAAGGAGGAAAATATTTTTCAAGTAGACATAAGTTCTCCACAAAATCTTTCTGTAAAGAGTTTAACTCGCTAATTGATATAGATTTCTTACATATTGTATTGAAGAATGAACAAAGATGAATTATTGATAATCGAACATGTTTTGGAAGAATTGACCTAATAGTAACTGATAATAATTGTTGCATTATGATATGACATTCATGTGATTTCAATTCATAAAATTTCTTATCGGTGATAGACACAAAATTTCTTAAGTTGGATGAGTAACTATCAGAAACTTTCACACCCACCAAACATTTACAAAACACATCATTTTCTTTTGTTGACATTGTATATGATACTGGTGGCAAGTATGTTTGATTCTTATAATTTTTCACTTTTGGTGCCAATTCAGATCGTATGCCTATTTTCTTTAAATCCAGTATTACTTTAATTCTATCCTTTGTTTTTCTAAGTATATTAAGTAATGTACCAATTAAGTAATGTACCAATTAAGTAATGTACCAATCAAGCTCTTATATATATTTTTCTCAATGTGCATGACATCTAAGATATGGCGAATGTGTAGGTATTTTTAATAAGATAATTCCCAAATATTGATTTTTTATTCTAACAATCATGATTTACTGATTCAGTAATATTTTCCTATTCACCCCTTTTATTAATTGATCTATTTTATTTCCCTTCATTAGTGAGTATTTTTTTCATCTTTTCGTATCGTTTGAATGTTATACCATTCAATTGCCTTAATATCTCATTACCTCCCAAAGGTCTTAGTGTAGGATCATGATCTTCTTCACTATCAAAATGTTTCTTTTGGTATCTAAATTTGTGTTTAGATAGAAAAATCTTTTATGTCTTCTATAAGATATCTTTCATTTGTGAACAAGATAAGTTGCAAAAGTACCATCACTATAAATAGGGCATCCTATATAACCTTTGTTGCTTGTCTTGATAAGTTCCTATAGGTAGGAAAATCATTATTTTTTTATAACAGGACCTCTCTCAAGTTAAAGTATTTTTCTTTATGTGCATCATAAATATTTATATCATCATTCCACAACGTCTTTAAATCATCTATTAGAGGCTACAAATATACATCAATATCAACTCTGGGTTGTTTTGGTCCAGAGATCAATAATTTTAACATTATGAATTTTCTTTTCATACACAACCAGGGTGAAAGGTTGTATGTTACCATAATTATTGGGCAACAACTATATATACTACTAAGGAAATTGTGTTGATTAATTCCATCAGTAGCAATGGAAAGATAAAGATTACGTGAATCAGATGCAAATGGAAGGGATAAATCATCTACTACTTCTTAATTTGAAGAATCACAAGGATGACGTAGCATCCACCATTAGATCGATTATTTGAATGCCAGGTCAATATCTTTGATACCACTTTACTTTTGAACAACATTTGAAAGTAAGGAATCGGGTACAAAAGAACCTTTACGGGCATGCCTTTCTTAAGTGTTGTCTCATTTGTAGCATGCTTCCATCTTGATTCTTTACACAATAGATAATCATTTGATGTCTTATTTTCTTTTTCTTAAAAAATGCAATCATTTGACAAACATGAATCTTATGATATTCCATGCCAAATCG
Organism: Hippophae gyantsensis; assembly: GCA_030763125.1. Taxonomy (NCBI): domain Eukaryota; kingdom Viridiplantae; phylum Streptophyta; class Magnoliopsida; order Rosales; family Elaeagnaceae; genus Hippophae; species Hippophae gyantsensis. The sequence goes on along the minus strand of CM061029.1, from coordinate 14,615,137 downwards.
ACTAAGAGATTTTTTCACTTCATACATTGAAGATGACTGTTCATTATCTTCAAGAAACATATCTATTAGTACATTTAGTAATTATATGAATCTTTTGTCAGAAAACCATTTTTTCCTTCACATTGTTCAAATGAACAAATCATGATATTTTAGTATATTTCTTGCATTCTAGATATAACAATTTTTCAGCATCTTTTAGAAGTTTTTTTAAGGTTTCGGGATCATCCTCATGTAGTTCATTTTCCACAATATGAAACTTTTTTTTCTGTTTGTACATTTTGATAAGATGTATATAGTTTACTCATATTCTTATTTATCTCTTCCCCATGAGTATTATTAATATTTTTTTCATGATAATATCAACATTTATAACTCAAAATAATACAACTACAGATAAGGTGATAATTAACCTCGTCAACATCATAAAATTTTTCATTTTTATATTTAACACATAGGCATCAAATTATACTTATTTCTACGAGCAAATTCAAAGAAACTTTCAACTCTAGAAGTGTAACCCTACTCAATTCTACACTTTGATATCCAAAATTTATCCATTTTCTATTAATGACATTATGCATATTAAATATGTATCAAATCAATATATTTTAGATATTATTATATATGAATTCCCTAATTATTAGAATATCTATCAAAACATCATGTAAAAATAAATACATAAAACCCAAACAATTAATAAAGTCATAATAACATTAACAAATATAGAATATTAACAATATATAATTTATAATAATTTATATATATATATATATATATATATATATATATATATATATATATATAAATGTATGTAATTAATAATAATTAATATTAATATTATATATATATATAATAATAATAATAATGATAATAATAAATATTAATAAACTAATTATACATTATATACATATAAAAATATATTTCATGTATATATAAATAATTTTTAAAAATTTTAAGTTTAAAATAAATTAATATATATCAAAAACCTAAATACAAAAAATTATTAAAATAAATAAATGAATAAAATATTTTTTTCTCTTTTAAGCTTTAATAAAAATAAACAATCTACACAACACAAAAATTTATACATATAATCAATAACACATAATATACATTAAAATAAAAAAATATGAATAATAAGTGTAAAATAATTCATAGAAATATTTACAAAAGTAAATGAAATGAGAAAATGAAGAAAAAAATAATGGATTTGGAAAATATGTTTGATATGTAAAAAAATGAAGGAAAATATGTATGCAAAATTTGAGTATTATGTTAAAAAAATAATGGATTTGGAAGAGAAATTGGAGAGGGAAAAAACTCACTAAACAACCCTGAAAATAGTGGTCGAAAGTGGCCAAAAAATGAGAAAAAATATAGGAGGAAGATAGTCGATTTTTTTCTAGCAGTTGGGGAAGAGGAAACACGATTATCTGTAAAATGGGGGAGAAAAGAGATAAAAAATATAAGGTTGCATTGGTTGACATGTAGAACCGACAGTATCAATTACGTGTCGGTCCTATTTATCAACCGACACTAATTTTTATAATTTTTTAAGTTGGTTTATCAACAGATCGACTTAAATTTCATTATAAGTCAATTTTGGGTAAAAATTAACTTTAAATACCGACTTAATTGTCCTTTATTGCAATAATAAAGATATATTTTTAGCGGGGCTTAATCTCGTAACTTTTATGTCACATATTGATGGGTAAATATAATCCAAATTATTAACCCAGTGGTATTGTTTATATGTTATACGAGATTCTCAACTATATTATTCTTATGAAGTAATATTTTTTTTTTACTTGAGAAAAGTTATATGCATTTTTAGTAGGATTCCATCATGCATTTCAAAGTCACATTAGTGACAAATACTAACGAATCCTTCAAAGTAATATCTTTCCTTTACAATGATCTTAACATAAAATGATACATAATGTCTAAATGCTTCGTATATGCATGAAAACATTGGTTTTTTTTACAAAGTGAATAGCATTCTAAGTATTGTATTAGGCTTCAAACAACTCTCCTAATCAAATAGCTTCATTTATAGCTTTTGTTAGTAATATTATTATGTACTTTTATTTTTTGATAGCCAAAGCAAATATATACTACAAGGTAAACTCTTAATTGATTAGTGCTTTAATAGGAGTAAAAATTATAACTTGTAATTGATTAATATTTATCCAAATCACTAATTTAATTAAAATCACATATCCAACTACTGACCAAACAAATATATTATCTCGTTCAAATATTGTAGAGTTCATTTCATAACTTACTAACGTTCTTTGCTTGGATTATGCATAAATCTATTCAAAACTTTAACCGCTTGTAAACCCAATTATCTTCGCTAGCAACTTGAATTACTTTAACTAATTTGAATAATTTTTTTTTCTTTTAAATCATCATTGAAAAAATGAGATTTTTAATCTAACTAATTAGTTTCAAATTAAGTTGTGCTACCAATACTAATAAAGTTATGATGGAAGAATACTTTACAATTTCAAAAAATACTTCATCCTAGTCAATTCATTTAAAACTTAATTATTTATTGCCAATATTGCCTTAAAGCGGGTAACATTATCAACATGCTTTTTAGTAAAGGTAAGAAAATTTGAATTTTTTTTAGTACACATCATGAAAATTTGATTTAAATTTATTTCTTCAATTATATTGAGTAACATATCAACGAACAATTGTAAATATTGATATTAATGCTTAACTTTTTAATAAAATAAAATAAATGCTCTATTTATACCGTCTACAATATTCTAAATTACACTTTATATAATTTTGGCTAAAAATATTTTTATATTTTAAAGTAATGATATATCTTGTATTTTTATATTTTATTTTAAATTTTAGGAAAAAATTAAGTTAAGAACCTTAAATAAAAATACTTCTATAATATTAAGAATTGTACTTTTCTAGTATATACAACATATTAGAGTTTGATATATGACTTTAAAAAGTCATGTACATGTTAAACACAATTTAAACCACAAAAAGTTTAATTAATAATACTTATCATATTTATTTTTTAATGCATGTATACTTTGATTAAAGAATTTTTACAATAATGAATCACTAAGTCTCGAAAACATATGTTTCATAATGAATTTACTTTTACAAATAATTTGAAAGCTTAAACTCTTTTTATTTTAAATATGTTGTAGAGATAAAAAAAATGAAAAAAATATAACAATTTACCTACAATGCACATATTTTTAATTAATTTATCAAAGATTATTGATATAAAGTTAACTCAATATAAATAGTTTTATAAGATACAATGACAATTGTCTAATATTTTATTTTGCAACAGTTTACATAGTTGTATATGAAACGTTAACATACTATAAACTTATTGTGATTTACAATTATTAATTACAAATATTATGTGACTTTTTTTTCATTTAATGTAAATAGTATATGTTTTAGAACTTTAGATTTTTTATTTAATAATATGAGCACCATAGTTTTTACATCATGTTCTATTAATTATACGAGGAAATAAAAAAAAATTATTAAATTATTGTATTTATTTTGTTTATGTTATTGAATTATTTTTTATTTTGTTTATGTTATTGAATTATTTTTTATTTTGTTCATACCACATAACTCATAAGAAGTATTATTTATATCATTCTTTTAATCTATGTCTAATAGTGTCATACGTGAGTGATGAATTTTAAACAACTTAGATAATTAAGTAATATAATTTAAAATAAAAATTTATACTAACTTGTGATATCATTAGATGAAGACTAATTAAAGGATATAAATGTAACTTTTTATGAGTTGAGTGGTATAAATGTGACAAAAATAGTTTTGTAATATGAATGAATTCTACGTTAAAAAATTATGAAAATAAATTAGATATATAGTTAGAATGATATATCTTTTCTAATAGATTAACTTATATATTTTTAATGGAGATTTTTAACGGAAAATGGGGGAGACGTTTATACTAATAATAATAATAATTGCCTTGTAATATTTTTAGGTAACTTAGGATAATAGTGATTGTGGAAATAAGGTTGATACTCAATAGTAGTTTTCTTATATATATATATAAGTATTTGCATGTATTTGTGGGATATAAATAGAACGAGGATATAAACAAAACAAAAGAGAAGTTATAATTTCTTCGAGCCCATATAGAAGCCCTATGGTAAGTCGTTCGAGAACCTTCGTATAGTTGTAGGCCTACATTTTCATATGAAAACTTCGAATGAGACAACGTTCCTTTAGGCTGCTCTCTTTCTCTTTCCCAAACTGAGATAGCCGGCGGGAAGGTATCGAGAAGGTTGAGGCCATTCCGACTTCGCACTTTTCTTAATTCCTTTGAGAGTGATATTCTTTGCCATTTCTTTATTCTTTTGGCTTCTGAGTTGTGTTAGCTTGAATTATTTCCTTGTGTTGGTTTCCTGAGAAAGCTATGAAAAGTTTGACAAATTCAACTTTGGACATCTCGTATTTTCTACTCTTTATGCTTTCTCCGTAAGTATTGACGGATAACTTTTTTAAACTAAGCTAATATATGAGCTAGTATCATCGCGCGCTCAGTTGGAAGGATTGCTTTGGAATATCCATCCACAGGCCCTAAATGAATTGCCTTTTTAATTTTCCCATTTCTATTTCAGCCACAATATGGCACCTTAGGGTTGCTTGCTTTGGAATCCATGATCTTATGCGTCTTTTATATCTCTTTTCCTTCTAATGATTGTATAGTTAGATTCGAACGATAGGTATCGTGTTAGATCACGGGGTTGTAATCTGATGCTGTGCTCGGTAATTCACCCTAATATACGAGAAAATTGTGGCGTAATAATGAAGAAAGAAAATTCTTCAAATTTGTTAGTGATAGTTTTAGTTTATGATTATATGATGCTGGCGTCCTTGTTGGCTTGCATTTCTTGCATATTCTGTCAAACAAGTGGAGCATGTATCTAGTTTTCATTTATAGTTTATTCTTAGGAAGGGTCATTTATATATTAGATCTGATCTCTGGTAAAGTTTCTATAAACTTGAATTGAGACCTTCAATTTTGCATGTATTTATGAGCTTGTAATGGGGTGTTTCCTTGGAATAAATTGTTTAGCGCATCTACTTCTATGATGTAATCATTGCTTTGGGCACTGATGATTTCAAATCTTGGTATTGCAGTTTTAGGGTTGTTAATTTGTGACACGGGAATACGAAACCGACATGAGTAGCAGGACACTCTTAACCCATATAATGAATGTGTCAGACCCAATGGCACGAAAACACGGGTAAATCTGTTTAACTAATATAATAACCCGACACGTCAAGAACGGATTTAATAAATCATTTTTGTAAAATAATATATTTTGGTCAACTGTTTTTCACTTGATCGATACGAACATGACATCGATAAGATGATTCAAACACGAATATAACCTACTAAATGGGTTTACACGATGGGCCAAATATCGATATAATCCGCTCGTAAGTGAGTTGACACCAGACAACACGTTTATTAAATAGGTCGACCGGTTGACACAAAACCTGTACGCATACACGATTTTTCACCCCTAATTAGTTTCTTAATTTGTGAATTTGCCAGAAGAATTTGAAGTGCAATGACTATGGCTGACGAACCGTTATACCCAATAGCAGTTCTCATAGATGAGCTGAAAAATGATGATATCCAGCTGCGGTTAAACTCAATTCGTAGGCTATCAACAATAGCACGAGCTCTTGGCGAGGAACGCACTCGCAAGGAGTTGATCCCATTTTTGAGCGAAAATAATGACGATGATGACGAAGTGCTTCTTGCAATGGCAGAAGAGTTGGGTGTGTTTATTTCTTATGTTGGGGGAGTTGAGCATGCCCATGTTTTGCTCCCACCTTTGGAGACCCTTTGCACTTTTGAGGAGATATGTGTGAGGGACAAAGCAGTAGAGTCACTCTGCCGAATTGGGTCTCAGATGAGGGAGAGTGATGTGGTGGATTCTTTTATTCCTCTTGTAAAGGTGAGATAACACTTAAATTTATAACTCTTTGCACTATATTGTTTTTCATCGGTCTTTTGTTAAGTGGTTTGTTCTTTCATTGGATCCTTGGTCAATAATGCTGCAAATTTTCGTTTTCAGAGATTGGCAGCTGGTGAATGGCTTACTGCTCGAGTGTCTGCATGTGGACTTTTTCATATTGCATATCCTAGCGCTTCAGAAACATTGAAAACAGAGCTGAGATCCATATACAGGCAGTTGTGTGAAGATGACATGCCTATGGTTAGGAGATCTGCGGCAACTAATCTGGGGAAATTTGCAGCAACTGTTGAACCTTCTTTTTTGAAGACAGATATTATGTCAATATTTGAGGATCTTACTCAAAATGGTAATTAGATTTCTATGATCTTTTTGCATACTGTTAAATTGTTAATCTTTCTTGAATGTCTCTTTGATTTGAATATGTAGTATGTGCTTTTTTGGTAATTACTTGAGTGCCTCGGATATCAAAATTTAAGCTCATTTTTAAATTTTATAATAATTTATTTCCCAATTCACATAGTTACATTATTGCCCTGTAAATATGAGGATGGAAAATATACTGATCTGGTTCGTGAGTATTTTATCCAGCTTTGTGTTCCCATTTTAATGTGTCTGCAATTAATAATTATGTAACGTATTTTCTGTGTTTATGCTCGTGTTTGTGTATTTTCCTTCCCCTTTTCCCTTTTTTTGTCTGGGGAATTTATTGGAGCTGTCAAGCTGGTTTTTGCAGAACTGTGCTATACGGTTTTAAAAAGCTTTCACATAAGACTATAGTTTATTGTACTCTTCCCTGATCATGCCTATTTAGTTTTTGATTCACTTGATAGTATTTCTAAGACTAAGTGGACAAGGAATAGTTTTGCAGTTGCGTTGATGAAATAATTGAAGCAATGAGTTATATTGAAGCTATGTGATAGAGCAAACTGTGCTATCATTGGATGAAATTCAGATGTAGAATCAACCCTAGTAGATAAGTGTTAGTTTTCCATGATATTGTCCATGCTCATTTCTTTATTGCAGATTAAGTTCTAATGTTTCTTTCAATTTCTTTCAGAACAAGATTCTGTTCGACTACTGGCTGTTGAGGGCTGTGCAGCCCTTGGCAAGTTAATGGAACCCCAAGACTGTGTTCAACATATTCTCCCTGTCATTGTTAGCTTTTCTCAGGTACAAACAGTTATTCGATTCATGCCTCACAACCCTTTGCTTCTGTTTATGGTTGTGCTGACTCCGGTTAGGTATGTGCTACCTTTATCTCGTAAGTAGCTAGACATCATTGGATAGGTAGTTACTTTTGCTATTCCAAGAACATGAGCTAGTGGAGTAGTTCGGAGGCACTTCATTAATTTATAGTTTTCTGTTTCCCTTGCAGTGCTTTTAGAAACATGAGTCTTTGTTAATGTTTGCAGTATGATTTTTTTCAGTCAAAATCTTGCCTGTTTCTGAAGCTGAAGTAGTAGTTTTCTGAAACATTTTCTATTTTCTATGTCTATCCTCTTTGATAATATGTAGTAAAACTTTTAGCTTGTTCATAGGAAAAGGCAACTCATACCGCTTTGTCGTATATAAAATGTTTGATACCCAATTTGCTTAACATTAATGTATTTGCCTGGTTTTTTGAGTAGGATAAGTCCTGGCGTGTACGTTACATGGTTGCAAATCAATTGTATGAGCTTTGTGAAGCTGTTGGACCAGAGCATACAAGGTATATGTTTCGTTACTATTTTGATTTCTTTTTGGTTCTTTTACCACCTTTCAGTAATAAAATCAGAATATAGCTTCTCATCCCTTCAATTGGTTTGTGGTTGTCTAGGATGGACTTTAATGTTACTCTAGGTTCTATTTTTTAATATTTTATTTTTTTTGATTTATTCATAGGATGTACTTGGTCCCTGCATATGTGCGCTTGCTACGAGATAATGAAGCTGAAGTACGTATAGCAGCTGCTGGCAAAGTAACTAATTTTTGCCGAATTTTGAGTCCGGAGCTTGCAATTCAACACATTTTTCCATGCGTGAAGGTGCATTTGCTAATTAAATTTCATTTATAAACTCAGTTACCTTATAATTATTTGATTTTTACCTTTCCGATGCATTCTTAAATATCAACTATCTTACTATATAATTATCTTAGCAGGAACTGTCATCAGACTCATCGCAACACGTTCGTTCTACTTTGGCTTCAGTTATAATGGGAATGGCCCCTGTCTTAGGAAAGGTACAGCTGTTAAGTAATATGCCTTTTGTTGCATTTTGATCTGGTAAAAAAAATTTACTGCTGAGATGTGCTTTAGAAGTTGCCACTGAAGTTCTGGTTTTTTGTTATTTTTTTTAAGAAAGTTATGTCTTACAAATCAATCAAGGTGCAGATATGGTGTGTACTTCAGTTACAAATGAATGCATTGTCTCAGCTAATTGAGTATTAGAGTTGAACAAATTTTCTGCCTTCATTTCATTCATTAAGTTGTTTGAGAAAAGTGCAGGGCATGTAGGACGAGTATTTGTAATACTAGACTTTTTTACATCCATGATAGGTGCCACAGTTTCCACCTTGATATTATTTCCTTTATATTGATCCATGTTGTGGGCTTGAATTCAATTTTTTATTTTAACAAAGTTGACATTGCATGCATTCTACTCCTCTTACTGATAGATTCAGTTTCAAATTCATCTGACTAATTGGTATAGCTTGGTTATCAAAATTGACAACTTTCACTGATATCATTTCATTGAGATTCTTGCTTAAATCTCATGGGAACTGTATTTGATGCTTTTTATTTCTTCAGTGATATTGATTATATTGTTGTAGAGTAGTTTTTGTCTTTAGGCATATTCATTCCAAGGTGCAATTTTTTTGAGGAATGTAACTGAATTAACTACATCATCTTCATCTTTAATGTGGGTTTCTTGTGTTTGCATCAAGGGGTCACTGACTCACTGGATATTGCAGTGAATAGGTTGCCTTGAAAATTGTATCTGTCTAGACAATGAGGTGCTTTTAAACAGTTCACTGTTTATCATTTTCACAAGTTCCATAACATTTTGGTTTAGATTATTGTGATCCCAACTTACTTTTGATGAATCTCATTTATATATGTATAGTCTAGAAGCATTACATTATCATGTGCATCAAGTCGATATCTAATTGGTGGCGGTTAATGTAGGATGCTACAATAGAGCAGCTACTTCCAATTTTTCTCTCTCTTCTTAAGGATGAATTTCCTGATGTTCGTCTTAATATTATCAGCAAACTTGATCAAGTTAATCAGGTATGCAAAACTATGGTATTAAATCCTTGGAGTTAACTTCTCTCAATTTGTAGAGTCTGGATCCTTTGACCTAGTGGAAAAAGAACATTATGCATCATGTGTTGCATCAGTAAAACTGTGCACATATTTAACTCATCTATATGAGTTATTGTCCAAAAGCTTAAGCTGATTGTAGTTGGGCCAACATTTCATTTATACTATTTTGCCTAAAATGTTTATTTTACTTTTTGTGCTTTTGCTATTTGAAAGATGAGAAGCTATTCTTGCAGGTTATTGGGATTGATCTGCTGTCTCGATCCTTGTTACCTGCCATTGTTGAGCTTGCAGTGGATAGACATTGGAGAGTTCGTCTTGCAATCATAGAGTATATACCTTTATTGGCGAGTCAGTTAGGTGTAGGATTTTTTGATGACAAGCTTGGTGTGCTTTGCATGCAATGGTTGCAAGACAAGGTTTGTCTGACAGCATCTTAGATATGAAGAATTGAAATGTGTTTTCCTGATTCTTTTCCTGCTTGCATCTCATGCTTTTGTCTTTTTTTTTTCTTCAAGTGGTGGAGCTTTATGATTTTTTTTGGGTACAGAGAGATGAAGATATTGTTGATTCTGGTATTGCATGCATCTGTCTTGTTCATTGTGTTTCTGCAGCACCTTTCTCTCTCTCTCTCTTTTCTCCCTCCCATAAAGCAGCTTCTCTTGAATCATTTATTCACTGTCCGGGTTATCTGTTGCAGGTTTACTCAATCCGTGATGCAGCTGCTAATAACTTAAAGCGTCTCGCAGAAGAATTTGGTCCAGAGTGGGCAATGCAGCACATAGTTCCCCAGGTTCATTTAACGACTGAATATATCTATTGCTTGTATGTTTTAAAGGATTAAATATTCTCTCTGCAAAAAATCTGGATAGATGTTTTAAATATAATGTGTTTTCTGAGCTCCATGTTTGACCTCTGATTTGTTGCATTTGCATTTACTGTTCTGTAAAATGATTTTATAATTAGACCATAGAGTAGTACCTGGTTAATTTCTTATAAAAATTATGCATTGTGGTCAATAAAACTAAAACTTATTTTTGATGTTAGATTTGCTTTCTTTTTCCATTTTATTTTTGGGAACTAGAAACTGGAAATTTTAGAACCTGTTTGACCACTTAACTTGAAAACAATTCTCAAAAATTGTTCTCAAATCATTACTAAAAAACAGTTTTAATAATTTTAAAAAACAAAGAATTGTTTAGCTATTGTTTCTAAAAATTGTTCAAAAGAACAAAAAATAAAAAAAACATAATTATCAAAGTGCTTGTCAAAATTGTGTTCATATTAAAATGTTTTTTTAATCTTAAAATTAATCTTCTAACATAATTTAAATACTTATTCATATTTTATAAAATTAAAATGCTAAGTAACATTTGAATTTAATAGAATAACAAAGAAATAAAAACAATGTGGATCTGTTTTGATATATAAGCAATTAGGAAGAAATACAGGAAAAAAAATAGTTCGTTTCGATTTGACCTTGATTAAGTTTTTTAAAAGAAATTGTGTTAAATTAATTATACAAATTGAGCTCCATTGCATATAATGTTCTAAAATGACGCATGATCATATATCTCATATTTTTTTTTAATAATTCGATGATATCAAATGAACTGACATTATTTCTTTAATTTAAAAAAATACACGTGGACTCTTATTATATCAGTATCAAATTATATTCAGCAACCCCATTTATTATCTCAAAATTGTGATATCTAGTCATGCTAAACAAATATAATGTGTAATTCTTAATGATTAGTTTTAGAGAGAAGGAAAATTCTCACGAATAAAGGAAAGTTTTTGTCAAAAAAAAAGAAAAGAAAAGTAAATTTTAGATAACAGTATTATCACGATGAAAATTATTATTAGTATAATGATAGTTTCATTTAATAATTATAGTATTGAAATATAATTTATATTAAAAATAAAATAAATATTTTATATATTTTTATTATAATAATAATATTATTACTCAATTTTCATTGAAGGTGTAATTAATACTGAAGCCCCAGACCAAACAGTCGGAGGCGCGAAATTGTTTTTTCCGTCTTTTCATTATTCTTAAAAACATAAGAAAAGTTGTTCTCATATTTTTTGTTTTTTAGAAAAACTTGTTTTTTAAATCAATGCTTAAAAAACATTGTCCAAACACCTGTATTACTTTTAAGAATAGTTTTTTTGTTTTAAAAAACAAAAAATTGTTTTTAAGTTACACAGCCAAACAGGCTCTTAATTTCTTCATGCTGTCTCTATATCCTTTCTTTTATATTCCCTCATTTGTTACCTTTTGAGACTATTATCCAATAATTAAAGCTAAAGCAGCTCAAGTGAGCATCATCTTAATGGCTAGGTTCTGGAGATGATATACAATCCTTACTATTTGTATCGGATGACCATCTTGCGTGCAATCTCTCTTCTTGCCCCTGTAATGGGATCAGAAATTACATGTTCACAATTGCTGCCAGTGGTCATCAATGCATCAAAAGACAGGTACTAGAGCTATGTATTATAATAAAGTGACCTGGTGTCATGGCTTCTGAATTTTGATTCTCTTACAATTTATTTATTTATTTATTTATTTGTGTTGTTGTTGTTGGGGTTTCAGAGTCCCCAATGTCAAGTTCAATGTGGCGAAGGTTCTGCAATTCCTTATACCAATAGTTGACAGCTTTGTAAGTGATACCACATTGTGCTTTAGTCTGTTCTAGTCGTATTTACTTTATCTATTTGGACTGAGAAATCTTACAAATCAGGTGGTCGAGAAGAGTATTCGTCCCTGTTTGGTTGAGCTTAGTGAGGACCCAGATGTTGATGTCCGTTTTTTTGCTAATCAAGCACTCCAGTCCATTGATAACTCTGCCATGTCTAGCTAAGCAAGATTTCTTTTAACATGCTGAGATAATTGCTAGGCATAATCTGGAATGAAGGCCTTTTAGTTTTAGGAGAGTTGGAGTTGCCAGAATAGTCATCAACTTATCACTTATGCTTTCTGGGTGCTTTAAGTGGTAGTGTGATTGTAGGTAGTGGTAGTATTCAGCACTAACACGCAAGGCCATCTTCTGCTGCTCATGTTAAAGTGATAGCATACTTTCTTTGTGTTGAACTACACACATGGTCTCTATAATTTTTTTCAGTCAAAACTTTGGTCTTTTATTATTTTTTTTTATTTTTCTTGTGATTTGATCCTTTATTTTTTAATACTCATATTTTGGTCCCTTTATTTTTTTTGTTTTCTTAAATTTGGTCATTTTTCTTTTTAATTTCTATACATGTAATCCAAAATTTGATTACAACTTGAAATTAAATTTCAAAAGTATTAAAAAAATAATGGGATCAAGTAAAAATAAAATAAAATAAAGGGATTAAGAAAAAAAAGTAATGGATTAAAATTAAAAAAATAAAGAGATCAAATTATAGGAGTAAAATTTAGGAATTATTTATGTAGTTTAGCCTTGTGATAGCATACTAAGTATATTTGTTGATTTGTATTTCTCAAGCTTTTTATTTTATTTTTATTTTTTAAATTTCATCTGTATTTTATGGAAAATAATATATTCTTTTGGTGATTTATAACTCAACTGCTTAGCAATATCACAAAACTTTATCTCGAATAATTTTCCCACAATGATAACATAAATTGCGCAACCTCATACATAATTTCTAGTATGTAAGGTAATAATGATTCATTAATTATGACGAAAGTCTAGTAATTTTTTTGGTGGGTATTATAAGTTCATTAATAAATAGTGGATTAAAAGTCTAAAATTTTTAAAAAATATCAAAAATAGCATGTGAACGAGTATTTGTATATTTTTTGAGTTAATATGTGTTTTTAAATCAATTGATATATATTTAAATCTATTAAATTTTATATTTTTTTTGTGCGTAATTAATTTAAGAAATACATAAATATTAAAAATAATACGTGCATGTATTTGCATGTTTTATTTTTAATAATTTTTAAAATTTGGTATTATTGATTAATTTTTTAATAATTAATAGATTTATAATGTTATCTTAATTTTTATACACTTTAATTGTAATTAGTAATCATTGCTATACTTTTTTCTTAAATTCTACCCCCACACATTCATGCCTGAAAGGAATGGAAGCCCCGGGACACAATACACAATCATAAGCAGAACACGCAACACACACATCCTATCGCACCATCACTCGTTAAGGAGTATTTGTCAATTTCAAGCACATTACCAAACTCACCAGCAAATATTTTAACATTGGACCCAATTTTCCAATCCACTGTCATGTCCTGAATCTGAACCAAATTAGAGTGGAATCGAAGCATAAGCTAAAGGGAGGTATACTTCGTTGTAGTTTCTAGACATTATCGGAACTTCATGGAGCTCGTTTGAGAACAACGCTCATCTCAGTAGAATCCTTAAAATAGAAAAAAATGTATACTTATTCACCTCACTCATATCCAAGGCCACCATTCTTCGTCCAGATCCGACTAGGGACACCCAACAATTGGACCATCACTGAGAGAAGGAGGTGAAGAAGTAAAACTTTCTGCAACTTAAGTTTGAGAATAGTGTGGCCAAGATCATATGCAGAGACAAATATACCCTTAATTATTCTTGCCCACAAGTTTATTTTTAATGACATTCTAAAATTTTGAATTACCCAATGTCCACATACATAATAACTTTCTCAATAATTTATGTGCATCTACTATTCACACACTGACAGAGATGGAGAATTTGGTGATTTGTTTTTGCTCTCAGGAGCCATTAATTACGAAACAATGACGGAATAACATTTATCTTAACTTTCATTAACTACAAACTAATATACATGATTTGCATGCCCACAAGGCCATCCCATAATTACAACGGAAAACGTGTTCTATGTGGGCAACATTATGCCAGTATTACAGAATCTAACCTGTGATCAATGCCACATTATGGAAAACATCAAAAGGGTTTTTGTCTCTAATAAGGGGGCATAATTAGCTGCCTGATTGCATTACTTCTAGAATCCTTGCTCCTGCGGTCGTGCCAACCATAATGAACTGAGTGCACGGAGACGTGAGAAGTAATCACTAATGGCGAGGAGAGCACGAGCAGCTTGTTGTGTGGTCAGAATTCGATGCATTTGTAGCAGGGTTTGCTGCCTCAAAAGATCAGCCTAATGAGTAAGAGTTTTAAGGAAAGTTAGACAATAATAGTTTGTGAATCCACTAAAGAAAGTATCCGATAATTAGTTCAATATACAATTGTAACTTTAAATGTGTAACTAGTCATGTACCTGGTGAAGGAAATTCTCAAGAGTTGCAAGCTTTCCAATTGCAATTGCCATTTGACCCATATAGTCAGCAACGTTTCCAGAACCCGCAGGCCCAAAACTATTTGACGAAAGTGTTTCTACAAGAGATAGCTGCAACGCCTCCATCCCTTGAGACAAAGCATCTTCAGCCTCTTGGCAAGATTGTTGAAGGTTGCATATGCCCATTAGCTGTTGATTGGTTAGAGGTTCAAGGTGGTTCCCAAGCATCTGAATGTACCAAAGAATTGAAACAATTAAAAACCAACCAATGTGTGTGTATATGTGGAAATGCGAGTGTGTAATGTTATATATTAAAAAAAAAATTAAAAACCAACCACAGTCTACTTTGTCTGGTGAATTGAGGGTAAAAGAAATGCAATTAAAATATCAGAACATAGATGACCTTAAGAACTTCAGAAGATCGAAATCCACCTAACCACATAAAACACCTCTCGGCTGGTGTCTTCCACATGCCAGATAGTATGTGGAATATATCAGCCTTTGTACCAATGCTCTTTATCCTAAAGATCTCATCATAGTGTGCCATTACACTATCTACAAGAATTCTCAGCTCGTGATGGCCCATATGTGAATTTACAGCTGATCGTAGGTCATTAATCAGCCTTTGATGTTCATCAAGCCAGCGAGCATATTCCAAGTCGAATGCAAGGGCCCCTGCAAATGAAATCATTAGTAGAGCTATATGACAAGGCAATATAATAGAGATTATACTAATGGTTTCACTTTTGAATTTTGATCCGACAAAAAAAGAAAAGAAAAAGAACTTCAAGTACAGGCAATAAGATTCAAATACCATTTCCAGAAAACTAGAACTACACAAGTATCAAGAATTACATACCATTTCCTGCCATTAGATGGTTGTGATCACACGTAAGTCCTGATGCATGAAAAACACCCTGCATTAAAATAAAAAAACCAATTAGCTTCAAGTTTCAACCATGACAGAGAGATGAAGATATTTGTGCACAACCAAATGGTATATACATGAATATATTGAAAGTTTCATTTTTGTGCACCTGCTGACGAGTTCGCTGAAGTTCTTGCTCTAACTGGGCAAGCTTAGTTCGACTACTTTCCAGCTGCTGGACATATGCCTATCCAAAACCAAAACCTAATCATCCAAATATGTTCCATCCATTAACTAAAAGATAATATAATTTAAAAACCAACGAGTCTTATAAGTTTCAATAGTGTTTAGCATTATGCTAAATAATTAGAACTATTGATAACCAGAAGCAGAAACATCTCAACTTTTGACAGCTGACTATCAAACCTATATTATCTTTCATCATCTAGTCCAAAATTTTATGTCAAATATAGAGATAAAGTCAAAGTTGCAGATCTTGATCGAAAAACACAAATCTCAAAAACATTTGTGGAAAAATTACAAAAATAATCCCCACAAAACAAAACTATGAGTAACAAAAATAACATCATTCCCTTGTATTAGGTGGGATATGGGCTAGCATGAGAGGTTATTTTTGACGTCACGAGTTTTGGAGGGGTTATATTTGTTATTTTCCCAAAACAAATTGATATTGATAAGTTATATAACATTTTTGTTGTACAAATTAAGAAAAAGATGCATTACTTTCTTCCTCATACGACTCTTCTTAGCAGCTTCACGATTCTGAGCCAGCCTTCGAAGTGTCTGCAAAATGATACAAACTTTTTAAAATGAAATGCAGCTCATCAATAGAAGGTAGAAAGTAAAAGTATAAAAAAAGAGAAAAAGAGAAAAAGAGAAAAAGAGAACGATCTTTTGATCACTAACTTTTGTCTTGGAAGCCTGGTCCATTGAATCCAACATTATTAGTGGTGCTCCACGCTGAGCTCCATGAAACTAAAACAAAACAAGGGCATAGTAACTCTAATCTCCCTATACTTTCACTAGCAAGAAGTAATGTAAATCAATTAAGAGGAACAACCATATAGAAGTAAGGAATTTGAGAAATTTACCAATAAAATTAATATTCTAAAACCTTCTTCAAATATAGCAGATTCATCAAATTAAGATTAAACTATCACCCAAACTAAACTTCACAGAATGTCTCAAGTTATGGCACAGTACCAAATATAGCACCATGAAGAGAGGGGTCCAATCATATGCTATTATCTGACCCACCATTGTTATTAAGTTTACAAGTTGTAACCATCAAGAGTTGTGTCAATATTAGATTAAGTGTTGTTGGTATTGTTGGGATTTTACCCCACGATAATATCACAAACCCACACGAAAATAACGATTCAACAAACTATTGAACAGATTAAGTACCAAGATTAAAGTAAAAGTAAAGAATATGAATGAACACAGGTATTAAGTTGTTCGATCTCTATATCTAAATGGCCTAATCCATTGGAAATGAAACATATATATCCATTTAAAAAATCACAGTATAAAAACACAATAGCTAGGCTACAAAGAAAAGACTAACACACAACCAGTTTTTGCACAGGGGAACAAGAGAGAACATAGAGATGAGGAGAGAAACGCAAGCGGCGTAAAAAGAATATAAGAAAAAGGTCTCAAAGCGTGGTTTTGTGTTATTTGGTTTTCGAGTGTTCATCGAAGTAATCCGAATGTTGTTTTGGCCTTCAAGTGTTCATAGAAGTTTTTTGAACTCTCAAAAGATCCACCTTGAACCCTTTTTATTGATTTCTTTGATGACTCAAAAATTAGGATTCCTCTAAAATCTTGACCTTTGGGGTTCTTCGACATTTTCTGGGAGTTTTCTCTTCTTTTTTCATTCTCTCTATGATTTTTGTTATTTTTTTATTTTAAATATCTAAATATCCATTACATATAAAATAACTATGTTTGATGACACAGGTGATTATGTGTTGTGGAAACGCAAAATGAAATCTCTCTTGGTACAACAAAAGGTGCATGGTGCTATTAACTCTGATAACTTGCCTGAAAAAGCCTATGAAGGGGATAAAGAAATTTTTTGATAAAAAAGCTTTTGCATTAATACTCTTGAACCTCTATGATAAGATCCTTAGGAAAGTTTCGAAAGAAACTACATCTGAGTTGGTATATTCAAAACTTGACTCTTTATATTTACAAAAATCTTTAACTAACAAAGTTTATTTGAAACATCGTTTTTACTCTTAAAATGGACTCATCCAAAGATATTGACAAAATCATGATGATTTCAAAAAAATAACCTCTAATTTGGATGACATTGATCATAAAATTGAGAATAAGATTCAAGCTATTATTTTACAAAATTCTTTGTTCAGTAAATATAAGAATATGAAATATGATATTATGTATAATAGGGATACTTTAACTTTTGATCTTGTTGTCTCAAGTCTTAGGTTTAAGGATTTAGAGATTAAGATTTCTGATAAGAATAATGTTAGTAATAGTTTTATAGCTAGAGAAAAGTCTAAAAATAGGGATAAAGAGTCTAAGGCTAGGTCTAAGTCTAGATCAAAGAAACATGTTACTTGTTACTTTTGTAAGAAACAGGATTATTATAGGAATGAATGCCTACTTAAGAAGGGTATGAAGTCCGATAAACCTGAATCTAGCATTGATAGTCATTCAAATTCAGTTTCTTAAGGTTATGAAAGATCTGAGGTCCTAACTGTGAGTTCTAAAAGATTAGAAACTAAGTGGGTCTTAGATTCATGATGCTCCTTTCATATGTCTCCCTTTAAGTATTTGTTTAGTGGTCTTAAGAAGTTTGATAGTGGTAGAGTTCTCCTAGGTGATGACCATGAATGCAAATTTAAGGGTACAAGCTCTATTAAACTTGTTAGATGGGACAGTTAGAATTCTTAATGAGGTTCAGTTTGCTCCTGAACTAAAAAGAAATTTGATTTCATTAGGTTTCCTAGATGTCTCTGGTTTTAACATTAAAATAAATAATGGAGTCATGAGAGTAGTTAAAGGGTTATTAGTTGTGTTTAAATCTGTTAGAACCAATGATCTTTATTTTCTTAAAGGTATAACTTTTAGTAGTGAGTGTTGTCAAAGTAGCTCATTCATTAGACGGTTCAATGTTATAACATAGGAGGTTAGGAAATGTTAGTAAAAAGAGATTAGGTGAGCTAGCCAAACAGGATGGGTTAGGTACTAAGACTTTTGGAGATCTTAAATTTTGTGAATATTGTATTTTTGATAAACAAACTAAGGTTAATTTTTATAAGGGAAGTAACACTAGCATACATTAGTTTACATTCACTCCTTCTGCTCCTATTTAATCTATTGGTGGTAATAAGTATTTCCTTTCTTTAGTTGATGACTTTACTAAGAAAGTCTGGACCTTCACTTTAAAATCTAAAAATAAAATCTTCACTACTTTTTTTTTAAATCACTTATAAAGAATCAAAAGATTAGAAAAGTTAAGGTACTTAGGACCGTTAATGGTCTGGAGTTCTATGATGAACTCTTTGACAATTATTGCAAAAACCAAGATATTGGTATACATAGGACAATTGTAGATACTCCTCAACAGAATGTTCTAGTTGAGAGAATGAATAGAACCTTACTTGAAAGGATTAGATGCATGTTGTCTTTATCTAGTTTACCTAAAAGTTTTTGGGTAGAGGTGGTTTGCACTGTTACCTACCTTATCAATAGATGTCCTTATACTTCTATTAATTTTAAGACACCTGAAGAGACTTGGTTTAGTGTTCCTACTGAGGATAACTTGCATCTTTATGGCAGATCCTCTTAACTTATTGATTACCAATTGGCTAGAGATAGGACCAGGAAGGACATATCTCTACCCAAAAGGTACTTGAATCTCTTCCCTCTTCTTCTAAATCTGGTCAATTTAATTTAATTTCTTATACATTGTCAATTTCTTCTGAAATAGATGATTGTGAACCTAAATGTTTTGCTGATGTTATTTATCTTTATGATTCTTCTAAATGGATTGATGTTATGCATGAGGAATTAAATTCACTTTATAAGAATGACATCTAGACTTTAGTTGAAAGAACTAAAGATCATAAGGTGTTAGGATCTAAATGACTATTTAAAAAGAATAAGTGTATTAAAGGTGTTGAATTTACTAGGTATAAAACAAGATTAATTGCACAAGATTTACTCAAAAGAAAGACATTGATTTTAATGAAATTATCTCACCTATTGTTAAATTCACGTCTATAAGAATTTTGTTTTCTATTGTAGTTCAATTTGATTTGTTATTTAAACAAATGGATATTGAAATTGCATTCTTGCATGGTGATTTAGATGAGAAAGTATATATGAAACAAACTAAATGTTTTATTATAAAGGGAAATGAAAATCTTGCGTGTTTACAAAAGGAATTTTTATATGGTCTCAAACAAGCTCACATGCAGTGATATAAAAGACTTGACTCTTTTATGACAAAAAATGGTTTTGACAAATATGATTATGATAACTGTGTTTACTTTAAGTTAAATAATATTTCAAGTCCAATTTATTTGCTTTTATATGTTAATGATATGATTATTGTCTATAAGAGTAAAATTAAAGTTGACAGATTAAAACTTAAACTTAACAATGAGTTTGAGATGAAAGATTTGGGACCTGTTATAAGAATTCTTGGTATGAATATTTTCAGAACTGCCAATAAATGATTTGTTTTAGAACAATTATATTTAGAAAAAGTTTTAAATTTTTTTCTAATGTTTAACACTAAAGTTGTTAGTGTACATTTAGGTTCTCATATTAAACTGTCTAACATTGAATGCCCTGAAATTAAAAATGAAAAATAATATATGAAAAAAGTCCCTTGCTCTACTGTTGTTGGATCTTTGATGTGGGTTATGGTCTATAATAGACTTGATATAGCTTATGCAATGAGTATGGTTAGTAGGGATATGACTAATCCTAATAAGACTCACTGACAGACAATCAAATGGATTCTTAAATATATTAAAGGGATTGTTAATGTTGGTTTATTGTTTAAAAATAACTCTATTGATTTGCCTATTGTTCAAGGATATTCTAACTCTGATTTTGCAAGAGACAAGGACAAAAAGAGATCAATATCTGGATATGTTTTTACAATCTTTGACAATGTTGTATCATCAAAATCCAATTTACAATCTGTTGTAGTTTTATCAACCACAAAGGTTAAGTTCATTGCTTGTACAGAAACAATTAAAGAATATATGTGGTTGGAAGGTTTCACCAGGAAGCTTGGAATTGTTTCTAATGATGTTACTAATATTGTATTATGTGATAATCAGTCTATAATTCATTTATCTAAACATTCTATGTTTCATTCCAAATCTAAGTATGTAGATGGAAAAGTACATTTCATTAAGAATATTGTGCCACAAGGTCTCATTCATATAGATAAAGTCTCCACAGAGGAAACCCCCTCTGATATGCTAATAAAACCATTACCAATGTCCAAATTTAAACATGGTTTGAGTTTGGTCAGAATCTCTCATGTTTAGCATTAGGTAATTTGGGAAAGGATTCAATAAATATATATATTCATGTTTTTCATAGTAACAATGTGGATAATTATTAATTTTATGCCACTATTTGGTATATGGAGCATTTAAGAGATGTAGTTTTGAACATGTTTAATTGTTGTATGCATATATAAATACATTTGTTAAATGATGTGATACATTATTAATTGTGATTGTTTTAGTGTGTATCAGCTCTTGAGCTATCAATTGTTCCTAGTGCAATTTGAAGTGCATCCACGGGCTGGTAAATGGATTGGCATATAAAGAACATAGGAATGGTTTGGTCATTTTACATGGATGTATTTAGATCACCCAATAGGGTTTTTTGTGCTGTACATTTTCATTGTTTCTTTTTGTGCCACTCACATTTCTTCTATCTTCTCTGTAGTTTCCTCTATGTAAGAACTAGTTGTGTGTTAGGGTTTCCTTTGTAAACTAGTTCTTGTACTATGATTTTTCAAGTGGATATATATATATGTTTCCTTTCTATTGAATTAGTCCATTTAGATATAGGGGCCAAATCACTTAATCCATTCTTGTTCTTTACTTTTACTTCAATATTGGTACTCGATTTGTTCAATAATTTATTGAATCGTTATTTTTGTATGGGTTTGTGATACTATCTTAGGGTGAAATACCAACAAATGTTAAATTGTGAAGACGAGATGTTGCACTTACTAACACTGTTAATGATGATAAAAATAGCAAAATAAACAAGTGAAAACCTGACATCTTTTGTAAATCAAAATCCAAAAATGAATGGAGGGACATAACACAATTGAACAAAAGAATGTAGATTCCAAGATGACCTACCATTGAAACATAGATTGTCATTTAGCAGAAACAGTAACACAGATGTATCCTCTACTTTGTTACTCATAAGGATGACTGGTACACTACGTCAATTTAGTGCAAACAATTTTTTTTAAAAAATGTGTTATGATATACTCCAAAGTAAAATAGTTAACAATGAGATCGAAATGGAGTACCATGTCATCCACCTTATTCAGAGCAATGGATAATTTCTTATCGTTTAAATACAATCGTTCAAGACATAGAAGATAAAGTTACTTGGTGTTTTTCATCAGTATCGACATCTGTGGAAGTGTCAGTTTGTTGGCTATGATCTGCCATGGCTGAATCACCCCAGTTCTCGAAGTGTCCGTTTCCCAGAGCTGTATTTACTCTCGTTCCCTTCTCAGACATCGACTGTTGTCCTGTATCAACACACCCTGTAGTTCTTGTTGTTGAAACTAAGTCCAAAGAAGAAGGCCCAGTTGGAGCCAAAGCAAAAGTAGCGTTTAAGCAAAAACCCAGATCAATCCATTAACCAAAAATCTCAACTTTCTTAAAATTAACCATTCAATATTCAATACCAAATAAACGAAAGAAGTATAAAAAAAGAAAGAGGTTGTTAAGATGAGTACTGTGTTCAAGGTCGTGTAATGTAATTTATTAGGTACAACAGCGACATTGCTTGATTTAATATTGAAGATGGAGCCTACCATTAATTAAAAAACACAATTGGTTCGAGAATTGTCCATTATATATATATATATAGAATAATACATAAATATTGAAAAATGTTAATATAGTAAAAATTGGTAAGTACATGAAAAAAAAAGTGTGCGGGTAATTCATGAACATTACAAGACTACGCAATTAATGAAAAGGACAAATGAAAAAGAAAAAGAAAAAGACAGAGACAGAGAGGGAGAGAAAGAGAAGAGTAAAATACTTGAGCTTAAATCCACAGCATCATCGAGTGTATAAGCAGAAACGAACTGTTCAAGCTCACCAAAATCCTGAAAACGCGTTGGGTTTTGGTTACAGTCTTCTCCTCTGTTTTTCAAAAAACAACAAACAGTGGTACTAAGTTTAGTATCAAACAAAGAATTATATAACTCAAAGATGAAAACATTACGGTTATGGAAACCAGTTCCAGAACTCCATTAATCAATAAAGAAAACCCATAAACAAACAGGAGAAAACAAAATATTAACAATTTTAAAAACGATGACAGAGATTAACAAAAGAACCTGAAACGGAAGGAAGAGTGGGAAAATAATTCAGGGTTTGAAGAAACAGATTTGAAACTATGCATGTTTTTGTTCTAAAAACTTTATCTGGGTTTCCTTAAACTATAACATAGAAGAATGAAAGTCAATCGAAAAGGAAGAAAAAAGTTGGAGCAGAGGAAGTGTAAGAAAATCTGGAAATATCATTAACAGCAGGATAGCGTATCAGTACGGCTCTTATATTTTAAGAAAAATACTTGGTAAATTAAAAACAAAATCTACAAAGCAAAAACTTATGATAATAAAACTATTATGCAAAGATTCTAATTAAATTAAATTTAAAAAAATTATAATTTAATTTAAACAAAATTTAAAATTAAATAATAAATTAAATTTTATTATAATAATAAAAATATATAAAATAAATATATATTTTTTCATGATTAAAAATTTTAAACGTGTTTTTCCCTCAAAATATTTTTATAATGTATATATCATGTCCTAATTTAACCCTTTTTCATATAATTTTATTTTTAGATCTCTTTTAAAAAAATGAATATTTTTAAATATGTATTACATTTTTTAATGTATATAAAAAATATTATTTTTAAATTATAAGAAAAAAATATTATTTTTAAATTATAAGAAAAAAATGAGATTTTATTTAAATAATATTTAAAAAAAATGTTATTTTTGATTTAAGATATTAAAAATATTTAAAAAAAATAATAAAAATAATATTTTTAAAATTTGTAATCACAAGAATAATATTCTTTTTGTCTACCTCATAAATTTTGACAATTAAAAAAGTTTGTTACATCATTTCACATAAAATGACATCTAATTGGACAATTTTTAATTTTAACTACCACCATTTAGACCCATCTAATGTTAAATGCTGACCAATTGAATCTTGTTAAATATTATTGAGTTGCTATTTTTATTGTTATGAATTTAGGAGTGTTATTTTTTATATTTTTTTCAAAATATTTTTCTTATTATGACCCATTTCAAGTTCTTAGTCTATTATTATCATTTTTTGTGTACAATTTGTTCCATATATATATATATGTGTTAATGTTAATTTTGTCAAGGACTATTTTCCGTAGATCTACGACATGAAAAACTTTAGTAGGATCTCAAACCATAGTGGGGTGGTGACTTTTAGCCCTTAAGTTACAACGAGATTATAGAAGATATAAGAGATCTAGGTCTCACTCTAAGATGAAAAGAAAGAGAGTGTTATATTTGTCATTCTCTATTACGAGATTTGAGATATTTGTGCACGTGTGTACAATGATGATTATATATATGAAGTATAAATAACTTGATATGTATCCATTACCTATGTAAATAAACTTGTGGTAGCATCGTGATTATCTATTCATAATTATTACTTTTTGACAATTAGGGGATAATTATTGATTATTTATCTCTTTATAGAGATTATCTGATGGTCATTGATTGAACACGAATTATGTGCAATGAATACGTAAGTATACGTATTACAACAAGTAATATAATGATAAGAAAAAATCGTTCCGATAGAGATTATGTTATTAAAAACTAATTTTTAAAAGAAAAAAAATAAAAAAATCAAATTTTTATTTGTGTTTTTATATTTTAAGAAAGCAAAATTAAAATAACTAAAAATAATAGCAATAATTAATTAAATCAGATTTGGTAACTAAGAATATATATAAGAAAATATCTAGAAATATTTATTTCCCAATTTTCTAAACATGTGAATAACTAAAATCTTCCAAATTTAATTATCAATCAATTACATGATCAATTGAATCTAACCAAGCATGTATTCCTCTATCAAATAAACTACATATTATATAGTAATTAACCTAATTACATTCTCATGTCAATTAAATTGCATACTACTCATTAAACTCTTTAATTATGGATCACATACATAAGAATCTTATATCTCTACCTAGAAACTATGCATGATATTTAATCAAGACAAACAATTAAATAATTCTCTCAAATCATTTAATTGTCTCTATAGATCAATTATTTAACAAACAATTGATAGCATAAAAATTAGATTAAATAATATAATTAAATAAAAATCATAATTGGGGTATAATATTAGATCATCTCATATTGAAAATTGAGTTCATAAGACCTCTAGAATAATAAATTAACTAGATATATTTTAATATTTTTAACCCTAAAAATACTGCTTATTGAATAAAACGAGCAAATATTAATTAAAAAAAGTGCAATAATAACTCTACTTTCATAGAATTATAATATCTCCAAACTTAACTATTTGTTTGTCCTCAAGTAAAGCCTAACTAAACAAAAGGACATGGGCTATATATTCATAAATATATATCTATTAAGACATGTATAATTAGCAAAAATTATTCCCCTCCAAAATCATACATTTCTCTGACAAGGAGGAGGTTCATATATTCATCAATCAATATTTCATCAATACAAGAATAACAAGGTTTTTGACGAATTGATTCGTGTGTGCGTGTGTGGCACATGATATGATCCAATGAACTCATGAAATTAGCCTATATGAGCATGCTAATCAATTCAATCTTAGAACAAGTATCATAAGTTTATTTTTCACATCTCTCTCTACTAATATAAACATGCACTTAGCTAAAGGTCAATAAGGACTTTACATACTAGTAATGTAAGGCTTAGGTAATGGTCGATAAATGAAGACATTTAGGCTCTTTTCGTACCTTAGCTTTCTTTTTGTTCATCATACAATTTTAAACTGCAATTGAGATTTAACTTGATATTTTAGTGCACCATCTCTTATTATTCTTTTATTCCACATCTCTTTTTTTGTAACTTTACAACACCCCCAAACTTATTTTCAATTTTATTTTATTTTCCTTTAAAGGGATAATTGTGTTGTGAGTTTTTCTTTTTCTTCTCTTTTATAAGGTGAATTACATTTCACATTTGTAGTATAACACATGATTGTATATTTTTCTTTTTCATACAAGCTAAAGGTACAAGGGTAGGTAATGCTTATTGGTTAGGCATAAAATGTGATTTAAAGATATGAAAGGTTCTTTATTGTGCTCAAATGAGTGATTATGAATATTAATAATGGTTAGCTTGAAAGGCCCAATCTGTCCAAATAAGGCCTAAATTATTTCTCTTGCTAATTTCACCTCAAGGGATGATCAAATAGATTGTAAAACATAGTAGATCTTATCAACTCACATAACTTACTACAAATTTTCTCTCAATAAGAACACCAACATCAATCATGAGTATGTGCATAAAAATTTGAATCAATTCAATCAAAGCTAACAATCATATCACATAATTAATGTAAGTATCTTAACGAACATGTTGTATTTTTTATCCTTGTCATGACAACCAATTTTTATCATTGAGATCATACGTTTCATATCATGCATGCATGTATTTAGTTTCCATATATTTATCAATTTCTACCCAAATAAGGATTAAAAACATTCTAAAAATAAAAAAAATTTCTAAAAATTTAAAATGCATACTAAATACTAAAGTATAGAATGAAGTTCCCTCCCTAAACTTAAATTGCACATTGTCCCCAATGTGCACATATAAATATGAAAAAGTAAAAGAAAAGAAAACTTCCTTAGTCTTGGCACAACATATCTGTTAATGGAACTATTCAATCTTATTGAGTCATTGCTCTTCATATTTATTCACCTACAAAATAAAAAAAATAAAAATATAAGTAAAATAACATTGGGTTGCCTCCCAACTAGCATCATATTTAAAGTCCTTGACTAGACGGTCATATAAAGTCCTAAGGTACATTCTTCTATCCATTTACTCTTGATTTTACTTGGAAACAATTTGAGTCTTGATTTGTTCAATAATACTTTATGTTTTGGTTTAAAAACATGCTGCTCAATTATCTTATCATGCCATGTTTTTGTTTTCTTTTTGTACTTTTTGGTATTCCTATAAGCATTCCACCATAACTCATCCAATTTATGTATTTACAACATCTCATCTCTTTATTAGACTCTTCCACTTGCCTACTTGATTGGGGATGTGAGGGTAAAGCTATGAAGTCTAATCTTGGTGGCTCTTCAATAGATGGTTTAAGCTTAGATCCTATCTCAAAACTCTCCACAACCATATTAGGTAAAGACATGAGAGGTGTAGCCTCTAAATAGTTCACACAATCAATAATATCAATCATACATTCCATACTTTCAAAGTTAAAATATATTCAGTGGTTTCTTGATGAATTTACTTCATTATTCTAGCATCATGTGTAACAGTTTTAAGTGTGGAAAACTCAACAGATTGTTTTAAATTGTCCTCATAATCAATAAAATTTATCCTTTAGTATTCATTAGCATTATCAATATCAGAGGGTTTAGATGCTTTAAAAACTTCAAATGTTACTTATTCATTTTGCAATCTCATTTTAAGCTCACCCTTTTGCACATCAATGAGTGCTTTTACGATTTCTAAGAATGGATGACCAAGTATGATAGGAATGTTACGGTCTTCTTCCGTGTCTAGTATAATGAAATCTACTGAAAAATACACTTTTCTATTTTTAATAGTACATCTTCTACCACACCTCGAGGTTTCTTAATTGATTTATCTAGCATTTGTAATGTTATTGAAGTGGATTTGGCTTTACCAACCCATAATCTCTTGAAAATCAATAATGGTATAAGGTTAATGCGGGAACCCAAGTCACACAACGCTTTCCCAAAGTGGTCGTTTCCAATATTGTAAGGGATGTCAAAACTACCTAGATCTTTCAATTTATGGGGTATTTTCTAGAAAGGATGGCACTACAACCTTCAACCAAGGTTATTATTTCATTATCTCTAAACATCCTTTTCTTAGATAGGATGTCCTTTAGAAATTTAACATAAGATGGAATCTGTTCAAGTACATCTACAAATAATATATTTATATAAAGCTTCTTGAAGACATCCAGAAACTTTGAAAATTGCATATTTAATTTTTGCTTTTGTAGTCTTTGAGGGAAATGAATAGTGGGTTTGTAAAGATTACTCTTTTTTTGCTGAATTATTTCCTTTTTAGTGCTCTGGTCATCCACTTGTTCCTCCTCCTCCTTGTTAGTTTTATGTTCCTTTTTATCCTTTTTAGTCGTATGGTCCTTCTTATCCTTTTGAGTCTTATCTTCCTCCTTTTGAGTTTTATTACTACTTAAGGCTATGGCATTACAATGCTCCTTACCTTCTCTTCTTGGGTTTACAATTGTGTTACTTTGAAGGTTACCTTGAGGCCTTTTGCTTATAGCCTAGGCAAGTTTCCCTATTTGAGTCTCTAAATTTCGAATTGAAACCTCTTGAGTGGACACTTTTGTATTTATTGATTGGATAAAGTCTTTCATTATCCCCATAATGCATTTGTATTGTGCTCTATATGTAGCTTATTCTCTTGGGCTTGTGATTGCTGTGGTTGTTAAAAGCCTAGTGATGAAAATGATTTATGGTTGAATTTATTACTACCTTGATTGTTATTATTCCAAGAGAAATTGGGATGTTTTCTCCATCTTGGGTTATATGTGTTTGAGTATGGATTATTGTTTTGGTTCATATTACCCATATAGAATACTGATTCAAAATTATTTAGACAATTATCAAACAAATGGGCTCCCCCACAAAACACACACAAAACCCCTAAATCTAAGACTTGGTTTATACTCACTGGCGATATTTGAGCCTTCAAAAGATTTACTAAAGATGAAACTTGAGTTATAAGTGCCGTGATAACAATTTATCTCATGCACTTTGACTATTCTTTTGGTGGTTGTTATTTTTTCCATTGGCCATTGATAATTATTACTAGTCATTTTCTCAAGAAAATCATAAGCTTGATTGTAGGATTTGGCTGGCAAAACTCCATTAATGGATGCATAAAAAATGGTTCTTGTTTGAGCATAGAGACCATTGTAGAAAGTCTCCATTTGGATCCAATGAGGGATACCATGGTGAGGACACTTTCTTAGCAACTCTTTGAATCTTTCCCATGCTTTATTTAAAGATTATCCGTTATATTGTTAGTAGCAGGTAATGTCATTCCTAAGCTTTCCATTTTTTGTTGATGGGAAATATTTCATTAAGAGTCTCTCCACAAAATTATTCCAAGTTGTAATGGAATCAAGTGGCAAAGAGTTTAGCCAAACTCAAGCATGGTCTCGCATAAGAGTAAGAGAACAATATAAGCGTAAATGCCTCCTAGATTAAACTACTAAATTTAAATGAATCTCCAACTTCACTAAACAATCTGAAATGTAAATGATGATCCTTTGTTGGTAATCCGTTGAATTTTCCAATTGTTTGTAGCATTTAAAACATCACTGTCTTTTGTTCAAATTGATTAGCATAAATGTTTGGCCTTGTAATACTTGGATTAAGCCCTTCCAACATAGGTCTTGTATATTCGTTCATAGGTCTATCCCTATCATTCATTAAAGGAATTTGGTTGTTCAAATTTAACTCATTATTGTTTATTTCTAATTGATTAGCCATTTCTAATTAATCCCGAGCAAATGACACCAAAAACTTGATGGAACAAGAATTGTGTGCAATGAATACACAATTTACGTATTACAACAAGTAATATAATGATAAAAAAAAATTGTTTCCATGGAGATTATGTTATTAGAAATTAATTTTTATTCGTGTTTTTATATTTTAAGAAAGCAAAATTAAAATAACTAAAAATAAATAACAATAATTAATTAAATTAGATTTGGTAACTACGAAAATATCTATGAATACTTAATTCCCCAATTTTCTAAACATGTGAATAAATAAAACCCTCCGATATAATTATTAATCAATATTACTAATCAATTGAATCTAACCTAACATGTATTTCTCTCTTAAGTAAACTACACATCAATAGTAATTAACCTAATCAGACTTTCATGTCAATTAAATTGCATACTACTCATTAAGCTCATCAATTTATGGATCACATATATAAGAATGATATATCTTTCTGCCTAGAAACTATACATGATATTTAATTAAGACAAATAATTAAATAATTCTCTCAAATCTTTTTAATTGACTATATAGATCAATTGTTGACCAAACAATTGATAGCATAAAAATTAGATTAAATAATATAATTAAATTAAAATCATAATTGAGGTAAAATATTAGATCATCACATATTGAAAATTGGGTCCATAAGACCCCCTAGATTAATAAATTAATTAGACATAATTTTGTTCATAAAGCTCATATTTTTCATAAATAAAGACATAAAAATTGATAAAGAAATGAGTAGAAGAATAAATACAATCAATTTCTTGAATTGTAATACTAATCTCCTCTTAAATCTCCACCAAAATTGTATCTACTTTTGAATTTTTCTTTGTTTTCGCTCTTTTTGGCTCCAAAAATTGATAAAAATTATGTTAATTTTGACTCATTATGATTTATGGGGCAATTAGAGGGTTAAATATAGCTCAGGTGGAATCTGGATCGTCATATCGGCTTTAGATTAAGCCCTAAGATCAAAACAAAAAACATTAACAGTGTTAATAAATAGGAGAAAGACACATGACATGTAGGATTTGTTGTGCTAATCAGAGCATGACATGTGGTAGGAGAGGATTGATCCGGTCAACGAAAGCTAAGTCAGCACCATGTGGCATAATCGTTTGATTACACCGTGAACTTAGAATGGATGCAATTTTGAAATGTGGCGAGGTAGAGTTACTCTACACACATGGCTTTCCATGATTTGCCTACTCTAATTATGTGTCATTCACTTGGCATGTTTCATCATCTCTCTTACTTACGTGGCGTCCATGTGGTGGCTTTTGATTAGTCATGTGTTAAAAATTCATAAAAAATTTATAAAATTTCAAAAAAATCCCAAAAATTTCAAAAAATATATTTTCACCCCTTTTTACTAAAAAATTATATTTTAATATTTTTAACCCTAAAAATAATAGTTATTGAATAATACGAGCAAATATTAAGTAAAAAAAGTATACTGATAACTCTACTTTCATAGAGTAATCAGCCATGCTTATTTAATGACTTAATGCTTACTACGTTGGCTCATAATGCATTTTATGATTGGGACCACTTTTTATTCATCATGTGACATGTATTAAATTACACCTAATATCATCCCCCGACCTTCTGAGCCTTGATCAAATGAGTAAGAAGGTTTAATTGAAGTTTTGTCGATATCTGGGTTCGAAACCCTTTTATTCACACAAGTAGCACTAGGTTTGCACTTGTGCATTGTTTTACATGTCCATGCGAAGGATTTTGTGCCATGTACGACCATTCAAAATGTGCGTGACAACTTCTTATTACTAGCGGTATTTTTGGATTTCTAATTAGACTCTTGATTTATGTCGAAGTCGTAGTTGACACTTTGTGAAGTCAATACTTGGGTATATTTGGATATTTTTCTTGCCACCAAGGGTGGATTTGTCAACGATAAGTGCATACGAAGATGAAGATAGACTGAAGATATTTGCACAACATGTTAATCAAGTGAAGGAAATATGAGCATGTGGCCAATGAGGTTCCAAGTGATGGAGGTATGCATGATAAAGTTATGTCCGATGAAAGCCTGGCCATCAACCTTCTTTCTAGTTGATGTCTGTTAGATGCACTTTGGGTCAACAAAGTTTTAGTCGGGGAGGTTTGATCCAAGCGATGGGTTTAGTCCTTCCAAGTGATGTGATCATTTTTGGTTAAATCTGTGATAATGATTATAGGATCATAATAGTATTCGTTAACCACCTAGCACATTTCTTACAAGAGGATTGTGTAAGCATGGTAACTTATGATACCGTTCTTGCATGTACCCCTATTTTCTGACACTAAGGTTTTTCTTTATAATTTTTTTCTAACTTGTACACTTATGTTTCTTGTTGGAGTGAAGTGATATGGATGCAAATAAGGATAGACACTTTTGAGAAGTTTAGGAAGTAGGGGATCATATTTTGATCGTCTTAAGTTCTAGTAGGACTAGTATCTTGGTCTAGTTAGCAAAATTTGTGTTTGGCTTGTGCCTTGACTTTGTATAGAGTATAGACAATTGAAACTTTAGAAAGGTACCTGTCAAAGAATGATGCTTTGAGATGCATCGCAATGGATGTGTGTTCTCTAAGAGAACACATATTGTAGTATGACCTAGAATGATAATGGATGGGGCTTTGTCGCTTATTAGGAAAAAGTTTTGTACTTCATAACATGTAGGGTGAAATTCTACGCTTTGTAACTTATGAGGTAGAACTCTAGACTTTATGGCTTGTATGCAGAAATTTTGGAAGAGATTACTTGATACTGATAATGTACTTTCAATTTTCCTTAGATGACATAAATACTTTTTATGCATTTGATCATGTTCTTCTTACCTTTTACTTTTGACTTGTAGTTTTATCTCTAAGTCTAATTATGGTCTCATATGTCTACGATATTATGGGCCTTTTTAGAATCTATCCCACATTGGGAATCATAGTTCAATGGGCTTGTTCGATCGATCATATGTCTACCTGGTCACATCTTTGTTTAGCTTACTACATCATGTTTGACCGAAGGTACTTTTGTACGATCGGTCACATTTTATCCTATTGACTGTCTAGCTAACCACACATTTTTCAACCATGTTCCATCCGATTAGATGGCTATTCATTTTGTGGTCCATATGTCCATCTAGTTGGATAGCTCGTGGTTAGATATTTGGGTGGTCCCAACTTACGTGCTCACTCCTTTGTTTTTTTGTCTAGATCTTATCATGTTTGTGTGATGTCTTTCTAAGTTATGGTGATTTTTTTGACCATATTTTACTCGATGGAACCCCTCGATGTATTAACCCATTGCTTGGAATACTTGAAATTTTTGAGTGGTTTGAGCATAAAATGTTTTCAACTTAGAAATTTTTTTAGTGTCAAGTTGATGAATTTTCCTATCTTGTTGGAATGTCAATGCATTCCATGCTTTCCCATAGTGTTTCATTACCATTGTGTCAGAGACCTATAGTCCCCTTGTCAAAATTTCACAAACCTAAGTTTTCATTTTGATGTGGTGCAAGAATCTTAAACCATTCCTAGACCTAGGGAGTATGGAATTTGAGCTTGTACCTTTTTTCAGGGTCTATAGTCAATTAAAGGGTGATAAAAACCTTATTAAGTTGCTCAATGTGTTAGTTGTAGTTTTGAGCATAGAGAATACATTTATAGTGTGTCCTATCTACAATGTAACATGTCTTAACTTATATGGACCATTAAGTGGCCTTTTCCTTGAAAGTAAAAAGTTCACCTTTCAAGATGCTTTTTAATCATAGCATTTTTAGGTGATTGAGAGTCTCATATACTCTTTAAAGTCTATGCAGCTTAATCCCTAACGATGTCACACTGAGCCTATAAGACTCCTTGGAGTCGTACAGTTTAGTATGTCTTATCGATTTGTTATGGGATTTTTTTGTCTTGTCGATTCTTCCAAGTATAGACATTACAATTTAAATGGACATACATGACCTATGTGCCCCCTTTATTTAATTAAAATTTCAAACTACATATGAATTGAAAATAATATAAAAATGTAAATTTAAATTTTGGCTAACTATGATTCTTTATTTCACTAAGTGTTGCAACAATTAAAATTGCAAAAACTAAAAGAAAATTAGCAAGGGAAGCATTGTTTATTTTTAATTACTAGTAGTACTTTTTGAGATGTTGCATGTTCCACATATTTGGGACCTCAAAACCTCGTAAGGTTTTTGGGCAATACATGCCTTTTCTAAGGACACACTTTATCTTGTAAGAACCTTTACAGTTGAAGCCAAGGGTTGCTACACCTTTTTCCATAGTTGATTAAGTTGTTCGTTTTAATATAAGGTCACATTGTTGGAACTGTCAGGGATTGATCGAGCAGTTGTAGTGATTAGTCATCCTTTTTTGGTAGGTAGCCAACCTTATCTCATTATGTTCTCTTTTTCTTTGTAAGAGGTCTAAGTTCAAGGCCAAGCCTTCTTTGTTGTCGTACAAGTTTTCAACACTTGTTCTATAACTTAGCAACCTAGTTTCAACTGGAATAATAGGTTCTATGTTGTAGGTGAGTGAGACGGGCATTTCCCTATTGCCATTTTGGATATGGTTTAGTAAACCCATATGACATTTGATAGTTTTTCCATCCATGCTTTCTTGCATGTTTGAAGCTTTCTTTTTTTAGGTTCATCTTGATTACTTTATTGAAAATCTTTACCTGGTCATTTTCATGGGGTTGTTCAATTGCAAAAAAACACATATTAGATATGATATTGGGCATACAAGTTTTTAGGTTTTCATCCTATGAATTTAGTTCCATTATTTGACATTAAAGTTTGAGGAGCTCCAAACCTGTAGATGATATTTTACCATATTATGTCAATGAACCTATCTTGTGAGATTTTTAGGAGTAGACTAACTTCTACCCATTCGATGTAACAAGCTATGGCAATGATTCCATACTTGATCTCCTTTGTTAAGGAAAATAGGTCAATAAATTCTAGCCTTTATTGTATAAATGGATAGGAGCTCTGTAGACATGTTAGCTACTTAGTTGGATGATTAGGCACATGTGAGTATTGTTGACACTTGTCATATTTATTGACCCAACTAATTGAATCTTTAAGCATTGTGAGCTAATAGTACCCTTGTCTAATTGCCTTAAAGGCTATGCTTCTCATGACAAAGTGATTTGTGCATACCTCTTTGTGGATCTTAGCAAGGACATAGATGTCTTC
Organism: Hippophae gyantsensis; assembly: GCA_030763125.1. Classification (NCBI taxonomy): domain Eukaryota; kingdom Viridiplantae; phylum Streptophyta; class Magnoliopsida; order Rosales; family Elaeagnaceae; genus Hippophae; species Hippophae gyantsensis. Next base: position 14,580,308 of record CM061029.1, on the reverse strand, counting down.
ACATGGTGTTTAGCATATAAGGTAGGGGCTATAGTATCCATGGCAATATAACATATCATCAATTATTCCAAAATAGATAGCTCTAATCTTCACCTTCCTTGCTTCTTTCCATCTAATTAGAGTTTAACTCTGTAGGGAAAATTTCTATGTCCTAAGTCTTGATGTTGGGCTTAAAAAGATGATGAACGGGAACTATCCGGTCTAAGTCCTCATCTATGGCAAAGGTTAGATGGAAGAGGGTATTTTCCCTTGTATTCTTCTCACACGGAATGTGACTTAGGGTCTATAAGGTCATTGCATTCAGTACCTTTGTGGTTAAACTTTAATACTCTAATAGGTTGGGCTCTCGTACATAGAACTCATCTAGCACTTGTTTTTATAACAAGCTCAAAGTTGCTAAAGTAGTCTATCGATTTAGCTCCCAAGACACTTGCTAAGTTGAGTTTGATAATGAATGCTTACTATTCTGCATCATTGTTTAGCACATTAAATAGGAGTCATAGTGCAAAATGCAAAGGATCACCTTCTAGAGTGACTAATATGAGTCCAACTCCACTCCCATTTTTGTTGAAAGAGTCATCGATGTGTAATGTCTACCTACCCTTTTAATCACTGGATGGTTCTTTTGTATCGATCTTAGCCAAAAATCAGCCATGAGTTGGCCTTTAATTGCTATGTGGGGAAAATATTCAATATTTAACTTGTTAGGTTTGATTGACCATTAAATTTGCAGTCGGTTAGAGACCTCGAGTATAGAGAGCACTTGTCTAAGCTAAGTATCTATAAGGACAATTACACTATGAGCTTGGATGTATGGACATAATTTTTTGGCAGCTATTATAAGTGCAAAAGCCATCTTCCCAATTTTTGAGTACTTTATTCCAAATCATAGGACTTACTAATGTAATAGACATATTTTTGAACAAGATTTCCATCTTGTATTAAGGTTATATTGATAGCAGTTACCGAGGTTGTTAGATATAAAGTGGTTTCGTCACCTGACTGTGCAGTAGCTAGCAACTATGGTTCTAAGATATTTCTTAACTCGTTGAATGCTTTCTCATCATCCTTGTCCCAAGAAAAATTAGAATTCCCATGTAGCACCTTAGCAAAGATTACATGTCTATAAATGATTTTATCACCTCAAGGTTGGCCACAATTCTTCTTTGGTTGACCATGAATCCTAAGAAATTGCATGTTCCTACCATGAATACACATTTGTTTAAGTTTAACTTCATCCTATACTTTTGGAGGATGTCAAAGGTGTCACTAAGATAGGTGATGTGATCTTTTGCATGCTTATTCTTGACAATTTATTATCTATGTATACCTCTATTTAGTGTTCGATGAAGTTTGGAAGTATCTTATTAAATAACCTCTAATAAGTGACTCTAGCATTTTTCAGGTTGAATGACATGACTTTGTAGTAAAATAACCCTTGGTCGGTCATAAAACCTATTTTTTCTTGATCATGATCGTGCATCTAGAATACACAATTATGAAAGAATAAGCGACATATCCGTCTATGGAATCCATAAGTTGATCTATGTAGAGTAGGGAAATTTATTTTTAGACATGCCTTATTTAAGTCGAAGAAGTATATGAACATGTGCCACTACCCATTGGCCTTTTTGAGCAGGAACACATTGGCCAACCAGTTGTGGTAATATACTTCCATTATGTACCCAATTTTGAGGAGATTTTCAACCTTTATTTTCATGGTAGTATCTATTTCTAGATTATACGACCTTTTCTTTTATCTGATAAGCCTGAACTTTAGTTTGATGTTGAGACGATGCATTATGATGTTTGGGTTAATGCCAAGTATGTATTTGTGGAACCATGCAAACACATCCTTATCTTTTAAGAGGAACACATATAATATTTCTTACTCGTCTAGTGGTATTGATGTACCTATATGGACGGTCTTATGAGGCTCAAAGTTGGACTCTGTTAGTTCAGATGTAGGAACATGCCCTTATTAAGGGTTGAGTTCTTGCTCAAGCATAATGGAGAGATGATACGTTGTGTGATGACAACAACTAAGGATCGATGTGCACGACCAAAGGGTGACCGACCGATAGTGGCAACACAAAAAGGGTCTATCTGATCAGCAATTTGGATATGCCCACATTCTGGTAGGCAACACTTGTTTTGGGTAGCAATTCTTGGCTAGCCACATCTTGGTCGACAGTGCTTGGATTGGGCGACATTTCTTGGTCAAAATTGTCTTAGTCGATGGTAATGTGGCATGTGTTTTCGTCCATATACTTGGCTGGTTGAGCGATGGATTACACAGGATGAACTTCTTCAATCTCCATTGGGATCAAAACATTGGAACTAGTTGACTAGTGTATGGTTCCTCTTGGATGCATAGAGGACAAATTCGGGTAGATTGACATAAGAGTGTCTTGTAATTCCAACATAAGTCTTAATATTAACGGGGATCAAGGGTACACTTAGATTATACAAAAAAATTGATGATCCACCTGACTATGTTTAAAGAAAAACATTGAAAAATAACTAAGAATTGTCTCTTTTGAACTAAAAAGAGTCTTTTACCATTGAAAATACTAAAAGTCTATTTTATAAATCATTTATGGTACATAATTTAGACATTTCTAAAGAAACTTATGATCATTTTACCAAGACATGTTTAGAAGCTTCTAAACTTACCAAACAAGTATCTTCTTCAACATTCTTTAGGTAGGCCCAAGATTTTAATATATTTTTAATATTCCTAGCTTGCTTAGGAAGTTTTGTTTAAATTCATTCAACAAGCTTCTCATTTCCTTCAGAAGTAATTGAATTATTTGCAAATAAGACAACTTTTCTAGAAAGTAATTGGTTGTCATATATAAGAAGTCAACTTGACTAGCAAGTAGAGTCTATAAATACAAACAAATTTGGTAGTAGAGGCGTAGAATATTGAGAGTCATTTTGTATCTTGAGATCTCTTTAAGAGTTGTCTCTTATATCTCTTAGGTGAGAGCCTTAGAGTAGAGAGTTCGAGAAGTCTTATATCTCTTATTGTAACCTTTAGGTGGTGATAATATGTATCTCGTGGGTATTTAATTAAAATGGTGAGTTTCTATCCATAGCCCTGTGTCTCTTTTGTATTCCTTTAGATGGTGATATTCTATATTCTTTTGGAGATTAGATAGAATGGTAAGCTTTTATCTATCAAATTAAATTCTATTAATTTATTTCCAACTTTGGCTTACATCAGTTTTGGTTTCAGAGCATTTTAGCCTGTATCAATATGATATCAGAGCTAACTTTGTCTGCTATCAATTTATCTATCAAATTGAGTAATGTTTATTTTCACTTTAGCCTATATCAATTTGATATCAAAACTTAAGGTTGTCACCTTGCGTATTTTTACTATAAAAAATTGCTTAAGATGTTATTTCCATGGATATCAAGTATCATTATGGTTCTTTTGTTGAAAGGAATTCAAATTCTAAAAAAAATATTTTTTGCTAGTGAAAAATAAAATTTGCAAAAACAATGCGTAAAAACTCAAATAACATTATGATTATGAGCATCTTGAAGAATAGTATTCTCAACAAAGTTTGAAGGTTGTAAAATTCAGTACAAAGTATAGATAAGATACCAATGAATTCATCTTTGATGATTCAAATCTTTCAATTTTTGATGAACAAGTTGAAGAGACTTATTACATGGAGATCTTTAAAGATTTAAGTCCTATTTTTTATTAAAAAAAATGTTAAAGAGCTTTATTGTGAGGAGATCATTGAAAAATCAAATCCACTAATCTTTGCTAAAGAAAATAATGTTGTTCTCATTGGTAAAAATGAATTTCTTATTGTTTTTGAAAATTCATTTTCAATTTGTGAACGTAAAGACGAAAATTGATTTTGAAAAAGTAAGTTATAGTGTTATCTTTTGACTATTAGTATTTTTTTATTGAAAAGAATGTCATAAAATCATTGAAAAGTTGTCATTGAGAAAAAAATCTCATATCATTTATTGAAAAATTATTCAAGTGATGCCTATAGAGAAAATGAAGACGATTTTCTTGAAAAATGTTTTCTAAATTCTATATGTAATTTTTATGGAAAAAAAAGTGATGAAGTTATCATTAGTAGAACTAACAGTGAAAACAACTTTATGGGCAAGTTATCTAAAATTCAAAATGAAAAATCATGATCATTTATTCAATCTCTACTTGCGTCCAAAAGAGAGGTTGATGAAAGTACTTGTGAGTTCTCATATTTTGACGTCTATTTGGAAAGTTTTTGATAAAGCTTGGGCTTGATAAACTTGTGGAGGATGAGACATGAAAAAATAATTTCATAGCATCTTTCAAAATGTTGTCTATACTCCCATGGTAAAGAATTTGAGTCTTTCAAGAAAAGATCATTCTCATTCGTACAAATTCCTTGGTTTCAAAAGAAATATGGAGTTGAGAACTATCCTTGGTGTGACTATTATCAAATTAAGTTAGGCTTAATGATGGGAGGAAACTTTAAAAGACAAGAGATTATGTTTTTAAATGGAAGGTGAACTCTTTTATAATCTCTAAACCTTCTTAAACTTTTGTCTTTCTAATGATTCATAATTCAAAGCTTTGTATTAGATTCTATATTATTGGATACTTTGATGTCATGTTTTGTACATGAGTCAACTTTAGGATCATCAAATACCAAGTTTTTAAGATACCAAGAGACCATAAGTTTTGTACGAAAAGGAAAAAGTGTAAGTTTTTCTTTGATAGTCTCATCTTTTTAGAATACAACAAAGTAGAATTTATTTTGTTTTTCTCAAAAAATTCCAACGATGTTCAATGTTCTCAAGTCTGGTCATTATCATTAATTTTCATTAAGGAGTGGATTTCTCTAATGACTCTATTTAATAAGTGTTTCAAAGTTTATGAGCTACGATGAAAAAGTGATGTGTAAAAGAGTTTCGATCTCATCTTGTTGAATAAACTCACCACTCAATCCTACACTTCTCAAATTTGGAATTACTTTTGAGACTAAATTCAATATTTCTCATATTAGAATTGGTGTGCTCCTTAACAAAGAATACCATAAAGCTTTGAAGTAAATAAATAGTCAACAAAAGCCCAATAGGTGTCATGCTTATTAGGTTGAATTTCTTCGATCCTTAAACTTCACAATCAAACATAAATTGAGACTTCAAAATGTGGTGGCTAACACATTAAGCCAAAAATATTCTTTGTTATCGACCATACAATTGAAGGTTATATAGGTTTTGATATGTTGAATGAACTCTATAAAAATGATGTCTATTTTGGAAAATAATGGAAGAATGCAATGAATGTTCTTTTCAACAATTCTTGGTGCAAGACAATTATCTTTTTAAGAGAAACTTCTTGTGTATTCTTCAATGTTCTCTTTGAAAATCTATCCAAGAGTCTCATGGTGAAAGTCTTAGAGGGTATTTTGGGAGAGACAACTCTTGCACAAGAAAAATTTTATTGGCCAAAGATGAAGAAGGATGTTCAAAAGCATGTGAATAAATGTAGAGTTAGTCATATTGTTAAAAGTCGTGACCAAAATACTAGTTTGTAAAGTCCTTTCTTGATTCCTACATCACCTTGGGAAGATAAGATCATGGATTTTGTGGTGGATTTTCCAAGAACTCAAAGGAACAAAGTCTCTATCCTGATAGTTGTTGATTGTTTCTCTAAAATGATACACTTTATTCCATTCAACAATAATCTTGATGCATTTGATATGGTTGGATTATACTTTCAAGATACTGAGAAGCTCTATGGAATTACTAAATCCATTGTTTCAAATTGTGATACAAATTTTTTATTATTTTTGCAAAAATTTTGGTGAAATCTTGGGACTCGACTTAATTTTATATCTTCTCATCGTCCACAAATTGATGAAAAAATTGAAGCTACAAATAGAAATTTGAGAAATCTTTTGAGAAGTTATGTTGGAAAAAACATTCGCCAATGGGATATCATTTTAGCTCAAATTAATTTAGAAGCCAAACTACTGATCATAGTTCATTTGAGGTTGTTTATGGACAAAATCCTATTATTCCTTTAGACTCTACATTTTCTAACAACTTATTATTTTAATGGAGATGCTAAAGAAAGAGCTAAAGATATCAAGAAGATGCATGAAGAGATTTACAGAAAAATTTCTCTAACAAAGTTAGAAGTATCAAAATAATACCAACAAACATCACAATCTTATAAAGTTCAAAGGATATTTGGTTTGGATACATCTTAAGAGGAAAAGGTTCCCTTATAATAAATTTTCTAAGCTTAAGCCAAGAGCTGATAATCCATTCAAGATTCTCAAAAGAATCGATGAAAATGCTTTTATGGTTGACCTTTTAGCACCTATAAAGTTTCTAATATCTTCAATGTTTCTAATTCAACGTCTTATTTTGGAGAAGACTTAAACTCAAAGATGAGTTCTTTTCAACTTCAAGAAAATGACATAAAAATGTCTCATAATTCCAATATAAGTCTTAATATTTGTGAAGATCAAGACTACACTTGGATTATACAAAAATCAGATGATCCACCCAACTATGTTTTAGGCAAAACATTGAAAAAAAGGTAAGAAATATGTCCTTTGAAATTAAAAATGAGTCATATACAGTTGAAAAGATTAGAAGTATATTTTTCAAATCATTTACATTATTTAGATGCTTCTAAAGAAAGTTATGATCATTTTACCATTACATGTCTAGAAGCTTCTAAACTTGCCAAACAAATATCTTTTTCAACACTCTTTAGGTAGGCCCAAGATTTTTTTTAATATTTCTAGCTTGCTTAGAAAGTTTTTTTTCAACTTTTTCAACGAGCTTTTCATTTCCTTCCTTTAAGTAATCGAATTACTTACAAATAAGACAACTTTTTTAGAAAGTAATTGATTGTCTTCTCTAAAAAGCCAACTTGACTAGCAAGTAATTAGAGTCTATAAATACAAGCAACTTTGGTAGTAAATGCATATAATATTGAAAGTATAGGTGAGAGCCTTACAGTGGTGACATTACTACAAAATTGATATATGACATCGATTTTAACCGTGATTATAAATCTATGACAATAGTTATAAAAATTGAGACCTATGTGGGAGAGACTATAGAATCTTACCAATGGCCTCGATTTTTAACCGAGGTCATAGATATACCATTTAGTCACGATCTTTTATAAAACCGAGACTATAAACATATCATTTAGTCACGATCTTATAAAAGACCGAGGCTATAGACATACATTTAGTCTCGGTCTTATAAAAGGCTAAGGTCATAGACATACCATTTGATCACGGTCTTTAAAAGACCGAGACTATAGACATACATTTAGTCTCGATCTTTTATAAGACTGAGACTAAATGATGTCTATTATTTTAACTATACTTAAACCGTGATCATATATATCTCAATTAACCTCATTTTTTAATATAAATTACAATAAATTTATTAATTGTAATATTAAAGTCATATTATATTAAAATTAAGAATGTAAATATATTTGAGAGTTTATATACTAAAACATAATAAAATCTTACCTGATAATTCTAATATTTACAATAATTATAAAAAATAACCTATGAATAAGATGTTAATAATGTCAACAAACATACAATAGAAACTTTATACCTAAAGGTGAGTTTTGCATTGAGCTAGAACTAGCTATGTCTCACTGTAAACGTGACTCAGAATGACAATTGATCCTAAGTTGAAACTTCTCTATTGCATTGTCACACTCTTTGCAAGATTTTGAGTCTGTTAGACATTGAAACCTCTCAAAACAATGAGATGGTATGCTAGCTACTGGGGCATAGAGACAAAACTTGACATTAGAAACAATGTGTTAGAAAAACATTTGGGTCGTGATAAACAGAATGGTTCTATATTCATTGTTACTAGATTATTGCTTATGTGTTACTCTGGACCATCAAAGTGTGAATAATGCAAATACTTTCTTGAAATCTCAGTTTTCTACTACTTTGTCAAACCACGTAGCATTGGATTACCACCTCATCCAAGGGTAACAAATAATTCTATATATAAAAATCGATTACATGTCATCTGGATTAAGGAAAATGGATACCTGACATGATGAACACATCTGAATAAGGCAGGGTTAGTGAAATTTCACTAGAATCGTGCAACCACATCTGGGAAGTCAAAGAACTGAAGAGAAAGCATACTGATGGCTACTTTCCTCTTAGAGGGAGCTCGTTCAGAAATTGCAATGAAGCGGGAATTAGATAATTATTCGACACGTCCTTTTAGTTCATCAAGTAATGGTAATACAGAAGACACGTAGGTTGGCCAAGAATGGAGAAAATGAACTAGAAATCATATTCCCCACCTGGAGAACAAAGATTAAAGTATTTGTCTCAAATACTATTTATCACATTTTTCCCAAATATTTAGTGGGATATAAAGAGTACTCATAAAATAAATAGGAACAAAAATCTTTAGCTCAAGAAGTACTGAAGTGCCATCGAATTTTTGAACTTATTCTGGAGATAATTTGTGATCAAGACCAGGGGAACCTGAATAAGAAAAGAACATCATTGAATAATGTGTCAATTACTGCATCAAAAAGCAAGATTATGCCTATAAAATTGATACAAATGGGTAGAGGATAAAAGTTTCCAGTATATTTATGCTTACATGTATTGCAAGCAAAGAAGCCAACAATTTTAAGCATGAATAAAGAGACTACCTGTAACAAAATTCCAATAAAAGCGTATAGCTTGAAGATGTGGCAAGGGACAACAATACATAATTGAAGAGGTTTATATTAGAAGTTTACTTTCATCGGGGTACTTGAAAAATGGAGCATGGCCATGAGCAAGCTCCAATGTTGTTATTCCAAATGACCAGATGTCTGCCCTGTTTATGGATCCAATAAAAATCTCAGAAAAATGTGATCATCAATGACAAACAAGGTTAAAAAGAAGATAGAGAAAAATATCTTAAGTACACATCATAGAACCCACTCACTTAAAGTCATATCCATGCGATTGTTGCGTTACTTTCAGGAGCCATCCTGAGATAGAAGGGGACAAAATAAATTATTATTATGCACTTCAAGTTTAATGACTGAACCAACAGCAATTTTAGGACCTCAAACACTAATTAAAAATAAAGATATCAGCAAGGAGTTCCCACAAAAGTATTTCTTGAGTGCTGTCTCTCTTTAGTATCAAACATGCCTGTTGCTACTCCAAAGTCAGCCAACTTGACTGCACCATCAGAATCAACTAAAATACTACCAGCTTGCAACATAAAAAAAAAAAAAAACTTTGATGAAAATGAGATTTCAACACTTAACAACTAGAGCAGATAATCTGCTAGATATCATAGAAATGTGCCCTCAAGGCTATAAGTGAGGGAAGTCACAGCTAGAGCCAAAAAGTATGGTAGTAGAATGTTAATGTGAGTTATTAGTTGTATGCAACTAATTGATGGAATAATCTTAGGTGTATGGAATAATCTTAGATGTAGAGTTTTTCTTTTCCCGAAAGTAGATTCCTAACTCCTGTATATATATGTGCATTATCATTTATTGTAATTTAAGTAAATAATTATATTTCATTATATCCAAGTTGGTATCAGAGTAAGAAAATATATATATATATATATATATTTTACCCATCTTACAGTTCGGTCCGTTCAGCTTTTTAAGTCCAAGCTGCAGTCCAGTCTTTACTCTGTCAATCTCCGAGCAGCAGCACCGCCAATCCTCCAGTCTTCACGCAGCGCCACCGTCAGTCTCTTCACGCAATGCCATCAATCTCCTCACGTTGTCCAGTCCGCGCCTGTGTCCATTGCAGATCCGTCCGTCCAATGCCTCCCACACCAGCCGCCCGTCCGCACTAGCTCCACCTATCTGCTGTCCTGCACCTTCAACTTCTTAGCAATTGTTGTTGGCTGTCAGTAATATTTCCTACTCAGATTTCAGATTGAGTAATAATATATTAGATTCTTAGTATATCATATATCACACAAACCTTAGCCCATCTAACATTCTTCCTAAGCACATTACCTAAGCTTCCTCTCCAACCCTAACCCACTCACTAATCAGACATCAACCCACTTACCAATTTAAGTCCAATCAACAAATTTTAGTCAAAAAAAAAACTTTTATTCCGCTACACAATATTATTATCTATTTCAATAGAATATTCAAAACAACATCAGGTTTCTAAAACTAATGAAGTTCCAAAATTTGAAGTCTCTGTTAAGAGTTCAGAAAGTGGTTCTTTCGAGAGTACTAAATTCCATGGTACCAATTTTCAAACATGGAAAAGAGTGATGTCTGTTTATCTTCGTGAGATACACAAGATGGGACATGTAACTGGATCAATCAAGGCTCCTAATCAACGTGATGTAGAAGTCTATACTAAGTGGGAAGATGATGATGGTTTTGTAATATCAATTCTATTTAGAGCCATAACTGATGATGTATTACAGATGGTGGAGGAATGTGAAACCGCTGAAACCATATAGAATACCTTAGGTGATCTTTATACAAATGAGTCTGACTTTATTCAAGTTCATGAATTAATGTGCAAAGCTGCTGGTATGCAACAAAATGAGCAATCAATATCTATATTTTTTACCAAGCTAAAGAATGTATGGGTTGAAATTGATCAGAAACGTCTGTGCAAAATTAAAAATCAAAAAGACCTTCTATAGTACCAGAAAGAGAAAAAGCTTGAACGAGTACATGCATTTTTGAGAAGACTTGATACAAAAGATAATAGTGCTAAGGGCGAATTGCTTCGAATGTCAAACCCTCCGAGCTTGACTACAACCTTTATATACATCCGTAAAGACGAATCTCAGTAGGAAAGTCTTCATCAAGCACAAGTTGAGGTATCAAGCCTAACCATTCAAGCCAAATCAAAAGCACATTTCCTCTAATAGCAAAATTCAATTCCACTTCATCAACAAGGACCTTTATCAGGCTTTGCCAATCGCCCTCGTCCTCAATGCTCTTATTGCAATGAAGGGGGGCATCTTCGTGAGACTTGTTCGAAACTGAATCCACAACTGAACCTACACCTGAAATCAAAACGGCAAAATTATCGTCCTAAAGCAAAAACAACTGCAGTGCAAATTGTCCAAGAACTAGACAACTATGGAATAACTAGACAAGATCATCATATGGAATGTGGAGGTATCCCTACAGCTTCAATAGCTGGTCGTGGTAAGATTGGTATAACCTTAAACGTTTCTCACTCTGTTGGGTCTAATACTTGGATTATTGATTCTGGTGCATCTGATCATATGACTTATGATAAATCTTATTTTAATGAGTTATCTTCCCCACCAGTGTCTTATGTTACGAATGCTAACGGTGAGGCCTTTCCTGTCTTAGGAAAGGGGTCAGTTCATATCACTCCAGCTTTACAGCTCCATAATGTTTTATATGTACCTGACTTATCTCATCACTTAATATCTGTCCCACAATTGAATATTGAGTCTAAAGGTTTTGTAACCTTTTATCCTATGTATGTGATTTTTTAGGATCTTCTTATCAGGGAAATAATTGGTTGAGGGTATCTGAGGGGTAGATTATTCTGTTTGGATCAGAACTACGCAGGGAAGAAACCAGGAGCACATGCATGCACTGCATTGACTTCTAGTTCTGACAAACTAAGTTAGCAGCAAGCGAGGATATGTTAATCATGTTTTTCAAGACTTTTTCAAAACACATGGGATTATTCATCAAACTACTTGCCCACAAACACCATAACAAAATTGAATGTCTGAAAGAAAAAAATCGTCACTTACTTGATATGGTTCGTGCACTCCTATTTAGTACCCATATGCCAAAATATCTTTAGGGTGATGCTGTACAAACTTCTGCCTATCTCATCAATTGTCTCCTATCTAGTGTCCTTAACGAACAAATCTCATTTCAGATTCTCGCATCTTATGTCTCCTTGTCATCCTTCCATAATCTTTCTGCCCGTGTATTTGGTTGTGTTGCTTTTGTACATGTTCCTAAAACTCAAAGATCTAAATTAGATGTCCGAGTAATTAAATGTGTGTTTGTTGGTTATGGAGGTTATTAGAAAGGGTACAAGTGCTTTCATCCACTGACTAGAAAATATTATGTCACTATGGATGTTACCTTCTTTGAGGACATGAGTTATTTTTCCTCACTTGATACTGCTCGTTAGGGGGAGAATACATATTTCGAAGAACTTTATCATAGTGAATGGAAGGAATTAGAAGAATCACTAACTGATGTTTCGATGGGTCCACTTGAGATTCCTAATCCATTGAATCCAATCATCGAAGAAGCAGATGCTCTAAGTATCCAAGCACCAGATTCGCTCACAGTAAATGTTCTCTCAGGCATCACTCCTACCCTTGATTAACAACTTCTTGGTACTGAAGGTCACTCATCTGAGGTATGTACACCCACTTATACTAATAGCATTGAGTCTAATGTTGGACAGTATGTGTTACCAAATAGGTCTACTCGGGGTCAACCAACCAAAAGATATGAACCAAATATTCATGCAAAATCAAAATACCCAGTAACCAATTACATGTCCATTAAAAGATTATCTAAGTCATATAAATCATTTGTAAATCTAATATCTATTGTATCAGTACCTAACAAAGTGCAGGATACGTTGGGAGATCCAATGTGGAGAAAGGCAATGGTTGAAGAGATGGAGGCGTTACAGAAGAACGATACTTGGCAACTTGTGCCTCCACCACAAGGAAAAAAGACAGTTGGTTGTCGATGGGTGTTTACTGTAAAACATAATGGTAATGGGTCTGTAAATCGGTATAAAGCCCATCTTGTAGCAAAAGGGTTCACTCAGACGTATGGTGTAGACTACGATGAGACTTTTGCTCCTGTTGCCAAAATGAATACTATTCGGGTTTTGCTCTCGCTTGTTGCTAACTTAGCTTGCCAGAACTAGAAGTCAATGCAGTGCGTGTCTGTGCTCCTGGTTTCTCCCCTACGTAGTTCTGATCCAAACGGAATAATCTACCCCTCAATACCCTCGACCAATTATTTCCCTAATAAGAAGATCCTAAAAAATCACATACATAGGATAAAAGGTTACAAAACTTTTAGACTCAATATTCAACTGTGGGACATATATTAAGTGATGAGATAAGTCAAGTACATATAAAACATTATGGAGCTGTAAAAATGGAGTGATATGAACTAACCCCTTTCCTAAGACAGGAAAGGCCTCACCGTTAGCATTCGTAACATAAGACACTGGTGGGGAAGATAACTCATTAAAATAAGATTTATCATAAGTCATATGATCAGATGCACCAGAATCAATAATCCAAGTATTAGACTCAACAGAGTGAGAAACGTTTAAGGTTATACTAATCTTACCACGACCAGTTATTGAAGCTGTAGTGATACCTTCACATTCCATATGATGATCTTGTCTAGTTATTCCATAGTTGTCTAGTTCTTGGACAATTTGCACTGCAGTTGTTTTTGCTCTAGGATGATAATTTTTTCGTTTTGATTTCAAGTGTGGATTCAGTTGTGGATTCAGTCGAACAAGTCTCACGAAGATGCCCCGTTCATTGCAATAAGAGCATTGAGGACGAGGGCGATTGACAAAGCCTGATAAAGGTCCTTGTTGATGAAGTGGAATTGAATTTTGCTGCTAGAGGAAAGGTGCTTTTGATTTGGCCTGAATGGCTAGGCTTGATACCTCAACTTGTGCCTGATGAAGACTTTCCTACTGAGATTCGTCTTTACGGATGTATGTAAAGGCTGTAGTAAAGCTCGGAGGGTCTGACATTCGAAGCAATTCGCCCTTAGCACTATTATGTTTTGTATCAAGTCCTCTCAAAAATGCATGTACTTGCTCAAGTGGTACCATAGAAGGTCTTTTTGATTTTTAATTTTGCACGGACGTTTCTGATTAATTTTAGCCCATACATTCTTTAGCTTGGTAAAAAATATAGATATTGATTGCTCATTTTGTTGCATACCAGCAGCTTTGCACATTAATTCATGAACTTGAATAAAGTCAGACTCATTTGTATAAAGATCACCTAAGGTATTCTATATGGTCTCAGCGGTTTCACATTCCTCTACTATCTGTAATACATCATCAGTTATGGCTCTAAATAGAATTGATATTACAAAACCATCATCATCTTCCCACTTAGTATAGACTTCTACATCACGTTGACTAGGAGCCTTGATTGATCCAATTACATGTCCCATCTTGTGTATCTCACGAAGATAAACAGACATCACTCTTTTCCATGTTTGAAAATTGGTACCATGGAATTTAGTACCCTCGAAAGAACCACTTTCTGAACTCTTAACAGAGACTTCAAATTTTGGAACTTCATTAGTTTTAAAAACCTGATGTTGTCTTGAATCTTCCATTGAAATAGACAATGATATTGTGTAGCGGAATAAAAAGTTTTTTTTTTGACTAAAATTTGTTGACTGGATTGCTGATTGGACTTAAATTGATAAGTGGGCTGATATCTGATTAGTGAGTAGGCTAGGGTTGGAGAAGAAGCTTAGAAAATGGGCTTAGGAAGAATGTTAGATGGGCTAAGGTTTGTGTGATATATGATATACTAAGAATCTAATATATTATTACTCAATCTGAAATCTTAGTAGGAAATATTACTCACAGTCAACAGCAACTGCTAGGAAACTGAAGGTGCAGAGTAACAGATAGGTGGAGCTAGTATGGACGACGACAAAGTTGGTGCGGACGGGCGACTGGTGCGGGAGGCACTGGATGGCGTGGACAAGACTACTCACGGAGCGGACTGGACAGCGGGTAAAGAGCAACTAAACTGACGGATATGCAACAGACGTAAGCAGCGGCACGAACTGGACAGCACGAGGAGATTGACGATGGCACTATTGTTGACGGCACTGCGTGAAGAGACTGACGGCGGCGCTACTGTTGACGACGCTGCGTGAAGACTGGAGGAGACTGACGGAGCGAAGACTGGACTACGGCTCGGACTTAGAAAGCTAAACGGACTGAACCGTGAGACGGGTAAAATATATTTATTTATTTTTTATTTCCTACTCTGATACCAACTTGAATATAATGAAATAAAATTATTTGCTTAAATTACAATGAATGATAATGCATATATCTATACAAGAGCTAGGAATCTACTTTTAGAAAAAGAAAAACTCTACACCTAAGATTATTTCATACACCTAAGATTATTCCATCAATTAATTGCATACAACTAATATACCGCTAATAACTCACGTTAATTTTTGCATCTGCATTAACAAAAAATGTAACGAAATAAAAGAATCAGATACTGAAATATATACTGATGTAAAAGAAAATATTTGCAATTTACTTTAGAGTAGTTTCCCTCAACTTTGAATCAGAACCCGTACGAGGTAGTGTACAAATGCACATTTTTCTTTACACTTTGAAAATAAACAAAAATGTTAGGGAAAATTTTTTCTTACTTCTAAGGGCATTTAAAACTTTTAGAACAATCTTTTATCTTCAATAAAAACCTAACAATTAATGGTAATAGATACAAACATACATGTTCTTCCTTCCATTTAGAAGGACTCATTGGGTCTTGCCAGAAGTTCACTTTTGGAGGCCTAGGGGGATCTTCAATAAAAATGAGCACAAGAGCTTACAAAAAGAAGAAAAAAAACCTCAAGAGTCTATATTACATAAGCAAAAGGGTAACTAAAGTGCATAGCATTAACTGGATGCTAATATATATTCGTTAATTATATTTATTTTCTTTGACAACAGATAAGGTAAGTTTAACTGCGTTTTTGCATCCCAAATTTTCTAGGCAACCAAACTAAACGCAATAATGAAAAATCAACAAACAGATGTCCATATTTTTCAACGAAGGGGGTGAGATCAAGAATCAAGTAAATAAGTTAGTAAAAGGTCAAGGAAAATTGCACATAGTAGAGTACCTGCAGCGCCGGCAGATTAGATTAGTAATTTGAGCTAAGGTTCAATGCATGTGCTGAAATGCGACCAAAGGTTGGGGCTTGGCAAGCTGCAACTGCCGCTAAAGTATCCATCGATTTGAGCTTCGTGGGGGGATTTTGAGAGGTGGGGGAGAGAGAGAAAGGACGGACATTAACAACAAAAACAGACAAGAGTATGGCTGGAGGTGTGTCACGAGCGATAAGGAAAAGAAACGGTGTACTGCGTAGAGAAAGGGGATGTTGCATGAGAGAGGAAACTGGGTTCAGATCGCGCGAGAGAGGAAATAAATAGCCAGCGCGAGGGGAAAAAGATACGGAGAAAAAGAAAAAAATTGGGAGAAAAAAATAAAAAAAAAATTGATAAAAAATCTTGTTACAGTGTAAAAGAAAGAAAATATATTAAATTAAATTAATAGATAAATAAAAAATTGTAAATTAATTTTTGCTTTTTTTTAAATAAATAACATACATAATATATTATTTTATTTTGATTTTAAAAATATTAAAAAACTTTATTATTTTAATTAGATTACGATCATATATTAATCGTAACTATATAAATTTACTTATATTTAATTAATTTTTGTAGTTTTAATTTATGGTCATGATTACTAATAAAAACCGAGATTATATGTATGTATTATGATAACATATTTTATTAAACCGTAACTAAAACTCTATAACTTCAGTTTTTAAAAAGATAAAGACTAAATTTTCGATATCAAAGATCACTATTTTAGTAGTGTGAGTTCAAAAAGTTCTATATCCTATATTATAACTTTGGGGTGGTGATAATATGTATCACGTGGGTGTTTAATTAGAATGGTGAGATTCTACATATAACCTTGTGTCTTTTGTATTACTTTGGGTGGTGATATTCTGTGATCTTTTGGAGATTCAATAGAATCACGAGCTTTTATCTATCAAATTAAATTTTATTAATTTGTTTCCAACTTTAACATGTATCATAAATAGTAAATCAAAATGGATGTGAGGCTATCTCTTGAAAAACCTTATAACATTGTGATCTTTTTCTAAAGAACTATATATATATATTATAAATGAAGAGTTAGAGAACACTTATGAATGTCTTAAAATTTTATTTTTTATCCTAATAAAACATATTCATTTTTTACAGACAGTACGAGATATTGATGTTAATTTTGTCAACATTAAGTAGAATTGTTCTTGGTGAATCTAAAAGATAAAGAAACTTGTTAGGACCTTAGACCATCTTAAGAAGGATAGTGGTATTTGGCCCTTCAATGCTTAAGTTAATAACAAGATTGTAAAAGATAGGATGATATCTAGGTTTTGTTCTATAATGAGTAAAAAAGAGTCATAATTTTCATTCTTTATTATAAGATTTGAGATGTATGAACGAATGTGTACAATGGTAATTATATATAGAAAGTATAAATAATCTAATATATATGTCTTACCTATATAGATAAACTTGTTATAACGTTATAATTATCTTTTCGTAATTATTTTTTGGACAATCAGAGAATAATTACTAGTTATTTTTATCTTTTTATTGAGATTATTTAATGATCATACTTATTTGATAACTCAAAACTTATTAGACTGATACATAAGATTTTTTACTAACTATGGGCACTCTTCATTCTCCATATGGCATGTATTAAATTACACCGAATACTATAAAAGCATATAGTGACTAGAAAACAAGTTAAAACAACGTAACAATGATTGATAGCTTATTAAGGATCCTAAATTATGGAAAATTTATTTAGACATTAAAAAAATGATCACTCTCTAAATATCCTTTATATGTGCATTAAAAAATATTATAATGCATAAAAAAATTTATTATAAAATTTTATTTGTAAATGAGAATTAATTAAACTAAATTTGATTAAGATAATAATAGCTTCAATTATTATTATAATAATAATTTTATCTAAAATTAATATCATTAAATTATTTAATAATAAAAATAAAAATAAAGTTACTTTTATAAATTTTTATTATAATAATAAAAATAATAATTATAATAAATGTTATTATCTTTTAATTAATATTTTATTTTGAAATAATTTTATAATCATTTTCTCAACTTATTTTTTTAATTTTATATTTAATTAATAGTTAATACTAATCATATTTTAATATTTATTTTATTTGTAAGTACTTTCTTTTTATTATTGCTTTTGGGATTTTAGTTTTCCAACTCCACACACATTCATCTACAAAATATTACATTTATATTTGTAAGTTATCTTCATTTTTATGTTTGAATTTCTTTGTTTTGTTTTATTTTATATTTAATTAATAGTTAATATTACTCATATTTTATAATTTATTTTATTTATATAGATTTTATTTTTATTATTTCTTTTGGGATTTTAGTTTTCCAACCCCACACACATTCATGTACAAAATATTACATTTATATTTGTAATTTTTCTTCATTTTTCTCTATTATGTTTGAATTTCCTCTGTTTTTTTTTATTTCTAAAAGTAAGTATTAAAGAAATGTGCTCTTTACTCTCTTAGCCTCACACCTTTACTTCACTCTCCATGCCTATGGTTTTATTGTATTTACAAAACACTACTCTTTTTGTATATTTCTTTTCAATATTTGTATGAGTAACTCAAAGAAAACTTATTTTTTCTTTTTATAGAAAAGTAAACCTATGTTGTGTGACTCCAAATTGAAAATTTTGCTTTTACAAATTGTAATATCATTTATGAATTGTTAAATTCAGCTTATTATTCTTACCTAGTTGTTTTATTCACAACATATTTTTCTAATTAAATCTTATAAAAAAATACAAAAAAATTTTACCCTTCTTTATCTTAATAATTGAGATTTAAATGAGTAATTTTATATCTACAATTTCTTATAAATCTCAACTATTAGGATATAAAAAAGTGTAAAAAATAAAATAAAATTTAGGTTGTCGAGATTTGTTTTTGTTAAAAGCATGTTGAATTTGAATAAAGGACATTTAAAGCCACTTTTATTTTTCAATTGGATCAATTTAGTTACTTTATTTTTTAATGGCCAAGTATAAATCACTTAGTTTTTAAAAAGAAGCAAACATACTTCAATTTATATTATTCATCTTTAAATTACATAAATCACTTCACTTAATAAGGAGTATTAACTTAAAATCAACTAGTATTATTTTCTCTAACATTACAATTTCATATTTACAAATATCTCATATTATATTGGATTAAGATTTATTTATTTTTTCTACTTATTTGTACTTGTTTTTAAATCTCATCTATTTATTTTACATCTAATGCATGTATTGAGAAGAAGTTATTAATATAAAATAATATTTTAATCATAACATTAAGAATAGGGTTGTTAATTTTTGGTGATGGAGCAAATCCCTACAAGAATTATTCAATTAGAGGCAATGACGGACACAATAAAATTGGGAACGAGGAACAGAAAATGAAGATTCTCGTTCCGTTCTTTGAAATTATGTACCCTATTTTAATAAATAAATAAAATTTTAATATTTTTAATTTTTTTTTATAGATTTAATTACATTTAGACTCAAACTAATCATATTTAATTCATTATGTATTTTATATTTAATCTTTAAGTTATATTTTTATTCTATTAAATGATAAAAAAAGTTTCTTTTATAAAAATTATTTAAACTATATAATTAAATTCTAAAAATATAAAATATTGTAATTATTTTATAATTTATTGTTATTATTTTAAATTAGTTTGTAACAAGATTATATCAATATTGTTTAAAATAAAATGCTTATGTATTTATTGTTATATATATATATTTTTTATTTTTTTCATTTCACATAAATATTATTAATTACTCAAAAATTTAGTTTTCTCGTTACAAAATATTTATTATAACTTAATTTTTTATATAAATTTTTTTAATAAAAATAAACTAAAAAATAAAAGATAATATTTAAAATATTATTTGGATCCTGGTACTCCAATGAGGATCCCTAATCCTACTGAAGATCACTATATACCCCAGTAAGAATTTTGAGTGGGGATAGAAAATAAATTCGAAATTATGGATAGAGAATGAGGAGGGGATCACTAGCCCTGTCCGTCCCGTCCCACTAATAACACTAATTAAGAATATATAGTTTAGATTTAATAAGTAAATAATCATATTCTTATTGTATGCAAGTTTTCTTTTAGTAAAGTATATAAATGATTGCTAAAATTTTCCACATTCTAAACTTATGTTCACTTATTACTTTTCTAATAATTTATTCCCTTTTTAAAATTTTTTACACTTTTGACCCTCTTAGTTTTTTTCTTACACTTTAGTTCTTTTTATTATTTTTTACACTTTAGTATCTTTAGTTTTTAATACTTTTTTGAAGTCTAATTTCAAATTAAATCTAAATTTTGGATATAATTTGTGAAATTAAAAAATTAAGAAATCAAATTATATAAATTAAAAGTAAAGAAATCAATGGGGTTTGTTATCTTAATGGTATCATCATTTTGTTTTTGATATCTATTTTTGTTTAGATTTTGGAAGTGGTATCTTACTGTTATTCTTATTTAAAAAAAATACTAATTTAATATAATTTTTCATTTAATTAAAGATTTTTTACATATGTAATAATAGAAGTACGATATTCAAAAGATATTTTTAGATAATCAATTAATTAAATAATACTTAGAAGATATTTTGAGATAATTAATTTATTTATTATTCAAAAATGTCATTTGAATATTGTATTTGTATAATTATATATGTGAAATTTTTTTAATTAAATGACAAATTGTATTAAATTGGTACATTTTTTTAAATATAGATACTATTAAAATATTAACTCCAAAATTTGAATAAAAAAGATAACAAAAATGAAATAATAGTACCATTAAAATAGCGAACTTGAATCAATGTATGAAAATAAGGACCAAATCATTAGAAAAATAATAAGAAATCAAAGTGTATAATATAAAAAAATTAAAGATAATTTGCGTAGTTTAATATTTATTTTTAATAAAAAGCTAACTTTATAAAGTTAGAACGTCTAAATCTACTAATTATTCATTTGTAAGTATTGTCATGTTAAAAATAAAATGATTAAAATAATTGATTTATAAATCAAATTTCATGCGTTGAATTTCATGTCGAGGATTTTGATAAAATGAAAAATGTTGGTTTTAGTTCAGAAAAATAATTAAGCTGCTTTAAATGTTGAATCGTTTAGTTTTTTTTTTATTTCAATTAAGAAAGATTATGCAGCGACCACGAATATTTAAAGAGGTAATAGTTCTATTTAGAAAATTGATTTGTTAGTGTACCCACTCTTGTATTTATTGATGTAATGACGTGTTAAATCGTTTATTAAGTTGATTTGATGATTTTAATTAATATGATTTCAATTAATGCAACCAGTATACATATAACTACTTGTATTGAAAAAGTCAAAAAAGTCTCGCATATATATCTTTTATTAATTATTATAAATAAAATTTGTTATTAAATTTAATAAAATCACGATAATTAATTCAAGATTAATATAATTTTTTTAAAAAATAAATACTCCAAAGAAAAATAATCTAACTAGTGATATATATATTCTAAAAATAATAAATAATATCTAAAATTTTAAGTTTATTTTTATTAGTTATAGCATTAATTTCTCGCTGTTAATTAATTAACTTTAAAAACTAATATATATAGTTAGGTCAACTTGTGAACAATTAGAATAGATTAAAATAGAAGGGTTCTTTTCTTAAAGGAAAACTTAGAAAATTAATATAAATAGTTGGGTCAACTTGTGAACACTTAGAATCGAGCAAAAAGAAGAGTTATTTTCTTAAAGGAGAACTCGATCGATGTATCTCGTTATAATTGTATTCACGTTACATTTTTATTAAAAAATAAATTATATAATTTATAAATATTTATAAGTTTTTACGTGATTTAATATTAATATCTATATTTATAAATCAATAAAAATTTAATAGGTAAGAGGTTTATGCTCATCAATTACAAATAAAGTTACTCTTTTTTTTTAATATAGTTGGAGGAAATATAACCTTTAAGTAAGACTAATGTTTTGAACAAGTAAAAATATAAATTTGGTCGAAGGATTCAAAAATATTTATTGTATATTTGGACAATATTAAAGTGTGTCTTAATTTTATGAATTGTTATACAAATAAAAAAAAGATAAACATGTTATGCATTATAAATGTGAGATGCAAACAATTTTTTAATCCATACAATTTACGTATATTTGTAGTGCACAAAGAAAAATTAATGGAATAATGATATTTTGCTTAATTTTTTATTACAAATAATTTTTAAAAATTAAAAGGAAGATTATAGATAAGTGTTTTTTTAAATGAACACTTAAGTAGTTTTTTTATTTAATAAAAAAATATTATAGATAATATTTGAATTTAGTTTTACGATAATAAAGTGAATAATCGTGAAATACAAGTAAATTTTGAATAAATATTATAAATGTTTAATTGCATGACATAGTTTTTTTTATAGATGGAGTTTTATTTTTAATCTAAAAAAATATGTTTATTTTTTTATAATATAAATAAACATATATTTTTTAATATTATATGAAATCAACTTATAATTTATATTAAAAAAATTAAATATAAATTTATATTAAATAATTAAATATTTATGTAACCTAGGGTATTATGAATAGATTAGTTGATATATTTGTTGTAACTTGACAAAAAGAAGGCCATTTAAAAAAGGAAAAAAGAAAAAACGGTGAGAGAGAAAAATGGTACCATCCCTCTCTCTTAGGGAGGAAGTGAGAATATTAAAGTCCGAACCCCATATGGCGTATAGTTCAAGGAATGTTTGAACTTGCATTGAAAATAACACATAGAATGAGAAAATAAATTATACAAAAATGTTAATAAAAATATATGATTTTGAGATTAATTGTAGTATTAGTTTATAATATAACTAATAATATCATAAATTAAAATTAATTTATTAATTTTTAAATCAAATTTATAATATAAAATAATCATTGAATTTTTAATTTTAGTTTTAAAAATATTATATTAATTAATACTTTTATATTTTTTTACATTGATCATCAATTTAATTATTAAATAAATTAAATTTTAACTAACTTAAAACCACCACTATTCATTTAATTTATTTATCGTATTACATCTAATAAGCTAACAACTAACCTCGATAAAATTAAACTTATTAATAATCTTTAACCTCAATATTCAATCCTAATTATAATTTGTCACTTCAATTATAAGAATTAACAATTTCATACCAAACTTATATTTAGCAATAAACATATACATACAATAAACTAGTTTATTGTCTTAATTCGTAACATGTAAGTTTTTGACATTCAAATATAAAATTAAACATGTTAAGATTCAAGAATTGAAACTAAAATATATAGAGGTGGGCACGATTCATTTTTGGTTGGTTTTGACCTAAAATACTAAGCGAATCAATGTATATTGGTTTGCCAAATTAAAAACCAAAAAAGACCTATAAAATATTGGTTAGAGAACATTTGACTAACCCATTTATATCAGTTTGTGGTTTAGACCTACTTATTGTATAAGTGAATTAAATAATTTTAATTTATGTTAATGTTAAATTAATTAATAATATTTATTGTTTAATCAATAACTTATTTAAAAAATTATATATTAGCATTTAAACTATAGTTGTGCATCAATTTTCAAGTAAATAATACATTTTAAAAATAAATGAATTGTTGAGAGCAAAAAGTTATTTAGATTTTTTATTAGTTATAGTAAATTTTTTAAAATTGGACATAAGAGGAGAACAATATAAGCCATTTCACCTTCTTAATTGACATAAAAAAATTAACTAAAATTATATGATCATAAACATATATGATATATGTATTACAAATGTATAAGTAAAAAAATAAAATATATGTATTAATAATATATAATTTGGTTCGATTAAGTATCAGTTTATAAACTTTAAAACTTTAATTGACCCGACACATGTCAATTTTTATATTTTCAAAATTGAAACCAATCCATTTGGACGTGTAAAACATAAAAATAGGTTTGATTTGGCTCGATTTAGGTCAAATAGGTTGGGTTATCAATTATTATGTCAACCCTTAAAAATAGATTATGACATTGAATTAATTAAATCATAATTTATGGCTTGATCTCTCCTTACTCTTCGTGGCAATTATGTGTTTTGATAACATCTTATGTTGTACTTATAGTGTATTTTTTTAGTAGCACTCCTACAAGTCTAGTTATTTTCTTGTTGGCATTCTGTATGAAAAACATGAAGTCTATGTTATTTTACATAAGGTATTATCATCCTCTAAGTAAGAGTAATTATTGACGGTTTAGTATTGCACACACTCACATAGTTTTCATGCTTTGTTTGTTTGTATGATATACACACAATCGGGGTTAGGAACATGTAGTTGGTATGTTTAGGTTATGCATGTGCATCTAGTTCACTTTTGGGTTTGTCGATATTTGGAAAAATTACTTGGCATTTTTTATAAACAAAACAAATAATTTTTAGAGCTCGTCAAGGGTTCGCTGAATAGTCAGCGATATAGTAATCAAGGAGGTTGGCGAGAAACTGTAATCATTATCCTCGTCATTACAACTATTATCCTCATCGATGAGAGTCATGATAGCTCGAGGGTTTTCTATTAAAATTAATCAAAAAAAGTGTGAAAACTCTTGTAGTTTGCAAACTCATATTTTTATGTGAAAATTATTTTCTAAATTCCATATCATCAATACGTTGAGTATGGTTCCGTATTGGTGATATTTTAAGTTATTTGCAAAAGCTTGTTTTTGGGTGGTTTAATTAAGATTTGATTAACACCAAGACATAGTTTACATCTAGGTACATAAGCATGGAATTACCCTTACCTTAGGTTATATCATATACTAAGCCATTGGTGATTGTACAACATCACGTGCTAGTGGGACTTTAGAGGAGAGCCAAATTCACAAACTGGATTGCAGTTATTATAGTGATAGCATATGAGGCAACTTAGGTACAATTAAGCATGGTGCTCCAACTCGTAGAGGTATTAAAATATACTTAGGTTATAAATTGGTAACTTACTTTCATTAGTGAATTGATCATTTCCCTCAAGCAATCCATTGATGTTACCTCGTAGGTGTGAAACCTATGTGGATTTATCACATCATATTGTTATGTTTGTATGACCACATGTTGAGTTAGTACAATTAAGATTATTTCTGAATGTTTTCTTATATGAGAGAATTTTATTGTGATTGGAAGTTGTTCTTCTCTTTGTTGATTTTCTTACTTTTACATGTTATTGATGCCATGCTTACTATTGTTGCCTTGATCTGTGTTTGCTATTAAATATTTTTATGTTTACTACTGTGAAATAAATTGGCAGTTCTTTCTCTCTGTTTACTTGCCTATTTATTTATTTGCTTTGATTGTTTTTATTCTGTGCAAGAGTTGAGTGAGTCTTAAGGTGTCAGTATCACCTTGCCTTAGTTGTGCACTAGGTACCAAACTCTTTCATTTGGTATTAAAGTGGGTACATCCTTTTGAGCTTAACTTCTTTGGTGTAAATTCTTTCTCATAAGATACACACACATTTTCACAAGGACATATTCCAGTGAAAACGTTAATGTAGACATATCGCCACTATTCAATGTGTTGAACTATACCTATTGAAAATGTTATATATTTTCCTTATGTTTGTTGCAAGGAGATTGCATCTAGTTTCAAGTTGAGAATATATGGATGTATCCTACTAAAACTCTTGCTAACGACATGGTGTTCCTAAATTCGATGATCAAATGAACTAAAGAATAAAGCAAAGAGCCCAATTGGAATAATAAGGGGTTGTATTCCATTACTAGAGTTGTTAATGATGAAGAGTATCATTGAATCCAAGCCTGCAAATATCTAAAGAAGCTTGTGATGTTTTAGAAGTGACACATGAGGTTACCTTTGAGGTCAAAAGATCAATGTTGATTTGGCTCAATTGAGACTATAAACTCCTTCAAATGGAAGAAGATGAGATGTTCGACAGCTTGTATGCAAGGTTTTTAGACCATATCAACACGTCGTACGACCCGATTCATCCAATGGATGAAGAGAAATAGGTTGAGAAAGTCCTTGCAAGTCTTACAACTTGTTTCATAGAGAAATTCATCGCTATTGAAATGTTTCACAAACTCGAGGACCTAACAATTCATGAGTTGATTGGTAATCTACAAGAATTTGATATTCATCATTTTTATTCCTAAGAAAGGAAAGGTTACTACTGATAAAGGAAAAAGCTTAGCTCTTAAGTCTACTAAGCTAGTATCAACAAGAATAAGATAACCTTAGTGGCTAGTGATGGCTGTTCTAGCCCTAATAAAGAGGAGATGTATTTAATAACCAAAAAGTTTGTAAACTTCTTTTGAAGCAAGAAAAAATCTTTTGGTGGGCATAAAAGGAAAGTTTTAGTAAGAAAGACTTGAGATTAGGGAAGAAAATTGAAGATTCTGATGAAGTGATAAACAAACATTAGAATAGGGAGTATGTTAATCAGATAAAATATTTTGAGTGCAGAAAGCCTAGACACAAAGCCGTCCAATGCTATGACAAACAAAATCATTATGGCAAGAGGTTACTATTTTAGATAGTAGCTATAGTATATATAAGGAAGAGAATAACTTCATTGCTTTCATGGCATCTCAATCTATTAAAACCTTACTAGTATAACCTACAAATGTGTGAAGTTTGTAGATGATGATGAAGATGATCAAGAAGAGATTTTAAAATGTATAATGAGCTCATAAGGGAGCATATTAAGTTAGAAGAAGCTCAAAAGAAGGGTTTGTAAAGACTTGAATAAAAAAGACAAAGAGTTGTGTGAGTTAAAGGCCTCTTTTAAGGAAAGGAAGTCCTCTATCAAACTTGTAAAAAATGATCTCTCCAAGAAATATGAAATCATTCAGAAATGGTATAGTGATATTATGGTTGAATGCAACTCCAATTGCTCCAAAATGAAGTATTTTGAGAAGAATATGAAGAAACTTGAAATGATCTAAGGAAATCAGCAGACTGTTAGCCCTGATTTATACAAAGATCAAGTTGATTCAATCACATTTCTAGAGAAGAAGATGAACATTCTATAAAGTGTTAGAAAGTATTAGGGACATGATCTTTCTAGGAAAGATGAGGAGTTGGTTACACTCTGAGAAAAGGTTAAGAATCTGGGTTGCTTTGTTGGATTCTTGGAGGCATCCATTAGAGAAAAGGATGAGTTCATCAAAGCATTGGGAACCATATAGTTGAAGATTGAAGAGGATTTGGAACACTCCAAGAGTATAATGAAGAAGCTAATGTTGGGGACTTAGAAATTTGACAAAATTTTGAGTAAGAACAAGGTGCCGGTGAAAAATGAGGGTTGGATTTTATTGAAGAGATTTATACTAACATTGGTGTTGCATTGAAGTTCATCAAGCCAATGGTAGCAGATCCTAAGATGAAGACCATGGCTACCACGCCCAAGGTAAGTCTAAGGTTACACCCTAATCAGGCTCATCCAGCTATTATTGTTGTGTTTATACAGGTTGTGCAATATTTTTCCATGGAAGCGAAATGAAAAGATTGTAAGTATTACTCTTTTCTTATTGGCATTTCTATATGCAAAATAGATAATTTGTATTATTTTACTTTATGCTTTGTCATCTTCTATATAAAGTCATTTATTTACAATTTAGTATTGTACATACTCATATAGGTTTTACACTTCGTTTGTTTACATGATACATACAACATTTAAAGTTAGGAGCATGTAGTTCGCATGTATAGATTGTTTATGTGCATCTAGTTCATTTTGTGTTGTCAATATTTGTAAAAACTTATTTGGTACTTTTTTAAACAAAATGATTAGTTTTTAGAGCTTGTTGAGGTGCTCTCTGAGTGGTCAATGATATTCAATGATAAGGTAGGTGAGAAATTTTTTCCACCATTCTTATGGCGATGACTATTATACTTATCTATATGGTCAGTAATGGCTGTAGTAGCTCGAGGTTTTCTATAAATACACCTCATTTGCAATTTGGAAATTATATAGAAAACAATGGAAATTATTGTGGTTTATAAACTTGAGTTTTTAAGTGAACAATACTTTCCTAATTTTGTATCTTAAATATGTTGAGTGTTGTTCCATATTAGTGATACGTTGAGTTATTTACAAAAATATGCTTTTAGTTGAGTTAATTAAAATCTAATTAACACCAAGACATAGTTTGAGTCTAGGTACATATGAATGAGATTTCAATTACCTTAAGTTATATAATTTATTTAGTTGGTGATTGTACCATATCACGTGGTAGTGGGGCTCTATAAGAGAGCTAGATTCATAGATCAAATCGTAGTTGTTATGGAAACATTAGAGGATGCAACTTAGGTGAAGTTGAGCAAGATGCTCTAACTGGTAGAGATATTAACATATATTGTCTTAGGTTATGAGTTGTTGATTTACTTTCATTAGTAAATTGCTTACTACCGAGTTGTTTCTTTAAGAAACCCACAGATATTACTATATAGATGTGGATCCTATATAGGTTTATCATGTTATATTTTGGTGTTTGTATGATGGCATGTTAAGTTAGTATAATCAAGATTATATCTAAATATGTTCTTACATAGAAGGGTCTAATTGTGATTGGTAAGCCTTTATTTTCTTTATTGCTTTCCTTACTTTTACATGCTATTTATTTATGAAATGCTTATTGTTATTGCATTGATGTGTGCTAGTTGTTGAATCTCTATCTATTTGTTGTTGTGAAATAAAATGGTTGTTTGTTTCTCTATTTATCTACCTATTTATTTATTTGCTTTGAATTTTTTGTTATGTATAATAGTTAGATGAGTCTTAAGGTGTTAGTATCACCTTACTTTCGTCTTGTACCAATTTCTGGACTCTTTAGTTCCAACCCTAATGAAGAGGAGATTATGTTGACCATTAAAAGTTTGCTAAGTTCTTCCAAAGAAAGAAGAACTCTTTTGGTGGGCCTAGAATAAAAAGCTCGAGTAGAATAGACTTGAGAGTTGGGAAGAAGAATAAAAACTCTTATAACGTCAAAGACATATGAAAGATTCCATGATTCGGTATACAATAAGGGTAAGAAAATACAATTCACACAGTATAATACTTATACAATTCACACAGTATAATACTTATATAGTTCACATGGTAGAAGTATAGAAAATGTAATATCAAAAGTAGAAGACTTTTATAACAGATATTATATATCAAACAAAAAGCAAGTAAATAATAAATGCTTTCTAATCAAATTTTAAGCTTATAATATGTTGAAACATACACACCTTAAACCTGGATATTACTAACACAATATCATATCACACATAGTAATCGATGTAACGAGGTAAACCTATATAAAGACCGCATCTATATGGTAACATCCTCGGATTACTTAAGGTAACTACTCAACAACAAATAATTCACTAAGCAATAAATAAGTTACAATACTAATAGATAGTAAAATCACTATTACTTCTATCAACTAGGACCTCGGTTCAAACTTCTTACTACTGCTATTCACTTACTACTTTCGCAATTGGTTAGTTCAACACTTGAGCCTGACTGTACTCCACAACCAACACAACTTAATGTAGTGTGATTGAAAACTACAGATCAAGTAATAGGCATGTTGAGTTAGTACAATCAAGATTGTATCTAAATATATTCTTACATGGAAGGATCTAATTGTGATTGGTAAGCCTTTCTTTCCTTTATTGCTTTCCTTACTTTTACATGTTATTTATTTATGCAATGCTTATTGTTATTGCTTTGATGTGTGCTAGTTGTTGAATCTCTATCTATTTGTTATTGTGAAATAAAATAGTCATTTATTTCTCTATTTATCTACCTATTTATTTATTTTCTTTGAATTTTTTTACTGTGTACGATAATTAGGTGAGTCTTAAGGTGTTAGTATCACCTTACCTTCATCTTGTACCAATTTATGGACTCTTCAGTTCCAACCCTAATTAAGAGGAGATTATGGTGATCATTAATAGTTTGCTAAGTTCTTTCAAACAAATAAGAACTCTTTTGGTAGGCCTAGAATAAAAAGCTTGAGTAGAATAAACTTAAGAGTTGGGAAGAAGAATGAAAACTCTTATAACGTCAAATACATATGAAATAGTCTACAACCCGATATACGAGAAGGGTAAGAAAATACAGACTCCTAAAGGACTCGGCCCAAACTCTCACGAAACAAAATAGTATAATACTTAGTTCACACAGAATAATACTTATATAATTCACACAGTATAATACTTATACAGTTCACATAGTAGAAGTAGATAAAATGTAATATCAAAAGTAGAAGACTTTAGTAACAAATATTATATATCAAACAGAAACCAAGTAAATAATAAATTCTTTTTAATCAAAGTTTAAGCTTATAGTATGTTGAAACATACACATCTTAAACATGGATTTTACTAACACAATATCATATCATGCATAACAATCGATGTAATAAGGTAAACTCATATAAAGACCGTATTTATATGGTAACATCCTTGGGCTGCTTAAGGAAATTACTTAGCAGTAAATAATTAACTAAGCAATAAATAAGTTATAATACTAATAGATAATAAAATTACTATTACCTCTATCACCCAAGACCTCTGTCCAAACTACCTATTACTGCTCTTCACTTGCTACTTTTGCAATTGATTAGTTCAACACTCAAGCTTGATTTTCCTCCACAGCTAAATCATGTACGCACACAGCCTATGATTTGATTACTAAACTTATAAAATGACCCATTCTCAAATCTATGCTCACCAAAATGATTTCAAAAACAAATATATTAATCCATGTAAATTTTGGTTGAGTTTTTCTATGAAAAACATGGGTGAAGAGAAGAGAAATATGTGGGGTATTTATAGCACTCAGATTTGTGACCTCGATAGCCACCTCACCACTACTACCTTTGGCGAGGTTCCTAGCAAGCTTACTGGTGAGGTGTATAAAATGTGATTTTTTTTCCAAAAATACTGAGTAAAAATCACAAATACCTGCACCTAAAACAAGCCAAAAACCATGAGTAACAACATTGGCTCTCTCGTACGCTCACTAGTTGAAAACCAACACTCTCAACCTAGCATGCACACTACAAAAATGAACCCCATGGGGTGTAAACATGATTACATACAAAGTGTACCTAACTATGTGTGTGTATGAATTATTGATATATAGTAATTGATCTTACACGAAGGAAGACAGAACATTGAGTAAAATAAAATAGATACCGTGTTTTGTATATGGGAAGCCAACACATAGGCATAAGTACAACGAGACATACATTATCCCTCTTTGGTTTTTCATGACAAAACACTACACAACTAAATACATACTCATATCTATCATAAGATGGTCATGAAGATACCTAAAGATATTTGTTCCTATGACCAAACAATGACACACACAAAACTTAAAAGACCACCTGTTCCAAATGCATCCATCTTGAGTGCTTTTTCCAACTTCCTAAATCAACTCATCCAATCCTTTACTCTAAAATGCAAGGGTCTCATTTCCACTGCACATAACATATGCCACAACGATAACAAGTACGAATAGTGGAGTTGGAAAGATGGGGTCTTTGACTCCGAGGAGTAGTACATAGAGGAAAAGAAGAGGAAAAACTCACATTGAATTTCATAAGAGGATGACAAGTCAATTCCCAAAATGTGATCTCAGATGCGCAAGCTCACCATAGTGGTGACAAGGGGAATGATAGAAGGTAAATGCAGTAGACCAATATTGGAGCATCGAGAAGTGCTAGCCTTAGGTGAAGGGTTGACCATGCTAGGGGGATGTGGTTGAGACTATATAACCGATTTACCTCTTGGGTTGGTAGTGGTAGAATTTAACTTTGGTTCTTGATTGGAAGCTTTAACAAACTTAGTTAAACCCATTGTATAAGTTGAAACCCCCCCACTATACCTAATTCCATGCTTTTTCCCACACAACTTGACATAGCTAATCATTTCATTTAACATTTTTGAACCCCTTGTCATTCTTTCAATAACAATGGTAGAATGAGCCAATTTCTTCTCCCGTATGTTAAGTTTTTCTTTCAGGGTAACAACCAAGTCTTCTTTTTCTTTGAGGAAGGACTCAAGGTAAGAATTAAAATTATTAAGAATCTTGAATATCTTATGTAGTTACTCAATCTCAACATCCTTTTCCATAAGAGAGTTATTCAAATGATTCTTTAAGCCCTCTAGGATAATTATATGCCTTTTTAGCTAGTCAACTTCATTCTTTTGATCAAGAGCAATCACAGGATTGACAATAAGTTTTATAACTTTACCAGAAATAAGAACCTTTAACTATTCCTTAAGCTCTTTAACTTCCTTATCATTTGTATTAAATTTTTCTAGCAAATTATCATACTTTTTTTATGACCTCACCTCCTACTTGTGAGATCATGTTGTTATTTATCAACATATGACTTCCTTTCCTCTATATCTTTCTTTAACGCACAAATTTCATGTTCTTTTTAATAAAGGCTCTCCATAGCCTTTGTCTTATCCTTTTCAAACTTAATATGCTCTAATAGAAACACATTATAGGTATAGAGAAATTTATCTTACCCATCTTCATTTTCATCTCCATCATCTTCTGTAATAACCCTTGAACATCTGAGGCAATAGTTGGAGGATTAATGATACTACTAGAGATAACAAAGGCCATAAAATTAGTATCATCATCATTATCACTATTGGTACTATTTGAAATAGTAAACTTAACTTTCATTGCTTGCTTTTTTTTGCAGACGCTTGGCAGCAATATGATCGGGATTCTCATATTCGAAGCATCTAATTTTGTTAAAGTGCTCTTCGTTTAGTTTTTCAGATTCACCATCTAAATCATCCTCATCCTTAATGGCTTCTGAACCTTTAGAGCTTGAACTTACTTTTATAATACCCCTAGAGA
Organism: Hippophae gyantsensis; assembly: GCA_030763125.1. NCBI lineage: Eukaryota > Viridiplantae > Streptophyta > Magnoliopsida > Rosales > Elaeagnaceae > Hippophae > Hippophae gyantsensis. The sequence goes on along the minus strand of CM061029.1, from coordinate 14,547,370 downwards.
AGGGTTTCTTATTTATGAAGAATATTATGAATCTCTGAGCGAGTAACGCCATCTCTTCCTCATTAGAATCAGATTCACACACAACATAAGTGAAAATAGTATTAATATTGGGACCATTCTCCTAAGCATTCATAAGTGCCACATTCTTTCCCTTTTCAGAATCTAGTTATCCTTGCCTTCGCAATAAGTGATGAAGTTCAAAAACTTGTAGATAACTAATAAGTTCATTTACAGTAAGTTCACCTAGTTTGCATATGGATGTGAGGATAGTGGCCTTAGCATTAAATGTATAAGAAAGGCTAGCGATGATTTACATTATTTCTTTTCCTCACTGATAAGTTTTCCCAATTTTTAGGAGCAAATGACAATGTTGGAGAGCCGTGCATAAAAGTTGTCAAAAGTTTCATCTTTCAGCATAATGCATCGTTTGAAGTATTTGTTTAATTTTAGGATTTTGGATCTTTTGACATCAAATGTTCCTTCATAAGTCCTCTCCAGAATGTGACATGCTTGTTTCCAAGTAGTACCACTATGTATCCTTGTATACTCATCTTGGGATGCAGCCTTGATAATAGCATATAAACCCTTTTTGTTATATTTAGACTCCTTAGTTTCTTCCTTTGTCCATTCAATCATTAGTTTAGGAATTACTGAGTTATCAAGTAGGGTTATGGTTAAGTAAGTCTAGCCATTTTCGACAAGGAACCAAACACGGTCTTCTTAGGACCACAAAAAGGCCCTCATTTAAGATTTCCAATAGGCATAATTCAGCCCATTGACAAGTGGTGGTCTACCTATGTTACCTTTTTCTCCTAACTCCATTAGAGAGAATGTGTATGTGATTAAGCAAGTTAATAAAATAAAATCAAAGTAGTTAAGCCCAAAAAAGTGTACCCACTTTTATACCAATTGAAAGAGTCCAAGGCTCAGAATAAGACAAGGGTAGGGGGATACAAACTCCTAAAGGACTCAACCCAAACTCACAAGAAAAAGAACAATATAATACTTATATAGTTCACACAATAGAGGCACAGAAAATATAATATCAAAAGTACAAGACTTTAATAGCATATATTACATATCAAACATAAATAAAGTAAATAATAAAGTCTTTCTAATCAAAGTTTAAGCTTATAGTATGTTGAAACATATGCACTTTAAACTTGGATTGTACTAACACAATATTAGATCATGCATAAAAATCTATGTAATGAGGTAAACTCATATAGAGACCATATCTATATGGTAACATTCTTAGGTTGCTCAAGACAACCAATTAGTAACAAATAATTCACTAAGTAATAAACAAGCTACAATATTAGTAGATAGTAAAACCACTCTTACCTCTATCAACCAGGACCTTCGTCCAAACTGCCTATTGTTGCTCTTCACTTGCTGCTTCCACAACTAATTGGTTCAACACTTGAACTCGAATGTCTCTACAGCCAACAACACCTAATATGGTATTATTGGAAACCATAAATTAAGTAACCAGAGGTGTAACAACTCAAACTCTCAAGGGACACACATTCCAACACTAATATCAAATATGATTTTATTACTAAAGTCATAAAATGACCCACTCTTAAATGTATGCTCACCAAAATGATTTCAAAAATAGATATTCTATAGAAAGCATGGATGAAGATAAGAGAAATGAGTGGGGTATTTATAGCATTTAGATTTCCCACCTTGTCAGCCACCTCGCCACCACTTGTGGCAAGGTCCTTGGCGAGCTTATTGGAAAGGTGTGTAAAATGTGATATTTTTTGTTTCAAATTTTTTTGAGTAAAAACCATAAATACTCATACTCGAAACAAGCCAAAAATCATGAGTAATAATGTCAACTTACTAGTCAAAAACCATCACTCTCAACCTAGCATACACACTATGAAAACCAACCTTTTAGTGTGTGTAAACATACTTGCATACAAAGAATAAGATAGAACATTGAGTAAAATAAAATACACACCATGTTTTATACAAAGAAAGGCAACACACAGATATGAGTACAACATGACTTACAACATATATTAAAGTAGGGGCATATTAATTATATCAAGTGTTTCGTTTGTGGAAAACCAAGACACATCACTACCCAATGCTTTAACAAAAAGAACTGCACTTGTAAGAGGATTATGCTGGTTGGGATTATAGTTTCAAATAGTAGCTATAGTATAGAAGACGAAGAAAATATCTTCATTGCCTATATGAAAATTAATTCTACTAAGGATCCTCTTACTACTTAATATATTGAAATATGCCAGGTTTGTAGATGAAGACAATGAAGGCCAAGAAGAGCTTCTTGGAACCTACAACAAGCTTTTAAGAGAGTCTATTAAGTCAGAGAAAGCTCATAAGAAGGATTTGGAGAGACTTGGTGAAAAATATATAAAGACATGATACCATTTAAATTTTTTATAATGTATAAGTAATATAAGATATTCAATCCTAAAGTTTAACCTTAAAGAAAGATATGTCTCATACTACTTATAAATACTATACTAGTATCTTTGTTAATCAATATGAGACATTCATTTTATACACTAACATTTAGTGCATTGAAAGCTACTCTTGAAGAAAGAAAGACTTCCATTAACAATGACTAAGAAGTTATCTCAAAGAAGTGCAAGATCATATAGAAGTATATAATGACATCATATTTGAATGCAAATCCAACCGTTCTAGAATGAAGTTTTTGGAAGAGAATTATAAGAGCTTTAAGTCTAGTTAAGAAAATTAGTAAGTTGTTAGCCCTGATTTATTAAATAATCAAGTGGATCAAATCACTCTTATAAAAAAGAAGGTGAATATGTTGGAAAGTGACAAAGTATTTTTAATAAGATCTTTTAGAAAAGGATGAGGAGTTGGTAACTCTTTATGATAAGGTTAAGGAACTACATTATAATAGCAGATTCCTTGAGACATCTATTAGAGAAAGGGGTGACCTCGTAAAAGCATTAAGAGCCAAGTAGGTAAAGCTTAAAAAGGAGTTGAAACACTCCAAGAGAACTGTAAAGAAGCTAATGCTATGAACTTAGAAACTTGATGAAATTTTGAGTTACAATAAAATGAGGGTTGGGTTTAATTAAATACTATTCTATGACCTCTTGTGTTACTCCCAAGTTCATCAAATTCCTAGCTACTAACCAGAAGATAAAGACCATTGTTGCCACTCCGAGAAGTAAGTCTTAGGTTATGCCCAAGCCAATATTTTCCAATAAGGTGAACACTTTACCTAGTGCTGCCTCATCTCACCTTGCTAGTGATCATATATAGTCCCTAACTACACACTTTTTACCTTTTTGTCACCATTATGGCAAGTGTGGACATATTAGATTACATTGTGAGAGATTGACTACTCATCCATGTATTAGATTTAGTGTTAACATGATTTCTCCCCCTCCCATTCTCATGCTACTCCTTGAAGTCAAAAACCTTATTTCTCTTATCTTATGCTCACCCTTGCTATTTATGAAATGCTTTTGGCTACCTTGCCTGATAGTACCTTAGGTATTCACAAAGCAGTTCTAAAAGATCATTTCATCACTCTTCCCACTTTGATTATTATGGATGTAACTATTGGGGTTCATATGAGCATTTCTTTCTAGATGCATCATGTACCGACATCATGTAAAAAGGTATTTCAAAAGGCCTACCTAGCCATCTATAAAGTGAAAAATGGACTGGTTTTTCATAAATGTCTAAAAGAAAAGAAAACTTGAGTATACCATATAGCTCATATTCATATGAACAAGAAGTTGCATTTTGGTACTACTATCCCTCAAAAATTCTTTTCTAAAAGGAGGGATGAAGTGTGATCACTTTTTTGTATGATTAATGTGGGGTGATCCGGTTTTACTTCTTTTCTCTCTATTTGTGTTCTTTTTTATTTTTCTTTTTTGTTCTTACTTTTTTTCATGTCATTATATATGTTATTTTAGTTATTATTTGTGTTTTTAAGTATTTGAAACTTAAGACTTTCAGGAAAATAAAAAATATTTTCAATTTTTCTCATTTTTCTCTTTTCTTTCTTCTCTTTTGTTGCTTACCCAATGCTCTTGCTGACCCCTTACAGAGGTCTCATTGACACTTTAGCAAGAACTTAGTGAGGTAGTTTGTGAGCTCACTAATTCCTTATTTATACCCTTATCCATTTCCGTTTCAAATCACAACATTTCTAAACACTCTTTTTGTCCCTTTAGAGACTTTTAATAACTTCTTACTTTTATTGGCTCACATTATGTTCTCTTGAATATTATTACAACCCTTATTTTGTTCAATAATTTTATATTGTTATCACTCTTTATTATGCTCATGCATTTTCCATTTCTTTCACACTTTGAAGACATTCGGTCACATTATTTAGGGAAGATGTTAGTAGAATATTGTCCCTTCTTGATGTTCAGGGTCCCTATTTTCCCATTCTTCCTTTTGAGTACTGAACTTCAAAACGTTAGTTCACTAGGCATCAATAGGATGGTAACCATGTGGATTATTGTTGACTATGGGTATGATGGATATGCTCTTTCCCTTAGTGCTTCCACATCTTGATTTCATCTTAGTGATATCGTGAACTCTTACATCCACCCTCAATCTTATACTACCTCACTGACTCTTCTTTGAGGTCATTTTTTGGGCACTATCCTCATTGATGAGACTATTAATCTTATTGGTATTATCTATATGACTATCATCTTTTCCTCATTTGTTGCTCCTCATACTACTCTCAATTATCCTTCTCTAGTCACCTACTAGGATGAAGCTATATTTGGTTCTCTTGGAGACTTTATTATTGGTAGATCAAAGCTGATTACTTCTATCTACACTCCTTTTTCCTCATCCTCATACTTAAGAAACCTCTGACCCTTATTCAACTTCCTTTTAGAGTGTCTTGACTACTATTCCTACTCCTACCATTTGTTCCCATCAAATTTATTCTCTTTCAAGTCATCAATAATCAAATATCACTCTTCTATGATAAAAGTTGGAAATTGTCAAATAAGAGTTAAATGTTTGAAGCTATAGAAATAGGTGGTGTAAACATTGCTTTGGGAAGAGTGGAAGAAATGACATGTTCCTCAATAAAGATGATTTGATGAGTTGGAGACCTCTACGACTGGAGCCCCAAAGCCTGTTTGTCTTTGGGAACAATTTTCCTCCTTTTAACCTTAGAGGTAATCATAGTTTTTTCTCCCTTGGTCGCCCAAAAGGATTGGAAAATGTTGTTAAGCCACATGTCACTTTGATCCATCTCTACACAAAAAAATAAAAATAAAATAACATTCTATCAAGCAAGTCAAACAAGATAATACAAATATAAAGTCAAGTCATACTTTGAGGTCCATGACCTTTTGGAACTAGCTCAAAAGTGGGTCCGAAATTGTTAGAGCAAACTTTATATTTTTTCCTAGACTATGATTTTCTAGATACAAGGGTTGCCAGTGGTTCAGAGCTTGGCCTAATCATGCTAGCTACTACCAACTTAGAGGTCAATAAAAAATCCTTCTAAGGAGTTGGCATAGGCAGACATCATTAACATAAAGGCAACTTGAACTTGGCTTGTTGACTTATGGTCGACACATAGAAATACGATCTCCTTAAAATGTTTTAAAAATCTCCCAAAATAGATAAGTTTTCCTCCCTCAATGAACTCTCATAGCTCGAAATGTAGAAGAAAAATTATTTGCAATTCCTTTCATTTTCTAGAAACTGGATGTTGATACTGTAGTCCTGTTGGACCAATATATAAATTTTGTGGGGGGTTTGATGGGTTTTGTTTCAAGGCATACTCCTCATTAAATTCAGGAATCTATATCATTATAGCTAGCTCTTTACCCAAAAAGGTGATGCATAGAAAATGTTAGGATTCTCTGCCTTGATCTATGACTTTTCAATATATTCATATATGCCTTGTACAATCTATAAAACAACTATATATATGAAAGACTCTCACCATTAAGTGGTGTGGTGGTTTTCAAACACTTACATGGTATCAGAGCCCAATTGGATTAACATCCCACAATCTCCAATGGTTTCTGATTCTTTTCCCACCCTCTTTCCCTTCAACACCATGATTCATATGGTCACAATCAAACTCTCATCCTTTAATTATCTCTTATGGAAGAGCCAACTCCTTCTCCTTCTTGAGAGCCAAGATCTACTAGGTTATGTGGATGGTACCCTTAAGCTAACACCTCCATTTGATCCTCTTACTTCTTCAACACCAAATGCCAAAAACTTGGCATGTAAAGCCATCGATTAACAACTACTAAGCCTTCTCCTCTCCTCTCTCACAAAGGAAGCTATGGCTGAAGCCGTTGGCCTTTCTACATCCCGTAAATTTAGGACTACTTTCTAAAATACTTTCAGTCATCACTCCAAAGCCCAAGAAATACCCCTCAAAGATGACCTCTAATTGATGAAGCATGGCACCCATTAAATCACTATCTATACCCATGAATTCAAGACCATTTGCGATTAGTTTCATGCCATTTTTTGACTGATTGATGGCACTGACAAAGTTCACTAGTTTCTTCATGGCCTCAAACACGATTTCTTTAGTTTCTCTACTACTTATATGGCCCAAACACACATCCCTACTTCCCGGATCTTGTGTTCAGGGCTAAGAGCTTTGAACTATTTCAAAAATCTCTTGAGACTCCGGTGCCTTCTATTTTCGCATTCACCGATCACCGTGGATTTTCTCAATACGGGGGTGGCTTCTCTCACTCCAGATGTGGCCATTAAATGGTCCTAGCAATTATTCGTTCAGTCCCAAACAAGTTCGTGCCCAACTCACTCAAGGTCGCCATCCACTATAGTGCCAAATATGTCGCTTAGAAGGCCACTATATTGATCGGTGTAGGCAACGTTATAATCACCACCCACATGCCTAATCGACGCAGCTTGTTGAAGCTTTCAAGGCTTTATGCTCTATGTCTGGAAATGAATTTTTAGATTGGTTTTTGGACTTAGGCTCTTTGGCATATATGACTCCAGCCCAATCCACCTTGGCCTAATTCACTAACTACACGGGTAAGGATTGTTTGATTGTAGGGAATGGTGCGTCCCTACCTATTACCCACATTGTAAAATTTCCCCTTCCTCAAATCTTCATCTATTAGAAGTTTTGGTTGTCCTTCACCTCACAAATTTTTTTTGTCCATTAGTAAATTAACAAATGATTTTCCATTATCTATTACTTTTACTAATGACTTTTTCACTATTCAGAATCTCCAAACGGGAAGGGTGGTGGAAACCGGTAAACGAGATGGAGGATTATATGTGTTAAAGCATGGACATTCCACTTTTATTTCTACCCTTAAAAATAAATCCCTTCATGCTTCCTATGATTTATGGCATGCTCTCCTTGGACATGTAAACCATCATGTTATCTCTTTTTTAAATAAAAAAGGACATCTTTATCTTACTTCTTTATTACCGTCTCCTACATTATATGATACATGTCAAATCTACTACTAAGAATACTACTTGGCTTACTACTATGGATGAATAAGTTCAAGCCCTACAAAATAATCGTACCTAGATTTTGGTCTCTCAACCTGCTAACACCAACATTGTGGGCTCCAAATAGGTGTTTCGAACAAAATATTTGCCTAATAGATCCATTGAGTGCCTAAAAGCCTGCCTTGTTACCAAAGGTTATACATATGTACCTAGTCTCAACTACACTGATACATTTAGCTCGGTTATCAAGGTTACTACTATTCGTGTTGTACTCTTTCTTATTGTGACAAACAAATGGTCTCTACGCCAACTTGATATGAAGAATGTGTTTCTTAATGGTTATCTTCTGGAACCTATATTTATGGAATAGCCTCCCAAGTATATTGACCCTCGTTTTCCTAATCATGTTTTTCATTTGAAGAAAGCTTCTTATGGACTGAAACAAGTTCCTCGTGCCTAGTTTCAACGATTCATCTCTTTTCTCATTCAACTTGGTTTTTATTGCAGTCATACCAACACATCACTTTTTGTCTTTCAAAAGCACTCTAACATTATTTATTTACTCTTTTATATTGATGACATCATTATTACATACAACAACTCTTCTCTTCTTGACAACTTTACTTGTAACATAATTATGAGTTTGCTACTAAGGATTTGGATTCTCTCAATTACTTTCTTGGTCTAGAAGCTACATCCACCACTGATGGTCTATTTATCAGTCAGCTCAAATATGCACGGGACATTCTCACACGAGCTCAGTTACTTGACAGCAAGCCTGTTCACACCCCCATGGTTGTCTCTCAGTACCTATCTTTTAATGGTCCTCTATTTTTGGATACCACTCTCTACCTCTCTCTCGTTGGTGCTCTATAGTATTTAACTATCACGTTTCCTAATATTGCTTATGTTGTCAACTCTGTCAATCAATTTCTGCACTCTATGACTGAAGACAATTTTCTTGTTGTCAAACGCATTCTTCACTCTATTAAGGGCACACTACATTTTGGCCTCATTTTTTGTCTATTTGCTACTTCTAGTGCTTTACTTGCTTACTCTGATGCCGATTGGGCAGGATGTCCTGACACTCATCGCTTTACTTCTAGTTATTCTATTTACCTTGGAAAGAATTTGGTTTTTTGGAGTGTCAAGAAGCAACCTATTATTTCTCATTCAAGTTGTGAGTCTAAGTATCATGCCCTTACTCCCACTACTACTGAACTTCTTTGGCTCATGCATCTTCTTCGTGACCTTAGAATTTCTCTTCCACAACAGCCTTTTCTTCTTTGTGACAACAAAAGTGAATTTTTTTTAGTTCTAACCCTGTCTCTCACAAACACACCAAGCATGTTGAGTTAGGCTACCATTTTCTTCAGGAACTTGTTATTGCTGATAAACTACGCACTCAATATGTGCCCTCTCACTTACAGATTGCCGATATCTTTACCAAAAGTGCACCTTGACCTATTTTTCAATTTTTTCGATCCAAAATTCACATCTGTTCCAATCCGACACTTAGCTTACAAGGGGTGTTAAGGATTCTCTGCCCTGATCTAAGGCTTTTCCATATATGCATATTTTGACCCTTAATTTTAGGATATTGTCTAGCTAATTATTTCATTTCTTTTGTAATCAATATTATGTGTAATTACATTATTGTACAATCTATAAAACAACTATATATATGAAAGACTCCCATCATTAAGTAGTGTGGTGGTTTTCAAACACTTACAAAAATATCTCCAACCATTGAGGAGTATTCGACCAGGAAATATTTGAGTCATCCTTAAAAAAATCCTTATGAATTCGGGCTACAAAAATTGAAGCCTAAGCCAAAGTGATTTCTCATGAAAAACTTTCTACCCGGTATGGATTTCTACCCAAAGTAGTTGATTTGGGAATCCTAATTTGAATGGTCTCAATGGATATCATACGTCACCCTCAACTTCGAAGCATCAATTACTTCAAATTCATCGGGCTTGGTTTGAGACCACTACCATTTGGTTTGATATGTAGGTTTGCCCAGCCTTTTACCAACCCAAGTTTTCTTCCTTCATACACGAGGAATTGTAATGCTAGTCTACACAGGTATGTGGATAGATGCATTTTGTCTTGATTACGAAGAAGCATGAGGTGCGCTCGAGGAAGGTATAACAATGGTTACATTCTAAGAACTACTCGAACTTCCTATAGAGCTTGAACTTCCTTTTGAGATCAAATCTCCTTTCGAGCATGAACCATTATAACTAACGAACCCTTTGTTCTTACACATTCATCGACACTAGGAGATTCCTAAGTTGGTTCATAGCCAAAACTATACATTTCTAACTAGATAGAACCTAGAAGTACAAATATATGAACAAAACATTAAAGACATGTGTTTTGAAAGAAGTACCTTTGTTTAAATGAAGAAGCGCAGGATTGAAATAGAAGAAATAAACATCTTGAAAAGAAGAACAAAGTTAGAGCTAGTAGATGTGGAAATTATCGGCCTATTTGGTTAAGGTTTTGAATTGAAAAATTTTTACCTACGAGTTAAAATTAGGAACTCATGAGTAAGGATATTGAGCTTCGAGTTGGAAATCAAAAATGAAAGGTGATGTGACAGAGCATTAAGAGGGCAAAAAGTTGAGAATTTTTTTATAGTAAATGAGTGGTTCTCGTGACTACAAACCTCATATATATATACACATTTATGTCACAGTAACCCGCTAATATTTGAGCAATTTGAAATTCAAAAATTTCAAAGGACACACACAAAAAGAAGCAAGAGAAGAAAGATGTCTCCAACTAAGGACAATACGCACGACTATATGCCTACTTTTCTACTTTGTTGCTTGCATCTGAATTGAAAGAGTAAGGGACTTGATGTTTGGCCACTGACTACTAAAACAATATTAGTCATGAGATGTAGGGTGACACAGCACCAAATAGCACAATATTAGACCAACATTTATGCTCAATTAAAATGTTTTAATGCTTTTTGTACTTAACTCGATGTAATCCATGTTTACTCTCTAATTAAACGAAATGTGTCTATAATATATATATAATGAAAGGCCTTGAGCTATCTGTTGGGAAAATGAAGTATAATTTCCCTATTCTAAATAGTTACTATTTACTTATGATTTAAATGAATAGAACTCAAACTAGGTTGATAAAATAATGCTATTGGAAATATAATGCTAAAAGAAACTAAAACATATATTAATAAAAATATTAAAGCAGAAAAATAAAAACACCAGAAATTTAATGAGGTTCGGTATAAATGTTACCTATGTCCTCAGGCATCATTGACCACTTTTCTCCAAATGGATGAACTCCAAAATTACAACTAATTAGAAAAAATTGAGCTAATCAATTACTCTTACAAAAGAGAGGAATATTTACAAATTTTGGGATGATTTAGAAGTGGAGGATGAGACTTTATTTATAGCCCAAAATACAACACCCATCTCTATTTCTAATCAATGTAGGACTTTTTCAATTTGCTAACTAAGGAACTATACAACAAATCTCCACCTTAGCAACTTAGTGATTCTTAAATGATTTCTTCAATCTCTAAATCAACGACGCCATTGCCAATTCAAATTTGTAGGATATTAATCAAGTCCATACAATTTTTAAACTTGATTGTTATTACCACCTTGGTCTTCGTATCTGCAGGATTCTCTATAGTAATGATCTTCTGAATTAATACTCCACCTTCTTCAATAATCTCTCACATGAAATGGTAACGAACGTCAATGTGCTTTGTACGTGCATGGTAGACTTATTTCTTTGCTAAATGAATAGTACTTTGACTATCACAAAACACCTTAATATGTTTTGACCAACTTCCAAGTTTTCAAGCAAACCTCATAACCAAATAGCTTCCTTCACAGCCTCTATAATTGCCATATACTCTGCCTCAACTACAAGATAGACTTCCAACTAACTGGTGCTCTAGCAAGAGTAAACACATAACCAGTAGTTGACTGACACTTATTTATATCTCCTACATAGTTGGAATCACAATATCTAACTATACATTGACCAACAGTATTATCCTACTGAAATACTAAACCAACATCTACAGTATTTAAAATATACCGTAGAATTCATTTCACAATCAACCGTATCTAAAATGTTAGGTCTCATACACACCATTGCATTCATCAAGCTACCAACCGCATTTGCATACGGTACCTTTTCCATGTATTCTCGTTTTGCATCATTCTTAGAAGATAATTGAGCACTAAGCTTGAAATGAGGAACAAAGAGAGTACTTACAAGTTTTCTCTGTTCATTCATACCAAAATGTTGTAGTACCTTATTCAAATATTGACTCTGGGTCAAACTATAAGCTTCCCATTCTTCCTGTCTCTACTTATCTCCATATCGAGAATCATCTTGGCTTATCCCAGATCTTTTATCTCAAACTCCTAATTTAGTTGAGCCTTCAACTTCTCAATTTATGCTTGGCTCTTCGATGCAATTAACATATCATCGACGTATAATAGGAGATAGATGAAAGACTCATCTTGTAGCTTGCAAAAATACACACAATGATCATGTGTACTTCTAGTATACTTCTACTGCAACATAAATTGATCAAATCGTTTGTACCATTACCTTGGAGATTCTTTCAATCCATACAACGATTTGTTTACCTTGCAAACCCAATTCTCTTTACCAATAACATTAAATCCTTCTGGCTGAGACATATAGATTTCCTCTTCCAAGTCACCGTATAGAAACACAATTTTGACATCAAGTTGAACTAGTTCCAAATCCAAATGTGCTACTAAGGCCAACAAAATTCTAATGGAGGAATGTTTTACAACTGAAGAAAATACCTCATTATAATCGATTCTTTCCTTCTTACCGTAGCCTTTAGCCATCAACCTTGCCTTGTAGTGAACACTATATTAGTTAAGAAATCCCTCTTTATTTGAATACACCCATTTGCAACCAATTTCCTTCTTGCCCTTCGGTAGTTATGTCAACTTTAATGTCTTATTCTTCTGAAGGGATAGAAGTTCTTCGTTCATGGGTTTCTTCCATCTTTCAACTTTAGAGCTTCTGATTGCTTCTTTATATATGGAAGGAACATCATCATAAAGTGCACAGACCACAATATTCTTAAACTGAGCAGGTAGATCTTTAAAATATTTATATCGAGCAAGCACCTTGACATTTTGTCATCGTGGCCTATCAACTGTAGTTTCTTCTTATTGCTATAGAGGTTTTTGGGTTAAAACCTCTTCATCATCTGATTCATCTTTTGCTAATGGAGGATCAGCTTATGTCTTATCTCCACCAATTGGATTAACAATTCTTCTTTCAAACTCCACCTACTGCAAAGTGCCATCAATCTTCTTAGTTATCTTTTTCAGCAATGTAGATTCATCAAAGGTAACATCTTTGCTGAAGATTATCTTTTTTCATTTCAAGGAACCTTGGTCGATATCCCTTAGAACCAAAGGGGATCCCCAAAAAATAGTTTTCTTGGCTCTTGGATCCAACTTTGATTCTATTACATGGTAGTATGCAATAGAATCAAACCCATGTAAGAAATTGTAATCTTTAGCAGGTTTTTTAAACCATACCTTCATGGGCATTTTTCCTTCAAGAGAAAACGATGGTAGACGGTTGAAAAGATGACATGTATATGTCACAACCTCAACCCTATACTTCTTGCCTAACCCAACATTTAACAATATACACCAAACCTTCTCCAGCAAAGTCCAGTTCATACGTTCTGCAACTCCATTCTATTATGGTTTTTTTGAATAGTGAAGTGTCACACTATCCTTTCTTCTTCACAAAATTCCATAAATGGATCGCTTGTGTACTCAGTGCCATTATCAAACCTTAAACGCTTGATCATTGTACCAATCTGAGTCTCAATCATCTTCTTCCATTTGAGAAAAAGTCCCAACACTTCATCTTTCTTCTACATGAGATACACTTAAACTCTTCTGGAGAAGTAATCAACAAAAGCGACACAATAATGTTTGCCACTCATGGATAGAGGTCTTGTTGGCCCACATACATCAATATAGATGTAATCCAAACTTCCTTTTGTATTATGGAATGTAGTTCCAAAACTTACTCTTTTCTACTTCCCCAATACACAATGCTCATAGAATTCCAACTCGTCAATTTTTACGCCTTTTAACAAGCCTTGCTTTACAAGAATAAGTAAAGCGTTTTCACCAGTATGTCCCAAATGCATATGCCATAGCTTGGTAGTTTTTGAATCTTTTTCTTCCTCTGAAATTGCTTCTAATGCTGTCCCAATAACCATACTACCAAGGTAGTAATACAAGTTATTCTTCTGAACACCTTTCATTATCACAAGTGCTCCAGAAGTAACCTTTAATGCCTCATTTTGCATGGTTATAGTAAAACCTTTTGATTCTAAAACTCCCACAGCAATGAGATTCTTCTTCATATCTAGAACATAATGAACATCTTTCAAGACTCTGGTTGAACCACCTTGTTGAAATAGATCATCTATAAATTTGCCTTGTTACATGCCAAAATGATCGGTTCCATCAAACTTCACCTTGAACCTTGCATTCATAACCATTCTTCTACCTGATGTGGATGGTTGGTCTTTGTTTGAGGGAAAATTTTCTTTCACCATTTCTTCAGATTACAACAACTAGCAACTATATTCTAATAGCAAACAAACGGAATACAAGCAAATGCCTAGATAGAAACCTTTGGTTCTGATACCAATTGTTGGAAAAATTGGGTATAATTTTCCTATTCTAAGTAGTTACTATTCACTTATGATTTAAATTAATAGAACTCAAACTAGTTTGACAAAATAATGTTATTGGAAATATAATGCTAAAAGAAACTAAAACATATATTAAAGCAAAAATATTAAAGTAGAAAAATAAAAGCACCAAAAATTTAATGAGATTCGATATAAATGTTACTTATGTCCTCGGACGTTGTTGACCACGTCTATTATCTCCAAATAGATGAACTCTAAAATTATAATTAATTGAAAAAAATTGAGCTAATCAATTACTCTTACAAAAGAGAAAAAAAATTACAAATTTTGAGATGATTTAAAAGTAAAGGATAAGACTTTATTTATAACTCAAAATACAAAACCCACGTTCATTATTGATCATTGTGGGCTTCAATTTTCTTGTTAAGGAGCTATAATACATTATCATTATATATTGTTTATTTATTACATATTTTTTGTTTTTTTTCCTCTAAACTTAAATTTTCTCCACATCCTGATTCCTGATACAGCTATCCAAAGTCCTCTAATTCTTATTCCTCAGTCAAAATAAGGGAATAAAATATAAAATGAAATACATCTCAAAATCTTGTTAAATTGCATTGGCGCGTGAAAGGAAAATTTAGCCAAATAGGTGAAGGTATGAAGATGATTGAGCTATTAAGATGACAACCAATTATACAAGTTTACGATTGCATCTTAGGTGAGGATAATTACTTAATTTTCATCTCTTGTTACTTTCCCTTGTAGACTTTCCATCCATGTATCTTCTACTTTGTTCTTTAACCTTAATGCAACCCATTGAAAAAGATGGCTAATGGCCCAATTATTATAAAATTAAAATAAAGAGTCAAATATCAATTTATCTCTTAAAATTTTGGTCAATTTAATCTCAATTACATTAATATCTTTGACAAAAAAAAAACATTTTAAATGGCGAGTTAAATAAGTTGAGTTCTTTCATCTAATCAACTTATTAGATAAATATTAAAAAGAGTTAGAGATAAATTATTCATTTGACAAGATGATGCCTCTTTTACAACTAATGTTAACAATGAGGAATTATTGATTGTTCCCTCAACTACTCTAACGTTTGTAACATGGAAAGAGTACCAAGAGTATAAGAATAACCTATTTTTTTCTTCTTTATATTATGGATTTTCTTATTATGTATTAATTAAGGTGGACTATCACGCCAGCTTAATCTATGATCAACTATATAATAACTTTTTCGTTAGCAATTTGGAGACTTTGGAAAAATAACTATCAAACAATTTGAAGATTGAGAATGTTAGTTTTTTAAGATAAAACAATAATCACTTATTTTAAATGTGGGATGTGAAAATTTGAAAATATTATTGATAGAATTTTTGAAATATCATTATATATAAAAAACTTTCTCCAATTTTTTTTTCTTATATATAATAAATATTTAAATATTTCTATAAAAACATATATGAATAGTTATTTTAATATTTTCTTATATATATTTTTTATATTTACTCTTAAATAATTATTTTAATCACATTAAGGTGACAATTAATATGGTACATGCTTATCCATTTAATGGGAAGTTTAGGTTCAATCAATTTATTTATAAACATATATATTTGTATTAATTTAATTATTTTTCGCATCAAGATTATGTCATATCTCATATGGATTAAAAAATAGTCAATATTTTTATTATTCATAAATAAATATCAAAATATTTTAATAATAAATATATTTATTATGAATTTATTTTGATAGTTTTATTATGTATTTACTTTACATTTACCCTTTGAACAATTATTTAATCACATTAAAAGTGGAAATTAATACGAGACATGCTTTACCATTTAATAAGTGGGTTTATTTGGATTGATTCATTTATCCGATGGTCATATTTATGTTGAATTAATCATTTTTGTATTGATAATATTACATATCTCATATTGATTAATAAAATAATCGACAAATATAATTATTTTTAAACAAAACATAATTATAAAACGCTTATTAATTCCGATCTAAATCGTATTTAACTATTTATCATGCTTATCATATATTATTAACATCTTAAATAATTATTAAAATATTAACTAAGCAAGTTCACATGCGTTATCATTTTATATTTAATTAATTTATTTATTAAATAAAATTATTTATCTTGTTAATATCATGTTAAAACAATCATGTTTTGATTTAATTACACATAAAATAAATATTATTTTATATTTCTTATTTATTAAAATAATAAATTAATTAACAAGTATCAAAAGAAACTACTTTTCAAAATTTTATAATATCAATCTTTTTTTTTGTTTTTTTGAGAAAATAAAAGAAATCATTTATTGAAATTGAAGATACAAAATTTTTTCAATTACATAATTAATAATTATGGTCTAGATGAACATATTATAACAAGAGCATCCTTTTAAATCAAAATTTTCACATTGTTATATTAAAAGAAACCTAAACATTTATTTAAATATTTACTTGTTTCTTTTATTTTATAAACTAAAAAATTTTAGGATAATAATAATAATAATTTACTAATTAACATTATTAAATCACATAAAAACATTAAAAAATGAGTTTCTTTCAAAAATGAGAATCTAAATGGTATAATTGTTTGAATATATGGATTAACTGTATGACATTGTTTGTAAAATATCGTAAAACTTGTTCTGATTTTTTTAAATAATTTAAGCTAAAATCACTTTATAATTTTATAAGCTCATATATACTGTTTAATCAAGCTATATCATATGGGACAGAAATTTATCACATCATTTATAAAATATTATAAATTATTGGTAATATTTTTAAAACAATTTAAATAATTGAGATTAAATTGACCAAAATTTTAAGTGATAAATTGATATTTGACTCCTTATTTTAATTTTATAATAATTGGGCCATTAGCCATCTTTTTCAATGGGTTGCATCAAGACTAAAGAACAAAGTAGAAGATACATGGATGGAAAGTCTACAAGGGAAAGTAACAAAGACGAAAATTAAGTAATTATCCTCACCTAAGATGCAATCGTAAACTTGTGTCATTGGTTGTCATCTTAATAGCTCAATCATCTTCATACTTTCACCTATTTGGCTAAATTTTCCTTTCACGCGCCAATGCAATTTAACAAGATTTTGAGATGTATTTCATTTTATATTTTATTCCCTTATTTTGACTTAGGAATAAGAATTAGAGGACTTTGGATAGCTGTATTAGGAATCAGGGTGTGTTGGGAGAAAATTTAAGTTTAGAGAAAAAAAAAAAAAAATATGTAATAAATAAATAATATATAATGATAATGTATTATTGCTCCTTAACAAGAAAATTGAAACCCACGATGATCAAGAATAAATGTGAATTTTGTATTTTAAGTTATAAATAAAGTCTCATCCTCTATTTTTAATTTTTTTCTTTTGTAAGAGTAATTAATTAACTTAATTTTTTTCAATTAGTTATAATTTTGAAGTTCATATATTTGGAAATAATAGACGTGGTCAACAACATCCGAGGACATAAATAACATTTATATCGAATCTCATTAAATTTTTGGTATTTTTATTTTTCTGTTTTAATATTTTTGCTTTAATATCTGTTTTAGTTTCTTTTAACATTATATTTTTAATAACATTATTTTATCGAACTAGTTTGAGTTTTATTTATTTAAATCATAAGTGAATAGTAACTACTTAAAATAGGAAAATTATACCCGATTTTTCCAACAATTGATTCCCTATAATTTAAAACTAATATGACACATTTGTTCCTTTAAAATACATGTGATTTGTAACAAAAAAAAATGTAATTTTTATTTAATTGTAAAAAAATTAAATTTAAATGTACTTTTAAAAAACCATGTGACATATGGTGTACTTCTTAAAAAAACTTCAATGTATATTTTTGAAAGTTGGGGGAGTTTGTTGTGTAGAAGACTCGTTAAGCGTCGTAAAACTTTTATTAGATTATTTAGTTTGTTTAGACACGCAATTTAATAATAACCCTTTTATCATATTTTTTTAAGAAAAAATCGATTTATGAAAACATCAACTTTAGAACATATATATTTGTAATTAATTTTGACTTTTTGTTATTCTATAATTTTTTAAATATAAAAAGGACAAAAAAAACTTATTTTCTATTCTATATAATTAATGATAATTTAAGATTTAACTTACAAAACCTTTACTCCCTTTTCCCTTAATTCTAAGCTTAAATGTAGTATTTTAGAATTGCTATGAAATGCAAAGATGAATTATTGCCTTTCAAACATCATAGAATAATATGCTATATAAAAATGACTGATAATACGATATGGAAAAAACAAATAATAGAATAAATAATTAACGTGAGATATTGCTGTTACCAACGTAACTTCTATGATATAATAAATAGTTTTCAGTATCTCAATTTTACACTCATTATATATACTTTCGTAATTCATAATTTTATATTGTTGTATGGTGGCATGTCACCGTCATATTTATTTTTTAATATTTCATATTTTACCAAATAATTAAAAACCATCAATGGCAGACCTTGATGCTTTCGTAAGAATGTGATCGAGTATCCGTACGTTGTACACATCAGTTTAGAATAAGATTTATGTAATTAATAATAATGTCATTTTAATGTACAGGTATGTAAGATACATCTTCTATAGGTTTGAATTATTAATTTTTTTTTGAAGTTATTTCCAACCATAAAAATTCAATTTAATAACTACACTCAACAATAGTGGGTTATGTTTGTAATATACAAAACGAATATGTTAGTATTTTCCTTAATAATAATAAACAATGGTGTCTTAAAAAAAAATCTTAAAAAAAAAAATGGTGGCAACGTTTTTGCGTATGGGATTTGTATTGACTGTTGGTTAACATAATAATATATTTCTAATTTATCTAGTAAATTATTTAAAAGTAAGAAGTAATACAATATTTATAATAATTAATGATAAATTTTAATACATTCTATTTAAGCTAAAAAATATATTTTTAATTATATTACTTAAAAATTTATGACTAATTCAACTTAATAGGATCTCATTAATTAAGAGTTTCATAAACTTATAAACTGCCTAAGATCTTTATTCTTTATCGACGTGAGACTTAATAATCTCCTTTACATCGATTAGTGATCTTGATCGACACTAGATGAACAATGTATGAAATTAAATGTATAGTTAAGTTCTTGGGTGCCAATAAAAACGAAAAAACTAAAAACTTAATTCTGATATTAACTTAAAAACTCATACTTAATTCAAGTTAATAAAATTTCACTGATTAAAGGTTACATAAATTTATAAACTGTATAGGATATTTACTCTATCAATTTGAGATTTAATAATATCATTCAATATTACTTTAATGTTAAAATCTTATAAATTTTGTCTTGTAATTATTTTAATATTACTCTAATATCATTTTACATTTTAACCTTAGATTAAATACGAAAATATATCTACTAATATTATATAACAGTGCTCGTCATAATGATGTTCGTTTTGATACCATCTTTTTTATCGTTTAGTGTGACGCGTAAGGATTTTATCCTAATTAAGACTATTTAAATACATTTTAACCTTAGATTAAATATGAAAGTATATCTACTAATATTATATAACAGTGCTCGTCATAATGATGTTCGTTTTGATACTATCTTTTTTATCGTTTAGTGTGACGCGTAAGAATTTTATCCTAATTAAGACTATTTAAAATTTTAAGTAGCAAGTTTATTTCTATGGTAAAATTAATTTTATGCGAGTAACGTATTTATAAGCAAATAATTAAGGTTAAATTTGTGTTGGTTATGCGTGTTTCTATTCATATTTTTTTTACTTAAATTTATATATTTTAAATATTATAAAAAAGAAATTATTATAACTAATTTATTTAATTATAATAATAAAAATTTAATATCATTACATATAAAAACAATAATTAAATCCTTTTTATTTTAAATTTAACTAAAAATTATATAGATAAATTTTTTTATTTAAATTATTATTCTATATATTAATTATATGTATATTTAATATAACGTATTAAATATTAAATATGTTAAATATATTTATATAGAATTCAATTATAATTAATTTATATAATGTTTAATGATCATAATGATATAATTGGATAAAATTAATAATAAATATTTTAATAAATTATTTATATTTAAAATAAAATATAATTTATTTTGTATAGTTTAATTATGCATCAAAATAATTTTATTTTTAAAATTTATTTAAATTAATATTTAAAAATATTATTTTAATTGAAAAAAATACATATAATTTTAATATTAAAAATTTATACATAATTTTTTTTAAATAATAATATAGTTTGTATAAATTATTTCTAACGAATAAATTTTTATATAATTATATAATTTTTATTTTATATAATATAATTTAACTTGAATGGAGATATAAGATTATATAAAAATAATTTGGGATATACTGTGTAACATACATGTGGTAAGCTTACTCCACGCGTCTGAAATGCAAGCAGGGCATCTCTAACGACCACAAATCCCCATAAATCAAAGATTTTGTTTGGTTCCAGGGCATAATTTCTTTCTGTTTTGTAGATATCCTGGGCTCGGGGATGTGTATTCCACGCTCCAAACACCACACCACTATAAATCTCACCCTGTTTGTTTTCAACCTCCAGAACTTCAACTGGGTGACCGATTTGGAAAACAGTGTTGCATCACAGAGCTTCCGTACTGAATACTGATTGAGAGAGAGAGAGAGAGAGAGAGAGAGAGAGAATCTCAATCTCCGGCGCTACTTTTACTTACAGCTCGAAATTCATTCAGCTTCCTTCTAGTTGGGGAGTAAAAATGAGCTCTGTCATGCAGGTGATCGATCTATTTGACGTAGCTGTGATTTATTTCCCTTGTTCGGATTGGATTTGTATATTTTGCTATAATATAACTTGTAATCTCTTCTTTTCATTAGGGTCTTACCAAGTCACTTGCCATGACTGTGCTCTCTGAGATCGGCGATAAGACCTTCTTCGCTGCCGCGGTTAGTATATGATTTCATTATAAAGTTTCCTTTTCTATTGAAGCTTTCTTGATGGCTTTTTTCCGAATTCTTTTGTTAATGTCGTATTTTTCATTTGGAAGTTTGTCGATACTTGATAGCAGATGACCAAATTGAATATTTCAAGTTGTTTGGATATGCTATGGAACTTAGCAGTGGTGCTGATTCGAATAATATATATTAATAATAACACAAAAGGGTTGCTGATTACAAAGTGAAATTGCGTTACTAGTTAATAAATTATAGGACTTGGTAGTGTTAAGTTATTCACACAATGGAATTTTTTTTGTGTGAGTCATTTTGTATGTGGTCTGTCAAGGTCGGTGCCAATAACTGACTAAAGGGTGGGCTTTTTTCAAGCCATTTGACACCCAAAAGAAAACTCTTTAATGCAATTAAATGCAACCACAAAAGAAGAAGTTGTAAGAAGTGTTCATACAAGAACTAGCTTTTCAATAGTAGCTCTTTCCTTTCTATAAATAGAATAATGCTTTTTCATTGCAAATCATCCTAGCAGAAAGAAAATATATTTGCTATTGAAAGGAGAGAAGAGAGAAATATTTCTATGGATGTATTGGGTTTTGGGGTTATGAGTTGAGTGTTGTATTAAACATTGTAATATTATCTCCCATAGTGAAAAAGAGTTGCAGCAACTCTGGGAATAGTCCCGTTAATTTTTTGGGTAAACCACACAAAAATCTGCATGCTATTTTCTTGTTTATGTTTTACTTTATTTATTATTTTTTGTTCCCCCGTAAATTTGGTAGTGGGAATTTGCAATTTTCCCCAAAAAGTCTTATCAGAGCTCAAGGTTTGTGAAGTACTTGTATAGAAAATCATGTTGTGCAAAATTTACTATTCATCAAATAGTTAATTGTTATTGTGCAAATAGTGAAAAAATATTATTCATATCACTATTCATAGGGTACTATTTACAAGGCAATATTTTGCAATGGTGATTTTGTAGTTACCAAATTTGAGTGGGAGCAATGATAGCAGAAGGAAATGTTAAGATAGAGAAATTCGATGAGCCAAATTTTGGTTTCTAGAAAATGAAGATTCAAGGTTATTTGTATAAAAAAAATGCAGACCCTTCTCAGGAATAAAACCGAAGAGTATGAAACAAGAAGATTGGGATTTTCTTAATACGCAAGCACTAGGAGCAATCCAGTTAACGTTGTCTTGCAATGTTACCTTTAACATCTCGCAAAGGAAATGACGATGGCAGGTCTGATGAAAGCCTTATCAAATATGTAAGAAAAACCAACTGTCTCAAACAAAATACATTTGATGAAAAGGTTATTCAATTTGAAGATGTCAAAAGGAGCGCCAATTATTGATCACTTAAATGTGCTTAAATTTGCTCGAATACAGTTGAGTTCTATAGGCATTAATTTCAATGAAAAAATTGAAGTCTTGATTCTATTGTTCTCTCTACTAGAAAGTTGGAATGGTACAGTGATGACAATAAGTAATTCCTTAGAGAGCACGCAAATGAAGTGGGATATTGCACGTGATTTGATTCTAAGTAACAAAATTCGTCGAAAGGGATCCTGTGAGGCATCATCTTCTGTCTTACATATAGAATATTGAGAAAGAACGTTTGAGATGAGCTCCAAGTCTAGACGGACCAAGTCTAGATTTAGCAAAGCAAACGTAAGTTGTTGGAATTACAAATGAAAATGACATCTAAGAAGAGATTATCGAGCACTGATGAAAAATAACAAGGCACATGAAACCGCAAATGTTGCTGGAAAAACTACTAATGTTCTTATCTTGTGTGTAAACAGTCTGATTGAATCGTAGATTTTAGATTCAGGGGCATCATTTCTCTCTTACCTCTTGTCATGAAATCATGAAAAATTACATCGGTGGTGATTTCAGGAAAGTTCATCTAGTAGATGATGAGCCCTTGAAGATTATGTACAAAGGAGATGTTCAAGTGAAGCTACTAAACAGGACTGTATGGAAGCTGGAGAATGTGATACGTATTGCTAGTCTTAAAAGAAATTTAATCTTAGTAGGATAGCTTGTTGAGAAAGGTTATTCAACAACCTTCACAAATCGCAAGTGAAAGATAACCAAAAGAGCTATGGTTTTAGCTTATGGAAAGAAAGTTGGTACCCTCTATGTAACTGCAAACAGTGAAAGCATTATTGTAGTTGTAGATGAAGATGGAAAGTCAAATCTATGGTACCAAAGGCTTGGGCATATGAGCGAAAAAAGGGATGAAGGTACTCCTATCAAAAGGAAAATTACCAAATGTGAAGTCAGTGGACATTGACTTGTGCAAGGACTACATCCTTGGCAAATGTATGGGGACCCATTGCAATCAATTCCCTTGGAGGCTCATCGTATTATGTTATTGACGATTCAACTAGGAAGGTGTGTTTATTTTCTTAAAAAGAAATCAGAAGTTTGATGTTTTCAGAAAATGGAAAGCCATGGTGGAAAATGAGATTGAAGTTTGGAGTGACAAAGGTTTTTGGTTGTGTTTCATATGTTCACATTGACTTTGTTGAAAAAAGTAAGTTTGACTTGAAGTCTAGGAAGTGTATCTTTATTGGATATGGTTCTAATGAAATTGGTTATTGCTTTTGGGATTAAGAAAAATGACAAGTCATTAGAAGTTGAGAAGTCATATTCAATGAGAAGGTTGTATACAAGGATAGGTCAGCTATATAATATCCCCGCACTATTAGTGATAAATACAGGAGTATGTTGAGTTAGAGGACATCTCTAATGAGGATGTACATTGTAGGGTTCAAAGCAACCCATAAAATGATATTTCACAAGAAGAATTAGAGAAATAAGTTCCACTAGAAGGAGTAGAAGTTCCATAACAAGAAATGCTACAAACACCTATATTGAGACGCTCCATCAGACCACACAAATTAAGACAATGCAACTCTCCCTACCAAAATTTCTTGTTGCTAACTAATAATGAAGAACAATATTGTTATGATGAAGCAATGTAGATGAAGGATTTAGTTAAGTGAGAGTCTACCATGAAAGATGAGATGGACTTTCTCATGTTAAATCAAACATGGGAACTTGTTAAACTACCAAAAGGCAAGAAAACTCTTCATAACAAATGGGTTTTTAGAGTTAAAAAGGGAGCATGAAGGAAGCAAGCGATATAAGGCTAGATTAGTTGTTAAAGGTTTTCAACAAAAAGCTAGGATTGACTACACTGAGATTTTCTCTCCAGTTGTGAAGTTGACTACAATAAGATTGTTATTGAAGTTGGTAGTTGTGGAGAATTTATAGTTAGAAGTAAAGACTGCATTCTTTCATGTTGATTTGGAGGAAGAGAGATACATGGAGCAACTATAAGATTTTGAGATAGCAAACAAAGAGAACTTGGTGTGCAAGTTGAAAAAGAGCTTGTATGGTCTAAAGCAAGCTCCGAGGTAATGGTATAAACTATTTGATACTTTTATAAACAACAATAGCTTCACCAAATGCCAGGCGAATCATTGTTGCTATCCGAAAAAGTTTGACGATATGTTTAGTACTTACATTAAAAGATATGTTTAGTACTTACATTAAAAATGAATCTCTTCATATGTTAATAAATACATTCATGTAAAATAATAAATTGAGAGGTTCTCACCTCATCTATGAGCTTGGCTCGTAAAAGTTACTCCACACAATAAAGAATCGATCCCTTTTTTTTGGAACTGGAATTCCTCCCATGTTCAGTAGTAGTCCTCCCAGGCTTTGCCTTTTTTCCCTCACTTTGATGACTTTTTGTGTTTCTTGAAATTGAATACAAAAAAAAAAAAGAAATTTACTTACAAAATTAAAATCTCTTTCCAGTTTCTTTATTGGAATTCCTCTTCCTTCACAAGAACTGCCTTCTTCCAGTATCTTTATTGTTTTTGACCTTCAAGTTTTTAATTCATAGTGTTACTTGCAAATTGGAGGACCTGAACTTTGATTTGTTCTTGCACCATGTGGTTATGTTTGAGTCATGGATTTTAAATAGGAAAGGAAATAAAATATTAGGGAAAATGACTTTCCTCAAGTTTGGAACCATGAAAATATGAGAGGAAAAAAAATTGAAGTTGGAGAAAAATAAAACCAAATAAAAGCATTCCTATTTCCCCTCCCCAAACAAGCGGAAATCGAGACATGTTAGATCCGGGGCATCCCAATTAGACCTAATCTCTTCCTCTCTCATCTCAACTCCTTCTATCTCCTCAACTCCTATGACCATACTCTGTGTATAGAGCTCATATTCTCTCTATTCCTTCCATGGTAGATCATTAGTTTTCATTGGTTGGATTGATTGGCAACCTAAACCACAAAATTGTTCCACTACTCTCTTCCTCTCACAACCCCTCCTCCCATGGCTGATTTGCGTTTGTGTTCTAAATGATTCTTCAGTAGAGCACCCATGATGAACTTGCTTGGAGCAGTCATGGAACAAACTGAAATGAAGGTTTGTTGTGATTGGATTCAACCTATTCTTGTTCTCTGATATATTGTTGGCTTTGTTTTTTTTTGTTTCATTCCTCTCTTATATATATTAAGTAAATTTTTACACTGTGAAATGAAACTTCTGATTTCTTTGCTTGGGTACAATTTTAATTGAAAGGTAAATCCTCAGATTTATGATAGTTGTAAAAGTCATGGATTTTTGTTTCCTTTGAGATATGAGAAATTTCAGTAAAGTCACTTTCCTCTTTCATTTCTTTTGTAAACCAAACACTGTAAAATCATAATAATTTTTTTCCTTCTCTTCTATTTTTCTTGCTATTTTCTTTCCTAGCAAAATCATTCATCCAAACATACCCTATATAAACTATTCCTTTGTTATATCACATTGTGATGCTTATTTGAAGATCCTGGCCATGCGGCATCCGAGGAGGCTTGTTTTGTCTGGTTGCCTTGGAGCTTTGATTGTAAGTTTGTTTCTAAAATATTTATGAGCTTATTGAATCTTCAATTTGTTTATTGTATGAGATTTCATACTCGACTTTTTGATGATTTTTAGGTCATGACCATTCTTTCCGCAGTTGTTGGCTGGGCTGCTCCAAATTTGGTAAGTAGTTGAAAAACTCAAAACATACGCTGCAAGTTTGTTTCCCTCTGTATATTTTGTTTGTGGTACTCACGTATGTGGCATGATGTGCATTGAAATCCTGTTGTAGTATGTTATCTGCTTAGTGAAGTCAACATGCATATCCCAGTGGGGATTCTTTGTGAACATCAAATGCTTTTTAGATAGAAATATTTTGCATCACAAGTCATATCTGCTGTAAGAGGCTTTAGAGACTTCGAGGAAATTGTGTACTTTTGTTGTTGATACGAGAACAGAATCCTTAAAACAGGTTCAAGCTCATTAGTCATGGTTGACGTATCATTTAGCTAATTCATGCAGCTATTGAAAGTTCCTAAATGACACTAATTGTTAATCTTTAAATTTGCAGATCTCTCAGAAGTGGGCTCATCATATAACTACATTGTTGTTCTTCGGGTTTGGGCTATGGTCTCTATGGGATGCCTTTACTAATGAAGGGTAATGATTTATTTGCCATATCTATTTTTTGTTTTTCTGCATTTACGTGAAAGTCTCCTGTCAACCATATTAAATTTTCCTCGTACTGGATTCTAATCGTGGTTCATCTATAATAGGGAGGCTGAAGATTTGGCAGAAGTTGAAGCAAAGTTGGTTGGTTTTTTTTTTCTTTTCCTTTTATTAAAATAATTTTGCATGCATATGCTTTTCAACTTTTTTAAATATGAGATATTTGACTTAGAATATCTCTTTCCTTTATTTAGAATGCTGACATGAAGGTGAACACAGGAACCAACAAAGTCAACAAGGTACTGAAAAAATAATGATATATTGCCTTCAATGACCAATTTTTTATCATCTGCATGACTACATATCTATTTTGAAATATGGTTTTGGTAGATTCATCAAGTTAGATGTTTGGATTATTTGTTTCGTTATTGTCTCTATTCTTTCAGGATGATGATGAATTGAAAAAGCAGAGACGGCCATTGCTCTCACAATTCTTCTCACCAATTTTTTTGAAGGTTATTATCACTATAGAGCCCTTGCATAAATCTAATTGTGGTCATTTATACATAACCTTCTATGATGCTGATTTGGCAGGCATTTTCCATTACCTTTTTCGGTGAATGGGGTGACAAGAGTCAGGTAAAAAAGGGTCTTCTGTTAGTTCATAGATATGTCGAAGTATGTTTGGATGCAGTACTCTTTCCACTTGGAAGTGCTTTTAGAGATGCAAGTGTTTATTTATTTTTCCGAGAATGAAAGCACTTTTATTGACATTGCTTCTAGGAGTAGTGCATCCAAACATGGTTTTAATCATTGTTGTTTTATCAATTTTTGGCTTTGAGTTTAACTGTCTTTTCAGCTGGCTACTATTGGTTTGGCTGCGGATGAGAATCCATTAGGTGTAGTACTTGGTGGAATTATGTAAGTTTTGCCTTCCCTTGTAACCTTGAATATGTTTGAACTTTGAAATATGCTCATCTGTTTTCTAGTTGAAATTTGTTCATCACTTATCATGAGAAGTGACTTGATATAGCTCTCTTCCACTTCCTATCATATTTGTATTTTCTTTAACCATTCTACTGCTTTCTGCATAAACAACACTACCTAAATAGATTAAAGTTTTTTTATGTTGGTTTAGGCACTGATCATTTCTGTTGGAGCTAATTTTTTTTCTAAATGATACAAAATGGGATTATAATTATCTAAAACATAAAGAAACTTGAGGTATGTTTGATAACAATTTTGATTCTTGATTACTGCTTTCTGCATAAACAACACTACCTAAATAGATTAAAGTTTTTTTATGTTGGTTTAGGCACTGATCATTTCTGTTGGAGCTAATTTTTTTTTCTAAATGATACAAAATGGGATTATAATTATCTAAAACATAAAGAAACTTGAGGTATGTTTGATAACAATTTTGATTCTTGATTTTTTATTTATTTTTTCAAGTGATTTTTTAATAAGGCATTTTTGATAATGATTTTTTATTTTGATTTTCATATTTTTAAGAAATCACTACCAAAATAATGATTCATAAATCATTAAAAATAAGATTTTTTTAATAAGATTTTTAAGTTTTGATTTTTTTAATTTTCATTCTACATTTTTTCTAGAGTAAATCAAATCTTACTACTTTGTGTGTATATATATATATGTCTGAAAGAAAATAATTAAAAACTTAAAATTTGTAATAATAACCAAAACTTTTGATAAAATAAAAAAAACAAAAGCGTTATCAAATAACTTGGTGATTTTTGATTTTTTTTCTTGAAAATCACTAAATATCAAACACACTGGTCATTTTTCAAAAATCATAAAATCAATTATTTAATCAAAAATCATAAGTCACAAATCAGAGGTGTTATCAAACATGGTCTTAAAAAATTACGTAAAGTTACTGTTTTGGCTAAGTCCATTTTTCCCTTGTGATTTTGACCAGGTAAACTATTCCTTGTTCGGTGGTACATAAGATTTTTTTTGTCCCATTTCAGTTTAGTTATTCTGATAAATTCTAAAAAGGAGACCCCAAGAATGCTTGAAATACCTGTCTGAAATGAAAATGAGATCAGCATTGATACATGACTTGTATTTGACAGAATACGGTGCTGTTATCTGAACTTGTCATCCTGATCATTTTAGTTTTGGGTTCTTGAATGATCTTTTGTATAATGCATGAGTGAACCTTGTTTTATGCATACATAATAATATTTCATTATTTCATAGAACAAGAAAATTGAATTTATGAACAATTGAGCTGTGTCATGGCTTTATGAGATATGGGATTATATAAACTTCAGAACTCTGCTAGGATGCTCCTAGTATATATGTCTCATAGTTCTGTTCAGTCTTTAAATTAGATTTGGAAGTCTTAAAGCATACATGTACCTCTTTATTAAATGCTACTGACTGAGTTCCTTTTTTACCAGAGGACAAACTTTGTGTACTACTGCAGCTGTCCTTGGTGGCAAGAGCTTAGCTTATCAGATTTCTGAGAAAATAGTAATTACAATGCTTGCATTTTCTTTATTCCTTCTCCCATTTCTTTCAAGCGATATTGTTTATCGTATAATACTATTCAGGTAGGCAATACTTAAATCAAAGCTGAAACTATGATGTTGCAGGTTGCTCTCTTTGGTGGAGTTCTTTTCATCATCTTTGGTATCCAATCTTTCCTTTCGACAGTTAATTAATGATGTCCATGATCGTGCCAGTGGTTAGTATTTTTCTCCGTCTATGGACACAATCAATGGTCTCAACTAATAGGATCACTAAACACTAAATAAAGGGGAAAAAGTTAGCCACATAGAATACACACTTTCCTGTGGAAACGTCACATAGTACACTTACAGAAAGCTAGAGCTCTCGTCAGAACTGTCTCCGGAAGAACAGTACAGGCTTCATTTAATTAGTATGTGAATGGTGGCTCACTTAATGGTTTAGCGGTAATATTTAACTATCATTGTTTCAAGTCATAGGTTCGAATCACATAAAGTACCGTTTCATCCATATTCTCACCACGGCCAAATGCTGCAAAGCTCTAGGGTTTAATACCTGCAGACTATAGCTTCTGCCAATTTAATGCAGTTTCTTGTAGGTATGTGCTTGCACACACACACACGTACGATGTGAAGTTCCGTTGACTCTACAAGAGGAAATGGAACAACCACTTGCCACGAAGGGAGAGAATGAAAACGAATTTATAAAAAACAATTATAAATGCACTCACACAATGTCATGTCTGCTAACTTGATGAATAACTGCCCTTCTACCTTTTGCATTCAGGGTTTGGATCATGGTTTATTGAATGATAGAAGTTAACCATGAAGACATTTATCAGATTTTCTGCTTCCTTTTATGAGTATTGGTGCATTTTTTTATTGTTTTCACTGCTAAAGCAATGAACTTGTAATTGTGGTTCGGGCATATCAATGAAGCTCAGCTAATGTTTTACATTTTCGAAGGCTCTGTTTCATAGCTGTTATCCTCAGAATCACCAAGTCACAAATGTTGCGTTTCTTATTCTATTCAATCTTCTTGTATCTCATTCCAATGCTTTACAATTTTGTTAATTCTTGTTCTTAAGTAGACCATCTTAGGGCAATGTAGGCCATAAAATTAGCTTCGATCAATTTGTTACCTCAACGTTTCTAATGATTGATATATTACTCAATATTCAATTTTTTTTAATTTTTATTCTTTAAAATATCTGCATTGCTCAAATGAAGAAGTTAGGGTAACAAATTGGTTATACTAATTTTTTTGCGGATTAAATTGGTGAGTTACAAAATTGAGGTACCGAATTGGTGTTCATACTAACATTTATTCTTAAGGATTGGCGAGTATTGCAACTTTATCTTTACAAATTACAATATAAAAATTTAAGAATCTCAAGGGTTAGAGAGCTTTGCAACCTTGAAGTGTAATAGTTACTAAGATGATTTGGCATAATGTTAGGTTGAAAACTCATGGTAGTTTTATTTTACTAGTAATGAGAGGAGATCATACATTCAGACCTATAAATGATCCTTAATTGACAATGCAAGCTGTTTATTGATTGTATCATCTAGCAAGGGCCCGCACTGCTTCAGAAGTAAATAAATCTTTAATCAAAAATTTCAAGTTAAATATATCATCTTATGGATGACTGTTATATAAAGAAAAACACTTTTATAAGTTGGATTAGAAGTTTTGATTCAATCATAATTTTTCAGGTAAGTATTTAGAAGATCTAAATCTGGAAGAAGTAATATAATATAAAGGTTTTCATATTTTACTTTGTATCTTCCCAATCATTTAGAGTGAATGTGACATGTTAATGAATTGCATGTCTCATCCTGTAACAAGGCTTACTTTTTCTACAGTAAAATTGAACGTTAACTTATTATCTTATTTCAAATCACATGTTTAAAATACATAATTCCTTTGATTTTTCAAAATCCTTCTAACCTTCAATTCAAGGTTGTACACACTAAGAATGAATACATAATTCGATCAATTTATTTAAATTGAAAAATTTGATCCAATTTATCTATTCAAATCAGATTAGATTGATAAATTTTATAGTCAGAATGAATAGATTCAGATTGAAAATTATATAATTTGTTCAGATTTAAATTGGATTAACAGATTTTATAATATGTTGTATATAATTTGAATTGAATTACTATTAAATTATAAATAAATAAATATTTTATTTTATAATATATTATATTTAAAATATTATACATACCATAATTATATTAGATTATTTTCGTTTAAAAAATAAATATAAATATTTATAATAATTTAATAATTATATAGATATATTTTTTATTATTTTGATTTTTTTAGCTGTGGTTATAAATAATAATATTTGTTACAAAAATATTAATTTAAAATTTTAATTTATGTATATTGTTTTATATATGATTATTTATAAATAAATTTCAATATCAATTTGACTTTATCAGATCTAAAAAAATCTAATTTATTTAAATTTGGATTTGTTCGAATTGATTATATTATCAGATCAAATTCAGACTAAAAAAATTTAAATTCTTTTGAATTCGATCGGATTTAGATCGAACAAAAATACTGATTCTCCGTTATACACACCAACTGATCACTAAAAAAGCTCAGGAGTGCTCACGGCAATGCATCATTTAATTATATTTGTAATTGTTTTGACAAATAAAAAAAGTATAATTTATTATAATATTTAATTCATGTAATTATATTTTAAAAAAATTTAATTTTATTGTTATAAAAAAATATCCCACAATCATATATAATAATTTTTTATGTTTTTTTAATTGATTTTTCTATTTCTATTTTATTTTCCTCCGTTCTTTTAATTATAGTTTATTCAAATTAGATTTTTTCCTAACAATTGAACTTACTGTTATAAAAATAAATATATAATCTGTTTTATTTTTATAAAATGAAGCTGTTTCATCTGTGTTATTTTTTTTACCATTTGATATTTTCAATGTGCTATTATTATCGGTAAAAAACATTTTTGAATTTTTTCTTTCAGAAATTTTACAATTTAGTAAACATTCCACTACTTAATAAATTCCTGAATTTTCTGCCTTTATTGATATCATGTACCATATTTTCGGAATATTTCCATCAATATCAACAATGACATCCATATATATAAGTGAGCAGCAAATACATAAAGACAAGAATAGGAATCAGGTGATAAAATTTACAAACAAAATAAATGAACTCGTTATAATAATATTCACTTCTTATTTTGCAATACATTTTGGTCACTGTTCACGTTCACAATTTTTTCCCCAATCTTCACTTCCACTTAAAGGTATGTGAAAATTCTATACACCTATATAACTTGTGTTATTTGTTCGCTTATCACAGAGCTATGAGAAAATTCTACTCATCCAACTCTACAGTATAAAATTCGCCTAAATAAAATATCTTTGTGAATTTCACCTTAAATTAGATCCTATTTTAGTTGGTTTCTGTAAATTAAAATCCTTCTCTTCTAATGCAGATAAATATATAAAGTTCCATCCTTTGTCTTTAACTTTTATCATAGGATGACAAATATTCATATAACAGATATACCATTTATGTACAACAAACATCTAATAATCTCTCAAGACACATACAAGCATATTAATTTTTTATGAGTTTTATCCCCATGCTTGTTATTAGCAACCACCACTTGCAGGTTCAATTGAACTGAGAAGGCCATTACCTCGCAATTGCATGCAGTGTTCTTCAGCATCAGCTTGTGCACATATGATTACCACTGACATGCCATTGATGTGTGCTTCTTGCATTATATTAACAGCAATGTCAAGTGTCATTCCCGGAATAACCTTCATCAGTACTTGGACGACGTATTCCCGTTTATTGAAATTGTCATTGTGTAATATCACCCGGTATGGTGGTGATGTTTTCCTTGATTTCCTGCACCATAAGGAGATTATCAATTCAACAATATTCTTTCAACATATGAACCATATACAGTTTGTGATCGAGCTTCACGAAGTGGGAACACAGTATGAACATCAGATAATAACTGATCTAGACGCAAATCATCAGTGATATGTACAACAAAATGCTACATTTATGCTATGAAATATAAATGGCATCCAAATCTCATAAGTTATGGAACACAATGAGCACAAGAATGTTTTGTATCCTTTTGCTGAAAGCCAACAATTACTGGGTGATAAAGTTCCTTACACCAGATACAAAAGTGATAATAGCACTGTATCCATGTAAACATTGTTTGAAATCTTGCAAGTTTATGGATGAGAATCCATAATAACAAAACTACTATTAGAAAATAAAAATAGTTCTGCCAATTGCCTTGTAGAGTGATGACATATGCTCATTGTGAGCATTAAAATAGCACGTGTTTGAATACCAACAATGTATGTGTGTGTGAGTACATGTGCAACTGTTTATTTAAGCAAATATGAATGTTTTCTATTATATATTTATCACAGTAAGCTACTTTCATTCTACGAAAACGAACTAATTCAGAACCTAAAAAGGATTCTTCCAAATACATCTCAACCATGATTACATGATGGAGTATTGAATGTTTGAGGAAAAAACATTACTAATAGAACAACCACGAAACACATTGCTGGATTTGCATTTGCATCAGCAGCAGAGTTACTAATAGAAAAGGTCATGCCAGAGCAGAAACTGCATCACCGCATAATACAAAATGAAGACCTCAAATTACAAAGGAATAAATCAATTTTAAGAGAACTTAGGATCATTTTCATCCTGCTGTCTGAATCACTGACTTAGGAGAGAACTGTATTATTCTCATTTGCAATTTCACTTGTATGAGTAAATATGAGAATTATTCTCACAGTTTGTTCCATGCCCAATTTCTTCAATTAGATATGCATACAAAGAAAGTGAAAAATTTGATGTCTTATTTTCAAACTAAAAGAGTAAAGCAATTGTAGAGACACAACAGTTTAAAATTTCCTCCTAAAAAGTATGAACAAGAGAAATCTAAATTTGATCCTTTACCTCACTTCAAATTCTGATTCACGACCAGGCGATGTTCTTTCTATAACTGGCCGCTCCAACACACCTCCTCCTTTACCCAACCCTGTTGTTGATAGCACCATGAGAATCCCGATATTGGCACATGGTCCTTTACAAAGAGAGGATTTGTCCCCTGCAGCATATATTATTCAAATTACCATCTATTTTAATGCTTTGGGTAAAAATTTAGAAATTTCCATAAAGAGGAATCTCATGGACCCAAAGAGAATTTCCACTCAGTGCATATACTAACATTCATGTCTCATGGACCGAAAATTTAAAAGAATATTTTTCAACTGGAAAAAGATTGATTCAACCAATACTTAAAGAAACCGAGTCAATTAAAAAGTTATTTATAAGTACAGGTATAGTCACAATATTACCAAGAAACTCCCCAAAATTAAAGTGAACATTCGATAGAAAAGAGCTGAGCTTCACAATTACCATGCAATAAATCTAAACACATCTGAAAAGAACCAAGACGTGCAATATGCAACAAAAAATTTCAACTATCATTTCTAAATCGGCTAAACTTAAAAACCCAATATCTCTATTTAATCCATAGATTACATATAAACAGACAATGAATTGTGCCTCACACAGTAATTCCAAAATGCAATTTTGGACAATCTGCAAAGTCGTTTGAAGAATTTCTTTAAGTCTGCATTAATCTTATAGGTGGCGTTTGGTTCGTGAAATGGAATCGGAATCGGAATCGAATCGAATGGAAAGGAAACAATTTTGTTTGATTTGACCACTGGAATCAAGCTCAGAATCAGGATTATAGTGTTTGGTTTGCCACTAGAATGGAATGAAAAAAACTGTAAATGACCTTAATACCCCTACATGCTGTAAAGTTCAAATAATGTCATTTAATTACTATTTTTTCGTCAGACAAAATACATTATTGAAATCATTATTTTTTTAAATAAGTATTACTTAATTAAAAAGAAATATATTATTAAAATTATTATTTTTCTAAATAGGGTTTAGGGTTTTGAGGTTTGGGATGTGTGATTTAGGGTTTAGGGATTTAGGATTTTGGGTTATATTTGTAGGTTAAGGTTTAGGGTTAAAATTATTATTTTTCTAAAAATAGTTTAGGGTTTTAGAATTTTGGATTTAGGGTTTAGGGTTTTAGGGTTTTAAGGTTTAAGGTTTAGGGTTTATGGTTTTAGGATTTGGAATTTAGGGTTTAGGGTTTTGGGATTTATGTTTTAGGGTTTTAGGATTTATGTTTTAAGGTTTAGGGTTTAGGGTTTAGAGATTTGGGGATTTGGGGATTTGGGGTTTAGGGTTTTAGGGTTTAAGGTTTAGGGTTTAGGGATTTAGGGTTTAGGGTTTTAGGATTTGGAATTTGGGGTTTAGGGTTTAGGGTTTTGGGATTTATGTTTTAGGGTTTTGGGTTTTGGGATTTATGTTTTAAGGTTTAGGGTTTTAGGGTTTAGGGTTTAGGGTTTAGGGATTTGGGATTTGGGATTTGGGGTTTATGGTTTAGGGATTTGGGGTTTAGGATTTAGGGTTTAGGATTTAGGGTTTTAGGATTTGGAATTTGGGATTTAGAGTTTAGGGATTTGGGATTTATGTTTTAAGGTTTTGGGATTTATGTTTTAAAGTTTAGGGTTTAGGGATTTGAGGTTTAGGGTTTAAGGTTTTAGGATTTGGATTTAGGGTTTAGGGTTTTGAAATTTTGAGTTTTGAAATTTTGGGTTTAGGGTTTAGGGTTTTGAAATTTTGGGTTTGAGAATTTGGGATTTGAATTTAAGGTTATATTTTAGGTGAGGGTAAAATTAGAAAAAAAAAGTTTAGATGAGAATGGAATAATGATTATCAAAGGTGGAAGAAGGAATTGTGATTCCTTCTCTTTTAGTAATCAGATTCTATTTCTCCCTCCATTCCGTCCAACCAAACACACAAAATAAAAGGAATCAATTCTGATTTCATTCCATTCCCTCCAACCAAACGTGGTGATAGGGTGTAATTTTACACTAACACTACTAATAGACATAGAAGGGAATGCTTAGAAAAGAAAAACACAAGTGTCAAGTGACATAATATTGAAATTTACTTGCAAGAAAATTTGAAACATAAATATTGATGCACTTAATTATATTTTATTTTTCCTCTTCCTCTTCCTCTTCTTCAACACTTTGGCTTCTTCAAAATTACTTTTAAAGGTTGCAAAGGAGCCATTTGTTAAGCAATAATACTCTTCCCAGAAAAACAACTAACACCCACGAAGAAAAACACGATTTTAAGGCTTACACGGATAAATTATTTTGAACTTCACACTGCTTCTTGTTGGGTTGTTAAATCTAATGGAGTAATGCGTAAAGAAAAAAAAGGACCATCCAAAAACACTCGGATAGTGTTAAAATTTCAAACTAGTACAATAAGGTTTGAATTACGAGCATCTACACGTCATAAAGAAGATGAATTTGAATAAAATCAGAATAGAATGATACGTAGACAAACAGAGAGAGAGAAGAAGAAGAAGAAGAATACCAGGTTTGGGATTGAAAACATGGTTCGGTGAGAGAGCTAATCTCCCACAAATAGCAGTCTCCATGACTCTCTCTCACACACACACACACAGAGACACGGATGTGTCACTCTCTTGTGCGAAAATTGGGTGCACTTAATAGATTTTCAATCAGATTTTTTCTTTACCAAGAAAATAGAAAATGAAACTGGTGGAGGTGGTTTACGCGGAGGGGCGTCGTCTTCAAGATGAGAACTTTCTACTCGTAGGTTCAAAAAGCCCATTATTTTGGCCCATATTTGAACAAGTTCTGTCTGTCTTAGTATGTGTTTTTTTAAGGCCAGATTGAGATTTTGGAATGGACTTCACA
This sequence comes from Hippophae gyantsensis, assembly GCA_030763125.1. Lineage (NCBI taxonomy): Eukaryota > Viridiplantae > Streptophyta > Magnoliopsida > Rosales > Elaeagnaceae > Hippophae > Hippophae gyantsensis. The sequence continues at coordinate 14,510,188 of CM061029.1, read as the reverse complement.
ATAAAAATATTAGCCCATCTCCCAAACACCAACATAAATTAAAAGGAGCATTGAGAACTTTTCATATAACTGGGATTCATACACTTCGATTTTATAATTATGGAGACGAGTTCTATTAATCTTATAATTAAATTTTTATATAGAAGAAAGAAAATTTTACCATATTTTATGAAATTATTCACGTATAACCACTTGGCATCACATGGAGAGTAGCTGTCATGTAATGTAGGAGCATTTTTATCTTATTCAATAAATAAAAAAACAAAAACAAAAGAAATGACGAAATGCCCTAAGCAGAGGTCGAGGAAAACCCATTTGTGAAAAAATCATATGCCCTAGCCCTAGAGGACTCGACGAAGATAACTTGCTTTTCAATCTCAATTTCAGTACTTTTAGAGATTGAGGTTGACTTTGTTAGAAAATTATGCAAATTTTCGATAAGTCAGATTTATGATAAAGTAAAATAAACATAATAACACACAAATTTGATAACGAAATTCGGTCATTCTTACTTACATCTCCGGACCTACTGTATATCTTTTTACTGAAATTAGAGAAATTATACAAGGTGTTTACAACATTCACAACTCACAACCAAATTACACCCAAGAAAATTATCCTCAATTTTCTTTCACAAAAGTTTTTTTTCAATTGGAATGAACACTTAGTTAATTAATTCATTACAATTACATATCTATTTATAGGAAAATTTAACAAACTAGTAGTGCATACTCAGCTTCTGTAATGGATAGAGTGACAATTTTCTGTATTTGTAACATCCAACTAACAGCTATAGTTCCAACAGTAAATATATAACCAGTGGTGCTTTTTCGGTGATCAACTTTACCTCCAAAGTCTGCGTCTATGTAGCCTTGTACTCTTAACTCTCCTTTACTAAAGTACAAGCACTTTTCTGTTGTGCCTCGCAGATATCTCAAAATCCACTATATTGTTTCCCAATGAGTTTTTCCTGGGTTTGACATAAATCTGCTAATAACTCCCACTACATGGCCAATGTTTGGTCTCGTACATACCATTGCGTACTTCAAACTTCTAATGGCTGAGGCATAAGGAACCTTAGCCATGAATTCTCCCTCTTCCTCTATTTGAGAGGACTAATCCTTGGATAGGTGAAAGTGATTGGCCAAGGGTGTGCTAACTGGCTTGGCATCGCCCATGTTGAATCTCTACAAAACACGATTGATGTACTCTGCCTAAGATAACTACAAGGATACTTTCTTCTTATTTCTTGTGAATTGCATTCCAAGAATCTTCTTTGTTGGACCCAAGTCTTTCATGTCAAACTCCTTTAACAATTGGTGCTTCAACCTTATAATATCATTCATGTTTGAACCTGCTACTAACATATCATCAACATAAAGTAGTAAAATGATATAACTGGACCTATATCTTTTGAAGTAGCAACAATGGTCACCATTGCAATTTTGGAAACCTTCCTTGCCCATAAAGCTGCCAAATTTTTTGTACCATTGTCTCGGGGCTTGTTTCAAGCCATACAAATTCTTCTTAAGTTTGCACACCATGTTCTTCTTCCCTCTTTCTAAGAATCCTTCTAGCTAGTACATGTATATCTCTTCATCTAAATCTTTGTGAAGGAATGCAATCTTCACATCCAACTGTTCAAGATGAAGATCTTCAATGGCAACAATACTCAATACTGATTTGATAGTATTGAGCTTCACAACGGGAGCAAAAATTTCAGTGTAGTCAACTCCTTCCTTCTGTTGAAACCCTTTGACAATTAGGCTGGCTTTGTGTCTCTTAGAACCATTATGCTTCTCTTTCACCCATTTTTTGTGAAGTACCTTCTTTCCCATAGGTAACTCAGCTAGTTCCTATGTCTGGTTGGAGACGAGAGATTTCATTTCTTCTTTCATGGCAAGCTCTTACTTGCTGGAATCTCGAGTCTGATAAGCTTCATCATATCATTCAGAATCCCCTCCATCAATCAGCAACATATAGTTCATGTATCTCCTATTAGGCATATGAGGTCGAGAATACCTTCTCAATACAGGAGTTGGAGTAAGAGGCTCTGTTGTGTCGGACTATTGTGTACTGCTCTATCTAACAAGTTCCTTTAGAAAGTAAACATATACCTTCCGAGAGTGATCATCAATGAAAGTTATGAAATAGTGTTTCCCACCAATATATGAGACGGTCGTTGGTCTCCAAACATCAGAGTGGATAAGATCTAGCCTTTCCTTCTTTAGGATTCTACCACTTGTCTAAAAGCTGACTCTCTTTTGCTTTCCAAGTATGTAATCTTAGCACATGTTTATCTCTAAAAACTATAGACTTGAAAGTTTTCCCTTTGAGTGCATAATCTTCATCCTATTCTCACTTTTGTGGCCTAGTCTCTGGTGCCACATATTTGGTGTTTCATTGCCTGCTGCAACTGCGATTAAACAACGTGCCCCTACTGTCATGTAAAGAGTGTCACTCTTCTTGCCTCGAGCAACCGTCATTTGGACAACAACATTAGATGAAAAATTAATTGAGTGTCTTGTAGAGTTACACAATCAGGGTTCATATAGAGCTGATAGTGGTTTCAAACCTGGCTACTTAAATGCTATTGAGAAATCACTACTTCAAAAACTACCAGATTGCAATATGAAAGCTAAACCACATATTGAGTCTCGATTGAAAACATTGAAGACTCAATTTACTACTATACATGACATGCTAACTGGTCATAATAGTAGTGGATTTGGGTAGGATCCAATGAATAAACATATAGCTGCTGAGGCACCTATTTGGGATGCATATGTACATGTAATCTTTTTGTTGTTCTTATTTGTTAAGAACAAATACATTATTTATGTTTAGAAATTAATCCATTTGATTATTAATATTTTCAATTTGACATATTTTAATATTTTTTAGAGTCACAAAGAAGCTACTCATTGGAGACATAGGTCATTTCCTTATTACGAGGACTTGGCTATTGTATTTGGTAAAGACAAAGCCATAGGAAAAGATGCAGAGACTCTAGATGATGTTGTTTTAGAACTTGATAATGAACGGGATCAAGAGAGAGTAAATGAAATTGATCCATTACATTAACATGTAGATGCTACTGACCAGCAAAACTCAAATATTTCATCTAAAAAAAGAAAGAGAACAATTGGAGTTAATGAATATGGAAATTCTGTTGAGAGGGCAGCTTCGATACTTGTAGAAGAGATGAAGAATGTCGGCAGCCTTTTGAGTCGATCTATCACAAAAGAAGAACAAAAAGAAGAATAAATGAGGTTGTACAATGAATTACAAAGGACCACATCACTTAGCAACGATGAGCTTGATGTTGCTACAATTCTTCTTGTTGACAAACCCGCAAGAATGAATGTATTTTTTGGAGTACCTGATGGCAACAAAGATGGTTGGATTAGAAGCCTTCTTAGACGTGAAGGTGCATTATATTAAGTTATGGATATGTGTTATTACTATATGAATATTCGTTTGTAATTGTTATATTAGCCTTGTTTTGGTATCTAACTTTATTTTAGTTAGGCTAATATCAATATTTTAATATAGTGTTTTCAACACTTGTATTTTGAACACTGCTGAAATATGAACATTTGTGCTTCATCGAAAAGATGATACGAAAGTATTAGGATCAACATACGTTTGTAATTCTATTTATATTGATAATTTATTGTTTTGTAAAAATGAATAGCATCATTGTACAAAAACAATCCCATAGACGGTTTCAATATATTGAATGCTATCAAAAACAATCTTAATAACATCATTCATCTCTATAAAAGTTAATATATAATTAATTTTTTATGATATAAAAAAAGAAATATATATTTTTTACTTAAAAAATTAAAAATTAAAATTGTTATTTAATTTTTCTGACAAAAAAATAGTAATTAAATTACATTATTTGAACTTTACAGCATGTAGGGGTATTCAGGTCATTTACAACTTTTTTCATTCCATTCCAGTGTCAAACCAAACACTGTAATCCTGATTCCGAGCTTGATTCTAGTGGTCAAACCAAACAGAATTGTTTCCATTCCATTCCATTCCGATTCTGATTTCGATTTCGATTTCGATTTCGATTCCGATTCTAATTCTATTCCACGAACCAAACGCCACCATATTGTTAAGGCTCTTTTAATTGTAACCTATGAAAATAAAAAATACATTAATTTTTTTTAATTATAAAAGAGATACAACCATTATGATACTACGTTTAATGAACATTAATTAGACTTTTTTGTTTCTTCCCATCAACAAGTAAAAAAAAGAGTTTTATGGGAGGCTTGTGATGAGAAATTTGTTTCTAGTTTGTGGCTTAAATTGAAGAGTTTGTATATGATCAAGTTTTTGACTAGTCGGTTATATTTAAAGAAAAAATTGTATATAATTAAAATGTTATAAGTACTTCTCTACACGATCACCATGATTAATTTATTAAAATTATTCATGATCCGAGAAACATTTATCAAAATTGATGATGAGAATCAGACTTTGGTTCTTTTATGTCTTTTACCTTTTTCTTTTGAATATTTATTGATATCATGCCATATGGACAAGATACTACTTATTTGGATGATGTTAGAACATCTTTGAATTTCATAGAGTCAAAGAAAAAAGTGTCTATAAATAACAATGATAGTAGCAGTGATTTGTTTACTAAAGGTAGAACTTTAGAAAATGGCTCGAGTAATGATAGAGGTAAATCTAGATCCAAGAAAAAGATAAATGTAAGTATTATCGTATAGAAAGGCATTAGAAATCAAATTGTCCTAAACACAAAGATAAAGATAACTTTACCAAAACATCTTATGATCCCAATGATAATGTTGGTGTTCTAGGTAGTTCTGGTTTTAATGGTGACGTTGTTCTATCAGTATCTATTAGCTCTCTTGGAGATATTTGGATTCTTGATTCAGGTTGTATTTATCATATATGCCTTGATAGGGATTTATTTTATACTTATCAATCTGTTGATATGGGTGATGTCTTGATGGAAAAAAATGTATCCTGTAAGATTGTTGATATTGGTACAATTCAAATTAAAATGTATTATGGTATTGTTATAACTTTGGAAGATGTTCGTCATGTGCTAGATTTGAAAAGGAACTTATATCTTTTAGTACTCTTAACTCACAAGGCTATTGATATTTAGCCAAAGGTAGAGTATTAAGAATTTGTAAGGATGTTTTTATTGTTATGAAATGATAGCTGTTTTGTGCTCTCTATGAGCTATAGGGTGACAATTTTGTTAATGGTGTTTCAAGTTCATCCTTATCATATTTAGTCTCAGATATTGCTTCTGTTTTGTATTATGAATGAGGCATGAATGCCTACTTTGAGAATACAGGGTTTGTTTAGTGATCAAAAATTCAATCATTTTAGGACCGATAATGACTAGTATTTTGAAAGAGTCAATATGTTAAGTTCTATAAAAAAAAAGTAGCATAGTGAGCCATCACACTATATGTAGTATACTAATGAGACAAAACCAGCATTGGGTTAGTAATATCGATCTTGCATATATTTGGTTTTATATTTGTAAAACTCGTGCAAGTGCACAAAATATACTCATAAGGTCGATCTAAGGAAGAAATATATGTAGTTTTTAATTTATTATTCAAACTTTTAAAAATTAAATTAAATTCTAAACATCATGTCATGATATTTTGATTTTTATGTTTCCTAATCTAATAACATAAAAAAATAAACATAGATATGGATTCAATAAACAATTATACAAATTTTTATCATTCATAATAGTTGAGTATTTATAGATATAATAATTAAGTTAATTATGTTTACTCATACTATTTAGGTTATTAAAAATATTTATTGATTTTTTCCTTTTTGGTATGAAAGTGTTATTAGGTGAGACTCAAATTATTTAGTTTAATTTTAATTAACTAATATCCTTAGGTAGAGCCTATTAATTAATTAGTGTTAAATTTCAGTTTTATTTCTAAGAAAATTACAAAACATCTAATCAGACCTTTAGGTTGAGTTAGTTAATTAGACTTTATTCTAGATGTTCAAATTAAACCTAATAATTTAATTATCTGAGTACTAACTTTTAAGTTTTAAAACCATTACTGAAAATACGCTGTCAATATATTTTCGAATAATAATTCTTATAATTATTTTTGAATTAGAGTTTCATTCTAACTACCGGACGATTGTACCAACAAATAAAAATACATTGCTCTAAATCAGGTCAGATATTTAAATCTTAAAATATAATTTTTAAATTTAAGTTTGTAATGAAAAATAATATATTTCTCTCTAATATCCTTAATATAAAATCTTGAATAAAAATAAAATAAATTTATTTTATAAAAATAACATTATTATTATATCGTATTTATAAACAGTCAACCATGTTAAATTTAATCATAGACAAATTAAATATAACATATAAGAATAAAACATAAAAATAACTGTAAAGAATTTATTTTAAAATTATACCTCAAAAGAATCCTTACAAAACTTTTATGCTAGTTCTATTTTTGGAAACCTCCAACAGATTTGTATTTTCATTTTTTAAATCAAAAACTAGAAATCTATACAAGCATGGCTACTTCTTCTCAAAAAAGAACTTAAAACTAAAAAAATTAAGAATGCTTTCTAGAGAGAGAAAGAGAAGAGATTTTTAGGGATTTGATGGATGATCTTTACAATGAGGGAAAATGGCTCTTTTATAGATGAGGAAAATGCCAAATAGTGGGAAAATATCTCAAAAATTGATTTTGGATGCGTTTGGACAAGCTAGCACGCATGTGGGGGGTGAGATTTACAATAGATGGGCACTGATGCCCCTAGGGTGCATGGGACAGGCATGGGCGTATGTTGGCATGCACGGAACTTAGTCGGGGCTTGTGCTGACTGCACGTGGGGCACGTAAGACTAGGCATTTTTTACCGTTTTGATCCATTTTGTCCAATTTTTTCATTTTTTTACTTTTTCTCTCTTAACATATTTATGATGTATTGCCTCTAGTATTTTTCTTTGAGTCTTTAATTTATTTTTGAACAAAAATACTTAGAAAACAATAAAAATACTCATGATTCTGAAAAGAAAAATTTATATAAAAATATGATAAAATCATACAAATATAAATCTATTTAATCTATTAAAGTATATTAAATCATAGTAATTTTAGTGTTTTTTAAACACTCATCATATACTACATCAACATGGAGTTACAAAACGTTTGAGTTTGACTGTTTTGGAAAGGGCGCGTTGCATGCTCTTTCAGACTATTTTGGGTAAAGCTTGTAATGCATGTTATTTGGTAAATTGATCTTCCACGATTGTGTTTATATTGAATATTTCGTTTGAGAAAATGAGTATGTTTTAGCAGTTAAAGACAACAGGGTTAAAAAGCTGATGGAGTTTAAAAGTGGATCTACTATTAAAGTGAAAGTGGGCACTTCTATAGAGCCTTTAGTGGACAAGTTAAATTATTATGCTAATTATTTGGCAGAGAAGCAACTAGGCAGCCATATTGTATTGTCTTTAGTAAAAGACATTTCTAGGAACCTTATTGGCTTCGCATTGGTTCATTTGTTTATTTTTCTATTTAGTTACGATATTCCATATTCTAGTGCCATTAGAAATTTGTTTCGTACTATGGTTTGTACTTATCCTAACATTTCATATACGATTTGTGTTGCTATTTATTTTATGGCCCACTTTTGCAAGGGTTCTTTGGAAGTTGTGAAATGAAATTTGATTAACACTTTGAATTTTGGTAGATTTTTAAGACTAACTATGGTGTCATTGGTTTTAAGGACTTTGTTTGTGTTGAAAATTTTATCATAAGTTTTTTTTTACAAGTTTTGTCTTTGTTCATTATTCTTCTGTTAGTTGAGAGGCTACTTTACCATCTATAGTTGGTTTTTCTACTATAGAGGAAAAATATATGATAACACCATAAGCAATGAACAAGGTTGTTTGGTTAGTAATTTGAATTTACGGTCGAATATTTCGGTTGTATTTCATGATTGTCAGAGTTTGATACATTTGTTCTATAATATGCATCTTGATAAGATCAAATACTTTGATGTTAGATATTACTTCATTGGGAACATTATAGCTTATAATGGTATTATTTTCAAGAAGATAACCACTTTAGAGATCCTAGCAATTATGTTGATGAACATATTTCTGTTGACAAGTCCAAGAATTGGTTGAACTTGGTTGTATTTGTAATAGGTAATTTCCTTCGGGACTTTGGGGCGACAAACATTTAGTATTTTGAAGGATTCTTGTTTGAAAAACTTGTTCTATTTTGAGTCAAAATGTAGATTTGTTATTTAATTGCTTTCAAAATGTTTTATTATAATTAAGATTATATTCTTAATAATATTATAGATATGAAATGTATTCTTTTTTTATAAGATGAGGATACTATTTGTTTGGTTTTTTAATTAAAGATTCTTAATTTTATTGAGATTTGACAATTAATATAATGATTCTTAGTCAAGTAATATTTTTTATGGTAAGTAATTATTCTTGTTAAAATAATATACTTTTAAGTCAATTATATCACTTTATATATGTATATATTAGCCTTCTTTTAAACTTGACACATCATTAAAAAATCACATTAAACCAAATTTATTGATCAAGTTATATTTGAATCCTTTCATTTATTATTGGTATGGAATTTGTGCCTTCATAAGATTTGTTTTCATGTTTTTAAATTATATATCTACCTTTATCGATTCTAATTCTCATTTTTTGTATTTTTCAATTTATAATATTTTGTAGAAAACCCACTTGAGTAGGTATAAGGGCTTTGGAGACTAGGTTTTCATCAAGCTCTAAGTTTTAGTTTAGTTTATTGATTAGCAGAGACAACAAATAACACAAAAGGGCAAGTATCCATATTCCCATCTTTTAGGTTTTTATTGGGTGTGCTCGCAAAGCAGGAAATAAATTAATAATGGCATGAGGAAGGTCCCAACCGGCGATTTTATTGGTTTTTAATTTTTAATATTTTTTATCAGTTCAATGTATAAAAAAAAATTAACTAACTTTTATGAATAATAAATAAAAATTAGTTCGATAATACAAACATATAAATATAATAATCCATCGTATATTTATAAGTATATTCTCACAAAAATGATTAAATTATTTAAAGTTATAATATTAAAATAATTAAAATATATTAATTTAAAATAAAATTATTGGGTGCAAGAGTCTAGGAATTATTATTATTATTATTTTTAAAAAGTTTAGAATATGTATGTATTGACTGAAGTTTTAACAAAAGCTTATGAGAACAAGGGACATGGGTGATGGGATTAACACTGTCCCAACAACGATATTTGGTTGTAAATAAAGAGAGTCAACTTAACATTAAGGTTCAAAAGTTCAGGAAGAGATACAACTAAACTAAAGAAAGTCCCTTTTTATTTGAATTAAAAAAGCCTAAGTTGTCGTTAGTTGTAATCTAATCCCCACTGTATTGCACGTTTCATAGATGTTAAAACTAATATATATTTTTTTTAAAGGGAAGAGGCCGTACAAGTTTTTATATTATGTTATTAGTGTGGCTTGAAACCTTAAATTTACTATCATTTCTTTAAAAATAAATATTAAATTTAATATAAAAATATTTAATAAAAATTATCAATAATAATAATATTTTAATAATAAATATTTAAATACATATTTTAATTTTAAAAAATAAAATAGAATGAAATAGTAAAAATTATAAAATATTAAAATAAATATTATATAAATTTTTTATATTAATTGTTACTTTAATATTAATAAAGACTCGTATTTTAATTATATTTTAATCAATTAATAGTAAAAAAAATTATTATAAAAAATATTAAATAATATAGTTTATTCTTAAAATATAATTTTAAAAGTTAAAGAAAAAATGACATCATTTATAATTTAATAAATCAAATGATATAAATAGCTTAATTTAGAATATCTTTACTATATCTTTTTAAAATGATATTAAATCCAATAGATTAAACTATATAGTATAATTTTATTTTTAATCTTTTTTTATGTTGTGCACATATATTATTTTTTGTATAGTATAAAAATATTTATATATTCAAAAATATAATGAACACATATTTTTTATATTTTTAATAAAAATTATGTAGATAAGTGATAGGAGGGAGTTAATTATATTTTTTAAGATCAAGTTCGCAAATGAAAGAAAAATATAAAAAAAATAACATTATTAATAATTTATATGATATTTATTATTAATATAATTTTAAAATTAGATGATTAAGTTGTATAACATTTCTCAAATAAAAAAAAGGAGATAAAGATAAAGTACTCGTCATAGAAAAAGAAGTAAAAGAAAGAGAGAATGCTAAACTAATTTACAGTTTGAGATGTAAATACAATGAAAAACACCCCATGGATCGAGTCTTCTTGCTCAGTTGCTGTTTGAAGTATAAGTTGGTTTGAAAGATTATATCTTATTTTACTTATTTTTTTAATATATTAAGATAGTAATATAATGATATAATATGAGATATCTTATTTATTTTAAATAGATTTAAATGAGATAAAAAAAAATTAAAAAAATAAAATATAATTAATTATAATAATTAATAATTTATGATGACAACTTTAAATAGAATGAAATAAGAGAGATAAGATGAGACAAAAATTTAAATAAAATATAAAATACATATAATAGAACCATTTTATATCTTCAGTGGAGACTTACAGAAAATTTTAATAATATGGTTTTACCAATAAATACATAAATTACTCATTTATTAAAAATAAGTTAATTTATTCACTATTTAAATAATTAATGACATAATATTTTATTATTAAAATTAGATAAAAAGTAGACATTATTAATTTTTCTTCTATTATAGTATTCCCAACACCAATTTTCTCTTTTATCATCATTTTTTCAATACTATTAATATTATTTGATCATTTTTTTTTTCATTTTCATGTAATTATGTGTATGTATTTTTGTTATAAATTAAAGGCATAAGTTACTAGAACTAGAAGAGACCCTAAAATTTTTGTACGATGGTAAAATAAAAAGATGGTATGCCCAATATAGTAACTTAAACGATTTCTAAACTCAACCAAAAATTTGAAACAAATTTAAAAGAAATTGATAATACTTTTGGATTATGGAAAAGGCAGAGAGAGAGAATGTTAAATAATAATAATAAAATTATTTAAAAAAATAATAAAGGAGAAAAATAGTGGAAAGAAACGTGATAATACAAGAAAAAATTGATATTTGATTATTTTGTCTCTAATTTTAATAATATTTATATTATTGTTTAAATAATGATTAAATTATATTTTTAATAAATGTGATATTTTCATATTTTTTATAAAAATAATATGATTAAATTATCTATTTAACACAAATAAAAATGATTTCAAAAAATCTCACCCTTTTATGATGTCATATGAGAAAATACACCATATAAATAATAAAAAATAATAATTCTTTGCTTTTCATTTTTATAATTTTTAATTTAATAATTACCATAATAAAAATTAATAAAAACAATTATGATAATTATAAATCTGTATTTTACTTTTTATTTAATTTAATATCAAATTTTTTAGATTATAATACTTTTTAATTAATAACTCCCTTTTACATGTATGTAATTTATAGATAATTTTTATAAATATTATACAAGAGTCGGTGCCCCTTCTCTCAAAAAGATAAAAAATAAAAAAAAAATCTACCTCTGTGCTTATTGGACTTGGAATTCCTCTATTCATATCCTGTTTGTTTTTCTTATTTTTCATGTCAAGCATTCGTTCAATACCCAAATGCATGCAGTTGGTAAATTTATGTTATTAGTAAATTATATTTTTAATATTTATTTAATTATTTTATTTATAAATAAAATAAATTTTTAAACATGAAAATAATATATATATTTTTTACATTATGAAAAAAATATGCACCACATAAAAAAAATTAAAAAATAAATTATTTTTATTTATAAAAGAAGTTATACAATATAAATAATTCTAATATTTTTGCTAAGTGTTGTATCTATATTTATAAAAAAAATTATTTATTTTTATGTATTAGTTTAAAATAATTTATATCATAATTATTTATTTATCAAAATAAATTTAATAATTAATTATCATATAAATTATTATAAAAAATTAATATAAATAAAAGTGATTACGATAGTAAGATATGCTACATCGTTATTAATTTTATAATTAATATTAACGATGACGGTACAGATCACATCAAACATACATTCATCTATATATATATATATATATTCTCTTTTAAAATTGGAACATGCATGTACTTGTTACATGTAACATTTTTGGCCACATCCGTTTTCTCACTGGGCATCTCTCTAATTATGTTAGTTTGAAAAACTGGTTGGTACTAATAACCTTTTTATACAGTAAGATTCTTTTGGATGAGAATATCTTCGTTTCCTTGGTACCAAACAGAAATAATAATTATTTGAAGTTATTATTCAACGAATTTTTTTAAAGATTTAAGTTAATAGAAAAAAAATTAATAATATTTTTATATATTTATTTTATATATTATACAAACTAAAATCTTATAATTTAATAATTTAAATTATTATATCTAAATAAAGTATTTTCAATTTTGATTAATATTAATTTTATATATTTATAGATAATAACAAAAATATTATACCTGTATTTTCTATGTTAATTACTTTCATCTTAAAATTATGCCCCAACTGATCGCAGAATAATCGAATATTCTTAAGTAAACTATGGAACCTCTCATTTAGTTAGTAAAGGGAACTTGGTTTTCTTCTAGAGGAATACAAGAGATAACTAAAACAGAGACAAACACACCCAATTTTTATCATAATTATAACTGATTAAATTTTTTAAAAAAATTATTTTTATTTTATTATTTATTAATTTTATAATAATTGTTGTATATTATTAAAAATAATCTATAAAAGTAATATTAAAACAAAAGGATTAAATTATTAGAAAAAAGAAATTATTTTTTTAATATAATTAAAAGATTTATAACGTCACCTACTCCTAATTCCAACTACATAACAGTGTAAATATTTGTAGGAATTTATTGAAAAATTATTAGATTAAAGATATATTAATAATTATTTTATATATTTAACACTAAGCACGACAGGGGTGGAAGGGTTATGTTCCCTCATCTTGACAAATTTACGATTAGTTGCGTAATTTTTTATTATATAATAATAAAGTAGATCACATTTAGAAATAAAATTATTAATTATTATATGAAATCAAATAAAAATAAAAAAGTTTATATAATTCTTTTTGTCCTTCCGACAACATTTTACATTTTCTTTTTAATCTCTATTCTCATTTTTGTCATACGTGTACCGGTAAATTTATCTCATATCTTATCATATAGTTACCGATATTTGCCTTTTATTTTGTTGAAATAAAAATAAAAATATTTTAATTTAGGGCTTATTTTTAAGATTTTCGAAAGAAATTGATATCTTAAAAATATCACAGTTAATATATTAATAGTTTTTATATATCATTTTATTATCTTAATTCAAATATTTGTATCACTTTTATCATTTTAAATAGTATTTTTTATATCAAAATTAATCACATATGCTTAAGTATAAAATTAAATAACAATATTTCTACAAATTTATGAAAAAGAAAAAACAACAAAAAAAAATTGTGTTTATAGTTCACATCAGATATAAAAATTTATTTTATAAAACATAGAAGTTTTAATAAATGTAATAATATTTATTTATAATCATCACAAAAAAAAAGAGAATAAATTTTTTTAACTTAATAATTCATTACAATTTAGTGTCATTATTGTTAAATAAAATTGTTATTAATGAATAAATTATGAAAATAATATTTTAAATTATAATAAATAAATAATTTATATTTTATTCTAATTTTTTACATTATTTTTTAAAAAAATTAACCTCGTATAATTATTGATAATAGTAATATATTTACACAAATAAATAATAAATTTAAACTATTATAGATATTGTTGTATGGATTCAATATCTAACTAGTTTATGTATTGATGTTATTTATGTCTCATGTTATTAAATTATTTTCAATTATTGGTATCCCTTTTAATTATTAAATTTTTTCTTGGTATTGTCTTTTTTTCCTTATGTATTGATGTTATTTATGTCTCATGTTATTAAATTATTTTCAATTATTGGTATCCCTTTTAATTATTAAATTTTTTCTTGGTATTGTCTTTTTTTCCTTAAATTTTAACAAATATTATTGTTTAATTTGACATATATAATACATCGGTTAATTTTGAATATAAAAGGAAAAATATTATTCAAAATAATTAAATGTAGTAATATCAATATTTGAATAGAGATATTAACAATTTTGTTTTTTTATTAAAATAATTTTTTTAATAATAATATATATTAACAATATTAGTGCATTAAATAGTTACTTAAACTTAATTTCTGTTGATCGCCAAACATTTTTTTAATTATTAATTAATCATCTATAGATCAATTCATAGTGTCCTCATTATCTTTTAATTAATATACATTATAACGTTCACACCTTTTCAATTGCCCAACAAGATGGTAAAATCAACTTCATGATTAACACGCTTGTTTACCAAAAAACATATATATGATTAGCACTTGTTTGATTCTTATAGAGATTGGAGGGTCTTTGTGACTTGTACTAAGAATAGTGATGGAAACATATAACTGAGCGCAGGGCACATTAAATTTTTGACACATATATGTGATTTTGGTTCTTTAATCTAATCAAACATCTTCAAAGAACATAACTTAATATAATTGGTTGGATGATATTTATATTAATTCGCATGCATAGAGTTCAAGTATTGTCCTCTTTTTCCAATTTGATTTACATATTCTAGTTAATCACACTTCAATAGGGATAATTAATTTTAAGGCAAACTTTTAAAAATAACATTAAATTATTATATATTTTTTTATTCATATTATTAAATTATTTTTCGTTTCATTTATATAACTCAATTATTACATTTGTTTTATTTATATCATTCTGTTAATTTTTATCAAATGACATCATATGTCAATGATATATATGAAAAAATTCAGATAATTAAATAATATTTTTGGAATAACATAGATACTTAAGTGATATATATATTATTATAATAACTAAGTTTTTTTAAATTTATCAATTAATTATGTAATATTTGTCATTTTTTTGACAAACAGAATGATATAAACGAAACAGATGTAATAAGTAGTATAAATGAAATAAAAATTAATTTAATAATAAATATAATGATTTGGTAATTTTTTTTTAATAAATTTAGCTTAATTTTATTAAATGTAACTCTTCATGCCATCCTAGCTTAGCTAGAAACTTATTCTTTGGGTATAGTGTAATGGCTGATCTCCTCAATTTAGGTAATATATAATTTCATTTCTATTAGGTCGTAATTTTATAGAAAAGGATTTGTTAAGTGGCTCGCATGTGAAAGTGAATATATAAACCAAAAACAAGTGTAACAATATGTATTTTTTTTATTTAAAATAATTATAAAATCGCCACCTCACGACTCTTTAAAATTCTATAACTAAAGAACATATCACTAGGTATATATCTCCCGGCAATAAAGGATTTCAAGTATGGCCAAAAAGTACAAGATACAAATCAATAAAAAGGGTGTAAAAAGACACATAATTATACTAATATTACAATTTAATTTAAATTATTTATATTTTATAATATATTTCGATGTATTAGTTTACAATTTTTTTTTTCAAATTTCACCGATTACATAATTACACAACCGTGTAGATTTTTTTAAATACATATAATATATATAAATTAAAATTAAAATTTTAATTAAAATTACCAAACTTATGCTTTTAATAAATTTAAAAGATTGATTTTTTTTTGTTCTTAAACACCATATTTTGCTTTTCATAAATTTAAATAAATTATAATAACTTAAATTAAATTGTAAAATAGTATGAAACTTCAAAAATTGGTGATTACATTTATTTTTTTAGACTTTTATAAAATTAAGGTAAGAGAAGAACCAAAATGCATGGGATCCACATGGCAGGGCAGGTGAAAATGATTAATACAGGTTCTAAATAAAGTAAGATTTGTCTGACTTTCTCAACCTAATCCCAATTTTTTCATCGACCATCAATGTAGAGATAACTTCATAAGTTATAGTATTGAACTAATTCTCACCCCAATGAAAAGTGCTTTCTTATATTACATGTTTACAACTGTCCCATACAGCTAAGATCCATTAATATTGAAATAAGTGTACCAGGCAGAATTTAAAGATTATTATTTTTATTTCAAAGCACGTGTAATTTGAATCGATAGCTTAAAACGAGAAAAAAAAAACAATTTTAATACAAGATAAACACTAAGTGAATTAAATATTTTTTCCTTTACTTTTCAAGCATATAGAGGTACATATTTCTATATTTCAGTTATAGTGATTTTGCTACAAAAAGTTTGTGGCAAAAAACAAACCACGTGTCCAAAAATTTGTACTAAAAAATTTACTATAAACATTACTACATAAAATTGTTACAAATTTTCGTAATAAAAATTGCTAATTTTTTTTAATATTCGTAACAAATTAGTTACAAAATTAAGATATTCTTTGCACAATATTTTACTACAAAATTGTTTTTATTCTTAACAAATTTGTTACAATTTTTTATAGTGAAAATTAATACTAATTGCTAATTTTCATAATAAATTTATTATAAAACTAATGAACAATTTTAAAGATCTACATTAATTATGTTAAAATGAAATTTTGAAGTAAATTTGGTTATAAAAATATGATGTTCGCATTAAAGTTTGTTTAGCCACGAGACTATAACTACAAATGTTTTTTGTAGTTATTAGAAACTTTGGTACTAAATTGTCTTCTATTATTACGAAAACGTTTGTAGCAATGGAGTTTTTTTCTTGTAATGTTTATATGTCTTATTGTATATACTATCAATCATGTCGATATTATATAAGGAGATAAATAATTATAACGTTAAGAAAAACAAAAAAGTGTTGATTAAAATTGCATAAATAAATTGATATGACACTACCTAATGTCTTATACGTGCAATAAAATACACAAAATAGGGATTTTTTCTTCTCGTTTGAGTTTTTTTTTTCTTTCTTCGACATTTTTTATGTACTATTATTGTATCTCTTTGTTTTGAGCTTCTTCTAACATAAGGAGAGTCTCCTCCTCTAGGAGCTCTCTCTCTCTCTGATATCTTTCGTTGAATTGATATAAAGATTAATTCCTTATTGATTATTTATTCTTTATTTATTTATATCATTGATCTATTAATTGTAATAATTTATTCTGTAGATCTTTACCTTATATACATAGTTGATATTTTATACAATTGTGGTCATTTATATTTGTAATTAGTGTGAAGATTTTTTAATTATTTAGAATATCACTTGTATTAACACATATACCTTCAATTGGAGAAGAATAATTTATTGAAGTATTCTCGAATTATCTTATTCTCTTATTCTACTTTGTATTAGAGTAAGTTCGATCCTTGAACTTGTTTTGTATTTTCAGAATCCTAAATTTTGAAAAACACCCAAAATTCAAAGTATTTATACCATAAACTGATGTTCTAAGAATATACCTTGAAACCCAAAATTTTAGATTTTTTCTACTTGAATGGCAATCCTAGAAATTTTCCAAGGCTCTAACAACTAAGGACCAACTGGAAATCATGTTCCTCAATCATAAATCATCAACCACTACCATACTACTACCCAACACAACTCAACTTTTTCCTCAAGTGGTTCCTTAATTCAATCCCCTCATGTGGATGCGAATTGGAGCACGAGGAAAAGTTGGCTATCTGACTAGAGCCAAGGTTGAACCCAATATTACCTCTACTAAATATGAAGCTTGTGCAACCGACCATGAAAAAGTGAAGAGCTAGCTTGTTGATTCCATGGAGCCATCCTTTATTAATTGATGCATATGTGTTCTCACCACAAAGGATGTTTGGAATGATGTTGAAAAGACCTTCTATAATGACTCAGATGAGACCCAAATTTTTGAATTAAATAAGAAGTGCTTTAGAGAAAAGAAGAATGGTCAGTCTCTTCCTTCCTATTATAATGAATTGGTGGGTATTTTTTAGGAGATTAATCAATGCATAACCTTTTACACCATTATTGTTGCTGCAATGATTCAAAAGGCATTAACAATGGCTTAAATGTGATTGCATATGTTTTTAAGTGGGCTCGACCAAGAGTATGATCAAGTACATGGTGAGATTTTATGAAAGGACACAATTTGATTTAAAGTAGAGTTATGCCTATGTTCGAAAGGTGAAATCTAACAAACAAGTTATGGGTCACTTTACCGAGTCTTCTGCTATGGCTGTTCAACGTAGGCTAAGTCATCCTCTTATATTTTATGGTCTTCTTCCTTGTTGCCTCACAAGAAAACCAGGTAGCTTGATGGTTCACAAATGTACTCATTGTAGAGACACTGACCACTACAAAGAATGATGCTATGAAGTCATTAGTTATCCATATTGGTGTGATTTCACCAAGAAACCTCGAAAGAACTTGGGCAAAGTTGTAATTTCTACTATAGAGGAAGAGCATTCACCAAATGCCTTCGCTAATGTAGCATAATTAAGTATAAAGGGTAAGACATCTACGAATAATACATGGACCCTAGTCTCTTGAAAACACTCGGCTCTTCCTCTCGAAGTGTTATGTCAACAATTGATGGTACTCCAAATTCTGTTAGCAGAGAAGGTTATGTTATTTTAACTGATATACTAACTATTGATTCTATATTAGTTGTTCCATCTTTAGCATATAATCTTTTGTCTATGAGTCAAATTATTTTAGACCTTGTATGTATTGTGACTTTCTATCCATCTTTCTTTGTGTTTCAGGACATTTTGACTCGATGAATTCTTGGTTATGGCATTAGAAGAGGGAAACTCTACTATCTAAATTTGATAAAAAGTGGAAAGCACTAGTTATATCGTTCGGGCCAAGCCAATCAAACCAATGGAGTACAAAGTGTTAAGGTAGTTATGTGGTTATGACATCATCGTCTAAGACATTTATCTTTAAGTCATCTTAAAAATTTGCAACCTCATTTGTTTTCGATTGTCAATGAGTCTATATTTCATTATAGTGTTTGTGAACTAGCTAAGAGCCATTGTATTTCTTATTCTCCAAGTCTTAATAAATGTTCCATTCCAATTATGAAAATTCACTATGATGTTTGGGGTCCTATCGAGGTTTCTTTTCTTTCTGGAGCTCATTATTAGGTGATTTTTATTGATGATTTTACTCGAATGACTTGGGTTTCATTTTTAAAAAAACAAGAGTGATGTGTTTTTTTATATTTAAGAAGTTTCGCATAATGGTTGTTACTCCGTATCAGCTAACCTATCAGAGTCTTTTAGTGTGACAATGGTGGAGAATTTGTTAATGGTTCCATGAAAAAGTTTCTACATTCTCATGGAATTCATCATTAGACCTCTTGTCCATATGCTCATCAACAAAAAGGATTGGTAAAAGGGAAGAATAGATAGTTGTTAGAAGTTGTTTGTACCACTTTATTTGGCATGAACATGCCTTATTCTTATTGGGGACAAGTGGTTAAATCATTAGAATATCTCATCAATCGTACTCCTTCTCGAGTAATTGATTTTCAAAATCTCCAACAACTTCTATTTTCTCCTTCTATGCGTAATTTGGAGCCCTAAGTATTTGGATGCATAGTTTATGTCCATATTCCTCAACATCAATGTAGTAAGCTTTATCTATGTACCAAGAAGCGTATTTTTTTTGTTATATAGAGTTCCAAAAGGGTTATTGTTGTTATGATCCACTCACGAATACAATTCATATGTCTTTTGATGTTTCTTTCCACGAATGTGGATATGAAGGGAATCCTCAGTCTGTATTTTGAACCCTAGCCTTTCTTTGAGTTTGAATAATTTGAAGAAATAGAGAATTTGGAGTCTTATTTTAGAGGACAAGATAATAGAGACGGTCTTAATCAGAAGTGAGACAAGTCTCAATGTTGATGGATGAGCTTGAAAGGGTTGAGATCAATTTCAATAAAGTTATTGTATCTTGGGATGATCAATTTTAAGAAATAGTAAAACCAGTCTTAGACATAGAGGATGCTAAGATTCCTACATCTAATAAAGACTAGACAACTCGGGATATGAGAATGTTTTCGATGCATCTGAAGATGGTACACAAAATATTCTGGAGATACATCATAAATCAAAGAGTTCGCTCAAAATGATTTATCTAGGTATTTCCCAATTTAGATGAATCTTTAGTAGTAGAAATTGTAGAGTCTAGAAGGTCACATAAGGTTAATTACCAAGGATTTTCCAAAAAAATAGTATGAACCAAATATAGAAGCCAAAGCTAAATATCTTGTTGTTAGTTTTATGTCTAACCATAGGCCATCTAAGTCACGTGCCCTTGTTGATCAATTATACACTGTGTATATATTCATAATAATGTACATAGTGTTTTAAAGGAGCTGAATACGACATAGGCAATGAATGAAGAGTTGTAAGCTCCACAGAAGAACTCAACGTAGGATATTATGTCCATAACCAATGAAAAAATATTATTGGATGTTGATGAGTGTTCACACTGAAGCTTAAAGCTGATGGGAACATTGATAGTTACAAAGCCAAACTGGTTACCAAAGATTATACATAATGTTATAGGAATGATTATGAAGAAACCTTTGCATCAGTATCAAAATTCACGAATTCTTATTTGACTTGCTATGAATATATATTGGCCCTAACACTAATTTGATGTGAAGAATTCTTTCCTCAATGGAAATTTAGAGGAAGAAATGTATATGGATATGCCACCAATGTTAAGAGTAAATCATATGATGTTGGAAAAGTATGTAAGCTGAAGAAATCTTTCTATGGACTAAAATAGTCATTGAAATCTCAATTTGGAAGATTTTCCAAAGCAATGAGAATTTTTGGATACAACAGAGTAACTCTTAGCATACCTTGTTTGTCAAGCACAAAAATGGTAAAATTACAACTCTAATAGTGTATATTAATGATATGATTGTTATAGAAGATGATTTGAAGAGAGAGAATATCTACATAGATATATTTTAAAAGAGTTTGAGATGAAGGACATAAGACAATTGGAATATTTTTTTAAGTATTGATGTCTGATAACTGTATATTATACAGTTATTTTGTCTATTTTATCAATTATAATTGCTATGTTCTTAATATTTGTAGTTAATTTTAATGTATTAAATTAATATTTATTATTAGTTTTTTAAGGAATATATTTCTAAAGAAAATTAAAGAATTTCAACTGAAAAATGACTTAATTGTAATTAATAAAAGTTGAAAATATAATTTAAATTAAAAGAAGGTTTAATTGAAAATATCAAAAGTTTAAAAGTGAATTTGAATTAAATTAGAGGCTAAAATGTAATTAAATAAATTGTTTTTCTACGTAGGTAAAGGAGGACCACGCGTGACTTTATCCACGCATGCCACGCACCGTTAGATTAGAAATCAACGGTAAAGATCAAGCGTATGCATCTCACGCGCTATATGGGTGATTGGACACGTTTCTCGGATTGCATACTACTCGGTGTGCAGAGTAGGGCCCTCCCAAACACCGAATACGAAGCTACCATGTGTCTAGATTATTCTTCCAGCAAATCAGATGATGACACATTTAGTAGGAAGATTAATTTATCTCTCTTACACTATACCTGATATTGCTTATGGTATTAGTATTGTTCGTCAGTTCATGCATTTTCCTAGCAAAGAGCTTGTTGTTTACAAAAAAGAGCAAGCTAGAAGTTATAAGATACACTGATGTAGATTGGGTGGGTGATAAGACTAATCTTAGGTCTACATCTAGATATTTCACATTTGTTAGGGGAACCATGTTACTTGACGGAGTAAGAAGAAAAAGGTTATTGCAAGGTCAAGTGTAGAGGCAAAATTTTGAGGCATGGCACATGGAGTATGTGAAATGTTATGTATTAGTAATGTTATGAAAGAACTAGGTTTTAAACTCCAAAAGCCTATAAACTTGAATTGTGATCATACAATTGCTATTGGGATTGCTCATAATCCAATTTAGCATGACAAGACTAAGCACGTGAAAGTTTATGGCCACTTCATTAAAGAGAATTTGGATAGAAAGATTATTCGCTTTCTATTTGTAACTTCATAAGAACAATTAACAAATGTCCTTTCTAAAGGAGTATTAAAGGAAGTGTTTGACACTTCAGTTGACAAGTTAGACATAATCGATATCTATGCTCCAACTTTAATAAGAGTGTTGAATTATTGTGAAGATTATTTCCTTATTTATTACTTTTTTTATTATTTATATAATTGACCTATTAATTATAATTAATTATTATGAAAATCTTTGTCTTATATACATAGTTAACATGTTATATAGTTATGGTTATTTATACATTGTAATTAGTAGGAAGAGTTTTTCTTATTTAAAATACTGCTTATATCAATATATATACCTTATATTAGAGAAGAATAATACATCAAAGTATTCTTGAATTCTTGTATTCTCTTATTCTACTTCTTTCTCATTATCCTTATTCATAAATAATTTGTTATTTATGATCTTAAGTTTTTATTTTGTCAAATATGACTATAAAAGTCAGATCGGATATTGTGAAGAATTTTTTGTATTCTTTTGACTCTCATATTTATAAAATTTCATCAAAAATTTGATATTTTATTCTATATAAAGATTCATCGACATATCTCTTCAAGCATTCATAGGTCATAAGAAGCACTTTTGTGAAAGATTCATGTTTTTTTACATAAATGACAACAATTATGTATCATGATTTTATTTTATTTTTAGAAAATATATCATTGTATCAATTGATATGCCTAAATATTAAAGTGAAGAATAATACAGAGCAAACAACAAAGGTTCAAAAATATTCTCTTATAGATTTATTTAGTGTATAACTAGTTTTAGATTTCAACGTGTTACTTTATTATATTTGAAAAAAATGAAAATTGATTATTATCGTATGCTTGTTTTTATTATTAATGAAAGTTTTTTCTATTTTAAAAAAGAAATATTTTTTTAAAAATCAATATAATGTAAGTTGTATTCAATTAGATATTTTATATGATGCAGGACTATTCGAGAAAGACTTTTATATAATCCTATGATCAATTCCTTAAACTTGAGAAATAAACCATAAAGAAGGTGGGTTAATCTATAATATTAAACATATTAATTATTATTTTCTTTAAAAAATTATACTATTATACTAACTAGATATCAACTTTGTGCTGCGGATTAACATAAATAAATTATCGATAAGCTCATCCTAAAGAAAACAAATAATGCAATTCTTTTTCAATGAAGGTTTTTTTATGGAAGGTTGTAAGTTACAAGTATTAATAGGTGCATCGAATATCTAAAATAAGTTGACACTTTCGTAGATTCTTTATCTTCTAGTCTTTCATCTACTAATATTATTAAGTAAAAAATAATAAGTATAAGTTAATACCTAAACAAAATTATAACTTAACAGAACCTCTATCTAGGTTTACTGTTAGAATTCGAAAATACAAAAACACTTTCGAATGATAATACATCCCATTACCGTCTCGCATCATAAATACTAGGAGCTTAGAAGCTAAACTATTAGCTACAACATTACACAATGTAATTATGAGAATAGTAAAAATTCATGTGAGAGACAATATCTAATCAAGGTATGGAACATAGTCTCAACAAAAGCCAAATTCAACTCTAACGAAAGTTTCTACCATTCAAAAGTGACAACATACATAAATGCATGAATTGCTACTACAAGTTTGGCCATAAAAACATGTGAAACACCTAGTAGATTAAGGCATAAATAACATTTGACAAAGGATCTTGAAGTCTTAAACAACCTTACATAACCAGCAAGTTCCAATGACCCAAAAGTAACATCATATATGTTAAATTTTAGCCACTACTACAAAAATGAGTATTTAAGTCGATACGTAAAGTCAGTTTAAAGTCGGTTCGGTGTAGAACTGACGCTATCAACGTAGGATGTAGAGTCGGTTGACGTGTCGAACCGACGCTATGCATGGACGTAGCGTCGATTGACGTGGCGAACCGACGCTATCCACGTAACATAGCGTCGGTTGACACGTGGAACCGACGCTACACACATGGATAAATTTTTTTCTCTTCTTTCTTCCCAGACAAAAACTATTTTCAACGTTGCAGAACTCTAAAAAATCGAAAACCTCTTCCACTTCTCCTCCACTCTTTCTCATTTTCCGATCACCTACGACTACCATTTCTAGCACCGGTTAGTGAGTTTTCTTCCTCTTTAACTAATCTTTTAGATCCCCTATTATTCATATTTTTTTTCTGTTTTTATGTGTATAAATTTTTGTATTATATATGTAGGTTTGTATTATAACATAAGGAGAAGAATATGATGATCTTGAATAAAATATAACAAAACCATGGTAATTTTTCTGGTATTAATTAATATTTTATTTTTCAAATATTTGTATTATTTGAACTATTTGCTAAACTGATTTTGTTTTTTTATTGCTCGAATATAGGTTTTTATTTGAGTAAAATAGAAAATGAATAAATTAAAAAAAAAAATTTAAATTCGGTTCACCGCGTGAACCGACTTTAAACTTTAAGTCGTTTCATTTAAAGTCAGTTCAGCAACCGACTTTAATGCTCCTTTTTATAGTGGTGAGCCAACCTAAAGGTAGTGCTTGACAAATAACCTTTACAATTTTAGAAACTCATCGTCAAATGCCTTGTAATCGTAAATGATAAAGTACCTAAAGATCATTAATTGTATTTCTCATGGTACCTTGCTATAACATGTCAACCCCCTAATAAATTATCAAACCATGGTGAGTGCAGAGTTCAATGAAATAGGCATATCCTCTTAACAAAAAATGCAACTTATTTTGAAAAGAAAAAAAATTACATAGGACCTTTACTTATTGATACCAACTGATACAAAACGGTTAATTCGTCCACTTATAGTGCGGTGAGACCTAATCCACGTGGCACAAGATTGTCTACTTTGGTCCATAACTACAAGTTCAATGGCCCCATGGCCATGACTTGACAGTTCAACGAGACCTCACAGATTTGCTTCTAAGGAGAAACCCAAAATATATCATGCCATTTAAAAAGTATCCACCCCTTATAATCACATCATCACATAACTTCCTAAACAATATAAGATATATGCAGGCATACTACATCATACACCCCCACTTAGGGAGTCTCATATCCTCATAAGAACACAAGCCCATATGGCCCAGTAGGGTTATAGGTCTAATACCAATAGATATAGAATGGGTAATCTATACACTTAAATTGGGGTAGGACCCATTCCACGTGGCATGAGATTGTCTACTTTGGCCAATAACTACAAGTTTAGCAAGCCTATGGCCATGAATTCACAATTCAGTGGGACCTCACGGCTTTGCTTCTAGGGAGAAACCCTAAAATGCATCATGCCAATTAGAGAGTACTCACCCCTTATAAGTATATCATTAGTTAGCTTCTTAAGTAATATGGGATACATGTAGGATGTGTAAAGGTGTATATAATCCAATAATTTGAGCATATCCTTTGGATGTTGGCACACATAACACCTATGGACAAACTTGCTAACATATATTTTCAATTGAGGCCAGAAGTACCTTTCTTCAACAATTGTGATGGTTTTGTCTCTTCCAAGATGTCCACGTAGTCCTCTAGCATGTAAGTTTGGAATGATTTTCTCACTTAGTAAATTCATAGGGATACAAAGTTGGGTATCTCGAAATAAGTATCCCTCATGCATATGTATGTCTCCTGCATCTTGTTTTAGTTGACATTTTCCCCAAAGGTTCTTATAATCTTCATTTTCAGCATATATATCCCTAAGATATTCAAACCCTACAACTTTAGTACTTAAAGTGACCAAGAGGATTTCCATACAAATCAATGCATCAACCACTTTGTTATATCAACCAAACTTATGTTTTAGAACAAAAGGAATTTTTATGGATAGGAAATACATTTAGCATGTGTTTTTCTAGGCTTAGTTTGATAGTTGATAAACTTCAATACCTCATGATCAGTGAACAAAATGAACTCCATTTGGATGAGATAATGTTCCTAGTATTTAAAAGTGCAAAATACTACATAGAATTCAAGTTCATATGCAATCCACTTTTGTTGTGTTTCGTTGAGCTTTTCACTAAAGTAAGCTATTGGTCACCCTTCTTGAGATAGAACAGCTCCAATTCCTACTACCGAGACATCACATTCCACTTGAAAGATCTTATAAAATTCTATCAATGCTAATATTGGTGCAAAAGTCTACTTCTCTTTCAATAACTAGAAACCTTTTTCAACTTCTTCTCCCTAGTTGAACTTTCCTTTTTTTAGAAATTCGGTAATTAGGGCAACAATTGTGATAATTTTTTTAATAAACCTTTGGTAGAAGGTTACTAACCCATGGAAGCTTCCAACTTCAGTTGTGGTTTTGGGAGTTGGCCGATGACTCTATGAAAGTAGTCATTGTCGTACTTTTTTACTTAATATTTACTTGTTTCATTTAATAAATAGTATTTTATGTCCAAAAATATTTAAATATAAACATTTTAGTGAAAAAGGGGTGAAAATATAATTTTTGGAATTGTTTGAGATTTTTTTTGGAATTTTTAACGTAGGACCAATCAGGAGTTGTCACTTGGCATGCCACGCAAGTAGAGTAGCTGACTGGGCAAGCCATGTGGATGCCATGCAAGTAGGGGCAGTGAATCATGTTACACCACGTGTGAAGAGGACAAAACTCATGCCACATGTTAACACAACGTTCAATCCGAGTTTGGGCTTGGTCAAACCTCGTTGCCACATGTCTCTACACCATTGCTCCACGCGTTCCACTAGTGCGTCATGTCATCTATTTATGTGAAAATCATTTTAGTTACCAAATTTGATTTAATTAATTGTTGCTAGTTACTTTTAGTTATTTTAATTTTTCTTCCTTAAAATATAAAAACACAAATAAAAATTGATTTTTATCTTTTTAGTTTTAAAAATTAATTTCTAATAAAATAATCTCTGTGGGAACGATATTTTCTTATCATTATATTACTTGTTGCGATACGTATAATTGCATATTTATTGTACACACTTCGTGTGTGGTGATAATTGGATAGTATTGAATTGCACATACTTTCTCCTCATCAACTTCAACTGCATTGGCAGTGATAACAAAATCCAAAAAAACCAATTCATTGGTCAAGAAGGTACATTTCTTAAAATTAAGGTGCAACTTATTTTCCATCAAAACAGTGAGTACCTTCTTTCTTCTTATGTTTGATTATAAATTAGGATGTCATCAAAGTAAATAACTACAAACTTACCAATGTATAACTTCAAGACGTGGTTCATAAGTCGCATGAATGTACTGGATGCATTTGACAATAAAAAAGGCATCACTAACCACTCGAACAATCCTTCTTTTATCTTGAATACAATTTTCCATTCATATCTAGGTCTGACTCGAATTTGGTGCTATCTATTACGTAGGTCAATTTTGAGAATATAGCTTCAATAAGATAACAATAAAATACAGGTTTTCAATACCATGTATTGATAACTAGCTTGAATTATTTTCCTCTGGAATTCCTATAGCATCAAAGAATCATTCCACTTCTGATATCTAATCAAGCAAATTCTCCATATTCATGGTACCATAGAAAATATGAAGGTCAATTTTGAGACGATAATCTTGTGATTCTTGGTCTCTTTGATGACGTTCTCCTCTATCTTGACCTCTGAAATATTCTTCTTCAAAATCTTCATCGCTAAAACTATCAATGAGGGCAACATGTCTTCTTGAGGGTGTTGGATCAATAAGTCTTCTTAGGAATAATCCTTCAACTTTTCTTCTGGCCAATATTGGCTCGATCCTATCCCTATATGCACCCTCTACTTCTTGGGCTTGGAATTGAGGCCTATTTTCATTATTAGTCAGTTGAGCAATTATTGTAGTAAGCTCCTCTATTTGGTGTCGAATCTCTTCACAAAATTGTTGAGATTCTTCTTGCGTCACTTGATTATGCTCTATTCTCCCTAGCTAAACCTGGCTTTGATACCATCTGACGTAGGACGGGTAAAAGTGTATATAATCTGATATTTTGAGCTCATCCTTTAGATGTTTGGCACACATAACACCTTTGGACAAAATTGTTAAATCTCTTTTCAATTGATGCCAAAAGTACCTTTCTCCAATAAGTGAAATGGTTTTCTCTCTTCCAAGATGTCCACTTAGTACTCCAACATGTAAGTCCCGAATGATTTTCTCCCTTAGTGAAGTTCTAGGGTAACAAAGTTGGGTACATCGAAACAAGTATCCCTCATATATATGCATGTCTCCTGCATCTTGTTTTAGTTGACACTTTTCCCAAAGAAAATTGATATGGATGCATGTCACATATTGTTGTGGAGACTATGGAAACACAACGTAAATGCAACCCACAAAGGTAGAGATAACATTTATATATTCCATTGAGGAGATTACAAGATTGCATTGGCTCCTTTATTGGAAAAAGAAGATGTCAATGCTTCTAAAGTGGAGGGCAAATCATTCCTTGCAATATCTCGAGGATTATTCTTTGCAGAAGTAAATTAGAGTATAGAGATATTTTTCTTAGCAATCAAAGAAGAAGTGTTTTCTCTTTTGGAGAACATAAAACGTGCAAGCATACACGATCACAAGTAATAATTTGATAAGTAAAATATCGTTCCCACGGAGATTTGTTACTATAGTTTGTTGAGTACTAAAATTGTTTCCCTCTGATTTTATCCAAAACAACCATTGATTTAGAAAAAGAAGAAAAGAGTTAACAAAATAAAAGAAATCTAGGATTGCAATTTTTCACCAAACTAATCCATTCAAATCATGTTATTTTCTTTTGATTTATATTTTTTAGTACATTTAATTTGTCAACCGAAAACTTCTAATTTTATTCATACATCTCTTCCGAGCTCCGTATAAACACACCTCGTTAAATTAATTCACTATATCTCTATGAGAATTAAATTCACCGAGATTCATTACGTTCTAAGTTTTCAAATGGCCACACATACAATTAGGGTATATTCCTATCCTTCATCATACATGTCATTCTATCTACGAGCAATATACACACAAATGCCTCTTCCAAGTTTATTTATGTGCCACGGATCGTTTTGATAAAATTCGTAAATAATCAAAAAACATTAAGCACAAAATAGAGTGAACAAATCGAACGTCTTATAAATCTATCAAAAATAATTAAAATAAAAACTTCATAAATTTAGATCAAATGCAACCCTAGAAAAATTAAATTACTTCATAAATTAAAAATAAAATTACAACAGCTACAAAATAATTAGAGGAAGAAGAAAGGAAAATTAAAACATTTCGTATCGTGAATATTTGGCACACATAGAACACAACAGAAGCCAAAAATGGCTTCTGCGTGTTCCACAGTCCAGAACCAAACAACACAAAAATTATAAACTCTCCAAAGCTTCCCAAAACTTTCCAAAACTCCTTAAACTCTATCATCTTACCCCTATTTATAACATCAAATCTATATAAAAAAATACATTAAAAATATATATTTTTTTTAATACACGGGGGGGGGGACAGAGAAATATGGCAAAAATAATAAATTAAAACGCGTGGGGGGACAAAATGTATCGAAAACGAAAAACTGGAATCGAAAATGTAAACTGGGAACATGTGCGTCGCTTCTTCTTTTTTTTAATTCATGCTACCATGTGTCATGATCTGATTCGCTGAAACAAATAGTGGGACACGTGGCAGCACCTCATTTGTTGCAGGGAACGTGGCATACGTTAAATGGATGGAGAGAACGATTGCAGGTGGTTCCGCCACACGAAATAATGCCCTTTGGCAGGCGCGTAACAGACACGTGGGTCCCACACTGCACGCCGGCATGCACGGTAGGTGGGCCCCACTGGCACGCTGAGCCGCGAAATCCTTGAAATCCGTGTTTATGCTCTTTTGTCGCGCTTGCAATCCACTCGCCTCATCGTATCCGTTGGTTGTCTGATCGAACGGTTGGTGTCGCCCGGAATTAATGTTGCGCGTGTCTTCCTTTTCCTACCCAGAATATAAATTTATTTAATTGCATTTTGACCCATAAATTTAATTCAAATTACATTTTAAACTTTGTTTAATTACAATAAAGCCCTTTTCTAATTTAAATTAAATTTTAAACTTTTAATAATTAAAATTAAGCCCAATTTTAATTTTAATTATATTTTCGACTTTTATAAATTGCAATTAGGAACTTATTTATTTGAAATTATATTTTTGGACACAAATTTGCAATTAAGTACGTTTTCGATACAATTTATTTAATTTTCTTAAAATATATAAAAAATTGTAAATACTAATTTATTAAACTAAAATTAACTAAAAATAGAAAGAGCATAGCAATTATAATTAATAAAATAGGTGAAAATAACTATATAAAATACAGTTATCAAGAAGCCATGTCAACTTCCATCATTCATGTCCATGTACGAACAAACCTTGATGAATTTGAAGAAATCATTCATGAAGAACTACCAACTAGGCTACCACCAATGAGAGGTATCCAATACCACATTGATTTCATTCTAGGAGCAAGCCTTCCCAACCTTCCTTATTACCGTCTAAGACCAAAAGAGGGTGAAATTCTCAAACAAAAGGTTAAAGACTTAATAAGCAAAGAGATTATTTAAGAAAACATAAGTCTATGTGTAGTACTAGCCTTACTAGTTCAAAGAAAGATGGAGATTTATGCATATGTGTAGATAGTCAAGCTATCAACAAGATAACAACAAAATATAGGTTTTCAATACCACATCTTGATGGCATGCTTGATATGCTTTCTAGAGCAGCCATATTCTCAAAAATTGACCTATCTAATAGATATCACCAAATTAGAGTCAAACCTGAAGATGATTAGAAGACTACATTCAAGATAAAAAAAAAGGATTGTACGAGTGGTTAGTGATGCCTTTTGGATTATCAAATGCACCTAGTACATTCATCTGACTTATAAACCACATCTTGAAGTTATACATTGGTAAGTTTGTAGTTGTTTACTTTGATGACATCCTAATTTATATTCGAACACAAGAATAAAATTTGGACCATTTGAAAAAGGTATTCACTATTTTGAAGGAAAATAAGTTATGCCTTAACTTGAAGAAATGTAGCTTCTTGAGCAATAAATTGGTATTTTTAGGTTTTTTATCACTGCCAATGGAATTGATGTTAATGAGGAGAAAGTACATGCAATTTAAGATTGGCCAACTTCCAAAACCATAATCGAAGTTCGAAGCTTCCATGGGTTAGCAACCTTCTACCAAAGGCTTATTAAGAATTTTAGCACTATTGCTTCCCCAATTACTGAATGTCTAAAGAAAGAAAATTTCAACTAGGGAAAAGAAGCTGAAAAAGGTTTCTAGTTATTGAAATAGAAGTAAACTTTTGCACCAGTGTTAGCATTGTCATAATTTGATAAGATCTTTCAAGTGGAGTATGATGCCTTGACATTAGAAATTGGAACAATTCTATCTCAAGAAGGGTGTCCAGTGGCTTACTTTAGTGAAAAGCTCAACGAAGCATGATGAAAGTGGACTGCAAATGAACTTGAATTCTATGCAGTACTTCGTACTTTGAAATACTGGGAATATTATCTTATCCAAAGGGAGTTCGTTTTGTTCACTAATCATGAGGCATTGAAGTTTATCAATTGTCAAACTAAGCCTAGCAGGACATATGCTAGGTGGATTTCCTATTTGGCAAAAATTCTTTTTATTCTAAAACACAAGTCTGATCGACATAACAAGGTGGCTAATGCATTGAGTCGAAAGGAAATTCTCTTGGTCACTTTAAGCACTAAAAATGTAGGGTTTGAATATCTTAGGGATATATATGTTGAAGATGAATATTTTAAGAACCTTTGGGAAAAGTGTCAACTAAAACAAGATGCAGGAGACATGCACATACATGAGGGATACTTGTTTCAAGGTACCCAACTTTGTATCCCTAGGACTTCACTAAGGGAGAAAAGCATTCGAGACTTACATGTTGGAGGACTAAGTGGACATATTGGAATAGACAAAACCATCACATATGTTAAGGAAAGGTACTTCTGGCCTTAGTTGAAGAGATATGTTAACAAGTTTGTCCAAAGGTGTTATATGTGCCAAATAACCAAAGGACGAACTCATAATACCAGATTATATACACCTTTATGCATCCCTAAAACCATTTGGGAAGACTTATCCATGGATTTTATGCTAGGATTTCTAAGAACCCAACGGGGTGTAGACTCAATTTTTGTTGTTGTTGATAGATTTTCCAAAATAACGCATTTTATCCCATGTCGCAAAACTACTAATGCATCGAATATTGTAAGATTCTTTTCCAAAGAGTTTGTTCATCTATATGGAATTCCACTATCAATTATTTTAGATTGAGATACAAATTTTCGTTCTCAGTTGTCAAACAGAAGTAATAAACCGAACATTTAGTAACATGATTCGTTGTGTCTATAGCAACAAACAAAAGCAATAAGACCTCACTCTTACTCAATCTAAGTTTGCCTTCAATGTACTATACATAGCTCAACTGGCAAGACCCCATTTGAGGTTGTATATGTGAAATCCCCAAAGTATACATTTGATTTGGTTAATCATCCAAAGACTCATGGGTGAAGCAAGGCAGCTAAAGAAATTTCAAATAAGATTCAAAATATTAATTCAGAAGTAAAACGAAAGATTACATAGTCCAATACCAAGTATAAAGCAACGGTTGACAAGCACAGAAAAATTTATCAAGTAGGAGACATGGTAATGATATTTTTTTCAAAAATAACGCTTTCTTATTGGTACATACAACAAGCTAAAGGATAAGAAATATGAGCCATGTCGAATATTGAAAATGATCAATGATAATGCATACATAGTGAACTTATCCAAAGATATAATCATCTCAGCAACATTCAGTGTATCAGATATTTATAATACCATTCACTAGAACCATTCTATTTAGAAGAAAACTCGGAACGAGTTTAAAACAAATGAAGGGGCTAATACCAAATGTATATAGTAAAAAAAAGAAAGTAGTTATAGTTTAGTGTTATTATTATTAAAAAGAAGTTAGAAGAAAACTCATACTTAATTTTTGTTATAATTTAATGTTATTGTTATTAAAATTAAAAGTATAAAAACAAATTATCAAATTTTAATATTTTATTTTTTTTCCTCCAATTTTTGCAATTTGTCAATGGGTGATGACTTTTAATGATAAAATTAAAATATATTCCTTATGGTAAATTAAGTTATCATTCAATAATAATAATAATAATTGTCTCCATACATACATATTAAGCTAAACAATACAATTGATTTCTAATATGTTTTAGATTTTACTCTTTAATCTTCTTAATTTTTTTTAAATGTGTTCTTTTTTAAAAAAAATTTATACTTAGTTTCCATTATTCTTTTTTTTAATTACTTTTGAAGTGTAATTTTAAGTTGATCGCAATTTTTTGACAAAGCATAAGAAAACTAAAAAATAAATGGACTAAATTATGTGGAAAAAAAATAATGGATTAAAATTTGAAAATTAAATAAATAAAAGAAGTAAATAATAATAATATAGGGATCAAAGCTAGAATGCAAAAAAAATGTAGATTATTTATGTAATTTTGTATAATATTATGAAATTTAAATTTGTACGCGTCATAAAATTCGTGTAACAAAAAAAATAAAAATAATTGAGTTTTATGTGATAGAGTTCGAATGAGTATAACGACGTTTATACTAATAATCATAAATGTCTTATATTCATTTTGGATAAACTTGTGTAATAATTATCGTTATGTGTGAATAGTAATTTTTACACGATTTAATCACTTTTCATATTTTTAAACATTTATTTAAAATATATTTAGTTTAAAAAATTAAAATGTTAATATAATACCTTTTTTATTATGTTATTTAAATATTTTTAATTATTTAGTACATATTTTAAAGTAAAATAAAAATAAAAATATAAGAATTAAAAAATTTAATGTAATTATTTAAAATATTATGTGTTTTAATATTAAAATTATCACTTTTACGTAATTATATGAATATAAAAATTATTATTATTGTTATTATTATTATTATAATATGTGACTTCAATTAACTATAGTTTGAATATTATAATAATAAATTCACGTTTAATTTATTTCGGTTATTTTTGAAAAAAATATTAGTCAACTTTTTATACATAAATATAATTTCGGTTATCTACATTTAAAGTTGAAATGCACAACCTAAGATTTTGTCCCTCGTTTCTAACACCTTCCGTTAACTCTCCTTACAAAATGTACACTTTTTTTTATGGCTACGATGATTAAGACATATCACATTGTGATCAAACCTACTTAAGGTCCAAAATTTTATCGTTGCTTTCAAAATTTGTAAGTAATCTTTTCTGAATCAAAACCTATGTCATCGTCCACGTCCACCAACCTTTATATGCTTACATTTTAAAAACCATTGGTTAACACATTTTTTTAATACTTATGTATGTGTATATAAAATTTAAAATAAATTAAACAGATATCCACGTTTATGTTTGTTAGAAGCTTAGACTTAACTTAATTCAATAATATCTCATTGACTTAAGGGTTGCCTAAATTTATAAACAGTACTGCTTTCGAACTCTTGATCGATATGAGATTAAAGGAACCTTATCAATGTCCATATTATATCATTTAAATATGAGTTTCAAAAATGACAAGTGAAACTAACATGACCACAAACATATGCTCCAAAACAAAATAACAAAAAAAAAAAGTTGAAAGACAGAACGACCATGAGAGATATATTATATGGACTTTTATGTTAAGCCTCTACTTACATCTTTTTTCTTTTTATTACTTTTTTTACATAACCTCAAACTATAAGGAGAATCAAAATTCAAAACTCAGAAGTAGTCAGATGAGTAGAGGATGAAGTAGCATGGGAATTAGAGTGAACTTCTCTTTCATTATGAGTAGTACTAGTGATAAGTAAATAAGTTTAGAAGAAGAAGAGTTCTAGGGAGAGAAAGAAGAAGGAACCATTTAATTGAATTCTGATATCCCTTTTTATTCAATAGAATCAAGCTTTATAGACACAAGTAACCACAATACCATTGAATATTAGGAGAAAACTAGCACTACTAACAACTTAATCAAATCATATTTACGTGGAAGTTACAGACTAGGCGTGATCCACGTGCATGCATGGGTGCACATATCATTCCTCCCCACTTAACAATTCTTGTCGCATCTTCCACTGGTGTGCCTACCCATCTTACCAAAATCTTAGTTTTTGGACGGAATTTTCCCTTGCAAACTACATGTCGATCAATAACAGCTTTGGGATATGGAAGGATAGTGGCATTATCGAACATAGTTAGAAGTTGTGAAATTGTGGAAATGACTAGCTCTAAATGTTTTCATAACAAGATGACATGAAATACATTATGGATTTGTGAATCTGGGGCAATGCCAACTTGTAGGCCATTGTTCCCATTTTCTCAATGACTTTGTAGGGACTATAGAAATGTTAGGAAAGCTTAATGGAGCTCCAGAAAGCTACCGAAGATTGTCGGTATAGTGGTAGTTTTAGGTACACATAGTCTCCAATTGTAAAGGAGACCTCACGTCGATGTTGATCGGGTTGGCACTTCATGCGATTTTGAGCAAGAAAGAGGTTTATTCGTAGCTCACGGAGGGTGGAATCTCGATTACACAGGAACTCATCTATTGCTTGAACATTAGAGGTTTCGAGAACATATTTGAGCAAGCTAGGTGGTGGAATTTCATACACAGCTTCAAATGATGTCATCTTAGTCGAAGAGTGAATAGATGTGTTGTAGTTGAATTTGGCCAAAGGAATCCAATCGAACCATTTCCATGGTTGATCGTTCGCAAAGCACCTTAAGTATTGTTCTAGGATTTGGTTAACGACTTTAATTTGACCATCAAATTGTGAATGGTAACTCAAGCTCATACATAGCTTGGTGCCGTGAAGCTGAAATAATGTTCGCCAGAAAGTGCTTATAAAGATGTTGTCTTGATCACTAACGATTGAGATTGGGATGCTGTTTAAATGGACGATGTTGGAGATGAAATCTTTGGTGACTGTGATGGCAGTGAAAGGGTGCCTTAAAGGAATGAAGTGGGTATATTTCGTTAAGCGATTAACAACGACCATATGTCCATATCTAGTATACTTTGTATTAAGAAATTTTACCTAAAAGTCCAATCGACATTGCTTACTAAAATAATGTTATCAAATTGTTCCTTGGATATAAAAAAAGACATTAGAGGAAGAAGACAAATATACTTGCAAATGGGTTTTGACTTCATCATTTGTAAGCCCATCAACCTTCATCAACTCTCTTATTTGTTTCGGAGTAACAGTTAAAAAACAAATTGGATGTTTATTTCAGTACACATATTCTATAAAACTCTAATTTAATTTTATAAAGATTTAAATCTATTAGGTTCTTAGCATATCCAATCAAATTAAGGAACCTTTGTGCTCATTTCAAAACACACGAACACATAGAAATTCAAAGTTTTCTACTCTAAAAAACAAAAACTCTTGTACAAAAATCCATTCTCCCTAGAAATTCCAAAACTAGTAATGTTATACCGAGTAAGTATGAGCAGTTAAGAATCCCTTCGAGGTTCTTAGTTGGCCTTAAGTTGTAATAATTATTATCTCATGAATAAAATAGACTTATATTACTCTTTCTTAGTAATTCAAATATTGAACATTATTTATGTACGAATGTAGAAGGCTCACCATTGCCAAGATGGCATTGAGATTTGAGCAAAACTAAGGCATAAAAGGTGTAACAAAAAGAAGACGGATAGAAGGGAAGAACGTAGTGATCTATTAAATTCATATATAATAATTATAAATTTAAGCCAATTAATAACCTTCGATGTTTAAATATTTTCTTGCATTAAAGTGATAATACTAATAGACAGGAAAAAGGATATTTTTTTTAATTTTAATAAACAGCTAGTTCCAAGAGAAATTAAAATTAAAAATCTAAATCGATTAGAATAATTTGATAATGACTATATCTATCATTTAAATGAATATTTTAAAAATGAGGATTATAAAAATTGTCTTGAAATATTTAAGAGATTTAACACTTTGTAAGACATCTATACATATTATATTAAAGCTATCACAAGCATCATAGACCATCATATTTCAAGGACATTAAGAGACTAATTTAGTCAAAAATATGTAAGAATAAAGGAAGAGAAATTCAACAATTTAATGTTTGGATACTACTTCTTTGAAGATTATATATGTACAAAAGAAAAACCTATTTGTATACTACGAATAAGTTAAAATAATGTGCATTCAACATATGACTTATCAAGATAATACCCTATGAATATTGAATCATTAGTACATAAATTAGAATTATTAGATTTAACAAATGAAAGAAGAATTTTAAATTTTAAAAAAAATTAATGGATTCGGGACTAGAAATAAATAATCAACATAATGAAGAACATAATATACTCTACAATTGTAATCTATATAGAAGAAAATTAGATTTATACCAACAAATGATAAACTTTTTAGACAAATTATTATCTTTTGTAAATAGACAAAGATTATCAACTATGTCAATTCATTCAATATTAACCCTCAATTAAAATTTATTCGATCCATAAAGATTGGTATTATAGTCAAGGAATAGTATTATGAATAGTAATGGATGAAAAATTAACATTATTAGATATTAAAGACACCAATGGTATTAACCATAAAGTTTTGAGGTATTCTAGATATTTTTATAAACCTCGAGGACATAAATGAAAATATGGTAAATCCCATGGGCATTTGAGATATTATTTCCACTTCAATAGGGATAACTAATTTTAGGATAAACTTTTAAAAATAACACCTAAATATTGTATTTTTTTCATTCATATAATTAAAAT
Source organism: Hippophae gyantsensis (assembly GCA_030763125.1). Classification (NCBI taxonomy): domain Eukaryota; kingdom Viridiplantae; phylum Streptophyta; class Magnoliopsida; order Rosales; family Elaeagnaceae; genus Hippophae; species Hippophae gyantsensis. The sequence goes on along the minus strand of CM061029.1, from coordinate 14,472,035 downwards.
ATTTTTTGTTTCGTTTATATCATTAAACTATTGCATTTGTTCTATTTATATTATTTTATTAATTTTCATCAAATGACATCACATGTCAGTTATCGATATAGAACAATTTAAATAATTAAGTGATATTTTTGGGACAACTCAAGTAATTAAGTGATATATATCACTTCATTACCTTAGTTGTTCTAAATCTACAACTTAACTATTTGATGTCTAGCATTGTCTTGACAAGCATAATGATATAAACCAAACAAATACAATGATTAGGTAGTATAAATGAGGTGAAAATAATTTAATAATATGAATTAAATAAATACAATAATTCGGTGGTAATTTTATAAATTTAACTTAGTTTTATTACATACTTCATAACCTATATTGGAAAAATTAGGTATATTTTTTTATTCTCATTTTTATTGGGAAAATAAGATATATTTTCCTTATTATAAGTAATTACTATTCCCTTATAATCTAAATGAATAGAACTCAAACTAACCCGACAAAATAATACTATTAGAAATATAATGTTAAAAGAAACTAAAGTAAAAATATTAAAACAAAAATAAAAATACCAAAAATTTAACGAAGTTTTGTATAAATGTTACCTATGTTCTCGGACATCGTTGACCACTTTCACTTTCTCCAAATAATTGAGCTCTAAAATTATAATTAATTTGACAAAATTAAGCTAATCAATTACTCTTAAAAAAGAAAATTTATAAATTTTAAGATATTTTAAAAATTAAAAAATAAGTTTTATCTATAACTTAAAATACATCACATATCGTAATTCTTAATAAATATGAAACTTTTTTCAATTTACTCACATATTAATTATACAACAATCTCCTAGCTTTAGCTAGAAACTTATACTTTGGATATAGTGTAACGGCTGATCTCCTCATATAAGTTCATTTCTGTTAGGTCGTAATTTTATAGAAAAGGATTTGTTAAGTGGCTCGCATGTGAAAGTGAAAATATAAACCAAAGCAAGTGTAACAATGTGGATTTTTTTATTTATTTAAAATAATTATACTAATAATGTACTCATTGCCATTCTAAATCGCCACCTCACGACTCTTCAAAACTCTATAATTAAAGAATATATCACTAGGTATGTATCTCCCGGCAATAAAGGATTTAAAGTATGACCAAAAAGTACAAGATACAAATGAATAAAAAGGGTATAAAAAACACATAGCTATACTAATATTATAATTTAATTTAAATTATTCATATTTTATAATATATTTTGATGTATTAATTTACAATTTTTTTTTTGCAAATTTCACCAATTACATAATTACACAACCGTGTAGCTTTTTTAAATACATATAACACATATAAAGATAAAATTTTAATTATATATTCATTTAAATTTTTTATAAATTTAAAGATTGAATTTTTTGTTCTTAAACACCACACTTTGCTTTTCACAAATTTAAAGAAATTCTAGTAACTTAAATTAAATCGTAAAATAATATCATACTTCAGAAATTGGTGATTACATTTATTTTTTAGACTTGTATAAAAATAATGTAAGAGAAGAACCAAAATGCATGCGATCCACATGGCAGGGCAGGTGAAAAAGATTAATACAGGTTTTAACATTTGTCTAACTTTCTCAACCTAATCCCAATTTTTTCATCGATCATCAATGTAGAGATAACTTCATAAATTATAGTATTGAACTAATTTTCACCCCCAATGAAAGTGCTTTCTTATATTACATGTTTACAACTGCCCGATACAGCTAAGCTCCTAAATTACCACTACAAGCTTTACCTTAAAAACATGTGACACCTAGTAGATTAATACATAAATAACATTTGATAAATGATCCTGAAGTCCTCAACAAGCTTATCATATCCAACCAATCTCAATTACCCAAAAGTAACATCATATGTGTTGATTTTTATTCGGTCTAAATTAAGGTAGTATTCGATAAATAATTTTTACAATTTTAAAAATTCATCTTCAAATATCTTATAGGTCTAAATTAAGGTAATATTCGATAAATAATTTTTACAATTTTAAAAATTCATCTTCAAATACCCTATAGGTCTAAATTAAGGTAGTATTTGATAAATAATCTTTACAATTTTAAAAATTCATCTTCAAATACCCTATAATACAAAATACCTTAAGATCATTAATTATATTTCTCATGTCACCTTGCTATAACATGTCAACCGCTGAGCTAAAAAAGATAGGGGTATCCACTTAACAAACAATGCAATTAAAAAAGAAATTATATTGGATGTTTATTTATTATCAAAATGATATTTATGTCTCGTAATTAATTTTATTATAATTTAATATTATTTTTATTAAAAATTGAAAGCATAAAAACAAATAATCATTGTTAAATATTTTATTTATTTCTTTTTTTTTCCAATTTTTGCAACATTAATTATTCAATCGGTGATGACTTTTAATGATAAAACCCCATGTTACCATTCAATAAAAAATGCATGCGTACATATATATTAAATTAAACAATATAATCGATGTCTAATTTTTTTAGATTTTACTCTTTAATCTCCTTAATTTTTTTATTTTATTTAAATTATACTTTATTTCCTTTACTCCTAAAGTTCAATTTTAAGTTGGTCCCAAGTTTTTGACAAATGTATGAAAACTAAAAAATAAATGGATTAAATTATGTGAAAAAGTTAGTGGATCAAAATTTGAAAATTAAAAAAATGAAAGAAGTAAATAATAATAATAATAGTAATAATAATAATAATAATTAAGGGTTTATGTGCACTAACACAGTTATACTAATAAACATAAATGTATGATATTGATTTTTGAATAAATCTATGTAATAACTATCGTTACGTGTGAATGTCAGTTTTTCACGTGATTTAATCATTTTTTTTTAATATTTATTTAAAATATATTTAATTTAAAATTTTAAAATATTAATATAATACTTATTTTATTATGTTATTTAAAATATTAATAATAATTTTTTAGTTATTTAATACAAAGTAAAATATAAATATAAATATAAGAATTAAAGAAATTCAATGTAATTATTTAAAATGTTATATATTTTAATATTAAAATTATATTTTTACTTAATTATCTGGATATAAAAAAAATATTATTATTTTATATTTTACTTCAATTAACTATAATTTAAATATTATAATAATAAATGCACGTTTTATTTATTTCAGTTATTTTCGAGGGAAAACAAAGTAAACTTTTTATAAATAAATATAATTTCTGTTATCTACGTTTAAAGTTGAAATGTACAACCTAAGATTTGGTCACTCGTTTGTAACACCCTCCCTTAACTCCTTACAAATTGTCACATCTTTTTATACCTATGATGATTAAGGCATATCACACATACTGATCAAACCTACTCAAGGTCCAAAAATTTGTCTACGCTTTCAAAATTTATATGTAATCTTTTCTGAATCAAAACCTATGTCATCGTAAAACATGTCCACCAACCTTTACATTTTTACATTTCAAAAACCATTGTCGCACAAGTGTGTATATAAAATTTAAAATATTATATCATTTGAACATTGAATCCCAAAAATGAAGAGTGAAACTAACATAACCACAAACATCAAACATACCATATGAGAGATTATATGGACCTTTGTGTTAACCTCTGCTTACATCTTTTTATTATTTTATTTTTTTTACATATTCTCAAACTATAAGGATAATCAAAATTCAAAACTCGGAAGTAGTCATGTGAGTAGAGGATGAAGTAGCAGGGGAATTAGAGTGAACTTCTCTTTCACTATGAGTAGTACTAGCTCTCTCATCTGAATGAGAGGACTCAGAATGCTTCAGTTGCTGTTTTTGTATCACCGATCCTGCTTCTTGTGTTATCTTATGCGGTGGCTGTGCCACCGGGGCATAAACTCCGGTGGCTTGACCAACATTTGGTGGCTCTGCTGTCGCTGTTGTTGTTGCAATTGTTGCATAATCTGGTGGAGAAACCCATAAGCCACCCACAACTACAAATTGTGGTGTTTGTGCATTGCTATTGTTGTGTATAGCTGCACTTGGTCTTCTATTGTGCAAACGGTATTTCTGTATTTAAAATATATATAATGATTTAGATGGATAAAAAAAGAGAGTTCCAACTTCCAAAATATAAATTTATAAATTTATAAACATAAAAACAATATTACATGACTCTTTTTACTGCTCAAAGCATATATATATATATAAATCATCACAAATTAATTAAATATAAAATTATGAACCATAAAATGATTGTAGGAGGAAGCAGATGATAAATATATTTTTTTTAAAATACCATGTGTCCATATCTAATATACTTTGTACTAAGAAATTTTACCTAAAAGTCCAATCAACATTGCTTACTAAAACAATCTTATCGAATTGTTTCTTGGATATTAAAAAAAAAGACATTGGAGGAAGAAGACAAAAATACCTGCAAATGGCTTTTGACTTCATCATTTGTAAGCCCATCAACCTTCATCATCTCTCTTATTTGTTTCGGAGTAGCAGCTAAAAAACAAATCAGATCCTTATTTCAGTACACACATTCTATAAAATTCTAATTTCATTTTGTAAAGATTTAAATCTATTAGGTTCTTAGCATATCCATTAAAATTAAGGGTCTGTTTCTGAAATTAGGTAAATTGAACCAAAATTGAATATATATATATATATAACGTAATAACAAAACCATAAATTTTAAAAATAATAACTAGAGAAGAGATATCATACCATGAGAACCGCCTAATTGTTGAAGGGCATTCAAGAATCTCCGGTGCAACTCCGGCGACCAATTTCTTCTCTGTTTTCTCTGAGACTGACTTTCTTTCTCTTCTTTTATAACACCACCACCATTTCCTTCGCTGACCGTTACGGCCGACGAACTCGTCCCCGGAGCCGAAGGAGGTGCTTTACAAACAGAACCATTAAATGTCTTTCCAACACTTTTTTCTCCCTGAAAAGGCTGAAAAGCACCACCATTTTTATTCAACTCCACTTTAGCTTTTCTGGGCATTTCCTGAAAACATCAATCATTTCTAAATTAACATCTATCTACGCACTTTATCACAACTTTAGATCAACAAAAGGCTACAAAAGAGTTTCTTATTATTATTAATAATAATTTATTTGTGGTTTCATAAGGTTTATAAATACCTCTTTGACAGGTGGATCTGGGTTGGGATTCCATAGCTGAACAGATCTAAGCCAGTCTGTTTTCTTCTCCTTGGAATTATTCTTGGGCTTGTTTGAATGTTCGGCATCATCATCATCTTCATCATTATCAGAAGATGAAGTTCTTTTCATGGGAATGAATTCTTCAAACACATGTCCTTCACTTGAAGTCTGTTCAGAGAACTCAGATTGTCCATGTAAATACTCAACCGTAGTCCCAGATAGTTGTTGCTTACATCTTTCAATAGCTGAAACCACCAAAAAATAATAATTAAAACAACCCATCAAAAATCGAGGCCAAAAACAAACCAGAAAAGAAGAAACAAGCTAAAAATCGAAAAACAGGGTATGAACCTTGAGTAACAAGCTCTAAGCTTAATGGTAGCTCTTTCTGGAAAACTTGAATCTTTTGCTTTTCTAACTCTAGAGCTTCCACAAACTCATTTAACCCCAACCCAGAACTACCTTGCATTTTATCTGAATAATTCATAATCTCTTTTGTTTTTTCCCCTTTTAGAGTTTGTCGCTTTTTTGAATCTGGGTTTAACTATTTTTCTAAAAACAGGTTTTGACTATATGGAGTGAAGGAAGATGTGTGCTTTATCAAAAGCATAGATAGATCGGAACAAATGGAGAAAAATGGAGCACAGAGGTTTCTCAACATAGACGAATAAGGGATCTAACAAGAATCAGAAAACGGAATAATCTTGAAGACCAAGCAATAATAATACCCCAACAAATTCTTTTACTTGGGGATTATTGTAACTCTAATTTTGATATTTATTAATTTTAAATAAATAATACATATAGGAAAGTAGGCTCATATGTTCTAAGATTGATATTTTGTGCAACAGCTTCATTTACTTCAAATCAAAATGGTACACTTTAAATTAAATACAAATATAAATTAAATATAAATAATTTAAAAAATAATTGAGTTAAATTTTAATCGAAAATTAGAAGAAGAAAAAAAAGAAATTATTGCATAAAGATTAAGGTGCTGACTAAAAAAAGAACCAACTTACACGAATTAATATCCGTATATATGGTTTTTTATCACTATTTTATGTTAGAATTTACAATTATATTATTATTTTTATTATATTATTAATAAATATATATTACACAATATATTTATATATATTTAACTGAACATAATATATTTATACATAAATCAATTAAATAAATTTTTAATTTAATTAGATATATATCTAACTTAACACATAACGAATATAATAATCGAACTATTAATCTTAAATCAGTTAAATAATTATCTAATTTTTATATATCAAATTAGATAAATATTTAATCAAAATTATTCAATAAAAATCAAATAATTTTTTTGTCAATTTATATAAAAAATCAAATGAGAAAAAATTATATCTTATTTTTAATTAATATAGAGTCATAATATCATATCAAATGTATTTAATCAATTTTGAGTAAAATATTTATTTTATCATAATTATTATTATAATAAAAATATATATAATATTTATTTTAAATTAAGTATTAAATCTATGTTAATATTATTATTATTATAAATTAATATTGATAAAATATTTTGTAATAATAATTATATTATAATAATATATAAGAAATATAATAAAAATAAAATTATATTTTGATAATTTTTAAATTAATAATAAATATGTTTTGTAAAAAGAAAAAGTAGAGGGCTTGTTTTGTCACTTTAAATATTTGATCGAAGGGTATATGTATGAAAGGCGGCAAAGAAGTGGAGAGAGAAATAGATACCGGGGTCGCGGCGTCGCGTATAAAAAGAATCTCTGATTAGATTTTTTAATTGTTAAATAATTAAAGTAATAAAATAACTTTTTTTAAATAATTAGATTTACTTAAAATTTTATAATTAAATAAAATTTTATATTTATAATTTATTTAAATATATCTCATGTAATTAAATCATAATAAAAAAATTATTTGAAAAACTCTTGAATTAGAATTTACATTTACACAATATCATTTAACAATATTTTATATTTTAATAAAATTTAATTAATATTTTTATTATAATATATATATATATATTATGATAAGGGATAACTTAAGTTTAAGCATAGTCAAAATAGCATGAAAGGGTCTATCTTATTAAGTTATAGGTATTATTTAATTCTTTACTTCAAAGATTGTATCATTTCATATCAATATTTTAAAAAATATATTATTAATTAATATTATAATATTAAAATAATTTAATTTATTTATAATTGGTAACTTTTTTTAATACTAAATAATTAAATAATATTATTTATAATTTAAAATATTAAATAATAAAAATAAATTAATTTTAAAAAGTTAGTGATATTTTTAAAAAAGAATAATTTATATTTTAATAAAACTTAATTAATGATAAAAGTTTATTAAATTATTATTTTTTAAGAGGAAAAATAGAGAGAAACTGTGAGACTTGAATTTTTTTATTTTTCTCTCCCCAAAGTCCCTCTATGGCTGGTTGATGACGTTACTTATCACCTGCTCCTTTTATTTGTTTTTATTTTTCTTATAAAGTTTTGTTAAAAAACTTAGTGCTACGGTGCTAGAACAGTCACATAGCTTTTATCAGATTTTAATTTTAATTTTTAAATTATATTTATAAAAATAATAAAAATTGCGCTAATTTTTAAACTTAAAAATATATTTAAATCTTAAAATTATTATTTATAGTATTATAAATTTTATTATTTTCTTTGATACTTTAAATTAATTTTAAAAGATTAACGATATTAAATAATTTCATTAAAAATAATGGTTATTAATAGATAATTGAATGATATTTTTATTTCAAAATTAAAATAAAAAAAAAATAAATAAAAAAAAATTTACGGAACTCTTTCTAGCCTATTTTTCTCGTGTTTGTCCCATTCTACAATCACATCTCTTGTGAAGTACTTTCTCTATGATTTTCATTCTTATTCTCTCTTAAATTTAAACTAAAAATGCAAAAAATAATAAAATTTCTTGAAGTTTTAAAAAATTTTAATTAAAACAAATATTGCTATAAAGATTCTTGTAGATAACTTTATAACATAAATTAAAAAAACTTATTTTATTTTATATATATTCACGTATATATATATATATATATATATATATATATATATATATATATAACGTAATCTTTTTTATTAATTTTTAAATAAAATTTAAAAAATAAAACTATTTTTATATTTTTAAATTTTATAATTTTTTTTTCTAATAATAATAACATGATTAATTATAAAATATAATAATAATTTATATGTGATAACAATAAAATAATATATTTTTTAAAAAAAATATTTTGGTTATTCTTCTCTTTGGAAGGAATATACGTGAAGGCTCCCCCCGACTTATGTGGTTGAGAGAATCTGATTAGTGCGGATACAGAAGTTGCTTTTGGCGTTCTCTAAGAGCCACTCACTCAATTTCAGTCTTTCTCTCTCTCTATATTCATTAGTTCTCTCTCTATCTCTATCCTAATAATCCACTCTGTCCATATTTTATTGTTTATTGTCGTTTTAATCACTTAAAAATTAGAATTTATTCGTTAGTTCGTTCCTATAGGTTACGGGATATTTTATATAAATCTAATACATCTTATTAATATAATTGATTTATTGAAATTAATATCTGTGTTAGACAATAATTTCAAAATTTAAAATTTAAATGCATTAAAAAAAAAGTAAAACAATTTTTAAATTTTTTTATTATTATTTATATATTATAAATATAATTTTAATAAAATAAATATTTTTAAAAATTATTTAATATATTATAAAATTAATTCATTAAAGAACGAGACATGTGAGGTAATAGACCCACAGCTTCTTGCGGAATCGAGAATATGCAGTCTTGGATTCCTTGACAAGGAATTCGGATTGTCTGGAGTTAGGTTTAGGAAAAAAAGAAAAGAATATATCCATTTATTACGTATGTTAGAGTTAATTATAAATTAAAAAAAATAAACTTTATTAATTTAATCATGAATTGTATTATAAAAATAGAAAAAAACGGAGAGAATGGATTTCTTACCGACGTGACAACAGGGCCTGCAAAGTCTTTTCGGATATAGGCGGCACATTATTGATATATAGAATACTAGGAATAGGCCTCGGATGGTTAATGGTTAATATTCCGATAGAAATTTCCTATTTTTAATAGATTTAAATAAATTTATTTCTAAACCAAATTTAAAATTTTTTAATTCAAAATTAATCATGTAATTAATTTAAATCTAGAATAAATTTTTTGAATAAGATAAAATTAAATTAATTTTTAAATTTATTTATATATTATTATTATATATAAAATACATTAAAAATAATCTAGACTCAATTCAATACAAGGGTAAAAAAAATACAAATTTCTTAACTACTCAACCTTAACTTACTTAAATAAAAAAAATAGACTTAAACAAATAATCCACAAACCACGTATAATATAATATCAAATAATTATATAACTTTTCGTAACATATTTAATATATTTAACAAAAAGTAGTAAAACAATTAACCTTTTTTAATCAAAGTTTAAGGTATAATATAATATGTTATAACATACACACATTAATACTTAATTATACTAACACAACAAAAGATAATACATAACAAACTATGTAACAGGATAAATCTATATAGGGATAATATTTACGTGGTAACATCCTCGAGTTACTTAAGACATCTACTCAACAATAAGAAATTCACTAGTCGATAAGATAGTTAAAACTCTAAAAGAAATAAAATCATTATTACCTCTATCAACATAGACTTCTATCTGAATTGTCTATTGTTGCTTTCTCAATGAATTTGTTGAACACACGAACTCAGTTCTCTTCCACGACCAACACTGCCCAATATGGCTTGATCAGTAACGTGAAAATATTTATAGAACAAGAAACATTGATGATCACAATCAATCTCAAGACACCAAAGACACACTGTCTTTCACAAATCTCAAATCATGTATGAAAGATACACAGTTAAGCCACGTACAGACATATACTACAATTTGATAACTAAACTCATTAAATAATTCACACTCAAATGTAAGCTTTCTAAAATGATTTCGAAAACATATATAAATCTCAATATGAATTTTGTCAGAGTTTCAATACTAAAAACATGAGTAAAGAGTTAAGAGAAATAAAAGATATTTACCTATTCTTTTTAATTATGTATTAATTCTCGTTTTAATTATTGTATGAATTTATTGAATTATTTAGGTATAAAATTAACTAATCAAATTATCTCATCGTAAATAAATTTAGTTGATTTGGTATATAATAGCTTCATCAATTTAAATAATTAGTGATAAATTGCTTACAATGAGAATTAATACTCAAAATTATTAAACTGGGCTTGTGTGCTTAACCTTGATTCAATTTACTTTAAAAATTAATGCTTTTGAAATATTTATAGAATGAGAAACGTTGAGGATCATACTTAATCTCAAGACACCAAAGGACATACTGTCCTCCACAGATCTCAAATTATATACGGGAGATATCTAATTTTACATTTCCAAAAATGCTAAGTAAATTCCACAAATATCCACACCCAAAAGAACCAAATTCTACCATTCTCAACCTAGCATGCATACTAAAAACAATCAATCCCATGGTGAGCATGCTTTTAATCACAGTGTTCTTAACTATATGTGTGTGTATTACTGTTTTGCTGTAACCAACCTTACATAGAGGGAGAAATCACATTGAGTAAAAATAAATAAACATTATGTTTTGTACACAGGAAACCAATACATAGAAATCGAGTACAACATGACTTACACATAACATACACAACAATTAAATTTTACATTGTTGCATTTGTAACAAAATTTATTATTTATAATTATAACTAAAATAAAAAAAAAATAATAAGTTTTATGTACAATTATAAAATTATATAAATATTTATATTTATTTTTAAGATATTTGTTATAATTATGGTATGTATAATTTTAAATATAATGCATTATAAAATAAATATATGCATTGATTTATAATTCAAAAGTAATTTGATCTGGATTGAATACAACGGATAACAAAATCTATCAATCCAAATCAAATCCAAATTCGAATGAATTATATACTTTTTAATCTTAATCTGACCCCACTACAAAATTACTCAATCCAATTTTATTCAAATTTGACGAATTAGATCGATTTTCTCAATTTAAGTGAATTAATCAAATTACTTGCTCATCCCTAATCATAATCATCCCATATCAGTTTCTAGATATATTTGAAGAATAATCATCAATTATAAATCAATAGTAGTTTTTTCACAATTTAACAACGCTTCTTATTTTTAACATTTATTTAAAAATATATTTAGTTTAAATAAATTAAATCTTAATATAATTTTTACTTTATTATATTATTTAAAATATTGACATTATTTTTTATTTTTTCTAATTATTTAGCACATATTTCTAAGTAAAATAAGAAATATAAAAGTATGAATAAATAAAATACAATCTAATTATTTCAAGTATTATGTGTTTTACTATTAAAGTGTATATTTTTATGTAATTATATGTATGTTGTTGAGACTACAACATTACCTACAATGCAAAAAATCGATAGGATGGTAGCTCCATGATCAAGGAATTGATAAGTCAAGTTGTAATGCTCTTTGTTGGGTGATGATATCGTAGAAGGCTCTTTAAGGGCTGAATGATGAGCTATATATATAGCAAAAAGGCACTATGCCAAAAACATTAAGATGGGCTTGTGCCCAATGTATGGGCTACTTATAGTATACTGAATACGTGCCCAAACTTCAAGTCTTTTTACTATTTTTGTTTAATATACCATTAAAGTAAAAGAGTATAATTAGCTTGTATCCAAGCTCTAAGTCACATCCACAAGTAATTCTTTCAACTTGCATAGAATACTTGATTTCACTCTAAAGAATATGTTAAAGAAAATAAAAAATTATAACGAAAGTGTTCAAGGTCAGTTTTAAATATCGAACTCACAACAAATGCCATAACTAAGTGATGTATATGACATTTCCTTTGCACCGACAATTATTACTTATCAACCTCATATACAAAGGTAGTCATCTTAAGTCAAAGAATAAGGGTGGTGCCTCTTCCTTCAACATATTGTATAACTTGTAAACATATTCAAACCCTTACCTAGGGGGTGTCATATTCAGGCTACTTCATTCCTAAGCATTTTCATCAACTTGTGCTAAAAAAGGTTTTTAGCATGCTACAAGTATTTTTTCTCTATGTGATCAACCTTAATTTTCTCTAAGCAAAGACACTTAGAAAGTTTAAGCCCGAGCACTCCACTTGATTTTTTATCGAGGTGATCATCTTGTACTTTACCTCAGGCATTCTATCCAACTATTTACTGAGATGATCAACTTATACTTATCTTGAGTGCTTTAAATAGCTCTTTACTAAGTTGATTAGCTCATACTTATCCTGAATGCTTTACCTATTTCTTTACTTAGGTGATCAGCTCGTACTTCATCCCTAAGTGTTTTACTTAGTTCTCTATCGAGATGATCAGCTCATACTTATCCTGAGTGCTCTACCTAGCTCTTTACCAAGGTGATCAGCTCGTACATTATCTTAAGCACTCGATCTGGTTCTTTACCAAGGTGATCAACTCGTATTTATCCTGATCACTTTAACTGGTTCTTTACCGAAGTGATTAGCTCGTACTTATCCTGACCGCTCTACCTAGTTCTTTATTAAGGTGATTAGCTTATATTTATCATGAGTTTTCTACTTGGTTTTTTACCATAGTGATTAGCTCGTACTTATCACAAATTCACTACCTTAAATTTTTATCGAAGTGATCAGCTCATACTTATCCAGAGCATTCTACTTGGTTCTTTATCAAGGTGATAATGTACTTATCTCGAGCACTCTACCTGGTTCTTTATCGAGATGACAAATCATACTTATCCCAATTTCTCTACCTGGTTCTTCATCGAGGTGATCAACTTGTATACGTTCTACTTGGTTTTTTACTGAGGTGAACTACTCGTACTTATCCCGAACACTATACCTAGTTCTTCATCGAGGTGATCACCTTATACTTTATCCCGAACACTATAATTGACTATTTACTAATATGATCAGCTCATACTTTATCCTGAGCGCTCTACTTGGCTATTTACCAAGGTGATTAGCTCATACTTTATCTCGAGCACTCTATCTGGTTCTTTACCTAGGTGATCAACTCAAATTTATCCCAATCGCTCTACTTGGTTCTTTACCAAGGTGATTAGCTCGTAATTATCCCGACCGCTCTACCTAGTTCTTTATCAAGATGATTAGCCTACATTTATCCCCAGTGCTCTACCTAATTCGTTATTATGGTGATCAGCTCGTACTTATCATGAGTGGTCTACTTGATTCTTTATCGAAGTGATCAACTCGTACTTATCCAGAGTGCTCTACTTGGTTCTTTACCGAAGTGATCATCTCGTAGTTATCTTAAGCACTATATCTGGTTCTTTACCGAGGTGATCAACTCGTACTTACCTTAAGCGTTCTACTTGATTTTTCACTGAGATGATCAGCTTGTAATTATCCCAATTACTCTACCTAGTTCTTTATCTAGGTGAATAACTCATATTTATCCTGATCACTCTACCTGATTCTTTATTGAAGTAATCAACTTGTACTTATCTAAAGCGATCTACCTGATTATTTACCGAGGTGATCAGTTTATACTTATCACAAGCGCTCTACCTGGTTCTTTATCGAGTGATTAGCTCATACATTATCTCGAGCACTCTACTTAGTTCTTTATTGAGATTATCAACATTATTTTTCTTGCATAATTTTTTGAGTTATTTAGTCATGTTTTATAATAAATTTATCAACATTAAGAAAACAAATAAAAAAAGTCCCAATGGCTTTCTATAATGTAAAGTCACGACTTCATAGCAATTTCATCAATATAGAGGAAAGGACCATGAGACTTCACAATCTTCCTTTTTGTGTTGGAGTTAATAACATAAGCTTTGTAAAAATTCCATTAATAAATAGAATAGATCAGATATGAAAGTCGATGATGTTTCATAATATGCAGGTAAATAGCCAGAACTTTAAGATAATTATAATATAAGGAAAATAGATCATAGAATATACTCAAATAGTCTTCCATGTCATACAAGGGAGATAGTCCACAGTTGTCAAGAAATCCATCAAAAACTAGATAAGAAACTGAAGATAGGTCTTAACGGCTTACATGTTCTATTGGGATAATATACTTGATTTCATAATAATTCATCAATATAAGGAAAGAGGGGTCCGAGGAAGAGATTTAACTGTCTTCCATAATATGCCATCGGGGAGTAGCCTAAAGTTCATAACAATTCAGTTAATATCAAGATAATAAATCAGAAAATGGGCTCAATAATTTTTAATATCATGTTAGGCTAAATTTTTTGAACTTCATAGTATATTTTGTAGATAATAAAAAAAATCCTAATGAATTCTGAAATAGTTGGTAGATGATATGCAAACTTGCTTCCATGATAACTATCCAATGAAAAAGTTAAAAAAAATCTCACAAATAAATAATAAAATTCGCCCATAAGAATAAGATGTTGACATATGTTATTAAGTATCGGGCACGATAATTGTCAATATCTTGAAGGTAAAGAGCTTGCGAGCTCTTTCATGTAGAGTTACGTCAAATATTAATGCTTAGACCAAAATATATAAAATAATGCTTAAATCAATCTACACGAATAGAATTATTAAATTAAACTTCATGCAATTCTAGTGAGAGCAATAAGCACAATATTTCATCTTACTAGATAAAACTTATTAAAATGAAATATTAAATAAGCATGCTAATATACTTTAGTGGATCCATTTGCTTTTCAAATTGCAAAAATTATGACTTTAAGAATGGGCTCCCTAGTGTGACCAATTATCCAAAGCTTATCATCTTTGCCTCAATGTATTTTAATAATAAGTGGGTACCACTTTTTCTCGCAATCAGGTTGCAAAACTAACTATCGGGCACCTTATGAAGGCGATAGGAAAATGAAGAATTTCAAAGGGGAAATGAAAAATTAACACAAATATTATCCACCAACTTTTAGACAGGATAGTAGAAATAAAAGTTATATCTGAACACACGTCATGAGAAGCTGAAATACAATCAAACAAGTTTTCTTATTGCATAACAAAATATCTCTCTCTCTCTCTCTCTCTATATATATATATATATATATATATATATAGTTCATAGAAGAAAATTATTACTCATAAACCCACGTTGAACAATTAGTCTTGTAACACTAGAAACGACCAATAAAGATATATGGTCTTGTAAACACTTGAACACATTGGACAACAGAACAAGTACAATACATAGTTTCATAGTAATTTCACCAAGACCAAAGCAAGAAACTGATATATATATATGTATATATATAGAAAGAAAGAATATTAATTTGTTTTACATCTTTATACGGAGGATGTTCAATCAAAATTTCAAGGCATGCCTTTTAAAATCACGTTCTTCAGTAAGGGAGCTAATAAATAATGTGATGTTTAAGAGGAACTTCCCTATTTTGAAGATGATAGGCAATTTATGCTTTCTAATGAGCATGTATTTTCCCGGCGAAATTTCCATTCAGAATTGAATAAAGATGTCCCTATGTGAGCATATGAGGGCAAGAAAGCAGTCACTAGTCATCAGAGGAGTGGTATATTTTTCAGATAACACTGATCCCCCAAGGATCCAAGCAAGAGGAAGTTAGATTTATCCAATTATATGTCAAACATTGATAGCTAGGAATCGTAAAATAGAAAAATAAAAATGACAAAGACGGAAAGAAGTCCCAAATAAGTGCCAACTATGCCAATTAGCAGCTTAACTTTGTTAAGAGAGATGTGAGAAAAGACTCATGAAGCTAATGAAAACCGATCTTCTTGTATGCTGGCAAGCAGCATGGATACCTATGCTTAGACTGGCACACTAATCGACTCTATGTCGGTAGATATGTGATATTTCATGAAAATGTGTTTCCTTTGTCTTCTTGTCCACCTGTGGAACCTTAACCTGATGCTGTTGTTGCTTATTTTTTGGCACCTTCAAGCCATCATGTGCTTGCTTCAAAACCATTTCCTGTCTCTTTTGAGTTCAGATTCATCACCAATTGAACCACTTGTTGCTTCACCAGTTGAACTAGTTGTTGTTTCACCAATGGCACCTACTACTCTTTCACCCCTTATTGCACCAGAAGATGTTTCTAGTGAACCTATTGTTGTTCCTTCCTCTTTTGAGATTCATATCTCACCTCATCCTTCTAACACCATTACTTTGGTTGTTGACCTACCTTTTGCAAAAGACTCTCCTGCCAAAGTCTTCAACAGTCATCCCATACTTACTAGAGGTAAATCTGGTATTCACAAGCCTAAGGCATTGGTTGCCACTTGTATTCTCTTAGAGCCTAAAGATTATAAGGATACATTGTTCATTTCCGAATGGAAGGCTTCAATGCAGAAAGAGTATGATGCTCTTGTGGCTAATGAGACTTGAGAGTTGGCACCTCTACCTCAAGGACACAAGGCTATTCCTAGCAAATGGGTGCTCCGAGTTAAATTGTTAAGTGATGGTACTCTTGATAAATATAAGAGCAGGGTTGTTGCCAAAGGTTTTTTATTGGTTGTAGGTATGGACTATTTTCATTCCTTTAGTCCTATGGTTAAGTCCACCACTGTGAGAGTTGCGCTCACTATTGCCTTATCTAGACGTTGGTGTATAAGGCAGTTGGATGTTAACAATGCCTTTTTCTAATGGAGATCTTACTAAGTCAGTTTACATGAGTCCTCCTCTGGTTTTGAACATTCATCTGGTTTGGTATATCGACTCAAGAAAACCATATATGACTTGAAACAAGCTGCACGAGCATGGTACCATAAGCTCAATTTTAGTCTCTTGTCTCTTTTATTCTCTTATGCTCACGCTAACTTCTCCTTGATTATCAAATCCACAGCTCAATCCCTTGTGTTGTGGATGATATCCTTATCACTGGTAATGACTCCCATGCTCTTTCTCAACTGGTTGTTCAGTTGCATAGGCATTTTGCCCTTAAAGACTTGGGACCTCTTGGTTACTTCTTGGATATTGAGGTTACTACCACTTTTGATCAGCTACATTTTTGTTAGCACAAGTATATTCAAGATTTGTTGAAGTCCAATGGGTTGCAAGATGCTAAGCCTCTTGCCACAATGGCTTCAGGGGGGAACTCTTGATAGATATGATGGTGTGTTACTTAATGATCCTACACAGTATAGGAGACTTGTAGAAGCACTTTATATGCTACACACTAACTAGAGCTCAGATTTCCTTTAGTGTCAACAAGCTATGTTAGTTTATGGCATCTTTCACTTTCATTGGATAACAACCAAATATGTGTTTAGGTATCTCAAAGGGATAGCTTATCTTGGCCTTACCATGTGCAAGAGTGATAGTCTTGAATTGTATACATTCAGTGACCCAGCTTGGGCTGGATCGATTGTGATTGTAGGAGCACAGGTGGGTATTGCATTGTCCTTGGAGACAGCTTAGTTTCTTGGTAATCAACCAGACAAAAAGTTGTTTCTAGAAGTAGTACAGAAACTGAGTATAGAGCTCTCTCCTCAGTTGCTTCAGAGTTAGTTTGATTGAAGCCCCTACTCAATGAATTACAGGTTGCAGTTTCTAAAACACCTTTGGTGTTTTCTGGTAACATTAGTGCAAAGAATTTGGTTCAAAACCCAGTCTTCCATGCACACACGAAACACAAAAAAATGATTATCATTTCATAAGAAAGTAAGTTATGGGAGGACAGCTCAATGTTCAATACGTTCACAGTGATGAACAATTGGCTGATTACTTTGCTAAGTCTCTTCCAACCAGTTCTTTTCGGTCTATTCGACCCAAGCTAATGGTTCTTCTAAAACCAATAGCTTGAGGGGGAATGTTGAGTAAGGTTGTTAGTGTTGCACCTAATCACAAGAATTGGTTAGAGAGCTGCTCAAGTGTACAATGGGCATTTGTTCTCTATGTCTATAAATAAGCATTTTTGTAACTAACTCATCACAAGAATTAATATATATTTTTCCAGAAAATTGTTTGCCTCCAGCTTCTCTACAAGTATCAGTTTCTTGAAATCGAGACCACAAATTTAGGTGTAAGAACCGATATAGACAATATCAATTTCAGCAAAGATTCTAACAACTCCAAGGTTAAAACGAGTTACAAAGCCAACAAACAAGCAAGATATAAAATTGGTAGCAAAATATATATATATATATATATATATAGTAGAGGAGGAGTTTTCCCCCTTTATAAACATGGTTGCAGTTATTGATTTGAAGGGCATTCGCTCCATATTTTTGAACCATAAAACTTTTCTGCTCAAACTCAAATTATCGAGGTGAAGATGAAGTTCTTCCGCCCTGAATGAGCATAGGGCTTGTTAAGTATTCTTGTCCCACATTAACTAGGAACAAAGCAGCAAA
Organism: Hippophae gyantsensis; assembly: GCA_030763125.1. Classification (NCBI taxonomy): domain Eukaryota; kingdom Viridiplantae; phylum Streptophyta; class Magnoliopsida; order Rosales; family Elaeagnaceae; genus Hippophae; species Hippophae gyantsensis. Next base: position 14,453,363 of record CM061029.1, on the reverse strand, counting down.
GTTGCTTATAAGCTTGGGCAACCCTTAACTTAATGAGATCTTATTGGGTTAAGTTAGGTCTAAGTTTCTACCACAGTCTTACCGTGGCGCTAATGTCCACCTTTGTCCGCCGTGTGGAGGGGGCTGTTAAGTATCCTTGTCCCACATCGACTAGGAACAAAGCAGCAAAACTGCTTATAAACTTGGGCAACCCTTAACTTAATGAGATCTTATTGGGTTAAGTTAGGCCTAAGTTTCTAACAGGACTAAAGAAGCAGAAAACTAATAAAATTAATTAATTATATAATAATTATGATACAATGTAAGGGTGATCTTCCAGTATTCATATTGGGCATGTACTTATCATAAATACTTAGCGTGCATTAAGAGAGCCAAGACGATTAGTATAAATTTCATAAAGTCCCAAGCATAAAGCAAATCAAGTAATCAAAAGGTGTCAGACATAAAAACATGCAAGAAATGTGGAGTGGGTGTTTAAACACAACCAAAAAGGAGAGATGAACTTCCATGTTTATGCGCTAGGATGGGTTGAGATTGAAAACCCACTTCGAACCGAGCCTTGAGGTAGCCCCGTAACGGGAAATGATGAAGGCGGTGAAATTACAAGTAAATGCTTCCGTTGCTAGAGGGTCCAGCCAAGGTTGAATCTCATTGCTCGAATGTGCAACTTCGGGTATAATTGACGAGAAGAGCACTAGGTCAGCGACGAAAAAGATTTAGAACGCATGTGATTCCATGATCAAGGAGTTGATGACTCGAGCTCTAACGGCCTTTGTTGGGTGTTGATCTCGTAGAAGGCTCTCTGAGGACTCAATGAGAAGCCGTCTTAAAAGAAGAAAATGGCGCATATATATGGCCCAAAAACATTAAGATGGTCTTGGCCTAATGTGTGGGCTACCCGTAGTATGCTGAATACATGTTCAAACATTTGTAAAAAAATAATATTATTATACGTGTATTATTAGTTAATTACAATTTTGATATTACAACAAGTATATTTTTTCTACACCTTATCAAAGCAGATGAGATGTTTTGGTTACATAAGTCAGAAATGCAATGGGTGAAAGAATAGAATAAAAATACAACTTTCTTCCATGCTAAAAGTGAGTTAAAAAAAATATATGTTAAGGTTACTAACGATGGATGGTTATAAGGGTTAAAGGGGGCAAAGCTTGGGGACATGTAAAATTTATGTGTCAATCATTTTAAGGGTCTTTAATCTGATTCAAACCTTTCTAAGACAAACTCATGGTAGAAGTTACAAATGAGGAGATACATGAAGACTAGAAGAGTTTAACATTGAAAAAAAGATAAAGACAAGATGATTATTTTGGTGTTTTTTCCCCAAAAATTATGGTACAATGTGAGTATAAATGTAATTAAGACAAAAAAAACTATTTTTTATTTTTTCTTTTGGTTATGGACTTATTTTTATTGCACCAACACTTCTCTAATTGTATTAATTTCAAAGGTAAATAATCCTATTTCAATTGATCATTTTTGATATTATAGATTATGTTATACTATTTATAAGATCATCTCAAAAGTTTTGACTAAACGATTGCAAAGTGTATTGCTACATGTTATTAGCTTGTTTTAGTTAACGTTTGTGAAGAATCGATTTATTACTAATAATGTTCTTATTGCACATGAACTTTCCCATTCTTATTGCACATTTCTAAGTGTAAGGGGAAACATTGTCATGTTGTGATCAAATTTGAAATGAGTAAACCATAGTCACATTGAGTGGAAATTTGTGGAGTTAGTGATGAAGAAATTAGGATTTAATCACCAATTTGTAAGTTGAATTGTCACATGTATTTCCTCAATATCTTATGTCCATGTTATTGGGGTAAATTTTATGGTATCTTTAAACTCAAGCGAAGCCTTAGGAAAGGGGACTCATTATATCTATTCCTTTTTCATTTTATGTGCTGAGTTCCTTTTTTCATTATTAATTGAAGTTGAAGTACGAAATAGATTATAAGGTTTCAAAAAGAGTAGGGTTGCACCAACCATTTCACATTTGTTCTTCATAGATGATTCCCTCATATGTTGAAAGGTAACAAGAGAATAGCCCAATTAGGTGAAGATGTTGCTTGATTTGTACATAAATGCTTCAAGTGAAAACATTTAATACTTCTAGGTCCTCTATGTTCTTATAAGGTATTATTAGTGTTGACAATTTTTATGGATAAAATAACTTTTTATAAACTAGTTTCTAGGTTTATTTGGTCTAATTGTGAACTTTCAATACACATAGACCAAATAAAGGAAGGTGGGTCATCTATTAGACCCCCGTTTTTTTATGGGTATAACTATCTTTATTAGAAGACTTGCATGCAAGCCTATTTTAGACAAGATGAAAGTTTAAGATGTTACTCTTGATGGTTGGGAACAAAAGATGTTGTAACCATCATAAAGAAAATAAAAAATAATATAACACTATAGAATGACCCTATAGTGGTGCAAACCAAAAGGTTTTAAGCTCATTATTCGCTACAAAGTAGATGGATGGATTCCATCGCATCTTTGACTATAAGACTACTAAAGATGCTTGAGATACACTAGATTTTACTCTAAGGATTAAAAGTGTTGGCTATTTTCGTGGACAAAATATTTACCTATAAATTTATTTTTAAACTCGTTATTAAGTCTTTTAAGTAAAGTTGAAGAAACGTCAAAATATCAGATAATCATACTTCAGATATATTTGTTATAACTATAATACATAGGATTGCACTCATGTATTAAACAACACATATTTATAAATCTAGAATTATTTTTGTTGCTAATATATTTATGCTAAAATATAGAATAAGATATATGCTAAAATATTAGATAAAATATAATCTAATTATAGCTTAAATCTTAGCCTAAAAGATAACATAATATATACTTTAAAAGAACTATTTTTAAATAGGAATATTCATGATTAATGAGTCTATTTTAAAAGAACTCTTCTTTAAATATGAGTCTTCTTAATTAGTGAGTATTACTAATCCTATTTGTAATAAAAAAATATTTATCAATTATATAGGAATCTTCTTAATTAATGAGTATTACTAATCCTATTTGTAATAGAAAAAATATTCATCAATTACATAGGATTAAGGGTTTTAATTTTTCCTATAAATAAAACTCATTGCTCATTATTTGAATCAACGAGACAAGAGTATTATTTTCTTCTTAATTTATCTCTATTGTTTTACAAATATAAGATCATAATTCTTTATGTTTATTTATTTACTTAATCTATCAAATATTGGTGGTTATGTGTGATTGATTAATAAACCTAATTAGTTTATGATATTTTGATCATATGTTCTTATAGCTTTTTCTTTATTTTTGTTCTTTAATTGTTAGATCAAATAACTGTGTTTATCATATCATAATTATTTGATTTGATTATTAATCTTTAAAGAAACTATTTTTATTGAATTTATGTTTGATCTTTTTGTTATATGATTTGCTAGTTGATTTGATTTAAGTGACATATGTTTTGAATCATCTAGTTAGGATTATTCATTATTAAATCCGTTTTAGAACACACACGGACACTTGTGTTTTTGTGCTAACTATTTTTCAGTTAATTCAGGAACGTATCTGATTGACGAGAAGCTTATTGGAACGTTGGTCTGGAAACTGTCTACGTTAATATTGGAAACTGTAAAAATAGAATAATGGCTCGTAACTAAGGTATATTAGGATAGTATCCTAGGGAGGGTAACATAAGACCGAGTTTGTACTTGAACATTTGTTTTTTATAGTGGAAAATTAAGTGGTTTGATGGATCAGTGGTTTCCTCTTAGGTCATGGTTGTGACCTACGCTATTTTCACCTAAAAATATCGTGTGTTATTCTTTTATATTCACACTTTATTCTTACATGTGATTGCATACCTGACCATTTTGTTTAAGTTATTAAATCATAAATTAATAAAAATTAAAAATAACCTATTCACCTCCTCTAGGTTAATTAGGTCCGTAATTTATAACCTTTTACTTACACATGACGATACTTCCTAAGTAAAGCAAACATTCTCAAGAGTTCTTATGTCTCAATTTGTAAGTGACACTGAGACCTTTAAAGAATTTTATGCTAGAGTTTTTAATATAGCTAATACTTGTTTGAAACTTATAGAAAAAATAAAACATCCTAAGTTAGTTTGTAAAAATATCAGCTTCTTGACTTCTTGACTTAATCTTTCAAGATGAAGACCACTACTATATAAAAGGGAAATAATACTGATATTTTAAATATTGATGAGTTTGTTGGATCGATACAAATTTAAGAACTCGTACTTGAGCCTCCCAAGAAAAACAAGAATAATCCTTCAAAAGTACTCAAAAGAAAGTTTTTGATAATGATAAGAAGTCAATAATGAGTCTTTAGTTTTATTGCCATGGAATTTTAAAATTATTAAGGAAAAAGAATCAACAAGATAACAAATCTAGTAGTAGTTATCTATTCATGTTGGGGATATAAAATCAAAGGAATTCAATCCCCAAGTTTTAATGGTAAGAAATTTAAAATCATTAATCCTCAATGTTTTATTTGTAGTGGTTTTGATCACGTTGTTGTAAAATAGGAAAAAAACAAGACAAAAAAGTTAGAAGATCATTCAATATTATATTAAATAATATAGAGAGTTAATATAAGTGAATTAAAATATGTTGAAACCAATTATCATACCATCATTGCAATTAGGTGTACAATATTTATAATATTTAAGATATTTTAATAATATTTTTAATAATTTTGTAAAAATTTGATAAAAAAATATAATTATCATTTTTAGATATTAAGATATATATAAAAAAAATATTACCTCTATAATATCCCGATCTCATCCACATTTTCATCGTTGCTTGTAACTTATTAGTGATTAACGCATAACCGAAAAAAGATATCCAAGGGATTTCATGTATTAAGGTGCTATTTAGCTCGACGACAAAGCTTCACAAGGATTTAAATTAATATAGGTGATCAAGTTTACAGGAATTAACTTTTGTTATATATGGGATATTCGGAAATTGCAAATAAATTAGTATCTATGTGCGGATCTATTTGATTTTTATATTCATATATTTTTAATTTATTTATTTTATATTATTATAGTTTTTTACTAGATTTTTTCGTATTTAGATAAAATAATTTTGTATGTGATAATGATTATTTGAGTTAATTATTAAAATTAAAAAAATATTTTTATTAAACTTGTTATTAATCTGTTATTCTAAGATTTGTTAGTTAATTTGATTTATTCGATATATGGTTCAAATCTTCTAGTTAATATTATTTATTATTAAATCGATTCTAGGATACATTTTATACTTGTATTATTTGTGTTAATTTTTTAGGTGTTAATTGAATGAGTTTGATTACTAATGTTACTCAAGATATCAAATTGTTATCTATCTTATAAAGGTTAATTTAAGACTTGATTTTGTAATTGAACACGTTCATAGTAGATAATTAGATGATTTGATAGTTTTTATTTTTAAATCATTGTTATGATTTAGATTATTTTCATCTAAAATATTACATATCAAATTTATCTTTATTTTTATATTTTATTATTTACACATGAATTTTTATTTGATCGAATAATAATTTTTAATTAAACTCAATCAAAAAATTACCTATTCATATCTTTTAAATTAATTAAATTATAACTTTAAACTTTCTTAATAAATCTGATAGAAATCATTTACCAATCTTCGATGCAATGAGATTTTAACGATTAAATTGATGAACATATATTATCCCCTTACGGTCACCATTCTCCTCACTTTTCGGGTTCATACGCTCACTTTTCCACCATGACCACCAAAAAGAAATTAGATGAGAAGAAATATAGATGAGAGAGAGATGGCTAGAGGAAGTTGATTTTGACTCAGGCTTACTTCTTTGATTAAAATATGGGGGCTGTTTAGTTGAAGTTGATTTGATATGATTAGTGTTCTGAGATGAAAGTTTGGGATCAAGGATTATTTAAGAATTGTGGCTGTGGAAGGAAGGACACATACTATACAACTACTACTTTAATTAGAGTCTACATCACATGCAGCATTCTCAACCTTTATAAGCTAACTTCATTTTATATTATTAAATAATTTTTTTATTACAAATAAAACTAAAAAGAAAAAGATAATCATTGTTTGATTAAATTATCATAGATAAAATAGGAACCACTCTTTTAAATTCTTATAGTGGTGATGAAGCATATACCATTTGTATTCTTTATTCATCTTTAAATTTTAACCCTTAAAAATACATCTAATCATCTACATAATTCTAATGCTATTAAATAAAACTTTTATTATAAATAAAATTAAATATAAAAAAAATAATTATTCCAATATTGGTATGTCTCGTGATTTTGTAAGCCTCAGCTTATTTCCATTTAATAGTTACACATAATCGGAAGAATGAGTATAAGCACACAAATATTTAAGACGATTATTTATGCATTTATTAAAAATTATGAATATAATTATTGTATAATTATATATTTGATTATAAAATAAGATTGTATTGTTAATAAATCATTATTAGTGGTATATTAGTTGTGTACAACTAATATACTTTATCAGCTGTATATTAATTGTATACAACTAATATACTTTTCTTAAAAGCACTTTTTTAAAAAAGCAGATTCTTATTTTCTTGTATTTATATTTGTATTATCATTCATTGTAATTAATATTAATAAATATATTTTCAATATATTTAATTTGGTATCAGAGTTGGAAAGAAAAGAAAAAAAACTTCTTTTTATCGATTTTTGAGTTTTTGAGCAGCGTCGTCGTCAGTGTCAGTGTCATTAATCTTCTCACACTGATCAGTCTACGCCGTTCAGCCCGCGTCGTCCAACCTTGTGCCGTCCAGCTCGCACAACAGCTCCAGCCCTGCGCCGTCCAGCTCGCGCAACAGCTCCAACCCTACGCCGTCCAGCTCGCGTAGCAGCTCCAGCCCTGCGCCGTCCAGCTCCTACACTGCTATGTGTTCTTTTGTGAGTCAGCAGTGCTCTCTTTTCAGTTTTTAATTTTTCAGCTTTCAATTCTTTTAGATCTGCCCTAGTCCAAACCCTTCCTCCCACTTACCAGCCCAACCCGGCCCAATCTGTCTTAGTCTAAGCCCATCAGCTCATCAGCCCAACCCATCAACTCACTCAATAATTAGACAGCCCAATCCATAGTCCAACCCGGCCAAAAAAAATCAAAATCTTTATTCCGCTACATAATATATTTTATTATTATTTCAATGGAAGATTCGAGACAACATCAAGTTTCTAGAATTAATGAAGTTCCAAAATTTGAAGTTTTTGTTAAAAGTTCAGAAATTGGTTCTTTCGGGGGTACTAAACTTAATGGTACAAATTTTCGAACATGGAAAAAAGTTGTCTGTTTATCTTCGTGGGATGCATAAGATGGGACATGTATCTGGATCAATCAAGGCTCCTAATCAAGATGATATAGAAGCCTATACTAGGTGGGAGGATGATGATGGCTTTGTAATGTCAATTCTATTTAGAGCCATCACTGATGATATATTACAAATGGTGGAGGCATGTGAAACTACTGAGGCCATATGGAATACCTTAAGCGATCTTTATACAAATGAGTCTGACTTTATTCAAGTTCATGAACTCATGTGCAAAGCTACTGGCATGCAGCAAAATGGGCAACCCGTATCTCTATTTTTTACTAAGCTGAAAAATGTATGGGCTAAAATTGACCAAAAATGCCCATGCAAAATTAAAAATCAAGAACACCTTATTTGATACCAGAAGTAGAAGGAGCTTGAACAAGTACATGCCTTTTTAAGAGGCCTTGATACAAAACATAATAGTGCTAAAGGCAAATTGCTTCGAATGTCAGACCCTCCGAGCTTGAATACCGCCTTTACATATATCCGTAAAGACGAATCTCAGCAGGAGAGTCTTCATCAGGCACAAGTTGAGGTATCAAGTCTAGCCATTCAAGCCAAATCAAAGGCACCTTTACTCCAGCAGCAAAATTCAATTCCACTTCATCAGCAGGGACCTCCACTAGGCTTTACCAATCACCATCATTCTCACTGCTCTTATTGCAATGAACAGGGGCATCTTCGTGACACTTGTTGGAAACTGTATCCATACTTGAAATCAAACTATGGAGCAAAACGACAACATCATCGTTCTAAAGCAAAGGTAGTTGTAGTGCAAATTGTCCAAGAACCAGACTACTATGGACAGGATCATCCTATGGAATGTGGAGGTATCCCTACAGCTTCAATAGCTGGTCGTGGTAAGATTGGTATGACCTTAAATATTTCTCACTCTGTTGGGTCTAATACTTGGATTGTTGATTCTGGTGCATTTGATCATATAACTTATGATAAATCTTATTTTAATGAGTTATCTTCACCACCAGTGTCTTATGTTACGAATGCTAATGGTGAGGCCTTTCTTGTCTTAGAAAAGGGGTCAGTTCATATCACTCTATCTTTACAGCTCCATAATGTTTTATATGTACCTGACTTATCTCATCACTTAATATCTATCCCATAGTTGAATATTGAGTCTAAATGCTCTGTAACCTTTTATCCTATGTATGTGATTTTTCAGGATCTTCTTACCAGGGAAATAATTGGTCGAGGGTATCTGAAAGGTAGATTGTTCCGTTTGGATCATAACTATAGAGGGGAGAAACCAGGAGCACGGGCACGCACTGCATTGACTTCTAATTCTGATAAGCTAAGTGAAATTTGGTTGTGGCATCGCCGCTTAAGGCATCCATCTTTTAGTCTTATGAAAAAAACCATGCCCACTTTATTTATTGGTGTTAGTGAGATTGTTTTACATTGTGAGACTTGTGTTTTGGCCAAGAGCCATCATATTACTTATTCTCCTAGTATTTCTAATAAAAGTACTATTCTTTTTGAATTAATTCATTCTGATGTTTGGGGACTAGTTAAAGAGCCCACTATATCAGGTATGAGATATTTTGTTTCATTTATCGATGACTATACAAGGTTATCGTGGATTTCTCTTCTTAGAACAAAAGATGAAGTCTTTTCAGTTTTTCAAAATTTTCATACCTTCGTTCAAACACAATACAATGGCATCATTCGGATCCTCCGTTCTGACAATGGGGGGGGAATATGTTAATCATGTTTTTCAAGATTTTTTCAAAACACATGGGATTATTCACCAAACTACTTGTCCGCAAACACCGGAACAAAATGGAGTGTTTGAAAGAAAAAATCGCCATTTACTTGATATGGCACGTGCACTCTTATTTAGTGCTTATATGCCAAAATACCTTTGTGGTGATGTTGTACAAGCTTCTGCCCATCTCATCAATCGTCTCCCGTCTAGTGTCCTTAACGGAAAAATCCCATTCCAAATTCTCGCATCTTACGTCTCCTTATCATCCTTCCATAATCTTCCTACCCGTGTATTTGATTGTGTTACTTTTGTGCATGTTCCTAAAAATCAAAGGTCTAAATTAGATGCCCGGGCAATTAAATGTGTGTTTGTTGGTTATGGAAGTTATCAGAAAGGGTACAAGTGCTTCCATCCACCGACTAGAAAGTATTATGTCACTATGGATGTTACCTTTTTTGAGAACACGAGTTATTTTTCCTCACTTGATACTGCTCGTCAATGGGAGAATACATATTTTGAAGAATTGTATCATGGTGAGGGGGAGGCATTAGAAGAATCACCAGTCATTGCAGAAGTAGATGGTCCAAGTATTCAAGCACCAAATTCGCTTACAGCAAATGAAGTGGAAGACACAATTGTTCCCTCAGGCATTACTCCTACCCCTGATCAACAACTCCCTGGTACTGAAGGTCACTCATCTTAGGTATGTACACCCACTGATACTAATAGCATTGAGTTTAATGTTGGACAATATGTGTTACCAAAAAGGTCTACTCGAGGTCAACCGGCCAAAAGGTATGAACCAAATATTCATGCAAAATCAAAATACCAAGTAGCCAATTACATGTCTACTAAAAGATTATATAAGTCATATGAATCATTTGTGAATCAAATATCTGGTGTATTAGTACCTAACAAAGTGTAGGGTGCATCGGGAGATCCAATATGGAGAAAGGCAATGGCTGAAGAGATGGAGGCGTTACAGAAGAATGATACTTGGCAACTGGTGCCACCACCACAAGGAAAAAAGGCAGTTGGTTTTCGATAGGTGTTTACTGTAAAAAATAATGGTGATGGATCTGTAAATCGGTATAAAGCTCGTCTTGTAGCAAAAGGGTTTACTCAAACGTATGGTGTAGACTACGATGAAACTTTTGCTCCTGTAGCCAAAATGAACACTATTTGAGTTTTGCTCTCACTTGCCGCTAATCTAAACTGACCACTTCGGTAGTTTGATGTTAAGAATGCGTTTCTTCATGGAGAATTAGTCGAGGAGGTGTACATGAGTCTTCCACCTGGGTATGTAGTTGATTCTCTTGGTAATTTTGTATGCAAATTGAGAAAGCCTTTGTATGGTCTCAAGCAATCCCATCAAGCCTAGTTTGGAAGGTTTTCACAGTTCATGCAAAAGGTTGGTTACAGACAGAGTAATTCAGACCATATTCTATTTCTCAAACATTAACGAGGGAAGGTAACAACCCTAATCATTTATGTTGATGATATGGTAATCATTGGTGATGATACTATTAAGATGGATAAATTACAAAGACAACTAGCCTCTGAATTCGAGATGAAGGACTTAGGTGAACTAAAGTACTTCTTAGGAATTGAGGTAGTTAGGAAAAGAGAAGGAATATATATGTGTCAGAGGAAGTACATTATTGATATGTTAACAGAGACAAGTATGTTAGATTACAAACCTATTGACACTTCTATTGAGCAAAACCATTGTTTGGCAGAGTATCCAGATCAGATACCAACTGATCGAGCTCGCTATTAGAGATTGGTTGGGTGTTTGATTTACTTGGCTCATACTAGAGCAGATATTGCATATGTAGTAAGTGTGGTGAGTCAGTTCATGCATAACCTAAGTGAGAACCACATGAATGCTGTTTTGAGAATTTTAAGGTATTTGAAATTGACTCCAGGAAGGGGAGTAATATTCTCTAAATAGAACAATCCTCTTAAAGTCTGTGGCTTCACAGATGCAGATTGAGCAGGAAATATTACAGATAGAAAGTCAACATCGGGTTATTTCACCTTTATGGGAGGAAATTTGGTTACATGAAAAAGTAAGAAACAGAAAGTGGTGGCGCGATCTAGTGTTGAGGTTGAGTATAGAGGTATGGCTCATGGGATTTGTGAATTACTATGAATAAGAACTTTGTTATTTGATTTGGGTTTCGAACTCAAAAATACTATGCAATTGTATTGCGACAATCGGGTAGCCATTGATATATCACAAAATCCAGTACAACATGATCACACTAAGCATGTAGAGGTTGATCGTCACTTTATAAAAGAAAAGCTAGATGTCAAACTGATTAGTTTTCCTTTTGTTCCCACTGAAGAGCAACTTGCAAATATGCTTACCAAAGGATTTTCCAAGAAGACATTATACAGTTCACTAAGCAAGTTGGGCATGATCGATATCTATGCGCCAACTTGGGGAGGGAGTGTTAATAAATCATTATTAGTGGTATATTAGTTGTGTACAACTAATATACTTTATCAGCTGTATATTAGTTGTATACAACTAGTATACTTTTCTTAAAAGCATTTTTCCTAAAAAGTAGATTCTTATTTTCTTGTATTTATACTTGTATTATCATTCATTGTAATTAAGATTAATAAATATATTTTCAGTATATTTAATTTGTATTATATAGAATAAAAATTATATAGTTATGTAAAATTTAATACCATCATTTAGTATGAATCTAAACTGTATTTGATACTTTAATTAACTTATCTAAAATTTTAATTTTTAAATTATGTATCATGTTTTTTCTTTTGTCTTAAATTAAAAATAATTTTTTTTTAATTTTTAAAATGTAAAAAAAAATATAATCCTAATTCATAATAGACTGAACTGTGAAATTGACATTCCAAACTGATTCAAGTACCTGTTGTTTCTTATCAAAGTTAATATATTTTTTATGCATTCAAATTATTTGAGAAAATGTCTAAATAAAATAAAGTGTGAAACAGCTTGTACAACATTTTCTACAACATAACAGTCTTGACAATAAGAGCTAGCTGAACAATTAACTATAGATCTCATAGTAGGATTAGGATATAACTCTTTCCCATTTTTTCTCAATTAAGTTTGATACATTAGATGAAAAATTAAGAAGATAAAAGAATTAAATTATATTTAGAATAAACCCAATTCAATTAAGGGTCAATTTGTTATGTTGAATTGACTCCATGGCATAGAAAGTACATTTCGTTGTTCTTGATGAAAAAGCTTTTCTTTGAAATCACTTATAATCCTTTTTAAAGGAAAGCACCAACAAACAGACCATAAGCTAATAACTAGACTTACCAAGTTTGTATGATTCAACTTTGTGTGTTTTGTATGCTTGATAGGCATACCCAAAGAGCATGGTCTGTTAAATTTGGGCCTAATTCCATCTTAACACTCATGTTGTGAGATAGAGGATTTCCCTTGTTTATATGCACAACGTGGGCGCGATCCCCAGTCGATGTGGGACTTTAACACTCGCCCTCGCATTGGCAAGGGTCTATCCCCTGAAGATCGACTGAGATGTTAAGCTTATGGAGCCCAAGTGGCGGAATGCATAACTCACCAGTGGGGAAACAATTGCACCGATCGGATAACATTGCTTTGATACCATATAAGAAATGGTTTTATTGATCGATGAATAAATGAATGTTTACAATCTATTTATACAAAAGAAAAGAAAAATTGTAATTATTAAAAACAAACACAATTATGGAGGGAAATGTTCTTGGACAACATGTTCCTTCCCACCAATCTATTGGTGGCTGTTTCCAGCAGGTGTGTTGGTTGTCACCAGTTGTTGGATCTCGAGTTCTTTAACATGGTCTTCTTTTTGTAGAGCATTCAAACTAAATGTCAATAAGACTCTGCAACAAAAGAACATAGAGATTAAAAGAAGTTTATTAATTAATCATTTACAAATTTGTTTTTTGACTTGAGGAATGTTTGTATAACTTGTATCATTGAAGAAGCCAAAGTCTCTTTTGGGGGAAGATAACCTTGAGTGAATTTAAACATACTTGAATTATCAGCTTTGAAAGGCTCACAGTGTTCTTTATATGAATTTCCCATATTGTACACAAGTCGATCTTCAATTTAACCTCCTAGTTTAATCCTAAAAAAATTTGTTGGAACAAATATGAGAAAAACTATATAAGAACAATATTACCGATAACCTGAAATGAACTGCTTGGGTTGAGTCGCAGACTAGGTCGCTCTCTTTAAGACGTTTCACGGCTCTGCTCAAATTTGTGCAAGAAAACACAACCTCGTCGTCCCTAGGATAAAACAGCCCAGAATCTTTTTTCTGTCTCGAAATTTCACTACACTGATGAAGCCCGGAATACTATACCTCTTAAATATTTATGTTGCTCAGAAATCTGAGAAAACAATTCTAAATTTTCTTTTCTTTGATTTTGCTATGAAAAAACCGTAGAACTGTTTTTGAGTTGTTAAGTTGTTTTCTAAACTGAGGGCTATTGCCCTTATTTATAGTTGAAAAAATAAGTGTAACGGTCATATAATTATGAAAATAACGGTCATAAAAGTAACGGTCGCATAATTATGAAAATAACGGTCATAAAAGTAATAGTCATATAATTATGAAAATAACGGTAATAAAAGTAACAACCATATAATTATGAAAATAATGGTCATAAAAATAATGACCATATAATTATGAAAATGACAGTTACATAATTTATGAAATAACGGTCATAAAATAATAAAAAATATATATTTTTATTTAAATTCATTTCTAACAATACCCCACTTGAATTTTAAATAAAAATATTTTCATCGAGCAACCAATCAATTAAAAGTATAAGATTGTGCATAAGCAAAAGGTGTTTATCAACTTGAACCTTTGCATAGTGTTGATGCTTTAGAACATACTATAGTAACTCGTAGTTTTGAACTCTATCTCTAACAATATTACACACACAACCTTTCCAAGGTATAATTTGAAGAGCCTGTGTTTTATGGACATACATGTTTATCCCAGTATAGTGAATGTTCTAGTAAAATTTGCCCAAAATTTTCATAAGAAGCGGCCACACTTCCACATTCACATAGGTGAGTCTATCAAGAGCACTCTTGTAGCTATGTACTCCATTCCACATAGAGTATAGAACTCATTAAGAGTTTAACAATTAACTCATCCTTTTCTATCGCTTTAGGACTTCATGCTTCTAACAATATAGAATGGGATTTGAAAATAGCATGATACATCTCATATCACTTCATGACTTGTTATTACCCTTTGAACTTATTTCTTAGGATCTCCACTCTATAAGTTGGGTTACCATGACGAGTGACTCTTCATTCTAAGGGCATTAATCCCATCCCTTTTGAGGTTTTGAAAACCTTCTCTCTAGGCAATCCTTTCGTCAAAGGATTTGCCAAATTTTCATCAGAACGTACATGATCCACTATTACAGCTCCCATAGAGAGAAATTCTCTAACAGTACTATGCTTACAACGTATCTATCATCTCTTGTCGTTGTAGTAACAGTTCTGAATCTTTACAATAGTCGTAGTACTATCGCTATGGATCAATTAGTATCGATCTTTCCCATAAAGGGATCTCAGTTAACAGACTTCTTAGCCAGCCTGCTTCTTCACTAGTAGTGGCTAGTGCTATCATTTTAGACTCCATTGTAGATTGAGCCAATATTTTTTTTTTAGACTTCCAAGAAATAGCTCCACCAACTATGTTAAATATATAGCCACTAGTTGCTTTGGAGGTTTCTGATAAAGTGTTCCAATCTGCATTGTTATATCCTTCTAGAACAGCGGGAAACTTTTTATAATGTAACCCAAGGTACATAGTTCTCTTAAGGTATCTCATAACCCTTTCAATAGCATTCCAATGCTCTACACTAGGTATATTGGTAAACCTACATAGTAGTCCCATAACATAAGTTATGTCTGGTCTAGTGCAATCAGTAGCATAACGTAAGCTACCAATGATGCTAGCATACTCAGTTTGTCTAACACTGTCTCCGGTGTTCTTGAACAACTTTACAATAGGATCATAAGGAGTACATGTAGGATTGCAGTTAAAGTAATCATATTTCTTTAAGATCTTCTCAATGTAGTGAGATTGATCTAGAGAAATTCCCTTTTTAGACCTAGTTATCTTTATACCAAGGATTACACTCGCTTCTCCGAGATCTTTCATATCAAAATTAGCACTTAAAAAAGTTTTCACATTGTTCACAACATGAATATTTGATCCAAAAATAAGCATGTCATCCACATATAAACATATAATAGTGCAAATGTTATCTTCTAATTTATAATAAATGCATTTGTCACTTTCATTTATTTTGAATCCATGTGAGATAACTAGATTATCAAATTTTTCATGTCATTACTTAGGTGCTTGTTTTAGACCATAAAGAGATTTATCTAGTTTACAAACTTTATTTTCTTGACCTAGGATAACAAAACCTTCAGGTTGATCCATATAAATTTCTTCTTCTAAATCACCATTTAAGAAAACAGTTTTAACATCTATTTGATGGATAGCAACAAGAGAAAAAAGTACACGTATGGAAGTTATTCGTGTGACTGGTGAAAAGGTATCAAAGAAATCTACATTTTCCAATTGCCTATACCCTTTAACTACAAGACGAGCTTTGTACTTTTCAATAGTACCATTGGGTTTTAATTTCTTTTTTAGTATCCATTTACATCTAATGGTTTTGCAACAAGGAGGTAAGTCAACTAAATGCCAAGTTCTATTATACTCATGAGAGTCTATTTCATCATGTATGACTTCTTTCCATAAGTTGACATCTAAAGAAGATAAGGTTTTTTGAAGAGTTTGGGGATCTTCTAATCACACCCAAAGTCCTTAAGGGTTCGAGCTCGTTTACTTCTCCTAATTTTAGTGTTTAATTCCTAATTTTGTTTACTAATTCTAGTTATGGGTAAACAACTAGAAGACGAGCTCCCACTATTCTTCAATTTAAATGGAAACTTATGTTTATAGTAGTCAACATCATTTGATTCTATAACTATGATCATTTAAGTTATAGAATTTATAAGCTTTACTATTCACATCATATCCTATGAATACACATTCGTATGATCTACTAGTAAGTTTATTTCTTTTAAGGATCAGGGATCCTAACATAGACTAAACAAACCTAAGTTTTACAATAAGTTAAGTTACTTATTTTTCAAAATTTCACCATCTGAAATTTCAGATGGTGAAATTTTACTAGTAGATTTAGGCACTCTATTTAGCACATAGCAAATAGTTAATAAAATTTCTCCCCACTAATGGGAAGCAGCACCAGAGTTTAATAAAATTGTAACAACTGAATCAGTAAAAGTTCTATTTTTCTTTCAACTTTGCCATTCATTTCAGGAGCATAAGGTGCATTTTTTTCATGAATGATTCCATGAATTTTATAAAAATCATTGAAGATATTGGAATCATATACAGTGCCTCTATTACTTCGAAACCTTTTTTTATTTTTCTGTTAAGTTAATTCTCAATCTCAGTCATTAATATTTTAAACATGTCAAACGCTTCACTTTTATTTTTCATTAGACATACATAAGTGTAATTTGAACAGTCATCTATAAAAGTTATAAAATAGCATTTTCCATTTCTTGTTAAATTTCCATCAAGTTCACATATCTCAGAATGTATTAATTCTAAAGGTTCAGATTCTCTAACTATTGATTTATGTGAAGTTTTGGTTATTTTAGCTTGACTACAAAAATCACATTTTTCAAAATCATTCAAAGATAGTTTAGGAATTAGTTCTAAGATACTCATGTTCTTGATTATGTGTTTATTAACATGACAAAGTCTAACATGCCAATTATTAAAAGAACTCAACATTCAATTTAAACATGTCATTAGTGGGGTACTCTTTCCCAACAAAAAATATTATTTTTAGTTATTGTATATAAATCAGCCCCTATAGTTTGAGTAAACCCAACTTTGTAAAGAAGATATCCTAAAACTATGTTCTTTCTCATCTCTGGAGTATGTAGGACATCATTCAAGATAGTAGTCTTTCTAGAAGTAAACTTTAATACCACCTCACTAGTACCAGTAACTTTAATGGAGTGGGATTCACCCAGTAGCACTTTCTTATCCTCAGAATCATAATAGGACTTGAACATGTCTTGATCATAGCAAACATGGTGAGAAGTACCAATGTCCACCCACCACCCCTCATATCCATCAACAAAATTGATTTAAGATATCATAGCAATAAGTTGATCTTCAGTAAGGTTCGCATACAGGACAGGATGATTCCTATTATGGCAGTTCCTAGCCAAATGGCCAGGTCTGTTACAACTATAACACATGAATGTGTTATTCCTTAAGGGGGTTAAGGTCCATTCTGGGGAGGATAATTTTTGTTTCTATTTTGGTGGTTGCGGTTTTGGTTATTATTGTGATTCTGAGTTTTCATATTTCTACCTTTAGGTTTCAGAATTGCAGATGAGGGTTTCTTATTGGTACTGTTGTTTGAGACAACTAGTACTTCATCTCTTTGGTCTTATTTTTAGGCTTCTTCTTCTATTTTTAAACGGGTTATAAGACTTTCTAAAGAAAATTCCTTAGTTTTATGCCTAAGTGTATTCTTAAAATCTTTCCAAGTAGGGGGTAATTTATCTATTATAACAGCT
The DNA here is from genome assembly GCA_030763125.1 of Hippophae gyantsensis. Taxonomy (NCBI): domain Eukaryota; kingdom Viridiplantae; phylum Streptophyta; class Magnoliopsida; order Rosales; family Elaeagnaceae; genus Hippophae; species Hippophae gyantsensis. The sequence goes on along the minus strand of CM061029.1, from coordinate 14,435,517 downwards.
ACTTGAAATTGTTCATCTAAAGTCATACATTCAGAAGTTATTTCGTGTGCTATCTTCTCCAGTTCGTGTGATTAAGCTTCCACTGATTTTCCATCAATCATTTGGAACTTCATGTATCTACTCATAGCATATTTCTTAGTTCCAGCTTCCTCAGTGTCGTACTTCTTTTGAAGTGCTTCCCAAATTTCCTTAGCAGACTTATCATAGTTATAATAATCATACAAGTCATCATCTAAACCGTTAAGAATATAATTTTTGCACAGAAAATCATTTTCCATCCAGGTGTCTAAATTCTTAGTTGTAGCTTCAATATGAGAATTAGGTAATGTTGGTTTTTCAATAATAAAAACAAAAGCGACATTTTACATGGTTAAGAAAAATAACATTTTTTTGTCTCCATTTTTAAAGTGTAGTTATTCAAAACGAAATGGTTTGTTGAGATGAGCAATTAACATTTCAGTAGATATGGCAGATAGAATACGTCTTAAAATTGTTGGAACAAATATGTGAAAAACTATGTAAGAATAATATTACCGATAACCTAAAATGAACTGCTTAGGTTGAGTTGCGGACTAGGTCGCTCTCTTTAAGATGTTTCGCGGCTCTACCCAAATTTGTGCAAACAAACACGGTCTCGTTTCCCTAGGATAAAACAGCCCAGAATCTTTTTTCTATCTTGGAGTTTCACTACACTGATGAAGTCCGGAATACTACACCTCTTAAATATTTATGTTGCATGGAAATCTGATAAAACAATTCTGAATTTTCTTTTCTTTGATTTGGCTATGAAAAAACCGTAGAACTGCTTTTGAGTTGTTAAGTTGTTTTCTAAACTGAGGGCTATTGTCCCTATTTATAGTTGAAAAAATAAGTATAACGATCATATAATTATGAAAATAACGGACACATAATTATGAAAATAACGGTCATAAAAGTAACGGTCGCATAATTATGAAAATAATAGTCATAAAAGTAACGTTCACATAATTATGAAAATAACGGTCATAAAAGTAACGACCATATAATTATGAAAATAACGGTCATAAAAATAACGATCATATAATTATGAAAATGAAAATTACATAATTTATGAAATAACGGTCATAAAATAATAAAAAATATATATTTTTATTTAAATTCATTTCTAACAGATTTGGATGCTGCAATTTAATTTAATTTTATGGTTAAGTTTGTACATTATTATAAAAAAAATAGAGAACAACAAAACCTCTAAAAGTACCCTCAATCTCTACCAACATCTCCCAATGCCCATGAGCCACTATGCCGTTCAATTCCAGATTTGCCGTCAACTCTGCCACCTAGTTCCACCTCCACTTAGCTTTTTGAGTTTTTTTCATATTCACTCAACTGCTATTACTTCTTTGAGGAGCTTGTCATGCAAGAGGATGAAGATGATGTTGGAGATTGTTATAAAGGTCCTTAATTCAAGGAGTACATTAAGGAACAAATTAAGTAGTGGTCACCATTAATTTAAGGAGTAAATCAATTAATTCAAGAAGTAATTAAAGGAAGCTTTAATTTAAGGAGTAATTCAAGGAGTTAATCTATCTATAAATAGATGTATAATTGCAATGAATTTATTAATCAAATGTTCATTCCAATTAAGAGAAAAGCTTAGAAAAAAAAATTTAGTGAGAAAAAATTAAGAGTAATTTTCTTAGGTATAATTGGGTTGTGAGTTATGAGTGTTGTAAACACCTTATATAATTTCTCTTATTTTCAGTAAAAAGACCTGCTACAAGTCCGAAGGCGAAAGAAAGATTAATCAAACTTTGTTATCAAATTTGTGTGTTATTTTATCTATTTTATTTTCTCATAAATCTAGTTTATCATGAATTTATGTAATGATGATCACGTTAAATTTTGAGCGACCACACCATCCTTTATGTTATGTTTATTACATTTGATGTCTTTCTTTCTTTTATTGTATGTTTTTATTTTAATTTTATTATAGTATTGTATGGTGGTTGTTTTGCTCGTGGTTTTTCTTTCTTTTTTTTTCCTTTTCTTTGGTCAGTTTGTTGGTAGATAGTGATCTTTCCTTAATGTCAAGATTACAATTTTTTTAGGCTATATGGATATATGAGTTCACCTTACGAGTGTCAGACTTGGTTTGGCTCTTTAAGGACACTAGATGAAAGTATTTTGTAACAAAGAATAGGTCTGGATTGGGAAAGCAATCTAAAAAAAATGACTGATATGTGTTTATTTCTAGTTTAGGGTTAGTGGAAGAGGTAGTGTATTGTTTATTGATCTTCTTAATTGTGCACATGCTGCAATGTTGATGAAATCATCTCTCTTTTAAAAAGAGGAAGAAAAAAAATCCTCTAAAAAATTTAAGCTTTCAGTTCTTTCATTATTAATAGAACAAGCTAGCTGTTAAATAATATGTAACTTGTGTATTGTTTAGCTGTAAAGTTTGTATATATTGTTGTTAGCATACCGATAGCATGCGTGTAATGGTTGGTTAGAGCATAGCATGTGCTGTTAGCTAGTTAGGTTATGCTAGTGCTAGCTTATATATATACTTATATAGTCACTTAGATGACTATATTGGTGTCATTATTCAATTCATTATTCTATTATTTGTTATGTACAAACTGTCTAGAGATCTGAGGTCAAAATATTAAGAAAAGCATTAAACTAACCATTAATGGTGTTTGTTAAGAACTTGTTATCCAGGTCATGCAAAATAAGATAAAACTAACCATTAATTGTGTTTCTCAAAAGTTTGTTATTCAAATCCTGCAATATTTATAAAAATATCCAAACATCAATTTCATGGAAATAATAAAAAAATTATATAAAAAATATTATCAATATTTATAATTCTTTTTTGTAAACTTTATTAAAACTAAGAACAATTATTAAAAATAAGGACATAGGATCCATTTTATTTATAACTAAGTGGCCTCACTCTTAACGTCTTATTTGTATGTGCAACAGTTATATATATATATTAATATGATTTGTATTAGTTAGGAGTTGTTCAAAAGATTATAAGTGAAAAGGATTTCATGTAAATGTAAGAAAAGATGATATTAAAGAGCTTGTATTTATTAGGTTATTTAAATTGAATTACATGAAGGATGTACTTAGATATTTATAGTTGAATAAGAAGGTTTTATACTATTTCACCTACATGTTTTACTTAATGATTCTAGAATTATCTACAAGTTTTACTTGAAAATGAAGATATATGAAATTATCTAATAAATATTAACTACACATTTTACTTGCTACCAAGCTGATCTTTTATAGCTCTCTAATATATATATTTTTTCTAACATATTTTATACTATTATAGAGAAATGAAAGTCATTTTCTATCGAGAACTTTAAACTATGTATGTTATTATTCTGTATAATCTTGTTTTAAATCTTAATTTTAAGTTTTATGTTTTAATTTTGAATATTAATTGTTATGTTATTTACGAAAGTTTGACATCCTAGACAATGATAGGCATAACGAGGTACAAGTTCAATATGGGACAACCACCTTGAGCATCAAAATTCAAGGGTACTTGAGTATCAGTATGGCTATTATAGCTGTTAGTTAGGGTTATGATATGTATCTGATTTAGAGCTTAGTAATTGAAGTGTACGTATGAAGGTTTTTGTAGCATCTTTTTTGTAAAGAGGTGGAAAGTTAATAGAATTAGTTGGAGATAATTATCCTTTGTGAGAATATTTTTAGGAGATGCTCTTTATTTTAGACCGAAAAACTTGTATGTTAATAAGGATCATTGACTTAACACCAACTACTTGTTAGATTTTATCCCTTTCATTTCAATTAATTATTGGAAGTAATTTCAATTAATTACAACATATATAAGCATATATGTGATATAAATATATATTGAATAATAAATTATCAAATATTTAATTAGACCTGTTATAAAGTGATCAAATTAAGTATTATTTATCAGGTTTAATATGTGTTATGAGAAGTGAGATCTTTAATGTGTAAAATGCATATTAATAACTTTATGATTTAACGATGATCTAAATTATATAAAGTTTGGAAATAATACAATTATGTTATTGTTCTTAAAGGACACAATTAAATATGACAATGTTCTTTAAATAAGGAAATTTCTAATAAGACAAGTTTTGAATTTAGAATTTGAATCCGCGTAGGATTCAATAAGAAAATTTTCAATAAGGTAAGTTTTGAATTCAGAAATTGAATCTGCTTAGGATTCAATAAGAAAATTTTTAATAGTGAAAGTTTTGAATTTAGAATTTGAATCTGCGTAGGATTCAATAAAAAAATTTCTAATAAGGTAAGTTTTGAATTCAAAATCTGAATCCACATAGTATTTAATAAAGAAATATCTAATAAAACAAGTTTTGAATTCAGAATTTGAATCTGCTTAGATTCAATAAGAAAATAGATTACAGATCATCTCTTGAAATTTAGAGGCGTCTTTTCCTCTACAAGCGTTTCTTCATATCTCTCTCTTAATATAGTTCGACTCTCTCTATATATATTAAATAAATAGAAAACAGAAAATAGAGAAAAAAAATTAAAAATAAGGGAAAGGGTTTTCGATTAAGAACTTGCAATTTGGGTATCTTCTATTGTACATAACAGAATATTGTTACTACCGTCTCTCTTGCTCTCTCCATCGGACTTGAGAGAGATTACTTGGAGATCTTAAAGACTTCTAATGATCACCAGTAATTGTGTCTCTCTGAAAGATCATGACAATAGACCAAAGTAATTTAGAATCAAAGATTGAACGTTCACTAGAAGATCATGGTAAATCTAAGATTTATGAATTACAACATGATTATGCATGATCGCAAATAAATCTCTATCATTAATGACATAAATTAATAAAAATGAGCCATTTGTACCTTAGTCAAATTGCACACAACATATCATCATAAAGATGACCATCCTTAGAAGAGGCGAATTAGATTGTGTGGAGATGCTCATTTTACAACATTAAGAATGCAAGAATTGGAAGGAAAAGTTGAGCATTTTTCATGCCCATTGCACTCATGCACCGGTGTGGAGGGATGTAAGGGTTTGAGTGGATTAAAGTTCGATCTAAATCTTAAACAATTTTTTTTTATATTATGTATATAAAAAGATTTTTTAAACTAAAATTAAATGTATTGCCAAATCAACAATTTTTTGAGAAACTATATATAATGATACCCTTAAAATTTATAAGAATAAAAATAGTATCTAATAATATTAAATAGATTAAACTTGATAAAGTTTAATATTAAACGTGTCTAAATGATCGTAGTTCGATGTTTAATTGAATGACATTGAATATAAAATGATTAGTAAGGATTTTATTTAATAATAAAAATATATTTATTAGACTTAAGAATTGTTATTTTGTGATTTTAAACTTTAAGGTATACTATGTTGTTTTTTTGTACATTTTCAATCGATATAATCTACTTTTAGATACACAATATATTCATTCATCGACAATTCTAAACTATCATGAGACTAGAAACTACATCCAAAAGAATATAAGATACTACATTTAGTACTAAACTATTAGACGATGGATAACCTGATCATTATTTAACGGATAAAAGAAGTTAAAAAAATAATAAATAAAAATATTACTATAAATGAATAACTAATATTAAATAATATATCATCTTTTACATTTTTATTTTCTTCTTTTTCTTCTTTATTTTAATAATTATTCTTATTTTTATTTTATTTAAATATAAATAAATTAAATTACACTCATCTTCTTTGTTTTATTACTATTTCTCTCTCATATTTAAAGTTCTTACTGATAGGTGTATCTTTCATTTTTATGATTTAAAGAATGTATAAGACACTTTAATTTGTAGCATTGTATTGTCATTACACTATTTTTATTATTTTAATAAATATATTTTATAGTAAGAATTATGATCATGGATTACAATTTTTAATTTTATCACTAGAAGAAATTTTTCTATAAAGTCGTACTTTTTTGCAAAATGTTGTATCAATCCATTTAAAAATTACCTTCCAAGGCTCCACCATTGCTCATGCACACTAGGTAAAATACATATTGTACTCTAACTTAAAGTTTAATTGTTGATAATTTTAAATAATTTAAGTTTTTAACATAATTGATTTCCTAATAATTTATAATATAATTTCATAACTATATATTCTATATTCAAATCCTGCTAACTTTATTATTAAATTATAAATATTTAACATATATTTTCCATAAAGTTAAGTTTAAGTTTGTAACTTTATTGTTATATTAAAAATAATATGTATTTTGGACAATATGTATGTAATTTTATGGTTTAAAGAAAAAATGAAAGTTAACAGTAATATCAAATAAGTTTAAATAAATAAGTTATTTTAAAAATTATTATTTTTAAATTTAAAATCTAATCACACCGATGATATATGTAATAGCGAATATATAATAAATATGAAAATTAAAAATCAATACCAAGATTTTTAGTTTAAAATAACTTAGAAAACTACAAAAACATCGAACTATCCGATCTATCCACTAAAAAAATTAAATATTAAAATATAAACTTGGTCTTTTATTATCCTCATATGGATAATTCTCCGATGTATTTTACTTATGGGTTTCTGTTTTATTAGTTTCTCATCAATTAAACACATTCATAGAATAATATGCAAAATAGTTAGTAAAAAAAATAAGTTGACTTGCGTGATCTAAAAGAGTTTCAATAATAAATCTATCAATTAAAATCCCTTTTAACCCTATACAAAAGATGAAGATTAATATCAATGAATTTTTTTTAAAATCTTGATAATTAATTGAATAAATCAAAATCATATTTATGATAAATTAATACAAGCATGAAATAATTATTAAAAGAATAAGTTATACAATCATAGATAATAACGAGTAAAAGCTATGACATTTGTGAGAAATAAAGGCACGTAAACTTTTGGATGCTTTCGAGTAATATGATGTATTGTAACAATGATTAATGAATTATATTTATACAAAAAATTAAAATTATAATTCTACATCTTTATGAAAAGACAATCATATTTTATATAGAATTAGTAATATTTATTGAATATATGTCACTATTATTATCATGTATTTTTCATCTAATATCTAATTTAAAAAATCAAAGTTTTTTATAAAATTGACTCAATGGGTTATAATCTTCTTTAATATACAATATTTTCAATTCAGATAATTTTTATGCAAAAAATGTCTCACAATCTGTACCAAAAAATATGAGATTTGAGCCTATATTTTAAAAACAATAATTTAAATAACATAAATAATTAACATTATGCAATATGTTAGTAAATGCATGCATGTGTGTAAAGATTATAACTAAAGTAGACCTATACGAAAATTGAGTAATTTTTTTACTTTACTTAAGAATGGCATAACAAGGCTATAAACTAAGTTACAAATAAGTATTTTATCTCCCAAAAATCAGTAACATTTATAATACCTTACAATAATAATTCATCTGACCGTGAAATCTTGAACGAGACAAGATCACAATAAACAAGAGAAAGAATTGCAGAGGCAATGGCATTTGGGCACACTACTGTTTAACACTCTTGTGATACATTAAACAAAGGGTACCCACCAACAAATGTTTTTTAGCCATTCTCATGCAACATCAAGTGTTGGAAATATTAATTCTCTCTTGTCTAACCTTCCCCCACAGATAAATAAAAGAGAAAAATGTGATGAGTTGTTTTTAGTAAAATTATTTTTTAGTTTTCTAATTTTAAAAATATATTTATTAATTTTTTTTATTTATAAAAAATATTAATTAATTATTTTACTTATAAAAAAATTAAAAAAATAAATTTATTGATAAATAAATTTAAACAAATATTAATGAGAATATTTTTGTCATTTTTCTTGACTTTAGTAAATAAAAAATTATAAACATAAATACTAAGTGTATTATCATCTTTACCTCCACCTTATAGTTTGAATACCCTGAAGTTTTTTTAAATAATTTTGTTAGAATATTCTTGATATTATTTTTAAAATAAATTTAAAATTATTAAATATTTATTTTTTACATAATTTTTATAAAAATTAAATTAAATATCTTCGTAAAATAATATTTTTATATAAATAAAGATATTAATATAACCTTTCATCTTAAATAACTAATATATTATAATCACACAAGCAAAATTCATTTATACGTGTGCAGTTTCTTTTCATTCTTCTTTGGCACAAAGATCAATCGATATGTTAAAATAAGAATTGATAAATATTCATTTATACGGTTGAACTTTACTGGTAAGAATTGATAAATATTTACTGATAAAAATGTGCCATAAAATAAAAAAATAACTAAAGTTGGTAAAAAAAAATACGATATAACAATAAAATAATTAAAATTTATTAATTTAAAATAAAATTATCAATATATTAAATTTATAAAAATAAAACTACTCTAAATGCATTTTTTTTTCTATCGCTATTTCTAATAACATGAAAATAATCAAATGTACAAAATTAAAGTTAAAAAGCCTAATTTAAATAAAATCATCTCAAAGCCGGTTGTGGTGCCCACTTAGGCGGGTGAGCTAAAAGAAAATATGGATAGCACTAATGATAAGAACCGCAGTGGAGTCACTTTTAGATGTTCAGTTTTTTATCTAAATAATATTAATTTTGATAAATTAATCAAATTTTTTTTAAGTAACATCAATTTATCTCAAAACTTACGATGAAATAAACAAAATATACTTACTCTATAATTTTAATAAAATATGATGATTATAAGACTATTATATTTTTTGTGATCTCATTGAAGCTCCAACCATTCTATCAACAACCTCACTAAAGTTTCAACAGTTTTGTCGGTTATCTTATCGGAAGTAAATATAACATATTACATTTAAATACAGAGTTGGATGTAATATGTTACATGAATTCATTGAAATTTTGATAATTTTACGAGAGATAGATGTAATATATTACATCTAAAGATAAAGATAAATATAATACGTTACATATAAATATAGAATTTGATTTATAAATTATAAAATGAAGTTGAATTGACCAACTTGTAGAGGTTGATGTAATATATTACATATAAATATACATATAGATATAGATATAATATGTTACAAAGATTCAAATAGATATAACATATTATACATAAAGATACATGTAAATTTAATAGGTTACATTCGATGGGTTACAAGACGAATGTTACCAAAATCTTATAAGTTATTGAAAATTTGGTGGGTCGTTGGTAACAATCGTTGAAAATCTTATACGATCTAATCTTATTTTTATTTTATTAAATATATGTAATAAGGGTATTTTTGATGTTTATAAGTATGAATTTTGAATTAAGTTTTTATTATTTTTTAAAAAATATTATTGGAATAAAAAATGTTATATAAATAAAATATTTTCTTGAATATGTGCTTTGACATTTAATGCTTATAAACTATATCCTAACCCAAAAAATATAAAAATACAAAAGTGCTGGTCAACTAACGTGGCGTCGAAAGAAAAGAAAAAAAAAATAAAGTCAAAAGTTTCTGCTTTAAACAAAGTCAAAAGTTTCTGCTTTGTCTCCATCTTTTCATGCGTGAAGAATGGAGAAGACTTGAATTTTTGGCTTTATAAAGCCTTAGTTTCAATCTCAAAATATAGATCAGAAGCAGAGAAAAGAAAAGAGAGAGCGAGCTTTTTGAGAGAGATTTTGAGAGAGAAATTAATAGAGTCAATTTGTGAAGTTTTACCCACAAATTGAAGATACATATTTGTTGTATTTTTGTGAGAGATCCACCTAAAGGTGAAGTGTGTAATCCCATCTTATTATAGTGGAAGTTTAAGTGGCCTACGGGTCCCGTGGTTGTTACTTTCATTTTTGAAAGGTTTTTCCACGCTAAATTCTTGGTGTTATTTTTATTCTATTTTGATTTGGAAATTATCCTGGGTGTGTGAAATTTATTTCTTTACAACCATATATTTTTTCCCAACAAAGTGGTATCAGAGCCTTGATATTATTAGGAAGATACTATTCACAGAGTACGGTACTATTCATACGTACTATTCACATAGTACTATTGAAGGCACTATTTATCGGTACTATTCATCGTCAGAAACCAAGCTCGGCGAAACCAGTTGATTGACGATTCAAATGGAAGAAAGCACAGGCAATATGATAAAGTTGACCGCATTTAATTATGCAATTTGGAAGCCAAAGATGGAGGATCTTTTATACATTAAAGATCTATGGAAGCCAATTATAATGCCAAAGAAGAAAGAAGTAACCGGTACAGACATTGAATGGGCCGTTCTGAACCGAAAGTGTACTGCTCAAATCAGACAATGGATCGACAAAAGCATTTTTCAAAATTTTGCTAATGAACACGATGCTTACGTTCTTTGGCAAAAGTTGGAGAAAATGTATGCAAGGACAACCGCACAGAATAAAGCTAATCTGATGCGACGATTAGTCAATTTGAAGTATAAAGATGGAAGCAGCGTATCAGAACATATGAGTGAGTTTCAAGGCATTGTAGATCAACTCAACTCTATGAAGATGACTGTAGATGACGAACTACAAGCGTTGTTGATGTTGAGTTCTCTACCAAAAAGTTGGGATACTCTAGTTGTGTCAGTTAGCAACTCAGCTCCTGACGGTAAGCTTACCATGGATATGGTAAAAGACAGAATGTTAAACGAAGAGTCTCGACGAAAAGATGAAGGATATACTCCTGACACTGAAGCGCTTGTCATGCAAAAACAAGGCAAGCAAGAATGGCACGGGAGAAGTAAAAGTAGAAATCCCCGTAACCAAAGCCACCAAAGAGGACGGTCGAAGTCTAGATCAAGGTATGACAAGAAATGTCATCATTGCGGCAAGCCTGGACACTTCATTCGAGAATGTAGAAGGTTAAAGGCGGAACAATCCAGAAATCAGGAAGCAGAAACCCGAACAAATGACACTACAACTGTCACTGAAGAAGTTGTCATTGTTCGAGATGCTGATTATGTCAATCTTGCATGCCAAGACACTACTTGGGTAGTTGACTCAGGTGCTTCCTATCATGTCACCTCACGACGGGAATTCTTCTCAACCTACACTCAAGGTGATTTTGGACGTGTGAGGATGGGAAATGATGATGCATCAAAAATTGTCGGTATTGGCAATATTTATCTAGAGACTAATCTTGGATGCAGATTACTTCTGAAAGATGTGAGGCATGTTCCTGATATCCGCCTCAATTTGATCTCTACTGGTATACTTGATGATGATGGATACAATAATTATTTTGGTGAAGGAAAGTGGAAGCTCACCAAAGGCAATCTGGTAATAGCTAAAGGCAAGAAAGATACATCACTCTACATCACAGAAGCCCGACTGTGTAGAGGAGAAGTAAATACCACAAGGAAAGAAGTTCCTACCGAGCTATGGCATAAGCGACTCGGCCACATGAGTGAAAAAGGTCTCAGAATTCTTTCCAAAAATGAGCTCTTGCCAGGAATGAAAGGTACACCCTTGCAAACTTGTGTTGATTGTATTATGGGAAAACAACATAGAGTTGCATTTCGTAGTCTCGCACCATCCAGAAAGGAAAATATTCTAGATTTAATACACACATATGTATGTACAATGAGTTGTAAGTCATTAGGAGGTGCTCACTATTTTGTGACCTTTATTGATGACCATTCAAGAAAAGTATGGACTTTTGCTTTGAAAACTAAAGATCAAGTGCATGAAGTTTTCAAGCAGTTCCATGTAAAAGTGGAGAGAGAAACTGACAGACGTCTGAAGTGTGTACGTGCAGATAATGGTGGTGAGTATCGTGGACCATTCGAAGAGTACTGTAGAAGTTTTGGCATCAGGCTGGAAAAATCAGTACCAAAGACACCTCAACACAACGGTGTCGTAGAGAGAATGAACAGAACCATCTGTGAAAGAGTCAGATGTATGCTCTCAAATGCAAAACTGCCAAACACCTTTTGGAGGGAGGCAATGCGGACAACAGTCGACTTAATCAACCTTTCTCCATCAGTTCCACTAAACTACGATGTACTGGAAAGAGTTTGTACGGGGAAGGACGTTTCTTACAAACACTTGAAAGCATTTGGCTGCAGAGCATTTGTTCACATCCCAAGAGATGAGTGATCCAAGTTGGATGGAAAAGCGAAACAGTGTATCTTTATGGGATATGCCCATGAAGAATTTGGCTACAGACTTTGGGATCCTATTAGCAAAAGGATTGTCAGAAGCAGAGACGTGGTATTTCTTGAAGACCAAACAATCGAGGATTTCTCAAAATCCGAGAAACCACAGTCAGATGAAATTCCAGTTAATCTGGACCCAGTCTCTCCACCAATAAATCCTGATGACGGGAGTGTTACACCAGATACTGATGATGTCAATCCACCAGCTGGCAGTTCAGAACCAGAACAAGTTTCAGAACAAGTTTCTGAACAAGTCCAACCAGAAGTACAGACAAGGAGATCCACCCGAGTACGACAACCTAGTCGTATATATTCTCCTAACGAGTATGTGATGCTCACTGAAGGGGGAGAACCAGAGAGTTATGACGAAGCTATCACTGATCAGCATAAGACTGAGTGGTTAAAAGCCATGCAGGAAGAAATGAAATCTCTGCATGAGAACCACACATTTGACCTGATGAAACTACCACAGGGAAGAAAAGCTCTCAAGAACAAGTGGGTGTACAGAATCAAAAGTGAAGAAGGCAGCTCGCAACCACGCTATAAAGCAAGATTGGTTGTGAAAGGATTCGAGCAGAAGAAAGGCGTTGACTTCGATGAAATATTCTCACCAGTGGTTAAAATGTCTTCAATCCGAGTTGTTCTTGGTTTGGCAGCTAGTCTTAATCTGGAGGTTGAACAACTTGACGTAAAGACTGCATTCTTACATGGTGATCTTGATGAGGAAATCTATATGGAGCAGCCTGAAGGTTTCCAAGTCAAAAGCAAAGAGAAGTTGGTATGCAGACTAAAGAAGAGCTTGTATGGTCTGAAGCAAGCACCAAGGCAGTGGTACAAAAAGTTTGACTCATTCATGGAGAAAAATGAATACAACAGAACGACGGCCGATCACTGTGTCTTCATCAAGAAATTCTCTGATGGTGACTTTATTATTCTGTTGCTTTATGTTGATGATATGTAAATTGTGGGTCAAAATATTGACAAGATTAACAAGTTAAAGAAGGAGTTGAGCAAGTCCTTTGCAATGAAGGACTTAGGACCTGGCAAGCAGATTCTTGGCATGACGATTACCCGCAACAGGCAAAAGAAAAAGATCTGGCTTTCCCAAAAACGGTATGTTGAAAAAGTTCTTGAAAGATTCAACATGAGCAAAGCTAAACCTGTTAGTTGCCCACTTGCAAGCCATTTCAAACTTAATGTGAGTCAATGTCCCTCAAGTGAGGAGGAGAAATCAGAGATGAGTAAGGTGCCTTATGCATCGGCAGTTGGCAGTCTAATGTACGCTATGGTATGCACCAGACCAGACATTGCACATGCTGTTGGCGTTGTGAGCCGATTCCTATCAAATCCTGGAAAGGAACATTGGGCAGCTGTCAAATGGATACTCAGGTATCTCAGAGGAACCTCCAGTCATTGTTTATGCTTTGGTAATAATAAACCTGTATTAGAAGGATATACAGATTCAGATATGGCTGGCGACGTAAATACGAGGAAATCTATATCTGGGTACCTAATAACATTTGGAGGGGGAGCTGTTTCATGGCAATCACGATTACAAAAGTGTATTGCCTTAAGTACCACAGAAGCAGAGTACATTGCAATCACTGAAGGTTGTAAGGAGATCCTGTGGATGAAAAAGTTCCTACAAGAATTGCATCAGAACCAAGAAAACTATGTTCTTTATTGCGACAGTCAGAGTGCAATTCATCTTAGCAAGAACCCAACCTTCCACTCAAGGTCCAAACACATCGACGTAAGGTATCATTGGATTCGTGATGTGTTGGAACATAAACTACTGGAAGTTGAAAAAGTTCACACCAATGATAACAGGGCAAATATGATGACAAAGACCGTGACTAGAGAAAAACTTGTTATCTGTAGAAAAATTGCAGGTGTGGAAGAGCCATGTCCCACATAAGTTGGAGGGGGAGATTTGCTGGTCAACTAATGTGGCGTCGAAAGAAAAGGAAAAAAAAAACAACAAAGTCAAAAGTTTCTGCTTTGTCTCCATCTTTTCATGCGTGAAGAATGGAGAAGACTTGAATTTTTGGCTTTATAAAGCCTTAGTTTCAATCTCAAAATATAGATCAGAAGCGGAGAAAAGAAAAGAGAGAGCGAGCTTTCTGAGAGATTTTGAGAGAGAAATTAAGAGAGTCAATTTGTGAAGTTTTACCCACAAATTGAAGATACATATTTGTTGTATTTTTGTGAGAGATCCACCTAAAGGTGAAGTATGTAATCCCATCTTATTATAGTGGAAGTTTAAGTGGCCTACGGGTCCCGTGGTTGTTACTTTTATTTTTGAAAGGTTTTTCCACGCTAAATTCTTGGTGTTATTTTTATTCTATTTTGATTTGGGAAATTATCCTGGTTGTGTGAAATTTATTTCTTTACAACCATATATTTTTTCCCAACAAAAAGCAATAATAATAATAATATAATAATTAAGAAAATAATTTATAAATATTATACTAGGAGCGTGATTCGAACTGTAGAAATCCTTAATGAATAACAAGGCTTAAACAACTGTACCAGAATGTAGCTATAACTATTGCAGTAACAAAATGATAAAGTGAAAAAGCTTAAAATTACATAACGTTTTGAATTAATAAAAATGAAATTTTGAGAAACTGATATAGTTGATTGACTTGGTTTTTCCATAATGTGATTCCATTATCTGAGGATTGATCATCAGATTCTTTGAATCTTAGATTCAGATCGATGATCAGTCTTGGGAAAATAATGTTTACCAATTTAGGATAGGCTTGACGAAACTCCTTTAATGCAATGTTTGCTCTCTCATAACTTTAATTCTGGCCCAGCCCAAACTTCGACCACTGTCTTCAACTTATAGCTCTTGTTTCATTAAATAGTACATACAAAACTTACCTTAACAGGGGTGATATTCTCCTTATGGTTAAAAGTGTTTTGCCAAAATATTGTAATTCTTATTTACGTTACTTCCATAAGTAGTTGAGTTTTAGTTATTGCATGAAAACTATCATTCTTTTGTTTAGCACTTCTAATGAAATATCATAATCAGAATTACTTGAAAGGTTTTATTAGATATAGTGATGAAATACTAATTATATTTATAAATAACACTGCAACACGATATTTAAATTAATCTTAAATTTTATATATATACACTTTTTTTTAGCAATATGAAATTCTTGGGGAAAAAAAAGTTAATGCCACAAAGTTGAAGAAAATAATTAATACTATCAATTATCAAAGCATCGTTTATGTTTCTTTAATTAAAATTAAATATATGCAATTGTTTCTAAATTTTCTTAAATAATATACTTTGATATTTTACTCTTTTTTTTGTAATATTATGTCAATTATCTTCTTAAATTTAACACATTTGACCTAAACTTAAAAATTAGAAACACTTTTTTCTCATTTTTGTAATAGTATTTAGCAATCATAATTAATACATTTAGAATTTTTATTACTATTTAGATACATATTTTTTTAATTTAACACGTGTAGTATATAGCTATTATATTTAAATTTAAGTTAAATATGTTAAATTTAAAATATAATAGGCATAATATTAAAAAAAAAAAGGAATCCAAGACGCATCGTTAAGAAAAAAAAGAATGCACCGAAGGACAAACAAGTGAAGGCAGAGGCAAATATTACTTCCACCTCAGGAGGAGATGATGCATTAATATGCTCCTTGGAGAGTAAGGATGAATCTTGGGTGTTAGACTTTGGGGCATCGTTCCATGCTACTTCACAGAAAGAATTCTTCGAGAAATATATCCCTAGAAACCTTGGAAAGGTATATCTTGGTGATGATTAACCATGTGCTATTATTGAAAAAGGTGTAGTGAAGATTAAGTTGAACGGGTCTGTTTGGGATTTGAAGGATGTCAGGCATATTCCCAACCTCAGAAGGAACTTAATCTCAGTAGGACAATTGGCCAGTGAAGGCTACACTACGTTCTTTCATGGTGATGATTGGAAGATTTCAAAGGGTGCAATGATAGTTGCTTGAGGCAAGAAAAGTGACACTCTTTACATGACAGCAGAGGCACATTGTTCAATCATAATTGCAGTAGGCAATGAAACACCAAATATGTGGCACCAGAGACTAGGCCACATGAGTGAGAAGGGGATGAAGATTATGCACTTAAAAGGAAAACTTCCAGGTCTACAGTCTGTAGATATGGACATGTGCGAAGATTGCATACTTGGAAAGCAAAAGAGAGTCAGCTTTTAGACAAGTGGTAGAATCCCAAAGAAGGAAAGGCTAGAGCTTATTCACTCTAATGTTTGGGGACCAAGGATCGTATCATCTATTGGTGGGAAACACTACTTCATGACTTTCATCGATGATCACTCTCGGAAGGTATGAGTTTACCTTCTAAAGCATAAGTCTGAAGTATTTGAAGCTTTCAAAAGAAGGAAAGCTATGGTGGAAAATGAGACGGGTTTAAAGATCAAAAAGCTCAGAACCGATAATGGTGGTGAATATGAAGACACCAGATTCAAAAATTTCTACTATGAGCACGGGATCAGAATGGAAAGAACTGTGCCAGGAACACCTCAACACAATGGTGTAGCTGAGCGTATGAACCGAACGTTGACAGAAAGAGCCAGAAGCATTCATATATAGTCAGGTCGACCGAAGTAGTTATGGATAGAAGCAGTCAACACGGCATCTTACTTGATTAACCAAGGCCCATCTGTTCCATTAGAGCATAGAATACCAAAGGAGGTATGGAGCAGAAAAGAGGTGAAACTATCACATCTAAAAGTTTTCGGTTGTGTTGCATTTGTGCATATCAGTGATCAAGGTAGGAATAAACTTGATCCCAAATCCAAGAAATGCACATTCATCGGCTATGGTGAGGATGAGTTTGGCTACCGCATTTGGGATGACGAAAAGAAGAAAGTTATTCGTAGTAGAGATGTGATTTTCAACGAAAGGGTGATGTATAAGGACATGCATAAAATAGACGCCAATGACTCAGAGCAGAATGAGTCAGTATTTATAGATGCAGATGATGTCCCAGATAGTTCGGTAACAGAACCAATTGTAACAACTCCTCAGCCAGAGGAACTTGTTGGACAGAGCAGTACATAGTATTTCGACACACCACAACCTCTTACTCTAGCTCCTGTATTAAGAAGGTCTTCTCGACCTCATATGCCTAACAGGAGATATATGAACTATATGTTGCTGACTGATGAAGCTTGTTAGACTCGAGATTCTAGCTAGTGGGAGCTTGCTATGAAAGAAGAAATGAAATCTCTCATCTCCAACCAGACATGGGAACTAGATGAGTTACCTATGGAAAAGAAGGAACTTCACAATAAATGGGTGTACCGGGTGAAAGAGGAGCATGATGGTTCCAAGAGATACAAAGCATGGCTAGTTGTTAAAGGGTTTCAACAAAAGGAAAGAGTTGACTACACTGACATTTTCGCTCCCGTTGTCAAGCTCAATACTATCATATCAGTGTTGAGTATTGTAGCCATTGAAGATCTTCATCTTGAATAGTTGGATCTGAAGACTGGATTCCTTCATGGAGATTTAGATGAAGAGATATACATGTACCAGCCAGAAGGTTTCTCAGAAAGAGGGAAGAAGAACATGATGTGTAGACTTAAGAAGAGCTTGTATGGCTTGAAACAAGCCCCGAGACAATGGTACAAAAAGTTTGACAGCTTCATGCACAAGGAAGGTTTCCAGAAGTACAATGCTGACCATTGTTGCTACTTCAAGAGATATAGGTCCAGTTATATCATTTTACTACTTTATGTTGATGATATGTTAGTAGCAGATTCATATATGGATGATATTAAAAGGTTGAAGCATCAATTGTCAAAGGAGTTTGACATGAAAGACTTGGGTCCAACAAAGAAGATTCTTGGAATGCAAATCACAAAAAATAAGAAGAAAGGATCCTTGCAGTTATCTCAGGCAAAGTACATCAATGGTGTTTTGCAGAGATTCAACATGGGCGATGTCAAGCCAGTTAGCACACCCTTGGCTAGTCATTTTCGCCTATCCAAGGATCAGTCCCCTCAGACAGAGGAAAAGAGAGAATTCATGACTAAGGTTCCTTATGCCTCAGCCATTGGAAGTTTGATGTACGCAATGTCTATATGAGACCATACATTGGCCATGTAGTGGGAGTTAGCAGATTTATGTTAAATCTAGGGAAAACTCATTGGGAAGCAGTCAAGTGGATTTTGAGGTATCTGCGAGGCACCACAGAAAAGTGCTTATACTTTATTAAAGGAGAGTTAAAAGTACAAGGGTACGTAGACGCAGACTTTGGAGGTGAAGTTGATCACCGAAGAAGCACCACCGGTTATATATTTACTGTTGGAACTACAGTTGTTAGTTGGATATCATAAATAGAGAAAATTGTGACTCTATCCACTACAGAGGCTGAGTATGTAGCAGTAACTGAAGCTAGTAAAGAGATGATATGGCTTCAAGGTTTGTTAACTGAGCTGAGATTCAAACAGGAGAAGAATGTTCTGCATAGTGATAGTCAAAGTGCAATACACTTGGCGAAGAATTCAGCATTTCATTCTAGAACCAAGCATATTAGACTTCGTTATCACTTCATCAGATCTCTATTGGAAGATGATGTGACTATTGACAAACTGAAGTTGTGCTCAACTTCAGTTGGTCTACTAGAGTAACAAATACTAGAAAAGCTACTGCATTGATCGAGGTGTGAAGATAGATTGAAATCAGTCTTCAAGTGGGAGATTGTTGGATATTGTTATAAAGCTCCTTAATTTAAGGAGCAAAACATGGAGCAAAACAAGGAGTAAAACATGGAGCTTAATTCAAGGAGCAATTCAAGGAACCATTAATTTAAGGACTAATTTAAGGAGTGAATTTTTCTATAAATAGATGTGTAATTGTAATGAATTAATCATCCAAAGTGTTCATTCCAATTGAGAGAAAAGATTTTGTGAGAGAAAATTGAGAGTAATTTTCTTGGGTGTAATTGAGTTGTGGGTTGTGAGTTGTGAGTGTTGAAAACACCTTGTGTAATTTCTCCCCTTTCAATAAAAAGATCTGCAGCAGGTCCGGAGACATAAGCAAGATTGGTTGAACTCCATTATCAAATTTGTGTGTTATTTTTCTATTCTTATTTTCTCATAAATCTGGCTTATCAAAAATTTGCGTAATTTCCCAACATTTTGGACCTTTCATCTTTCATATAATTGTTGATTTTGGTTTGAAACTTCGGAATATGAAAAGGCTCGTTAACAACCCTCTATAATTGCTACCAGAGGAACAGACGCCATAGATCTCCAACGTCTATGGTCTCCAGTACAGAACATGTGACCTTTCATTCGAGGATTAGAGGGATCCTGTGTTAAAAAATTATTAATTCTCGATAAATTATATTTATGAAAAAAGTAAAAATAGACAAAATAACATATAAATTTGATAATAGAGTTTGACGAATTTTTTTACGTCTTTGAACTTGCTGCAAATCTCTTTACTAAAAAAAATATACAAAGTATTTAAAACACTTACAACTCACAACTGAATTACACTTAAGAAAATTACTCTCAATTTTCTCTCACTAAAACATTTTTCTCTATTGGATAATACATACTACCTATTGAGGTGCTCTATTTATATGTGCATGCAAATTTGACCAATAATCTCCTACTTGAAGACTAATTTTAATCTGTCTTCACACCTCGATCAATGTAATAACTTTTCTAGTCTTGTTACTCTAACAGACCAACGGAAGTTGAACACAACTTCAATTTGTCAATAGTCGTCGTCTTTGTCAACATATTCGCCGTATTTTTTCTTCCTTGAATCTTCTCTAGTATTAACACATCATCTTCCAATAGAGATATGATGAAATGATAATGAAGCCCAATATGTTTGGTTCTAGAATGAAAGGTTGAATTCTTCACCAATTGTATTGCACTTTGACTATCACTGTGTAGAACATTCTTCTCCTGTTTGAATCCCAACTCAATTAACAAACGTTGAAGGCATATCATCTCTTTACTATCTTCAGTCACTGCTATAGACTCAGCCTTTGTAGTGGATAGAGTGACAATCTTCTGTATCTGTGACATCCAACTAACAGTTGTAGTTCTAACAATAAATATATAATTGGTGGTGCTTCTCCGGTGATCAACTTCACCTCCAAAGTCTACTTCTACGTAGCCTTGTATTTTTAACTCTCCTTTACTAAAGTACAAACACTTTTCTACTATGCCTCATAGATACCTCAAAATCTACTTAACTACTTCCTAATGAGCTTTCCCTTGATTTGACATAAACTTGCTAACAACTTCCATTACATGGCCAATGTCTAGTCTCGTACAAACCATCACATACATCAAATTTCTAATGATTAAGGTATAAGGAACCTTAGCCAAGAATTCTCTCTTTTCATCCATCTAAGGGGACTGATCCTTAGATAGGTGAAAGTGACTGGCCAAGGGTGTGCTAATTGACTTGGCGTTGCTCATGTTGAATCTATACAAAACATGGTTGATGTATTCTGTCTAAGATAACTGCAAGGATCCTCTCTTCTTATTTCTTGTTATTTGCATTCTATGAATCTTCTTTGTTGGACCCAAGTCTTTCATGTCAAACTTTTTTGACAATTGTTGCTTCAACCTTCTGATATCATCCATATCTGAACCTGCTACTAATATATCATCAATATAAAGTAGCAAAATGATATAACTAGACATATATCTCTTCAAGTAGTAATAGTGGTCGGTGTTACACTTCTGAAAACCTTCCTTGTGAATGATGTTGTTAAACTTTCTGTACCATTGTCTCGGAGCTTGTTTCAGACCACAAATATTCTTCTTAAGTCTGCACACCATGTTCTTCTTCCCTATTCCCAAGAAACCTTTTAGCTAGTACATGTATATCTTCTCATTTGAGTCTCCGTGAAGGAATGTAGTTTTCACATCCAATTGTTCAAGATGATGATCTTCAATGGCTATAATACTCAACATTGATATGATAGTATTGAGCTTCACAAATGGAGAAAAATGTTGGTGTAGTCAACTCTTTATTTCTTCTAAAATCCTTTGACCACTAGTCAGGCTTTGTATCTTTTAGAATCATTATACTTCTTTTTCACCTAGTACACCCATTTATTGTGAAGTACCCTTTTCTCTATAGGTAACTCAGCTAGTTCCCATGTCTGGTTAGGGATGAAAGATTTCATTTCTTCTTTCATGGAAAGCTCCCACTTGCTGGCATCTTGAGTCTGACAAGCTTCATTATAGCATTCAACTCCCATTTATCAGTCAGCAACATATAGTTTATGTATCTCCTATTTAGCATATGAGGTCGAGAAGACCTTCTCAATATAGGAGCTGGAGTAAAAGGCTTTGGTATATCAAACTATTGTTCACTACTCTATCCAACGAGTTCCTCTAGCTGAGGACTTGTTACAATTAGTTCTGTCATGAAACTATCTAGGACATCATTTCCATCTAAAAATACTAACTCATTCTGCTTTAAGTCGTTGGCATCTATTTTATGCATGTCCTTATACATTACCATTTTCTTGAAAATCATATCTTTGCTACATATCACTTCTTATTTTCGTCATCGCAAATGCGGTAGCCAAACTCATCCTCGCCATAACCTATGAAGATGCATTTCTGGGATTTGGGATCAAGCTTATTCATGCCTTAATTATTGATAAGTATAAATGCTACACAACTAAAAACTTTTAGATGTGATAGTTTTACCTCTTTTTCACTCTATATCTCCTCTGGTATTCTATGCTCCAATGGAACAGATGGGTCTCGATCAATCAAATAAGCTACCGTGTTGACTACTTTTGCCCAGAACAACTTCGATAGATCTAACTATATACGAATGCTTCTAGCTCTTTCTGTCAACGTTTGGTTCATATGCTAAGCTACATCATTGTGTTGAGGCGTGCCTAACACAATTCTCTCCATTATGATCCTGTGCTCTTAGCAAAAAAATTTGAATATGGTGTCTTCATATTCACCACCATTGTCAATTTTGAGCTTTTTGATTTTCAAACCTGTCTCATTTTCAACCATAGCTTTCCATGTCCTGAAAGCCTCAAACACTTCAAACTTATACTTTATAAAGTAAACCCATACCTTCCAAGAGTGATAATCAATAAAAGTCATGAAGTAGTGTTTCCCACCAATGGATGAGATGGTCATTGGTCCCCAAATATCATAGTGAATGAGCTTTAGCCTTTCCTTCTTTAGGGTTCTTCAACTTTTCTGAAAGCTAACTCTCTTTTGCTTTCCAAGCACGCATATCATCGATGTATAATAGGAGATATATGAAAGACTTATCTTGTAGCTTGAGAAAATACACACAATGATCACGTGTACTTCTAGTATACTTATACTGCAACATAAACTGGTCAAATTGTTTGTACCACTACCTCGGAGATTGCTTCCAGTACAACGATTTGTTCAGTTTACAAACTCATTTCTCTTTACCAGCAACATTAAACTCTTTTGGCTAAGACAGATTTCATCTTCCAAGTCACCATGTAGAAATGCAGGTTTCACATCTAGTTGAACTAGTTCCACATCCAAATGTGCTACCAAGGTCAACAAAATTCTAATATAGAAATGTTTTACAACTGGAGAAAATATCTCATTATAATCAATTCCTTCCTTCTGAGCATAGCCTTTAGCCACCAACCTTGCCTTGTAGTGAACACCATATTTGTTAGGAAATCTTTTTTTCTTTGCATACACCTATTTGCATCCAATTACCTTTTTGCCCTTAGGTAGTTGTGTCAACTTCCTTGTCTTATTATTCCGAAGGGATAAAAGTTTCTCATCCATAGTTTCCTTCCATCTTTCAACTTCAGGGCTTCTAATTGCTTCTTTATATATGAAAGGAATCATGCACAATTGAAAGTGCACATGCCATTGTATTCTTAAACTGAGCAGATAGATCTTCAAAATCTTTGTATCAAGCAGACACCTTGATATGTTGTCATCGTGGCCTATCAACTGTATTTTCTTCTTGTTGTTGTAGAGGTTCTTGGGTTAAAAACTATTTTTCATCTGATTCATCTTCTGCCAATGGAGGATCAACTTTTGTCTTATCTCTACCAATTGGATTAACAATTCTACTTTCAAATTCCACCAGCTTCGGAGTTTGCTCCACCTGTTGCAAAGTACCATTAATCTTCTTAGTTACCTTTCTTAACAAGGCAGATTCATCAAAGGCAACATCTCTGCTAAAAATTATTGTTTTCGTTTCAAGGCACCATAGTTGATATCCCTTACAACTAGAGGAGATCCCTAAAAAATAGCTTTCTTAGCTCTTGGATCCAACTTTGATTCCATTACATGGTAGTATGCAATAGAACCAAACACATGTAAGAAATTGTAATCTCTAGCAGGTTTTTCAGACCATACCTTCTTATGCGTTTTGCCTTCAAGAATAGACAATGGTAGACGGTTGACTAAATGACATGCATTTGTCATAGCCTCAACCCAATACTGCTTACCTAATCCAACATTTGACAACATACACTGAACCTTTTTTAGCAAAGTCCAATTCATATGTTCTGTAACTTCATTCTATTGTGGTGTTTTTTGAATAGTGAAGTGTCACATTATCCCTTCTTCTTCACAAACTTTCATAAATGGATCATTTGTGTACTCAGTGTCATTATCAAACCTCAAAATCTTGAACTTTCTACCAATCTAAGTCTCGATCATCTTCTTCCACTTGAGAAAAATTTCCAGCACTTCATCCTTCTTCTTCATGAGATATACCCAAACTCTTCTAGAGAAGTCATCAACGAAAGTGACATAATACTGTTTACCACTCATAAATGAAGTTCTTGTTGGCCCCCACACATCCGTATGAATGTAATCTATGATGCCTTTTGTATTATGGAGTGTAGTGCCAAAGCTTTTCTTTTTTGCTTCCCTAATACATAATACTCACAGAATTCCAACTTGTCGGTCATCGCACCTTTTAACAGACCTTGCTTTACAAGAATCTATAAAGTTTTTTCACCAGCATGTCCCAAATGCATATGCCATAGCATGGTAGTTTCTCAATCTCTTTCTCCCTTTGAAACTACTGCTAATGCTATCCCAATAATCGTACTACCAAGGTAGTAGTACAAGTTATTCTTTCGAATACCTTTCATCACCATAAGTGCTCCAGAAGTAACCTTCAATGCCCTATTTTTTATGGTCACAATGAAGCCTTTTGATTCTAAGACTCTCACAACTATGAGATTCCTCTTCATATCTAGAACATAATGAACATATGTCAAGACTTTGGTTGAACCATCTTGATTCTTCAAACTAATTGTACTGATCCCCAAAACTTTGCATGGATAATCATTACCTATGAAAACAAATCCACCATCTAGTTCTTCAAAGTTAAAACCATTCCTTTTTAGGAGACATATGGAAGGTACACGCCAAATCAAAACTCCAATCACCAGGATGAGATGCTGTTGACGAACCAACCAATACAAAATCTAAATTTGAATTGCTTTCAGCTACACATGCATTAGACGGCACATATTTTCCTTTCTTTTGCAACTTTGGAAATTTTTTCTTCCAATAGCCTTTTTCATTAAAAAAAGGCACATTGATCTTTACCAAGCCTTCCTTTTGAATGAGATTTTCCTCTTCTTCCTTTCTATGGAGTTCGTGGACGCCCTCTTACAGACAGTAGTTAAAGAACCATTCCTTATTAGGAGACATATGGAAGGTACACGCCAAATCAAAACTCCAATCACCAGGATGAGATGCTGTTGACGAACCAACCAATACAAAATCTAAATTTGAATTGCTTTCAGCTACACATGCATTAGACAGCACATATTTTCCTTTCTTTTGCAACTTTGGAAAGTTTTTCTTCCAATAGCCTTTTTCATTAAAAAAAGGCACATTGATCTTTACCAAGCCTTCCTTTTGAATGAGATTTTCCTCTTTTCCTTTCTATTGAGTTCGTGGATGCCCTCTTACAGACAGTACCTCTACTGCTTCATTCCTGCTTTTTTTAACTTTCTTTCTAATATCATAACTATACAAAGTAGTCCAAACTTCCTCAAAAGACACTTTATCCTTCCCAATGAGTAAGCTCGTAATAAGGTGATCAAACTCATCAGGAAGGGAAGCTAACAACATCAAGGGTAAAACTTCATCGTTTATTGTGGTACCTGGAAGGTATTCAAAATTGAATAACTTCTTCTTCAAATATAACTGATTATGTCCTCTCTTCTTCATGAACTTATTCTTCAACGCCTTCCACAACTTACTTACAGATGTCTCCTTCATAAACATATTTTTTGTTCTTTTAAAAGACACAAACAGATTGTACCACATGATAATCAGTTGATAATTTTCCACTTGACTGCATTTGCTCCATCTGGATCGGTTCTACCAAACTTTTCCACCTTGAACCTTGCATTCATCCCCATTGTTCTACTTGATGTGGATGGTTGACCTTTGTTTAAGGGAGACTTTTCTCTGCCATTTCTTTAGATTACAACAACTAGTAACTATATTCCAATAGCCAACAAATAGAATACAAACAAATGCCTAGGTAGAAACCTTCGGTTCTGATACCAATTGTTGGAAAAATTGGGTATATTTATCATATTCTAAGTAGTTACTATTTACTTATGATTCAAATGAATAAAACTCAAACTAGTCCGAAAAAATAATACCATTGGAAATATAAAGCATAAATATTAAAGTAGAAAAATAAAAACTCTAGAAATTATAACGAGGTTTGGTATAAATGTTACCTATGTTCTCGGGCATCGTTGACAACTTTCACTATTTTCAAATGGATGAACTCTAAAATTGCAATTAATTGGGATTAATCTAATCAATTACCCTTACAAAAGATAGAAAGATTTACAAATTTTGAGATGTTATAGAAGTAGAAGAAGGGGCTTTATTTATAGCCCAAAATACAACATCCACTTTCATTCCTAACTAACGTGGAACTTTTTCAATTTTCTCACTAAGTAACTATACAACAAATAACATGTTAGAAATTGTTGAAAAATTAAACTTCTCTTAAAAGTTTAAACTACTGAAAAAAAAATATCCAACAATATTTTTATACTTAACAAGTATCATAGCAGGATGAAAGAATATAGAGTACTTGGGCAAAGTATAAAGTATTGGCTTCACTACAACTGGAGAACTTTTCAACCATGGTTAAAAATATCATGGCCAAAGGTAGAGTTACCATAGGGAGTTCCATAAATTTCTCAACAAATATTCTATAAAATCGTCTCCGTCCTCATAATACATTGGAAAATAACTGAACCATTTAATCAATTATATGTGGTTATCCGAACCCGTGGATAAAATGCTTATTCCTTCCATCAAACCCTCAACAAGGCCCATCAATCAAAAATAAACATCAATTTTCATCGAATAAAGAAGATGTGTTGAAGCAAATAAGAAGTAGACATAAACTTAAAGTGGAATTCAAAGAAAATAAAAAGGAATGATATTCAACAAAAACTCAAGAAAATAAAAAAATTAAAGACGTTGGAAAAATTTGAACCTATGTTTTATCGAATTCCATTCTCTAAATTAAGTATTCATATTCTCTTAATGAAGCACTCATTTCTTGGCTAGGTTTATAACCTTTGTATGTTATCAGAACAAACGATCCAAAAGGAACTTGGTATCCATCAATGGTTTATCATCAAGATAAGACTCTAATGACTCCTTCTACTGAGGTTATGAGTGCAAAAAGCAACATGGTGAGTAAATAGCCCTGCGATTTTTATGAAACTTGATAGGGCAAATTCTCAATTGCAGAGATTAATTCATGAGCTCTGTTATAGCATATGGCTTAGACTCCATTCTTGATACGACTACACAAATTCCTTCCACGTTTTTCACTAGAGATGTTATATTAATGTCAAGATAGACTAAGTATTGTACCCTTAAACCTGTAACAGGTAGTTACACAATTAGATTAGTGCTCATAATACACTCCTATATAAAGTATTGTACTGGGTGTATATGTATTATTGAATTCCATTCTCTTAATCAAGTATTCATTTCTTAATTCATCTTCTAGGTTTACAACTTTTGTTCTTGCTGACATGTTATATATCTAATAACACCAAGTAATTTCAATATACTCACGTTCCATTTTCTATTGCTATTTTATATGTCACTAGCTAATCATATTTTAACAAATAAAGTAATTTTTATTAATTAAGGATAAATTACACTAAAAATTCATATCTTATTCTTAATTTTATATTTTGATTATCTCATTATTATTTTTTCTTATGATTTAGTTTCCTTATTATTTAATTTTAATAAATAAATAGTCTGAAATTTGAAATCAAATGGAGATGAAATTTGATAAGTCAAAATTACAACACATGAAAATTTATATAATCCAAGTTCAATATAATTATTTTTATTTTTATTTGGGCATTAAAAAAATTTAAAATTAAAATTGGATTAAGGTTAACCCATACTTAATTGACTAGCATATTGTTAATTTTGACTCCTGATTCAATTTTATGACTAAATTTATTGAAATTAAATAATAATAAGATTATTCGTTAAAAAAATTGACAAAGGGTAGAATTATAAATAATACATTAATTATTAGAATAGTTTGTAAATTATTTAATTTTTACCTTTTTAAAAATTCTTCTTACTTCAAGTTTTTTTAAAAAAATAATTGGTGTATAGTTTATTATATGTTAAAAAATAGACATAATTATTTTAACAAATAATAAGTTCATGTATCTCTTATTTAGCACATGAGGTCGAGAAGACCTTCTCAAAATAGAAGATGAAGTAAAAGGCTATGGTATATCAAACTACTGCTCACTGCTCTATCCAACGAGTTCCTCTAGCTGAGGACTTGTTACAATTAGTTCTATCACGATACTATCTAGGACATCATATCCATCTGAAAATACTAACTTATTCTGCTTTAAGTCGTTGTCATCTATTTTATGTTTGTCCTTATACATTACCATTTTTTTGAAAATCATATCTTTGCTACATATCACTTTCTTGTTTTCGTCATCGCAAATGCGGTAGCCAAACTCATCCTCGCCATAAGCTATGAAGATGCATTTCTAGGATTTGGGATCAAGCTTATTCATGCCTTGATCACTGATATGTATAAATGTTACAGAACTAAAAACTTTTAGATGTGATAGTTTTACCTCTTTTTCACTCCATATCTCCTCTGGTATTCTATGCTCCAATGGAACAGATGGGTCTCGATTGATCAAATAAGCTACCGTGTTGACTACTTTTTCCCAGAACAACTTCGATAGATCTAACTATATACGAATGCTTCTATCTCTTTCTATCAACGTTTGGTTCATACGTTCAGCTACACCATTGTGTCGAGGCGTGCCTAGCACAATTCTCTCCATTATGATCCTGTGTTCATAGCAAAAAAATTTGAATATGGTGTCTTCATATTCACCACCATTGTCGGTTTTGAGCTTTTTAATTTTCAAACCTGTCTCATTTTCAACCATAGCTTTCCATGTTCTGAAAGCCTCAAACACTTCAAACTTATACTTTATAAAGTAAACGCATACCTTCCAAGAGTGATGATCAATGAAAGTCATGAAGTAGTGTTTCCCACCAATGAATGAGATGTTCGTTGGTCCCCAAATATCATAGTGAATAAGCTTTAGCCTTTCCTTCTTTAGGGTTCTTCCACTTTTCTGAAGGCTAACTCTCTTTTGCTTTCCAAGCACACATATCATCGATGTATAATAGGAGATATATGAAAGACTTATCTTGTAGCTTGAGAAAATACACACAATGATCATGTGTACTTCTAGTATACTTATACTGCAACATAAACTGGTCAAATTGTTTGTACCACTGCCACGGAGATTGCTTCCCATATAACGAATTGTTCAGTTTGCAAACTCGTTTCTCTTTACCAGCAACATTAAACTCTTTTGGTTGAGACATAGATTTCCTCTTCCAAGTCACCATGTAGAAACACAGTTTTCACATCTAGTTGAACTAGTTCCACATCCAAATGTGCTACCAAGGTCAACAAAATTCTAATGTAGGAATGTTTTACAACTGGAGAAAATACCTCATTATAATCAATTCCCTCCTTCTGAGCATAGCCTTTAGCCACCAACCTTTCCTTGTAGTGAACATCATATTTGTTAGGAAATCCTTTTTTCTTTGCATACACACATTTGCATCCAATTTCCTTTTTTCCCTTAGGTAGTTGTGTCAACTTCCTTGTCTTATTCTTCCGAAGGGATAAAAGTTTCTCATCTATGGTTTCCTTCCATCTTTCAACTTCAGGGCTTCTAATTTCTTCTTTATATATGAAAGGAATCATGCACAATTGAAAGTGCACATGCCACCGTATTCTTAAACTGAGTAGATAGATCTTTAAAATCTTTGTATCAAGTAGGCACCTTGACATTTTGTCATCGTGGCCTATCGACTGGATTTTCTTCTTGTTGTTGTAGAGGTTCTTGGGTTAAAAACTATTTTTCATCTGATTCATCTTCTGTCAATGGAGGATCAACTTTTGTCTTATCTCTACCAATTGGATTAACAATTCTACTTTCAAATTCCACCAGCTTCGGAGTTTGCTACACCTGTTGCAAAGTACCATCAATCTTCTTAGTTACCTTTTTTAACAAGGCAGATTCATCAAAGGCAACATCTCTACTAAAAAATATTGTTTTTCGTTTCAAGGCACCATAGTTGATATCCCTTAGAATTAGAGGGGATCCCAAAAAAATAGCTTTCTTAGCTTTTGGATCCAACTTTGATTCCACTACATGGTAGTATGCAATAGAACCAAACACATGTAAGAAATTGTAATCTCTAGCAGGTTTTTCAGACCATACCTTCTTAGGGGTTTTGCCTTCAAGAGCAGACAATGGTAGACGGTTGACTAGATGACATATATTTGTCATAGCCTCAGCCCAATACTGCTTACCTAATCCAACATTTGATAACATACACCGAACCTTCTCTAGCAAAGTCCAATTCATATGTTCTGCAACTTCATTCTATTGTGGTGTTTTTTGAATAGTAAAGTTTCGCATTATCCCTTATTTTTCACAAAATTTCATAAATGGATCGTTTGTGTACTCAGTTTCATTATCAAACCTCAAAAGCTTGATATTTCTACCAGTCTAAATCTCGATCATTTTTTTCCACTTGAGAAAATTTTCCAACACTTCATCCTTCTTCTTCATGAGATACACTCAAACTCTTCTAGAGAAGTCATCAACGAAAGTGACATTATTGTTAGCCCCCACACATCCGTATGAATGTAATCTATTATGCTTTTTTGTATTATGGAGTGCAGTGCCAAAGCTTTTCTTTTTACTTCCCTAATACATAATACTCATAAAATTCCAACTTGTCGGTTATCGCACCTTTTAATAGGCCTTGCTTTACAAGAATCTGTAAAGTTTTTTTCACCAACATGTCCTAAATGCATATGCCATAGCATGGTAGTTTTT
Organism: Hippophae gyantsensis; assembly: GCA_030763125.1. Classification (NCBI taxonomy): domain Eukaryota; kingdom Viridiplantae; phylum Streptophyta; class Magnoliopsida; order Rosales; family Elaeagnaceae; genus Hippophae; species Hippophae gyantsensis. The sequence continues at coordinate 14,404,824 of CM061029.1, read as the reverse complement.
GAATCTCTTTCTACCTCTGAAACTACTGTTAATGCTATCCCAATAACCGTACTACCAAGGTAGTAGTACAAGTTATTCTTTCGAATACCTTTCATCACCACAAGTGTTCCAGAAGTAACCTTCAATGCCCTATTTTTTATGGTCACAATGAAGCCTTTTGATTCTATGACTCTCACAACTATAACATCCCTCTTCATATCTAGAACATAATGAACATCCGTCAAGAATTTGGTTGAACCATCTTGATTCTTCAAACTAATTGTACTGATCCCCAAAACTTTGCATGGATAATCATTACCTATGAAAACAAATCCACCATCTAGTTCTTCAAAGTTAAAGAATCATTCCTTATTAGGAGACATATGGAAGGTACATGTCAAATCAAAACTCCAATCACCAGGATGGGATGCTGTTGACGAACCAACCAATACAAAATCTAAATTTGAATTGCTTTCAACTACACATGCATTAGACGGCACATCTTTTCCTTTCTTTTGCAACTTTGGAAAGTTTTTCTTCCAATAGCCTTTTTCATTAAAAAAAGGCACATTGATCTTTACCAAGCCTTCCTTTTGAATGATATTTTCCTATTCTTCCTTTCTATTGAGTTTTTGGATGCCCTCTTACAAATAGTACCTCTACTGCTTCATTCCTGCTTTTTTTATCTTTCTTTCTAATATCATAACTATACCAAGTAGTCCAAACTTCCTAAAAAGACACTTTATCCTTCCCAATGAGTAAGCTCGTAATAAGGTGATCAAACTCCTCAGGAAAGGAAGCTAACAACATCAAGGATAAATCTTCATCTTTGAATGTTTCATCCATATTTAACATATCTACTACTAATCAATTAAAAGCAGTAATGTGATCGTTTATTGTGGTACCTGGAAGGTATTCAAAATGGAATAACTTCTTCTTCAAATATAGCCGATTATGTCCTCTCTTCTTTATGAACCTATTCTCCAATGCCTTCCACAACTTACTTGCAGATGCCTCCTTCATAAACATATTCTTTTGTTCTTTTAAGAGACACAAACAGATTGTACCACATGGTAATCGGTTGATAATTTTCCACTTGACTGCATTTGCTCCATCTGGTTTCTCTTCTTCAATGGTGATGCCTAGACCTTGTTGAAGCAAAGCATCTAGAACTTCACCTTGCCATATGTCAAAATGATCGGTTCTACCAAACTTTTCCACCTTGAACCTTGCATTCATCACCATTGTTCTACTTGACGTGGATGGTTGACCTTTGTTTAAGGGAGACTTTTCTTCTACCATTTCTTTAAATTACAACAACTAGTAACTATATTCCAATAGCCAACAAATAGAATACAAACAAATGCCTAGGTAGAAACCTTCGGTTCTGATACCAATTGTTGGAAAAATTGGGTATATTTATCATATTCTAAGTAGTTACTATTTACTTATGATTCAAATGAATAGAACTCAAACTAGTCCTAAAAAATAATTCCATTGGAAATATAAAGCATAAATATTAAAGTAGAAAAATAAAAACTCTAGAAATTATAACGAGGTTTGGTATAAATGTTACCTATGTTCTCGGGCATCGTTGACAACTTTCACTATTTTCAAATGGATAAACTCTAAAATTACAATTAATTGGGATTAATCTAATCAATTACCCTTACAAAAGATAGAAAGATTTACAAATTTTGAGATGTTATAGAAGTAGAAGAAGGGGCTTTATTTATAGCCCAAAATACAACATCCACTTTCATTCCTAACTAACGTGGAACTTTTTCAATTTTCTCACTAAGTAACTATATAACAAATAACATGTTAGAAATTGTTGAAAAATTAAACTTCTCTTAAAAGTTTAAACTACTGAAAAAAAATATCCAACAATATTTTTATACTTAACAAGTATCATAGTAGGATGAAAGAATATAGAGTACTTGGGCAAAGTATAAAGTATTGGCTTCACTACAACTGGAGAACTTTTCAACCATGGTTAAAAATATCATGGCCAAAGGTAGAGTTATCATAGGGAGTTCCCTAAATTTCTCAACAAATATTCTATAAAATCGTCTCCGTCCTCATAATACATTGGAAAATAACTGAACCATTTAATCAATTATATGTGGTTATCCGAACCCGTGGATAAAATGCTTATTCCTTCCATCAAACCCTCAACAAGGCCCATCAATCAAAAATAAACATCAATTTTCATCGAATAAAGAAGATGTGTTGAAACAAATAAGAAGCAGACATAAACTTAAAGTGGAATTCAAAGAAAATAAAAAGGAATGATATTCAACAAAAATTCCAGAAAATAAAAAAATTAAAGACGTTGGAAAAATTTGAACCTATATATGCTTTATTGAATTCCATTCTCTAAATTAAGTATTCATATTCTCTTAATGAAGCACTGATTTTTTGGCTAGGTTTATAACCTTTGTATGTTATCAGAACAAACGATCCAAAAGGAACTTGGTATCCATCAATGGTTTATCATCAAGATAAGACTCTAATGACTCCTTCTACTGAGGTTATGAGTGCAAAAAGCAACATGGTGAGTAAATAGCCCTGCGATTTTTATGAAACTTGATAGGGCAAATTCTCAATTGGAGAGATTAATTCATGAGCTCTGTTATAGCATATGGCTTAGACTCCATTCTTGATACGACTACACAAATTCCTTCGACGTTTTTCACTAGAGATGTTATATTAATGTCAAGATAGACTAAGTATTGTACCCTTAAACCTGTAACAGGTAGTTACACAATTATATTAGTGCTCATAATACACTCCTATATAAAGTATTGTACTGGGTGTATATGTATTATTGAATTCCATTCTCTTAATCAAGTATTCATTTCTTAATTCATCTTCTAGGTTTACAACTTTTGTTCTTGCTGACATGTTATATATCTAATAACACCAAGTAATTTCAATATACTCACGTTCCATTTTCTATTGCTATTTTATATGTCACTAGCTAATCATATTTTAACAAATAAAGTAATTTTTATTAATTAAGGATAAATTACACTAAAAATTCATATCTTATTCTTAATTTTATATTTTGATTATCTCATTATTATTTTTTCTTATGATTTAGTTTCCTTATTATTTAATTTTAATAAATAAATAGTCCCAAATTTGAAATTAAATGGAGATGAAATTTGATAAGTCAAAATTACAACACATGAAAATTTATATAATCCAAGTTAAATATAATTATTTTTATTTTTATTTGGACATTAAAAAATTTTTAAAATTAAAATTGGATTAAGGTTAACCCATACTTAATTGACTAGCATATTGTTAATTTTGACTCATGATTCAATTTTGTGATTAAATTTATTGAAATTAAATAATAATAAGATTATAGGTTAAAAAATTTGACAAAGTGTAGAATTATAAATAATATATTGAATATTAGAATAGTTTGTAAATTATTTAATTTTTACCTTTTTAAAAATTCTTCTTACTTCAAGTTTTTTTAAAAAAATAATTGATGTATAGTTTATTATATGTTAAAAAATAGACATAATTATTTTAACAAATAATAAGTTATCATATCAATTATTTTACAACAAATTACTCTATATAGAAAGGGTATTTACTTTTTTCTATCTAATAAAAAAATTTGTTCACTTTTATAATAATTTGTGGTTGCTCAATGATTGGTGTCAAAGCTAACGAAACAATGTTTAATTAAAAAAAAGAAGTACCCACATGCACAGCATGTTAAGCAGCCAGGTGACTTTTGTGTAAATAAGTTGAAAGAGCTACCTATTGATTACCACATCAAACATCATATATCTATCAACTCCTATTACTTGCAAATTACCTTTGGTTGTCTGCCTTTGTATCCTAGCACTTTTCTTTGCTAGGTATTCAATTATGTGGCACATTCACACTCATTTCTATTTTCTTAATCTTACAAACCCTAGTGGCAATTAAAGTTAGGGCTATAAGACTAACTAGGGGAACTCTCCAAACTTTTACCAGCTTTTACAACCACTTTTAGTGGATTTTACTAATACAAGCTTTGGGATGGAAGACGCACAGTTATGCGATCTAAAATTCCATATATACCATTACGGTTTAACAGTAGAAAAATTATTCATTATATTTAAAATATTTGATCATATGTTATTTTAGATCAATACAATTTAAAATTAATATAATTTTAAAAAAAAAACAAACACCTAATAGGAGGTAGAGAGAAAAAATAACTTAATTGGTGATGAATATATTATACTCACGATTAATAACACCTCTATAATATTATAGTAAAAATAAGGTTTGGTTATATAGTGATATTTTTATTAAACAAAATATAAATAAGTGAATCCATAGAAAAATTATTCATTGTTCTTATAATATGTGATGACGTGGTATTACAAACCAATGAAATACAAGATTAGTGTAACTTTATTTAAAAAAAAACAAATACTCAATACTTGATAGAAGTAATATAATTGATGAAATCATATACTCCAAAAATAATAAATAATATCTCGATTCCATATTATCAAACTAATATATTAGTAATTTCTCTATTTAACAAAAAATACAGCAATAATCTAATATTAAAAAACAAACTTAATTTATAAAAGGACAAGTTTGTTTTTATGAAAATACTTACTATTTTATACCTTTTCTCATGTTATTTTTTTGTCAATTTCATTACAAAAACAACCATATCCGGTCCAACAATCATTTTCACTTGCATCTTCCTCTTTATCCTAAACCTAGCACCGTACCACCTATAATCATTCATTTTTTCCTGCAAAAATAATCAAAAAATATAATTTTATCAAAATTAAAATTAAAAAACCACTAACTCGTTTGAAGCATCATCTCTTACAATGATCGCTTATTGGTGCCATTTTAAACATATATTTTTACATCAATTATTACATATATTTACAATGAATTAGTGTTTCTTATGCATTATGTGTTTATTATGTATTATAAAGATTTTTAGGATTGAAGTGAGATAAAAGAGTAAATTTTTTGTGTCAAAAGTATATTCAGGGGACTCAATTGATAGAGCTTTGATTGAGTGCCCTCATATGGAAATTTGGAACAAAACAGTCGATCGATCGAGCTTTGCTCGAGATTAATCAATGATTTAAGGTAAGAACGGAAAGAGATGACAGATCAATTGATAAGAATATCGATCGATATATATAGGTTGATTGATTGAGCATTGACCAAGCTTTGCTCGAGTGCTCTCGGGTTAGAATTCATAATAATTAGATCGATAGAGATCGATCAAGCATTCCAATCAGCATGACAATGTAGAGTTTTTAGTACCTTCTAATCCTAGTCATTGGATAAAAAATAATCTAATCTTAATCAAATCAAGCTCAAAAATACACAATAAAAATAGCCTAATGACTTATTAGAAAGACACAATTACTACAAGAAATAATAGAAATTAAAAGCACATGTAAGGTAAACTTTTGAAGGAGATTTAGAAGAAATGATTGAAGATTAGAGAGTGGAGTGGTTTTGGCTCCATCATCAATAATTTCTAAGCTTTTCTTATGATTCTTCTTTAAAATTTTCATGATTATAATGTTGATTTATTTAGAATTCATATCTAGCTAAACTTCTAATGTGGTTATGGAAAATTTTAAGCCTTAGATAATGATTTAATTAATTTAATATCATGGATATTTTTAATTTTAATTTTTAATTCTTGATGTGTTTAATTTTATATTTAAATATCAAAACTATGCATGTTATAAATTAGGTTTACAATTAATGTATAACATGAATATGTTTATATCTAGTCTAATATATTAGTTCATAATCGCTAATATTCTCATTCAAATTGGTACTTATTACTGTTGTCACAAGTATGATTGTTCTAATATTTTTTAATTTAGTTATCATATTTTTAGATATTAATACAATGAATAAATTTTAAATATTAATTGTACCTCTAGGTTGTTCATGATTTAGGTTAGTTAATAAACGAACTTTTAATCAGTTACATGATAAAAAAATATGAAAATCTTAAGTGGAATTATATGTTTAAAGTTAAAATTAAGAATTTAAGAATGATTTTAAATTATAAAAATAATTTAGAACCTACGAAACTATTTTTTATTCATGAGTTTCATAAACTTATATGCAAGTGATAAGAACAGTCTCATGATCACACATCTCTCGTAATTCTTTTGCAACTTACTTTATTATTTTATGTTATTTTCCTTAGAATCCCCATTTACTAATTTTACTTAACCAACTAACAAACTAGTAAGTAGCATTAGAAAATTATCACTAACACGACCCTTATTCTTAAAATTGTTTATGACTTATATATGGTCATGTATACTTTTGTATTCTCAGGAATACAGAATATAAGAAACTAATTTTTATTTATGGTATGTTTAATAAAATTGTAGGTTAGTAATAAGAATAGTGACATAATAACAAATCTCTTATAATTATGTCAACTACCATTCGTTCATTTTTTTTTCAAAATCTTTGACCCTCTTATCATTTATCAACCATCTTATGTTCGATCAAAATTATTTTCACTTTAAATTTGATCGAATATAAGGTGTTAAAAAATGATGCAAATATCAATAAGATTAAAGGCAATAAGATAATGATAGTAGCGATTAGGAGAAAATATAGGTACTACAAATAAGTTGTTGATAGCCTAATTTTAGATTTGTTAAAAAATACAGCTTTGAATTTTTCTGCAATAAATAATGAAAGTTGATTGATTGGTAAATAAATAAAGCGATATCAACGGTAGTAAAGAGAGGATGACGAAGGTTAACGAAAATTATTAGGATGATATGATATATATTTTTATTAAAATGGACAAAAATATATGAGAATACATAAAATAATAAATATTTTTATAAAGACAAAATTACATATCTAAAAATTAGTTTTCTTTTCTTTATAAAATTGAATAATTGTTATATTTTTTGTGAAATGTATATCTATTAATATATTAATTTGATAATATATTTGATAATATAAAAGTAAATATGTATATCTTATTTAATGTAATAACAACAGTCAAAATCTGCTGATATGTTTTTATAGTATATAGTTATATTGGGTTCAATTTATTCTCAAATAGGGTTATCCTGTTATCCATTCAAAAAAAATATTAAGTCAATATAATACATTGTTTTAATAAAATGAATTAATAAATTCATTGGTGTGTTTGGTTTAATTTATAAAAATACGAAAATATTATTTTAATTTATCATATGGTGTTGTATTTGACTGATATAGCATGAGTTAAATTAATATGATAATATTGTGCTGGGAATTTCAAATTTAGGTCATTTTTTGTATCCTGTTAAAAATTATAAGGGTGGCTTTAGAAGTCATATCTCTATTCCCTTTAAGTTAGATTAAAAGTAACTTCGTTGATAATAAAAAATTCTCTGTCATTCGTGTTTAATTTTTCTAAGAAAATATCAATTACCAATTTAATTATATTTTTAAGAAATATATTATTGGATTGGCCATGAACATTTTGAAAAGAAAAAAAAGAAGGAAATAATTAATAATTTCTTGTAACTTTATGAAATGTTTGGTATTCATTTACAGACTTTAGCTATGATTGAATTAAATTTGGGGTATCAGTATGCAAAAGGATGGTCCATTTTGGGTTTGTCCATAAGTACTTTAACACCCTTGTGTAGCATATGCATCGATGAAAAAAGTGATATATATTATCAATGTATAGTGTATTTCACTATAAAACAAGCTGTTCTTGTACTGTGAAATAAATTCTTTATTTAAATATATGTAATATGTTAATAGTTATATATAATATATATTATGTTCAAGATAAATATATACTAAATTTAATTATTTTATAACACTTATAGTATGTTTATTACATGGATAAAATAATTAAATTAAATAAACTATGCATAATCATGATTAGACTTAGATAATATTTTACAAAATAAAAATTGTACGAATTTACATAAATTAAACTTAACCCAGTGAACATCAAACACTTGAATTAATCTTTTTGAATTTTTATTTATAAAATTCCTAACGTTTTTCTTTTATCAAATTTAAAATAACATTTTTTATTTTATTTTTTAGAATCTAAGAAAAAAAAAGATAATTAAATAGTGATTTAAATAATTTTTATAATTAAATTATGATATAAGTAAGAAAATAACATAAAATTAAATTAAATAATATTTTAAATATAAATTATTTTATTTAAATATTTATTATTAATTTTATCCAATTATATTATATAAATTAATATAAAAATATAATTATATTTAATATATACATACGGCTAATATTTGCTCAAAGTTTTATTCCAAGTACTATTAATAAAAAATATGTAAACTATGAACAAGTAACAGAAAAAGTGAAAATAAAATAAAATTACATATGTGTTATACTGATTGGTTGCATATTTTTGGTGAAGGAACAGTGGAACACCGTATAAAATATGATCGGAATTCTTATGTAAAGCCCAATGACATGTATTTGATCACACGCTACAACGCGCTAAACTTTTGGCCATTAGAATACATGTAAGTGTGTAAAATAATTTGATAATTATTGATGATATAAAAAATATGTTGTTATTTTTAATTTTGATGAGATTTTTTTAACAATATATATATATAATTTTATTATAATTTATTTGTATATTATTTAGTATAAATTTATATAATATATATTTTTGTTATTGGATTTTTAACATTTTACAGGCCTTAAACCGAATATGTCATAAGGTTATACAAGATGCAAAAATTTATATAATATAATAGAATAAAATTAATGATATATTTAAAAAATATAAAATTTGTTTAAATAAACTTTAGTTTCTTTTTATATATTTTTTATATTTAAAGAAAATAATATTATTTTTAATTTAACATAAAAAACAAAACACGCAAATTAATTAAAAATTAAAAATACTAAATTAAACGTATTGCTAATAAGTTTTAACTCATATTTCTTGATGACCTCTAATAAAATAAATTTTATATATAATAATATAACTTTTATTATATACAACACTAATAATTATATAAAAATTATTATATCCGAATATTTAGCATTACGTTGACAAACCGTGAGAGTTTAAATTATTGAGACCTGTACTACCTGTTTTTGATATTTATAAAATCTCTTAAAATTTAAATTAGAATAATAAATTTTTTAATCTTTATTTCATATATTTTTATTATTAAAAAAATATATTTTTAAACTTTTTACATGTTTTGTTTATTTAAGTTGAATAAGATCTATTAAACTGTAAATTTATCTAATTTAATATTATTAAAATATTATCATGTTTTTTATATCAAGATATTATTTTATTATTAAATGTAATTTGAGGTTAAAAAAATTGGGAATAGAAAGAAAGAAAAAAAAAGAGTCTCACGCCTCCCAATCTACAGTTCTCCATGCCTATTTGCTGTAATGTGTCTCAATTGGGTTTGCTTCCTCTCTATCACTCTCATACTTTAATTGGGATTTGCAGATTGTGAAAGGGATAGTAAAACAGAGACTTAATAAAATCAATACTGTTGAGAGATGTGTTATTTATTATATTTTTTTTTAACTTTTATTTTTTAAAAATAAAAAATTATATTAATTTAAAATTTAACTAATTTAATATATCACATCAACATAAATTAAATAAATAAATTTACTAAGTGATTGGGAATCGAGAATTTGGAGGAGAGAGAGAGAGAGAGAGAGAGACTGAGAAGCAGGAAAGAGAGAAAGAGGGAGAGACTGAGAAGCAGGGAAAGAGAGAAAGAGGGAGAGACGAGAGAGCAGTGTGAGTGATGGTACGCTCTTCAATGCATTTTTTGCCCCCACTTTGCTTCCTTCTTTGCCGGTTCTTTGTCTCCTCCATACCCAAACACTCCCAAAACCTTAAAAATAACATACATCCATCCCTCTCAATTTTATTTTAAAATTAACTTAATAGTTTATTTAGTCTACTATTGTTTAATGAGATAATAACACATTTTTTGCATATAATTTATTATTTTAAATAATATTAAAAATAAAAAAAATATTTATAAATTTATAAGTTCTTAACATTTATCATTTTAATATATATAATAAAAAAAAGACAGTTTGGTAAAAAATATATATATATATTTTAATTTTCCTCCTACACACGTGCACTAATCTTTATCGATAAACCAAAACAAAATCAAATTAAAAAGGCCTCCTAATCTCATGTGTAATTTTTGGTGTATTGTTGCATGTTTGAGCTCATACTAATATATGCTGTTGTTTTTTAAAAAAAAAATCTAAAAAAGTGGGTTTTGTCGCATCAAAGGTTAGTTATTTTTTATATATATTTGGTACTTATTAATATTCTATAAAGTGATAAGTAAAAATTTTACATATGTTTGGGAGCTATTACTTGACCATAAAGTGAGACAAAAAAAATCGTTAAGAAATCATTTAAAAAAAATAATTAATTATATATATTTATCAATACATCCTCGTAACATCACACACATATATATATATAATTTAATAATTAAATCTATTTGAATTTTAACACAAAGATATTTAGTTATATTATCATTTTAGCATATATTTAGAAACTTTATATTAAAATTAAGCGAAAAGAACAATTTAAAATCATTACGAAGCTAACCCTTTTGCATAATCCTCGTATGTACAAAACCCATTTACACAAAGCAAGCATTTGTTTATTTATTACCTTCATAGTCCCTACCAATCTTCTCCACCAAAAATCCAACATCTCCACATTCTTCTCCTTCTTTCTCTCTCTCTCTCTCGCACTAACATATGCACACAACAAAAAATAGCATGCGCACAGCTTCCTCCTTCACATACACATCAACAAGTAATGAAAGTGCTTGTTTTCAAGCTGATGATCAAGAAGATGAAGATTCTATTTCCCTTTCTCTTGGTCCTCCTGGCCAAAAAACTACAAAACAAACCCATAAACGATATCACCATTCATACTCAAACCCAACTAAGAATCCTCATGACCATCATTATAATCAAAACCCTAATAGCAATTGTCAAGATAATAATGTAACAGTAGCTCTTCACATTGGTCCACAAAGTAGTAGTATTAGTACTTTTGGACACTACAACATTAGTGGTTCTACTACTAATACTAACCCTAATCACAATATTATTGGTGCTTCCATTAATATTAATCAAACCCAGTACTGGATTCCATCCCCTTCTCAAATCCTTGTTGGTCCTACACAGTTTTCTTGCTCTGTTTGCAACAAAACTTTCAATAGATACAACAACATGCAGGTATTTAATTTATTTTTTTAATTTAGAATATTAATTAATTAAATTATTTTTCCAATGTTCTAACATGTTATATATTTATAGGAAAAATATTAATATCACATAAATTTGACACCTATTTTTATACTTATATGGTGCATGTTATGTTATATGTCAAAATTATTTCAAAAATTGAAAAATAATTTATTTTTTAAATAATATTGACACTAATTACAATACTAAAGATGTGATACAAATTTTTATATTCTTAACATTTATGTGTGAATAAAATATGTTAATTTCTATCACATTTATCAATTTTAACTATTTATCATATCTAATTTAATTAATTTTAAAAATGAATATTTGTAAATTTGGGTGTTATATATTTTTATTTCATATTTTGTATTGAAATCATCAATACCTGATAGTCGACAAACAAAAACTTCATTTTATGTAACAAAGACTAATTTTTTTAATGAATTTTATTATACTTTTTATCAAATATTAATAGTATATGCAATGTCACGGTGAAAATGGCACATCTCATATTTTTATGTCTTGTGAAACAATATCACCATGAAATTTGACAAATGTATAAAATAATTGTTAGTATTGACAAAATAGTTTAACTCTTTGAATCGTTTTTTTTTAACTTTTAACATAATATATGAACGTTTTGTATTCAAATTTTAATCATCTAAATTATTAAATTATAATTATTTAATATGATGTATAAAACAAAGGTTTTGAAATGCTTACATTTTAAATGAGTTTTAAATGTATGGGTGTTATATATGTTAATCGTATATATGTTGTTATAGATGCATATGTGGGGTCATGGGTCACAATATAGGAAGGGTCCAGAATCATTAAGAGGGACAAAACCAGCTTCAACAATATTAAGATTACCATGTTATTGCTGTGCTGAAGGTTGTAAGAACAACATTGATCATCCAAGATCAAGACCTCTTAAAGATTTCAGAACTCTTCAGACTCATTACAAAAGAAAACATGGTGTTAAGCCTTTTGGATGTAGAAAATGTGGTAAACCATTTGCTGTTAGAGGTGATTGGAGGACTCATGAGAAGAATTGCGGCAAGCTTTGGTTTTGTGTTTGTGGTTCTGATTTTAAACACAAGAGATCTTTGAAAGATCATGTTCGTGCTTTTGGAGATGGTCATGCTCCTCATACTGTGGAATTGTGTGAGGTTAATGAAGAAGATGATGATGATGACTACGATGAAGATGATGATGAAGAAGATGAAATTATTAATTCTTGAAAATCAACTTGAAAATGGAGGACATGGGTCTTTGTTGTTTTAATTATTATGTAGTCATATTTATTATTAACTAAAATTATCTAATATATAGTTAAGATCGTCACAAATTTTATTTTAATTTTTAATAATCTAATGTTTTATGATGATTTTAATTATTTATGTTTATAACATGTTCTTATTTTAATTTTTATATTTTTAAAGAATAAAAAAAATACGTGTATGATGCTTATATGTTTGAAAGAATATTTTTTAATTAAGTTTCTTATTTTTAATTTTTTTTATTTTCACCACACTTTTTTATAAATATTAAAATGAGTCTTGTAAATTTTATAGTATATCTAAATATTAAAATTTGTTAAGAAAACAATTCACTGATATTAAACAATTAGTTTCATAGAATTTGAAAATATGATTTTTAATTCTTTGATATTATGTTAGAAGTTATCAAAAAATTAATTCTCATAATCTATTACTAAATATTATAATAAAATGATTAAAAATATAAAATTTATAAATTATAATCAATTTTTTTTTAATTCTCAAAGTTAATGTTTGGAAGAAAAAAATTAAAAATCATTACCAAATAATTTATATATTATTTTTGAATTTTTTTCTAAAAATAATAAAATAAAAATTATTATCGAACCACATTTTTACAATTAAATAAAAAAATTATACATTTAATTATTTCTCATAAATTATAAACTAAAATTATTCTAAAAAATTACCTAAATTTTAACCCTGTTACATAAATGTTACCGAGTGACAAATATTTGGTTGTTTAATTGAGTAAAAGTTGTTACAATGTCAAATTTTGACATCAGATTCATATGTTACGTTTTGAATCATATATTATTAATTTTTAATTAATTAGTAAAAAGAAAATATTAAATTTAAGGAAGCCAAATATGTAATTAGTGGTTTTGAGTTGATTGTATGAAACTATGAATGAAGGAGGTAGTGAGAAACTAATTAAGAGAGAATGAGAGGGCCAGAGAAGGAAAAGACAAAGACAAACAGTGACGATGAAAGCCAATCTAAATATTATACATTTAATGTTTGCAATGGTAGGTCTATTGTCTAAAGAAAACATACTTTATATTTTTATTTTATTTTTTTCATTCATAAATTCTAATATCATAAATATATTATAATTATAATTAATATATTAATTTTTTAAATTTGAATATACATTCATTATTTTATTTATAATTTATTATAAATTTATATACTTTTCATTTTTGATTTGTGCAAATAAATGAGAAAGCGCATAATATGAAGGTGGTCATACAAATTTCAGTAACAGCAGTGAAGAGCAGAAATACAGAGATGTGCAGTCACAATTTTTTACTGTTCATAAATTCATAATAATAAAATTTTGAATTTTATATATGAAAAATATATTTTATATCTATTAACTTACATATTACAATATAATTAAATAATAATATTTTTTTAGTTATTATTCATTTTTAATAAAAATATATTTTATATATTTTAATTATATATATATATATATATATGTTTAAATTATTAAATTTTTATTTTATTTTTAAGGGATAAAAACTTAAAAATAAAAATTCATATGGGACATATATCTTATTTATGCATGTAATTTTTTATAATTTTATAAATATTATATTTAAAATTTAGACTTTTAAGAGATTAAAAGGGGTTAGTGTTTCTCTATACTAATATTTCTTTAATAAATGATTATATAATTATTTTTAATATCTTATATTTTAAATTTTATATTTAATTATTTCATATTCTGTATGTATGTATGTATTGAGGTTAAATGAGAATCTAAAGTGAGAGTGTTGTGAGTATGGACGCTAACACTTTTACTAGTTTACTACTACAAAACACTTTGATGGAGTTGCTTTGTGTCAGTGGGTGAAGAAGAGTAAATAGAAATAGAGTGAGAGTTGGACCACAAAAAGAAGACTGTTTTTTGGGGTTTCACCCAAAGGAAAGGGACTGCCTTTTTGTTTTCCTTTACAGACCAATTATACAAACATATATACTACCCAATACATTTTCAGACACACTTTGTTTTGCCCCTTTAATCCATTCATCTCTAATCCCTATCTTCTTGTATCCATCAATATCAATTTTAATTAATAATCAACCTCCATGGCTACTCTTTTCTTATTTTCCTTTTTAATTATCATCCTAGCTTCTCTCCTTTTTCTTTAGGTTTGTATGGTAAATTCGAACAAGTCAAGCCAGGTCAGGATGATCAAACACAAAATGTCGGATTCAGACCAAACTTTGAAGGGTTTTGTATATTTTTTGGGCTGGTCCGAGTCAATTTGTTCAAATTAAATTTAACCTCAAAGCTTGGTCTTAAAGCATTCTCTGATTTTTTTTAAACTTTAAATTAACTAAAATTAGTATCTAAATTTAATTGATGTAAAATTCTATTCTGACAAAACGCTAGTATAAATATTTGTCCTTTAGCATACCTTAAAAGTATATGAAAAACTCGGACCAAATTTATTCTAATCTAATCAAGTTTCATGATATGTCACTCGGATCTGATCGGGGTTAAATTTAAGTTCCTAATATATAAGTTAAATAAAGTATCCTAAAAGCATTATTCAAAAATTATTTTAATTCTATATTAAAAAAATTTCATTACGAATCTAATTAAAATAAAGATAATAAATAAATAATTAATAAAAATAAGTTAAATTAAAATTTTGTAAGTAACAAAACGTCCAATTGTGTGTAAACAAAATAATACAATAATAAATAACAAATTAACATACGATATTTTAGGTGAAAACAACCGAAATCATAGTAATAACCTAAAAAAAATCACTGATTCACCGAACTATCTAACTATTTACTATGAAAATAATATTCAATTACAAGATCAAGACTTAAACTATCTGTCATAGATAAGACCTTCAAATAATCTATTTATAAGTCATCGTTTCTTTTATATTTTCTACAAAAAGTTGTATGGATACGAAACTCTAATGTTAGGTTAAAGTTCAATTATAAATTTATCAACCGGACAATTCAAGAATAGTAAATTATAGATACAATATGGTAATTATATTATTTTTTGATTAAATTATTTATTTATTTATTTTTAATTTTTTGACTCAAATAAACAATTAAATTAGAGTTAAAGCCTTCATTGCTCGATTGATCCGGTCTAAGCTCGATATATCAAACCAATAAGTTGGATTGATTGAAACCTTTTTTCGATCAATCCAAGTAACGATTAATAAAAACTCGAGATCAAGTAGATCGAATATGATCGATTCTCAATTGATCCAATCCCTCAATCGATTGAACCCAACTTCAATCGATCTATTCCAATCTTAAATTCAACCCAAAAGGATATAAATTGTACACAATCGAATCAATCTAAACACTACTCGATCGATCGAGCAACATATATACTAAATATTGTTGAGTACATAACTTATATTCTAACATGTTTAAGAACAAGAGCATAATGTTCACTTGAAACTCGAAAGTTTCTTGGGTTTGAATAGTAATTTTGAAAATACGTCTAGAAACTAATTTATATTTAAACGTTTTATTTATGAATATTAGCAATATTCATAAACTTTATAAATATGATGTCAAAATATATTTCTTTTAAATATAGAAGCTTTCTATAATGTTTTTATAAACAAAAACAATCAAACTCTAAGAATATTTTATCTAAATGTAGTCTATTTTATTTTTGATGTGATTATGATAGTAAAAATTATCCCTCGTATTTTCAAGCCAAGGTAAAATAAATATTTGATATAACAAACCTACTTTACCTTTACAAACATCTATTTATACTTGCATTTGAAAAAAATTGGGACTTTTATATATTGTGGATCATTGAGTGGTCTACATGAACTGCTTGTCTCTAAGTCGGATGAGACGGTTGCCTTAGAACCCGCTCAAATAGAAGGCCTCAATTTTTTGTCAACAATTATTATATAAATTTCTAAAATTTAATATATTTTAAAAGATATTAAAATTTTAAAAAATAATGTATTTAATTCAATATTATACTTGTCTCTTATTTTTATTATCTAAGGATAAGCAAAAACAATGTAAAACAACTTAAGACTTCAAGTAATAAGTTACCTGAATTTTTTTTCTTTTTAATTATTCTTTAATATTATCTCATTTTTTCTTAATTAATTGAGATCGTAAAAATAAGAATTCATATTTACAGTTAAAAACATTTATTTTAATTTTTAAATTTTATCTCATATATTTTTTTTATTGAAAAATAAAAATGCAAAAAAATTTAAGATTTTTATTTATTTCAAAGTTTTTCCAAAATAAGAGTAAGTTCAAAATTAAATTATAACTTTATTATACATGATTTAGTCATCATATTACTTTATAAAAAAGTTGAATCCAATATCATTACTTATGCATATTTTATTTGTTAATCTTATTGATGTTTTACATTTATCCATAATATTTTACAAAAGCTCTGTTTATTTATTCAAATGATATTTTATCTTTTATATTTGAAAAGAAAAATATAAATCATAATGTTACAAATTAAATTTTTATCTTATATTATTTGTCTACTTTTTTATATAGTTTATATATTCTTTAATATAATTTTTTCTAATGATTTACTAAACAAGTATACTTATTGTTATTTGTATGTAAAACTTCAACAAAATATATACTTGCTATTTATTTGGTATATATATGATAATATCTAAATAAATTATTAAAAATAAAAATAGACATTTTTATTTATATTATTATAAATATTTAAGATTAAAATTTCATTTTTCGTCTTAGACCTCCACACTTTTTGAGCTCTCTCTAGTGATCTAGCAAATAAAACTTGTCCTCCATTCATTTTTAGTCCTATGATTAAATCATATCAAATACAACTTGATTTTAAAATTTTGGATCCACACACAAGTTCAATGTAATCTCATGTATGTATTTTCTTTAACTTATTAATAATTTTTGTTAGAAATTTTTATTAAAATTGCTTAATGAACCAAGTTGAAAAATAATAATACCAGGAAAAAATGTTTAGCCAAAAGAAAAAAAAGCTAAATTGAAAAGAGAAAAAATAAATTTTAATTTATATTGTAAAGCTAAATTGAAAAGAGAAAAACTAAATTTTAATTTATATTGTTCTTTAATTCCATAGTAAATGGCAAAAATAAGAATGGTAATGAAAATTATGTATGATATTTTTGTATTTGATTTGATCCTGAAAAGTATTATAATATCAATATGATGTTTATTTTTTCTAAATATCATGAATATGTTGAAATGTTTTATTTTTTTAATCATTTATTATTTTTTGTATTTTATCTGATTTAAAATTAAAAAAAAACTCTTATTATTTAATTTTATTTTATTCATAATTTTATAAAATTTATTTTAATATTTATCATTATTTTAATTATAATATTCAAATAAATATAATATTAATTATTTTTTTATTATCAAATCTATTCTTATTACGTTTAATTTACGAGAATGTTTGACCTTTTTGGTAGCTATAGTATTTGTGTGCATTTTTTTTTTGTTTTTTTAATGCAGATCCATAGAGATTGGAGAAGCTGTAACAAAAGTGTCGTTCTTGGATTTCGTAATAAAAAGTGGTGGGCAAAAACTCGAAAGATTCACAATATATGAGTTAGTTTGACACAGACAGCTTTAATATTAAAATTAAAATTAAAATTAAAGACATGCAGTTCCCTTTTATAAGCTAATTAATAGTTTTTGAGTTTATACATGCATCGCATGCATATGTGGTTACAGCAGACAAGTTATTTATAATGTGACTGTCTATAACAGCAGACAAGTTATCTGAAAACTTGGAACAAAACACAAATAGATCATCACTCCATGTGATTAAATTATGAGAAATGCTGATATTACATAAACTTATACTTAAATTTTGCACTATATTTAGGACTCTTTATCGGATCGAAATCGTTGATTTTATACTCATTTGGTCTGATCTGATCCGACCATCCGTTCGAATTAAAACATTTTAATCCGCAATCGATCCGATCACCTTTTACATCTGTTCAATCCGATCTGTAAACTATTCGGATGAATTCCGATCAATCTGACCAATAAACTTAATTAACTCTATTTTTTATATCTTTAAATAAAATTTTTAAAATTTCACATAAATCATAACCTAAAATTATTTAACTTAAAAAAACATTAAAAAATCAAATAAATATATATAATTAATTTCGATCGGATCTGATGAATCGTAGTGAAATCCGTCATCCGATCCGCACTTAACGAATGAGAATTTTTTTCATCCGATCCGAAAATAAATTTAATGTAAAGATAATATAAATTTAAAACTTATTTATTTTAAAATTTATTTTAATATGATAATATAAAGATTTTATATATATATCAATATAAATTTAATGTATATTTTATAGAATTATGTAAAGTTTATATTTTATAAAGCTCATGGATTTATGTACATCTTACAAAATAACCTAAAACATTAAAATGTTTATAATAAGGAATATTTTTAGTTTGAGAACTTTGAGTTAACTTTGTAAAATTTGCAGAATATATACAATAATTTATAAATTATACAAAAAATTTATACATATTTATCTAATATAAACAATATATAATTTATATAAAATCATGTATAATATACAAAAATTGAAAATAAAAAAAATTGTAGAGATGATTTGTACATATTTATCCAAAATAAATAATACAAAATTTGAGTATAGCGTAAAAAAAACTGGAAATATATATTAAAAACCCTAGTATCAAAATATTATAGAAATGTTACATAAGAAATATTACATAAATATGTACGTATTATAAAAATATTATAAAAATATATAATTATTTTGTAAACCGTATAAAATTTGAAGAAAAATTTGTTAACTTTTGATTTGTTGGCAGTAGTCACCAAACCACTAACAAGGTTGCCGGATCTCAAGATGAGATATCTGATGGTGGTCGCCGGAGCTTTAAAAGTGATGTAGGTAAATATTATATATAGAGTTATTGTACTTTTTTAATATATATATTTAAAATTATATTTTTTTAATTATTAAACATGTTTTTTTTGTTGTTGTTACATGTAAGTAGTTATTATTATATTAGTCCCATCTAGAGGTTGGCTAAGCGAATCATTGAATACCATTCTCAGCTCGACGTAGTGTTAGTCTTCAGTTTACTTATAGAGACAGAGGATAACGGAAATAAAAAGGAAAGACTTGGGCCTAAGAAAATATGGGCTTGACCAACATATCCCTGTGAGATAAATAGGCCAAGAAAGATATGGGCTTAACTGGGCTGGCTTTTAAAAGTTACTGTGTGAATGTATGTCCCTATGAGTTCTAAGATACTATAGGGTGTTGCTCAAGTGGGTGGTGGTTGTTCCAATGGGGTAGTGAACCTAAATCTGTCTCACTCTTGTGTTGATGTTGGGTCTCCAACCCCGTCTAACAGGTTGCACTTGTGGAAGCATGGCCTTAAGAGCAACTATCGATTCTCATTACACTATTCTTGACTCATGGTCGAAGTTTGAAGATTGAAAAATATTCTTGATTTTTGAACTTGTGAAAAACAAGCAATGAACACCAAGAACTAGTGGAAGAACACAACAAACAAGATGAATGTTCTTTGAATTCTTTAGATGCTCATCCGGTAAAATATAGTAATATATATTTCCCACTACGTATCAAATACTGATATTGTTTTTTGTATTCCATTTTCTTGTAAAAGAGAATAACTTGGCATCGAGATAGCACTACTAACATGAAGAAATTTTAAATCGGTTCGATAAATAGACATAAATCGAGATGACTTTAATTTTTAAGTCAATTCTAGGGTTGGATTGACTTAAAATTTTAAGTCGGTTTAAAATTTTAAATCAATCTTACGTGTTAATCGATTTGAAATTTTAAATCAGTCTTACATGTTAATTGACTTAAAATTTAAAGTCGATCATATATGTCAACTAACTTAAAATTTAAAGTCGATCTTACGTGTCAACCGATTTAAAATTTTAAGTCAATTCTACCCTATAACTGACTTAAAATGGTATAATCCCTAAACATATTTTGATTATTTTCTGTTAGCCTCCTTGTATGTTTTAAATCACATAATAGTAGAAGAACTAAAATATGTTTAAAATAGTTTTTAGAGTTTTTTATTCATTTAAAAACTATATATTAATTAATTACTTAAGAATTAAACTTATAACAAAAAATAAATTACATACGTTACATATATACAAATTTAACTTAATTATAATATTACTAAATATTATAAGTAAATACAAAATTACATGGTATATTAGATATAAAATTACATATATATATATATATATTATTAAATGTAATTTTATAAGATAATCACTAAGATACCTATGCTATTCAATATCTTCAAATTCTTCTTCTCATTCTTCTTGTAATCTTATAATTTAAAACATATGTTCTATCCATTCTTCTTGTAAATTTTCCAAAATTTGCCTATAATAGCCCATTTTATTCCAATTAAAAAACTACATGTATTTAAATTCAAAATAACAATTTAATTTCATAAATTCACAAAAAATAACTTTATACGTTAAAAGATCAATATATTAGTTATTTAACAAGTATACATATAGTATTAATGTTCGCATGGCCTCAAATGAAGAGACTTAAAAAACTAATATAGCTTGCATGCTATGTGAAATATTAAATCTAAAGTCTTTGAGGCTAATTAACTTAAAGTATTGATTATGAAACAAATGAGCACATCAAATAGCACCTCACAAGTATTACGATTCTAGAAACGTAAACGAACAAAACTTATTTTATAATTAATATTAAAAATAACTTATATATTAAAAAAAATATTAGTAAAAAAGATTATCACATCTTTAATTAACATGTTTATATTTGAAATAATCTCGTTCATATACGTCATAGCAAAGTAACCACACATAACTCCATTTTTATGTTGAACCTACAAAAACAAATGTATATGATTTATCAATTAGAACTTATTTATTATTTAATCGTACAATTTATTAAACATATTAAATATTAAATATGTACCTAATAAAATATAAATGGATTAATCACCAATATATTTCAAATTTTATTATATGAAGATTATAAATTATTAGAATATCAATCAAAACACCATATAAAAATAAATACATAAAATTCAAACAATTAATAAATTCATTATAACATTAACAATATATAATATTATTTAATAGATGTAATAATAAGTTCAAAAAATTTTAAATTAAAAATAAATTAATATATATAAAGTATGATATATATATATATATATATATATATATATATATATATATATATATATATCATAAAATACATGAAATTAATTAAAATAAATAAATAAAAAATACCTTGTCTTTTAAGTTTGAATAAAAATGAACAACCTACAAAAAACAAAAACATATACAGATAATCAGTAACACATAATATACATAAAAATAAAAATTAAATTTTATAAAAATTAAATAAAAATATAAAACATCAATAATAAGTGTAAAATAATTCATAAAAATACTTACAAAAATAAAACATGTGAGAAAATGAAGGAAAAATATGTTTGTGAAGTGAGAAAGTGAAAAAAAAATTGGTAAACAAATATTGAGTGTTAAGCTAAAAAAAAGATGGATCTAGATCAGAAAGTAGAGAGGAACAAAGTCCAACCGACGTCATCAGAAATGGACGAAAGTATCACATGATAAGAGAGAAATAAGGGGCAATAACAAAAATTGTGAGGGTAAGAGGGAGGAAGAAGAAAAGGAAAAAAGTTAATTAGCATCGGTTATGTGTATCAACGGACGCTATGTACGCGATGCCACGTGTAGTGTCGATTGTGTTGGTTGACATATAGAACTAATTCTACGCTTTGTATAGCATCGATTGTACACGTAAATTGATGCTATTTTTTACTTTTTTTAGTATTTTTTTAATTTTTAAGTTCATTAAAGTCAGTTTTTAACTTGAACCAACTTTAAATTTTAGGTCGATTTATAAGCATACTAACGAATAATTTATTATTAGTTGTTTTTTTTAAATTAACTTTAAATGTCGATTTAAATACTCATTATTGTAGTAATGTAGTATCTCTAAACGCACTCTTATGCTTAAATAATACAAGGTTATAAAAGATATAATGTTTTTATTATGAGATTATGAGTTATACATAAAATGGTGATACTGAGGATATTTATATCCTTGTAATATTAACGGGTCTTAGGCCTTGTTGTTGTAAATGGGGATTATCTATTTCTTTATTGGGTAGATTTCACATTTATGGCATATGATCTCTTTTTGGATTGTTTGGGAGGTTATAAGAGGAGAATGACTTTCATTGATTAATATCAATTATATATGAGCTTTTATTCAGCGAAACAACTACACATATATGAATTGAACTTTCAACCCAAATAGTCAATCGTGGCATCGAGGCGAGTGAATAGTACTATCAATGAAATTTTTTTACAAGTTCTATTCCAACTCGGTCAAACATGATCTCAAATCGTGAATTAACCATATAACATAATAGAATACGTTAACAACAACATACTTAATTTAACCCAATATTTATACACAGAATTCAATAAAAAAATATGACAACTAATCACATAAGCTCAGTCCAAATAAAAGATTATAACATAACAAAACATTGGACATGTATGGACAAATGCATATGCTAAACAGTTACAAGATTGGAATGTACCATAAAGATCTTAATCATTAATAGCATACATTTTGACAGTGTGACTATAAAGACTCCTATCTAGAATAAACATGCTAAACATACAAAACTCACTTGCATAAAATAAGCACACAATATATAAATAAGCCAATAAACTGATAGATACAAAAATATTTCCAAATACTTCAAGAGTTATTATGCATAAACATATTCGATAGATGATGATTGTACTCTCATATGATATGAACTACATAACAATGCAAGTAAAGTGATAACCACACAGAACCACAACCTATGTGGAAACATCCACGGGTTGCACAACAACTATCAATAGCAAGAAATTCACTAAAGGAATCAACACTTTCCAACCTAGAAATATAAAAAAAATATACCTCTATCAGTTGGAGCATCTGTTCAATTACTCTTAAACTGTCAACATTTTCAATACAACACCTTATCTAAATGAATCCAATTGGTCCCTGGGGCTTATTTTCCATTTGAAGTGGTTAGTCACTAATGTCTTAATCATCCCTAACATGATTCCTACATAGGCACCTCGTTTATGGGATTTGATGCTACCATCATATAGGAATCTTACTTATGGGAATCGTTGCGACCTTGCAACATCCAACTGACAAATATCAAACCAGTATTGTCAAAAATTATTAAAATAATATTACTTTTTACTAGCCAATGATATTACTTTTCACAAAAATCTCACTTAATATCACATCTTATGTGTTCCAACCAATGTTTGAAAAAATGAAAGAGATTATCGTTGAAGTCCTACATCTTATAGATAATACATTATTTTTCAAACTTAACACTCGAAAGGAAAACAAAACAAGAATGGATTGGAGAAATCTAAAACCAAATGAGTAGAGCTTCCTTGTTAAATTCTAGCCAATAAACACAAAGAAAAGAGATGAATTTATAGAAAAATCTTGCCTCTTTGGACACCTCGTTGGTATACCTCGCTTAATTATTGGCTAGCCTTGCTAACTACTTGGATGAAAATCTTAACCAACCCTCGCTTGCAAAGTCAAGGATCTCGATTAACCTATATGACCAACGTCAGTAAGGGTTCGTAGTGGGGTGAGTAAGCCCTCGTCAAGGACGTGGATAACACCACATAAAATAAATAGAAAGGTGTTTTTGAATTTAGAAAAAATCCAGTCCTCGATGAGACGACACCATAACAAGAAAACATCTAACCCAATAATGAAAACTAAATAAAATATAAGAAAATGAGTATGTGTACCAAGAAAGCAAGCAATTGTGTCTTAAGTGTATGATATTGAACCATCCATTAAACTGATACATTATATAAAGGACATTCTCCATATTTTACATGCGAGAATACACAAACTACAAGAACCTTACAATGTAATATGCTTTTAGGTATTCCTTTTCAAATGATTGGGCCCCAGAAAGATTTTGACTTACTAATGAAAACATCAAACCTAGTGAAATAGAAAAATATACACCCAACATTATGTTTACAACGTAAGCATCGAAAAGCTTTCGAAAACCACCCAAAGTAGGGATTCTAAGCTCAAATTTGCTTTCTTTTATTGCAAGAGTGAAAGAAGAAAATGATATTAACACGCCCATAAGAAAATTAAATCGATTGAAATATACATGTGAATTGTTTTTTGGATATACCTAGAATTATGCTTTGTGAATTCCATTCTATTTTCATTGCAACCAACTTTAAAGTTACATTTGGTTCACATAATTGGAATTATCAAATGGTTATGAATAACAATGTTAATATTTTTATTAATAATTGATGGATTTTTTTGGATAAAATCATATTTTCTTAAGAGAAAGAATAAATATTCTTCTCATAAAGTGAATATTATATATTTCTTATCCTATAGAATATTTATTTTAAAGGAATTGCAATTGTGGATTTAAAGTTCAAACCCAGAGATTAATATAAATACATATTTTATTCTTGACTTTATTCTCAATAACTAGAAACCCTAATTTACGTGTCATTAAGACTAAAGATTGGTTAAATGGTAGCAACGTATATACTCTATTTATTAGAGACGGGGACTATAACAACATTAAAATGATTAAAATTATAAAAAGGATAAGAATGGTAGAGAAAACAACAAAAACATGTGATATTATGCTACTAATACATTATAGATTGCCAAAAGCCCACATCATAGTGACCTAATCATACGTTTGACAACTATGGTTAACCTCGTTGATTTTCCCGCGCCACTACCAATAAGTCTACGAGGCTTACAATTTTTTTCTCAAATTTTGTACAACTTACAAAATTTTGTACGATTTATGTATAACTTATAGAATAATCCTATAACATAACAATATTACTACTAAATAATATTTTTATTTCAAATCTCATCTATCTCAAAATATATTTGTGTAATGCTTACATAACTATATAGCCTTTATGTATATTTTACATAATAACTCTAAAATATAAAATTATTCTTATTGAGTAATACATATAATTTGAAACTTATTTATTTTAAAATTTATTTTTAATTTAATGTGATAGTTTAAATATTTTTCATGCAAAATAATATAATATTTTTTAAATCTTACAAAATTATGCAAAAATTAAGTAGAGTTTACAAAATAACATTTATGTAAAGTTCACAGTTTTATGTACAATTTTTGTAATATTACAAAATAACTTAAATTATCAAAATATTTATAATAAGTGATATTTTTAATTTAAAATTTATCTATTTCAAGACTAACTTTTAAGTTTATTGTGATAATTTAAATTTTCAACGTTATTGTAATATAAATTTCCGTTTATTAAATATTTGTGAAAAAATTAGTATGAGGTTTTGGTAAAGTTTATAAAATTATCTAGAAATTATATATAACAAACAGAATAACCTAGAACATGATTCTAAAAACTTTTCAAAAATAAGAAACCAAAATATAGTAGAACTAAACAAGAACCCAAAAAGGACGACAATAATCTTTGATTTTTTCCACTTAATACAAAGAGACCAAATGATAATTAAAAACTATCTTCATCTCATTACAGACTTAGAACTTCATATTTGTAAAATGTACAAAGTATGTACAATAATTTGTAAGTTGTACAGACAATTTATACATATTTGTCAAAATAAACTATACATAATTTGTGCAAAATTATGTAGAGTGTATAGAAACTAGAAATATAAATTAGAAAACTTAATATTCAAATAAATTTTCATAATATAAAGAAAAATGATTAAAAAAATTAACTATAGATGAACAACCATGAATGAAGTAGAAATTGCATACGAATAATAAGAACATACAGAATGCGTATTACTTAAACATATACACACAAAAAGCAACACAAATAAGAGCAAAAATAAGAAAGAAAGACATGCACAAACAACAAACAAATAAAAAAATCACAAACATAATATGTTTTCAAAGCACACATCTATATTGCTAGTTGGTTACTACATGTTAGTTGTGCATGGTGTAAAAGCTCTTAACTAAATCCCCCAAATTTAACATTAAACTACATACAAATATATCCTAAAGAGTATTTTTGCATCAGTTATTGGACTCATGCTTTCAAATCAAATTAGGGCTTAAATATGTGTATTCCTAGTTGATGCTACTAAAAATACTAGGTTTCATGCTCTCAAATCAAATTAGGGCTTAAATATGTCTATTCTTAGTTGATACTACTAAAAAATACTTGGTTTCAAAACTTCGTGATCCAAGTATAAATCATTGATTTTCTCTCCATTTCTTTAATCAATCGACAATGTGTAGCATTAAATGAAATGCTTAGTTTGCTTAAACACAGTTCATTTTAAGTAATTTATAACTCAATTCAGTTTATTTAATTTTTTTAAAAAATTGAGCTGAGTTTATATTTATATGAGCTAAGTTTGATCAATTCATTTAAATTATTTCAAATTATTTAATAATTATTAAAAAATAAAAAAAATAAAAAATTTACATAAAATTAAAATTTCATTAAATCTAGATATCAAGGAAGCCATTAGTACTACTATTATAAATATAAGTCCACCACATTAACGCCTAAATCATTATGATTATTAATTATATATATATATATATATATATATATATATTAGTAATATTTTATTCATTATAGTCGGTACACTTCTCTCATATTTAACTAAAAAATTATTCAACTAAAAAATTATTCAACCAAAAAACTATTTAGTTAAAAAAAGTCAAATTAGCTAATAAACTTTTCATAATTTTAAGTGAATTACTTATTTAAACTCGTATGTTAAATAAGTTGAATTTTTTTAACTCATAAACTCATTAAGTTAACTTTAAATGAATAAAGTAGATTTATCGGCCAAACACGAAGTGTGTGCAGTGAATACACAAGTATACATATCGCAACAAGTAATATAATGATAAGAAAAGATCGTTTCTACAGAGATTATTTTATTAGAAACTAATTTTCAACACTAAAAAAAAATAAAAATCAATTTTTTTATGTATTTTTATATTTTAAGAAAAAAATAACTAAAAATAAATAGTAATAATTAATTAAATCAAATTTGACAACTAAAAAGATATATGAGAAAATATCTAGGAATACTTAATCTCCTAATTCTCTAAACATGTGGATCACTAAAATCCCTCAAATATAATCATTAATTAATTACATGATCAATTGAATCCAACCTAGCATGTATTCCTCTATCAAGTAAACTACACATCATATAATAATTAATTTAATCAGATTCTCATGTCAATTAAATTGCATACTACTCATTAAGTTCATCAATTATGGATCACGTACATAAGAATCATACATCTCTACCTAGAAACTATGCATGTTATTTAATCAAGACAAACAATTAAATAGTTCTCTCAAATCTATTTAATTGTCTCTATAGATAAATTGTTGGTCAAACAACTAATATCATATAAATCAGATTAAATAATATAATTAAATTAAATTTATAATTGGGGTAAAATATTATATCATCATATGGTAAAAATTCGGTTCATAAGATCCCTAGATTAATAAATTAATTACACATAATTGTATTCATAAAGCTCATATTTTTCATAAATAAAGACATAAAAATTTATAAAGAAAAGAGTAGAAGAAGAAATATAATCAATCTCTTGAATTGTAGAATTAATCTTCTCTTTAATCTCCATCAAAATTATATATCCTCTAGAATTTTTCGGTATTTTTCTCTCTTTTTAGCTCCAAAAATTGACCAAAATTATGCTAATAGAGGCCACTTAGGGTTTATGGGGTGATTAAGGGCTTAAATACTACTCAAGTACAATCTGGACCGTCAGATCAAGGGCTACAATGAAAATAAGCAAAACTGACAATTCCATCTAATAACAACGCGACACGTGGTATCAAGAATTCATTGGGCGAATAAGGGAGCGACGCGTGGTAGGGGAGACCGGTTGGAGTCAATGACACGTGGCTCGATGTGATTTGTGGAAATAGATGGGTGGTGCACAGATGGAACGAGTGGAACAATGGTATAGCGACAGGTGGCAGCGCAATGACCAAGCCCGAATTCGGATTGAACGTCGTGCTAACACATGGCCCATGTTTCATCCTCCTCACAAACGGCGTAACGTGATTCGCTCTCTGTGCTTATGTGGCATCTGGTTGGCTTGCCCAGTCAGACCCCCTACTTACATGGCAAGCCATGTGGCAGCTCTTGATTGGTTCTACGAT
Source organism: Hippophae gyantsensis (assembly GCA_030763125.1). Lineage (NCBI taxonomy): Eukaryota > Viridiplantae > Streptophyta > Magnoliopsida > Rosales > Elaeagnaceae > Hippophae > Hippophae gyantsensis. The sequence continues at coordinate 14,375,886 of CM061029.1, read as the reverse complement.
AAAAATTCATAAAACTTCCAGAAAAATCCCCAAAAATTCAAAAAAATTATATTTTCAACAATTTTCCCTAAAACTTTTATATTTTAATATTTTTGGCTATAAAAAAATATTATTGATTGAATAAAAAATTAAATATTAAGTAAAAAAGTACGCTAATTACTACTTTCATAGAGTCGTCACAAATCATTTAACATCTCTAAGCACATCCTTATATATTTGGATGGATTAAAAAATTTAATTTGAGGCTTTTTTTAAAAAATTGAAATTTTTTAAATAACTTGTTCTGAAATGTGAATGACTTGATAAAAAAAAGGAATCCAACCTAACTTGAAATGAAACAATTATAATTATAATTAATTATTAATTTTTTTATAGTAAAGATATTAATTTTTTTACTCTTATCTATGATAATTGATGGCCTTGTTTAGTGGTAAAGTCACTTTCTTAGTTTAATGTTATATTTTGCTAATAGATGAAGTAGGAAACATGAAAGACATTTAATTAAGGTTGTTATTAGAGCACTAATTTCTTGTTCATTAAATGTGGAGCACTAATTTCTTGTTCATTAAATGTGAAAATGAATATGAAGTCTTTGCTACCACACGTTCTTCAAGGATGTTCCCCATAAATAGCTTGTTTCATTTGTGCGAAATATAAGAGCAAATGAATTAGAGACCATCCATAAGGAAGATAGAAAAAGTCTTTGTGAGAGTTATCTTGTGAGTTACTACTTAGAGGGAAAAAATTATTCCTTTTTTGTAAGTAATATTTTTCCTATTTTGTGAGAGAGTTATTTCTCTTATTACAATAAAGATTAGAATTATTATTTCATTGTAACTAGAGAAAAGGTGTTGTAATCCCTATTTTACCCTAATTTATTCGAGGTTTTTTCACTTAAAATATTTGTGTCCATTTTATTTTAATTTTTTCTCAATTTCACTTAAGTTATGTGTTAGCTTCGATCAGGTAATATTTCCTAACAGTAGTATCATAGCAATTAGTTGAGGGGTGTGAAAAAGATCGGTGTGAACAAAATGTTGACTACGACAAAGTTCGATGTTGAGAAGTTTAACAGGAGTATTTCTCATTGTGAAAAATGAAGTTTAAGGTAATTTTGAGGAAAGACAATTGTTTGGCAGCAATTGGAGAAAGATTTGTAGAGATCACTGATGACAACAAGTGGAACGAGATGAACGACAATGTAAATACTGATCTGCACTTAGCACTAGTTGATGGAATGTTAGTTAATGTGGAAAAAAAGAAGATTGTGAAGGAGATCTGGGATACTCTAACAAGACTATATGAGGCCACATCAACATTTTGAATACCCTATTTTCATAACTTACATCAATGGGTTACACAATAGAGACATCTGAATATACGAAACTTTTACTACAAAGTATACCTCATTCATATGATCAAATCATCATCAACCTGGCAAACAACATCGTCATAGACTATCTAGTCTTCGACGAAATTGTAGCCTCTATTTTGGAAGAATAAACCAGGTGCAAAAATAAGAAGGACAGACTGACAGGTTTGCAGCCAATAGAAACTTTGAGGATGATGAGAGGAATATCAACGGAACATGGCCCTAGTGGGAGTCAGAATCATGGTTGATTGAAATCAAAAATTAAGATGAATTTCAAGTGCTATAATTGTGGCAAGAAAGGGCATGTCAAAAAGGATTGTTGGTTAAAAAAAAAGAGTGGAATCCCTGAGTCATCAAATGCTCAAGGGAATGTGGCAAGTGCCTCAGATGATGGTGAAGTTCTATACAGCGAGGCAACAATGACAATTGGAAGGAGAAAGCAGTTCATTGATATTTGGTTATTAGACTCAAGAGCAACATGGCACATGACATCTCAGAGAGAATGGTTTCACAAATATGAACCACTCTCACGAGGTTCTGTACATATAGGCAATGATCATGCTTTAGAGATTGTTGGTGTTGGTACTATCAAGATAAAGATGTTTGATGGTACAATTCACACTATTCAGAAGGTACGACACGTGAAAGGCCTTAGGAAGAATCTATTGTCTTTGGGTCAAATGGATAGTCTTGGATGCAAGACCCATATTGAAAATGGGATCATGAAAATTTTCAAAGGTGTACTTATGGTTATGAAGGCAGAAAAGATCGAGATGAATCTATTCATGCTAAAAGGAGAAACACTACAGGAAGCTGATGTGTGTGTCACATCAATCAGTAGGGGAGAAGAGTCGATGAAGATGTGCCATTTCAAACTAGGTCACATGTCAGAACGTGGTTTGAAGATTCTCTCCAACAAAAAGCTACTTTTAGGGCTTAAATCGATAAATCTACCTTTTCTGTGAGCATTGTGTTACAAGTAAATAGCATAGATTGAGGTTTAACAAATTTGATGTCATGAGTAAATGTATTCTAGACTTGATTCATTTTGATGTAACCAGAAATGTCCCTAAGAGGAGCAAAGTATTTTGTGTCTTTTATTGATGATTATTCCAGGAGATACTAGGTGTATCCAATTAAGAATAACTTAGATGTATTTTAGGTATTCAAAGACTTCAAAGCGTGGGTGGAACTTGAATCTAGAAAAAATATCTAGTGCTTAAAGACATATAATGGAAGAGAATACACAAATGGCGAGTTTCTTACTCTTTGCAAGCAGGAGGGTATTAAACGACAGTTCATATTCACATACATGCCTCAACAAAATGGAGTGGCAGAGCAAACGAATAGAACTCTTACAGAAAGGATGGGAGCTATGTTGAGGACTATAGGTCAATCCAACATTTTTTGGGCAGATGTAACCAAAACCGTTTGTTATGTGATAAATCAATCGCCATCATAAGTAAATTGATTTACAGACACTGATGAAGATGGGGACTGGTAAGCCACCAAACTACTCTACTTTACATTCTTTTGGATGTCCTGTGTATGTGATATACAATGCCTAAGAAAGAATGAAGTTGAATCCGAAATGTATGAGGTGTATATTCTTGGGGTATGCTGAAAGAATGAAGGGGTATCATTTGTGGGATCCCACTACCCATAAGGTTATTGTCAACAGGGATGTGATCTTTGAAGAAGATCAAATACTACAATAGATGGAGACGATAACACGTTGAAAGAGGTTTTAGATACTACAACAATATAGGTGGAAAATAATTTAGTACAAGAAACTCTAGCTTCTATTGAAGCAATACCAAAGCATGAGGTACAAGAACCAGTCAAGTCCGAGGCTTCAGAAGCTTTCCAATCAAATCATGAGAGAAGGCCGCCAACTTGGAATTTGGAGTATGTTACGTAGAGCAATGTTGCATACTATCTTATAACGAAGGACAGAGAACTCTCAACTTTTCAAGAAGCTACAAATAGCTCATATGTGTCTTTATAGATGACAGCAATGCAAGAAGAAATTAAAGCTCTACACAAGAACTAGACTTAGGAACTGGTACCATTACCACATGGGAGAAAAGCCATATCTAACAAATGGGTATACACGATCTAGCGGGACAATAATGATCAAGTGGAACGGTTTTGTGCAAGATTGGTGGTAAAAGGATTCACTTAGAAAGAAGGTATTGATTCCAATGAGATATTTTCCCCGCTAGTTCGGTTTACAACAATCAGAATAGTCTTGGCTATGTGTGCTACGTTTGACTTACATCTGGAGCAGTTGGATGTAAAAACTGCATTTCTTCATGGAGAACTTGAAAAAGAAATCTATATGCTTTAACTAGAATGTTTTGCTGAAACAAGAAAGGAGAACTTTGTTTCCAGGTTAAACAAATCTCTATACGATCTCAAATAGCCACCTAAGTGTTGGTACAAGAGATTTGACTCCTTCATTATTAGTCTTGGATACAACAGACTCATTTCAGACCATTGTACATACTTCAAAAGGTTTTATGGTAATAATAATTTTATTATCTTGTTGTTGTATGTGGATGACATATTGGTAGTAGGCCCCAACATAGATCAAATCCAAGAATTGAAGGCATAGTTGGCTAGGGAGTTTCATATGAAAGACTTAGGACTAGCAAACAAGATTCTAGAGATACATATTCACCGAGATAGAAATAAGAGGAAGATTTTTCTTTCTCAGAAGAACTATTTCAACAAGATCTTGCGACGCTTCAACATGCAAGATAGTAAGTCAAATTCTACCCCACTTCCTATTAATTTCAAGTTATCCTCAAGTTTTTGTCCTAGAAATGAAGTAGAGAGGAGAGTGATCGCCACACAAATTACATGTGCAATAAATACGCAAGTACATGTATTGTAACAAGTAATATAATGATAAATAAAGATCGTTCCCACAAAGATTATTTTTTTTAGAAACTAATTTTAAAAACTAAAAATAATAAAAATAATTTTTTTGGTGTTTTTATATCTTAAGAAAGAAAAATTAAAATAATTAAAAGTAAATAGCAATAATTAATTAAATCAAATTTTGTGACTAAAAATATATATGAGAAAATATCTAGGAATACTTAATCCCCCAATTTTCTAAACATATGAATCACTGAAATCCCCCCAATATAAAATCAATTAATTACATGATCAATTGAATCTAACCTAGCATGTATTCCTCTCTCAAGTAAACTACACACCATATAATAATTAATTTAATCACACTCTCATGTCAATTAAATTACATACTATTCATTAAGCTCATCAATTATGGATCACATACAAAAGAATCATACATCTCTGCCTAGAAATTATGCATGTTATTTAATCAAGACAAACAATTAAATAATTTTCTCAAATCTATTTAATTGCCTCTATAGATAAATTGTTGGCCAAATAATTAATAGCATAAAAATTAGATTAAATAATATAATTAAATTAATATTATAATTGAGAAAAAATATTAGATCATCACATGGTGAAAATTGGGTTCATAAGATCCCTAGATTAATAAATTAATTACACATAATTGTGTTCATAAAGCTCATATTTTTCATAAAGGAAGACATAAAATTAATAAAGAAAAGCGTAAAAAAAGAAATACAATCAATCTTTTGAATTGTCTAATTAATTTTCTCTTGAATCTCCACCAAAATTGTGTCATTTCTTGAATTTTTCTATATTTTTCTCTCTTTTTAGCTCTAAAAACTAACCAAAATTATGCTAATGGAGGCAAATTAGGGTTTATGGAGAGATTAGGGGCTTAAATAAAGCTCAGGTTTGATTTGGACTGTCCGATCAGCTTCAAATCAAGGGCTACGATCAAAACAAGCAAAATTGACATTTTAGCCAATCATAGAGTGACACGTGGCATCAGAAGTTCATTGGGCGAATTAGAGAGAGACGTGTGGCATGTGAGATTGGTCAAAGTCAACCTTCGTCGACTCATCACCACGTGGCGCGATGTGATTCGTGAGAATGGATGGCGTGACGCACGGGTGGAACGCTTCGACAAATAGCATTGTGACACGTGTCATAACGCGTTGACTAATTTCCGAACTCGGATTGAATGTTGTGCTGACATATGGCGCGTGTTTCTCCTCCTCACACGCGGTGCAACGTGATTCGTTCTCTATGCTTGCGTGGCATCCATGTGGCTTGCTCAATCAGCTCCTATGCTTACGTGGCATGCCACGTGGCAGCTTCTGATTGGTCCTGCGTTAAAAATTCAAGAAAAATCTCAAAAAATTCCAAAAATTATATTTTCACCCTTTTTCACTTAAAAGTTTATATAAAGTCATCAAAGTCATCACAAAAATACTATTTATTAAATAAAACAAGTAAATATTAAGTGAAAAAGTGCTCTAATGACTCTATTTTCATAGAGTCATCAGAGAGAGATGTCTCGAGTATTATATGCATCAACAGTAGGAAGTTTAATGTTTGCCATGATACATACTAGACTAGACATTGCACAAGCAGTGAGAGTAGTTAGTCAGTTTATGGCAAATCCTGGAGGAGAGCATTGGAATACTGTGAAAAGGGTTTTGAGATATATCAGAGGAACCTTAAATGCTGCATTATGTTACATAGGATCATATTTTACTATCAGAGGATATGTTGATTAAGATTTTGTAGGCGATCTCAATAAAAGCAAGTCTACTACAGGTTATGTGTTTACACTTGCAGAAGAAGCTGTAAGTTGGGTATCTAAATTGCAATCAATTGTAGCTCTATCTAACGGAATCAGAATACATGGTGTCTACACAAGCTTGCAAGGAAGCATTTTGGATACAGAGGTTATTAGAGGAGCTCAGACACAAGCAGTAAAAGATTGTTCTATTTTGTGACAGTCAGAGTGCTTTACACATTATAAGGAATCTAACTTTTCATTCACGGACAAAGCACATAAGGGTTCAATATCATTTTGTTCGAGAAGTAGTGGAAAAAGGTAGTGTGGATATGTAGAAGATTCATACCGATGAGAACCTAGCAGATGTTATGACCAAGCCGATCAACGCTGACAAGTTTAAATGGTAAAGATCCTCATGTGGTCTAGTGAAAACGTAAGCAAGCATGGATTTGGCAAGTGAGGAAGGATGGAAGGATTACGTAAGTGACTTTAAGTGGGAGAATGTGATAATTGATGGCCTTATTTAGTGGTAAAGCCACTTTCTTGGTTTAATGTTATATTTTTCTAATGAATGAAGTAGGAAACATGGAAGATATTTAATTAAGGTTGTTATTGGAGCACTAGTTTCTTATTCATTAAATGTGAAGATGAACATGGAGTTTTTGCTACCACAAGTACTTTAAGGATGTTTCCTATAAAAAGCTTGTTTCATTTGTGCAAAATATAAGAGCAAATGAATTAGGGAGCATCCATAAGAAAGATAGAAAAAGTCTTTGTGAGAATTATCTTGTGAATTACTACTTAGAAAGGAAAATTTGTTCCTTCTTTATAAGTAATATTTTCCCTATTTTGTAAGAGAATTATTTCTCTTATTACAATAGAGATTAGAATTATTATCTCATTGTAACTAGAGAGAAGATGTTATAATCCTTATTTTACAATAGTGGAATCCTCTTACACTTATCCGGGGTTTTTAACTCCAATTTATTCAAAAAAAATTCATATAAAATATTTGTGTCTATTTTATTTTTATTATTTTTAAATTTAATTCAGTTGTATGTTTAGATTCGATCCGATAATTTTTCTTAATATTATTGGTAAGTAAATAAACTAAAAGTAATTTTTTATAACATTAAAATATGTGAATTGAGTCAATATATATATATATATGCACCAACTCGCACAAATATAATTCCTTATTTAACATTTGTCATATTTGAGAGTAATATTGCTGGATCGATAAAAGTACTTTGACAATGTATATACATTGACTCGTGAGCAAATGATCTTAAAGAATGGTTTGCACCAAATATAAAAACAAAAAAAAACGAAAGGACAACTAGCTTTGGTTAAACGCGTTAGGAATAGTATAAAGATATTTAGAGAAGCCCATAAATTTCAAATTGACCTAAACGTAAAAATCCAGCTTCCTTCCAAAATAAGAAGACTTAGACATCTTGAGTTATTGAATATATATTTATCTTTTATCTTTATATATATATATAAAAAAAATATCTATATAATAAATACATTTTTATATAATAATTATTTTTATTACATTAATGATAATAATTCATATAATTTATGATTATTTATTTAACGAGTGTTTGATCAATTTAATTATGAAAATATCGTATTTTTATTGAACTAATAATTTGTATGTCGATTTGTGAATATTTAGTTGATGATCAAAATTCTCTTGTTTTTAATTTTTTATAAGTTTTTTACACAAATAAATACCAAAATGTGTGTAAAATAAATACATTTTTATGAATAATTATTTGTATAATGTAATTATTTTTATTATAATTTTTTTAATTATATTATGAGTGATAATTTATATAATTTATGATTACTCATTTAATAATTGTTTGTTCGATTCACTTATGAGTAGATAATATTTTTGTTGAATTGATAATTTACATGTTGATATCATCTCGTATCTCATATCAATTAAAAAATAATAAATATCTAATACAAATTATTTTGAAGTAAAAAAATACTTATTAAATTCAATCAATTCATGTTTATTATTCATATAGGATTAATTTCTTAGATAGTATAAATATTAATTAAATAAGTTAATATATTGTTCTTTTATATTTAATTTATTTATTAAATAACGTTATGTAATTATTGTTAATATCGTGGTAAATTATTAATGTTGATATTGTATTTGGATCTAATTTCTAATAAAATAATAAGTATTATATATTTACTAATCAATAAAGTAATAAATTAATTAATTAATTAATTATTTTAAGAATATTTATACAAATCATTTTATAAATTTTTTTAAAATCAATTTTTTTAATTATAATAAAAATAACTTAAAATTTTATATTTATATACTTATTTTTCTTTTATTCATAAAATAAAAAATTTAAAATAATAACAATTATTACTTGATAATTAATACCGATATGTATTTATCAAATTTAAATCATTAACATATGCATGCATACAAATCCAAAAACTTGTATATAAAAAAACCCTCTAAATTTTGTAGTTTTTCAGTTTTTCGTAAAATAATAAATTTCAAAATATTTTATAATAAATAATGATTGTATAATTTTATTTGTATTGATTTTACATTATGAACATTGAATTATTATTTTAAAAAAAATAATTATAATGAATTAATTATATTTTTTATGTGTTATTTGCTAAGTAACCTAACAGTAAGACTCGCCCCTCCTACGTTTCATGTCACAGATTCAAATCATACAAGTATTGTTTAGTCTAAAAAATTATTTTTATATCAAGATTATATTATATCTAGTATCAATTAAAAAATTGTCAACCAACTTACATTATTTTTAAGCAAAAATATTCATAAAAATACTTATTAAGTTCGATCAAGTTTTGTATATTATGTCAAGTTCATATGTGTCGTCTTATTATATTTAATTTATTTATTAAATAAAATATAATTCATATTTAAATTGTGTGACACTATCACAAAGTATTTAACCTATTATTCATAAAATAATTATTATTATGTATATATTGTTTATTATAGTAATAAATTAATTAACTATTTACTAACAAAATAATTATTATTGTACATTTAATCCTCATTAAAGTAATAAATTAATTAACTAATTATTTTAAGAATATTTTTTTCAAACCTTTATATATGAAAAAAAATTGAAATCAATCTTCATCTTGTCATAATAAAAACAACTTAAAAAATTACATTTAAAAACTTTTTTTCCTTTTATTTTTTAAAATAAAAAAGTTTAAAAATATAATAATTTTTAATGATCCATTAACATTTATATGGTCTAAAATTAGTATATATAAAATGCCTTGATGGCTTTGATAGTTTTTGTTTTAATTATATTTGTCGATAATGATTTCTATTAACATATAAAAAATAGTTTACATCTTTAGCTATCTTTTATTATTTTTAACTTTAAATTTATACTATATTATAAAAAGTAAAATTTTTAAAGCATAATTTTTAATAAAAATACACAATAATAATATTAAAATTATATATCGTGATAATATCAATACTTAAATTTTTATTTTTTTTATATATAACACTTTATATTTATAGATTATGTAATTATGATTATATTATTTATTTATTCATATAAATTTATATAAAAACAAAGGTATTTCTTCCTTTTATTTTAATCTTCATCTGTTTAAATGAATAGTACATTGATTATTATCTTTTACTATTATTTCTATTATTTTTTCATTGATTCACACACACACATATATATATATATATTTAACATAAATAAATATCAAAATGTCTCAAAATTAATACATTTTTTTATAAATAGTTATTTTATTAGTTTTATTGTATATCATTTTGATTATTTTTTACTTTTTTTAGTTTCTTCACTCTAATGTTCCTAAAATAAATATCAAAACGTCTTTAAATTAACACTTTTTATAGATAGTTATTTTGCTAGTTTTATCGCGAGTTGTTTTGATTATTTTCAGTGTTTTAGTTTCTTTTTTTAATACACTAATAAATATCAAAATACATTATTTCCTTCATTTTTATTTCTTGTTTATTTTGTTAATGTTTATTAGTTATTCTTCTTTTTTGTCTTGTATATTAATAAATATCAAAATATTTCTATATATTTATCAAATTTGACAAATTATGTTTGAGAATTGTACAATAATATCAATTATTACTCGACAATCAACATTATTATATACTTATTAAATTTAACTAACACCACATTGTTTATTTTTAGAAGTAATATAAATATTTTAAATCAAGTATTAATACAAAATATGATATAAAAATAAATATATTATCTAAAAAATATTTATAAATTACATGTTAGTTTAAATAAATATTTATTTTGAAATTGTTAATGACCTGACACAACTTTGGTTTAGATTAAAAAAATAATTATTTTAATCAATAATAAATTTTTATATCAATTGTTGTTTTAACAAATATATATTTATAAGAGTATCTCATATTGATTAAGAAATTATTATTATTGTGTTTATAAGTATTATGTAACTTGTATTCTTTAAAGTAATATTTTAAAATTAGATACATTATATTATTTATACACCATAAAAAACTTAAATAGTATCAAAATTTTAATCGATGATGATGGATCTAAAAAAAAAACTAATGTGCCTTCAATAAAAAATATATATATGCATTACAAAATGAAAGAAATACAAATAATATAAATAGAATTAAAATTTATAAAAATAGGTTGAAGATACTTTGTGAAAAATATTAATACATAAAAAAAGTTTATCTCATTAATAGATATATTAATATAATATTTATAAATAATATAAAAATATTTTTTAAAAAATTTGATATATTTTATTATCTAAAACTTAATATATATATATATATAGACCAATAGGAGTAATGAGACACAAAACCCTTCATTTTTAACAAAGCTGCACAGCTTATCGTAAACTTCACTCAAAATTCAATGAAAATTTCTTCAAGATGTGACGGAGATATTCAAATTTCAAGTTTGGGTGTTACATAAAACCAATTACACTGACATTTAATATTTATATCGTACAAGTCGCAACATCTATTTCTATATTTCTAATACCGTCTTAAAGAATAAAATGTAGGGACGCTTTCGAATATCATGATGAGATAATAAAAAATTGTACGTTTTGAATTTTTTTTTCTTTTTGAAAATTAGGAAATGTACATGAGATCCAGAAATCCGTACATGCATTTGACCTTTTCTTGGTAATCTTATATTATTATTAATGATATATAAAAGTTCTATTAGAAGGAGAGAGAGGGAGCATTAATTATATATCACTTCTATTTACTACTTGAGTTGTTGTATAACGATGGGGGATAATCTAAAGATTTTTTTATATTAATTAATAATTATTATTTTATTTTATTTATAATAAAAATTTAATAGAATGATATAAATAATTTACTGTTATAATAAAAAAAAGAGAATAGGTCAATAAAAAATATAAAAAATTATTAGTTAATAAAAATTAATATAGAAAAAGATCATTAGAAAATTTACTCTCTTAACTTATTAAAAAAATTATTTATGGTAGAAGAATAAATATATAACTTAGTTTACTCTTTCATTGTAACTATTATTTTTAAAAAAAATACAATTTTGTTAGGATTAATATGTATAATTTTTAGGAAAAATTTTCATTTTTATCCTCCTAATACACTATATTTTCAATTTTGATCCTCCTAATTTTTATTCCTTCTTCATTAATCTCTTGATATTGGTTAGATTCTTCTACTTTGAAATCGTCAAACAAAGAGTAACTTTCAATCAAAACAATTTAAGAAGGGAAAGGTACAATAAAAAAAATCCTACATTTGAGGTTTTTTTTTATATAATGTTTTTAGGCCATAAGGAGGAGTATATATGGATATCAAGTTCTATTACATTATTATTATTATTAATGCTTACTTTGACTATAATTATATAATGGCCATGACATGCCAATTTTCTTCGTACTAGCGTCCCACACCATTCATTTTGTATTTTGCATCAAAATTCAATTCATAAAATATTTCATATTAGTTTAAACAACTTCAATTAATAAAATATTCAACCTTAAAATGGGTTAAAATTTCTACTCCCACCTTCGTATATCTAAATAATTAGGGTTTAAACTTAAAAATATATATAAAATAACTGTAGAGTATAGAATAAATAAATATAAAGTTATTAAAATTTTAATAACTAAATCATATGATTTAAAAGTTTAGATATTTGTTTTTAAAATTTAAAAATTTAAAAATTTAAAAACTAAGACATACAACTTAAAAGATAGGTTATTATCGTGTTAGATTATTTTGGATTAGGATTGTTCTCGGGTTGGATTATCATGTCATCTATTCAAAAAAGTTGATAAAATATGTTACTTTAATAAAAAATAACTTATTAAATTCATTTAATGGATAAATAATATTAAAATATTAATTTTAATAAGTCATGTAATTTGACTCATAGTTAACTTATATCGAAACAAGAACCTTATATACGAAGATGTCACGATCAATTATGAATTAATTGATTAATAAATTAAAGATGAACGTCATAAATTTTTTTTTTATAAGTTTAGAAATTTTAAAAGAATTTAAGAAAATTTCCCCTCACAAAATTTTTGAATTAAATATGAATTGTTTATTTTAATAAGTCTTTGTCATTTAAATACATAATTGGTCCACCAATTTGAAACTATAAATCTCAAATATATGTTGATATTTTTTTCCTATTACCAAATAACTAAAAAGGGAAAAAAAATATTATAATTTGAATTCTGAAATTTGAATCCTAAATTATGCCCTAAAATAATAAACTACAAATAACTAAAAAAAAGAAAAAAAAACCTAATTTAAATTGTAAAGTACTTCCTAAAATAAAATAAAGAATTACAAATAACTTTTTTTATAGATGGAATTACAAAAATTAAAAAAAATAACTTAATTGGAATTTTGAAAAAAAAATTCAAAAACATAGGAATAAGAAAGATATTTGGATGCTCTTTCGATCATATCATAGTTTTTTATCCGTTCCTATTATGGTTGGCCATGTCTTCCACATTTTTTGCTACTGCTACCATTATGGTCATCTCCATATATGTTAACCCAAAGAGCTTTTCTACCAACTTGTTTCATATAGGTCCCATGTGAATGGCTTACATGAAGGTGTTGATTACCAAAGAGTCATAGAAATCTTTGACATAGATCTTCTCATTATTAAAGTGATTGAAGAAACCCTTATATATTCATTTTCTTATTGAGCTAATCCTATCATATATGCATAGATCTTTGATAGCCTCATCTTGGCCGAAAAGTGAGTAAGAAAATGCTTAGTGAATTCCAAGAAGCCTCTAATAGTTCCCCACTTCAAGATTCAATACCAAATTCGAGCCTTTTTAGCTAAAGACATAGGAAATCCTAATAGATATCAGCACCATTATGGGTGTACAAGTTCACCCAATCTTTGAAGGATTCCAAGTGGTCTAAGGTTTTGTAGACTCATCGTAGGTGTCGAGAGTTGGCTACTTGAACTTCTTTCCTTAGGAAATAACCATGATTTCTGAGGTAAAAAGGTGTCTAGGCAGACTCAATAAAGTCCATGTAATGCTTCTTGTTGTTGAGCTTCAGCTCCATTTTATGAAGTCGAAACTCTATGTCTTCTATGGGGAAGTGATCACCAACTATTGGTAGTTACTGGTTATGTCCATAATCCACAACATCCTTATCGATGTTGCCTTGTCCTGAACAGACACAATGTCTAGCCTTCAGGTGTTCCCTCAAGTCTTGGTGAATTGTAGGTGAATATTCTTAACAAAGGAAGTTCCAATTGTTCTAGATAGTAGTTTTTGATAATATCAATTGCAGGGCAACACCATTGATGTCATTATTGTCCCCTAAAGTGTTAAGATGTCTGGATCTTTTGGTCTCTATTTGCTTGAGCCTCTATTGCTATTGGAGTTGTGGACATAGTTGGGAGCTAGATGTTGGCTTCTATGACTAGCCTGATCACTTAAAGTAGGAGGGTGTCAGTAGACACCACTTCTTGCTCTTGGGTTGTATCAGACGCTGCATCAACTGTTCTAACATACCCTCTAGACATCCTAACCTTTATTTCATGGTCAAGACCTAGGCTTCTTGGGTCTCCCACCCTTCTAGCCTTCTTGGTATTCTTGGGATGTTAAGGTTCTCTTTCTTGAGACTTATCATGCTATTGCTTTAGTTAAGGGGAAGGATATTATCTAGAACTATGTTATGAACTCATCTTTAAATTTCAATGAATTAAACGTGATCTATAAGAGAAAGAGTTGATGAATACAAACAAAAATGAGGAAAAACACAATGAATATTCTTCATTTATTAGTCACTCGAGTTGATTATAATACTAATTTTTTTTCTACACACAACATTATATGTTGAATTCAATTTCTATGCTTATTGTGTTCATCAATTGACATGTTGATCTAGATTCTGAAATAGATTAACAAACAATTAGAGGAATGATACCTAGGAGTATTGAATCCAATACTTAAGTCAATTCATTGTAAGATTTAGCCGAAAAATCAAAGAAAAATTTGTATTTATATTTTAAAAAGTGTACCATAAATAGTGAATAAAAGGGTTTATTTATAAATTTGAATCAATCGTAATACCGTAATATTGTATTGAATTAACAATATAAAATAATATCTTATTTTGATGTCGTAATTATATTTATGATTTTTTATATTAAAAGATATTAAATTATAAATATTATATTTAAATTTAAATTAAAAATAATTACTATATTGCATTTCTTATTTAAAATTTAAATATTAACTTTTTGTTCATTAACGTATACTGATTATATTTATTTGACTAATAAAAAATAACATAAACCCATTGACTTTTTTTATGAATTAACCAACTAATTAATCACATCTTTACATAACGAAATTTCTACCAACAAAAAAATATACGCAAAATATAATGATATTTTGTGGCCATACATCCCGATTCCAGCATTTGTCATCAGCAGTGCCAGTTGCACGATTGCTACATGTAGAAATTCAATCATTTAATATTATTAAAAAAAAATATTCAAGTTAAAAACTATTTACGGAAAGCCGTATGACTCATTCAACACGTATAGCTGGATCACATAGTTAATTCTTATTTGTTTTTACTATATTTAGGTTAAATTATATAATTGTGTTCATATTTAATTCTATTTTACAATCCCGTTATTATTAGTATTATTTGTTTAATATTATTGCTATTTAACTTTAATAAATTAATCTTAAAATTGAAATCAATTTAAAATTAGATATTATAAGTTAGAATCGATTTCATATTAGTTATATAAAATTAAATTAATCTAACTTAAATAGTTTGATTTTTTATATTTACTGACTTAGTATAGAATTAATTTTAATTTTATTTATGTATTAAAATAAATAAAAATAAAAAAGTGTAAATATTTAACGTTGGATACTTTAATATCTAACATGACAAACACCTAATTAATTTTAACCCATAATATTTAATTTTAAATTGATTTTAATTTTTAAATTTTTAAATTTTTTAGCAAAAGTATTTATAAAAAGCTCAATAAAAGTCAATAAATATAGGAAAATATTTAATAAAAAAAAACAATAATTAAATCTATATAATTACCTATTTTTTAAAATCAAGATATGATTTTGTAATTTTTAAAAAATCTACAAAAGGTTCTCCAATTATATTTCCTTTTTTAAGAAACTGCCATATGACATGAGAAAGCTACATAAATGAGTTAAAAATATCTGAATTAGATGGATCACATGACTGAAAGCAGATTACTTGAACATATACCACTCATACTTCTACTTTATAGTTAGTTTAATCACACTAGTCTTTCCTATAATAATAAATAAATAAATAATGCTAAAAATATACTTGTAATTGGGTCATAAATCCCACCATTTCAATTTTTTCTCCCTTATTGACAGCTTTTTCCAATTAAATTTAACTTGACCTAAAATCTCAATTGTAATACCATGTGAATCATTCATACTTGCATATAATATATATCATTTAAAATTTATATTAAATTTAAAATATATAAAATTTTACCTACAATTACAGAATTAATCTCTTATTGGACAAATTTGAACCCAATTTCTCTCTCTCAAATTTGTCAACATAGATATATTTGGAAAAAAAAAGAAGCAACAAATACCCACCAAAAGTAGAGAAAACAAAAAAGCTACTTATTAATTTATATCAATTAGATTACATGGAAACTGTTATAAACATTTAATTGATTTGATTTTTTTATTCAATACATTTATGAAACTAATTTAGTTGCCACCTGATTTTAGCTTTCTTCAGCTTTTTTCATAAGGTCAATATTGTAATTTACACAATTCAACTTCTTTTTCTTTCCTTGCAACTTGGCAACTACACCTCCATCCTTGCTGTCCAACTCCTATCTCCTTCCCACCATGACAATTATAAAAAAAAAAAAAAAAAAAGTTGCTTGAGAGTTTATTGTTACAAAGCCCCTATTATTCTTGGTTTCTTACTACACTCTAATTCCAAAAGCTCCATTTCCATCATTCTTTTCCGGTTGTATCCACCATTAATACTATCTACAACCCCACCACTGCCTGTCGCTACTTTGGAAATGTTAACCCCAAACAACCTCACCATTTGAACCGGTTGATGAACCTGTACCGGTCGGACCGGGTTCATATTCATATTATTCGTGTTGATGTTCTTCATTTTACAGTCAATATAAAGTTGCTTATACGGTCCGGTTGATCTCTGAAAACTAACAATATCACCGGCTTTCAAATTCTTCTCCTTAACGAACCGGCTCCAACCTTTAGTCAACACATAACTTTGACTACTATTCCAATACGAGTACCTAAACCTCCACACTTTACCTCCAATGTCTTCAAAATTCAAAAGCACTCCTTTAGAAGTGCTACCACTTTGCAAAGGAAAGTGTTTCTCAGCATGTTGTTTGGGTATCACAAGTCGGTTCAACTTCCCCACATCACTTGGAGTCACAACTTTCTCAAAAAGTTGATCAAGCGCTTTCGAAACCCGATCCGAATCGAAAAAAACCAAATCGTTATATTTATTCCGTACGATTTTCCCATTAACATCTAAACCAAAATTACGTTTACTTTGTTCCAATTCGTCATTGTAAGTGTGTTTTCTCAACATATCGACGATTTCAGCTTTGGAATGAGAGTTAAGAAACGCGGTTTCGATCTCATCCTCGTCGGTGGTTTGATTCAAGATTTTGAAGTTAGTAACGGCGTCACGGCCACGAAATCGTTGTGCGGCGACGTCGTATGCTTTAGCGGCTTCTTCTTCTTCGTTAAATGTTCCGAGCCAAACTCTTTGATGTTTTTGATAAATTTGTGCACCCCAGCGGCCATTAGGTTGAGGGACTACTCCTTTAAATTTGGAGGAAGGGAGTTTTCGAGACTCGGCTTCGGTGCCGGTTTCGGAGTCGAGAATGACACTCGTACCGCTTCCGATTCGTCCGAGACTCGGAGGAATTTGGGAGGATAGATATGGTGGTAGTGGAGGAGTTGAATTTGGTGAAATGGAAATGGTATCACTTGTGGTACTTTCTTCTGTTGAACTTGCATCCATTATTATTATTATTATTATTTATTATTTTCTTCTAAACAAGAAATGTTCAGAGATTATTGTTATGACTAGAAATGGAGAGAAGAGGTTTGAATGTGAATTGAGATAGGTTTGTTTTGAAGCTAGTTTTAGGTTGAGTTTATATACATGGAAGGGTGTGTTATTATTATTATTATTTTTTTTTTTTTTTTGAAGTTTTATAGATGAGCATGTTGGGTAGGGAAGTAAAAAAAAGTATCCCTACTTAAGTTTATTATAGATTATAAGTAATTTAGATCATAAATAAAATTAAATTTAATAAAAAATTATTATATTTATTAAATGAAAAATAATAATTGTTATTGGAGGTATGGGTGTGTACTGTGAAGGGTCAACTTTAGAGAAGGGGTAAGTAACTGGGAAGATTCATATGAGAAAAGCAGATGTGTTAAGGGCTCATAGACACATAGTATGTGTGGATTGTGGGCTATGTATGTGAGGTGGGGTCCACAAGAGCAAGTTGATTGAGTTGAAAATTCATCCCCCCTTAAAACTTTTTGATGTCTTCTTTTGCTATGACTGCAAGTATGGCCTCATTACTCTATCCAGAGTATCCCTAAAGTTCCTATTTTACCCTTTAAATTCTATATATTTTTATAAGGGATTTTTTTTTGTAATTTTTAGAGAAAAAAACGTTAATGTAAAAAAAAAAAATGTAACATTTTTTTCCTACAATTTAATACTTAAATGTTTCTAAATATAGAAACTTTCTTTTAGCATTAACAAAACGAACTCTCATAATAAAGCTATCCTATTTTTCAAAAGACTAAAAGAGTAAACTATGTTTTATGTCGGTGGTAAATTAAATATTATAAAACAGATTTTAAAAAAAAAAAAACATAATTTATCCTTTACAAATTTAGAGAGAAATAATCCTATCTAAATATACTACGTGGATCAAAATATGGTGTATTTTTATTACACCAATTAGAATCTAGCTTAGGTAAATATTGAGATTGGGACAAAAATTATGTAAAAAAGAGGAGATATTATTTATTGTTTTGGAATATATCATAGATAAATAATATTTAAAATTAATTTAAATTTTTTTTAAATAACTTATACTTAATAATAATAAATAAATAAAAAGAGTTAATAGTTTATTTTTACAACTAGGATCGGAAGTGGGGCTAAAGGGTTTAACAGGAGGAGGAAAGGAGGATATTATATTATTATTTTTTGATGAGAGGAGGATATTATATTATATTATTATTATTTTTGATAAAAGGAGGATATTATATTATGTTGTGGATAAGCATTGAAATTCGAAAGACAATACAAGAGGGAAATTAAAGGAGAGCTAAGATGCAAATAGCTAGAGTGTACTAGATATTATCCAACATAAATAAAAGTAGTTCCTCGTCCTCCCCCATCAGCTACTTATGGCTTTGATTTGATTGGATACTTTGTATCCTAACTTTGGGTTTGTCTTATTGGCTAGGTACAAACCTTAGTATATATGGAAATACCAAGCCAATGTAGTTAATTAAATAATTTAAATAACATCTTGCCTTTCCATAATTTCAAATTCTCCTTTCAAGTGCTTCTGCCTGCCTTGTTAGCTAGTTTCTCACTTTTCATTCATTTGTTATTTTTATGAGAAATTTCATACTTTTCGTTCCTTGTTTCAAATTAAAAGCTATATATATATACAATGAGATTGATTTGGTTTTAGATTATGAAATCCAATTTGATGTCTTTGTAGAAAAATAATTTTATTTTGATATTTTTTTAATTTTTAAGATTGTATTTCAACTATATTTAATTATGTTTCAATAAATATCAATTTAATACAACTTTTACATATAATCAACACACGTATTTTGATGAAAGATAATTATAGTATTATTATCTATTCTTATCTTTGCAATAAAAACAATTTTTTCTCTCATTTTTAATTTTTAAGTAATGATGTTTATTGACTTATTATACAACATCTTCGTCTTTATTATTTTGTACTATATTTTCAACTTTAATTTCTCACTTTTATTTTTATTTAAAAATGAAAGCAAGCATTATCATTAATCCTTTTCCAAATATTGATATGGAAAAATACCAAATTTTTAAAAATAAAAATATTTTAAAATAATTAATATGCATTAAACAACAATCATTTTTAAAAATTAATAAAAAAATATGTTTATGAAAAAATACAAGTAAGACAATGAGTGTATAATTTCTTCAACCACGTAAACATGTCCAAGCAATAATTTTCTTAAAAAGTTAAAAATTAAATTTTATATTAAATCATAAAGAATGATTTATATCTTCAATATAATTATTAGATGATTTTATTATTAAGAAATATATTATCATTAATGTGTAGATCATGTTTCACACCAATTATTTGAAAAATAACCATAACGAGGTTTGTTTACATCTTTAAAAGAAAATAAAAATAAATAAGTAAAATTGAAGAGATAGTACACAATAAATAAGGATGATGAAAATAGAAAAAAATTGTATAAAAAATCTATATTTAAAGACTCAAAAATAAGATAAGAATTGTTTCTATTACAAAGGTAAGAAGATACACAAAATACTAAAAATATCTACCATTTAAAGTTCATGTGCGAAATACATGTAAAACTTATATTAAATTGATACTTTTTGAAATATAGATACTACTAAAATATTAACTAAAAATAAAATTAAATAAAAATATCAAAAGTAAAATTAGGATACTACAACTCACCCTAAGTGCGTTCCATCATCTTTTAGAAACTTATATATTTTCTTTTCTTTTCTTTTTTCTAATTAAGAAAGTTGATTGTATTATATATAAAACCGTCAATTTTCAACACAATATAAGAACTCGATATAAATTTGGGACTTTTAAACGAGTTTGAATTTATTGTTGTTGAATTTTAATAAAAAAGTTGAAACAAGTTGACCCTGATTAACCCATGACTATTTTAATGGTCCGTTTAATAAAAAATGTCATTTTAATTTTTTCTTGAATGAGAACATACTACATAGTATGTATTTGCATGTATAATTTGATTGTTTTTACATGTTGTAATATAACATAACTTATACAAATTAAGATTTGCAATAGATATTTTTTTTACCATTAATGAATATATATATAATTTAAATATTAACATTTTTGTTGCATTTTTAAAATAAATTAAATGGATTGTGTCAAATAAATAATTCTTGTATATGTTTTAATAATTAGATTATGTTTAGATTTAATTAATTGAATTCGATTCGTTTAATCTATTCCATATATATATATATATATATTATTCTAAAATAAAATAATTTACATATGTTTATATATTAATTAAAATTAAAGAATTTTTTCGTCTACTAGTTTAAAATCGATTGAGCTATATATTAATTAAAATTAAAGGATTTCTCCGTCTACTAATTTAAAATCGATTGAGCTAAAGCATCAATTGTAACTTAAAACAATGTTTGAATCTATTTTTTTTTTCCTATTATCAACTTGGAAGGTTATTATTCACTTGAAGAATTATAAATTAATCAATTTTTTTAATAATTTTAATAAAAGATATAAAATGAGTTTATAACATTTGATATCAGAGTTAACATTATCGTTGTAATTTCTACAATTATGAAAGTTAAAATTTGCATTTTAGATACTAGATTAAGGTGCTCACTAGCAATAAATATTGATAGGCAGGTGAAGCCACCGAAGAAGAAAGGGTTACCATTTGGTCAGTATTGATAATGAATTGTGAATTTTTGTAAGTACGATGGGATGTTACAGTATCAAAATTATTATTATATATTTGAATTTCGAATTTAGATTTAGGTAAAAAATATCTTATAGTTATAACTTTTTTTTTGTATTATTTAATTTTATGTTAAATTATTATTTAAGATGATATTAAGGATATATTTTAGGGATATAATATTTCATTATTTGTTAAAATTTTAGTATTTAAACCTTGTTTTTTATCAATAAAAATAACACGAATAAATATATTTTTAAAACATTAATTTGAAGGTACTAGTCTCTCAAAGACTAAAAACTTGAAAGTCATGGTTCTCTCAAATAACTATAAATTTATCAATTTTTTTAATTTTTTTAATTTTAATAAAAAAATGAAGTAATTTTATATCATTTTTTATTTTCCTTAGATCATTAAGCTAGAATTTTTATTTGAATTTTAATGGGATATCACTTCTATTTAGTAAATTTTAGATTTTAAAAAATAATTAAATTGAATAAATATGTGAAATTTTGTAAAAAAGTGTTATCATTTATTTGTGTTTAGATTTAATATAATTAAGAGTCTTTTTTTCGTTTCTAACTTGTGATAACATTTGATGTTCGAATTTAATTGGATTATAAAAATATATTTAATTATTTTAATTAATTAAAGTTAGATATATCATGTGGGTAGCGTCGGTTGATGTGGAGAACCGACGCTATCCACGTGGCTAGCGTCGGTTGACGTGGCCAACCGACGCTATGTCTGACGTAGATAGCGTCGGTTTTACACCGAATCGACTTTAAATTCATTATAAGTTAGTTTTTGAAAAAAACCGACTTTAAACAACGACTTAAATACCTCTTTTTTGTAGTAGTGTTTTAACAATTTAACTATGATTGATATTTTAATAGTATGTTTATTAATAAAAAAATTATACATATTTAGATCTATATTATTAAATTAATAAAATAGTTATTTTTTCATTTAACAAAATATACGTCAATTATATAATTTAAAAAATAATAATTTGTAGAAGGATAATTTTATCTTTATGAAAATATTTATTATTTTATATTTTTTCTTATATTTTTTAGTCGATTTTATTATGAAAATAACACAATCACATTCTTTGATTACTAACTATCATTCATTGTTTGTTGTAAAAAAATTTAAAAATATAATTTTTATTGAAATTAAAATTAAACAGCTATCTATTCATTTGAAACATCATTTTTATTAATGATTGCGACTGTGGTAAGTTTATTTCCTCTTAGCTTCTTAACTCGTATCATTTTTTGACCATTTTATTTTTTATTAAAATTATTTTTATCTAAAATTTGATAGAATATAAGGTGATTATAAAAGATAAAGTGATTAATAAGATAAAAAAAATGAGTTGATAATAGTAGTACTCAAATGAGTATTACAAATATGTTGGTAATGTATTAATTATAGATTTAATAAAAAATATAATTTTGAATTGTTTGTTAGTTAATATACAAAGAAATAAAATGATATCAGAACGAGGGGACGAAAGAGTTTAATTATAATAATTATAATAATATAAGATATTTTTTATTAAAATGAACAAAAAAATTAATAAATATATAAAATAATAAATATTTTTATCAAAATAAAATTATGTTTCTATAAATTATTATTTTTTTAAATAATTACACTATTATTATTATATTTTTTTTATTAAATAAAAAATTATTAATATATTAATTTGATAATATAAATTTAAATTTGTATATTTTATATTTAATAAGGATACTAAATCAATAAATTCCTTAAAAATGGTAAGAAAAAATATAATGGGAGTTATTGTGTACGGCGGAGATATTGAGGAGGGCCTACAACCAAGCAAGTTGATTAAAACTGATAGCTGGAATGAGACTGAACCTGAAGACAGTGGGCTATTCTATTAAATAACCCATTTTTTAATGTGTACGGACTGTTATTTAGTTCTTTCTATAAGTAGGATACGACCGTCCTGCTTGTAATTCCGCATTATTTATTCTTTCTCTTTTCTTTATTTTTTGTTTTTGAAAAATCTATCACAATTTTCAAATAAATCTCGACTAATTTGATATAATTTTATTAATATATATAATCAAATTTATATAATTATATTTAATAAAAAATTATTATTATAATATATAATAATATTTTATTTTTAATCAAATATTTAATTAGAGATAATTACTACTAAGAGCAGTACACGTACGGCGTATGTTGGTATTTTGATACGGAAAAACTGTCTCTGGGGTACAAGTTCAGATTTTTTTTTTTTTTGGAAAGAAGCAATTTGTAAATTTTGACAACTGTGACCTGAATGTTGGGAGATTTTAATGATTATTGAATGGGTTAATCTCATTTTTGAATTTCTCAAATATACGAAATTGATTTATTTGTTATTAAAATCACATTGTATATTTGTGTGAAATAAAATAAAGAGAAGTTATCCAGATTCACCTATGATGTAAATATCATAATTACTCACCTTTCTATTTATAGGTTAATGTTGGCATCTTATTTGTATAATTTTTTCTTTATTTAATAAAAATAAAATTTAGTGTTATTTTTTTAAAAAAATATAGAAGTTATTTTAAAAAAAAATTATAATTAACAATTTTAAAATAATACATAAAAAATAATATTCTTATCTTAAAGTATAAATTTTTCTTATTTTCGATTTAGTAAAATAACTCATTCATTTAAAAATGAGAATATTTTTTGGTGTTTTGGTGGATAAAAGTGAAAGTTTTTATTTACTATTCGTACCAAAAATAATACAAGATTTGAAGTCATATATATATATATAACGTATCTATTCTGCAGAGTGCAGATGGCTAAGTTAAATTTTAGTTGACTTTCTGTAATAATGAATTCTGATTTGTTTTTCCCCGATTGATACCATCTATTTTCATATCCATATTTAATAATTATTTTAAAATATGATTAGAATAAATCGAATTTATATTTAATACAATATCAAAATATATATTTTTTCATTATACAACTGTGATGACGTGGGTTATAAAATGAGATTGAATCGAAGTTTAAATATTAAATTATTTGGTTTGGTGTTTAGGATATATAAAAACTCAAAGAAATTAATTCATTTATTTGGTCGGTTTTACTCACTTACTTGTATTTATTTATTTATTTATTTTATATTTCTTAATTTAAAATATAATAAATATAATGTATGTTGTGTTTATGATTTATTTAAAAATAATAATACGCATTAGTTTTTTGTCCATCTAAACAAAAGCAAGTTATTTATAATTTTAACTTTATTTTGATTTTATTTTTTAAATAAAATAAAATATTTCTAATATCATTGCTGTTCGATTCAATTAAAAGATTATATAATTTCATTAACACACGTGACAGATTCTTGTCAAATACACTATTTTAATAATTTGACGTGAAAAAGGTCCACCAAGTTTTATAAATGGTGGTATTAGAGAAAATTCTTACACCTGAAAATTTTAAAAAAATTTACTGTTAAAGATTTTACATATAAGAAAATAAATAATATCGAAGAAAGAAGATAACAATGATATAATCAAATTTTCATATATAATTTTGAAATAAAATATTTAAAATGTACTAATAATTTTATTTTATATTATTTAAACAAAAATATTTATAAAGATCATTAGTCAAATATGAATTTAATTTTACATATAAAAAAACATTAACAAGATTAAATTATCGTTACTAAGAAGGAAAATAGTAGAACAAATAAATGTTTAAAAAAGATATTATGTCTTATTCAGAAATCATTATTCTAGAATATATGATTTTCTGAGTATTTGTTACTATAAAGTAAATAAGATAAAAAAATTATTGTTATGAATCATTATCTTAAAGAAGTTAAAGAAGTTTTTAAAGCATATTAAACATAATCTAATTTTACTTATCTTATGTTTAAATGAGTTATCAAATTTTTTTATAATATCGATATTCCAAACAATATTTATGAAGAACTTAAAAGAGTATGAAAAATTCATATGCTAGAAAAATCACACTATAAAATAATTTAGACATCCAATTAGTAGAAAAGATAGTTAAATAAACAGTAATAATATTAAATCATATATAACTCTTTTTCCAAATCATTAAAGAGACGAATTGAGATGATAATATTAATTTTGAGAAAATAATTTTTTTTCTTTAATTATCATATATACTCAAAGGTGAATTTTTTGACCTAATTTTTGAAAAAATTAAAAGAATCTATTTATTTAAAAAGTTAAAACATTATTAAAATCTAGGTATAAAAAAATATACTAGAATATCAAAAAAAGAATTGAATATAATAAACCTAAAATAAAAGAAATGTTTCAAAGAAGTAGTTCATCAATTGATTTTATTGATGAATTTCTTAAATTATCTATACTTATTAATCATGATTTATGGCATATAGAAGATAATGAATGAGGAATTACTAATCAGATAATTTTTCAAAGTGATAATATAGTAGAATTAATTCAATTTTCAATGATGATCAAATCGTGATTTATCATTATGCAAAAAATTATAAATGATTGAAATATTTAACATTCCAGATTGTCACTACAACTAGATGACATGATAGAGAAAAATTCTTTCAAACTTATTAAATATGGTGGTTAGCAACAACTGGGAAAAAAAATTTGAAGAAGAACCCTTGAATAATTCTACATATTTAATTCAAACAATGAGTGCATAAGAGTATTAGATGCAAAATTTCATCCATATATCTCGAATTGTCTAAAAAACCTTATCTAAACAAGAATAAAAGACCATTCAACATAACAAATGACAAAATGTTGTTTGTTACAGACCTACCCATTAATTATGATAGATATAAAGAACAAACAATGGAGTTAAAAAATATATTAGAGAATCTTATCAGAAGCAATAATTTAGATGTGCCATATAATATAATTAATATTATAAAAGCATAGTGGATCCAAAATGGGAAAAAACTTGCAAATAACCTTTAAACAATTTCACCTTCATCTAACATATGTAAGAAATATGTAAGAACTAGAGAATTAGGATAGATGTGAAGCCCATTGAAATTCAAAAAAATTACTCTATAAATAAGAGTCTCTAACAATGCACTTATGGAATAAGCAACAATAAAAGATCCTTTGTAATAGTTTCCTATAAGAATAAAAGTTTCTCTTTGTAAAATACTTCTCTATTATTATATTAGCTTTGTCTTCATAATAACAAGTTTAGTTTCTTTATCTTTATGCAAATTCATTTTTATTATAATATTAGAATTATATCTCCTAATTCTCATAGTATCCCAATAAATATATATGTTTATTGTCCTCATACTTTAATAAAAGTTACAATTAATAGTTGCTTATGCAATCCAATATTAGTATTAGAGCCTAAGATCAACTAGTTACACTATAATTGAACTAATAAATTATATATAATTGTTGTTGTTATTCTAAGGTTTTTGAGAAATCCATATACCTATTGCTGTTTCAAAGCACATAATTTCCCATTTTAGAACCGTGTTCATCCAATAAGGTTGGTATAAGAGAAACCTTTTGGTTTTAGGCACCATAAACATTAAGTGATGAAAGTTTTAGGTACCATCAAAAACTTCATGGATAATGAACAACAATATAGAATGTATTAGTTCATAGATAGAAAAAGAACCATATAAATTTAAGCATGTATTTCATATAGATAAAAAGTGAGAAAATAATTTGAGTATTATTAGTGAAATTATAAACTCTATAATAGACATGTTAAGAAATTTGTTAAAAAGACTTGAAAAATACCATGTGATTATTCAAAATTACTTAGGAAAGAAACTAGATGTTCTAGAATTTAATATGGGAAAATTTGAAAATGTTACCATATAAGAAAAATAGAAATTATTGATCTTAAATTAGAAACTAAAAAATAAGATTAAATCCTTATTGAAAAAAATAGATAAAAATATAAATTACCAAAACATGGTATGAATAGTCCTAAAAGTAATACACCTCTGAGATTATTTTATGTCACTAAAGAAATTTAAACTTTTCAAACTCATAAATATAATAAAATAGAATATAATAACTTTGTTGAAATTCTAGATCATTTGAGACATCTTTATAAAGATCCAATATTAGGAATAGAAGAAAGAAAACGATTACTAAAATAAATTCAAAAAACCTATCTTGAATATGAATCCTTATTATCACATTTTAAGTGTGAATGATTAAGAAACTGAATCAGAAAAATCTCAGATACTTACAAAAAGAGAAAACCTATAGAACCATTAAAAGAATTCTTAAACAAAGAAGAATTTGAAGAATACTTAAAAAGAACTCAAGATGAAGACTTTATTGATACGAATGAAATTTCATCTAGTGCAAAAAAAATGATCAAAACTTTATAAACAAATGAATTAGAGATTTTCCATTGGGAAGAAATATCTGATATAGAAGAAATAATATATAAAGTAGAAAGTGAAGATGAATCATTCAAAGAAGAAATTGAAATGATATTTATGATGCAAAAATAATCAAGTTCTACAATAAAAATAAATGAAACTCCTATTGAAGAACTACAAAATATAAAATTATAAGATTTGATGGGAGAAGAACTAACTTATACTCAAGAACAACTTAAAGAAATAGAACGAACCAAGCAAAATGTTAAAAAGAAGACATATATAAGATGTCCAAATATACAACTTTATTTGCAAGTGTTTTTGAACAATTTTTTGGAAACTCTGATTCTAAATGTACATAAGATAAAACAACTGAAATACAACTGTTTGATAAAAATAAAGTAGAAATATGGAAGAAGAAATATACAAAAATCAAATATGTTTACATAGGTCTAATACAGATTTCAATTATAGGTTTATTTAGACAAGGAGTGGACACTCCTTTACTTTTAATAATTTTAGATGGAATAATAAAATATCCAGTACAATTTGTTATAGGTGGTGTTCAATCAAATTTAATAAAGAAGATTGTTTGGTTTAACATAAAATCAAATTTCTTTATATATATAACATATCATAATATAAATAATACAATAAAAATAAAGATTCAACTTAAAAATTTAAGTATGAATCATCAATCTCAAAGTTTACCTATTCAATCGAAACCATCTATAAATTGACAAAGTTTCTTGAAACTTCAACAAAAGATGTTGATAAGTTTTTTGTAGAATTATTCGAACCAATATATTAAGAAATATAAATTCAATCTCGACTTATTAATTGGAGAGATTTAGAAATACCAAAATAATCTTTATTTACAAATCTTATAGATAATCCTAAATACAAAAATCCTTCAATAGTGAAAATACAAGTTTACGAAAATCAAGTATATCTTAGAAACAAAAATTCAGTCAATAAAAATTGGAAAACTTTATATCTTGAACAAGATTGAGAAAGCTTTAAGAAAAAGACAAAAATTAATGAATTATCTACTAAACCTAAAGATAATCATGATAAAATTTGTACTTGATTCAAAGCTGGTTTTTTCAAACCCAAGTTTTTCTTTAGTGTAGTTAGTGGTCCATCTTCTCTTTCTAAGCACATAAATCATAAAGATGCCATTGGTATAGTAGAATGGAAAGAGTACGTGGCTCTCTTAAAGAATGCAATGCAGGAATTGGTTGACTGTCTCAAGATTCTAGTTCCAATAGGTGTAAGTGGGTTTACAAAATTAAATTAAGAAGTGATGGCATGCTTGAAAATTATAAGGCTCGGTTGGTGGCCAAAGGTTATTAATTAGCAAGCACACATTGATTTCTTTGAAACATTTGCTCATGTTCTTAAATTATAGACCATTTGTTTGGTTATTTTCATAGAACTCTCTAACAATTGGTCTCTCAAGCAGCTAGATGTACATAATGCATTCTTGAATGGTGAATTAGATGAGGTTGCATTACTACAAAATGTGGTATTTAAGTCGATATGTAAAGTCTATTTTTGGAGAAAACCGACTTATAATGAATTTAAAGTCATTTTAGTGAAAACCTGATGCTACATGTAGCATCGGTTGACACGTAGAACCGACACTACATCCTTATGTAGCATCGGTTCAACACGTCAACCGATGCTATCCACGTGAATTTTTCCTTTTCTCTTCTTTCTTCTCCATCAGACATAACATTTTTAATTTGCAGTACCCAAAAACTCAAAACCGAGCTTCTCCTCCACTCTTTCTCATTTTCTGGCCACCTATGACCACCATTTCCAAAGTCATTTAATGAGTTTTCTTCCTCTCCAAATCATCTTCCAGATCCACTATTGTTTTGAGCAAAATACTTAAATTTTTTATACACATTTTCTCACTTACAAAATACCATTTTTTATTCATTTCCTTCATTTTGTAACTTCATTTACTCTTGCAAGTATTTCTATTAATCTTACGCACTTATTATTCACTTTATGTTATTTTTTGTATTATGTATGTTTTGTATTATGTGTTATTATTTGTTTGACTGATTTTCTAAGTGGGCTAAGGGAAATAATATCTGGATGTTGTGGGTTTGAGAGACTAGAATAGTTATCATGCGTGGATAAATTTATTTACATATAAATAATTATATTTTATTTAGTAAAAGTAATACAATTTTAAAATGATTAAAATCATAAATTTTTGTATTATATATATTTTGGTATATATTTTAATAATTAGAGAATTTATATATAATAATACCTTAAATATATTGATTGGATATATATTTAATATGCTTAATTTCATTAATTGAAAATGGACAAATCTTGGATGTTAAAGTATAGAATTGAGTAGGACTACATTTCTGGAGTTGAAAGTTTCTTGGAATTTGCTTGTAGAAATAGTAATAATGAAATTAATATGATTTGATGTCCATGTGTTAAATGTAAAAATGAGTGATTTCATGAAGTTGACTAGGTTAAGTATCACCTTATCCGTAGTAGTATTCTTTTGAGTTATAAATGTTGGTATTGTCATGAAGAAAATATTTATAATACTCATAGGGAAGAGATAAATAAGAAAGTGAGTGGATTACATACATCTTATCATAATGTACAGACAGAAAATATGTTTCATGGTATTGAAGATAAACTACATGAGGATGACTAAAATATCGGGATTGGTTCATTTGTACAATGTAATGGCAAAACATGTTTTTTCTGACAAGGGATTCACAGAATTACTAAATCTACTAATAAATATGTTTCTTAAGGGTATTGAATTGCCATATTCAATGTATGAAATGAAGAAATCTCTTAGTAGATTTAGTATGAAATATCATAAGATTCATGCTTGTCCAAATTATTGCATTCTTTATAGAAAAGAATAAGAGACGTTATATGATTGTCCGATGTGTAAAAAATCAAGATGGAAGTATGCTACAAATGAGACAACACCTAAGAAAGGCATGCCCGTAAATGTTCTTTTGTACTTTCCTCTAATTCCTCGCTTTCAAAGGTTGTTCAAAAGTAAAGAGACATAAAATATGTTGACTTGACATTCAGATAATTTATCCTTATGATTCTCCAAATTGGAAAGTAGTAGATAATTTATCCCTCAATTTGGATCTAATCTATGCAACCTTCATCTTGCCATTGCTACTGATGGAATGAATCCATACAGTTCCCTTAGTAGTAGATATAGCTATTAGCCAGTAATTATGGTAACATATAACCTTCCTCCTTGGTTTTGTATGAAAATAAAATTCATAATGCTAACATTATTGATCTCAGGACCAAAATAACCCAGTGTTGATATTGATGTATATTTGCACCCTATGATAGTGATTTAAAGACTTTGTGGAATGATGGTGTAAATGTTTACGACGCACATAAAGAAGAACACTTTAGCTTGAGGGGGGTCTTTTTATGGACAATTAATGATTTTCCTGCCTATGGGAACTTATTAGGATATGCAACAAAAGGTTATATTGGATGGAATATATAGAAGATTTTAGCCATCTAGACATAAGTTTAGATACCAATAGAAACCGTTCGATGGTGAAGAAGATTATGATCCTACACCCTAACCTTTGTGAGGTGTTGAGATATTAAGGTAATTGAATGGTATGGCATTAAACGATATGGAAAGATGAAAAAAAGAATACTCACTAAGGTATAGAAATGAAAGAGGTCAACTAATAAAAGGGATGAAAATGAAAATGTTACGGAATCAATAGATCATGGTTGTTGGAATAAAAATTTAATATTTTGGGAATTACCTTATTGGAAAGACCTATACTTTCGTCACATCTTAGATGTCATGCACATTGAGAAAAAGTGTATGTGAGAGCTTGATTGGTACGTTACTTAATATACTTGGAAAAATGAAGGATGAAATTAAAGCAAGACTGGATTTAAAGAAACTAGGCATACGACCTGAATTGGCACTAAGGGTGGAAAATTATAAGAATCGCACATACGTGCCACCAACATCATATACAATGTCAACAAAAGAGAATGATATGTTTTGCAAATGTTTGATGGGTGGTAAAGTTCCTAATGGTTACTCATCCAACTTAAGAAATTTTGTGTATATCACCGATAAGAAACTTTATATATGGATTGAAATCACATGACTGTCATATCTTAATGCAATAGTTATTAACAGTTGCTATTAGATCAATTTTTCCAAAACATGTTTGATTATCAATAATTCATCTTTGTTCATTCTTAAATACAATATGCAAGAAATCTATATAAGTTGGAGAGTTAAACTCTTTACAGAAAGATGTTGTAGAGACTTTGTGTCTAATTGAAAAATATTTTCCTCCTTCTTTCTTCGATATAATGATTCACTTGTGTGTTCATTTAGTTCAAGAGGTTCAATTGTGTGGTCCTACTTACTTAAGGTGGATGTATCATTTTGAGAGATACATGCAAGTCCTTAAAGGATATTTAAATAATAGAAATCGACATGAAGGATGCATGGTGGAACGTTACATTGTTGAAGAGGCCATTGAGTTTTTTGTTATGAATAATTTAGTGGTTGCACTAAAATTGGGAATCCTATACACAAGTTATTCTTAGAACGTCACATGATCCAAGTAGGTAACCTTATGCTTGGTAGAAGTAAGAAATTTTTTATTGATCACACTCGATGGGAAAAATTACACCAAATCATTTTGGTAAATAAGAATGAGGCACAACTGTACATAGAGTAAGTGATGACAGGTTTAACCTTTCCATTTATGCAAAAAATATTTTTTATTTAACTATTAATGATGATATCTAATTGATATATCTTTAATAACATTACAAAATGCATTTCAATTTACTGAAGATTGATTCTTGTTATAGAAAAAAAGGAGGAGAAAAATGGTTGTATAATGAACATAAGTGAGAGCTTATTAATTGGTTTCACAACCATGTAAGTGTCACATATAAGAATTCATTAGTACTTCTATACAATGTTTTAAAACTTTGCTTTAAACACATTTCATGTTTTTGTATGTATAGATTCGAGTTGAACTCAACAAATCCAATCATAAAATAACAGAAAGTTTAGAAGGGCTTGCATATGGTCCAAATTTTGATGTCAAATCATTTTCTAGTTTTACAATTAATGGATCGAGGTTTATGACTTAAGCAAGGGACAAATTCTGAGTAAATCATAATAATGATTTGAAGATGGTTGCACAAACTATGCAATTTGCTAGTTCAAAAGATGGTAATCCTGTACTTTCTAATAGAACATATTATGGTATAATTCAAGAAATTTGGGAACCCAATTATGAGGTCTTCCATAAAACAATATTCTTGTGTGATTAGGTCGAAGATGTTATCAATGTTGGATATAAAATGGATGATTTTGGATTTACCCTTGTAAATTTATCCAAGATAAGTTACACTGATGATCCTTTCACGTTAGCACTTCATGCAAAACAAGTATTTTATGTAAGCGATCGAATTGACACAAGATGGTCTGTTGTGTTAACGCCTCCACAAAAAGAGTTCTACCATTGTGATGCTTTAGAAGATGATGACCCTATCCTTGATACATTACCAATATTAGTCATTTCTTAAACAAATTGCCTAATGTATGTGATAATCTAGTTAATGACGATGATTCTTCATCATGGACTCGAAGTGATTGTGAAGGAATATATGTATTCGATCAACAACCTAATTAAACAT
Organism: Hippophae gyantsensis; assembly: GCA_030763125.1. Classification (NCBI taxonomy): domain Eukaryota; kingdom Viridiplantae; phylum Streptophyta; class Magnoliopsida; order Rosales; family Elaeagnaceae; genus Hippophae; species Hippophae gyantsensis. The sequence continues at coordinate 14,342,373 of CM061029.1, read as the reverse complement.
AACGTGTGTTCTATATTGTTATAATAACTCTTGGATGTTTATATATATGTATGGACTTAAAATTGTCAATTGATTTATATTTCATCATTGTTTGCAGATATTTCATGGATCTTAGGGTATCAGAGCTTGTAGATCCAAATGATCCATTCGGGCATTTGAAAAGAAGGGGTTGGACGAATATACCTAATACTCCACTTAACCTAGATGATAGAGTACCCATTCTATTTGATGCTACTATTAATCCAATAGGGAAAACTGGCCAACAATTGAAATCCTCTATTGGTAGACTTGTGAAGTCAAGTATACCAATCAATATAAATGATTGGACTCAGGTTGACGAAGCTGAAAGTACAAAATATGGAAAACTATTTGTGTAAGTCTTATATTTTATAACTAATTACATATATTATATCTTTTTTGTATTATATCTCATCCTTTGTAGTGTGTTTTTATAGAATCGTTATAAAGTCAATGACACTTGGAAGAGAAAGTGCTATAAGATTGAAAATAAGGCATGAAAGGAATACAAAACTTTTAGATTGGCCAAAAATTATGTGTTTCCATATTTGGAACCACTTGATGAAGTAGAGCTCTATAAAATCCCTGAAGAACACTCCTAGATTACACCTCAAGTTTGGGAAGACTTCGTGGATTATAGATATAAGGATGAATTTCAAATTATTAGGAAAGAACATCAGAATATACAAATGCATAATATTCTTCCTAACCGTACTTGGAGGTCTTCAAATCTTGAAGTTAGATATATAATGATATTATTAATTTGTGTTAATTTATATATATTTTCCTAAAATTTAAGTTGATGTCATGGTTAATAAATTTATTTAATTTATGTAGGAAGCTGAATTGGGTAGACCGGTTACCTGATCTGAATTGTACATAGAAACAAAGACTCCCAAAATGAAGAAGTCAAGACTAATGACTAAGTGAGGAGAACAAAAACTAAACAAGTTGGTTAGTAATTTTACTTGTAACAAAGTCCTTATGATTTTTTCTAATTGATGTAATAATGTATGATATGTTTGTTTGCTTTATTATTTGTAGAGAGTTGTTCAAGAACAAATATCTAAGGGTGAAATAATCAAACAACCAGGGAGAGATGCTATATATCATGCATTCGGATGCGAGTATCTTGGTTGTGTTAGGGAGGACACCAATATGATGGTTATATGGAGTATTTTAACATTAAAAAAAACCCTCAAAAGTTCAGTAAGAAGAAGTACAGTAAAATTGAAGAAGAACTCAACTCCATTAAGGCCTCAATGTTAAGTGAGATTGCCACTTTAAAAGAATATCAATCACAATACATGTTAGGCATGACATCGTACTACAATCAAGGAATACCATATTGGTCAGGCATGCCACCATCCATGTCAAGCATGCCATCATACATGCCAGACATGCAACCATCCATGTCAGGTATGCCACCATCCATGCCAGGCATGCCAAGCATGCAATCTCATGACTCCTAACCTATATCCTGTATGAGATATATTCATCCTATTGGTCCTCCCTTTATGCCAGGAATACAGATGAAATCTGGTAGTGGTTCATTTTCTCCAATGAAATATGTGCATTCTTACCATCAATCATATCACGATGAACATCTTGATGAGAATATATTTCCAATAGCTACCCCACATGGGAGTCATCCTCTATTTGATGAATCATTTATGGTAAGATTTTAAGTTTATGTAGATAATCTATTATTGTTATTTTTTATTATATATAATGCTTAAATTTTTACAGAATATGAAATGTTTGTTGAAATATCCTTCATCAACAAACTTTGTTGCTATTGGAACGGTACAATAATTGAGCGATGATAAGATGATTCATAATCAATATTTGCAAAATCATTGGTGAATAGTAATTAATCAATCATTGCTCCATGATTGTCCACTACTTGTGCCTTCTGATGCTACCACAGTCCAAGAGGTAGTTGGACAATATGTGGCTTGGTCTTCGATTCAAGTTGTGATAAATTTTGATGTGATATTATTTTTTTACTTAAAAGATAACACTTTTTTTACTACTATTATATTATTATTCTTTTATTGTTACTAAAATACATAATACTTCTTCTTTAGTCTATTATACCAGAATTAGTAAATGTGGAACATTCAAGAGATACAAAGAAAATATCTCGTGGTAAATCTATGTCTAGTGGTCAATCATCGTGCATTAATTCATTCAAGAAGAAGCCTTGGAAAAAGTATAGTTATGATTATGCTTTAAACTTCAACATAAATCTTGGCGCTTTGATGACTATTATTGCAAGGGCATCTAGCATAAATGATGGATGAACTGTGCCATTTCATATAGAAATTTCTTGTGTAGACATATGCCAAACATATATATCGATTGAGTGCATATTGTAGCTATTTGAATATCAAATGATCGATTTAAGTATAATTCAAGTGTGGATAAGGTGAGTCCTCAATTAGTAATAACTTTAATTTATGTAGAACATATATAAGTATATTTATATTATCTAATTATTTATATATATTTCTTTTATATAGGGCATGCTATTATCAACTTCACCATAATCACTTATCGTATTTAGCAATGTTCTATGATTCTTAATTTGTTAATCAATATCAAGAAAATGATGTTAGCATCAGAGCTAAACAATTATGTGATTGAGTATTAACGCTTAATAGAAATCAGAAGTTGATAACCTCTTGGTCACTAAGGTTTGAATAAGGCCAAGATCATTGGATGATGGTAATCCTTAATCTGTATGGATATCATGTTTGCTACTGTGACTCAACTTCCATAGAATTGAGTAAAGATACAAAAATAGTTGTTAAAATGTAAGAGTTATAGTTAGCTATTTTTCTTCTATTGTTCTTTGTAATATTTAATAAAAAACTAATCATTTTAAACTTTGATAGGGCATTGCTTTTAAAAAATCTCATAAGCTTATATGACACAAAGTTATGGTATGTACAAGCGAATATTAATACTTTTATTAATTTTACTATTGAATAATAAAGATGTTTGAATATGGAAAATCATGTACACTTGTTTTTTTATAGGTTCCACAACAAAATGATAGTCATGTGTGGTTACTATGTCATGAAGTTTATGAGCGAAATCATCATAAATATCAAAATTTCAATTGAAGATGTGGTAATCTATTTTACCAATATACATTTTTAAGATATATGAGTTATTTTTTGTGAATTCATGAAATTACATTCTTATTTTGAATTTAAATACATGTAGTTCTTTGGTTGGAACAAGATGGGCTATGACCCATAAATTTTTGATGATTTACAAGAGGAAAGAGCAGAACACATGGTTCAAATTATATCAACACAAGAAGAATAAGAAGAAGATTATGATAATATTGAATAACATATGACAACATAATGATAATTTTTATAATGATTTAATTTCTATATTCCTTTGTCTGAAGTCCCTTGTTTGATGGATGTTTATGTGCTCATGTATTTATGGGAATGAATTGTTTTATGGACCTATTTTTTTGCCTAAACTTCATCTCATCTCTCTTGCATAGTTCCCTTATGACAACATTATGGTAGTCACTCTCCAGCCAAGTACAGGAAAACCACCAAGAATCATCATTCCACTGTAATATCATGAATTCACAAAAAATAATTTATATATGTTAAAAGATTAGTAGAAGAGATTACCACATCGATACCCGAGTGATGTAATAATAACCTTATCCCTTTAAAATCATATTAACATTGTATTAATCTTTTTTATATAAATATGAAGCTATTTGAAATCAAGATGATATTTTTAATGCTATAATGAGCTCTAAATATGAAGTCAAGTGTAAATCCGATTTGTTACTTGGTTTGGTTGGGCAAAAAACAGTTGTTCCATAAGTTTATGGGCACCAAAACTCAATCAACCCAAGTAACAAATTGGAGTTACACTTGACTTCATATTTAGAGCTCATTATAACAATAAAAATACCAATTTGATTCCAGATAGCTTCATATTTATAGACAAAAGATTAATACAATGTTAATATGATTTCAAAAGGATAAGATTATTATTATATAATTCGAGTGTCGATGTGGTAATCTATTTTACTAATATTTTAACATATATAAGTTATTTTTTGTGAGTTAGTTATAGGCAATAACTTGCCTGCATAACATTTCGGAATTCACCAATATATAGTGTAGTACTTCTACTTGAGAACTTATAATATATCAATTTATTAATCAATTGCAAGCATTTCTTTCGTAACTTCATCATTTCAGTTTAAAAAATATTTATATTGAAGCATGTATGTACATTATAATTAATTATGTAATTAATTTTTTTATTTTTAATTCAATAAATGACTTTTTAAAAAAAATTTCTTGAGCTATGGTCCGTCGTCTAAAAAATTTACTAAGGACATAATTAATGAATATTATTAAATAAATTAATATAATTACATTCGAGTTAATTATATTAAATTATTTTATAATTATTCTATATAATGTACGGCGAAAACCTGTATAATATAGTCAAATAAAATTATTAATAAATTTTTTATATTTAAAATTGTATTTAATTTATTTTATGTAGTTTTGTTATATATAAAAATAATCATCATACAAATTTATTTAAATTAATATTTATTTTTATATTTTCTTACATTGTAAAATAAAATATAATAATTTAAGATAATCTTATAATTGAACTTTTAGACATGTTAACTAAATTAAGTGTCTAGTACGATTTAGACTGAAAGTAACTACTAGTACTAAATTTCTACTTAACTGTATAATATTTATTAGGTATAATATGATTTTATTTTACAGTTAAACACATAATTATACAAAAATTATACGATTAATATGCTTTAAAATTTTATAGCATCAAACAAAAAACATCTAGAATATTTTTCCATTATTTAGACAATGTTTTTTTTAATAATGATCATCGAATCGTTGTAATTTTTTTTGTTTTTAAATTACATAAAATAACTCTTTAAAGTTAAAACAATAAAAATAATACTTCAAAAATAATAAACATAATCTAATTATTGTTGTTTAATATTAACGGGTCTAATTTATTGAAATTTAAGTAGAATAATGTCAAACATGATGACATTTAATATGAAATTTTTGGACTCGAAGTTTGTTTGTAATAAAAAATATTTAAACTAGACATAAGAATATTATTTATATTATTTTTGTTGTAAATTTTAAAGTGTTATAAATATTACAAACGTTACTTCCCAACTTTTTTCTCAATACTTTTATTTTTGTTTTTTTTATCTATCTACTTATGTCTTTAAGTGAACATATGTTAACTCCATTTTTTTAAAATCGTATTTTCAATTACCAAATTATTGGCATCTATTATTTTTCTTTAATTAGTTTTTTTATTCTTAACCTATATGCATATTTTTTTCGATCTCTCTCTCATTATTTCCTTTTCCAACTTCCGGTATGAATCTGAAGCATGTTGTTTTGTATTATTATACATTTGATGATCTTCCCAGGTCATCAACTAGCCACCACAGAGTATATATAATTGTATAAAATAATTTGCATATATGTCAGGTTAGTATATTATTAATTAAATCACACCAGCATTTGAACGTGCTTTATATACCACTATATATATATAATTAATATTTTAAAAATATTATATATAATTGTTATCATAGGTCAATGAACCTTATTAATCAACAACCCCTTTGGCCCATTTTGAGATACAATTAATTAATATTTTAACTATATTGTCTTTCTGGAATCAGGAATCACTTGTTTGATTGCACAACCCAATCTTATTGGTACACCATAAGATTGATAAAGAAATTGGTAAATTGAATTGTAATGAAAAATTATATTGAATAAGACAATCTGATTCGATTTATCACTAAGTTTGATATGATCAAATTTATAAAATTTATGAATCTTTTAAATTGAACAAAACTGTTTTATTAATAAATATTTGAAATGAAGACTCTCTTCTTGTAAGTTGGTAGTCTCTTGGCAAAATAGAAGGAATTGAACTTAGAACGTTAATGATGCAGGTGTATCAATCTACCAACGGGATACACCTCAATATTATTTATTACTTTAACAGTTAATTATTTTATACTCTTTTATATATTAGTTTTTTTAACTAGATTGGATTTGTTTCGGTTTTATCGGTCTAATTTGATCCAATTTTACAAGCTTAAACATATTGATTTGGTTTTTATAAAATTTTGAAAAATTAGACCAATCCAGATCTTACCCTAGTCCAAATTTTTTTCATAAACAAGGATCCAATTTTACAAGCTTAAGCACATTGATATGGTTTTTATAAAATTTTGAAAAGCTAGACCAATCCAGATCTTACCCTAGTACAAATATTTTTCATAGACAAATGACCCAATTTGGAAAGAAGGTAAAAACTATATTACTACAAAAAGTTTCCCTTTGGATACATGCAGGAAGTAACCCTAATTGTGTGTTTCGATCATTTTTTTTAGAATATTACATGAGATGACTTTTTTATTTGTGTGCTTGTGCTTTTATTTTTAATTCTCGTAATACTTTGAACACATATTTAGAAATATGTACAACTGTCCAAAAGTACAAAGGTCATTGGATTCTAGAAACCCCGTTGATAAGTCGACTAACGATATACCAACAAATCATGATATATGTCTACAAGAAAAGTTTTAGACTGTTGATACTATTATTGAACATGTGTTAGTCATTTTATTTTTGAACACTTGTTATATTTTAAGAGTAAACTGACGGGAAATAAAAAATAAAAGTAGTGTAGAAGGGAACCAAAAAGAAAAACCGCTTTGCGTGTTCAATCTTTTGATAATCTACGGTAACAAAGTCTTCGTGTGAGTCAATCCCATTATTTGTGAGTTGTATAATATATATTTTCTATACCAACATATGAGATGTGCAAAAATTTTCAAAATATTTAAGTAGTTGTAGATGGATGAGTTACAAAAATATCAAAAATATTTAAGTAGTTGAAGTTATGCTCGTAACACTATATATAATGATAAAAACATGTTAAATGGATAATAATCATATAATTTTTAACAAAATTATATCACATACATTTTCTTTAACATATTATGGTAAAATCTTGAGTAGATTTACTATGTTTTATGCCCACAACATATATGGTGAGTTATAAAAATACCTAAATTTAAGTAGTTGTATTTATGTTCACCAAAAAATGTATGTGAAATACACGTCATATAATTATGTTAAAAAATTAAACAACAATTATCTATTAATTTTTTTTTATCGTTATACATAATGTTGTAGGCATAATTGTAACTACATAATTGTTTTGAGATTTATGCAACTTACTCCATACGTTTAGGTATAAAACATATATACATACATACATACATGCATGCATATATACATGCATGTGACCATTTTCCGTTCAAATGATTTAGATAAATATACTTACTAAATGATCTCAACTTTTAAATAGACACAATCTAACAATATATCTATTTCTAGTTTATTTGGTTAACAAATAAATATAACAAATGATATTAACAAATCATCTTAACCATATAATAATCTATATTAATAATGTAGATGTTATCATTTTTAAAATTCAAATTTAATGAATAATTATTAAAATCAAGAAAAAAAATTAAAACAAACAAAAATACATTCTCCATTAAATGAACTCAAATTAATTGTTGGAAATAATTTGTTAAGACCGTTTATTAAAATAATTTATATGTGGAGCAGTTATATATATGGGACAAGATCATTTGCCATAATTTGTTACAAAATTTATTAAATTATCATATCTAGACCGTTGAGATTTATGAGAAAAATGAAAGAGGGAGAATTACTCTTTTTTATCTCAACAGTTGAGATATGATAGTGTAATAAATCATAATAATCAATCCTATTTTAGTATTATATATAATCATTATCTCTAAATTGAATTATCAATGAATGATCTTTTCTATGTTGTGGTTTATCTTTTAGGTAGACACCCAAAAGCACCATTCATCCCTTTCACTTGTAGATATATCTCCCTCTACCTCCTTTAATTTTTTTCATATCCTTTGCAACATCTACATTTATATTTTTAAGTTACCTTTATGAATCCTACTAATTAGGCAATATTATTATAGGTGTTTTTTTCCAACATTTAGACCATATTTTACTCTCTTTAAAAAAAAACTAGAATTAATCTCCTTATCATTAATCAAAAGGTAACGAAAGCCTTTTAACTAAGAGAATTCTTTCTCTCTTGAATTTTCTTCCCCAAGTCTCTTCGGGCATCCTTGTGCCCTAGATAATTTTTTGTTGCCATTATTGTGTTCATTGGTTTTTATTCCTTTGGTCCTTGTGTTCATCAATGCTCTATTATCGATTTATAAGTTGTCTATTCTTTGTTGCAAGTTCACTGGTTTGTTCTTCTTGTGCTCTATTGTTAGTTCTTCATGATTGTCTTTGCTAGTTTCACTAGTTCACGATATTTTTGTGATTTTCTAGTGCTCTATCAGTCTAGCTCATCACACTTGGGTTGTGATTTTCTTCATGATTTTTTTGTGTTATATTTCATGATTTGTTCACTAGTTTTATCGCTCATTGGCTTCAAGATTTTCTTTAGTTTCCTCGTTCATTGTCTCATTCGTTCAAAGGTTTGATTCTCTATTTCTATGGTTTGTTGATTACCTTGTTTACATGGTACTCTAGTTCTGCTTATTTTCTCACTAGTTGTTTTGCTGATTTGTTTCACTAGTTTGTTGATTTTTCTCACTTCTTGTGTTATTTTCTCTCAATGTTCCTTCTTTATTTTGTAATCTAACTTGATAGCTGATATCTCGAATCATGTTAATTTTCTTGATCTTACAATATATGTTGGTGACTTAATTGAAAAAGAACAACATTCTTCTTATTTTGCGCTTGCTGCTTAAATAATTTTGAAGAGGTTTATCAAAATTGATGCTTTCCTTCAAATTCATAGGAAAAACTAGACCAATAATAGAGGTTTGGATATTAAGGAGATCAAGTGTAACACATTTGAGTTCTAATTTGATGATGGTGATGAGCTGGATGTGGTGCTTAAGAAAACGCCTTAGAGTTTTGACAACAGTCTCATAATTAACCAGAAATTAGATTCAACTGTGTTTCATTCTAACTTCTATTTGATTCTACTTCCATTTTTATCTGATTCCAAGATTTACCTATAGATTGAAGAGTGGAAGCTATTGTACAAAAAGATAGTAGGTTTCATAGGTTTTATGATGGAGGTGGATAGTTTTTCTCTATTTAATGGCCCTTTAAGGTCTTTTAATGCTCGTGTTAGGTTTGATATTTTAAAACCTCTCATTCCTATGCTTGGATCTCTAATCAATCTATGAATGTATTGATGGAGTTTAAGTATGAAAGGTTCCCAAATTTTTGTTATTACTACATAAAACTAACACACTTGAGTAGGTTTTATGAGAAAGATGATGGTAGTAATATTACTTTTAGAGGTAAAAATGACTAATATGGAGAATGGTTAATATCTAGCATGAATATGAAGGTTCTAATTCATGTAAAGGATAAGAGATTGAAAAATGACTAGTGAGGAATAGCTTATAGGAGATAATAGAATGAAAAATACTACTATTGACTTGACTATATAGGCTTGCTTTGACTGGTTTTCTACTCCTAAAAAGCTTTGCTTCTTTTAGTAGTTCGAGCAAAATAGCTTGATAAACAACTATTGTGTAAGGTTTTCTAGTTTTGGCTATTATTAGTTGTTATCCAATTAAGTGTTTTGAATGGTTTAATTCACCTTATATTGCTATACATGTTAATGTTTTTGAGTCATTATAGTTGAATTTACCTTGCCTTTTATATTGATTTCTTTGCTTTTTTTCTTTAATAAAAATCTCTATTTTGACAAAAAAGGATAAATAAAGCAAAAGTTAATCGAATTAAATATTCAAAATAACCCATATTTTATATATTCAAAAATAACATAATTGATCATACCAAAAAAAATTTATAATAATAAAATTGAGTTGTGAAAATTTATTTTTGCTACTTTATAATTGATCTCCAAATTTTGATTAGATTCATATATAAGCCTTTAAATATTTAAAATATACGATTTAATAATCAAAATTCATGTTTGAACAACTTAATCATATGTTCATTTTTTTCTAAAAAAGAAACACATTTTCAATGTTATTACAATATTAATGAATATATATTTTTTAATGTTGTAAAAAAATGAGTATAGTAAAACTAATCGAACAATTTAATCATTTATGTATTAGTTGATTTTTGCTTTTCTAAACTTATTACTATATATATTTGTTTATGTGTCATTTTTTTAATTTTGGATAATGTTTTTCAAATTAATTACTTTAATTACATATACTATCATTATCATAGAAGATAAATAAAAAATAAAAATTATATCATGTATTTTCTTATTTATGTCGTCTTCAGTATAAATAAGACTTTTATCAAAAATTTTCATCTTAATTATTTATGAGCTATTTTTTGCATAATTTCATAAGAAACTAAAAAAAAGGATAAATTCATAGACTTCATTTTTTGTAAAATAAAAAAATTCTATTCACAATAGCTAATGGATAATTTACATACTTTAAATATTATGATAAATAATTATTTCTTTTACTAGGTAAAATTGGTCTTTTTTATTTATCTCCAAAAATTTCTTGTATTTATGAGAATGTCATTATCTTTTACAAATTTTCCTATAATTTATGCATTGCATTTTTAGTTTAACCATTGTTTCAAATACTAAAATTCTTATTATTTTTAGCATTCTATGCAATTTATTTTAATACTTTTTAATAATTTTGTCACTATTTTGTTAACATATTAACCATATAAGTATTCTAATTTGTTATTTCAATTTACATAAATAAAATGATGTGGTAATTAACCAATAACCTCATCTTTAGAAGAAAAAAAAACATTTTTTTATCATATTACACATATACTTATTTTGTATTTTATTATTATGTATAAGGTGAATATGTGAAAAAATAATAAATTTTGTTAGATAATATTGTATAAATCAATAATGAATAACTATGTGATTATATTTATTCTTAATTTCTTGGTTGTAAATTTATGTAATGATTATAATTCTCTAATTCATTTCTTTACAAATGTTCATTAAATGTATATGTTATACTTTTTTTAAAGTATTTGTGATAGTTGAAAGTAAGTTATATTTTTTTAAATAATTTATATTTAAAAGTTAAAAAGTTTAATTAAATTAACATAACTTAACTATTTGTAAAGAAATGAAGAAGTACTAAAATCAAACAGTAATATTCCGTGAAGCAAAGAAAATAATTTTCATCACTTGAAACCAAAGAAATTTTATAATTTACATCAATTAGAGCTTCTAGATCAATATATGTATCATCAAATGAGTGTAAATATACTTTTTTATTTTTTTTCATAAATTTTTTAAAATTATTTTTATGAAAATAAAGTTAATAAAATGTTTATAAAATTGACATTTTTAAGGTTTTCATATTTTTGTTCCAAAATAAAACTTTTGTCATAATGATAATATATCCTTGTATTTAAATAAAGACAGATTTTTCATTATTATATATTTACTTCTTTGATAAGGTTTGAGTATTTTTTTCATTAATAATTATAATATTAAATATAAAACATCAAGGATATCATTTGTTTCTATTTGTTGCTATATATGAACATGACTTTTGTTTAGATTTAAAATTTTCCTACGTCGGAACAATTACACATAAATCAATTGTTCTTCCAACTCAAATAATCATTTGAGACTTAGATAAGAGGTGAAAACACGAACCATGAAATATTTTTGTGAGCTCTATACCAACTCGACCCAGTATGTCTCACTCTATCAATTAAACAGATAGCACAATAGAAGTACAAATCAACATGCTTAATTTAACATATAATAAAAATAACCAACAGATAAGAAATAATAATCCATGGTAAACATACTATTGACGATGTGCCTCACAAGCTTTTATCCAGGCTAGCAACATGTTTATACATGGAAAATATCACATAACATGTGAATCAGGTATAAATATAAAAAATCAAAGTATTTATGATACCAATTGATGCATAATGGTTAATCTATCTCTTTACAGTGAGGCAGAACCCATTGCATGTGGCATGAGTTATCCGTTTTGGTCGATAATAGCAAGTTCAATGGGCTCATAACCATGACTTGATAGTTTAGTTGGACCTCATGACTTTGTTTCTAGGAAGAAACTCCAAAATGCATCATGCCATTTTAGAGAAGGCTCAACCCTTATAAGCAAATCACTGCCTAGCTTCCTAAGTAATGTGAGGCATGTGTAGGCACAATGCATTATAATTCAATCACTTTAAGACCTCATATGTAGGAACAAGTTCGATAAATGATGATTATACTCTCAATGCAATCGATCATACATAACAAAGCAAGTAATGAGGTAAACTCACATAGAATTCGTGCCTATATGGTAACATCCTCGGGTTGCTTATGAAAACTACTCAATAATAAACAATCCACTAAAAAGAATAAATAGATACAATTTTATAGACAAGTATAAATGCAAATACCTCAATCAATTGAGACACTTTTCCTAACCACCTATGTTCCTTCCCTTGTTTCCTACATGAACTGTGATCCAAGTAGATCTAAGCTGATCCCTGATGTTTCATCACCAAGTGATATGATCTACTATTAATAGCACAAACTCCTAATCTGCATATACATTGTGACCTATAAAACCCTACCAACATATGACATGTAAACACTTAGGCTCATCACCTATACATTACGTTGCAACTTTGCAACCTCTAATCGATATGTGACACACTACTAGCCTACATATGATGCTCAATCATATAGGATCCTTATCAATGGGAACTATTGCATCTTAGCAACCACCTATCGAAACATGGCATACCACTACAACTCTAAACTCTACTAGCAAATATTTTCTTAAGTACACACAACTTAAGAACATAGTTTTCACTACTACAAAAAGAGGATTTAAAGTCGGTTCGTTGAACCGACTTTAAATTGAGTGACTTAAAATGTAAAGTCGATTCACACGATTAACCGACTTTACGTGCAATGATTTTTTATTTTATTTTTATTCTCATTTTTTACTCCACCATGTATTCAATATATATAACATAAAAAAACTAAAATATAAATAATAATACAAATAATTGAAAATTTAAATATAATTAATTACTTGATAATTAAATTTATTACAAAAACAAATAATGTATATACAATACATTTATATATATATAGTTAACTTAAATTACAAATAAAATAATGTCGTCAAAGTGTAATTGGATTGTGCGAGCAAGCTTGGTTGGCTTAGAATCATTAACATTGTAACAAGGAAACTGGAAAAAAAACTGATCCATATAACAATTCATTCCCCTACATATATGAGGACTTAAACATCCATCAAAAAAGCAGTCTAAACTTTAGAGACATACGAATAAAGAAATTAAATTATTATAAATATTACCATAAAAAAGAGATTACCACAGTGACATCCGAGTGATATAACCCTTCGAACTCATATTAGCACTTTATTAATCATTTGTCTATAAATATGAAGTTATATGGAATCTCTGCTGGTATTTTTAATGCTATAATGAGCTCTAAATATGAAATCAAATGTAACTCCGATTTGTTACTTAGCTTGTATGATTTTTGGTGCCCTTAAACGTATGGAACAATTTTGTAACAAAATATGAGTTACACCTGACTTCATATTAGAGCTCATTATAAGATTAAAAATACTATCAGAGATTCCAGATAACTTCATATTTATAGACAAATGATTAATAAAGTGCTACCATGATGTTGTCATAAGGAAAGTATGCAAGAGAGATAAGATGAAGTTTGGGCCAAAAACAGGTCCATAAAACAATGCATTCTCCGAAATACATGAGCACATAACCATCCATCAAACAAAACATCCATCAAACAAAACATCCATCAAACAAGGGACTTCAGACACATGAATAGAAAAATTAAATCATTAAAAAAATTACCGTTATGTTGTCATATGCTATTCAAGATCATCAGAATGTTCTCTTGATTCTCCTTGTGATGATATAATTTGAACCATGTGTTCTGCCCATTCCTATCGTAAATCATCAAAACTTTATTGGTCGTAACCCGTTTTGTTCCAACCAAAGAACTAAAAGTATTTAAAATCAAAATAAGAATGTAATTTCATGTATTTACAAAAAATAACTCAAATATGTTAAAAACTTTTCTGTATATGGGTAAAAGATATTACCACATCATTAATTGAAATTTTGAAATTTGTGATGATTTCGCTAATGAGTGCTCAAAAAGTACTAAAATTATCATGATTTTATGCACGTTAATTGATTAAAAAGATATATATTTATATGATTTTATCATATATTTATATAAATCTATCTTTTTGGAATCACAGGTATTTTCATTGTTTTTTAGGTATTTTTGTTTAAAAAAGTAACTTAAAGACTCAAAGAAAAATACCAGAGGTAATACATCATAAATATATTCATAAAGCAAATGAGGAAAAGTCAAAAAAAGATGGAAAAATTGGACAAAATGGGTTAAAAGAGTAAAAAAGGAGGAAATCGTGCACGTAGCCGTCCACTAGCACCGACCAACACGCATAGCATGCCTAGCCATGCCGAGCAATGCACGTGCATCGCCTAGTCCGCGCATACCTCCTCTCCATCCCGTGCGTGATGCGTTCACTCCTGCTCCATTCTACGTGCACCCGCGCCTATCTACCCCTTATTCGCGCGCGTTGCCGCGCCCCACCTACCAGTTGACGTCACCATCACCTACTACACATTTCCTCCATTTTTAATCATTTTTCCACCCTACTTTTTCTTCCTCTCCTCACCTATAAATACCCCCATTCTCTTCATATCAAAACATACCTCAAAAACATCTTCTTCTCTCTTTTTTTCTCTCCATTTCTTAGTTTTTAGTTTTTCTTAGTTTTAAAGTTCTTCTCTTTTTGAGAAGAACTAATTATGTTTTTGTAATTTATTTGTTTTTTGATTCAATAAATGAAAATTCAGTTTGGAAGTTTTCTAGCGACAGGAATAACATCAAAGTACTGTAAGAATTTTATTTTTTTTACAGTTATTTTTTATGTTTTATTCTTATATGTTATATTTAATTTGTCTGTGATTAAATTTAACTTTGTTGGCTATTTGTAAACATGATATAATAATAACGTTTTTATGTTTGCGAAATATTAAATAGTTAAAAATCTCTAAAATGAATTGATTTTGTTTTTATTCAAGATTTTATATTAAGATTGTTAGAGAGAAATATATTATTTTTCATTACAAACTTAAATCTAAAAATTAGATTTTAAGGTTTAGTTATCCGGTCTGATTTAGACTAGTACTCTTTTATTTGTTGGTACAATCGCCCAGTAGTTAGAGTGAAGCTCTATTTCAAAAGTTTTTATAAGAATTATTATCTGAAAATGTATTGACAACATATTTTCATTAGTGGTTTTAAAACTTAAAAGTTAGTACTCGGATAATTAAATTCTTAAGTTTAATTTGGACACTTTAAATAAAGTTTAAACTATCTAACCCCACAAAAAGTGGCATTTAAATGGTTCATTTTCAATCTCTTAGAAAAAAAGAATTGATTTAATTAACCAAATTAGTTATCAAACACACCCATAGATGTTAATTGATTTGTTTAGTTAACAAAGAATATCTAACCCCATTAAAGGTGGTATTCATATAAAAAAGAGAGAATCAATAAATATCATTTTATATCTTTAATAACCTAAATAATATGAGTAAGTATAATTAACTTAGTTATTATATCCATAAATACTCTACTATTATAAAAGATAAAATTTTGAATAAATATTTATTAAATTTGTATGTATGTTTATTTTTATATTATTAGATTAAAAACACAAAATCTCAAATATTGTAATAGGATGTTTAGGATTTAATTTCGTTTTTAAAAGTTTGAAAAATAAATTAAAAACCACTTGTATTTCTTCCTAAGATCGACCTTGGGAGTATACTTATCATTTTCTATGAAATGATTCGTACACTTGCGAGAGTTTTATAAATATAAAACCAAAGTATTGGTAGGATCGATGATGTCAGTTTTGTTCATCAAGTTTTTGGCGCCGTTGTCGGGAAAACAATAACGTTTTTGAATTATTTATCAAAATTTTAAAAACTTTTTATGTGGTAATTAATTATGATTTTTTTTATTTTGATTTTAAAAA
Organism: Hippophae gyantsensis; assembly: GCA_030763125.1. Taxonomy (NCBI): domain Eukaryota; kingdom Viridiplantae; phylum Streptophyta; class Magnoliopsida; order Rosales; family Elaeagnaceae; genus Hippophae; species Hippophae gyantsensis. The sequence goes on along the minus strand of CM061029.1, from coordinate 14,326,094 downwards.
ATAGTTAATAAAAAAATTAGTTGTTTGTCAATAGTAAAAATAAATAAATAATAATAAAAATAATTTTTTTTCTCATTAAAAAAAAATTTTAATTTCAAATTTTGTAAAAATAAATATTTTTTTTTCAAAAAAATAAAATAAACTTACCGTTCATGAATAGTAAAAAAATTAAAATTTCAAATTTTATAATAAATAAAAAAAAATTAAAATTTTAAATTTCAAAATTAAAAATTAAAAAACAAAAAATATTTATAGCATGAATAGTAAAATAATTTGAAATTTGAAATTTGAAGTAAATAAATTTTAAATAAAAAAATAAAAAAATAAAAAAATTATGAAAAAATAAAAAATAATAAAAAACTTATTTTGTTTAATTGTTTTCTTTTAAAAATAAAAAAAATTATATAATTATTTTCTTTAAAAAAATAAAATAAAAAACTTAATTTTTACTTTTTTCAAAAAACAAAATTAATTTTCAATTAATTTTTATTTTTTCTTTTACCTTTTTTAATTTTTTTCCTTTAATTTTTTTTTATCTTAATTTTCATTTAACTTAATTAATTTAGATTTTTATTGACTTAATTTACTAACTTAATTAACTTAGATTTTCATTTATTTAAATAACATACATTTTTATTAACTTAACTTAAAGTTTTACTATAGTTAATTTAATTAACTTAATTTTAATAGCATGAAAAGTAAATATCTAAGGAAGTTCGGTATAGGAGACTAGTTTCTAGAAGCCTTTATGCCATCGGTCTTTCCTAAGAACATTATTCTGTCTAGGAGGATGATTTTTAAGGAACCTTTGACCCACTATTCTTTTTTGGGAGTACTATTGGTTAATACTGATTATGTTATTTTACCATGATTTTATGCACGTTAATTGATTGAAAAAATATATATTTATATGATTTTATCATATATTTATATAAATCTATCTTTTCAATTAACATGCACAAAATCATGGTAATTTTAGTACTTTTTGAGCACTCATCACAACTCCCAACCACATTCTTGCTAGTCCCTTAGCAAGAGAAGCGATAAAAACTAAAAATTAAATTATCCTAAATCACTTCCGTGGATTGATATAGTTGCATTTAACCTATGCAACAAGCCTTTAAACCCTTAGGTTACCCTAGTGGACGAGTTTGAGTCTCGTGAGAGTTTTTAGTAATGATACCCATAAATATTGAACTAAATGTAAAAATTAACAGAAATAATAAAAATAAAACTTAAAAACTAAAATTACAATAAAATCAAAAATTAACTTTTAAGAATAAAATAAAAGAAAACAACATGAAACATAACACAAAAATGTCTCATACTTTTTAATCTTCTTAAATAATCATGATTTATTATAATAATTAGTCGAAAATCATTTTCATATTTCTTAAAAAAAATGCATCAATTTAATTTCACTCAATTTCAATGTCTAGAATCCGAATTCACTTCGACTCTATTCCTCACTAATCAATACTCTCAAAACACTGAATCTTATGAGTTCAAACACTCATACTAATTCATATGTGAAAGAGTTGATGTATAGAAATGAACTAATATGTTCGCATATGTATAAAGAATAAAGGCTCAAAGTGTTATTTTAATATTGATCTCATGAAAGGAATCAAATGTATAAATTATAAAGATATCATATATAAAAATTATTTTATTTTATTTTATTTTTTTTAAATTGTTAAATATTTTTTTTAAATTAAGCATGACAATTTTTCACCATCCCCAACCTAGAACTTATATTATCCTCATTGTAACAATTGTAAATTAAAGATAAAGAGAAAAGAAAAGAAAGATTACCTATTTCCTGAGAATGTGTAAGTAGTAATGGACAAATACAGGTGCATCCATCATATTCATCATTAAAGTTCACATCATAAACTTCATGACATAATAACCACACATGACTCCATTATTTTGTTGTGGAACCTACAAAAAACAAGTATACATGATTTTTCATATTCAAACATCTTTATTACTCAATTGTAAAATTAATAAAATTATTAATATTTGCTTGTACATACCATAACTTTTGTCCATATAAGCTCATGAGATTTTTTAAGGGCAATGCCCCTAAACTTGTTCCACAACTTCCATGCCCTATCAAGGTTTAAAACAGTTAGTTTTTTATTAAATATTACAAAAAATAATAGAAGAAACCAATAGCTAGCTATATCTCTTACATTTCAACAACTGTTTTTGTATCTTTACTCAGTTCTATGGAAGCTGAGTCACAATACCAAGAATGATTATTGAATAGATTAATGATTACCAACATCCAATGATCTTGGCCTTGTTCAAACCTTAGTGGCCAAGGGATTATCAACTTTTGATTTTTGTTAAGTGTTAATGCCCTATCACATAATTGTTTAGCTCTGATGCTAACATACTTCTCTTGATATTGATTGACATATGAAGAATCATAGAACATTGCTAAATGTGATGAGTGATTATGTTGAAGTCGATAATAACACGCCCTATATAAAAGATATATAATTATATATGTTTTACATAAATGAAAGAATATTAAATAGATTGAGGACTCACCTTATCCACACTTGAATTATACTTAAATCTATCATCTGATATTCAAATAATTACAATATGCACTCGATCGATATATAAGTTTGGCCAAGATCTACACCAAAAATTTCTATAGAAAGTGGCACAGTCTATCCATCATTTATGCTAGATGCCCTCACAACAATAATCATCAAAGCGCCAAGATTTCTGCTGAAGTTTAAAGCATAATCATAACAATACTTTTTCCAAGGCTTCTTCTTGAATGACTTGGTGAGCGATGATTGACCACTAGACATAAATTTAGCACGAGATACTTGCTTCGTATCACTTAAATGTGCTACATTTAAGAGTTTTGGTATAATAGACTAAAAAAAGTATTATATATGTATTTTAGTAACAATATAAGATATAATAAAATAATAGTAGTAAACAAGTGTTATCTTTTAAGTTAAAAAATAGTACCATGTCAAAATTTAGAACAACTTGAATCAATGGCCAAGCCACATACTGTCCAACCGTCTCTTGAACTGTGGCAGCATCAGAAGGCATAGGTAGTGGACAATCATGAAATAATGATTGATCAATTACTATTTGCTAATGATTAGGCCAATATTGATTATGAATCATCCGATCATCGATCAATTGCTGTACCGTTCCAATAGCAACAAAGTACGTCGACGAAGGATGTTTTAACAAACATTTCATATTCTGTAAAAAATTTAAGTGTTATATATAAAAATAAAACATATAATAAGAATTTAAAAATAATAGATTATATACACCATAAATTAAAATCTTACCACATATGATTCGTCAAATAGAAGAGGACTCCCATGTGGGGTAGCTATTGGATGTATATTCTTACCAAAACGTTCATTATGGTTTGATTGATGGTAAGAATGCACAGATTGCATTGGAGAAAATGAACAACTACTTGATTGCATATGCATTATTGGCATATAGGGAGGACCAATAGGACGACTATATCCCATACTGGATATAGTTTGAGCGCAATGAGATTACGTGGGTGGCATGCTTGGCATGGATGGTGGCCTGCCTGTCATGGATGGTGGCATGCTTGACATGGATGGTGGTATGCCTGACATGGATGGTTGCATGCTTGGCCAATATGGCATGTCCTGGTTGTAGAATGATGTCATGTCTGACATGTGTTGTGATTGATATTCTTTTATAGTAGTAATCTCACTTAACATTGAGGCCTTAAATAGTTGAGTTATTCTTCAATTTTAGTGTACTTCTCATTACTGACCGTCTGAGGCTTTTGTTTTGGAATGTAAAAATACTCTATATAACCATCATATTGACTACCTCCCCTAACACAACCAGGATGGTCGCATCCGAATGTATGAAATAGAGCATCTTTCTCAGGTTCTTCGATTATTTCACCCTTGGATATTTGTTTTTGAACAACTAAGTACAAATAATAAAGCATACAAACATTTCATGCATTATTACATCAATTATTAAAAATCCATAATACTTTGTATCAACCGAAATTACTAACCAACTTATTTAGTTGTTCTTCTCCTCGCTTAGTCATCAGTTTTGACTTCTTCATTTGGGAGTCTTTGTTTCTATGTACAATTCAGTTCGGGCAACTGGTCTACCCAATTCAGCTTCCTACATAAATTATGAAAAACTTATTAACCATGACATGAAATTAAATTGAGGAAAATAAATATAAAAATATTTATAAATTAACACAAATTAATAATATCATTCTATATCTAACTTTAGGATTTGAAGACCTCCTAGTACGGTTAGGAAGAATGTTATGCATTTGTATATTCTGATGTTCTTCCCTAATAATTTGAAATTCATCCGTACGTCTATAATTCATGAAGTCTTTTCAAACTTAAGGTGTAATCCAGGGGTGTCCTTTAGGGATTTTGTAGAGCTCTACCTCATCAAGTGGTTCCAAATATGGAAACATAGAATTTCTTGCCAATATATATGTCTTGTATTCCTGCCATGCCTTATTTGCAATCTTATAACACTTTCTCTTCCAATCGTCATCGACTTTGTAACGATTCTGTAAAAACACACTACAAAAGATTAGATATAATACAAAAAAGATATAATATATGTAATTGATTATAAAATATAAGAGACTTACACAAATGGTTTTCATATTTTGAACTTTTCTGCATCGTCAACCTGAGACCAATTATTTATATTGATTGGTATACTGGACTTCATAAGTATACCAATAGAGGATTTCAATTGTTTGCTATTTTCCCTTATTGGATTACTAGTAGCATCAAATAGTACAAGTACTCAATCATCTAGGTTAAGTGGAGAATCATGTATATTCTCCCAACCCCTTATTTTCAAATGCCTTAATGGATCATTTGGATCTATAAGCCCTCTTACCCGAGGATCCATGAAATATCTGCAAATAATGAAAAAATATAAATTAATTAACAATTTTAGGAACGTATATATATATATATATATATATATATATATATAAGAGTTATTACAACAATATAGAACATATGTTATGTTTAATTAGGTTGTTGATCGTATATATATTCCTTCATAATCACTTCGAGCCCATGACAAAAAATCATTGTCATCAACTAGATCATCACATACATTAGGAAATTTGTTTGAGAAATTACTAATATTGGTTAATGTATCAAGCATAGGATCGTCATCTTCTAAAGCATCACAATGGTAAAACTCTTTTTGTGGAGGCGTTAACACAATAGACCATCTTGTGTCAATTTGATCGTTCACGTAAAATACTTGTTTTGCATGAAGTGTTAACGTGAAAGGATCATTAGTGTGACTTATCTTAGATAAATTTACAAGGGTAAATCCAAAATCATCTATTTTATATCCAACATTGATAACATCTTCGACCTAATCACACAAGAAAACTGTTTCATGGAAGACCTCATAATCCAATTCCCAAATCTCTTGTATTATACCATAATATGTTCTATCAAAAAGTACACGATTACCATCTTTTGAACTAGAAAATTGCATAGTTTGTGCAACCAAACTCACACCACTATTCTAATTTACTCAGACTTTGTTCCTAGCTTGAGTCATAAACCTCGATCCATTTATTGTGAAACTAGAAAATGATTTGACATCGAATTTTGGCCCATGTGGAAGCCATTGTAAACTTTTTGTTATTTTATGATTGAGTTTCTTGAGTTCATCTCGAATCTATGTATACAAAAACATGAAATATGTTTAGAGAAAAGTTTTAAAACATTGCGTAGATCTAGGAACATACATGAATTTTTGTTTGTGACACTTACATGGTTGCGAAACCAATTAATAAGCTTTCGCTTATGTTCATGATACAACCATTTTTCTCCTCTTTTTTTTATAACGAGGATCGATCTTCAATAAGTTTAAATGCATCCTGTAATGTTATTAAAGATATATGAAGTATATATCATCATTAATAATTAAATAAAAAATGATTTTTCATCAATGAAAAGGTTAAACATCACTTACTCTATGTACGGTTGTGCCTCATTATTATTTACCAAAATGATTCGGTGTACTTTTTCTCATCGAGTGTGATCAATAAACAATTTATTACTTCCACCAAGCATAGGGTTACCTACTTGGATCATGTGACATTATAAGAACAACTTGTGCGTAGGATTCTCAATTTCAGTGCAACCACTAAAATATTCAGAACAAAACTCAATGACCTCTTCAGTAATGTAGCATTCCACCATGCATCCTTCAGGTCGGTTTCTATTATTTACATATCCTTTAAGGACTTTCATATCTCTCTCAAAAGGATACATCCAAAAACTGACTTTACATATCGACTTAAATACCTCCTTTTTAGTAGTGTTTTCTCTCACAAACACAATTCACAAATACTGAACAAACACTAAGTAATTGTAAAATGAAATTACGTTCATACTCTCAATTATGAGAGTAACTACTTTAAATGATGTGGCTCTTCGCTAGCCAACCATACATTTTATCTCTCATCACTTATTTTTTACACTCAACTTGATGTTTGAGAAATAAGAGCGAGACTCATCTGTATTGTCCTACATCACACAGATGGTAATTGTTTCTTGAACTCGACACTAAGAAAACAAATCGTGAATAGACCATGGATGTCAGGTGCCAAATTAGTAGAATTTTCCCCAAATTATGGCTAAGAAAACAAGAAAGGGATAAGGGATTTTATAGAAAAAATTCAACCTCTCAAACCCTCGTTGACATTTTCATTAAAATATCCATTACACACCCATCGACCAAGGTTGGTGAAGGGGAAGTGAGCACCCTAGAAAGGAAATAAAATCCAACAAAAACAATATTGGATCGCTTGCAAGAACGCTAAATGAAAATCACAACAAATGGCATTTTTGATGAGGAGAAATGCCCAGTCCTTAATGGAAAAACCCAACCTAACACAAACAAAGTCCCAAACGAGAGAGCACAACAACAAAGTATCCAATAAAACATAATGACAAAAAAGACCCAACAATACAAACCATAGCAAAGGATAGATAGAAACATCATATAAAATACAAACATTGTATTTTTGTACATGGGAATGCCAATATTAAATCGACAGGACTTACATTGTTAAGTTCTGTGATGAGGAGTGATTGTCACATAAATTATGTGTACAATGAATACACAAGTATACGTATAACAACAAGTAATATAATGATAAGAAAATATCATTCTCACAGAAATTATTTTATTATAAATTAATTTTTAAAAATAAAATAAATTTTTTTTTTGTGTTTTTGTATTTTAATAAAGAAAATTCAAAATAGCTAAAATAAAATAACAATAATTAGCTAAATGAGATTTGATAACTAAGAAAATATATGAGAAAATATCTAGGAATACTTAATCTCCCAATTTTCTAAACATGTGATTAACTAAAATCTTCTCAATATAATTATCAATTAATTACATGATCAATTGAATCAGACATAACATGTATTCATCTCTCAAGTAAACTACACATTATATAATAATTAATTTAATCATACTCTGATGTCAATTAAATTGTATACTACTCATTAAGTTCATTAATTATGGATCACATACATAAAAATCATATATCTCTATTAAGAAACTATGTATGTTATTCAATCAAAACAAACAATTAAACAATTCTCTCAAATCTATTTAATTATCTTTATAGATAAATTGTTGGCCAAACAATTAATATCATAAAAATCAAATTAAATAATATAATTAAATTATAATTATAATTGGGATAAAATATTAGATCATCATATAGTGAAAATTAGGTTCATAAGATCCCTATATTAATAAATTAAATACATATAATTATGTTCATAAAACACATATTTCTCATAAAAATTGATAAGAAAATAGTAGAAGAAGAAATACAATCAATCTCTTGAATTGTAGTGTTAATTTCCTCTTGAATCTCCACCAAAACTGTATCATCTCTTGAATTTTTATGTATTTTTCTCTATTTTTAGCTCCAAAAACTGACCAATATTATGCTAATGATGGATCTTTAGGATTTATGAGATGGTTAGGTTCAATCTGGACCGTCAGATCATCTTCAGATCAAGGGTTGAGATCAAAATAAGCAAAACTGATAATGCCAACCAATCACAGCGTGACATGTGGCACATAGAATTCACTAGACGAATTAGAGTGCAACACGTGGCAGGGGAGATGGTTAGAGTCAATGCTATGCAGTATAACGTGATTCACGATAATAGATGGTGTGGCACAAGGGTGGAACGTAGGGAGAAATCCCATGGCGACACATGACAGTGCTGTTTGACCAATCTCTAACACTTGGCACGCAGTTCGTCCTCCTCACACGCAGAGATCTACGATTCGTTGTCCCTAAATATGTGGTATTTGCGTGGCTTGTTCAGTTATCTCATCTGCTTATATGGTAGGCTATGTAACAGTTCTTGATTGGCCTTATGTTGAAAATACATAAAAATCACAAAAAAAATTATTTCCATCCATTTTCACTAAAAAAATTATATTTTAATATTTTTTGTCCCAAGAGTACTATTTATTGAATAAAATAAATAAATATTAAGTAAAAAAGTATACTAATGACTCTAATTTCATAAAATTAGCAAGAAGTAGTAAAACTTAAATATTCTTGAGTATGTGAGCATCGTAATATATAGACTCCCTATTGCCTTATTTATTTTGTTTTCATTAATATTTATTATATTCAAGCACATCATTTCCTTTTATTTATTGCTATACATGAAAATGAATTTTATTTCTATTAAGTCATGAAGAGTATTAAAACTTAAATATGTCATATACTCCTTGTTGTCTTATTTGTGATTTATTTTACCTCTTGTACAAGTTTGATTCAAATGAACAATATTTTCAATAATATTGATGTTTTTTTTATTTCTTTAATGGATTTTAATCTATATTATTGCTTATAGAATTTTCTCTTATATAAGCTTGTGTGTTATTTTTATTTTATACTTGAGCATTTATTATTGGGACTAATATACTCACTTTATAATTAAATTTATGTAATTATAATTTTATTTCATATTATTAAAATTTTGATATAATAAATATACAGGTATATCCACGTGCATTTGATTAGTTATCCTTTTTCGTAACTTCAAAAAAAGAAGGAAAGTTTAATAAATCTTTGAATTTTTTTTTACCCACCCACACACTTCGAATTTACACTTATGTACTTTTAGTGCCTATAAAAAACATATATTATTGCGTAATTGATACAATTTGATGTAATTTTTGTATTAAAAGAAAATACTCATGTTATATATCCATCTATGTGCATCAAATACTAGATTTAACGAGGGTCTTGTTATACTTTTCTGGAGAGGATATTCGCTATCTCGTAAAGGGGAAAAATATAATAATAATAAAAATAAATTAAGAAGGTAGATTAATGTTTATTCACATTTAATCAAACTCTCAGTTGAGTTAGTGCATAGTATATCTCAAAAGATAGAGTTAATTAAAAAGTAAGCATGTGTGTTTATAAGTTCTAAATGATTCTTAATTAAAATGCAATCTTTTGTAGTTATCTGTAGAGATTTTACAATATTCATATTCATGTATGTGATGATATGGGTAGGGGTTGCAAACTTTTCAACGTCTTAGAGTTTAATATTTTAGTTTTTTTTAGCAGTTTTATATATAAAAAATATTTATGAGCTATTGGTTAAATTTACAATTAATTATATAAGAGGATTAAATGATTATCAGATATTTATAAACAATAACCAATTAAATTATATCATTTAAAATTATGATAAAAATATATTTTTTAATAAATTAATTACTTAAGATTACTATGCCACATCATTATCCAACATGTTTCATCTATGAGCAAATCTTAGGTATTCCTTCCTAGCAAAGCAATCTTATCTCACCACTTTAAAACAACATAAATATATTCTTATGAATAAAGTAATTTTGGGAATCTTTTGATTTTAGATATTTTGTGAGAATTTGACTTCACCATGTCATATATGTAAAATAAATAAAGGTGAGTCTAATAACTTATTATCCCATTAACATATATATTTTATTGATTATTATATTATTTTCTTATTAAATTAGAATCTACAATAATTAATTAATCTATCATTTAGTTTATGTCTTGATGTTAGATTTGTAAGAAAAAACAACATTGAATAAAATATTAGGTGTATAAAAGAATGAAATTAATAATGCAATATATTGTTTATGAGTTGATTACAATATAAATAAAAGAGTTCAAATTATTTTTCTTATTGTTTTTTTTATTTTTCTTCTATCTTTTTTTTACCTATCATATTTTTTTCATTATTTTTTTCCTTATAAATTTAAATTTAAACATAATTTTACTTTATTTTTAAGTGAAATGTAATGGAAGTAATTGAATAGTGAAATATGCTCATCGTGTTAAACTAACCCATTTGAGTATATAAATTAAAAAGATATTATTATTTTTTTTCTTTCAAAACCTGAGATAAGGGAATTGAGATTTGAACTTTAAATCTTTGATTAAAAATAATATAATTTTATTAATTTAGCATTATTATATAGTAGAAAAACATCACAATTAGTATGATGCAATTTTATTTAATATAATTTTATAGGCTTAATTATATTATCCAATTAAATTATATCATGTCATTAAAAATTTAATATAAAATTACAATATGTTGATTTTTCTGTTAAATTTTTATAAGTTTTGTAACTATTCAAAAGGTATACTTTACTCTGTTTTTTAGGGTATACTCTTAACCTCTCTAAACTTTAAAGCTTGAACTACATTAGTTTTTTTATAAATTGAAATCATGGGGATAGAAGTCATATTACATTTTTATAAATAAAAGAAAAATGGTGTTTTTAAAGTAGGAAGAAAGTGGTTTTGTAGAAGACAACTAAGTCTTTAGAAGGTTCTACGAAGTAAACTAAAGAAAAAAAGATCAAGTTGGGAGTTAAAAATATACTCTACAAAGGGAGTTAAAAATATACTCTACAAAGGGAGTTAAAAATATACCCTTGAGAAGATGAGATGAGACGAGACCAATGGTAAGAATCATTACTCGAACCCAATAGGTAATATAGGGCCATATATATAACATCCTTTTTAAGTAGAAGCAGCTTTTGTTGACTATTTAGGCATATAAATCTCTCACCACCATCCAGTCAGTTAATATTAAGTTGACATGAGTAATGATATGCACAACAATTTATCTAGTTGATGCATAAATCAAACAATATACATTGGACGGAATCTAATGACATATCAAATAAAAATTTATCACATAAATCATGAAAGAATAATTAATGTATGTAAAAGTAATAAATATCAATAGATTATGTTGATAATTTTTAAATAGTGATTGATTCTATTTATAATTAATAAACTATCATTTTTTATATTAAGATAATAATTAAAAAATTTAAACTAAAATCATAATTTAATAATAAACATTAACAAATAAATAATTAATAGGCATCCTAATTATTCAAGAACAACATTTTGACATGTATATATAAAACAAATGACATCACCAATTTAATAGATGAAAAATAATTAAATCATAAAATAAACATCATTGAATCATCGTCCAAAGCTGAAAATTTTCCCTTAATCACATTTTGTAGATTAGTTATCCATAAAAGTGATCTAGAAAGAAAGAAGAAACATAGGATGTGGGTGAATGATCATGGACCTTCAATATATATCCTCGTATTCAATCTGCCTTTCTACAACTTTGTGTAGAGCTGTTGCTCCTTCTTTATATCGCTTGTGTTATCTCTATAGTTCTTTTGTTTTTACTATCCTAGTATAATGTATAAATAATATATTTTGAGTCATCGTTCATCCTCAATTAATTCTCTATGATCCAATGACTTTGATATAAAGTTAAGGGGTTGAAAAATATCATTTTTGTGCATTTTGGGGTCTTGATTGATAGAGAACCTTGGATAGATCAATCTAGCTATTAAACAACTAAACTCATGGAGCTCGATTAATCGAGTGATAGCTCAATGAATCGAGCTATGAGTTGATTGATCGAGTAGTTGCAACGGGCTTCCATCTTTTTGATGCACGGTCAATCTCAATTGAAACTAGATCGATCTAGTTTTCTTGATTGCCTTCCAAACACATTTTTTTGTTCGTTTCGTTCTTGAATACCTATAAGAAACAAAATAAACAAATAAAGTACGATAGGAACATAAAATAAGTATAAATGTAGTAGAATTAAATACGTAAAATATGTATAATTAGCTCATATCAAATTCTCTCACACTTAGTATTTACTAATCCTCGAGCAAATTCATAATTAGGTAACACAAATATATTTTATATTTCTTCATCTTAAGAGCGTGATAAAATTAACATTTCCAAAATCTAACAAACTTAGCAAGAACTCTTCTACACCTCTTGGTTTTACACCTACCAGTTTTGGCTCATTGTCCATTGGTTCATCTGGTAACTCTTCTCATCCTTCTTTGTCTTTTAACACTTATTGTGATACTTTTAAGACTTCATCTTAGCCATTTAATTCCAATCCTTGTTCTGCTATTTCTTTAGAGGCTGTACTTCAAATTTTTGATCTTACAAATGTTCATAGTATACAAATCAGGTCCAAAATTGGGCATTCTAAACCAAAAGCATTTATTGCTTCTCCACATGTTTTGTTAATAGCTCCTAAGTTTTTCAAACTTGCTATACATATTCTTCTACTAAAGTGATTGGGAGTTTATGGGGTTTTCCAATAAATAAAAACTTGAGGGCTTATTGATAAATACAAAGAAAGGTTTATATCTCAAGGTTTTTTACAAACTACTAGATGAGATTTTACTAAAAAATTTAGTCCTTTAGTAAAACTCACCACAATTAGAATTGTTTTGTCTATTGCCTTGTTTTTTGTCTGGAAAATAAGACAATCAGATGTAAATAATATTTTTTTTGGATGATGATATTTAGGAACCAGTATATATAAGAAAACCCTTAGGCTTTGAAGATCCTTTACATCCTTACAAGGTTTATCTTCTCAAGAAGTCTTTTTATGGTCTTAATCAAGCTCCAAGAGCTTGGTTTCACAAGATTCAATAAATGCTTGTTCTAGTTGGTTTTCATGGGACAAATAGCGATAGCATTTTGTTTATCCGGAGGTTTGGTACTTATGTTATGTTGGTGTTAGTATACGTTGATGATAATGTCTTCATTGGTTCTAATCATCCCTACTCCAATATTTTTGTTGTTGATATGAATAAGCTATTTTCCTTGAAAGATATGGGTGGCCTTGGTTTTTTTTATAGTATTGAAACAACTTTCTCATCACAAGGTTTATATATAAGTCAAACAAAGTATGCATTGACACAAATTTTTGTTAACACCAATGATTGGATGCACCTTTGTTTTTTGTATATATGAGAATAGAGAACACATTTAGGACCTTGGATCACCATGGGGTGTGGTAGCCTTTAGCTCTTTGATGCTTAAGTAAGTTTAGATAGTGAGAAGAGGGAGGAAACTAGTATGTCTCCTTTTGATGCAAAGAAATGTAGAGAGATATTTAGGGGGAAAGTATAGATCTTAATGTTTCAAGTCATCTCAAGTTACGAGAAGAAGAAATTCTGTCAAGTTAAGACGTTATGTTTAATGGTAAGCAGTGATGAATATTTATTTGAGGAAATATACCTACTGATGACCCTTACCCATATTGATAAGCTTATCTTTAAATATAAGAGTTTTTTAATCCTTAATTATCTCATTGTTAGATAATTAAGAGTTTAAATTCCTGTCATTTATCCTATTAGATGTTTAACCGATACTAATGTTTATATGCTAACTTAACACTAGTTGGCTAGCCTGTGAGTTATTTACTAAACAAGACCTCTTTTTTCATGCCATATGGTGTGAACTACTTTACACCCAATATCAACCCTTTAGACTTGCTAGGCCAGGATATGGGATTGGAGGTCTATTTTTCCATTATGTCACCACCTTAGTTCACTATTTTTTGAATCTCACTAGTGGTATCAAGTCGATTCTTACATGGTCATTAGTTTCCTGTGTGATGAATTTCATGTTTTTCTAGGGAATTCAAAATATGCATGACAATATCTTATTGTCAGTGGTTTTTATGGATTCTCAATAGGACCCCTAGTTAGGGAGTTATATTGATGTCAAAACCACTACTTAAATGGTTCACTTTCCTATTTTTGGATGAGGGACATGGAACGAAGTGTGTAGCCTTTTAAGCCCATGGGTTACCTAGTAGCCTAGAACCCTTTGATGGATTCCTTGATGAACATATGAGATCCTATCTTATCCTCAATATAAAGAGGGCTCCCCTTCTCAGTTTTTCATTCTACCCTCAGAGCTCACTTTTGAAAGGGAGGGAAAATTGGGGGAGCTTACATCAAGGTCTAATAATTTTTTCTTAAACTTTTTATTTATTTATTTCCTATCACTTTGTAAAAACTATAGGATTTTTTATTTTCTTGCTATCCAAACACCTCACACCCTATGACACTTATACGCATATTTTCCTGTGTAGGTTGTGATGAAAGACAGGGTGATTGATGGATGGTATCAAACTTGGCTGTCGTCGGGACAAGCAAGCACAAACTAAGATGGGTCATATGGAATGGTCGATGAGTGGAGGACTAGCAAAGGAGTGGGGGACAGTTGGCCATAGTATGTCTGACAATAGGTGGTCGGGAGTTTTGACCTTGGTTTGACCACCCTTGGTGTGTTTGGCTATGATGTGTTTGGTTATAAAAGGTACGGCCATGGTCCAACCATCCACGGTATGTCCGACCATAGTCAAACCACACTTGGTGTGTTCGACCATAGTCTGGCCACTCATGGATTATCTAGGTATGGTCTAACTGGCTATGGGGTATCCAATAAGGAATGGGCAGTTTGGGTCCACACGATGGCAAATTGGATGCACCTCTACTTCCTATGTACTTAAAAATATAAAACATACCATTAGGACCTTGGACCACCATAGGGTGTGGTAGTCTTTAACCTTCTGATGCTTAAGGAAGTTTGGGTAGTGAGAGGAAGAGATTAATATCTCTCCTTATTATGCAAAGAGATATTTAGAGAGATAGTATAGATCTTAATGTTTTCAGTTATCTTTAGTTAAAAGAAGAAGAAGTTTTGTCAAGTTAAAAAGTTATATTTGATAGTGAACAATTGTGAATATTTATAGTAGAAAATATACATGATTATGACCCCTACCAAGAGTGATAGACTTATCTTTAAATATAAGAGCTTTATCTACTTAATTATCTTATTGTCGGATAATTAAAAGTTTCAATACCAGTCATTTATCATGTTAGATATTTAACTGATATTGATACTTGTCTGTTTACTCAATGTTGATTAGACTGACATGAACTATTTTACACCCAACAAGTCCTATAATTATTGATTTAGGCATAAAGGTCTCATAATTTTTCAAAATAAACACTTTAGTTTAATTTATGAGTTAGACATTAGTGGTCATGTTATTATGAAACGTAAACACTTTTAATCATATAATTTATTAAAATAAGTATTTTTAATCCATCAAAAGTATTAAAAGTTAATACTTATAGTTTCTAATTTTCATAAATAACAGATTGTATGTATCAAATTTAAAACTTACATGATTGAAGTACTTATTTGTACAAATAATGAGACTTGTGGCATTTTTCAAAAATTATGAACTTTTATGTTTAATACAATAATTACAAAGCTAAATCACTTAAATTAAATAATTACGTGATTTTGGTGCTTGATTTTTATATATATATTTATATTTTTATATAAGGTATAAAATTTATTGATTTTATAGTTATAGGTTAAAATTTTATTTTCATTATTACTCTTCTTTATGGTTCTCACATGTTTGTAGTGTAAGAGCACATATTTGTTATTTTAAAAATATTATTGTTATTTATAAAGAGAAATTTAAAATCATTTCATACACATGTTATGTTATGTGACAAAATTTCAAAAGTAAAATGTAATTAAATAACTCCAAGTAGCATTTCTACGAAAATCAAACCTTATTATATATATATAAACTGCCTACTTAACCTATGTTTACAAACGAATCTACGTTTTGGTTAAAACCTGTCCCTTTTTAGTAGTCTTGGTCGTTGCTTTTTTGAACGTTTCTGCTTGTTATTAAGAATATTTTGCATCATCACGTCGTTAAAATTCAATCATTTCATTTGTCAATTCTTAGGGATAAAAAATTAAAAACAACTATGAACTATGAACTATATACTATAGACAAAAAAAAACTATGAACTATATATACATGGATAAATTAGTCAAAGTATAGAAAAATCAACTTTTTAAAACGAAATTAGATGGTATTTTATTCGAAATTAAAATTGAAACCGAAATATTATATTTATAAAAAATCGAATCCAAACCCAATGGATATAAATTCAAATAACCATTATAGGTCAAGGTTACTCATTCGGAACTCAAAAAAATAAAATTTTAACATTTTTTTAATATAAAATAGTTTTAAAACATTATATTTAACAAAATAAATATTTATAAATTAAAAATAATATATATATATATAATATATTTGATTTTATTTTTTGTTATTAATATTAAACTAAAAATGTTTTTATCTCAATGTATAAAAAAATCAAACATTTAATAAAATATTAATTTAAAATTTGAGATATTAGGATCGGATTATCCTACTTACTAAAGTAAATCTGAAACCAAAATTTTAAATAAAGAACAAATAAAGCTAAAAATCGATTTAAAATTTACCACGAAGAATGAAATCCGTAGAGAATTTTGATATTCTTAATAGAGTATTTTTCTCAATAATTAAATTATGTATTATCTTTATCAAATACTGGAATATCAATATGATCGTTTACTCCGTAATATGTAATAATTTCTCACTTTATAGTTAGATCGCACACCAATATACTGCTTATTTAACAAACCCTAAAATTGCATGGCTTGGCTACAATCATTTACTTTGAATGTCTGAATAATGAGCTGCAAATGGTTTTTGACTTGTGTGACTATTTTTAATAGAATTAATGCAAATCTGTGTGTGTGACTTTGACGGGTTTAAAATGCATAAAAATAAGACAAGCCAGATATAAACGTGTGGGTATAGGTGGATGCATGTTATCCATCCTTTCTTTGTATGAGAAATTTGACCATGAATTTCAAGTTCGAATGCTTACTTTATACCAATTATTATTATATAGTTTTCTATGTTGTGTTATATATGCATTATTAATTAGTTGCTATAAATTAATAAAGATTAAATTCAAGCATGAAGATAGAGGAGTAAGTAGACTTGTATTTGGTAGATATATACCAGAATAACACCTCCATAGGTATTACAATTAACTCAATAACAACTGATTTTTTAATTGAAACATTACAGTTATCACTACTACAATATGTACCTATGACCTCGGTTATTAACCGTGAACATAGATCTATGGCCACGGTTACAAGAACCGAGGCCTAAGTGAGAGAGACCATAGGTAACAACCTATGGTCTCAGTTTTTTAACCGAGGTCATAGGGTATACCTATAACCTCGGTTTCTTATTAACCGAGGCCATAGGTAACAACCTATGGCCACAGTTTTGATTAGAATCGAGGCCTAAGTGAGTGACATATGGTCTCGGTTTTATAATAACCAAGGTCATAGGGTTAAACTATTGCCTCGGTTTGAGAATAACTTGAGGCTATAAGTTGTTACCTATGACCTCGGTTTTGATACTTAGAGGCCAAAAGGTAACTATGGTCACGGTGGTTTAATAGCAGTGGCCATAGGTATACCTTATGGCCTCGGTTATCGGAAAAACAGGAGTCATAAACTTGAAATCAAAATTATATATATATATTATTTTAGTTACAATATTTAAATAAACGTGATTATATAAATATCAATTAAGCTAAATTTTAAATATAAATTAAAAAAACTAAATTAATTATATTACATTTGAAAGAGATATTATACTAAGAGTTTAATAGTTCGATACAATAAAACATATATAATAAAAACTAGTTAATTAAAGTGTTCAAAAAATATAAAAATATACATTAAAAAACTTTAATGCTACTAACTAATCAAATTATCTACGATGTAAATCAATCCAAAAATATTGTCCCATTGTAATGTTGTTCTTCAAAATCTTTGTCCTTGACAGAATGCATTAATTTTCTCATAAAAAAACATCCTCTAGTATGATCGAGCACACCAACATCTAGATTCCATTAATATAATCCTGCATATAGAACACGAGAACAAATGGTCCATGAATTCAATGAAATCGGTACTACCCATATCAATAATAATAACAACATTATTATTTAGTACTACCGATATCAATAACAACAATATTATTATTTAGTATTATCCATATCAATGACAATAACATTATTATTTAGTATTATCCATATCAATTACATATGACAATTGACAGAGAAAAAATCCTTAGCAACGTTGGACAATACTGTGAATATAAGAATCTACTATATATGAGCATACAAACATCCAGTTATATGAATATAGCATGCATATACAACATGAACAAGAAATTCCAAATTTTAGTTTAAAAAACCAATCATGAACATCCCACATCATTCACCTTAGCGTTTTTATTTGACTATATGGTGAGTTATAAGCGTAAGAATCGATTTGTGAATTACGCCCGCTCATTAGCATCTAATCAACTTGATGTCGGTGTAAGTTCCTTCATGATTAAGCTGTAATGTACACACATTTTAACATATTGTTAGCTAATTCACCACCTATATATTTTGATTAATTAATTGAAATCATGAGTAAAATAAGAAATGAAAATGCATAAAATTACTTAAATTATTACCAAGTCAATAATAGAAACAAGTGGATTGACAATAATTATCCTCATATACATAAGGACATAATACCCACATGTTACCAAATCATCTTGCTTAGGACAACTTTGTACATTAGAACAAAAATTGAGTTGTAAAGCTTAATATATATTATCTAATTAAAAATATATTAATTTATTAAACCATGCATTTATAACTTACTCTCATTCTATACCATATTGGTAAACCTTGAGACCTTCGATTTTGATGACTATTGAACATAATATGAACTCTATATAAAGAAGGAAAAATAAGTAAGAGTTACTTGTGAAGATACATAAGAAAAATAAATAAGAGTTACTTGTGAAGATTACATTGAACTTAATGTTTACAAGAACATCAAATTTTATTTTGAAAAATAGAACTTACTCATTCATGATGTTTTCAATATCGAGAGAACACTTCACCCGCATTGAATCCAAATAATAAATGGTATTTATGAATGGCTGCATTACACAATTAAGACCCAATGGTACCTACATCAATTTATAGTAAGATATATATTGGTAAATGCATTTGATT
Organism: Hippophae gyantsensis; assembly: GCA_030763125.1. NCBI lineage: Eukaryota > Viridiplantae > Streptophyta > Magnoliopsida > Rosales > Elaeagnaceae > Hippophae > Hippophae gyantsensis. Next base: position 14,306,636 of record CM061029.1, on the reverse strand, counting down.
ACATAACATAATTTTTTACGTAAATGTTATACAACTAATATCCACTTATCCTCATTATATGGAATAATCCACTTATCTCCCTCTTGAGTATTTTGCATCCTTTCAAAAACTTGTCTTGCAATTTGAGTACGTGTTCTCTTTTTCTTAATGACATACAACCAACTTGGATCAATAAATTTAATCACATCATTCAACTGTTTCTTTTTCAACTCATCATAGCATCGCCTAGAAAATAAGTTTTAAAAGGTTAATGACAAAATAACAATCAAATTGCAATATCAAGTGAGTAATTTTTAACTTATCATAAAATAAAAAATAAATTAAAATCAAATTAACTAACCGTATCCACAATTTAACAACTGAATAGCCAATCTCCACCTTTGTATAAAATTGTTCTACACACTCAACTGATAGAAAAATAGGCAGTTCATTGCCTAAGATTTGAACTTCCATTGGAACTTTAACAGCATTTTCATATTGTTTCCTATAAAGGATACAATCATTTGGACATGCGTGAATCTTTACATACTCCATACCAAACTTACTCAATGTTTTTCACTTAAATGCGTAGAAGTAGGCAACTCATTTATCTTTGGGAGCATTTCATGAGTTAACTTTAATATAGCAGTGAATCCAGGCATCGAGAGAACCCATGTTTTGCTTTAAGGTTGTATAATTTCACCATTACAGACAACTTGGTGAAATTTGTGCAACAGGATAAAGCGGTTTTTACTGCATCTTCTAACAACTTGTTAAATTCATCCTCATTTATGTTGGGTTCATTTTCTATTGCATTTACCATCTCAACTTGTTAGAATCCTCCATATCTATGGATTTGATCCGATAGTTTAGTGATGTGTTTGTTTCATCATTCTCTTGAATTAGGGGTTCTCCATTGCATATACCAATTTATATAACTTCTAACAATCCGCTTTACAAATAAGATGATCTCATTATATCATCAATATTTTGAAATTCTATGTTTATGCAATCTTTGCAAGGACATCGAATAAGCTTATCGTCTGTAGCATTCAACCAAGCAAAATTCAAAAATGATTCTACTCCTTCTAAATAATCTTTTGAAACTCTTGGCTTATGCATCCAAGACTTATCCATTCTAAATGACACAACACATGTATTGGTTAGAAAAACATATTAGAAGGAAAAAATATAAGTATACACTTGGATTGAAAGGATTATAACCCAATCAAATAAAATTTTTATGCATCTCAATATGCTACCCTACCTTAACAGCTTGAAAACTTTGAAATTACAAGCAATCACAACCTAATTAAATAATTAATAACAATAATTGCTAGTTTTGCACATCTTATATGTGTGTGTGTATATATATATAATTTTTAAAATCAATTATGTAGATGAGATTGCTTTAAAAAATCTAATGGTTGATAAGTGTTAGATGTATATTATAGGAGGTGTATGATGGAATCTATTAAACTAAATATGATATTGGTCTTTTAGTGCCCTGTTTGAGAACTTTTTTCTTTTTCCATTTTTCTGGTTTTGTTTTTTCTTTCCAAGAAACATGAAAGCAGAGAAAGCATATATCAAGTAGCTCTGAGCCTAAACAAAGAAATAATTAAAAAAATGAATTCTTTGGAGCTTTTTAAAATAATATATACACACTTACACTCACACAAACACACATATAGTTTAAACCCAAATCTATATATATCATTATACTTTAAGATAATTGACAAAAAAAAAATAAAAAAACTGTATTTTATAAGAAAAAATTGAACATTAAAATAGACTAAAATTGTATTTATTATTGAACAAAAATAAAATTTAGCGATATACAAATTTCTTATCATTTGTAACTATGAAGAATTGTTAGGTATATAATGTGTGCCAAACAAAGAGATGAACTTTTTCTTTACTTTTATAATATGTATTTTAGCATTTTTTTGTTTTGCCACTGAGATAACTTTTTAATGAAAATCATCACAAGGTATTCGTAGTTTCTTATTAATTTGAACATGGAATTCAATTTAGCAATATACAAATTTTTTGTCATTTCTTATATAACAAACAAATTTTTTCAACAATTCTACTTGTCAGGACCGAATTAAAGCAAAAAATTTTATTTGATAACACAATTTGTTCAACTAGTCTGCTTGTCAGGACCAAATTAAAGAAGAGAATATGAACAGAAAAAAGTCAGAGAAGAGGAGAAGAGAGGTTATACTTACCTGAAGCTAAATGCTTAACAAAGTACGAGAGCCTTGGCGTGGCGCGGCGATGGATTGCTCGGAGAGAAATCAATTAATGCGAGCTGGATGTGAGACGCCGATTTAGAAAAATGATTATGGAAGATTAGGGCTCGTTGGATCTGAGGCTGAGACGCGGCTTGAGAAAAATGGTTATGGAATTAGGGCTCGAGAAATTGCCTGAAATTAAGGTAATATATTAACTAATATTATATATATATATATATATATTATAACTTAACGCATTAGCTGGCAATATTATATATACATGTATATATTACTGAATGCGAGTAACTAATAATATAATTAATATTATATATATATATATATTAGTTGGAGAATTTTATTAATATTATATATATATATATTTTAAGTCGGTAATTAATATTATATATATATATATATATATTACTTATATATTAGCTAGTTGGGGAATTAATGTTATTAATATTATATATATATATATATATATATATATATATTACTTAATTAGTGTAATATTAAAATTAGAAAAAATGTAAAAAAAAAAGGAAAAAGAAAGAGAGTAAAAAATAAATTAAGAGTGCAAAAAATTTTGATGTAAAAATTTAATATATATATGTATGATAAAACAAAAAAAGGATTAATAATAGAGAAAAATAAAAAAATTATAAAATAATTTTTGTATTTTTTTAAATGAATTACATAGTATTTTAATATTGAAAACTCTATATTATTTTAAATTTAATCATAGTTATTTAATAATTTTGCTATATAAATGTTTATATATATATATATATATATATATATTTAAATATAGTTTTTGTAAATTAACTTATAGCCACGGTTATTGATAAAACCGAGGTTATATGTATACACTATAGCCTCGGTTTTTATCAAACCGTGGCCAAAACCCTATAACCTCGATTTTTAAAATAACCGAGGCTAAAATTCCGAGACCAAAAGCATACATTGTAGTAGTGTATCTCAAGTGACGAAAGTATCACTATTTGGATTTATACTTTCTCTATTATTAATTATGTCTTTTTTTTTATTTCTACCTCTGAAAAATAAATCACTATTGTTATCATTATTGTTTATAGACATTTTTTTCTTCAACTCTCTAGAATTCAAAACTATTTTGACATCCTTTAAAGAAATAATATCTCGTACACATAGCATGATATCAACAAAATATTCAAATGAATAAGGTAAAGAACATAATAAAACTAAGGCATGATCCTCATAATCAATCTTAACATTATCATTTTTTAGATCACGAATAATTTTAATAAATTCATCAAGATGATTGTGTAAAGGTATACTTTCTAACATTCTAAATGTATACAAACACGTCTTCAAATATAACTAAGTTATCAAAGATTTGATCATATACAAATTCTCTAATTTATCACTAAGCTCGTATAATAACACATCAAACAAGGATAACTGAATTGAATTGAGAGCATTTTTCATCGATGCATCATTTTCTTCATCAGTCAATTTTTCTGACAATTTATCCTTACCTTCAGGTATCCTAATGAGCCTTTCTTTAACTTATAAACCCCGCATTTTCATTCGCCAGAGACTGAAATCATTCCTACCATTGAATTTTTCAATTTCGTATTTTTCCTCCATGATAGAAAACCTAATATTAAATAAACAAAAACACAAACCAAAAAATATAAAACTAATAAGATAACCAAAAGCTCAAAATAAATCCAAAAGAACAAACTTGATTAGTTCTAATAAATAACAAAATAACACAATGCTCTGATACCAATTTGTTACAAATTAGCTCTTGTGGAAGCGAAGTTCGGGTCCAATTATTTGATTGCACAAATATATAATTATGGATACCAGAAAAATAATAAGCATTAAGAAAATAAATGACACAATGATTTAAGTTGTTCAACTTTTCAATGTGAAAAGTCTACTCCACTGACGGCGACACACCAAGGAAAATCCACTAATAATCAATTAGAGATACAAACACTAATCTTTAACGATTCATAAAATATACCAAAATCCTGATACTCTATTAAAAAATAATTTTCTCTAATTTACTGATAATATACAATAATATAAATTAATAAACTTACTATTTAATCAAATATTAACATACAAATAATATCAGCCACTAACTGCATATTTTTGACCCTCTTTTACACTACAGAACAAGTAACAGCTCCGCTGCTGGTGGACAGTGAAAAAACCGAAGAAAAGAAAGGGCAACGAAGACAAAACCTCAAAGAAGTTAGAGGCTGCGGCAGCTTCTGCTCAGAGCAATTGGAGCTGGTAAAGGTGGAGAAGACAGCGATGGCCGAATAGAGAATAGAGGTTTGTGATTGTTGCTGCCTTGCTCGATGATGTCACTACAAATGAACTCTTTACGATCTCACTCATTTAATGGTTCAAGGCTGGGTGGTGTAAGGTGGTGGATGAAGCTTGTAGCTCTCTGTTCTTCTTCTCTATCAATTGCTCTCTCTATTTTCTAATTCAACTCTAACGACCTCTTCTAATTAGAGGAAAGGAGAAGCAACTACCCACACTCGTAGTAACAAACATATATATATATATATATAAAAGAAGAAGGAAAAGGGTTTAATATATGTGTTTTGGGGCCTAATATTGTTTTGGGCCAATATTTAACACTAAGATCAAGCTGCTTCAATATGAAGATATGGTTACTAAGCTACACCAATGATCGGTGGTAAAAGGATAACTCTTGAGTAATAGCAATAGAGTAACTAGCCATTTTCTATTTAGTGGTTGTCAGCTCCTGTTATTAAAGAGAAATCTTTAAATATTGATGACTTTGGGGAGAAAAAATGGGATGACTATGAGAAGAAGTACAAGCACTCTAAGAAGATGAATATTTGGGGTTAGATATTAGCCAAGGATGATGAGAAGGATAAACAGAAACAGACAATAAAGTCTTACCAAAAGAATCTCTCAAGTGGGAAAGTGTTCGAAGATAGATTTACCCCAGTAGGTGATCAAACAAGGATAGTAGAAAGTAGGGTGAGGGCCTTGATTTATCCATATTGTATACATGTGGGGAGCTATGCAAGTCTTTAGCGTACCTCTTGTACAAGTTAATAGAGGTCCTACTATCCCGGCCCTCTATATATGGTATGGATAGTCCTGATGTTGGACTCATTATGGAGGTCTCTTTCGCTACTTGAAGGAGTAGATGACTTTGATGTTTTACGCCCAATTTGTTTCCCTCCTCCTCTACTATTGCTTCCTACAAAGTCCTTTAAATATCCTCTTTCCAATATATCTTCTATTTTGAGATGTATGTAGTCTCTCTTTTCATGGCCTATATCCTTGTGAAAGGCACACCATTTAGATGTGTTCCTAAGGAGAGCCCTCATTTTTAGGGGTCATTTGACATTCGGCTTCTATTTCATTCTTAATATTGCTTGGGTTAGACTCACTCCTAAGTGTAGGCCACTAAAAGAATACAGTGACTTTCCCTAGGATCCCATATTCTTGAATCATTGGCTATTTTCCTGGTTATTTGGTGTGAAGCACTTGTTTTTGTTGATCCTATTGTCTTGGTTTTCCCTATCAAGACTTATCTCTCTTAACCAAGCCTATTAAACCACTTCTGGGCACTATCATGGATGGTGGCAGCGAACAACGTACACATCATGGCATCTTTCTTGCCTTGTATTAGGCTCATAAGGGCCATGGTCATCTTCAAGTGTTGCACATGTTTTATCTGATCTTTAGTCCCTTGATGGTTCAGGTACTTGGGAATACTTAACTTGGTTGGTGGCTCATCATTCTCTATTTCGTCAAAAAAAAGGAGACACATAATTGTTAATAGTCCCTGTCCACATCATAGGGTGCCTTACCCTTTTCCTGATTTTTGTTGGCGCTTTTCAAGGCCTGGTCTTGCTTTTTGTTAGCTTCTTCCAATGCTTGAAATTGTACTTCCCACATTTTTCTTTCTTGCCACCAATGCTCATTACGAGGTCCCAGCAAGACCAAATAGGGGTTACCCTCAACTTCTTATTCGCCCTAGTTAGGCTCAAACACAACACAATTTGCTCTATTTCATCAACCAAGTTAGTAGTTCAACCTTCAGAGGCTCCCAGACCTGACTGTGACCATAGTGTCCTATTTTCTTACCTTGTGTCCTTATGTTCTCTTATTAATTCAAGAAGATGATGAGCCAACTCTTAATGAGGGTCGGTTTTTATTATGGCCTCATCATGGGTTGGGAAGATGTTATCCTGTGCTATCATTGCCTCCTCATTTGCTAGTCTCATTCATCCATTAGCTTGGATTCCTACCATGATGATCGTGATTCTAGGGGTAAGTGGAACACGTGTTTAGTCTCTTAATCTTCTCTCAAAATTTGGGGTGAATCCTTAAAATTATAAGGTTATAAGCCAAGGCTCGACCTTCAAATTTGCTCCATAGTGGGCGCCAAAATGTTTGAGATTGATCCGATTTACATAGAGAGAAGTCATAGAATTGTATGAGAATGTGTGGCTCTCTTAAGAGGCCCATGTATATATAGAGTATTATATATACATGTATCATTTACATAGGGTATACACATCACAACGTGTCAAAGGGGTATAAAAGTAAAAAAAAATTCATTTATAGCTTAAGGTCGACCACTTCATAGCTCGGGTTGATAGTCGACCTTCTAACACCAAAGCTTGCATGCATAGATGGGTTTCTCTTATGAGTGTGGTTGTGGGCACGAACATAGGCAGGTCCTTTCTGACGGCTCGATCTTAGGGTCAATCTATATGTCCAAAGAAAAGTAATTTTTCTTATATTAAAAAAGCTTTTTAATCTTCTATGCAACCTCAGTCTGAGATAGTCATTACAGTTTCATCTATTATGCCAATTGCTTGTCATTTACCCACTGATTTGTCATCTTTTACATGTTTCTATCTTTCCATTTCTAGAAGTTTCAACCTACATGTTTCTAATGTCATCTCAATTCTAGCTCTATACCTAGTGTGTTGATTGTGCACAATGCCCCAATGGGTTTTCTTAGAACATTTCATAAACCTAGTACTTCCAGCCTACCTGTTCCTAATGCCAGTCTTAATTCTAACTCTCCACATAGTGTGTCAAGTAAGCCTAGTGCTTCATAAAGTGTTTTTGAGATATCTTATGAGCCTAGCATATCTCTTAAAAGTGGGAACTATCAAGCCGAAAGCCTTTTCAAAAGTCTCATCTTCTTCTATAATTAGTGAACCTAGAAGTTATAGGTAAGCTTTAAAAATCCCAAAGTAGAGGAAGGCCATCTAGAATGAAATTGATGCCCTCAATACTAACAACATTTGAGTTATAGTTCCTTTACCAACTATTGTGTTTACTATTACTTGTAAATGGGTGTTTAGAGTCAAATATTTGATAGATGGGGTTTAGACAAGTATAAAGCAAGGCTGGTTACTCATGCATATCTACAAGAATTTGAAGTGGATTATTCTGAAACCTTTAACCGAATTGTGAAGACTACAACCGTGAGAGTTGTACTTACTCTTACTTTGAGTATAGGATGGACAATGAGGCAAGTAGATGTAAACAATACATTCCTTCGTGGTGATTTACTTGAGAGAGTGTATATGTATCAATTTGTTGGTTTCAAGGAAGGTAGTTCTACTATGGTTTGCAAGCTTCAAAAGGCTTTGTATGGTTTGAAACAAGTTTCTAGGGCTTGGTATCAAAAACTTTGTAATTGTTTGCTTGGTATCAAAAACTTTGTAATTGTTTGTTTGGTATAGGGTTTCATGATTCTAAAGTTGATACCTCATTTTCTTCTTCTTTGTAACGATAAGTAAATGATGGTTCTTCTAATATATGTTGATAATATCTTTATCACAAGATCAAACTCAGTTCGTGTAGATAAAATCATTACATATTTGCATCTTTATTTCGCTCTCAAGGATTTAGGAATTCTTCATTATTTTCTGGGTTTTGAAGTCATTTATAATGTCATTGGTATGCACTTCTCTCAAAATAAATTTATGGAAGAATTGTTCAACATGGTTGGTCATCTTGATGCCAAGCTTGTAGCCATTCCAATTCATCTAGAAATTTACTTAGCAAAGTATATAATCATGTTTTAGCTTATCCCTCTAAGTATCGAAGGCTGGTAAGAACACTAAGTATCTTACCCATGCACAACTTGACATTGCTTTTGAAGTGAATAAACTATGTCACTTTTTATGATATTGTCCACTATCTCTACATACTTGGAGCCAAGAGATTGTTGAGATATGTTAATAGTACTTTATAGTTTGGGCTTGCCTTGTACAAATATAAGGTATTAGATTTAATAGGGTTTTGTGATGTTGATTATGCAAGTTGTCCAAATGATCGTAGTAGTATAGAAAATGAGTATAGGGTCATGGCTTGGCTACTGTAGAAATTATTTGGCCTATGTCTCTTGTGGCTAGGTTATGTGTTGTGATTGCTAGTGCACTTATACTATTTATTGATAGCATTAATGTTTAAGCCCTTTGTTTCTTTTGATTAAGTTATGTTTCGTGTGTTTCATGCTTGAACAAAACATATAAAGATGAATTGTCACTTTCTCCATGACCAGGTAGTTCCTAGAATCTTAATAGTCGAGTATGTTTCTTAGAGTGATTAAATGAATGTTTGTTTAGCCAAACCCCTATCAATTTCATCGTTTTTTTTTCATACCCAAAAAACCATGAGTTTTGTATAGCTGAGGCGTTAGAACTATTCCTTTCTGTTATAGAGATTATGGTAGTTACGTGCTTATGTCTCTCTACGCATGCAACGTAGCTAGTACTTCTGTGCATCAACTTATTCTATAAATAAGACAAGCTATATAATATGAGTATATCATATTCTTCTTTCACAGTTTTTCTTTTAATAACAGTTTTCAAAAGTATTTCAAGATTTGTTTTCCCTTCATTTTTTTTTTTGTGTTAAACAATCAAGAATTTCTGGACTGTTGTGAATTTAAATAAATAATTGAAAATGGTTTATTAAAATTATTTTTTAAAATATTTTGTAAGAAAAACAGTCACCTCTTTAATATTATTTTTTTCTTTTTAAATAATTGCAATATGCTTATAAAGTTGAACCCATACCATGCATAGGTGGACCCCGTAATTTAAAGCACCGACATCTTTTCTCTGGTCCATTTGTATGATTGTATCAAAACCCATGATCACCAGTCACCTTTTATCCTTTTACCTCTATTTTTGGAAAGATTCATTATTACATTTTAAATTTACCACTTATATATCTCCAAAACAACAAAATAGTTACCACTTATGGCTAATACTCCAACTTTAAATATTTAATATACTAAATGATTTTATGTGTTTGAGCATAGCTCATTTGCACGATTCATTATTATAATTATTTTAATAAACAATTTCATATAATTCAAGTTACTATTGTGTCTGTAGTAGAGACTCTCTAAGATGGCCGTGCGTTATTTTATTATATAAAAAAACCGAGAAATTATATAAAAAAATACATTTAAAATTTATAAAAATAAAAATATGATCAAAATAATATTGAATAGTGTCTACGTCGTTTAATATTGAATAGATATAAATGATCGTAATTTAATTTAACAAATGATCAAAATAAAATAATATGTCAAATTTTTTTAAATAATATAAATATATGAGATAGGAATAAATGATATTATTTTTATTGTTTTTTCAAATTTTTTTGCATATTTTAAATATTTATTTATTATTAATAGTAGGGATGGACATTTTAATCGTTGATAACTAAAACTATGGTTATACGTAAAAATTTGATGATTTTTTTTAAATAAAAATAATCAATAAGACATAAGCTAAGAATTTTTATTGCAATATTGAAATTATGGTTAATCGAAATTGAATATATATATTAATATTATTATTTTATATACATATAATTATATAGAAAAATATAATTTTAATAATAAAATACATAATATTTTGTATAATTTAATTTAATTTAATTTATTTTTATTTTATATTTTTCTATTATACTTAAAAATATGTACTAAATAGTTGAAAGATAAAAATAAATATCAATATTTTAAATAATATAATAAAGTAAGAATTAAGTTAATATTTAATTTTTTAAAATAATATTAAAAATTAAGAAACGTGATTAAATCGAAACTATTATCGGTTCATAATTGAACCTTATTAACCAAATATATCTAAAATTTATGTAGGATCTTATTAACCAAATATATCTAAAATTTATGTGGATGATTATCATTATTAACATCACCATCCTGATCCATCTCACGCCCATTAATAACGAAGGTTACTTATTTTGGTATTTCTTCAAGGAAGACTTCAATTTATCCATCTCCATTTTATTGTGTGAAAATAATTTTAAAAAAAAATAAGAAACATAACATCTTTAAAACTCATAAAAATAAAACTAACATCCTTAATTTCAATTAAAGAAAAGAGTTTTATTTTTATTATTATGAATTTTAGAATGTTATTTGAAACAATTTTCTATTAAAATTCTGTTTATTAAAAGAAACCAAAGAAAATCAAATGTGTTGGCTTCGCTTGTCATTTAAAACGTAATTTGACAAAATTAAGAGCATTCGTTATTTGTTTCGAACTAATTAATTCAAAGTTGCATGACAATCATGTTTAAAAATTAAAACAGTCGTGATTACAAATATTTTTATATCGTTAATTTTACTGATATTTTAATCGATGCCATTGTATAATATTAAATTTTACATATTGCACCTAAATATGATATAGTCAATTTTTTTATTTTTTATTTTAATTTTAGTTGACAAAGTTTGGCAAATAACATTATTACATATTTGAAAAGTGACAATTGAAGGAGACAGATAAAAAAAATAATAATAACATGGAAATGATAAATGAAACCAAATTTATATTAATTATATGAAACATAATTTTATTAGAAAATAAATAACTTCGTTATTATTTTACTTCCTAATACATCATAAATAATACAATTATAAATTTAAGTAATTCAAATACTAGCTATGTGGATAAACATTCGAAAATTAATCAAATTATTAAAATATATAAAAAAAATTGAATATATAACACTTTTAAAGGAATTTTATTTTTGTTTTAGTATATATTCATGAAATAACTATATTTAAATTATTTATATTAATTTTTATAGATTTTAATAATAAAATTAATGAATTTACGTAATTTAAAGATTAAAAAAAATACTAATGATAATTTAAAATTACCGATCCTCGAGCTCCCTGATATTTTCCAAATTTGACTATTTAGCATTATTCCTAATACAAATATAGTTTGTGTTGCCATGCGCACCATGTCGGCAACGTAACGAATAGTCTCAATTAAAAAAAGAAAAACTCTATCTCTAGTTGAGCTGGAGAAACCTAACATGTCACTTTTTGAATTTGCATGTGAGTGTACACGTGGAAATGATATATGGGTTGAGTAGAGTCGGTAAAATTAAGTATTTTTTTTTTCAAAAAAGTTCCTGTTAAATTGCATAATTATGTTCTCTAGTAAAAAATATTAATAATTTAAAGTTTGCATAAATACACCGTAACTTTTGGGAAAAACATAAAAACACCACTATATTAAAGATGTTATCTATAATGTTGAAAATATTTGTAAAATTTATAAGAATTAAAATAATTTAACGGTGACGTTGGAAAAGAAAATTAAATCAGTACCTCTTTCGCACATTAATATATTTTGGATATATCTAAAATTGATGAGATAGACCAAATTTTCCTTTGAAAATTATTCTAAACACTAATTACCAATTTTATCCTTACTAAGAATAAAACCAAAACATAAAAAATGTCATTTTCATTTGGGCATTCTATATTAGGGATGTTCAAAAACCGAGCCAGATCGGTTTAAACCGTAAAACCGATCTAGATTGGACCGCATTGAACAGTTTTGTAAATAAAATTGTCTGATCTAGTTTGTATTAAGTAAAACTAATTTTAAAACGGTTCGATCCGGTTATAAAAAAATATAAACTGATCAGACTAGACCGGATCAGTTTTATTAAATAAATAATTTTTTTATATAAACCGATCGTATATATATTTTGTTTTTGAGTTAAGGCATTCAACCGTTAACCCTAATCCTAGAAATCGCAATTCCTCATTTTCTCTATCGCTCTGCATCCGCCGTCTGAGCTCTGGGTTTGGTCGTCTGTGCTTCTACCAGCAGTTAGCCACATCTCCTCGCGTCTCTTCCACCAGCAGCTAGCCATTGTTCCACGTGTCGTTTCCACCAACAGCTAGCCACCTCGCCTCGCATCGCTTCCACCAATAACTAGACACCTCTCCTCGCGTCGCGTCGTGTCATGATAACCATGGACGAAAATCACGAAATAAGTATTTGGTCTACTGGTAGTAGTTTTTTTCCTGAATAAATTGAATGGTAAGTTTGAACTCTGAAATTTGAATAGTATGTCATGTTTTTTTGTTAGTTTGAAGTCTGAACACTTTTCAGAATCTATTCCTAAGTCTTATTCTAAATGATCATATTTGTTTCCATGTGAGGTACTTTGTTTTAACAAGCAATAACCACCTCATCTCCATTGATCACTAACAACCTTTCATTATTGCCCATGACTCGCTTCAAAAAATTTCTCTCTAACAACTTCTGAAACTCACATCCTAATCGAAACCCATTATTGGAGAAACACTCACTTTTGGTGGTGCCAAACAGAATCCACATAGTTAGTAATATTGTCTGAGCTGATTTGTTCCTTTTTTTTTAATTACAAAAATAATATCTAACTTATAACAATCAAAATAGATTTGTGTTGTTTTTGTACTTAATATATTTTTTACTCTTTTACTTTTTTTGACTTTTTTTTATCCTATGTGTACTTTAAGAAAGTAGTTAGCTTTCTTCTTCTTTTTTGATGTTTTCTATTAAATGGGTTTGATTTAATCTTCACTTTCTTAATTAGTCACAGATTTCCAACTTGGTTGCTTCTGCTTTTTTTTTGACAATTACCTAATTAACATGTTTGTGTTTCAAACGAAAACTGTTTTTTTTTTTACTGAAGCTTCAAAGTTAATGCTTTAAAATCAAGTCTTTATAGAGAAAATTTACAATTATAATCTGTTCGTTCTATTCTAATTAGTTATTTTAGTTTTGAAATGATTTTTGATTAAGTATAAAAGGTAATATTTTAGTATATTAAAAATATGAACTAATCTATATTTTATATATAGGTGATGATTTACATGAGTTTATTGGACCAAGTCAATTTCTAGACTTTACTATGTCTATGAGTGAAGACATTGAACCTAAAATTCTATGTAAATGAGATATTTGGAATTCATTTTTTCATGTCTAATCTTTTTTTTATTTTAGATTTTGATAACATCTTATGTATTTATTTATGTATTTAACAATAATATCTATCTATGTATAATGATAAATAAGCATCACATTTGATTGTATCCTATTAAATTATATTATATTAAACTGAATCATATTTATGTATTATTAATTGTTCAAAACCGTTAACCAAACCGAACCAAACTGTTCGGTTATAACATTTTAGATAGCCAAATGGTCTGATCCGATTTGGTTTGAACTATATGAACGATCCAGTTTGGTTAAATTGTTTTAGACAAAACCAAACCGGACCAGACCATGGACACCCCTAATCTATATGATGACTTGATACCTTTACGATAAGTAAATCCATGCGTTATTGATAAACGGTACATAATTTATTTTGATATTTATTAATATTTATATCTTTAAATAATTTTATCAAAATATCATCGTATTTATCCGTATTATTTAAGAATTTATAATTTTTTTTCATGTATCAACTTATAACTTTGATTGTTATTATATTTTAAAAAAATTCAATAATGAGGTTACTAGAAAACCTTATATATTATATGTTATAAAGATTTGTTTATTTTGTGCACCCTTCGCACCTTTTAATCTATACTCTTATATAAAAGGGGAGTTATTCTAAAAAATATTTATTTGACAAGATTTTATTAATATACTCATAGAAAATAAAAGAAAAATAGGTACGTTAGAACTCATCACCTCCCACACACAAATGATGAACAAAGTAAGGTGAATAGATTAGTGAAGAGACATATTTTTATAATAAGATAAAGGGATATGATAAATATTCTTCAAAATATTACACTAATTTATACATTCATTTATTTTAATAATTAAAATTTAAATGGGTATTTTTATTTATTTATTTTATTTTTTATAAATTTCAATAATTAAAATATAAATATGTGAAAATTATATAATACAAAAACTAGAAGTATTACTATTACCCTAACATAAAAAAATAAAAATAAAAAGGTAAGGCAAAAAGTTAAAAATACATTAAGAGAGATAATGCAAAGAAGAAAAACTTTTTTCACCATAGCATGTGAAAAAGAGATCCTTTTTGTTTATATATTAAAAGACAGATTCTTTTGCCGTGTTGATGAAATTTTTTTTTAAGTGTTTTTAAGATTAATAAATATATTATTATTAAATATTTATTTTATAATTTTATTATATATTAAATTTATATTATTACTCATATCTTTCACGTCACTCATGTATTTTGTTACTAATTTTATTGTTTATAAATAAATATTAAAATATCTTTTAAATAAATAACTTATTATGAATAATTATTTTGATAATTTTATTAATTTTAAATTATTATATTTAGATATTTTTTAATTATATTAAGAATAATAATTTATGTATTCATTCTTATCAATTTAATAATCAAATTATTTTTTTATCAAAATCATGTTATTTTAAAATTTAATTAAAAAATATAAAATTAATATACATTATTTAAACAAAATCCTTATAACAACACTCGTTAAGTTCGATCACTCATATATATATATATTCACGTTAGATTTATTTCTTTTTTAATAATAAAAATACTAATCAAATAAATTTATATATATTGTTATAATATATTTAATTTATTTATTAAATAAAATAATATCAATCTTATTATGTCAAATCACTAATGTTTCTTTGAATTTGACTTTTATAAATTATCACAGTTAATATTTATTATTATATATATATTTTTATAATTATATCACTGAGCCAATAGCCTATGTAGTATTTTTTCACTAATATATGACTTTAATTAAAAAGTAATAAATTATTTAAATATTTATTTTAAGAGTATCTTTTAAATATAAAAAATTTAACATAAATAATAATTATATAATAAAAACAGTTTCAAATTTTTTTAAAGAATTTCTTTCTTTTATTTTTTTAAATAAATCTTTTTAATACAATAATAATTATTATTCAATCATTAATCTATACACTATAATATATATATATATATGAAGTATATTTAATTTATATAAAAAATTAATTCTACCAAAATAAAAAGTCTTAAAAGTTAAGATATTATTTATTATTTTTAGAACATATTTTTCATTACTTTTTCTTTCTACTTCTTATTTAATATTTATTTTTTAAAAAAATTATTAATTTTAAATTTTATTAACTAAAATGAGGATCATTTGACTCGATATTATATTTTCATTATATTATATTATTATTTGTATTATTTGATTTTTTTTATTTTTACATTATCTATGTATCTTTTATTTTTTAAGATATCTAATTTTTTTCTTAATCTATGAATAAATTTAAGATTTGATATCATATTAAAATTAATAAAAATAATTAAGAAATATCATAATAATTATTATTAAAGCTCATATATTTATCAAATTTACTATTTTCTCAAAATTTTAGTCAATTTTAACCATCATCTTGTAATAAAAAAAAGTAAATAACTTAAAAATATAATAAAATATATTAAAAATATAAAATAATATATTTTATAAAAATAAATATTTATTTTTGAGAAAATATTATAGGACATTAATTCAATGAATTATTAAGGTTGAAATGTTATGAAATTTCATATCCATAGGTTCGAATCTTTCAGAACAGTACAAATCTTTCATAGCCGCCTTTATTTGATGTCCTCCACAACTTGCAAGGCCAGCTCAGCTTCTGTATTCGAACAATAAAAAACTCTATAGATATTTATCGACTCACGTTAAATAGAGGACTTTTGGTTCACAATGTAACTTGATTTTCATTTTTCTATTTAACAAAACTGGAAAATAAGTTAATTTAATTAATTTTTATTATTTTGATTATAAGTTAATTCACATATATATAAAAAGTTACAAATAGAGTATCTACATTAAAATAAGATTATTGAGATGGGTTATATTAGAATATTTTCCTTAATTTTTAAAAATATTTCTTTTATATTTTGTATTGTCCAAAATTTTCACCAACTATTTACATTTATTGATGAGTAAATTGATTAATTAAATTAATTTTTTTTATCAAAATATCTTATAAAAAATTGAAATGTTACTTCTTAATATATTTAATATAATTAAAAAAATTATTTATAGAATACAAGAAATAAATTTTTTATTTATAATAACGAAATTATTTATTAAAAATGAGATAGTTATTATTGAATTCAAGTCAAATGATCCATACATATTAGTTTCTTATAATTTATTCTCTTTTTTTTTAACAATTTGTTTAATTTTATTATTAATTTTACTATACATATTTAAATTAAAAATTATGAGATTAATGTGATAATTTAATAAAATTATAAAATTTCTATATCCTTTTTACCCTTTCTTATAATATCCAAATCGGCAAAATTGTTTCTATTCTTTGAGATTATCTATCAATCATTCAATAGGTGTGGAGATTTTGCAACATGTGTGTTACAATTATACATGATGTCCAAAAAGAATGATTTTATAAGATTTTATGTTACAATTATACATGATGTCCAAAAAGAATGATTTTGTAAGATTTTATAGGATTTCAACTACACCCCCTTTAAATTAAGGATCTAGTTATTTTGTTTATTAAAGTTTTTCTATCTCCTTAAAATATTCTGTAACTCATGTTGTTAACTGTTTTAGTAAAATAGATGGACAAATTATGAAGAAAAAAAAATACCATTCTTTAAGTTGCTGGCTTTTCTATGTGGGACAAATTATTAATAATAAATTTTTTCCAACCCAATGGGTAATATTTAATACTAAATTTATAATACCCTCAAAATTATTTCATGCATGTAAATATATAATTTAAATTGTTCGAGACCACTCACTCGTACAAAATGGGTATCATTTAAAAATCAAAATATTTTAGTGGTTATTTTTTTATCAGCACAAAACATGTATCGATTTATTCTAACAAAAAGAACTAGATTGTGTCATGTTCTATTTAATTGTTATAAGTCCATGGCCCAACACCCACGTATGTATGGGCTTGTGAATGGGCTAGTAAGATTTGGCAATGTGAATACAGATTTGTCTCAAGTTTTAAGCAAAAAGTTTTTTTTTTATATCAGAGATAACACATAAACTATTTATAGATCTGCCTTAGTAAGCATAAAAAAGGATGCAGGCCAGAAATGGTTCATTAACTTTAACAAGTTATATATTTTAGTTCACTTGTTTGTAAGTTATATCTTAGAGATCCATTAAATTTGTAAAATAGAATATTAAATGTTCTGATGTACATATAATGTCACATTTTTTAAACTTAATAGACTTCTAATATAACACAAATAGAATAAAGTTTATTAAATTGAAAAATGAGACATTAAAAGTCTATTAGATTTGATAATTAGGATATTAAAAATATTTATTGACTTTTAGTGTTTTTGTTTTTCAAACTTAATAGACTTTTAATATATTATCTAAAAATTAGTGAATTTAAATGTCTAATTTATATAACTTAGTATACTTTTAGAATAATTTTCTTTTAAAAAATATTGTATAATTTCTAAAACTTTACTTGTCTGAATCTAATATGAATAATTGGACATACTAAGGAAATGAAAACCATGTAAGCCATCAACTAGTTATTAATAACGGATAAATTTTGATTAAAAAGTTAATAACAAATTACTAACTTAAAATTAAAAATCAGAGAAAAAGAGAAGAGATCATATGCCTATACCAAGTTTCTCCTCAGTTGACAAGGTATATGTAATCAGTGACACTATATGCTTTTGTGCAATCTTAATGGGTTTGGATTTATCAAGCTTATAAGTTTAGAGGTATGGAGTCATTTAGATCCAATTAGGGTGATTATTGATGTAAACTTATTTAATTATGTAATTTGAAATTATGGAAATTGTAATTTATTAAGTATAAAATAAAAATTATATATTTTATTAACAAAAAATTATAAAAGGTAACGGTTACCTTCTTCTTTCTCCCCAATAAAATATATTTTTAAAATGGTATTTATATTTTTAATATTTTTAAATATAAAATAAAAAATTGAGAGAGAAAAAGAGAAAACAAGTGAGAGAGAGGGAGAAAAAACGAGAAAGTCAGAGAATGAAATAGCAAGGGAGAGGAAGAGAGTGAAAGATTGAGAGGGAACTTGGTTTTTTTATTAATAAAATATATAAATTTTATTTTATTTTTTAAAAAATTAACTTAATTAATTATAATTTTAAATTATAATATTAAATGAATTTTTTTTCAATAATTATATAACGAAATTATATAAAATTTATAATTATAAGTTAAGTTTAACTTAAAATTAAATAAAATATATTACTAAATATTATTATTATATATATGTATTAACATTGTATTTTTAATTTTGTATAATTTTATTCAAATTTTTGGTTGAATCACGAAAAATTTCATTATTATTACAAGTATTCATTATAAGGTAAAAATGATTTAGTTTAATTATTATTTTTTATAAATTTTTTAATTATCTTATTTTTTTTTTCAAAATGATTTAGTGTAATTATTTACAAATTATGTACATTTTTTGTTAAAATATTTTTATTGGTGTCTCATTATAAAATTTTCCTTATTTTAGTTATTAATATTTATTTTGTTTATTTCTTTAATAAACTATAAAATATCTTCTTATTTTTTAAATTAAACTATAAAATATTACTAATTCTAATAATACCATTTACTATTTTGTTAAATAATTTTATTACGAGAGGGAGTCCATTTATACATTTTTTCTATTTTATTTACTACTATTTATTTGAAGATATTCATTCTCATTAGGAGTTTTTTTTTTCATTTAACAATTTTTTTTACTTGGTATTTACACGATATTAAAATATAATGGTGAGTCTAAATGCTTCTTGAATTTGTTCTAAACAAGAAATATGTAATGTGTTTCTTTAATAATTTTTTTTACTCTATATATTTGTATTCTTTTATTATCTTTAATAACAAGTTAAAAACTTTAGGTATTTTAAATAAATCAAATAATGAAAATTGTGTTATTTTCTTTTAACAGTATATCAACTTCATCTAATATTAATTCAACGAAATAATATTGATAATTTTTTGACGTGAAAAGTGTTTTCATCTTCTATGGTCCTGTAAAATTCTTTTGGTTTGCCTTTAATATTATAAACTGAAACCGACCGATTAAATATAGTGAGCCGAATTGGACTTTATGGACCAACAAAAATCGACATATAAAATTTGATTTAAGTTTGAATTGGTGTTTTTGGCTAGTTCACATGTTTTCATGCTCATCCCTACCGAAGATGATGTTAGTTGCCATTGCTCAAACAAGTTTGTATATTTACTCGATATGTTTTATATGTTCCAAAAATTCCTTCAAGAATATGATAACACATTTATACTATTTGATTAGTTACTCCTACAAGCAATCTATACTCATCACGTCTATTTAAAATTATTAAGATTTTTAGCTCAAACAATATTAGATATAATCCGAATATGTGATTTAAAATATAAAAAATAATAATAAGTTTTATGTCGTAACATTGACCGAACAATAATTTTTTTTTTTGCTTTGATACTTTAGAGATATTCTTGTTAAAACAAAGTTACACATTTAGACTCATATTATCAAACTAATACACTAATAATAGTTCTTTCGTTTAACAAAAAGTACATCAATTATTTAATTCTAAAAGAAATTATTTCATAGAAGTGTAATTTTGTTTTATGATTATTATTTTATGCATTTTTCATTTTTTTATTCATTTCAATATAAAAAATATTTCATACTATCCTTACATTTTTCGTCAATCACCACCAACCTTTCTATCCTACCCGGTAAAATAATCAATCAATTAACTTTAACTATTTATTATAAATTAATCAAAAATTGAATTTTTTTACTTAATCTTTAGTTAGGTCACCATTATTGTATTTAAAGTATCTATCTTTGTTCTTAATTGTTACTACCACCAGCTAAATTGTTCTAATCTCATTGACTTTTTTATTTTTTTTACCATCATATATTCGATGAAATTAAGGTAAAAATAGCTTTAATAAAACATAAGATAATCGAGAAAGAATAAATGAATCAAAAAGATCGTAATAAATGAGTAGAGGATAATCATGGTCAGTGGTAGAGATAATACTTCAAATGAGTTAGTGATAGTTAAACTTTACTTCCATAAAATTACATTTTTGAATTTTTCTATAACAAATAGTTTAATGGTAGAGATAATCCTTCAAATGAGTATCTGGTTGACTAACTTTATTTTACATAAAATTATATTTTTAAATTTTTGGTAACAAACAGTGAAGAGTTATTGGTGTGCGAAAGTGGGATAGTATTACAGTTAGGACAAAAATAAGGATGAAAGTGAATATGATTGTTAGAGTGGATATAATTATTTTTATAATGAAATGGATAAAAAAAATATGAAAAAATATATAAAATAAAATAAAAATTATTAAGATAAAATTATTTTTCTATGAATTAGGATGTTTTTTTAAAATAAATGAATCATTATTATATATTTTGTTAAATATGAAGATTATTAAGGTATTATTTTAATAATATAAATTTAGATGTTAAATATATATTTTTTAACTTTCTTATTGGTTTAAAACTAGAATCTTTTTCATAACATTGAAATTTCACCCCCACTTGGTACACATAGTTTGAAGAATTTGACTTATCAAAAAATCTGATAGAATGATTTTGCTTTGCTTTTTTAATCAATTTCAAATGCAAAGGACCAAAATGGATTAATTTGGCCATGCAAATAATTTTATATTCCTGTTTGTATATTCACATCACCTCTTCCACCTTAGAGACAACTGTCTGTCACATAACCCAGCAAAGAATATTTCTGTCTGTTTAAAGCCAAGTGACATGTCTTTTATTTATTAATTTTCTAAGAGAGGCTAAAATTCTCATTGACTAAGTCATCGATCCACTTAATAAATCTTACTCTATATATTGTCTTTTGCCAACGTAATAATTTTTATTTATCACCAAACTCATCGATCTACTTAATAAATTTCAAGAATAAAATAAAAAAAATGATTTGTTTCCTACAAAAACAAAATAAAACGAAAGAGGAAAACTAATCATGGCATTAACATTTTTTTATAACTAGTTTAAGATCCATGCATGGTCAATATATAAGATATAATTACATTAATAAAATTATTTATTTTAAAAACATAATTTAAATTAATATATAATTTATATATAACTTATTACAGTGTTACAAAACATACATATAGTCTCAGTTTTTAATCGTGATTGTAAATCTATGACCACAGTTATAAGAATCGAAGTTTAAGTTAGAGAGACCATAAATTGTTACATATGACTTCGGTCTTTCAATAACAAGGTTAGAGGATATGCATAAATTAAAAAAATATAATTATTAATTATAATATTAAAAATTAATATACGTTACAATAAATTTATTAATTACAATATTAAAAATCATATTATACTAAAATTAAAAGTATAATTACATTTAAGAGTGTATTATATATTAAACATAATAAAACCTTACTATTACAAACATTTATAAGTGTACTTTAAATCAACACAATCAAGTCAATAATGACTTCAACAGAAGTGTAAAGAAAAGGCAAATACCATAGGCGTTGTTGCACTAGTGAGCACGATGAGCTAGTGCTCTGGTGCACCTGGTGCCTTGGTATGTTGGTGTGTTTGGTGCGTTGGTGAGCCTGGTGTGCTGGAGCACCTGGTGCCTGGTGCACGTGATGCATACCATGAAAAAGAAAACAAAAAAACTAGAATAACATGTGTGCATAGATAGCAAGCAACCTTTAACATACCACTTGTTATTAGCATCAATGATTAATTATGCTAACTCAAAACTGAAACAACTTCTTCATTTGTAAAATATTGATATAACCCATTAGAGGATAATATCATAAACCTATCTATTGGGCATAATCTATGGTGGTGAAGAAATGAGAAGCAATTGATGTATGGTGAGGTTCTTATGTAGTCAATAGTGAACATCTTCAATAATGCATCATTCCATTTAGACTGTAGAGAAACGAGATATAAATTACAAATAGTTTTGTGATGACACACTCTTGAATATTCAATTATCACCAAAACTTGTGATCCCATCTTTCACATCTCAAAATTTTATATAAGAAAAGCAAAGTTTTTGATTTTTATATACACTATCATTGCAATCTAACAGACGAACCCATTTTACATTCATAGATGACTAAATCAAAATAGCTAAAAATCTAAAAAGATTTGAATTCATATCATAAACGAATTAAATACCAATAAGAGATAAAGAATAGTTACTTGTTTGAGAAAACCAGTACCAAATGCTCGATTGACCTTCAATGATCCTTCTCCATATGTATGTTCATATGTCTTACCATTATCCCATGTCTCAAGTGATGATAGTTCATCATTGTGTTATTCAATCAGTGGTGAAATTAGGTTATGGAATATCATCCATTAAATGAGAACTACTGCTGCAACCTACATAAAGTATATGTTCCTAAACATTTACACTAAAATGTTTTTTCCAAAAATCTAGTTTCTCTTTAAAGAGTCCACCCTAACGTTTTCATTACTACTAGCAACATTGGAATTAACATTGGCCTTTCCACCCTGAGGTTTCTGTTACTGCTCACTGTATTGAGGAGGTGAGGTTGCTAAAGTTTCTGGAGCAGTTGGCTTGAGTGGAGATGGTTTAGGTTTCATCATTATTATAAGGCATAACCTATTAGGAAATATAGATTACATTAAGCAAACAAACTACTAACATAAACAAAGGAAAATCAAATTCTCAAGAGGGTAAGTTCTTGACAATTAAAATACAGCATAAAATAAACAGTATATCAAAGAGTACAAGTGTAGCATGTTTAGGAAGTAAATGTTCCAACCTCTAGATCTAGGTTGATATTTACTCCAAGCTCTTCTAATACATCAACCCTTCTATATGTCGAAGAACTTAAACGATTTCCTTGTTGCAAAATAGACACTAACTTAACAATTCTTTCATTTCTCATCAATTCTTTAAGGCAACATATCTACAGTCACATATTCAATAGATATGGATGTTACCTTTGCAACTTTGGCTTCACAAGCTGCATCAAGTATAGAAGCCCATGTTGATATGTTAACTATGTTTGCATCATCACCACTTGTTCCAATTATATCTACTACATCATGCAAGCCTTCTACCTTCACGTTGTGCTCGATCATCGCTCTTGCCAAGTCAACAATCTGCTCAGTTACAAAATTTCATAAATGATCTCTTTTACTAAGTCTAAACATCTCTCTGTATAATACTGACCATAATGCATATTAATCTCTAAATGAGGCTTACTTAATGTTGGAATAATAACAATAAAAATAAATACAAGTATATCATGAAAAAAATAGAAAAATAACTTATTTCCTCATAAGTCTCTCCTTTGGCTTTCAACAACACAAGAAAAGCACTGACTAATGCCTTATCAGTATCATTCACCAAGAAATTCAAGGATACTTTGGCCTTTGACTCCGTTAAATCCACACAATTGACCAAAGATTCAATCAGTTACCAAAACCCACCATAGGAAAATAAAAAATACATATTGAATTTCCCAGAAAACCAAATATTCAAAATGGGTAAAGGATAAACTCAAACCTTATTGAAAGATGTCACATGTGGGTTTGATTTTTCACCACACTAGGTAGAGCACTGACAAAAAGGCTAGTCTTAGAAGCTAAGCTCCTTCCATTTGGGTGAAGAACTATCATTTTAAGCATGATAAGTCAAGGCTCAAGGTTAGAGAAACGAGACAATGGAGAGACTTTGATTGGATATTGGTATGTAGAAGACGTCATATAGTTCAGAAACAAACCAAAACTAAATGAAAGACTGAAGCTTTACTTAGATCTAACTTCTGGGTTTGTTCTTAAAGGATGATACAACAAGAACAGAGTGTAAAACATAAACAAAATCTAACCTGGTAGTGAGGATGGCGAGACGAGGATGGCAACGGTGAGACATAGAGCGGTAGAGAGGGTCAATTATTCCCATATATGAAAAGCATTTATATATATATATATGCTAGCTGCATGTACGAAAACCCTAAGATATCAAAACGAGCAGGGCAGGGGAGAAAGAAAAAAAAACAGAGAGAAAAAAAAGAGAGAAAAAGAGAAAAAAATTGATAAAAGTTTTTGGTGTTAATTTGGTGTAAAAGATAAAAAATTAATATGATATGTCTATAACCTCAGTTTTTCAATAATTGAGACCATAGAGTATGTCTATGGTCTCGATTTTTAAATAATCAAGGTCATAAAGTATGTCTATGACCTCGGTTTTTAAATAACTGAGGTCAAAACCCTATGGTCTCGATTTTGAAAAAAATTGAGAGTAAATATCAGAAACTATATGTATTTATTGTAGTAGTGTTAGATAATACATGTATTTTTTATCTCATAGTTTGTGTTAATACTTGATTTAAAATATTGGTAATACTTTTAAAAAATAAAACATTTAAATTTAATAAATATATAATAATATTGATTATCGAATAAAAATTAATATTATTGAACAATTCTTAAACCCAATTTTCAAGTTTGATAAGTATGTAAGATTATATTGATATTTATTAATGTACAAAGAAAGCCACGTAATAACCAATAAATAGTAAAAAAAACTAAAAAGAAATAAAAAATAAATGAGATATAAATACATTTTTATATTTATTAATATATTAAAAATAGAGATTAAAAAAGTAAAAAATAATAAAAACAATTATTTATAAAAACGTATTTGTTGTGATACATTTTGGGATTGATTTGGGTAAAAAAAAAAAGCTAGCGGAACAGTGGAGCAAAGAAATAAAAAAATGAAAAACAATCAAAACAAAACACAATAAAACTAATAAAATAATTATTTATAAAAAAATTATTTATTTTTAAACATTTTGATATTTATTATTTACGTAAAAAAAAGCTAGCGAAATACTAGATCGAAAAAAATTAAACAAAAAGCAAATGGAAGAATGGAACGGAGAATAACCAACTTGTTTATATAATTTGAATGAATGTCAGAACTAACAAAAGCTTTTATATATATAAAAAAGTAAATTTATTAGTCAAATTTTTATATATAAAATAACATTCATGTTCACGAATGATCGTGAGTTTAGCAAAAAAAAAAAAAATTTAAAGGCAACATTGTAGGTCATAAACTTTTTCACTACATAATTTAAAGAGATTGGTCGGTAATATAAACATGACTCATTCATATTTTATTTTGTCTAATTATATGTATAGTTAGATGAAATAATAAATATCTTCTTTATATAAAGGGAGCTTTTTTTATATAGAAATATAAAAGGAGTTTAAGAGTCACTATGGAAAATAAAAATCTAAGTGCAACATTGGGAACATTTGAATACTATTAGATATTAGTTTTTAATTCAAGAAATAAAACAAGAATCTTAATTCAAGAAATAAAACAAGAACTTTAATTCAAGAAATAAAACAAGAACTTTAATTCAAGAAATAAAACAAGAACCTTAATTCAAGAAATAAAACAGGAATTTTAATTCAAGGAGTAAAATAAAGAATTTTTAATTCAATGAGTAAATCAAGAAATGTTTAATTTAAAGAGTAATTAAAGGAGTAAAATTTTCTTATAAATAGCTATACAATTGTAATGAAAACATGAAAAAAATAATACAAATTATAGAGTTCTTTTGTATAGAGTTATTTCTTGCTTTTTCAACATGGTATCAAAGTAGGAAAATTAACTTATTTCTGCTTTATTATTATCTTAGCATCTTCAATCTTTAAAATGGCTGAAGACAAGCCGCTAGGATCAAAAACTGAAAGTTTATCGGTACTTTCCTTCATGAATATGCATAAGATGGATGTCAACCCAAATCAAAGATTAAACTCAGTCTTGTTGAATGAGTTTAATTACTTGCCTTGGTCAACAGTAGTGTCTCTGACTCTAGGTGGAAGGTCCAAGTTGGGGTTCATAAATGGAAGCATCGAAGTACTTGATGTTTCCTCACCAACCTATGAATCCTGGCTTAGTAAGGATCAGTTGGTTATGTTATGGCTCTTAAATTCCATGGAACGTAAATTAGCTGAAATATTTAGTTACTCTGAATCTGCATACCAACTATGGAAGACGGTCAAGGAAATGTATGGTAGTCAAAACAATGCTACACGAGTTTTTCAATTAAAGAAGGACATCTCAAATCTGCAACAAGATGGCAAGCCTTTTGTACAACTCTTAGGAAGCATAAAAAACATGTGGAATGAGTTGGAAATATATTGTCCTTATACAACCGATGTAGCTCTGCTAGGAAAAAGAGCGGAAGAAGATAAGATATTTCAACTTCTGTCCAGTCTCGATTCAACATATGAAGATATATGATGCCACATACTCATGAATACTGAACTTCCTTCCTTCACCAATGTATGTGCGACAATTCAACATGAAGAAGTAAGGAGGAAAGTCATGAACAAATGGCTAGTGCACCTGAGGTAAGAGTCTATCTAACCAATGAGAGGAAGTACAAAGAGAAGCATCCAAACTTAAAGTGTCAACATTGCAACTATACGGGCCATGTTAAGGACACATGTTGGATTTTACATCCAGAATTAAAACCTAATTTTATAAAGGATAAGGGTTTACAAAAAGTGAATCGTACTACACACCGTGCAAATCATGCTTTTGCCTCTACCTTTAATGGGTCTGATGCATTCAAGAACTTCACAGTGAATCCAGTTGAACTCATGAATGAGTTTATGTTGTATCTTCGAAGCAAGACAAGAGGAGCTAGAATTGACTGTGTGGATAGCATAGAAGAAGGAAACTCGACAACATTGCTAGGCAAGTTTGTGGGTTTCTTGACAGATACAAAACTCATACCACAAGAGGACATGCAAGGTATCATAAAAGCTTTTAAAACTGCTCTTAAAATAAATATGTTGCATGATTTTTGGGTTGTAGATTCAGGTGCCACAGATCATATGACAAACCATGTATCAAAGTTTCATAAGTTTGAAAAATTAGCAAATCGTTCTCAAGTTTCAATTGCAAATGGTTAGAATGTAAAGGTTTTAGGAAAGGAAAAAATAAAATTAATGTCAGATGAAATCGAATCGATGGTTTTATATGTACCGTCTTTTCCTTTCCAACTTCTGTCTGTAGGAAAAATCACAAATACCTTGAATTGCTTAGCTATTTTTTCTCCTCACAATGTCATTTTTCAGGATTGTGCCACCAAAAAGACGATTGGTAAAGGGTTTTACTTAGATGGTCTCTATTACATATCCAAGAGCAATCCCAGAGGGTTTCAAGCCAAGTTTAACCCTATCCAAGATAATCGATTGTGGCATCAACGTTTAGCTCACCCTTTTCCACCAATTTTGTCAATGTTATTTCCAAACTTAGGAAATGATGCAATTGCATGTGAAACTTGCCCCTTATCTAAGGCCACTAGATTGCCTTTTAATTCTTCCTTGTCTTGGGCTAGTAAGTGTTTTGAACTAGTTCATTCAGATGTATGGGGACCAACTAATGAATCTTTTGATGGTTATAAGTATTTTGTGATTTATGTTGATGATTTCTCTCGAGTCACATGGTTATATCTTTTAAAGTCTAAGAATGAAGTTATGGAAGTATTTAAGGACTTTCATAACCTTGTTAAAAATCACTTCTCCTCTAAAATTTAAACCTTAAGGTCTAACAATGGCACCGAATACATGTCCCATATCATGAAACAATATTTGAGCATTCATGGCATTATGCATCAAACAAGTTGTGTTGGCACACCCCAACAAAATGATGTAGCTGAACGCAAAAACCGGGACTTACTTGAAAAAACTAGAGCATTAATGCTACAAATGAATGTACTAAAGAGATTCTGATCCCAAGAGGTTATGGTAGCTTCTTACATCATCAATAGATTACCCAGCCGAGTCTTGGATTTCTAGTCTCCCTTAGAGGTCATGAAAGGAAGGAAAATTAACCTCTCACACCTTAGAGTCTTTGGCTGCATCTATTTTGTACATATTCAATCTCATCATTGAGATAAATTGGATTCTAGAGTTGTTAAATGTATTTTTCTTGGTTATTCATCTACATAAAAGGGATATAAGTGTTATGATCCCCAACTTAGGAGATTAATTGTGTCTAAAGATGTTTGATTTTATGAAACTAACCCTTTTTTCAGCAAGTCACATGAAATCACAAGTCAAGGGGATGAGATCTTGGATGTGTTTCCATTACCAAGAATCGAACTTGAGGCTCCACAACAACAAGATCCCAGCCATGTCAACATTGATGCATCTCTTACTGAGTGTAACAATGAAGGGTCTCATCTTAATGGTACACTGCATGAAGATGGTGATAATCAAGATGATCCTCACAATATGGTACAAGATGTGAACGAGTGTGAGATAACTCTTCCTACTCCACGACGTAATCCAATGCGTGTTAGGCAACCTCCCACAAGACTTCAAGACTTTGTCACCTACAAACCCACACATCCCATCTCAAATTATGTGTCATATAAGAGAGTGACACCAGCCCATGCCGCATTCCTCAACACTATATCGAGTTACAGTGAGCTTCAAAACTTTCATTAGGCCAACAGCCAAGAGGTGTGGAAGGAAGCCATGCAAGAAGAACTTAAAGCCTTAGATCAACACAACACATAGAGCATCACCAAACTTCCAAAAGGCAAGAAAGTCGTGGGTTACAAATGGATCTATAAGCTCAAATTCAAGTCAGATGGATCAATTGAAAGGTATAAAGCAAGATTGGTGGCTCGGGAATTCACTCAAACATTCGAGGTGGATTATAAAGAAACATTTGCACCTGTTACACAAATCAACACAATAAGAGTGCTACTGTCCGTGGCTGTAAACAAGGGGTGGTCCATGTACCAAATGGATATGAAGAATGCATTCTTGCATGGTGATCTCAAAGAAGAAGTCTATATGAAATTGCCACTCGGGCATCCTCAAAGCAATGAACTGGATTTAGTGTGCAAATTGCACAAATCCATTTGTGGTTTGAAACAGTCCCCACGAGCTTGGTATGCCAAGCTAAGCTCAGTTCTCACTAGTGTTGGTTTCAAAAGTAGCAATGTTGATTCCTCACTATTTGTTTGCACAGGAGCTATGGAAAAATTGGTTGTGCTGATTTATGTAGATGATTTGATAATTACAAGTGATAATATTGACGAGATTTTCAACCTCAAACAGTCTCTCAAACAAAGATTTGCAATTAAAAACCTTGGGATATTAAAGTACTTTCTTGGTATAGAAATAGCAACCTCGCACAAGGGACTCTTTCTTAACCAAAGGAAATATGTCCTAGATTTGCTCAAGGAAGCTAACATGGGCGATGCTAAACCAACCATTACCTTTCTTGACAGCAAGCTCAAACTTAGCTTGAAGAGCACGCCACTCACGGATATGAGTTATTACCAGCGATTGATTGGTAAGTTGATCTACCTAACAATCACCAGACCTGACATCACATATTTTGTAAGTATTGTGAGCCAATTCATGCACTTCTTGACACTTGAGCATTTGATCCTTGTTAAAAGGATCTTACGCTACTTAAAAGGATCAGTGGGTCATGGTATCATCATGAAGAAGAATGACAACACACAAATCATGGGGTATTGTGATGCTGATTGGGCAAGGAATGCAATCGATCGTAAGTCCACCACTGGCCATTGTACATTTTTCGGTGGAAACTTGGTCACATGGAAAAGTAAGAAGCAAACTATCATCGCCAGATCAAGTGCCGAAGTTGAGTATCGTGCAATGGTTTCAGGTGCATGTGAGTTGATATGGCTTAAAGGTCTTCTGTGTGATTTAGGTGTTCCTACAACTCTTCCTATGTCCTTATTTTGTGATAATCAGGCAGCCATGCATATAGTATCAAACCCAGTGTTTCACGAGAGGACGAAACACATTGAAGTTGATTGTCATTACGTTCGTGAACAAGTTCAATCACAGGTGATTCAGACACATTATATATGAAGCTTCGACCAACTGGCTGACATCTTCACCAAGCCCTTGGCTTCTCATCAGTTTCAACGACTTTTGTCCAAACTTGGATCCATAAACCTTCTGGATATTAGTCTTTAATTCAAGGAATAAAACAAAGACCTTAATTCAAGGAATAAAACAAGGACTTTAATTCAAATAAATTAATGAATGTTTAATTTAAAGAGTAATTAAAGGAGTAAAATTTCCTTATAAATAACTATATAATTGTAATGAAAACATAAAAAAAAATACAAACTATAAAACTCTTTTGTATAGAGTAATTTCTTGTTTTTTCAACAAATACTTAATTTACATGTTTCTCTTTATTTGAGATGTAAAATCAGCTATATTATTTTATTTAATATTTTTAATGTAATTATGCTGTAAAGTTATCATCTCAACCAATTCTATTTATATTGTTTATTTAACTCAGGTTAAACATAATATTAAATCTATTTTTTTTTACTTAGACTTTTAGATTATAAATATATAATAATTTTTTATATTTTATATTTATTTATTTTATGTTTCATTTAAATATATTTAAAACAAAAGAGGTATCTAAACTAATACTATCGACTGTGTATTTTTTTTCTTTCTAAAATTGACCGACTAATCCAAATCTACGATCATATCAAATCTATATTTTTTTAAAGATTGATAACTTCACTAGACGTGAAAATTATGTAAACTCACTAAGTAGAATTGTTCGTAGGTTTTAAAAATGATAAACTGACAAAAGTTATACTATATTATATGCTTTTTACTTTATTGTGTAATGTTTAAAATGATTAATATTAAAAATAATTATAATTCTATATTTTTATAGCATCTAGTAGAACATTAATTGATTTTTAGTGATAAAAAATTAATTAAATAAAAAATATAATGGTAAAAACTTTTAAATTAACTTATGTGATATGTTTTTTTGTTTCAATCAAAAATATTTATATTATATATTATAATTTACATATTTAAAATTATCAAATCATATTTTCCTTAAATCCATTTTATAAGTTGATTTAAATATTATTTTCGGGATCATATTTCGATTAAAGTTTTTGATTATTTTAAAACCACGAAAATAATATCAAATTATAAAATAATACAATAACTAATTTAACTAATTATGTTTACCTCACAATCCCATTGTCATCCCATTGTCATCTTTTCTCATAACAAATTTAGTCTTATAAGATGAAATAAATTTTTAAATTTAATAAATTATATCATAAATTAATGAAATATCTTTATCTTAATTTATATTTATAATTTTTACAGGCTAAATTACTCATTTTAGGTAAAAGAAAATATTATTTTTCTATAGAATTAAGTTTCTCTCAACAATTATCTCTTATAAAAATAAATTACAGTCTAAGAACAAAGTCAAGAAAAAAAATGTTGCTACTTTATTATTATGTAAGTATCCTTTTTACAGTTGGATTTAACACTAATTGGTATATGGGAAGAAAAAAACACTAAACAGAATCAGAAATAAAATAAAATATATATCCTTGTTTTTTTAATTCGTTTAAATTTTTAATGATAGAAATTATAATTTTTTTAAAAATACATATTCTCTTGAGATAATATATATATATTCTTCTAAAAAGAATAGCTATTCGTTCTCTCAAATGAATTAAATTGTAATATATTTTTATAAAAAAAAAACTTTCAAGTACTAAAAAATATCTATATTATTAGATGTAGGGTATTTTGAAAAAAAAAACTAATAAAATTAATTAATTTTTTTTTCTTATTCTATAATAACTAACAAAAAAATTAAATTATAAGTTATGATTCATATTCATAATTTTATATATTCATAAATTGTTATTCTTAACTAATTCATAATTTCAATTCTAAGATCCGAAAATACCCTCAAATATTATTTAAATTAAGATCTTCAAACAGTACAATCTTAGGACATCCTTTTCAAAGACAATGGAAAATATGCAAGCAAATTAGAGATTGATCATTGTTATTAATTTTAAATTTGCTCTCACATCAGAATATATATATATAATATTTAATTATCTAGAATATTTTTCTTAATCATAATCTAAGGAGAATAGAGAAATGATTTTTAAAGTAATAATTTAAACTATTTCATTTAGAGGCAACTAAAAGTGAGATAAATTATAAATTAATGCTATAATTAATAGAGCTCTATTTACAAAAAAAAAAAAACACTTTAATGACTAATTTGGGCTACTTAGCTAAGATAACTTGCTACCTAAAATAGGCAAAATTTATGGGCCATGGTAACCCGAAAAGTTCACAATTGTCATAACCAACCCAAAAATTAAACATAAATTATTCAGCTTTCGTAGTCAATGAGGACCTTAAACTTGCTAGGTATAGAGGTATGAAAATATCTTAATAAATTAAGTTTTTGAAAAAATTAATAATTAATCATTTTTAACAAATAGATAAATATACAATAATTCAAATAATAATTATTATTAATGTAACTTTAAAAATATAGGATAGAACACAATTAAAAACGTATGTGTAATATTTCTCAAGAAAAAAGAAAGAACTATTCAATCTTATCTTGGATTCAAGTGAACTTACTTATTGCCTTTTTAGGTGGATACAACCAAAAAATCAACAAAGAGAGCACTTAAAAAGAGTATAACTTTCAAAAATTATAAAATATAATAAATTTTAAATTTATAAAAATAAAATATTATATAAAAAAATTAAACATATTTAATTAAATATTTTTAAATAATTATATTTTAATTTATAAACTTTGATAAATATATAATGATATATAAGACTTTTTATATTAAAAATATATAAAATAGTCATAAAATATGTTATTTTTATGATTATAAGCTTTAATTTTTTATTTTTTTATAATTTTTTTACAAAGAAATTAAAATTTCACACCTAAGAAAAATAATTTTTTTATATACTAAGGTAGCACAGAAATATGGGTACATCTCAGATGATAGAGATATCAAATATCTCTAACTTACCTATTTTTAAAATTTTCTCTCTTCTACTTGAATTCTTTTTATTTCCAAAAATATATATTATTTTACTACTATTACTCAAATTATTCTCCAAGAAAAAAAATACAGAGAATAAGGTTATTCAAATAATATATATCTTTAAGAATCATTATCACCTAAACATAAATATCGTTCCATAAGTTAAAACTGAAGTCATTCGTCACATTCATAAACTACCAAACTTTATTTTTTTTATGCAGGTATCACTAATGTATATCACATATTGCAATAATACAAATGATACGGCAATTTTTACTTAATTATATTTATTAATAACACATATAAATAATGATTTATCTACGTCTAATATTTTGAATTTATTCTCT
Source organism: Hippophae gyantsensis (assembly GCA_030763125.1). NCBI lineage: Eukaryota > Viridiplantae > Streptophyta > Magnoliopsida > Rosales > Elaeagnaceae > Hippophae > Hippophae gyantsensis. Next base: position 14,272,707 of record CM061029.1, on the reverse strand, counting down.
ATGATTTAATTAATTATTTAATTTATATTTAAAATTATTATTAATTATATTATATTCATCTAATTTATTATTTTAATTATATAAATAATACCTAATATTATATTTATTTTTGAGACTTGAAATATGAATATCACTTTATTTACTATTGTTTATTTTTTTCAATTTATATTTTTTAAATCTTAAATTAATTAGTACATTTTGAAATATTATTTTTTATTATTATTCTCAACTAGGATACATTAAATACCTCTATTTAGGTTATTGATATACATTTTAGTTAATTTTAATAATAATTAATACCTATTTTTTTAAGATTATTGTTGAATTTGATCAAAATAATTATCAATGCCTAAATAAAGGTATTTAATGTATTATAATTGAAAATAAAAGTCAAAAATAAATAAATAATAATAATAATAATAATAAATAAATAAAAATACTTCAAAACTACCGACCCCACCTAATTTATCTATAATTTCCCATTTTATCTGTATTCTCCTCTCTTTCATCTATTTTTCTAACTATTCTACATCAATCATTTAACATTTATGATATGTAGATTTTTTTTTTCCATATATTAAGTGGCCGACCCATTATAATTGTGGGTGGTGACCAATACAAAGATAAGATACATACCTTCTATCATTGAAAGAGAGAGAGAAGTGACTGGTCTCGAACTGTGTTTTTTAGGACTGTTTTTTTTTCTAACCTTCAATCCATATTCCAACTATTTACAAGTCGTAAATGAATTGATGGATCTCCTATTATTGAATGTAAAATTAAAAATAGTTCGATACAATTTTTATCAAACATTAAAGATTGAATACACCTTTGTTTCTTATTAACCTAATAACATAAAACATAACGTTAGAATCTTATAATACTACCACGTGTAGTGGTCTTTAGCCTTCTACTATTTAAATAAGTCTGTGAGAAGAAAGAAAAAATTAATATTTTTCTTTAGAATACCAAAAAATATTTAAAAAAAAAATATAAATCTTAGTATCTATAATTATCTAAGTTTTGAGAAGAAGTTATATTTAATGGTATGCAATGATGAATACTTATATGAAAAAATATACTTATTAATGACCTTTATTTATAGTAATAAACTTATCTTTAATGTCATATTTTTATGGGTTTTTGTCTATAATGATCATATCTCATTCAATACTTAAAAAAAAACTATATTATATTTTATTTTAAAAATGATCAAATCATAACTCATTAAACAATTTTCTAGTCATTTTTTTGTTTTTTTCTAACTCTTATTTCACTAATTCCAATCCCATTTTTCTAATAAAAAAATAATTTTGTTTTTTTTCTCTTTCTTTAATTTTAAGGACCTTATTTTTTTAAAATATAATTATTCACCAACTTTTAATAAATAATAAAAAAAATATATATTTTTATAACAAATAACTTATCAAAATTTTATTATAAAATAATTAATAATAATAATAATAATAAATTATAAAATTTTAAATTATTAAAAACTTTACTAAATAGTTACAATATTTTTTATGAAAAATTATTGAAATTTTAAAAAATAAATTATTTAAGATTAAAAAAATTAAAAAATAGATTATATTGTAACAAATATCTCTAATATTATTATAATTTTAATTATTACTAAGATAACAAATATTTATTAACAATAATTATATTTAAGTATTAAAATATAATTAATTCAATATAATTTATATATTTTATTATATTAATAATAAAAATAATTATAATAATATTATATTATATAATATTATCTCACAAAATTTGTCATATAATGTTTTATATTTGTATTGTATCTTGTAAAAAATTGGATATAGAGGCTTCATAATTTTTTTAATAATTTAATTATTTTTATGAATATTATTTTTATATCATAATTATAATTATTTATTAAATATAATTATAATTATATTTAATAATAATAATAATGTATTATATTATTTATGAATTATCAAAATATTTAGTTTATAATTTTCAATATATATATAAATTTATATTTATTTTATCGTAAAATAAATTATTTTTTATTTTTTAAAATAAATTTTTTAATATATGATATGATAAAAAAAATTATGTATTTAAAATTAATTATAAATTTATAAGATGTTAATATTTTTTTATGTTTATAATAATTATGTTTTACAAAATGGAACTAATATATCTTTTTTTTTAAATAAAATTGATTAAAAATTTTGCTTTCAAGTTTAAGGTAAGATCTTGCCTATTTTTTAAAAAAAATCTCACTTATGCCCATTTTTAAACTATTGTGTGGGATATGGCTATTATAGACAAAACTCCTATCTTTATCTACTTAATTATCTCATTATTGGATAATTAACAGATTGAATGACGATCATTGATCTTGTTGGATATTTATGTGATATTGATGCTCATCTGTTGACTCAACGCTAATCGGGTTAGCCTGTAAGTTACTTATTGATTGGGATCTTTTATATTGCGTCACATTACGTAAATTATTTTACATCCAACATCAATCCCTTAGACTTGCTAAGTCTAGATACATGGACTATGAGATTTATTTTGTCATTCTATCATTACATGAGTTCACTACTTTCCAAACCTTACTAGTGGTATCAATTCTACTCTTATGTGGTCATTACTTACCCATATGATGAATTTCTTGTTTTTTCTAAGCACTCAAAAAAGTGCACGACAATGTCTTGTTGGTGGTGGTTTTTGTGAATTCTCAATTAAACTCTTAATTAGGGAAATATATTGATGTCAAAACATGTGTGGGGTTTAAAGCCCATGAGCTAACTAAGAGCCTAGAACCCTTTGATGGGTTTGTTGATGAATAGATGAGATCTTTTCTTATCCTCTATATAAAGAGAGATTGTTCCTCTCATTTTTTTCATTCTAACCTTCAAAGCTTACTTTTAAGAGACAGATAAAAATAGGGGAGCTAAGCATCAAGGTTTGGTAAGTATTTTTTTCAACCTTTTCCTTTTATTTATTTTGTTAGGACTTTGTAGAAACTGTATGAATATTATTTTCTTGCTATCCAAACATCTACACTAATAACACTCATACTCATTCATTCCTACACAGGTAGTGATGAAAGACGAGATGATTAATGGACAAAATAAGATTTTTCTATCATCAGGACGATGGAGCACGAACCAAGATGGGTAGTGTGAGGTATCCGTCGAGTGGAGGAGGGAGGAACCTATGTATAACCTTCTATAGTGTGTCTAGCTATAGTTCAATCATTTGTGGTGTGTTAGACCATGTTCTATCCACTTATGGTGTGTTCGTCCATAGTTTTGCCACTCATAGAGTGTCCGACCATGGTCTTATCAACCATGGCATGTATAGCCATAGTATAGGCAGGTCAAGTCTACGTAGTGGTGGCCGAGTGCGTGTCAAGTCAAGTGATGAATTTGGATCATTTCGATGATATGCTTCTATCTATGGGGGTCATTTGGATGCTTAAGTGTAGACTAACTATTTTACTAATGATGACTTAGATTTTTTCTCTATTGGTATTCCTAAGTGCCAATTGGGTCTCGATGAAGAAGATAACATTTTCTTTTTTATGAATAAAGTCCATTCTCGAGTGATAAATACATTCTTGGATAGAATCAAGGATACCTTTAATATACCAGAATCAATAAGATTGATACCTTAAGTTCTGGGCATGAGTTGAAGTAACCCTTTTTTGGGTAAAGTCACTTTAGCTACAGATCATCTCTTTGTTGGACTGAGACTGCCCTTTTCACATATATTGTAGAATTTTTTGGCATATGTTGGTGTCACTCCATCCTAGCTTCCCTCTAACTATTATCGGATATTGTTATCTTGTTGGGCACTCTTGAAAGAATTTGGATGCAAGCTAACCATGGAAGAGTTCACTGATTATTACTTCTTATAACTTCAATATGCCAATCACAATTGGTTTTATCTCAAAGCCAACAACATTTTGATTGAGAAGATTTCAAACACCAATAAAAGGTGGCAATTTTTAGAATGGATGGAGATTTTGACTTAAATCTCCTAAGGGTCCCTCCCAGTCCTACCCAATATGAAAGGAATGGTAGGACATTCTGAGACTTAGCTCAATATGGTATGATTTATTTATATCTAACATGTTCTCTTTTTGTTTATAGTTCATTGCTTGCAGAGAAAATAACTTAATAGGGTTTGGATCCTACAGTAATTGATTGAGAGAGTGATGATCCTCTAGATCCAAACAATGAGTACTAGTCTTTTCTCTTTACTTTTAGTATTTCATTTTGATTACTTAGTTGATAGTTGTGTCCTTTTGTAAGTATGACCTTTGAACTTCTCGTTGGTAGGAAAAATAGGAGCATGATAGCCTTTAGATTTCTTAAGGAGTCTTGGAAAAAAAAGGCTCTTTTGCATGCCAAAATGGTTCACAGCTCGAGGGGTTCAAAAAGGAAAAGAGCTCCCACTTTAGGCGTGACTATCATTGGAGCATGTCTTGGGAGGAAGAGGTCCCATCAACACATGTCGATGTACCATTGATGTCAATTATAAGTGGTATTGGCTTGAATGTTCCTTCTATGACATCACCTACACCTCACACTTTTTTGGGATAATTATATAAAATACCCCTAGGATTTAGCATATATTCACTTACACTCTTAAAGTTTTCATAATGTTAGAATTCTAATAGACTTTATGATTAATACCATTAATGTCTTTAAAACTAATGGTGTTAACTTTTCTGTCCATATCATGTTAATCTTTCTATGGCTCTAATACCAATTTGTGGGCTAGTTGTTTAATGCTAGTTATTAATTCCTTTAATTTTTAAAGATAATATAAATTTTTTATTTTCTTAATTCTTGTAATTATTAAATTGGAGTTCCAAATAGCCAAATTGACTCTATGGTGGAAATTTAGTCAATTTGTCATTCTTTTAGGAAATCGTACCTAGCTACATGCCCTAAATAAACTTGGTGTTGTAATTGTAAGTTCATACAACTATATGTTTTTGTACATATAACGTATCTATAATATTTAAAGGGATAATAACCAAACATAAAGTTACTGAATTCTCTTTTTTCCTTCTTTATTTAATTCTAAGAAGACATATTTTTGATAAAAATAGTCTTTTAATACCCTTGATATAGGATGATCTATTATGCTTATAACAACTCTTATGTATTTTATGTAGATATTCAATAAGGTATTGAACCTTCTAAATTTTTTAAAGACAAGTTTCATATTCCTCATCTTTAAAATAATTATGTAAGGCTAAGAGATAGCCTTTATCAAATTTTTCTTATAAGACTAGATTTTTATTTTTCTTATAATATTGTGTTATTAATCTTCATCTTTTATGTTCATTATTATTATAACTTGATATAAGAAAATATCTAAATATTCAAGATCCTTAATTGGCTTAAAAATTATAATTATTATACTTGAACTTAATGGGTCTGCCACAATCTTTTCTTCTATTCATCTCCTCTTGTTACACCGATTATGCCTAAGATTTACTCAAACCTTAACACCTTCCTAATAACGGTGAGCCTTCTGCATCCGTTCATACATGATGTCTAATTTTTACTTACTAAAAAAGAGTAACTAAACTCCATTTTATTTATAATATAATAATTATTACAAACTTAAGGTTAACTAAGAACCTTGAAGGGATTTTTAATCGCTTATAATTACCGGGTATATAATTATTGATTGAGATTTCTAGATATAGGGGATTTATATGCAAGAGAATGTGTGTTTTTCAAATATATGTGATCTTTGATTTTTTCTGTGTTCCTCAAATGAAAACAAGGGTTCTTTTTATAGCATATGGAATCCCTATTTGCAAGATAAGAATCACTATTTTATCATTCTTTTAATAATTTATCTACTTTTTTGCTTTAAATATCATCCACTACTTTTTCCTTGGCTCATGTTGCCGACTAAATATATGGGTCTATATCTTTATTTTTCCTTATCGTCTTCTATCGAAAGTTCTTCTTCTATTTCATTTTCTATTGACAATCCTTTTGATGACGTTGATGACAACACATCTTCATCTTTTCGATCTTTGATGCTGTAAATACATCTGTGATCTTTGGTAGCTTTTCTAGCATAAAAGCAAAACACCTTTCTTTTTATAACAATTTCCAAGTTGTTATTAAAATTTGTTTCATATTTGATAATTTTTTCACCATCTTCCTTTGAAAGAGTCATGTTACTATGAGAAATGATGATGAATTTATTGGTTAAGTAATTTACTTTGATCTCAATAGAGTTATCAATTTTCTTGAGTTCATAGAAAATTTGCCCTAACATTTGACCTCTTAATACACAAAGTTCTTCTGTGTTGAATTTTTTTCGGAAGCGCCCTTGATTTGGAACTTCTCTATCTGTGTTGGAAATACCTATCTTGATGAAGTGGTAAAGACTAATACATCCTTCCTCATTCCAATCCATTAGTGAAGTGAAAAATCTGAGATAAATAGGCTTGTCACCTACTTTAATCTTCTTCCTAAAGTTCTTAATTGCTCTTTTAAAATTTTATTGAAAATAATTTAATTAATTTATGGATGTATTTTTTTCTATTAGTCCTACTTAGAAAGCTTTGAAAACAAATATTAGATCAACTCCTTTTAAAATATTAAATTTACTTCCCATAGAGAATTTCTTTTTTATAGTGTATAACTTCATATCTTCAATGTGTTCCTAGGTAGATTTCTTGGCCAGGTTGTAGAAACTCAACCATTATGGTTTGCTGAGGTTTCTATATTGTTCATTTTCATCTTCAATGGTTGATGAATTTATAGGGAATGTTTCCCTATATAGCACTGAATGCCTTAATGTTTTTTACGTCTCTGGGAGAAATGCTTATCTAAATAGTACTAGAGGCCTTAATACTTTTCCTAGAATTTTCAACCTATTTGGTGCTACTGGTTGTTGTTGTAATGTTGTAGAGTAATTTCCTACTATCTCCTCTATAGTTATTAGTTTTGGTACTTTGTAAATGGCATAATTGCCTTCAGCCACTATTCTATTTGTGAAGGCTCTATGAGTTACTCCACTAAACTCTAGAATAGATTTATTGGCTTATGTCCAGTTGTTATAAATTTTTGGTTTTGGGCTATTATAGACCACATAAATCTTTTTATGTTTCTCCTTTTCTACTTCATTAGCCCAATTAAGCTTTCTTGTTTTAGAGATGTTACTCTCTTTTGAACTGTTAGTTTCTTCCTTTTCATCTTGAATTTTTTTCTTTAGAAGTTTTATCTTATTTAAATTGAATTTTTGATGAAGATTCCTCTTTTGAGCTTTTGAATTCTAAGAATTGTTTTGAACAATCAAGTTCTTCTTGTTTATTTCCTGTCTCTAGAAGAGACTTCTCAAGGTATAACAACTTGAGTTTTTCTTGTAAGATTTTTATTTCCTTTTCCTTTATCTTGATCTTGATATCAAGATGTTCCATTCCTATAAGCATAAAAATAGTTAGATGTGTTAATTCTCTAGTAAGAGCATTTGTTAAGCTATTTTTATTTCCTAGAAAATGTTTAACATTAAAATTATAGTGATTGAACCGTTGTTATCATCTAACTAATCTTCATTGTTTGTAATCACTTGCAATATTAATTCTTAAGAAATAGCCAAAACATTTATTATCGATTCTAACAATGAATTTGAAACTTATGACATAAATTGAAATTTTCTTAATAGCTTTTTTAACAGCTAAATATTCTTTTTTATTACTATGATAATTTAACTCTGGTCCTTGGAAAAATTCTGATGTATATCTACAACGGTATGCATCTTTATCATCTACCTTTTCTTTCATAATTGCTCCCAATATTCTTGTGAAGTATCTATTTCATTTATTATTTTAAGTCGCTCAGCTAAAGATCTTTATTTGGGCCATCCATATAAACGATGCAGAGGGCCTTGTGGTAGGCCTTTCTAATATGTGCCTTATTTGCATTATTATAGTCCTCTTCTATAGGACCACCAATGATGACCCAGACCTTTCACACTTCTTATATGGGAGTGTGTCCTCGCTCTCTTGGAGGAGAGGCCTTATTCTAGTCTTATATTTTAGCAAAATCTCTTAATTATCCCCTATTAATAAGGTGCTCAATTTCATTCTTCAAGTATTGACACTCTTCAGTGGAGTACTCTAAGTCCCAATGGAACCTACAATATTGATTTTTATTCTGACTAGCATCGTTAAGTTTCCTAAGCTAGCGTATTATATGCTAGTTTTCAACTTGCATAAGGAGTGTTTCCCTGGTCAATGTCAAGGGTGCAAAGGTACATAAATTTAGGCCAGTGTACCCTGAACCTTATCTTCTATCCTTTTCATCTTTGTAGTTCTGACAAGGCCTTTTATTCTCATAGGGTTTAGGTTCATCCCCAACCATGGGGTGGTCATTGAATATCATGTTATTGGCCATTCTTTGACATTGAGATATGTATTAACCAATTAAGTGGCCTCCGTATATGTGGTCCAAAATTCTTTCGCCATGCCTCTCCAAATAGGTCCTTTGCGAAGAGCTTAGTGTAGATCCATGAAGTGTGATGTTGTTTTTTATCTTGGATTTTTTTTGCTATTGAACTTATTGAGTAAATCATTTAGGGCTTCATATTTCCCTTGATGCAGATCCATCAAGTATGCTATTGTTTTTAATCTTCTTCTTTTTCCCAAAAAGTAGGAAAGGAATTGCTTTCCAAACTCAGTGAATTTACCAATTGTTTTGAGCTTAAGGGTATGATACTAAGCACGAGCTTTGTCAATCCAGGTGAGTTGGAAGACACCACTTCTAACTACATGATGAGAATCATCGAGCTCTACAAATTCCAAGTGGACCAATAACAAGGTCTAGGAAGGCACAACTCGAAAAGGCTTTAAATGGGCTCATTCAAGAGGTCATGCATAATCAAGCGGACCTAAATTGGGAGTGCAAGGATTGGAACAATCCTAGGATGGAAATTAGCGCAAAATTGGCAAAATAAAACTAGGCACATTGTTGTGCTATTTGGACTTTTTTTGGGCAGCTTCATTTTCAGCCCTTAGATGGAAACAATGGTTAAGATGTAATATTTTATAGGATTACTTTTGTGGTCAGCTGCCCCATTTTTTCCATGATTTGGTCAATGTTTTCTACTACCTTTTCTGCTTTTTGGCTATGTTTATTTTCAACCCTTGGATGAGATCAAGGGCTATGATGTAGTAGAGCTTAGGGTTGGTTTGTATCCTATTAAGAAGCGGCTCATTTCTTTGTAAAACACAATTTTGAATGAAGTTTGAATATTCAGATCATTTGAGAGCTCATTCTAGCTCTTTGTTCCTCTTTAAGCAACTTATCAAGGGATTGGCAACCTTTGTGGCATTGTTTAGCATCCAAGCATTTGTGGTGAGTAATATCCATACTTGTTAGGGTGTCATTTATGCTAGACTTATCAAGGAATTAGTAGCTCCTTGTGGCGTCTTTTCTCCTCAGAAAAATGGTGAGTAATATCCATTGATTTGTGGAGAAACCCTTTGCTATATAATCTGAAATTAGCTAGGTCCTAACCCATTGGTTCTTATCATTTGGTATCAGAGCTTTTGGTGCTAATTTTCAGATTCCTATCCTTTATATTTGTTCTTGTTCTTGTGTTCTTGTTGTATTTCTGATACATAAAAAAAAACGAAAAAAAATCATTCTGCTGTGTTCTTGCTGAAATTTATTCTCCATACCCTAAAAATATTGCTCTTCTTTGTTTCCACGTTTTTTTTGCATTTTCCTTTCAAATTCTTTTGTGTCCAAAGTTTTTCAGTAGTAACATTGCATATCCTGTTGTTTCTGAAAGTTTTCTGAATTTTCCTTTCATATTCTGCAGTTTCCTTACAAATTCTGCTATTTTTGAATCTATTCTGTATTTTCCTTGCTAATTTTGCAATATCTGATATATTCTACAGTTTTTGGTTGTTTTCTAGTATTTCTGTGGTAGTTCCTACAAAAATTTCATTTTCCCTTTGTGTTGTAATCTATGTGCTATTTACCAATCTTAAAAATTCCTTAAACTCATATTGAAAGTATTGTATTGATTTACTCTTGAGTTATTAGCATAATTGTTCCAAAAGAAACGAAAAAAAAAACAGAAAAAGAGTGGCCATAATTAATTAAAAAGAAAAAAAAGAGAGGCCAAGTTACATTTGCTAATTTCTAGTGAGTATTAGAACTCATAGTTTCAAGGATTTTACACTTTGATTATAAATCTTCCATTGTGTGCTTAGTTCCTTTGGGGAAATTGTTGTTTTCCAATCGTGTTGTTCTATTGTTTTTTCTTGTGCTTACTACTCTAAACACTTTGAGTTAGTTTCCTTTGTGCTTTAACAAGTGGGATATTGTGAACTATTTTTTTTGGGTGTTTGATAATTCTACAAATTGGTTGGAATCCCTGGATTTGGTTGCTTTGATTAGGAACTAAGAGAGTTTGAGCGATCAATCCGAGCGCTAAACACGTGAGGTATTGTGTGAATTTACATTAGTTCTATTTTATTACACTAACCTATTGTTGTGTAGAATTGAAAAAAAATGTCAAACAGTAGTCCCGAAGGAAGACCGGATATGATGTTCTTGATGAGGGCGTTGCAACAATCTTTTGAGAGGATGAACAACTTGGTGGTTGATATGAATGAAAGATTGGAAAGGCAAGAAAATTCCTTAGCAGCTTTACAACGAGAAACACCTCCACCCAATGTTAGGAGGGTTAATAGGCAAGCACATATTGGGGATGATATAGAGGAAGAAGATTGGGAAGAAGAATTGGAGGAAGAAGGGGGAAGAATGCCTAGAAGAGGAAGAAATGGTAGAGCAGGTATGTAGAGACCCCCACCTAGAGCTCAAGATGGAGTTGATAGAGATCTAAGTAGTAAAAAAATGAAGATACCATAATTCCAAGGAAAGAATGACCCAGAGTTGTATTTGGAGTGGGAGAAGAAAGTGGAGCATATTTTTGAATGTCACAACTACTCCACGGAGAAAAAAGTAAAACTTGCTGTAATTGAGTTTTTTGACTATGCATTGAATTGGTAGGATCAATTGGTCATTAGTAGAAGGAGAAACCGTGAAAGGCCCATAGATAATTGGGAGGACATGAAGGCTATCATGAGAAAGAGGTTTATGCCTAGCTACTACTATAGAGAGTTACACCAACGCTTACAAAGATTGACTCAAGGATATAAATGTGTTGATGGGTACTACAAGGAAATGGAAGTGGCTATGACAAGAGCTAATGTCGAGGAAGATAGAGAGGCAACCATGGCTAGGTTTCTTAGTGGGTTGAATCCAGAGATTGCCAACATTGTGGAACTTCATCATTATGTGGAGATGGAGGACATGGTCCATATGGCAATCAAGGTGGAAAGGCAATTAAAGAAACAGAGTTTTCGATCCCAACCATTAAGGTCTAGTCCCATTACTCAAAAACCAAACCTTACTAGTCCTTGGAAGTCCAATGAGAAAAAAGATGAAATAGCTACATCCAAACCAAGATTTAAGCCATACAAAGCCAAAGAGATGGGGGCTAGCAAGGACAAAGGTAAAATCGACACCCTAATTCGTAATCGTGACTTAAGGTGTTTTCGGTGTCTTGGTAATGGTCATATAGCCTCTCAATGTCCCAAAAAGAAGGCAATGATCACCTTAGCGAGTGGTGAGGTTGGAACCGATAATGAAAGTGAAGAAGATGAGATACCATCTACAGGGGAAGCTAGTGAAGAGGAGATAGGACCTGTGGATGGGGAAGCACCTGTAATAAGGCGATCTTTGAGCACTCAAGTCAAGGAGGATGACCTTGAACAACAAAGAGATAACATCTTTCACACAAGGTGTCATGTGAGTAACAAAGTGTGTAGTGTTATCATAGATGGGGGAAGTTGCACCAATGTGGCTAGTACTACCTTAGTTGAGAAATTAGGGTTGCCTATATTTGAACACCCTAAGCCTTACAAGTTGCAATGGTTAAATGATAGTGGGGAAGTGAAGGTTAATAAGCAAGTATTAGTGAGCTTCTCCATTGGAAAGTACAAGGATGAGGTGATGTGTGATGTGGTACCCATGCAAGCTGGACACATCTTGCTAGGTAGGCCTTGGCAATATGATAGGAGGGTTACACATGAAGGATATAGAAACAAGTATTTGTTTGTGAAGAATGGTAGAAACATCACACTTGTAACCCTTTCACCCAAGCAAGTCTTTGAAGATCAATTGAGGATGGTTAGGGAAAAAGAACAAAAAGAGAAGAATGAAAAAGAAAAAAAGAGTGAAAGAAAAAAAAAGAGTGAAGAAAAAGGAGAGGAGAGTGGAAAAATACTAGAGAAAAAAAATGTGAATTTTAATGCTAAGGCAAGTGAGGTCAAGAGGGATTTTTATTCAAAACAGCCCATACTTGTACTTTTGTACAAGGAGGCAAATTTTTCTATTAACGATCTTAACCAGTCTTTACCTAGTACCACTATTTCTCTTTTGCAGGAATTTGAAGACGTGTTCCCTGAAGAGATTCCAAATGGGGTGCCACCAATTAGGGGGATTGAGCATTAAATTGACTTTATACCGGGGGCTTCTCTTCCAAACCGACCTCCCTATAGGACCCACCCCGAAGAAACTAAGGAGATTCAAAGACAGGTTGAAGAGTACTTGATCAAAGGTCAAGTTAGGGAGAGCTCGAGTCCATGTGTTGTTCCCGTGCTACTCGTTCCCAAGAAGGATGGATCAAGCAGGATGTGTGTTGATTGTCGAGCCATCAACAACATTACGGTAAAATATAGACATCCTATCCCTAGACTAGATAACATGTTAGATGAGTTGCATGGTTCTTACATTTTTTCAAAAATTGATTTGAGAAGTGGATACCATCAAATTAGGATGAGAGAGGGTGATGAATGGAAAACCGCTTTTAAAACTAAACATGGATTGTATGAGTGGTTAGTCATGCCCTTTGGTCTAACAAATGCACCTAGCACTTTTATGAGGCTTTTGAATCATGTTATGCGTGCATTTATTGGAAAATTTGTTGTTGTCTATTTTGATGATATTCTCATTTATAGTAAAAATCTTGAAGAGCATGTCTTACATCTTAGGTACGTGCTTGAAATTTTGAGAAAAGAGCAATTGTATGCAAACTTGAAAAAGTGTGTTTTTTGCATGGACAAGTTAGTTTTTCTTGGTTTTGTTGTTAGTTCTAAGGGGGTAGAAGTAGATGAGGAAAAGGTTAAGGCTATTCGAGAATGGCCCATACCTAAATCTGTAACTGAGGTTAGAAGTTTTCACAGCTTAGCTAGTTTTTATCAAAGGTTTGTCAAAGATTTTAGTACACTAGCTGCACCTCTAATCGAGGTCATTAAAAAGTCTGTTGGTTTCAAATGGGGCGAGAATCAAGAGAGAGCCTTTAAAGGATTGAAGGATAGTTTGTGTTCTGCACCTGTTTTATCTTTACCTGATTTTACTAAAACCTTTGAAGTTGAGTGTGATGCATCAGGAATAGGTATAGGAGCTGTTTTGATGCAGGAACGGCGACCTATCGCTTATTTTAGCGAGAAACTTCATGGAATAGCCTTAATTATCCAACGTATGACAAGGAACTTTATGCCTTGGTTAGAACCTTGGAGACATGGCAACATTACCTTTGGCCAAGAGAATTTTTCATCCATACCAATCATGAATCTCTAAAAAATCTGAAGCGCCAAGGTAAATTGAATAGTAGGCATGCTAGATGGATGGAATTCATTGAGACTTTTTCTTATATTGTTCAATATAAGAGAGGTAAGGAGAATGTTGTAGTCGATGCTTTATCACGGAGGTATGCCTTACTCTCAACTTTAAATGCTAGATTGCTAGGATTTGAATATGTTAAGGAAATGTATGCTAATGATGATGACTTCTCTGCTATTTACCATGCATGTGAAAAAACTTCTTTTGAAAAGTTTTATAAATTAGATGGGTATTTATTTAAAGAAATCAATTGTGTATACCCAAATGTTCCATGCGTGAGTTGTTAATTAAGAAGGCCTATGTGGGGGGATTAATGGGGCATTTTGGAATTAAGAAGACTTTAGATGTTTGGCGTGAGCATTTTTATTGGCCAACAATAAGGAAGGATGTAGGGAGAATATGTTCTAGATGCATCACTTGTAAGCAAGCCAAATCCAAAGTCCTACCACAAGGACTATATACTCCCTTGCCCGTACCAAGCACACCTTGGGTAGATATTTTCATGGATTTTGTTTTAGGGTTACCTAGGTCTAAGAAGGGTAGAGACTCAATTTTTGTGGTTGTAGATAGGTTTTCTAAAATGGCACACTTTATAGCATGTCATAAAACCAATGATGCCACTAATGTAGCAGAGTTGTTCTTTAGGGAGGCTGTTAGGCTTCATGGAGTTCCTAGGAGCATTGTGTCTGATAGGGATGCTAAATTCCTTAGTTATTTTTGGAAAACTCTTTGGGCTAAAATGGGCACTAAACTCTTGTTTTCGACTACTTGTCACCCTCAAACAGATGGGCAAACTGAGGTATTCAATAGGACTCTGTCCACGTTGCTTAGGGCAGTAATAAAAAGGAATTTGAAAAATTGGGAGGATTGTTTACCTTTTGTTGAATTTGCTTATAATCGGAGTGTGCATTCAACTACAAATCATTCTCCATTCGAAGTTGTTTATGGTTTCAATCCACTAACTCCTTTGGACTTATTACCTATTCCTATTTCAGAGAAAACTAACTTAGATGGTGCTAAGAAGGCTGAAATGGTGAAGAAGTTCCATGAATGCATTCATGAGCAAATTGAGAAGAGAAATAAGGATTATGCTTACAGAGCCAACAAAGGGAGGCGAAGAGTCATTTTTGAGCTTGGTGATTGGGTTTGGGTGCATATGAGGAAGGAACGGTTTCCTGAAAAAAGATAGTCCAAGTTGCAACCGCGGGGAGATGGACCCTTTCAAGTGATTGAGCAAATCAATGATAATGCCTACAAAGTTGATCTTCCTGGTAAGTATAATGTTAGTACCTCTTTTAATGTTTCTGATCTTTCTCCTTTTGATTATGCAGGTGATGATTCGAGGACGAATCTTCTTGAAGAAAGGGGGAATGATGAGAATCATCGAGCTCTACAAATTCCAAGTGGACCAATAACAAGGTCTAGGAAGGCACAACTCGAAAAGGCTTTAAATGGGCTCATTCAAGAGGTCATGCATAATCAAGCGGACCTAAATTGGGAGTGCAAGGATTGGGACAATCCTAAGATGGAAATTAGCACAAAATTGGCAAAATAAAACTAGGCACATTGTTGTGCCATTTGGACTTTTTTTGGGCAGCTTCATTTTCAGCCCTTAGATGGAAACAAGGGTTAAGATGTAATATTTTATAGGATTACTTTTGTGGTCAGCTGCCCCATTTTTTCCATGATTTGGTCAATGTTTTCTACTACCTTTTCTGCTTTTTGGCTGTGTTTATTTTCAACCCTTGGATGAGATCAAGGGCTATGATGTAGTAGAGCTTAGGGTTGGTTTGTATCCTATTAAGAGCAGCTCAGCTGCTGTAAAATACAATTTTGAATGAAGTTTGAATATTCAGATCATTTGAGAGCTCATTCTAGCTCTTTGTTCCTCTTTAAGCAACTTATCAAGGGATTGGAAACCTTTGTGGCGTTGTTTAGCATCCAAGCATTTGTGATGAGTAATATCCATACTTGTTAGGGTGTCATTTATGCTAGACTTATCAAGGAATTAGCAGCTCCTTGTGGCATCTTTTCTCCTCAGAAAAATGCTGAGTAATATCCATTGATTTATGGAGAAACCCTTTGCTATATAATCTGAAATTAGCTAGGTCCTAACCCCTTGGTTCTTATCACTACATCACTGTAGGTATAAATTTCCATTCAACCTTTAAATTCTCAAGGTGCTTCAATGGATGCTTGTTACTATCATAGGAAGTCACACAAGGTATATTGAATTTATCTAAAAGAAGGATGGCCATGACTTTCAGTGTGAATGGGTAATCATTAATAATAGCTAGGTTTGGAAGTCTACCCCTATTCAGTCTTTACTGTATCACTTGTAATTGTACAGTTAACCAATCGATAGTAGGACGAAGGGCTGTAGGTACATATCTTAGTTGATTATCCTTGTGGTGGCCATTGCACACTAAAGCTACATTATCTTCATGAATTTCCTGGATATAGTCATTTTGTTTGCTGGCTTCAAGATGCTCACGTAGATTAGGATGAACAGATCCCAAGTGATCCAATATGGACGGACGAAGGAATGTGGTATAAGCATCTATGAGTGGGGAGCTCTAAATTGTGTGGGCCAAAGCTATCTATCCAACCTGTGGGCTTGGACTTCACTAGGGAGGGTGATGAGTGCTCAAAAAGCACTAAAATTACCCTGATTTTATGCACATTAATTGATTAAAAATATATATATATTTAGATGATTTTATCATATATTTATATAAATTTGTCTTTTCGGAATCACGGGTATTTTTATTGTTTTTTAGGTATTTTTACTTAAAAACGTCACTTAAAGACTCAAAAAGGAATACTAGAGGCAATACATCACAAATACATTCAAAAATAAATGAAGAAAAGTCAACAAATATGGAAAAATTGGACAAAATGGGTCAAAAAGGTCAAAAATGTCAAAAAAGAGGAAATCGTGCTGCCCATCCACCCAGCTGCCCAGCCGCGCCGGCCACTACGCGTAGTGCGCCCAGCAATGTGCACGCCAGATCCTCCTTCCGTGTGAGCCGTGCGCGTCCCTGCTCTCGTCCGCGCGCGCCTACGCCCAGCCTGCTCCCATCTGCGTGCGCCTGCATCCAGTCTACGCCCCATCTGCACGCGCCTACGCCCAGCAACGCCTCATCTGCGCGCTCCTGCGCCCAGCTGCTACCCATCTGCGCGTGCCTGCGCCCAGCCGCCTCACGCCATGCTGACGTCATCAGTATGACATCAGCAATCACCACTCTGCGTTTTCATCATTTTTTAACATTTTTTCACCCACTTTTTCTCTCCATCCTCACCTATAAATACCCCCCTTCTCTTCACTTCTAATCACACCTCAAAACACATCTTCTCTTCTCTTTCTTTCTCTCATTTCTTAGTTTTTTTAGTTTTTCTTAGTTTTTAGCTTTTCTTAGTTAATTTCTCTTAGTTTTAGAGTTCTTCTCTTTTTGAGAAGAACTAGTTATGTTTTTGTAATTTATTTGTTTTTGGATTCAATAAATGGGAGTGCAAATTTCGTTTGGAGGTTTTCCAGCAACAGGAATAGCATCGAAGTACTGTAAGGATTTTATTTTCTTTACAATTATTTTTTATGCTTTATTCTTACATGTTATATTTAATTTGTCTGTGATTAAATTTAACTCTACTGGCTGTTTGTAAACATGATATAATAATAACGTTGTTATGCTTGCGAAATATTAAATAGGTAAAATCCTCTAAAATGAATTGATTTTATTTTTATTCAAGATTTTATATTAAGAATGTTAGAGAGAAATATATTATTTTTCATTACAAACTTAAATCTGAAAATTAGATTTTAAGGTTTAGTTATCCGGTCTGATTTAGAGTAGTGCTCTTTTATTTGTTGGTACAATCGCCCGGTAGTTAGAGTGAAGCTCTATTTTAAAAGTTTTTATAAGAATTATTATCTGAAAATGTATTGACAACATGTTTTCAGTAGTGGTTTTAAAACTTGAAAGCTAGTACTCGGATAACTAAATTCTTAGGTTTAATTTGGACACCTTGAATAAAGTTTAAACTGTCTAACCCCACCAAAGGTGGCATTTAAATGGTTCATTTTCAATTTCTTAGAAAAATGACTTAATTTAATTAACCAAATTAGTTATCAACCCCACTCATAGGTGTTAATTGATTTGTTTAGTTAATAAAGAATATCTAACCCCACCAAAGGTGATATTCATACAAAAAGGGAGAATCAATAAATATCAATTCATATCTTTAATAACATAAATAATACGAGCAAGCATAATTAACTTAAGTTATTATATCCATAAATACTCCACTATTATAAATGATAAAATTTGCATAAATGTTTATTGAATCTATGTTTATTTTTATGTAAGTAGATTAAAAACACAAAACCCCAAAATATCGTGACAGGATGTTTAGGATTTAATTTCATTTTTAAAAGTTTGAATAATAAATTAAAAACCACATACATTCCTTCCTTAGATCGACCTTGGGAGTATACTTATCATTTTCTATGAAATGATTCGTGCACTTGCGAGAGTTTTATAAATAAATAAAACTAAAGTAACGGCAGGATCGACGATGTCGGTTCTGTCCTATCAGAGGGTCGTGTCTTTAATCTGAGGCTATGTTGTTATGGGATAGATATGTTGCACCATAGGTAGTGAAAGATGTCGTAGGAGCATCTTCTGGTTGAGAGGCTTCTGGCCGTGGTAGACATTACAAGATAGTCTATAGCATATTCTTCTTGTGTTTAGGCAGACTTCCATTCGTGCCCATTTTTGACACCCCCTTGAGCCAACAATGGTTATGGCGGTACGGGATTGGAAACATGTATAGGTGATTGTACAACTTGTTGTACATGATATGAGACCTCATTATCCCTTGTAGAAGCTTGGTAGTCCTAGTCAAGGGGTTGATTCATCTTGAAATGAAAAAAATTGTTTGACCATTAGAGATCTTCCATAATGAACTTCTTCTGAAATTTTAAGGTCTTTTCTTCAAAGACTATCTAGTTCATAACAATTGATAACATTGTAATTTTTTATAATTGTCAATCAATTAGTATAGCATAATCATTCCCACAAACGGCACCACATGTTGATATCGATTTTTATCAACACCAATTATTGGACGCATATATGCTTTTTGTGAACTTGAGAGCAGAGAAAACAATGTTAGGTACTTGGACCACCATAAGGTGTAGCGACCTTTGGCCCTCCAATGCTTAAGTAAGTCTGGCTAGTGAGAAAAAAAGAGACTCGTGTGTCTCCTTGTGATACAGAGAAATATAGAAACATATTTAGGAAAAGAGTATATTTTTAGTGTTTGTAGTTATGAGAAGTTATTTTTCAGTTATCGAAAGTTCTAAGAAGAAGTTATGTTTAATGATAAGTAATGTAGAATATTTATAGGAGAAATATACTTACTATTGACCATTAGTCACAGTGATAGATTTATATTTAATGTCAAAGATTTATATGTTTAATTATCTCATTGTCAAATAATTAAAATATTGAATGTGAGTCATTTATCTTATTGGATACTTATCTACTCACTCAATATTTATTGGACTAGCCTGTGAGTTACTTGATTACTGTGACCTTTTATATCGCGTCACATAGTATGAACTATTTTACATTCAATAAGATATATGATGATAAATTGATCGTGAAATTATTTAATGATAGAAGCTAATTAAATTATGTTATTTAAATCTATGTATGCTTTAAATAATGATAAAAAGTATTTTTGATAACCAAAATATTTGTTATTTTATCACATTGTATATAGTAAATTTTGGTTCACTTGGTCCATAACCTGTATTTTTTTTTTCCAAACTCATAACACTCTTGCTTTTAGAGTGTTAATACCTATTTTAACACTTTAAAATAGAGTAATGTTAAAGTTTTTTTAATTAAATTATACTTTTATATGATTCAATTATGTGATTTAAAATATAAGAACGATGAATCTTACCGTTAAACCACTAAACTTATTAAATGTCACACTAAGTATACATAAATACAAATTTTGATAATAAGGGCTAGAGTTGTAATCGAAAGGAACAAATTCATATATTTTATCATGTGTCTTATTGCATATATAATCAATCAAGTGATCTAGGATCGATGTATTCAAGTTAATGTAACCAACCTCTTTTTATTTATCTCGATATATTTTTACTATTACTTATAAGATAGTCTTATTATCATAACATATTTTGTTAAAGTTAGAGTAATATTTATATTCTTAGAAACATTATAACATTAAATTATGATATGTAAGAGATAAATATTATCAAGATTTTTTACTTATTATAAAAATAATACTTTAAGTTTTATATTTATTTTTGTAACATTTTAATCATATTGTTATTAAAAATTGTCCATACAAGGATAAAGTAATTTTTTTTTATTTTTTAACCGTATTAGATAGAGATTGTTTTAACTTAAATAAAATATAACTGAAAGAATAGAAAATAATTAAATAAAAAAAACACATAAAAATGATTATTTATTTATATACAGTCATATTTTCGTAACAATAAAAATAAACTATCATTAACAATAAATATAAAACTTAAGTGTTATTTTTAAAATAAATATAAGTTATAATTGCCCTTTAAATATTCAATTATTTTAATATTAATATTTTTTTATATGAAATATCAATTCATATTTATATCCTTTGATCAATAATATGGTATCAACCGAAATTATCCTTAAAAATTGAGAGGCAAACACAAGAGAGAAAGATGGGTCCTTTGGATTAATTTGTTTATCAAATCCTAGGGTGTAAGAGTATGGATTCCCACGTGGATAGTGGACCAAAAATGTGAAATGTCTAATGAGTTTTATGAGACACTACACGCCCTTTCATGCCCCATCGTTAACTCTTTACAAGACCAATTTGAGCCAAGACCATAACTTTTACCTTCTATATAACAATTTCAACACTTCAAACACTTCTCACTTCAATCTAAAAAAAACCCCATCTTTTCTCATTTCAAATAAAACAAAAAAAATAGAAAAAATACTCATAATGAAGATTGGTAGTGGTGCAGCTTCCATGGGAGGAGAATCAAAGAGAAGGATTTCAAGTAACAGAGGACTTGGAGGAGTTTTTAGAGAGCAAAGAGCGAAACTTTACATCATTAGAAGGTGTGTTGTTATGCTTCTTTGCTGGCATGACTAGTTCTATATAAACTCTATACCAACTCCGTACCAACAAGTCTCCAAATCTCATATCTTCGTATCCAAGCTAAATAGGGCAAATGAAGTTTTTTGGGTTTTTTTTTTCTGCAACTGCGAAAGTTGTGAACTAGATGTATATCGGATAGCGTGTATCAAAATTTGATAATATTTTATGTGAGTTTGATATTTTCAGGTAAATAAAGACTAATTTCAAAGTGATTTAAATCTTTTTTTATATTTTATCCGAATTATTTTTAAAATAAAAAAAATTATTCTCATATCTGTACAAATAAATTTGACAATAGGACTATCCTATTTTAATTACAAACTATTATAGTTAAACATCATGTTGAAATATTCTTAGTTTTGAAATATTTTCATTTCACAAAAATTTATATATAAATTATTTATATGATATAAATGTTAGTATTATCTAAAAAAATCAATTAGATTCAATTTTATTTTATTATTTATGTATTTATTATTATTTTATTATTAGGAATCAAATTATACTAAATAGATCCATCTGGAATTCTGGATGCAAGTTTTCTTGACTTCTTACCCTTGAATTAGTTCATATTTAGAATCGCTTTTAGAAATAAAAATGTTTCTATTTGCATTTAGTCATGAATTTAAAAGTATTTTTAAGAGTAGTTAAACACATTACTTAAGGGACCGACTCATAGCATTAATTGTTTTTTTAACATGATATTATATATCATATGTAATTATTTAATAATTCTGAGCCCACTCATAACATTAATAAATCTGGACCCACTCATAACATTAATTGTTTTTTAACATGATATTACAAGATATGTACTTATTTATTGATTCTATTAAACTATTATTAAAAAATAATAATTTTCCTGAACAATAAAAGCTGGTTTTTAAGAAACTAAACTTGCTTTTAAGCTGCTTCTTTTTTTTTTCTTCTTATTTTCTTTTTCCAAATATTCAAGTCATAGAACTTCAGAAATACTAATGGAATACAAAGTTAAATTGCTTAAAGTTGTTTGACCAGCTTACTTGGATAAAATATTTTACAAGTGACTTCGTTGGTGCATTTTACTAATATTACTTTTACGATAAATATATAAATCATTCATTTATTAAAAAAATAATTTAATTATTATTTAAATATGATATATTATTTTATTATTAAAATTAAAGACAAAATTATCAATATTGATTTTTTCTTTATTATCACCATCCATCCACCATTTTTTCTATTACCATCATTTTTTTAATAATTCTATGATTATTATTTTCTCTTTTTTTTTCTTTACATAAAATTATGTGTATGTGTTATTAGTTTTTTCATTTTCTTATTACGTAATAAATACACAAGTTATCGAAAGAGACCATAAAAAATGATAAATTAGAAGTAAATAAGTAACTTACTCAAAGATGTTATATAACTTTTTCTCTGTTAAAAAAATAACACATAAGTTTTCGAATAAAAAGAAAAAAAAATAATATATACATAATTTATTGTAAACTTTCTAAAAAATTTGCATGCTAATAGAGTAACTGCTTAAGAAATGTCTGGAATTTATACCAAAAATATAAAAAAAAAATTAGAAAAGAAAGAGAGAGAGAAGAGAGAGAATGACTAAATGATAGTGAAAATTATTATAAAAAAAGCAATAATAAAGGAGGAGAACTGTGGGAGGAAATGTGATAATATAGAAAGAAAAAAAAAGATATTGATATTGATTAATTTGTTATCAATTTTAATAATAAAATATTATATTATTGTTTAAACAGTGATTAAACTATCTATTTTTTTAATAAATAAATTATTTATGTATTTTTTGTAAAAATAATGTAATTAAAATTATTCATTTAATATAAACAAGATGACTTAAAAAAATCCAATCATCTTTATACTTGACCAAATTCTTGATTATTAGGAATATGAGTTAGCAACAAATCGAAATCATTTTTTAGTAATTTAAATTTAATTCGATTATATCACGATCAATTTATTTTTTTTAAATCTTACGATAGCTATACGAGCCCTTCCAACGTGTTATAAATGATATACGAATAAGAAAAATGAAAAATCATAGAACAAAATGAAAAATAACTAACCAATTTTTAAGAGAGACATAATTGACTACAATATGAAAAGATTGGATCTTTTGGGATCAAATAATGTTAAATTAATGTTAATTTTATTTATAAATTATGATCATAAATAAAATATGATATACATAGTATTTAAATTTTAAATTTGTGTATATTTAGAAAAAATATTATTCATAATTGCAACTAAGAAAATGAAAAAATTTATATTTATTTTTTAAAATAAAATAATAATTTAATTCAATTGTGATATGTACAATATTCAAATACAATATATTATAAAATGAAATCGGATCGGATCGGATCGCACAAACATCGATCATATATTTTTAAATTCATTTTCGATCCAAATACAAAATATTTCAATCTAATTTGATCCAAATTTGATAAATCATATCAATTTTTTTAATTTAAATGAATTAATTAAATTTATTTGTTTATCAAGAAAATTAAAAAAAAATATTTTTTAATAAAAAATATTTAATATAATTTAAGTCATTGATTTAAAACGAGAAAAGATTAAATTTTACTGTTATAATACTTCAGGTCCCTTTAATCATTTGAAGTGAGGATTTTATGATGATAATTATGACAAAATCAAAATGTTTATAGTTTTATCTCAAATAATTTTGGGGCCTTTTCGCAAACTGTTTCTGAGCGATCAGTTTACCATCCATAAAAGTCCTCAGATTCCAAAATCATAATTAGAATCCCTTCATGTATCTAGTATTTGTTTGCAGTATACTTGTTGTTGACAAAATTCATACTAGAAAATAATCACCATAATTAGCCTTTCAAATCTTTCTCTTCATGGGTTAAATAGTAGCAAGTAACCATATGGAAATATATATATATAATAAATTGTATATTTTGATTTTTTTAAAACATATTATTGATTTTTTAATCCTTTATATGTAAATAATGAATAGTAAATATAATGATTATTTTTTGTTAACAATTAATTAAAGACGAACGAACATAAGTAGAATAAAATGAAAAACAAAAAAATGAACATCAAATTCTACGAAGGTCGACCAGTATAAACGTAATACAACCTCACCGTGATTTTAACACTTGTCCTAATCCAAGCGAAAGAGCTCGTTCAGCTGAGGTGTACAAGTACAAGGGATATTCTGTAGTGTTTGCCACAGAGGATAATGCATCTCTTTATCCAAACATCTCAGAATCCAATTCACAAGTATGAACCCGAGAGAGTGAAACCCCGACAGAAGGCTATTTTGGTCAAAATGGCAGCCTTTGACATACCCACGTGTGGCTTTGAAATCCTCAACCCCACCATCACATACAAACAGTGTGATTCTCTACTAATCAAACAAATGGGGTCCACTTTTCAATCCCAGAAAACATAGACTCGTCTTCTTTATATCCTCTGTCCTTCAACAATGGCATGTATTCACAGCACGATGGCAACCCCTCCAATTCTTGGAAATTCTTATTGTACATCACTGATTTAACTAGTTTCGATGATAATGATATATATATTTTTAATTAAGACTTAAATTTTACTTTTTAGTATGTTAAATAAAATATTAATATCATTTATATCATAAATTCAACTTACATCTTTTAAAAAAAACAGGTTAATTTTTTTTATTAAATAAAAAATATTATAATTCAAATTTCAAAGATTTTATGATAATGAAGTGCAAATTATATTATCTATATGACAAATTAATTGAACTTATGATAATGATTAAGTTATTTCCCTTTATATTAGATCAATAATTAAATTTTAAAATTATTAGATGATCTATATTACATAAATTTTTCATTTTTCATAAAATATTTATATCAAACAAATAGAAATAGATATGGATAGATATGGATATGGGTGTTCAATGCTATAATTAATAAAAATTTGAAAAAAAAATGAAAAAAAAATGTTGAATATGTATCTAAAAATTTAGAACACTGACATTCAAAAAGAGTTCATATAAAATAATTGATGATTGAATCATTCAATTTTTATTTTATTTTATATTGGTTATGATTAAAAAATATTAATATTAACTCTAATTTTAAAAATTTATTTTATGATAAATAATATTTTATATTTTAAAATAATATAAAATATTTATCGTGATAGAAATTCGATGTAATCCCTTGAATAGCTGCGCCTATGCATCAAATAAATTACATTATTTATTCTCCTTTTAAGTATTAGGTATTAATTTTAAAAAATAAAATTAATTATATCAATCTTATATTTTATTAACTTAAAATATCCATCATTATAAATAATTAATAATTTTTTGTATTTAAAGTATTTTTTTTTTCACTTAATTTTTTCTCCTGTAGTATAATACATGTTTTTTAATGAATGAACATAATATATGTTAAGTAAACATTTCTTTTTCCTAATCTATGTTAAGTAAATGTTAAGAGTTACATTAATTTTTATATATATTTATATTTATATTAATTATATTATGTCATATGTTAATTTTTTTACTATATAACATCAAATAATTAAATAAAATATAAATAGATGAGTATTTAAAATTTGTCTAGAGCGAATGGTAGATTTTGAAGTCTCAATAAAAATCCCTTTAAAGCATTGATAACCCAAAGATTAATTAATTAAATAGCAGGTAACTCAAAGAAAATAAAGCAACTTAGCTTGTAGAATACATACAATCACGGGCGGAGCCAGGTAACAAAAATATTTCGACCGTGGTTGAAACGTAAATCCTTTTATATAAAATAAAAATATATAATTAAATATTTAAGAGTAAAAAATATATCATGTTACAAGAGAGACATAGAATTAACACATTATAATTTATAATAAAAATTATTTAACATTAATAAAATATAAAACATATAATAATTTAATAAGTATTAATTATGTATAAATATTAAAAACTAAAACTAAAATAAATATATTAAATTATAAAAAATAATATTTAATTTAAGATTTTAAGCTTAAGAGTATATTTAAAAATATATACTGTTAACATTTTTTATTTACACTTATTGCATTTTTTTCTTGAATATGAAAAAATGAGTAAGTTTTATAACGTTGATAAAAATTAACGAAAAACTATTAAAAAGATATTAAAATTTTTATATTAAAAAATTCTAAATAAAATAAAAATTATTAAAATAAAATTTGAAATAATATAATATTAAAGAAAATAAACATTTAGAGTTAAACAAAATATAAAATTTTTTGAAAATATGAATAAAAAATCTTAAAAGCTTTAGTTTTAAGTTTATCATCATGTTTCTTTTTCTTTTAATTTTCATAAAATTTCACACTAATATTTTATTATTATGAAATAAAATTAAATATAAAAAATATTTTTAAATTATATTATATTGACTTAAGAAATATCTTATATGACATATACTATTATAACATTTTACTAGTAATTTAGTTATATCACCTATATTCTTAAATATTATTGATATATATAATCATATATCAAAATATGTAAACAAAAAATTAAATAAAATATTTATTTAATATTAAAAATATACATATAATAAAATTTTAAAGACTAGAGAGAAGCTCGCCATGGAACTAGTATAGATTGGTGACAAAAATTTTATAATTATTTTTTATTATAATAATATTATTTAAAATTAATGATATTAAATATAATTAATTATATTATTAAAAAAAGTTAATTTATATATTTTTCTTATCATATGTAATAACATTATTCATCGATAATATAATAATTTATTAATTAAAAAATAGGAAAATTAATTTGGAATGGCGGACTTAAAAATGATAAGGGTGTTAATTACCCCCGATTAATAAGCTTTATTATGTTGTGCCAAAGTCTTGCCACGTTGTCTTGATGATTTTTTTTTATATTTATTGTGCGAATATCTTAACACATTGTGTCATGTTTTAGCAAGTGGTGTCATGTCTTATCAATGTAGGTGGTAATTGTTTTGCGAAAGTGATCATTTATCGACAAAATTTAGGATTTAAGTTAAAAAAAATTTATTAATCCAAATGTATAATAAATTAATGAAAAAAATTTAAAAAAATTAAATCAATTATCTTATCTTTATTCGTTAAAATTCTTATTCAATTCCAAATCAATCAAATTTATTTTGTTTTAAAAATTTTAAAACTTTTAACAACACCATTAAATTTGGGCCTAATTTCATCTTAAAACTCCGGTTATGAGATGAAAGATTATCTTTATTTATATGCGCAGCGTGAACGCGATCTCCAGTCGATGTGAGACTTTAACACTCCCCTCACATCGGTAGAAGTCCGTCCCTTAAGACCGACGGGATGTTGAAAGCTTATAACCTGCCGTAATACATCACTCACTAAGAATCTAAACAACAAAGACCGATCGGGTAACCTTACTTTTATACCATGTTAAATTTGGGTCTAACTCAATCTCAAAACCCAGGTTATGAGATGAAGGACTGCCCTTATTTATATGCGCAACGTGTACGCGATCATTAGTCGATATGGGACTTTAACAAACACTTAAATTAGATAATATATTATAATAAAATTATGTTTTAAATTTTTAAAAAAATATATCTTTTATAATCATATTTTTTATCAAAACATTGATATCTTTATCCGCTTGTAAAACTATGATTACTAAAGAGATAATGATTAAAAATTGAAAACAGGAGAACGGATCGTATACATTTAATATGTGGAAAAGTCGATCAAAATTCTAATTAAAATTTGTTATACGTGACAAGATTTTTTTGACGAATTTCGTCGTTAAAAGTATTTTCATCAACAAAATTTTGATTTGTTGACGAAACTTTTGATTCCCACTATTTAATGTTTCGCCTACCTCTCTCTAAACAAACCCTAGACCAATTTATAGAAGGGTTTCAATTGTAGCCATACCTTGTTATCTTTATCTGGTATTTCTGATTGTGGGATTACATCAGAATATGTAAGTTCTAAATTATTTTCTTTCATATAATTACTATTGAATTTGGTTTCTTGTATGGAGCATTTGAAAATAGTTTCATTTGTCTCATTGTTAAACTGTATCCAATTCATAAGAGGTTGGAGAATAGAAAAAAAGTATCTGTGTACTAGAAATGTCATGAAGTAACTTTGATCTGAGAAAGACAGAGTTAGGTAAGATAATTTTGTCTCACTGCAGCAGGAGAATGCTTATGGGAAAAGGTTATTTTGATAAGTAGTATAACATGATTTACTACTAAGTTAATTTTTTTTTCCTAATTAAGCCAAAAAAAATAAAATTTATTAACTTTATTCTCCTGTTAATTAGGTCTTTCTTCCCCCTCCCGGCCCTCAATTGTAATTACTCATTACATCAAGTATTTTGCGATGCTAAATCATTGCTGGAGTTGATATTATTTTGCATATTTTTCACAAAAATTGGTCTTATATTCTCCGTTTATGATGTTGCAGCCCCAGCCCTATTTGTATGAATGCAAGTGCTATCGCAGTGGGAAGCTGAGGAACAATTTTACTGAATATCTTGTCATTTTCTTTTAGTTGCTGATAGCTAGAGTTATAGCTAGAAACCAACTCCTGATGCTCATTCAATTAATCATTAACTTTTAAATGATGGATGTTTGACAATTGAATGTGACCATCATGTTAATATGCCATGAAGATACTTATTGCAGAAGTTCTTCGTAAGATGCCTCAATTCATATAATTTTTTTTAATTACCTTCTCAAAATTCTGAAGTAGTTCTTTCAGACTAATACTAACAGAACGGAATGTTCATTATACAGATGGTTATCTCACTACATCAGCTTAAAGCAGTTAACCCATCAACATGCCAAACTAACATTTCTGCATTTAAATTTGTACCTAACTCCATTTCAAAACCCAGGTTACGAGATAAAGGACTACCCTTGTTTATAAGTACAGTATGGGTATGATCCTCAGTCGATGTAGAACTTTAACACTTCTTCTCACATCGGCAAGGAACTGTCCCCTTGAAACCGACGAAGATGTTGAACTTATGGAACCCAAGTGACGGAATGCATCACTCACCAGTGACGAACCAACTGTACCGATCAGGTAACCTTATTCTGATATCATGTTAAATTTGAGCCTAACTCCATCTCAAAACTCAGGTTATGAGATAGAGGACTGTCCTTATTTATATGCACAGTGTAAGCACGATCCCCCGTCGATGTAAAACTTTAATATCTGCAAAATATATCCAGGTTATGTGACAATCTTGAATTTTGCTTATGGGATTTTTACGCTATATATTCTAGTACAACAGGCTCTTCAAGTCTACAACTTGCAATCTGTTTGGTAACCATTTTTTTAACATAATTTATTCACATTCTACCATGTATGCTTTATGTCAATTCAAGATTTTATGAATATTGTATATTGATTATCAGCTGGCCTTTAGCATATGAAAATATATGCTGTCCTTCTATGTTAAATTCTTTTGATAGTCATCAGAAAATAAGATATATATAGTCATCTTAGAATTTGTATCAGACTCAATTCACCTTCCCATGTCGTTCTATCATTTATATGTGATACCAATCAAAACATGACACGTATAAACTTTTAACTACATTTTACCCATGTTTTCTTGCCACGTGTTTGTCGATAATTTATGATACTTTAAATGGAAAATAAATATTGGACTCATTTGTATTTGGGATTTTTTGGATAGTAAAATTGGATCAAACATAATCATTCGGTTATGTGCTGCTTCAGGGGAGATAGTAGTTTGAGAATATCTATTCGGAATGTTTGTAGGGAATAAGATTGGGAAAGATTTAATCCTTTTTCTTAACTATTCATGACTCCTTTTAGGAGTTGAGTGTCTCAAGATTTTGATATTTCAACTTTATATGAATTCGATCTAGAAGACATCTCCTATATGTTATTAATTAATTGAAGTAGGGTTTTTTCTCTCTTTTTTTAACCTTTTCATATTTATAAATTCTTTTTCATTTATTTAACGATGTTTAATTTTTTATATTATGCAGATCTCATAACCAATGTATGAAGCTACTAAAGTAATTGAAATATCAATAGGCAAGAATATACTCATGTTGGGATTTAGTAGTACTATTTTAAACTTAAAATCTTTGAAAATTGAATATATTTAATTTAATCCATTTTATCATTAATGGTAAGTAATGTAGTAATTTTGAGATATATTTTATATTAATATATAAGTATGATAGTTTGATTATATGGGCCTAAGAAGCTAAGTTAGTTATCACTTTTAACTTATTTAAACTTTTTATTATCTTGTATATGAAATTAAGGATGGTAGTTATAACGTTCTTCTTTTAAACTATATATGAATTTTATCTCTCTATATTTCAAGTAAAATAAGATTATTTTGATAGATATATATATTGATATATGTATATTATTGTATTATATTTAAAAATGCTAAATAATAATATTATGTATATCATGAAAGATTATAATAACAAGGCATGTGTTTGTTGTAGAATAATATAATGACAACATATATTATTTATTGTAAAAAAGTTAAGCTATAACATACAATGTATTTTGTATAACTATTAATTAACAGCATATATAATATGTTGTAAAATGACTTAATGGCAATGCATGGGTCTATTGTAGAACGACTTAGCGACAAGGTATGTTGTAAAATTGTTTAATACAATATGTAGGTCTTACATCTTCAACAACATTCCTATAAATTATGTTTGTCATCGTGTTGTGAAAACGATTTCACAATGTAAAATGTTTGTTGTTAAGAGTTATATTTGTTTCTCTTCATTTTCTAAAACTTTCCTAAAAAAATCTTTTTTCCATTGACTATTTTAGCTCTACTTTTTTCTATGCTTAATTAGTTTTTATGAAATAAATTTTTTATAACCTATACTATGTTTCCTATAATGTTGAGATTGTATATTCATAGAGTTTTGTTTCATTTATTGGGGACGATATGTCTAGATACTTTTCTTATGTCAATTAAGATAGTGGTGTATATTTTGATGTATAGTGGGTTTTTATGTTAAAAGATGTGGTGACTGACAATGTTACTCTTAAAGATTTTAAGTTAAAAGATAATAGAATGTGTTGTATGTGTAGTTAATTATACAAAGAAGAGTCATTATATTATCACATTATTCTATTGATAGAAAAGAATATTGCAATTTTATATATTATATTCTGAGTTTACTTTATAGTACGAGGAAGAAGCTATTGTTGTTTTATGATAGAAAATCAATTTTATACTAAACTTTCATAACAAATGAAGAAAGAAAGATGGTTGTTTGATAAAAAAGGAGGAGAGAAAAAGAAAAAAATAAAAGCAGAAAAAATAAAAAAAATCTTAAAAGGACCAAATTGTCTAATATTTTATATCACATACTCCACACATAATCAAAATTTATATTTAAATTTTTAGTTTGGACAAAAAAGATACCAATATTTGAATTAAAATATTAAATTAATATATTTTAATCACATTAAACGTATATGTAACATGTAACAATCCATTAAGTAGGGTACCAAACCCAATGTTATCCCTATATTGATAAATCTTATCATGTTATTATGTCAATGCCTAAGTGTGTTACCATGTTTGTTAATATCTTACCATTTATGTCAATAACTTATCATGATAAAATAATATCTAATCACATTGTGTCAATGCGTTAACATCCCGTAACACATTACCTTAATTTCTTATCATATTATGCAAATATCTTATCATGTTATATCAATGTGCTATCACGTTATCTCAATGTATTATAATGTTATGTCTATTTTTTACCTCAATAAGAGATGAGAAATGCCTTATCAAGATCGACCAATCCAGTATGATTGTTGAAATTTTTTTCAAAATTCAATAAGGTTATCAAATTTTTTAAAAGATTTACTAAAGAGTTGACATAAAGTTCACTAGAGGCATACAATGATCGTTGAAGTTCCAAAGAGGTCTTTTTTGTTTCATATAAAGATAAGAGGAGGGGCATTTTGGTCTTATTATTATTTGAGTAAGAGTAGGGATGGGCAAAAAAACCACGAGTTCGGTTATCCGTAGATAACCACCGCGGCGGTTCGGTTTTTAATCGTTTAATTTCGAGGATGGGTTCGATTTCGGGTAAAAACCAAACATAAAGGAGCGGATACGGTTCGGTTACGATTATACTCAAAACCATACTCGATCGAACCCGAAATTAATTAATTATATTTAAATAAATTATATATTAATTAAGATTTACTTATTTTTAACCTAATATATAAACCTAATTTATCAAATTACTTACTCTCCCTGCGCCTCTATTTTTTCTTAATTTCACTCTTAGTTTCTCTAATTTTTCTTCCATCTGTAGATCTGCCCAGTTCTCTCACAGCGCTGCCTCGTCACCAGCTGCAGCCGCAGTCACCATTCGTTACGTCTTTTCCGGTCATCGCCAGTCGCTGCGTCTTCGCCAATCGTCACCAGTCGTTGCGTTTTCACCAATGGCCAGTTCCTACACCATGTCATCGCCATTTCTCTCTGTATCGTTGCCATTCATAGTGCTACATCGTCACCATTCACAACTCCAATCACAACGCCGCATCATCACCATTTACAGTGCCAGCCGTCGCCATTCACGGCGCCAACCGTCGCCATTCACAGCGCCAACCGTCACCATTCACAGTGCCAATTGTCGCCATTCACAGCGTCAATCATCTCTGCCGCTCTCGGCTATACGCTTGTTGCCGGCTTGCTATCCCTTCTTCTTCTTCGTGGTCTCATCAGGTAAGTGTTTCCTTTTCTCGTATGAAGCAGATCTATTGGTAACTGTCTCGCTGATACATGGTTACTCTATTTTGTGTATGGTTGATACATGGCTGATCTCACTGCTATGATATTTTTGCTACTCTGTTTCTTGAGAAAAACTGGACAATGTATTATCGATTCGTGTATATGAAATAAATTGATTATTCTAGTTTGTGTATGGACCTTCATGTTATGAAACATGGCTATTGGCTACTCTGTTTTTGTCACAATTTTTTTTGTCATTTTAAGTGATCATGGTAAAATCTTATTTGATTTGTGCTTTGATAAATTTAGTCAAGAGACTCAGAACAGTTTCGGCATAACATATTTAAATGCCTAAAGTCATCTGGATAATGTATCATCGATTCATAATTTATATGAAATAAAGTGACTACTCTGTTTTGTGTATATGGTAAAATCTTATTATCGATTCATATTGAATATGGAATATAGTATGATGATATTTTTTTATCATGTCTTGTAGAGTTAGAGATTTGTGAAGAAGACAGACTTTAAATATCATGACAAGTGAATATGTTGAAAAGGTAACTTGAGATAATAGAAAGTATATGTATATTTTTTTATATGTGAATTTAAACTTTGAAAGTTATTTTTTCAGAATTTTTCACCACAATCATCTCAAGGAGTAAATGACATTGAACTTAATGTGGAGGTAACAAGTGGTGGAACTTCAAGCGTCAATCAACATACAAATGTTCCTATCCTTACATCAACCTCTTCACCTAAAAATACACAAAG
Organism: Hippophae gyantsensis; assembly: GCA_030763125.1. NCBI lineage: Eukaryota > Viridiplantae > Streptophyta > Magnoliopsida > Rosales > Elaeagnaceae > Hippophae > Hippophae gyantsensis. The sequence goes on along the minus strand of CM061029.1, from coordinate 14,239,206 downwards.
TCAACCATTAAATGAATGTAGTGAGGAAGAAGATGGGAAGGCTAAATTAAAGTCTGAAGCATGGGTTCATTTTGATAGGAAGAAAATTAATGGGATATGGAAGGTAGTATGTAATTATTGCGGAAAACGGTTAGGAGGTGATACAAGGAATGAGACATCTCATTTGAAAGCAAGAAAGGGGTATCGATCAATCATTGTTAAATCCTAACAAGAAAAGGGATATAATTGAATTAGGACATTTGAATTTTGATTCTCAAGTTTTTCATGATAAATGTGCAAAGATGATAATTTTACACGAGTATCCTCTTAGTATTGTTGAGCATCATGGATTTAGGGAGTATTCACATTCATTACAACCAATATGAAAGCCTATTTCTCAGGCGACAGTTAAGAGAGACATTATAAAGATTTATGATGTTGAGAAAAAAATGATGGATATGTTGGAGAACAACAAAAGTCGTGTTGCAATCACAAGTGATATGTGGAAGTCTGGAAATCAGAACAAAGGATTCATGACTGTAACTTGTCATTTTATTGATGATAATTGGTATTTGCATAGTAACATAATAAGGTAATTTTTTAATTTTATTGTTGAAATTTATACAATTCCTATTAAATATTGTTTTAGAAATTTGATATATTAAATGATTGTATATAACAATTTTATTGTTACTATATAATTTTTTTAGGTTTATATATGTTCTTGCTCCACACAATGTTGTAGCTATTGGTCAAGAATTAATGAGTTGCTTTTTGGATTGGAACATTGATCGTAAGATTTCAACCTTAACTTTAGATAATTGTTCTACTAATGATTCAATGCTACTTGATCTGTTAGATTCATTAGATAGAACTTCAATGCTATTGTGTGGAGATATTTTTCACATGCGTTGTGCTGCTCATATATTAAACTTGGTAGTGAAAGATGGGTTAAATCTAATTTCTCAATGCATTGTTAAAGTTAGAGACAGTGTTGCATATTGGACAGTAACACAAAAGAGGGAGGGAAAATTTAAAAGAATTGCATCTCAAGAGATAAAGTCTTCTTGTAAGAATTTATCTCTTAATTGTCAAACTCGTTGGAATTCTACTTTTTTAATGCTTAAAAATACATTATTTTATGAGAAAGTGTTTCCTCGTTTAAAACAATTAGATAAGAATTATAATAGTCTTCCTGATGCATTGGATTGGAAAATGGCAAGTACAATCTGTGATAAGTTAGAAGTATTTTACAAGGTTACTGAATTGATTTCTGGTTCCAACTATCCCACCATAAACATGTTATTTCCTCATATTTGTGACATCAAATTGTCATTATATAATTGGATTAATGATGAGGATGATTTGGTCAAGGGAATGGCTTCCAACATGCTTGTAAAATTTGATAAGTATTGGCAAGAAGTTAATATTGTCATGGCTATATGAGTTGTTTTGAATCCTAGATTTAAGATGAATTATCTCAAATTCTATTTTCCAAGAATATATGGAGAGAATGCCATTTTTGAAATTGAAAAGGTGAGAAGAAAGTGTTATGATTTGATAAATATATATCGAAATAAACGAATTTTAGAAGAGAGTCGACAAATGGAATTTTCAACATGTTCCAATACTTCTCAAAGTTCAAAATGTACTAGTGTTCTTAATCCTAGTGGTATAAATGAGTATAAACAATGAAAATTAATGCAAAATAAAGCTGGATCTTTGAAATCTGAGTTAGACTCTTATTTAGAGGAGGTTGATGTGGAAATTTCGGATGAAGAGTTTGATATATTGTCTTGGTGGAAGTGTAACAAACATAAGTATCCAATAATGCATGACATAGCTAGAGATATCTTGGCTATTTCAGTCACCACAATTGCTTCAGAATCTACATTTAGCACAAGTGGTAGAGTAGTGAGCAAACATCGTAGTAGACTCAAAGAAAACACATTGGAAGCTTTGATGTGTACTCAAGATTGGTTATGGACTAATATTCATAAACAAGTTATAAGTCTATATATTTAATACTTGTAGATATTATATTTTATTAACACTTATTTTATGTACTATATATTAATTATTTAATTGTGTATTCAAATATTTTATAATTTATTCAGATATGTTATCTTCTGGTTCATCCGCTTCCACTATTAATATTGCAGAAGATGATGTTGAGGTAAAAAATTTACATTATTGATTAATCAATTTATTATTTTGATTTATAAAAGTGATTTTATATGTTTGATTTTTGCAGGATACGCGTGTTGTTGATGAATAATTAGAAGAAAGAAGTTTTGATTTATTGTATTTGACGTTTTCTTAAATTTATTTAATTAGTTTTCAATATTTGTATTAGTTTATAATATTTTATTTATATCTTGTGTTTTTTATTTATATGTATTTAATCTTATCTAGATTCATAGAAATATATATTATTAAATGTTAATTTTTTTATCATAAACTCAAAATAACAAATTGAGATAACAAGTTCAATATCAACCATTTGTTTTAGGTGGATTGCATAGCCAAAAGGAGCTCAATTGAATAGGATTTTGAAAAATAGTTTTTTTTCGATTTTTTTTAAATAACTGTCTCGAACTGTTATCTGCGGGTAAAAAACTGTCCCTGAACTGCAATGGTTTTCAAACGGTTTCGGGGACAGATTTTATAATTCGGTTTGAAGATGGTTATATTAAAATTCGTCCCCACCCGTCCCGTGTCCATCCCTACCCGTGTCCATCCCTAAGTAAGAGTGAAACTTTGTAACTTCGGCAATAGGGGACGTGATTTAGGTTAAAGATGAATTTAGTTGCATATACCCATCTAAAAGAAACTCCAGAAATAACTACTTCCTGTAGAATACTAAAAATGTGCTTATCTGATCTAAAAGTAGTATCTCAACTCTCGAGTGCAGTCCACAATAACCGTCAATCTCACTGTCATATTAATTCAGGAAGCTTTTATAGAAGCTGTATTGCATCCAATGTACAAAATTGGCTACTTGTAAGGTTAGGTCTTCATAAATAAATAAAAAACTATGTCGTCCCATGAACAAGCACTTGGGGAACTCAAAAGGCTTGGTTCACACAAAGGATAGGCCCATTTTGTTTCTTTCTCTCTTTTTTCCTTTAGCTAAAGGTGAATTCTAATTTCCTCCCACAAAGCATCCAAATACATACCTCAATGTCTAAAATTATTTCAAATATATGCTTTAAAGGTATGTTTTGGGATGGTTTTGTGAGCTTTAAGTAGAATTTTCCTTCTCTCAAACCATTTGCAAAACCTAATTGCGGCTGCGTTGAGTTATTTAATATTAGTTTAAAGTGTAACATTCATTCTCAAATTTTAATTAAAATTTTAACATGTATAATTTTTTAACTTTTAACTTTTAAATTTAGTTTTAAATTTTTAAAATTTTACAAATAAATTCTAATTTTTATACTAAAATATATATTTGTAAATAAAAAAATATAAAATTTACGTATAAAATTATAAAAAATTTAAATAATAAATTATACGATTTAAAAATTTAAATACTTATAAATGAATAACGAATGTTTAGGACATCCCCTAATGATTTATTCACAATATTAACATGTGAACAGTGCATTGAATGTTTTTCTTCTGTGTTTGACAGAGCTTGACTTCCTTTAATAATGTTGTGGTCCACACGGTCTTTAACTTTTCCTTTGTATGTTTCGTAAGAATAATGCAATATGGGGTTCATATGAAAGCAAAAAAATATAACCACATAAATATAGACAGACTAGCTGACACCAAAAAAGCCTATCTTGACCAAGTTTGCATAGGATTGCATTAACTATTTTGTTTTTTATTGGAAGAAGATTTACAAATAAATGTACATACCTAAAGAGGTAAGAATATAATTATCAAAAAACAAAAAACAAAAAAAACATAAGACATTTTTCATCTATTTTAAACATCGGCTTGGATGAGCTGCACAAAAGGTGGGTCGGCAATCATGTTTTGTTAAATCAATTTGCTTAGTAGGAACTAAACTCCGTGAAGAAACTCCGATTTTCACATCAACGAGGAATGCTCTCGTTGGGGACGGGTCATGGTTGGTAATTATCATCCTCACCTATTGTATTCTCTTTATCATCTTTTTCTATAATTTTTTTAAAATATATTATATATTTGTATGATTTTAAAGTTAAATAAAATCAATTTTTACCTATAAACCAATACTTTAATTATAAAAAATTAATACTATGATCTATCATACTTATAATTATTATAATGATTATTAAATTAATAAAATAACAAATTTAATTGAATATAACTATAATTTACGTGATATATTTAAATTTAATAATATAATAAATACATATATTTTAAATTTTATAAGTATTCAAATATTCAATTGATTTATTAATAGAGAATATTTTATCAAGTAAAACATTTAAAGTTTCACTTTATTTCACACAATATTTAAATAAGATTATCCCACCTCATTGATGTCATTAATTATGTCATATTAATATGTTTGCGACATGTAATGGCATTAATTGTATGATATTTATGCATTAATTAATACATGAATAAATTTTTTTATTTTTGTGCTATCTAATTATGTGAGATGAATCATCTTTAAAAGTTTTAAATTTATGGATTAAATAACCTAAAATAGGTGAGTAACTTATTTTAAAAATTATTAATTTTAAATTAATAAATTAATCAGAACAATCACATATAATCGTGTATCAAAATTAAATAAAGAAAGTAAAATATTTACATACGATATTTTTAGGTAGAAACAACTTAGGCTACATAATAACCCAAAAGGAAAATCATTAGTACAAAAGATCACCTAATCTATCGTTATTAAAATTAAATATATAAGTACAAATTTGATCTTATATGACCCTCACATAGATAATGTCCTAATAAATTTTACTTATGATCTTCTATTTTATTTTAATAGCCTACAAGATTAACATGAATAGATCCTAATCAACATTCTAATTAACTATTCACCAATTAGACACATTTATGAAATAACTTGTAAAATGATTAGCATATAAGAAAGTCCAGTGTGTGTTATAGATGAATTTTGATAACAAATAAATCCTAAACTTGTAGAATCAATTAATAAATCAACCAAATAAATCTCTAGCAAACCTAAAATAAAGATTTAGATCAAAATTAACGAAAATAGTCATTTTTACAAAGCTAAGCGATTAAATAATATCATTTCTAATCTAATGGGCTAAACAATTAAGGGACTTCTATGGTACTTATCCTATATTTTAAATTGTATCTTAATCTATATTTTAGTAATAATAATTTGAGTAACATAGATAATTTTAAGTGTTGTGCAATGTGCTCGAGAATGTGCTCGAGAATGTATGAATGTAATTATAAGTGTGGTAGTATAGAGATTATACATGAAGTACAACTATTCAGAACTTTGACTTTTTTTACTTTACTTGAATGACGTGATAATAAGCCTAGAAACTAATTTACAAACAAATATTTTGTCCACAAAAATCACTAACACTCATAATATTTTACAAACTCCCTCTTTGATATTTTCTTTTGGCAAACTATTCTATCATTACATGATACTCATATGAATAGAAAGTGTTATATTGACTAAATTCTATAATGAAACTACTATATGACCCGATGAAGCCTACTTTAATTTACCTTGAAAAACTTGTATGTAACTGGAATCACATAGACAAAAAACTACAACTTGGCTTGGAAGCCTTTCTGTTTATTAGTTTAGTTTACATTAAAAAAGTAATTTGAAGATCATGAAGTGTATGCATTTACATCAAAATTGTAAGTCTGTATGTACTCTATGCCTATATCTTTGCTTCAAATGTGCAAAACATGTTGTCTATTTTATTTTACTCAATGTTTTGTCTTCTTTTGTGTAAGGTTGGTTACTGTAGATCAGTAATGCACATATGCACGAAGTTAGGTACACTTTGTATATGAGCACGTTTACACATACCACAAGGTTTGTTTTGATATCGTGTATGCTAGGTTCACGCTTGCTCACTAATGTGGTTGCTCTTGTTTTTTTTGTTTCATTTCAAGCGCAAGTATTTTTGGAAACCAAAAAAATGTGATTTTTTTAGCACCTCCTCACCACCTTTGCCACCACATATGGAGAAGTAGTTAATGAGGTTCATGGTGAGGTAGTTGGCAAGGTGGTTCGTCGATTTATATAAACATCCTCTATTCCTCACTTTTTTTACCCATTCATTTTAGTACCAAAATTCTGCCAAAATTTATACTGACAATTATATGTATTTTTATATTATTTTGAAGAGCTTATATTTAAGTGTAGGTCATTTATTGATCTTAGATGTTAAATCATTGGTTGTCTACATTTATGTGTCTTCAATATGATTTGACATTTTTAGTGGACTGTGTATCCCTGAAAATTGTGAGTAGTTACACTTCTTTTTACTGATTAGTGGTTATCAATCTCATCATATTGAGTGGTGTTGGCTATGGAGGAGAGTCGAGTTCGAGTATTTGCGAAACCAATAAGAAAAAGCAACAACAGATAGTAGGGATAGAGGTCTCGACTAATAGAGATAATAGTAATTTTATTTCTTTTAGAGTTGTAATTGATTTATTGTTGAGTGAACTATTTGCTGCTAAGTGGTTGCTTTAAGAAACTCAATGACGTTACCACATATATACAATCTCTATATGGGATTACGTTGTTATATATCTTGTTATTCATGATCTACTATTGTGCTAGTACAATTAAGTTTAAGGCATGTATGTAACAACATAATAAAATCTTAAACTCAGATTAGAAAGTTTTTATATTCTTGCCTACTTTCTATTGAATATATATAATATTTGTTGCTCAATGTTATCTACTTATGTGATATTATGTTATTTATGCCTCTATTATATAACCTAGTTAAGTGTTTATTTTATATTCTTGCAAGTTAGGGACAAGTCCTTAAAGAGTATATCTGTGTACCAGATCACGAACTCTTTCAATTGGTAATAGAGGAAGTGTACCCTTTTAAGCTCAACCACTCTGATGCTAATTCTATTAACTCTTTTTTTACACACACACTTTCTCTCCGATGGATTTAGGAGAATGAGGTAATGTAGGTAGACATCCGCTCTTCAATAAGCTAAATTTTGCCTATTTGAAATGCCAAATGAGGGCTATCTTATGGTCCCGCAGAGACCTATGTGGTTTCTTATTGAGAATGGCTGAATGTACCTAAATAAAACCCTACCCGATGATACTCTCATTCCAAAACCTATGATTGAGTAGACGAAGAAAGAAAGTAAAGAGTCCGAATTAAATAGTAATGGTTTATATGCAATTATCAAGACTGTGATGCTTAATGAGTTTAGAAGAATACAAAGTTGTACTACTTCTAAGCAAACATGAGACATTCTGGAGACAACTCATAGAGGAATGTCTGTTGTAAAGAGACTCAAAATTTTGAAATTAAACAAAGATTTTGAGTTGTGCATCATATAGGAGGACGAGACTTTTAACAACTTCTATGCACAATTCTCAAATATTGTCAATAGTTTGTTCAACTTAGGTAGACCCATCTATGAAGAAAAATAGATTGAGAAGATCATCACCAGTTTACCCTATCGGTTTCATAGTAAAGTTAACATAATAGAATCAATGTACAAACCTAGTAAGCTTCTAGTGAATAAGCTAGTTAAGGACCTAAAAGTCTATGAACTTCATCACATGTTGCCAAGATAAGAAAATATTACTTCCAAGAAGGGAAATGGTTTGGTTCTTCAGACTACCAAGGGAAGTGATTCGAGCAAATATGTTTGTGGCACAGTTCATGGTAATAACGAATTTGAACCGGATAAGGAGGAAATGGCTTTCATAGTTGAGAGATTCTCTAGGTTCTTTAGAAAGAAGAAACCCTCATCTAGAAGTACTAGAAGAGATACTTTAAGCTCTAAAGCCTTAAAATCTACTAAAGTCAATGAAGACTTAGATAATGAATCTAAGAAGCCTAGAAAAGGCCACTTAAACAAAATCAAATACTTTGGATATGGAAAGCATGGACACATTATTGCCAAATTTTTTTCAGAAACAAAAACGCATGAACAAATGTGCTATGAAAACTGAGGTCACTATTTGGAAAGTACTAGTAGTTATGATGAGGATGAAACTAATTTTTGCCTTTGTTGCTTCTAGTAGTGATGTTGATCCTTCAACTACTCCCTCAGATGTTCAAGAGGTCATAACTGAAGCTAATGATGATAATGGAAAGCATGATGGATTTCTTGACTCCTACAACGTGCTCTTGTTGGAGTATATCAAGTCTAAAAAGGTAAAGAAAAAGGCCTTTGAGAGCCTTGGTGAAAAGAACACGAGATTAATGCATTGAAGAAAACTTTTTAAGGAAAGGAATTCCTCAATTAATGATCAACAATATGATCTCACATGTAGGTGTGAGTTCATTCAAAAGATATATGATGATTTTCTTAAAAATTTCAATGCAAATCATGAGAAAGTGAAGAAGCTTGAGATACAATTGAAATTTCCCACTTATGGTAAAGCTACTAATCTTTTTATCAATTATGAACCCACACCTATTCAAAAAATAAAGTGAATAATTAAAAAAGTAGATTATTATCCTTGAGAGCACAAAGGAATATCTAGCTTACTTTCTTACAGAAAAAGAAGCCGAGATTGAATAAATGCACAAGAAAGTTGGAACTCTTAATAATTTTGCTACATATCTTGAATCCTTCCTTAAGAAAAATTAAGAGTTGATTAAGGATTTGAAGGATAAACTAAGTGTCAGGGAGAAGCGATTGGCCATTTCTACCAGCACAATCAAAAATATGATAACATGTAAGAACTTAAAAGAAAACCTCAACAATATAAAGATGTTTGGTGACAAACATGGCATTGGTTACAAGATCCAATGTTGAAGTTTGTTTTTACCGACCCAAGAGGTAAGTCTATTTTATCATCTTAGTCGATTCTTCTAGCAAGGTGATCCTCTTACCTAATGCTAGCATTTACCATTGTTCTAGTGATGGTCTATTCCCCTACCTACTGCTATTCCTATTCCTAACCACTATGGTGAACTTGGTCATTTGAGACTTCAATGTAGGAAATTAACTTCTCACCTTGTATGAAAGTTAATATGAGCACTTCTTCTCCTCACAATCAAAACCCCGAATCCCCAACTCTACTATTCATACTTGTTATCTTTGTGACACTAATGTCTATATTGTTAGGAAATGTCCTAGATATATGGAGTACATCTTGGAGTTATTTGACTCGCTTTCCCTCATCTTATTTGATTGGATCTAGCTACTATAACTTATCTGAGCACATTCAAGTAGGTAGCATTATACACTTGAGGCATAGTGTAGAAGGAAATAAATCTACTCCAAAAAGTTAGCCTAGCCTAATATATATGGATAACTCTACAAGATTTCTAAAAATTATAATAAAAAAAGACCACAAGATCCATATACACCTCATATCCCTCACAAATTCTTTAAATGAAGGGATGCTATTTGATTACTATTTTTGAGTGATCTATTTGCCTTGAACTTCTTATTTATTTTCTCACTCTATATATAGGTATTTTATACATGAATTCTATGTTGATTTGGTGGTTGTCGGTTTATTCTTGATTCATGTGTTACAGTTAATTCTGTTACCTTAAAAGGGAAAAAATATTTGTGTTCGTTTGTTTGAAAATTCTTTTTCTCTCTCTCTCTTCCTAAGATAATTTTGTAGGTTTGTCTATCTAGCTAACTTACTGCTTATGAAATGAACTTTTTAGGGGGACTAATGTTGTTTTATGGTTGTCATGCTTTTGACTTAAATTGAAATGTGGTTGTTCTGACATGTGTATTTTTGAGCATATGTATGGCTAAATTTTTCTTGTTTATTTTATCTTAAATGAACATGCTATAACTTTGTGAATTTGTATGGTTATTTTGAGAAGTTTATATGAATTTCTTACTTTGATGATATGTGTCTCTCTAACAAGCTCTAGAATCCATTTTAGTGTCTTTTAAGGTGCGATCCTATGTGTCACTTAGATAGAGAGAGAATTTAAATATTATTTGAAACATTTGAACTTTTCAAGTTACTAATGATTATGTGTCTTTTATATACCCTCTTGAGCTATTATGTTATGTCTTCGTTTTTTTGCACCTAATAACTGGTTTAGCACAAATGATTAATTACACTTACCTTACACACCCTTAGTTGACTTTCATTTATGGTATTTGTTGAGCTTGTTTGTTTTGAGAGTGTCTGTTTACTCCCTTAGTTTATAAAGTTAAAAAAAAGGTGGGAGAAAAGGAAGAAAAAAAAAAGTAAAAAGAAAAGGAAAAAAAAGAGGGACATCGATGAATGAAAATTATCAAGTGAAGGAAATAGAACATAGAATGTCAGTGTATGAAATCTGAGAAGTAAAAAGAAAAGAACCTAAGTGTGAAGGTTTATGGTTTATGGTTTTGAACTCTTTTCCTTAGCATTTATATTTGGTTAAGTAAATGTGTGTTTAAGTCTAAAAATGTCTTTTCTTTCCTACCCACACCTTAGCCTATCACTATAAGGTTTGAAAAACCTATTGATCTCAATTTAATTTGGCACTTACATTAATGAAGAGAGAGGCTAAATATGGACTTAGAAATTTGGTACTACTTTATTCTATATTTCTATTTGCTTGTTTCCCATAAACATATCTTGATGGCATAAATAGTAAATAAGTTTAGCAGATCGTACACAGAGCATGTATTCAAAATATTTAGTCATGTCTTTACTTTAATGCATCATGGATTGATATACATGTATATATTTAAGTTGATTGTATTGGTTAATCTTTAAGGATCCTCTAACTCTTTGAACATTCTTAGTTTGCTTCCTTCTTTTTGTATTACTTGTTTTCTATTCTGTGTAGATGCTTCTGTTTGGGGGTTTTGAGAGTAGAATGCATAACATGTTTTTACCTCATATGCATACATTTAGGGGGAGAGGTGTGTATCAATTTTATGTTGTAAAAGGGAGTGTGGTATTTTTTGTACATCTTGTTGTTTTTCCTGTTATTATTATGCTATTGTCTTCTTGTGATGCTTCCTTATTTTTGCACCAATTTGAATGAACCATGCATAAATAGGATTATTAGTATGACTTATTGCTCACATGTTATATAATTTTCTATTTCTTGTGTCTTTCTATGTGTTTACCTACTCCTATATTGTAGTGAGTTATTGTACATTTTTATATGTAGTTGATAACTTGGTTTATATTGTTTGAATACATAACATATGTTTCTTTTTGGTAGAACATGATGTCTTTACTTATGTGTGTACATAGTATTTGGTGAGGTTATAGGATTGAATGCACCCAAGTATTGTTAGGGGAAGATAGTTGAATCACCAAAAGGTGTCAACTTGAAAAATAATTGAACTCCTATTAAGTGTAGGATTGGATTACTTATTATTGACTGAATTGTATGCATTCATGGGTGTGTTGCATAAAGTTAGGGGGAGTGGGCATTTATGTATATGTTTTTACCTATCATTATGTACCTATATAGGGATAACACGATAGTATATGATTAGACTACACGTTATTTTTACAAGATACATTCATAGGGTATGTGTTTGCTTTGTGTGTGCATATTGTAGTTGTAGATTGAATTCTTTGTGCTTTAAGTGTGTTGTATACAATGGTTTTGAGTTCCTCGTGTTTCAGAGTGATTGAGGATTGGATGAGTAGATATATGAAGACAGATGAAGCACTCAAGATGGATGCACTTAGAATTGGTATGTCTTTTGGGTTTTGGTATGTGTCATTGTGTTGTTCATGGGAACAAAAACTTTAGGACATCTTCATGATCATTTCATGTTTGATGAGTTTATGTACCTAGTTGTGCAGTGTTATTACATAGAAAGCCAAATGGGGAGAATGTTAGTTTGTATGTACTCTATGTTAGTGTGTTGGCTTCCAATGTGCAAAATATAATGTTTGTTTTATTTTACTCAATGTTCTATCTTTCTCTGTATAAGGTTTGTTACTGCGGATTAGTAATGTACATACATACATAGTTATGTACACATTGTATGTGACTATGTTTACACAAACCACGAGATTGGTTTTCATAGTATGTATGCTAGGTTGAGTGTTCTGGTTTTCAACGAACAAGCTGATTTTATTGCTTATGTTTTTTATTTCATTTTGGGTACGGGTAATTATGGAATTAACTCGTCTCTTTTGTAAACAAAAAAGTGTGATTTTTTTTAGCACCTTGCCATCACACTTAACAAGGTGATTGGTGAGGTTCATGGCTAAGGTAGCTGATTAGACAAAACCGACATAAGGTTAGCAATACCGATCTTACAGATACTTTGATTTCATATTTGTAAAAATCTCACAAGTTAACAAATCATTTTATAGAAAATGACAAGTATGTTCCCAAGGTCAATTTAAAGAAAGAATATATGTGGTTTTAATTTGTTATTCAAACTCTTAAAAACGAAATTAAATCCTAAATATCCTGTCATGATATTTTGATTTTGTGTTTCCTAATATAATAACGTAAAAAATAAACATATATATGGATTCAATAACAATAATGCAAAATTTTATCATTCATAATAGTAGAGTATTTATGGATATAATAATTAAGTTAATTATGCTTGCTCATATTATTTAGGTTATTAAAAATATAACCTAAGAATTAAATCTAAAAATTTAATTATCTGATTACTAACTTTCAAGTCTTAAAATCATCACTGAAAATATGTTGTTAATACATTTTCAAATAATAGTTTTAATAAATTTTTTTGAAATAGAGCTTCACTTTAACTACCAGATGATTGTATCAACAAATAAAAAGGCACTACTCTAAATCAGGCTTAATAATTAAACCTTAAAATCTAATTTTCATATTTAAGTTTATAAAGAAAATAATATATTTCTCTCTAACATACTTAATATAAAAATAATATATTTTATAAAAATGTTTTACCTATTTAATATTTCGCAAGCATAACAACGTTATTATTATATCATATTTACAAACAGTCAGTCATGTTAGATTTAATCACAAATAAATTAAATATAACATATAAGAATAAAACATAAAAATAACTATAAGGAATTCATTTTAAAAGTATACCTCAAAAGAATCCTTACAGAACTTTAATGTTAATTCTTTTTTGGAAAACCTCCAAACGGATTTGCATTTCCGTTTATTGAATCAAAAACTAGAAATCTATAAAAGCATAGCTAGTTCTTCTCAAAAAGAGAAAAAATTAAAATTAAAAAAACTAAGAAAGATTTCTAGAGAAAGAGTAGGATTTTTTAGGAATTTGGGAAAATATCTCAAAAATTGATCTTGGACATATTTGGACAAGTTGGACAAGTTGGCATGCGTTTGAGGCGAGATTTGTTGAGGGACGAACACTGGCATGGGCAGAACTCAGCGTGACATTCATGTGGCTTCGTATGGCATACACAGGACTTGGTATGACATGCATACGACTAGGCATGGCTTGCGTGGGGCTCGGTGTGACATACGTATAGCTAGGCATAGAGCGTGCGAGACTCGACATTTTTGATCATTTTGATCATTTTGACCCATTTTGTCCAATTTTTTTATTTGTTTTTTACTTTTTCTCATTTTTTTCTAAACATATTTCTTATGTATTTCCTCCATTATTTTTCTTCAAGTCTTTAAATTATTTTTAAATAAAAATACCTAAAAAGAAATAAAAATACCTGCAATTTTGAAAAGACAAATTTATATAAAAATATGATAAAATCATTCAAATATAAATCTATTTAATCAATTAAAGTACATTAAATCATAGTTATTTTAGTGCTTTTTAAGCACTTATCAGTAGCTGGTCGATTTCTATAAATACCTTTACTTCTTTCTTTTCTTTACCCATTGATAATACCAAAACTCTATCAAAATTCACATTAAGAATTATATCTATTTCTTATATTATTTTAGAGAGTTCACATTTGAGTGTGGATCATTTATTGAGCATAGTTATCAAATTGTTGGCTATGTGCATACGTTGTTTAATTTTGTGTGTCTCGTACACGATTTGACATTTGTAGTGAATCGTGTATCCTTTAAGGTTATGAGTACTTACACTTATTATTATTCATCAGTGGTTACCAATCTCACCACATTGAGTGGTGCTAACCGTGGAGGAAAGTTGGGTTCGAGTGTGGAATAGGTCGTTATGGAAGTAGCAAACAAAAGCAATAATAGGTAGTTTAGACATAGGTCTTGACTGATAGAGATAATAATGGTTTTATTTCTTTCAAAGTTGTAACAAATTTATTGTTTAGTGAATTATTTTCCGTTGAGTAGCTGCTTTAAGTAACCCGAGGATGGTACCACATAAATACGGTCTCTATGTGAGTTTACCTCGTTATATTGCTTACTATGCATGATCTGTTGTTATGCTAGTACAATCTGAGGTTAAGATGTGTCTGTAACAACATACTAAAAGCTTCAATTCTAATTAGAAAGCTTTTATATTATTGCCTGATTTCTATTGAATATATATATATATGTGTGTGTGTGTGTTGTTCAAAGTAATCCATTTATCTGATATTATATTATATGCATCTGCTATACAACCTAGTTAAGTGTTTATTTTCCATTCTTATGAGTTAGGGGCAATATCTTAAGGAGTTTGTATCACCTTACTCTGATCACGTACCAAGTCACACTCTTTCAAAAATAATATCAAAACATGAGAATACAAGAAGCATACCCCCAAGTGCATTCTCTCTCTCTATATGTATAACGAGAGCATGTGTGCATTTGGATGTGAAACACTGAAATGAATTATTAAATTGCTCTCCCTTTTTTGGACTTTCAAAAAAGACATTATGTAAGAGAAATTTCATAAGATCAATGATGAAGTATATATACAAAAAATGCAATGGATTTATACTCCCTTTTAAGGTAAAAATGTAATATAAAACTAAGCAATGCAAAATTATAGTATAGTATAAATTCCTCGAGTAATGACTACCTAAACATAATACCAATTTAATAATGAATAAAAAGAGAAGTTTTAATTAAAAAATTAAAAATTAAATTAAATCTTTTGTTTTGTTTTTATTTTATCTTTATTTCAAACACAACACAAAACAATATACTCATTTAGCCACAAACAAGCATACAACTAAGCTCAGTTCATTTATGCTCAATTTTTTTAGTATCCATTGTATAAATAATCAAGGAAAATAGACAAGGAATACAAGCCCATATAATGACATATTAACGTTTTCTCAAAATAATATATAAGTTTAAACTTCACTAATATGTTAATTAATTCATTTATAACCAATAAAAAAACTCAATCAAAGAAATATCATATATCTTACAAAATTAAAATTGAGTCCGACCAATAGATAAGAGAGAAACAATTTTAATGAGATAAACTTTTATACTCTTTGGCTCTTTATTTTGGTACATGCTTACAATATATTTTCCTTATAAACATATTCACTTTTAATTTTTTTGAATAATAATTTTTTTATTTTTCTACATGCATAAGCTATATACTCCCTCTTTGTTCACTATGATACCTTCACACATCACAATAAACAATTCTCTCAAAATTATGTGCCTCTTTACAAGAATTTTTTTCCAAAGTGTAAGAAATAAGACTAACACAATTAGGTAGTCAACATTAGCTCAAATCTTAGAATCTTCTAAGAGAAATCATAAAATTCAAGCATAATATACATGTGTGTTCAATGAGTGTGAATATGTTTATGTCAACATTGATTATTATATGTAAAACTATAAGTGTATGCACAAGGTGACACTTTAAAATCACTTATATAATAGATAACCATGGTGACTCAAGCCTTTAAGAACAAGGTTATGTTTATGTAGTTGTCTTCAAGTTCATTACCTTGATGGTCGAAAAAGATTCTACCTTTTTTATATTAAAATCCTTAACAAAAAAGAAAAAAATCGTAACAATAAAATAAATGCGAACATATAAAAATGATCACCAATGGCAATTTAAGCACTCAAAGGTAAACAAAAAAGACTGTTAGATAACCAAAAAATACAATCTTTTCTAACACATTTTCTAAAAATTTTGATTTCTCTAGGTCTTTGAATTAAGATTTAACTACCTTAGGCTTCATAGGTATGTTATTGATGATATATTTCACATTCATCCTAAATGAAAATACAACATGCATGGTATGGTGTTGATAATGCGTCCTAAAATTAAATGCATTAATTTTCTCTTGCTTTTTTGAACCTACAACATCATGCTTCAAAGTAGAACTTTTGGACATATAATTGTAATTTTAATTCATTTTAAAAGATGTCTAACATGCATAGATGGATCATAATAATAAGTCCTTCTTTGATGGTGAAGGTGTGGTACTCTAATCCATGTGACTTACCAATACTCAAAATTTTATCTAATCGTTAGTCTCTTGATACCTTCACTTGAGTCTTTGAGTTCTTGCACCAATTTATTATTCTCTATAGTAAGTTTATTATTTTCTTCTTTCAATCTTGAAAGAATTGGATTCAAAACATTAATACGTTTATATTGTTATTCTTTCCTTTCTCTAAGATGGATGAGTTCAATTTATGGACACTAATCATGTCATTCAACATAATTACTTCAAGAAGAAGTTTATCTCTCTCTTTTCTAGGACCTAGGCAATCAAGAAATAATTCTTGAAAGCTTGATGCATTACATTTAGAGAGAATAACAAAGTCAAATTCTTCACCATTTAAGTCATCACAATCAATAAAACGATTCATAATAAAAAATCCCTAGGAACAACACTAAATGTATTTAGTGTTGATTCTGAAACCAATTGCAAATTCTAAATTTATGTATCTAACAACCTAGAGTAGGTTATTTTAAAAATTATCAATTATAGGTTAATATACTAATCACAATGGCCAGACATGCAATCGTATGTCAAAATTAAATGTACAAAGTGAAATACAAAGTGAAATATTGACACAATATTTTTAGATAAAAATAACCTAGGTCATAACAATGATTTAAAAGAAAAATTATCGATCCACCAAACCACCTAATTTATCCATTATAAAAATTAAATATTCAAGCACAAAATCGATCTTATATCTCACATCGATAATTCCGCAACATACTTTATTTATGAGCCTATGCTCTATTTTCACAACCTTCAAGATTAACATGAGCAGATCCTGATCAATGTTTTAATTAACTTCTCACTAATTAGACACATTCAAGGAATAATGTGCAAAATAGTTAGTACAAGAACACAAGTTCCCATATGTGTTTTAGATATATTTCAATAACAAATAAATCCTAAGCTAGTAGATTTAACTAATAAATCAATCAAAGGGAATTTTTAACAAACCTTGAACAAAAGATGTAGATCAACATCATTGAAAAATAGGTTTTTTAAACCTTGACAATTAATTTAATAAATCAAAACTGCACATATAATGAATTCATGCAATAATGAAAGAATCTTAGAAAAAAATAAGCTATATAACCTTAGAAAATAATGAGTAGAAACTATGAAATTATATGAAAAAAAGTATATAGTTTTGACGTTCTTGTGAGTTGTGTGGTATAATGTAACAATGATCAATGAGTTATATTTATAAGAGAAATTAGAACTATATTATTAGTAACACTCAATGAGCAATTGTCACTATTATTGTCAAATATTTCTTATTCGATATCCGAATGAGATGAATCAAAGTGTATTGCAAAGCTGACTCACATGGATATAATCTTTACTAAAATACTTTTTTTTTTCAATTAGGACGATTCCTAGAAGAAAAAAAATGGTTCTCAATGTATGTCCAAAAATCTAAAATTTTAGGCTATAACTTAACATATATTTTATACTATATTTTACCTTATATTTTAGACTATATCTTAAGCTATATCTTATGTTAGGTTTATGTTAGTATTGGTAATATTTGTTAAAAAAAACATATAATTTTAATTTTAATTTCTAGGTGTATCTTAAAAAAATTCTTTCAAGTTGAAGAAACTTTAAGCCTTAACGGTCACATATTAGGTATATTTCTGTTCTCATGTACATTAGATTGCATATTAAATACAAGATTAGGCCACTCGATCAATTAAGTAATGACTTGATTGATCAAACAATATAACCTGATTAAATTAATTTTAACACATCATTAAATCGATTGATGGAAGACTAGATCGATAGAGTTAAATCGCTGAATCAATCCACTTCTTGAATAATTAATTAAATGCTGATGTATTCGATTGATAAAGTACTTGGTTAGATTGATTGAACAACCAATTATCTAATTTTATAACGTAGTTCTATTATGATTTGATTGGTTTTTTACAATATTATCCTTATTTCTTAAAAGTATTTTAACTAATTTTATGAATAATATAGTAATTCTACTTTAATATAATGTGCTTCAAAGTATTCTATACATACAAACCTAAACATACATTTGAAGCTAATCACACAAAAGCTATTATGCTTATTCTCTTCATCTTTTATTCTCTTGTTTTATTCAAAGTTTTCAAGTAAGTTTTTTCATTAAGTTAACTTATCAAACATTTGTGGTTGTGTTTGATATATTCACAAGCCTATAATAATAATTGTATTATTGTACATTTAAATGATTGTTCTAGAGTTACTAGTTATTTTTTATTTATCTAATATTTTTTTAAAATTAACTAGTTATGATTGTTCATTATTGAATCAGTTCTAGGACACACACTTGTACTTATGTTTATGTGCTAACTTTTTAGGTGACAACGGTGCGGGTTCGATACTCGTGGGACTCAAGTTTGTCAGAATGCTAGTCCAAATCCGAACGTCTTTCTTATAGAGACTATGATGAAAGCAATGACTTGTAAGTAGGTTACTTGGGAACATTACCTAGGTGGATAGATTGAGTCTTAACATTATAACTAAATACTTATTTTTCTTAATGAATAGTTAGGAGGTCCGATGGTTTTCCTCTTAGATTATTAATGTGACTTATGTTATTTCTATTTAAAAATCTCGTGTTGATATTTTTATTTTCACATTACTTTACATACACATACACATGATTGATTGTTTAGATACATCCAAAATTTTAATTTTTCATACTTTTATTGACTAGATATTTAGACCCATAATTAAACGAACTTTCATCTTAATCTATATTTTAACAATAATTTGAACAATACAAATAATTATAAGTATTGTGCAATATACTTGTGAATACATTAATGAAATTCTAAGTATGATAGTATAAAGATTATATCTAAAATACGATTATTCAAAACTTAAGTATTTCTTCAACTTTATTTGAAGGACATCATAACGAACTTAGAAATTAGTTTACAAATAAATATTTTGTGCACGAAAATCATCAACATTTTTAATATCTTACTCTCTTAATTTACATGTCTAAATATGTGTTCATCTTGGATGAAAAATTAATGAAATTGAAATAAAAAAATTCTAATATTAAATGATACAAAAAAAAAAGACTGGGTTCGAATCATGAAAAATTTAAATAGGTGTGATAATCTAATATATTATTTAAAAAGAAATAGCTTGGCCGACAGAGAAACCCTGAAGGAAAACAAAACTAGGGCACTAGGCCATGTACACATTAGCCAACCTAGGGCATAGACCACACAAACTAACAGACAAAAATGAGAACGCATAGAAGCCCAAATGAGATTTCGAAGAATAATATAAATAACCCTCTAATAGTGGCCATACATGCAAGCAAAAAATACACAGCCAGGTAACTGGAAATTTTTTATTTTATTTATTGCTAAAAAGGGTAACAGGAACTTGGGTAGACAATAATATAAGGCCACCCTAAACAACACAAAAATTGACGATTTGTTTTTACTAAATAACACAATGAACTATGATTGATGATATGTTGCCTTTATCAAAACTCAACTATATGAAGTCAATTTCATATTAAGAATGTGATTTCATCTGGACTCGGTCCGATTTATTTATATTCAACTATATGAATTCCACTTCATCTGCCTTTCATCTAGTGGTCAATGAGCGGCCAACGATTGACTAACCCTAATCAATGTCGATTATCGGACAACCAATGATGGTTAACTTCGATCAATAGCAAATCAAAAACTTTGGTCACGATTAATCAATGAACACAACATTCTAAGGTTCGAGAAATAAAATGAAATTCATCTACCATTTCATGTTACTTAGAGGAAAATAAAAATTACTTTTAAAAACTAAATGATATACGCTTATTAATTTATTGTTTTGTGAAAGTTTATAAATCATGGACCTAATTAACTTAGAGAGGATGAATAAATTATTTTTAATTTTATTAATTTATAATTTGATAACTTAAACAAAATAGTCATGTATACATCATGTGTAACAATAAAGTGTGAAAATAAGAGAATAACATACGTTATTTTTAAATAGAAACAACTTAGGTCACAACTATGACCTAAGAGGAAAACAACCGGTCCACCGAACCACCTAACTTCTCACTATGAAAAACAAATGTTCAAGTACAAACTCGGTCTTATGCTATCCCCCTTAAGATATTGCCCCAATATACCTTATTTACGAGCCTTTGTTCTGTTTTTATAGTTTCCAATATTAGCGTGAGAGGTTTTCATACCAACGATCCAATAAGTTTCTCATCAATCAGATACGTTCCCAAATTAACTGCAAAATGATTAACACAAAAACACAAATGTCCGTGTGTGTTCTAAAACGAATTTATTAATAAATAATCTTAACTAGATGATTTAAAACATATGTCACTTAAATCAAATCAACTAGTAAATCCTAGAGTAAAAAGATCAAGCACAAGTTCAATAAAAATAGTTTCTTTAAAGATTAATAATCAAATCAAATAACTATGATATGATAAAATTAATTATTTGATCTAACAACTTAAGAAATAAAGAAGAAACCATAAGAACATATTATCAAAATATCATAAATTAATTAAGTTCATTAATCAATTAAACATAACCATCAATATTTGATAGATTAACTAAATAAAGAAGCGTAAAGAATTATGATATTATATTTGTAAAACAAGAGAGAGAAGTTAAGAAGAATAGAATAATGCTCTTGTGTGGTTGATTAAAACAATGAGCAATGAGTTTTATTTATAGAAAAAATTAAAACCCTTAATTCTATGTAATTGATAAATATATTTTCTATTACAAATAAAATTAGTAATACTCATTAATTAAGAAAACTCTTATATGATTAATAAATATTTTTTCTATTACAAATGAGATTAGTAATACTCACTAATTAAGAAGACTCATATTTAAAGAAGAGTTCTTTTAAAATGGATTTTATGCTATTTTTTATACTAAAGATTTCAGCTATAATTTGGAATATTTCTTATCTAATATCTTTTAAAATAAACTTTATGTTATCTTTTATGCTAAAAATTACAGCTATAATTTAAAGTATATCTTATATAATATTTTAGCATATCTTATTCCATATTTTAGTACTAAAAATAATTTCAGATTTATAAGCATGTGTTATTAAATGCATAAATATAATCCTATGTGTTGTACTTATCAAATATATACTTGAAATACAATTATCTAAAACTCGAACATTTGTTTGGTTTTTCTTGATTGACTTGATAACAGGTCTAAAAACAAATTTACAGATAAATATTTTGTCCACAAAAATAACTAACAGTCATAATCATTACATTTTGTCAAAACGAATAAAGTTGAATAGGGAGAAAAATATATGATTTTGATATTATTCTAAGGTTAATGTCTATACAAGTTATGTAATTCATCAAAAGATATTTTAGTTTTCTAACATTTAAGGTATACACCTAACATCCCATAATTCACTAAAAGATATATTTAGTACTCTCTCTATTAAGGAATTTTAATTCTTTAAAAGTTTCAATCTTCAAATAGACTTTTTTTGAATAGTATATTCAAAATTTTGAAAAATAAAACACAAAAAGTAGAGCGTGACTTACATAGAGGATACAAAAGAGAAAGAGAGTACCTTGGCCACAAAACCTTGTGGAGTTTAACAAGAGACATTTGAAATGCAAAGGCATCATATAATGTAGCAAACGTTTATGACAACAAAATCTAGAAGTGTTTCATGGACATAATTAGATAGCAATTATACCACCCTAGGCAACAAAACTATAATTCCGACATGCTTGTTGTGAAATGCATTTTAATCTAGAGTTATATTGAAAGGAAAATTACCAATTGGCTTATCAGAACTCTAGGGATGTACAAACTACCAAGATAAATATTTGCTGGATCAAGGAGAAGATATTGGCACAGCTCCAATCCTTTTTCAAATGCGGTCTCAAGTGCGTTTCTTGCCCTTTGAAGGAGCATCATCAGCAAATGCTAACCAGTAGGAGATCATTACATAGAGAAAGCCCTACAACAAGTAGCTGGGAATTCAACAAACTCTGCATCTCACTAGCCAGCCCACTATTTGTGGTTTTCTGTTGCATAATTTTCATCCTTATTCAGCAATCCATCAGCTTGATTTTCTGTCTTAAGTTGATCATCCTGATATGGCTTTCCACAATCAGGCTGAGCATCATATTCTATACATTCAATCAAATGGAGACAGCAAAACCAGGACATAGCATATCTATTGCATAAACCAGTCATAGCAAAATAGAATATATTCAACAGTTTACGTGTGTATTGAATCACACAAGCATACTGTATTCTCTAAACAAAACTTTCACACAGATAAGTAGGGGAGACAGATATTACACAGAATACTATATTGAAATTGAAATTTTAAGTCTGAATGTGCGTGTAACAAAGACAAAGATTGCATAGTTCCTAGACCATAACTGAAAAACAAGACGACAAAAGAAGATTACCAGTGCAAAGGGCTATGTGCAGGTAATGGCATGTCTTACCCCAAGTCAAAATCAGTGTACACTGTACAGCCGTTCACTATGAGCATGGTCAGGAGTCCAAAAAAAAAAATAAGTGACAGTCTACATATTTATCATAGCATACTCCCCGGTTCTTTTCAGGTTCAGATATGCTTCATGCACTCTTGATTTTTGTAGCAACTCTGTTACTGCCCACTAACCATGTTGGTCTGCATTTATGAGATGACTAGATAGCCTCAGTTGTAGCATCCTATCACCCTTTTGCAATGTCATTTGTGAATAATCACAAATTTGTGGTGAAAAAATTCGCTTGGTAGGTGGATATGAATGAATGTTCTTCCTTCCATATAGAGGATACACCTTTAATGCAAAACTTCGGTTTTTCTTTTTAATGGAATAAAAAATGCAAAAAGAAACCATCAACTCTATATATACTCTATCATCACCTGGGTCGAAATTTTAATTCACTATGAAATACGAACAGAAAACAATCAACTTTTATGAGCATCCTTGTAGTTAATGAATTTCCAAAATATGGACGGAAAAAAACCACATAAAGGCCATAGCAACTTTTATTCCTTGTCGATGCAACAACAAAATTCATCAAAAATCAAATTGACTTTTACCTTCACATCATAATGAATCATAGAACTATGGACCATTTGATGTTTCACAAGGGATTTACACCTATAAACCACGCTATTTGAAAAGCCTACCCAGAACAAACCGAGGAGAGGAGGGAACACTACCAAAAAACGGTGCAATTAGTTACAACAATGTACTTTTCTGACGAGAAATAGGAGAAGAATCTCTAGATACAGGAATTGAACTTGAATATGAATGTGTGATTGCAAATGTGTGATTGCACTAAAAGTATAAATGAAGGTTGTACAAACAGCAGAACCTCTAAGGGACATATTCACTCTCGAGAACTGGTTGTGTTCGAGTCACCGTTGCTGATGGTGCCTTAGTGTTCCCAGCTGAGGTCATATGAAAAGCTTCCCCTGCATCTGCAGCCCTTTCCATGCGTTGCCTTTTCTTCTTGTGTTGGTACTTCTGTGCCCCAAGTAACAAGAATGCCAACACTACCAACAATGCTAGTCCACCCAATACTGAACCGACAACTATCCATGCTTTTGAATTCTTCTTCTTCTTTCCTTCTTCAGCTGAAGGAGTAGCGCCTGCATTTGGAGCTCCACTACTTTTTGGACTGGGAGAGGTAGGTGCAGGCGAGGGAGCAATGGACTCAACTACTATGGAGAAATGCCCCTGTTGCATTGTTGAACATACATTGTCCGATTCAACATTACTAAAATTGACCAAACCCTTTAAATCAAAAGAAACACACTTTTGTTTGGCTCCACTAGGACCTGATTTTACATCGGGAAACTTGATAGATATGGGATCAGAAGAGACCCAAACATCAAGTTCAGGTAAATTCTTTGCTGATAAATTGGAAGCATCATAAGCAAGAAGACCCAACACTGGAGTCAAATAGGTATAGCCCTGTAATGGGTAGTATGTCATAGACCAGTTTCCCAAATTTTGATACACGAAAACAAGCCTTTCTACATATGGGCTCTCTACAACACCCATAGGGATCTGAAACTCTTTGTACATAGTAAAACCTTTCCTGTACAAGCTACCTCTCCTGAGTCTCATAGCTGCCACCTTAATTCCAGTCAAATTTGAAGGAACAACCCCATCATAGGGAATTCCAGTTTTTGGATTAACAAAAGCCCTATAAGCATAATCTTGAAGAAGGGCATCTAGGGCTCGTCGAGCTACTACTGTGTTAAACGAAGAAGACCCACTAGTTGTAGATTGTACAGTTTTGAGATCTGGCAGCCATGAGAAGCATATCAAAAGAAAAGGAAACGAGAGACTTCGAACCTGAAACCCCATCGATGCTCGTCTGAATTCGAAGTCAGTACAATGCAACTCAAAAAGAAAGCAACTGAAGACGATGACCCACCATAAAGAAAAGGAAAAGGGTAAAAAAAAAAAAATTTGGCAAATGGGTTGAGATTTTAAGTTGTGTCTATATCAAGAAAGTTTTTCTTTCTTTCTTTCTTTCTTTTTTTTCCAAAAAGAATGCGACGCTCTGGTTCGTTCTCGTTTAGTGAAATGAATATAAAACTCAGAAGAAAATCACATTCTAATGGTAGTGAGTTAGAGACTCAACTCATATAGGATTCTAATATGGTTTTTGGCTTCAAATGGTGATAACTCAGTTTTCTTCTACAGAAAGCAATGATCTCCTTCTTCCTCCTCCTTTCTGACATAGACACACACTCTCAACGTCGTCCATACCAGTGTTTTTCTTCACTCTGTCATTCTGACTTTACCTATCTGTCAATATTATTTAAATAAACAAAAGTGTATGACAATATACGAGATGGGATAAGCAATTATTCTCAGTATTCTATTTCACTTTTCAGCCATTATTTTGACTATATATATTTTATAAGTAATTAAGAAAATTATTTAAAGGTAGGATGGAAGACGATAGGTATTTTTATTTATACAAAAATTGTTATTTAATTTTTTTAATTTTAAAAATATAATATTTAATTTATTTACTTACTTAAAAATGATATGATATAAAAAGAGATATTTAATAATTTTAAATTTATTTAAAAAATTATAAATGATATTTCAATTATAAAACGATATAAAAGATGATAATATTTGTAATTTTTTAACAGTTTCGTTGAACCACGAAAAAACTTTTATCAATATTTATTTAATTAAAAAACTTAATTAGTATTTTTTATAAATAAAAATATCAATAAATATTTAAAAATAAATAAAAGATTAAACAATACTTTTATTTTCCTTTTAATGAAAGTGTGACAGAAAGGCTTTTAAAAGCTATAAATGAGATATAAAAATGATTTTTTTTATACTTTTTACAACTCTCAGTGAAAAAATTATTCATTAACGAATAAATTGATATATCGATTATAACAATAAGAAGTATAGATAAATAAAAGAAAAAAAGAAAGAAAAAAAAATATGTACCTTCTATCTCTCTCGTATCTTTTCTTTTATTATGTTACTATTCCTGGATAAGATTTTAATTTAATTTAAGACTAATAAATAATTTTTTACTCTTTTTATGTTATGATTGGCATTAACGTAATCCAAAACTAACAATAGTTATTGGTAATAAATATTTATTGTTAGTATTTTTTTTTAAAACAAATATACTTTTATTACGTTAATAATAAAAACAAACTAATACAATTCAAGTTATAAAGTGAAATATATAAAACATAATACTTAAGCAAAGGCTATAACAAAATCATTACAACAATACCATTATAATAATTCACAAAATATATTTTCAATGATATTAAATGAAAAAAAAATGATGAAAAACCTTTTAACTGTAGATGATACACAAAGCCATTACACAAAAACCTTGATATCAAATTTTCACTATCCTCTTTATAGTTAGTCATAAGTTAAATACTGAGTGCATTGGTTGTATCACATGGCAAACTGATGTCTCTTTAAGGACAATGAATATTATGAATAATAATATCTTTAACCTAGCTAGAGAGGTCAATACATGTTAAATAACTCAATATGGGTATATGAAAGTAGCATCATTACAAAGTAAAGATACATTTGAGGAGTAATAACATGTTAATAAGACGACATTATTATATAGAACTTGCATCATGATAATGTCAAGAAAAGAAAAAGGTCTAAACTTGTTAAAGATACATTTTTGTTTCTTAACTTTTTAGACCGTAAATAATTTTAATTTTTTTTTTCATATAACAAGAAAAGAAAAAGGTCTAAACTTGTTATAAGGAACCAAGTATGTAAGTCCACTTGTAGGATATTTTCGTAATTTGTATAAGTCAATTTTGGTTTGAGTTTTCCTAAAATTGCTATATTCGATTTGGTTTTGCCTACAGAACGACCTCACCCTCACCCTACAGTAACATCCCCAACTAAAATATATTATGAATTGTTTAGACAAAATAAAATAAATGACCCATTTAGTTCTAGACTTCTAGTCATTCCCTTTTTCAATTACTTTATTTTTCTTGTGGGTGGTAAGCTAACAATTAATCATCTAATTATTATTAAACTTAAAAATATATTATTTTATTTTATTAATTAATAAAATTAATATTTATTTAATTAATTAATGAAATAAATAAATAATTAAGTTATATTTTTAATGATAAATTTATACAATTAATAACAAGTTTAATCATAAATTTGTATCAATGATAAAAAATTTATAATATATTCATTAGTTTGGCTTTTTTTTTTTTTTTTACTTCCTCGTTTTCTCTCTCTCTCTCTCTCTTTTTCTTTTTCCTTCTTTTTTTTATAAGTAAAATATTCCACGTCTTCTCTATATGACTCTTGGATTCTACCTTGATACAGCTGTATAACGCTTTTAACGTCTATGAATGTAACGCTTTTAACTTGGCCCAAAAAAATACAATGCTTCTTTTTCCTTTATTTTTTTTCTTCCTTTTGTTTCAGAAATATTAAGATGATATTTATTAACTTACACGTTCTAAAATAATTAAACAACTAATTATGATTTAGTATTAATCTCATTTGTACTATAAAAAGAAAATTAAATATATATTTAATATATATTATATTATAAATAAAAGAACTTATTAACCAAATAAGTATTATGACAGAATAATATCAATAAAAAATAAATTATCAATAATTATCTTTTAATTGTTTAAAATAGATAATTATAAAAAGATAATTATAATGTTATAATAAAATTATCTATGACAAATATGTATTAAGTTACTTCTAATCTTTTATTACTTTTCTAGCCTAATAGAAAATGACATCCATAAAACTCTACTTTTTTTATTAATTATAATGTAACGAGACCTAGATAATATCTATATTATACAATCTAATTAATGATTTAATCATCAAAATATCAAAAATTATATAAATATCATTAAAATAAAATGAAATTGAAAGGTGTTTTACTATAAACCAAAATTAAAATATTATATTACACCCAAAACTAAAATTAAAACCAAACAAAATAAATTAAAAAAATTATTATACATTTGAACTCAAAAAATAAAATTTTAATATATTTTAATTTTGAAAATGTTCAAAAACATCAAATTTAACAAATAAAATTTACAAATTTAAAATAATATACGATATGTTATTTAATATTTTTAATTTTTTTATAAATAATAAATTATAAGCATTTTTATTTATAAATATTTTTTACCCCTAAAATATATAAATTTATAATTTCGATGGTGGGGTTGGATTTCTCTAAAAAAACCAAACCCAAAATTTTAAACAAAATAATAACTAAACTCGAAAATAAATTTAAAATTTACCTTTAAAATAAATACGTTCAATTATTAATTGGGGATGCCCGAACCTATAGATAGTTTTGACGTCCTTAAAAAGCCACTATCCTCACGTTGATTTAGGGTTCTCACAAGAATTTCTGTATCACACATATATTCTCAACTAATTTTAATAAAAATTGATATTAATATAATAAAATGTTTTTGGATATTAAAAAGAAAAAAGAAATCAGCATCGGTAGTAGGTGAATTCGTCTCTA
The DNA here is from genome assembly GCA_030763125.1 of Hippophae gyantsensis. Classification (NCBI taxonomy): domain Eukaryota; kingdom Viridiplantae; phylum Streptophyta; class Magnoliopsida; order Rosales; family Elaeagnaceae; genus Hippophae; species Hippophae gyantsensis. Next base: position 14,210,718 of record CM061029.1, on the reverse strand, counting down.
CGCTGAATTGCTGATCATGCGGTAGTGAGCCTAGGTATAATATAACACATTCTTGCTATGCCTAGGACGTTGACTTTTTAAAAAAAATCATATGATACAATGTCATCAACGGTGAGGATGGTTTATTTCATTTAATAAAACATTTAATTAAAGTTGACTAATTTGATTTTTTTATGAGTAATTTACACCAGTACCGCTAGTGTTTCTTTAAATGTCCCAAAACTCCTGAAGGTTTGTTTTAATAAGACATACTTACCCATGATTAGACGTAACAACATAAATACCACTTTTAATATAATGGTGTTAGTTAAAGAAAAATTATTTATTATTTAAAAAAATATGTGATGAAATGATACTTTAAGTTAATAAAATTTAATATTAATAAAAAAATTTATTTTAAAAAAATATTCAATAAAAAATTAAGAAAAATTAATTTGATTGATGTGAAATATATTATAAAAATATGGAATAATATTTTTTCTCCCTTAAACCATAATGTCACAATAATTATTTTTTTTCTTCATAAAATCAGAGTTATTAAATCATTTTAAACAAAAATCAAATGTCTAATAATAAAATTAAAAAAGGTGATTAAGTAAATAAAAAAATAATAATAAGAAAAAAATGAGAGAGCTCAAGTTCTCACTCATCGATTAAAAACTTACTTGTCTCGTTTAAGTGTGCTAGAAAGGTTACAATGTTCTTGGGGTTGATACGTTTGACATATCTATCTTTGTTTTGTTAAATTTTTAATTTTTATTTTCAATTTATACATGTAGATTATCTTTATTTAAATTTTTGATATTTATTTTGTTTAATTTTAACAATAATAATACCTCTGAAGTATAATTATTTATTCAAATTATTATTAAAATTTATCAAAATAATATTAGTAACTTAAATAAGGGTAATCCAAAGATACTGGTTGAAAATAAAGATAAAAATAATAACAAAACAATAATAGAGTACTTCAAAATTATCATTCCTAAAAAAAAGTAAGTGGATTTTTTTGAAAAAGAGTTAAAGGTTTTTTCTTACTACTATAATAAAGAATATTTAAGTCGAGATTTGAAGTCGATTCTTTTTTAAAATTGACTTATAATGGATTTTAAGTCAATATGTTTATGAAACGACTTAAAATATAGCAAAAAAATCAAAAAATAGCTTCAATTGGCATGAAAATTGATGTTATACATGGGACAAAATGTCAGTTGTACATGTCAATCGACCTATAATTTTAATTCGATCAACACGTAGAACCGACGCTACACGTTGACTCCCATCAGTTGACGTGTACGTGTCAACCAACGCTACTTCCTACGTGTATTATTGGTTGACACATAGAACCAACACTATGTGTCTTTTTTTCTTTCCTTTTTCTTCTTCTTCCCCCCATCTATCGAAAATTTCAACTCTGTCTCCTTATTTACCACACAAAATCATGCATTCTCTTTAGTTTTCTTTCTCAATTTTTGACCACCTCCGACAACTATTTTCGGTGCCATTAGTTAGGTTTTGTTCCTCTTTAATTTCTGATCCAAATCCACCATTTTTTAAAGCATAATACTCAATTTTTCTTGCTAATTTTCCTTCATTTTCTCACTTACTAAACACTATTTTCTTGATTTTATCAATTGTTTCACTCTTGTAAATATTTATATAAATTATTTCACACTTATTATTGACGTTTTATATTTTTATATAATTTTTGTAAAATTATTATTTTTATTTTAATGTATGTTATGTATTATTGATTATTTGTACATATTTTTATGTTATGTATGTTGTGTATTTTTATTAACTTTAGAAGAGAATAAGATATTATTTATTTATTTATTTAATGTATTTTATGTTATATATATTATTTTATTTTAAAATTAAAAATTTTTACTTTATTATTATTTTTTCATGCATAAAATATATATTGTTAATGTTATATATATATATTATTAACGTTATAATAAGTTTATTAATTGTTTGAATTTTATGTATTTATTTTTATATGATTTTTCGATGGATATTCTAATAATTTATAACTTCATATATAATAATAGCTTAAATTTATTGGTGATTAATACATTTATATTTTATTAGATACATATTTAATTAATATGTTTAATGATATCAATAAAAAATGGACAAATCTTGGATATCAAAGTGTAGAATTAAGCAAGATTATATTTCTGAAGTTGAAACTTTCTTAAAATTTGCTCGTAGAAATAATAATAATCAAATTACTATGATGCACATGTGTTAAATGTAAAAATGAGAAATTTCATGATGTTGATAAGGTTAAGTATCACCTTATTCGTAGTGACATTCTTTTGGGTTATAAATGTTGGTATTATCATGGAAAAGATATTGATAATACTCATGGAGAAGAGACAAATAAGGATGTGAGTGAATTATATACATCTTATCAAAATAGGCACTCCATACATAATGTATAGACATAAAATATGTTATATGCTGTTGAAGATGAGCTACATGAGGATGATCCCAAAACCTTTAAAAAACTTCTAGAAGATACCAAAAAACTGTTGTATTCGAAGCGTAAGAAACACACTAAAATGTTGGGATTAGTTCATTTGTACAATGTTAAGGCAAAAAATGGTTTTTCTGACAAGAAATTTACAAAATTACTAAATCTACTAATAAATATATATTTTTAGGATAATGAGTTCTCATCTTCAATGTATAAAGTAAAGAGATCTCTTAGTCGATTTGACATGGAATATCATAAGATTCATGCTTGTCCAAACGATTGCATTCTTCATAGAAAAGAATACGAGAGATTAAATGATTGTACGATGTGTAAAGAATGGAGGTGGAAACATACTACAAATGAGACAACACCTAAGAAAGGCATGCTCGTATAGGTTCTTTAGTACTTTCCTCCGATTTCTCACTTTCATAAGTTGTTCAAAAGTAAAGAGACATCAAAATATGTTGACTTGGCATTCATAGAATCGATCTAAGGATGGGATGTTACATCATCCTTCTGATTCTCCAAATTGGAAAGTAGGAGATAATTTATCCCCTCAATTTGTATCTGATTTACGCAATCTTCCTCTTTCCATTATTGTTGATGGAATTAATCTACATAGTTTCCGTAATAGTAGATATAGTTGTTGGTTAGTAATTATTGATCTTATGATTGAAACAGTCTAGAGTTGATATTCATGTGTATTTGCAGCCTCTGATAGATGATTTAAGGACATTGTGGAATGATGGTGTAAATGTTTATGATGCACATAAAGAAGAATAATTTAACTTGAGGGGGGTTCTTTGATGAACAATTAATGATTTTCTTGCCTATGGAAACTTATCAGGACATGCAACAAAAGGTTATATGGGATGCCTTATTTGTAGTGATGAAACTTCTACGACTTATCTTATTCATGGAAGAAAAATGTCTTATAGAAGACATGAAAGATTTATTCCATTTGGACACAAGTTTAGATACCAAAAGAAACCTTTTGATGGTGAAAAAGATCATGATCCTGCATCGAGACCTTTGCAAGATATTGAGATATTAAGGCAATTGAATGGTATGACATTCAAATGATATGGAAAGATGAAAAAAGAATACTCATTAATGGAGGGAAACGAAAGAGGTCAACTAATAAAAGGGCTATAAATGAAAATGTTACCCAATTAGTAGATCATGATTGTTGGAATAAAAAATCAATATTTTGGGAATTATCTTGTTGGAAAGACCTACATAAGCGTCACATCTTAGATGTCATACACATTGAGAAATATTTATGTGAAATCTTGATTGGTACATTATTTAATATACCTAGAAAAATGAAATATGAAATTAAAGCAAGATTGGATTTAAAAAAATTTGGCATACGACCTGAATTGGCACAAGGGTAGTAAATGATAAGAATCGAACATATTTGCCACCAGCATCATATATAATGTCAACAAAAAAAAGAATGTGTTTTGTAAATGTTTGGCGTGTGTGATGAGTGCTTAAAATGCACTAAATTACCATGATTTTATGTACTTTAATGGATTAAAAATATTTATATTTACATGATTTTATCATATTTTTATATAAATTTGTCTTTTTGAAATCACAGGTATTTTTATTGTTTTTTAGGTATTTTTGCTTAAAAAAATAACTTAAAGTCTTAAAAAAATACTGAAGGTAATACATCACAAATATATTGAGAAAATAAATAAAAAAGATGGAAACATTGGAAAAAATGGGTCAAAAATGTCAAAAGGGCCAAAATCACGCATAAAGTCGCCCAGCTGCACCGAGAAACACACCCAACATGCCACACCATGCTGAGCATCTGCTTGCACATTTATGCCCATCTGCACGCACCGCCTGAACAACGCCGAACTTGTAGGCCCATTTGCATGCATCTACTTGAACCTGCGCGTGCCGTTATGCCCAACCGCGCCCCAACATGACAAATTCGAGCACACCATTGCCTACATCAGCGGTTGTCCATTTGTGTCAGCGATGACATCAGCATTGGCCTATTATGCATTTTTTCCATTTTTTATCATTTCTTCCACCGTTTTACCCTTCTCTTCACCTATAAATACCCTCATCTTCTCCATTACACAACACACCAAAAACACACCTCAAAAACATCTTCTTATCTTTTTCTTTCTCTCTATTTCTTATTTTTTTTAGTTTTTGGTTTTAAAGTTCTTTTATTTGAACTAGCAATATTTTGAAAATTTCTAGTTTTTTTATTCAATAAACGGAAATACAAATCTATTTGTTCTGTTTAGAGGTTTTTTAGAAATGAAATTAGCTTCAAGGTTCTATAAGGATTTTTATTCTTTACAATTATTTTTATGTTTTATTTTTATATGTTATATATAATTTGTTTGTGATTAAATTTAACATAGTTGGTTATTTGTAAAAATGATATAATAATAACGTTGTTTAATAAAATAAATTGATTTTATTTTTATTAAAGATTTTATATTAAGGATGTTAGAGAAAAATATATTATTTTTCATTACAAACTTAAATTTGAAAATTAGATTTTAAGGTTTAATTATCCGGTCTTATTTAGAATAGTATTATTTTATTTGTTAGTACAATCGCCCGGTAGTTAGAGTGAAACTATATTTCAAAAGTTTTTATATGAACTATCATTCAAAAATATATTGACAATATATTTGTAGTAATGGTTTTAAAACTTGAAAGTTAGTACTCAAAAAATTAGATTCTTTGGTTTAATTTGGACACCTTGAATAAAGTTAAAATTGTCTAACCCTATCACAAGTGGCATTTAAATGTTTCATTTTCAATCTCTTAGAAAAAAAGGAATTAATTTAATTAACCAAATTAGTTATCGACCTCACTCATAAGTGTTAATTGATTTGCTTAATTAGTAAAGAATATTTAACCCCACCAAAGATGGTATTCATATAAAAAAGAGAGAATCAATAAATATTAATTTATATCTTTAATAACCTAAATAATATGAGTAAGCATAATTAACTTAGTTATTATATCCATAAATACTCCACTATTATAATTGATAAAAATTTGCATAAATGTTTATGGAATCCATAACTATGTTTATTTTTATGTTATTAGATTAGAAAAATGCAAAACCTAAAATATCGTGACATGATGTTTAGGATTTAATTTCATTTTTAAAAGTTTGAATAATAAATTAAAAACCACATATATTCCTTCCTTAGATCGACCTTAGGAGCATACTTGTCATTTTTTATAAAATAATTCGTGCACTTGCGAGAATTTTACAAATATAAAACCAAAGTATTTGCAAGATCGGCGATGCCGGTTCTGCTCATCAATATGAAAGTTCTTAATGGTTGCTCATCCAACTTAAGAAATTTTTTTGTCTATGACTAATAAGAAATTTTATAGATTGGAATCACTTGACTGTCATATCTTAATAAAACAGTTATTGTCAAATGCTATTAGGTCAATTCTTCCAAAACATGTTCGATTATCAATAATTCATCTTTTTTTCATTCTTTAATATAATATGTAATAAATATCTATCAATTGGTGAGTTAAACTCTTTACAGAAATATGTTGTGGAGAATTTGTCTACGTAAGAAATATTTTCTCCTTCTTTCTTTGATATAATGATTCACTCGTGTGTTAATTTAGTTCCGAAGGTTCAATTGTGCGGTCCTACTTACTTAAGGTGGATGTATCCTTTTAAGAGATACATGCAAGTCTTTAAATGATATGTAAATAATAGAAATCGTTATGAATGATGCATGGTGGAACGCTACATTGTTGAAGAGACCATTAAGTTTTGTTTTGAATACTTTAGTGGTTGCACTGAAATTGAGAATCTTACACACAAGTTGTTCTTAGAATGTGACATGATCCAAGTAGGCAACTCTATGCTCTGTGGAAGTAAGAAATTGTTCATTGATCGTACTCGATGAAAGAAATCATACCAAATCATTTTGGTAAATAATAATAAGACATATCATACATAGAGTAAGTAATGATATGTTCAACATTTTCATATAAAATAAAATTATTATCTATTTAACTATTAATTATGAATATTTGATATATCTTGCCTAATATCACAAAATGCATTTAAACTTATTGAAGATAGATTCTCGTTATAAAAAAAGGAAAAATGGTTGTATGATGAGTATAAATGATAGCTTATTAATTGGTTTCGCAACCATGTAAGTGTTACATACAAGAATTCATTAGTATTTCTATATAATATTTTAAGACTTTGTTTTAAACACATTTCATGTTTTTATATGAATAGATTCGAGTTGAACTCAACAAAACTCAATCATAAAATAACAGAAACTTTAGAATGACTTGCACATGATCCAAAATTTGATGTCAAATCATATTCTAGTTTCACATTTAATGATTCAAGGTTTACTATAAAAGCAAGGAACAAAGTCCTAATAAACTAGAATAGTGGTGTGAAGATGGTTTCACAAACTAGGCAATTTGCTAGTTCAAAAGATGGCAATCCTATACTTTCTAATAGAACATATTATGGTATAATTCAAGAAATTTGGGAACTTGATTACGAGATCTTCCATGAAACAGTATTCTTGTGTGATTGAGTCAAAAATGCTATCAATGTTGAATATATAATAGATGATTTTGGATTTACCCTTGTAAACTTATCCAAGATAGGCCACATTGATGATCCTTTCAGGTTAGAATTTCATGCAAAACAAGTATTTTATGTAAGGGGTCAAATTGAAACAAGATGGTTTGTTGTGTTAATGTCTCCATAAAAAGAGTTATACCATTGTGATACTTTAGAATATGATGATATGCTTGATACGTTATCCAATATTAGTCATTTCTTAAACAAATTGCCTAATTTATGTGACTAGTTGATGATGATGATTCTTCATCATGGACTCGAAGTGATTGTGAAGTAATATATATATGATCAATAATCTAATTAAACATGATGTATATTCTATATTGTAATTGTTTATATGTTTGGACTTAAAATTGTGATTTAATTTCTATTTCATCATTGTTTGCAGATATATCATGGATCCTAGGTTTCCAAAGATTTTAGATCTAAATGATCCATTGGGACATTTCAAAAGAAGGGTTTGGGCTAATATATTTGATGTTATACTTAATCCAGATGATAGAATACTTGTTCAATTCGATGCAACTGGTAATCCATTAGGAGAAAATGGCCAACAATTGAAATCTTATATTGGTAGACTTGTGAAGTCAAGTATACCAATCAAGATTACAAATAAGGCATGAAAGGAATACAAAACTTCCCCATTGGCCAGAAATTATGTGTTTCTATACTTGGAACCACTTAATGAAGATGAATGTACCAAATCCTTGAAGATCACCTCTGGATTGAACCCCAAGTATGGAAAGACTTCGTAGATTATAGGCGTAAGGATGAATTTCAAATCATTAGGGAAGAACATCAAAATATACAAATGTAGAATATTCTTCCTAACCGTACTGGGAGGTCATCAAGTCTTGAAGTTAGACAAAGAATGGTAATAATAAGTTGTTAATTTATAAATATTTTTATATTTATTTTCCTATAATTTAAGTTAATAAATTGGTTAATAAATTTATTTAATTTATGTAGGAAAATGAATTGGGTAAACTGATAACCTAACTAAATTGTATATAAAAACAAAGACTCATAAAACAAAGAAGTCAAAACCAATGAATAAACGAGGAGAAGAAAAACTTAATAAGTAGTTAGTAATTTAACTTGATATAAAGTCCTTATGATTTTTGCATATTGATGTAATAATAAGTGATATACTTTATTACTTTTATTATTTGTAGAGAATAATTCAAGAATAAATTAACAAGGGTGAAATCATCGAACAACCAGGGAAAGATGCGATATATTATGCATTTGAACCCGTGCATCTTGGTTGTGTTAGTGAAGAAATCCAATATGATGGTATAGGAACAAAGACCCCCAAAACAAAAACCCTCAAAACAAAGAAGTCAAAAGCAATGAATAAACGAGGAGAATAACAACTTAATAAATAGTTAGTTATTTAACTTGATACAAAGTCTTTATGATTTTTTCATATTGATGTAATAATGTATGATATAATTTATTGCTTTATTATTTGTAGATAACAGTTCAAGAACAAATTAACAGGGATGATGAATAAATTAACAGGGGTGATGAATAAATTAACAGGGGTGAAATCATCGAACAACCAGGTAAAGATGTGATATATTATGCATTTGGACCCGAGCATCCTGGTCTTGTTAGTGAAGAAAGTCAATATGATGGTTATATGGAGTCAATATTTCAAAACAAAGGCTTGAGATGGTCAATAAGCAAAAAATGAATAAATTTGAAGAAGAATTTCACTCCTTTAAGGTCACAATGTTAAGTGAGATTGCCAGTTTAAAGTAATTTTAGAGTTTCTAAGCTCAATCACAACACATGTCAGGCATACTCTATTGGCCAAACATGCCACTTATGCAATCTTATGGACAACCTATATCCTTTATGGGATATAGTCATCCTACTGGTCCCCCATTTATGCCAGGAATGTCGATGCAATCAAGTAATAGTTTGATCTCTCCAATTTAATCTATGCATTCTTACCATCCATCACAAGAATACTCTGATGAGAATGTTCTTCCAATAGCTACCTTACATGGTAGTCCTTCTCCATTTAATGAATCATTTGTGGTAAGATTTAAAGTTTATGTAGATAATATATTATTTTTATTTTTTATTATATATAACACTTAAATTTTTACAAAATATAAAATGTTTGTTGAAAGATCCATCGTTTATGGACTATGTTGCTATTGGAACAGTACAACAATTGAGCAATGATCGAATCATTCATAATCAATATTTTTCAAACCATTTGCTAATAGTAATTGATCAATCATTACTCCATTATTATCCACTACCAGTGCATCTGATGCTACCACAGTCCAAGAAGTTGTTGAACAATATATGGTTTGGCTGTTGAATCAAATTGTGCTAAATTTTGATATGATACTATTTGTTTTTACTTAAGATAACATTTGTTTACTACTTGTATTATATTATTATTCTTTTATTGTTACTAACATGTATATTACCACTTGTTTAGTCTATTATACTAAAATTGGTAAGTGCAACACATTTAAGAGATGCAAATCAAGTATCTCATGGAAAATCATAATGGACAATCATCACGCATTAAGTCATTCAAGAAGAAGCCATGTAAAAAGTATAATTATGAATATGCTATACACTTCACTATAAATCTTGGCTCTTTGATGACTATTATTATTAGTAAAAATAGCATAAATGATGGATAGACTGTGCCACTTCTTAGAGAAATACCTGGCGTAGACATTGGACAATCATATATATCAAGTGCATATTGCAATTATTTGAATTTCAAACGAATGATTTAAGTATAATTCAAGTATGAACAAGGTGAGTCCTTAATAAGTAAATGACTTTCATTTATGTAGAGCATATAATTATATTTATATTATCTAATTATTTATATATATTTCTTTTATATAGGACATGTTATTATCAACTTCAAGCAAATCACCTATCATATTTAGCAATGTTCTATGATTCATCATTTGTCAATCAATATCAAGAGCATGATATTAGCATCAGAGTTAAATGATGCGTATTTTTGCAAGTGTACAAATCGTTCACGTAATAAAGTGTACAAAAGTACGGATATCGAACCAACAAGGAATGGCGTTACTAAGTATCAAAATTGACTAATCCTAATTTTATTTGAAAACCCAATTGTTGAAATTGTTTAAGAAGCAAATTAACTTAAAAATAAACGCAAATAACATAATTGAATGTTGTTCACAAATGATTAAAAATGCTAAGGCATTTGATTTCGCTAAATCAATTCAATCCGATTTCAAGTCATGTTATATTTGAATTACTTATCTATGAAAACCAACTATATTTCTATGAAGATTTAATCACAAACAAGCACATTATGATTTATGGAATTTCTAGAATAACCACATACATCATGCATTAGGTCTCACACTCGCATTCAACATACGATATTTATCACAAGAAGCATTCATTACACATTTCCTCTCGGTCTCAATATAATGCAACAAATCATCTAAATCTTGGCTAGAAATTTAAAAGCATTAAGCATGGAAATAAATACTCAACTTGAAAACAATGAACTCATATAACAATAACAAAAGAAATCAGATTTTCTTGATTCAACTACATCATAGCCTTAGCAAAAATGAATTAGTTCATAATAGAAATAAGAACAAACATTATCTCAATTGAATCCATGAATAACAAATCTGAATAAAATGCAGAAAATGAAAGGTAAGGAGAAGAAATGAAAAACTCTTGAAGATGAACACTTGGAAGCAACAATGTTGATAATCCTTCAAGCTTCTCCAAACTTTCTCTCCAAAATTACGTTCTCTCTTCCAAAAATGTCTCAAACCTCCTCCTCTCTGTCGTGGCCTCTTTCTCTATCTTATGGTATATATAGATCTAGGGTTTTGGGGGAAATTTTGGAACAAAACAACATAAAAAATGTGTTTTCGGACGAAACTCGCCGGCGGCGACATTATTCTCGCCGCGGTGAGATTTCTGGAAAAATTAAAATTTTGGTTCCTCTGATTCTCGCCGACGGTGAGATGAATTTGGCCAGCGGCAAAAGGTGTCTCGCCGGTGATGAGATTTTCATATGCCAAAACCCGAGCTGTCGGTAAGATTTTTGCCGGTGGCGAGAATCTTCTCGTCGGCGACAGGATTTCCAAATTTTGAAACTTTATTTTTTTTATTTTCACTCAATCCCGATCATTGAAATTAGTCCCAAACTTTTCCAAAATCATGATTTTACCTGAAATTGCACTTTAAACACGAAATACCCATGAAATGACATTTGTGGATTAAATAATCAAATAAACACAATTTTTACACAAATATCAACATTTAAATCATAACAAAAATACAATAATTTGACTCTTATCATTAAACAATTATATGATATGACATTAACACTTTAGAGAAATCAGAAGTTGATAATCTCTTGGCCACTAAATTTTGAACAAGGTCAATATCATTGGATGTTGATAATCCTTAATCTATATGAAAATCATATTTGGTACTGTGACTTAGCTTCCATAGAATTGAATAAATATACACAATCAGTTGTTGAAATTTAAGAGTTATAACTAATTATTTTTCTTTTATTGTTCTTTATAATATTTAATAAAAAACTAACTGTTTTAAACTTTGATAGGTCATGGAAGCTGTGGAACAAGAGTAAGAGCATTTCTCTTAAAAAAATCATATAAGCTAAGAGCATTGCCCTTAAAAAATCACATAAACTTATATGGGACAAAGTTATGATAGATACAAGCAAATATTAATAATTTAATAAATTTTACTATTAAATAATAAACATGTTCGAATTGATAAACCATGTATAATTTTTTTGTAGATTTTACAACAAAATGATGTATTCATGTGTGGTTACTTTATCGTGAAATTTATGAGTGAAATTATCTCAAATATAATCATGTCAATTAAAGATGTAGTAGTTTTTTTTATGAATATACTCTTTTAATATATTTAAGTTAAATTTTATGAATTCATGATATTATATTCTTATTTTGAATTTAAATATATGTATTTCTTTAATTAGAATAAATTTTTGATGATTTACAAGAAGAATCAGAATAATAATAATGATATTGTAATTAAATTAAATTTTAATTTTTAACCTTTGTAATCGTTACGTTCTGATCAAACTATCTCTTTGTATATTTTTTTTCACTTCCACGTGATTTATTAGTTAATATTTTTGAAACCTTTCTTCGTACCAATAATGGATGATGTCCCACCACATCGAACAAGCTGCTTAATAATTCCATTAAGGCTTCATAAAGTTAAGTTTCTCTCTCTACAGGTACCATGGCCTTCTATTATTTGAAACTTTTTAAAATTTTGACTAGATTTGGATAGAGAGGAGGAAGCCCGGTAATAAGGAAAAACAATTATTTTCATCAATACAAAGTTTTTACATATTCCACGAGAAATGAGTTCAAGGACTCAAAACAAAGGTATAATAAAAATAAAGAACAATCATCGATCTCTACACTCATCGTCATCCTGCCTAGAGCCACTAGGCCTGTTATCAGTCTCCATAGGTAAACCTCTAAGGAAAGAGCTAATAAAAGGGTTGATATAAATGAAGTTACCCCAGGAAGCAATAGATTGGGGTTGGAAAGGAGGGTATGCAACAACTATCTCAAGACGAGAGACAACACCAACATTGACTAATGTGGTAAGAATACAAGAGGTATCACTGCCCTGAGGTTGAAAGAAGGTCTAGAATGAGAAAATCAAACAGGGTTAAGAGAGGGTCCAGTAAGTCGATAGACAAACTGCTCAAGGCGGGAGAAGCGATCACTAATCTCCTTACAAAAAGAGGTGAACTCCTAGCTAAATGCAATCATCTAGTTGGACACACCATGTATCTGCATCATCAACTTTTATCTCAGATGAAAGATTTCTCAGGCTACATGACTAGAAGAGGAAATTAGTGGAAGACTCAAAGATGGATAAGGACTACCAGGATCATACAATTGACTTAGAGTACAACGATAAAGTTCCAAACAAAGAGACAATAAAAGAAAATAATTAAATAACATAAATAAAAATTAGTACATAAAAATAAAAAATACTACAAATAAAGATAGAAGATAAAGGAAAACATCCCCACATACCGATCATCTCAGCTCAATGATCAAACATCATTCCTCCTTTTTGAAAATAACTTTTGTGAGGAAGTATTAGCAACATATAACCTATGGTTTATATTTATATGCACGTTATGAAATTGATATGTACGGTCGTAGGTGTGAGCTTTGAGACTACTTATGCGTGTAAATGTGGTTACTTATGGTGCAAAGTTGGTTAAGTGTGTGCGTTGGTTGGAGTGTGCACATGGGCTCAGAGGTAGTTATGCTGGCACACATGAGTGCGCAACAAGGTAGGTGATGCTGTGTACCAGGGGGACCATAAGGTAGTTAGGAAATCTGAGTTTGTTAGCATTCTCTTCTATTTCTATTTCCTTTATAAGGCTATATATAGCTCCAAAAGGTGAATAAATGGATATACTAGAAATTATATACTCAACCTTCCCTCATTTTTGTTTCTTTCCTTCACAAATTCTACATATCAGTAGTATCAGAACCATGGATACTCGTGACAAATCCAATGCCGAGTTTCACAATGAGGTCCTGGAAACCCTCATATGACATGAGTCTGGCTTCGATCAAGTGAGGGCTATCTTACAAGCAGTGTTCATTGAGTTATAGGCCTTAAGCATCTCTTAGAACTCCCCTGAGATTAATCCCTTTTGCAAGGGATGAATCCTCACATCCACACCCATATACTTCTCGCCCCCAACCCTGACTACCATCACTCACACCTGAAGCTATCTTGTCCAACATTTGATGGCAAGAACCCAACCGGTTGGATTTATAAGGTAGAGCAATAATTTGAGTTCACCAACATTGCACCTAAACAAAAAGTGCAGTTAGATTCCTTCCACCTCGACGGTATTACCCTGCAATGGCACCAGTGGCTTACTAAGTTTCGTGGACCACTTACCTAGGATGAGTTCACCAAGGCTGTATAATTGTGATTTGGTCCAAAAGATTACGAGGATCCTTCTAAGGCCCTAACTCGCCGTAAACAAACCACAAGCATAACAACTTATCAAGACGCCTTTGAGAAGCTATCCCATAGAGCTGATGGCTTACCAAAAGAGTTCTTGATTGGCTGCTTTATTGCTAGACTTAGAGATGAAATAGGTATTGATGTCAAGATAAAGCAACCCCAAACATTGGCTGATACCATTGGGATGACAAGGTTGATCAAAGAAAGAAGTCAACTATAGAGAAAGAAGACACAACTCCCTTGTTACCAACCAACATTAGTGACACAAAGAGCCTTGCCTAACTCCACAACTAGTGTGTTAGGACTTTTACCCTACCAGCGTTTAATTCTAGCTTCAATAGCTCAACCAAAGCCCTTCTAGTGAATTACCAACCAAGAAGCACATGAACTATGAGATAAGGGATTATGTTATTATTGTGATGAGAAGTTTGTTGTTGTCCATCGTTATGCACGGCCATAACTATTTATGATGGAGGATTCATTTCAAGATCACATAGATGACATTAAATAAACCCTACCAGAGCAAGATCATCATAAAGTGATACCTAAAATTTGCTTTCATGCCCAAAAACCATACACGTCATTAAAAAGCTAAAAAATAAGAAAGTGTTAGTGCTGATAGATAGGGGTAGCACCCATAATTTCATTGAACAAGCCTTAACTTCTCAGTTTGGATTAACCATAGTCAAGGGTAAGAAACTAGGGGTAATGGTGGCTAACCGTGAGAAAATAGAATGTGTTGGACAATGTTGCAACCTCATTCTCATCATTCAAGGGTATCCAGTCACTACAAATTACTATATTCTTCTAGTTGCATTATGCTAGTTGGTCTTAAGGTTCCAATGGCTTAAAACTCTTGGTCCCATTGAGATGGATTATAATAAGCTCACCATAAGCTTCATGGTAGAAGAGAACCTCTCATACGTTCCAAGGGTTAGGACGGATCAACATTGCAGCTCTGACTAGCAAGGAATTCAATGGCCTACAAGGCATAAGGTTGTTTTTCCATATGATTCCTTCTAGCAACAACAATGGCCAATCCAAGATTTACCCCCCAAAGATAGGTAAGCTACTAGCTAAATTCTCCCAGGTATTTGAATCTTCAACCAGCTTACCACCAAGGTGATTGTATGATCATCAAATTCCATTGCAACCTAACTCAAGATCGGTAAATATGCATCCATATCGTTACCCTTATTACCAAAAAGTAAAATAGAAAAGATGGTGCAAGAGCTCTTACAATCCAACTTGATAAGGCCCAATAATAGTTTTTTTTCCTCACTAATCTTGTTGATTAAGAAGTCAGAAGGAGCCTGGAGATTCTGTGTGGAATATAGGGCTCTTAATGATATCACTATCAAGGATAAGTATTCTATACCTATCATTGGTGAATTATTAGATGAACTTCATGAGGCCAAGATCTACTCCAAATTGGATCTATGCTCAAGGTATCACCAAATATGGGTTCACAAGGATGACACTCCTAAAATAGCCTTTTAAACACATGAAGGCCATTATGAATTCCTAGTGATGCCATTTGGCCTCACCAGTGCCCCAGCCACCTTCCAAAGTCTCATAAATGATCTCTTCTAGCCCTACCTAAGGAAATTTATCTTGGTTTTCTTTGATGATATTCTAATATACTTTAGATCGTAGGAGGACCATAACATGCATCTACAAACTGTTCTCCAAATACTAGAAGCTAACAGTTTGTTTGTAAAATCTAAATATCAATTTGGTGTGTTACAGGTAGAATACTTGGGCCACCTTATTTCAGAACAAGAAGTCTTGGTTGATCCAACAAAAATTTGTGTTGTCATCGAGTGGCCAACACCAACCATAACCAAAAGAGTTAGAGGGTTTCTCGGGTTGGCAAGCTATTATAGAAAATTTATTTGCTAGTTTGGTGGAATAGCTGCTCCCTTGACCCGTCTATTAAGTAAGGATGGTTTTCAATGGAATGAGGTTATAAAGATAGCCTTCCAAAAAATGAAAGAATCCTTAACCTCCCCTCATATTTTACTTCTTCCAGATTTCACTCAACAATTTGTGATTGAATGTGATGCAAGTGGAATTGGCCTTGGGGCCATCCTTACCAAAGAAAATAGACCAATGGCCTATTTTAGTGCCATACTAAAGGGATCAACCTTATCATTATCCACTTATGAGAAGAAAATGCTAACCATTGTCAAGGCCAACAAGATATGGTGTCCATACTTACTAGGGAAACCGTTCATAGTCTGCACTAATCAAAAAAGTCTCAAGTACCTATTAGAGCAACGGATCATAACACCAACGTAGGTGCATTGACTGCCAAAAATTCTTGGTTCTGACTATGAAATTGAGTACAAACGTGCTCTAGAAAATCAGGGTGCATACGCCTTATCACATGTAGTTGAGTTTCAATTTCTATATATTTCTCAACCCTAAGCAAATTGGTGGCACGTGCTCCACAACGAACTCTTTTTATGAGAGACAAATAGCTAGAACCTTCTCTTCATCTATCCATAAGTTATGTCAATGTGATAGGGTATGGTTCAAGGGGGACAAGGTGTATTTGAGCTCACAGTCTTCCTTAATTCCACAGATATTGTCTGATTGCCACTTACCACCTATTGAGGGGCACTTTGGGTTTCATAAAACCCTCTCTTGTATCAAATAGAATTTCTATTGGTCTAACATGTGCAAAAGGGTGAAGGAATTCTCGCACTTATGTGATGTATACCAACGGTTTAAGACTAATTGTATGAAACCAGTAAGATTGCTACAACCATTACTAGTTCCTACCAAAATATGGGACAAAATCTCAATGGATTTCATTGAAGGGTTACCACCCTCTAAAGGGTAAACCGTGATCATGGTAGTCATGAATCACTTGACAAAATATGTCCATTTCGTTGCCATGAAACTTCTCTTTATTGCAATGATTATGGCCAAGGCATTTGTGGGCAATGTAGTTTGCCTACATGGCATTCCAATATCCATAGTTAAGATAAGGTATTTATCAATTCATTTTGGCAAGCCTTGTTCTAGCTATAAGGAACCAAATTATGCATGAGCTCAAGCTACCACCCTCAAATAGATGACCAGAAAAAGGTTGTCAACCGTACTCTAAAGCAATATTTACGTTGTTTTATTGGTGATCAACCATGGTAATAGGTTGAGTGAATTCCCTGGGCTAAATTCAACTAGAACACTTCAAATCATTCCTCCATCAAGATGACTCCATTTGAAGCAGTCTATGGCATTCCATCCCCACATTTATTACCTTATGTTCCAGGGAATTTCCATGTCCAAGAAGTGGATGAATACCTACATGAAATGTCAGACTGACTAACACCGACGCAAGATCTCTTTTGAGGTGGGAGATTATGTGTACCTAAACCTCCAATCCTGTTAACAAAATTCAATGGCTTTTCTCTCTTCCATGAAGCTCGCTCCACATTTCTATGGTTCATACAAAGTAGTGGCTTGAATTGGTGTAGTGGCTCTATCCCTTGACTCCCAAATGCACAATGTCTTTCATGTCAATTTACTAAAAAATTACTTGCGACCCAACACTCCAACCCTCTCCCATCTTCCCTCAATATCAAACAACTCTATGCTACTTCCCCAACTAGAAGCCATTTTGGCTCAACGTGTTATCCAAAAAGGAAAGTATCAACCCAAGCTAGAAATCCTTGTGAAATGGGCCAACGAATTGGTGAAGGAGGCCACCTAGGAAAATGAATGACATTTCACCAAAACCTATCTTAATTTTATCCTTGTGGACAAGGATCCTTAGGCGGGAAAGAACGGATACTTACAGCCATAGGCGTGCACCTTGAGGCTACTTATGCATCTAGACATGGTTACTTATGATGCAGAGTTGGTTAGGCATAGGCATTGGCTGGAGTGCGCATGTGGGTGTAGTGGTAGTTACATTGGCATGTATTAGTGTATAGCAAGGTAGGTGATGTCGTGTACCAGAGGGGACCATAAGATAGTTAGGGAATCTAAGTTTGTTAGCATTCCCTTCTGTTTTCTATTTCCTTTGTAAGGCTATTTATAGCCCTAAAAAGATGAATAAAGTGATATACTAGAAATTATATACTCCTTCTTCCCTCTTCTTTGTTTCTTTCCCTCACAAATTTTGCTTATAAAAAATAGTTGCATTTTCTTTTTATTTGAAATTCCTAAAAACTCAACAAAAGTATCTTCATACTAATGACTAGGTAGGCTTTTGAAAAAAAAAGGTTTTTGTTCCCTTTCAATACTATGTTATTGATACATAATGAATCTAGATTGAAAATGTCCTAGTGAACTACAATAGTTACAACCTGAGTAATTAGTGTGGGAGGAATAAGGAGAAGATTTCCTTGAGGTTCTCTAAGAATATCTAGAATACTACTAGAACATTGACTAGCAATACCATATAGATAGCAAGAGGTGCAAAAGAGTGTGAATTACTAGGTATCTAACTCCTAAAAACAATACAAGGAAAAGAAACACTAGCTTACTCTCACAGCATGATCTGATACACACATGTTGACCATAATAATGGCAAGTGGGAAGAAATCATGTAAGCAAGGGTAATAGACCATTTCCGATGTGATAAGAGGAAAAAGCAAAAGGTTAAACTTTCGTACTACTAGAACAATTGGCTAAGAAGTAACCTAAATTTTACCTTTTAGAGTGCTTGCAAATGTATTCATTTTAGGATCAAAAGTTATTGGCTTGATAAACATTTGAACTGCACTAGGTGTCATGGTACTCTTTTTCATATACCCCAAACCTTTTTATCTCCTTGGGTTTTGTTGTTACTCAGATTTTCATCAAGCATATGAGTTCTCAACATCATCTTCTTAACATATTCAACTTCTTTTCTAGGTATAATTATTTAGTAATCAAGGCTTTAATAAGGACATCATTTTCTCATATAGATGCCTCCAAGAAACAATGTAGCAACTAATATCCTTGAGTTTAGCTTGAAGACTCTTAAACTCTGTATCTTTTTTTAGAAAGAGTATATCCTAGATAATCTTTATCACTTTCTAGAATTATCACTTTCTTTCCCAGAATGGTAATTTTTCAATTTGTGTCTTAGAAAATTAGGGGTAGTAGTCGTCTAATATTCTTGGTTAAACTTCATGTTCTTTAAGTTGTCCTCTAAATACCTCAACCTAGCCTTTGTTTCTTCAAACCCAACAACTATATCATTATACCTTTTGTTAATATCGATTTTTATCAACATCAAGTAGAACTGTCATCCGTAGAATCTGTAAGAAGAACAAACTATTAGAATCTTAGACCACCTTGTGGGCGGGGTGGTCTTCGACTCTATGATCCTTAAGTCAATAGCTATAAGATGTAAGATATAGGAGATCTCAGTCTTGCCATAGCAATTATATGAAAATAAAGTGTTTAACTATGATTCTCTGTTATGAGATGTATGATATTTGATATTAGATATTATGTTATGCATTTGTAACTATATAGGAAAAAGAATAAGCTTGATAGCTTATTTTTGTCTAATTAGGATTTAATTATGTAACTTTATAGATAACTATCTATTATAAATAGTTATCTGTTGCAAATATTCATTACATGTAGACATCTATTATTTGTAGATATCTATCATTTAATATATGCTACATTATCCTTTAAAATATATAAAGATAATTTTGGGTATTTATCTCTTCAAGATAACAAAAGAATAATTATTGGGTCCTTATCTCCTTAGAATAATCATATCTGGTTTACACTTGTATGATGATTAGATACTTTTTAGGCTTGGCCTATAAGGCTATTTTCTTATTAGGATCACTCTTTGATCGCCAAGTGAGATGTATAAAATTAGCTAGAACATCAACCCCTAGACTTTCTGGCCCTTGGGTTAGAAGGTCAAATTGTAATTTCTGTCAATACTTGGGTTAAATATTTCTTCCAATTTTGTTGACGATTTTAAGCTTGCACTTAAGAAATTTTTTTACCACCCAAGTAGAAAAACTTTACACCATGTATGGTCATTTAAAAGGTGCATGATGAAATTCTAATGTCGACGATATCTTCAGATTTCCATTCAAACTTTCGGTTAGAAAGTTATATTAAATTCAACATTTCCCTTTAGATGATCTATAAGAAGGACTTTTAAGTGAGTGTAGTCATAGATGTAAGATTATCTTGTATAAGATTGTTATGATCAAAGGATTGTTGCTGATGCATGACCATTTTCTCATGAGAAAAATGAGAGAGTAGATGAAGTATAAACTTATCAAAACTAAGAGATCCAAATTGAATGAACAAAAAGGAGATGAAAGTAAGATAAATAGGATCTAATCCTTGCATGACACATATAATCAGGAACTACTTCTCCAATAGCTGCTAAATGATTTGAAATTGACTTGGTCTTAAGAATATACTCCTTAATTGAAGAATTATTTTTACATACAATTATAACTATAGGCGCATAAATAAATCCATAACTCAATTGAGAGAAAATCTATAATAGGCAGTCTCAAGCACACTCCAATACTACGTAGCAGTTTGTGGCTTCATAACATGAGAAGAAGTACTAGGAGAAACTGAGAAAAAGATCTAACTATTTACTATATCATTGAGACGTGTCCAAATCTCAAATTCGGGATTAGAAATTAGTGTTCCAACAATAAATGTGAAAGGAATTGGAATCAAAAGATTGATAATCATTTTCATTCCATAAGTATAAATGAGAGAAAGCAATTGCTCGCACTAAAGCAAGAAATTGAATCGATGAAGCTTGATCGAGAAGCGTATATTTGTAGATGGAACTGTAATTGAATTAGCATAAGCGAAATTATTGTCACAGGTGAATTAGGATTAGAAGCATCAACTATTGTAGATTTGTTAGTTAAATTTGGAGCTGCTATTAACACTTGCTTGTAAGAGCTTACAAGCTCTTATACCATAGTACAAGACAGTAAAGAAAGGAATTGTAAAATGTAATGTATTATTTCTATATTGTAAAATGAAAAAAGAGGTTGTTATTTACATTCTAGCTATCAAACTCATTTATAATCTATTAACTAGAAATAATTTGGCAAACAACTAGTAACAAACTGTAACAGATTAGAGTACTAATAGAGGTCTCAATAGGGATGGGCTGTCTCATTAGTTTACGGTACAACACATGAATTTATTGAGTCCATTCTATCACGTACCACTTATGTTTTAGTGGATTAGGATAGTAGATAATGAGATATCTCATTTGCTCAAAATGAATTTAAATAAGATAAGTAAAATTATAAAAACAATAAAAAGAGAATAATAATTATGAATTCATTAGGCATAACTTTAACCCAAGAATTCATTAATAACATTAAATATAGTATGGGATGGTAAGAGAAAATCCATTTAATATCTCTAAGTATTATTAACAAACTAGAGCTAATTACAAATATCTGAGTCTAGTAGGTTATATTATAAAATTGTAGCAGATAATATTATACCACTAAGTATAGTGGCAGCATTTGACGCATTTTGTATATATAAAAGGGTGTCAAGTTAATTTCCCAATTGAAGGTCCTAGTGAGGTTGAAGTGGGAAGTTTCTACCCAGAAGAAACTTATAAGACTTTGGATGAATGATTTGGTGATTTTCTGGTCAAAATAAATAACCACAAAATAGAAGAGATTCCTAAAGAAAATCCAATGGTTGAACTTCTAGTTATCACTGCAACTTGTTCTTGATCCATCATCTTTTAAGTATTAATTCATTTATGTCCCATTTTGTTTTTCAATATTATTGAAATATGTCACACCCCGAAAATAGGGGTAAGTGATTGTTGTCAAAAGAATTTTTTTTAAATAATTATGAAAAATAAATCAAAAATCATTTGAAAATGAATTCTTATAAACAATTTAGATACCCTTTAAACATCTTCTATTCAAAAGGTAAAGCTCCAAGTAATTTCATAAACATAAATCCAAAGTATTTATAAAGCCAAATAAAATTCATTAAATCAAAGCAGCTTTAACATCACCTAAACGTAAATTATGACAATTAATAAGTTAATAAGATTTTAGGTCAAATCTTATAATGTTTGAATCCTCCGTGAAAGGGTCTTCGTGACTTTTCCACAATTTTCTCGATTATCGTAACTAGAAAGTAAGGGAAGAGTGGAGGGTGAGTTTACACCTCAATAGGAGTCTAATCTAATATATTATTATAATAAATAAGTATTCATTATGTATGTTATTTATTAATAAATTTCAGGTCACAAAACTCTAGTATATTTTTATTTCCTCCCTTTTGGGAGACTAACGGAGTGTATATTTCAAATATCCTAATACATGATCATATAATATAAAATATATTATGCAATATAAATCCAATGCATGGTATGCAACCCCATATATATTAGTCACCAAAATACATAGACACATGTGCAATCCAACTCTAAGAGGCATGTGGGTCTACCTCCGATTCTATGTATGATCATAATAAATATGGCACATGTATTAGTCAAATCAATATCATATAGGCCTTGAAATATAATGGATGTCCAACTACGAGGCCTATGTGTGATCAACAATTTGAGGCACCATGGATGAAAAAACTCCGAGAATATATGTGTATGTGATGCATACATATAGTCTGTAGAAAAAAAAAGTCTATTGCAATCAGTAGCCCATGGGTACCATACTCCACAAGACAAAATACAAACATGCTCCCCATAAATAAAACAATTTTCATGATGCATGTATAAAAATCTCAAATGTCACGTATTATTTTTAATGCACGTTTTATATCAAAGTTTAATACTTGTTTTATAAAAAAATTTCAATGTATGCATAATAAAATATTTATAACGAGTATCTCATTTTAACAACATTTATAACATTAATTATAAAATCATGGCATCCATTTTTCCTGTTTCTTTATAACATATGATACATGACAATTTTATGAAAAATAATGCATGAAATAAAAAGTTAAGAGTAGAAAATCCTACCAAGAATTTATTTCGTTGTTATTCTTTCGAGCCCCAACTCCTTGATATTTTATCCCAAAAATCACTTCAAAATACACCAAAAACCCAAACCATCTAGAGAGAGAAAAGTTTTGAAATAGAGGGAGAAGAGATAAAGTTAGGTGTAGAAAATGGGGGAGGATTCTACCAAATTTATAGACAAAACTATTGTTTGTCGACCATCCTCTCTAGTGACTCGACGATGGTACAGCAAGGCCATGACAAGGAGTGTCTGGCAAGAGATATAGAATTTTTTTCAATTTTTTTTGTTCGATCTGATTTTTCATTTGAAAATTTTTTGATACATTTTTACACTTCCAAATATTGTTTAAAATTTCTTTTTGGATACTTTAATAAATTATAATGAATTTTTGGGGTTTTGCAATCCTATCCCCTTAAAGAAAATTTCATCCTTGAAATTTCATATCTCCTTAAGTATGAATAGCTCGTGTGGACATCAAACTCTAACTCTGAAATTGCATCTTCAATGCTATGTTATTTCCACTTAACTTTCACTAGTAGTATTACTCCTCTTTTCAAGTCTTGACTTGAAAATCAATTATTATTGCGATTTTTCCCCATATGACTTACTTTCCTATGATAGTAATTTTATCCAATCAAGTACACCACTTTATCCAATCGAGACTTTTTTATAGGTAGAAATATGAAAACCATTGTGTTCTTGAGACAAGTTCAAGATAACTCCAATTGATACGCTACATCTCTAAAGGTTCCAAAATAGTCTAATGTAACAGGGTGTTAACTTCGCTTTTTATTCAAAAACGTAGCTCTTTAGAAAAATATGATCATCCTCTTTGAGGTTCAAAGGTCATTGTCTACCATCAGCAAAACTCATGTGCTACTTTTGAGTTATATAAAGCTTATCGTGATTCCGATCTTTTAATTATTTCTTGACTAAGACTAGTCTTTGTCATGTTGTAATTCTTACCTTTAGCTTAACACATCGAAGATCTATAGGGTCATTTGTGTAAGGCTTCATCAAGATTTATCCCAACACTTGTATAATAATTGTTATTGTACACAAATTCAATTAATGATAATTGCTCAATTTAATTTCTTCTAAACTCCATAACACATGTTCTATAATATTTGAATAATCCTTTCAAACTTTCCAATAGTTTTAGAATGATATAATGTATCATGCAGTAGTTCTATTCGCAAAGCTTCTTGTAACAATTCTACATACGAGAAGAAGAATTTCAAATTTTGATCTTACACAATTGACTTTAATATACCATGTGGTCATGCAATTTCTCGTAAAAATCATTCACCAAATATCGAGTTTTATTTTGGTGTCTTCTAATGTAGTTTGCTATGAATTAACCTACATCCTTTTTCACTTTACACCACCAATCATTTCTTTTAAAATCATGATACATCGTATACTTTCCATATGTCTTGTGACTTTAATTTGTTTTTCACCATGGTTTCTTGCCTTAAAAAAGTCTTCATCTAGAATTATTATCTTCCTATTGAAAAGAAACACTTCAATAGTGAAAGTCTTTCTATCCACCACTTCTATTTTCGATAATCTTCACCATACTTCGTAAATTTTGGGATCGTTAGATTGAGCCATTACATTGTGCGGTAAGGTACCAAGCTATACTTTTTGTGAATTTGACCCTAATCCTTTTATCCTTTGAGATGTTTTTCCAGGTACTAACATTTTTTGTGTGATAACTTTGACTTTCGACTTAAGAATATTCGTTGCATGGTTTGTTTGGATAATACAGTAGAATTCGAAGATAGTTCACCCATAAGTCTGTTCAAACTCATAGATCTTCCACATCTTCATGAAAAATATAATAGTTTGCTTTCTTCTCACTATCAACTTATGTGTCAAGGTGTGTGATATACTTTGATTTATTACAACTTGATAATTCTATTATCAAATTCTCCATATGTTGTGCTACTATCGCTATTGTTATAAGTTGATTGATGTATTCTCAATGAATCCACGTTGATTTAATCTTCATAATTCTCAAGATTGATTCCCTTTGAATTATGCAAATACTCGTCCTTCAAAATCAAACAAATGATGCAGTTCTCCAAGACGTGCATAACACTGATATATATGCAAACATTCAAATGTGTCCAAGTCCTTTTTGTGACATGTCAATATACACTTTGTGTGATGCTTCATTAATCGATACGAATATTTATTGAAGAAATCGATGATATCACTTCAACTCATATAGAGTTTCTCCACGATCAAATTCCTTATTTGGTGTAAAATTGAAATCCTTTGGGTCAATCATAAAAAATCATTTCAAAGTAGTCCTTCTATAAGTTCCACATTCTCCAAGAGTGCTCATTTTAAGCTTGAAAGATAGTTTTGCTACCCTAAATTCTCTTTAACTTATAATCATCAATGTCTTGACTTTGAAAACTTGCATTCTCGAGTTGATCAAGTAATCCAGTTATATTTGTCACTTGATGATAATCAATGCATAACTTGAAATTTATGTCCTTTAGAACTGGCATTTCACAAGACGATGATCTTGGTCGAACGAATCCTTTTGCTAACAATTCATCCAACCATTTCCTTAAATCCTTTCTCCATTGGTGTCATTCGATATGAAGAGATAGTTATTAATGTAGTTCCAGCTTGATTATAAATTACTCTCGAGCTAGGGAAGGTTTAGTTAACTCTTTTGAAAATACATTCCAATATTTATTCACTACTGGTAGTCGTGTCAAGCTCTTTTAGTCATCTACATCTACTTTCCAAGAATTTTAGAAGGATTATATTTATTGGGTTCTATCTTCCTTCTAGACAGTACTTAAGGAAAATACTGGAAAGAAAATCAAACATTTATAGACATAAAAGTTATCAAAAGAGATTCCAAGAGTAATATTTGAAGTAAGGGGTTTGTAAGATTTAACACTTGGGCATGGATTTAAAGAAGTAAAAGAATGGGTGGCACAAGTTTCAAAAATAATTCATATCCAAGGGTTGTATAGTAAAATCATATCAATCATCATTGATTTATTGTTCCTCAGATATTGCGAAGGCTTCCTCTTGTAATCCTTATCCTAGAGTTTCAATGTCTTTGTCCTTATCCTTTTTGTGTATAGATTGTTGTCAATCACAAGTTTACTAAGGATTTTATTACTGTATAGAAAATATTGTTTAAAGGTCGGAATGACTATTTTTGAAAATTTCATCTTGGTTATCAAAATATTTCATGCGACTGCCAACTAAACTGCCTCGAAAAATAAATTCTTTTGAGTATTTTATGACTTGAAATAGAATTTGATCCTCATTTATTATTTCATTCCAATTTGAGAAATTATTTACTTGATGTGAATCATATAATGACAATATTGGCGATATAAGATCCAATCATTAGGTCAAGACATTGAAGAACAATTTAAGATCTTGGCTTGTTTCTGGTTTAACTTGTTCAATTCGATAAGTGACTGCTACATTTCATTGAGAAAAATCTTATGTGTCGGTAAAAAGCAAACTCTCATAATAGGTTCAATCTGATGAGTCGTTCGTAAAACGTCCAACTTCTCCAAAAAAAAAATCAAATTATGGCTAATGTGAACCTGTTTCGAAGGTAGAGAATACGTTTTTTTCCTTCGAAAATATCTTGTAACGTTATCAAAATTCAACGTTTCGTTGAAGTAAGGAAAATGATTTTTTTTAGTTCTTCTTGATATCAAATTCTTCTTTTCTCCTTAGGTTTTCTCGAGTTCAATTGTTACTTAGTGCAATTAATTTGCACATGTTTCTTATTGGTTATTTTACGAGTAGGTAAGTTAAGATAAAAACAACTTTTAGAAAACAATTTAATTCCTAAGAGATTAAAACCATACTCTGATATCAAACTGTCACGCCCCAAAAATAAGGATATGTGATTTTTGTGAAGAAAATTATATTAAAAGAAAATTCCTTAAATAATTATGAAAAATGAATCAAAAATTATTTGAAAATCAATTCTTATAAACAATTCGGGTATCCTTTAAAGATTTTTTATTCAAAAGGAAAAGTTCGATATAATTTTATAAACTTAAATCCAAAATATTTATAAAGCCAAATAAAGTTCATTAAATTATAGTAGTTTTAGCCTTACCTAAATGTAAATTATAACATCTAATAAGTTAAATAAGATTTTAGGTTAAACCTTGTAACTTCTGAAAGGGTCTTCATATCTTTTCCACAATTTCTTCGATTATCGGAGTTAGAAAAGTGAGGGAAGAGTAGAGGGTGAGCTTCAGCTCAGTAGGAGTTTACTTTAATATATTATTATAATAAATAAATATTAATTATGCATGTTATTTATTAACAAATTTCATGAATGAAAGTAATCATCGTCTGTATAAAGTGTGGGGAGATTTCTCACTTTTGGGGGAATATACATTCTAAGTATCCCAATGCATGCCCATACGATATAAAATATGTTATGCAATATAAATCCAATGCTTGATATGCAACCTCGTATTAGTCACCAAAATACATGGACACATGTGAGGTCCAACTCTAAGATTCATGTAGGTCCTCCTTCAACCATATGTACGATCATAATACATATGGCATATGTATTGGTCAAATCAACATCATATGAGCCCTAGTCTATATACTCTAAAACACAATAAGGGGTTCAATTCCAAGACCCATATGCAGTTAAACTCTGAGACCCAATAGACGACAAACTCTAAGACACGACAAGGGATCCAACTCTGAGGCCCATCTACGGTCAACAATCGAGACATTATAGACGAAAAAACCCCTCGAATACATGTGTATGTGATGCATACATGTAGTCTGTAAAAACAAAGTCTGTTGTAACCAGTAGCCCATGGATACCATACTCCGTAAGACAACATACATGTATACTTGCCACAAATAAAATCATTTTTATGATGCATGCATAAAAATCTCAAATGTCACGTAATATTTTTAATGCTTGTTTTATATCAATTTTAATACTTGTTTTATAAAATTTTCTAATGTAAGCATAATAAAATATTTATAACGAGTATCTCATTTTAATAACATTAATTATAAAATCATACCATCCGATTTTCCTTTTTTTTTTTTGCGACATATGATGTATGATAATTTTATGAAAATCAATGCGTGAAATAAAAAGTTAGAGTAGAAAATCTTGCCTAAAATTTATTTTTCGCTATTCTTTCGAGCCTCAAAATACATCGAAAAATCCAAACTATCAAGAGAGAAAAACTTTTAGAGAGAGAAAGGAGAAGAAAAATTGGGTGTAAAAAATGGGAGAAAATTTGACCAAATTTATAGATAAAGCTATTGCTCGTCGACCACCCTCACTGATGGCTCGCCAAGGGTTCGACGAGACCACAATGAGGGATGTTTAACAAGGGTTCAACACAACACATTTTTTTTCCGTTTGATTCAATTTTTCACACGAACATTTTTCAATACCTTTACACTTTAAAATATTGTTTAAAATTTATTTTTAGATACTTTAATAAATTATAAAGAATTTTTGGGATTTTACAAAATAAAGAAAAAAACAATTTCTAATTTGTTTTTTAAGTACTTAAAAACATGGTTGGTTATGTACGTAGGATTTCCATTAGTTCTTCCGTGGACATGTTTCTTTCATTGTGGAAAACTGGGTCTCGGAAAGACGTCATAAAAAAATGAAAATGTAATATTAATTAAGAATAATATTAATGTAAGATGTATAGATAAACATCAGCATGGTTAGGAGTAAAAGCTTAAATGACCCCATATATTCATAAATCAGATTTGACCCACCCAACTTAGGCTATTGCAATAACAATCTTATATTTGATTCAACTAAGTTATATAATTAGCTTGCAAGTATGGTGTCAAAATCTAATCATAAATAGTATATGGGGGGTAACACAACATATTATCAAAATGGTTTCCAATTTTCCCTTGTTTTCTACTTGTAGAGATGGCAAATGAGCCAATTGTGTAAAAAAATTAATAAACAATTCGTGTCAAATTAATTCATTAATAAACATGTTATCTGTTATTGATTTATTATGTTGTCAACTTAATAAAAAAAAAGTAATAAAATATGTTCTCATCATATTTAATTTAAAAAATAAAATAATATTAAAATATTAATTTAAGAAATTAATTCTAGTTATCGTCGTGTTGTGCTATTGCAATATTAATCTTATATTTGATTCATTAATGTTGACTAAGTTATATGATTAGCTAGCAAGTAGGGTGTCAAAATCTAATCATAAATAGAGTATTTGGGGTAACACAACCTATTATCCAAAATGGTTTCCAACTTTCCCTTGTTTTCTACCTGTTAGAGGTGGCAAATGAGACAATTATGTCAAACATTTAATAAACAATTAGTATCAAATCAATCCATTTATAAACATGTTATAATCATAAAATCAATCCATTTATAAACATGTTATAATCAGATCATTTTATATCCATGTTATTAATTTATTGCGTTGTCAATTAAAAAAAAGACAATAAAATACACTACTTTAATCAAATCTAACTTATTAAATTCATTCAAATAATACTATAATTTTCATCATCTTTAATTTAAAGAGTACAATAATATTAAAATATTAATTTAAGAAATTAATTCGAGTTATCGTCTTTTCCTCGACTAATTAACAAATAGGTTAAATGTGTCTTGTTACTCATACAGGTGGTTTCAAAAAGTATCACATCTACCCATAACATATTCATGCAAGTTATTTCATTCCTACTCTTCCAATAAGTTCCCATGGCAAGGAAAGGCGTCTATAAAGCGACCTGAAAACGAGTTATCAAAGTACAATATTTCTGTCTAAAACACAATATTATTTTTTAATTCAATGCATGTACTTCATAGGAAAATACTAAACATCTCATTATTATCTCATCTCCACTTCATCCTCACTCAAAAATAAGGTAAATATTTCATTGCAGGTCCTACTTGAAAATAAAAATGAACCCTATTTATAACTATCAATAAAAAATAGACGTGAGATTTACTCTATTTCATAAGTCATCTAGGCAAGTGGAATTAGTAGATTAGCTATTAGCAATTTAGCATTAAGCTAAAACTATAGCCAATACAGGAAGAGCATATTTCAATGTATGGACTCTTTAGAGTACATGTTAAGGTCCACTTTAGGTCAAATTCAGAGGACCCAAAATAGGGTCCACTTTAGGTCAAATTCACAAATGCATTTGACTTATGTGAGTGTAGAATTTTCACAAACCTGTGTAAAAATAATATAAGTTACTGGTGTAAGAATTCTACAAAAATTAGTAAACGTTACAAGTGTGGGTGGAATTTACACACAGGTATATACCAATTTTGAATATTAGTACCCCAAAAATAAAATTCAAACAATTCTAAAGAGAAAAAAAAACCCTAACAACTTGTAACAGTTCTCGAATTGGTTTCTATGGCAGAGCATATTTACAATTATTTACACAAGAAGTTAAAAGATATGGACATTCATGAAAGAAAGAAATCAAATATTTGCCAGCTCTACTATGCTTGCTTCATTTAAAATCACAAGCAACAAGGTGGAGTTGTAAAAGAAACCTCTACTTTCTGGTCTTCCGTCTCACTATGCGGTAATTTTAAACATCGTGAACGGGCAATCGCTCTTCAATTACAACACGGCATATGGGGCACTTTTTGCACTTCTCACAGCAAGTTCTGGAACAAGTTTGTTTCAGATCCCCCAAAAAAAAATTAGAAAGGGCAACAAAAACCATCAAGATGCATAAGCCTGAAAAGTAGAAGGAAAAAGGCAAGTATCCATATATTCATACCATGAGCCAATTGTTTCTGTATGCTTGAAAATATCAAATTTTGTATGTCTAACAATATATATTTCATTTATTTAGTTTGAAAATGAAAACGGTCTCCCTGATGAATTCATATTTTATTAATTTAACATTTTCAATTTTCGGTAAATGCAGAGGCTTATTTGTTGTATAAATGCCAAGTACAATTACATGTCAAATGAGTTTAGATGGATTAGGTTCAACTCGCTTCAGATGAATGGTAAGTGAACTTATCTCATCTAAATTTTTATGCTAAGTGAGTTTAACTCAATTCAATTTTGAATAAGTTAGGTTGAGTAACTACAAGCTAGTTCATTTACATTTTTAAAATATAAAAAAATAAAAATATATAAATATATAAAATTTTGTTTAAGGACAAATATATTAATGTAAATATTGTCTTTTCATTATATTTTTGTAAAACAAAAAATATAAAAATACTATCATTTATGTGTTTTTTTTCAGAGTAACATTATGATGATTATTTTTTGACAAAAACAATTGTTAAATAAATTCGTGTGATGCTTATAAACTAAGTGAACTATTTCATTTGAGCTCATGTGAGCTCATGAGCTAATAAGTTGAAAAAATTCAACTCATGAACTCAAACGAACTAGTTCACCTAATTCATAATAAGGTAAGGTTTTTTTCAATTTATCAGCTTATTGGGTCAATCTTAAATGAGATTAATTGAGCTGCTCATTTAACACTATTACGTATATTATGAATATTATGAGAAGAAAAAGAAATCACAAAAAAGCACAAGAATATTACAATCATTTGAGGTCATTATAGGGCAAGGATGGATCAAATACCTGCAAAGAACATGATGTCTGCAAGGAAGGAGAACTACATTAATCTGTTCCTCAAAGCATACTCGACATAGGATCTTTTCCTGTGTGTTTCATTACAACACCATTTCAGCATGTAAGTAGGCACTAATATTAAAACATGAAAACTAGCCAATATAATCTTGGTTTAGTTACATGACATAGCCCCTTTTCATATATAAAATTTCACTTTTAACTCGCATCAAGAGAAAAAAAAAAGAAAAAAATATTTGTTTTTCTTATAATATAAAACAACATGCGTTTTTTTACAGAAACATGTTTTTTTACAGAAATATATGTTTTTTCATGAGGAATTAAAAATAAAACCATATGAATAAGTTGATCATATATGCTCATTGTATCATTGTTATCTATCCTTCTTCATCCCAATAGTAGTAATTACTTCAATTTAGTCTCCATACTATGTATCTTCATCCTAGTTAGTCTAATTATCACTTCATCTTATTAAACAAAAGTCAAAAGAGGTCAAGGTTGACTTATAAAACAGTTGTCCAGGTCGATTTTAGTTGGCTTTTGTTTAATTGGATGAAAAATAAACATTTGGATCAAATAAATTGCAAATTTGATAGTACTGGAGTCTAAATTGTATGGATTAATAGCAGGGGATGAAAACAAATAGTACGAGGACTGATTGCATTTAATCAGTAGTGGCCTAGAGGTCAACTACCCTTGTAACTCAGATGAAAGCTGAATGTGGGAAATTACTGGCACCTTTTAGGCCTTCAAAAAGCATCAACATGAACAGCTAGAAATGCAATGTACAGTTTCTAGATTAAAAAGCTAGACCTACTCATCACTGACTTCAATTCTATTCGTGTGTTCATCAAAAATATAAATTGGTGAAACTGCTTTCCTTTACCAGAGTCCAGACATATAATACAAGGAAAGTTTTCTAATAAATTACTTCATAAAACAGCTAACAACAAAATTTAAGCATCAGATCAAGCAGGATTGGGTGTTAATCTTTGAGGTTAACTGATCACAGTTCAAGTGCAACTCTCTAGGTATTGGAGAAACAGAATGATTTTTAAAAGAAAAAAATGACCTCTTAGCCTT
This sequence comes from Hippophae gyantsensis, assembly GCA_030763125.1. Lineage (NCBI taxonomy): Eukaryota > Viridiplantae > Streptophyta > Magnoliopsida > Rosales > Elaeagnaceae > Hippophae > Hippophae gyantsensis. Next base: position 14,177,838 of record CM061029.1, on the reverse strand, counting down.
CATCGGGAACAGGAAACTAGAGAGGGAACCCAACATTTAAACATTGAGAAAAATACCACTAAGGTCCTTTACTTACTGTAAAAATAACAATTAAGCCCTGTATTTATTTTTTAAAACAGTTTAGTTTTATTGTTATGAAAAAGTGACACAAGGACAAAGGTAATTTTTATTTATTTTATTTTTTAATTTTTTTCAATTACATAAGATACAACTGTTATAACTTAAATAAAATGTAACTATAAGAATTGAAAAATAAATAAATAAATAAAAAATAGTTATTTGTCCTTATGCAATCACTTTTTCATAACAATATTACTAAATTGTTACAAAAAATAAGTACAGTACCTAAGCGTCACTTTTAAAATAAGTATAAGACTTTTATAGTCACCTCCCTAAAATATAAGAATCTATACATCATTTTCAGTAAGAAAATATAATTTTAATTCAAAATGCCCACCTGTCCAGCAGCCATTAAAGATCTATGGAGATGGAAAATTCTCAAAAACCCCAAGTTTTGCAGCCCACCCAACTTGCCATGGAGGCCTTCTCAGCTTCACAATTGTGAAAGGACATAGCATAGCATGTGGATTTCTATAACATTAACTACCACCCAAAAACCTCATTTCCAAAACCAAAATAATAGGGGCCACCCTTCTAATCATGATCCAATCGAAGTCAGAATAGTTAAATTTGATTTAAGGTCCCTAACATAAGCTTAACCACCGAATCATTTTAACAGCTTGAATGTGGCTTGAAATAAATACTTTTTTAGCTTAGATAATGAAATTTTAGAAGTAACAACACTGAATATTGTGATTCATTCATGCCAGAGAAAGATAAAAACAAAAAGAAATTAACTGAGCTTGAGAAGTTACATTCTGAAGTCGTTCATACTCCTGCTGCCTAAATTTGGTAATATCTGTTTGCTCACAGAGTGCAGCTTGTAATCTCCAAATCTACAGGGTGAGAAATAATATGTGATGCAAATTTATATAACAAGATGACACAAAAAATGCGGAATTAGGGACAACAAAGGAAACTAAGATACATAACTACCAAGCATGAGAGATGGGGAAAACTATTCACCTCCTCGACAAGATCTGCTTTAGGCTTTTTCTTCACATCATCAGGTGAAAATGTGTTATACCTGATTATAAGAATCATAAATAGAAATGAACTTTTAAAGACTACTATTTTGGAAGAGTTTAGGTTGTCGTCCAATGTGAGGTGAGATAACAGAAAAAAGATGGCGGAAAAAGAAAAAAAAAATTATGCAAGGACAACTAGTAGTAAGAATAAAAATCCTAAAAAGATGCTCAGGGCAGGTATGCATTACGTGTATGTTGCCAAAATGCAGATTACCTATTAGCTTAAACAATTGATTGTCTATGTCAATTTTTAATATGCTAGTGACAAATCTACCATTGCTGCAACTAATAAGGACAATGAGAAAATTAGAGTATCAGAGATAAGGTAGAATCAAGAAGATATGCTGTGAAATGTCAGTTAAGAGCATACTAAGACAGTAAAACTCAATTTCGTGACCTATTGTAAAAAAAGATACAAGGTATACTATTTAGTGAAAATGTACTATACAGTACAAAAGACAATACAGACCCTGAAGATCCAGCACAATATAGTCTCGCCTGTTCCTCTCGACTTCCTTCGTCAATTGGCCACCAACCCAGCAACCTGTCAACAGGATGCACTATCGACAGTGGAATACGGGTGGAGCTTCTACTGGTTTTGGATCGGGAATACCCAAAGGTCATTCACCTATAAATAATAAAATTTAAAGTTACCTTGAACCACGATGCAAGAATCCAAAACCGTCCTGAACTTTTGATGCTATGGCAAGGTATCTTCCGGAATCAAGTGCACCATAAGTTAATATAACAATTTTTTCCACCAATCTATAGGCAGCAAATAAAACCCCAGCTCCTTGCAGCAAAAGTAGAGGTGAGAAAACAACAGGAATTGAGATATCCCTAGAACCATGTGCTCCCTGAAATTAAAAAAGTCCTTAAAATGAATATAGTAGACAGCCTTTCAAAAGTGTCAAAAAATATTTACTTTTCTCAACACCTACAGTACCTCCAAGTGCATGAAAAGCAGGACCTGGAAAATAATTAGAGGAACTTTCATAATATGACCACCAATATCCTGCATGTCACATATCCCATTGTGTTGCTGGTCTTCATCTGACGAAACTACCAAGCCTCTATTCCAGTCAAGATATTGAAAATTCACCGAAGATGAACAGGATTCTCTGATGTGAGAATGTCTATGAATTGATGGATTATACCACTTTGTGCAGACAAGAAAGGCAAAACCCTCTGCAATCCTACAGAAGGATAAAGAAAGAATATTATGGTGGGTGAAGACTAGTTAAAAATATTCACAGTATTACAACATAATGAATCGTACCCAAAGTTTATAAATAAGTCCCACCAGCCTAGGGCAGATATATCACCTGCATGTTGGTGAAAACAATTTATGGGGAAACACAACATGAATGAAAGAATAACGTCTGTAAACGGAAACAAGCATAAGGCAAAAGTACAAGAACCAGCGATTATAATGAATTTTAAGAAAGCTATCATGAGGTATTTAATGAAACTACTTCGTATGTACGCAAATTTTCATGCAAGTATACAAGAAAACATTGTTGCAATCAGAAATCTTGTTTCTACATCTTATTTTGACTGCATGCAATATCAGACTTTTGCAGATAGCATTGTGCTCAAAAGCATTCTAATGGATTGATAAGTGGTAGGACCTTATCAAGTATCTATTATGCTTACACTGTGCAAACATCAAAGCTGGTAAACTATAGACTTGGAACTTTATCAAGATATAATATGTATCTAAACACTATACAATATTAAAGATAAATGAAAATTTGAGATCTCTTTCTAACATAGGGCATGGATGCACAATCATCAAGGACCTATCAAGTTAACAAAATCAACACCACAGATCCAAACTCAAAAATGAACCCCTATATCATCAATTGCACAACGCTTTGTATGCCCATGATAACTATCATGTTCCAGTACAATTGTTAAACCCTCAAAGATGGTTTCAGAATTTCTCGACAGAGAAATAATTTGAGAAGCAGAAAACTTATAGGTCCTTCAGACAGAGAATTTCCAATCAGAACGACTATGACAACCCATGTTCCATTACATATTACAGAATACTTAAAGAATCTACTGTTCATTTTGCTCCGTCTGGGAATGCTAACACTGTTTTTATAATATTCTTCATCAAATATATCAACAAATCAAATCATAGTTGATAGGTTATACCTTTTGACCAAAAGTGGGGAGGGGGAGAAAATATAGTTCAAAAAAGTATCAATTAAATTATGAAAGGGTAAATTTTACTCGTTATTCCTAATGGGTATTTAAACACATTAACAAGGCCTAATTAAGGAAGGATGATAAATCCTAAACCTACACAAAATAGGAACAAAATCAAGAATAAACAATATTAATAAATAATCTAGGAATAACTCACATTTTAGCTTTATCAAAAATAAATTGAGAAGCAAAAGGTTTTTTTTTTTTTTAATTCAATAAAGAGGCAAAGAACTCACCACATATCTTTAGAAGAGTAAATACGGTTGCAGCAATGAAGAAGACCATAGATATTGAAACCCAGAAGTGCTACAACCCAATAAATGATTATTAAAAGTATAATCCAATGGAAAACGTAATAACACAATGCTTATAGAAGGAGACCTGCATATTACTTTACTTGTACCAGACAAAATTACAAAAACATTCCATTATTATTTTCATTATATTACATATCTAAGGTATGTAAGGGTGGTTCAATTAGATGTTATTATTATCTAATTTTGCACATGTTTAGGGAAGAATAGAACTCAAATACTAAAAAGTACACCTTAAGGAAAAATGTATTGCAGAATATTAAATATGTTTTCCCTTAAGTGCATCTCAAGTTATCCAACAACTGTTTACTGTATCATCCCCAGTAGATTCCACATGTTGAAGAAATTTATGTATGAATAAAATTCTATAGTTCCTAATAAATCCATAACTGATACAAAAAAGAGTTACTTACAACGTCACTAGAGAACAATAGGTCAAAATTCATAGTTTTCACTTTTCATCAGTATAAATATTCAATAATCGACCAAAATGAGATTGAATTTGAAATTATAAACAAGAAAATGAAGAAATTGACACAACTTTAGTCAAACAAAAATTGCAAACTTACGGGAAGTGTTTCCCATATCACATCATCATTCATAGTTTCTTCATCTCCAGGCATTAATGCCCTGCACGTCCTGTATAAAAACAACCACAAATTACCAGAGCTTAAATACTAATCAAATACAACCATAAATAGTTACAAAATGTGCGACATTTTATAAGTATCAAATACCAAAAGTTATAGATTCAAAATAACAAAACATTTTCTTAAACCTTTTCTTTCCTTCCCTTCTGTGTAGACCAAGGGTTAATAAGAGAATCTAATTAAAATGACCTTCACAAGGTTCCCATAGATGCACCGGCTTACCTAAAAACAAAAGATTTTTTTTCCATCTTATTTGTTTGTATTAAATGCCCCCAGTGGCAAATCTAGTCTCTTAACTCAAGAAGAACACCATATAAACGGTAAAATAGTACTGTTTTCTTCTTAATCACTATAATCTTTAATTTAATAATTATAGTAATAACAATTAATAATAAAGAGTTAATATAAATATAAATATGTGCTTTATTTTTTATTTAATGAAAAAAGATGTTACATGTATCTCATTTGAGGATAAACATGTTCAAATTATTGAGTTTGTTCTAAGTTATTGAGCGGTAAAGGCTTGAAAAGTAAAATTCCGAGGGACACAACCCCATTTTATGCATGTAATTTATTGATAATTTCATAAATATTACACCTAAAATTTTCTTTTTTAAGAATTGGAGGGCTAGTGCCACACCTGGCCCCAAACAAAACTGCCTCTGAATGCCCCTTTTATGGATTTATGAGTATTAGGTTCTGATCTGATGAGATGAGTCAACCAGTAACAATAGAGGCTTATCATACAAATAGTTAGTGGTTGCTCATTCTACTCGGAAAAAATATAAAAACGAATTCACAGTTGAAGAGAAAAATATACCTGATATTGTCGGCCAAAATTGATATTTCAAAAGCCAACAGTGGCATGAAGACAATCTTCAAATTTAGAACTGCAAATATTATAATTCACCAGAATAGAATGCAATGAAAACTCAACAGTGGAAGATTGATAAGAATAAAAGTATAATGGTGAATATAGATGATCAAGAAAAAAAAAGTTATAACTATCTTGGTCAACGTGGATTATATAAATTTAACCCAAACAAAAAAAGTGAAAAATTAAATAGTATCAAACTAATATCTTTAGTAAATATTTTGACTTATACCATCAGTGTTTTGAAGATATATACAGAGGAGTAGCTCAAATGCAAGAAGCAATGGAGTTGCCATAACAGCATGAAAGGGTGCCCACTGTCCCAAACAAAGAAAACTACATTAGCATATATCACTATGATTGCAACGGAAAATTTCAGATCAACTTTCTTCAAGCACCAAAAAAGCAATAAATTATGCATATTACAGATTATTTGCTTACATGACGATCTTGAGGCAATGATGGAGCAGGCAAAGAAAATCTTCCTCTTGATACCACTGCATGGAAAAGCCATAGAGGGGAAAAGATAATCCTGCAGAATAATGGAAAATTAAAGCATTATATACTAGCTATAATGGAGGAAGATGGTGGTATTTTATTAACCCACTTCAAGACAGACCGGAAAAAAAATCCTTACAAGAGTTAGAGAAAGCGAGAGAAAATATGATTTACAGTAAATATCTTCAAACCCCAATATCTAGACTAGATATGAGAAATCTTCAAACAGTGTTATAACCGCTTAGGTGGATAAATTTTTGGTCATTGATTAGATTACATTAAAATATAAAAGGCTGTTAGATTTATGATACATAAGGGATATGGAGTGGTGTGGTGGTACTCTCAAGCATTCTCCATCTTCAAAAATGACAAAGTAGCATCTTCTACTACGAAGAAGGTTAATACTTTGATTATTTGATACACATTCAACCACTTAAAAGTTCCAAACAGTGGAATTCAACTTTTGAGGTGCATTTGTGAGTCTAACTCAACAATTCATTACATTTTTCAAAACCCAGACACCCAGTTCAAGTAATGCATAACAATAAGTCGAAACGGCAAGCATACGGGTAGATTAGAATGAATTCAGGCACAAAGTTCAAGATTTTAAGGGCATCCTTCTTTACAATTCAAAACATACAAAGTCAATGTCTCAAGAAAACAAAGACTCAGTAAATAGCCAAAATGTTGAGGAATTAAGGGCAATCCCAAATAATTCAGTATTCTAAAAGCTTCATACACAATGACTGAACATATCCAATAAGAATTATCACAAATTCAAGAAATGGGGACTTTTTAATTTCCCAAATAAATGCAAAAAAAAAGGAAAAAACTTCATCAAAAACCATTCTCAATTTTCTCAAAAATCCAATTACCCCCATAGTTTCAACAATTTTCTGGACAACCAAACACTAATAGAAAACAATGTAAATTAAAAAAAAAAATCAAAATAACGAACCACCAAGGGTAGCGAACAGTATGGTGGAGTTTGAGGACAAGCATAAGTGTGAAGGTGAAGAGCAACCCATGAGCCACAAGAGCGTGAAGAGACTTCGCAGCACGTCTCCAAGTCATCACTCTCCTCTGGACAAACATTTTCTGAACCATTTTGCAGCCGAAAAATCAGTAATTCTCAAAACACTGATGGTAACTGCGGGGAATCGAAATCGAGAAGTAGAATAAAAGCTGAATTTCCTCAGTGTTACCAAAATCAGGACGAGGACATGGACATGTGAGTATGTGACCTCTTTGGGCTGTAGCTTTTTCTCCTTGGAGACTCCGATGTGTTTCTACCATTTTGCTTTTATTTTTAGAAAAAATATTTTTATATATTATTATAATTAATTTAACATATAATTATAAATAAAAATAAATTTTAATGTATTAATTAATAATTATTTATTATATTAATTATAATTATCATAATTTATATTATAAAAATTATTTTATTTTTAGATTAATTAGATGACATAACTCTAATTTATATGTATAAATATATATATATTAATTTTTTTATAACTTAAATAAATATGTGTTTTTTATATTATTCAAAAATAGCTATGTTTTTTTTTTAAGATTAAAAATAAGATTACGTAAAATAATCTATTACGATGACTTCGCTTTTACGCTAATGAAGAAATTAGAATGACACCATTCTATTAAAGCCGGTGTTGAGATTGAGAGTTCTAATCTCCTTCTTTGAAAAAAAAAATAGAAAGCGAGAAAAAATAAATAAATAAAATAAAAGTGACATTTCACATTTCTTAGTTTCTTTTGTTGGATAAGGATTCACTTTTAGTGATTAAAATACCCTTAAGGTTTTTGTTTTTTTGAAAACTGAATATAGAAAAATTGGGAATTTCAGGTAGCTTTATTAGCAAAGAGTAGACATTGATAATGAAGGGAAAATTATTTTTATTTTATTATTATTATTATTATTTATAAATGATTAATTTGGTATTTTTTTTAACTGAATTGAATTGAGTTAATCCTCTTCTAAAATTTAATTTAATTAATTTGATATATTACGTTGCCAATAAAACAATTTGGTATCATAAATTTTATAATTTAACTAATTTAAATATTTAAGAATACTACTGTCAAATATATGAATGAAATTCAAAAATAATTAAAACATTAAATAGTCTAAATTAATTTTGGGACTAATATTGTTATTTTTTAAAGATAAATTAATGATAATATAATTTAGGTTTTTATGTACATTAGTACTTATACCAAAAATGTATAGATATTTAACTTGTTATAAAAATACCTATATCATTTAATTCTTTGCAATATTTATTTATTTATTGTAATTTCTGAACATAGTGTTTAAACTTAGTATTAAAAACTTTGTTAAAGAAAATGATCAATATAAATAATACAAGAAATTAAGCATTTGGGGAATTTTTCAATAAGTTAAATGTTGGATGTATTGTTTTCATCGGTCACAAATATTAGGAACATAAAACGTATTTAAAAATGAAAAAAAAAATACATCTTATATCTAATTTATATATTTTTATTAGAAAAAAAATATTACAAAAATCTCTTAAATTATGTCATTTAATCTCTTAGATTAAAAATGTTTTAGTTTATAACCTTAACTTTGTAAAACATACTAATTAAAAATAAATTATATTATTTTAATCATTTTTAATTACAATATTATTATTTTTATAAAGTGATTAAACCTTATTAAAATATGAGTATTTAATAATGATAAAATCACAATTAATATGAAAAATTCACATAATATTTCACTTTAATATTTATTAATTAAAGTACATTTTATTTTAATATTTTATTAATTTTTAGTTGTTATTAAAAACTAAAATATATATTTAAATAATTTTTTTTAATTTATTTATTATTTATTTTTTCTTAAACTATTTTATATTGAATTTTACTTTTATCTTTGTTAAAAATTCGTATTTTAATCGCGTTTTAATTACTTCATAGATAATAATAATATTTTAAATGAAAATCATTAAAATAATATAATTTGTTTTTAATTGATCATTTTTATAAAGTTAAGAGATTAAATGACTATATTTCTAATCTAAATAACACAAATAACTTAATCTAAGTAATTTTTATGATACCTAACCTTTTTATTATTAAAAATATTTATGAAATTTGTTTGGTATTAAATATGTAACATACACATGACTTAACCAAGACCTAATGAGCTCGATATAACATATAGCGTAATTAATTAGAACGTCTCATTATTTCTTTACGAGGTCTTAGAGATCAAGACTTGATTATTGACTACCTGGGTAATCCACTTACGAGTATTAAGAGATCTTAATATATCAATCTACCTATATAAACGCTTATGTCGACGTCTGAATATAGCGATCTATCTATGTAAACGCATATGACGACTTATTTTCTGTAAGTTAGATCATATGTAATTATCATATATCCAAGTCATTGAATCTCTAACCACCTAGTTGCTTAAGATGTTATAAATATATAACTCTTTAACGAGGAGAATACATGATCCAATTCATATATCAAATTTCTTACTTACCTCTAAAATCACTAAAAATTTTAGGATAAAGAATTCTCTCCAAATAGCATTATTTTACATTAAGTGTCATTGAAATTAAACTACAACAAGGAATATTTATTTGATGTTAAACATTATCTAATTAAATATCATTCAATATTATAGAGATATTATATTTTTATATATAAATTTTAAATGCATTATATTATATAATTTCCCAACATATTTAAGCACTTAATTTACACTTATTATTTTCTTAATTTTTTTAGAAAGAAAAACTTCATTAGTTAAAAATTAATTTAAATCAAACACTAAAGTTAGAGAAAAGAAAGTGTTTGAAGCTTCTTCAAACTAAATTTTAAAATTATTATAAGATAAAGCATATTTAATTAATAGATTTTGTAAAGAGGAAAATAAGCATTTTGGTTAGAAGCAGGGTGCCGCCAAGTCCACTTGCCCATTGTATTTTACTAAATATGTTTCGACGGAGCATTTTACTCAACTTTAATGCTTTGATTATTAAGTTAAAAGTTGAGATATTATTTGGTGTTTATCGTATCTTTTGGTGTTTATCTTATCTTTTGGTCGAACCTATTTAAGATAATTAGTATATTATTTTTTTTAGATTTTTTTTTTTTTTTGGTTTTATCGTGATTGTTATAGATTTTGAAATGTACAGATGGCAGCCATGGGTTGGATGGTCTGATTCTTTGTTTCTTATTCATGATTTTTAAAGTCAAAATTGTCGTTTTTTTCATAATTTTTACCTAATATATGTTTTTTCTTCTTTTTTTAATCATGAAAATAACATTGAGCCCAAAAAAAAAGAGAATATTTAAGTTGGTTTTGTAACAATTATCAAGTATAAAAGGATTTCTGGATGACAAAGTATCATTTCTCATTTTAGGAGGAAAGTTTGAAGGTATTTCCTTTTTAATATATAGTTAAGGTATTTCAAAATTTTCAAAGGATATATTGAAAAAGGGTAATTAAAATATATTATTTTTAATAATAATATATTTTAATTTCATATTTATTAGATGAGATATCATAATTCTACTACCTTTAAAAAAAGTAGGATAATACAAAATTAATTATTTTTACAAAATAAACTAATGTAATTTGTTTATAAAAATAACATATTTGTATGATCATTCTTGTAAAGTAGTATAAAGCATATGTTATGTGTGTGTTTATTTGAATCACTTTTGTAACTTATAATATTTAGTTTAGCAATGGTGACAATTCATAAGAACTGTATTGACCTATTAATAAACATGTTATATTGTGTCAATTTATTTATGAGTGAAGTTTTTTTCATATAACTATTATTATGAAGTATGAACCGCATAAAAATAAATAAACTAACCTTATTATTATGAAACAAAGTTGCTATTATATTTATATTTTATTTGTCTCTAATAAGAATACAAAAAAAATAAGAAAAATATGATACATGATTATTTATATGTAAGTTTAATAAAAAAAATGATACAACATATCTTTAAATTAGGCTCATTAGAGCTTTAATCAAATGAGATGGTATGATATTTAAATAAAATGAGATAATATTATATCTAAAATCCATTAGAGATACTAAATTAAACATGAGATGAGATTAGATAACACACTTTATATCTCTACTTAATATAAAATGATACAATGTTAGCGAGATGTGATTTAACAACATAAGTACAATAAAACATAATATAATAATGTTGTCGAAATCCTTGATTATTGGAAACATCTTTATAAAGATCCAACATTAGGAATAGAAAAAAGACAATGATTACAAAAATAAATTAAAAAAATCTATCTTGAATATGAATCATTATTATTGCATTTTAAATATAAAATAAACTTATTATCCTCTTATGATGAATCCATATCAGAATTCGCGTCAAAATCTAACACTACATACGCAGCCAACATGGTGAGTGCTTAAGAAATTGAATCTGAAAAATCTTTAGATACTTATAAAAAGAGAAAACCTAAATAACCATTAAAATAATTTTTAAACCAAGAAGAATTTGAAGAATACTTAAAAAAATTCAAGATGATGACTTTATTGATATGAATGAAACTTTATCTAGTAGATCAAAACAAGAAGAAGAATCAACTCCTTCTTATACTAGGAAATATGATTTAGGTAAGCAACGAATAGCTTACCATGGTACTTATTTAAACCTTTCTAATGTACCTTTTAAAGATCAAGACAAAATTATAGAAGAATTGGCACAATCTATATCCTTTATTTTACTTAATTATAGAAACACTTAACAAAAGAATAGTTTCTAGATTATATTGCAAAAATCATACAAGGTGATACTCTAAAATGGTTAAAACAATTGGGAAAAAACCTAAAGAGGTAGAGAACAAAATTTTTTTATTGTCAAATTTTCTCAAACATGATGATATATTAAGAGAATTTACAAAAATAATTAAAGAAAATTTGATAGGAGACGCAAGAGAACAAACATTTCAAGAAGATGCTAACTATACTCTATCAAAACTAGAATTATGCAATATTTGTCAATTTGAAAAGTATATAAAATTATTTAAAAAATATTATTTTCTTGTGGAACCTCCCCAAGACATATCAGTTAGATTAATTTTTACATAAATTATCAAATCCTTGGGATATGGGATCAATTAGCTATTAAAAGATATCTGAATTGGTTAAAAAGATAAACTAATCAGACACTATAGGTTTTAGGATAAACTATATCCATAAACTGATACTTACCAGTTAAAGCAAAAAAAAGTTAAAAATCAAATCAATAGTACAAAATATGATCAACAATACTGTGATAGAATATTAAAATAAAATTAAAAAATAGTATATTCTATACCATAAAATAAAAAAAAACCTATAAGAAAATAAAATTTGAGTGAAAACCCTATAAGAAAATGACAAAAAATTTCAAAAAAAAAACAAAAACCTAAATCAAAATTACTTCAAAAATTATATATGTTATATTTGTAATGAAGAAGGTCATCATGCACCTTAATGTTCTAATAAAGTAAAAAGTGCAAAAAAAATTATCAAAATTTTAGAAAATGATATGATTGTATATGGGAAAAAATATCTAATATAAAAGAAATAATATATGAAATGGAAATAGAACAAATCAAACAAACAAAACGTTAATATATATATATATATAATGCTCAAATTTAAAAAAATTTCAACAAAAGTTTTTGAACAATTTGTTCGAAACTCAAATGCTAAATGTACAGAAGACAAAACAGTTGAAATACAACTATTTGATAAAAAGAAAATATAAAGATGAAAGAAGAAATATCCAAAAATCAAATATGTTCACGTAAGTCTACTATAAATCTCAATTAAGGTTAATTTAGCCAATGAAGACACTTCATTACTTTCAATAATTTTATATGGAAGAATAGAATATTCATTACAATCAATAATAGGTGGTGCTTAGTCAAACCTGATAAATGGAATTGTTTGGTTTAACATAAGACCAATTTGCTTTATATTTATTACAAATCGTAATATAAATAATTCAATAAAAATGAAGATTCAACTTAAAAATTTAAGTGTGGATCATCAATCACAAAGTTTAACTATTCAATGGAAAATCATCCATGAATTGATTAAATTTCCTAAAACTTCAACAAAAGAAGTTGATAATTTTTTTGTAGAATTATTCAAATCAAGACCTTATGAAACATAAATTCAACATTGACTTATTAATTAGAGAGACTTAGAAATACCAAAAAAAATGGTTATTTACAAATATCATAGATAATCCTAGATATAAAAATCTTTTAACAATGAAAATGCAAATTAGGAAATCAAGTATATTTTAGAAACAAAAATTCAATCAATAAAGATTGGTAAACTTCATATCCTAAATAAGATTGGAAAAAATTTAAACAAAAGGAAAAAGTTAACGAATAATGTTCTAAACCTAAAGATAATAATGATAAAATTATTGATGTTAAAAATGTTCAAGTTTCAATATTACCTTAAATTAACAAAAAAAAATCCTACAAGTACAAATTTATCATATCCAAGTAGGTAAAGAAAAAATAATTTTCTCACAAAACTATGGTAAAAAACATTATAATTATGTTTTAGGTTATTGTAATTTTGTAGGCTATAAAACATATAACTTATGTACTTTAATTGATACAGAAGCAACATTATGTTATTGTAAACCAATGAAATTCCATCAAAAAATTGATACTTATGAAAAATCCTATTCTAATTAGAAGAATAGATGGAAAAGAAACCAACATCCAATACAAAGCTAAAAAGATAGCTATTTGGTTTAATGATAAAAAATTAATTATTCTTAAAATATTATGTTTTCCTAATATGTATGGAGATTTTATAATAGGAAATAATTTTATGACAAACTATTATTCAATGAAAATAAATCATAATTTCATATCTTTTACTTTAGATAAAGAATTTGTAGAAGTTTTACTTTTACAATAACATAAGTATAAGTGCGATAAAGAATTCGCACCAATCAAGTGTGGTGAGCATACACTATCTATCAACCAATTAGAAGAAACCCATTTTCTATATAAAATTTTGGAAGAAAATTTTAGTGAAGACCCACTTCAATTTTAGTCTAGAAGTCCTACATATTGTACTTTAAAATTACATTATCCTAATGTTATTATTCGAGTTAAACCAATAATTTATACTTGATAAGATATAGATAAATTTGATATTCAAATAAATAAATTATTAAATAAAAAATTAATTGATGAAACTAAAAGTTCACATTCCAATCCAGTTTTCATGGTAAAAAATCATAGTAAAATAAAAAGTGAAAAAGCCTGAATGATTATTAATTACAAAAGATTAAATGATTATTTAAAGTTTGATGGATATTTTATTACTAAAAAGAATGTATTAGTTAACCAAACTAAAGGAACCAAAAACTTTAGTATATTTGATTGTAAATCTGGATTCTGGCAAATTAAATTAACAGAGGAGTTAAAATCATTGACAACCTTTAGTACATCAAGAAGATATTATCAATAGAATATAATACCTTTTAGATTAAATATAACCCCACAAGTAAGATGGATGGATAACATCTTTAAAGATCTTAAAAAAACTTGAGTGGTATATATTGATGACATTCTTGTTTTTTCTAAAATAGTAGAAGAACACAAGAAACCCTTAAGGATATTATGTGAAAAATGCCAAAAACATGAAATAATTCTATCTCTAAAGAAAATAGAAATATAAAAAATATCTATTAAATTTTTAGGAATAATTTTAAATCAATCAAGAATAAAACTTCAAAAACATATTATATCAAAAGTGAGAGCATTTCTAGAAGAAATCAATTACAAAAAATAATTACAAGGATCGTTAAGAATTTTTAATTATGAAAAAAAAATTATAAAATTTTATCTTAAAAAGAGATTCCTCTTATTAATAAATTAAAGAAAAATAATAAATTTCCATAGAATGAAAAGGACAAGCAAGTCCTAAAAGAGATAAAATATATTACATTTATTTTTCTAAATCAGGTGATAAATTAATCTTTAAAATAAATGCTTCAATTTTTTGCTGAGATTGTGTGCTAAAGGTTATACCAGTAGAGCAATGGGAGAAAAAATATCAACCGACTTATGTTCCATTGTATGGATACATTAGTTTTTAACAAGAAAAATACATTATTTTATCAAATATATATTGTTTAATGTGATATATTTAGCTTGTCTTATTATGTTTGATCAATTTAATTAATGAATTATGAATAGTGTTAACTTTGTATCATGTGTTTGTATGGTACATGAGTTATGTTAATTTTTACTATTGATTTTTAAATTTAGTAATTAAGATGATAGAAATGGGTATTAAATAAATTTATATAGAAAAAAATCCTATAATGTAAGAGTATCTAAAATATAAGAAGCTCCTACAAAAGTTATTGTCTATTATTGTTTTTTAATTAAATGGTAGGAGTTTGAAAAAATCAAATGTAAGGGTTTCTTTAAAAAAATTAAATGGTAAGAGTATGTTGGGAAAATCAAGTATATATTTTTTATTCTAAATAGTTATTATTCATAAATACTATAATTTAAATGAATAGAACTCGAACTAACTCAATAAAATAATGCTATTAAAAATATAATACTAAAAAAACTAAAACATATATTAAAGCAAAAAAATAAAAATACTAAAAATTTAATGAGATTCGGTATAAATATTATCTATGTCATCGGGAATCGTTGACCACTTCCATTATCTTCAAATTGGATGAACTCTAAAATTACAACTAATTGGGCAAAATTAAGCTAATCAATTACCCTTACAAAAGAGAGAAAGATATATAAAATTTGAGATGTTTTCGAAGTAGAGGAATGTGTTTTATTTATAACCTAAAATACAACACCCACCATGGTTCCTAATCTGTGTGGAACTTTTTCAAATTACTCAATAAGGAGCTATTGAGCCAATCTTCACCTTAGTAACTTAGTGATTCTTAAATTATTTCTTTAATCTCTAGATCAGTGACGTTAGTGCCAACTCAAAATTGCAAGATGTTAGTCAAGTCTAAACAATGTTTGAACTTATTACTATCACCACCTTAGTCATCATATCTGTGGAATTCTCCGTAGTATTAACCTTCTAAATTAGTACTCCACCTTCTTCAATAATCTCTCACACGAAATGATAACAAATGTCAATATGCTTTTTACATGCATGGTAGACTTGATTCTTTGCTAAATGAATAGCACTCTGACTGTCACAAAACACCTTAATATATTTTTGACCAACTCTCAAGTCTTCAAGCAATCCTCATAAACAAATAAATTCCTTCACAGCCTCTGTAACTTCCATATACTCTACCTTTGTAGTAGACAAACCAACTGTGGATTATAAGATGGACTTCCAATTGACTGGTGCTCCAACAAGAGTAAACACATAACCAGTAGTTGACCAACGCTTATATAAATCTCTAGCATTATCAAAATCACAATATTCGACTACATATTGATCAACAATATTATCTTGTTCAAATACTAAACCAACATCTATAGTATTTATAATATATCATAGAATCCATTTTACAGCCAACCACTGTCCTTTACCGGGATCATGCATATACCTTCTTATAGCTCCAACCACATGTGATATGTCAGGTCTTATACACATCATTGCATATATCAAGCTATCAACTGCATTAGCATATGGTATCTTTGCCATGTATTCTCGTTCTACATCATTCTTAGAAGATAATTGAGCACTAAGCTTGAAATGAGGAACAAGCGGAGTACTTACAAGTTTTGTCTATTCACTCGTACCAAAACGTTATAGCACCTTCTTTAAATATTGGCTCTGGGTCCAACAAAGCTTCCCTTTTTTCCCGTCTCTACTTATCTCCATGTTGAGAATCTTCTTAGCTTCTCCCAAATCTTTCATCTCAAACTCCTGACTTAGTTCAGCCATCAACCTCTCAATTTATTCTTGGATCTTTGATGTAATCAACATATCATCGACATAAAATAAGAGATGGATGAAAAACTCATCTTGTAGCTTGTGAAAATACATACAATGATCATGTATGCTTCCAGCATACTTTTACTACAACATAAATTGATCAAATCGTTTGTACCATTGCCTTGGAGATTACTTTAATCCATACAATAATTTTTTCAACTTGAAAACCCAATTCTTTTTACCAGTAACATTAAACCCTTATGGCTGAGACATATACATTTCCTCTTCCAAGTCACCATGTAGAAATGTGGTTTTCACATCAAGTTAAACTAATTCCCAATCCAAATGTGCTACTAAAGCCAACAAAATTCTAATTAAGGAATGTTTTACAATTAGAGAAAATAACTCATTATAATATATTCCCTCCCTCTAAGTGTATCCTTTAACCACCAATCTTGCCCTTATAGCAAACACCATCTTTGTTAGGAAATTCTACTTTCTTTGCATATACTCATTTGCAACCAATTGCCTTCTTGCCCTTAGGTATTTGCATCAACTTCCATGTCTTATTTTTATGAATGAACATCAGTTCTTCATCATGGCTTCCTTCCATCTTTCAACTTTAGGATTTCTGATTGCATCTTTATATATGGAAAGAACATCATCATGCACAACTAAAAGTGCACATGCCACAATATTTTTAAACTGAGCAGGTAGAACTTCTATATCCTTGTATCATGTAGGCACCTTGACATTTTGTCATCGTGTCCTATCAAATGTAGCTTCTCCTTGTTATTGTGGAGGTTCTCGGGTTAAAATATCTTCTTCATCTGATTCATATTCTAATAATGGAGGATCAGCTTCTATTTTATCTTCACCAACTAGGTCAATGATTCTACTTTTAAACTCCACATGTTTCAAAGTTTTCTCCCACTTCTTCAGAGTTTTCTCCACCTGCTAAAAAATGTCATTGATCTTCTCAGTTACCTTTCTTAGCAAGGCAAATTCACCAAATGTTACATCTCTACTGAAGATTTATTTTTTTGTTTCAAGGCACTATAGACGGTATTCCTTATAACCAGAGGGGATCCTAAAAAAATAGTTTTCTTGGCTCTTGGATCCAACTTCAATTCCGTGACATGGTAATATGTAATAGAACCAAATACATGTAAGAAATCATAACCTCTAGCAAGTTTTCCAGACCATACCTCCATAGGCATTTTACCTTCAAGAGTAGACGATGGTAGACGATTGACAATATGACATGAATGCATCACAACCTCAACCCAATACTATTTGTCTAACCCAGCATTTGACAACATACACTAAAACTTCTCTTGCAAAGTTTGGTTCATATGTTCTACAACTCCATTCTATTATGATGTTTTTTGAATAGTGAAGTGTCGCATTATCCCTTCTTTACAAAATTTCATAAATGGATCATTTATGAACTCAGTGCCGTTATCAGACCTCGTACACTTTATCTTTCTACCAGTCTAAGTCTAGATCATCTTCTTCTACTTGAGAAAAATTCTCATCACTTCATCCTTTTTCTTCATGAGATACACCCAAATGCTTCTCGAGAAGTCATCGATGAAAGTGGGATAATAATGTTTACCACTTATGGATGGAGTTCTTATTGGCCCCCACACATCTGTATGAATGTAATCCAAGTTTCCTTTTGTATTATGGAGTGCACTACCAAAGCTTACTATTTTCTTCTTCCCCATTACACAATGCTCATAGAATTCCAACTTGTCAATTCTCACGCCTTTTAACAGACCTTGCTTTACAAGAATCTATAAAACTTTTTCACCAGCATGTCACAAACGCATATGCCATAGCATGATAGTTTCTAAATCTTTTTCTTCCTCCAAAATTGCTGTTGATGTTGTCCCAATAATCGTACTACCAAGGTAGTAGTACAAGCTAATCTTTCAAATACTTTTTAATACCATAAGTACTCCAGAAGTAACCTTCAATGCCCTATTTTATATGGTCACAGTGAAGCCTTTTGATTTTAAGACTCCCACAGCAATGAGATTCTTTTTCATATCTAGAACATAATGAAAATCTATCAAGACTCTACTTGAACCATCTTTATTCTTCAAATTATTGTACCAATCCCCAAAAATTTGCATGGATAATCATTACCCATGAAAATAGCTCCAACATCTAGTTCTTCAAAATTAAAGAACCACTCCTTATTAGGAAACATATGGAAGGTATATGTTGAATCAAAAATCCAATCACCAGGATGAGATGTTGTTGACAAACAAACCAATGCAAAATCTCAATTTGAGTTGCTTTTAACTACACATGCATTAAGTGTCACAACTTTTCCTTTCTTCTGCAACTTCGGAAAATTTTTCTCCCAATGGTCTTTTTCGTGACAAAAGACACATTCATCTTTACTAAGACTTCCTTTAGAAAGATATCTACCTCTTATTCCTTTTTGTTGTGTTTACGGATACCCTTTTACAGACAGTGCCTCTACTACTTCATTCCTACTTTCTTTCTAATTTCATAACTATACAAAGTAATGCAAACTTCCTCAAAAGACACTTTATCCTTCCTTATGAGTAAGCTCATAATAAGATGATTAAACTCATCAAGAAGGGAGGCTAACAACATCAAGACTAAAAATTCATCTTTAAAAGTTTCATCTATATTTAACAAATCTGCTACTAATAGATTAAAAGCAATAATGTGGTCGTTTATTTTGGTACTTGGAAGGTAATCAAAATGGAACAACTTATGCTTTAAATAGAGTTGATTCTATCCACTCTTCTCAATGAACTTGTTCTCTAATGCCTTCCACAACTTACTTGCATATTTCTCCTTTATGAATGCAAATTTTTTTCTCTAGAGAGACACAAACGAATTGTATCATATGTCAATCAGTTGATATTTTCTCATTCGACTTCATCTGCTTCATCTGGTTTCTCTTCTTCAATGGAAATGTCTAGACCTTATTGAAACAGAACATCTAGAACTTTGCCTTTCTACATGCCAAAATTACCAATTCCATCAAACTTCTCCACCTCGAACCTTGCATTCATCACAATTGTTCTTCCTGAAGTGGATGGTTGACCATTGTTTGAGGGAGATTTTTCTTCCATCATTTTTTTAAATTACAACAAATAGAAACTATATTTCACTAGCAAACAAACGAAATACAAACAAATGCTTAGGTAGAAACTTTCAACTTTGATACCAATTGTTGGGAAAATCGGGTATATTTTTCATATTCTAAGTAGTTATTATTCATAAATACTATTATTTAAATTAATAGAAGTCAAACTAGCCAAACAAAATAATGTTATTATTGGAAATATAATGTTAAAATAAACTAAAACAGAATATTAAAAACACCATAAATTTAATGAGGTTTGGTATAAATGTTACATATGTTCTCGGGCGTCGTTGACCACTTCCACTATCTTTAAATTGGATGAACTCCAAAATTATAACTAATTGAGCAAAATTGAGCTAATCAATTACCCTTACAAAAGAGAGAAAAATATACAAATTTTGTGATGCTTTCAAAGTTGAGGATGTGATTTTATTTATAGCCCAAAATACAACACCCACTATAGTTTCTAATCTATACGGGGCTTTTTCAAGTTGCTCACTAAAAAGCTATAAAATAGAGTACTTAATATGAATTCAATGAAAACAAATCTACATGTTTGACCAATAAATTGAAAGAACTAACCAATAATTTTATGTGGATATATTGGGTCTGTATTAGGTGGTGATTCTAAAAATTACATTTAAGTAAATTCACGTAAAAAACTCAATAATATAATAACAAGTAGAGAACACTTTTTTTTATATAATTATGTGATAGATAATTATAATTAAAATATTATAGATTATTTTTTAACATATAATTAATTATCATATTAGTCATGATAATATCATAATTTATGATATATTAAAATTTTATTTTAAAAATTATAGAAACTAGCTAAGGATAATGATATAAATTTAAAACATAAGAAAATTTATCATTATTTTATAGTATAATGATATATGTTCATTGTAAGTATTTAAAAAACATAAATTTAAGCTCTAACTATATATATGTTTGTATGTTATTATTATTTTAAAAAAAATACCAAAAACAATGTTTATAATCACATTTTTTTATATAAGATGCTATGGGTAGATAGGGTTGGTTAGTTATTGAGTCATTTTATAAGTATATTTTATCTCATTAGTATTTGAAAATTTAGCCAACTTATAAACCTTAAAAAACCAACCTTCAACTGAACATACAATGTCAATTTGAAGATAATTGGTTTGATAATTTTAGAATTATAATCATAATATAATATAAAAATATTATGTGATTATTACAGACAAAATATTCTATATAATTTAGTCAAAAAGTTTTTACCATTATATATTTTATTAATTTAATTTTTTATTATTAAAAATTAATTAATTTTAGTAAATATTATCTAAATATAAAATTATAATTATTTTTGATATTATTCATTGATATATTAATTATTTGAAGCAGTACACGATAAATAAATAAAATGTGATGATAAAAAGTTAATATACGATAACTTCGTTGATACATATATTTTATGTTCAAAATTGAGACATGAGTAATAACTAGTCATTAAATATTTTTACATGTTGTGATAAAAGGGAAGCATGAGTTGAAAGGGAAATGAGTAGAGAAAGTAATATTGGAATGAATTTACATTTTAACTTTTACGTACCGTTTAAATAAAATAGTAATATAATTATAATTATAATTAATAATAATAGAAATTATAATTTATAAATAAATGATAAAAAAATATTTAAAAATTCATTATACTAAAATAATGTTTGGTATACATAATGAAAACGTAATAAAAATGTAGATAATAATAAGAATTAAACTCAATAGAAATAATATTAATGATTTTATGTTTGTTTAAGTAGTGAAATTAAAAGAATAATAAATTAAAATTAAAATTTATAAAATTATAAATGAAAAAGAATGTAAAATAAAATTTATTTTATTTTTAAATGAAATAAAAATAATAATAAATTATTATATATATCTATAAGAAAAATAAATTATTTTATTGTATTCCTAATAAACGTGGTAGGAATGAGTATATATGTTATTATTTAATATTTTACATTTTATTCTAGATTCATAATCAAATCAAACATATTATTATTCATATTATTGTCAATCAAGACATAAAAATGTAAACTCGATTACATTGTTTTTGACATTTAAAAAACTTATAATCAAATCTATAATCTCTATTTATATAATTTTCAAACCTACTTAAATCAATTAACTTCTAAAAATATATATACAAGCTTAATTTAATTATTGATAAGTCTTTTTTTTATGAAAAAAGAATACCTATCCTTAAACTCTTTTTAAAATAATAAAGTTATTTTATCCTTATTAATTTTAAAAAGTTTTTATGAATCAATATGTTGTCCAACAAATTGATTCGACGTGCAATTGTAAGCTTAAAAATGATTAAACTTATATAAAAATAAGTGATATAATATTTCAGTCCTAGTTAATTAACCTCAAAATCAATGCCAAATAAATAATTTTATACTTAGTACTCAAATCAATAAGTATATATTGTTGGAAAATTACATAAATTTTTGATAAGTCAGATTTATGAGAAAACAAGAATAAAAAAATAACACATAAATTTGATAACGGAGTTTGACCAATCTTGCTTACGTCTCCGGACCTGCTACAGATCTTTTTACTCAAAGGAGAGAAATTACACAATGTGTTTACAACACTCACAACTCACAACCCACAACCCAATTACATCCAGGAAAATTACTCTTAATTTTCTCTCACAAAAGCTTTTCTCTCTAAGTTTTTCTCTCAATTGAAATGAACACTTGGTTATTTAATTCATTACAATTACACATCTATTTATAGGAAAATTCACTCCTTGAATTACTCCTTAAATTAATAGTTCATTGAATTGCTCATTGAATTAAGCTCCTTATTTTACTCCATATTTTGCTACATGTTTTACTCCTTGTTTTGCTTCATGTTTTGCTCCTTAAATTAAAGAGCTTTATAGCAATCTTTAACAATCTCCCACTTGAAGATTGATTTTAATCTGCCTTCACACTTCGATCAATGTAGCAGTTTTTCTAGTCTTGTTACTCTAGCAGACGAACTAAATTTGAGCACAACTTCAGTTTCATGGCAAGCTCCCACTTGATGGCATCTCGAGTTTGACAAGCTTCATCATAGAATTTAGGCTCCCTTCCATCAGTCAGCAGCATATAGTTCATGTATCTCCTGTTAGGCACATGAGGTCGAGAAGACTTTCTCAATATAGGAGCTGGAGTAGGAGGCTGTGGTGTGTCGGACTACTGCATACTACTATGTCCAACAAGTTCCTCTGGTTGAGGACTTGTTACAATTGGTTCTGTTACGGAACTAACTGGGACATCATCTGTATCTGCAAATACTAACTCATTCTGCTCTGAGTCATTGGCGTCTATTTTATGCATGTCCTTATACATCACCCTTTCATTGAAAATCACATCTCTACTACGGATCACTTTCTTATTTTCGTCATCCCAAATGCAGTAGCCAAACTCATCCTCACCATAACCGAGGAATGTGCATTCATTGGATTTGGGATCATGCTTATTCCTACCTTGATCACTGATATGCACAAATGCTACACAATCGAAAACTTTTAGATGTGATAATTTCACCTCTTTTCTGCTCCATACCTCCTCTAGTATTCTGTGTTCCAATGGAACAGATGGGCCTCAGTTGATCAAGTAAGCTATCGTGTTGACTGCTTCTGCCTAGAACTGCTTTGGTAGACATGACTGTATACGAATGCTTCTGGCTCTTTCTATCAACGTTTGGTTCATACGCTCAACTACACCATTGTGTTGAGGCGTGTCTGGCACAGTTCTTTCCATTCTGATCCCGTGCTCATAGTAGAAATTTTTGAATCTAGTGTCTTTATATTCACCACCATTATCAGTTCTGAGCTTTTTGATCTTCAAACTCATCTCATTTTTCACCATAACTTTCCATTTTCTGAAAGCCTCAAACACTTCAAACTTATGCTTTAGAAAGTAAACTCATACCTTCCGAGAGTGATCATCGATGAAAGTCACAAAGTAGTGTTTCCCATCAATGGATGAGATGATCGTTGGTCCCTAAACATCAGAGTGAATAAACTCTAGCCTTTCCTTCTTTGGGGTTCTACAACTTGTCTAAAAGCTGACTCTCTTTTGCTTTCCAAGTATGCAGTCTTCACACATGTCTATCTCCGCAGACTGTAGACCTGGAAGTTTTCCCTTTGAGTGCATAATCTTCATCCCCTTCTCACTCATGTGACCTAGTCTCTGGTGCCACAAATTTGATGTTTCATTCCTTGCTGCAACTGTGATTGAACAACGTGCTCATGTTGTCATGTAAAGAGTGCCACTCTTCTTGCCTCGAGAAACTATCATTGCACCCTTTGAAATCTTCCAATCATCACCATGGAAGATCGTAGTGTAGCCTTCACTGGCCAATTTCCCTACTGAGATTAAGTTCCTTCTTAGGTCGGGAATATGCCTGACATCAATCAACTCCCAAACAGACCCATTCAACTTAATTTTCACTACACCTTGCCAATAATAGCACATGGTTGGTCATCACCAAAATATACCTTTCCAAGGTTTCCGGGGACATATTTCTCGAAGAATTCTTTCTATGAAGTAGCATGGAACGATGCTCTAGAGTCTAACACCCAAGATTCTTCCTTGCTCTCCAAAGAGCATATTAATGCATCATCGCCTCCTGAGGTGGAAGTAACATTTGCCTCTGCCTTCACTTGTTTGTCCTTCGGTGCACTCTTGCACTAATTTTTGTAGTGCTCGGTTCTTCCATAATTCCAACACTCAATAGTCTTCGAGTTATGGGAATTATTAAGATTCCTGGATTTGGACCTCTAGTCCTTTGATCTACCTTAGTAGTCTGTTCTGCCACGTCCATTCTCATTGGTTGAATTTCTTCCTCTTAACTCTGTATGCAAAACTGAAGAAGTTGACGATTCACCTGACTCTTTACGTTGGATCTCTTCATTGAGAACCAGATCACGAACATCGTCAAATTTCAACTTATTGCTTCCTGACGAGCTACTCATAACCGTGATAGTAGCATTCCAACTTTCTGGTAAAGAAGACAAAAGTATCAATGCTCGTACTTCTTCATCGAATTCAATTTCCACTAAACTCAACTGGGTTGTGACTGTGATGAGTTTATTGAGATGTTGAGCTATCAATGCGCCTTCTGTTATCCACAAATTGAACAAACTCCTCATCAAGTGCACTTTGTTTAAGACTGATGGCTTCTCATACATATTGGAGAGAGCTACCATAAGACCTGTCGTGGTCTTTTCCTTTATTATGTTGAAAGCAACATTACGGGATAACGTCAATCGAATAACTCTGAGGGCTTATCTGTCTAAAAGATTTCAATCTTCTTCCTTTATAGCCTCTGGCTTCTTACTTGACAGAGGTTGATATAGATTTCTTTGATACAGATAATCTTCTATCTACATTTTCCAAAATCTGAAATATGTGCCATCGAATTTCTCAAGTTTCTATTTTTCTTCATCTGTGGCCATTGCTCCCACTCAAATCTAACTTCCTCCAGATCGTTTCTAACTATTTTTGCAAACCATGTATTAAAACACCTCCGTCAACGAACAAATATCGTCAACAAAATTTCACTATTCACGTAAATAGTAACCTTGTAGAAAATTGACAGAAATCACCACTAATAGCTCTAATACCAGTTGTTGGAAAATTACGCAAATTTTCGATAAGCCAAATTTATGAGAAAGCAAGAATAGAAAAATAACACACAAATTTGATAACGGAGTTCGGCCAATCTTGCTTACGTCTCCGGACCTGATGTAGATCTTTTTACTGAAAGAGGAGAAATTGCACAAGGTATTTACAACACTCACAACTCATAACCTACAACCTAATTACATCCAAGAAAATTATTCTCAATTTTCTCTCACAAAAAATTTTCTCTTTAAGTTTTTCTCTTAATTGGAATGAACACTTGGTTGTTTAATTCATTACAATTACACATCTATTTATAAAAAAATTCACTCCTTGAATTACTTCTTAAATTAATAATTACTTGAATTGTTCTTTGAATTATTTCTTAAATTAAGCTCTTTATTTTACTTCATATTTTTCTCCATGTTTTACTCTTTATTTTACTTCATATTTTACTCATTAATTTGCTCCTTAAATTAGAGAATTTTATAGCAATCTGCATCATATATCACGTGTTAGTATTACGTTACAAAAATTAAATTTATAGGTGATAAACATTTATCGGTATAAGTGCAAAAAAATTATTTATTTAATATTTTTCTAAACAACAAAATGGTATGCCCATTAACTACTACTTTAGTATGTGGTACGGGAAAAAATATTACACCTATTACCCGCTAGTTTATTAATAAAAAGAGAGCCACGCACATGGCCTTAAAATCGTAGTTCAAGCGTTACTTGAAATAATATCTATAATTTGCCTTTTTAAATAAAACTCAACCATATGATTAGATCCCAACTTTTTAGTGAAACGGAAAATTTCACAACTAAAACTAATTTTCTTATCAAGTAATTCTATCTTACACATTCTAAAAAGATACCTATAATATGTTCAACGTTCTATATATTCTTTGAATTCTTCATCCATTTTTCTATATTATTACCTTAAATTTGACTGTATACCTCCAATACAATAAAGTCTCCTTTTAAGTTTGGTGAGTTTGAACGTGAAGATGATGATGATGATAATTATTATATATTCCATATGACTATAAAAAAGATATGTCATTAATAAAGCTTTAAAGTCATTGCGTAAGAATACTATTATATATATGTTTGATGGTTGTTATGAGGTTGTATTGTTCACTTACTTTTAAGTATGACATCATTTATTGCTCGTAAGGTATTTTTTAAATTGTTGTAACCAATTTTTTCCAACGTAACCTATTATATATTATATATATATATATATATATATATATATATATATATATATATATTTACTTATAGTTACTTTCTATTGATAAAATGTTTAAAAACTACATTTGTTTTAACATTTGTGGGAATTTTGGACCGAAAATATAAACATTTTATTGATTGAGACAAACAAGTGATATATATGTCAAAAAATAAAACTGAAAATAATTGTAATATTAATGGATAAAAAGTTGGAGATTTTAATTTTTTAACTACTCATAATATTATACTTTGATAATTACTAAATAGCCATTAAATTTGATCACAAAATCATAACTATTGGTATAAAATTAATTTATTAAGATATTAATAATCATGAACTAAGTTGTATAGTATGTTTTATTATCATAATATAATATAATATGAGTTTATACAAGAAAAAATATATTTATTAACCATAAGTTTTTCAAATGAATCTCATTCGTAAAAAAAAATTCTAAAATAAAATTTGTTAATTTGATAACCACTTGGATAGAGTTGAATGTTGAAGCGTCAAATGATTTGAGTTTTTTTTTGTTTTAAATTCAGTTCAACTTAATCAAGTTGTAGTTGAGCTCAAGCGAGTTGTAGCTAGTTATTAAGTTTTAATTGAGTTGAGTTTAATTTATATCACTTTAAAATAAATTAGGTTAAACAATTCACAAAATAGCTCATTTATATTTAAAAAATATTTATTTATTTTTTGATTATATTTTTATAAAACAAGAAAATTATATGATAAAAAACCTATAAAATACAAAGTAGTACTCATGTTTTATGCATAAAAAAAATATAAAAATATATCAAGCGTTATTTGATGTTATTTGAATTTATGATTTAAAAATATAAAAAAAAATGAATCATATCATCGTACCACTATTTCAATAACTTGAGTTTTGATATATTTTATTACTATAAAGGAGAAAAACTAACTACCTAAGTATCCAATTTATTGGGACAAAAAATACTTAAAGGATCTCTTGTTTAATAATTATATCTTAAATTTTAATTTTTAAACTTTTAATTTAGTTATATTTTTTAAAATTAATTAATAACTCATAAAATCAATACAAAATAAAAGAGAAGAGATAAGCCAAAACATATATAATAAAGTAAATAATTAAAGAAGAAAAATAATATAGAATATAGAATATAAGAAAAGGGGCCTCAAAGACGGTCCAAATTTTAATGTTAATGTGTTTAGTCATAAAATTACTTTTTAGTCCCTTACATATATGAAAAGACATCGATCGATGATAAAATACATATTTTAATAAATATTTTTTTATTAAGCTTAGGGACAATGGTGTTTATTTTATGGTTTTCCTTCCATGGCTATTTTGGGAGTAGTTTTATCACCAATTTTGGTTGTTTTAAAGACATGTCAATTTCTTAATTTCTCTCTACACAATCTCCTTCTTCGTCTCCATCTCTCATATCCATCTCTCTATTATTTGTCATTTATTTGTCATTATTAGTCCTTGTTACACTCTTTTTCACACGAAACCAAGTTTCAATGGAGTTTGAAATTATTTATTATTTCGTGAAAAAACAATTGAGGCTTCTAAAACGTTTATTTGATTTCGTTTCAAGAATAAAATCAAAGAGATTTTTTTTGTTTCAGAGAATCAAAACAAAAAAGTGGGTGGCTAATTGAAAAGGATTTGCGAAAAGGGAGGAATTTTTTACTCAATTTAGGATTAGAGCTGATTTGGTTATCACCATGAGTAAAGATAAATATTTTTCGTTTTTGTCTAAAATAGCCATATTAATTATAATAGTTTAAAAATAGTCGTATTTAAAATTTAATTTAAAAAAAGGCAAAAAAAAATTGATATAACCGGTATCCAAAAATTTTGTCACGTTATCTCTCTCCTCTCTCCTCTGCACGTCCCACTTCTAATCTTTTTTTTTTTTATTTTCATTCTCTTTCCTTCCACCACGCCTAAACATTCTTTCTTTTTATATTTTTTTATTCTTCTTTTCTCTCACTCTCTCTTTTCACCTCTCACCTTTCTTTTTCTCTCTTTCATTTTCTTCTTCTTTCTTTTATGTAATTTAGTTATTATTTATTATATCATGCATAAATATATAAATATTTATTATTATACATACTATATACTTAATATTGTTATAATTTATTTAAAATATTTTAATTATCTTTTGCAACTTTAAAATGCCGAATATAAAAATTATAAATTTTTAATAAATAAATTTTTGAGTGAATAAAAAATAATAAAAATAATTTATATTTATAAAATAGAAAAATATATTTAATAATAAATATATAATTTGTTATAACAAATAACTTATCAAAATTTTATTATAAATTAACTTAAAATAATAATAATAAATTATAAAATAATTACAAAATTAATAATAATAATTATTATAAAATAAATTATAAAAACTGGACTAATAATTATAATATTATTATATTAGATAATATTTTCACACAAATTTTACGATATAATATGTTATGTTTGTATTGTATATTGTAAAAAGTTGGATAGGGAGGTTTCACAATTTTTTTATAATTTAATTATTTTTTATATCATAATTATAATTAAATATTATAATTATTTATTAAATATAATTATAATTATTAGTAATAATAATATATTATATTATTTATGAATTATCAAAATATTTAGCATGTGATTTTCAATATATGTATAAATTTATATTTATTTTATTGTAAAATAAATTATTTTTTATTTTTAAAATAATTTTTTTAATATATAATATGATAAAAAATATTTATATATTTAAAATTAATTATAAATTTATACGATGTTAATATTTTTTTTTATGTTTACAATAATTATTTTTTTGTAAAATACAGCTAATATATCTTTTTTTTTAAATAAAATTAATTAAAAATTTTGGTTTCAAGTTTAAGGTAAGATTTTGCCTATTTTTAAAAAAAATCCAACTTGTGCCCATTTTTAAACTATTGTCCAAAAATTGACTATTATAGACAAAACCCCAATATTTTTTTGTTAATTTCTAATAAGACTTAATGTAAAACTTTCTTATACAAATTCTCTATAAAGCTCAAATTTATTAGAGATGACTCTAATATTTCATTTATTTTATTTTTATAAAAATTCATTACTTAAATTTTCATCGAGAGTATATTTTCTTCTCCATTTATAAAGTCCATCAAATTTAAGAATTTTAATGACATTAGGAGTTACCACAAGAATTGATCTCAAGAAATTACTACTTTAATATTATAAAGAAGTGTCATGCATTAATTCTCTTATATATCATGTTAGAAATTATTACTCATTAACTCTCCCAAAAGTTTAAACTATTAGGAAAAGTACTAACATTACTTTTTATATCTATCACTTATACAAAGTGTTAGCTTTATGTACTATGCAAGTTAAACACTTATAATTTAACAATTAAAATTACTTGATCTCAAATACATGAGTTTTAATTCTGATACCATGTTAGAAGTGTCGGCATAAGTTGGAAAGTATGCTGCAGAAGTGCAGTAGAGAGTAGTAGAGAAGTGTAGGTATAGGTACAGTAGATAAGTGCAACAAGCTATGGGTGTGCATGAAGGTATGGGTGTAGTAGAGAAGTACAACAGGGTATGGGTGTGCAGGAAGGTATGAGTGCAGTAGGGTATTGGAGTGTAAGAAAGTATGAGTGTAGTAGCTTTTATGTTTTTCTTAGTATATATATATATATCATCATCCCTTGTAATTGAATAAGAGAAAAATAAAATGACAGTAGTTGATGTTATAAGAAATAAGGGAAAGGGATCTATGTAATGCTTGTTCTATCCTGAGGAGGGAGAGAAAATACCATATTTTGTCATGGTATCAAAGCAAATGGTTATTAAGACCGTTGCTCAATCACCGACCATCGTGTGATAACCGAAAAAACCCCAAAAATTGATAGACACCATGGCAGAATCTAGAGACCTAACAACCAATTCCATCCTTAACGATCTCACTACAAAAATGACAAAGGTCTTGACTAGAGCGTAGACCGCCTCATAACCACTGCTCGTTGAATCTTCAACTACACCAATCGGTATCAAGTTGGGAGGATCCAACTATGTCTTATGGTCCCAAGTGGTCGAGATGTAAATCTCTAGCAAGGACAAGTTGTGATATATCAATAGGGATTTTCCTCAACTTCTAGAAAATGACCCCTCATTCAGGACATAGCTCATTGAAAATGCCATTGTCAAGGAATAGTTGATCAATTCGATGAACCCTTTCTTGATTTCCAATTTTATCTGATTCCCAAGTGCAAAACAGATTTGGGATTCTACGACTACAACTTATTTTGATGGAATAGACACGTCTCAAAGTTTATGATCTTCGCTATCGGGTTACTCGTATAAAGCAAGTGGGTAGATCCATTAAAAATACTATAATGACCTTCAAGAGTTGTGGTGAAAATTTTATTTTTGTCATCCTAACCCGATAGAGTGTGCGACTGACATACATAAATACAACTCCATCTTACAAGAAGACCAAGTTTATACCTTCCTTGATGGACTCGATGACAGACTAGATAAAACTTAAAGTGATGTGCTTCAAATTAAACCATTCTCTATGGTGGAACATGAATATGGATTCATCCATAGGGAAGAGGTTAGGCAGACCGTGATGATCTCAGGTGTAGATACGACTCTAGGAGCAGTTATGGATTCCAAAGGGACCAAGGAAAACTATAATCAGATGCCACCACAACCAGGAGGTTTTTCGTTGGGTAGCAAGAAATCCAACTACTCATCCAAACCTAAACCACCTTCTGATGGCATGAAATGTACCTATTGTGGCAACTCCAAACACACCTATGACAACTACTTCAAACTACATGGATATCCATATTGGTGGAATGATCTTCAAGCACGGAAAAAATGGGAAACTACTGCTAATGATGACCACACTGGGAGAGCTACTGTGGCTACCTATGATTCATCACTATCCCCCATCCCTCAAGTAGAATCCTCCCAAGATCCAAGTATTTCAAGTAAAGCATTTCACATCTCTACTCATAATGATAATGAGGGTTGGATTCTTGATTCTAAAGCTACAAACCATATGACATTTGACCCAAAGAATTTCTCTAATACAATCCATCCAAGACATAGCTGTGTTGCAAATTCCAATAGGGTTACTTCAGTTACAGGGGCTAGAACAGTTACTTTATCTCTTTTCTTGTCATTATCTAATATATTACTTGTACCCTCACTTTCAAACAGACTGGTGTTTGTGAGTCAAGTTACTTCAGATCTTAGTTGTGTAGTATTGACGTATTCTACTTTTTGCCTTCTTTAGAATATTCTCACCAAGGAGATCATTGGACGTGGTACTAATAGGGGGTTTATATTACATGGATGACCTCAGTTCAAGAAGAGTCAACCACATGCAACACACGGTTGGTAACAAGGAGAGATAGATTTGGTTATGTCATCATTGATTTGGCTATTTGAAGCACTTACTACCTAGTTTATTTTCAAATATAACACACTTAGAATTTAAATGTGATACTTGTATCTTAGCCAAGAGTCATATGGCTTTTTATCCCATAAGTATGAATAAAAGTATGATTCCTTTTGCTTTAGTACATTATGATGTTTGGGGACCTTCCCCAGTCACTACGTTGTTGGTTCATCGTTGGTTTGTAATTTTTGTTGATGATTGCACATGAATGGCATGGCTTTACCTTCTAAAACACAAAGATGAAGTATTTGTTAAGTTTCACACCATAGTTTAGACACAATTTTTTGTAAAAATTAAGATCCTTCATTCTGATAATAGAGGGGAATATGTTAATCAACAATTCCATACATACTTTGACACCCATGGTATTCTTCATGAAACCTTATGTTCATAAACCCCACAACAGAATGGTACTGTAGAAAGGAAGAATAGACATATCTTAGAAACTACTTGTGCCCTACTGATTAGTACATATATGCCCAGTAGATACTGGAGTGATGTTGTTTCCACAATTGTGTATCTATTGAACCTTATACCCACCAAAGCCTTACAATTTTAGAGTCCATTAAAAGTGCTATCTAATCATGTCCACTTGCCTATTATTTTGATGATTCCTCCTCGAATTTTTATTTGTGTTGTTTTTGTTCACCTCCATAAAAATCAATGAACTAAGTTGGATCCATATGATTTTCTGTGTGTATTCTTGGGATATAGAGTATAAAAAATGGATACAGATGTTAAAATCTTATTACTAAAAGAACCTACATTACCATGGATGTCATTTTCCTCGAATCTGACAATTTTTTTCCATCACCAGTATCAAATTTCCCTTTTCAATAGGAGATTTATGGTGAATAATGAAATTGATCTAATTTTGAAGTGTTATACGTTGGTAACAATCTAGCATACCCGAATGATGCCAAAAATATGGTTGAGTTAGAACCTAGAACTAAAGCGAAACCAATGCCTGAATCATCAGAAGATGCAGTGGCTGATGCACTTCTCCACTCTTTAGTACCCAATAATCCTTCTATTGAGAATACTTCTGAGGTAAGCTATCCTACCACACCTTTACAAACTAATGCTATAGATACATCTATGAGTTATGTTCAACCTTCTAGACATAATCGAGGAAAAACCTCCAAATTGATACTCTCCAAACATAGAAGAACGGAAATCTAAGTATCTAATAGCCAATTATGTATCTACTCAAAAGCTATCATAACCTAGCAGGGCGTTTGCATATACACTCTTCTCATGTGATATTCTAGATATTATTGAAGAAGCCTTATTTGATCCAAACTTGGCTCAAACTATAAAAGAAGAATTGGAGGAATTGTAAAAGAATAACACATGGGTGTTGAGTATGTTGCCTCAAGGAAGGAAGATAGTGGGATACAAGTGGATTTTCTTCATTAAGTATAAAGTAGATGGATCAATTGATCAATACAAGATGAGGCTAGTAGCAAAGAGGTATACACAAAAGTATAGTATAGATTATCTGGAAACTTTCTCAACTATGGCCAAACTAAAAACTATTAGAGTTATGTTATCTCTTGCTGCAAATTTAGATTGTTCATTGCACCAACTTGACATAAAAAAATGTCTTCCTCCATGGTGATCTTGAAAAGGAGATTTGCATGGATATCCCACCAGAATTTGTTGTTACATTAGGAAAAGAAACTGCACGTAGGTTACACCGAGCATTGTATGGACTAAAACAATCACCTCAAGCATGGTTTGGTAGGTTAAGTTTAGAAATGAGTAAATATGGGTTTCAACAAAGTAACTCTGATCACACTCTCTTCCTAAAACATCGATTAGGAAAAATAACAGTCATCGTAATCTATATAGATGATATGATCATTATAGGGGATGATGAAGAAGAAATCTCTAGGCTTTAAGAACAACTCTTAAATGAGTTTGAATGAAGAACTTAGGAGGACTTAAATATTTATTGGGCATTAAGGTAACAAGATCAAGACAAGGCATATTTCTTTCCCAAAGGAAATATAACTAGACTTGTTGGCAAAGGTAGGATTACTAGAATGTAAACCTACTGATATTCCAATTGTCCAAAATCACAAACTTGGTGAATATATGGACCAAGTACTAGCAGACAAATATATATATATATATATATATCAATGGTTAGTAGGTAAACTCATCTATTTATCTCATACTCGGCCATATATTACTTATATTGTGAGTGTAATGAGTCAGTTTATGCACTAGCCAAGTGAAGACCATATGGATATTGTAATGCGAATACTTCCTTATTTAAAGTCCTCCCTTGGGAAAGGACTTATGTTTTCAAAGAATGGTCAATTGAAAGTTGTTAGATAAACGGATGCGGACTGAGGAGGGAATATCATGGATAGGAAATCTACTACTGGGTACTTTACTTTTGTGCGAGGAAATCTTATTATATGGAAAAGTAAGAAACAGAAGGTAGTTGCCTTGTCTAGTACTGAAGTTGAATTTTGAGAAATAGTCAAGGGAATATGCGAGCTCATTTGGTTGAAAATATTCCTAACTAAGATTGGTGTTGCTCCTAACTCTAAAATGAACTTGTTCTGTGATAACAAGGCAACTATTGTCATCTCCCACAATCCAGTTCAACATGATCGTATTAAGCACGTTGAAGTGGATTGGAACTTCATCAAACATAACCTTGAAGAAAATATTATTAAGCTCCCATTTGTTAAATTAGAAGATTAATTGGCTGATGTACTCACAAAATTTGTGTCTATAAGGAACTTATATAACTCACTTGACAAGTTAGGCATAAGAGATATATATGCACCAACTTGAGGGGGAATGTTGGCATGAGCGGGAAAGTATGCTACAGAAGTGTAGCAGAGAGCAGTAGAGAAGTACAGGTATGGGTACAACAGAGAAGTATAGGTATGGGTATGGGTGTGCAAGAAGGTATGGGTGCAGTAGGGTATTGGTGTGCATGAAGGTATGGGTGCAACAACTTCCATGTGTACATCAGCTTCCATGTTTTTCTTAGTGTATATATATATATATATATATACCATCATTCCTTGTAATTGAAGAAGAGAAAAATAAAATGACAGTAGTTGATGTTACAAGAAATAAGGGAAAAATGGTCTATGTAATGCTTGTTCAATTTTATGGAGGGAAAGAAAATACCATATTTTTTCCATCACTTAGACTTTCGTTAAGAGTATATTTTCTTATCTTTTTACAAGGTCCATCAAACTTAAGAATTTTAATGACATTGGAAGTTGCTACAAGGATTTGATCTCAATAAATTACTACTTTGATATTATAAAGAAGTGTCATGCACTAATTCTCTTATATACTATGTTAGAAGTTGTTAGTCATTAACTCTCCCAAAAGTTTAAGCTATTATGAGAAGTACCAACATTACTTTTTATATCTATCACTTCTACACAAGTGTTTGCTCTATGTACTATGCAAGCTAAACACTTTGTAATTTAACAATTGAAATTACTTGGTTTTGAATACATGATTTTCAATTCTGATACCATATTAAAAGTTATTGAGAAATTAACTCTTCCAAAAACTAAAGCTTAGAAATGTAGGTCTAACAATTCATTTAACATTCCCCTTCAAGTGTAGCCTACTTTATCTTTACAAAACTCCATTATTTGAACTTTCTTTAATAGTATATGTTTTTATCTTTTTGCAAGGCTTATCAAATTTTGAAATTTTAATAGATTTTAGGGGTTATCACAAGGATTTAATCCCAAGATTTTGATGTTTTAATACCAAAAAGAAGTGTTAGGTATCAATTCTAAAGAAGCTAAAGTTTATGGAAGTTTAGTCTAACAATTCATTTCTATTTTTTAACACTTTAAATATCATTTTTGCCTTTTTTGCAAATTTCAATACATTAAAACAATATTTTATTTAGAAAGAATTTAATATTCTATTATCCAATTTATTAAAATAATAATTATTATTCTTATTTGGTACATTTTAACAAATGCAAAAGACTAAAAACTAAAATTTCAAATATAAGAAACTAAATATATATTTCACCTTAACGAGAGGGGCTTTTCGACCTATTTTTCCTTATATATACACAGACATATCAATCACTCATTTACTTCTAAAATTTTACTTTTTTCCTATCAAACCAAGAAAAACAACATTGTACGGATATGGATAAAAAGAAGAAAATGGTGTTTGCACAATGGCAGATATACATGGAGGACCGGAGGGCGTGTGCACTCTTAATTCTTAATAAAGGAGATTTTATATACAATATCCATTGTGTATATAAAATGTAAATGTTTTCCAAACTTTAATTTTTAAGTTTTTATCACTAAAATTTTTACTATATACTCAATAATTTAAATATATTTATAATTAAATCAAATACATCATTGTTTAACGAAAAAAGTGATACTTGATAAACAAATAGTATATTTATATTATTTATATGGTTCCACTCTTTTGTAAAAATGTTAAATCTACCACCGTTGACATGTGAACTAGTCAAATGAGATTGGGGTACATAAAAAATCCTATATTACAGCCAAAGTCGAAATAAAAGATTGTAGGTATAAATTTTGAAGATTTCCATAATGAAGCAGCTACCTATTGGTAGCTCAAAAAGGTTAACTTTTGATATTTTTTAATTCAAAATACATTAAATTTATAGGAAATAATATTTACATATTAAAAAAATAAAATGCTTGTATCATTATTACAAAAAAAAATATTTAAGTCAAGATTTAAAGTTGGTTATTAGAGTAAACTAACTTATAATGAATTTTAAGTCGATACATTAAAAAATTGATTTAAAAAATTAAAAAATAGCATCAGTCTTACGTATCAATCGATATTATCCATGTTTTTTTTCTTTTCTCTCTTTTCTCCCCCATATTTAGACAAAATCGTACATTGTGTCCCAACTACTACCTAAAAACTGACCATCTCCTCCTACTCTTTCTCATTTTTTGACCACCTTCGACCATCAATTTCAGTATCGTTTAGTGGGGTTTCTTCCTCTCTAATTTCTCTTCCAGATCTCCTATTTTTTTTGAGCATAATACTTAAATTTTTTATACCTATTTTCTTTCACTTATAAAACACCATTTTTTTATTCATTTTTTTTCATTTTGTCACTTCTTTTACTCTTTTAAGTATTTCTATGAATTATTTTACACTTATTATTCATATTTTTTTTAATTTTTTGTATCTTATGTGTTATTATTTATGTGTATAAATTTTTGTGTTATATATGTAGGTTATATATTTTTATTCAAGCTTAGAAGAGAAGAATGTATTTTTATTCATTTATTTATAATTTTATGTATTTAGGTTTTTGATAGATATTGATTTATTTTAAACTTAATTTTTTTGAAACTTATTTATATTTATTATTATTATTAATTAGATGTATTTATATATATATAAATTATTATATATTGTTAATGTTATTATGAGTTTATTATTAATTGTTTGGCTTTTATGTATTTATTTTTATATGATATTTTGATAGATATATATTCTAATAATTAGGAAATTCATATATAATAATATCTGAAATATATTGGTTAGATACATATTTAATATGTTTAATGTCATTAATTAAAAAATGGATAAATCTTGGATGTCAAAGTATAGAATTGAGCAAGATTACATTTCTAGAGTTTGAAAGTTTTTTGAAATTTGCTCGTATAAATAGTAATAATGAAATTAGTATGATTCGATGCCCATGTATTAAATGTAATCATAAGAAATTTCATGATGTTGACGAGACTAAGTATCATCTTATTCGTAGTGGTATTCTTTTGAATTATAAATGTTGATATTATCATGGAGAAAATATTTATAATACTCATGGGAAAGAGATAAATAAGAATGTGAATGGATTATATACATCATATTATAATGTACAGACAGAAAATATGTTTCATGTTGTTGAAGATGAACTACATGAGGATGATCTTGAAACCTTTAAAAAAATTCTAAAAGATGCCAAAAAACTGTTATATCCAAAGTGCAAGAAATACGTTAAAATGTCGGGATTGATTCATTTGTACAATGTGAAGGCAAAAAATGGTTTTTCTGACAAGAGATTTACAAAATTACTAAAATATACTAATAGATATGTTTCCTAAGGATAATGAGTTGTCATCTTAAATGTATGAAGTAAAGAAATCTCTTAGTTGATTTGACATGGAATATCATAAGATCTTGTCCAAATGATTGCATTCTTTATAGGAAAATAATATGAAACATTAGATGATTGTCCGATGTGTAAAGAATCAAGATGAAAGTATGCTACAAATGAGAAAAATGTATATGAGAGTTTGATTGGTACATTACTTAATATACCTAGAAAAATGAAAAATGAAATTAAAGCAATACTAGATTTTAAAGAAATTAGGCATACGACCTGAATTGGAACCAAGGGTGTAAAATGATAAGAATCAAACATACTTGCCACCAACATCATATACAATGTCAACAAAATAAAATGATGTGTTTTGTAAATGTTTGGTGAGTGTGAAAGTTCCTGATGGTTACTCATCCAACTAAAGAAATTTTGTGTCTATCACCGATAAGAAACTTTATGGATTGAAATTACATAACTGTCATATCTTAATGTAACAGTTATTACCAGTTGCTATTAGGTAAATTCTTCCCAAACATGTTCGATTATCAATAATTCATCTTTGTTCATTCTTCAATACAATATGCAAGAAATCTATATCAATTGGTGAGTTAAACTCTTTACAGAAAGATGTTGTGGATAATTTGTGTCTACTTGAAAAATATTTTCTTCCTTCTTTTTTAAATATAATGATTCACTTGTGTGTTCATTTAGTTTGAGAGATTCAATTATGTGGTCCTACTTACTTAAGGTGAATGTATCATTTTGAGAGATACATGTAAGTCCTTAAAGGATATGTAAATAATAAAAATCGACCTTAAGGATGCATAGAACGTTACCTTGCTGAAGAGGCCATTGAGTTTTGTTCTGAATACTTTACCAGTTGCACTGAAATTAGGAATCCTTCGCACAAGCTATTCTTATAACATCACATGATCCAAGTAGGTAACTCTATGCTTGGTGGAAGTAAGAAATTGTTTAGTGATCGCACTCGATGAGAAAAAGCACACCGAATCATTTTGGTAAATAATAATGAGGCATAACTATACATAAAGTAAGTGATGACAGGTTCAACCTTTTCATTTAAAATAAAATTATTTTTATTTAACTATTAATGATACCTAATTGATATATCTTAAATAACATTACATAATGCATTTAAACTTACTAAAGGTTGATTCTCGTTATAAAAAAGAGAGGAGAAAAATGGTTGTATGATGAATATAAGTGGGAGCTTATTAATTGGTTTCCTAACCATGTAAGTTTCACAGGAATACAAGAATTCATTAGTACTTCTATATAACGTTTTAAAACTTTGTTTTGAACACATTTCATGCTATTGTATGCATAGATTCAATTTGAACTTAACAAACTCAATCATAAAATAACAAAAAAGTTTAGAATGGCTTACACATGGTTCAAAATTCAATATCAAATAATATTCTAGTTTCACAATCAATGGATCAAGCTTTACGACTAAAGGAAGGGACAAAATCTGAGTAAATAAGAAGAATGGTGTGAAGATGGTTGCACAAACTAGGAAATTTGTCAGTTCAAAAGATGATAATCCTGTATTTTCTAATAGAACATATTATGGTATAAAATAGATGATTTTGGATTTATCCTTATAAATTTATCCAAGATAAGTCACACTGATGATCCTTTCACGTTAGCACTTCATGCAAATCAAGTATTTTACGTGAGCGATCAAATTGACACAAGATGGTATCTTGTGTTAACGCCTCCATAAAAAATGTTCTATCATTGTGATGCTTTAGAAGATGATGACATGCTTGATACATTATCCAATATTAGTCATTTCTCAAAAACAATTCCTAATGTATATGATGATTTAGTTGATGATGATGATTCTTCATCATGGACTCGAAGTGATTATAAAGGAATATATATATATATATATATATACGATCAACAACCTAATTAAATATAATGTATATTCTATATTATTCTAATAACTCTTGTTTATATGTTTGGACTTAAAATTGTCAATTATTTTCTATTTCATCATTATTTGCATATGGATCCTAGGGTATTATAGATTGTAGATCCAAATGATCCATTGAGGCATTTGAAAAGAAGGTATTGAGCTAATATATTTGATGTTTCACTTAACTCAGATAATAGAGTACCCATTCAATTTGATGCTACTAGTAATTTATTAGGAGAAAATGGCCAACAATTGAAATCTTTTATTGGTAGACTTGTGAAGTCAAGTATATCAATCAATATAAATGATTGGACTAAGGTTGATGAAGTTGAAAAGTATAAGATATGAAAATTCATTTATGTAAATTTCTTTTGTTTTATAACTAATTATATATATTATATCTTTTTTGTATTATATCTCATCTAAAATGTGTGTTTTTACAGAATCATTTTAAATTCCCTGATACTTGGAAGAACAAGTGTTACAAGATTGCAAATAAGGCATGGAAGAAATATAAAACTTCTAAATTGGCCAAAAATTATGTGTTTTCATACTTGGAACCACTTAATAAAGTAGAATTATACAAAATCCCTGAACAACACCCTTGGATTAAACCCCAAGTATGGAAAGACTTCATGGATTATAAACATATGGATGAATTCCAAATCATTAGGGAAGAACATCAGAATATACAAATATAGAATATTCTTCCTAACCGTACTGGGAGGTCACCAAATCCTGAAGTTAGACAAAAAAATGTATTATTAAGTTGTTAATTTATAAATATTTTTATATTTATTTTTCTCAAATTTAAGTTGATATCATGGTTAATAAATTTATTTAAATTAAATAGGAAGCTGAATTGGGTAGACTAGTTACCCGACCTGAATTGTATATAGAAACAAATACCCTCAAAACGAAGAAGTCAAGACCAATAACTAAACAAGGAGAAGAATAATTCAATAAGTTGGTTAGTAATTTAACTTGATACAAAATCCTTATGATTTTTGTATATTGATGTAATAATGTATGATATGTTTTTTTTTTTGCTTTGTTATTTGTAGAAAGTTGTTCAAAAATAAATAGCCATGGGTGAAATAATCAAACAGCCAGGGAGAGATGCTATATATCATGCATTTGGACGTGATCATTCTGATCGTGTTAGGGGAGAAAGGCAATATGATAGTTATATGGAGTTTTTTAATATTCCAAAACAAAAGCCTTAGATAATCAATAAGGATAAGTATTGTAAAATTAAAGAAGAATTCAGCTTCTTTAAGGCCTCAGTGTTAAGTGAGATTGTCACTTTAAAAGAATATCAATCACAACACATGTCAGGCATAACATCATACTACAATCAAGGTATGCCCTATTGTCCAAGCATGTCACCACCCATGCAATCTCATAGGGCCCAACCTATATCCTCAATGGGATATAGTCATCCTATTGGTCCTCCCTTTATGTCAAGAATGTAGATGCAATCAAGTAGTGGTTCAATATCTCTAATGCAATATGTGCAATCTTACCATTCATCATATGATGAATGTTTTGATGAGAATTTCCTTCCAATAGCTACCCCACATGGGAGTCCTTCTACATTTGATGAATCATTTGTGGTAATATTTAAAGCTTATGTAGATAGTCTATTATTTTTATTTTTTATATATATTTTATTTATTATATATAATGCTTAAATGTTTTACAGAATATGAAATATTTGTTGGAACATACATCATCTACGGACTATGTTGCTATTGGAATGGTGTAACAATTGAGTGATGATCGAATGATTCACAATCAATATTTACTAAATTATTGGTAAATAGTAATTGACCAATCATTGCTCCATGATTATCCACTATCTATGCCTTCTGATGCTACCATAGTCTAAGAAGCGGTTGGACAATATGTGGCTTAGTCGTCGAGTCAAGCTGTGATAAATTTTGACATGATACTATTTTTTTACTTAAGATAACACTTTTTTTACTACTTTTATTATATTATTATTCTTTTATTATATTATTATTCTTTTATTGTTACTAACATATAAATAATCTTCTTTAGTCTATTATACCAGAATTATTAAGTGCGGCACATTTAAGAGATACAAAGTATCTCGTGGTAACTTTATGTCTAGTGGGTAATCATCGCTCACTAAGTCATTCAAGAAGAAGCCATGTAAAAAGTATTGTTATGAAATATGATATAAACTTTAGTAAAAATCTTGGCTCTTTGATGATTATTGTTGCGAGCAAGAGTAGCATAAATGATGGATGGATTATGCCACTTCCTAGAGAAATTTCTGGCGTAGACATTGGGCAAACATATATATCGATCGAGTGCATATTACAGCTGTTTGAATTTCAAACGATCGATTTAAGTATAACTTAAATGTGGATAAAATGAGTCATCAATCAATAAATAACTTTTATTTATGTAGAACATATAATTATATTTATATTATCTAATTATTTATATATATTTCTTTTATATAAGGCATGTTATTATCGACTTTAAGCTAATCACTTATCACATTTAGTAATGATCTATGATTTATCATTTGCCCATCAATATCAAGAAAAATATGTTAGCATTAGAGCTAAACAATTATGTGATAGGACATTAACACTTAACATAAATCAAAAGTTAATAATCCTTTGGTCATTAGAGTTTGAACAAGGATAAGATCATTAGATGTTGATAATCCTTCATCTATATGGCAATTATGTTTGGTACTATGACTTAGCTTCCATAGAATTGAGTAAAGATACAAAAACAGTTGTTGAAATGTAAGAGTTATAACTAACTATTTTTCTTCTATTGTTCTTTGTAATATTTAATAAATAAATAATTGTTTTAAACTTTCATAGGGCATGGAAGTTGTGGAAAAAGAGTAGGGGTATTGCCTCCCATAAGCTTATATGGGACAAAATTATGGTATATACGAGCGAATATTAATAATTTAATTAATTTTACTATTAAATAATAAAGATGTTCGAATATGAAAAACCATATACACTTATTTTTTGTAGGTTCCACGAAAAAATTATGGAGTCATATGTGGTTACTTTGTCATAAATTTATGAGCAAAATCATCTCAAATATCAACATTTCAATTAAAGATGTGGTAATCTCTTTTAATAATATATTTTTTTAACA
The DNA here is from genome assembly GCA_030763125.1 of Hippophae gyantsensis. Lineage (NCBI taxonomy): Eukaryota > Viridiplantae > Streptophyta > Magnoliopsida > Rosales > Elaeagnaceae > Hippophae > Hippophae gyantsensis. Next base: position 14,134,424 of record CM061029.1, on the reverse strand, counting down.
TATATAAGTTATTTTTTATGAATTCATAATGTTACATTCTTATTTTAAATTTAAATACATATAGTTTTTTGGTTGAAACAAGTTAGGGTATGATATACAAATTTTTAATGATTTACAAGAAGAATAGACAAAACACATGCTTTAAATTATAACATCATAAGAAGAATTAGAAAAAAAAATTTGATGATCTTAAATAACATAGGATAACACCATGTTAATTTTTATAATACTTTAATTTCTCTATTTTTGTGTCTCTAAAATTTGAGCTTATTTGATGGATGTTTATGTGTTAATGTATTTAGGGGAATGAATTGTTGTATAGACCTATTTTTCTACCCAAACTTTATCTCATCTTTCTTCCTTAGTTCTCTGGTCACTATGGATGGAACATTACTAGTGAATTTAAGCAAATCAAGTTTCCTTTCCTTAAAATAAAGTAAAAATATCACAATATTTATGACAAAAGAAACGATACCATTTTATTTGTAATTTAAGTTAATTCTTAAATAATTAATTAATATTTATTTTTTTAATTATTTGTAGTATCTAAAAACTTTTTTAAACAGATTTTAATTTTTTCTACTATTATGTGATTGAATACAGGTTATGAGTATAGCAAAAAATGAGTAGAATATGTAAAAAAAAAATACATAATATAAAGTCGGTTTAGAAGACGAATCAACTTTAAATTTTAAGTCATCTCTTTTTCAATCGGTTAGGTGAACTGACTTTAAACGACTTTTAAGTCGGTTATTAACCGAATTAAAAACTCTAATGTGTTTAATTTATTTGATTTTATTTATTTTCATAATATTTAATTATAAGTATTTATATCTCTAAACATATAAAAATATATAATTTTTGATAAATTATAAATTAATAATTTTCGGTATCTTAATAGAATTTCTAAAATCGAAACCAAAATATCAAATTGGGAAATAATCACACCCAAAAACCTCCCAAATATTTTCACCTGAAATTTGTAGGTTTTGACACCATATTAAACCAAGCTCTAGCTTTAACCAGCTAATTTTGTGTAACGGATGCAAAAAATTATAAGATCGAATTTCTAAAATTGAAACCTAAATATTAAATGGAGAAATAATCACACCCAAAAACCTCCCAAATATTCAAACCTTTTTTTTATTATTAGGAGATTTTGACACCATATCCAACCAAGCTGTAGCTTTAACTAGCTAGTTTTGGGTAGCAGGTGCAAAAAATTATAAGAATCATAGGTTTTTTTTTAATTTCCAAAGATTAAATTAATAGATTGAAATACACGTTATCTTTATAAATTTTACCATTATATTATTTTTTAAATTCTACCATTATATTATTTTTAATTAATAAATGATATTATCTCTAAAAATTAAATAGTTTTGCGCAGCGGGGACAAAAATTTATAAGTAACAAAAACATTATAATAAGAGAAACTCTCTTTTTTAAAGAAAAATAATAAATTTCTTTATTTCATTTAAAATGAAGATGTATAAAGAATAAAAGTACATAAACAAATAACAAAAATAAACATATTATAATATAAATATCATTTTGAACCATTCATCTGTTATCAGTGCTATTATTTTCTTTCATTAATGGCTTTTATTGCGTGTAATGTTTGATTAAGCGTGATCATGTCAACCAATTCAATGATTTCATGTAAAAAATTACAATCATTTTTAATAAATAAACTAAAATATATCAAAATAAAAATAATAACATACCTAAATAGCACTAGAGTAATCTACTCAGAAAATTCCATTCTAAATCTAAGATCTAAAAGAAAAATATTATAATTGGGGTTGTTTTATTAAACTACAGCAAATATATATATATATATATTCGGAAAGAGAACCAATTTTTATAAAAGAAGACTCATGTTTGGTAAAAGAGATCTAAACAACAAGAACAGAATAAAAAAGGAGTAGGAAACTGATCCAACCCAAGTCCACATTTTCTATATTTGGGCTTCCCTAATATGACTTCTCTGCCCACGAAACTGACCCCTTCCCTAATTTACTTTTGTTTATTAACAAACCAACATTTTTCTCTGTATCTCAATCTATCACTATCCGGTTCCTATACTTTTTGAGAAACGCAAGTACACAACAACAAACCACAATCCACCGTTATCTATTTGGCTCATTGCTGAAACTAACAATTAAAACAAAACAAAAATCACAAGAACAATAAAAAGTGATGACAATTAAATTTATTATTGTTGAAATTTGTCTTATTTGCATAGCAAGAAACTAGAAAAAAATTAGATAATTTTATAAAATATATGGATCTTTTATAAGATTCATGTAAATATAGAGCATTATATCTACACGTGTAGATTACATAGGACATATACGTCACAACGTATTAGAAAAATACAAGTATAAAATAACATACATCTAAAGCTTAAGATCGACCACATCATGGCTCGGTAGGAAAGTTAACCTTCTAATACCAAAGCTCCTATGCGTAAGTAAATTCATATTACTAGTGTTGTTGTGTGCGCTAGGGGTGTCCATAAACCGGATCGAACCAGACCGGATCAAACCGAACGATTTTACTAATCAAACGGTCCAGTCCGGTTTGTACTAATTTTAAACCGTTCGAACCAGACCGGACCGGTTTAATAATATATTAAAAATTTCACATTATTCTTCATTAAATTATAAAAAAATCGGACCAAATCGGACCGAATCGTTTTATAAATCAAACGGTTCGGTCTGGTTTTTATTTCTTAAAACCGTTTCAAACGGTCCGATCCGATCCGATCTGAGTAATATGAACAATTTTGTTTGGTTAAATTTTTTTTAGGAAAAACCGGACCATGAATACCCTTAGTGTGCGCGAGTGCAAGTAAGCTTTCCTAGACTAATCCGTCTAATGGTTCGGAGTATTAGTTAAATCGAACTTCAAGTCGATCCATATGTACAAATAATTATATATTGTTACTTTTTATCGATGAAAATTTTATATAACAATAATGATATTAAAAAATAATTTATACATTTTTGTTGTAATAATAACAAAAATTATTGTGATAATATCGTTACCCTAATAAAAATAAATGATACATTAGAAAATAATGTATTTTCATCGTTCTAAATTTTGTTACTACATGTGCCATAAATAATTATTAAATATTTTTCTTTCTAATTTGCCTACATGTGGTTAACTATTGGTGTACATCGGGTAACACTAGAAGTGACATAAAAGAATTGGATGTGACCGTTTAATACTCTATAAAAATACAAACACTTCAAAAACAAATATGAAACAACTTGTAAGAAGTCAAAATACACATTTTGTGCTTCTTCTTGAAACAATTTTTTTTTTTTTAGAAAAGTATCATTAAAATCTCTCAAAATAGGTTAGTAGTGTTATTTAGTTTTTTGTCATTTAATCCTATTAATTTTATAAAACATGTTAATTAATATATTAAGTTAAAAATATTATTATTTTAAAATAAGATAAGTTGCTATTGATGGGATAATATTAAAATATTATCCCAATAATACTATATATTTATCTTCACTTAACATTTTTTTGAAAAGAATAATAAAGGGAATACAAAACATCCGCTATAAGTAAATGAACTGAAATTACTTACCTAATCTAAATGGCATTTATAGTTCCACTCCTTTTTTTCTAAAATCATTTTTTTAATAAACATGTATCATAAATATTAAGAAATTTATAAATATATTATTTAAATTTATCTCATCACAAATGTTACAAAAATAACATTAATATAAATTTATCTCATCACAAATGTTACAAAAATATCATTAATATAACTTAGATGATATTTTTTAATGTTTTGTGTTACAAATATCACACAAATATTATAAATAGAAATGGGATGATATTTTTGTAATATTTATAATAGATATTTAGTTACTATATTTGTTACAATATAAATTTAAATAATAATATGTTTAAAACTTTATAAACCCAAACAGGCTAAAAATAAGCCTTTAAAAAAAACAAACAAACTAAAAAAAGCTAAGTTCCAAGAATATCGATGTTATTAGTCCCCTGTCTCTTAGAATTCCCAGAAGTAGAAGTGTCATTATCATCAGAACCTGTCTTCTCCATAACTACCTTAAGTGCCTCATGAATCGAACTTATACAATATTGTTGCGTTTGTTGTTGTTGATGATTATGATCTCCAATATTGTTGTTAATATTATAATAACTGCATGATGAATCTTCCTCATCAGCAGTAATAAACAACACATTTCTCACTCTTCCGTCAATTGTTGTAATCTCAGCTTTAACTGTTGTTAACCTCAATTCTTTAAGTGTTTTAATAAGATCAGGCAAAAGATCAGACCTGTCTTCACAACAAATTGAGGCTTTAATAAAAAACCTTCCTTCTTCATCCAAAGCTTCATCCACTCTTAGTTCATCAGTTTCTGTTGGCACTGAACTCGTTTCTGATATTAAACAAGTTTGACGTTTCAGTTCTTTCACATGTTCAATTACTTCGGCTAATAATGAAGCCTTGTCTGTCTGTGTGGATAACAAAAATCTTAAGTTAAAAATAGAAAAAATTAAATTAAAAACCAAAATAATTAATGTAATAAAAAAATTATCCAGATCTTGTTTTTATAATATGATCAGAAATGGGTTTTGGTTAATTTATCTAATACTAAGTATAAATTGAGATAAGATGTTAATAATATTCATGAGTGAATATATTAATTTTTATAATCTATCTAATTTTATCTTAATTAATTTTTAATGAGATAAAATGATAACGAAATAATATTGAATAAGATATCTAATTTGTTTCTATTAAGATTAAATGAAACAAATAAAAAAATATGATAAAATAATTTATAATGTAATTATAATAAAAAAATGATATAATATATATTTAAGTTAGATAATGATACAATTTAAATAAGATGAGATATTATTTAAATAAAATAATACAATATATTATTATGAAAAATTAGAGATATTAAATAAGATATAAAATTAATTTTAGATATTTAAAATCAATAAAACTTAAAGATAACTTGATATTTAAAATCATTAAAACTTAAAGATTAATAAAAAAATTCTTTAAAAATATTTATTTTGAAAATAAATGAATAACAGTCTAGTTTTATGATTGACTAGTGAATTTAGTTTGTCTGAAAGATCCATTCGAAATCTTTTTCAAACTGCTGCAAATATGTTTCTCTTTTTCTTATCAGCCTGGCGACATTAGCGCCTCATATCCTTTCTATTATTTCCTAGGGAATACCAAATTGACTTCAAAAATAAATTAAATTTAGATATAATAACTGGTTATAGAAAAAAAAATATTATTTAACTCAATTTTATTATTATCGTGCAATAACATACCCGAAATATCATACGTGATCATTTCTATTGACCGTGAAACTGTGCCAATCTCGAATAAGATGATATAATTTGATTGGATATTGGTATAAGAGGGAAAACCACATAAATTTTCTTCATTCAATGAAATTAATTTATGATTTTATCATAAATTTGAAAAAAAAACGGTGAACTTATTTTCAGGTTCAAAAAAAATTATTTTATTTTTATAGAGATAAATATGGATAAATTATTATATTTATTATAAAAATAATACTTAAATTTTATATTTATTTTTAATAATAATTTAATCTTTATTAAAAAATGATACTATAAGTTTAAATATTTTTTTTTTCATTTTTAAAATTTATCATGTTACATTAAATAAAAATTATTTTAACTTAAATAAAAATAAATAAATAATAATTATTTGTAGTTATTCAATCATTTTTTCATAATAATATAATTAAATTATAACACAAATAAATTATTTTTAAAATAAATATAAAATTAAAATATTATTTTTAAAATAAATATAAAATCTTTGCTATCACTCTTATTTTTTTATATTGATAAAGTTTTTTTGAACTTAACAACTAAAAAATAAAACTGAAAAATAAATATATGCGTAAAAGGTACCATATGTTACTAAAAAGTTTAAATTTAATAAGTATGATCATTAATTGATTCTAATTTAATATTCTAATCTATAAACTAGTTTCAATGAGTAATATATTTCATAGCATAGTTTTAATTTACTATAATAATTCTTAAATTTGATACCGAAATTTTTTATTCATAATTCTTAAAGTTAGAATAATTTAATAAATATGAATATTAGATTAAAAAAATTAATAATATAAATATAAATAAATATGAATTATTAAACTTAGGTAACATTTTCATACCCGAACCATATCAAATCATATCAAATGGTATGTTCTAACGAATATTATCAAAACATTAGAAAACATAATATCTTAGAAAGATCCATAAAGACCCTTGATTGAGAAATGTTAATTATTTACGTGGAAAAAAGTACCAAAAGAATATACGATGATATTATATAAAAGTAGAATATTGTTATACGCGTGCTGATCTAGCTTACACATACTAGTTTATTTTTATTTTCCCTTTTTCTTTCCTGTTATGAAAATAATATCATAATTTTATGTTTGATAATTACTTATTATAATTTAATTTTGTAATTTTTAAATTAAGTATCTTAAGTTTTGTTACTTGTAAAAAATTAGTAAAAAATAATCCTAATTAAGACTAAAAATGTTTAATTTTAATAGTTTTAAAAGAATTTTAATAATTATAAGAATAAAATGTTTATTTAAAAAAAAAAACTTTCCTACCGTACATCCATCAATATATTATTATATACCTTGGTAGTGTTGGGCAATAAGCTGCGCAATTTAGCAAGATGTTTATTGATTCTTTCTCTTCTTCTTCTCTCAGCTTCACTATGACTTTTAGAAGCAGCTAGTGCTTTAGCATCCATTATTTCTTGAGCACTCATTTTGCCCAACTCGTGTTGAAGCCCAAAAGGTACTGCTGAACCGGGTTGATGAACATCCGGTCCAAGAGAATCCGATATAATTCTAAGCTGATTAGAAGTTGAACCGTCGTATGAAAAATGTAGAGAAGGATCTCTGTTACTATCTCTATTGAACAAACTACCATATGATGATGATGTTGGATAATGAACAAGAAATGGGTCATCTTGAACCGGATTGGAAATAAAATGAGCCGGGTTTAATGAGTGAACCGCGGGAGGTAAAGGCCATGGTTGCAAAACTTCTGATGATGGAAAAATATTATTCAATCCTCTTCCTGAAGTTCCATAAACGTCACCGTTTTGTTGTAGTTGTTGTTGCATTTGTTGATGTTGATGAAGAAACATATCTTGTTGTATGGCTTGGATTATATTCTGTTGAGAGTACTCTTCATCGTTTTTCATCATCATACACTTTTTTTTATTTTTATTTTTCTCTAAATTAATATTATGAAAATTTGAAGGAATAAGAATTAAAATCTATAAGACAAAGAGTTCAAACCTTTACTAGCTTCTTGGTATTCTTGGCATATGTAGAGAATATATATAGAGTAGTAGTAGTAGTAGTTGCACTTCTTCTTCTTCTTCTTTTTTTCTTTCAAACCAGCTTTTCTGAAAATCTGTCTTATGTAAAAGCACTTTGACTTGGGTAGGTTTATTTATGCAAAAGAGTTTGTGGGGGAGGAAAAGTTGATGGCCCTTTTTATCCTTTGTTTCTACTGCTGAAATTAGCTTTCCTTTTGCTTGGTGCTTTGTTGGTTAACTTTTTGGTTTCCTTTTGTCTAATTTTTTTCTTTGATGATTTTGGCATGACTTTCTACCACTAGTTTAAATATATATATACAAGTCTTTGTTTGGGTAATAGTCTTGTTGGTTTGCTTTGCTTTCCTTTACTAATACGGCAGTCTCTGTCTCTATTATTAAATATTAATGTAGAAATAGAAAACACTATTTAAATTGACTCAAAGGAATAATTACTATTGACATAAAAAAAATTATTTTTAAAAGTAGATAAATTATTTTAATAATAGTATTTATTATCCTAAAAAATGCATTCCCTTTAAAATATATGTTGTGATTATTACGATTTAAATTTAATACAAAATAAAGATATAATAATAATAATTTAAATTTAAAATTTATATAAATCGTAATTATTTTTCATAATTTATGATATTATTTCTTTAAGTTTAAATTTTTTATTTAAATTTAAGTTATTATTAATTATTTTATGATTATCTAACTTGTCATTCCACTCCTATAAATAATACATAGCATGTATTTTTAAATTAGATTAGAATAAATTGAATTACAATTTATTAATTTTTTTTCTAATTATCTATTTATTTCTCTCGTTTTTATTCATCTAAATCCTTAATTTTAATTTATCTATTATTTCCCATATTATTTATTATCTCTCATATTTATCTATCCATTCTACATCATTTTGATATCCGATCAACCAAATTTTGTTTTCTTAAACAAAATTATATCATTTATTAATCCTTTCAAAAAAAAACTATTATAATTTTAAAAAAACATAATTTATACTATTTTTTATATTACTAGTAATTTAATTTTATCTTACTACTATTATCAAAAGTAAATAGCTTAAACAAGATACTTTATCCTTAAATCACAAGTCAAAAAATTTAACTTAATGCGTCGAGTCTTTCAAACATAACCAGGGTGATGACTGAGTTTTTGACTTTCAATTTGTGTTCATTCTTAAACGATAATCGTCAATCATCGCTTGGATTGCTAAGTACAATAAGAATGAACTAGTTGCTTGAAAATCTGTATAATTTATTGATTACGAATCTTAAGGACATCTTGTCATTACATCTCAAGTTTAAATTATTAATCGATGGTTTTACGAATGATCAATTGTTAAGTTTTTGTCATATAAAGATAATGATGCAAAATAAAAAGATACTAGTCATTTAAAATTAGAATTTATCTAGATTGAGATTATTATCTTATAATTAAAATATTTTTTATTTATCTTTAAATTTTATATTTACATTTATATTTATTATTTAATTCTTTAAAATATTATTAGGATAATTATTTTATGAATATCTACTTTTTAATTTCAATCCTATAAATATAGTATAACATTTTACTTAAGAATAAATTGAATTACAGTTTATTAGTTTCTCTAATAATTATATATTTATTTATCTTTTTTTTTATTTTCATGTATCTCTAACATCAATTTATCTAATATTTTTTCCTTTCATTTATTCTATTTCCTATTTATCTATATACTATATATCAAAATTATTATTTCTATAATAATAATAATTCATTAATGATAATTTTATTGAATAATAATTACATTAATGTGTAAATAATAATAATATGGTTAAAATGAACATTTCATGCACTTTGATTACAACAATACTAAAAATGAGGAAAGTTATGATTACACAAATTTACACTCATTTTTGTACCTATGCTATTTATATTGTATCATGTGTTAATATTATCTAAAAAATAAACTATTTTTTCTAATTTCTAAAATAATTTGAACACATGACTCAATTTAAATAATTTTGAGCTCAAAAATGAATGAATTTATGTATTAGCATTTATCTAATAAAACATTTGTACCAATATTATTGTCCTAAAATTTTACTTAACAATTTAATGCTATAAAATTTTAAAAATAGAAACATCTATTAGCAAAAATTGGATTACTCATATTTAGTTTAAATGTTGATCAAATATTTGTTTAAACCACACGTTGATTATAATTGATGAAAGTAAAAACTATGCAAATCAAAAGTTAGGTCATTATAGATATTTTTTGCTCTTGGGTGAATATTTCATCTTCTTAAGAACGAGCTATTCATAATTGGTCCTGGAGTAAGTAATGTCTAATGATATATAAATTTAATGTAACTATTTTTTTGTAAAACATAATTACGAAATACTTAATAAAGAAAATGAATAATGTGATTCATGAGAAATGTATTGTAAGAGTAATAAATATTATCCCATTAAATATTAAGAGCCAATTAAAAGAATATTGGACTATATGTGCAATCATGAGTCCTATATACTAGATAACTCTTCTTAGATATTTTTGTAAGGCTGTTATAGGTTGTTATATGTACTACTCTATGAATAGCAATCAAGACCACAATATGCAATTACAATTGATCGTTTGCACATTATCTCCATTTTTCTATAATTTGTATGTGGTATCAGAGATGACCTTCTTCGAGGTTCTTGAAGAAGTATCAATGGCTCACACAAATTATTTCTCAAGAAATGAGAATCAAGTCATTCCTCCTAATCTTGATGAGGTTGTTGATCATGATCAACAATCAATCACTTTTGTTTTTTCTAGCATTTTCATGCCACCAATAAATCTCATCTTTTCTATAAAGCTTAATAGTTCCAATTATTTGTTTTGGAGGGAGAAATTACTCTCAATTATTGTTGCCTATGGTTTGGAAGACTTAATTGATGAAACCTCACCTCTAAGTCAATTTCTTGATGGTTATGCAAGAATAGTCCAAATTATGCACATTGGAATTGCTTGAACAATCTTGTCAAGAGTTGGTTCTATGGTTTTATGATTAATTCTATGTAAATTTATCTTCGTCAAGGAGTTATTGTAGCTAGATAGTGGAATTCTCTTTAACAAGTGTTTTCTGTAGCATCTAAAGTAAGGATTATGGACCTTCGTTTTGAGTTTCAAATAGTGAATAAGAATAAGCAATCAGTAGAAAAATATATGATGCATCTTTGTTCCATTGTTGACAATCTTGCAGCTATTAGGGAAGCAATTTCTAAAAGAGATACTATGCTATGTACACTTCGGGGGTCCTAACTCTTCTTATAATTATTTTGTGTTTTCAATAAGAATGATTATAAGCAAGGATAACATTACATTTGAAGATTTTTAGAGTTAATTAATGACTTATGAAAGGATTCTTACTATTTAGCTAGGATCTAACGAGAGACTTAATCAAATTCAAGCCAATATGGGTAGGTTTGATTCAAGAAATGGTTCTCAAGGTTCTAAGGATTTCAATACTTTAAAAAATACTTCATTTGGTACTTCCACTTGAAATGATCATGATTTCTTGCAAAAGAATGAGGCTATACAATCATAGAGACAAGATGGTGGTGGTTTTAAACCAAAGAAAGATGGTAGTACTTAGCCTCAAGTTTAGTGCCAAATCTATGATAAGTTGGGTCATCCAGCCAATAAGTGTTTTCAATTGTGTGATCTTTTACGATGTAAATAATCATACATGTCTAGGTCTTCTTAAGCTCATTTGACTATTACTTCCAATGAAGTCACTAAGAATGCTTGGCTTTTAGACTCGAGTGTCACTCATCATTTGACTTTGAGGACAATCTTACACATTCCACTCTCTATAATGGTTTTGAATCTATTGGTGTAGATAATGGCTCTACCCATTTTATTGACAGACATGACTCTATTATTTTTCACCCCTTAAGTAATGAGTCTGTTTTACATTTTTCTAATGTCTTTCACACTACTTGTGTCTCTAGTAATCTTATATATGTCAATAAGTTGTATCATGATAATGATGTCATTATTAAGTTTCACTCGTAAGAATTTTTTATGAAGGTTACCAAATCCAATAAAATTTGGCACGAGGAACTACTAATGAAGAACTCTATTCTTTTAAAGGTCAAGCTCACAAGCCTTTTGTGTTCTTGTCTTGTGAGGAGTCTTCTTCTCCAATTGTTCTTGATAATTATAGCTATCCCACTATCTATAATGCTATAATAAAGTCATCTCTTTGACATAATAGATTAATACATCCCTTTGTGTTTGTAATTGATAAGCGTGTTTCATCTCAACTGATTGCATGTACAAAAGATGATGTTCATCATTCTTATTCTACTTATGCAATGGAAAAATCTTACAAATTACCTTTTAAACACTCTTATACTCCTTCCTCGATTTTATTTGATTTGCTATATGTTGATTTGCGATGTTCTCTTATCCCTACTAACACTGGTGCTAGCCATTTCATTCTAGCTGTGGATGATTGTTCACGCTTTTTATGGATTTTCTTCCATAAAACCAAAGATGATGCACAAGATTTATTTCTAACATTTTCTAAAATAGTAAAAAGGAACTTTGAGCTAGAAATTAAATTTGTTTAGTCAGATGGAGGGGTGAGTTCCAAATTCTAACTTCTATTATGTCATCATTAGGCATCATACATAGAAAACTTGCCCTCACATCTTGGAATAAAATTTGGTATGGAAGTGAGAAATGAAAGAGTGGTTGAGCATAATTTAACTTTATTGCTTTAATCTAATTTGTTTTCAAAATAATGGTTCTATGCTTTTAGGATAGATGTCTTTACAATGAATAGACTACCGACAAAAACCCTTAATTTTCAAATTTCTTATGTGCTATTATACAAAAAGAAACCTTATTTTCCGTTTCTTAAATCATTTGGGTGTTTTATGTTTTTCTTGTTTAAGACCACATGTTAAACACAAATTGTAGCTAAGGTCATTACCTTATATTTTCTTGGGTTATACTCCTTAACAAAAAGTCTATTTGCACCTTGATGCCATCATAAATATAGTATATACAAATAGGTAGGTGATATTCACTTAAGATGTGTTTCATACACTTCATAAGAGTAGTTTTAATGGTGTCAGTCAAACTATTCAAGAGTTATAAGAGTTTCTTTTTACTCTCTTATTATCATTAGATCTCTCTCCATCTGTTTTACTCGTTGAGTCTTCTTTATCTTCTAATGCACAATCTGGTGCTACTCTTCTTAGAAAGTCTATCTCAAATTTCGTCACTACTTCTATTATGTCTTTTGATGTTTCACCTTTATAAGGTTTTGCTAATAATTTGTCCAACACGTCCTCTACTCCATTAAGTTCTTATGCTCAACCTATTACTATCTTTCTTGATAGTAATTATGATACATTTTCTACTCCTTTGTCTTAATTTGCTTAATATATTGCTCAGCCCACTTCTACATCTAATTTAATTCCTTTTTCTTTTTGACTTATCTAGTGCTAACATTGTTGTATCTCCCTCGAGTAAGTCATTAACCATAGTTTCTATATCATATCAAATTTTACCTTGGGATCTTTATGTCAAACTTACATTTCTCCAAAAATCACTTCATGTTAATGATCATTCCAAACTCACAAGGTCAAAAATAGGCTCACAAAACCCCAAAGTTTTCAACATTGTTATTCTCCCTAAGCCTTCTTCTTATGTTGAAGCCAAGGGTATTGTGGAATTGGACGAGGTAATGCAAAAGAAGTTTAATGCCTTAATGGCCAATGGAATATAAGAGTTGGTTTCTTGCCCTAATAAGGCATAACCTACTGGAAGCAAGTGGTTGTATAGAGCCAAGATTTAATCTAATGGCTTCTTGGACAAATAAAAGGCAAGGGTTGTTGCCAAAGGCTATGATCAAATGGAAGGAATTTATTTCACAAAAGGTTTCTCACCTGTGGTTAAGCCTTAAACCATTAGAATGGTGCTTACATTAGCTATGCCAATGGATTGGGAGCTGTAACAACTTGATGTGAATATTGCATTTTTGAATGGAAACTTAGAAGAGATGGTTTATATGAAACAATCTTTTGGATTTAAGGATAAGGAACATCCATATGGGGTGTACAAATTGAAGAAAGTACTATATGGCCTTACTCAAGCGCCAAGAGTATGGTATCATAAACTTCTTTATTGCCTAACTGGTTTTGGGTTCATTAACTTAAGAGAAGGAAATGTCATTATAATTTTAGTGTATGTCAATGACATCAAAGTGACACGCAACAAGAATTTTTACATTTGTGAGCTTATTGGACATTAATGTTAGCTTTACCCTAAAAGAGTTAGGCTCTCTACACTTTTTCTTAGGAATCTAGGCGATTAGAAATTCTTGTTTTATTCATCTCTCACAACAAAAATATATTAAGATACTCCTGAAAAAGTCAAGTTTAGATGAGTCTAAACCACTTAAAACTCTCATGAGCTCTTTTTCTATGTTGTCTAAACATATTGGTAGTGTTATAGAAGATTATACACTATATAAAAGCATAATTAGAGGCTTGCAATATTATGTGATGACAAAAGGACCATTAACAGCTTATTTTGTGAGTAGGCTTTACCAATTACACATTCCAACAAACACTCACTAGCTTTCACCAAAAAAAGTGTTAAGGTATCTTAGAGGTATTATGGCTCATGGTGTAATGCTTCAAAAATAAGATGTGTTGGATTTGATTGGTTTTTCAAACTCAAATTGTGCAAGTTGCATTGATGATAAAAGAAGTATCGGAGAATATTGCATCTACTTTGGTGATAACATTACCTCATGGTATTCATCCATTCACAAAGTGGTAACATGTTCAATTGTCAAGGTAGAATATAACACTTTTGCTCTTGCATCAACTGAAGTGGTTTGACTATAATCCTTGTTGAAAGAACTAAATATTGATGATACACATACACCTGTTATTTTTACTAATATCATTATTCCTAAATATCTTGCTACAAATCCAATTATGGATGCAAGAATGAAATATGTCGAGATTAACTTTTATTTTATTTGTGATTTAGTTGTAGAGGGGAATTTAGATATAAAATTCACTCCATTCGAAAAATAGCTAGTTAATATTTTTACTAAACCTTTAGGTGAATTAAAATTCTTGTCTTTAAAAGCCAAACTCATGGTTATACCCTTACCATGTGTTTGAAGGGGTATATTGGACTATATGTGATTACAATTGATTTTCTGCACGTTATCTTCATTTCTTCATAATATGCACACGTTGCACATTATTAAAGGTTTGAGTGTATAATTTATCTATAATCATGCATCATTTAGTTGTGAAGTCTGACCACATCGTACAAATAAAAATAGTATGGTTATGGAAAAATTTTATATCACTATAAAATATGGGTATAAATCGTATTAGATTTAACAGTGTATATCTAGATTTTTAATTATAAAATTGTGTCTTAATTTTAATTTCATATTAAATTAAAAATAATATATATTTATAATGAATTTTTTATATGTATAAAAACTACATAAATCAAATTACATATTATTTTAAAATGAGTGACGATATTATAAATAATGATAAAATATTATAATATAACTCAATATGATTAAACTTAACTAATATCTAATACAATGTACCAAATATGAGCATATGTATTTGTGTTATAAATAGGAGTAACAATTATGTCATACTACTCTTGTGTTCATTTCGTGTTAGATTTATGCATTAGTTGATACATGAAAAATTTACTCAATTTTTTTGTGTTATTCATTTATAATAATAATAAATAATAAAATCAAACATAAAAATTATTAATTAATTATTATTAAATTTTTTATTTATATTATAGTATAAAAAATAATTTTAATTTAAAAATAAACAAATCATTCGAGCATGCGATGATGATCAGGTACAATAATAAAAATGAAAATCTATATCTATATAATAAGATATTTAATAACATAAAAAAATTAATGATTAATTATTATTAAATTTTTTATCTATATTATATAATTATCATACCTATCAAAAAAGGTAATTTTAATTTAATATTCTGGTTTAAAAACGAGCAATTTCGTTAAGTCATTTGAGCATGCGATGACTTGGGGGCAATAAGAAAAATGAGAACCTTAACCAGAAACCACCGTAACACTAAAAATTGATATAGTCTAAAAGTGATAATATTTTAATATTAAAATTTTAAAATATATGAATTTTTTATTAATTATGTAGTTTTATCATCATTAGATGATACTTTTCAAAAATCGAAGGATCTATGTAAAAGAATTATTTCTTAAAAGAAAGATATTTAAGGTAACTTTATTTAATTAAAAAAAAAAAGTATTAGGTTGGTTTGTGATGGATAGATACAAAGCATATATAATTTACACGACGAAGGTATAAAATGAAAATAGAGAAGAAGAGCACCAATCAGAGTGAACACTGAACACACAACACCCGGATTTTCCACCGACCAAAGAACAAAAAAGGATGATGGTACCATTCATGATAGAGTATTGGTAACACCACTACAGCACTATCATGAGCACTGACTAGCTGTCAAAGTTTAAGATTAACCCGAATATCTAGTGATAATGACAATCTCTATAGCTTACGGAATTTGGAATATTATCATTTAAATTTTATTTTTTTTACAAATGTACGATATATATTTTTATTATATAAATTAAAATATTATTTTTTATTAATAATTTTAAATTATTATATAAATTAGATATAAAATAGATGGTTAAAAAAATTTAAAATGTATAAAAAAACATCAAATCCTAATCCAATCCATAGATTGTAATATAACATTTTATTTAATTAATGAGATATTATTTTTAATATTTTATTTCAAAATATGGGGGAGAGGATACATGACACTCCTCAATTTTTCAATAATTTTTTTTATTTGATTGTATTTATAAAATTATTTTTATTTTATAAAAAAAACGTCAAGGTATTCTCTCTTAGGTTTATATTATTTGATTTTTTTTTAATTTTTTTTGTCATTTTACATAGATTATCTATTGAGATATTTATTTAATTTTATTATAACTTTAATTAGATAAAAAAATATAATTTTTACATTTAACACTAATAATATAATAGTCATAAATATTAAAATTATTAATTTTTTTGCAATATCAATTATGAACTTTTTTTTATACTATTTTGCAATAAATTGATTAAAAAAATCGTAAACTTTGCTATTATCACTCATGAGATGTCAAAATTATTATTTTTTTTACTATTAAGCGTACTCACTGTGATTTCTCTAAACATAAATCTTAATTATGTTCCCGGTAAGGGTATTTGTTTTTTTACAAGTTCCATCAATTATTTTTAATATATTTATTTATATTATATTATATTTGATTATTTATTTTTAAATGATTTATTTCATTTTTTTTCTTCACGAAAAGCCAATATTTTTAAGTGAATAGATTGAAATTATAATATCTCATTAAAGTCCTTAAAAAATATATGCATTCTAATCCCAAAATATTAACACAATAATCGTAGAAATTCAAAATTTTTATAAACTTTATTATAATATTATATTTAATTAATATGAATTATCATACATTTTATTAATATATTTAAAATTAATATTTTATCTAATTATTATTTTATCACTTTTATCACGTGACGTAATAATTAATAGTGTTATATATCATTTCATTTATTATTCACTTTTGCATCTATACATTTTATGTGTAACATATCAAAACTATTTTAAAAATTAAATAAATAATTTATTTTTTTATATAATATTAACCTGTGTCATAATATTTATTTTTTAGCATTCTTCGTAAAGTGTTAGCTTAGCAAAGGAGTTAATTCTATATGCAATAAATTATCATATGTATCAATATAGCATTATTAGATTGAATATTAAATCAAGGAAATCAAATGTTAAAGTAATTTGTGAACACTTAGTGGCTCCTTTGTAACTAAATATGTTTTAAAGTTTTAGATGTATTTGAACTAGAGTTTTAAAAATATGTATTGTTTGATAATTAATTATATTTTTATGTTTAAAATTAAATTAAACTTTTTATGATTTTTAAAACCTAAAAAAAAACTGAAAATAATATTCTAATTTCATTTTTTCAATTAACTCTATTTCTTATTTGTTGGGAAGAAAACAAAACTTTTTACTAAACATTTTTTTGTTTTTTTCTTTTTAAATGAATTATTGATAAAAAAATAATTTTTTTTAAAAAAAATATGATAACAAAACTGGTAATAAAATAACTTATCACTAACATATATAAATTATATTATGATATATAAATTGATGTTTAATTATATTATAAACACTTTATTTAACAAACTCATCTTTTTTTATATATATTTTATTATTTTATTTAAAAATATATTTTTTATTTTGTTTTAAACAAAAAAAAAGATTTGGTAACAAAATTCCTTATAAAATGACTTACTACTAATATATATTAATTATATTATGATATATAAATTGATATATAATTATAGTATAAATATTATATTTAACGAACTCATCCTTTTCTTAAATTTATTTTATTTAAAAATATATTTTTTAAAATATCATTATTTTTATTTTTAATTTATTTTATATGTACATAATAATATATAACCAATTTCGAGATAGTTTAATGGATATCTTTATTGATGCTATATATACAATGTCGTGATTTCTATAATATATTTCTTATTCATGCTATAAATAATAGTCTGTGTTAACTGAAATTTTAATTTTTCTTATTAAATTGATGATACAATTAATAAAATAAAGTTATCGTTATTTTTACTTAGAGTGATTTTTTTATAGAAAAATGTATTTATTTTTTACTAATTTTTATAAATAAAATCCGTTATTAGGTAAATAAATAATAAATAATAAATAATATATTTTTAAATGGTTATCACATGATAACGAGATATTTAGAGTTTTTCTTTACTTTCTATGTTATACCTCGGTCAAGCCCCCACATTCTAGGCTATTTCCACGCCAACCTTTCTGCTTCCCCAAGACTATGTAATCATTGTGTCTTGGAACACACTCCATATGTATCTCTCTTCTCTTTAAAGTAATTGCCAGTAATAAAACTTTTGATTTCACTAATTAGGTGTATCTTTGTCTCCAAATTAATTAATCATTTATATATCTTTTAACAATTTTGTTACAAAATATAAAAAGAATAATGGTATAATTTTTGTAGAATTATATATTTAATGTGAAACTAAATTTTATATTAATAATATTATCATATTATTATTATAAAAATAATATAATAATAATAATAAAAACATCAAAATATAATTAATATTAAAGATAATATATATATATATATATTATATACTTTTATCATAATAATATTAAAAATTATTGTTAAGATATCATTATCTAAATTATATTATATAAATTTAAAATTATACAATTAGTTATAAATTGTGATGCATTAGGAGCGTGAATTTAAATGTAATAAGCCCTTAATTTTGTCTATATGTATTTTAATCTTTAAAGTTATATATCTTATTTTTTAAATTTTAAAATAAAAATAACTAAAAAAAAGACGTGAAATAAAAGAGTATAAATTGATATTATATCCTTAAATTAATTATTACTATTGGATAAAATTAATATTATTAAAATAATTGTTATAATAATAATTTTAATTGTGTCAATATCATCATTTTATTTTAAAATATTTATCATTAATTTTAAAATAAGTAATGATGCATAATATGAATTGACATATTTTATGTAACTAAGATAATTATCTAAAAAATAAATGTAAAATAAACATGATATATCAAAATAATTATTCATATAAGTATAATTATTATAAATATAATTTGATATTTGTTAGAGTAAAAAGAATTAAATGATAATCAACCAAAGATTCCATGACTTTTTGCTCCAAAATATTTTATTTTATAAATTGAAAGAAAACATTTTCTTTAGATAAAAGTTTTAAATTGCTTTTATTATAACAAAATGAAATATTACTGTTAGAAATTTTGTAAAATGATTTATAAAAATATATAATAATTATTATTTTATAAGTAATAAAATTTAAATAGATACAAATATAAATAAATTAATATATTAATATAATTTTATTATTAAAAATTATTTTATTAAATTAAGAAATAATTTATAGTATAATTATTCATCAAAATATTAATTGTGAATAATAAGTATATCATAATTAATAAATAAACTTTTACTTCTCTTTAATAAAATCAATTTTCATTAAATAATTTAAATCCTAATGATAATAAATAAGCAATATAAATTTTATTTGTTTTGTTTTAACTTATTGATTTTTCTTGATTTTTATGATATATATATATATATATATAATTTTATGTTGTTACATCGTAGGACAATGATTAATAAATATTAAATACATTAAAACTAACTAAATAATCCATCAATTCTTTTAATAAACCACAAACGATACTTATAAATAAAAATAATAGTAGTATTAAAAAGTTAATCTAATATGAATATAATAAGTTATAACTTGATTCAATTTGATAAGTATTATTTTTATTAAAATAATATAAATTAACTAATTATTTTTAGTTATTATGATATAATTTTGATATAAAAATAATAAATTTATATAAATATTATCTTGATTTATAGATGAAATGATTAGATTTAACCCATTCATTAAATGAACAACTTGAATTATCATTAAATATTATAAATATAATAATTTTAATGTGATTAAAATAATTATTTTATATAATATAAATATAAATTAAAATAAAATTATTAAATATACCTATCAATATAATATATTAATTATAATTTTCTTTTATATCTATGTATGTGAAAATCAGCACCTAAAAGATAATAGAAAAGAAATATAAAGATATTTTGATACTCGTGAATAAAAAAATGCACACAAGATATTCTAGCAATTTATATAAAATAAAGTTATTATGAGTTGGATAGATTTTAACAAGTTAGCCATTGAAAGATATATCAAATCTTACCGATAGTAATAAAACTTAGTTACAGTAATAATAAAACTTAGGTAGTGTTTGATTTATAGAATAATAATAAAAATAAAATAATTTTGTTTAATTTAATTATTAAAATTAAATAATGAATTTATATTACAATGTGTTGGTTTATAATTGTAATGAATATTCAATAAAATTTAAATAATAATATTTAATTATTTTTTTTATCACATAAAATATATTATTAAAATTATTATTTTTAAAATAAGTATTAGTTAAAAATAAAATATATTATTAAAATTATTATTTTTAAATAGGGTTTAAGGTTTTGAGGTTTGAGATTTGAGATTTAGGATTTAGGGTTATATTTATGGATTAAAATTATTATTTTTTTAAATAAGGTTTAAGGTTTTGAGATTTAGGATTTATGGTTATATTTGTGGGTTAAGATTTATGATTAAAATAATTGTTTTTCTAAATAGGGTTTTAGGGTTTTAAGATTTGAGATTTAGGGTTATATGAGTGAGTTAAGATTTAGAATTAAAATTATTATTTTTCTAAATATGGTTTAGGGTTTTAGGATTTGGGATTTAGGATTTGGTATTTAAGGTTTAAGGTTATATTTGTGGGTTAAGATTATTATTTTTTTAAATAAGATTTTAGGTTTTAAAATTTGGGATTTAAGGTTTTAGGTTTTGAGATTTAGAATTATATTTATAAATTAAGGTTTAGGGTTTAGTGATTTATGATTTAAGATTTAGGGTTTAGTGACTTGTGATTTAAGATTTAGGGTTTAAGGTTTTAAGATTTAAGTTTTAAGGTTTTGTAAAAGTGGATTTAAGATTAAGGTTTAAGGTTTAGAATTATATTTAAAGTCAGGATAAAATAAAAAAAATTGAAATTAGAATAGAATAATTTTGATTTTTTATATTTTAAGAATCAATTTTATTTTATTTTTATTTTTTAACAATCAAATAAATTAAAAAAAATTAATTTTTATTTTATTTTATTTTATTTCAATCAATCAAATAAGAACAATGTACAGTGATACGTTACCTGATACCATAACTTTTGTCAGTCTCATGCTCGGTATGACTTTAATAAATTTTCTTTTATCATTTGTTTTCTCTCTTAAAAAATAAAAGAAAATAAATTTTGACAAATTTGTAATATTTTAATTTAGTTGAGTTTAATACAATCGTTACCGTATGTCAAAGTCAAACACGCCGGATCTAAAGAAAATATTATTTTTTAACTATTTAACGTATTTTTCAAGTAAAATAAAAAAAAATATAAAATAATAATAAATAAAATTTAATCTAATTATATATTTTTATATATAATTATATGTATATAAAATAATAATATTAATAAATATATTTAATTTAAGTTAATCACATTTTCGATATTACAATAATTATTTTAATATCACGTTTTTTCAATTACGATTATTTTTACAAATTTTTTTATAAATAACCATAATTTCATTAATTCACTACTAAAATGTTAATTCCTAATAAAAAATTCCCAACATTCACAAACTTATCCATGAAAATTGAATTTGAAATTCTCACGGGTATCTTAAAATTTGAAAATATAAAACAATTAGTTCTCAAATTATAATGATAATTGAGAATTGAAGAAAAATATTGCAAAACCTGTTGTTAAGTTTCTAATCACGCCCCAATTACAGAAGATCTTGATATGAGAGAAAGAAAGAATGGACTCTAAGAGAGTCTCCTACGACAATGGGGTGGCGAGTCTGGAAGTGGTGGGTCCGACGATGGGCTGGTGGGTTGTAATGATGGAGGTTTTTAAATTGATAATATAATTAAGATTTATGATAAGAAAACTGCACTGAGAGGACGAGGGAAGAAGGGGGATAGGGTTGGAAAAGATTTGATAAATTTTTATTTTTAGAATTATGACATTTGTTCTTTGTTTTAGAAGTTACAATTATTTAAAAAATTATAATCTAAATCTGTTAAATTACTTAAGATGAGCTTCAATGATGTATTTTAGAAGGTAGCTAGAAAGGGTATCATTGATCTTATAAGTTTTAGCAAATAAATAATTTAATTTTGGTAGTTTTTAAAATAGACATTTCAATCCTATGATACTAAAAAAATGTATATTTTTATTTCAAAATTGTGCATTTTAATTTCAAAATGAGTTTACATATATTTTTAGCACTATAATATACTTTTTTTTAAAAAAGTTACGAAATTAAAATACTTTAATCAGATGTTATTTTTATAAAAACCATAAAATCTCTAATATCTATAAATTTTATAAAAAAAATGACTGTTGAAGACATAATAATAAAACTTAGAGGTGTTTTTTAATATTAATTCTTTAAAATCTTGTATAAACTTTTTAAAAATACAATAATAATAATAATAATATATTAATTAAATTTATCTTTTTTATTTAAATATTATTTACGTCACTTAAATTTATCATATATATAATATTAAAATTAATAATAATATAAGTACAAGATTATTTTGAGAACAAAAAGAATTATGTAGATTAAAAATAAAAACTAACATTAAATGAGAAAAATATAATAAAAAAAATGTATAATTAATTATCTATCAATGAATAATGATAGTTTTCAATACAAATGATTTAGACAAATAATTTTATCAAATGATCTTAATTTTTTAATAAATATAATTTAACGATATATATATTTTTAATTATAATTAAATATTTTTTTAATGAATTAACTTAAATAACTTTACTTAAATTAATCTAACACTAATTAAAATTAAATTTAATTAATCATCAAAAATGAACCTAAACTCAAACAAAACAAAATGAACTAGCCTAATTACCCATATTGTCAATAGTATGTTATTTCGTTAATTCAAATTTTTTATTAATTAAAAAATATTTTTAATGATATTAAAAATTATTAGTGCAAACATCATTACATAAAATAAAAAAAAATAAAATAATATTACAATAAGTCAATCACATAAAAAAAGACATATTAACAATATCTTATTACATCATTATTTAAACAAAGATCCAAACTAATTTATATCATATTTTATACTATAATATCATCTATAATATTTTAAATATGTATCATAAATAACAATATTAATAATTGTCTCAGCTCAATTTTTTAAATATTTAAATTGATTCAGATTTAATTCAATTTATTTTTGATTCAAGTTTGATTCGATTAATTGAAGAATAACATAAATTATCGCTTCTAATTATAATAATTTGTTAATATTATTTGTCTAAATCATTTATTATTGGAATGGACATGTAACTTTATATATAATACAATAAATTATGTGCTTGTATATTTAATTTGACATAATTAAAAAAAATAGATATTTTTTCATATATCCATATCTATATTTTTAATATTTTCATCTAAAATTTAGAAAATTGCAAATAAACTTACCAAAAAATAAGTAATTTTTCACCTTTTTTTAATACTTTTTCACATAAATAATGAGAAATTTCTTGATATTATGGAAGATATTTTGAAAATATATAACATATCTATATGGTATATTCATTTTGAAAATTTAGATGAAAATACAGACAAATATGAAGATATTTTTATACATATATTAAATGAGCAATTCTATTTGTACTCACAGGCGCTTCATCTTAACGATGTGTTAATGTTTATTATTTGTTATAAAAAGGTATAGTTAATAAATCAAGTTGGTTTAATAATAGTTAATGGAAATATTTAATTTATTTTTAATTAAGAATACAATGTCATGAAAAAGTAATGAAATTTAAGAGTTTTTTATATTAAAAAGAGCGGTGTCATTTATTATTTATGAAATATATATTATTTATCAATTATATTATTTTTTTTATCAAATATTAAACATTTATTTTTTAAAAAAAATAAAATAAAACTAATTTTTGATTTTATTTAATTAAAATAACACAATATTATATATTACATTACCAACAAATAAAAAGCAGTTAGAAAGTGCATGTATCCCCTTGCTTAGAAGCATAGTTCTGTCAGAGTCAAGATTAATTAAATCTATTAAAACTGATTAAAATAAAATAAAAAAAATATAGAGGACAGATCATTTAAAACTTCTTTTACTGTTATAATTAAAATTTGGGAAGGCCAAAAGAACACCGAATGAATAAGGAATAAAGGATGTTTCCAACACTAGTATTTCAAGGAATAATGGATGTTTCCAACACTAGTATTTCAAGCTCTACCCCTGAACTAGGCACTAGTTACTTATAAAATTCATTTTTTTTTATGATATTATTAAAAGTAGATTTGAAAATAGAACTTTTTTTTTCGGCTATAAAGGGTGAGTGTATTGAGGATTAATTATAATAATTATTAATATTTAAATTTTAATTAAATTTATATTTATATTTTTAAATTTTTTAAAGGATTGTTAAAATTTTAAAATATATAATTTAATTAGTATTTAAAATTTTAAGATTTTATACATAAATTTTAACTTAATTATTAAAATATATATTTATAAATTTAAAATTTAAAATATATGTGTAAAATTTTAAAATTTTAAGAATTATATGCTTAAAAGATGATGTATTATTTTTTTTTTGTTTTTTTACCTTAGCCTTACCATAGTGACACTAGTTTCCCTTCAGCTATCGGCCTGGTTACTTGAAAGGTGTCCAGTTTTACCATATTATTTATTTTTTTAATTTTTTTTATTTCTCGAAGCTTCTTTTCATTTTTATCATAATATATTTATCATTAACTTATGTTTTAGTAGATAACACGTTTCATTAATTACAATTTATTAAGTTGTCGCTGAAGGCTGAAGGCTGAAGGCTGAAGGCTGAGTTTGTGACAACATTTTTACTTACCTCACTTTTATAAATCAAATTATTATTATAATAATAATTTTATTTAATATTAATGGTATAAAAATATAATTAATTATAAAAATAAAATAAATAATTTATATATTTATATTACAATAATAATAAAAATATTTATAATAATATCACCATCCAAAATAAATCTTGCAATTAAACCCAAAATATAGGAGGAAATATTTTCTATACTACAAAACAACGTACCTCTATACAAAGATAAAAATGATGACAAAATTAAAGTGAAAATCAAAAGAAGATGGAGTCAACAAGAGCTTAAGAGACCTATTTCTCTACACATATTTACACAAATTATTAATTATTTTTATTTTTATATAATTTATTTTATTGTTATAAAAAAATGTGCATCACATGAAAATAGGTTAAAATAAAACTTATTTTATAAATAAAATTATACCATATAATTAGACAAATATTAATATATTTTTTTTATAAATTATTTCATTATAAACACATTATAATAAACATTAACATAATTACCAGTCTCTTAGTACTTGTGTGAGGGTAAAAATTATGATATATAACAGTAAAATTCATAGTTTTTTTGGGTTCTAAATTACATGTTAAAATAACATAAAAATGTTATTTAATAAAAATAAAAGTAAAAAAGATATATTCAAATAGTGATTCTCATAACTATTCGTGGCATGTTTAGTACGGCAAAAATATTTTCCAAGGTCAATCATAACTGGTCACTCTTTTTGACTTTTGGGAAGGGGAAAAGATAAAAACTGGACACTCTTTTGGTTCCACCTGCCGTAAATATTACTATTGATTTTGCTTCGGTATATGGTATATTGGAACCTCTTTCGGCACAGAAGACTTAAGACTATATATTATAGACTCTGTAATTTTCATCTAGGGCTTGTATAGTGTATTATTACTATTATAATGATTTATTTATTTTAATTATATTATTACAATACATGTTATTATTATTATAAAAATAATATTAAGATATAATTAATATTATGAATAAAATAAATATTTCATATATTTTTATTATAATAATAATAATAATAATAATAATAATAAATATTATTTTTCCTCCCCCCTCTTATAAAACTACTATTATATATAAGAACTTGTTAGTGAAGATAATATATATGGTTTGTTTGGTTTTTTTTTTTTGGATCCCTTTGTGGTCAGTGGTCACACGCATGGCTGGTAGGGTTGTAAACAGGTGGAATCGGAAATTCTTTTTTTATTTTTTATTTTTTTCGTCTTCCATTTTAAATCTGTCATCAACTATAATTAAAACTCTAACATAAATAGTGTTAAAAGCGAACCACCAAATAAGGGATATGTTAGATATTATTTTTTAATAATTTTTATTTTTATTATAAAAAAATTAAATAAATAATAATTATTTTATAATAGAAAAGAATTTTCTTTTAAACCAATAAATAATTAATAAAAACAATAATATTTACAAGAAAATAAAATATGTGTATTATTTTATACTAAACAATATTGATAGAATCTTGTTATAAATTAGTTTCAAATAATAAAAATAAATTATAAAATAATTATAAGATTTTAAACTTTTTAGAATTTAAATAATTTTTATAAAAGAAGAATTATTGATTAATTTAAAAGAAAAAAATATAAGTTAAAGACGAAAGATAAAATATATAACATATTATTTATGGTTAATTTAAATTTAATACAATTAAATATATAAATTTTTATATATTTATTAAAATAAGATACATAAAGAATTAAATTGAATGCAATAACATTATTCATCTATCTTGTATTATAAAATAAGTATCCTTAATTTATTCTTCATTTTTTATTTTGTTATCTCTACCAATATTCTAACTAAATAATCTCCCTACGAGTTTGCTCCATTAAAAAAATATTTTAACAACCCTATTGGCTGCTTGCTTCGGTACCATTTCATTTTTAGATTATGCTGTTTATGAAGACATGTTTTGCTCCTGAACTACCCAATGCTTCTGTATGTTTTGAAAAATAAAAGAAATATTAAATCATAAATTCCCAAAAGAGTTTGTAATTATTTTAAGTATATTTTTTATCCATCATATTTTTTCATATTATTTTAAATTAATAATTATATTATTATAAATAATATTATTACACATAATTATATTATTTTAACTTTTTATATTAAATTATTACCTTTTCTATTAAGTGATTAAAACAAAAATATTTAATAATTATAAAGTGATAATTAATATGCAAAAAAATTTCACAAAATAATTGTTTTAATATTTTATATTTTCACGTTTTTATTTATTTTTATTTTTTAAAAAATTAAAATATATGTCAAAATATTTATTTTAAATATTATCATTGTTAATTTTTTCTTAAATATTTTCATATTAATATAATTTTTTTTTTCGTTAAAAGTTTGTATTTTAATTATATTTTAATCTTTATAGGAAAAAAAATACTAATGATTAAGCGATATAAATTATCTAATATAAAATACTTATATAACTAATTTTTTTTAAAATAAAAATATTCATAAATTATGAATTTTTGGGGTTGAGCAACAAATGATTTAAGATTTATTATATATAATTTTAACTAAAAAATCCATAAAAATCTGCAAAGTCTTTAAAAAAATTTAAAATCATAACCTCGAATTTTTAATCATTTTCATAAAGTTATAACTAATTACATCTAACTATTTAATATTCTTAAAATTTTAATTAAATATTTATATATTTTTAAAATTCCTATAAAATTATTAAAATTAAAATTGATAACACTCCTATAAATGAAAGTTATTATGAACATATAAAGAGTAAGCTATACAAAAATCTCAATATTAATGAATAAAATTATCTTTAATAAATATAAATTATTTATTTTATTTTTAATATTAATTATATTTTAGTATCATTATTAATAAATTATTATTACAATAATAATAAAATAAATCGTGATAATATAATTACTCTATTTTTTTTAGAGTTAGGCATGCAAATCCAAACATTTTATGATGGCTGCTGCACCATGCCACTACCATAAGGCACGACACGAGAAGGAAGCCTTCCCTTTTATTGTTATAATTTTTTAAGAACGTATACTTTACGTTCGTTGGGTTTATGATGACATCAACCCACCTTGTCATGACGTTTTGGTTTTCAATTCAATTTCCTAATTTTTTTAAAAATTAAATTCAAATTTATTTAAGTTAAGCTTATTGTTAAAGCAATAAATCCACGTTGCGACTTCTTACTTAAATACAGATAAATAAAATTATAATTATTTAAAAATAATTGTAATTAATAAGACATAAACGAAAGATGGTTACTATAATATCAAAAATATAATTAAATGAATTTGATTATATATATTACTTTTTATTTTTTATATACATGTATAAAAATATATTTTTAATAATAAAATATATAATATTTAAAATAATTAAATTTATTTATTTTTTATTTTACTTAAAAAATATGTATTAAATAGTTAAAAAATAAAAACTAATCTCAATATTTTAAATAAGAAAATAATTTAAAAATTATATTAATATTTAATTTTTTAATTAAATAAATATTAAAAAATAAAAAATTATTTAAATCATAAAACAACTATTATTTATTTATATCTGACTGTTACCGGTCAATCCCACGCCAATTTATACTTTCAGTTCTCATGACTCATGGGTGAATGAGTGAATTTTGTCTGGAACATAATATTAAGTAGCGTTTGGAACTCTTTCACGTTCTTTATCCGATTAAATTAACATATTTATTTCATAAAGTGACCCGAGACAGTCATAGGAAAAAAGAAGAAGACCCGATACAAGAGAATATGAATCCTTCTATTTAGCCCGGTTATTTCAATGCCCAACTGTACACTTTTTTTTAAGAGCATTAAGAGTCCCTTTCATTCTTTTAAATAAATAAATACTTGAATTTATTAGCAAAATAAATAAATAAATATTTGAGTTCACTTGATTTTAATTATTATAGTGTAAGTGAGATTTATTTGTAATCTAAGTGATATAAATCTTCATCCCAACAACATCAGGGACCTAAGATCAAATATCATAAGTGTAATATTTTATTTATTTAATAAAAAAGGATTTAAGAGTCATTTAAAAAAATTATTGCACCATACAATATTTTTTTTAAATTAGCTATATATTACTCACACACATAACTAAAACTTTAATATCAAAAACTACATGTCTCTCTGAGCCAGAGTTCGTTTGCAAGTAGTGTACTATAAGTTACTTAGCTTTTTAAAAGGAATGCTATAATTATTTTTCTTTAAGTGATGTATTTAATTTTCTATGGATAAATATTTTAATCATTTTGTTTTTAAACGATACATTTGAATTCACTTAACTTTCTATGGATGAACATTTTAATCATTTTACTTTTAAATAGAAGACAAACTACACAAAGATAGAAGCTTAAAAGAAGGAGATAATAAACAGAGATGAGAATGTAAGTTTAAAGTATAAAAGAAAATGATTCTCTAACACATTACATTGATGATTGGTGTAGTAGATATAGAGTTAATTAAGAGTAGTGCTAATGGCACACCTATAGAAAAGGAATGGTGTACTTAAGGATCTCAAAATTACTTGTAGGTTCGGGTAATCACGAGTAATAATCAATCATATTCAATTTTTGATGTTAAATTTTTTGGTTCTATTTTTTTGTTTGATTATTATTTTATTTAAAATTTTGGGTTCGTATTTGGTTTCAAAATGTGAAAAAATCCAACCCTAATATCCAAAATTATAAATTTATATTTTACATATATTTAGAATAAAAACACTTATAATTTAATATGTATGAAGAAAAATAAAATAAAATATATTAATTAACCTAACATATTTTATTTTTAATTTGTAATTTTTTTGTTTAAATTTAATATTTTTCAACCATTTTAATATAAACAAATATTAACATTTGTTTAAGTTTCGAACGATAATCATTACTCGATAGTGATTTCTTATATTTATATCCAATGATTTTGGTTTCGATTTAGAGTATAATATAATATTTCGGTTTTGATTTCGGATAAAACAACCTCCGATCCCCTTTCACCCATTGACATTCCTAGGATAAATAGAGAGTAACAAACTGATTATTGTAAATAACTTGTATTAATGTAATCTAACATCTCCCATTAAATTTATAGTCGATGCAAAACTGCGAGCTTAGTGCATAATTCTTGAAATTTTTGAGTATTTAGAGTCTTGTTCATAATTCAATAACTATGTGTAGACTCATAGGGAGTTGATGTATAAGATGTAGCAGATGATGAAAATGATGAAAGGGAAAGTATGCAAAATGAAATAAAAATGGGTAAATCTATAGTAAATGTATTATACAATGGGTTATATGAATGTCTGACCAAGGGAAATTGAACAAACTTAGAAGACTAAGAGATGGTACTTGAATTGTTGGAATCATTAAGCAATTTTAGAAAAGGAAATTTAGTTTCATTGAACATAACATATGTTGAAATGTACACATTTGAAGAGACATGTTCTAAGCACTAAAAGCCCTTGTAATGTGTAGCATATCCAAAAAATAAACAAGAAAGGACCTTATTTAAATTTTGGTTTGGTTATAAAGTATGAGATAAGGGTAGTTTAGACAACCAAAATTTCTCATATGATCATTGGTAGGGGTAATCTAAATAAAAGTTCATAGGGACTATCTTGATTAAGTTTTTTAAAGGCATTCTATTTATCAAATGGAAAACAATGTTGAAACCATATTACCAATATGCTAAAGGTATACAAGCTCGAATCAGTAAAGCTAGCCAATCTCAACTACATGCTTGTTTTTCTCTCCACAATTCTATTTTGAAAGAGTGTATAAGGATAAAGAATTCTTTTATTGTATCCACCTTTAAACAAATAAGTTTCTAGGCATTTTAGTTCAGTTCCTCCACCACTATGGAGTTGTTGTATTTGAATGCTAAATTATCTAAATATAAAAGTTTGAAGTATAAGAAAACGCGAACAACTTGAGACCTATTTGATAAGACATAAATCGACTGGAATATGGTGCAATCATTAACTAGTAATAGAAAATATTTCATTCTATGAATAGCAGTTACAAGAGTAGTAATCTAAAGGTCTAAATGTATAATAATAAAAGGAGAAATAGATCTAGCATGTGTATGACTAAAAGGTAATCTATCAGCCTTGCATAGTTGATAAACTCCATAAACCTTTAAATTACTATTAAGAGTAATAGTTTGCTTTAAGGTGTGAGTTACTTGATTAAGAAATGAAGCATAAGGATATCCTAATAGCTTATGCTAGATTGTTCCATTAATAAAAGGTTTATTATATTGTATTAGTTGATAAAGTAGCTTTCAGTCCAATTTTGTATAGTTCATGTTTAGTGACTCCAATAAGCATAGTAGTATGTATTGCAAGGTCTTTCACGGAAAAACCATTAGGGTAAAATTCAACAGACATATTATTGTCTTCAAACAACTTCTTTGCTAAGATTTATTTGTTTTAAGTTGAGGCACCAATAACAAGTCATTAAAATTAAGAATTTATGTATTATAAGATATTGTAGTGGATCTACATTGAGCTATTGGAATAGTATATCTATTACCTACCGTAACTGAAGCATTGCCATAGTAAGGAGTTGAAGTTTGGAATTGATTATTGTCATGAATGAGTTGATGTTGAATTGACTAGTTAGTGTACTAATTAGAAGGGTGACTATAAACTAGCCCTATAACAAGTTGATGCACTTGGTCATGTGAAGTATAAGTTTCCTAAATAGATTGCACTTATGTAACATTTGCTCATAAAGAGCCTAGCCTTGGACCTCTTAGTGGTCTTTATTGATTGTTAGGTGCATTATTCTTTGACTATATGTATCTAAAGTGACGCTTAGAAGTTGAGTGACAATTTTTTTTAACAAATGTGACACTAAATGGAGTTAGTTTGAGACCATTGTTGAGCGTAGTATCTAAATAAGCTTTTAATTTTCAGGAGCAATTAGTTTGTTATGATAGGATTGTTTTTGGTCAGATTGTGATCGAGTTTCATGCATAGTTGGCATATTCCCTGATAGAGTAAGGACAAAACTAGATGAGAAGAGTCATAGATTTGTATTCCTTGGTATTAGTGAGGAATAAAAGGTATATTTATTGTATGATCCTATAACCAAGAAAGTACTTATTAGTAGGAATGTGATATTTAAAGAAAATAATGGTTAGAATTGAGGTAAGAGTGATGAGGATATAAGTCATGATGTCTTTACCTGGATAGACAGTGACGATGGGGAGGCCAGTGACTATAACGAGGAAGAAGAGATTGAAGATATAGAGGAACCAATAGAGGTAGCTAATGTGGGAACATAAAAGCTGAGGAAGAAGATCCTACCACCACACCAGAAGAAAGAATCAGAAGAGCACCAAGATGGATGGAAGACTATGTCATTAGGTCTGATCTTTTTTAGGAGTCACATTTGGTTTGGTTTATAATACATGATGATCCTATCTAATTCAATGAAGCAATAAAGAAAATAAAATGGAGGGAAGCGATGGATTTGGAAATAGAGGCTATAGAAAGGAATGAGACATGAGACCTTATAAGCTTACCAAAAGGGATGAAATATTTTGGCATTAAGTGGATCTTCAAAAAAAATCTGAATGAAAGAGGAGAAGTAAATAAGTGCAAGGTACGACTAATGGTCAAAGGTTATATGCATAGGTACGTTATTGATTATAGTGAAGTCTTTGTACGAGTGGCTCGTTGGGACATTATAAGACTAATCTTGGCTCTAGCTGCACAAAAGGGTTGGATTGTTTTTCAGTTATATGTCAATAGTGCCTTTTTTTATGGAAATTTAGAAATAGTATATGTGGAGCATCTAGAAGGCTATGTTTGCAAAGGAGAAGAGCAAAAAGTCTTAAGGCTTAAGAAAGCCCTCTACGGTTTGAAACAAGCTCCAAAAGATTGGTTTAGCAAAATTGAGGGGTATTTCTTGAAAGAAGGGTTTGAGAAGTATAGTCATGAGCACACATTGTTCCTTAAAAATGGAAATAGAGATAAATTTCTAATTGTTAGTATTTATGTGGATGATTTGATCTATACAGGAAATGATGTAGAGCTATGTGAGAAGTTCAAGGAATCAACGATGTTGGAGTTTGGCATGAGTAATTTGGGAAAAATGAAACATTTCTTAGAAGTTGATATTCAACAGAGTTATGAAGGAATACACTTATGTTAAAGGAGATATGCTAGTACTATTCTAGAGAGATTTGTAATGGAATATTGCAATCCTGTAAAGATTCCTATCATTCTGGGTACAAAATTGGTGAGATATGATGTGGAAACCAATGTAAACTCAACTATGTTTAAGTAGTTGGTTGGTTGCCTAATGTACCTAACGGCTACAAGACCAGATATTATGTTTGTTGTTTGTCTCATAAGTTGGTACATGGCAGACCCAAAAACATCTCACATGATAGCAACAAAAAGAGCTCTAAGGTATGTAAAGGGGACTATGAATTTGGGAATATTTTATAGTAGAAGCATTAAGATTCTGGGAGTACCCTATGAGAAAAACTCATAAGAAAAGCTTAAAGCCTATACCAACAATAATTATGCTGGTGATATAGAAGACAAAAGAAATACTTCTAGTTATGTGTTTCTCCTAAGTGATGGTGTTGTAGCATGGAGCTTGAGGAAGCAATCAGTGGTGACACTTTCCACTACTGAAGAAAAATATGTTTTTGTAGTAGCTTGTGCTTGCCAAAGTATTTGGATGAAGAGAGTTCTTAACAGCCTTAGTGTCCTCTCATGTAGATGTGTGAAGATTCTATGTGACAACAGTTCATCTATCAAACTATCCAAGAGTCCAGTTCTCCATGGAAGAACTAAACATATTGATGTAAGATTCCATTTCTTATGTGATCTTGCGAAAGAAGGTATTATGGAATTAGTTCACTGTGGTACAAGTGAATAACTAGCTGATATTGTGACAAAGCCACTAAAGTTAGAGACATTCTTAAAGTTGTGTGATCAACTGGGTGTTCGAAGCATTAAGGATGTAAACTAACTTACTATTAGTAAGTGTAGTTTAGGGGAGGATGTTGAGCGTAGTAGCGAATAAACTTCTTATTTTTAGGAGCAATTAGTTTGTTATGATAGGATTGTTTCTAGTCAAATTGTGACTGAGTCTCATGCATAGTTGGTACATTTATAGAATTATACAGAAAAAAACAATTTATTTTTCATTTTTGTTATCTCATTGTAATGCTTATTTAAAGATCACATTTACAGCTTAATAAAATGAGGTGAATTATTCTTACCATTGTTGAGCTGAGCTTGATATCCTATAGCCATTTTATCCATTTTTCTTTGTCTTGAACAACATTGGTGGAGTTGTTTGGAGGTACATATTGATTGCTTGTAGGTGTAAATCTATTACTTGATTTATTACTAGTACCTTTATAAGTAGGAATTGTGAATTGTTGTGGCTTTAGAGTTATTGTTTTTTAGTTGAGTAATTAGCTTGAACAAGCTATAGGTCTATCATATACATACGTTCCATTTGATGATCATAAGTTCTCATCCTAGTGAATAGTTCATCAAGATTGGGCACTTTTTCTTGTTGTTCATTGCTATAACTAATGACTCATAATCACCATTTAGTCCATTAAGCACATAAAAAATTTGTTCCCTTTAGGTCTTTACAGTGACAAATATATTGTTCCATTGTATGAGCTCCTTTTTCAGGAATTGCAATTGCTAGCATAGTTGATGAGTGCTTAAAATGTACTAAAATTATCATGATTTAATGTACTTTAATTGATTAAAAATATTTATATAAAAATATGATTTTATCATATTTTTATATAAATTTTTCTTTTCTGAATCATGAGTATTTTTATTGTTTTTTAGATATTTTTGCTTTAAAAGACTCGAAGAAAAATACTAGAGGTAATACATCCCAAATATATTGAGAAAATAAATAAGGAAAAGTTAAAAATATGAAAAAATTGGACAAAAAGGTCAAAAAGGCAAAAATCCTGCACGCAGCCTCCTATCCGTAACGACAAATGCGCGTAACGCGTCACACCATGCCAAAAAACATACACAACCATGCCACACCACTACCGAGCATCCGCCTGAACAACGTCGAACCCGCACGCGCATCTGCGTCCAACCGTGTGCCATCATGCCGAATTAGTGCACGCCACTACCTGCGTCAACGCTTACATGAACGTCTATCTATTACGTATTTTTACCCAATTTTAATCATTGTTTCTCACTTTTTTACTCTTCTACTCACTTATAAATACCCTATCTCCTCTATCAAAAACATATTCTTAGCTCTTTCTTTCTCTTTATTTCTTTCTTTTTTAATTTTTAGTTTTAAAGTTTTTATC
The DNA here is from genome assembly GCA_030763125.1 of Hippophae gyantsensis. Taxonomy (NCBI): domain Eukaryota; kingdom Viridiplantae; phylum Streptophyta; class Magnoliopsida; order Rosales; family Elaeagnaceae; genus Hippophae; species Hippophae gyantsensis. Next base: position 14,098,753 of record CM061029.1, on the reverse strand, counting down.
TTTTTGTGAAGAACTAGCTATATTTTTGTAAATTTCTATCTTTTGATTCAATAAACACAAATAGAAATCCATTTGGAGGTTTTTCAGCAACATAATTAACATCAAGGTTCTGTAAGGATTCTTATTCTTTATAGTTATTTTTATGTTTTATTCTTATATGTTATATTTTATTTGTTTGTGATTAAATTTAACATGGTTGGCTATTTATAAACATGATATAATAATAACGTTGTTATGCTTGCAAAATATTAAGTAAGTAAAAATCTCTATTAAATGAATTGGTTTTGTTTTTATTCAAGATTTTATATTAAGAATGTTAGAGAGAAATATATTATTTTTCATTACAAACTTAAATCTGAAAATTAGATTTTAAGATTTAATTATTTGGTCTGATTTAGAGTAGTATTTTTTTATTTGTTGGTACAATCGTCCGGTAGTTAGAGTGAAACTCTATTTCAAAAGTTTTTACAAGAATTATTAGTCGAAAATGTATTGATAACATATTTTCAATAATGGTTTTTAAACATGAAAGTTAGTACTCGGATAATTAAATGATTCATTTTCAATAATACACAAAATGTGTCATTTAAATAGTTCATTTTCAATCTCTTAGAAAAAATGAATTAATTTAAATAACTAAATTAATTATCGACTTCACCCATAGGTGTTAATTGATTTATTTAATTAACAAATGATATCTAACCACACCAAATGTGATATTTATATAAAAAAGAGAGAATCAATAAATATCAATTTATATATTTAATAACCTAAATAATATGAGCAAACATAATTAACTTAATTATTATATCTATAAATACTCCACTGTTATGAATGATAAAAATTTACATAATTGTTTATTGAATTCATATCTATGTTTATTTTTTTATGTTATTAGATTAGAATACACAAAAGAAATCAAAATATTATGACATAATGTTTAGGATTTAATTTCGTTTTTAAGAGTTTGAATAATAAATTAAAAATTACATATATTCATTCCTTAGATCGATCTTGGGAGTATACTTATCATTTTCTATGAAATGATTCATGCACTTGCGAGAGTTTTACAAATATAAAATCAAAGTATTTGCAAGATCAATGATGCTGATTTTTCTCATGAGTAGTTGCATTAATCTTGCTTGAGAATTGTCATTAAATGTTTATCCTATTGCACTCCAATAATCAAATGTAGCATTCTTACCAATTAAGTATTTCAAATAGGTTGATGATACTAAGGATTAGATCCATTTTTTACAGCACAATATTGATTATCCCAGATGGAACCAACTTGCTTTTTAAGGTTTACTTAATGGCTAGGTACTCGGTTCGAGAGCCGAAGAGAGCGAAACAAACACATGTTAAGAAGGGGCCACCTTACTAGTCAAGAACTAGACTGAGCAACAACTCCCTACCCCTGGGCTCCATGTGGATATCCCAAGATGCCTTGTGCCTTTCGCTGAGCTAGGCACGATACAAACAGATAAATTGTTGGCCAAACAATTAATAACATAAAAATTAAATTAAATAATATAATTAAATTAAATTTAGAATTGGGATAAAATATTAAATCATCACATGGTGAAAATTAGGTTCATAAGATCCCTAGATTAATAAATTAACTACATATAATTGTGTTCATAAAGTTCATATATTTTCATAAAGAAAGACATAAAATTTAATAAAGAAAATAGTAGTAGAAGAAATACAATTAATCTCTTGAATTGTAGTGTTAATCTCCTCTTGAATCTCTACCAAAATTGTGTTCCCTCTTGAATTTTTCTCTCTTTTTAGCTCAAAACATTGACCATAATTATACCAATGATGACCACTTAGGGTTTATGGAGTGATTAGAGGCTTAAATATAGCTCAGGTGTGCTCTAGACTATCAGATCAGCTTCAGATCAAGAGATTAGATCAAAATAAGCAAAATTGATAGCGCCAGCCAATCACAGCGTGACACGTGGTAATGGAGACTGGTCAGTACCACGCGGCGCAATGTGATTTGCATAAATGGATGACGTGGTGCACATGTGGAACGCGGGGAGCAATAGGGTGGCAACACATGGCATGACGGGTTGACCGATCTCCGAACTCAGATTGAACGTCGTGTTGACACGTGCTGTGTAGTTCGTCCTCTTCACACGTTGCATAACGTGATTCACTGTTCCTGCTTGCATGGTGTTTGCGTGGCTTTTCCAGTCAGCTCCTCTACTTGCGTGGAAGGTTATGTGGGAGCTTCTGATTGGCCGTGAGTTAAAAATTTATAAAAAATTCCAAACAATTTTAGAAAAATCCCAAAATTTTCAAAATTTATATATTCACCAATTTTTACTAAAAGGTTTATAATTTAATATTTTTGGCCATAAAAATACTATTTATTGAATAAAACAAGTAAATATTAAGTAAAAAAGTGCGTTAATGACTCTATTTTCATAGAATTATCAATTCTTTTAAGAAACTCAATGACTTTCAGTTAACTATTGAATAGCAAGTGGACTAAAATACTTCTGTTAAAAAATAAATGAAATTAGAAAACCTTTTTTGATTATTTGTTTAGCAATAATTTGTTAAAAAAAAGTTATTGGCCATAAACAACATGAATTTTATTATTGACCTCTACGTAAAGAATTATTCAAGAAATAAATATAAGATCTAATCATTTATATGATTAGATGGCTTTCACTTCTCTATCAATCTTAATCTTCAAACTATCTATCATTAATTATCTTAGGTTTGTCATTTCAATGAGCGTGATGAAGAGTAAAAAAGTTGGTTATATTATCATTGTTTACGAGTTGAAACATTAAGAAATAATTAATGCATATAAATTTATATTTATACTAATTATAATGTATCATATGATAAAATTTTATGAAAAGAATAACTTTATTATTTTAAAAGTATTTTATCATGTGATACACAATAAATATTATAAGTGTAAATTTATTTTATATGTCCTTAATATTCTTTGGACCATTGTCAAAACTTTGATAGTTTTTTCCTCGAAATTAACCTTAACTAATTAAGCGTGGACAAGAATCGCTATTGCAATTTTATAAATGTGTTTAACTGAAATCAATATATATATATATATATATATATAATACATCGTAAGAGGTTTATTATTAAACACAAAATTTTGAATAAATTTTACTTAAAAATATGTCATAAAATAGTTAAAGAATTAAAAATTAATGTTAGTAGGTAAAAGAAATCAGTATATCAAGTATTATATTAAAGTTCAAAATTTTTTAAACTAATTTTTTTTAATAAATATTAAAAAAGTAAGAATTATAATTAAGTCGTAGAAAAATTGCTACAAAAATTATTTGTATAATTATCCCCCACAATTTTTAGACCCCAATGAGTAATATGGTAATGAATGAGCAAATAGTTAATTTTTTATGGTTTTTTGGTCCATGTCATATTGTTAATTAGTGATAAAATGAAAATCTCATATTAATAAAAAATAATATTATAGTAAGGTTTACAATATTTATAAGTCTTTCTACCTATTAGATTATCTTTTTAGTATTGGATAACATATGATTAATCTAGACTCTACAAAATTCATAAATATTAGAGAAGTAGAGCAATCAATTATCCTAAAAGTTCAAGATATTAAAAGATAAACTAACTATTCTCTTATATGTTATATTTAAGTCTTAACATTTTCCTAAAATTAATGAGATCTCATTGTTTAGCAGACAATTATAATAGGTTCTCACTTGTGGATTGAATATATAGTTTTTGAAGTCTATCAAGTAGAATTAGATATAATATATCATATGGATTGAGTAGATAATTATGATAGGCCCTCATTTGTGAGTTGATAAGATAATTTTAAAAGCCTATCAAGTGGACTGAGAAATATTAGGGACACATAAATTTATATACATGTTTATACTCATACTAATTTTGGTGTGACACATGGTTTAATAACTTTGAAAATGAAAAAAGTTTGGAGACTCATTTAATTTCGAACCTAGAACCTTACTCTCTGATAACATGCTAGAACACACATAAAATTTGCATACACATTTACACTCACACTAATTGTGATATGATACGTGGCTTAATAATTTTGAAAATGAAAAATATTTGAAGACCTATTTAATATTAGTGAAAAGTTTGGATTTGAAAGAGTTTGAATTCAAAACCTTATATTCTGATACCATGTTAAAAGAGGGTTATTAACTAATTCTTCCTAAAGACCTAGATATTATTAGGTGGTATAATTAGGTATTACAACATATATTTATAAAAGTATGTTGGGTCTTTTCTAAATTAGTCTATATTTCTTCTAAGCTCATCATAAGTTGGTAAATATGTGAAATATGGGCTTGTTTAGAAATTCTCTTTTAGCATTTAGCTAGCATTTACAAGAATATTGACATAATATATAGGTTTTTTTTTACTTTTTTAATCAATTTTTTAAAACAATAAAAATTTATTCTAAAATTTATTACTTTATACTTATAAATTTTAAAATATCCTCACAACGTAATTCAATAAAATAAAATTAAGATAAGAATTTACAATATTTTCAATAGTTACTACCAATAGAGTTTTGGTGATCATTATCGACGAACCATCAAAATTTTAACAACTATCGCCAGTGATTTATTAGAGTTTTGACGACCGTCTAAATGTAAGTTACATTCATATATATCTTTGTATGTAAAATATTATATTCATTATAATTTCAGTGACCAACTAGATACATCTAAGATTACTACCTGCGATTGTAAGAACACCGGAAGGATCAGAAGGAACTTTAGCAGGGTTATCAACGTGGCTGTTGAAGTTTTAGGAGTTGTAGTTAGTGTAATTCTATTATCATTTAATCAAAGTTATAAAATGAGTTTTTTTTGATCATTTTGTTATCTAATTTTATATAAAATTATGAAGTAAAAAATGATTTATTATTAATTAAAAAATTTCATCAATTCGTAAAAAATTGAGTAAAATTTAGCTTTCACACTTACCTTTATATTGGCCTGGACTTTTGGGTTCTCGATTTGACCCAAGCACATACAAAGCAAATAAAGTCTTGATATCATATAAAGGTTAGACTCTCTTTTATGCATGCATTGCACGCACAAAATATATTAAAAAATTGACTTTTTCATTTTATGAGGCTGTGACTTATGTTCCCTCGGCATATCAAATTGAAGATGTTAATTAACATTGACTTTGCTCATCATCCAATCAAATATATAAGCTATTTTGTTCTTAAGATAAAACTTAATTAATTAATTTCTTAAACATTTGTTAGTACACAAATTATTAATTAATTATTATATTAAACATTTGTTAGTAAACATAAATTTTTAGGCACAAATTTAGTATAAGTTCACTAACTATTATTTGTGATATTTTAGCGTATTAGTTTTAAAAAAGTGATATTATTAGAATAAAATATCAATTTTTAGGTTTTTGATTTTTTTTTTATTTTTTCAACTAACATTTGAAAAAGGAAGTTTTAATATGAATAATTATTAGAACATTTTTTTAAATAGTTTCTTTAAAAATATAAAACAAATAAAGTAACATAAAAATTGAGTATTTAGACATGTGATATCACCTTTTCAAAACTCATGGACTAAAATGTCACGTATTAAACTCAAGTGCTCTATTTCAAAAATTTAGTGACCATCTGCTACATTTTTAATATGTGCTTTAGATACACCTAATATATAATTTATATTTGTATTGCTAATCTACAATAAAATATTCCTTTAATCCAAGATGTTCTCCACTAACAACGTTATAGGTAAGATTGTATATATTATCCATTTTACTATATAGAAGTGCTTCACAAGTATGGAAACTCTAAGTTGCTGATATGATATTTGCTATATTCTAACTGCCTCATTGTAATCATGTTATAAAACAGAGAGATATTCATTGTTTAGTGAGTGTAGTATTACTTAGCAAGGATGTACCAGCAACTAGGGTTGTAAATTTTCTACACTACACGCGCAATGCATGGCATAAACTAATTGCATTAGCATGTCAAAATAACCGAAGCAATTCTCATTAAATTCGACATTTATGGATTAAGGTATGACTCTCTCAAATCACACCTAATCATGGATAAGAAGACACTGATTCATTTACAAAATTAGCATGAAACAAGATGGAGAACAAATTCCTAGCAAAAATAATTTAAAATTATCCTAAGAAAAGAGATCGGAAATTGGGGGGAAACAATCATTTTCTTCTATTTGAGAAAATGCCATCTAAATAAGCCACCTTATGATTCCCAAATACATCAACAAAATTGGAAATGGTCCAAAACTAAGAATTCAAACCATAGGGACTTTGAGTGAGAGAGTTCAAAGATTGTGATTAGGTTGTTACTCACGGATACCGGCATGCTACCACTTTTGGGACGATCATATAATAATTGTTCCCAACTTCCCATGGAACCTTCTCTTCTACCGGAGATTGGTAAAGAATACATGACCCAGTATGTCCATTAATCAAACAAGGAAAAAGAACTTCGAGCATATGTAGCAGCTACATTACACTACAAAATTACACGCATACAAAGGTTGACGTCAAGGTGATTAACTGCAGTTTATCAATCACTCAAAAGACCACCGAGATCTTCGACTTAGCTCCCAAAGGTAATCCACCCAGCCCTTTCCCAACCTATATGAGGGGAGGGGAAAATAAAGAAAGGGAGACAAAGTCCTAATTAAATCATAATGATTACTCAGTTATAATCTTTAGTTAACACAGGTACAAAAGGCATAAAAAGGGATGAAAATGCAGATTTACTAATTACAAGCTTTACATATTACTGGATTAGCAAAACCATAATAACAGCCACATCAGTTTCTCCAACAACCTATAATGAACAAAAGTTCATGAAGCTAAAAACGTTTTGCGGTGATGGAGATTCCCTTTTGCTTGCTTGAAGTATTTGAACTGTTCGACCATGATGATGGCTTAAAACCTCCTACGAGCAGGTTAGATGCAGCTGCTGCACTTATTTTCCTTCTCTTGGATTCCAACTGCAACTGTTTATTAGACAAGGATGAATTAGATGGCCCAGAAAATATTGAACCAGCTCTTATCAAAGCTCGCTTATCCTTCCTATTATTGTCAAACTTAGAAGAAAACTTCACACGTGCAGCAGCAGCAACATCCTCTTTAGAGGCTGGAAGTAGGCGGATGCCAAGACCCTTTTTCTTAGCAGCAGCTTCTTCTTCAGCAACTCTCCTCTTCTGACCCTGAGATGGATTATGAAGGAAAAAGTTAGTTTTTGTTTTCTTATTAGCCATCTATTTCTTCAAAAATCACTTGTATTCTAGACAACTTATTGGTAGGTTGTGTTGATTTCTCCACTATATCACACTCTTATCATGCATACCGAAACTCACACATCTTTGCTGCTTTTCTTTTGTTATCTTTTATCCCAGAATTGATAAAATAGATCACATTTAAGTGAAAGTGAAGATGATCTAAGCAACATACTCTAAGTTGGGCACGAAGAGCCTTGTTCAGTACATAGTCATCTGAATGTCTGGCATCAGAAAATCGTTGTAGGCGCACAAGCACTGGTTCAGCTTCTTTCTTCTTTTTTAAATCCTCCTCTTGGTGTTCAAGAAGGTAAAATGGATCTGCAAGCTTGCCTCTTTCTGTAAGAAATAGAATCAAACTGTTAGTGTCGGAAGACATAAATCATGTAACTAACAAATGGCCATATATCATCTCTGTCCTCATTTGATTTAATCATATGAACTTTGTTTAATTGAACCACATCAGATCAATAACAATGAGACTTTCAAAATCCAGAATGTATGAAATCAAGACCAACCTTCATCCGCAGGAAGTTCAAAGGTCTCTGCATCTTCTACATCATAATCCTCAGTCTTCTTCGTGGCGCCACTGATTATGACATACTCGCAATTTTTTGGATCTGTTTGAATTACAATCTCATGCTTACAGCATGCTGACTTCATAGCAAAGCTCCATATCTGGAGGAAAGAATACCCATGTCAGCAATTGTCTAGAGGAACAACTAATTCGTCAAGACAGGCAAAGATTTTTTTTAAAAAAAGGCCTCCATGATCAAGGGTAAAGTAAGCTGGATTATTTTAAAATTGAAGCAAATTAAAAAGAAAAAAAGCATCCCAATGAATTGGTTTTATATGGTACAAATTTTCATTAGGCATATAATACCACAGCATCTATGTATGTACATATTCGTGCAAATGGAAACAGAACACTCTTAACCATACTCTTAAAATCCTACATTAGATGTCCTACATTGACATCCAGTTGCAAAGTACCTTTGTCGAATAGTAATTCCCCACTTGCTTCTTTTCTGCATTAAATCGAACACCCTTTGCAATCATAGAATTACATCCACCACACCATATATTGAAGGGCATCTCAAACCTGGAATCAACCAGATATTTATATAAGTACTAATTTTTTCTAGGCTAGGACCATATAATCATATAATACATCAAAAATACAGAGACTAAAGATTGCAATGTTCTGTCTTAAGTCTATATGATGTAGTGTACCATCAAGTACATTCTCTGCACTTGTCTCCAGTAGCGTTTTACACCTTAAAGTTAAAGTTTAGAAGACAGAGTTGTCAGACTAAAACAATTAAACAACTCTTTAATCATATAGTATACCCCATACCTCTAAAGAATCATTTTTCATGATTCAAATGCATGTAACTAAAAATTAACTTCATGCTTGATGCATTTAAATTCCTAAAGCCCCTTGAGATTCTCTAACTTCCATTATTAGCAACTATAAGAGAGAACCACTAAAACTTTCCAATAATGGAGGGTGATCTACACAATGCATTTCTATAACCAAAACCAAATACAGCTAACATGCTTTACCTTATAATCAGAATACCCTGGTCTAGTTTCCTTGCTCTCTCTCTCAGAGCATGTTGACCATGAAACTTGTTTAAAGAACCCTGAAAAAAGTAGAAACATTAGGACCAAAAGAATACTTCAACTATAGTAAAAGAAAAACTTAACAAAACAGGACTACGATGTAAGCATACCTGGTTGGGGGTCCATTCTGGAGGATAGTAAAAGTTGTCGGCTCTTGCCGCTGCAAGTGAAGACTGTAGAAATCCAAAAAGGAAAAACAAGTTTAGCTGGCAAAATATAATTATTCACATGAAAACCAGTAAGCATGACACAAAAACAAGAACAGAAGTACAAACCAAGAACTAACTAGTTAAAAGTGCGGTCTTACAAAAATAATTAGCAGTAAAACAAATCAACTAGTGCATCCGAAAGTTTTCTCACAAAAAGCAGCATATATTATCAATTTACCATGATTATTATTAATCACTTCAATTAGCACTTTATGACGTGAGCACTTAATTGTGCAAGCTATAAATTCATATACAAAGGATATAGAGAAAAGAATATTAGTATTAAGTTGTTCAATCTACAATAATCAAATCTTAGATAATCAATATTTTTTTGTAGCCAATTAAATATTCTAGGTATAACCCAAAATAACTAAATTATAACAAAGTTATAGAGAGGCTATCTTCATATAAAATGTAGATTTCTTTAATAAGTTGATTTTGGCTTGCCAATAAATATTTATCTACTGCCATTATTTACAATTATTCTCTCATTACTTTCTTTAATCAATTAATAACGAACTTCCTTGCTTTCAAGAAAACATTTTTTAGTAACGTCATATTTACAAGTTAGCTTCTAGTAGAATGGCAATGGTTTGGTATCTCTTCAACTAATACTATGGTCCGAATCTCCACTCGAAATTATTTTTTGAATAAAGAAAAGAGCATCTTAATTTTTGGCTTAACCTGACTTCTTGACATAAAATTTGTTTCTTGACATAAAAAAGTGCATTTTTGTAAAATCGGGAAAGTTTAGAGATTAAGCATTTAAACTGCGTTATTTTTCTTGAACAAGTATCCTTTTACACACTTGATCTGTCCAATGTAAGCCTAGGAATAAAAAACTCTACGGCTCTACCCCTGATTAGATTCAATTCCATGTCTCAAAAGACCAAAACAGTTCCTTTCATATTCACTTTAGAGCAAAGAAGGTAGTATCATCATAAGGCAAGATTGTCATCGAAAAATTAATGTCTTAAAAACGGAAGCCATGTTTATCTACTGAAAAATTATATGAGAATTCACAGAGGTATCATGTAGGATGAACAACTTCTAGGACAAAGAAACCAAATTTATAATTATAAAAATATAAATGTAAAAATGCCTTCTAAAGACAATAAGATAATAGCAGTTATGATACATACAAAATGCAAATTATCTGAATCAAATAACAGATAAAAACTGGAGTAAGCACAAAACCGTATGCTATAGAACACTTTGCCAACCTAAAATAAGCCAATTCATTTAAATAAATCAACATCCAGACTTCTATTATGCTAGCAAATTAGGTGGATCATAAATTTATCTTCACAAAAACCCTAAAACTTAAGCCCTAGAAAATTAACCCCTAGTTCGGTGAATTAAAAGTAAGAGATACATATACAAACAACATCTTCGAATTAAACCAATCATGCATAGAAGACTTGTGTTATCAAGTTCTCGAACCAAATCAAAATCGGAAATTCCATAATTAAGACAGAAGAAAACTAAAATTAATCACCATAAGTTTCAAATAAATCCGGCCCTAAAATGTATCAAAGCATAGGAAGGGATCCAAAATAGAAACAAAGGGAAATTTGAGAGAGAGTTGCGTACCATCTTTGGGTATTATAAGAAACTATTACGGTATCGGAGATCGTCGACGAGTTCTGGTTTAGGAGATCGTCGACGAGTTTTGTTGTCTATTTTATTATTCGGAATTTGGAACTGGAACCAAATCGTTTTCTACAGCTATATATCTCGTTTGTTTTTTTGTGGACTAACAATACCTATATAAATATAAATATAATCGTAAATTTATATAAATTGATATACAAAATTTTAAAACTTAATAGATAATTTTAAAACTTTTAAAACATATAATTTGATGTCTTAATTTTTAAAACTTTATATATTGAACTTAAAATTTTGATTTAAAAATATATATTTTAATAATTAAGTAAAGATTTATATTTAAATTTTTAAAATTTTTGGGACTAAATTATAGAATTTAAAAATTTTAAAATGTATTTGTAAAATTTAAAAATTTAAGGATTATATTATTGAATATAAAAATTTAAAAGTAAAATTTAATTACTAGTTTAAAATTATTTATTTATCAATTAATTATTTATTAATATAATTTATTCTTTGATTTTTTAATTCATGTAATCTAATTCATAATATTTTAAAATTTGATAAATTTAATCTAAAATTTAAATTTTTATTAAATTAATTTAACCACGTTATATTTAATTATGAAAAAATTTAACATTTTATTTCATTTTAAAAAATATAATTTAGTTTCTAATATTTGATAAAGTTTATATAAATTATGGATCAAATAGGTAAACAAATCTTTATACATAATAAATTCTTATTTTAAAAAAAATTATATTAGTTATGTAATTAATATTCTTATTTAAAAAAAATTATATTAAGTGTGTAATTAATATGAATATGAATATATTTTATTTTGAATTAGGCTCTCTTTTTTATCTGCAAACAATAAGATATAAGAGCAAAAACATATGCCACATAGGCACCCCTAGTTCTACTATTAGCTAAAAATTGCATTAAATTAGACATGATTTTAACGGATACATAGAACAACAATACAACGAATCTATCTAGATTGCCCAACTAAACTTTTATATCACGTTCATTTTATAATTTTAATATTTATTTATATTTCTAGTAATCAAATGTATACTTGCTAATTTCATTCATCTTTATAAGTAGGGTTATTAGTTTAATTATTATTCGTGTAATTAAATACCACCTATATGATAAATAAAGAATAATTTATGTAAATAAAATAACATTATGAGTTATTTCATTAAAATGTTGATCCTTGGAGTGATCACATAATATATAGATATAAATGATCCCTTGTTAAAATAATAATAATTACAAAGAGATAATATATTTATACACACTATTGTATACATTTACTAATAATTTGAAAGTATAATTTCTCCCACTATAACGATATCTAAATAACCTGTTTTGTATTAATCATAGAATAAAACTTAAAAATTTCTTTTATGTTTATCAAAGCACATTATTAATTATATAAATAAGAAATATATATAAATATAAAAATATCATGTAGTTGATATAAATGTAAGCTAGCCATTTATAAATTGAATTATAAGTAAATTACTTTATATTACAATTTAAAAGAAATAAAATTATATAAAGTATAATAATATAAAAATAAATTACAATTTATATTACAATTTAAAAGAAATTAAATTATATAAAGTATAATAATATAAAAATAAATTAAAATAAAAAACAAAAATTAACGTTTAAGATGCAAGAAGAGAAATAATATGTTAATGTAATTAGACTAAACAACATCCCTAATCTTTAAATTTTATCGTATTTTACACTTTGATCATTTAATTTATTTTTTTAGTATTATATCCACTATCTTTTTTAAAATTTAACACATTTAATTTAAATTTAAAAGTTAAATTAAATTATACTATAACAATCAAAATTAACGAATTTAAAAACTTATTTTTTACACTATTTAATTCTTTAACTTTTAAAATTTAATATATCCAGTCTATTATCTTTAAATTAAAATTAAAATTGTTAAATTGAAAAGGATAATGAACGTAATATTATGAAGAAAAAAAAGTTAAAAATATTAAATCTGATAAAGTATAGATACCAATATTATAATTCATTTATTTAAATATCAAGATATGTGTTTTTTTGTTTATAAGAAGAAAAAGAAATGATATATGATTTAATATAATTTAAGATGTATAGTAATTTTGATCGGAGATGAAAAATAAAATTTATGAGAAAAAAACCATACAAATAAAGATAATAAATCTTATGCATTTGAAATACATACTAAATAATATAAAAGTTGATTGAAATAATTTAGGAAGTCAAAATCCATATGTTAACTTATAGATGTAATATAAAATATGTCTACTTTTTTATATAATTCTAATGTAATCTTAATGAATTATAATTTTATTTTATTTTTTGATTTAGTATCACATTAATAAATACAATTTTAAATAAATAATCCATAATTTTTCTTAGAATGAGAACATAATTTTTAATATATATAAGGAAATTTTTAGGATAAACAATAATTTACCAAATGAGATAAACAAAAAGATAAATGAGTTTATTTAAAAAATAAGTGTTATTTTCTTAAAAAAATTACCTGTATAAAAAGATAATACGGTTGTGTGATAAAAATAGAATTATATTCTACAATTTTTAAGAAGTAATTAATTCATATTTATGAAAATATAATTATAATGATAATCAACTAAGATAAGTTTACTATTATAATTATTATTGGGATAATTCTGTACATATTACTAGATAATTTACTAGATAATTAAAGAGTAATCATAATTAAAAAATAGTTTTATGAGCTAAGTATGATAACTGCTTAATCATCGTACAAATGTGAACGTAATATAATTATTCTAAGAAAATAGGAACCAGATAATTATTATTTAGTTATTGTAATGAGATAAAAGCTTAAAGATTATATTTATCTATCTTAAAGGATAATCTAGTAGATAATTACAGATAACTTATCTAATAGATAAATGTCTATAATAGATAATTATTTACAAAATTATAAGACAATGATAAGTTACTAGATTTTTTTTTTCTCTATATATAGTCATATATACATAACATAATTTATATATAATATCAAATATCCTACATTTTAAAATAGAGAATCATAACTAAATACTTACTATTCATATAATTATTAGAATGAGATTGAGATTTATTCTACCCTACATCTTACATATATTGACTTAAGAATCGTAAGGTCAAAGATCTCTCCATAAAGTAGTTCAAAGTATTAACAGTTTGTTGATATTACAGATTCTATGAAGAATAGTCGTAGCAGATTCTATGAAGAATAGTCGTAGCTGGTGTTGATAAAAATCTGTATCAACATACGGTACTTTCTATGGTAAAGAAGTGTTTTCTATTTGATTGAAAAATTTCAAATATGTAGATTTCTCATAAAAATTCTCCAAGTTCTTGATCTCCTAAGAAAGAAATAACAAAGATATTTGAAAAAAAGAAACTATGGACCATAGCAGCAATGTTTTCTAAAATGATAACATCAAAATCTTATGATCTACTATTTGCATCTATTTTGAGTTATGGACTTGTAAAAAGAGTCATGGATCAGGTAGCAAGCTTCATCACTTAGATCTTGAAAAATAGTCAGGAGGTTTAATCTGCTAACCAATAGGTCATCCTTCTAGATCCACCGTAACTTGTTAGAAATATGAGCGTTGCAATGATGAGTGTTTAAAAAGTATTAAAATTATCATGATTTAATATCACTACTACAAAAGGGGTATTAAAGTCGGTTAAAAATCGACTTTAAACCAATTTAAAGTTGGTTTAAAGTCGGGTTGCTGAACCAACTATAAATGAAATGACTTAAAATTTAAAGTCGGTTCAACGCGTGAACCAACTTTAATTTTTTTTTAAATTTTTATTCATTTTCTATTATACTCAAATAAAAACCTGTATTCGAGCAAAAAAAAAATCAAAATCAATTGAGCAAATAGTTCAAATAATACAAATATTTGAAAAATAAAATATTAATTAATAGTAGAAAAATTACCATGGTTTTGTTATATTTTATTCAAGCTCATCATATTCTTCTCCTGATGTTATAATACAAACTTACATATATAATACAAAAATTTATACACATAATAATAGAAAAAAATATGAATAATAAGTACGTAAAATTAATAGAAATACTTACAAAAGTAAATGAAGTGACAAAATGAAGGAAAGGAAGAAAAAATAGTGTTTTGTAAGTGAGAAATGGGTATAATATTTTTGAGTATTTTGCTCAAAAAAATAGGGGATCTAAAAGATTAGTTAGAGAGGAAGAAAATTCACTAACCGGCGTTGGAAATGGTAGTCGTACGTGTGTAGCATCGGTTCCAGGTGTCAACCGACGCTATGCTACGTAGATAGCATCGGTTCTAGGTGTCAACTGACGCTACGTCCACGCATAGCGTCAGTTCGATACAACAACTGACGCTACATCCTACGTGGATAGCATCAGTTCTATACTGAACCAACTTTAAATTCATTATAAGTCGGTTTAAAAAAAACGACTTTACATATCGACTTAAATACCCATTTTTGTAGTAGTGTATATATTAATTGATTAAATAGATTTATATTTGTATGATTTTATCATATTTTTATATAAATTTATTTTTTTCAGAATCATGGGTATTTATATTGTTTTTAAGGTATTTTTGTTCAAAAATAATTTAAAAACACAAAGAAAAATATTGGAGGCAATACATCACAAGTATGTTGAGAAACAAATTGAGAAAAAGTAAAAAAAAATAGACAAAATAAGTCAAAATGGTCAAAAATGTCCAAATCTATTGGCACCCGTATGCGCCATGCCCAGTCCCACGTGCGTAGTTATGCATATACCCAGCCTATCCCGCATGCATGTCACGCCAAGATCCACACCCCTGTCTACTCCCATCTGCCAATACACCTCTACCCACACACGTGCCAACCTACCCGAAATGCATCTAACATCCATTTTCAAGATTCCCTCCCACTTTTTAGCCTTTTCTTCATCTATAAAAGAACCCTCTCACCCATTGTAAAAATCATGCCTAAAAATCTCAACTCTTCTCTCTCTAGAAAACTTTTTTAGTTTTTTTAGTTTCATAGTTCTTTTTTTTTTTAGAAGAACTAGTAATGTTTTTTTAAATTTCTAGTTTTTTTATTCAATAAACAGAAATACAAAACTGTTTGGAGGTTTCAAGAAATAAAATTAGCATCAAAGTTCTATAAGGATTATTTTGAAATATAGTTTTAAAATGAATTATTTACAGTTATTTTTATGTTTTATTCTTATATGTTATATTTAATTTATTTGTAATTAAATTTAATATGATTGAATATTTGTAAATATGATATAATAATAACGTTTTTATGCTTGCGAAATATCAAATAGGTAAAATATTTTTATAAAATAAATTAATTTTTTATTTAAGATTTTATATTAAGGATGTTAGAGATAAATATATTATTTTTCATTACAAACTTAAATCTAAAAATTAGATTTTAAGGTTTAATTATCTGATCTAATTTAAAATAATGCTATTTTATTTGTTGGTATAATCGCCCGGTAGTTAGAGTGAAGCTCTACTTCAAAAGTTTTTATAAAAACTATTAGTCAAAAATGTATTGACAACATATTTTCAATAATGGTTTTAAAACTTGAAAGTTAGTACTCAGGTAATTAAATTCTTAGGTTTAATTTGGAAATCTTGAATAAAATTTGAAATGTCTAACCTCACAAAATGTGGCATTTAAATGGTTAATTTTCAATCTCTTAAAAAAAGGAATTAATTTAACTAATTAAATTAATTATCAACCCTATACGTAGGTGTTACTTGATTTATATAATTAATAAAGGATATCTAACCCCACCAAAGATAGTATTTATATAAAAAAGAGAGAATCAATAAATATTAATTTATATATTTAATAACCTAAATAATATGAGAAAGTATAATTAGCTTAATTATTATATCCATAAATACTCTATTACTATGAATGATTAAAATTGCATAAATATTTATTGAATCCATATCTATGCTTATTTTTTTTAATGTTATTAGATTAGAAAACACAAAAAAATCAAAATATTGCGATATGATGTTTAAGATTTAATTTCATTTTTAAGAGATTGAATAAGAAATTAAAAATCACATATATTCTCTCCTTAGATCGATCTTGGGAGTATACTTGTCATTTTCTATAAAATGATTTGTGCACTTGTGAGAGTTTTACAAATATAAAACAAAAGTATCTGCAAAATCGGTATTGCTAACCCGATGTCAATTTTTTTCATCATGTACCTAGACCTATCCGTCCACAATGAGCCAAGCAGGCTAAAAAATAAGATGAGCTTCGATCCGAGCCCACTTATAGATGGTGGAAAATGCACTATAGACCATCATGGAGAGCTTACCAGAGCCACTAGCTGTAAGACCAATTATTGTCCTAAAAAACTTTTATGTGAGATCCTCCAATGCCTAGAGTGCACAAGGCCAGACTCATAGTCATTCAAGTTGACCATCTGAGACAAGACCTAAATCCCAGGCCAAGTACCATTGGTTAAGAGATGGTCGGTTAGAGAATTCCATCCAAGCCTATTGTTGTCTGCTAGGAAGTGCCTTCCAAGTTGAGTATTGCTGCGTAGGATTTTTTCATCCAGACATTGCTGCTCAAGACTAACATTGTCAGTCTAAACATGGTTGACTAGGGAGAGTCGTCTGGGATAGATATCACCGATTAGGTTATGATCCATTTGGAGCCACCTACTATATTGACCTTCACCATACAACCTTTACCCACCGACCATCCTCTTATTGTGCGAGGTGGATTCGAGTTACTTTTGTCCTATAGCTTGTCATCTACCATTATACTTGACCAGAAACTTAAGCCCCACCAGGGGCGCATTTCCACATCTGAGCTAGTAGAACATACACATCTCTTGGTCTTATTTGAGGATGAGCCTCTGAATACCATCTACGTGGGTACATAATTACCACCTAAAAAACAAGAAAGGTTAGATGAGTTCCTAAGAAAAATAAAGATGTGTTTGCATGTTCACATGAGTATATACTTGGCATAGATCCAGAAATCATAATGCACAACCTCAATATGAAGCCCAAATTTAAACTTGTCAGGCAAAAGAAAGGATCATATAATCAAGAAAGATATTATACCATGAAAGTAGAAGTTGAAAAACTCTTAAAAGATAGATATATAACAAATGTGTGCTGTCGTGATTGGTTGGCCAATGTTGTCCTAGCCAAAAAAGCCAACAAATAATGGAAAATGTGTGTAGATTTCACTAACCTGAATAAGGCGTGTCCAAAAGACTATTTTTCATTACCATACATAGACCAACTTGTGGATGCTACCGCATGACATGCTACCTTCTCATTCCCAAATGCTTACTTTGGGTATAATTAAATCCAGATATGTGGCCTTGATTAGGAGAAGGCAAGTTTCATGACTA
The DNA here is from genome assembly GCA_030763125.1 of Hippophae gyantsensis. Taxonomy (NCBI): domain Eukaryota; kingdom Viridiplantae; phylum Streptophyta; class Magnoliopsida; order Rosales; family Elaeagnaceae; genus Hippophae; species Hippophae gyantsensis. Next base: position 14,080,526 of record CM061029.1, on the reverse strand, counting down.
ACTAAGGATTATTTTGTTACAAAGTTATACCCTTTAGCTTGAAAAATGCTAATGCTACATATCAGAGGTTAGTCAATGAAATATTCTTAGACCTCATTGGACAATCAATTGAGGTATATGTGGATGATATGATTATCAAAAGCAAGTACACCAAGAATTATGTCACTCACCTAGGTAAAACCTTGGACATTCTCAGAAAGTATGGAATGAAGTTAAACTCAAACAAATGTGTGTCAAAGTAGGTTCATGAAAGTTCTTAGGATTCATGGTCAAACAAAGAGGAATTGAGGCCAACCTTGAGAAAATATAAGCATTGGTAGATATGCAACCTCGTAGGCTATCAAAAAAATTCCATAGATTGACAGGCAGAGTAACTGCTTTGAATAATTTCATCTTACGAGCAACTAACAAGGGTGCACCTTTCTTCAAAGTATTACGTGAGAAAACTAATTTTTCTTGGGACCATAATTGTGAGAAAGAATTTGAAGAGTTAAAGGAATATTTAAGCAATCCACAACTATTGGCTAGTCTGTAATAAGTTGATGTCCTCACCCTATATTATAGACGAAGATCTGGACCAAGCAATCCTATTCACCATCTCGATCAACCTAGCATCAAATCCTAAGATATAGAAATGATCCTAGTTGAGTTAGATCCCAACTGGCACTACTACAAAAAGGAGCAATTAAGTCAGGATTTAAAGTCAATTTTTGAAAAAAAACTTGCTTATAATGAATTTTAAGTCGATACGTTGAAAGATCGATTTAAAATTTTTTAAAAAAATAGCGTCGATCCTACGTGTCAATCGATGCTACACATAGGATTTTGTAAGTGAGAAAATGGGTATAAAAAAGAGAAAGAGTGGTCGGAGGTGGATGGAAAATGAGAAAGAGTGGAGGAGGGAGTCGTCATTTTAGGGTTACAATAGCTGGAAAATACGTTCTGTTGGAAAATGGGGGAGAAAGAAGAGAAAAGGAAAAGAAAAAAATGTGTAGCGTTGGTTGACACGTAGGACCAACACTACTATTTTATTTTTCTTTAATTTTTAAAGTTGATTGACATGTAGAATTGACTTAAAATCCTACATTTAGCATCGATTCTACGTGTCAACTGACTTAAAAAATTAAAAAAAAATAAAATAGTAGCATCGGTTGACACGTAGAATCGACATTGCACGTACGATTTTAAGTCTGTTCTAAGTGTCAACTGATGCTACACGTGGCTTAAGTCAATTGACATACATAACTGACTTAAAATCCTACTTGTAACATCGGTCCTATGTGTCAACTGAATTAAGCCATGTGTAGCATCGATTGACATGTAGAACCGACTTAAAAACCTACGTGTAAGGTCATTTCTACGTGTCAAACGACGCTACTATTTTATTTTTCTTTAATTTTTTAAGTTAGTTGACACCTAGAATCGACTTTACAAGTAGGATTTTAAGTCATTTCTGTATGTCAATTGACTTAAGCCATGTGTAGTATCAGTTGACACTTAGAACAGACTTAAAAATACTATGTGCAATGTCAATTCTATGTGTCAACTGATGCTACTATTTTATTTTTCTTTAATTTCTTAAGTCAGTTGACACGTAGAATCGATGCTACACGTTGGATTTTAAGTCAGTTCTACGTGTCAATCGACTTAAAAAATTAAAGAAAAATAAAATAGTAGTGTCGGTCCTACGTGTCAACCGATGCTACACAATTTTTTCTTTTCCTTTTCTCTTCTTTCTCCCCCATTTTCCAACAGAAAGTATTTTCCAACTGTTGTAACCCTAAAACGACGACTCCCTCTTCCACTCTTTCTCATTTTTCGTCCACCTCCGACCACTGATTCCGGTGCTGTTTAGTAGGTTTTCTTCCTCTATAATTTCTCTTTTAGATCTCCTATTTTTTGAGCATAATATTCAATTTTTTTATACTCATTTTCTCACTTATAAAACACATTTTGTTCTTCATTTCCTTTATTTTGTGACTTCATTTACTCTTGTAAGTATTTCTATGAATTATTTTATACTTTTATTCATATTTTTTTTTGTATATTATGTGTTATTATTTATGTATATAAATTTTTGGATTATATAGGTTTTTTTATTCAAGCCTAGAAGAGAAGAATATATTTTTATTCATTTTAATAATTTTATGTATTTAGGTATTTGATATATATTAATTTATTTTAAACAAATAATTTTTGAAAATTATTTACATGTATATGAATATATATATATATATATATATATATATATATAATATAATATAAGATATATTTTTATATGTATATAATATAAAATAGGTTTATTAATATTTATTATTATATATATATGTATAAAATATGTATTCTTATTAATTACATGCATTTATATATATAAATTATTATATATTATACATTGTTAATATTATATATTTGTTATGTTTGGTTTTTATGTATTTAGTTTTATATCATGTTTTGATATATATTTTAATAATTAAGGAATTTATATATAATAATATGTGAAATATATTGGTTGGATATATATTTAATATGCTTAATATCATTAATAGAAAATTGACAAATATTGGATGTCAAAATGTAGAATTGAACAAGACTATATTTTTGGAGTTGAAAGTTTTTTGGAATTTGTTTGTAGATATAGTAATAATGTAATTTAAGTTATATATATATATATATATGTATGTATTGTATGTAAATTATTTTTTTGTAATAAATTTAATTATCAAATAATTAATTAATATTTAATTTTTTGATTATTTGTAGTATTTAAACTCTCTTAAATAGATTTTGGTTTTTTCTTCTATTATGTGATCGAATACAAGTTTTAAGAATAATAGAAAATAAGTAAAATGTGTAAAAATAAATAAATAAAGAATTTAAAGTCGATTATTAACCAACTTTAATAGTCTCTTTTGACGTAGTATGGAAGGATCCACTTAAGAGTTTTCTCATAAGTGAAACCTTTCTAACAAACAGGAAACAAGTAAGAAAAGTTAAGTTTAGAGCTACTCATTTCCATATGGTTCATGACATACCATACCATCATGTGTTTCATGACCCCTACTTAAGGTGTTTGGCACCAAATTAGGCTTATTATATCCTTGCTTAAATACATGAAGGAGTATGTGGTAACCATTCATATGCAAAAAGCCTAACCCATAAAGTAGCAAGGAAAGGGTATTATTGGCCCACAATTCTCAAAGATGCAATCAGTAGGGTCAAAAAATGTGATGAATATTAGAGGCACTCATATATGCCTATGCAACCTACCGATCAATTAACATGTTTATAAAGTCCTTGGCCATTTTCATAGTGGTGGCTGGACCTAATTAGCCCATTGCCCATAACCAAGGGAATCAAGTATACAATTATTACTATAGACTAATACATAAAGCAAGTGGAAGTTGGTCTACTTCTCTGGATTTCAAAAGATAGAGTCATCAAATTCATTTAGAAGAATATAATTTGTAGATTTGGAATTGCCCATATCTTTGTGTCAGATAATGGGACCTAATTCATACGATGAAACTAAGAGACTTATGTGAACAATATCACATCCAGTATACATTTTTTGCAGTTGAGCACCCACAGGCCAATGGACAAGTAGAGGCTATAAACAAAGTGATAAAGTTAAATTAGAAAAGAAAGCTCGAAACATGCAAGAAAGCATTGGTCGAGAAATTTCCAAAAGTGTTGTTGGTCTATAGGACCACAACTAGGACAACTATAGAAGAAACACCAGTCTCCCTTACTTACGGTATTGAGGCCATAACACTAGTCGAAATTGGACTGTCAAGTTACAAAACAAGTGTTGGGAACTTGGAAGGAAATGATGAAAGCTTAGCCTTGAATCTAAACCTCTTTTAAGAAAAAAGGGAACAAAACGAGATTAGGTTGGCAACCGATCAACAAAGAATGCTCAACTACTACAACTGCTTAGTCAACCTATGGCATTTCCAACAAGGTGTTTTGGTACTTAAACGAATGATGCAATCAACCATAGAGAAAAAGGTAGTGAACCTTGGCCCCAATTGAGAAGGTGTTTACAAAATAAAGAAGGTCATTGGAAAAGGTGCCTACTGCCTAGAAAACTTGGGTGGATCTGAGGTCCTAAATGTATGGAATTCGTAACACCTCAAGAAATATTACAAGTTGCCTAGACTAGAAAGTGCTTGTTCCACTAGTTTGTTTTACTTAAAGCTTTTACAATTTCCATTGTTTTTATTAGGATAATTTTAATTAATTTCTAATTTAAATTTATTCTTATCAATAATGGTGGCACTTAGGATACATACATCTTTCAACAAATCAAAGATCCATACTTAGAAGATTCGACAGGTCAAATAGTCCATAATTAGATGAAGAATGGGCTTGACCTTCATGGGCTTGAAAAATTCTAGAGCCCTTAATGCCTTTTACCTAGTAAGGTATTGCAACCTTGCCTAGACAATGAACAAGAAGCAACCCTACAAGCGAGTACTGCACTTTAGGACTTAGACTTCCAAAAGAACTATAGAAGTTGGGCATGACTGAGTAACCCTAAATGATGCACCATGTTCACAAGTAGTGCCACTCGAGTCCAAGCATACATAGAGAACAAATTAGCTTGGCCTAATAGCCACTTGATTGACCTTAAACCTTGAAAAGAGGTTATAACGTGAGAGCTATGCCACATTAGTATTGAGAAACTTTGATTATTTAGTTGGAATGTACCTCTATCATGGGTAGTGAATAAAACATAACCCTATAGATGCGCTTGTGCTATCTTTAGACTTAGAGAGTCCAAAGCCCTCAGTGCACCATAAGTTAGTACTACTCCTTAAGGCCTAGATTGCTAGAAGATCAACAGAATTTTAATATGTTTAATAACTCTAAAAGACTTAACTTGCTCACATGCAATGTTGTTTGGGTCAAAACTAACATAGATAAGTATCATAGCTTATGAGTTTCGTGGCCCAACACCTAGACTAACACATGTTGGAACTGAGTGCAATAAAAGTCTTAGTATCCAGCCAGGGCATACACCTCTACCAAGGTAGTGAACAAGTGGTATCCTAACATATGACCTCTATACTTTCAAGGCTAGACCATAATTTTTTTTCTTCAGAAGATCAACATGTTATCCATATGGTTCGAACCACAACTAACATCAAGAACAACCTATCATGTTTCTTATCACCCTAGAGTTGGCCATAAATTCTAAAAAAGATCCATGGCATATAACGCACACCACCTTAGGTACATGAACTATATTTAAATTCATGCACCATACTTAAGCCTACAAGGCTTCAATGAACGAGATGATAAGTCTCCAATAAAACGGTAACTAAAAATTTCCTAAGTTCATAATTATTTTATGCTTGGATCACTTGAACAAGTTCAAGTTCTCTAAACATGGAGGTTGATAGATCAAGGGACTTAACTAAGCAACACTTAGATCAAAAGTCACCTTCAATCTAGAAAAAATTCAAACAAACACAACAAGGTACAAACAAAAAAGTAAGACCATAGTAACAAGTTAGACATCACCCAAACTTTAAAGCCATCGGTCTTCTAATAGAACCAATTCATAGTCTAAAGATAGAACCACCATCTTTCCAGATAAGCTTGGACCATAAAGTATGACTAACTAAGAACATGATCGATCAACTAAGAGAGTGGCCAATTAGGATTGTAACTAACCAAAACCATAGACAACCAAGAGGGTGATCGACTAAGGTATGGTTGGCTAAGTGGAGGTTTCACACACTTTCTTTTGATTAGACTAGGTCTAGCCATCATTGAGAAATCATTGCCTGTCTTTACACATCTCGAGTCCAGGATTCACATTTTATTTTATGGCAATACGTCCTTCCATATTTGTATGTCAACTCAAAGGTCCACGGACTTCGAAATATATGGGGTGTTGGGTCCATAAATAATGTTAAAAGTATAATTGAGAGATAGATTATATAAGGTGATATAAGGTTAATCCCACAAAGCCCTAGCCATGACCTTTTTAGGTCATGTCATAATATAAGAGAACACATACCCATTGGGACAGATCTCAACGTGTCATTCTTTATGGTTCAACTTTTTATCTACATTCTAGATAAAGTCCAAACACAAGCCAAAGGTATAATTTATTAAAGTATACCAAGATACTGGTTTAACTAGAACTTGAGGTGATCAAGATGTGATCCCCATCTCTTGGACTTCCTTAAGGTATGTAGCTTTCTTCGTGTAACTTCATTCCATGAGAAATATGAGTACATGAGTTGAGAAAGAAGTTATAAAGAAGAGTCTAAGTGTTAGAGAGTAGAGGTACCCACGATAACAATATTAGGGATCCTTACACTTATACAAATCCTTTTGAAAAGAAGGAAGTTATCTCATTGACTGATCATGCTAGGATCCTAGAATTGTTTTCATAGATATATCCAAAAAAAAATTTCATTAATTAGAAGGACCAAACCCATCAATCGATCTGGACCTCCTGAATAAAACATCACCAACTAGAGGACTATCAGTTATGAATGGAGCGACTAGGTCATCGCTAGTTAGGACTTGGTTGGCTAGAACTTTGGTGGCCTGAACTTCCTTAGCTAGGATTGTTGCCCACAATTTTGTTGGTCAGGATGTTATTGGCTACTACTTTTTTTGTCCAAGATTTGTTGGCCATAACTTTGCTTGCCAATACTTTATTGCTTAGAGGGATGCCATCCAGGGGGTTGTCCCATAGAAGACTACCATCTAGGGAGGCTTCCATCCAGAAGATCACTAGCTAAGGGAGGGTTAGTTAGGATACCATCGACCAGGTCACCGTTAACCATGGATAGGTCGACTATATCTTTACCCAACCTTTGTTCGTTTGGCAATGCATGTCATTCACGTAAATTCTCGTTTATGTCGATAGTACCCATGATGTCCAGGCCTGATCCTGTTCATCCACAAATTTGGTATCCATCACTTCTTGTTCAGGAAAATGTGGTACGATGGCCCTAGGGTCAAGGTGTTTGGGTGATGAAAAATAATTATCCTACACTATATGAAGAAAAATCAAAGATTAGGATCATTTAGCTAACCCTCTAAGGATTAGACTTAAGATTTGAATTTTGAGCTTATCATAAAAGTGAAGGTTTGACTTCTTTGATAAAAATATTAACTTCAACATAATTTTCTAACCAAAGTTTGATTGAAAATTCAAAGACATTGTCAACATCAAAACTCCATTCTGCATGTTTCAAATGGCCTAACATGGTATAAAGTTTTCTACTTGGGTGGATAAAAATTCACTCAAGTGTAAACTAAGAGTTGTCAAAGAATTGAAAGAAATATTTAATACAAGTATTAGTAGAAATTACTATCAAACCTTCTAGCCCAAAGACTAAAAAGTCTATGGGGTTGGTTGGGGTAATTTTGTACATCCTACGTGACAGTCAAAGAGTGATTATAGTAAACAAATAGCTTTATGGGCTAAACCCATTAAGTATCTAATCATCATAAAAATGTTACATAATATAATTATCCTAAGAAGATAAGAACTTAATAATTATCTTAAATAGATAAATATTTAAAGATTATCCTTATTTGTATTAAATAATAATCTAGTAGATAATTATAGACAATTGTTTACAATAAATAATTATCTATAAAATTACAATAAATAATTATCTTAATTGCTTGATAATCTAATATATAATTATAAACAATTATCTATAATAAATAATTATCTTTAACATTGAATTAATGGTTTTGTCCACGTACGTACATTACATATTCTACCCTCTTTTTTTAGTTGCAATCCACTCAAACACATATAGAGTTTTCGTTGCAATGTGTATGAACGTACAATGTGTAAATGTTATTTAAAAAGCAATGTTTGCATTCCTACACTGCTTAGCTACCTATTTTCATCGAATCCTCCACTAAACGAAATAATTATTAGCATAATCAAACTAGTATAATTCAAGGTTTGACCATTCATGATTATTGCATTTTATATTCCTTTCTTTCTAAGAAACCCTCATTGGAAAACGCTCTTTCTCTCTCTCCTTTTGAGCATCAAACAAGCATAAAAAGTACTAAGGATTTTTTTTTTGTTTTGTATTTTAATAATACAAAACTTACTTACTTACATACATAAATATACTGAATAATATTTTTGAAGATATGTTAATAGAAGTGAAAAACATAGATATGTATATCTATACAACTTTTGTTGTGTTCGGATCCAATTATACAATTGATTGATGGTAGATAACTCCATCCACCATCCAAATAGTAACTAGAAAATTGTAAAATTATTAATACAATCCAATAATCAATTAAAAACCTTTAAATATTCAACATATATATTTAGCCGGATCCATGATCAGGTGTATTTTTCAACACCCCTACGTACGTACATTAATTGCAAAATCACACACATTTCAACCATCTCCTCCATTTCTTATATGTTCCCATTAGATTCAAGCTGTCAAATTAAAATCCCAAAAAAGCAATCTCTCTATATCATAAAAGCCTCTGCGATTACTAGACTTCGCCTTCATGTCTCCCATTCTAACCTTTAATCTTCTCCTCCTTCTCTTCCACCATGGCCTTGAAATTTTCCAACCTTATTTTCATCATTCTTTCGCTCTCTCTTCTCTTGTTATTATTTCGTGAATTTTATAACTTTAAGTCCAAAATCATCACCAAACAAATTAAAAACATCTCACATTCATCTCTCTCTCGCAAGCCTTTGATTAGTAGAAAAGTTCTAGCAAACAATTTTGATTTTGCCCCATTTCTAAATCATCACCATCAAAAACAAGTACATGAAGACCAAATTAACAAACGTTCTAATTCAGAAAACATTATACAAGTGAAGCAAGAGGCATCAGCTAATTATGATCATGAAGAGAATGAGGTTGATCCACTTGTTGGTGTTGAAAAGCGCATAGTCCCAACTGGTCCAAACCCTTTGCATCACTAATGGCTCAATTCCCAGGTGAAAAAAAAATCAGTGGGTACAATGTTTTTTTTTTTTTTTTTTTTGCTAAATTTCTCATGTGTATTATTAAATTTCCAAATATTCTTTAGTGTTTTTGTATGATATGCTCGGGAGATTGAGACATTGAGCAAGCAAAAGAAAATCAAAATACAAACGCAAGTGACTTTAGTAAGAATTAATTATTAATTTTTGATGATTATATATATAAATATTTCTTTAAATAAATTAGTTAAAAAGCAACTTAATTTTTTATAGTATTAAAAAATATATAAATTTGGTTCAAAACTACAAATACAAACACAATATGACTAGATTCACACTCGTGGTATTATCAATTATAAAATAGAGAATGTTCACTATATACTATAATTTCTTTATGGCCTTTAAATGCATGTAATTATGAGTTTTCTAAGAAAAAATTATGAATGAATGAAACAAAAATATAGTTTTTGTGATTTTGATGATAAAGTTGGTAAAAGTAGATTTATTGGAAGAGACATGAGTAGCTGTTACGCCACGGCAAAGACATTTATAGATAACTACCATAATGACAATATATTAATTTATGGCTTAAAACCAACAGATTTATGGTTTAACTATAAATAATTAATTTAAATATATAAAATTTTAAAATTGAAGTTATAATTACAAATATATGAGTAATATAGTTGAAAGTTTACGATAGAACCAAATAATCCTAGAGTGAGATAAATATGTTATTTTAAATTTTATCAAATTATAACTTCGTAAGTTAAATAAAGCGATCACATACAATCACGTATAAATAATAAAATATGAAAATTAAAAATAACATATGATATTTTTTGGTGGAAATAACATAAACCATAATCATGATCTAAGAAAAAAATCATTGGTTCACTAGAACACCTAACTTTCCACTGAAAACTAAACGTTCAAATACAAACTCGATCTTTTGCTATTCTCTTTAGAATACTACCCCAATATACCAAACTTATGTGTTCTTGCTCTATTTTTATAATTTTTAATATTAGTATGAGTAGTATCCAAACCAATGTTCCAATTAGCTCATCACTAATTAGACATATTCAACAACTTGAAAAAGATTAGGATTGAAAACACAAGTACTAGTGTGTGTTCTAAATGGATTTCAATAAGAAACAAATACTAACCCTAGTTCAAAACATAGATCAACAATTAAGAAACTAGGATTTCTATAACATATAATAAAATATTAATCTAAGTAGCGATTTGTAAATCAAATAATAATTAAAAACACCTAAAATAAATATGCTCAGAATAGATGAAGAGTGAAAAAGTACAAAAAAGACAATAAGTGCTCTTAAAAATTATATATTTGGTGGTCTTAAAGTGAGCACATGTTGGATTGCCTATATCTTAATGAGAAAGATTAAAATATCTTTATTAGGATTTTAAAACATTTAATTAAAATAAGGATATTTTGTAAAATCACATCAAGGTCAATTTTAAAAAAGTATTTATAAATCTCGATTACTTCTTGCTCGATCGACCGTTCAAGATGCGTTAAGAATTTGATCCAAAAGGGTCTTGGTAGAAGTCGATTAAAGTTCGATCAATCGAATAAACTTAGAAACAATCCAAAAGGGTATCAATAGAAGTCGATTGAAGCCCAATCAACCTAACCACTCGATGGATTGAATCTATTAGTCGATCGATTGATCAACATAAACTATAACACAATAAGTAATTCTTAATGTTGTGAACATGTATTAGTGACTGTATGAGTGTAACATTATATGTGATAGTTATGAAAACTTAAACATTTCTTCGATTTAATTTTATGGACTTGATAACGAGGCTAAACTCTAGTTTACGAATAAATATTTTGTTTATAAAAATTATTGATATTTATAATTCCTTACGATAATTATTTAAAACAAAAGCTTAAAGGAATATTTTACTTTCTTTGAAGATCATCATAAAATTCTACGAAGATCAACAATATAAGCTAGCTAGGGAGTTTGACTTTAGACTTCGTGATAGGTTTAATACACCAAATTCGTGTGGTTTATTGGTAAAGTAGATTTTTTTACCACATTTAAATAACAAATTGCTAAATTTTTGGACATATTAATTATTGTTTTATTTTAAATATATATTAACTACATGCAAAAGTATTGTAGTATGAAAAATACAAAGTAGAAAGTGGTGGTTAATTAAAATTGAAAATTGTAACTTTATAAATCTAATTATTTTAAAAATTATCAATTTTAAATTTAAAACTTAATCATAATGATCATATATGTAGTCAAACATCAATACTAAATGTAGAAATAAATAAATGATATGATTTAATTTATTTAAACCAATTACTTTATTTTTAAAACGTGAGTAAATGTAGAAATAAATAAATGATATGATTTAATTTATTTAAATCAATTACTTTATTTTTAAAACGTGAGTTGATCTTGATCAACGTTATAATTAACTCTTCATTAATTAAATATGTTCACAAAATAATTTACAAAATGGTTAGTATAGAAATATAATTTTATGTATGTGTTTTAGATGGATTTTAATAACAAATAAATCTTAAACTAGTAGATTAAGATCAATGAAAACAATTTTTTTAAACCTTAACAATTGATTTAATAAATCAAAACCATATATAATCATAGAAATAATAAATTAAAACTATAAAATTTGTGAAAAGAATATGTAGTTTTTATGTGTTTGTAAGTTATGTGTTATGTTGTAATAATGAAAATTAGTTGTATTTATAAGAAAAATTAGAATCCTAATCCTAAATCATTATGAAAAGATAATCATATTCCAAATAAAATCAGTAATATCATTAAATAGTTGTCATTATTATTGTCATATCTTTCTCATATGATATTTGAGTAAAGTGAATCAAAACTGACTCAATAGATTATAATCTTTATTTAAATAGTTTTTTTTTTCAATTTGAGCAATTACTAGGCAAAAAATGGATCTCAATGTACACCTAGAAATTTGTGATTTTATGATATATTTTAGACAATATCTTAACTTATATTTTAGGTTATAGCTTAATATATATTTTAGACTATATTTAGCAATAATAATTAAAACAAAAAGTGATTTAAGTGTTATGCAATGCACTTATAAATGTATGAATATAATTCTAAATACGATAGTATGGAGATTGTATTTAACGTATAATTATTTAAAACATGAGTGTTTTTTTTTCAACTTTACTTAAATGGTACGATAATAAACCTAAAAATTAATTTACAAATAAAAATAAATATTTTGCCTCTAAAAATCGTGGTAATTGTAATTCCTTACAAAAATGATGAATCAGACTAGAAGAGACACTCTTGCCTCAACTGATTTTTTTTTCCAACCTCAACTGAAATTATTTGAGTATGGCATTTTGTTTAAGAGCATTCAGATGTAATATTACCCTATATACAAAATTAATTGTGCTTTATTTCTTCAAGTCAAAATGTTACGGGAAAAAAGCTTCAATTTTGTAATTGTATTTTTTCAGGCATATTTTGTTTTTAAATTAAAGCAAAATATAATTGTTTATTTTGAATAAAAAACCTAATTCAATCGAATAATATGCATAAGTAATCCAAAATACACAAAAAAAAATTATAACACATACACATATTTTTATTTCAGAACCACCTTTGATTTTTCTTATATTATCGTTAAAATATAAATATTTATAGATATATCGATAATTTAATTTTATAAAAATATTAAAAATATTATCAATATTGATCAAAATTAAGATAAAAGTAAAAAAAAATGAAACATATTAAAATATTAAAAATTTAGATAATAAGTTAATATAGAGAATTAAATAATAATGCATTTAATCCAGTAATTTTTTTAATTATAAAATATTAGTTTAAGAAATTAATAACCATATAAAAAATAAAATAGTAGTTTAAGTGAAAATAAGTGCCCTAATATTAAAATATTAAAAAATTAAGAAATTATACTATAATTACCTTCAAAAGAATTTTTTAGGGGAATCATGCATATGTTATCATGACTATATGTCTATGACCATAGTTATAAGAATCGAGGCTTAAGTTAGAGAGACCATAGATACATTATTAAGTAAACCGATTTTAAAAAAGTCTGGTCCAATTATAAAAATTATAAACCGGTCGGACTGGACCAGACCGGTTTTATTAAATAATTAAATTTTTTATATAAATCGATCGTGTAAAGGGGTATATATATATAATTTCTTTTCGAGTTAAGGCGTTAAGCTGTTAACCCTAATCCTACCAATTCCTCATTTCCTCTGCCGCTATGCGTTCAGGCTCTAAGTTTGGCCGTCTACGTCTCTACGAGCCACCGTCGCCTCCAACAACACCCAACCACCCAGCCATACTTGGTCGCTTCCACCAGTAGCCAACCACCTCTCCTCGCATCGTGTCGTGTCATGACATCCATGGACGAAAATCACGAAATAGGTATGTGGTCTACTGGTAGTAGTTTTTTCCCTTAATTAGGATCTAATACCTAAACAACTTTTGTGAGAGGATCCGAGGACTATAAGTGTAGAATCTGTAGATTATCTTACAAGAAATCATGTCTTTCATTCATGAGTTTATCTTAATCGTCCCAAAAGGGTTCAGTTTAATCGTTCTTAAATTGTTTTTTTTTTTGTAAATTTGTGCTTACAATTGTCCGCAAATCACCCATTTAAGGATGGCTAAGCATTTTCATAATAATTATAATCGTCTTAAAATTTATTTATTATTCAAGTGTATTTACCACAAAAATAAAGGATTTATTTTTCACGTGTATTGTAGATTGACATATTCTCTTTTTATGTGTGTTTTTTTAATTAGTTGTAGTAAAGTTTTTTTAGTTTGTATGTTTAGTAACTAATTAATTATTTTGTTATTGTTTTATACTTGTGTGTAAAATATATTAGGATAAAAGTATACAACCTGTTTGATAAAATTTATATCTATACAAGTCATATTAGTTAGGGTTTATACAAAATGTGAGTTATATAAATATATGATAGAAAAGTAATAAAATGTTGGATAATGTTTTGTCCTGTTTATATCATAATTTGTCTGTCATGCTCTGATTAATTATTTTAGTTTTGAAATGATTTTTGATTAAGTATAAAAGATAATATTTTAATATATTAAGAATATATACCAATCTATATTCTATATATAGGTGATGATTTATATGAGTTTATTGGACCAAGTCAATATATTCTATATATGTACTAATCTAGTTTATATTTACATGATTTACATGAGTTTATTAAGAATATGTACTAATATAATCTATATTCTATATTTTATATATTCTAATGATATATTCTTGTTGATTGTGAGTTTGAATTTCTGTTTATATTTAAGAATTCTCTATAAATGAGATATTTGGAATTCATTTCTTCATGTCTAATCTTTTTTTATTTTTGATTTTGATAACATTTTATGTATTTATTTATGTATTTATGTATTTAACAATAATATCTATCTATGTATGATAATGAATGAGCATCACATTTGATTTTATCCTATTAGATTATATTATATTAAACTGAATCATATTTATATATTATTAATTGTTCAAAAAAGTTAACTAAATTGGACCAAATCGTTCGGTTATAACATTTTGAATAACCAAATGATCTGGTCCAATTCGGTTTGAACTATATGAACGGTTTGATTTGGTTAAATTTTTTATAGATAAAACTGGACCGGATCGGACAAAAACACCCCTATATATACATATGAAGGGTGTGTGGTTGAATAGAAAATGAATCTGCTGAAACGTTAAAAACGGCCTAACTGAAGTTGCCGAAGGTGCTGCAAAAAACAATGAGTGCTGAATAGACTTAATATATACATATATGAATTTCGATAAACCTTTTCCTCAAAAACATAAGCAAAAAGCTAAAGGGAATTAGTGCATCACAGTGGCAACAAAAGATCATACATACACAGAGCACAATATATATATATATATATATATATATATATATATATATGACAATGATTAATATAATATAAAGTATTCAAGTTTGATTTTAGGAATAACTATTATGGCAGCTAATTAAAGGTATACAAAATGTGAGTAATTAATTTATGATATAAAGTATTCAAGTTTGATTTTAGGAATAACTATTATGGCAGCTAATTAAAGGTATACAAAAGGTGAGTAATTAATTTATGATAGTTGATTATTTATATTTTTATATTTTATAAGTTTTTTTTATGTTTTTTATGTTCATATAATTTATTTTTAATTAGGATCTTTCATGTTTATATTAAATGATTTTATTTGTGATCATTATTATTTAATTTGATTATTAAATTTCAAAGAAGTTGTTTTTATTAAACATATGCTTAATCTTTTTACTTTAACAATTTTTAGTTGATTTGATTTAAGTGATATATATTTTGAATCATCTAATTAGGATTATTCATTATTAAATCTGTTCTAAAACACATACGGGCACTTGTGTTTTTATGCTAACCATTTTGTAATTAATTCGGGAACGTATCTAGTTATCGAGAAGTTTATTGGAATTTTGGTCTAGAAATCGCTCACATTAATATTAGAAATTGTGAAAACAGAGCAGAGGTTCATAAGTAATGTACATTGGGACAGTATCTTAGGAAAGATAGCATAAGACCGAATTTGTACTTGAACATTTGATTTCCATAGTGAAAAGTTAGGTGTTAGGTGGACCGGTGGTTTTCCTCTTAAGTTATGATCATGGCCTAGGTTCTTTCCACCTAAAAATATCATGTGTTATTATTTTATTTTCGTACTTTTCTTATACGTGATTGTATGTCTGGTCGATTCATTTAGGTTATTAAGTTATAAATTGATAAAAATTAAAAATAATATATTCACCAATCTAGGTTAATTAGGTCCATATCTTATAGAATTTCAATATTAATGATAATTGAAGATAAAATTACAACCATAAGTTTTGAACTCTATCTCTAACAATCATCACACACACAACCTTTCCAAGGTGTAGTTCGAAAAGCCCGTGCTTTACAACCATGCACGTGTATCCCAGTATAGTGAACGCTCTAGTAAATTTTGACCAAAATTTTCCATAGGAAGTGGCCACACTTCCACATTCACATAGGTGAGTCTATCATGAGCAATCCTGTAACTATGTACTCCACTCCACATAGAGTATATAACTCATTAAGAGTTTAACAATTAACTCATTCTTTTCTATCGTTTCAGGACTTCATACTTCTAATAATATAGAATGGGATTTGAAAATATCATGATTCATCTCATATCACTTCACAACTTGTTATTACCCTTTGAACTTATTTCTTGGGATCTCTAGTCTATAAGTTGGGTTACCATCACGAGTGACTCTTCATTCTAAGGGCATTAGTCCCATTCCTTTTGAGGTTTTGAAAACCTTCTCTCTCGGTAATCCTTTCGTCAAAGGATCTGCCAAATTTTCATCAGAATGTACATGATCCACTCTTACAGCTCCCGTAGAGAGAAATTCTCTAACAGTACTATGCTTATGACATATCTATCATCTCTTGCCGTTGTAGTAACGGTTTTGAATCTTTACAATAGCCGCGGTACTATCGCTATGGATCAAGACAATTGGTATCAGTCTTTCCCATAAAGGGATCTCAGCTAACAAACTTCTTAGCCAGCCTGCTCTTCACTAGCAGTGGCTAGTGCTATCATTTTAGACTCTATTCTAGATTGAGCCAATATTGTCTGTTTCTTAGACTTCCAAGAATTAGTTCCACCAGCTATGTTAAATATATAGCCGCTAGTTACTTTGGAGTCTTCTGATAAAGTGTTTCAATCTGCATCGTTGTATCCTTCTAGAACCGCGGGAAACTTTTTATAATGTAATCCAAGGTACATAGTTCTCTTAAGGTATCTCATAACCCTTTCAACATTCCAATGCTTTACACTAGGTCTATTGGTAAATCTACATACTAGTCCTACAATATAAGTTATGTCTGGTCTAGTGCAATCAGTAGCGTAACGTAAGCTACCAATGATGCTCGCATACTCAGTTTGTCTAACACCATCTCCGATGTTCTTGAACAACTTTACACTAAGATCATAAGGAGTACATTCAGGTTTGTGGTTAAAGTAATTATATTTCTTTAAGATCTTCTCAATGTAGTGAGATTGATCTAGAGAAATTTCCTTTTCAGACCTAGTAATCTTTATACCAAGGATTACACTCGATTCTCCGAGATCTTTCATATCAAAATTAGCACTTAACAAAGTTTTCACATTATTCACAACATGAATATTTGATCCAAAAATAAGCATGTCATCCACATATAAACATATAATAGTGCAAATGTTATCTTCTAATTTATAATAAATGCATTTGTCACTTTCATTTATTTTGAATCCATGTGAGATAACTAGATTATCAAATTTTTCATACCATTGGTTAGGTGCTTATTTTAGACCATAAATAGATTTATCTAGTTTACAAACTTTATTTTCTTGACCTGGGATAACAAAACCTTCAGGTTGATCCATATAAATTTCTTCTTCTAAATCACAATTTAAGAAAGCAGTTTTAACATCCATTTGGTGTACTACTAAATCATGGATAGTAGCAAGAGAAAAAAGTACACGTATGGAAGTTATTCGTGTGACTGGTGAAAAGGTATCAAAGAAATCTACATTTTCCCTTTGCCTATACCCTTTAACTACAAGACGAGCTTTGTACTTTTCAATAATACCATCAGGTTTTAATTTCTTCTTTAGTATCCATTTACATCCAATGGTTTTGCAACCAAGAGGTAAGTCAACTAAATGCCAAGTCTTATTATACTCAAGAGAGTTCATTTCATCATTTATGGCTTCTTCCCATAAGTTGGCATCTAAAGAAGATAATGCTTCTTTAAGAGTTTGGGGATCTTCCTTTAAGGTATAAACGTAAAAATCAGACCCAAAATCCTTAAGGGTTCGGGCTCTTTTACTTTTTCTAATTTTAGTGTTTAATTCCTCATTTTGTTCACTAGTTCTAGTTATAGGTAAACTACTAGAAGATGATTCACCATTATTTTTAAATTTAAAAGGAAACTTATGTTCATAGAAGTCAGCATCATTTGATTCTATAACTACATGATCATTTAAGTCATAGAATTTATAAGATTTACTATTCACATGCTATCCTATGAATACACACTCATATGCTCTACTAGCAAGTTTATTTCTTTTAGGATCAGGGATCCTAATATAGGCTAAACAACCCCAAGTTTCAAAATAAGTTAAATTAGGTTTCTTATTTTTCAAAATTTCATATGGTGAAATTTTATTTGTAGATTTAGGCACTCTATTTAGCACATAGCAAACAGTTAATAAAATTTCTCCCCACTAATGGGAAGCAGCACCAGAGTTTAAAAAAATTGCAACAACTGATTCAGTAAAAGTTCTATTTTTTCTTTTAGCTTTGCCATTCATTTCAGGAGAATAAGGTGCAATGTTTTCATGAATGATTCTATGAGTTTTATAAAAATCATTGAAGATATTGGAATCATATTCAGTGCCTCTATCACTTCGAAACCTTTTTATTTTTCTGTTAAGTTGATTCTCAATCTCAATCATAAATATTTTAAACATGTCAAACGCTTCACTTTTATTTTTCATTAGATATACATAAGTGTAATCTGAACAGACATCTATAAAAGTTATAAAATAGCATTTTCCATTTCTTGTTAAATTTTCATCAAGTTCACACATATCAGAATGTATTAATTCTAAAGGTTCAGATTCTCTAACTACTGATTTATGTGAAGTTTTGGTTGTTTTAACTTGACTACAAAAATCACATTTTTCAAAATCATTCAAAGATAGTTTAGGAATTAGTTCTAAGGTACTCATATTCTTGATTATGCGTTTAATAACATGACAACGTCTAGCATGCCAAATATTAAAAGAACTCAACATATAAGCAGAAGAAGAGATTTTATTGATTTCAACATTTAATTTAAACATGCCATCAGTGGCGTACCCTTTCCCAACAAATATATTATTTTTAATTATAGTATATAAATCAACCCCTATAGTTTGAGTAAACCCAACTTTGTTAAGAAGATAGCCTGAAACTAAGTTCTTTCTCATCTCTGGAGTATGCAGGACATCCTTCAAGATGACAGTCTTTCTAAAGGTAAACTTCAATACCACCTTACCAGTACCAGAAACTTTAGTAGAGTAGGAGTCGCCCAGCCACACTTTCTTATCCTCAGAATTAGAATATGACTTGAACATATCTCGATCATAACAAACATGGCGAGAAGCACCAGTGTCTACCCACCACCCCTCAGATCCACCAACAAAATTGACTTCAGATATCATAGCAATAAGTTGATTTTTGGTAAGGTTTGTCTGTGGGGTAGGACGATTCCTATTCTAGCAATTCCTAGCCAAGTGGCCAGGTCTGTTATAACTATAACACATGAATGTGTTATTCCTTAAGGGGGTTGAGGTCCATTCTAAGGAGGATAGTTTCTATTTTTATTTTGGTGGTTGTAGTTTTGGTTATTATTACAATTATGAGTTTTCATATTTCTACCTTTAGGTTTCAGAATTGCAGATGATGGTTTCTTATTGGTATTGTTGTTTGAGACTACGAGTACTTCATCTCTTTGGTCTTGTTTTCGGGCTTCTTCTTCTATTCTTAAACGGGTTATAAGACTTTCTAAAGAAAATTCCTTAGTTTTATGCCTAAGTGTATTCTTAAAATCTTTCCAAGCAGAGGGTAATTTATCTATAATAACAGGTACTTGAAATTATTCATCTAAAGTCATACCTTCAAAAGTTATTTCGTGTGCTATCTTCTGCAGTTCGTGTGATTGAGTTTCCACTGATTTTTCATCAATCATTTGAAACTTCATGTACCTACTGACAGTATACTTCTTAGTTCCAGCTTCCTCAGTGTCGTACTTCTTTTGAAGTGCTTCCCAAATTCCCTTAGCAGACTTATCAGAGTTATAATAATCATACAAGTCATCAGCTAAACCATTAAGAATATAATTTTTGCACAGAAAATCATTTTACATCCATGTGTCTAAATCCTTAGTTGCATCTTCAGTAGGAGGAATAGACTGTATTGGTTTTTCAGTAGTAAAAGCAAAAACGATTTTTTCATGGTTAAGAAAAATAACATTTTTTGTCTCCATCTTTTAAAGTGTAGTCCCTTAAAATGGAATGGTTTGTTTAGATCAGTAGTTAGCATTTCAGTAGACATGGTAGATAGAATACGTCTTAAAATTCTTGATACAAGTACGTTAAAACAGTGATGAAACAATATTACTGATAACCTGAAATGAACTACTTGGGTTGAGTTGAGGACTAGGTCGCTCTCTTTAAGACATTTCGCGGCTTTGCCCAAATTTGTGCAAGCAAACACAGTCCCGTCGTCCCCAGGATAAAACAGCCCAAAATCTTTTTCTCTGTCTCAAAACTTCATTGCACTCATGAATACCGGAATGCTACACTTGAAAAAATTTGTTGCTCGAAAAACTGAAAAGTAACTTAGAATTGTAGAGAGAATTTTTTCTTAGTGAGATGAGTTTTCAGATTGTTGTGTAAAAACTGAGAGCTGAGACTCTCTATTTATAGGTTTTAGAAACCATGTGGCCATTATGATAATAACGGTAATGTCTGGGATAGAGAGCGTAACAGTCATTCTGAGTAATGAAGAGTAACGATCATTTTCTGAGTAAAGACGAGTAACGACCATTTTTTGAGTAAAGACGAGTAACGACCATTTTCTGAGTAAAGACGAGTAACGACCATTTTTGTGAGTAAAGATGAGTAATAACCATTTTTCTAAATAAAGAAGAGTAACGGCCATTTAATGGTCATATTTTGATAAAAGAAAACAACGACCACATTTTGAGTAAAAGAAAATAACTATTATTTTTCTGAGAGAAAATATATATATATAATTGAAAGTCACCTAGGTTTATGGGTTCGTACTGAATGATAAAGATTCTAAAGCTAATTGATTAATATTATCCAACTTATTACATATTTTTATGTTTATATAACATCTTTTTAATTAATATCTTACATATTTTTATGTTTATATAACTTTTTTTTAATTAAGATCTTACATATTTAAACCAAATAATTATATGAGTAATCATGATTATTTGAATTTAATTATTAAATTTCAAAGAAGCTATTTTTATTGAACTTATATTTTTTTTATCTAGAATTCGTTAGTTGATTTGATTTAAGTGATATATGTTTTGAATTATTTAGTGATAATTATTTATTATTAAATCTGTTCTAGAACACACACGGACACTTGTGTTTTTTGTGTTAACTATTTTACAATTAATTTAGGAACATATCTTATTGGCGAGAAGCTTATTGAAACGTTGGTTTGGAAACTATCCGTACCAATATTAGAAACTGCGATAACAGAATAGAGGCTTGTAAGTAAAGTACATTACGGTAGTATCCTAAGGAGGGTAGCATAAGACCAAGTTTGTAATTTAACATTTGGTTTTCATAGTGAAAAATTAGGTGGTCTCGTAGGCCAATTTTTTTCTCTAATTAGGTCACGGTAATGGCTTAGGTTGTTTCCACTTAAAAATATCATATGCTATTATTTTATTTTCATACTTTATTCTTACATGTGATTGTTTGACTGACCGATTCATTTAGGTTATTAAGTTATAAATT
The DNA here is from genome assembly GCA_030763125.1 of Hippophae gyantsensis. Taxonomy (NCBI): domain Eukaryota; kingdom Viridiplantae; phylum Streptophyta; class Magnoliopsida; order Rosales; family Elaeagnaceae; genus Hippophae; species Hippophae gyantsensis. The sequence goes on along the minus strand of CM061029.1, from coordinate 14,058,886 downwards.
AATAAAAATTAAAAATAACATATTCATCTTAGAGTTAATTAGTTCATATTTTATAAATTTTAGTTATTATTCTTTATTCTATATTGATTAAAAGTACGATACATATTTTAAAATATTTATTAAGCAATTTTCATTTTTAACAAAGTTAAATATTTCTAAATGAGAAAATATATTATGATTAGAACCCTTCTTAGTCTTAGGTTAAAAAAAATATGTTCAACCAAAAAATTATGATTAGTAAAAAAAATTGTTAAATAAATTGATGAGCTGCTCATGAGCTTAAGTGAACTGTTCATTTAAGTTTATGAGTTAAACAAGGTAGGTATTTTCAATTCATGAGCTTAATAAGTCAACTTTAAGTGAGTTAAACTAGACTTAACAACTTGTTTGACATCTCTAGACTAATGCTTCTATTGTTTTTGTATTGTTTTGTCCACGGATGAAAATAAGCATGTCAAATCAATACATGTTTATTTGAAATGTAAATCATAAGACTTCTTATATCTTTTTAAATATAAGTTGAAATTACACATTTTTATATTGAAATGGTCGATAAATAAATATGTATGATAAAATATATTATATTAATTAAAATATAGTGTAGAAACTTGATAATATGGTTACCTAATGGCATGTCCCCTAATTTATTCATGTACTACAAAAAAAATTAGAAACATGTGCAGTGTATCATCAAACATAGATTGCAAATTTCCAAGCACTTAGCTTGTTATTCTCCACAATAAAAGGTGAGTTTACAAATCGGTAATGGAATTTAAATAAATTGGAAAGTGAGGGAATTGGATTAGGAAATAGTATTTTCGTTTCGTTTCATTTCGTTTTATATATTTTTTTTATTGTATTGATTTTATTTTTAATCTCTCTAGAAAACATATGTTTATCACATTTTTTTGAGACTTATTTGATAAATAAATCCATATCAATACTCCTTCCAAATAAACCTAACATGTACTATGTTTTCCAAATAAAACATATAATATTTTTCATAATCATAAAAGAAACTAATCGACATATTTTGTTTATTAAGTTATTTTCATATTACTGGTGACATTTAAGAGTTAATTTATTATTCACTCAAATACAATTTTGAACATATTATTGTGCTATTTTGTAGCACTCATGAAATAAAACTCAAATACATCATGACCTTCCACTAAAACAAGATAGGTCCAATGTTAACATAAGTTGTATCTTTATGTAATTAGAATGACTAAAGGAATATTTAGTTACTTTATTTGGTTTTATTTAACTATCTTATTTGCAGAATGATTGTAGAAATATTTAGTTATCTTTATAAATCCCATGTATTTGCCTTATTTAATTACTAGCCTAACATAGAACTATTTTCTTATTGGTTCACATCCATCTATATATATAGCATATTTCTAGTATAATGAAATACAGAAAAAAGAATTCCAAAACTTCCTTTCATTTTATATGGTATTAGAGAAAATTTCTTTGTAGGAAATGGAAAACATACCAAAAACAATGGCCAAATTAAAATATTTGGTAGATCTTAAACAACATGATGAAAAATCTACGATTACTATCCTTGAAAACTTGACCGCTAGAATAGCATAAGTTTTGACTTAAAATTAAACTCAAATTTCAGAAACAACGTATGATTTTAGTGGTGCTCAAATTGATATTAAGTTTGATGTTACCAATTTTGCTCTATGGTCCCAAGTTGTTGGGATATATATCTCAGGAAAAGACAAAGTAGAATATATAAATGGTGATCTCTCACAACCTGAATCAATAGATCCAACCTTTAGAAGATGGAGAACTGAGAATGATATTGTAAAAGGATGATTGATCAATCCATGGGCCCATCCTTAATCAACCATTTTATTCATTTTCAAACTATCAAACAAGTATACAAGTCAGTTGTTACAATTTATTTTGATGGAATTGACACATCTTAGGTATATGATTTGGAGAGACATATGACTCGAATGAAACAAGCTAAAGGATCCATTGAATCATACTACAATAGTCTTTAAGGTTTATGGAGGGAGAGTTTATATAATCCTTGATGGATTAGATGATAGACTTGATAAGATTCGAAGTGATGCATTTTGAATACAACAATTTATTACTATTGAATAAGCTTATGCACATGTTTGAAGGGAGGATAATAAAAAAGTAGTAATGTCGATAGCAATAAAGATTACAACAGCCATTGTTAATGAATCTAAAGGAAAAAAAGGACCTCAACAACCAACTACACTCTAATTGACCAAATATGGTTTCCCATCTTAGAGTGGTGAAAATTCAAGTGCATTTACAAATACTAAGGGACAAACACAAGGTGAAGTAGATGATTACTATATGTTGCATTTTTTTTTGGGTATGTTACAAACAAAAAAGGCTATTGCTTTTATAATCCTATCACCAAACATACTTATGTCACAATGGCTATCACTTTCTTGGAATTTGAAAATTACTACTCTTCTACAGCACCCACTTCTTGCTTTAGAGGGAGACATGGGATGAAGAACAAAAGTGTTGGGATTGTCCAAGATTTCAAAAATTTCATAAAACTAGTAAGGAATTGAATATGACAAAGAAATAAGGGGGAGGAAACAAGAGAGATGAGGTAATATCAATTGAAGAGAGTATGGATGATAATGTTGAAAGTAGAGAAAAAAATCAAAGAAGATGGTGATATTATTAAGGATATTGAATTGACTAAAAATACTCCCTTCTTTTGAACACAACAATGCTTCTTCTGAGAATACCTATGAGGTAAGTTCTCTTGCAATATTTTCTAGTCATGTTTTGGATACCTCTATTAGTTATCACTTATATTTCATACATAATAGAGGTAATCCATCAAATCGATACTCACTAGTTATTGAAAGAAAGGGATCAAAGTATGTAATTATCAAATATGTATCTACTTAGAGATTATCGAAACCTCTCCAAAGGTTTGCACATGAGGTGTGTGCATATCATATCATATTCCTAATGGGATAGAAAAAGCCTTACAATATCCACAATAGGTGCAAGCAATAAAAGAAGAATTGAAAGCTCTATAAAAAATAAAACATGTGCTCTTATTTCATTACCAATAGGGAAAAGACTAAGTTGCAAATGGATTTTCTCTATTAATTATAATGCAAATAGATCTATTGAAAGATACAAATTAAGGTTTTTGGTGAAAGATTATTTTCAAAAATATGACATAGATTATCAAGATATTTTTCCATCGATTGTAAAATTAAATACTATAAGAATCTTGTTGTCCCTTGCACAAATTTAGACTGGACATTGCATTAATTTAACATAAAAAAATGTTTTTCTTCACAGGGATCTTGAAGAAAAAATGTATATAGACATTCAACCAAGTTACACTATATCATCAAATACTAGATTATGTGTACAACAGGTATTATATGGACTACAATAGTAACCTCGAGCATGGTTTGGACTTTTTTGCTTGGCTATGAAAAAGTGTGGTTTTCAATAGAGCAACTCAAATCATATACTTTTCTTGAAACATGAATAAGGCAAGATCATTACTTTAATAATATATGTGAATGACATAATTATCACAGGGAATGAAATAGAAATCTCTAAGATTTAAAAGCAATAGGCAAAAAATTCACGATTAAGGACTTAGGAGGACTAACATACTTTATGGGAATAAAAGTTGTTAGATCAATTTAAGGTATATTTCTTTTCCAACAAAAGTATGTATTGGACTCATTATATGAAGTAAGGATGATTGATTGCAAGCCAAATAATACACCAATTTTCGAGAATCATAAAATTAGAGAACATCCAGATTAGGTTCCAATAGATAAGGCGAAGGATCAAAGATTAATGGATAAGTTAATTTATTTATCTCATACTCGTCTTGATATTACTTTTATTGTCAACATAGTAAGTCAACAATCCTAGTGTAGAGTATATAAGTGTAGTGCTTTAGATACTACACTACTTAAAATCTTCCCTGGTTAGAGGGCTTATGTTCTCTAAGAATAATCATTTTAATGTTGATAGTTATAAAAATTCAAATTGGGCAGGGACTAGGTCGAATAAAAAGTTCATGTTTGAATATTTCATTTTTATTGGCAAAAATTTGGTTACATGAAAGAGTAAAAAAAGTGGTGATCTTGTCTAATACAGAAACAAAATTTAGAGGAATATCTAAGGGACTTTGTGAACTTCTTTAACTTAAGAGATTATTAATTGAGACAGGGTTTGCACCAAATAATGAAATGAACTTATTTTATTATAACAAGACAACAATTTAGATTTCTCATAATTCGATCCAATATGACCATATCAAACACAATGAGGTGGATATACACTTTATCAAATAGAACCTTGAAAAATATCACTAAATTTACTTTTGTTATCAGAAGAACAACTTATAGATATGCTTACAAAAACTATTTCAAGTAAAAGTTTCCACAAATCATTAGATAAATTGAACTTTAAAGATATCTATGCACCAATTTAAGAAGGAATATTTTATGAGATTATCTTTATGTAATTAGTTGTGATTATAAAAATATTTATTTACCTTATTTGTAGGGTAATTATATGAATATTTAGTGTCCTTATTTGGTTTTATTCAACTATTTTATTTACTTTAAATCTCATGTATTTGTATCATTTAATTACTAGTCTTACATAAAAATATTTTTCTATTTGGTTCATATCTATCTTTTTATATATAGTGTATTCTTAATATAGTAAAATTCAAAGTCAAAATCAAATCTCAAATTAGATAATAGTAAGTCAATTTGCCAACACCTCTAAACAAGCACAAACTTTCTCCTATGATTGGATATTTAGATGGAGTTATGTTACACATGAATTTCAATCAAATTTAAATTAATATGTTTAAGAAATATTCAAGCTAAATACAATTAATATATATCTCAACACAATCCAATATAATTTATTATGCATGGATGGGGTCCATCAAGTTAGATTAAAATATTATTTATGTTACTTAAACATGTTTATATTTATAAAAAGATGCAAACTTATGGATGCAATATTTTCTTGCCTTTTATTTTTTTTAAATTTATTATTTTAATAACATTCTGAGAATAAAAAATGACTGATAGAAATATTTAAAAGTTGTTTTAAATAATCAATTTATGAAAATATAAAAAGAATGTGGAAGCCAGAACTTGAATATCTTTTTTATAAGAGTTATAACAAACCTTTTGACTTTTATATAATTCAAGTATTAACTTGTTTCACTGATTAAAAAAAATATTTAATTTATTTTACTTTTAATCTCTAAAAACACATTTTTTTAACATATTAATTTTTAATATATATTAAATTTATATTATTTATATTATAGAAATATACATAAAAATATTAAAAATAAAATTTTATTTATAAATAAAGGTTTTATTATACATTAAATCTCATAAGAAACAATTGACTTGTTCATCTTTCAAGTTTTAACAAGAATAATATATCACTGAATTATTATGTTATTATTGTTTATATCACTTAATTAAAATTCATCTCATTTTTATAATTAAATTAAAATATATATATATATTCTACTCATATGAATCGATTTATGTGTCATTAAAAAATCTATAAATATATAAAATTCATTATTTAATGTATTTCTCACCAAAAAATAGCAGACAATTTCTTATATATTGTTTCTCCACTTTCCCTTCACCATCTCCTTAATAATATTAAATTTATATTTTATTGGATATTATATTTTATATATATATATATAGATAAAAATATTTATTATTTAATATTTACAAAGCAAAGCAAAACAAAATAAAAAATATTAAAAATACTTAACATATTATTATTTAATTTGAAAATATTCCATTTGTTAAATACAACGTTTTCAAACTATTTTAAATTAAATGGGTAAAGAAACACCATAAAAGTTAAGGAAATAAACCCGAATGTTCCATAGAAGATGTAGGTAAGTTCTAACAGTAGATGACACTAAAGCGCATCAAAGTGTGAAGTTAACCTACGTATAAAAATCACGAAAAGACTTAGAATTACGAGTGCTTTTAGTTACATCTGTAGCTACAAAAGGGGAAAGTTGAATGGAAGATCAAACTGGAAAACATATATATATATATATATATATATATATATATATATATATATATATATATATATATATATATATATGGTAACGTTAATAGGACCAAACGAGATCGAATGAGTGTTTTATCGGAAATCAAAACCAAAATATTATATTATATTATGCTCGAAATCAAAACCGAAAACAATGGTTATAAATATGATGAATTACTATCAAGTAAATATTAATTGAATTTGAAATTTTGATAAAAATTATTTATAAATTTAAAATGTGAAATGATTACAGCAAACACCCCTAAGGTTTTATAAAACTGCAAAAAAAAAAAAAAAAAAAAAAAATTCATAAACTTTAAAAAATAAGAAAACATAATCCCTAATTTATTGCTATATTATATTATCCTCCCTGATCATATATTGATTTTATCATTTTGTTTTCAAACATCTACCTTAAAACGATTTTAAAAGTCACTACAAATGATAATTTTTTTTTTAAACTTAAAAGATCTTTTTATTACTTTAATAAACTTGAATGGGGTATTTGTAATTAATCTTAAAAGTTACGTTATATATAAATATTAAATTATAATATTTAATAAAATATAAATTTATAATTTTTATAACAAATTACCCACCCTCAAAACTATTTATTTAAGGTTTGGTGATAAAAACGTTTGAATTGTGATTATGTAAAATTTTAGATTTTGTATTTTATTTTTAAAGCACCTATGACGTAAGATAGATTGGTATGAATGGAAATTTAGGACATTTATAGATTTCCCCATAATTAACTTACAACCTAAAAGTTAAAACCACCTTATCTGATTTTTTTTTATAATGAAAACCACCATATTTAATTTTTTTCACTTTAATGCTAAGATTCACTATTTTAGTATTGGCATGAAAATTTGTCTAAATTACCATATTAATAATACTTTGAAAGCCATTAATATTTATTTTAATTATATAGTGATTCATGTAGCACTCCATACCCCTTTTTTGCTAACTCTAGCACACCATACCTCTTTAAAAACAATTGATCTAAAATTATAAATCAGTGATATAATTTTAGGAAAACAATATTTACAAAACTTTTTAAAAATTATTATCACAAAAATACAAAATTTATTATCGGTTCATAAATTTTATTAAAAAAATTCTAATCCAAATATCTCATATTTAAACCAATTAATCTTATTTATTAATAAATTTAGACTCCAATCAATACTATTAAACTATTATTTTTTAATTATAAATTTTAATGATGTTATTTTATATAACTTTTAAATATTTTTTGTTGTATTTAAGAGTATCATCATCTTGCATATTTTTATTTGATAAATTTAGTGTAATATCTTTTCATTTGATACAATTTAATGGATCTGATTATAATTTTCAAAAATATTATATCACATTATTTTTGTTACATCTCACATATTTATGCATAACATTTTTCATATTTAAATGGTGTGTCTCTCAGTTTTATATATATGAACATTTTTTTATATCATAAATTATGATACGATAATAATTAATATAATATAAAATTATTACTTAAAATAATAAATTTTCACCGTATATTATTAAAGATAATAACAGCATTTGACTTTATATATATATATATATAAACGAAAGTTTATCCAGTAGCGTGTAACTATTTATTTAAATTAAAAGGCCACATCATTTCACTAGAAATGCAGGACAATAATCAAATAACATCGCATTATTAAAAGTTGATTTAGCATTTATCCATTTCTTGTCTTTCATAGTTAATTTTAATTATTTGTTCTTTGATTTGTTGTCTAAAAAAATTGTGAGCTCTTTTAATTATATTTGTAAAAAGAGAGGGCAATATCATATAGAATTACAAGATTGTGATATTTTTAGAGCCAATTAATTATCACATTGGAGGTTTTTTTTTAATCGTTGACATAAAGTACTCATCCACAAAAGAATGTGATCATCCTCTTTTGATCTTTTTAATATAATCAACAAAAAGAAAATGAAACTTCAAAGAATTTAAATAAAAGAAGATGAAACTTCAAGAATTTAAATAAATTAAAACACAAGAAAAATTAGTTACAATGAATATGTGAGTCTAAGGTCTGATTGATTTAACGAAAGATGCTATTCATAATCTTTTGTATTTAATTTGATTGTTAATTTTAAATAAAATTAAAAATATTCAAATATTAATAAAAATTATTATTCTTCTTACATCCTCTAATAATAATACGAAATACTTTATTTTGTTCATACATTTATTTATTTTTTAATTTTTGTATCATTTTATTTCATTTAATATAAAAATATTTTTAATTTTAATTTATTTATAATTTTATAAATTTTACTTTAATATTTATCTTTATTTTAATTATAACTCTTAAAATAAATAATAATAATAATATTAATTTTTTAAAATTAAATTCCTATTATCATTCATATTTTTATATTTTTATTACATTTTGATTTTATAATCCAACCATCATCTAAAAGTTACACACAAGCTACAACAAGAAACCAAATAGGCAACCTAATTAATACCAATATCTTTCAAGATAAAGACATTTATGGTAGTTAAAAACAAAACAAAAATAACTATTTTAGCAAAAAAATAAATGATAATAAAAAATAATAAGAAGAGAACTTCTTCCTATATATAAAATACAAAGTACTCTTTTCAAATTTGAAGACTAAAAATGGTTCATCTAATCTCAAAGCTCGAAGGAAATCAAATAAGCTCTATCCCTCCAGCAAGAGGTTTGTTTATTTGTGTCTCAGCCCTTGCACGTTTATGTGTCAAACATGAAAGAAATTCCCCTAATAAACAAGACATCAAAACTAGTACCATTAGTACATTGGTGGCGCCAAAGTCTCCCTTGTCATCACCTAGGCATCTTTTGACTACCATTAGGAACAAGGCAATTCCATTCATCTACAGGAAAAAAGGTGGTGGCGATGAAGAAGCTGATCAACATGGAGGTGAAGTTGAGGAAGGCTTTGGAGAAGGTGGTTTGTGGCGAAAGGAAATTTTGATGGGTGAGAAGTGTAGACCACCAGAATTTTCTGGTGTGATATATTATGATTGTCATGGGAATAGAGTCTCTAAAATGCCTAGGTCCCCTAGGGCTAGTCCTTTGCCTAGTTTCAAGTATACTGAGACTAAAGATGCAAATTAGTTCATCTTTGTTTAATTTATGTTAAAAAATATTGAATATATATGAGATAAATAAATATAACAAATTATATTAAAATATCATTTAAATTATAAGATAATTTAAATCAATGGTATAAATACTATTATATTTTAAAAATTAAACTTAATAAATAAGTAATAAATTAAAAAAAATCAAATTAAACAAAAAGATACGTTCACTTTTAAATGAACTAAAATAAAGGGTGAAAATAATTTGTTAAAATCGTTTGTTAATATCATTTGTATGAGGAGGGATGGTAATTTTTGACATGACACGAAACAGATACATATCATTTAAATGAACTAAAATATGATTTTGGGTCAAAAATAGGTTAATCCGTTTGAACCCAAAAAAAGGTCGAGTTTAGGTTCGAAATGGGTTGACCCTTTTGACTTGATATTGAGGGGGAAATGGGGGATAAAATGTGGAAACAGTTTTCGGCTAAATCAGGGAAAGCCCTAAACACACTAGTGCCAATGCTGAAGAAAAGGAGAAATGACTTCCAAACTTCCAACGATGTCGTCTCTTCCCCACGCAGTCGTTTCTTCTCGTTAGTGCTACTACCTCTTCCACACACCGTCGTTTCTTGGTATTCTTGTTGCAATTTCTCATGCTACTGTGAATAATAGCCCATTTACAATATTTTACAACCCTAGGTTCCTTGATACGATGTTTTAGGATCATACGTTTATTAGTTGGTACTTAGTATATGCTAACAGATTTATGTTTTAGTTTTGGAGAATAGTTGTTCAATTCTAACAGGGAAAGTCCTTTTGAGCTTCTAATACCCGTAGCTAAGTATTCCAAAGGAATATATATGCAAGTTTCACTTGTCATGTAAAAGTTTATAAAATATAAACTTAATTAATCTAGATGGAAGAATAAGTTATTTTTAATTTTTATCAATTCATAATTTAATAATCTAAATAAAACGGCTAGGTGTGTAATCGCGTATAAAAATAAAATACAAAAATAAAAGAATAACACATGATATTTTTAGGTGAAAACAACCTAAGTCACAATCATGACCTAAAAGGAAAACCACTGAACTACCGAACCACCTAATTTTCTACTATGAAAAACAAATGTTCAAGTACAAACTCAGTCTTATGCTCTCTAGGATACTGTCCCAATGTACCTTACTTACAAGCCACTATTCTATTTTCACAACTTCCAATATTAGCGTGAACGGTTTCCAAACCAACATTCTAATAGGCTCCCTGTCAATCAGATATGTTCATGAATTAACTGCAAAAAAGGTTAGCACAAAAAACACAAGTGTCCGTGTGTGTTCTATAATGAATAATCCTAATTAGATAATTCAAAACATATGTCACTTAAATCAAATCAACTAGTAAAGTTTAGAGCAAAACAATTAAGCACAAGTTAAATAAAAATAGTTTATTTAAAGATTAATAATCAAATCAAATAATTATGATACAACAAACACAATTATTTGATCTAATAATTTAAGAACAAAAATAAAGAAGAAGCTATAAGAACATATGATCAAAATATCATAAACTAATTAGACTTATTAATTAATCAAACATAACCATCAATATTTGATAGATTAACTAAATAAAGAAGCCTAAAGAATTATGATCTTATATTTGTAAAATAAGTGAAAGATTAAGAAGAAGAGAATAATGTTCTTGCATGGTTAATTGAAACAATGAGCAATGAGTTTTATTTATAGGAAAAATTAAAACCTTAATCCTATATAATTGATAAATATATTTTCTATTACAAATAAAATTAGTAATACTCACTAATAAAGAAGATTCATATTTAAAGAAGAGTTCTTTTAAAATATATTCATTAATTAAGAAGACTCCTATTTAAAGAAGAGTTCTTAAATTATACTCATAAATCAAGAAGACACCTATTTAAAAAAGAGTTATTTTAAAGTATATTTTATGCTAAAATTTAGGGTATATCTTATATAATATTTTAGCATATATCTTATTCTATATTTTAGTAGCAAAAATAATTCCAGATTTATATGCTATTAAATGCGTGAGTGTAATCCTATGTTTCATAGTTATAGATATACCTGACATACGACTATATAAAATTCTAATATTCTTCAAATTTGCTTGATAGACTTGATAGTTAGCTTAAAAATAATTTTACATGAAAATATTTTTTCCACGATGTCCTAGACTCCATAATAGAACTATTCTATGGTCCGATGAATCCATCTTCGCTGAACTTGACAAGCTTGTAAGTAAGTAAAATGATATAGACAAAACATACGACCACTTGGCATAAAAGTTTTATTGTAGATTAGTTCAGTTTACATAAAAATAAGCAAAGTGTAAAGAATAATCATGTAGTGCATACATTTATACCAATTAAGCTTAAAATAAGACAAAATGATGGAAATCATTCTTATTCTAAATATGTTCTTCCCTATATGCATAACAAAATAAATCATGAAAGTGAAATACACACTCCCCCTAAAGATAGAGCAAAGTAAAAGTAGATTAATGCATAAGTGCAGTGTGGTTTAAACTCTTCTAAGTTCTATGACTCTCTAACTTAAAAATCAATTAAAAAGTTAAGAATAAGATGTAAATGATTAAATTTTAAAAAAAAATCATAAGTAATCACATAAGATATTAAACTTATTTAATCATAAACGAGTACACAACCAACTGACAACTCATCTCTTTTTCATTTTTAACTCAATTTTTGATTATCTATTGTATATATAAGCAAGTAGAATAGAAGATGTACACTTCACACATATAATGACATATTGACTTTTACTTAAAAACAATATATATATTTAAACTTTATAAATATACCAATTAAGTCACTAATGATCAATCAAGAAAGACTAAAAAGAAAAAAAATATCACATATAATGTAAAATTATAATCGAGTCTTCGATCTCACAAAATAAAATATATCTACCAAAAGAGGATTTAAATTTTTTTCTTTATTTTATAAATAAGGCAAATGATATTTTTTTTATTTTTTTTCTTTAACCTTTATTGGCCCTTTCTTTTTGTGCATTCTAAGTACAACTTTTATAAGCGATCACTTTTTTTGCTCGAGCCATAAACCTAGCATGATGAATTTCACACTAGTTGTGAGTTATCCATCTTCGTTCACTGTAGTAGATTCATACATCACAGTAGTTAGCCCCCTTAATACTAGGTGCCTCCATATGGTAAAATTTTAGTAAACAAGAAATATAACTCATCACAATTTTACAGTAAAGATTAGGTGAAATCCTAGAGTCTTTCAAGAGAATTTATAAACTTCAAGCATAACATATATATGTGTTCGTGAGTGTGTGAATAAATTTATGTCAACATCGATCATCACATGTACAAGAATATATGTGTGCATAAGTCAAAATTGTAGAATAAACATCAAAATGAGTTAGGTCAATAGAAATCAGGTTGTATGTATGTAAGTATTGAATAAGTCCAATACCCTGTTGGTCAAATACAGATTCTATTTCTCTCTTTCTTTCTTTTTTTTTTGTAAGTTTTACTAATAAATAAAATAAATACAATAGAGATTGCTCACCTAAGATCATTTAAGCACTCTAACGAAAATACCCAAAAAAATGAATAAAAGACAATCATGTGACTAAGAAAAAGTAATCTTTCCTAACCCAAATTTTCTTACATTTTGGTATTTCTATATCATTAGGTTGAGACTCAACTAACTTAGGTTTCATATTCATGTTCTTGGACTTAGATGTACTTTTCCCATTCTACCCAAATGAAGATGTAGTATGCATAATACGATGATGATAATGAGCCCTAGCATTGTTGGTATCTTAAAAGAAAATCAATGTGCAAGTATACACGGTCACAAGTAGTAAATGATAAATATGATATCGCTTCTATGGAGATTTATTACTAATCTTTGTTAAGTACTAAAATTGTCTCAACTTAATTTTATCTAAACAATCGATATTTGGATAGAGTTAAACTAAACTAATTCTAAATAACAATATATGAGATTAACACTCGAAGAAAACTCTAGGATTGCAATTTCACCAAATTAATCCACTTGAATCATATTATTTTCTCTTAATTTATATTCTTGTATTTAATTTGTCAACCAATAACTGTTAATTTATCTACACGTCTCTTCCGATAACAAATAGACAAATCTCACTAAATTAATTCACTATATTCCTATGAGAATTAAATTTACCAAAGATTTATTAAGCTCAAAGTTCTCAATAGCTACACATACAATAAAGGTATATTCCTATCATATATATATATATATATGTTATTCTGTCCAAGAGCAAAACACAAAAATTCTTTTTCGAAGTTCATTGACTTCACAAATCAATTGATTAATCTTCCAATAATCAAAGACATTAAACACAAATAGAATAAACAAATTAAAAGCAACATCCCACAAATCATTCAAAAATAATTAATTCAAGCTTCATAATGTAAGCTACATTGCAACCCTAGAACAAATAATTTAGTTCATAGCAAATATTGAAATCACAATGCAAGAATATTTAGACATTTAAGAAAAATTAAATCAAAAGACAAAGGGATTAGAAGAAACTCTTTTGATGATTCCTCAATCACCAAGCAATATTCCACTTCAAAGTCTTGCATAATAGTCTTCAAGAATGCCCTAATATTCAAGAGTTGCTAACTCAATATTCAACTAAAGAAAAATACATTTGTGTGTGTGTTACAAACAGAAAAGAAAACAAAAAAATGAAGGAGAAAAAACGAAGTTCCTCCATTGCCTCATTTTTTTCTCTCTGTCTACTCTATAAAAAATACACCATTTTGGAACAAAGAAGGCATGCAAAATAAGCTAGGCTATTGGAGCAATTTTTCTAATTTTTTTTACAATACATATGACACGTGGCGAGCTTTGATTCGCTGGTAGGAGAATCAGACATGTGGAGTATGCGAGCTAAGCGAGACCCGAGGTAGCATAGAGGTTGGGTGGACCACATCGTAGGGAATTCTACACGCTGGGTTGTGTAGAAAAATTAGACCCCTCTCTACGCGTTGGGCTGTACAGAACAACTAGACCCGACTTCACGTGTTGGGCTGTGTAGAACAGTTAGACCCTACTCTGTGACTCTCTCGCGTGGAGAGTAGAGAACACACGTGATCTGGATCATTCATCGTTTGATTTGACAATGGGTGACATGAATTGTTCCATCAAAGTGTGAGACTCATTTTCTACGCAAAAGAGGTTTAAATTTTCAACTTTTTTTATTTGCATTTAATCCTTTTTTAATTTAAATTGTTTCCTTTTCTCTCAAAATATAATTTCTTACAAAACTAACACCAAATAATAATTTAAAAACTTAAAATTAACTAAAAACCTTAAGAACATAGCAATTATAATTAATAAATTGGACAAAATAACTCTAAAACACAAAGTTATCAAGCATTAAAAGTATTTAATTTTACTTGCCTTTTTAAACCTAAGACTTCATCCTTCCTAGTAGAATTTTTGAACACGTTATTATAATTTCCATTCATCCTTGAATATGATGCAACATGTATAGATGGATGATGCTTATGGGTCCTATCATGTAAAACCTAAAAAAATGATTAAGTTCTTAAGCATTCATCAAAAATATACATTTTGGTCTTATATGACATTTTCGACCATAATGATGACAGACAGACACAAACTTAACTTTTTTTTACCACAAGTGTAATAGTTTTTTATGCATAAGTAGTAACAGTAGGAGTATAGTTTAAGGGTCTTACAAATGTGGTTTTTGATGTTGATTGTTCATTTATGTATTCAAGACCTCTCTTATCTCCATGTTTCTTTCCAAAGTTTAGGACTTTGGTCAATTTTTCAACACCTACGGTCAAATTCTTCACTGTCTCTTTTACAATATTTAGTTCTTGCCTAAGCTTTTTTGTTTTCTTCATTCGTTTCTACAAGAATCAGATTCAGGACATTAATATGTTCAAACAATTCCTTTTGATCCTTCTCTAGGTTAGATAATTTTTTTATGGACATTGATGATATCATTAAGTTTAGCTACTTCCACAAGTAGTTTATCCCTCTCTTTACTTGCACCTAGATAATCCATGAATAGTTTATTGTAATTCGATACGTTAAACTTAGATAGTAAGAGAGAAGACTTTACTTCCTCATTTTCTTCATTCGAGCTAGATTCAAAGTCATTACGGTGTGTTTTGGTAGTTTTTGTGAAGGCACGATAATTAGTGTCATCATCTTTTGAGTTATTAGCATATCTTGCTTACTTTTTATGTCACAGAGTGTAGCATTAAAGGCTTTTTCAAATTTTTTTTATTTTTTTGCACATTCTATAGAAATATGACCAAAGCTTCCACAAGTAAAACATTGAGGACTAGTAAGCTTAATTTTCTTACCATTAGGGTTAGGAGGCTTGATTTCCCTTAACTTTTGATCCCTCAAACAACTAGATTGTCCCTTATTAGATTGATTATTATGTTGACCCTTCTTCTTCATGAACTTCTTAAATTTTTGTGCTAATAAGACTAGTGACTCATTATTCATATCCTCATTACTATCAAAGATGTCCTTTTTGGAGCTTTTGAATGTCACATCCTTGGTTTTCTTAGGTGGATCAATAGTAAGCTCATAGGTTTGGATTGACCTGACAAGTTCATCAATGTTTAGTGTGTCTATATTCTTACTTTCCTCTATCGTTGTAGCTTTCATCTTGTATTCTGCTGTTAAGAAGCTTAGGAGTTTGCATCCTTGTATAGGTTGTGGAATTTTCTCACCAAGGTTGGAACAAGCATTAGTGATATCACAAAAGCAAGCATAGAATTGACCAAAAGTTTCAGTGTTTATAATTTTAATGCAATCAAGGTGAGATTTTAGCAATCTCATTTTTTTTGTTTCACTTAGGAGGCTCCCTCATGACCAAGAGTCAATGCATTCCATGCATCTTTAACAATCTCATAGTCGGAGATGCGACAGAACTCATCCATCAACACTGCAACAAAGATTAAGCTTATACCTTTTTTGTTATCCCTACTAAGGGTATGTTCTTGAGTGATCCAGTCTCTTCTTGGATTTATGATTGTCACACCATCTTTCATTGCAGAAGGTGGTTCTTAACCATCAAGAATAGCATCCCAAACATTTTCATCTTATTTGAGAAAAAACTTGCATGTGAGCCTTTTATTAAGGGTAATTATACTAATCAAAGAGTGAGGGTCTAACAGATGACCCACCTTCTTTCATTTGGTTCATAAGTAGAAGTGTGTATCCCTAAGGATAAAACTCATTAAGTGTGTCTAGTGTTGGCTCTCATACCAATTGAAAGTTTATAAAATATGGACCTGATTAACCTAGAAGGGGTATCAATTTATAATTTAATAATCTAAACAAAATGGTTATGCATGTAATTGCATGTAAAAATAAAGTATAAAAATAAAAGAATAACACACAATATTTTTAGGTGAAAACAACGTAGGCCATAATCATGACCTAAGAGGAAAATCATCATACAATTGTACCACCTAAATTTCCACTATGAAAAACAAATGTTTAAGTACAAACTCAGTCTTATGCTACCCTCCCTAGGATACTTCCCCAATGTACCTTACTTACAAGCCACCGTTCTGTTTTTATAGCTTCCGATATTGGCGTGAACATTTTCCAAACTATAAAAATAAAAGAATAACACACAATATTTTTAGGTGAAAACAACGTAGGCCATAATCATGACCTAAGAGGAAAATCATCATACAATTGTACCACCTAAATTTCCACTATGAAAAACAAATGTTTAAGTACAAACTCAGTCTTATGCTACCCTCCCTAGGATACTTCCCCAATGTACCTTACTTACAAGCCACCGTTCTGTTTTTATAGCTTCCGATATTGGCGTGAACGTTTTCCAAACCAACATTCTAATAGGCTCCCTGCCAATCAAATACGTTCACGAATTAACTACAAAAGGGTTAGCACAAAAAACACAAGTATCCGTGTGTTTTCTATAATGAATAATCCTAACTAGATAATTCAAAACATATGTCACTTAAATCAAATCAACTAGTAAATCTTAGAGCAAAACAATTAAGCACAAGTTCAATAAAAATAGTTTATTTAAAGATTAATAATCATATCAAATAATTATGATACAACAAACAAAATTATTTGATCTAACAATTCAAGAACAAAAATAAAGAAGAAGCTATAAGAACATATGATCAAAATATCATAAACTAATTAGGCTTATTAATTAATCAAACATAACCATCAATATTTGATAGATTAACTAAATAAAAAAGCCTAAAAAATTATAATATTATATTTGCAAAATAAGAGAGAGATTAAGAAGAAGAGAATAATACTCTTGTGTGGTGAATTAAAACAATGAACAATGAGTTTTATTTATAGAAAAAATTAAAACCTTAATCCTATATAATTGATAAATATATTTTCTATTACAAATAGGATTAGTAATACTTTACTAATAAAGAAAATTCATATTTAAAGAAGAGTTCTTTTAAAATATATTCATTAATCAAGAAGATTCTTATTTAAAGAAGAGTTCTTAAATTATACACATAAATCAAGAAGACACCTATTTAAAAAAGAGTTTTTTTAAAGTATATTTTATGCTATCTTTCAAGCTAAAATTTAATCTAAAATTTAGGGTATATCTTATATAATATTTTAGCATATATCTTATTTTATATTTTAGCAGCAAAAATAATTCTTGATTTATTTGCTATTAAATACATGAGTGCAATTCTATGTATTATAGTTATAAAAGATATATCTGAATTACGACTCTATGAAATGCTAATATTTTTTTTACTTTGCTTGATAGACTTGATAATGAGCTTAAAAATAAGTTTACATGAAAATATTTTATTCACGAAAATAATTAATACTTATAATCTTTTATAACATGTGATTTAGCATGATATTTGGGACTGAGGAATCTTGTTTACGGAGATACATGGGCACAATCATAGGTATAAGTGATTTGGACCCTTTGCTATGGAAAAATTCATAGCGGCACAATCCTTAAATAGGTATAATTTTGTGGTTTCCAAAAATAAATTGGGCTATTATTAACTCATTTCTTTCCCAAAGAAAATATTAAGATTGTTGTCTCATGCAATCCCTATGTGCAAAGTTTTCAATTTTTGTTGTATTCCATTTTAGAATTTATCCTTGATAAATAACCTTGTGTAAGCAGCAATGTGCATTTTAGAATTTATTGTTGTTGATGAATGTACTCTTGATATGTTGGTTAAGATTTTTTGTTTTGTATTACGGATTAGGGGTTCATATATATATGGAGACAACATTTATACCTCATATCAGGTAGCATATTGTATTTGACAACTAGTTACATAGTTATATTACTCGAATTTTTTATAGTTATATGATTGTATAACTAATTGTTTAGTATCATAAAAAATACTCTCAGATAAGTTATAAAAGATATTTTTTTAATCCAATTTTAAAAAATAATAAATTATATTATTTTAATAATTTTTTATTAAAATAGTTTTTCCTATGAAATTATTAAAACGTAATAAAACATGAGTCATTATGGATAAAGTAAAATTTAATGTAAAATTATTTTAAAAAATCAATAATAATAATATTCTAAAAATTTATTTAAATATATTATTTTTTATTTTTTAAAAAATAAAAATGTGACAAAAAGTTAATATTAAAACTCATTTTAAAAAAAAATTCATGAATTATCACTTTATCATTTAATAAAAAAAATTATTAAAATAATATTATATACCTTCAATTGATCTCTTTTATGACAGGTATGTGACTAAGAAACAACTTTTATAATTTTAGGGATTAAGGTTTAAATTAAGGGATTTGATTGAACATTTTTCTTACTTTTTTTTTCAATCAATACAATATATTTTAAGATGAACAACACACTCCCTAGTTACTTGTTCCAAACTACGAGGAGGTGGGTTCAAAACTACATTCAAGAGGATGTGGCGTATCACTTTTACCACTAAGCTATTGAGGTGATAGGCATTTTCTATACTATTTATTACAAATTGATATATGTATAAATCTATATATCATAATATAATTAATTTTTTTAGTACGTAATCTTATAATTTAACATTTTTATTAAATATTCAATCTCATTTACAACTAATTTAACGACAATGATGTAGCTATTTTTTTAAAGAAAAATATTGATGGTAATTTCACAATTTGAGATATTAAAGATGGATAATTGAACATATTTATTTGCTTTTTAGAATGGATCACTTAGATTCAATAATTTTTTTTAAAAAACTTTATAAAAATGAAAGCTATTCAAATGGTTATTTTATATATTTCTATCTTAAAAAATTATTTCTTCAAACATTTATATTAATTTTTTTTTAAATAATGGTAAATAATAGTTAAAAAAATTAAAATTTAATCATGTAAATTAAACTTACGTATTAAAGTTATTGAAATAAAAGTTAAAAAAAATACTAAATTGAAATACTAGAATTATAATAGCCAATATTACGGGTGTAAATACATTATCCAAATTGATCAAATCTTAACTCAAATCGAATTTGATTTTTATTATAAATTATCAACCTAAATCTAAACAAAACAATTCAAGCTAAATTAATTCATGAATTTAAAAGAAATTTAGACAAATCTCATTTTTAAATGTAATTTAAAAATGCTCATATAATTAACCACGTTTATTGTTGATAAGATACTACACAATTCTTGTTAATAAATGAATATGAAAAAAATTACACTAAAGATAATAATAAAAAAGCAACAAATTTTTCTTGATATGAACTAATAGACTCAACATATAAAATAATAATTGTTAGGATTGATCTAATTTATAGAGAGAGAGAAATTAGAGAGAAGCTAGAGAATTGTGTGAAAATGTGTGGCTATCTCATGAGGCCTATGTATATATAGAGTATTACATATACATATGTTGATTACATAGGATATACACATCACATCGTGTTAGAGGGGTATAAAAGTAAAAGATGAAATATTTTTATAGCTGGAGGTCGACCACCTTATAACTCAAGCTTGAGGTCGACCTTATAACACTAAAGCTTGCATGCATAAAAATGTTCCTCCCACGATTATGGTTATTGGCATGGGCACAGGCAAGTCCTTTATGATAGCTCAGGCCGTTAGTTGGATCAGGCTTAGGGTTGAGCTATATGTCTAAACATCTAGTCCATTTACTCTTATAGCTTGGTTTTTCAACAGGGGTAGAAGAGTAGCAAACATGTAGTAAATTTGGGATCTTTGACTCGTCTTAATAAATGTTTATCAACTAATTGGAGAGAGAAAATATCCACCTCTATATAAGAAAGAGTTGGGGTCTCTCTTTTTTTCATCATTTCCTACATATTAGACAAAAAATTCACAATGGAAAAAGCTCTATCATCTCAGTTCGAGCTATAGAAAATTTCAAGTCGGTGGTAAGAAATTAGCTTGGAATCTAGCTTTCTTGCTCAGGTTTTAGCAAAAAGCTTCTTGAGTATAATAGTTTTGTAATTTATTTTCAGGTTGGTTTAAAGAATCATTACCACTTTTATTTCAAACTTGACCCTAGGTAATTTCTACTTTTCATGCCTTACCTTTTTCATATTTTGTGATATTTTATAGATAGAGACCATACACAGAGAAAGCACCTCAGGCTAGGCCTTCTAGAAGAGCCCACAATATCTTACTTACTCGGGCCAACCCAAAAGTGACAACATGGGGTCATTCAACGAAACAAGCACCTCGAGCGAGGGGGCTCCATCCCAACTTCAACCCTCCACCTCTACTTCTCATCCACATATTGTACCTACTATTAGGTTGAATGTGCCTCATACTTATATATTAATCCCAAGGTCCTGGAGGAAGAAAGCAAGGAACAAAGGGACTAGGGAGCCTACAGGTCGTACCAAAGGTTGGCCAGCCAAGGTCAAAACCAGTGGATTGTCAACTCAGAAAAAGGAGAGGATAAGGAGAACTACGACATTCCTTTCTCAATCCAAATAATTATTCCTATGTTAGGGGATTGTGAAAGCGACCCGCTTCCAATTGGTTAGACACGAGAAGGCTTTATGTTTTGGGGTCAGATTTCCTCTGTACCTTTTCATAAGGAAATTCTTAACTATGACTCAGCTCACACTGGGTTAGTTGTTACCTAATGGATAGAGGGACCTGTTCTACTTTATATTGATATGTAGAGAGCTCGTGGTGGAGTTGGAGATGCCCGACTTCAATGAGGCTTATGTGTTGAAGTAGAATCCTACAAACCCAATGAGGGTTTATATGTCAGTAAAGTAGGATTGAGGTATAAATATAACCCTTCCTAAGAACAAGAATATTTCTTCTGTGTGTTAGGTCGGTGGGAAGCTCCAGAAATTGATAAGATGGTAATAAAGAGGCATTGGCTGGTACCAAGGTTATGATAAGGAATCTGGGCTCCTTAATTATGACTTTGAGTTAAGCGGATAAGCAATGATTGACTGATGTCCAAAGTTATCTACCCATAAAAACTCCATAGAGGCAATTAGTAAACACCTTACACTTTATTATGTGTGGGTTGATGAGGTGGGGCTTAGTAGAGCCCCCTCATAGAATAATTTGTAAAATTTAGGCACCCTTTAAGCACTAGACCCATCCCATAGACTATAGAGGTAGGTTCAAAGTGGTCACCGATGTTAGTGAACTTGCCTTGAGACTCGACATTTTGTTTTGCTCGACCCCTTAAAACTAACACCTTATCGCCCTTGTCTTTGTAGATACCATGGAGTTTAATCCTGATGATCTATTAGCTTGGCTTAAAAGTAAAGTCTCTTCTCAGGAGGTGAGCTCCTAAAAAACTACACCTCCCTTACGGGGGGTGGGCTATGATAACTGTATTTTATACAATTATTTTCGTCTATTTTATTTCTTGATATTTTTAGTTAATTTTTAATTAATTAAATTAATATTTACTACTAGTTTTTTAATAAATATATTTTTAAGAAAATTAATGAATTTGAATAAAAAAAAGGACTTAATTGCAATTAATAAATGCTAAAAATATAATTTGAATTAAAAGTGGGTGAAATTGCAAATATCTAAAGAATAGAAGTTAATTTGAATTAAATTTGAGGGTCAAAATGCAATTAAGGAAAGTTGATTTTTCTACGCAGGAGAAGGAGGCCACTCGTGCCATTAACAATGCACAACACCCACCGTTCGATCGTCCAATCAATGGTCAAGATCAGGCGCGTGGAATCCAGACGCGACAACAGAGTTTAGACCCGATTTTCCTGGATGCATGCTGCATGGTGCATAGAGTGGGACCCACGTGTCGGCTGCGTAGAATATTCTCCCAAGGCGTATCTCATCGCTTACCGTTGG
This sequence comes from Hippophae gyantsensis, assembly GCA_030763125.1. NCBI lineage: Eukaryota > Viridiplantae > Streptophyta > Magnoliopsida > Rosales > Elaeagnaceae > Hippophae > Hippophae gyantsensis. Next base: position 14,036,252 of record CM061029.1, on the reverse strand, counting down.
ATCAACTTTGAACGGTCCAGATTCGTACGCGAGTGGAATCAAGATGTCGCGTACCGAGCAACTTGCTTATACCCCGTGCGATGCGGTTCATCATATCAGAGTGCGTCATCGCATTCCACCTAATAAGAAGCAACCACGTGTTCCATCAATCTTCCAGCCAATCATATGGAGACACATGGCATACATTTTATGAAATCAAAACACAGGAAACGACGCCCACTTACCAGCTCGTGGCATACGTTTAAAGGAAAAAAAAATAGGAATATACTTTTAAAGGAAAAAAAAGAGAAAACGCAAAACGGTCTTCCACGTGTGTTTGCTTTTTATTACTTCCCATGTATTTTTGTCTCACACTACATGCATTTTTAAAAAAAATCAGTTGGGATGATGTAATTTAGACGAGAGGAAAGAGTTTTTGTAGTTTTTTGAGTTTTTTCATTTTTCATTTTCACTTCAATTTTAGTTTCTTCTCTGTGTATCTCTACAACACGCAGAAACTTTTCTTTAATTTTTTTATGTTGTTATTTTCTTAGGAAATAGAGAGAAAGAATACAACGAAGAAGAAGAAAAGGGAAGAAATTTATTTTTCATTGAGGAATCGTGAAAGAGTTTCTCCTAAACTTTTTCTTTTAAATTTTATTTCTCTGAAATGTTTGATTATTGTTGTATTGTAATTTTAATTTCTACTATGAACTAATTTATTTGTTCTAGAGTTGTAGTGTAGCTTAAATTATGAAACTTGAATTAATTATTTTTGAATGATTTATGGAACAATTTTAAGTTGTTTATTTTATCTGTGCTTAATGCTTTAAATTATCAGAAGATTAATTAATTGATCTATGACACTTAAATAAACTTAGAAAATGCATTTTTGTGTGTTGCTCGTGATAAAATAACATATGTATATATAAAGGATATGAATATACTTTTATTGTATGTGTAACTATTTGAGAACTTAGAACTTAATAAATCTTGTTGAATTTAATTCTCATAGGAATATAGTGAATTATTTTAGCGAGATGTGTCTATATGGAGCTCGGAAGAGATATATGGATAAATTAGGAGTTCTTGGTTAACAACTTAAAATATGAGAACATAAATCAAGAGAAAATAAAAAGATTCAAGTGGATTAATTTGGTGAAATTGCAATCCTAGAATTTTCTTATAAACTGTTATAAAAATTTGTTAGTCAAACTGCATCAAATTATCATTTGTTTGGATAGAATCAGGTTGAGATAATTTTAGTAATTAACGAACACTAGTAACAAATCTTCGTGGGAACGATATTTTATTTATCATATTATTACTTGTGACCATGTATACTTGCACAATTTTATGTTCTCTAAAAGAGACAACAGGCTACTCTAAGGAAAAGAAAGAGAAAATCCTTTGGATAGGATGTCTTCCCTACCTCGTCCAAAAAGAAAAGAAAAAGGTAACTATTGATGAGCCCATCCTTAGACCGAGTCCTCATCAGTGACCTTAGATGCAATACACCTATCCACCACTTAGTTTGGTTCCATAAGCACCTACTCGACCTGTTAGGAGTTCAAAGTTTGGTTCCACAAGCACCTGCTCGACCTGTTAGGGATTCAAGGAAGGGAAGGATGTGATTGATGACCTCACTAACAACATAGATAGGGTGGAACTATAATGAGGTATAGCACTAGAGAATTTAGACCATTACATATGTCATCTTCTCTTCATGGCATAGGAGAGGTAGCTCGATGCCATTTATGAGGATATGGGCTCTAAGGTCATGATGAGTCACCTCTTGTACCAGGTGTGTCAATCAACCTCTTTTTTTAACCTCATGTCGTTTGACTTATTTTCGAGTGTAGCTCTTTCAAGGAATTAATAAGGCTCGAGGTTTAGAAAGTGAACTCATGCTTGAAAAAGAGAGCCATGTTTCAACTTGTGCTAAAAGCGCAGTGCTATTGGCAAAGGCTAACAAATGGAAGGGTAAGGCCATTGAAAAACATGAAAAGTTAACCAAGGCCATTTTTAAGCTAAATGAGAACTCAAGGTGCTTTGCAGAGCTTAAGGAGGCCTAGCGAAAGGCCAAGGTTGAGTTCTTGGAAGCCTAGAGAAAGAGTGAGATTGAGGTAAAACTTATAGTCGCAAGCTACTTAAAACATAGGAGAAGGCGAAGCGTGAGCTTGATGTGATGATCAAACAACTCTCCATAGTGTTGAGATAGGGTACATGCTAGCCATGGATTCCTTTAAGGAAGAGACCAGAAAGAGGGCTCGGGCTTGGACTCTGGTGAGAGTAGTGAGAGACCTGAGGTGATAGATGAAAAAGGTAGGACCAGGGACCTTTGATACTACCATTGGGCCGATCCTCGTATTCATATAGACTTGAAGCCTTTATATGTCTCTTTCATATCCTTTAACTTTCCATATCTCATTTGTGGGTTCACCCTTGTAACTTTCCATTATTAATGAAAATCAGTTGTTTTGCAAACAACCTGTATTATGTGTATACGTTTGTATTTATATCATTTTAAGTATTTATTTATGATATTAACATACCTTTCTATTTTTGGGACATGTGTTATAAAACTTCATTTAATATCCTCCCTTATATAAAAGGGGGTTAGGGTACTTGTAAAATTCATACATCCTTTTTTTGTTTGAAATAGTTGCCAACTCTTTCTACATCCTTCTTGCATAGACCTTATGGATTTTGACCATTCAAATAGACATTCAGCTCGTGCTCTAAAACTGGAGAATGATAGGCTCAAGGCTAAGGTAGGGAGATTAAGAAATGAGTTGTCTAAGCTTGAGGATAAGCTCCCCCTTTATAAATAGACCAAGTATGGGCTCGCCTTTTGTAATGAGTACATATTCCAAGCTCGATCTCAAGAGAGAAGAAACATAACTAAGATGGCTGCCTTTATGGACAAGGAATCCCATTGGGAAAAATTCTACATGAAGCGGTCTAAGGGGATCTTCCTCAAGGTTTGCTAAGGAACTGGAACATTCAATGCTCTCATCGAGTTTGACCCCCTAGTAGAGGAAATAAATGACCTAGACACCGATCATGTGTCCAAGCATTTGAGGAATTTTTAACACTTTGGGAGGTCGGGCTATGTATTAATACACTTTACAAACATTGTAAGCTCAATCAATAAAAATTCTTTTAATAGAATATGGTTGTGGCATGAGACCAATGTTTAATAAAAATATTTTTTTTCAAATGTATTCTCTTTGAAAAGACGAACTTGTAAGGTTTGGTTGATGCAATAAACTAGTGATTTTCATCGACTCTCACTTCAATGTCAAAGCGCTCTACCTGGTTTGTGATAAAGGTGATCAACTCACACCATGTAGGTTTAGGAGAGAGCATTCTACTTTTCCATGATAGAGGTTATCGACTCTCTTTTTGGTGTCAGAGTGTTCTACCTGGTTCCTGAATGAGGTGATCAACTTGTGACATGTAGGTATGATGGAGAGTGTTCTACTTGGTCTATGATCGAAGTGATCAACTCTCAATTCAATGTTAAAGTGTTCTACCTGGTTCTTAACCGAGGTGATCAACTCATAACATATAGGTATAGGAAAGAGCTATCTATCTAGTCTATAACCAAAGTGATCAACTCTCAATTTGGTGTCAGAACATTCAACCTAGTTTCTAAATGAGGTGATCAACTTGTGGCATACAGGTATGGTAGAGAGCATTTTAACTGGTGTATGACCGAGGTGATAAATTCTCACTTTTTTTAGAGTGTTCTACCTAGTTCCTAACCAAGGTGATCAACTCATGAGATGTAGGTATAGGGGAGAACATTCTACCTAGTCTGTGATCGAGGTGGTCAAATCTCACTTTGATGTCAGAAAGTTCTACTTGGTTCCTAACCAAGGTGATCAACTTGTGATGTGCATGTATAGGGGAGAGTATTCTACCTGGTCTATAACCAAAGTGATCAACTCTCACTTCGGTGTCAAAGCATTCTATATGTTTCCTAACTGAGGTGATCAACTCGTGACATGCAGGTATGAGGGATAGCGTTCTACCTAGTCTGTAATCGAGGTGATCAATTCTCACTTTGGTGTCAAAGTGTTCTACTTGGTTCCTAACTGAGGTGATCAACTTGTTACATGCATATTTGAGGTAAGACCCACTTCTTGAAAGAAATTACTTCATATATAAAGATATGGTACATGAAAATAGTAAATGGTACATCATAAGTGGTATTTTTAGTGTCAGGTATTCCAACTTGTGCCATCTACATCTCCTTCAATGCTTCTTAATAAATAGGCCCCTTAGCATCCTCTTAACTATTTGATAGGGGCTTTCCCAATTTTCACTCAACTTGCCTGCCATCCATTCCTTCTTGTTAGGGAAAGCCCTTTTATAAGAACCCAATTACCCATGACGAAAGCTTTGAAATGCATAGCCTTGTTTCAATAATATGATACTTTCCTTTTTTGCTTGGTTATCCTCTTCAAGGCCTCATCCTTTTTTTCCTCTACGCTCTACTTGCTATGTTCTACTCCTTTATTAGGGTTGATCTCATAGTGGGCACTATAATCTCAGTTGGTATCATAGCCTCAGTTCCATATACTAGTGAGAAAGGTGTCTCATTAGTGCTTCCTCGTGGACTAGTCCTAACAGTCCATAATGCCTCAGGCAGCTCCTTAACCCATCCTTTTTTGTACCCACTAACCTTTTCTTTAGTAGGTTGATTATTAACTTATTAGAAGACTTTGTCTGACCATTGGCTTAAGGGTAATATGACATCGAATGACACATCTTGATGTTATATTTGGTGAAGAACTCCTTGATGTTACGGCCAGTAAACTATCTACTATTATCGATGATAAGTTCCTTAGGTAGGCTGAATCGATAAATTATAGATTTCTAAATAAATCAAAATCACTTCTTCTCCTATATTCTTCACAGTATTTCTACCGTAATCCATTTAGAAAAAATAATCGATGGCCACTAATAAAAACTTATTTTGGCTCTAGCTTAGGGTAGATGTTCTACTATATCGAGTCCCTACTTGTAGAAAGGCCAAGGGCTAACTACCCCTATCATGGTGGTTAGAGGTTTGTGTGACAATGGGATGAACCTTTGAAACTTATCACACTCTGGGATGTATCTTGTGCAATCTGCTAGTATAGTAGGCCAATAGTACCTATGCCTCATAATTCAATGAGATATTCTCCTTCCACCCTAATAAGTATCCCACTCTCCTTCATGTGCTTCAAACATTACTCTATCAAATCTTTCCCTAGCTATGCACAAGAAACCAGGTGTGAGTGTTGTCCTTCTGTACAATTTATTGCCTTCAATAAGGTATTGTCCTACTTTGGCCTTGATTTTCTCTGCGAGTTTACAATCCAGGGATATGTATTATCATTTTAGGAAGTCAAAGATCGGGGTAAACCATAGGTTGGTAAGGGCATCCATGCTCTCGACTATTTTTTTGACCTCCTCCAAACTTGATTTTGTCATAATTGTTACTAACACTACTCTAGTGTGATTGGCTTCTCTCACATAGGCTAGTGTGGCCAAAGCGTCGGCATGACCATTTTAATTCCTCGCTATCTACTTGATCTCGAAGTTAGTAAATTTTGAGCACTCTTTTCTTCACCTCTCAAGATATTTCCTCATCTTGCTATCCTTAGCCTCGAACATCCCCAAGTACTGGTTGACCACCAATCACGATTCTATGCAAGGTGATTTTATCTACTCTTAGCTTCTTTTCCATCATGGCCCCGAATATAGCTGCCTCATACTCTACAACATTATTAGTTGCTTGAAAATCCAACCTAACAGCATACTCGAAACAATTTTCATCATGATCAACTATGACCACCCCTAGCCTAGCACCATTGAAGTTATGCATGCCATCAATGAATACTTGCTAGGTCGGATTCACTTTTTGATCCATGCTACATACTTCTTCTTGTGCCTTACCACTAGTGACCTATAGTGTCTCACTGAACGCAGCCACTACTTGTCCCTTGATGGCGATTCTAGCATTACTACAATAAATGGTATATAAGTTAGGATATAAAGTCAGTTTTTTTCTTTAACATGACTTATAACAAATTTTAAGTCGGCTCTACATGTCAACTGACTCTACTATTTTATTTTTCTATAATTGTTTAAGTCGATTGATACATAGAACCATACTACATGTAGGATTTTAAGTTGGTTCTACGTGTCCATCAACTTAAGCCATGTGTAGTGTCGGTTCTACGTGTCAACTGACACTACTATTTTATTTTTTTTTTCTAATTTTTTAAGTCGGCTGACACGTAGAATCGACACTACACATAGGATTTTAAGTCAGTTTTATGTGTTAACCGATTTAAGCCACGTGTAGCGTCGATTGACACGTATAACTGACTTAAAATCCTACGTGTAGCATCGATTCTACAAGTCAACCGACGCTACCTTATTTTTTTTCCTTATCTTCTTCTCTCCCTCATTTACCGACATGGCTAGCTCATGTTTCCTTCTTCCCTTATAGAGAAAAAATGTTTATTATCTCTATTTTCTTTCTCATTTTCTAGACATTTCTGACCATCATTTCCAACACCATCATTTTGGTTTTCTTCCACTCCAATTTTTCTTCTAGATCCATTATATTTTTGAGCATAATACTCAAATTTTGATACCCATTTTCCTTCATTTTCTAACTTACCAAACACCATTTTTTCTTCATTTCCTTCATTTTGTCACTTCATTTACTCTTGTAAGTATTTCTATGAATTATTTTATACTTATTATTCATATTTTTTTTATTTTAATGTATATTGTGTGTTATTGATTATATGTATAATTTTTATGTTATGTACGTTGTGTATTTTTATTCAAGCTTAGAAGAGAAGAAGGTATTTTATTTATTTATTTTAATAATTTTACCTATTTAAGTTTTTGATATATATTAATTTATTTTAAACTTAAATTTTTGAAAATTATTTACATGTACATGAAATATATATATATATATATATATATATATATATATATATATATATATTATATAAAATATATTTTTATATGTATATAATGTACAATGAGTTTATTATTATATATATGTATAAAATATTTATTATTATTAATTACAAGCATTTATATATATATATATATATATATATATTATATTTGTTAATGTTATTATAAGTTTATTAGTTATTTGGTTTATGTATTTATTTTTATACGATGTTTTGATAGATATCATAATAATTAGAGAATTTCTATATATTAATATCTGAAATATATTGGTTGGATACATATTAATATGCTTAATGTCATTAATAGAAAATGAATAAATCTTGGATGTCAAAGTGTAGAATTGAGTAGGATTATATTTTTGGAGTTGAAAGTTTCTTGGAATTTGCTCATAGAAATAGTAATAATGAAATTAGTATGATTCGATACGCATGTATTAAATGTAAAAATGAGAAATTTCATGATGTTGATGAGGTTAAATATCACATTTTCTGTAGTAGTATTCTTTTGAGTTATAAATATTGATATTAACACTTAATAGAAATCAAAAATTGATAATCTATTGGTCACTAAAGTTTGAACAAGGCCAAGATCATTGCATGTTGATAATCCTTGATCTATATGGAAATTATGTTTGGTACTGTGACTCAGTTTCCATAAAATTAAGTAAAGACATAAATGTAAGAGTTATAGTTAGCTATTTATTGTTCTTTGTAACATTTAATAAAGAACTAACTTTTTAAATATTGGTATTAATACTTAACAGAAATCAAAAGTTGATAATCTATTGGCTACTAAAGTTTGAAGAAGGCTAAGATCATTGGATGTTAATAATCCTTGATCTATATGGAAATTATGATTGATACTGTGACTCAACTTCCATATAATTGAGTAAAGATATAAATGCAATTGTTGAAATGTAAGAGTTATAGTTAGTTATTTATTATTCTTTGTAATATTTTGATAAAGAATTAACTTTTTTAAATTTGATTGGGCATGAAATTTATTCTTATTTTGAATTTAAATAAATGTATTTCTTTGGTTAAAAAAATCCGGCTATGATATGCAAATTTTTTAAGATTTATGTGAAGAATTGGCAGAGCACATGCTTCAAATTATTACATCACAAGATGAATCAGGAAACTAATATGTTGAATAGTGAAGGAGAATACCATGGTAATTTTTTTAATACTTTAATTTATCTATTCTTGTGTCTCTGAAGCTTGGGCTTATTTGGTGGATATTTGATGGATGTTTAAGGGAATGAATTGTTGTTTGGACCTATTTTCCTACCCAAACTCCATCTTATCTCATTAGAGAGTTCCGTAGTCATTATAAATGAGACATTTCTAGTGATTCTAAGCAACAAACTAAGCTTTTTCTCCCTGCAATAAAGTGGAAATATCATAAAATCCATGACAAAAGAGGCATCGTCAATTTATTTGTAACTTAAGTTAAATATATATGTATTGCTATTATGTGATCAAAAACAGATAGTAGCGAGAGTAAAAATGCACAAAATATGTTAAAATTATAGAATTTAAAGTCGGTTCATGAGTTGAACCAACTTTAAATTCTAAGCCTCCTTGTTTTAAGTTGGTTAATAGTTGACTTAAAAGCTTGAATTTGTAGTAGTGTAGCCATGTACTTGATATCGTACTCTCCTAGCTCTATGTCAATTTATGCCAATCTCCCTGCAACTTCTAGCTCGTCAATATGCTTTTAAGTGGTTGAGAGGTGAGTACTATCACTATGTGTGAGCCAAAATAATGTCTGAGCTTCCTTGTATTGATTTTCAAGGTAAAGGCCAAATGGTTTATCATTGAGCACCTGCTTTGGGCATCTATTAGAATTTAGCTGATTGATCGCTACACACGAAGTGTGTGCAATGAATACGTAAGTATACGTATCATGACAAGTAAAATAATGATAAGAAAAGATCATTCTCATGCAGATTATTTTATTAGAAACTAATTTTTAAAGCTTAAAAAATAAAAATCAATTTTTTTGTCTTTATATTTTAAGAAAGCAAAATTAAAATAACTAAAAGTAAATAACAATAATTAATTAAATTAGATTTAGTAACGAAGAATATATATGAGAAAATATCTAAGAATACTTAATCCTTATATTTTCTAAATATGCAAATCGCTAAAATCCCCTCAATATAAAATTGAATCTAACCTAGCTAGCATGTATTCCTCTCTCAAGTAAACTACACATCATATAGTAATTAATTTAATCACACTCTCATGAAAATTGAATTGCATACTACTCATTAAGTTCATCAACTATGAATCACATACATAAGAATCATACATCTATGCCTATAAACTATGCATATTATTTAATCAAGACAAACATTTAAATAATTCTCTCAAATCTATTTATTTGCCTCTATAGATAAATTATTGGCCAAAAATTAATAGCATAAGAATCAGATTAAATAATATAATTAAATTAAAATCATAATTGGGGTAAAATATTAGATCATCACATGGTAAAAATTAGGTTTATAAGATCCATAGATTAATAAATTAACTACATATAATTATGTTCATAAAACTCATTTTTTTCATAAAAAAAGACATAAAAATTGATAAAGAAAAGAATAGAAGGAGAAATACAATCAATCTCTTGAATTAAATTGCTAATATCCTCTTAAATCTTTACTAAAATTGTATCTTCTTTTGAATTTTCATGTAATTTTCTCTCTTTTTAGCTCCAAAAACTGATCAAAATTATACTAATGATGGCTCCTTAGGGTTTATGGGGTGATTAGGGGCTTAAATATAGCTTAGGTGCAATTTGGACAGTTAAATCAGCTCCAAGTTAAGGGTTGAGAACAAAAAAAGTAAAATGAATTGTGTTAGCCAATTATAGCACGACTTGTGGCACACATAATTCAATAGGCAAATTATAGAACGAGGCATGGTAGGGGAGACTGATCTGAGTCAACGCTTATTGAGTCAGTTCCATACAGCGCAATGCAATTCACTGTAATGGATGACATGGAGCATAGGTGGAACGCGAGGAGCAATCGCATGATAACATGTGGTGTGAAGGTTTGACCATGCTAGGAACTCGAATTAAACGTCGTGGTGACATGTGGCATGCAATTCATCGCTCTTCACACACAACGAGCTATGATTCATTATCCCTGCTGATGTGGCATCCACTTGGCTTGCCCTGTAAAATCCTTTGCTTGCATGACATGCCATGTGGTAGCTTTTAATTGGTATTCCTTTAAAAATTCATAAAACATCCATAAAAATTCCTAAAAATTTCAAATGTTATATTTTCACCCCTTTTTTTACTAAAAAGTTTATATTTTTGGCCCTAAAAATACTATATATTGAATAAAACAAGTAACTATTAAGTAAAAAAGTGTGCTAATAATTTTAGTTTCATAGAGTCATCACTGATGTAGTAGACGAGGTGTTGTACCTTGTTTCTTTCGACTAGGAGCATGACATTACAAGTCTGTGGAGCCATGGCCAAATACAAGTAAAGTGTTTATCCTGGGAGAGAGTTGACCAAGAGAGGAGGTTTGCTCAAGTATTGTTTGATTCCTTCAAAGGTTCTGTCATAATCCTCGTCCCAAAAAATTGATGTATTTTTCCTCAGGATTTTGAAGAATGGAAAACACTTGTCCGTGCATTTAGAGATGAATTTGTTTAGTGCCACTATTCTTTTGTTCAGTTATTGAATCCCTTTTAGATTGGTAGGAGGCTTCATGCTCACCAAGGCTTGTATCTTATCAAGGTTGGCTTCAATCCCTCAGGCGATTATGAGGTATCCTAACAATTTTCCTAAAGCAACACCAAAGACACATTTCTTAGGGTTAAGTCTTATGCATACCTTTGGATTACAAAAAATATTTCCTCTAAGTCTTTGACGTGGTTTATTGGCTATGCTGACTTTACTACTATGTTGTCCATATATGCCTCTAATTTTTTTCCCAGATGATTGAAAAACATTTTGTTGACAAGCCATTGATATATGATTCCTACATTCTTCAATCCAAATGACATTCTATTATAGTAAAAGGTCTCATCCTAGGTGATGAGATATGTTTTCTCCTTGTCATCAGAATGCATTCTGATTTGATGGTAACCAAAATATGTGTCCAAGAAATTCATTAATCCAAAGTCGGTAGTCGCATCAACTAGCTGATCAATACTAGAGAGGGGGAAAAAATCTTTGGGGCAAAGGCCACACACATACGGGGTGACCCATATGCCTTTTTCACCAACACCACGTTTGACAACCAAGTAGGGTAGTTCACCTCCCTTATAAACTTTGTCTCCCTAAGAGTGGTAACCTAACCCTTTATCACACCATTCTTTTCCCTAGGAAACTTCCTATTTATTTATTGGATAGATCTAACCTTTAGATCGAAATTTAACCTATGAGTTATAAACTCTAAGTTGATCCCAAGCATATCTACAGGGGTACAATACGAAGACGTTAGAGTTTGCTCATAGAAATTGGGATAGTTGTTCCTCAATCTCAATTGTTAAATCCAAACTTAGCTTTAAAAGGTGACTCCCTCCTTATCTCCCATTGGTAGGTCTCGTGCTTCATTTGAATTGATAGATTGTGCTAAACATTTACCTCTTGCCCTCCTTTGAAAGGGGCCTTTATGTGGTTGCTACTTGGGAATAACCTCATTCATAGTGGCTTTATAGCAACTATTGGCATTCTCTTGGTCTCCTTTTATTTCCTTTGTACCCTCCTCAATTGAGAATTTGATGACTTGGTGGAAGAGGGATGGGACCGCCTTCATCTTGTGTATCTATGGCCTACCCAAAATGGCGTTATAGTGAGATGGGACATCAACTACCATAAAATTGGTCATTACTATTGATTCTTTGGCCATAACAAGTAGCACCACGGTCCCAATCATATAGGTGGTGCTACTGTTATATCATATTAGGGGCAGCATCCTCCTTACGATGTCAACCTATTTTATGCCAAAGGCTCTCACTGTAGATAGAAAAAGTAGATCCACCGAGCTACCAACATCAACTATGATACAACAAACATTGCAGGAACCTATCCTTAAAGTGATCACCAAGGGATCTTCATGATGAGATGAGGTCTCGTTCTTCTTCGTGAAGGTGGTCTCCATATGGGGCCTTATTGTTTCTAGATTGTATATATATAGGGTTTTTGTACTAATCTTGAGCCCTCTATGTATGGTATGGATAGTTCTGATGTTGGGATCGTTGTGGGGGTCTCTCCTGCTACTTGATAGAGTTGATGGCTTCGACGCTTCACATCCAATTTATCGCCTTCCTCCACCGTTGTTACTCCTTACAAGGTCCTTAAATATCCTCTGGACAACAGATCCTGTATCTCTTTCTTAAGGTGTCAATAATCTCTCATCTCATGGCTCACATCCTTGTGAAAGACCCACCATTTAGATGTGTCCCTAAGAGAGCCATCTAACATTTGGCTTTTCCCCCATTCATAATACTACCTAGGCCATACTCAATCTCATGGGTGGGCCCCTAAATGGAGATAATGATCTTTCCCATATTCCCCTATTTTTGGACCATTGGCTACTCTCTGTGCTATTTGGCACAAAGTTATTGTTTTGTTGATCTTGCTATCTTGGTTGGCCCTGTTAGGACTTATCCTTTTTTTTTCTTTTTCTAATGCAACTTCTATAATTTCCTGGTCGCTCTTAACCAAACCCAACTCTCTTTTGAGATTGATGAACTTCCCTACCTCTCCATATGCTTCCTCCAAAGTGTGAGAGATCATCTTGGTTAGGTCTATGAATAGGTTGGAATCCCTTAGAAGATCTCGCCTAAAGGCCTTTATTGTAATAGAGTTCGGGCAGTTAGAGATTTCTAGCTTTTTTCTCTTAATATTTTCATATATTCTTTGGTAGACTCACCTCTTGTCTAAATGATTGAAAAGAGGTGGTGCGACTCCTTCCTCAGTGGCTTCTTGTAGGAATAATTGGTGATAAATAACTTGGAAAACTATAAAAATGAGGTGATGGTATGAGGTGCCAGGTTATTGAACCACTTCTGAGCACTATCATAGAGGGTGGCATATAACATTTTACATCATGGTGTCTCTTTTGCCCTGTGTGAGGCTCATAAGGGCTATGGCCATCTTGAACAATACATGAGTAACCGAGTCTTTAATCCCTTGATAGTTTGGGCATTTGGGAGCACTGAACTTGGCTAGTAGCTCATTTGTAGTCCCTATCCACATCATAGTTATTTAGTAGTTCAACCTTCAGAGGATCTTAGACCCGATTGTGACCATAATGTCTTGTTTTCTTGCCTGGTTTCTTAGAGTTCCCTCCTTAGTTCAAGAAGTTGATGAGCCAACTTATAATGGGGTCGGTTTCTATTCTAGTCTCATCACGGGTTGGCAAGATGTTATGTTGTGCTACCACTGTCTCTTCATTTGATAGTCTCTATCGTCCCTCAGCTCGCGTTTCTACCATGATGATTGTGATTATAGGGTAAGTGGAAATGGTGTTTTGTCTCTTTCAACCTCACTCAAAATTTGGGATGAATCCTTAAAAGTACGGGGTCAGAAGCTAAGGCTCGACCTTCGAATCTGCCCTACGATAGGGGCCAAAATGTTGAGATTGGTTCGATTTACAAAGAAAGAAACTAGAAAAAGTCAATGAATTGTGTGAAAATGTGTGACTATCTCATGAGACCCGTATATATATAGAGTTGTATATGTGTTTATTACATAAGGTACACACGTCACAGCGTGTTAAAGTGGTATAAAAATAAATGAAAATACGTTTACAACTCGAGATCAACCACCCTATAGCTCAAGCTTAAGGTCAACCTTACAACACCAAAACTTGCGGGCATATGTGGGTTCTTTCCACGAGTGTGGTTACGAACATGGACATAGATAAATCTTTTTTGACAACTCAGATCATTAGTTAGACCGAGTTTAGGATCAAATTATGTATCTAAAGAATAATAATATATATCGATAATTATAATTATTATTAAATTTATCGTAATCTTCTTATCTTAATTTCTTTGGTTGTATAAATTATAAGAAAGTTTAATTTAATTTATATTTTTCAATTCCACTTTATATGAATTGTAATTAAAAAAAAGTATATGTCAAATCAAACGTACCCAATCTCATTTTAATTTATTATCGTAAAGTTGCGTTTTAGAGATGACATTCTCAGTGGTTCAACCAATTACATTACACTTTGACACTAGCATAATCGCTTTGTCCGAGTTTCAGTCTCCTTCTCGGTCCCTTTCATTGAGTTTGGAAAATTCAGCACTCACCACCAAACACAACCTTAATTCAAAATGGTTTCTTTTCTTTCCACACCGCTTCTCCTACAAAACCCCATTTACCATTTCGCTCCTACAATCACCTTTCCTAGAGTAACTGTATCTCCGGTCTCGACCTTAGCAATGGCTACCCAACAAGAGGACAGTGATTTTTCTTCAAAAAATTCAACACAATTGATAACTTTCTTGGGTAAGGGTGGTTCTGGGAAGACCACGTCCGCTGTATTCGCTGCTCAGGTACTTTTTCACTGAACCCTCCTCGTTTTATGGGAAAACGTTCTAATATTTTTATTATTATATACAAAAATACACTTTTTCTTCTAATTTATGGAATACATATTTATTGTCTCATTATTTATGAAAATTCATCACTTTAGTGTAAAAATAAGTTTTACTTGATGTATTTTTTGAATAATTATGCGACCTTAAATGCTAATTTTTAATAATTATGTACTCATTTTTCATAGTAGCAAAATTAGTTATGTATAACTCATAAATTAATAACTAAATTACATTTAAAAAAAATTGAATTATTTGTTCTTCTCACTCTTAGTTTTATATACCATAAAAGTTAGTTGGTGTAGTATAATGTGAAAAGTGGTATAATTCTAAAGAGTAGTGCACCAAATGACATGTCAATTATTGATCGGAAATAAAGTTGATGACTTGAGACGATCTAATGATTGTGTGACCACATAATTGATGTATATATCAAGTTATGATAAAATCATTCTTGAATTCTAAATTATGGGTAACCTAATCTGTAAAATTGAATATTTGTGTAGCTAAATGGTTACTCCTTTTCATTAAGTATTGTGTACTAGTTATAAGAAATTGACATATTCATAGTGTAGTACTCTAACACTCAAATTTTGTGTGAATTTATATAAAATTTAGAAAAATGGGGGACACCCAAATAACATAACCCATTACCCAATAGTAAAGGAAAAGGGTAAGGAATTTGAGCTGAGCTCTTGAAATGTAGAATTGATTTAATTTACATTTGTGCCTAATTTTACCCTTTTGTGATTTGGGGCTATCTATAGCAAAATAGTACCTAATGAGTTTCTTTTTGAAAAGTGAAAGTTGAATTGTATAGTTTGTTGGCACCTTTTTTTTTTTTTTTTTTAAATTAAGCCTGTATTTTCCAAAGGTGAATTTTGGGAAATGTTATAATGGTTTGTCACAAAGTTTGGATCTTTAATCTCAGTTCAGTTTATTCTACTGAATTCTGCCTCTCTGTGCTGAAACTTTGTCAAATTACTTACACTATTTATTTAGTATGCTTCTTAGTTTGGTTCTGTGTGATTTCAGCATTATGCAATGCAAGGCTTCAGGACATGCTTGGTGATACACACCCAAGATCCTACTGCTGAGCATCTGTTGAATTGTAAGATTGGAAGTTCTCCTGTAGTATGCAACAACAACCTTTTGGCTCTTAGGTTTGAAACCACCAAAGTGTGTTCTTCCTTCTATTTCCTTGATTTTCTTTCTTTCCTTCTATTTCATGAATTTTTGGTATGAACGTTTTTTCAATTCCAGATGCTCCTCGAACCTATTAATAGCCTAAAACAAGCAGATTCTCGCCTTAACATGACGCAAGGAGTGCTGGAAAGGGTAGGTATGTAATATCTTTCCTGACTTAGAGACATTTAGGGCATAATTTCATTCCAAATTCTTATCAAAGAACTTGTAATGCTTTTTTTTTTAATCTTTTCTTTTCTCTTTAAGTTTCCTGTTTCTTATCTGGCAGATAGTTGGGGAAGAGCTTGGAGTGCTTCCTGGAATGGATTCCATATTTTCCACGTATGCAATTGAGAAGCTTTTGGGATTTTTCGTGAAAGTTGCTGAAAAGAATCACAGTAAAGATAAATTTGACATAATTGTATATGATGGTACTAGCTCTGAGGAAATTCTAAGGATGATAAGTGCAGCTTCTAAAGCAAGGTTAGGTCCCTTTGCATCTCTCCATATCTCTTCCATCCATGCCTCCCCATCAATTTAAAGCTCCAAAATAGTATGTATATGTAGGAAATCAATCTAGGCGTATGATTGATTACTAATCAAGCTCTGATTTTCAGGGTGTAATCAGCCCCTGTTTTCAGGAGGTTAGTTTCCTGATTTTTAGGATGATTTTCAACTTTATTTTTAGCTTTGTATTTAGTGTATTCTAGCTGTATATTAGTTATAATAATTGTATAAATATATGTTCTGTATCAAGAAATTAAGAGAAGAAAGGGAATAAGAATAATACAACTTTAAGAGAGCTTGTTTTCTTTAAAAAGGCCTTTAAGCCTTGGCCTTTGGCCTTGACATTTTCAACACTGATTAACAACATGGTATCAGGGCATTAGGTTCAGAAACTACTGTCCTTAGCCTCCTCTTATACTCCTCATCAATAATCTTCCTTTCTTGCCATTAATCTAAACTAATGACTTTATTATTCTGGTTTCTGTAGCTCTAAAAGTCCTTGCCAAGTTCCCCATAGCTCTAATACAAGGGGAAGTTGGTTTAAAAGCAGTGTCTCAAATCAGAATTTTGTCCAGTTACTTCTCTATTTAAATTCGGCTCTGCTTCAACTATTGGTACATCAGTTTCTTCTCCTCCTTAGAATAACCTACTGATTTTTCATCTGTGGAGCTGAATCCTTGTTGGATATCTTTGCATTGGCATTCCCAAACTTTTCAGGAAGCTTCACAGCCATCTTGTCATTTGCTCATGCTCACAACAAACCTGTTCCTGCTTATGCTTCTAGAATTCTTGGGCAACCAATGCATATTATAAATAATCCACCCACAGTTGCATAAGCTAGCAACTAATCAACGTTTCCGCTAGGTGTTGCCCCTGGATTGGCCATCAATGGTTATAATTTCTTTGTCAATATTCATGGAGCAGGATAAGGGCCAAGAATTCAGCATGAGCACAACTTGCTGTTGCAGTTGTAATCTACACATATCAAGTCTAGTAGCTGCAATCTGCACTCTTTGGAGGTCAGAGTGCATCAGGGGGTGAGGCTGATAAGAATTAGCGATACCAATCAACTTTGCAATTTTCCGCTAATCTACTTCAAATTCAATAGTAGGAGAAAATTGGTACATCAATTTCTTTAATCCTGATGAAAGTATGACCAAGCAGGACAAAGTGTGTCATTCCTTGAACTCTCCAAGGGTTCTTGGGTCATCTTATTCTGAAGTTGCTGCAGAAACAAAAATTGGTTCTACAGAGTGACACCCTCAGAAATGATTCAGTTGAGGTCACAAACAACTCTCTTTGCATCAGCATTCCATGCTTTAATACTACCATCAGTAGTGCCTATGAGAAATTCAGCAGCAGCAGCAGCAAATTGGTACTCAAGCATCAAGCATTAAGTTCGGCTTTCAAAGAACTTTCTTCACTATCAAATTGGCTATAGAAAGATCAAATGTCAATGCAGCAACTCTTGTTTTCTGTATTTGGTAAAGCAGCAAGCTTTTCCATTTCAAGGAAATAATCCATGAGGATGATTTCGTCTTAAGGACCGTTCGGTTTCTTCTAATAAACTTCTCATTCTAAAGATGAAGCTCTATGACTAGAATATGTCCCTGAATCTAATTGGCCTTTATGACATTCATTTGTCTTAATGTTACTTGTTTGGTCTATATCAGATTCAATTGGATATAGCCATTCTCCAAGCTGTAAGATATTCAACTGCAAGCTCCACTCGGTTTCAATAGCCACTTTCTGAGCTGTAGGAAATTCAATTGCATTCTTCACTCATATTCAAATACTACCCTCCGAGTTGCAGGAAATTCAACTGTAAGGCTCCATTCAGATTTGGTGGTTAAATCTATTTCATTCATCCCAATCTTTAGGCTACTTAACAACAAGATCTATAATCCTTTTTGGGATGTCATCATAGACTAAACTTAGATCCATAAACCTTCAGGATCCAACTTGAGTGAGAGTGTTGAATGTTAACCCTTTTACCATCTTCCTCATCATCCCAATCTTCAGGCTACTTAGCAACAGGATCTGTAATCCTTTTTGGGATGTTATCATATACCAAGCTTAGATCCATAAACCTTCGGGATCCAGCTTGAGTGAGAGTGTTGAATGTTAACCCTTTCACCATCTTCCTCGTCATTCCAATCTTCAGGTTACTTAGCAACAAGATCAGTAATTCTTTTTGGGACGTCATCATGTACCAAGCTTATATCCATAAACCTTTGGAATCCAGCTTGAGTGGGAGTGTTGAATGTTAACCCTTTCACCATCTTTCTCATCATCTCAATCTTCAGGCTACTTAGCAACATGATCTGTAATCCTTTTTAGGATATCATCATATACCAAGCTTAGATCCATAAACCTTCGGGATCCAGCTTGAGTGGGAATGTTGAATGTTAATCCTTAATTTAAGGAGAAAATTGAAGGCAAAGATGATCTTCCTCAACTATGTTCCATCTAGATAACAAGTAGTAGATATCTTAACCAAAGCTTTTTTTATGAGAGTTAAGTGTAGCACTTGGTTTGAAAAACATATATCGCCTAGCTTGAGGGGGAGTGTAGGAAATCAATCTAGGCGTATGATTGATTCCTAATCAGCCCCTGATTTTCAGGAGGTAGTTTCCTGATTTTCAGGGTGTAATCAGTCCCTGTTTTTAGGAGGTTAGTTTCCTAATTTTCAGGATGATTTTCAGCTTTGTATTAGTGTATTCCAGCTGTATATTAGTTATAACAATTGTATAAATATATGTTCAGTATCAAGAAATTAAGAGAAGAAAGGGAATAATAATAATACAACTTTAAAAGAGCTTGTTTTCTTTAGGAAGACCTTTAGGCCTTGACCTTTGGCCTTGGCATTTTCAACACTGATTAACAACAGTATATATTGTGTATAATCGAATTAGTCGAAAATAGTTAGCTTGTACATATCATGCACATATGTACATATCTATTTTATAAATATTATATGTACATTATGTACAGTGTATGTATGTATATGCTATATACAACTAATATATTATTTTAAGGTTAATTTGATTATGTACAACCTGTATTTAAGGCCCAAACTCCTCTTCATCTCTATATTTATAATATGTATGCCATTTTTTCTTTTAGATTGTACATAAAATATCTGAGGAACCTGGCAGAAAAGACTGATCTTGGAAGATTGGCTGGGCCTTCGCTTATAAAACTCGTAGATGAAGCCATGAATATAAGCGGTAGCACATCCATTTTTAATGGGAAAATGAGTGCAGAAGTATGGGATGCTCTGGAACGAATTTTGGAGGTATGTAATTGCCATTCACTTTTTCTACTTGATACAAATCCACTTTTATATCAGCATTGGTCATATTTGGTGCAGAGAGGGTCTTCTGCTTTCACAGAACCCCAAAAGTTTAAATCCTTCCTGGTGATGGATCCCGAAAATCCTATCTCAGTGAGCTCTGCGTTACGGTATTGGGGATGCACAATTCAAGCTGGTTCATATGTTTCTGGCGCATTAGGTATGGCTTCAGCAAATTTGAACACGGAATCAGTGCAGAGTGTTAAGGAATCATTTTCACCTTTGCCTTTTGCTTTCATTCCCCGTCTCACAATTGGGTCCACTCTGGACTGGAACACTATCATAAAGAGCACTGTCAATGAAGGTGCAAGAAACGTTCTTTCGTCTGCAAGTGGCAAAACCTGTAGCAAACTATCTCCAGTGAAGTTTGATTCAACTAAAAAATCAGTTACTCTTCTAATGCCAGGTTTTGACAAGTCAGATATCAAGCTTTATCAGGTATGTTTACATCTTTCCTTTTAGAGCTTTGAATCTTTATCTTGTTATAGTTTTGGAGGTTTGGTTGGAGATATACTGAGAAAGGAATTGCTAATGATTGGGAAGGTAATGTGGTCGGGACAGTGCCCCTCAGGTACTACATATAGGTAAATGCTATGTACATGTATCGTTACAAGAGAGGGCCCATGTGGACCTGTATAAGACAAAAATAAAAGCGGTCTTCTTTTACACGCGTGAGGGTGATGTAAGTAGCTTGGGTTCTTGAGGGAAAGGCATGTCCAACTTGGTTGTGGGCCGGTTCCCTGCCTGTAAGGACATTGGCTACAGCCCTAGCATTTTAGTTAGAGTTCATGGCTACTGACCAAACAGATTTTACATCATATTATCGGATAATGTTTGTGAAACCATTTGTTTTGTAATCATTTTGGAAGCCCATTTTCTTGGAGAAGGTGGAGACAATAAAAAGTAGTTATAATTTGACCTAACATTTCTTTTGCCTTAAAAGAAGGATCTCATGTTTGATTTAAGGATACAAGCACTAAAAGTCCTATAATTATTCAATTTAAGCAGTTTAATCCCATAATTATTGGATTAAGCATAAGAGTTCCATAATTTTTCAAAATGAACACTTTAATCCTGTAATTTATGAATTAGGTATCTATAGTTCTCGTTATTTATAAAAGTTAGGCACCAGATGTCTTCTTTTGTTATACTTTTAATGAACTAAAAGTATTCATTTTAATCAATTATAGGGTTAAAAGTACTTACTTTTCATAATAACAGGATTAATAGTGTCTAATTCATAAATTATAAGACAAATGTTCATTTTGAAAAATTATGGGACCTCAAGTATCTAATCCAATGATTACGGGACTAATGTACTCATTTACTAATAATTACAGGATTTCTATAGCCTTTTTCTCTATTTAATAAGTTAGATTTGATTATTTTTCTAATTTTCATTTCGAGCTACTCTGTGAACAATGATCGTGCTCATGCTTAATCGCAAACAGCTTCAACTAGTGAAATCAATAATAAAGGCTTCACAGATTGCTGATACTGTTATCTGCAATATGTTTGCCTTTCATTTCTCAGTTTCATTCATCTCATTGCAAATCTTTATGATATTTTTTGAGCAACAGTTTAATATGCTAATCAGTAATGTGAAGTTGTTTAACAAATGCAGTATAGGGGAGGATCTGATTTGTTGGTGGAAGCTGGGGATCAAAGGCGTGTCATTCAATTGCCTTCAGATATGCAAGGCAAAGTTGGAGGTGCCAAGTTCATTGACAGAAGTCTTGTAATCACAATGCGATAATTCCCTGTCTGGCTGTCCGTTCCCCAAAAATAAAAGCACAAACACAAGAACAATAAAAAACTTAAATTGGATTTACTCTTTTAAATTCAATGTGAGAAATGCAAATGTATTCTCTTCATTTTTCAGTTGATCTTGATGTATAAAGAGAGATTATGCTACATGTTCTATGTTGAATGGTAAAAGTAGGATTAAAGGCACAGCTAAATTAGGGATAGCAATGGATTGGATTTGATCATCTGAAAGTTAAAAGGTCTAGTCTGACTTGCTCCAATTTGATTAGTAGATCATTAAATCGGATCATGAGTTTCATCAATGGATCGTGGACATTCATGATCTAATCCATTGATCCCTACTTTTTTAACAAAAAATATGCTATATTTTTAATGAATTTTATTTACAATTCCTTACCTCAACTACCTTGTATTTTGTTATAAATTTATTTCACGTATCAAACACAATTGGAAGGCTATTTTAAGATAGTGTAATACAAGTTCACACCTTAATAACAATATATTTTATTCCGTTAGTTATTATCTGTGATAGTATGAATATATTATTTCTTTTGGAAAGGTCATTAAAATTCATTTAGAAGATTTAAGTTAAATTTTTTACAATAAAATTGATATTTCGTAAAAAAATTATTTTCTTTTCCCAAAAATAACAAAAATAAATGTTTAAAAATGTATTTTTTTTTAAGTTCAATTCGAAGGGATTTTGAATTGTTTTTGAAAAAAAATCATAAAATAATGAAAGTGAATTCTAAAAAATTATGAGAAAGATGTGAGTATGGAACTATTCTAATCAATATCTTACAATTTAGTCAAATATTTCACGAAAAAAAATTAGTCTCTTGAGTTTTAAATCATTTTTATAACTTAAAATTATTCTTAAATTTTCAACTTTAATTTTAAAAGTCCAAGTCGCTTAAGATTTTTCATCCTTTTTTACCATATAATTTATTAAAGGTTTGTTTATTAGCAAACTAAATACTGAATAACTAAAATGTATGGTTATTAGATTTAATTCATTCATTGTATTAAGATTTAAAAAGATAAAAACTAAATTGAGCAATATTAGAACAATCGTGTAATATTTAACGTAAGCATTGAATCTTAACAACAGTTATAAGGTACCACTTCAAATAAGAATATTAACGATTAGTACTAAAATCTTAAACTAGATATAAACATATTCATGTAATAAACTAATTAACTACCCTAATTCATACCTGCATAGTTTTGACATTTAAACATATAATTGAATATTTTAAAAATTAAGAATTAAAACTAAAGTTATTTATAACATTAAATTAATTAAACAATAGTCTATAAATTGAAATTGCCCACATTCATAATAAAAATTTAACTAGACATGAAATTTATTAAATCAATAACAATAACTAAATATTTCATTATAAAGAAGAAAGGAATAGAAAAAGAATATGATTTTATTGAATTATTAGAGATAAAAGAAATCAAAAATATCAATATTCAACTTGTTTTTGAATCTTCTTTCTAAAGTCTTGCAATATTTCTCCAAATCTAAAATTTTACTTAATTTTCTTTCAATTTGATGTGTAATTCAGATATTGTATATATATTATGAGTTGTTGTTTGATATTTACATGAAAAAAATATTTTTTTAGAATAAGAATAGCAATATTATTAACACACATGCACATGAAAGAGAGTCAATGCGGTTAGCGTTGAGTGACTGGTAATTTAGTTTTGCGTCACATGAGGAAATAAATCATTTGTATTGCTAAGTACATTCACGTTGTTTTTTTAAGTTACTTCACATGATTTTAAAAAATTCTAAAAAAATCAATAAAACATCCTAAAAATTCTAAACAATTCAAAAAAATAATATTTTTTTATAAGTATAAAATAAATAATTTTAGTACATTATCATAGTAAAATATGTATAAATATAAAAGAATTGATATATGTATAAAATAATACTTATAAAACCTCTAAATGTATCACTTTTACATATTCTTTAATGGATTATTTTCAAATTTCTCAACTCATTCAATTTTCAACAACATAAAACCATATGAAACTTCTCTTGATATATGTGCCATATTATTCTTCAATTTTAACATATTCTTGGATAGTAGACTATCGATGGAACGAAGATTTAAGACTCTGATGTGAGAAATCAAAATTTAAATTGAGGGAGAGGAAGAGCTCATGCTTTAACAAGAATGGATGTGAATCAAGTTGGTCCAAGAAAAAGTCCATGGTATATTTTGATTGTTTAATTTAATTAAATCTTCCATCGAACTTAGGAATTTTTGTTTTGTTTTTTACACTACTACATAAAGACATGTACACATTTTTAACAAGCTTTTATCTTTGAAGTCATAGAATAATGACAAATATCATGTAACCTATTACTTTTTCCCTTTTCATGTGCCATAGAATTTTCCCCATATTGTTATTTTAATTTTATTGATAATTTAATAATTGTAAAGATTATAAGTGTTAGTTATTTTTCTGAGTAAAATATTTTCATATAAACTTATTTTTATGTTCACTATCAAGTAAAGTTAAAAAAATATCAAAATATTAGATAATCGTACTTCAGGTATATCTTTTATAAGTATAATACATATGATTACACTCATGCATTTAATAGCACATGTTCATAAAATTGAAATTATTTTTACTACTAAAATATTTATTTAAACTTGAATCAATTTATAAAATTATCAATTAAATATTTCTTAAATATATTTTAATATTTTTAAAATGAATTTAAAAATAATAATTTTTTATAATATTAAAGTTTTTAATGGGTTTTGAAAAATTAAACCTAAGATATATTCAATCTTAATATTATTATTATTATTATTATATATATATATATATATATATAGGGTTGAAAAAGGTGTACGGTGAATAGAAATTAAATCTTGCGAAACAAAAAAGGAGAAAAAGGTTTTCCTTTTAATTTAGAGAAATAGTCGAAGTTGATAATTAATATATATATATTTATAAGAGAAATATTAATTAATATAATCATAACTTGATGATCTTTATTTTTAAAATATTTTAGCAGTTAAATTTTTTTATGTAATAATTTATTTATTTCATATTTTTCATATTCATATAGCTTATTTTGTTATTAGGATCTTAGATAGTTAAATCTAATAATTGTAAGAACGATAATGATTATTTAATTTAATTATTCAATGTTAAAGAATATATTTTTAGTGAATTTATGCTTAATCTATTTGATTTAAGATTTATTAGTTGATTTGATTTAAATGACACGCATATTTTGAATTATCTAGTTAGGATTATTCATTGTTAAATCCGTTCTAGAATACACACTGATACTTGTGTTTTTTGTGCTAACTATTTTGTAATTGATTTGTCAACGATCTGATTGGTGGGAAGTTGATTGGAACGTTGGTTTAGATCCGCTCATGCTAATATTAAAAACTGTGAAAATAGAGCACAAACTCGTAAGTAAAGTACATTGGGACAATGCATAAAACTGAGTTTATATTTGAATATTTGGTTTTCATGGTGGAAAGTAAGGTGGTTCGATAGACTGGTGGTTTTTCTCTTAGGTCATGGTTGTGGCCTAGGTTGTTTCCACCTAAAAACATTGTGTTATTATTTTATTTCTGCATTATATTCTTACACATGATTGCATGAATGACCACTTTATTTAGATTATTAAGTTATAAATTGATAAAAATTAAAAATAACCTATTCAACTTTTCTAGGTTAATTAGGTCAATATCTTATAAACTTTCAATTGGTATGAGAGCTAACAATAGACACACTTAGTGAGTTTGATCCTTAAGAACACACACTCCTACTTATGAACCAAATGAAAGAATTTGGGTCATATGTTAGATCCTAACTCTTTGATGGGTATAATTATTCTTATTAAAAGGCTTGCATGCAAGTCTTTCTCAAACAAGATAGAAAAGTATAAAATATTATTCTTGATGGTTAGGAACCACCTTCGGTAACGAAAGATAGTGTAGCAACCTTAAAGCTAAGAAAATATTGGACCATTAAAGAACGCACCCATTGTGGGGAAAATCAAAAAAGTCTAAGCTCAATATTTGCTATAATGTCGATGGATGAGTTCCGTCGCATCTTCGAATGTGAGACTACTAAAGATGCATAGAATGCATTGGTTTTTGCTCATTAAACATTTATGAACTTGTTGAGACAATCCAAACCTATGAGCATACTTTTGATCCACCCAAGAAAAACAAGGATGTGGCATTCAAAAGATCCAAAAAGGACATCTCTGATAGTGATGAGGATATAAATGATGAGTCACTAGTCTTGTTAGCAAAAAAATTTAAGAAGTTCATGAAGAAGAAGGATCAACAAAATAATCAATCCAACAAGGGACAATCCAATCATTCGAAAGACTAAAAGTCAAGGAAAATCAAGCCTCTTAGCCTTGATGGTAAAAAAAAGTAAGCCCACTAATCCTCAATGCTTTACTTGTAGGGGTTTTGGTCATATTTCTGCAGAATGTGATAACAATAAAAAAAGTTGGAAAAGCTTTTAATGTTACATTCAATGACACAAAAAGTGAGCAGGACAATGCTAGTAACTCAGAGGATGATGACACTAATTATTATGCCTTCACTGCAACTACCAAAGCATACCACAATGACTCTACCTCTAACTTGGATGAAGAAAATGAGAAAGTAGACTCTTCTCTCTTACTATCTAAGTTAAATGAATCAAATTATGATGAACTATTCATGGATTGTCTAGGTGTCAGGAAAGAGAGAGATAAACTATTTGTTGAAGTAACTAAACTTAGTGATATCATTAATGTTCACAAAACAAATTCCTCTAGCCTAGAAAAAAAATAAAAAGGAATTGTCTAAACATATTAATGCCCTGAATTTGGGTTTTGTAGAAACCAATGAGAAAAAAAAAGGCTTAGGCAAGAACTTAGTATTGCTAAAGAGACAGTGAGGAATTTGACCATAGGTACTGAAAAATTGACCAAAGTTCTAGACTATGGATACATAGATGAACAGTTAACACCTTCATCATCCAAAACTCAATTTGTAAAACTCATTGTTGCTCAGACAGGAAAGGTAATTTATGCACCTTATCACTCCAAGAAAAATCAATTTGTTCCCATCTGTCATCATTGTGGTAAGAAAGGATACATTAAACCTAAATTTAGATTTCTTTATGCTTATGATTCTATCACAAGTACAAATTTTGAAACACTTATATGTGGACCATGTTAATTGGGAAAATAAACTGGATCGCTCATAAGAAGATCAAAAGTATTAATACAAACACAGTATTGGAATTGATACATATTGACCTCATGGGTCCTATGAAAATAGAAAGTACTGAAGGTAAAAAATATATCATAGTTGCAGTAGATGACTTTTCTCGCTACATTTAGATAGAATTTCTTAAAGATAAGTCATATGCTTTTGAGTTCTTCATCCTATATTGTACAAGAGTGCAGGTTGAAGTAGGAGACAAAATGGTAACCATCAAGAGACTGAGAACAAACCATGGAAAAGAGTTGGAAAAAACCAAGTATGCTAACTTCTGCAAAGAAAAAAATGGAGTAGTGGAAAGGAAAAACAGGATGCTTCAAGAGATGGCAAAAGTAATGCTACATACCAAGGGATTCTTCAAAAGGCTTTGGGTTGAAGCTATAAACACCGCATGTCACATTATAAATCATGTATATCTTCACCTATGCACAAACCAAACTCCCTATGAAATATGGAGAGGTAAAAAAACCCAATCTAAAATCCATGCATATTTTTGGGAGTAAATGCTACATACTTAGAGATTGTGAATAGTTGGGTAAGTTTGATTCAATTAGTGATGAAGGTATATTTCTTGGTTATTCCCTAAATAGTAGAGCTTACAGAGTCTTCAATTGTATAACTAATGTTGTTATAGAATCCATAAATGTCGTTATAGATGATGTAGGTAAGCAAATAAATTGATAATGAAGTAAATTTCACAACACCTCAATTAACAATGATCAGTGACACAATTGGAACAAAAGAAGAGGAGTTTGAGGAAAGAGAAGAAAAGAAGGAAGAAACATCAACCTCATTAATGATAAATCCAATTTGTACTTCAAAAAATCATCTTATTAAAAATATAATTGGAGATCCTAATACAAGCATGGTAATAAGAAGAAGAAAAATAAGTGAGGAAACCTATTTATGCTATATTATTTATGCTATATTTTTCAGGTTGAACCAAAAAATGTGAATGAAGCCCTTAGGGATGAATTTTGGATAAACACCATGTAGGATGAGTTAGCCTAATTTGAATGTAATCATGTGTGGATATTAGTACCTAATCCTAAAAACAAAAATGTTATTGGAACCAAATGGGTGTTCAAAAATAAATCTGATCAGTATGACATTGTTGTTAGAAATAAGGCTAAGTTAGTCGCTTAAGGCTACACGCAAGTAGAAAGAGTTGAATTTGATTAAACATTTGCACATGTAGCTAGGTTGGAGCCAATTAGAATTTTACTTGCCATTGCTTGTCATATGAAATTCAAATTATATCAAATGGATGTTAAGTTTTCCTTTTTAAATGGATTTTTGAATAAGTAGGTATACGTGGAACAACCAAAAGGGTTTGTTGATCCAAAATTTCCAAATAATGTCTACAAACTCAAAAAAGCTCTTTATGGTTTGAAACCAGGTCCTTGAGTATGGTTTGAGAGACTTACAAACTATCTCTTGAACAAGAGATTTTTTTAGGGAGAGTCGATAAGAATCTATTCATTAAAAGAAGTAGTGATGAGATCTTTATCACTTAAATTTATGTGGATAACATAGTTTTTGGATCCACATCTAGTACACTAGTGGATGATTTTGTGCATGTTATGACAAATGAATTTGAAATGTTCATGGTAGGTGAAATGACTTTCTTTCTTGGTTTACGAATCAAAAATCTCATGATAATATATTTATTTCTCAAACCAAGCACGCCTGCAACTTTGTTAAAAGGTTTGGTCTTGAAACAAGTTTTCCATTAAGGACTTCTTTAGGTACCAACACAAAAATTACAAAGGACATTCAAGGTAAAAGTGTTAATCAAAACCTTTTATAAGAGTATGATAGGTAGTTTACTTTACCTCACTACAAGTATGCCTACCATATGTTTTAGCATTGATGTGAGTGCTTGTTATCAAGATGGCCCTAGGGAATAACACCTAGAGAATATAAAGAGAATCATCAGGTATATCTCAAGAACAAGTAATTATTATCTATATTATACTACTTATACTACTTATGAAGTAAGTGGTTATACAGATGCTAATTGGGTAGGTAACTAGGATGATAGGAAGAGCATATCAAGGGGTTGCTTCTACATTGGGAACAACTTAGTATCCTAGCACAGTAAAAAACGGAACTCTATCTCACTTTTTACAACTGAGACGAAATACATTGTTGTAGGAAGCTCTTGCACACAAATTCTTTGGATGAAAAACATGCTCAAGGACTACGATCAACCACAAGGTATAATTCCCTTATATTGTAATAACTCTAGTACTATATGTATTTCTAAGAACCCAATTCAACATTCTAGAACTAATCACATTGTCATTCGGCATCACTTTATTCAAGAATTAGTTGAAGAGAAAGTAGTGACACTTGAGTTTGTACCTATTGAGAGATAAATAGTTGATATATTCACCAAAGCTATGGACATTCAAAGATTTGAGTATCTTAGGAGTGCCTTGGGAATCTCTCCCTCAAATTGAATTTTAAACTTTATTACCAAAAAAAAAAGAGAAGTAGAATCCTTATATGGGCAACACAGTATTGAACTTATTTAGTACTTACATATATGTAACCTCATTTTGGTATTTATTGTATGAATTATTCTACAATTTTGACGTATGCACACACATATTCTTGTACATGTGATGATCGATGTGGACATAAACTTATTCATACACTCATGAACACGCATATATGTTATGCTTAAAGTGTATGAATTCTCTTGAGAGACTCTAGGACTTCAACTACAGTAAAATTGTGTTAAGTTATATTTCTTACTTTATAAAATTTTACCGTATAGAGGCACCTAGTATTGAGAGAGCTACCTACTGTAATGTGTGAAGCTACCGTAGTGAGCGAAGAGGGCTACCTCACAACTAGTGTGAAATTTATCATGTTAGGTTTATGGCTCGTGCAAAAAAAAGGAAAGATTATGCAAAAAGAAACTCCTTATAAAACTTGTACTTGGAATGCACAAAAAGAAAGAGCCAATAGAGGTTAAAAAAATAAAAATAAAAAATCTTATGCCTCATTTATAAAATAAAGAAAAAAATTAAGTCTTCTTTTGGTAGATATATTTTATTTTGTGAGATTGAAGACTCGATTATAATTTTATATGATAATTAATATTTTTTCTTTTGAGTCTTTCTTAATTAGTCATAAATGAATTAATTGGTATATTTGTAGAGTTAAACATAGATACTACTTTTAAGTAAATGTCAATATGTCATTATATGTGCGAAGTATGTTTATGTGCCTCTTCTAGTCTACTTTCTTATTTATATAATAAATAATCAAAATTCGAGTTAAAAAATTATGAGTTCTCAATTGGTTGGGTGCTCGTTTATGATTAAATGAGTTTAATACCTTATGTGCCTATTTATGAAATTTTTTAAAAAAAATCAAATTTTTATTCATTTACATCTTCTTTTTATTTATTACATTTTTAATTGTTTTTTAAGTTAGAGAGTCATAGAACTTAGGGGGAGTTTAAACCACATTGCACTTATGCAATACTCTACTTTTACGTTGCTCTATCTTTAGGAAGAGTTTAGCTTCATTGTTTTGTCTAATGCTTTGTCCTTCTTGTATGTCAAAAAAGGGGATAATATGTTTCACTTTCATGTTTTATCTTGTTATACATATAGGGGTTATCTTGTTATACATATAGAGGGAGAACATATTTAGTTAGGCTTATGTTAAGCTTGATTGGTATAAATCCATACACTACATAATTAATCTTTACACTTTACTTATTTCTTTGTAGACTGAACTAATGTACAATGAGGCTTTCAAGCTAAGTTGTTCATTTGCTTTGTCTTTGTCATTTCAATTACTTACAAGTTTGCCAAGTTGTAGCGAAGATGGATTCACCAAACCATAAGATAGTTCCATTATAAAGTCTGAGATATCATTGTATTTTTATCTTATTCTTATAAGTGTCATGTAGTGAGTGAGAGGTTTTGCCACACAAAAAATATGTTTCACTTTTATGTTTTATCTTGTTATACATATAGGGAGAGATCATATTTAGTTAAGCTTATGTTAAGCTTGATTGGTATGAATGCATGCACTACATGATTAATTTTTACACTTTACTTATTTCTTTGTAAACTGAACTAATGTACAATGAGACTTTCAAGCCAAGTTGTTCGTTTGCTTTTCTATGTCATTTCAGTTACTTAAAAGTTTGTTAAGTTACAACAAAGATAGATTCACCAGACCATAGGATAGTTCAACTATAGAGTCTGGGATATTGATGAGTGCTCAAAAAGCACTAAAATTACCATTATTTTATACACATTAATTGATTAAAAATATATATATTTATATGATTTTATCATATATTTATATAAATTTGTTTTTTCGGAATCACGGGTATTTTTATTGTTTTTCAGGTATTTTTGCTTAAAAACGTTACTTAAAGACTCAAAAAGGAATACTGGAAGTAATACATCACAAATTAATTAATAAATAAATGGGGAAAGGTCAACAAATATGGAAAAATTGGACAAAATGGGTCAAAAAGGTCAAAAATGTCAAATAGGAGAAAATCGCGCCGCCCAGCCGCACCAAGTCCCACGCGCGCCCGTGCGCGCAGCGCCTGCCTTCCGCGCACGCCCCTGCACGCCCAACTGCCCTCTGCACGCGCCGCTGCCATTTCGCCCCATTTTCACGCGCAGCCGCCACCATGACGTCATCAATGACCTCAGCAATTGCACTCCGCGTTTTCATCATTTTTTCACCCACTTTTTCTCTACATCCTCACCTATAAATACCCCCCTTCTCTTCACTTCTAATCACACCTCAAAACACATTCTCTTCTCTTTCGTTCTCTCATTTCTTAGTTTTTTTAGTTTTTCTTAGTTTTTAGCTTTTCTTAGTTATTTTTTAAGTTCTCTTTTTGAGAAGAACTAGCTATGTTTTTGAAATTTATTTGCTTTTCGATTCAATAAATGGGAGTGCAAATTCCGCTTGGAGGTTTTCCAGCAACGGGAATAGCATCGAAGTTCTGTAAGGATTTTATTTTCTTTACAGTTATTTTTTATGCTTTATTCTTACATGTTATATTTAATTTGTCTGTGATTAAATTTAATCATGGCTGCTATTTATAAACATGATGTAATAATAACGTTGTTATGCTTGCGAAATATTAAATAGGTAAAAATCTCTAAAATGAATTGATTTTATTTTTATTCAAGATTTTATATTAAGAATGTTAGAGAGAAATATATTATTTTTCATTACAAACTTAAATCAGAAAATTAGATTTTAAGGTTTAGTTATCCTGTCTGATTTAGAGTAGTGTTCTTTTATTTGTTGGTACAATCGCCCGGTAGTTAGAGTGAAGGTCTATTTCAAAAGTTTTTATAAGAATTATTATCTGAAAATGTATTGACAACATGTTTTCAGTAGTGGTTTTAAAACTTGAAAGTTAGTACTCAGATAACTAAATTCTTAGGTTTAATTTGGACATCTTGAATAAAGTTTAAACTATCTAACCCCACCAAAGGTGGCATTTAAATGGTTCATTTTCAATCTCTTAAAAAAAGAAATTAATTTAATTAACCAAATTAGTTATCAACCCCACCCATATGTGTTAATTGATTTGTTTAGTTAACAAAGAATATCTAACCCCACCAAAGGTGGTATTCATATAAAAAAGAGAGAATCAATAAATATCAATTCATATCTTTAATAACCTAAATAATATGAGCAAGCATAATTAACTTAATTATTATATCCATAAATACTCACTATTATAAATGATAAAATTTACATAAATGTTTATTGAATCTATGTTTATTTTTATGTAAGTAGATTAAAAACATAAAACCCCAAAATATCGTGACAGGATGTTTAGGATTAAATTTCGTTTTTAAAAGTTTGAATAATAAATTAAAAACCACATACATTCCTTCCTTAGATCAACCTTGGGAGTATACTTATCATTTTCTACGAAATGATTCGTGCACTTACGAGAGTTTTATAAATAGATAAAACCAAATGAACGGCAGGATCGACGATGTCGATTTTGCTCGATCAAGTTTTTAGCGCCGTTGTCGGGGATGGTATCAAGTTTTTGGCGCCGTTGTCGGGAAAGGAATAGCATTTTTAAATTATTTATCAAAATTTTAAAAACTTTTTGTGTTGTAAATAATTGTGATTTTTTTTTATTTAAAAATAAATAAAAAAATAAAAATTTGTTGTTTGTGAAAAGTAAAAAAAAAATTTCAAATTTAAATTTCATAATAAATAAAAAAAATAAAATTTTAAATTTCATAAAACAATTATAGCATGAATAATAAAATAATTTTGAATTTTGAAATTTGAAGTAAAAAAAAAACTAAATAAATTTTAAATTAAATGAAAAAAATAAATAAAAATTAACAAAATTAAAAAAAATAAAAAAAATAAAAAAAATAAAAAAAATATAAAAATTTAAAAAAAATAAAAAAATTAAAAAATAAAAAAATAAAAAACTTAAAAATAAAAAAATAAAAAAATTATTTTATTTAAAAATAAGTTTTTTATTTAAAAAATAAATTTTTTTCAAAAAAAATCAAAAACTTTATTTTCAATTTTTTTTATTTTTTTTATTTTTTTTTTAATTTTATTTTTGGTTTAATTTTTAATTTAAAATTTTTTTTCTCTTTTTTTTTTATTTTTCTTTTACTTTTTCAATTTATTTTTTTTTTTTTGGTTTAATTTTTTTTTAACTATTTTTTTTATCTTAATTTTCATTTAAGTTAATTAACTTAGGTTTTTAGTAACTTAATTTACTAACTTAATTAACTTAGATTTTCATTAACTTAATTAACCTACTTTTTTATTAACTTAATTAACTTAAATTTTAACCTAACTTAACTTAATTAACTTAATTTTAATAGCATGAAAAGTAAAGATCTAAGGGAGTTCTGTCTAGGAGACTAATTCCTGGAAGCCTTTGTGCCACTAGTCTTTCCTAGGAACGTTGCTCTGTCTAGGAGGATGGTTTTTAAGGAGCCTTTGCCCCACCATTCTTTCCTGGGAGTACTCTTGGTTAATACTGATTATGTTATTTTAACTTAGATATTATAGTTAAAAAAAATCGAAATAAAAAGTCTGAAACTATCTCCAAAATTTTAATGTTTTAATTACAATCTAAGGAGTTAGTTGTTTTGTTTGATCTAGATACAATTGTGTTTTGATGCCTTTAATTATTTGATTTGTACCTAGACATGGATTATCTAAAACTCACAAGCATGTCCCTAGTTTTAAGTACAGAAAA
This sequence comes from Hippophae gyantsensis, assembly GCA_030763125.1. Classification (NCBI taxonomy): domain Eukaryota; kingdom Viridiplantae; phylum Streptophyta; class Magnoliopsida; order Rosales; family Elaeagnaceae; genus Hippophae; species Hippophae gyantsensis. The sequence goes on along the minus strand of CM061029.1, from coordinate 14,002,337 downwards.
ATTTGAAAATCCATAGGACATGACTGAAAAAAGTATAAGTAGACAATCTTGTCTTACTTGTTGGTTGAATTGACTTATTGATGAGGGGACATTGAGTTTACCTAAAATGAAATCCCCAAGTTACGTCTTGCTAAGACGTTAAACTAAGCGCTGGATGGGAGGCAACCCATTATTTTAGGTAATTTCCTCTTCTTTGTTTTATTATTTATTATAGTTTAATTACATTTGAATAATTTTAAAAATTGTTAAAACCAAAAAAATTTGTTGAGATGTTAGAAGTTCATAGCGATCTGTCTGTGTGCACTTTAATGAACATGATGGATGCACATGCATGTCTCCATCACTACTTGCAACATTCTCAAGAAATAGGTAATATTTTCTCTCTTTTCTCTTTATCTTTAATTTATAGTTGTTACATTGAGGACAATTTAAGTTCTAGGTTGGGGGTGGTGAAAAGTTATCATGCTTAATTTAAAAAAAATGAACAATTTTAAAAAAAAATAAAAAATAAAAAAAATATTTTTTTCTTTTTTATGTTCACATTTTCATTTTTATTGTGTTTGGTTTTATTTTCTTTGTGTGATTTAGTAATTTTTGTAATTTAAAAAAAAATTCTCACAAAAATTTATCATTTCTTTAAATCAAATTTAAGTAAATAGTTAAGTCTTTTGTACTGTTAGATTAATTTTTGAAAACATATCATGAAATATTTTGTAATTGTGTTTGATAATTAGTTAGTTTTTGTCATAACTAGTATTTCTTGATAAGATATAGAAATTATATTAAACCCAAAATCGGTGTTTATGAATTTGTTTTAGTGGAGACTACCTTTGTGAGATATAATTTGAGCCTAATTTCCCTTATTTAGAGTGAAATATATATTTTTTCTACTCCATACACATTTCTTATTTCTTCAAATTTTTGGATGATCTCTATAGGCATTAGCATTTAATGTATGAATTTTTTCTCATCTTAATAAAGTGTCGTATATTTTTTTTTATTATTTTTGCTTAGATTAAATGATTTGAGTAGAAATTGATAGTATATGCTTTTATCTCATTCATGCATGACTGCTACAAAAAAAAAGATATATCTGGGGTTACCTAAACCAAATCAAACATAAAAGCCACAAAATTAACCACTCACCAAAATCCAAAAAATTGTACAATCTGTATATGGGTTGACTCTCTAAAAATGATATATATTGAAAAATATCTTCAGAAAAATATAGAGAGAAAGAATATATAGTATAATCTACATACTATGACCCACATTGCCTACAAAGTTGTGAGTAAAGGCTAATTACAAAAGAAAGATATAGGAAGTAATTCCCTAAAAAGTCATTGCATTTTCTTCATTTGTAAAAGGCATATATCTTGAAATTTTTTCTTAATGAGTTTGATTTATGCATGAAAACAATTTTTATATATGATATCTTTATAATTTATACATTTGATTCCTTCCATGAGATCAACATCAAAATAACACTTTGAGCCTTTCTTCTTTATACATATGCGAACATATTAGTTCATTTCTATACATCAACCCTTTCGCATATAAATTAGTATGAGTGTTTGAACCCATAGGATTCAGTGTTTTGAGAGTATTGACTTGTGAGGAATAGAGTCGAAGCGAATTCGGATTCATGATACTGAAATTGGGTGAAATTAAATTGATACATTTTTTATATGAAATATGAAAATGATTTTCGACTAATTATTATAATAAATCACGATTGTTTAAAGAGATTAAAATAACTTATGCTTGAGAATTTAATTATGATCTTAAAGAAGATTAAAAAGTATGAGACATTTTTGTGTTATGTTGTTTTCTTTTATTCTTAAAAATTAATTTTTGATTTTGTTGTAATTTTAGTTTTTAAGTTGTTGTTTTTATTTTTTCTTTTATTTTTTGTATTTAGTTCAATGTTTGTGGGTATCATTATTGAAAACCCTCACAAGATTCAAACTCGTCCACTAGGGCAACCTAGGGGTTTAAAGGCTTGTTGCATAGACTAAATGCAACCGTGTCAATCCACGGAAGTGATTTAGGATAGTTTAATTTTTAGTTTTTATCGCTTCTTTTGCTAAGGGACTAGCAAGAAGCTGGTTGGGGGTTGTGATGAGTGCTCAAAAAGCACTAAAATTACCATTATTTTATACACATTAATTGATTAAATATATATATATTTATATGATTTTATCATATAATTATATAAATTTGTCTTTTCGGAATCACGGGTATCTTTATTGTTTTTCAGGTATTTTTGCTTAAAAATGTTACTTAAAGACTCAAAAAGGAATACTGGAAGCAATACATCACAAATATATTACTAAATAAATGGGGAAAGGTCAACAAATATGGAAAAATTGGACAAAATGGGTCAAAAAGGTCAAAAACGAGAAAATCGCGCCGCCGAGTCCCGCGTGCGCCAGCGCCCAGCCGCGCGCAGCGCCTCTCTTCCGCACGCGCCCCTGCGCACCCAGCTGCCCTCCGCACGCGCCGCTGCCATTTCGCCCCATTTTCACGCGCAACCGCCACCATGATGTCATCAATGACCTCAGCAATTGCACTCCGCGTTTTCATCATTTTTTCACCCACTTTTTCTCTACATCCTCACCTATAAATACCCCCTTCTCTTCACTTCTAATCACACCTCAAAGCACATTCTCTTCTCTTTCTTTCTCTCATTTCTTAGTTTTTTTAGTTTTTCTTAGTTTTTAGCTTTTCTTAGTTAGTTTTTAAGTTCTTCTCTTTTTGAGAAGAACTAGCTATGTTTTTGTAATTTATTTGCTTTTCGATTCAATAAATGGGAGTGCAAATTCCGCTTGGAGGTTTTCCAGCAACGGGAATAGCATCGAAGTTCTGTAAGGATTTTATTTTCTTTACAGTTATTTTTTATGCTTTATTCTTACATGTTATATTTAATTTGTCTGTGATTAAATTTAACTGTGCTAGCTATTTGTAAACATGATATAATAATAACGTTGTTATGCTTGCGAAATATTAAATAGGTAAAAATCTCTAAAATGAATTGATTTTATTTTTATTCAAGATTTTATATTAAGAATGTTAGAGAGAAATATATTATTTTTCATTACAAACTTAAATCTAAAAATTAGATTTTAAAGTTTAGTTATCCGGTCTGATTTAGAGTAGTGCTCTTTTATTTGTTGGTACAATCGCCCGGTAGTTAGAGTGAAGCTCTATTTCAAAAGTTTTTATAAGAATTATTATCTGAAAATGTATTGACAACATGTTTTCAGTAGTGGTTTTAAAACTTGAAAGTTAGTACTCAGATAACTAAATTCTTAGGTTTAATTTGGACACCTTGAATAAAGTTTAAACTGTCTAACCCCACCAAAGGTGGCATTTAAATGGTTCATTTTCAATCTCTTAGAAAAAGAAATTAATTTAATTAACCAAATTATTTATCAACCCCACCCATAGGTGTTAATTGATTTGTTTAGTTAACAAAGAATATCTAACCCCACCAAAGGTGGTATTCATATAAAAAAGAGAGAATCAATAAATATCAATTCATATCTTTAATAACTTAAATAATATGAGCAAGCATAATTAACTTAATTATTATATCCATAAATACTCCACCATTATAAATGATAAAATTTGCATAAATGTTTATTGAATCTATGTTTATTTCTATGTAAGTAGATTAAAAACACAAAACCCCAAAATATCGTGACAAGATGTTTAAGATTTAATTTCGTTTTTAAAAGTTTGAATAATAAATTAAAAACCACATACATTCCTTCCTTAGATCGACCTTGGGAGTATACTTATCATTTTCTACGAAATGATTCGTGCACTTGCGAGAGTTTTATAAATATAAAACCAAAATAAACGGCAGGATCTGCGATGTCGGTTCTACCCTATCAGATATCATTGTATTTTTATCTTATTCTTACAAGTGTCACGTAGTGAGTAGGAGCTATTGCCACACAAAAATTCCAAAGGAAAAGTTTGTAAGGACTATGAGTGTTGGTTATTTTCATGGACAAAATATTTTCATGTAAACTTATTTTTATGCTCGCTATTAACTCTATAAAGTAAAGTCGAAGAAACTTAAGAATTTCAGATAGTCGTACTTCAAGTATATATTTTATAACTATGACATATAGGATTGCACTTATGCATTTAATAGCACATGTTCATAAAACTGAAATTATTTTTACTGCTAAAATAGTTATTTAAACTCGCATCAATGTATAAAATTACTAATTAAATTTTTCTTAAATGTGTTTAAATATTTTTAAGATGTGTTTTAAAAATTATTTTTTTTATAATACTAAAGTTTTAAATAGGCTTTGAAAAATTAAGCCCAAAATATATTCAACCTTAATATTCCTAGGTTATTGTTATTACATACATACATTAGGGTGAAAATGTTATGTTCTAAATAGAAGTTAAATCTGTAGAAACAAAAATGAGAAAAAAAAGGTTTTCCTCTTAATTTAGAGAAACAATTGAACCTAATAAAGACCAAATACATGTTTTAGGGATCGTAAATGACGACCATCATTTAACTTGAAATAAGCAGGTGATAATGATTACCTCAGATATAACAGGTTTCAAAACCCATTGACAAACCCAAGGGAGATATAATTTTGAACAAAAGATACATAGGGGAGGGAATCTAGCTTCCTCTAATGCAAGTTTGTAATTTTTCGTAAAGGATTCATAACTTTCCTTTACAAGAGAAATAATAATAGAATGTATGTTTCCGAATAATTTCCACCATTTAGAAAACCAAGATGGAAATCAGGATGGATTGATAGATTTATTAACAAAAAAAAACAATCAAGAATGTTGGTTATCTTTGTTTTGGATAAAGAATACATTAAACCATACCTGATAATAATCTCAATAATTGTATGTTGTACAATGTGGGAGGGAAGATGTAATATTGACCGAAAAGGACAGTTGTTTTGAAAGATCATTTCCCCAGTCTGTTGGAGATATGATTTTATGGGGTTTAGCAGTTGAGAACTACGCATCCGATGATTTTGGATAAGGGAAGTGTTTAAATTTAACACTACCAGTGATTTCTAGAACACTTTGATAGTATTATGGTGTTTTTGAATTGTCAAAAGGTCAGTAAAATAAACCTTTTTCAAATAATTTTTGAGTTCCTAAATAAGGATTCTGATCATAAAATCCCTTTTCAACAATTGTAACTATCTGAGTTTGTTGTTTTAAAAAATACTCAAAAGTTTGTTTTGAAATATATTTGGGAATAACTTTCCTTGTTCCCTTTTGGGGAAAATATATAGGGGTTGTTATCCTTCTTTCTGGAATATAAATTGTTCCAGTTCATTGTTTTGTAATTATTTTTGATTTGGAAGGCATTGCTTCCTTTAATACCTTTTCTTTACTTTCGAAGGTAGGAGCCTCTGCTTCGGAAAGTAATAACGATGCACCTAATCTTGGGATGTTATCATAAGTTGCTTTTAATATTTCTGGATCCTTGAGACCGAGTATCCATTCTTGGACTCTTTGATATAGAATCTCATCTACTGGAGATAGTTCTAGTGATAATTCCTTCAGGGATTGTTGGGAGGATAGTTTTGTATCTACAGTTTTGGTTTGGGCCACTTGGGACCAGGTGATAATTGGTTTTGATGATGAGAGGTTTTTGATAGTAGGGTTTAGAGGAGGTTCCTTTTTCTCTATTTTTTTTCTTCTTATTCATTGTTAAACCTTTTTTGGAGAAATTCTCTAGTTAGAAAGTCTGGTAATGAATTGTTCTCTCCTATGGTAAACTCAATATAAAAATAAAAATACTTAATAAAGCTTGTAAAACCTGTTTTGGAGAAACTTTTTGGTTAGAAAGTCTCATAATGACTTGTTCTCTTCTCTCATAAACTCAATATCAAAATCAAAAACACTTAGTAAAGCTTTCCATCTCGCAAAAATTTGCTTTGATGCAATATTTTTTACATCTTTTAATAAAATATCTTTTGCAGACTTACAATCAATTCTCACTATGCCAAAAGAGACTATTAAAGTCGGTTAATAATCGACTTTATAATTTTTTTTACACATTTTACTTATTTTCTACTATCCTTAGAACCTATGTTTGATCATATAATAGCAAAAAAACCAAAATCTATTTTAAAGAGTTGAATTACTACAAATAATTGAAAGATTAAATATTAATTAATTACTTGAGAATTAAATTTATTACAAAAAAATAATTTACATATAATATATATATTTAACTTAAATTACAATATTACTATATCTACGAGCAAATTCTAAGAAACTTTCAACTCCAAAAATATAGTCTTACTCAATTCTATACTTTTACATCCAAAATTTGTCCATTTTTCATTAATGACATTAACTATATTAAATATGGATGCAACCAATATATTTCAGATATTATTATATATGAATTCCCTAATTATTAACATATCTATCAAAACTATATATAAAAATAAATACATAAAATCAAATATAACAAATATATAATTTTAACAATATACAATATATAATAATTTATATATATAAATGCATGTAATTAATAAGAATACATATTTTATACATATATATAATAATAAATATTAATAAAATCATTATACATTATATACATATAAAAATATATCTTATATTATATATATATACACAGACACATATATTTCATGTATATGTACATCATTTTCAAAAATTATTTGTTTAAAATAAATTAATATATATCAAACACCTAAATACATAAAATTATTAAAATAAATAAATGAATAAAAATATTTTATTCTCTTCTAAGCTTGAATAAAAATACAAAACCTACATAATACAAAAGTTTATACACATAAATAGTAACACATAATATACAAAAAATAAAAAAATATGAATAATAAGTGTAAAATAATTTATAGAAATACTTACAAGAGTAAATGAAGTGACAAAATAAAAAAAATGAAGAAAAAATAGTGTTTATTAAGTGAAAAAATTGATATAAAAATTTGAGTATTATGCTAAAAAAATAGGAGATCTAGAAGATAAATTAGAGAGGAAGAAAACCTACTAAATAGCGCCAGAATTGGTGGTCAAAGGTGGCCAAAAAATAAGAAAGAGTGGAAGAGGGAGTTGTCGTTTTAGGATTACAACAGTTGGAAAATATGTTCTGTTGGAAAATGGGGGAGAAAAAAGAGAAAAGTAAAAAAAACGATGTAGCATCGGTTGACACGTAGGACCGACGCTACACGTAAGACATAACGCCGATTCTATGTGTCAATCGACGCTACTATTTTACTTTTCTTTAATTTATTAAGTCGGTTGACACATAGAACCAACGCTACACGTAGGATTTTAAGTCAGTTCTACGTGTCAACTGACTTAAGCTACGTGTAGCGTTAGTTGACACGTAGAACCGACATAAAATCCTACGTGTAGCATCAATTCTAAGTGTCAACCGACGCTACTATTTTATTTTTCTTTAATTTTTTAAGTTGGTTGACACGTATAACCGGTGTTACACGTAGGATTTTAAGTCAGTTTTATGTGTCAAATGACGCTACATATGGATTAAGTAGGTTGACACATAGAACTAACTTAAAATCCTACGTGTAGCATTGGTTCACACGTAGAACCGACTTTAAATCCTAACTGAATTGCTCCTTTTGTAATAGTGAATAAAAATCTTTGATTTAATAAATTTGATTGAAATTTACAAATACAAAGTACTATTGCTAATACTTCTTTTTTGACACCAGAATAATTATTTTGACAATCATTCCAATGACCAGAGGTAAATTGAACTATAATTTCTTTATTATCTTGGACTTGTTTTAATATCCCACCAGAGCCAAGTTCACTGACATCAATTTCTACTATCTTGGGAAGTGTTGGATCCGCAAGATGTAAATAGGGAATGTTTTGAACTTGTGCTTTTATTATTTGTACAATTTTGGTATGTTCGTCTGTCCATGGATCAAGAGTTCTTGAATATATTATATAATGGCTTTGCCAATCTATCGATATTAGGACAGAAACTTAAAACATAATTTAAGTTATTAAGAAATCTTTGTAGCTGAGTTTTGTCGATGATCTTATAAGAAAACTTGGTTGTAAATTGAAGATACCGTTCGATTGGAATAATGGTTCCATTAGACACATTATGTCCAAGAAACCTGATATCATTTTTGAAAAGAGTCATCTTTTTGGCTGATAACACTAGACCGTTCCTTTTGATAATATGAAAGAAGGTTTTGAGATGCCTGATATATTTTCTAACATCTTTAGAAAATATAAGTACATCATCGATATACATAATATAGAATTCTAAATAAGGATTGAATATATCATTCATAATCCTTTGAAATTTAGAAGGCGCATTTGTGAGCCCAAAGGGCATAACATTCCATTCATATTGTCCGAATGGAACAATAAATGTCGTTTTGTATCTATGTTTTCGTTCGATCTAGATTTTTCAAAAACTTGACTCCATATTGTATTTTAAGAATATTGATAAAGAATGGAATTTTTGAAAGCCTTTCCTCTTAAGAACCCTCAAGAGAACCAAGTAGCTAACCTCAAAAACATAGTTACCCAAAACAACTTTACCAATATCAGCTTAAACACTTTAGGTAAATAGCTTAGTAGGATAGAGAAGAATCAAAATACTGATCTTCCTTCTACCTCCTACTAAGCCATAGATAGTAAAGTTCAAAACCCTATCTTTAAATCCTTCCAGGTCTCCAAACCAGCCCAAGAAGAAATATCATCTAAGTTTGAAAAACTTCAAAAATGGAGCAACACCCTTAAGTTCCAATTAGAAGACCAAGCTTCAAACATAAAACTAGGTTTATTTGTACTTGAGTCTCCACTGACTTCAAATCCAACCAAAATCCCAATACAGGATCTTAATGTTCTTAGCAAACAAGAACCTATTACTTCTGATGAGGATAGTTCCCAGGAAACTCTTTCTGAACCAATTCCTCAAATTGAAAAACTAAAATAGCAAGAACCTAGTCCAGATAGGTACCCATATACCATATGTACCTAACCTAGCCAAGTTACCCAACCAAAATATAACGTATCATCTATTTATGTTGGGAACATAGATGGAATGACCGAACAAGAGATATTACATGTCTTACAATAGATGAAAATGGCATCAAATGCTTATATATAAAACACAAATTGGTACAATTGATAAAACAATTGTTAAATTATTAATAGTTGGCTTCTCAGGCCAATTGAAAGGATGGTGGGATCATTATTTTTCAAGACAACAACACTCAGATATCTTCAATGCGATATTGGCTGGCGAATGTGGGAAACTCATACTTGATCAAAATGGAGCTACAATTCAAAATGTAGTCTCTACATTACTCTTCACAATATCACATCACTTTATGAGAGATTCATCCCATTTAAAAGATATAAATGCTGATTTTCTTTCCAATATAAAATGTAGGAAGATGAGTGATTTTCAAAATTATAAAAATATATTTATGAACAGAGTTATATAAAGAGATAACTCTACACAGCCATTCTGGAAAGAGAAGTTCCTAGCAGGACTTCCTCCTCTCTTAGGTGAGAAGACCATAAATAAAATCCATTAGGTATATAGAAATCATATTATTCCTTATGATCAATTAACCTATGGTAAATTGATTAGCTTTGCTCAAAAATAGGGTATATAGATCTGCCAAGATTTGAATATCCAAAAACAAATGAAATTGGAGCTTAAACTTTCCAAAAGAGAAATTGGATCATTTTGCAAACAGTTTGATAGTAGCTTCTCTATTGACAAAACCTGTGGAGGAAACTGTAGTAGAATTATTACAAAACCTTATAAGAAAACCCATAAAACTTATAAGACATTTTCAAAAACAAAAAAAAAACATTCTTTGAAAAAAATAATGATTTTTTATAAAAATTTAAAGAGTTTAAATGTTATAAATGTGGTAAGAAATGTCATACTGCTAATTATTGCAAGTTGTCTAAAAACTTCATGAATTAAACCTTGATGAAAACATCTTAAACAAAATCTCTACCTTAATGGTAGATGAATCATCATCATCTAAGTCTGAACCTTGGTCAGAAGACTCAGAAGATTCAAATCCCTAGTAAGATGAGTTAGTATCTACTGACTCTGATATTGGTAACAAAATTATTAATTTATTAACTAAGGAAGAATATGAACAACTTCAAGATAAAATCCTTAAATTAAACAACCTTAGTATTAAAAAATTATATGTGGATCACTTGACTAGTTCCTTAGCCAAAGCCTAACCATTACCAAAACATTTTGAACTTCTAAATACTAAAAAAGGTTATTACGACCTCACTATTATTTTTAAACGCAAGAACAAAACATTAAAACTATAAAGTCAAATTCAAGTCCTAAAAATTGAAATCAAAACCATTAAGCTAGAACTCTACCAACTTAAGGAAAAACATAAGAATATGACATCAAGTTTAAATTACTTGACAAAACTGGAGTCAAAACCTCAATTAGTTTAAGTGAATCAAAAGACGAGCTTGAATCCAATACCCAAGAACTTAAGAACATGGAAAGAGTTCCAAAAGATGTTCTTCAAATTCTTAGGGAAATCATAACCAGGAAATACAAGATATCTATTACTCTTTGTATTCCCTTATCAATCAAAAATTGAGACAATAGCCTTATTTGATATAGGCATTGATCTCAATTTTATCAAACCATCAATCGTTCCCAAATGATTTTATCAACCAACAGATAAATAAATTTCCTCAACCAACAAATCAAAAGTGCATATTATAGGCAAAACGAAAGGATATCCAGTTATATTAGGGAAACCTTTCATGAATATTATCACCCCATATCTTGTCAAAAATGATAAGATCTCTTTCAAAATTGAAGAAGAGACCTTTAGTTTTCCCTTCATTGAAGAATCAAAAACCAAGAATCTTAACCTTATTAAAGCCATTTCAATCCATCAAAAGGAGATTTTCGTTCTTATTAAGCATAGAGAAAAGGACCTTCTCCATCTCAAATCCAGAGTTCAATCTCATACCGTTGAGAAAGAACTTCAAATCCTAGAGATTCAAGATAAAATCTCCAAACTCCAAAAATCTTTTGAGAAGGAAGTTTATTTTGACTTACCCAGTGCTTTCTAGGATAGAAAATAACATATGGAAGATTTTCCATATGAATCAACTTTCAATGAAAAAGACATTCCTACAAAAGCAAGGCCTATTCAAATGAATGATAACCTTGAACAATTTTGTAGAAAAGAGATCATCGATCTCTTATCTAAAAGATTAATATCAAAATCCAGATTATCATGGAGTTATGTAGCTTTCAATGTCAACAAATCAGCTGAGATCAAACGAGGAACGCCTCAATTGGTCATCAACTACAAACCTTTTAACAAAACCTTAAAATGGATTAGGTACCCTATTCTTAATAAAAAGGACCTTATTCAAAAACTCCATTCATCATTAATATTCTCAAAATTCGATATAAAGTTAGGTTTTTGGAAAACCCAGATTGAACCAAAACATAGATACAAAACGACATTTATTATTCCATTCAGATAGTATGAATGGAATGTCATGCCCTTTGGGCTAAAAAATGTACCTTTTGAATTTCAAAGGATTATGAATGATATATTCAATCCTTATTTAGAATTTTGTATTGTGTACATCAATGATGTACTTATATTTTCTAAAGATTTCAGAAAACATATCAAGCATCTCAAAACCTTCTTTCATATCATCAAAAGGAGTGGTTTGGTGTTATCAGCCAAAAATATGACTCTTTTCAAAACTGATATCAAGTTTCTTGGACATAATGTGTCTAATGGAACCATTATTCCAATCGAACGGTCTCTTCAGTTTACTACCAAGTTTCTTGATAAGTTCATCGACAAAACTCAACTATGAAGAGTTCTTGGTAGCTTAAATTATATTTTAAGTTTCTGTCCCAATATCAATAGATTGGAAAAGTCATTACATAATAGGCTCAAGAAAATGCCTAAGCTGTGGACAAACAAACATACCAAAATTGTGCAAAGAATAAAAGCACAAGTTCAAAACATTCCCTATTTACATCTTGTGGATTCAACACTTCCCAAGATAGTAGAAACTGATGTCAATAACTCGGCTATGGTAGGATATTAACACAAGTCTAAGATAATAAAGAACTTATAGTTCAATTTGTCTTTGGTCATTGGAATGATTATCAAAAGAATTATTCCACTGTTAAAAAAGAAGTATTAGTAATAGTACTTTGTATTTGTAAATTTCACTCAGATTTACTAAATCAAAGATTTTTAATAAGAATTGATTGCAAGTCTGCAAAATAGATGTTATTAAAAGATGTAAAAAACATGGCATCAAAGCAAATTTTTGCCAGATGGTAAGCTTTATTAAGTGTTTTTTTATTTTGATATTGAGTTTATCATAGGAAAGAACAATTCATTACAGATTCTCTAACCAGAGAGTTTCTCCAAATGAGGTTTAACAATTAATAAGAAGAAAAAATAAAAGGAGAAAAGGGAACCTCTTCCAAACCCTAATATCAAAACACCTCTCATCATCAAAACCAATTATCACTTATTCCCAAGTGGCTCAAACCAAAACTGTAGAGCTAGAACTATCCTTCCAGCAATACCTTGAAGAATTATCACCGGTAGATGAGGTTCTATATCAAAGAATCCAAGAATGGATACTGGGTCTCAAGGATCCAGAAACATTAAAACAGCTTATGACAACATCTTAGGATTAGGTTCACTGTTATTACTTTCCGAAGCAACCCCAACCTTCAAAGGTAAAGAAAAGGTATTAAAGGAAGCAACGCCTTTCAAATCAAAAATAATTTCAAAACAATCAATGGGAACAATTTCTATTCCAGAAATAAGGATAACAACCTCTACATATTTTCCCCAAAAGGAAACAAGGAAATTTATTCCCAAATCTATTTTAAAACCGACTTTTAAGTATTTTTTAAAACAAAAAATTCAAATAGTTACAATTGTTGAAAAGGGATATTATAATCAAAATCCTTATTTAGAAACTCAAAAATTATTTGAAAAAGGTTTCTTTTACCAGCCTTTTGCCAATTCAAAAACTCCACAATACTATCAAAGTGTTATAGAAATCACTAGCAGTGTTAAATTCAAACACTTCCTTTATCCAAAGTCATCATATGCTCAGTTCTCAACTGCTAAACTCCATAAAATCATATCTCCAACAGACTAGGGAAATGATCATTCAAAACAACTATCATTTCCAGTTAGTATTACATCTTTCCTCCCACATTGTACAACATACAATTATTGGGATTATTACCAGGCATGGTTTAATGCATTCCTTATCCAAAACAAAGATAACCAACATTCTTGGTTATTTTTCTTTGTTAATAAATCTATCAATCCATCCCGATTTTCATCATAGTTTTTTGAATGGTGGAAATTATTTGGAAACATCTATTCTATTATTATTTCTCCTATAAAAGAAATTTATGAATCCTTTAAGAAACATTACAAACCTGCATCAGAGGAAGCTAGATTCCCTCATCTATGAAACTTTTGTTCAAAATTCTATCTCCTTTGGGTTTGTCAATGGGTCTTGAAACTTGTTACATTTGAGAGAATCACCGTCACCTGCTTATTTCAAGTTAAATGGTGGTCGTCATTTACCATCCCTAAAACTCTATCACAAATAGCTGTTGAAAAATGGCTTCTACAAAAGGGTCACCGAGAACCCCAAGTGAAGGAATTTCAAGCATCTTCATTACTCTTGGCACAAAAGGCACACACAAATGCCTTAATATCTCATGCAAAAACCCAGGAGGAATTTCTAGAAATTATTTAGTAATTATCCCAAGGTTCTTCTGGCCAAACTTCTAGAGTCAAAAAAGAAGAAGAAGATTCAAATGAGACTAAATCACCTGATGAAACAGTCTCTCCTTCATCCAAAGCTTCATCAATTGATCTGATAAACTTAGAAATAACTAGTGAAGATATATTATCCTAGACCAGTAAAGCTCGTCCATAGAACCTTAATGGGCCTACGAGCCCCATTTACTTATTGAGCCTACGTGTTCATATTACTTTAGGCCTACGCGTCCATTTACTATTATTTTGGGCCTACGAGTCCATTTGTTATTTTGGACCTACGTGTCCATTAATTTTATTATGGGTTAAAAGCCAATTTAGTTTGTAAAGGCCTATACAATGGTCTACCATCAACTTACCTATTAATGTCCCATTACCAACAAGCCCATCCAATGGGCCATCAAAGTCTTCAGAATAAATACTATTATTTTCACACAAAAGGACAAAATAGCAAACAATGCCATCAAATAATATTAACCTATCTGGAATGTCGCAACAACTATTACTCAGCATAGTAAGACATCTCCAACAGTAGACAATCTACTATTCATAGCATAGTAGTCAACTCCCAACAATATCAAATGGCAAACAAACTGCACACAGTACATCACTCTGTTATAAAAGAAGAACTCATTTTTAGAAAGAGAGATCGCTTCCACACCTATATAGCTCATACTCTCTCATTGCTTACATCCTCTCTAATAATAGTTTTAAATTTTATAACCTTGTTTTATAATTAAGTTTAAGTTTGTGTTATTTTGTTTATTTCTTTGTTTATTTTATTTAAACTTATATTGTTTGTAAATTAATATGGTCGGATAAGCCGCCTAATCTATCAATATAATATGTTTGTTTGTTAAAAATATGATCTTATTGATACCATAGTTTGATGATCTTTTTCTTTAAAATATTTTAGTAGTTAAACTTTTCTATGTATTAATTTATTTATTTCATATTTTTCATATTCATATAGCTTATTTTGTGATTAGGATCTTGGATAGTTAAATCTAATAATTGTATAAACGATCATGATTATTTGCTTTAATTATTAAATGTTAAAGAAGATTGTTTTAGTTAATTTGTGCTTAATCTATTTGCTCTATGATTTGTTAACTGATTTGATTTAAGTGACATATATTTTGAATCATTTACTTAGAATTATTTATTGTTAAATCCGTTCTAAAATACACATTGGTATTTGTGTTTTTTGTGTTAAACATTTTGCAGTTGATTTGTGAATGATCTTATTGATGAGAAGTTGATTGGAACGTTGGACTAGAATTCGCTCATACTAATATTTGAAACTGTGAAAATAGAGCAAGGGCTAGTAAGTAAAGTATATTGAGGCAGTGTATAAGATTTAGTTTTTACTTGAACATTTAGTTTTCATAGTGAAAAGTTAGGTGGTTCGGTGAACCGATGAATCGATAGTTTTCCTTTAGGCCATGGTTGTAGGCTAGGTTGTTTTCATCTAAAAATATCATGTGTTATTATTTTATTTTTATACTTTATTTTTATACACGATTGCATGACTAGTCGCTTCGTTTAGGTTATTAAGTTATAAATTGATAAAAATTAAAAATAATATATTCAACTTATCTAGGTTAATTAGGTTTATATCTTATAAACTTTCAATAATAAAAATATTCTAATTAGCTAATAAATTTGACATTTAGGTCTAATAGTTTTTAAATAGTATACTTGAAGTTAAATAAATTTTAAAAATATGACACTAGAAGTTGACAAGATATATTATCTAATTTTCAAACCTAATTTCAATTTTTAAATTTAACATTTCTCTAGTGTACTACTTATAATATAATAGATGTTTATTATCCGTAAATTAGTAGACTAAAGTATATAAATTTTCAAAATTAGTTTAATTTTATCTTTATTTTTATTATATTTTAATCATATTATGAAATTGAAGTTAAAATTAGAAACAAATTTATTTTTAAAATAAAATTACTATTTTATCCCTAAACTTCACTATTTATCAACTCTAGCTAATTCCATTCAATTATGAGGATATTCTTAACATTCTTGAAGGTATCTGAAACCGAATATGAATGAAATTTTCCCAACTGAAGATAAAATAAAAGGCCACAAGGAGTAAGAAACATAGAATTAGGAAAAAAGAATTTGCAATCTTGTGGTATTCGCAATTAGATTTGGGAGACATCATAATACAAATCGTTGAATCTTAGACCCAGAAAGCAGACCGGTCATGAATCAGAGGCATCGTTAATGTTTTTTTTTCCTTTACTATTTAAAAAAGAGTAATTATATATGTCCACGTTGGAATTGCATCGTATTTTTTTATTAGTTATTATAATAAAGTTTATTGTTAAATCACATAATAACTACAATAATTAATAAAATTAATTTATATTTTGAAGTATAGATGAGATTTAAAGTTTTTAAAAATTAAAAAGATATATTTAATAAAAAAATCACTATCTATTCTAATTTGAATTTTAAATTTTAAATTATTAGATTTAAGATTATTATATTTTTAATAGATATAGAATTATTCATTTAAATTATTAAATATGTTATATTTTTTATTTTTATTATTAAATATAAATACATATTATATTGAATTTTTTATTCATTTTAACTTGTACGTACATTATTACAAAAAGTACATATAACTTCGAATTTTAACTGTGATTGTAAATATGTAATTACGGTTATAAGAACCAAGATTTAAGTGAGATGGATCATAAAATGTTATCTATAACCTCGATTTTTTAATTGAAACCATAGATATATCTTATGATCTCGATTATTCAATAACCGAAGTCATAAGATATACATAAATTTAAAAAATATAATTATTAATTATAATATTAAAAATCATATTATATTAAAATTAAAAGTATAATTATACTATTAACTACATGTATTTCAAAAACATAATCAAGTCTACAATGACTTCAACAAAAGTGTAAAAAAAAAGACAAATATCATAGGTGTTATTGCGTTGGTCCTGGTGTATTAGGGTGCTACATTGGAGTGGTGTGTTGTTGCGCTTGGTGCTACTAGTGTGCTATTGCACCTAGTGCTTACATTGAAAAATCACGCACTTGGTACTATTGCGCCTAGTTCTTACCATGAAAAAGAAAACAGTAAAAAAAAACTAAAATAGCATGTGTGCATAGATAGAATCAACCTTTAATAGGTCACTTGCTATTAGCATTGATAAACTTAATTATGCTAATTCAAAATTAAAGTAGTAGATGACTATGTTTTGCTTCTTGCTTGAAACCCCACGTTGTAACTAATTTCATGTTTTTTTTTGGAAAAAAATCATGTCCAAACACCATAAAATAACTATATGTATATGAGGAACAACCTGTGTTTGAAACAAAAATAAACAGAAGGAAATAAATTGAGTAACAATAGCATAATCAATAAAAAAAGTCAAAACAGAAAGTGTCATTAATAGAATTAACATGAGCCTCATATTCCAAACTCCAGCATTTTCTAGAGATATAGAGATATGAGGATTGCTATCCATAAAATAATATTTGATCATATTGTTCAAATTCTTCTTAGCTCGAAAAATAAATGAACTATCGCATAATATAGATCATGACATAGTATACACGAAAAGAAATGAAAAGAGATTAATAAAAACCTGTACAGTGCTGCGATAAATTGCATCCCACTTGTTATATATCTATCATTTTCGTTCTGACCAGTCACTATAATCCATCATGCATTCAACAAACAAGTTTCCATAGAAATCAACAAAAGACAATAATATGTGGCAAATAGAAAAATAAAAATTGAATTACAATCTTACCCAACCACAAAAAATGAATATCCGTCTAAATGAAACTCTGCATAATGGTGTCGTTAGTTTTGCAAGACTGCATCAATAGTGCTAGCACCAAGGTGAGGGGTTGTTGTAACTTTTTCGTGTAGTATCAGCTTGCTATCTTGCGATGGTGGCTCCGCTGTAAGAATATCAAGTGCAGCCTACATATAAATCAGTAACATGTTAATCACTGTTTTCAATAAGTGAGGATATGGTGATATGCACTTCAAGTCAAAAAAATAAACTACCTGTGCCACAATTCCAACACCCAGTGCCTTCACAAGGGCTTCTTCATCAATAACTCCTCCACGAGCTACATTAACAATTCAGACACCTTTCTTCATCTTTGAAAAAGTTTCGTCATTAAGCATCTTTGAGATGGTAGGAGTGAGAGGCATGTGCAATAAGAGAAAATCTGCGGTAGAAATTAATTCATCAAAGCTTACAAGCTCCACGCCTATAGCGTGAGCATGATCAGCTGCAGTATACGGGTCATGAGAAATAACATGCATACCAAGCCCTTTTTGCTCTTCGAGCAACTTCAGATCCAACTTTTCCAAACCCCATGATAGCAAGTGTCTTTCCAACAAGGGATACACCAACATATTTGCTCCTTAACCATTTATCTAGATCGACCATATCATGCATTCAATAAGACGTTTTAGTTTACATTTGCAAATGTCCTAAGCAGAACTACTCACAGTAAAAATTATGACATTTATAATAACATTAGCAAAAAAAAAAAAAAAAAAATCAGAAAAATGCCAAATTTGTTGTTACACAAGAAAAGAGTTCTGATTCTTCTGAAATCTGTTCCAAGTTGTGGTTTGGAGCTCAAGCAGCTACACAACAACAAATGAGCTCCATATTCCTGTTGCTATAGCTTTGCTCATACCACCATCACAACTTGAGACAAACAACAATTTGATTAACTTAGCATCTTGTTCAACTTCATAAATATTTGACAATGAAAAAAAATTTCTCACAAATAAAAGCAAGAAAAGAATCGACTTTCACGCCCATAAAGATGTTCCTAAATCTCAGAAGTTAGGTCTACTAACTTTGTTACAGCTCTGAGTAGAGCTATTTACCAACATTTCTTCCCTATTCTAATATTGTAAAATCAATGAATCAAAAACTAAGATAAAATTAAATCTGACAAAACTCTAAACATTTAAGCGAGAATAGTATTAGTCTAAAGTGGATTCCATACTTTAATAAACAAAATGACTTTTGAAATTTTTAAATGTGACCTTAGGGAATCTAAAATCAGAACCATAATCATTACCTATAGCATCACAAAGCGAGATCTTGGTACACAACTCTTCAAGAGTCAAATTATATGAACAATCCACATTGACGAAACCTTTCAAAAGCTCAAGCCCAACCTCTCTTAGTTTCTCAACTACGAGAACCGTCGGCTTGACATCAAGAGATGATGTCGATACCACCACCATTAATGGCTGGGCTCGATGGCTAGAGCCATTAAAGCTGACAGTGAAGGAACCACCTCTTGGTTCTCAAAAACATCGAGGACAGTTGCTAGTTTTCTCTCTAACCACGAGTGATTCACTCGATGTGGATGACCCATTTGCAACGATAGACCTAAACAACCTTTCAGTCACGACTCTTGTATGTATCTCGAACCACCTGAGCTAAGGTTCTGGGACGGTTGGAGATCGAATGCTGAGGAGTAAAAAAAAGAAAAGAAATGGTAATAATATTATCTGGATGTGGAGAGAGAGAGAGTCAAATTTAAAAGGAAAAAAAAAAGCTAAAATGAAAAAAATAATATAAAATTTTGGTGTTTGATGTAAGTTAAAATTGTTAACGTATATTGATTTTTTAAAAATTAAGGTTATAAGGTTTTGTTCTCAATTTTTTTAAAAAATCGAAACTAAATTTTCGAGATCATATATATATATTGTAGTAATGGTAGTGTTTTTTTATTCATTTTGACTTGTATATACCTTATATCATATGTAACATGTAATTTTCTTCATTGGATTATAATAATTTAAATTAAGAAAAAAAACTTTTATAATTAAATTAAATAAACCTCTAATGTTCCGTTTACTTTGCAAACGTTCAGTGTAGTTCATACACTGAAACTTCTGGTTGGCATGATTAAGCCTAAAAGAATGTGTTTCCAAAAAGTACATTTGATAATGAATTTGGATTCGCATATTTGATGAGTTATACATTTTTTAAAAGAATATTTTTTTAATTTAATTTTTTATTTTTCTTCATTAATAATTAAAGTCTTTTAGTATGAATAAATATTTAAAAAATAATTAAAACTGAAAATAAATAATTATAATAATAATAATAACAACAACAACAACAAATAAAAAACATCTTAGTAAACAATAAAAATTAGAAATTCTTATCAAACAATTTAGACGTATTTTGACTTTTCTAATCACTAATTAGAAAATGCTATAAAATGCATAGATGATTGTCTAAATAAAAATAAAAATTTGCAAAATCGAGTCAAGTCAGAAGAGGAGTGCTTAGAACTTGTAGGGGTATTTCCCACTTTATTCTCTATTTACTTTTTATCTTCTCTACATCCTCTTCACTTTTATCAAAATGATGACCACCAAAGATAAAGAAGGAAAACAATATAAGTAACGAGGAGTATACTCTTACAAATAATTTTATTGATTATAAAACTACCATTAACTTTGTTCCAAAACCAAAAATCATTAACTCAACAAAACTTATTTCCGAATGAATCAATATTGAACCTTTAAGGAATAAAATATAATAAAAAATGGTAAGTAAAATATAGTAGGATATATGAAAATTAGAAAGTAAATGGATTAAATTATTGGGAAAAAAGGTGATGAATAAAAGTATAAAAACTAAAAAATAAAGGATTAAATTATAAGAAAAACAATAAGGAGACTAAAATGTAGAATGTCAAAAATTTTAAGGACTATTTATATAATTTATTCTAAAACAAAGACAAAAAAAAAGAAACCATCTTTTTTCAAGAAAAAAATAGTTTCCCTATACATATAATAAAATTAGGAAGAAAAATATAATATTTTAAATAAATTAACAGTTTGTATTGAATGATTTAGGGGTTATACGAACATTTTAACTATAAATAATTAAAATTGTAATTATTCGTAAAAATTTAAAGATTTTTTTCAAAAATAACCACAATCAATAAGATATCGAAACTATGGTTAATGAAAACCGAACATATATTAATATTATTATTTTTTATATATATAATTATATAAAAAATATAATTTTAATAATAAAACATATAAAATTTCGTATAATTAAATTAAATTTTATTTATTATTGTTTATATTTTATTTATTTTACTTAAAAATATATATTAAACAGTTAAATAATAATTAATGTTAATATTTTAAATAATATAGTAAAATAATAATTAAATTAATATTTAATTTTTAAAAAATTAAATATATTTTTGAATAAATTTTAAAAAAATTTCATTAAAACGTGGATAAATTAATATCAACTAATAAGCGGTAGTTATTAATGAAATATATTTAAAATTAATATAAAATAATTAGGATTATTACTACAACCGTGTTTGTCCGTACCATGCCCATGACAATGTGGTGTGCAATCCATTTAAAATGACATGACATGTAAATGAAATAGTTACATTCAACTTGTCATGTTTGTGTAGTACCCATGTCGGGTACACGTTCCATCATTAAAAAAATGAAATAGATTATTTTAAGAAAATGGTTTGTTAAGTGTTCGTGTGCAAGTAATTGATAAAATAATAATCATAAAAAAAATATTAATTAGATAATTTATCTTAAGTTGTCGTAACGTGTTTGCCTCTCATGAGACCAACTATGCGTTCTGCCAAAATCGTTTCGTTTTATTTGGTCTCTTGTCTCGTCATATTTACTTATCCTTTGTCATAGATTAAGCAGTTTCCTGATTATTGATTTCATCTATACTTACTCAGACTTCTCCTGTTCCTCATAATCAGAAAAGGAATGGGGTTAACAACATTCTTATAAATCAATATTGTTATCTTTTACTTTTGCATGGATACGGCTTCTTAGTTCTTCAAACGCCTTCATACTTTCTGCATCAAAGCCACCAGCAAACTGGAAACAGAGGTCCAAAGTCAGCATGTCAGTTTGATTTTTGATGGCATTTCATAGTTGAGTACTTAATACCAAAATAATGAAAAGGTATTCAAGGGCATTCTTTAGAGAGGGAGAGAATCATGTCGGTTTAGGTTCTCTTAACTTGTACTTCTGTTAAAAGGGGTTTTAAACTTGAGCCATTAAAAAAAAAGTTGTTTCAAGAAGAAACATATATTATATCAGCAGCACAAAATGTACTTCCTGAGTCCTGAAAGTGCTTCTAATAAATTCGTTCTTGTTTGGTTCTTATAGGTATTTTTAGCTACCAGAAGCGCTTTTCTAAGATTCTAGAAGCAGAAAAAATAGACTCTTAAGCACATTCATCTCAAGAAATGTTCCAACTTAAGCAACAGGCCAGGTTGAGATTTTCAGTTTATAATATAAAGCATATTTTAATTATCAGTGCAAGGAAAGCCACTAAGGATCATACCTGATGAACACGGAAAGCAAAGCGCACGCCTTGCAACACTAAAAACTCTCTGTTTGGTTCGTTCTCAGGTCCATTCAGTGCATCGAGTTCTGAGGCTACACGTTTCATATACTTCCTTGCTAATTGTACTGATGAGAGCTTGATCTGGAATAAAAAAAATACGTGATGTTAGTCAATTTATCACTCATTGGAGTACAAACAGGCATCTCATTCACTGTAACAGGAGTGTTAGGATTGCAAGACAAATCTGTCAAAAGACTGCATAATCTATGAATTGCAACATTTTTATTTTGTTCCCTACATGACTTTAGTTCAGGTTATATTTGCAGCTATCAAGGTAATTATAAGATTTTGTAGGAGGAAGTTTCACAGTTCGAACCTTACTAAATAGTTATCAGAGATTGGTGAAATTGGCCCAAATTCAGTGGTTCCGATAAATTACAACATATACGTTACCTACAGGATGTATATAACATGACTCGTGTATATCCTTACATAATTAAATAGAAGAAAAAGTATTCTAGAAGTTACTTTGTTTATGTCATTTGGACAATTTAGTCACATAATTTTTACAAAAACACATAAATAACTCGATTTTTAAAATTAATATACTTTAATCACATGATTTTAAAGTTATATGATTAAAATGTCTTTTTTTACACATAACTTTAGGATTATGTGATTAAAGTGTCCTAATTTTAAAAATCGAATGACTAATATATCCCCTTACAAAAATCATGTGCCGAAAGTGTCATAATGACATAAACAAAATAACTTCAAAAACTTATCACCTATTAATATATAGTATATACATTTGTAAAGTTAAGATGGTGTACATTTTCAAACCAACAATTTTGGCACCAATTTCATTTAAACTCCAAAAACATGTTATTTTGTGACTCAAACTCAAGTTTTAAAGTTGAATGAAAACTTTTTCCCAATTTTATGACCGATTCAATGATTCAAACAAGATGTATAGACCATACTAATCTAAATATTTAACTTTTTAGCAAAATTAACTTGGGTTGAGTCGCAGACTAAACATTTCGCAATTCTGTCCAAAATGTGCAACCAGTTTACAACTCTAATAATATTCGACCAATCTTGCTTACGTCTCCAGACCTGTTATAGATCCTTGGTGATTTGAACTCATTTACTCCTAAGTTTATGATCTAATTCCTTATTTGGTTTATTAGTTCTAATCATACGTAAATTACTATAAGTCGAGCCTCCACTATTCTTCAATATAAAAATCGACCTATGTTCATAAAAATCAGCATCATTTGACTCAATAACAACATGATCATTCAAGTCAAAGAATCTATAGGCTTTATTATTCATAGCATAACCAATAAAGGCACATTCATAGGCTCTACTAGCAAGTTTATTTCTTTTAAGATCAAGAATGTGAAGATAAACCGAACAACATTAAATTCTAAAATAAGACAAGTTAGGTTTCTTATTTTTTAAAGCTTTATAAGGAGAAATTTTGCTTTTAGATTTAGGAACTCTATTAAGCACATAACAAACAATTGATATAATTTCTCCATACCAATGAAATACAACAACAGAGTTAAGTAAAATAGCAACAACTAATTCAATAAAGGTTTTACTTTTCCTTTTAGCTTAGCCATTCATTTTAGGAGAATTATGCTTCATGAGCGATTCCATGGGTTTTATAAAAATCATTGAAAATACTATAATCATATTCAATGCCTTATTACTACGAAATCTCTTTATTTTTCTATTAAATTGATTTTTAATTTCAATCAAGAATATTTTGAACATGTCAAATGTTTTACTTTCATTTTTCATGAGATAAACAAAAGTAGAATCAAAATAGCCATCAATGAAAGTAATAAAATAGCGTTTTTCATTTCTAATCAAAACACCATCAAATTCACAAATACTATATTGAATTAAATTAAGCGGTTCAAATTCTTTAACTATTGAATTATGTGAGGTTTTGATCATTTTAACTTGATTACAAAAATCACATTTTCCAAAATCATTCAAAGATAATTTAGAAATGAGTCCTAAGCTACTCATATTATTAATTGTGTGTCTATTAACGTGACAAAGTCTAGCATACCAAGTATTGAAAGAACACAACATGTAAACAGAAGGAGAAACTTTATTCATCTCAATATTTAATTTAAACATGTCATCAGTAGCATATCCTATCCCAACATAAATATTATATTCAATAATTGTATATAAATCAATCACAATTATTTGAGTAAATCCAACCTTGTTAAAAAATCGCCCAAAATTAAGTTCTTCCTCATCTCTAGAATATGCAGCACATTTTTCAAGATAATAATCTTTCCAGATATAAACTTTAATTCCACCTCACAAGTACCAACAACTATAGTGGAGTAAAAATCATCCAACAATACTTTCTTATCCTCAGCTTCAAAATAGGACTTGACAAGTACAATCATAGCAAACATCGTGAGTAGCACCAGTGTCTACCTACCACCCCTTGGATCCACCAACAAAATTGGTTTCAGTTATCATAGCAATAAGTTGCCCTTTGGTTAGGTTCACCTGCAGAGCAAGACAAGACCTATTCTGACAATTTCGAGTCATATGGTTAGGCTTGTTACAATTACAACACATAAATGTGTCATTCCTTAAGGGGGTTGATGTCCATTCCATGAAAGACTCCTATTGCGATTTTGGTTGTTGCAATTCTAGTGAGTATTATAATTCTAATACTTCATGTTTCTCCCTTTGGATTTCAAAATGACAAAGGTGGTTTTCTTATTAGCAATATTGTTGGAAAGAACAAATACTTCATTTTTTTGATATTGTTTATGGCTTCTTCCTCCTCAATGCAAAGACGAGTGATAAGACTTTCTAACAAGAATTCTTTAGTTTTATGCCTAAGAGCATTTTTAAAATCAACAAAATATTTTAATTTTGAATTAAAAAATAAGTAAATAAAATATGTTTAAAAAATAAAATATCTACCACCTCACCACACCGCACTCGACTTGACTAGTCGAACGACAATACGCACACATGCAAGAGATAGATCAACAATTGCTTATTTCCTATCTCCTCTCCTTTCTACAAATTTCTAAGTAACATGGGACAATTCATAACGGAGACACACAATGTACACTTTTCATTATTTTTGCAAAATTCATTCTATATAAAATGTTTCTGACAAAGGCATACCTTGCCAACAATTCCTAAATCTGATAACCAGTCAACTGGAATTCCAAATTCCTTGTATCTTGATATAGCCATGTCCTTCATACGTAAAAGTGTATATACACTCGACTCCACTCTATAGACACAACAATAAACAATATAAGAAAGATAATAAAACTGAATATTTATGATCTAGCAAATTCTTAAAATTCACAAAGTGTAATCATGCATAATATGTACAAGGGAAAAAGCTCTTACTTTTCAAGCAATGAATACATCTTCTTCAAAGCTACCTCACACGGAAGATTGGGATCATCAACAAAAGAGGTGAGTCGGTTCTCTAATTTCATCAGATCTTGGTATTCAAAAGCTGCTTCTCTCATTGCATCTGCCTTTCTTTCAGGCCAATCAAAGTGCTTCAGAACTGCCCGTTCGTCAACCTTACAAAAGCCACAAAGAAATATGTATTAGAAGAACATCTCCAAGAAAAATGTCATACCTAAAATGGTGAATAACTTCACATGACATATATAAATTCTTTCATCATTCTTATATATTCTAATCTTATGAGTTGAATGTACATCTTCTGATCTTCATGAATGAACAATGAATAACGTTCATATGTTTAAAAAATAAATGACTGAAAATGTATTATTATACCAAGAAAGAGAGCTCCTCATCCAACCAGTTAACAAAGGCCACCAAATCTCCTATATCAGTGAAAGATGAAGCTCGAACTTCAATAGCCAAGGATATGACAAAATCACCTTGGCTTTCAACATCAGCTTTCACCTGGATTCAACCCATAGAATTTAAATATTTGTTAATTCCATTAATAAACTCAAGTTCATTGGGTAACTAAGAAGATAATTTATAATAAAGAGAGATTCTACATACAGCTAAGAGGAATGATGATCTATTCTCAATTTCCCCAATCATGTTGCTCCTTGCATCAGATGCATTATTAATTGAAGAAGATATCAAAGATGATGTATACTTCTTTGCCTCACGCTTCATCAATGCTCGACAAAATTCAACTAGTTCAGGAGCACGGTGGACCTTATCACCACTCCTTGCCCCTCTTAGTAGACTTCCTGGTAGGGGAAGGGGAGGGGGAAGAGGTGCTCCACCAGGTGGAGGTGGAGGTGGTGGTGGTGGGCCACTTACTAGAGCAGGTAGTATTCCACTCAAGGGATTGGAAGTTGGGCCAACTCCTGCACCTCCAGATGGTTTAGGAGGAGGACAAGGAACTCTAGGAGGCCTTTTCTCAATCTGAGCAAGCTGCATCTTGCTAATTGTTTGAGAAGTTTTGGCATCACCAGATTGATTGTTTTCGCCTGAAACAATTGTTTTCTCCTTTATCAGAGATAATTTTGAGGGTAATGTTGCAACTTTCTCCCTTTCAACCTTGGTTCCAGGCAATGATGCCCCAAATTTTACTGTTCTTGCTTTCTCAACCTTCTCCTTAATATGTTTCTCCCTCTCTAAAGCTAACCTGTGTCGGTCTCTAAAAGTAGGATATTTCTCGTCTAAAACTCCATCAACCGACTTAGACATCAACTGAAAAGATGATGCAACAAAATTAAGTGAGTCATCTGAAGAAACTTGTGTTCTGATGTATGGAAGAGTTGGAGTTTTAGCAGAACCATCAAGATTTTGCTCTATCTTTCCAAATGTTGTGATGGCTACACTGTCACCTGCATTTCGTAACATCAATGCTTCCAATGAACCTTTAGGTTTTTGATTAGTCATACTCATCTGGCTTGGGGAGCCACTATAGATGGATCGTGAAGGCAAAGACATAACACTAGAATCGTCTTTGCTTTTGCCCCATTTCTTGAGCTTCTGAATTAAACTAGACTTTTTGCTGAGACTATTATATCTACTACTGGAACTATCAATTGAAGTATTATCAAAATCCTCACTTCCTGGGGATGAAGGGTGAGAGAAGTTGCTGTCAAGATCTATGTCATCTTGTCCACGTTTTGATCCTGCATATTCTAGCATCAGTTGCTTAGCCTTCTCTTGTGATTTGGGGCTCAGACTCTTATTAAGGTCACGAGCTGATATCTTTCCTGAAGGAGCTTGATAGTTCCTAAGTTCATATCTCAAGCATGCATTGACCCAGCGAAGGTATACTAGTTCTTCAACTTCACTGAACCTATTCATCTGAAGTCCTTCAACTTGCTTTGACAAATCCTCGTTTACATGCCTCAGATTATTTAGCTCATTTCTTGCCTTTTCAACCTTTTCATTCTGCAACAGTTTGAGTAACAAAAAAGTATAAACATTGAAATTAGGGGGAAAATATTGGGATGGACAAGCAAATATAAGAACATTTTATGTTACTACTGAACGAATTGGTCTTTTCTCAAATCAAATTTTCCTGATTAAGATAACTACTTTCACTTGATCATATAAAAAAATTAAAGCTTCATGAAAAGGTAAGAAAGAGAAAACTGATATCCGATTCTGACCTCCGTTATGTTGGAAAGTGCTGCAATTTTGGCTTCAGCAGCATCCAGTTTAATAGTCAACTCTCTCTTTTCATGTTGAAGTTCTTTGTTTTTTCTCTTAAGCTCCACAACTTCCACTTCTAGCTCCTTCACTGCTTTCAGTTTCTTCTCAATTTCCACATCTTTCTTTAGAGCTTCTTCCTCCTTGGACTGTAGACCAGAAACTTGCTGTTTTAGCATCAACAGTTGGCCTTTAGTCTGGTTAGCGTCAAGATGAATCTGCTTCTGGAGCTCCTTGATCTTGCTCCTAGCCACTTCCAACTCTTTCTTAGCTGAAATTCCCTTTGCAATTTCCTCTTGAAGCTTATTCCTCTCAACTTGCAGAGTATTGATAGTAATATTAAGCATGTCAATCTCAGCTGTCTTGATTTTTAACTGTCGATGTAACTCAATAACATCTGATTCTTGCTCCTTCATTCCATAGTACTCAAGTAATTCACCCTCAAGATTTACTTCCCTTTCCTCCAATTCTTTTACTAACACACGCAGCTGCTCCAGCTCACTTTCATCGTTTGCAATCTCAGTTTCATAAATTTTGTCTTTCTCTATCTCAGCAATTTTATTACCAGGAAATAGAAGGTCAATCTCCCCGGACAAAAGATCCTCAAACTCAGGTAAAATATCCTCATCTTGAATATTTTCAGGTGGAATATCACGCGCTCTGTTAAAAATGCTGCTAATTAATTTAACCTCCTCTTCTTGTTCCTCTTCCTCTTCCCTCTGCAGTACATATAATCTCTGGTCAGTTTAAAAAAATATATTATTAACTACAAATATTTCCTAGTTCTGAAAGAAGGCATATCAAGTTACCAGGCTGGATTTTTCTATCTGAGAAAATATATGGAACTTTAAAGGAGTTCAGATATGTACTTACTGCCTCCTTACGGTATTCATTAGAATATATAACTTCCTCTTTGTCGTCCCCCTCATTTTGATACTGTCTGGAATTTGCTTTGCCATTTCCTAAGTCATCATGAAACCATCATAAGCAATTGGATAAAATTTACAATAAAAAGAAAACAAACATACTCTCTTTTTTTCTATCAAAACATACTCTTGACCCAATAATTAGCACCAAAAAAGAAATATTGTTTACTATCAAAAATGTTGCGGATTAGCTCATAAATTGCATAAATTATATCCCCTAGAACATTGTTTTTGTTGTTAGCAAAGAAAAAGTACCTGATGCACAAAGTGAAAAATTAACCCAAAAGAAAACTTGAAGAAAAGGGTACCTGGCTTTTTCACATTGAGTTGCCTCACTGCATATGCTGCAATTGAAACAGCAACCAGAACACCTACTCTTACTATCATGAAGATAGTGTAGATAGAAAAGGCTGAGATTTCCTTTCATGCATAAACAAAACCCAATTACATAACACTCCACCACCGATGTCTCCCAACCCCCTAATTGATAACTCAAACAATCAGAACTCCTGAAAGGCAACCACACAACCCAAAATCAAAAATTTTACTAGAGAACTTGAGAAGAGATAAATTAATTGGTGCAATGAAAACATCCAACTATAAACATTCCCAAACCATTAGCTTTATAACTCATGCGGTTTAAGGACCCTTCATAAAGAAACCTCCTAGTATGCCAGTTCTCGATAAGTAGAAGAATTCCTAAACGACTCTTATTGCTATAAGCTACAAAAACTACCAGGTCAATCTTTTCCCAAAAGGATTGACAAATTGACGACTGGATGGGGCTAATCTAAGCATGTCAAGACAGTTGCTTTTTATTAATATACACGGTTAAAACAAGCGATGAAGCAAAACTGAAAAAACCCCAGAACTGTGAATTTGGAGGAAAAAAAAGGGTCGAGGGGTCTCCTTTTCTGGTTAAGGCTTATCAATATATAACAATAATAGGAAGCAAAGTAAGACGGGAAATTGTCTCATCTCTGGTTGTCCCTCAGTAATTTTTATTCGGGGTCTGTTTAACCAACAAATTTGGATTTTGTATGAAAAATATTTACCATCTGATCTATCTCACCCCAGATTGTTATTGGCAGAGGAACTTCAAAGATAATCACGGATAATACCGCTTAGATTGATGAATCTACGGCTGTACAAGTGCTAGAGAAGCAATTCTACAGAAGTGGGACCACCTCAAAAGAATTGTGCATAAAGGGTTTGTTTTATTTGGTTTTTGAAAAGAAAAGAAAAGAAAAACAAAAAGTATCTGGTTTGATGAGTAAAGGTAGGACTGAAATTTAATTCTTAGCCACTTGCTAATGGACTGGAGCTTATGGAAGATAATAATAAATCACATAGCAATATAAACTAAACTTTTGGAAATTGACTCAAATCCTAACATACAAGAAAAACCATTTTGCCTTTTTGGCATTTTCCCAGAACATGTTTCCTTATGGTTTTGTGTATTTTAAGTAAAGGCAATAGTCCTATCTATCTTCAGAAACATTTCAGATTGTAAAATTTTATGTGTTTAGAGTCTACAACTTTTCACCTTAGAACTATCTTAGTTAATCCTGATTTTCGAACTAAACACTAGAATGTGAAATTAATTTTGATTCTAAATCAGAACATTATACCCAAATCAAGAAAAAGAAAGATATGCACAAAACTAATAGCATGAGACAATGAACAGTAACAGGGGATCAAAAATTTGGCAGGTGGACAGTGGACACCATCTCAAAAATGAATTGTTCATCGTTTGACCGATGAATGTGATGTGGTCAATCTCTAGGTTGGATATTATCAACACATAATATAAGAATACAAATGATAAAAAGAATTGGAATGAAATTTCCATTTTCTAGGTCATAAATTTGTAAACTAATCCAGTAAAAGCCAAAGTGTTAAACAAAAGTTCAGTGGGACAGGGTTTATTAGGAATCTCTGCCAATAAAGGATGCAAAACGACAATCAGTGTAGACCAAACAAACAATATATGAATTACGAAGCATATATTCTTCTCATATGAATTACATATCTTCAGTTTTACAAAATGAGAGAAAGTAAAATCACTGTTATGAAATATCTCATATGGGGAAAATAAAAAGAATTATGAAATCTAAGAGTAACTATGCAAAAAGTAAAAACAATCGGGATTTGATCAAAGTAGAGGTTAAAAGCAAAGCATACCAGTCGGGTGTTCATCGAACACCTTATCGCCCAACGAAGAAGAAGATGAAGAAGGCGAAGACGAAAACAAAATCGAAAGTGGTTGAGCGGGAAACTGAATCATATCCAGACAGCCACAACTGTCACCAAAGTTGCATTTGATTTTACTTTTTTATTTTTTATCCCACTTTTGAAGCAATTTTAATTTTATTTATTTATTTATTCTAAGATGCTTATATGATTAGTGTTTATGTTCCAGTTTTAAGTAAAAAAAATAACGAAATCAAATCATTATTGAACTAGATCGAACCATTGATTATTAAAAATATTATAACTGAACGATTTGGTTAACGATTTTCAACAATTCGATCATGTTAATAATACATAAATATAATATATTTAATAATATATTTTTGATTAAAATATGAAAAATTTAATTAACGAATTGTGAGAAATGATATGAAAAATTTAATATATTATTAAAATCGGTCCGATCTGATCCGATTCGATTGATTTACAAATTGATATAAACGAATTGGATCGTTTGAAAAATGATTTTAGTTAATATAAATCGGACCGTATCATTTGATTTATAAAACTGTTGGATCGATTTAATCTAATCCAATTTTTTGGTTTAATTCGATTTGTTTTAGTTTTTGAACACTCAACTCATTTATTTCTATTTATGTACACTTTATATTAAATAATATAATTTTTAAATTAATTATCCATTTATTTATAAATATATTATATTTTTTGGTTTACAATTGAGCAATAAATTGATATGTAAGAAAAAAAATTGGGCTAAAAAAATTTAAGTGGAAAAATTTTCTCCTTATGTTATTAGATGATTTCACCATTTTTTTTAACTAAAAACTCGAGAGCTAACGAATTGTTAGTTAACTGCGTGTAATTTATTTAAATATATAAAAGATTTGTATTTAGTTTTAAGTATATGCGTAAATTTTTGTTATCTCAAAATAAAAATTATATATCGAGAATGATTTGGTGTTTCATATAAATAATTATTTTATCAATAAAAAAAATATTACATTTTGTTCATTCACCTATCAGCATTGTGAAGAAACCCTCAACATAAATTGTTTGCAATTGTGTTGCTATAAATTTAATAAATAAATTTAAAATTTTATTAACTTAAAATCAACTTATAAATATATATATATATGTGAGATAATTGAATTTAAGTATAAAAAATTAAATAATTTTTTAAGAATATTTAATTAATCAAGTTATTATTACAATATATATCTATTTAGAATGAAGTAATAGTATCTAAATATAGTTAATATATAAACATCTATATAGTAGAATAATTTATTTTTATTTTATTATTGGATTTAACTAGAAATATTAAAAGCATTATATCACATCTATTTAATAAACAAACATTTCAATAATTTCATAATAACTATTTTAATTTTGGATTGTTTAACTTTCTTTTTATATCTTTGTAGCTTTTAACTTACTTAATAATGTCTAGTTACAGGGTTAAATGATTTGTATATTGAAGTCGTACTATTATAGATGATTGAGAAGTTAGATAAGATGTTGAATAATATACGTGGAAGAGTAATTCAAGTGTTTAATAATACAAAACTTGAATAATGGTGGATAATTTATAATATGATCATGAATAATTATTATTAGATAATCATGCTCACTCAAGAAATATATGTAATCAAAAAGATAGAACATAAATTCTACACTTATAAACTGAGGATTGATCTACATGTAAGAATTGTATCATTTTTAGTTAAATACATTTTATGTCCAAAATTTATAGAATATTTTTTAAAAAAATTTAAAATATTTAAGTCGTTGTAATTATGTCTAATAAAAAAATGAGATAAGAAAAAAATATTCAAAAGTTAATTTTTTTAATAGAAATAAGACATGTGAATTATATATAATTTTGTTTATGATAAAATGATAATTTTAAATTTGAGCTTAAAAGAGAAGAAAAAGAATATAATGTTATTTATCTTCTTTATCTCCTTCCTTCCTCTCTTCTTTCCCTAATCACATTTCACAACTACAAAAATGGGTATTTAAGTCGATATGTAAAGTCGGTTCGGTGTAGAACCGACGCTATCCACGTAGGATGTAGCGTCAGTTGACGTGTGAAATTGACGCTACGCTACGTGGATAGCGTCGGTTCCAGGTGTCAAATAGAGTCGGTTGATGTAGTGAACCGACTCTACACATGGACGTAGCGTCGGTTGACACCTGAAATCGACGCTATCCACGTAGCGTAGCGTAGCGTAGCGTAGAACCGACGCTATCCACATAACATAGCGTCGGTTGACACGTGGAATCGACGCTACACACGTGGATAAATTCTTTTCTCCTAGATAGAAACTATTTTTAGCGTTGCAGAACTCTCATAAATCCAAAACCTCCTCCACTCTTTTTTCATTTTCCGACCACCTACAACTACTATTTCCAGCACCGGTTAGTGGATTTTCTTCCTCTCTAACTAATCTTTTAGATCCCCTATTTTTTTGAACAAAATATTCAAAAAAAATTATACCCATTTCTCACTTACAAAACACCATTTTTTCTTCCCTTCTTTCATTTTATCACTTCATTTACTTTTATAAGTATTTCTATTAATTTTACGCACTTATTATTCATATTTTTTTTCTGTTATTATTTATGTGTATAAATTTTTGTATTATATATGTAGGTTTGTATTATAACATAAGTAGGAGAATATGATGATCTTGAATAAAATAGAACAAAACTATGGTAATTTTTCTACTATTAATTAATATTTTTATTTTCAAATATTTGTATTATTTGAACTATTTGTTAAACTGATTTTGGTTTTCTTTTTCTGCTTGAATACAGATTTTTATTTGAGTATAGAAAATGAATAAAATTTTTTTTAAAAAATAATAATAATTAAAGTCGGTTCACGCCTTAACCGAATTTAATGTCCCTTTTTATAGTAGTGTTTTCTTCAATTTTTTCATCAACTAAACAAAGAAGCACTAATCATCTCTTTATTTCCTCACTTCTTTCCCTAACCATATTTTTTTTCATCTTTTCAGCAACAAAACAGATTGGTTGTTGTAAAACAAAAAAAAAACTAATGATAATTATAAACTCAATTAACTATTAAAACCCAAAAATAAAATCATTAAAATGATTATCATAAACAGTAAAAATCATATATTTTTAAGCCTCACTTCTGTTAGATAAATTAACGTCAATTAATTTTAAATTTTTTTTTTACACTTCATATATTTTTAACATAATTGTAATGATTTAAATATTTTTGTTATCTCTAAAAGTTATCACATACTTTCTTTTGGACATAAAATATAAGTAACCTTATAATTTGATTATTAGTGTAATTTAATTGGGTAATTATTTAGTATAAACTTTAAGAGTTCAGCTCCAAAATTTTATTAGAGTAATTCTACCATTAATAAAATTAATTATTGTCAATTTTTATTAAAACTTAAATTTATAGTTACAACAGTACTCAAGTTTATTGCTTTTTGAGAAAATAATTAATTAATTTTGAATTAATTAATTATTTAATTAAAATTAATATTTGTAACATTTTATAAAGGTTATAAATATCAATAAATCTGCAAGGATAACTTTGTAATTGTGATCATTTTATTATATTTATATTGAATTATGTATTTACTAGCGTGACTAAATTAAATAGTTAGTACCTTTTCTACATATACAACGAGATGTATTTTAGTTGAAGTCAATATAGAATTAGATTCTAGAAGTCAATATAGAATTAGATTCTAAGAGTGATTGAAATTGAGAGACAAATAAAGATAGAAAAAAGAATTGAGTCAGATAAGTTTTTTTGTTTTCAGATGGTCAACTAAGTAAGTTAATTATACAAATTATTTAACAGAATTCTATTTTAATTTTAAAGTTACATTACGAAGTGCTTTTTTTTAACCCCTTACTAAAAAAACGCTATTTTACCAGCTTTGGTCAAAAAGCACTTTGCATCCAATTGTACTCTTTATCTAATTGTTATATGCAAGCTTTTCAAGACTTTGATGTCTAGATAGAGCACTTAAGCCTCCGTTAAGAAAAACCTTCACGAAACAACCATAGAATGTCACCAATGTTTTGATAATGCATAGACCCAAAAAAAAAATATAAATAAATTTCTGGACAGTTAAATCAGTGCCATTTTTGCTATGCAGAACGAGGCTTCTAAAGATGATTTTGACTTGTACCAATCTTGCGAATAAGACTTTAATTACTCTAAAAATAATGAATAATATCTACTTTAATATGTAAGTAAACCATAATAGAGTCTTTTAATCCATCTAAACCATTAAAATTAAAAAAAAAAGTAAAAAATACATTAAATAATCAGGTCATAATAGATTTGTGACATGAGAGAATGCTCTTAAAGTCGCGTTATATAGTATTTTCCTTACTATACCCTCTGATTGTGTAAAGCTTACTCTTATCTGTCATGATTCATGTTAAAAAATTTAAATCAAATAATATAATCACAAATTCTTAGATTCTTTTTAATAAAATATTAAAGAATAAATAAATAAAAATAAATAACCCAAAAATTATAGTGAAAACTTCAAATCAAAGAAAAAACTACTTTTGTTGTCAAAAACCAACCAAAAAAAAAATTCATTATGCGAAAAATTATTACAACCACTCTCAATAATTTTCTCCCACGCTCAAAAAACAAAAACAAAAACAATTACAAGTCTAAGAGAATTTTCTCACAAAATTTTCACTCAAAAACTTTTCATATAATTTTTCTCTATTTTTGAGATGATTAACAATTTAGACATTTCTTCATTTAACAAAATTAGGTTACCTAATTTTCTCATTCTTCATTCAAATAAGGTTAGACACCTCCTCCATCTTTGACAATATGAAAAACCACGACACCTCCTATTTTGACTAACAAATTCAATATTATTTTTAATCAATCACAACAATCTCTACCTTGATTAAAAAATAAACATAATTACCGCTATAACACTGTCTACTCTAACAGTCATAATTCTCTACATCGAGAATTATCATACTCCACCATAAAGAGTACACCCACTTAGAATTAATCACCAATTTTAAGAATTTTACATAGGCTCGTGTCGAAAAACTTGCTAAAATTTATGGTACAATTCTCACACTTGGTTTTCCTGAGAGTTCCTTAGCCATCGACATCCTCTCCACCATACACCTTGCATCTATACCAAGCCAATGTCAGTGTACAAACTTGTGAACCCCCTAGCAGTAACATATCCTCTTTCATGGCAATATTTAGAAACTAGCAGCATGTCATGAGGGATGTACATGCTCTTTTCAAAGAGCATTACCATAGTCTTCGAAAATAGACATATTATTAGAATCATCGTTTATATTTGAGTTTCTTGTAGAATCAGCTCTATCTTCTTTTTCATGAAATTATTTTTCTTCTGGTTGTCAGCTACCAATGTTGAGTTTTCAAGTAAAACATTATTTCCACCACTTAGTCTTTTTTCTTCATAAAACAGCTTGCTGGTAACATCTGTAAAAAAATAATTTTCTCTTTTCCATGAATCAAGATAGGTTTCATGTATTCATAAGAAGATGGAAGAAATCAGATGAACCTTAAGTTATATTTCATTATCAAGTTTAACTCTAATGGTTTCCAATTCAGAGACAATACCATTGAGAACACTGAGATGGTCAAACATAATAGTTCCTTCATTCATATGCAAAGTATGGAACTGCTCCTTCAGATACACCCGATTTGAGACACCTTTTACCTGATACAATTCTTCAAGCTTTTCCCAAAGTTCTTTGGCCATAGATATTTCATGTAGATTTGCAAGAATATTTTTGGCCAAACAAAGCCAAATTATACTTGCAACTCTTAGATCAAGATCTTCCTAATCTCCATCACTTGTGTCGGTTTTGCTAGACTCAATACCAATAACAGGGGTTGGTTTCCCCTTTAACGCCTTGTGTAACCCGTATTGGATCAACAAATCTTTGACTTATACTTACCACAAGTCAAAATTGATTCTTCTATCAAATTTCTCAATGTCAATCTTGACTCCTGACATTTCTGCTTCTTTCTTTAAAATTGACTATGATATCAATTGTTAGAAAATTTAGATTAAATGGTATAATCACAAATTTCCACTCCCAAGATCCTCTTTAGTAGAATATCAAAGAACAGAGAAATAAAAAATACACAACACAAAAATTATGTTAAAAACTTCAAATTTGATAAAAACTATTTTTGTTGTCAAAAGACAACCAGAGAAAAAATTCACTGTGAAAAATTATTACAACCACACTCTAAGTAATTCTCTCACTCAAAAACTTCTCATACAAGTTTTTTTCTATTTTTGGGATGATTAACAATGAAGAAATGAAGTCATATTTATAACCTTCAAGTTCTCATTTCATATGCCAAATAATTCTTCATTTATTAAAATTAGGTTACCTAATTTTCTCATTCATCATTCAAACAAGATTAGGCACCTCCATCTTTGATAATATGGAAAGCCACCTTCCATTAATTTTCTTCTAAATTAGTCACCTCTTATTTTGACTAACAAACCCACTATTATTTTTAATCACTCACAACATAATTAATAATCATTACATATGGATGGATGAGTCAAAAACAGTTGATGGAAGGAGAAAAGAAATAAAAATTAAGAAAATTATCACAGATACACGAGGAAAGGACTGGTAAGGTGTTACGAGGAATCTTAAAATTTTAAAACGCAGCAAAATAGTAAGGGATTGCTTACATGATCCTACCCCCTTCATCTCAGTGATTTCTACGTAGAGTAGTAGTACATCATAACTCACGCTTCATTAACCCATTTCCACCTTCGTTTTACCTCCTGCAGAACTTTGGCTTGGGCTTGCCTTTTTCTGGCTTCATCCTCTACCCAAGATCTGTGTTCATTTCTTTCTTTGATGAGAACTAAAGATTTAGGCCATAACTAACAAGAATATATATAGAAAATATTGGGGAATTACAAAAAAATATTTCTAAAACTTATAATAACAAAAATAACACCCCAATAACATTTGACAGGTTTTAATTGAACGGCATTCAACATTGTACGAGTCTATATGATCGTAATTCACTTTGAACAGTATCCAAGTGAAATGATGTGATGACAATATATGAAGTGGATATAAGGGTGTTATTTTTGTAGTTAAAAATTTTAAGAATACAATTTTTGTTGTTTTCCTATTTAGGATTGTTTCAATTTAGATGCTTTTTTATCATGCAAAGCAAAGGGCTAAAACATCTACACATCACGCATGGATATAAAGTTTTGCAGTAATGATCTTACCTAAGAATTCTAAGGGCTTCTTTTTCAGCTTCTAGTGCAGACTTCACATCAACTATTTCTTCCTCCTTGGACTGTAAATCCTTGAGTATTTTGCAAACTACACAGCCCACACACATTAATGGACCTCTCAGATATAGGTTTTTGCGACATCTCCTTGATCTCTTCTTTGATAGTGAGAAGCAATTGTCTCTGACAGTCCATAGCTGTCTTCTCTTTTAAATGCTCAGCAAAATGCTTTTCTTGAACTATCTTCTCCTGTTCCAGGTCACTGACTGAAGCAAGATAGTCATGCCCCACGTCAAAACCACGAAGTTGCTCTTCATTCATCTTTGCATCCCTAAACCTCTTTATGTCTTCTCTGTCGAGCAACTCAGACCTAATTTCTTTCATCTCAGCTTGCCATGCAGCATTTTTGGCTTCTAGCCTTGACAACTCCGTATAGACTGCCTCTGTCATTTTGCCACTTGTCAGTACTACTGCTGCTTGGGCTTTTGTAGAGGGTTTGTAAGGTTGAAACCTCTTGCTCTGTCTTGTACAAAAGAAATTTTGGCATGGGTTCTGGGAAAGTATTAATGTCTCCCTTCAGGAGACACACATATGCTTCATTCATAAACTCTATAAATAGCTGTCATCTTTTAATGGAGTTCATCATTTTCTGTATTTACATATCACCTCATAATTAGTTACTCATTTTGCTCTCTCAAAAAACATTAAAACTAGCATACCTCAAAATTTTTATGACTTGTTACTTGACTACTACATCTTATGACCGGATACTTGTGAACTGTTACTAGACTATTAGTGACAAGAACGCTTCTCCAATCAATAAAAATGTGAGTTAGAAAATGGATACACATGCATGTTGATGTTTGCTTGTGAGTGTATAAAGTGTTACATGCTCGAATCAGCTAAAGCGAGTTCACAGAAAAACATTGATTCATGAGTTAATAAGCTAAAACCCCATTATATCAAAAGAAAGGATTTAAACGTAAACAAAACAATACAAAAAACTTTTCTCAGTATGCTCTTATCCTCTGCCAACACGTCCATAATAAGTTCAGGTGACCCATCTGAAGTGATCTCTTTGACATCCATAAAACCTAGTTTTGTTGCTGATATCTGGACTGTAAACAAGTCAGATTTTAAAAGCGATGGACGGACTCGATAAGCATCAAGTTTGACGTATAATCCAAAAAATTCACAAAAGAACAAGCACAAAACCCATGCACCACGTCATACCTCTCAGAGAAAAAATAAGAGTCTATAGGGCCTTTCAGCCATTATCATCAGAGGTCTGTGATAACTTGCTGGAAGTGACACCAGCCTCCACTAAGGCTTGAAAACATTCAGAAGCAATCAAGCAAATGTTCAAACTCATGCCTTCATCATTTAAATATTCACAAACTTTTAAGTTCAAATTCAATCCTTACCTTGAATAGGCCAAAAGTCAGGGTCCTCAGCACCCACATCAACAAATGCAGCATTTATAGAGCCAGAGAGTGTAAGAAATGGGGTTATCCGGTGTTTTGGGTTCCTATAAGACAGATCAAAATTGCTAAGCAGACCATTAAGAAGCATCAAATGCACCCTAAATGAGATTTAACAAACAGTGTCCTGGGAAATTTCAACCTTTCTAATGTGTTCGTGTGAACTAGCCATCTTGCATATTCCCTTCTAGTGCACAACTCATCCACCTGAACATAGTCTTCAAGGATCTGTACACCTTAATTAAAATTGAGATATTCATGCTCAGAACCGGACCCAGAACTTTCATTACGTTTTATGGGGATTAATTCATCATTAAGTCCAATTCCAAAACATAGAGCGTTTAGTAATAAAACTCAGTAGTCTTCAGAGCACGGAAAAAGAAACAAACCTTCAGTTTTTTCAAAACTGAAAAACCTTTCAATTGAGTAGAATCTAATGCAACTGGGACTCTAAAACGTTCAATCTTGCCCATATGTACTGAATACGGTTAACGCAGGCACCGCTTGCCTAATCAACATATTTGCAAACGGCCAAAATAAACTACATTGAAACAAGACCTTTATGCCACAAAAATACTTAGCTTCCACTACCTGAAGTAACATCTTCTTCACCGACAGCCTTAAGGACAGACTCCGAACTTGCTTCTGAGACAAGGGTATCTCCGTCGGACGAGCCGTACCCAGTTGTTTTGCTTTGATCTTATTTGGCATCTATTGGATTTAGTATCACTTGCAACGCATTCAACCAACTAGTGATTTGAAACTTAAAACCTACAAAATGCAATTGAAGTATGCTCTAAAAACACTACTAGTAAACGCCCATTTCATCTCAACATCAAATATTGTCAGCTTCATATATCACAAAACCAATAAATAAGTAAACTACGATCCAATAACTAAATAAAAAAAATTGCATAATAGAATGCACCATCCTAATTTACAAGAAGAACCCAATTTTAGAAAAAGCACTAAAAAACAGACCTTTTATAGAAAGAGAAAAATAAGCAATGGAAGCGAGTATAATAAACAAAGAAGCTCCAACACCACCGATCAAAAACGTACAATTCACTGAACCCAAAAAGATGATAAAATAAAATAAAGTCAAATTTTCCAAGTGAATACTTAAAATGCAATGTGCTTCACAAGCACTATAACAAAGAGGACAAGAAAGAAAGTTTAAGGGGAAACCTCGTTTCTTGTGTTGAACAGGGTGGCCCACAATAGCCCAACCACCATAATCGCTAGGAAAGCTGGGATCAGGAGAGGACCATGAGATCTCAAGGTTGTTTCGCTCGGCAATTGAAGCAGAGAGACGAAGAGCAGGTTCTACGAATCTGGTTTGTTAGAGTAATTTTCTATCCAAAAACACTTGGACAATATTTGAACATAAATAGAAAAAAAGATTAAAAACTAAATTTTTATGATTTTATTGGTTTGATGCTTCTAAAACTTTCTTTCTTAATCACAATGGTGAATGAGAATAATTTTTTGAAATTGATTTATTGAATTGAGAGAAAGTTTAAGAATCAACTGAATAAATAACTTTCTATCCATTAAAGAGTAAAATAAAAACATGTAATTAAAAGGTTAAGAATGTGAGTGAGATGGTGGAAGTTGTTGTAACACATTGAGGCCAACTTACTCGATTTGTTATCGAGATTTCAGGAGGAAAAATTAACATTCTCACACTTGTACATAAATTCCATCATTTAACTTTAGGATAAACAAAATATATAAATCATGATAATATGATTATATGTCATGTATTATGATGCATTTTACATCTCAAATCCATACTATTTAATAAATAAACCTTATATTTATTTAAGATCCATAACTTAAATATACTTTTCTCAAAATACATGAATAAACAAAATATGTACATAAAATCATACGAAAAAAATCAACTAAATAATAGTTTCAGAGAAATGAAATGTAAGTATAATGAATATTTACATCATGAAACTAAGTCTCATTCTTACTACATGATCTTTAAAATTCTTTGATGGCATGCCTTTAGTCAAAGGATCACTAATCATCAACTCAATGTTAATGTGTTCAATAATTACTTTCTTTTTCTCAACACGTTCTCTTATGACCAAGTACTTAATATCGATGTGTTTACTACGATTACCGCTCTTATTGTTCTTAGCCATAAACACAATAGCTAAGCTATTATAATACAATCTCAATGGCCTAGAAATATAATCAAATACTTTAAGCTTGAAAATGAAACTCTCCAACCATACACCATGTGATGTAGCCTCAAAGAATGACACGAACTCAACCTCTATAGTGGAAGTAGCAGTTAAGGTCTACTTCGCACTCTTCTAAGACACGGCTCCACCAGCAAGCATGAAAATGTAACTAAATGTTGATTTGCGTGAATCAACACAACCAGCAAAGTCTATATCGGAATAGCCAATCACCTCTAAATCGTCGATTCGTGTATACATGAGCATGTAATTCTTTGTCTCTTGAAGGTACCTCATCATCTTCTTTACAGCTCTCTAGTGGTCAACACTTGAGTTACTCTGTTATCTCCCTAGCATCTCAACAACAAATGCAATGTCAAGTATGGTACAGACCTGAGCATACATCAGACTTCCAACAGTTGAAGCATATAGAATGGTTTTCATCTGTGAACAATCCTTTATCTGAAATATCTCTAAAACTTTATTCATCTGAAATGTTTCTAAAACTTTATTGATATAGGTCTTTTAAGACAAACCCAAAATGCCTCGAGATATATCCCTATAGATCTTAATGTCAATGATATAAGATATCTCACCCATATCTTTCATATCAAAGTTCTTCGAGAAGAATTGTTTCACCACATATAGCAAACATTTATCATTGGTTGCAAGCAAAATATCATCCATATATAGCACCCAAAAAAAAATCTTGCTCCCACTAACCTTCTAATATATACATTGATCCATGACATTCTCTTCAAAACCAAATGAAGTGATGATGTCATGGAATTTCAAATACCATTGATGATTTTAATCATATATAGGTTTATTAAAATTATAGACCAAGTGTTTACCATCACTATAGGAGAATCCTTTAGGTTGTTTCATATAAACCTTTTCCTCTGGGTCACCATTAAGGAAAGTCATTTTCACATCCATTTGATACAAATCCAAATCAAAATGGGCAACCAATGCTATGATCACACGAATTAAATCTTTCTTAGATATAGAAGAGAATGTCTCTATGTAGTTAATTCCCTCCCATTGAGTGAATCCTTTTGCAACGAGTCTTGCCTTGTGTCTCTCAATGTTACCTTGTGAGTCTTTTTTTTGTCTTGAAGACCCATTTACATCCAATGGCTTTTACATCATCAGATAACTTGATGAAATTTCAAACTCAGTTAGATGTCATAGAATCTATCTCTTCTCTTCATAGCATTGTACCAAAAGTTTGACACCTCAAAACTTGTGGCCTGTGAAAACGTCTCATGATCATTTTCAACTCCAATATTGTAGTTACACTCTTGTAGATACATAACATAGTCACTAAGAATCATCCATTTCCTTACTCTAGTAGATCTTCTTAATGCTACATCAACATTCTCCTGAGGAGTAGGATCATGTTGTTCAGCTGGTTGTTCAACAACTTCAGGCATTTGTTGAACTTCAGTATCTACTGGATCATGATCAACAGCTTGTGGTACTTCCTAGACTGGTTCTTTAACACATGTTTGTACTCGAGGAGCGTTGTTAATTACAATGATCAATCCATTACTTGAAGTGCCACACTGAACATCTGAATAATCTTTCTCAAGACCAATGCCCTGGGATCGCTCGTTCCCACTAATCAAGTCATTTTCAAGAAATTTTGCATTTATTGATGCCACAAACCTAGTGCTATAATATGGATAATAAAACATATATCCCTTAAACCTTTTCGACATATCCAACGAAATACCCACATATGGTCCTTGGGTCCAACTTCTTTTCTTGTGGATTGTAGACTTTTTACTTTAGACGGACAACCCCAAACACATACATGTCACAAACTTGGTTTCCAACCCTTGAATAACTCAAAAGGTGTCTTTGGGAGAGCCTTAGTTGAAACTTAGTTCAATATGTACGCAACCATCTTTAGAGCTTCAAACCACAAGGACTCAAGAAATTTGGTGCTAGCAAGTATGTTTCGCAACACGTCTAATAATATTCGATTTCTTCTTTCAACTA
Organism: Hippophae gyantsensis; assembly: GCA_030763125.1. Classification (NCBI taxonomy): domain Eukaryota; kingdom Viridiplantae; phylum Streptophyta; class Magnoliopsida; order Rosales; family Elaeagnaceae; genus Hippophae; species Hippophae gyantsensis. The sequence continues at coordinate 13,958,271 of CM061029.1, read as the reverse complement.
CTTCATTTTGGTCCGAAGAGCCAGACAAAATATATTGGGCAATAATCTCATTCTCTTGCAGAAACCTTGTAAATAGATCACTTGCTTGTCCATTCTCAGTGTATCTACCATAATATTTTCCACTTTTATTGAATCTCATGATCTTAATTTATTTGTCACATTGTTTCTCTACTTTAGTTTTAAATACCTTAAAAACATATAATGCTTCATTCTTACTATTAAGCAATTAGAGATGGACATAGAACGGAGAAAATCTAAATTGGGATCAATAGAGAAGAGGGATGTGAGGAATAAGAAGGGGGTGAAGAAGAAAAACACATTTCTTAATAAAGTTGGGTATCGGGAAACTTAGTATTCGGGGCAAAAGGAAATTAGGGTTTTGGATAGAATTGTGGGATTAACAAACGGTAGGAATAAAATGATTTGGTAGAGAAATGAGAATAAGAATGGCTTTTGACTTTTTGTAAGAAGGCTAAGAGATGAAGAGGTACTATACTTTCAAATCTTTGAAGACCGGTCACAACATCAAATTATTTAGTACAATCATCGTTCACTTTAAAAGACAAACAACACGTCTACTTTTGTGTATATCTCTAGCTAAGCCAATTATTTTCCACTTCACCTCTTTTAATATATTTATTTTTTAAAAATATTTATATTAATTTTAAATTTTATTAACTTAAAATATTATATTATTTAATATTTTAAAATTAATAAATAATTTCTCCAAATCTCCTAATTATTTTTACTAACGTATTTAAGTCCAATATTTTTTAACATATTAGTTTATTAACTTTGAAAAAATAACCATTTAATCTATCAATTTTAAAAAATAAAATTTTAATTCATATGATCAAATTTTAATTTTTTTAAAAAAAATTAATATGAATATTTATTCAAGTATTTTTTCAAAGTAAAAATTAAAAAAAAAAAACTAAACAAAAAAACACAAAATTAATTATTTAAATTTGTGTCCTCACTTTTTTAAATATAACGAACGAGACTGTAATTATAAAACTATGGAATCTAATTATCCATTTCAAAAAACTAATATATCTATCTACATATTCATTAAATTAAAAGTAATTCATCTTAATTATTAAACTAACTGGTTAGCAATACAAATGTTATATTTTTTTATAAAAATATTTTAGTTTCACATTTTTTATATTAAACACTATTACTTTTATTGTTACAAAAAAAAATTATATATAATCTCATATTTATTAAAAATATCATAACTAATTTTTACATTAAAATACACATATTTCGTAACTAAATAAGTAAAAATTAATCTATAAATTATAGAATTAAAATATATTTTTATATATAATAACAAAATTACTAATATCTTTTCCCTTAATCTAATAATACTGCATAAACAAAAACACACTAAATAAACAATTTTTTCACAATTAACTTAAAACTTAAATAAAATTAAGTTATTGCTTGTTTATTAGAACGAAAATATAATAAAAATTGAATTCAATTTAACAATATTAATATTATTATATTTGTTTGAAAATAATAATAAATATTAAACTAAAATTTATAAAATTTAAAATAATTTCTTTTATTTTTAAATAAAGTAAAATGATAATAAATAATAAATAATTATAAAATGTGTGAGAAGAATAAAATATTTTTAAGAGATATGAGAGGAATAAAAATTTATACTACTCTTAAAATAATTTATATTTTATTTTAAATTAACGTTAAAATAGAACACAAAATATTATAAAATATTTCTATTATAATTTATATTAATGTTAATTAAATATCACCACCTAATACCTACATTTCCATTTCACTCATGGACAATGAGAGAGAGTCTACAGGAAAAGAGATTATGTAGGTCTTTTATTTAGGGATGTCTCGGATGACTTTGCGATTCTCGTTCTTCTTGTGACAATCCTAATTCTAGTACAAACTAAAACTAGAGTCGTGGAGAGAGAATTGAAAAATTAAGTTTTTAATATTGAATAATTATAATTAAATTTTTAAAATTTTGTATTGATAATAAAAATAACCACACATATATGGATATGAAAAGTAAAATATTCTCCTAATTTTAAAAGTAATCAAACTTTAACAAATATTATCATAATTACTCATAAATTCTAAAATAAAAATAATTATGAAAAAAAATAAAAATTACTTATGAGGAAAATACACCAATAATCATTAAATATATTAGATAATATTTTCAAATAAACATAATAAATAAATTATTTTACATTTAAATCTATAAAAATTTACATTCATAATGAAAATAACAACATAAATATACATATGAAAATTAAAATATTATCCTAATTTTAAAAGTAATCAAACTCCAATAAATCTTACCATAATCCAATCATAAATTCTAATATAACAATAATTATGATAAAAATAAAACTCAAGTATAAAATAAAATACACCAATATCCCTAAATATATTAGATAATATTTTCAATTAAACAAAATAAATAAATTATTTTACATTTAAATCTATCAAAGTTTACATTCATAATCAAAATAACCACACATATATAGTAACTAAATCTAAAATATTATCCTAATTCTAAAAGTAATAAAACTCTATTAAATATTCTCATAATTTAATAATAAATTCTAATATAATAACAATTATGATAACAATAAAACTCTAATTATAAAGTAAAACTATAACAATAATGCTTAAATACATTTGATAATATTTTTAAATAAACTTAATAAATAAATTAGTTTACATCTAAATCTATAAAAATTTAATTTCATAATGAAAATAACCATACATATATACATAAAAATTGAAATATTATCCTAATTATAAAAGTAATCAAACTCTAATAAATCTTATCATAATCTAATCATAAATTCCAATAAAACAATCATTTAAAAAAATCTTATTATAAGATAAAGTATACCAATAATCCGTAAATACATTAGATAATATTTTTAAGTAAACAAAATAAACAAAATTATTAAACATTTAAATCTATAAAAAATTAGAGTTATAATGAAAATAATCATAAATATAAAAAGTAAAATATTATCCTAATTCTACAAGTAATCAAACTCTAATAAATCTTATTATAATCTAATAAAAATTATAATATAATAATAATTATGATAAAATAAAAACTTATAATCAAAACTACACAAATAATCCTTAAATACATTAGATATTATTTTTAAATAAAAATAATAAATTAATTATTATACATTTAAATCTACAAAAAATTATAACCATATATATATATATATATATGAAAAGTAAAATAAGTTATTTAAATATACAAGATAATATTTTTAAATAAACATAATAAATAAGTTATTTTACTTTTAAATCTATAAATATTTATCGTCATAATGAAAAAAACCACACATATATACATATGAAAAGTAAAATTTTATTTTAATTATAAAAGTAATAAAATTCTAATAAATCTTATCATAATCTAATCATAAATTCTAATATAATAATAATTATGATAAAAATAAAACCCTAATTATAAGGTAAAACTACACCAATAATCCATAAATGCACTTGATAATATTTTTACATAAACATAATAAATAAATTGTTTTAAATTTAAATTTATAAAATTTTGTTGTTGTAATGAAAATAACCATTTATATATACATATGACAAATGAAATATGTTTCTAATTCTAAAAATAATCACACTCTAATTAATCATATCATTATCTAATCATAAATTATAACAAAACAATAATTGTGAAAAAAATAAAAACTTTAATTATAAGGTAAAACTACACTAATAATATATCCTTAAATACACTTGGTAATATTTTTAAGTAAACATAATAAATAAACTATTTTAAATTTAAATTTATAAAATTTTATCGTTGTAATGAAAATAACCATTTACACATATACGTATGAAAAATAAAATGTTATCTTAATTTTAAAAGTAACAAAACTCTAATAAATCTTATTTTTATCTAATTGTAAATTCTAATATAACAATAATTATGATATAAATAAACTTAAATTATAAGGAAAAACTGCACAAATAATCCTTAAATTCATGAGATAATATTTTTAAATAAACATAATAAATAAGTTATTTTACTTTTAAATCTATAAAAGTTATAATGAAAAAAAAACGACGCATATATACATACGAAAAGTAAAATACTATTCTAATTATAAAAACAAGAAAATTCATATAAATTTTATCATAATCTAATCATAAATTCTTATATAACATTAATTATATAAAAATAAAAATATAATTATAAAGTAAAATTAAACCAATAATACTTGAATACACCGGATAATATTTTTAAATATACATAATAAATTATTTTACGATTAAATTTATAAAAATTTACAATCATAATGAAAATAACCACGCATTTATACATATGAAAAGAAAAATATTATCCAAATTCTAAATGAAATAAAACCCAAATAAATATTACCCTAATCTAATCATTAATTCTAATATAACAATAATTATGATAAAAATAAAACTCTAATTATAAGGTAAAATTACCCTAATAATCCTTAAATACACTTACTAATATTTTTAAATAAATATAATAAATTAATTATTTTACATTTAAATATATAAAAATTTACCTTATGATGAAAATAACCACACATATATACATATGAAAAATAAAATACTATTCTAATTATAAAAGTAATAAATCTCTAATAAATCTTATCATAATTTAATAATAAATTTTAATATAACACTAATTATGATAAAAATAAAACTCTAATTATAAGATAAAGCTAAATCAATAATACTTAAATACACTTGATAATATTTTTACATATACATAATAAATAAATTATATTAAATTAAAATTTATAAAATTATATCATTGTAATGAAAATAACCATTTATATATACATATAACAAATAAAATATGTTCCAAATTCCAAAAGTAATCAAAGTTTAATAAATCTTATCATTATCTAATCATAAATTCTTATATAACAATTATTATGATACACACCTCAACACAATGGTATAGCTGAGCGTATGAACCGAAAGTTGACAGAAAGATCCAAAACCATTCGTAAACAATCAGGTCTACCGAAGCAGTTCTGGGTATAAGCATTCAACACGGTAGTTTATTTAATCAATTGAGGTCTATCTGTTCCATTGGAACATAGAATACCAGAGAAGGTATGGAGCGAAAAAGAGGTGAAACTATCACATCTAAAAGTTTTAGGTTGTGTAGCATTTGTGCATATCAGTGATCAAGGTGGAAATAAGCTTGATGCCAAATCTAAGAAATGCACATTCATCGGTTATGATGAGGATGAGTTTGGCTACTGCATTTGGGATGATGAAAACAAGAAAGTGATCAGTAGTAAAGATGTGATTTTCAACAAAGGATAATGTATAAGGACATGCATAAAATAAACGTCAACAACTCAGAGTAGAATGAATCAGTATTTACAGATGTAGATGATGACCCAAATAGTTCTACAACGGAATCAATTGTAACAAGTCCTCAACCAGAGAAACTTGTTGGATAGAGCAGTACGTAGCAGTCCGACACACCACAGCCTCATACTCCAACTCTTGTATTGAGAAGGTCTTCTCGACCTCATGTGCCTAACAGGAGATACATGAACTATATGTTACTGACTGATGGAGGGAAGCCTGAATGTTATGATGAAACTTGTCAGATTCGAGATGCCAGCAAGTGGGAGCTTGCCATGAACCTGAAGTTGTGCTCAACTTCAGTTGGTTTGCTAGAGTAACGAGACTAGAAAAGCTACTGCATTGATTGAGGTATGAAGACAGATTGAAATTAGTTTTCAAGTAAGAGATTGTTATAAAGCTTCTTAATTTAAGGAGCAAATTAATGAGCAAAACAAAGAGTTTAATTCAAGGAGTAATTCAAGGAATCATTAATTTAAGGAGTAATTCAAGGAATGAATTTTCCTATAAATAGATGTGTAATTATAATGAATTAATCAACCAAGTGTTCATTCCAATTGAGTGAAAAGCTCAGAGAGAAAAGATTTTGTGAGAGAAAATTGAGTAATTTTCTTGGGTGTAATTGGGTTGTGAGTTGTGAGTGTTGTAAACACCTTGTATAATTTTTCCCCTTTCAGTAAAAAGATATGTAGTATGTTCGAAGACGTAAGCAAGATTGACCGAACTTCGTTATCCAATTTGTGTGTATTTTTCTATTTTTGTTTTCTCATAAATCTAATTTATCGAAAATTTACGTAATTTCTCAACAAAGGCTACAAGACAACTAGTGAATTTTTTATAAAACTGCTGCATCGTTTAGTACAAATACTACTTTGACAATGAAAGAGAAAATTCTAGCTCTTTTAGTTGTCAATGAAGTCTCATGTCATGAGAAATATCTGCGACTTCCAAATGAGCTAACTAAGGAAAAAATAAGTTTGTTCCGATTAATTAGAGAGCGGTGTTTGCAACGTTGAGGGGATGGAAAGAAACTTTTTTATCCCAAGTCGAGAAGTTAGTTCTGATTAAATCGGTTTATCAAGCAATTTCCAATTGTTTTAAGAATTTATTTAAGTTGTCGGTAGCTTTGATAAAGGAAATTGAAGGTTTTGCAGCACGGTTCTAGTGATCTAATAAGCATGATTGATGTGGTATCCATTAGGTAGCATGGGAGAAAATGTGTAAGTTGAAATGCATGAGTTGTTTGGGGTTCTGCAAATTGTTGGAATTTAACCAAGCTATGTTGGCAAATCAGGTTTGGAGACTATTTTGACAACCTAGTTCTTTAGCAAGTCGGGTGTTGAGATTGGAATATCTATCAGATGATACAATCGGGATAGTGTGGTGTAATGGGCGTGCAAGCATTGTATGGTGAAGTAGGGTCGTGATTTATTTGGAGAGACAGTGAAAGTTTATTTTGATTCATGGTTGCATAGGAGTACGGGTAAAATGGATTTATTTCGGCAGTTTAAACACATGGTATGAGCTGTTTTAGGGGAGTTATTTCGGTAGTTTAAAACACATAGATTTCGTTGAATTTATATGGTATGAGCTGGTGGAATTTAAAGATGATCAAATGGAAGTTATGGCATCCGTGGCATATTGGTTGCGGAGAGCAAGATGTGATGGGTAATATAGTGGGCGGCGCTGGATTGGTAAGGGAATTAGTGAGTAGGTTACATTGCGGAGGGAGGATTACCACAAGTACCAGCCACCACTACGGACCCACGCTACCAACTGCTCACGAAGATGGACACCACCGCCGGTTGGGAGCTATAAAATTAACGTTGATGCATCTGTCCTGCTACTAGGCGAGTGGTGGGTCTTGACTGTGTAATTCGAAACTATAGAGTTGTGGGCAATGTGCTTTAGAGTTGTGGGCAATGTGCAGGTTTGGGCTACGATTTAGTTTGGATATTGGATTTCACCAAGTGATGCTAGAATCAGATTCAATGCAAGATGTACAATTGGTTAATAACTCTTCATCCTTATTTCCAACGGAGGGACACCGTGTGGAAGATATTAGACTCTTAATCTCCTTTATTAGTTTGTTTTCATGTTGTTATCATCCTTGGAATTTTACTCTTCATAATTTAGTTAAATTTAGACTTTCAACTTCAAATTATGTATCTTGCATTGAAGTTGAGTTGGAATTACTTGGTCCAATTCTAAGTTTTTATAAAATTTAAGACGTAACAATTTATATATTTTTTTAATTTTTAAACAATGAAAAAGGAAATTCAAAAATTTAATTCAGTTAACTGATTTGAAAATTTGACATCATAGTTTTTGATTTTTATGCAAATTTTATTTTTGTAGTTAGTATATGGTAAAAAGAAATATGTTAGAATTAGCGGTTAAAAAGTCAAATTAATTAAAAAAAAGTTTCAATATTTTGGAAACTATGTTGTACAAGTGTAATATTAATTAATTTGTGACTATGAAATTTGGTTAATAAGTTATTGTAATTGAATTCTAAGCGTATAGCTTATGATTTTATTCTTGCATGGACACTTATAAAAGGAGTGAACGAAGAATCTGATATAGCAGCCAAAAATGATGATATTTTTTTAAGGTTTTTTTATTTTGGGTACATGTATGAGAATTTTTTAGTGTAATAGAATTTTAAATTTTAGTGTTTGTGCTCATGTTTTTAATATTATTTTTAGAATATATGACGTAATTAGGTTATTGAAAAAATACTTTATATTCGCTACTACAAGAATAGTTATTTAAGTCAAGATTTAAAGTCAATTTTTGATGAAAATTATCTTATAATGATTTTAAAGTCGGATCAATAAAAAATTAACTTAAAATACATAAATTGTAGTGTTGTTTGACGTGTCCACCTTGATTAGGAACTAGGTCGGTACTCTAACATTAAAAGGAGATGAGCACCTTGGTCAGGAACTAGACAAGGCTCTTTCTCTCACCAAATTTGAGCCACATGTTTATCACCTCGATTAAAAACTAGGTAGAATGCCCTGGCACTTGCATAAGGTCACTAGTTGTCAACTTTGGTCAAGAACTAGGTTGTTGCTCTGACATTGAAGGGAGCACCTTAACCAGGAAGAAGGTGAGGCTCTCTCTCCCACCAAATTTGAGCCACAGGTTTATCACCTAGGTTAAGAACCAGGTAGAATGCCTTGACACTTGCATAAGGTCATGAGTTGTCCACCTCGGTTAGGAACCAAGTTGGCACTTTGATATTGAAGAGAGATGAACACCTCAATTAGGAACCAAGTTAGGCTCTCTCTCCCACAAATTTATGCCATGAGATTGGTCACTTCGATTAAAGAACCTGGTAGAGCAACCTAATAAGAGCAAGGGTCGAGTCGACCATTTTGGTCAACAACTAGATCATATTATATCGAAAAAAAATCTCTCTTTGGATATTTATAAATACAAATACACTCATAATGTTAGGTCATCACAAGTACATGCCATCCAAAATGTTTTTTATTATTTAAAATTTACAAAGTTGTGAATAATTATTAATACAAAGTTTGGCCTTCTCATAAGGCTAAAAACTTTTAAACGCTTGGATATGCGACTAGTATCTAGTTCATCAATTTCTTTGACTAAGGCCAATAGCTCTGTCTGAATCTCTATAATTTTATTTTATGCATTGGTCATGGGCTTAAGGTGAGCTATCATCATCATGAGTAATTCTTCCACAACCTCTATCACCTTAAGGAAGATTCTTTCAGATTACTTCATATAGAAACTCGTCCAATATGATTCCTTATCTACAAGAGTGAATATACTAACTAGGATCCTTCTCTCTCGATATTAAGTTTGGATTAACTGCTCCTTACAAGAAGTAATCTTACCATAATCTAATCATAAATTTTAATATAACAATAATTATAATAAAAATAAAATCAAAGATAAAACTTCAACAATAATCCTTAAATACACTAGATGATATTTTTAAGTAAACATAATAAATATATTATTTTACATTTAAATCTACAAAAGTTTATAGCCATAATGAAAAATCACACATATATACATATGAAAAGTAAACTATTATTATAATTTTAACTCCAATAAATTTTATCATAATGTAATCATAAATTCTAACAAACAATAATTATGATAAAAATAAAACTCAAATTATAATTTAAAATTATACCAATAATCTTTAAATGTTTAATCTTGATAATAATATAATAATTATTTAAATATATTTGTTATTTTTTTGATTTTCTTAGTTATGATTATATTAAATTCTTTTAAAGATACATCAATTTAAAATTTAAAAATTATATATATCATATTTTATATATGATAATAATTTATAAATAAATTTTAACATTAATTTAATATTATTTTATCTTTAAAAAATTGAACTTTTCGATTGTTACTATAAATATGTTAATATGTTCATTCAAATAGTCAAAAGTGCGCATTTCGCAATCGATCAAGAGCTTATACATTCGTAATGGATTCGGGGCTTCGATGGCATGACAATTGAAAAAATATTAGTGTAAGTCGAAATTAAGGAAAGTCTTTTTAAAAAAATGTATTTAGATAAAAGAGAAAAAAACCTTAATAAAATCTTGTAGTTATTTTTTAATGAATTTAATTCAATTATTATTAAAAAAAATAAGTGCATAAGAATAAAATCAATTTTTATATATTTTTATTTTTTAAACTACACTATAAAAACCGTTTCAACTTAAATAAAATTATAACAAAAAAAATTAAAAAATTAAAAATTAATAAAAATATAAAAAATGATCATTTACCATCGGACAATAACTTTTTAATAATAATACGACTAAATTATCACAAAAAATAAATATATAATCTAAATATCAGTTTTAAAATAAGTACTCTTATGTAATCATGTCATTTTTTATATTAAATAATCATTTAATTATACTTTAAATACATTTAAGTTATGAAATTATTACATTAAACATTATAACTCCCATTATTTTCTTTAATGGGCTAAATTAATCTTAAAACTTTAACGATGTAGCTTATTTCGCTAATTATAACAGTGACTCATGAATTATTAAATTATTAAAGTGTCAGATAACTAAAAAAACTTTTATACTTTTTTATCCTTAGTATTAATTTTTTATAACCTTAACTAACATATAAATTAAATAAACAAAACAAAAAGATACCAAAAAATATAAAAAGGAAATAGAATACATGTAAATTATATTTTACCCCTGTCTAAAATTTATTATTGTTTTTTTACCATTCAATTATAAAAATTACTTTAATTTCAATAACATATTCATAACATAACATATTTTCAAAAATAAAAAATAAAAAATTTTAAAAAAATTTAATTTTAAAAAATCAACATAATCAACTTCAATTATTAGAATCAAATTATACCAAAATTAAGAAAAATTAGTGAAAAATATTGAAAGAACAAATTCTTTTTTATATCACAAATACCATTTGAGAAGAAGATTGCATACTTACCAGGTAAAGTTAAATTTTTAACGAAATTTTAAAAATAAAACTAACTCTCCATTTTCTTATAAATTATAGGAATTAAAATATCAACCTAATTTGAAGACTAAACTTCTCTTTTTAGATAATTATAGAACCTTAGACCCTTAAATTTAACACCCACTTATATTATGAACATAAGTTAGTTTTATTACTTTTGGTACTTTTGTGGAGGTGCTTAAGATCGGCCTGTTTGGCAAGACTGAAGCTATCTACACCGCTCTTTTCGAGCATGACTTACACGGTCATATCTAAAACTAAACTTCATTGAACTTCAACACAATATGAAGCCATTTTCCACGATCTTTTTTCCAAAAACTTCCACCAATTTTACTTGATGAAATTAGAGTTTACTGAGCACTCCAATGAACTTTGAGTATTGAAAATAGAGGTCTAAATTGAGATAAGATAATGAAATTCATGATATAATCCATTAATTTTTAAAACTCATTTCATCTTGTCTCATTCATTTTTTAATGAGATGATAATGAAATGATATTAATTGAGATATCTTATTTGTTTGTAATGGGCCTAAAGGAAACAAGTAAGAACACAAAAATAATAGAAAATATAAACATGGTTATTAAGTTTAATATGAAAAAAATGATACATGGTTAAAATTAGGTCAATTATGACTATAATTTAAATGAGATGAGATGTTATTTAAATTAAATGAAATAATACTACATCATAAGTTTATTATAGATACTAAATGAAACATAAGATGTGATGAGACGACAGTCCACTTTGCATCTCTAATTGAAAATATCGGTAAAACTAAAACCACACACATGGACAATCACAAAAGATCACATGACAATATATCATAAAAACATGGTATGCACGGTCAAGTAAAAAGCATCTAATGACAAGCAAAGATTAATTGTTTTGCCAGGATTTACTTTTACATATAGATTTAGCACCTCTAGCAACAATTAACACACATGGACAATCACAAAAGATCACATGACAAGATATCATAAAAACATGGTATGCACGGTCAAGTAAAAAGCATCTAGACAAGCAAAGATTAATTGTTTTGCCAGGATTTACTCTTACATATAGATTTAGCATCTCTAGCAACAATTATTTTTTGTGCTGCTCAATCGTTATGCCATAAAAGAAAGAAAGAAAGAAAGAAACAATATTCAAGTTGTACAAGTTCAACACAAAAAGGGGGGGAAAACACATGCCTTGACTCCCTCAAGAATAGGAATGATGTCTATGACGATCCTTCTCCCGTGAAGAATAAGAGCTGTAATGATCACGATCTGAAATGTGATAGCCCATTATCAGATTACATAACCATTGTCCTTGTTATTAAAGAAACAAGATTATTTGTTCATCCGAAAAGAAAAAAAGAAGACCAGACTCGTTACTGAAACTCAAGTAAAAAATGTATACCTCGAGAAGAATGGTGTCTTGATTTTTCAGAGTGCCCTCCTGCAGTTGACGAACAAATAAAAAGACTATAACATTGCAATCTCAATATGGCATTATATAAAAAGTTGAAGTCCACAGAAAATGGCAAGATGGACATATTTCACAAATTATCCATAAAAAAATAAAGAAACCAACCTGAATCCTTTGCTCTATCCTTGGATCGCTGACCTCTGTCCTTCACTATGTCTCTGTCCCGATCTATCTCCTCTCGTTCTCTTTCCCTGTCAGAATCCCTACCTCTACCACGATTGCGAGCCTTTACTCTGTCCCTTTCACTCCCCCTTCCCCTATCCCTCTCTTTATTTCTGTCTGCCCCACTGGCTTCTGTTCTATACTCAGACCTGGACTTCAGCATAGGGTCCTCTCTTGCCTCTCCTTCAGATGGTACACTCTTTGATTCATCATCACTTTTTTTACCCTCCTTCGGCTTGTCCATACCTACTTTGACCAATGGGCCCTTGGAGCCACCACCTTCAACACTGACTGGTACAGGAAGTGCATTAGAAATAGAGGCATCAGCACTGGCTTGTGGGCTACTCCGTAGAACTTCCTGCAGTAGAAGATAAAAGAACAGTTGAATCTCATAAATCGAGATCCATAAAAAGATATTAATATCTATAATTAGCATAAACTCTTCACTACTACAGTCGAGGTCATCACTCAATGAAAGAAACATTGTTTCTGCACCGCACCACCAAACTGGAGGGAGTAAAATAAAGTGATTATAACGCCTTCCTTCTATTCTTTTTTTTTTTGTTTTCCCTCTCTTCCCTAAAAGTACCGCAGTGGTTATCACTCATTATGCAACATAGAAAAAAATGCTATATAGGCTCAGTCTCCAATCATTTTTAAATTAAATTAAATAAAAGGGAAGATTAATTACCTTCGGACCTGGCTGAGACTCTGATGACTTGTTAGCAAATGAAAAAGAATCTCCCTCCTTACAAACGGGGATGTAATGCGCCTTCGGAAGGCTGTATAGGTGAGCCAGAACCCTACAAACCACATCAATGCCTGATTTCTCTGCATCAAATGCCTTCCACCATGGTGGGCTCTCAGGAAGGGGAACTTGAAACCTTCTAGCAGCAACATATACAACCCCACAAGCCACAACCTCACTTTTGAATCGAACACATAATGTTGTCCTCAAACTGCAATAATGTAAACAGTATATGAAAATAAACCCAATAGGACATCAATTTACAAATAATCAGGATCAATGCATAAAATCAGAGTATCAAAGTATAACCTTAGGTGGAAAGAACTAAGCCATAATAAGAACACAAACGAACATCCAAGTCACACACATCGAGTGCTCAGGATTGAAATGGGAAAAAAAATCAATAGGTAATATTAGCTAGTGTACACATTCCTAAAGAAAAAACAAAGTTAAAATAACAAACAAAATCAAGGAATTTTTTACGAATCAAAAGGCAATCCAATGTTCCGAAGTCTTATAAATTAAGTCTAATATACAAAGAAATTCTCTCTTTTTCTATAACAGAAAATCACCGAACTGTTATGGATAATATAGCAGAGTAAAATAATGGTGTGAAGAGATATCAAGAACATGTTATCCCGCCCTATGGGCATGACATGCCCATATAACTGGATTAAACTACAAGTACACATGTAAGCAATCGTCTATTGGGTGGGATAAAATAATCCAACACTGGGAAAGCACGCACAAACATTTATCCAATATGTAAAGGCTGGGTTGGTTTGTTACATTAGTCAAGCTTTCATATGTAAAGTCCAAATACCAGAAGATTATATTGGACCAAAGCTTTTCAGCTAGCTTGTTAATTCGTAAAATCAAAAAACTAGATATTCAGGAGTCCCATTAACACCACAAGAGACACAGAGAAAGAAGAACCTGGAATTATTTGAATTTTGAAATTAAATAAGTAAACTAGGAGAAGGAAAAAATGAAAAGAAAAGACAATTGTAGAATTACAACAATCACTAATAAAATTTATGGATTGGCACCTATCATTTGCTAGATTCCAGGCTTCCTGCCTCAACTCAGGAGGTGTTTCCAGGGTAGCGAGATAATTTGATATGAACTTGTGGGGATGCTCAACATGACAAATAAAGCCCATCTCTTTCAATATATGTCTCTCTGTTCTACTCAACTCCATCTTTAAGTCTGAGTATTTCTGTCAGAAAACAGAAGGCAGGAATTTTCACGAACATAGAATAAGCATCAACATCATACTATAAGTTAACTACAATTTAAAATGGATATTAACATTGCTCCTAACAGAATAAATATTATGCCTCAAGTATGCTTTACAACAGAAAGATGTAACTATAAATAGCAGTAGTTCATCAAAGATACAAGGGACATAAAACCTTCTAACCTTTGAATAAAGGTCCAAATGCTCTATTGGCAAATTCTCCCGCCTACATTCCATTCTATGGAAAACAATGATCACTTGCCTAGCTTTCTTAGGACATTCCTCCAATTTTGATGCAAGCCATAAACAACCAGCTGCAACTTTCTGCAGAACATTATAACCCGCAAAAACATAGAATTACTAATCCAAAGAGCTACTAACCAGGGAAGGAGCAAGGAAAACTATCCTGGAGCCAAACTAGAAACCAAAATTCTCAAATATACATAAATAATATGTTAAATGCAAGGGGAAGGGTAAGAGAGACAAAACAGTATAAAATGTTGCCAAAAAGATAAAGTACATGAGTTGTTCAGTTTTTTTTTTTTTTACTTACATATATCAACAAATAATAGTATTGCAATTAGGGGGGCCAAATGTCTATTTTGTCCATACAACTGTCTAAATACTATAATCAGAATACAATTAGTAAACACTTTTATCTAAAACATCAGGATTATATTTAGAAAATTGATAATGCAGGCTATTAGTAGGAAACGAGTGTCAGTTATACTGATTGCAGTAATTGACCAAAAATGATATAGATATTGTTTGTCCATACAACCATTAAGACAGACCTCAAAGGCACAAAACTTTAAAAAGTTCATCGTATCCCTCTAAATTATCATGGTTTCTCAACATCTGAAAAGTGTAATTGAAGAGAGAGAGAAGGTTTGGAGGGGAGGGGGTGGACAAACCAACCAACCTTCACGTTGAAGCGGGCAAATGACTTTTTGCAGTAGAAACGATGGAATAAAACCTGACCAGTTGCCATTACAGCTTGTGGCCTGTAAGCAACTAAGTCACTCAACAAAAAGAAATTGAGAATTACACAGCAAATTCTATTATAAAAGAGTCAAGCAAAAATAACATACAGCCGGAGCAAAATGCCACTTTCTTGGATAAGATCACAGCCATAGATTCTGAGGGTGGTCTCAGTTGCTTCATCTATGCCATCTTTCCTTGATGGTGAATCATTAAGCTGCTCATCTGTAAGGTAGAATGTATCTATGGCTGTGTATATCATTCTTTTATCGATTGAAGTTCCTAATAAGATTCAAAGAATAAGACAAGTATCAACAAAATTTTCCTCATACTTGAAAAACACATTTTGTTCATCACATTAAAATGTTTTATCCTTTGTTTTCGAAATGAATGCAAACAAGGGGAAAAAAGACGGGAAATTATCTCATATAGTGAGTGAAATATCAACAATTACAATTATAGTGTATGTTTATTGTATATTACAAATGTAGTATAACTGCAAAGGTTTGCAATTCGATTTTGTTCTTGAAGTAAAAACTGCAAAGGTTTACAGTTATACTACATTTGTAATATACAACAAACATACAATATATTTGTCATTGTTGATATTTTATCCACCAAATGAGATCATTTCCCCAAAAAAGAAAGATGAAACATCATAAACAGAAGAAATAATTCTAAATTTAGAATAAAAACTGAGATTAAGTTAAATTAACCCTTGTTCAAGGAGAAATATGCAGCAACTCAAAAACAGAGCATCTCTTACAAATTTCCTTGAAATGAACAAAGCATCAAGTCAATTTTCTTGGCCTAACGCAAGTGCCCAAAGATATAAGATAGAGTCCATTTAGTTGTTAGAGATATGAGAATGCCCAAGCATGATAGAAGGGCAATTAATACAAAATTTGCTCGTCGATAGATTTACAAATACAACCCTCAAAAACCAGAAGGCAGAAAATATTTAACCAAATTCGTTTACCTCCAATTTCCCAACAACCAAACAAGCATAACTTACGTCTTAAATAAACCATGAAAAAGAAAAGAACCAAGTTAAGGTTTCCTCCATGAAAATAAGCTGAAATTACTTTAAGTCCTAAAGCAATACTTGAAATTCCAAAATTCCAATTGAAGCAAACATTATATCGGAATTTAGATTTTTAACTTTCGTTGCAATTTAAGGCCAGCAAACGAGCTACATTAGAATCAACAAAACGAACAAGAATAAAATAAAATAAAAGAATTAACAAAATTAGATTCTAGGGGAATCTCATCACTCTTCTCTATTTCATTTGTTCCTTTTGCATTGATTACCAAAAAAATATAAAATAAAATAATTAGCAAAATTAGATTCTAGGGCCCTAGAATTTCATCACTCACTTCTCTACCTACCCATCGTCCAAATTGCCCATAATTCATTCGTTATTCTGAAATAATTTTCAATATTTCTCCATTTTCCTCACAGAACTCTATGAAATATATAGAATAGAGCGTCAAACCTATTGGGAAAATAATCTTTCTTCGGCATTGTGGTTTCTTAGTGAAAACACTAGTTGGGATTTTTCCCGACACCTATAATTTCCAGCTTCGAAAACCATCAAAAGCTACTTAATTTTCTGACTATTGCTTTAGTAAGAATCATTAAACATCAACTGGTTGCTTCATCTGAGCAAAAATTAAACTAAGATTTTTTTCTTGAAAAAAAAACAAACGAAAAACAAAACGAATGATAGAAGAGGAAGTAGATATGCCAACTTACCTTCGAAAACGCCGGCGAATCAACGACGGACAGCAAGTTGTGTGGAAAAATTTTCTGGCCCTGAAGAAAGAGGGAGGAGTATGAAGCGAAACGCGAACAGAAAGTGCAGGGTGTTGCCGTGTGATCATGTGGGGGAACGTTGGATCCATTTACCGAAAACAATATTTTTTTCTCCCTTTTTTTCTTCCATATGTTTAAAATATCAAATCAATCGATTTAAAATATATGTTTAATAATATTTATAAAAAAAATACATTTTTTATTATAAACATACATTTAACAGCAAAATAAGTATAAATTTTTTATTGGTAAAAAATTGAAAAATAAGTGTGGGAGGAACAAAAATCTTCCAAAATATTATATATGTTTTTTATTAATATCAATTATTAGTTTTTTCTATATTTTTAATAAAAATAAATTAAGATAATATTATTTTACCATATATATATATATATATAATTTTGTCTTGGCAAGGGTGGGGGTTAAAAAATGAAATGAAAGTAAGTTGTGATGCTATTAATCCATTTTTTCACTAATTAAAATAGACATACTCCAATCACGATACCAATTACGTTTTATAAAAATACTAGTTTTCATCCCATGCATTTATACGGTTGATGGTTTAAATTTAGTAAATATAATTGTATTAATTGAATAATAATAATTATTATTATTTTATTTAAAAAATATTTAATTATGATGATATAAAAAATTAATGTTAAAATTTTATATAAAGGTACGAAAAATATTTTTAAAATAAATAATTTATTTATTTATTATTTTGTGAAAAGTAAATATATAATAATTATTATTTTATTAATTTTTTATAAATATATAATATT
The DNA here is from genome assembly GCA_030763125.1 of Hippophae gyantsensis. Classification (NCBI taxonomy): domain Eukaryota; kingdom Viridiplantae; phylum Streptophyta; class Magnoliopsida; order Rosales; family Elaeagnaceae; genus Hippophae; species Hippophae gyantsensis. The sequence goes on along the minus strand of CM061029.1, from coordinate 13,940,131 downwards.
ATTAATTATCAAGCAATACTTATTATTATTTCAATTTTTTTGTGTTCTAAAATAATATAAAAAAGTAAGTTTTTGAATATAAATTTTTAAGTTATTTTTATTATAATTGAAAAATTTATGCTAAAATATTTTATAAAGTACTTTGTAAAAATATTCTTAAAATAAATAATTAATTAATTTTTTATTTAAGTAATGAATTAATATATAATAATAACTATTTTATGAACATTATAATCTAAATATAATATAGATATGAATGATTTATTATAATATTGATAATTATATTTTTATTTAATAAATATGTAAAATATTACATAATAATATATTAACTTATTTAATTAATATTTTTACTATCTAAAAATTTAATATTAACTACATAAATGATAGATATAACTTGATTGAATTTAATAAATAATTTTATTTAAAAATAATATATATTAATTTATTGCTTTTTAATTAAAAATATATATTTATTATGTAGACATTCAATAGAATTATGATACATTTACAAATGAATTGATCGAATACTCATTAAATGAGTAATTATTAGCTATATAAATTATAATTCTTAATGTAATAAAAATAATTACATTATACAAAATAAATATTCATAAAAATGCATTTATTATATGAACATTCAAAAAAATATGATATATCCATAAATAAATTAATCGAATACTCGTTAAATGAATAATTATTAACCGTATAAATTATCACTATTAATGTAATAAAAATAATGGTATTATATAAAATAACTATTCATAAAATATGTATTTATTATATAAATTTTTGATATTTATTATTATAAAAAAAGTAACAAAAAATAAAAACAATCATAATATATAAAATAATTATTTATAAAAATATATTTATTATATGAATATTTTAAAATTTATTAGTGTAAAAAATTTACAAAATGTAAAAAAAAATTGCCGTAGATCAAAAGATGACATCATCACATATCTAGGCTTTTATGCATAGAAGATATATATTTTACTGGCAATTTAGTTAGCATTGTTTTTATAATAATTCATACTAATTAATATGAGAGCTAAAATAAAAAGATACATTAATACAATTTTTTTTTAAAGTTAAAGATGCTCCACACTTCCTTTTTAAACATAAAACTGGTGTAGACGAATTAATATATGGGAAAAGAAACACTAAGAGACTGAGTTTTTTTTTAAGAAGAAAGAATTGAAGTTAATGGAGTATTAACACATTTTTGGAATAAAAATATTAAAAATTATAAAAATAACATTTTAATAATATTAAATGAGATTTAATTAAATAATACTTAACATTAAATTATTTTAAATGATTATAATTTAATTTAAATATTATCCGATTAAATAACATTTAAAATGAATTAATATATCAAAAATAAATTAATAGTAAAAACATGTAAGGTGAATTATATAGAATATTTTTTTATGGTTATAACTTTCAATTATATTATTTTTATTATTATTTTTAAAATATTATGTTAAAATACTCAAGAAATGTACACGGATGTTGTTTAAAATGAGTTTGACTTTTTGTTCATGTTAAAAAATAAAAATAAAAACTTATTTAATTTAAGAAACTTATTCAAATTAAAAATTAAGTAATGAAAAATCATAATGTAGATTAAAAATGTTTTTAAACAGTATTTTCTTGAGACATTGAAAAAAGCAAAAAAATTATAATCTAAATTTAATGGAAAAGAATTTAGTGTATTATTATTATTAAATAAGATCGTATCTATATAACTATAACAAAAAATATTACATCAATTACAATTATAATATATTTTTTATATAAAATTCAATTTCAATTATATTTGTATTGTGATTGATAAACATAAAATTATCATTAGTAGTTATATTTGTTGAGTATACTATTTTCAAAGTAAAAAAAACATAATCAAACTCTACCGATCTCATTTATGTTTTTCAGTTGAGCATTTTACTACCACCAATCTCATAAATTTGTTGAGTATTTGAATAATATGATTAAAAATATATAGTTTGTAAATAATAACTAAAAGAATTTATTTTTAAATTTTTAAAAAAATTAAAAAATATATAAAATATTATCAAATAAATTATATATAATTTTTACTTTTTTTAAATCCTTAAGTAAAAATTATTATCAAATATATTAATAATTATTTTTTAAAAAAATTATAAATCATAAAATTAATTATTTAATTATAAATCATAAATTAAAATTATTATTAAAAAAATTATAAAAAGTTAGGGAGAAAGGTCAATTTTGGACCCATTTTATACTTAACCCATTTCGAATTTTGAAAGAGGTTCTAGACAGTGAGAATTTGTCTCAAGAAAATCCTAAGAGAAGTCCACTTTTTAGATTAAATAGCTTTATTTTTTAATTAATAATAATTGATCTCAAAACTTATAATTTTATACTAAATAACTTAATAAAAATCAAAAATATTATTTTTTTCATAAATTTAATCAAATGAGATCAAGGTTGTATCACATCTCGACTACCATCGTAAGTGATCTTATCAAATCTTGACCAATGACCTTACTAAATCTCGATCGGTAACCCATTAGTACTGCCCCAATCATCATTAGCGACTTCATCGAAAATATATAACATGTTTGATACAAAAGTAAAAAATATATGTAATATATTATACAAAAATATTAGTAGATGAAAAATATTTTATTCGATGAATCGTCAAAATTACGATAAATGTTAAACATTCACAATATCAAGGCCTTTCATTTCTTTTAAATTTTGACTTCAACTAACAACCACATTCTTCTAATATTAGAATATAATATCAATAATATTCTTAAATTTTGATATAATATCATAAATATTTTTAAAATTTTAAAAATATCATAAATATTCTATAAATTTAATAGAAATTAAAATTAATATAATTAAATAATAATTTTTTATATATAAAAATGACATAAATAATAAAAAATTAAGAAATAAAAAACAAGATATTTTAGAATAATTCTCACTATAAATGATAATTAACAAAAAAATTGAACAAATATAAAAAGTAAGATTAAATCTTAAAAAATTATATGTATTTAAAGATTTATCATTGTCAAAAATAAGAAAATTATTTTAAAGGAAATATATAGTTTATTATGAAATAAGTATTAATATTACAGATATAAATAAAATATATAATATATCATCAATTATTAAAGAAATCATTCTAGATAAATTATCAAAAATTCCTTAAAATAATAAAATAATAATTAGATACATTCATTTAGAAGGAATCACAATATTAATAAAAATACATTTTAAAGAATGAATTAATACACCAATAAAACTAGTAATACTAGATAATAAATTAACAAATAGAAAATATGATTTCTTAGAAATGATATATGAAAACCTAGGATGACGAAAATTAAAATTCACACAATACCCTATATTTTTTACTCATATTAATGATAAGAACTTAAAATAAGTATTAAATTTAACCTATAAATTATAAAAAGGAGATTAAATGAAATAAAAAAATTATATATTTTAAGTACACTATTCATTAATAAACAATCGTAATAGTTTAATATATAGACAAAATGTATCCATAAAAATAAATAAAAATTTTAAAAAATTGGATAAATAATAAAACTATAAGTATTAACAAAATTTAAAATACCTAAAGAATTGAACTTAAATGTTAAATAAAAACCTAGTAGGATATTTATTAATAAACAACGATAATAGTTTAATATATAAACAAAATAAATTTACAAAAATAGATAAAATTTTACAAAAAACTTGATAAATAAAAAACCAAAAATATTAACAGACTTTAAATACCTAAAAAATAAAACTTGAATGTTAAAAAAAACCTCTGATACCAAGAAAAAAGTAATATATCAACGTTTATATTTATAGATCCTCAAAAAGAAACCTCTAACATATAAAAAGAGATAACATAACTAAAACAAGAAGTTAAACAAATGAAAGAATTAGTCTATAACGTACTATTAAAAAGAAAATAATATCACTATTATCTTAATAATTTTCAAAAACAAACTACAAAATATAGAATTAGATTGTAATGAAAACCCAATAAGCATATCAAAAAATAAAATAGCAATAATAAAATTTTTAATTCTTTTACCTAAAAAAATAGATATAACACAATAATCAGGCATCAAATCTTTATAGAACATAAATAAAATACAAAAAAAACTTCTAAAAGAAATAAGAGAATATAATTATAATAATAAATTACAAGAAGACATGGATAATGAATTTATAGAATTAAGAAATAATGTAAACAATATACCTAAAGAAAATAAAATTATAAGTTATCAATTTGATCCATTTTTAAAATTAAAGGAATAACCATTTAAAAGATCACATACATTAATACTAAAGAATGAAAAAAAAAACTCAAAGATAAAGATGAAGTAATAATCCCAGTTTAATGGAAATAAAAAATAATTAGAAGAATAATTTATGGATCTTGAGAATAAAAATATAGAAAAATTAGTTAGTGTGTTAATCCAAATAGAAGAAAAAATATGAAGATATTATGATGAAAAATTTTGTACTAACAAAAAAGAAGATTATATAATAATAGTTAGTAAAATTGATTTTGAACCAAAAAATATGATTCAAAAAAATTATATAAAACCTATTTCATTACCAAAATGAATAAAATAACAACCCAAAATGAAAAGAATACATTGAAAAACTAAAGAAAATTTTGGATTTATATTATATAAGAGCAGGAAAAAAAACTTACATGATAATATAATGATATATATGAGTATAATCATACAAACATTTTCAACTACACAATCAAATTCTTCAACTTGTAGCGTCTTAATGACTTACAAAATGATAGATAATGTTAAAATCTAGTTTACAAATCCAAGGAATGTTTCCACAGGTAAGAAGTACTTAGATATTATAGTAAATGAAATACACAAAAAAATTATTAGAGAAGACAAATGTACACATGTTACTAAATCCAATAAATATGACATTAAGGAAGTTAAATGACATTTAACAAATATGTAGCATGCACGTGTTATATAAATTCTTTCATTTGTGAATATAAAATGTATTACACAAGTTACCATACTCTATACATAAAACTTATAAGGAAATGTTTTTATAAATATTACCTAAAATATTATATAAAAATATAATATAATGATGAAATAAAAGAAATAAAAAAACTATACTAGACATCTTAAGAAAAAGAATGAGAACTTTTAAAAAATTAGATAATCATCAAACGTTAAGAAAGATATGAATATAAATAAATAAAAAAAATAATAAAAAAATTTGTAATAAAGAGATTTTAAGATACTAGAAAAATATAGATGTAATAAAAAATCTTACAAGTAAGAGTACAAAAAATATAAAAAATACAAAACATTCAAAAGATATAAATTTAAAAAACAAAACTTTTAAAAAATAAGAAAAGATATAATAAAGAATCTTATAGAAAAAGATATTTTAGAAGAAAATGCATAAACAACCAAAAAGTAAAAATTATCATCCATATGGAAAAAATAAATGCAGATTTTCCAACAAGACATTACACTATTAAATATCTTAATAGGCTTTGACATAAAAAAAATAGTTTAAATTTTCTTTACAAAAAACAAAAATCTTAGAATAAGGTTTTAAGATGAAATTAGAACTAATAGAAAAATCGAATATAAATAATACTTGTAACACTATTAAATATCTTAATAGGCTTTGACATAAAAAAAATAGTTTAAATTTTCTTTACAAAAAACAAAAATCTTAGAATAAGGTTTTAAGATGAAATTAGAACTAATAGAAAAATCGAATATAAATAATAATTGTAGTATTTATGTATTAGAAGAATTTGATGAAAAAATAACTGATTTAGAATATAAATATAAATATTCTTCATTTGAAGATGAATGATTTGTATAGTATTACAAATTCAAACATTACTTATATTAAAGTAGTGTTACACAAGTTATCATTCACATACATACGTAGATATAAAAGTTATATATATAACTAGTAAATATGTATTCCTAGAAGAACTTTGAAAACAAGTTAAAGATTTAATTGTAAAAATTATTAACAATACTAAAATAATTTTTAACAAGATATAAAGTTTTAAAAAATACAGATATAATGATAGGATTATAGAAATTTTATAGTCATATCATATATCATAAAAATTTCACATTAGATGATGAAATTATTTACATGTCAAAAGTATAAAAAAATTGAGGGTATTCAATCCAACTTTCATGCGATAATATAAAAAGCAAAAACGTAATGAGATAGACACAAAAGAACAAAAAAAAAACATTATTTATAAAATATTTAATTAGACATGGAACAAAAATAAACCTCTTTTTTTTTAATGAAATCCAAAAACATAAAACATTAAGCTTAGAAAGTTTTTTAGATTTAAAAGTAAATGAATCCAAAATGATTGGTAACATAAAACTTATGAACCCTAACAAAATTACTATAGAAAAACTCATCATTTATAATCAAGAAGACATAATTGAGTTAAAAAAATAAATTCAAGAACTTTTAAAACTAAAAGTCATAATACCAAGTACATAAAACTTATGAACCCTAACAAAGTCACTATAGAAAAACCCATGATTTATAATCTGTAAGACATGATTGAGTTTAAAAAACAAATTCAAGAAATTTTAAAACTAAAAATCATAATACTAAGTAATTTTTCTCACCTTAATCTAGCATTTTTGGTCACAAAAGAAGATGAAAAAGAAAAAAGAAAAAAGAAAATGATATTGAAAGCATTGAATAAAGAAACAATTTATGATGAATATTTTATTCTAAGGAAAGAAGAATTATTATTATCGATAAAAGAGAAGAAATATTTCTCGAGTTTTAATTGTAAAAATGAATTTTGATAAACAAGACTACATGATGAATCACAAAAAACTAACCTTTAGTTACTTCTAATGACAATTTCAATGAATTATCGTACCATTTAGATTAAAATAAATTCCAAATATCTTTCAAAGGTGTATGGACAAAATTTTAAAAAAATTACAAAATATTTGTTGTTTTTACAAATATAATATTTTGATTTTCAATAATAAATTAAATAAATATTATTTGAATATTAATTATATTCTAGAAGAACGTAGAAAATAAGTAATTATACTTTCTGAAAAGAAAACAATAATTATTCAACAAAAAATTAAGTACTTATGATTAAAATTTGATAATTAAAAACATAATCTACAACTTCATATGCTAAATAACATTCAAGAGTTTCTTAGTGAATTAAAATACAAAAATTAATTATAAAGATTTTTAAGATGTTTAACATATGTTGAAACATAAATCAAGAAACTTATATAAATGTAAAAATCTTTACAAACAAAATTAAAAAATATCATGTTTGGAAATGTACAGAACAAGATATTTTATACATGGATAGAAAAAAGTTAAAAAATTTACTAATTTTATATCATTCATGTCCAAATAATAAAATGATAATTGAAATAGATGCTTCATATGGATAATGAGCATCAATTTTAAAATATAAGAAAAAAAGATTACAAAGATAAATAACTTTGTAGATATATATTAGGACTTTTTCACAATTTAGAATTAAATTACCACAATAATAAAAAAAATACTTAACTATCAAAAAAGTTATTAAATATTTTAGAATATATGTAATAAGTTTCGGATTCATTGTTAAAACCGATAACAAAAATTTTGGTTATTTTTTAAGAACTAATATTACAAATGATTATATAAAAAAAGATTAATCAGATAACAATAATGGTTTAACTACTATAATTTTAATGTTGAACATCTTTTCAAAAACAAGAATAATTTAACAGATGCCATTACAAGAGAATTAATACCTATAATTATTTTTAAACTTACAGAAATGAAACATCTTGATATTAAAAAACTTGATTTTATACTTAAAAAAAGTCTCTTTTGAAGACATGAATTAATTAGGAAGAACATAACAATTCAAAATCAGCATTAGAGTCTAAAATCACTAAAAAGGAATTCACTTTAAAGATTCGTTTTAAGAAGGGTAAAACTTAAAAAAAAAATTCAAAATAAATCAAACACTTAAGAGAGAGTAACACCTTTGAAAGCTCAATTGGACTGAAGAAATGAAAATAGAAGACCAAAAAGGACTTATGTGGTCTATAATGATCCAAAAATAAGAATTTACAATAACTGGCCTGAAGTAAGAAAGATATTATCAAATTTAGTGAAATAACTCCCCAAATTTTCACTAATATAATAAAAAATAAAGGCAATATATCAATTATAGAGCACCAAAACTATTAACTCTAAATATAGTTAAAAAATATTTTATAGCATTAAAACAACTGCATCGCCACCAATTGTAGGTTGAAGACCCTAAGAAAAATAATACGACCACTAATACTATTCAGAGAAACACCTCCCATAAGGATAGTAAAGATAGTACAACCATAGTACTATTAAAGAACATATCGAATATATGAAATTTTACATCATAGAAAAATAATTCCCAACATACAATAAATTTAATATTCTTGAAGAACCTAATTCATTTTTTGTTTATAAAGCTTTCCATACGGATTTAATTGAGAACCTATATTCATGAACTAATTTAAATAAGCTAAATTATTTTCGTAAATTTTTTAAGAATACTATCAAAAACTTCAAGAAAGTTGCTTTAATTGCTACCATTTTATAAAAAACTAGAGATTTTTAACACTAATAGAGAAGTCTCAAACAATGACGCTTTTAGAAAAACAATTCAATACAGATGAACTATATATTCTAAGAGGATAGATATTAAGTCAAATTTATCATAAATGTAAAAAAGTTGATAATTCTTCTGAAGTCAATATAAATTACTCGACTAGTAAAGTTATAATCACTTGCCATAGCATATGACTCTTATTGAAAAAGATGTATGAAAATCAATAAGTTTGAAACAAATTTTAATAATAACAATTTGAAAAATTATCAATAAACAAAAAAGGTGTTTTGTTTTTGCATCAATAAAACCACTAAAGATCACAAATACATTTAATGTATTAGAGATTGAGAAGATGAAGATAAAGATATGTCATCATCTACGTTATCAAATAAACTATCAATAGAAAATGTCAAAGATGAATAAAGATGTAGAACCTACATCTTTAGTTGACAGATTATACTAAAGAAATTAAACATTATAATAAAAATAGAGTGTAATACTCTTTTACTATTCTCTAGTAAGTTTAAATCTAACACAATAGCATGTACATATGTAAGAAGTTCGTCATTATCAGTAGGGTATTAAGGCTTGAACAAATTGAGACATATCAAGTCTAACAAAAGAAGATGAATAATGAAAAAGAAGACCATAACGCACCCATCAAATTCAAGTTTAGTAATTATAATTCAAAGTTAATTAAGGATCTTAAATGATTAAATATTTATAAAATTAATAAATAAAAAAATGAAGACAAAGAAACTAATGTATAAAAATAAACATAATAAAATTATAAAAATAAATCAATGTTCTAATAAAAAACTTAAAGTATCTCTTTTAAATAATAATATATTGAAAACAACAACTAAAGTTTCAAAATAACTAATCACAATTTAGTTTCAGAATTATAGGAAAGAAAAATTTATCATTGAATGAAAAATTAACATTGTTAAGTATTTAAGGGTATTAATAATATTAACTATAAAATAAAAATAAAAATATGTGAAAATATATTAAAGATCTCAATCATCGGTTATAACCACGATTGACTGACTTGGAGATTAATCATGCAACTATATTGATTATATAAATCAATAAACTCAAACTTTCAAACAAATTAAGGCAAATGCCACACAGGAAAAAAATATTTATTAGTTGTTACATGTAAAAAACAATTTCTTTAATTTTTATTTCAAAATATATATTAATGACGTAATATCTTAAATATATTAAATAATTTATATTAATGATATAAATTTTAATTATTATATTAATTTAAATATTAATTAGTCAAAAATAAATAAAATGATTGAATAATTTAACTTTGTGATTTCTCTCTATTTATAAATTATACAACATAATTCTACACATGTAAACAAATCTCAAAATAAATGAAATAAATATGAACAATTATGGATAATTGTGAACCGTTATGAACAGTTATCTATAAACAACTAAGTTGATTGACGCAATTAATAAATATAAGTTCTTTATACAAAAACTGACTTAAACATCAAAGTGGATACGATATCCCACTGTATTATTACTTCATCCGTGTTTGTTAATGAATTGCAAGATCGATGTGGTAATAACGTAGCGAACACAAAAATCAGCTTCAACGTTACTGCACCATATAGGTTTGTGAAGCAGTAAGACTAAAAGATCTAAGAAGACTCTTTAGCAGCTCATGGAAAGTGTTTGACAACAAATATAAAAAAATGAAAAACATGGCCAAATCAAATTGATGGACTAACACAAGTAATTCTTATACGGAAGAATTACTTAAAAAAGGAAGATGGAATGCAACGGGAAAAAGAAGAGTAAGTTAATACTAATAATTGGATGTTTCTAAATATTGCTACAATGAAGTTCTTAGAATAATTGGATATTTAACATGCATTTAGTTTCATGAAAAGAGTCTAAACACACCAAATGCACACAATTGAGAAAAATTGCTAGAAAAAAATGCAGTAAATCCATTGTACAACAACACTAGCTTCAGAACATCCTTCATCTTTACTAATACTATCACCATTTTTATGTTTTTGAATCTCCTAAAATCATAATCAACCCATCAAATACTAAAAAGGCAAGTAAATTTCATCACAATTTCATTAAAAAAAAAAAGTAAAACGAGAAGTAGTAATATCATGCACAAACTAACTCACCTGGCCTCACTGATCAAAAACTTAGCCTTTGTTGAGCAAAGAAAAAAAAACCCTAGCTAGGATTAGATGGATCATATGTCAATCCGTTGTTCTCAAAATCTAAGGGAGACCTGAAATTATGGTTTAGATTTCGAAGATAAAATGGATGAGAGATTTCCGTTCCGGCAATGTTTGTCAGCAATAAGGAAGGTGGGTTCGGATCCTGAGATGAAGAAATATAGGGGGAAGACCACAATAAAAGAAGATTATCAATATGGGCCTAAGTAGGGGAGAGGAACTATTTGCGAAATGAAATCATAAAAATTTCCAAAGTAGGGGTAAAACAGTAAACTCACAACCCTAAAACAACATCGTATAACAATTTTCGTCAAATTGCATCCAAACTTTGTTGTGCCTCTATTTCATATGCTTAATGGGGAGAAGTTTGGTGGTGTTGTTTGATACTCAAATTTTGATGATATATTATTTTAAGTTAATATAATTTAATATTATTATAAATGTTTTTTTAATAATAAATATCTAATAAAAATTGGAGATAAATCAATTTGATTAATAAGAAATATATTCTAATAGTAATGAATATGGTTAAACTTCTTTTGATATTCTTGCAATGATATCTATTAATTGCCAATAATATAGACATTTTGTAGTAGTGATGCTGAAATCCTTTATTCCTTAATGTTCTGGCTCTGCTGCATATTAAGCTCGTTGCAGATTCAATTTTTTTTCTTTTAGATCAAACTATATTTACTATAGATTCAGATATTAGCTCGTACTTCTCTGAACATTGTCCCACCTCATTTATCTCAATAAGAGAACAGGACAATTTCTCGAGACTGGATGAAAGTTGTGAACGAGTTACAAAAAAAGAAAAAGAAAAATAAGCATCTTAAATTCATCTTTGCATCAAAATTATTAAGTGTTCTAATCTAGTTTAATTCCACAACATCCTGCAGGGAATATCACATCAAGCTGATTAACAAGAATTTTACCACGCATAAAATGAAAGCCTATATTTATATGCTTAGCACGAGGATGCAGGGTAGGATTTTGAGCAAGACAACACGTGCTAAGATTATCATAATACAAAACTGGAACTAGGCAGACCATGGAGCTCTTAAGGTTGTGATTAAATCCAATAAATTTCAGAGGCTAGTGCCTAGACAAAATATTCAGACTCAATACTACCACAAGAAACAACATTATGCTTACCACAATAACAATTAACTATATTAGTGCCCAAAAAAAAACAATAAGCACTGATATCGTGTCTGCCCAGTCAACATCAATAAATGCAGAAATATCAAGAGAAGAGGAATGCATCAAGAAAAGTCTTTAAAATGCCCAAACATACTTGGTGAGATAGATGGATAAAAGCATCTCAAAACGAGAATTCATTTAAGTTCACATCCTTGAGCTTAGAATCAAGAAAACGATAAGCAATTTTATAAACAGGATTAATAAGATCCTTCAGCCCAAAAGCAACGATATAGCTTTGCATTTTTTAATATTGTGCAGTACATGAAATATCAGTATAATAAAATGTGGAACGTGACAGAAATAACAAACTTGCCAACATGGCATATTCTATTCCTTTCTGTACAATCCAATAGATCTAACTTTTGTGATATTAGCTAAAATTAAGTTTAGAACAAGATTATTAGAGGTAAATAAATCGATGGTCAGTGATCTTCAATCTTGAATCCAGAACCAAAATGTCTCAACGTGGGTACTTAACCCAGCCAAAACCTTCGAAACTTCGATAGAAAGCTCCTAGTTTCCTACCAATATTGAATACAAAGGACTGGATTTAGAGATCAATAAAAAATGCTTCATTGTTGCAAGTGCATAAACCAAAAATGTAAAAATCGCATGGATTGTAACAAAAACAAACAAAGAAGAAATTAAAGTCGCATAGATTTCATACCAGAATATTAGAATATATATTCTCTAGCTAATGTGGAAAAAATCTATAGATTCTCTCCAACATAAGGGGCCTTCAAATTTGAGCATCTTCAATTAAACCAAGATTCTGCCAAGTTTACATTATTAGTAGGTTTACATCTAAAAGATATTAAAGCAAGAAATGCTCAAGCATAGATATCTCAAAGTCAGAATATTGAACAAGGATAGAAAATAATTACCCTTAGTATAGCTAAAGTTGACTCTTCCTTGTTCATGGTATAAAAATGCAACGTTTTAATTCCGTGGGCTAAAATCTTCCTGCACATTTCAGTTCCAAGTTGAATTCCATATGATTTAACAGCTGCTTCATTATCCTTGATAGACTCCAAAGTGGAAGTAATCTCGGGTGGTATCTAACAATATTTTTATATATTTGAACAAAGTTATTGGAGAATAATATACGTAGAGATGTCAATAGAACAACCAAGATAATTTAAACTGAACATGACATTATTTAGACAACAAAACATCATTATTGGGATAGGATAATAGAACATTTAGCAAACATCTAAATAATGAATTCCTATCACTTTCCTATGATTTAGTATGATATTGCGACTTAAAGATGGCCACTCGTTGAAAAAGGTTAGTCCTAAAAGATTAACCAACATGCTTTGAGTGTGCTTCCTATCTTGTAAGCTGTAAGTTATAACCACACGTTTAGTGTGTTATACTACCTTTAGGAGTATACAAGAAGAGAACCAAAGGATTTCTCAGCATCCAAGACAGGTGCATTATTTTCCCTCACGAACCTAACTCTTAAGTCTTAGCTAAGGTTGTACTTTGTCAAATCAAAACCTTTGACAGTGCCTTTTCCCTCAGGATGGATACAAATGTATCCAATAGAAACACAACACAAACATATGAGATAAACCATAAAATAAGAAGAGGGAAATACTATAAACTTTCCATACCTTTGTTTTACAGAGGGTGGTCATTTTTGTGAAGCTTTTATAGTTACTAATGGGCAAAATTCCAGGGACAATGGGACAAGTAATTCCAATTTGGTGACAGTCATCCACAAATTTCATGAAAATGTCAGTATCATAGAACAACTGAGTGATAATCAAATTGGCTCCAGCATCAACCTATAGACCAGCATGTGTATCATCAAGACATATTTAAAGGGAGAGAGAAAGTACAAAGAGTTCAGCCCAGTCAGGAACGAGTGCACTATGCAATACAAAATCCAATACTATCAAACAAGCTTATGGTTACACATTTATAAGAGAGAAATGAATGGACAATTAAAAAGAGGAAAAAACACCATTGAGATGCATTTCATTTTAGACGGTTTCTTTGTGAATTGTGATGATAATCCTGATCCCTTAATTTGTTGGATTCTTCAATAGTCATCAGTTACTTTGCTCATATATTGAGCCTTGAAATGGTTGTATTTTGGTTATTAAGCATATAACTAGATAAGGGCTGATATAAAATAATGGAAAATGTTTTTGAATTGCAAGAAAAATTTTCAAAATTTTATTCTATAAAGGGATACTTGAGACAAATGAGAGCTAGAAGAAGAGAAGTAGCACAGACCTTTCTCTTCAAATGAGTAAGATCTTCTTCATAGACTTCTTGTGAAGCTACTCCATCACTGCCCATCACATCCGGATGTCCCTCTAGTAAGAAAACGGGAAAGAACTATAGTTAGATATAGAAGATGATAAGCTAATAAATTTGACACGACCAAAATTTCCTAATTAAAATAAATCAAAGAAATCTGTGGCAATGAAAAGATTGCTGTGACAATATGGACAAACCCAGGCATCATAAAAGTCTACTCAATTTACAAAGTTCAGTTTGCTTAAACGAAACTAGTTCCTAACTCAATTCAAAGTTGATTCAGAATATAGAACGATTACTTTTCTGAACTTTGAGTAACAAATGAAAGCAACAAAAAGAAAAAATAAATAAAAAATCCAGGATTTCAAATAACCCATAACATAATAGAACAAAAGTCTGAAATATCATCGATTCTTTTATTTCCATATACAGATGTAAAATTATTTTAGAGTCCACCTCCTAAACAATAAATAAATAAAGAGCAAATCTAGTACTCAACACTGAGAATGGCGCACCTGGATAACCTGCAACAGCTATGTAGAAGTAATCGCCATACTTTGATCTAATATGTTTTACCTACAGAACATAAAAGGGCAAATAATTATGAAGAATTAAACATGCACCAACGTAACACATGGCTTTTACTCTCGAAAGATTCATAACAATCGACACTTTATAATCACATATATAAATATTTGTCAAAATCACGAATGCACATATGTATGATAAAACAGAGAAATATCCATAAGGGAGAATTTAACAAAACCAGATCGAGCGCATAAGCGAAGCTAGCCGTGGTTTCATGGGATTGTTTAGGTGGATCACCACGAAGGGCAAGAACGTTGCGGACACCACATGACTTGATTGTTTCGAGAGCATGATCAATCTTCTCAACGGACATGTTAGTGCAGGTGAGATGCATCATCGTCTCTACGCCGACAGAGTTTTGCATTCTGTTTACGATTTCGGGAGTGAGATCAGCGCTACTGCCATTAGAACGCCATGTGATGTCGCAAAATAGAGGTCTGTGAGCAACGAATCGCTCTACTGTTTCGATGAGACTGTCCAATCCATCTCTCGTCCTCGGCGGATAAAACTCAAAAGAGAACACTGCACTTTTCTCACCGTTTTCTACCGAATCCAAACCCTCCCGGATCTTCTCTATAAGCTTCATCGAATTATTCTCACAACCCATTTTTGTTTGGGTAGAGTCGTCGAGGCCGTAGAGGGAAGGGAAGCTATACATTTATAACTAAAATTATATACAAAGTTATTTGCAAAAATATTAGTAATTTTAATAATTTATTTAAATTAAAAAACTTAAATTACGTTAAATTTATAAATTTAATAATCTATTATAATATAAATTAATATTAAAATCATAAATAAATATATATTTTTTCATAATATATTATTTTAATTTTAAAAATCATTATAATTATTAAATGATTATTATAATATAATAATTATATAATCATATTTTTTATTTTTATTTTTTTTAATTCTTAATATAAATAATAAATTTTGTTAAAAATATATTAACTTAAAAATATAATATATATGATGTTTTATATATTATATTAATTCATAAATAAATTTTATCATTAATTTAATTTAATTTTTATTTTATCGAAAATTTTTAATCTATTTAAACTTAGATTGAATTAATTATATTATTATATTATATTTAGATTAAAAATATTAAGATTTAATATAAATCGAATTTAAATAAAAATTTTAAAATCAAATTCAAACTTATTGACTTTAAATTGATAAAAATTAGGTGGTGTTCATCCGCTCTTAGTTTTTTATTTTTTATTAAATAAAAATAATATTATACGATAATATTTAACCTTAAATTTATAATAATAAAGTGTAACACAACTCAATCGCATATATACTCATCCTTAATATGCGAACTTTCCATCAACATTACACACCTACATATATTGATATTACGAATTATTCCTTTTAAATATTATGTTCCACTAGTTTTATCTCTTTTATATATATAATTAAAGATTTAATTTAAAAATATTTAATAATATTTAAACTCTTAAATAAATAAATAAATAATTTATTATTTTAATAATAAATAAATATATAATAATAACTTGGGATTAGCTTGTGATACAACCTCCAAATGTTATGATTTTTGGCTACCATCGTCGTGAATCAAATTTGATTATAATTTAATAATAAAAAGGAATAAAGTGTGTTTCTATTATTATTATATATATTTTTTAATTTAATAAAAAAAATTAAAGACTATTTTTTTATTATTATTTGATAAATATATTTACTATTTAAGAAATTAATATTAGATAATAAATACGATTTTAATGAATTTAATATATAACTTTTATTTAAAAATAATTTATATTAATTAACTAATTTTTTTTAATTAATATGAAATATTATATGATATGAATATAAAAATTATTAATTCAATAAAATATAATATATTTATAAATAAATTGATTAAATATTCATTAAATGAGTAATTATTAATTATACGAATTTTATTTTTAATGTAATAAAAATAATTATATTATATAAAAATAATTATTTATAAAAATATATTTATTATATGAATATTTTAAAATTTATTAGTGTAAAAAATAATAAAAATATATTTATTATATGAATATTTTGATATTAGTTAGTAAAAAATTAATGAAAACAAAAATAAAGAAAGAGGAGTTTGGTAGTTAACCATAACTTTCTCGGTTTTTTATATACAAAGACACGCATATATTATAATACTAACAAATATGCACGTAAGTCAAATATCTACTACTTTGTACATATATGGGAGAGTTGGTGAGAGTGGGTGGTTGTATATTTATATGATATTTTAATTTATTTCATAATTTTATATTTATTTTTATATAATAATATATAAAAATTTAAATTATGTTTAAGATAGTTTTAGATAAAAAGTATTTTTATTTTTTAAAAAATTGACATAATTTTTTATTTTATTTTAAATTTTGAAAAAAAAATAAGATGAGGATATTAGTTAAAAAGATTCCTACAGTTTTAAAAAGTTTAATTTTTAATAATATTTTTTTTAATCTTATTAAGTTAGTACGTGAATAAAAAAATAAAAAAAAAGTTTAAAAAATAACATCTTTAAAATATCATAATAATTTTAAATAGATATTTAATTAAATAATATTTAAAATAAAATAATTTGAGATTTTTTAAAAAATAAAAATATATAAAGGTATTTTTTTCTTAAAAATTTCTTTAATATTAAGTAATTTCTTTTCCTGATATTTCAATTTTTTAACATACAATTTATATTTTTAAAGCTTAAGGAGATTAATTAAAAATGTTTATCATATATATTTCATGTGTTAATTAACTTAAAATTTATTATGAATATTTATTTATTATTTTATTATATAAATTTTAAACATGTGGGCAAATTAAATAAATAATTTTAAATATATATATATATATATATAATAATAATAATAATAATTTACGTGCATTACTAATATTAATAAAATTGTCAAGTTGCTAAATCTATTTTAATAAAAAAGAAATATTTTGTAGGTAGTACGGGTTTTAAGGCTTAGTTTATCTATTAGAGTTTTATATTTTTTTTCCTATACTCTTTTTGTTGCACATGAAAGATAATTATTTAAGTATTTTAATCATATAAATTTATAATTATGTGATTAAAATATTACTTTTTAACGATAAAAAATAGATATTTTAACCACATAATCATAAAGTTATATAAATAAAATATTATAATTTAAAATTTTTAATGATATATATATATTTTATGTAAAAATTACGTGATTATAATATTATAATAACGTAAACCAAATAACCATAAGAATCAAACACCGCTTTTTATTATTTCCTTAACATTCATGTCAAAATTTAAAAAATACAATGAGTTTTTATTACGGATTAATATCAAAGATACCCTTAAATTTTAAAATATATATATATATCCTAAAGGTTTTAAAAAATTCAAAAATATCTATAAAACATAACATAAATTAAATATAATGAAATTGAATAGTAACATTTTAAAATGGAAGAAGAAAAAATAAATCAAAAAATAGTAGACATATAAACAAAAGACATCTCAGGATATTTTTTACAAGAAATAGTAATAAGTAAAAAAAATTTAAAAAAAAATTAAATCTTAAACAATGAGATAAATAAAAACCTATCATTTTTATTAAGAAAATTATTTCATAGGAAAAACATAATTTATTATGGTATAAGTAATAAAGAAACGAGTATTAAAATTACATATGCAAAAGAAAAATATAATATACTATTAATTGATAAAAAAAACTATATTAAATAAGTTGTCAAAAGTTCCTCATAAAGAAAAAATTAGATATATCAATTTAAGAGGAATTCAAATATTAATAAAAGCTCATTTTAGAGAAATAATAAATACATCAATAAAAATAACATTATTAGATAACAGAATAATAAATAAAAAAGATGTCAAAAGTTTATGAGGAATTATCATGGTAACTTAAGATACCAAAAGTTAAAATTTACAACATATTTTAGATTTGTTATTAATATACATGATAAAAATCTAAATCAAATATTAAGTTTAGCTTATGAATTAGAAAGAGAAGAATTAATGAATGAAAGAAATCATTCATTTTCAATACATTATCTAGCAGCCTATTTTATAACAAATAGTCATAATAGTTCAAAATACGAACAAAATGAATTTATAGAAATAGACAAAACTTTTAAGAAACTTGGACAAATAATAAAACTATAACTTTGAAATACCAGAATAATAGAAATTAGATATCAAAGAAAAAGTAATGTTGTTAGAAATAATAGCATGCCAAAGTTTACTTTTATAGACCATAAATGAGAAACTTCTAACCAAAAAAAGGTTAAAAACTAGAAAATGAAATCAAAATAATGAAGGAATTAGTTCATGATTGTATATTAGGGAAAAAATATTGTTTAGAAATAAAATAAAAAATATGCATTTGAAAGTAAATGAAAGCCTAATAGGCGTAGTAAAAAATCAAACAAAATTATTAGAAATAGTACAATTATTAACAGAGGAAATGAATTTAGTCCAAGAATCAAACGCAAACTATTTACAGGAAATAATAGATGCACAAAAAGAATTACTAAAGAAAATAAAGAGATGTGGTTAAGAAAAGATGTATACAACATACATAAAAATAATGAAATAATAGGTCATAAATATGATCTCTTAGAAGGACTAAAAGAAAAACCACCTAAGAGATCAGATTCTCTGATTCTTAAAAATGAGAAAAGAAAAAAATGAAGAACAATCTGAGAACAAAGAGATAATTTCAATTTAATGGAATATAAAAAAGAATTAGAAAGAAAATTCATGAACACTGAAATAGGGATATAGAAAAATTAGTTAGTTTATTGACACTAACTAATAAAGAAATAAAAGAACATTATAATGAAAAACTTTATACTAACAAAGAAGAGGATGATATGACAATAATCAATGAGATTGATTCTGAACCAAAAAACATAACGCCCAAAGGTCATATAAAACCAACTTCATTACCAGTGTCTTATCAAGAAGGAACATCTGACCCACATAAGGGAGATATAAATAGGCAAAGAACAGAACAACCTGATACCACAGATAAAAGAAGACAACCACCTAAAATGGAGGAAGGGTTGCATTGGGGAACCAGAGATAGTATTCCACCATAATTCATACTTCATGATAATTATAAGTCTGATCTTTTATATTTAGATTGTATAAGAAATAGGAAGAAAACCTTAGATGAATGGGCTAGTAGTATGAGTGTGCTCATACAAACCTCTCAAACTATCCAAAAAAACTCGTCAATATTTAGGGTACTTATAGCACATAAAATGACATGAAATGTTAAAGTTTGGTTTTCAAACTTAACAAATCAACAACATTTGTTAATGCAAGGAAATGTTTTCACAAGAAGGGAATACTTTGATACAGTAATAAATGAAATATACAAAGAATTTATTAGAAAATATAAAGGAAGAACTATCACTGAATCTAGTGAAAATAAAATCAATAAAGCTAAATGACATCTAACAAATATGAAAATTTGTAACATGTGTTACATAGATTCTTTTATTTGTGAATATGAAATATATTACTATAAATTACCACCCTCTATGCTAACAAGTTATAAAGAAATGTTTTTTTCTAAAATTACCTAAAACATTATATAGGACCTTAACAAAAAGTTGGGAACAAATAATTAGAGAAACTATACCAAATATTCTTGAAGGAAGAATAAGAAGTCTTAAAAATTGGATCATTATTAAATACCAAGAAAGAAAAGAATATAAACAGATAAGAGGAAATGATAAAATTTGCTGTGATACAACAGATTTTAGAATATCAGGAAAATATGGATGTAAAATAAAATCTTATATACAAAAATATAAATATACAAAATATAAAAAGAGATTTAATAGAGAAACTACAAGAAAAAATATTTTAGAAGAAAGAAGTATAAACCTTCTGAAAATAAAAATTATTGTCCTTCAGGGAAAAAAATACAAATGTTGGATTTGTAATGAAGAAGGACATTATGCCAACAAATGTCCAAGTAAATTTCAACATAAAAAGGAATTCCACAAAAAAATCTTAGAAGAAGCTTTCAAAATGAAATTATAACCAATCAAGTAATGTGATATAGATGATACTTATAGTATCATCTATCTATTGGAAGAAACTGAGTAAGAAATAACTAACTCAGAATATGAACACTCAAATTGTGGATATAATTCATCAGAAAATGAATAATTTGTATAGTATTATAAATCCAAATAGTACTTACATTAAAGTAGGACTAAAATTTAAAGGCTATAACATTTATCATTTATATGCATATATAGATACAGGAACTAGTATGTGTATAGCCAGTAAATATGTATTTCCAAAAGACAATTGGAAACAAGCGCCTAAAGATTTAACTGTAAAAATTGCTACTAATACTACAATAAATCTTAATAAGGTATTAAAAGATACTAATATAATGATAGAAAGAGAAAAGTTTCACATTTATACCATATATCAACAGGAAAAAGGAGTTGATTTGTTAATAGAAAATAATTTCCTAAACTTATATCAACCTTTCACACAATATTTCGACCAAATAAGTCTCACAACCTTTGAAGAAGATACCATCTATGTCTTAATAAGAAATTTTTTAATTGTCTTAAACCCAACTTTTATACAACAACATAAAAAGTGAAACGTGGTAAGATAGAAGACCAACAAAAACCTTATTTAGAAAATATTTCATTAGATATAAAAGAGAAACAAAACTCTTTTATCGATGAAATACATGATAACAAACCCCTAACAGACATAAGAAAACTATTAAAAATAGCCAATTCAGAAAATCCATTGGATCAAAAAATTATTAAATCTAAAATAATAGTCAACATAAAATTAAGATATATTAACAAAATCATAAGAGTAAAACCAATGATTTATACTTCAAAAGACAAGATTGAATTTGGAAAATAAAATTCAAGAACTTTTGGAATTAAAAGTCATAATACCAAGTAATCCACCTTACTCTAGTCCAGTATTCTTAGTCCAATATTTATTTACCAAATAATCCACCTCACTCTACAACCACATATATTAAATTATATTCAAGGTTTTCCTAGTGAATTAAAGACAAAAACTAATTACAAAGATTTTTAGGATGTTTAACATATGCATAAGCATACATCAAGAAACTTACAAAATTGAGAAAATCATTACAAGCAAAATTGAAAAAAGATCATATCTGGAATTGGATCGAAGAAGATACTTTATATATGGATAGAGTAAAAGCAAAGGTAAAAAATTTACCAACTTTATACAATCGAGGACCAGATGATAAGATAATAATTGAAACATATGCTTTACAAGAATATTTGTGAGCAATTCTTAAAGTAAGAGTAGATGACAAAGATTAATATCTTTGTAGATGTACATCAGGATCTTTCCAAGGTTTAGAATTAAATTATCACAGTAATGAAAAAGAATATTTAGTTGTTAAAAAAGCCATTAAGAAATTTACAATATATGTTATAAGCTCTAAATTCATTGTTAGAACAAATAACAATAATTTTGGTTATTTCTTAAGAACTAATATTATAGGTGATTACAAAAAATAAAGATTAGTTAGATGACAACAATGGTTCAACCATTACAATTTTGATGTTGAACATCTTCCAGGCCATAAAAATAGCTTGGTAGACGCTCTTACCAGAGAATTAGCACCTCTAATTATTTTTATGCTTTCAGGAATGGAACATCTTGACATCAAAATAAAGATAAAGGAAAAGGAGATAAAAATCCTATCGGATTAACCTGAGTTGCTATATCTCGAGAAATCTCTTATGGAGATAGGAAAGAAACAGGAAGAACTTAATTGTTCAAAACAACCTCTAGAGACCATAAGCTCAAAAGAGGAATCTTCATTAAAAATTCAAGGTGAAAATTTTAAAGATAAAAAGGAAGAACCTAACAGTTCACAAAAACTTTTGAAACCAAAAGACTCAATTGGGCAAATGAGATAGAAAAAGAAGAACAGAAAAAAAGTTTATGTGATCTATAATGGCCCAAAACTAAGAATTTATAACAACTAGGTAGAAGGCAGTAAATCTATTCTAGGAATTGGTGGAATAACTCATAAAGCCTAAACCAACAGAATAGAAGTCGAAAGTAGTTATGCTTACTACAAAACACCAAAACTAATAACTCTAGAGGAGATAGTAAGAAATTATTCTACAACATTACAACAACAACCATTAGCTCCAAGCAGATTGACAAATCTTGGAAAAATAGCAAGACTTCTAGTGCAATTTAGAGAAGCATCTCCTAGAGACATCAAAAATAATAAAGCATTCAGTGCTATATAGGGAGACATCGTTTAGAAATACTCCAATCATTGAAGATGAGAAGAACCAATATAGAAACCTTAACAAACCACAATGGTTGAGTCTCTATAACTTGGCCAGAAACTCTACCCAAGAACATATTGAAGATATGAAGTTTTATACTACAAACAAGGAATTTTCTATAGGAAGTAAATTCAATATCTTGGAAAGAGCTAATCCAATATTTGTGTATAAAGCCTTTCATACAAGACTAATAGAAAATATATATCCATGAATTAATTTAAGTGAGTTAAATTATTTTCCAGAGAATTTTAAAAGAGTAATCAAGAACTTTAGAAGGAAGATTAAAGCAGGTGAAAAACCTATTTATCTTAGATTTTTCAGTTCATTAATGGACTGTAATGAAGAAGGATGTATTAGTCCCTACTACTTAATCAATATAGGGATTTCCAACACAAATAGAGAAGTTCCCATACCAAAGGCACTTATAGAAAAGGAATTCAACACAGAAGAACTCTGTGTACTAAGAGGTCAAATATTAGGCCAAATTTACTATGAACTCAGGAAGATTGATAATTCTACTGATATTAAAGTAAATTATTTAACTAGTAAAATCATTATCATTTCCCACAGTATCATGGCTCTATCATAAGAAGATAGTGAAAAAATTACCGAAATTGGTTGAGAAACAAAGAAGGTATTATACTTCTATGCCAGAAAATCCACCAAAGATCACAAATGCATTCTCTACATCAAAGATAGAGAAGATGAAGATGCATTATCATCAACGTCATCAAAAGAACTGTCGGTAGAAAATGACAAAGAAAAATAAATAAAGAAACTGTCGACAAAATATGACAAATGAAATGAAGATGTAGATCCCATATCCCAGTCAATAGCATATGCCAAGGAAAAAAATAGTGGCTATCCTTTAAAGTAAAAAGTAGAAGAATTATTAAAGTAAGGGTAAAATAATAATTTTAGTATTATAAAAAGGGATTCATTGTGCTATAAAATGAACCTTTATTCTCATTTCAAAACACACACGAATACACAGAAATCCAAAACTCACTACTCTGAAATACTCAAAAAACTCTAGTATAGACAACCCTACTATCAAGAAATCAATATTACACCTAGAAATTATGAGTAGCTAAGTACCTCTTCAA
Organism: Hippophae gyantsensis; assembly: GCA_030763125.1. Lineage (NCBI taxonomy): Eukaryota > Viridiplantae > Streptophyta > Magnoliopsida > Rosales > Elaeagnaceae > Hippophae > Hippophae gyantsensis. Next base: position 13,915,658 of record CM061029.1, on the reverse strand, counting down.
GGTTCTTAGTTGGCCTTAAGTTGTAATAATTATTATCCTATAAATAAAATGGAGTTCAACTACTCTTGTACACTTCTTTTCTTTTCTTTATTTTATTTTATTTTTATTTTTCTCTTTTCTCATTTCCTTCTTATTTCTCCTCTCGTTTTTCCTATTTTTTTTCTTTCTCTGTTTTCTTCTTCATTTTTTTCACTCTTCTTCTTCCTCAACTTTGTTTTTATAAAGAAAAATATTATAACTGAAGAAGATTGAAATAGATGAGAGAAAGAAAGAAAGAAACTAAAAAAATAATAAAAAAGATAGAAACGATTGAATTTGAAAAAACATAAAAATTACATTAAAGATTGAAACAGATGAAAGAAAAAAATTGTAAATTAAATTAAATGAAATGAAACTGAAAATTAAATTAATTTTAATTCGATATTTTTTAACAATCACCCATATGAATAAAAATTAACATAATTTTTAAATCAAAATTTAATACGAAAATAGAGTTTCAAATTTTCCTCATTTCCTTCCAAAATGGCCCCACTTCTCCCTCACATATGTGATCTCTTATCTTTAAAAATAATCCGTTAAAAGTAACCCGCATACTCCACTCGATATTCTCTTCATAAGAATTATTAAAAGCCTTAACTTATCTTGTATCTTACGAGTATCACTATTTTTATCATAGGAATGAATTTGAGGGTAAACCCTGATAACTCCACGATAGTAGAGCCATTAATGCACTTTTTACTTAATATTTAATTATTTTATTTAATAAATAGTATTTTTTGGGCTAAAAATATTAAAATATAAACTTTTTAGTGAAAATATAATTTTTGGAATATTTGGGGATTTTTCTTAAAGTTTTATGAATTTTTTATGAATTTCTAACACATGGCTAATAAAGAGCTACTATGTGGCATACCATGTAAGTAGAGGATCTGACTGGGTAAGCCATGCAAACAGGGACAATGAATCATAGATTTTCGCATGTGAGGAGGATGAAATGTGTGCCATGAGTCAACATAGTGTTCAATTCGAGTTCGGAGTGCGGTCAGACTTTGCTACCACGTGCACCCCCTGATTGCTCCCCGCATTCCACCCATGTGTCATGCCATCCATTTCCATAAATCACATTGCTCCGAGTGGCGCTAACTCAACGATTGTTGACTCTAACCGATCTCCCTTATCACACTATGATTCGCCCAATGAATTTCGTATGCCATGTGTCACATTGTGATTGGTTAGCACTGTCAATTTTACTTGTTTTGATCTTAACCCTTGATCTAAAATTGATCTGACAGTCCAATTTGCACCTGAGCAAACCCCAATAGATAGTCATTAACATAATTTTGGTTAGTTTTTGGAGCTAAAAAAGAGAAAAATATAGAAACATTCAAGAGGGGATACAATTTTGGTGGATATTCAAGATAAGATTAGCATTATGATTCAAAAGATTGATTATATTTTTTCTTCTACTATTTTCTTTATCAATTTTTATGTATTTCTTTATGAAAAATATAAGTTTTATGAACACAATTATGTGTAATTAATTTATTAATCTAGGAATATTATGAACCCAATTTTCACCATGATGATATAATATTTTACTCCAATTATAAATATAATTTAATTATATTATTTAATCTGATTTTTATGCTATTAATTGTTTTGCCATTCATCTATAAAGACAATTAAATAGATTTGAGAGAATTATTTAATTATTTGTCTTGATTAAACAACATGCATAGTTTCTAGGGAGAGATGTATGATTATTATGTATGTGATCCATAATTGATGAACTTAATGAGTAGTATGCAATTTAATTGGTATGAGAGTATGATTAAATTAATTACTATATGGTGTGTAGTTTACTTGAAAGAAGAATACATGCTAGGTTAGATTCAATTGATGATGTAATTTAATTGATAATTATATTGGAAGAATTTTAGCGATTCACATGTTTAGAAAATTGGGGAATTAAGTATTCTTAGATATTTTCTCATATATCTTCTTAGTTACCAAAGTTGATTTAATTAATTATTGCTATTTACTTTTTGTTATTTTAATTTTGCTTCCTTAAAATATAAAAATACATAAAAAATTGATTTTTATTTTTTTTAGTTTTAAAAATTTGTTTCTAATAAAATAATCTCCATAAGAATGATTTTTTCTTATCATTATATTACTTGTTACGATACGTATACTTGCGTATTCATTGCACACATAATTTGTGTGACGATCAAACCCACATAGTGATCTTACTAAGTCTTTACAATTAGATTGTCCCTTTGAACCTAGATCTTGGGATCTCCAGTCAAATAGGTTGGGTTTCATTTGCAAATCCTTATTCATTCATAAGCTTCAGTCTCATTCTTCTCGATGACTTATTAACTAACTCTCGATTTAACCCTTTAGTTAAGGGATCAACTATGTTATCTTTTGACTTCACATAGTCAATAAAGATAACGCCAATTGAGAGTAGTTGTCTAATGGTATTATGTCTACGGCGATTGTACCAACAAATAAAAGAGCAATATTCTAAATCAGATTAGATAATTAAATCTTAAAATCTAATTTTAAGATTTAAGTTTGTAATGAAAAATAATATATTTCTCTCTAACATCCTTAATATAAAATATTAGATAAAAATAAAATCAATTTATTTTATAGAAATGTTTTACCTATTTAATATTTCACAAGTATAACGTTATTATTATATCATATTTACAAATAGCTAGTCATGTTAAATTTAATCACAAACAAATAAAATATAACATATAAGAATAAAATATAAAAATAACTATAAATAATTCATTTTAAAATTATACCTCAAACAAATTTTTACAGAATTTTGATACTAATTATGTTTCTAGAAAACCACCAAACGGATTTGCATTTCCTTTTTATTGAATCAAAGATTAAAAATTTACAAGATCATAACTAGTTCTTCTCAAAAAGAGAACTTTAAAACTAAAAACTAAAAAAAATAAGAAAGCTTTTTAGAGAGAAAAAGCTAGAGAGAGAAAGAACTGAGAAAATTGTTTCTTAAGGTTTGCTTTTACAACGGGAGAGATGGGATTTTTATAGGTGAGGAAAAGGCTAAAAAAGTGAGAAAATATCTTAAAAAATGATGATAGATGCGTATTGGACAGGTTGACAGAAATTCGTCATGATGCGCGCGAGGAATTGTGGCATGAATGGTATGGCTGTGTGCGGACTTTTGGCGTGATGCACGCACGGTTGGGCAATTTTGTCCATTTTTCCATTTTTTTTTACTTTTTCTCATTTTTTTCAACATATTTGTGATGTATTACCTCTAGGATTATTTTTCGAGTCTTTAAATTATTTTTGAAGCGAAAATACCTGAAAAAAATAATAAAAATACCCGTGATTCCAAAAAGATAAATTTATATAAAATCATATAAATATAAATCTTTTTAATCAATTAAAGTATATTAAATCATGGTAATTTTAATGATTTTTAAGTACTCATCAGGTTGGTCCATGTAGATTTCTTCATCTAACTCTCCATTTAGAAACACTGTCTTTACATCCATTTGATGTATTTCAAGATTTTGTAGAGCTATGATAGTAATTATCATCCTTATAGATGTTATTCTCATCACAGGAGAATAAGTATCAAAGTAATCAAGGCCATATCGTTGTTTGTATCCCTTAATTACAAGCATAGCCTTGTACTTATCAATTGATCCATCTAATTCATGTTTTCTTGTGAAAATCCACTTAGGCCCTTAGTGTTTTACTATTTTGAGGTAAATCAATTAGTTCCCAAGTGTGATTTTTTAGAATAGACCCAATTTCACTATTAATGGAATCTTGCCATTAATGTCCTTCAGAAGAATTCACAGCCTCTTCATAGGTTTGAGGTTCACTTTCTAGAAAATAGGTCAAAAAATCTGGACAATAAGACGTTTCTATCCTAGCCCTTTTGCTATGTTCGAGTTCAACCTCAAACTCATCCTCAACCTCTTGTTTAGGTTATTTGTTCTGACTATCTTCATTAATAGTCTCATACGTTTGTTTAGACAAACTTTGTTGTCCTTGAGATTTACCTGAAAATACATGTTTAAAAAATGATATTTTTCTTGATTCCATTATCGTGTTCTTGTGTATGTCTAGGATCTTTAACTCATGCACAAGAAATTGATAAGCATTACTATTATGTGCATATCCAATGAAGATGTAATCTATTATTTTTAGACCTATCTTCATCTTAATAGGTATAAGTACAACCACTTTTGCAAGACACCACATACTCACAAATATTTATAGGAAGATATCATTCCTTTAAATAATTCGTATGATGTCTTATGTGTCTTTTTCCAAGATACCTTATTTATAAGGTAGTTAGTTGAAAATATAGCTCTCCCCACAAGTTCTATGACAATCTAGAACTTAATAGCATTGCATTCATCATTTCTTTTAAGGTATGATTCTAACATTCATCTAGAATCCATGCTTCTCAAGCAACAAACCTCTCATGGTTTTTTTGAATCTCTAGCATGTACAGTACGTTGTTTAGAATCATCTATTTTCTAGATGTTATCTTTAGGATCACTTTGCCTCACCATCATTCATAGAGGTTGACAAGTTCCTCTTCACAACTTTTCCCAATTCTCAAATGGTTTGGAGAAAATGAATAACTCACTATTTGAACATATGTGCCTAATAGCACCACTGTTGATCCATTATTCTTTTGAGTTAGATCTTACGAATTTATATCCAAAAATAATTGCCAACTTGAAAATGTCATCTATCACACTTGTTATTATTTCAAAAACAAATTCATGCTTTTAAATGCATTGATATCTAGAAAGAATCAAAATTAAATTTCAAAATACAAAAAAAAATTGAGATTTGAATTTAATACAATTAATTCAAAATTAATTAATTCAACTGGAAAATTAATTTACTCAATAAACAAAACTTAATTTTCTTTAATCCTAGTCCGATTCATATTTCAACATATACAAAATCCAATAATCTATATCCATAAATTATACATTTAAGTACTTCAAAACCAATTAGTACAAAATTTACTTCTTTTGTGAATACAAAATTCATCATTTTTGCTATTTTGAAAACCAAATATTTCATAAAAACAAAATCATTTATTTTGTAAATTATGAAAACTAGTAAATACAAAATTCACTATTTCTTAAAAACGATATATCCATCTTTAGTGAAAAAAATAATAAATTTACAAAAATTATTTATTTCAAAATACGAAATCAAGTAATTTGTCAAATACAAAATTCTATCATTTTATAAATACAACATTATTTATTTATTATAAAAATCAAATAATTTGTAATTTGTGAAATATCAAATTCATCAATTATAAAATTACAATATTTTTAATTTATAAATCATAATTTAAAACATATGAATTTATATTTTAGAAAACATATTTTTGAAATTTTGATATCTCAATATCTAAATTAGTTAGTCAGCAATTTTAATCTAGAAATGGTTAGTCCACGTATAACCATTTTTGAATTTCAATCAACAATTTCTATCAAAGCATTATATCAAGCATATACCAACTGTTGACCTAATAATGTAAGAGTTGTCGTAACAATCAAATATAATCAATTATACATTTAATCTAAATAGATAATTATATGTTACAACATGTTAATTAATTAAACATTAATTATGTTATACACGGTGATTTATTTATTGTGATGTACCAAAGTTAAAAGATAATCAATATGAAAATATTTCTTAAATTTGAAAAAAAAATTAAAAAAAGTTATAATATGCATAAATTAATAACTTAATAACTAGGATTTATATGATCTAAAAAGAAAATAAATTTCAAAATATATAATTTATTGGTTAGAAAAAAGTAAAATTAAATTAAAATTATTTATTACAAGTATATTGGATTAAAACCATGAAAACTTACGAACATTACTTTTAAAAAAAGTAACATTTAATAATAAACTTTTAATAACAGTAAAGCGTTAAAGAAAATGATGATAATAATTAATAGGGAAAAAAATATAATCTTTGAAATACACCAAAGTGGCATAAAAGTAATAGTAGATAAGAAAAAAAATACAATCAATAAAATAAAAATTAGATAATAATACTGATAACATGTAATATTAGTAACAAAAAAAAATTGTATAAAAAATAAAATAAAGAGTTATCAATACACATATTTTAACACTACAAAGTTTAACAAAAATTATAGTAATAGCATCCAAGTAATTAATAATATCAAAGTAATAAAAAATAAAAACTAAAAACATTAATATTTGGAAAAGAAAACTAAATTTGTAGATAAAATTATTTTAAGATTGTAGAAAATAATACATAGATAAATAATTTAAGAATAAAATTATTTTATTAAAATTAAATATATATATATATATATATATATAATTTAAATAAATAATAATTGATGTCTGTGTATCACACAGTGTTCTTAAAATAAATTTTTTTCGTTCACGTATGTGTTTAAAAACGACAGAAATTTATCTCCCAAAATATAACGATTAAATAATAATAAAATTATATCATATTTTATTATTACACGAATTTTGAAATTTTTAAACTTTATTTGATTAACCTAATTCTTGATAAAAAATTAATTTTTTTACCTTTTTTCCATACACTCATTCTCTTTTCTTTTCTCTTTTTTTTTTCTTTTCTCTTTCTTCTTTGTCAACTCATCTTGATTTTCTTATTTATTTTTTCTTTCTCTGTTTTCTTCAAAAAAATTTCACTCTTCTTCTTCGTCAGTTTTCTTTTTATAAAGAAATATATTATAATCGAAGAAGATTGGAACAGATGAGAGAAAGAAAGAAAAAAAAAACTGAAAAAATAATAAAGAAAATAGTAACGGTTGAATTAGAAAAAAAATTACATTAAGTATTAAAACGGACGAGAGAGAAAAAATGAAAATAAAATAAAATAAAAATGAAAATTAAATTAATTTTATTTCAATATTTTCTAACAAAAATTTATTAAATATGATATATAATATTTTATATATAATAATAATTCATAAACAAATTATAATATAATTTAAATTTATCGAATCTAAAATATTTAATATATTCCGAAAAAAATTGAATTAATTATATCATGATATTTAAATCTAACTATTAAAAAAGTTAAATATACGTTTGATTGGATTCAAATCATAAAAATAAAGAGTTTTATCTATAATAACCATATCCCACATAATAGTTTAAAAATTGGCATAAGTGAGATTTAAAAAAAAAAATAGGCAAGATCTTATCTTAAATTTGAAAGCAAAATTTTTAATCAATTTTATTTAAAAAATATATATATATTAGTTCTATTTTGTAAAACATAATTATTATAAACATAAAAAATATTAACATCTTATAAATTAATAATTAATTTTAAATACATAATTTTTTTATCATATCATATATTAAAAAATTTATTTTAAAAAATAAAAAATAATTTATTTTACAATAAAATAAATATAAATTTATAAATATATATTGAAAATGATATGATAAATATTTTGATAATTCGTAAATAATATAATACATTATTATTATTATTAAATATAATTATAATTATATTTAATAAATAATTATAATTATGATATAAAAATAATATTCATAAAAATAATTAAATTATTAAAAAAAATTGTGAAGCCTCTATATCCAATTTTTTACAAGATACAATACAAATATAAAATATTATATCATAAATTTTGTGAGAAAATATTATATAATATAATATTATTATAATTATTTTTATTATTAATATAATAAAATATATAAATTATATTGAATTAATTATATTTTAATACTTAAATATAATTATTATTAATAAATATTTGTTATCTTAATAATAATTAAAATTATAATAATTTTAGAGAGATTTGTTTCAATGTAATCGATTTTTTACTTTTTTTAATTTTAAATAATTTATTTTTTTAAAATGTCAATAATTTTTCATAAAAAATATTATAACTATTTAGTAAAATTTTTAATAATTTAAAATTTTATAATTTATTATTATTATTATTTTTAATTATTTTATAATAAAATTTTGATAAGTTATTTGTTATAAAAAAAGTATATATATTTTATTATATAAATATAAATTATTTTATTATTTTTTATTTATAATAAAAATAAATTATTATTTATTAAAAATGAGTGAATAATTATATTTTAAGAAAGCGAGTTTATTGGAATCAGGAAAAGAGAGAAAAAAAAGACAAAAATGTTTTTTTTAGAAAAATAGGGCCGTTTGAATTAGTGGAATGAGAGTTAGAAAAATAAAAAAAAAATTGTTTAATGAGTTATGATTTGTCTATTTTTAAAATAAAACTTAATATAATTATTTTTTAAAGTATCGAACGAGATAGGTTCAGAAAAAAAAAAACCTAAAAATCACGTGATTTTGACCCAGCTCACCCTTAATTTGCAAAATATATTGCGATTATTCCCTCAACGACTTTTAATCGAAATTACCCACCCACATGATATTCGGAATTATCCCTTTTAAATATTATGTTTCGGTTCCCCACCTCGTTATATATATATAATATATAATACTAACAAATTATATATATTATATAATACTAACAAATATATACTACTGTTCTGTTAGTACATATATGGGAGAGTTGGTGAGGGTCGGTGGTTGTATATTTATATAATACTTTAATTTATTTGATAATTTTAAATCTATTTTTATATATATTATACATATAAATTTTAAATTATGTTTAAAATAATTTTAAAAATTATTTATTTTTTAAAAAATTGACATAACCTTTATATTCTATTTTAAATTTAATAAATAAATAAAAATCTTAACTAAAAAGATTTATATTTATTAAGAATTTCACTTTCTTAATAATATCTCTTTTTTTTAACATAAATACCTTAACCGAAAAAAGCTCTGTAATATTATAAAATTTATTTTTTAATAGATTGCATAATTTATTTTAATTAACACAAAATTTATGATGATTTATTATTGTATTATATAAACTATAAAAATTTATTAAATTAAATAAAAATATTTTTCTAAAACAAATATAACAATTAAAGTGGTTTCGTAATTTTAATAGTACCAATATTTTACTTTTAATACTTTTTATCTATATTTTAAGATGATATCTTAATTGTATCTAATTTAGAAAATATTATTAATTTAGTACAATTATCTATTTAATTGAAGATTTTGTAAGTATGAAGTAATATATATGCGATATTTAAAATATATTTTTAAATAATAAATTAATTAATTGAATGTATTTTTGAATAATTAATTAATTAATTATTCAAAACTTACTCTGAATATTATAAATATATTATTATATGTATAAAAAAAATATCAATTATATAATAAATTATATTAAATTGATATATTTTTTTAAAAATAACCTAGATAAAAAAAGATATTAAAAGTATAACTATAATAATACTAAGATAACAAACCCATTAAAATGCATTTAATAATACTTATAAAATTGTCAAAGTGTTTGATTTATTTAAGAAAAAGATGTCATGAGAGTCTATTTTCTTTGAATAAAAGTGTTGTTTAATTTTTCAAATTGAAAAATATATTTATTAATATTTTACTTTTAAAAATGTGCTCATTATTTTTTTTATTGATAAAATATGTTAATTAGTCTTTTATTTATAAAAAGGAGTCATAAACAAATTTAAACATATATTGAAGAAGATATTTTCATCATTTGTTCCATCATATTAAATAAAAAAAATTATAAATATAATTGGTGAGGATATCATCATCTTTTATATGTATTCTATGATTAAAATATTTCTAATATATTTTATTTATTTTTAAATAAATTTAAAATTATTAAATATTTCTTTTGGTATTATTTTTTTAAATAAATATATTAAATATTAATTTCTTAAAATTATGAATTAACTAACATATTTTTTTTATAATTAAATGAATTAATATAATCTTTCATCCTATTAAATATATCTTGGTGACGTTTGGTTCAAAGAATAAAATTAGAACATGAATGTTAATGTTAATGAAATGGAAACAATATTGTTTAGTTTGATCACTTGAATCAAAGAAAAAATCGGTATTACAGTATTTGGTTTACAATTGAAATGACATGAAAAGCACTATATATTATCTTAATATCTTTATATTCTTTAAAGTTTAAATAATATTATTTAATTGTTATTTTTTCATCGTACAAAATATATTATTAAAATTATTATTTTTCTAAATAATTATAACTTAAAAATAAAATATATTATTAAAATTATTATTTTTAATTTAGAGTTTAAAGTTTAAAGTTTTGAGATTTAATATTTATGATTTATGAAATAGGATATAAGGTATAATGTTTAGGATTATATTTAAGATTTAAGTAAAATTAAAATAAAATAAAATCATGATTTCTGAGTCACAGAGAAAATTCTCAATTCTTCTATTTTATAAATTTATCACATTTTATTTATACTTTTTAATATAAAAAAATATAAAATTAAAAGAAATTAATTATACTTTCATCTTATTTCAATTAACAAAATAATAAATCTATTCAAAACCAAATAGTTGGTAGGTAGTATAGGCTGCGCCGGCTGATGTCAGTAAATTTATTGTACTTTTTTTTCTCCGTTTATTTTATTGCACATAAATGTTATTAGTTGACTTTTAAAATTACTTTGAAACTCATGCAAAAATTAAAAAATATAGAATGTTTTTATTATATGTGTGCATTGTTTTCAACAGTAGTTTTAAAAAATAATGAAAAATTTTAAAAATAATGAAAAATAATGAAAATTTTTATTTATAAAATTGATAAATTTAACACATATTAGATTATATTTTATTTCACATAATTAATAAAAAATAAGTTATTTATTTAAAAAAATATAAAATTATTAAACAAAGTAAAAATATGAAATAAATACAATTTTATAAATTATCTACTAAAAAAATTATAAATTATCACATAAAGACAAAACTCCTAACTTTATTACCCCTTAAAATAAATATAAAATAAATATATCGTGCTAATTATTCACTAAAAGATATAAATTATTAAACAAAATAAATCAAATAAATAAAGAGTTAAAAAATATATAATATGTTATACACATTAAAATAAATATAAAGTTATTAATAAAATAAGTATAAAATAAATATACTTCCATAAATTATCCATTAAAAGAAATATAAATTATCAAATAAAATATAAAAAATATAAAATAAAAATTATTAAACAAAATATATTGAATAAATAGAAATTATAAATTATAAAACAAAATATATTGAATAAATAAAAATTAAAAATTATAAAATATAAAACCAACGAATCTCCTTATATATATATAATAAAATTACTAATTATGAGTTTAATATATAAAACAGTAAATATTAATCACAATATCTATTTAAATTATCAATAAAATATATGAAACAAATAGAAAATAAAAAATAAAAAATTATTAAATAAAATAAATCAAATAAATATAAAACCACCAACTCTTCTCTATATATATATCTACTAGTTTTTGTATCCGTGACGCATCATATAATTTGAGATGCTATTTTCAAGTTTTTAATATATCCAAATGGGTTTAATGTTGTTGAGTCACATTTTGTTAACGTGGTGTAATAGTATCTTTGTTAAGGGTTATGACATTCAAAACTACCTATCCATTTAAAATTTTAAAAAAAATCAATTATAATATAAGTTCATTTAAATAAGTAAAATATATATTTTCAATCATAATTTTCATGACAACAAAAATTCAATATAGAAATAAAAGAAAAAAAAATAATTAATTTTAATTCTCAAATATTTAATATCAACATATTTATTCATACATTAATAAAATAATTATTCATAAAAAAATATTAAAATAATTTTTAACAAAATTGAGAACATAATCATTAGTGAAATTTAAGAAAGAATTCAATCATCAATATTTATTGTAAACAAAGAAAAAAAATGTGGTTAATATAGTAGAGTTAAAGTGAATATACATGTAATTTAATTTAAATAAAGTAAGAATATAAAGTTATTTTGGTAAATTTATAATGAATATAAATAAATATAATTTTTTCAAAAAATAAATATAATAAATTACTAATTTTTTATACCAAACAATAAATATAGCTTTATTTATATAATTCATGCATAAATAAAAAATTAAACATAAAAAATTGTGTGGATTATAATCGTAAAAGATATCTTTTTAAATTAAAAAAAAATAAAGAAAACATATTTTTATTTAAAATACAAATCAAAATCTCTCTTACATCAAATGATTTTGGAATTTAGAAAAAATTTAATTGGTATAAAAATATTTTTTTATCCCAATCTAATGAATCCATTTTAATTACACAATTTTACGTTTTTAACTTTAAATTTAATTAATTATTAATATATAAGTTGATGCATGTAGCGATATTCAATAGATGTAACTCTAAATATATATAATTGATAAAAGTAAAATATTTAAATAAAATGGTATAAAAATATCAATTTTTTTTAAATAAATAGTTAAATCAGATAGCAACTTTATTTTTATATTTATCTTCTTTCTTTTTTTTCATTAAAATTTAATTCATAAATATAAAAAAGTATTAAATAAATACAAACGAAACTCCCCATTATATATAATAGTATAGATATATATGTATATATATAAAAGCCTCCGTTCTACTTACATTTTATATATAATAGTATAGATAGGTATATATATAAAAGCCTCAGTTATACTTATATTTTTAAATATTAAAATATCTTAAAAATAAATACGGTTTTTATAATTATAAATAAAAAATAAAAAATAAAAGTAACCAATTAACAATATATTATTCTTTTACTCTATTATTCCACTGTATTTTTTATATGAAAATAAATACTAAAATATTTATAAAATAAATAGGTTTTTTATTTATACACATAAATAAATATAAAAATATTTATAAAATAAATACACTTTTATAAATAATTATTTTGTTAGTTTTATTATGTAAAATTTTGATTATTTTTCAATTTTTATTTATTTTTTATATACAAATAAATATCAAAATATAATTATATCTCATTTCTTTATTAAAAAATTCACTTGCATCTCATCCATTTTTTGTTAGTTTTTTACTATTTATTATTTATTTTTTGTATTTTTTATTATACATTAATAAATATCAAAATATTCTTATATACATATCAAATTTAAAAATCATGTTTAAAGATATTTTTTAAAATCAAGAATTATAGAATGATAACATTGTTCTATAATTAACATTACTATATACTTATTAAATTTAAACAACATAATATTGTTTATGTATTTTAAAAATAATATCAATATTTTAAATCAAATATTAACATAAAATATGAGATAAAAATAAATGTATTATCCAAATTATTTATTAATTTAAATAGATAAATTTATTAATATAATTATTTTTTATGCATTATACTGGTCCAAAATTATTACTTATATAAATAGTTTACAGCATTATGAAATGTGGAGACTAAGTTAACAAATATATTATAGTTTTTTTAAAATTTATAATTATAAAATAATATTTTTTTAATTTAATTTATATATTTTTATTATTATAAAAAAAATTAACACATTATTTTATTTTAAATCCTGTCCAATTAGACATAGTTAAATTTTAACTATGAAAATTTAGATATAATAAATTTTAAATACTATTTAGTTGAAACTGTTCAATATTATTGAATATTATATTTGTAGTTATAAGTTTTAAGTGTGTTATTTTTTATGTAATTTTTCTTTTTTTTTATTCTTTTGTTGCATATTAATGTATTTATTTAATAAGTTTTTAATTTTTTTAATTTTACAGTGTTTTTAAAATTAAAAAGTATAGAGAATTTTTATTATATATATATATATATGCATTTTTTAATAAACAATTACATAATCACACACTTTGTTAGATGAGGCTGGGATCCCATTTTTATAATACTTATTTAAAATATATATTATTATATTATAATATAATTAATTATGTCTATTTTATTTGTTATTATTAATGTTATTATTTATTTTCTTTATGTTATTTTCGGGTTTATGCAAAAGAAATTTTTTTATACTTTTATTGGTAAGATTTTTTTTCCTTTATTTTCGTTAGCATTTTTATTTTAAATGATTATGTAACATTTATTAATTTCTTTATTATTGAAAAACAAATTCCTATAATTAACTTGTCTAATATTAAAAAGATTGACAATGTGTAAAATTCTTAACAAAGATTCACTCCACTTTAATTAAATATGATGAGATTTAATGATTGAATAAAATTGCTTATTTATTTACTAAAAATCAAATAAAATTATTAGAAATTTAATATATTTTAACCAAATTTATAAATTACTTTTATTATTTGCCTTTTATCCTCTCAGTCAAAGGCTTTTGAGGAACACAAAAATAAAGAAAATATATTAGATTAATCATGAATTTCAAGTTTACCAAACCTTAATCATACCTATAGAGGAGGGAAATAGATAAAACAACGAGTATATTTGGTCTCAAAGCTAATGAAAATTAATAGTTTTTCTAAAATGTTAATAATAAAGATATCTGTAATCTTTATAAAGTTTATTATAAAATTATACTTAATCAATGAGATATTATTTTTAACATAAATCGCAAATATGGGTTTTTATTTCTTTCAAAAACTATCATTTTATATTTTAACATATTTCATTTATATCATTGTTTTTTTTACAAGGCCTACCTCATTTTATTGGATTGAGGTCCAAATTTTTTAACCTAAATAAATGAAATTTTGATAATATGTGAATTTATTTTTATCTAATTTTTATAAATATTATTATAATGTTATATTTAATTTATGTGATAAGGAATGATATTGTACAATTGTAAGAGAATAAATAAAATATTTAAAGCATGTTTCTAACTCCAAAAATTAATTCTAATCATAGGAGTTCTGGCCATATTATTTTGTAATTTTTCAGTTCTAGTTTTGTTCTACCTATTAAAAGTTACAAATAATTTCAAATAGTTTAATTTAATTAAAGGCTAAATTGTGTTATTGGTGTTTAACATTTCAAATAGTTTAATTTAATTCAAGGATACACAATTTACTTAAATGTAAGACCACGTAGATATTTTTACTAAATTATCACTTTTATATATTTTTACTAAATTATCACTTTTATAATAAGTAAAGTAACATGGAAATAAATTTTCTCAATTTATAATTCATTGAATTCGTCTTGCTAGTTGCTCAACTATGAATTTACATATTTTTTTGGGAACATAAATGAGTTATGATTATTAAGACCCGAAGTGTAGTATATATATATACTGTCTTTGTTTGGAGACTTTGAATGTCCATGAGGCATTTGTATTACATGTAGACATATAGTTAGCCACTCACGCCCCTAACAACAGAATGATATATTTCTGACAATGGTAATATATATTCTGGCAAAGTGTGGCGAATTCCTTGAACTAATTTTATGGGATCAATTAATATGCATGCCTTAATGTTTGACACTGTAATCTTTCTGTTTCATATTAAGTCAAATACGAGACATGCTGGGTTCGTGAGCGGCGGAATATGGCACTTCTATCAAATTTTTGTGATGACATTTTCAATCAGCTAGTTCAAGGTGGAGTCTCACCAGATGAGCTTTATCTGACTACTTGCAAACAGGTATAGTTATTTTGATTTAAGTGTGTTTATTTGATGATTTGTTGATTATTTTTGCATATGCTTGGAGACAAAGGAGAGATTAATTTTCAAGTTTCTGTCCTTGGGCTCTTAGAATTACATATTTACTTCATTGAGGCTTAAAAATTCTGTAATGGTGTTAACGAGTCATTAGTTGTATGTAATTAATATATTTTTCTTAAAATAGATTCTTATTTCTTGTATATATATGTGTATTATTATTCATTGTAATTCAAGAAAATAATTATATTTTATTATATTCAATTTGGTATCAAAGTAAGAAAGAAATTTTTTTTTACAGTCTTCGAACACCAGTGCCGCCAACTCTCTAATCACCGTTAGCAGTAGCGCTGTCGTAAGTCTTTTCACATAGTGCCATCAATCCCCTCGCATTGTCCAGTCCGCGCCGTCGCTTGCGTCCGTTGCAGATCCGTCTGTCTGTCAATCTCCTCGCGTTGTCCAGTCCGCGACGTGAGCAGTCCAGTGCTTCCATACACCTGGTTCGCGCCGTGAGCAGTCCAGTGCTTCCATATGAAATACCTTAGGTGATCTTTATACACATGGGTCTGACTTTATTCAAGTTCATAAACTGATGTGCAAAGTTGCTGGTATGTAGCAAAATGGGCAACCAATATCTATGTTTTTTACCAAGCTGAAGAATGTATGGGCTGAAATTGATCAGAAACGTCCGTGCAAAATTAAAAATCAAGAAGACCTTCTATGGTACCAAAAAGAGAAGAAGCTTGAGCGAGTACATGCATTTTTGAAAGGACTTGATACAAAACATAATAATGCTAAGGGCAAATTTCTTCGAATGTCAGACCCTCCGAGCTTGACTACAACCTTTACATACATCCGTAAAGATGAATCTCATCAAGAAAGTCTTCATCAGGCACAAGTTGAGGTATCAAGCTTAGCCATTTAAGCCAAATCAAAGACACTTTTCCTCCAGCAGCAAAATTCAATTCCACTTCATCATAAAAGACCTCCACCAGGCTTTACCAATGTCTCTCGTCCTCAATGCTCTTATTGCAATGAAGAGGGGCATCTTCATGAGACTTGTTGGAAACTATACCCACACTTGAAATCAAAACAACAAAATCATCGTCCTAGAGCAAAAGCAATTGTAGTGCAAATTATCTAAGAACCAGACTACTATGGAGTAAATGGACAAGATCATCATATGAAATGTGGACGTATCCCTACAGCTTCAATAACTGGTCATGATAAGATTGGTATGACCTTAAACGTTTCTCTTTGTTAGGTCTAATACTTGGATTATTGATTCTGGTGCATCTAATCATATGACTTATGATAAATCTTATTTTAATGAGTTATCTTCTCCACCAGTATTTTATGTTACAAATGTTAACGATGAGGCCTTTCTTGTCTTAGGAAAGGGGTCAGTTCATATCACTCCAACTTTACAGCTCCATAATGTTTTATATGTACCTGACTTATCTCATCACTTAATATCTATCCAACAGTTGAATATTGAGTCTATATATTCTATAACCTTTTATCCTATGTATGTAATTTTTCAGGATCTTTTTACGAGGGAAATAATTGGTCAAGGGTATCTGAGGGGCATATTGTTCCGTTTGGATCAAAACTGCACAGAGGAGAAACTAGGAGCACAGGCACGCACTGCATTGACTTCTAGTTCTGATAAGCTAAGTGAAATTTTGTTATGACATCACCGCTTAGGGCATTAGTCTTAGTCTTATGAAAAAATCCATGCCCACTTTATTTATTGGTGTTAGTGAGTCTGTTTTACATTATGAGATTTGTGTTTTGGCCAAGAATCCTAGTATTTATAATAAAAGTACTATTCCTTTAGAATTAATTAATTTTGATGTTTGGGGACTATCTAAAGAGCCCACTGTATCGAGTATGAGATATTTTGTTTCATTTATCGACGACTGTACAAGGTTGTCATGGATTTCTCTTCTTAGAACAAAAGATGAAGTTTTTTCAATTTTTCAAACTTTTCATACCCTCGTTCAAATACATTACAATAGCATCATTTAGATCCTTCATTCTGACAATGGGAGAGAATATGTTAATCATGTTTTTCAAGAATTTTTCAAAACACATGGGATTATTCACCAAACTACTTGCCCACAAACACCAGAACAAAATGGGGTGTCTGAAAGAAAAAATTGTCATTTACTTGATATGGCTCGTGCACTCTTATTTAGTGCCCATATGCCAAAATATCTTTGAGGTGATGTTGTACAAGCTTCCATCCATCTCATCAATCGTCTCTCATCTAGTGTCCATAACGGACAAATCCCATTTCAAATTCTCGCATCTTATGTCTCTTTGTCATCCTTCCATAATCTTCATGCCCGTGTATTTGGTTGTGTTGCTTTTGTGCATGTTCCTAAAAACCAGAGATCTAAATTAGATGCCTGGGCAATTAAATGTGTGTTTGTTGGTTATGAAGGTTATCAGAAAGGGTACAAGTGCTTCTATCCACTGACCAGAAAGTATTATGTCACTATAGATGTTACCTTCTTTGAGGACATGAATTATTTTTCCTCACCTGATACTGCTCATCAGGGGGAGAATACATATTTTGAAGAATTGTATCATGGTAAGAGGGAGGAATTAGAAGAATCACCAACTCATATTTCGATGGGTCCAGTTGAGATTCCTAATCCATTGAATCTAGTCATCGAAGAAGGAGATGCTTTAAGTATCCAAGCACCAGATTCGCTCATAGCAAATGAAATTGAAGACACAACTGTTCCCTCAAGCATTACTCCTACCCTTGATCAACAACTCCCTGGTATTGAAGGTCACTCATATGAGATATGTACACCCACTAATACTAATAGCATTGAGTCTAATGTTGGAAAATATGTATTACCAAATAGATCTACTCGGGGTTAACAAGCCAAAAGGTATGAACCAAATACTCATGCAAAATAAAAATACCCAGTAGCCAACTACATGTCCACTAAAAGATTATCTACTTCATATAAATCATTTATGGATCAAATATATGTTGTATCAGTACCTAACAAAGTGTAGAATGCATTGGGAGATCCAATGTGGAGAAAGGCAATGGCTGAAGAGATGAAGGCGTTACAGAAGAATGATACTTGGCAACTTGTGCCTCCACTAAAAGGAAAAAAAGGTAGTTGGTTATCGATGGGTGTTTACTGTAAAACATAATGGTGATGGATCTGTAAATCGGTATAAAACCCGTCTTATAGCAAAAGGGTTCACTCAGACGTATAGTGTAGACTACGATGAAACTTTTGCTCCTGTTTCCAAAATGAATATTATTCGGGTTTTGCTCTCGCTTACCGCTAACTTAAACTGGCCACTTCGACAGTTGATGTCAAGAATGCGTTTCTTCATGGAGAATTAGCCGAAGAGGTGTATACGAGTCTTCCACCTAGGTATGTAGCTGATTCTCTTGGTAATTTTGTATGCAAATTGAGGAAGTCTTTGTATAGTCTCAAGCAATCCCCTCGAGCCTAGTTTGGAAGGTTTTCACAATTCAGGCAGAAGGTTAGTTACAGACAGAGTAATTCAGACCACACTCTGTTTCTCAAACATCAATGAGGGAAGGTAACAACCCTAATCATTTATGTTGATGATATGGTAATCACTGGTGATGATACTATTGAGATGGATAAATTACAAATACAACTAGCCTTTGAATTCGAGATGAAGGACTTAGGTGAATTAAAGTACTTCTTAGGAATTGAGGTAGCCAGTGGGAGAGAAGGAATATATCTGTGTCAGAGGAAGTACATTCTTGATCTACTAACAGAGACATGTATGTTGGATTGCAAACCTATTAACACTCCTATTAAGCAAAACCATTGTTTAGTAGAGTATCCAGATCAGGTACCAACTGATTGTGCTCGCTATCAGAGATTAGTTGGGCTTTTGATTTACTTGACTCATACTAGACCAGATGTTGCATATGTAATAAGTGTGGTGAGTCAGTTCATACATAATCCAAGTGAGAACCACATGAATGATGTTTTGAGAATTTTAAGGTATTTGAAGTCGGCTCCAGGAAGAGGAGTAATGTTCTCTAAACACAACAATCCTCTTAAAGTTTGTGGCTTCATAGATGCAGATTGAGCAGGAAGTATTACAGATAGAAAGTCAACATCACGTTATTTCACCTTTGTGGGAGGTAATTTGGTTACATGAAACAGTAAGAAGCAGAAAGTGGTGACGCGATCTAGTATTGAGGCTGAGTATAAAGGTATGACTTATGGGGTTTGTGAATTGCTGTGGATAAGAACTTTGTTATTTGATTTGGGTTTCGAACTCAAAAATATTATGTAATTGTATTGCGACTGTCGAACAATCATTAATATATTACAAAATCTAGTACAACATGATCACATTAACACATGTAAAAATTAATCGTCACTTTATAAAAGAGAAACTAGATGGCTAACTTATTAGTTTTCTTTTTGTTCCTACTCAAAAACAACTTGTAGATATGTTTACCAAAAAAGTTTTAAAAAAAATATTATACGATTTATTATCGATATCTATGCGTCAAATAGAATGTTAATGAGTGATTAACTGTATATTAATTATATACCACTACTATATTTTTAATAAAAGTGATTATTATTTCGTAAAATTAAAAAGTAGATTATTATTTCATAAAATTAAAAGTTTTTGTTATAGAACTTCTAAAGTCAAAATGAAGTTACTGACCTTTTGATCACTACGGAGTGAAACAGAGCATGTTTATTTAATTATATTTTTTAAGAAGTTGTTCATCTTAATTCTTAATCTTAACTTCTGCTTGTTTCAGGAGGTTGAGATTGTTCTTACTGCACATCCCACATAAATAACTCGGCGTACTTTGCAATACAAACACATAAGGATTGCTGTAAGATAATAATGTCCCTGATATTTATTTTCTCACAGTATCATCTCTAGTTGCATTGTGGTGTTTAGCAACATACATTTGCTTTCAGCATCTTTTAGATGATAAAGGCTGGCCTGATTTAAGTTTTGAAGATCGGGAAATTTTGATTGAAGATCTGGTATTTTTTTCTCCAACCTCATTTTCTTCTTATTAATATCATTATGGTACTTTGCAAATGACTTTTCATTTTATTTATGCTCTTGCAGGTTAGGGAGCGAGATAACTTCAATATGGCAAACCGATGAGCTTAGACGACATAATAAGCCTACACCTGTAAATGAAGCTAGGGCTGGTAAGCTCTTTAAAGTTTAAGTTTATTAATATTACTTGTGTTTCTGCTTTTGTCTTTTTGTACTTTGTGAGTTCATTGCTAACGAGGAGACCATTTATCACTCTCCGTCAATTTTCTTCGCTCTTTACCTCGGTGAAGGCTTCCTGGACGTTGGGTAGTGGTTTTTATCCGACAATCCTTCCTCTTGCATCATCGAGATCGCGATTGAGACTAGCGAGGAACTCTAACACCCTTTCTTTTTCCACTTTTTTTCTGTACCAGGTAGTATCACCAGCACACTTCCAGTCTTCACCTGAACTCAGAGCGAGTACTTGTAGATATTGAGCAGTTCATATGGTAATCGGTAACCTCTTCTTCTCCTTGTTTCATCCTCCATAAACGTGTTTTTAATTAGAATATTTGTGAAGAATCTTTTTTATGAGAGAGTGTTTCCTTAACAACATTCCAAACTTCTTTCGTTGTTGATAGGAATACATATATTTTTCCATCCTGAAATTAACGAGCCATGTCATTACTATGGAGTTTTTCGAGCTCCACCTATGCTTGGCATCAATTTTGGTTGAGTTGGTTTTCTCGTTTCTTCTATTAGGTATCCCATTTTACCCTTTCCATTGATAATTAGTTTTATGGATTGAGCCTACTGTCTTTCAACGGTAAATTGAAGTAGAGAATTGTCCAATCCACCAGAATTCATGATAGATTTGGTATCTGCTTCTGTACTGGTATTTTCAGATAATGTTTTTGACTTTAATTCAGAGTCGAGCTTTGTTATAAGAGAACCTTGCTCTTATACCATGAGAAATTAGTGATTTGTGAAATATTTTTCTTTGTATTGTATTGTGTAAATTACAACAACTATATTTTACAAATTATAGGACAAAATAGAACTTGAAAAGGAAAGATTAAAAAGGAAAATAAATCTCCTAGTTATCGCTGGAATAATCTTCCTAATTATGATTGAGCTAAATGAGGAAAACATATTAATCAATTTACAACATTCCTAATAATGCTCCTAATCAATTTGCAATAAAAAAACAATTTTTTCCTTTTAATTAATGAGATTTCAACAAAAGCATATACAAGATCTTTTGGAATCTACAGGGTTGCAAGATACTAAGGTTACTACTCCAATAGTTTCCTGCAAACGGTAAGCAAGTTTTATGGTTGTATTTTAGAGGAGGCCTTTAAATATCGAAGATTGGTAGGTTCTCTTCAATACCTCACTCTCTTAAGGTCTGATATAGCTTTTGGAGTTAATAAATTGTGTCAATTTATGACTTCTCATATTGAGGTTCATTGGTTGGTAGCCAAGAAATTGCATTGGTATCTTAAGGGCTCTTCACTTCGCTCTCACATTAACTGGTTCTTCTTCTCTTGATTTGATTAGTTACTGTGATGCCAATTATACGAGTTGTTCTGATGATAGGCGTAGCATGGGTGCTTACTGTATTTTTCTTGGAGAATTGCTTGTATCTTGGCAATCCTCTAAATAGAAAGTTATTTCTAGAAGTAGTATTGAGAGCGAATATCACACTATGTCTTTAGCTTGTGTTAAAATAATTTGGATTTTTTGTTTGTTAACTCAGCTACATATCTCATTTTCTCATCCACTTGTTTTGCTTATTGACAATGTTAGTGTGAAGGCTTCGGTGCACAACTCTGTTTTTCATGCTTGAATGAAACATATTGAGGTTGATCATCGTTTTATTCGTGATCAAGTTATTCAAGGCTCTCTTGTTATTAATCATGTTTCTAGTGCCGATCAAGTTGTTGATTGCCTTACGAAAGCACTTCCTGCTACTCAGTTTTTTTTTTAAGACCAAAGTAACGTTTTTTCAAAACCATTTGTTTGAGGGGGATATTGATTATTGTATATACTTACTGCATAATGGGTTGTTTAGTGAGTTAGTTACATGCTACCTATTAGGAGCTTACATATGTATAGCCTATTCTAAATAGAAGTACTATAAGTAATAATAGTCTATTGTTAATTGAATAATATTTTTCAGAAGTTCTTTTTTTCTGTCTCTTGATTGTTATTGAATTTACAACCTTTTGATCCCTGCTTGGTCTCAGTCACATTTTCCAGCTTGGACTGTTTTTGTGATTTATAATCATTAGAGCTATCATTGTCAAAGGGTATAGAAAAACATGTTTAGCTCCTTTCTGTTTGATCAAATGCAATTTATAATAATTTTTTGCCAGGGGACACTATGCTCAACTGAGCAAGGAGAGATGATACAAGCCAAGTTTGGTCTGCCACAAGTAGCTGTAAGACAGCTAGAGATATACACAACAGCTGTGCTGCTTGCAACCATGCATCCTCCACAGCCACCTCCGGAAGAAAAGTGGCGTAACTTAATGGAGGAGATCTAAAAAATTAGTTATCAAAATTACAGAAGCACAGTTTATGAAAACCCAGAATTTATTGCCTACTTTCATGAGGCTACACCACAGGCTGAGCTCAGCTTCCTTAACGTAGGAAGCTGCCCTAAAAGAAAAAAGTGTTCAACTGGAATTGGGCATCTTTGGGATATCCCATGGGTCTTTGCTTGGACTCAAACCAGATTTGTTCTTCCAACTTGGCTTGGAGTGGAAGCAGGCTTAAGGGGTGCCTGTGATAAGGGTCATACTGAAGACCTCAAAAGAAATATACAAAGACCTTATATAGATGGTTCTATAGCCAACAGGTATGATGAAGTCCTTCTTGACAACTATTGTGTTTCTCTATTAATTATCATATATATTTTATATCTTTCTGTTTTGTGTTTTCTGTACAAGAGTATTGATTTATGTATACTAAGGAAACGAAAACAAAACCCTAACCCTAGTAGCTGTTGCACACTCATACTTTCTGCTCTACTAAACATTGTTGTCTGTCATTTCCCTACTCCACTAAACATTGTTGTTTGTCACTGTCACAGCACACGTCAACACTCCCCCTTAAGTTGGTGCATATATGTCTCTTATGCCCAACTTGTCAAGTGAGTTGTAGAAGTTCTTTGCAAACACAGATTTTGTAAGTATATCAGCTAATTGATTTTCTGATTTAACAAATGGAAGCTGAATAATCTTTTCTTCAAGATTCTGTTTGATGAAGTTCCGATCCACTTCAACGTGCTTCGTGCGATCATGTTGAATTGGATTGTGGGAGATGACAATGACTGCTTTGTTATCACAAAATAAGTTCATTTCAGATTTAGGAGCAACACCAATCTCAGTTAGAAGTTTTTTCAACCAAAGGAGCTCACATATTCCCTTGACCATTCCTCGAAATTCAACTTTAGCGCTAGATAAGGCAACTACCTTTTACTTCTTGCTCTTCCATGTAACAAGATTGCTCCCCATAAAAGTAAAGTACTCAGCAATAGATTTTCTATCCTTGATATTCCCTACCTAGTCTGAATCTGTATATCCAACGACTTCCAATTGACCATTCTTTGAAAACATAAGTCCTTTTCCAGGGGAAGAATTTAAATAACGAAGTATTCGTATGGCGACATCCATATGGTCTTCACTTGGGTAGTGCATGAACTGACTCACGACACTCACATCATAAGCAATATCAGGTCGAGTATGAGATAAATATATGAGTTTACCCACTAACCGTTGATATCTCTGTTTATCTATTGGTACTTGATCTACATATTCTCCAAGTTTATGATTTTGAACCATTGGAATATCGACAGGTTTACAATCTAGTAATCTTGCCTCTACTAGTAGGTCTAAAGTATATTTCATTTGGAAAAGACATATGCCTTGTTTTGATCTTGTTACCTCAATGCCTAAGAAGTATTTGAGCCCTCCCAAGTTCTTCATTTCAAACTCATTTGACAATTGTTCTTGAAGCCTAGAGATTTCTTCTTTATCATCCCCTTTAATAATCATGTCATCTACATAAACTATAAGTGTTGTTATTTTTTCCAATGGATGTTTTAGGAAAAAAGTGTGGTCAGAGTTGCTTTGTTGAAACCCATATTTCTTCATTGCTGAACTCAACCTGCCAAACCATGCTTGAGGTGATTGTTTTAGTCCATACAATGTTCGTTGTAATCTACATACAGTTTTTTTTCCTGATGTAACAGTATATCTTGGTGAGATATCCATGTAAATCTCTTCTTCAAGATCACCATGAAGGAAGACATTTTTCACGTCAAGTTGGTGTAATGGCCAATCTAAATTTGCTGCAAGAGATAGCAAAACTTTAATAGTTTTTAGTTTAGCCACAGGTGAGAAAGTTTCCTGATAATCTATACCATGTTTCTGTGTATACCCTTTTGCTACTAGTCTCGCCTTGTATCGATCAACTGACCCATCTGCTTTATACTTAATGGAGAAAATCCACTTGCATCCTACCATCTTCCTCTCTTGAGGCTACTCGCTTAACACCCATGTGTTATTTTTCTATAATGTCTCAAATTCTTCTTTTATAGCTTGAGTCCAGTTTGGATCAGATAGGGCTTCTTCAACGCTACTTGGAATTTGACATGAGGAGAGTGTTTGAACAAACTCCCTTATAGGTTATAATAACCCCTGAGTAGATACATAATTGGCTATTGGATACTTGGATTGTCGTTCTTCTCTATCTGGAGAGTATCGATTAAGAGGTTTGTCTCGATTGTGTCTGAAAGGTAGAACATAACCAACAGATGCATCTATAGCATTAGTTTGTAAATGTGTGATAGGAGAGCTTACCTCAGGAGTATTCTCAACAGGAGGATCATTGGGTACTAGAAAGTGGAAGGGTGCATCAACCACTGCATCTTCTGGAGATTCAGTCACTAGTTCAGATTCAATTCTTAGAAGTTCAGGTCTAGGTACTGGCTCATCCATATTGTTGGCATTATTCTAGTATGTCGGATTGTTACTAATGTCTAACACTTCAACATCAAGCCAATTTCGTTCTTCACCATAACTCTCCCCTTGAAGAGGGTAATTGGATACTGATGATGGGAAAAAACATTCATATTCTAGGAAAATGACATCCATGGTAATGTAGGTTCTTTTAGTAATAGGATCGTAGCATCGGTATCCCTTTTTTTGTACGCTATACCCCAAGAATATACATCGGACAACACATGGATCCAACTTATTTCGTTGATTTTTATGAAGGTGGATAAAAACAACACATCCAAAAATTAGGGGCAGAAGCATCAAAATAGTAGGCAAGGGAACATGATCAGATAGCACCTTTAATGGAGTTTGAAATTATAAGGTTTTTGTGGGCATACGGTTCAATAGATACACAGCTGTAGTAACAACATCACTCCAATATCTACTAGGCATATGTGCACTGATTAGTAAGGCCCATGCAGTTTCTAAAATATGTCTATTCTTCCTCTCTGCAGTCCCATTCTGTTGTGGGGTTTGTGAACACGAGGTTTCATGGAGAATACCATGGTTGTCTAAGTATGTCCAAAATTGTTGATTAACATACTCCCTCCTATTATCAGACTTAAGGATCTTAATTTTTTCAGAAAATTGTGTCTGAATCATGGTGTGAAACGAGTGAAACGTAGAAAATACTTCATCTTTATGTTTGAGAAGGTAAAGGCATGTCATTCGTGTACAATCATCAACAAAAATTACAAACCAACGATGACCCGACGACGTAGGGATCGAAGAAGGTCCCTAAACATCATAATGTACTAAAGCAAAAGGAATCATACTTTTATGCATACTCATAGGATAAGACGCCCTATGACTTTTTGCTAAGATACAAGTATCACATTTGAAATCTGAGTGTGTGACATTTGAAAATAAACTAGGTAGTAGGTGCTTTAAATATCCAAATGATGGATGCCTAAATCGACGATGACATAACCAAATTTGTCGCTCCTTGTTACTAACTGTGTGTTGCATGTGATTGGCTCTTCCTGAACTGAGGTCATCCACGAAATTCAAGCCTCCTCTCTTAGTACCACGCCCAATGATCTCCTTGGTGAGAATATCCTGAAGAAGAAAAAAGGTAGAATACATCAATACTACACAGTTAAGATTTGAAGTAACTTGGCTTACAAACATTAGTCTGTTTGAAAGAGAGGGTACAAGTAATGTATTAGATAATGATAATGAAGGAGATAAAGTCACTATTTGAGCCCCTGTAACTGGATAAGTGACCTCATTGGCATTGGCAACACGACTTCATCTCGACTGGGTTGTATTGGAGAGATCTTTTGGGTCAAATGTCATATGGTCTGTAGCTTCGTAGTCGAGTTACTTCAGATCTTAACTATGTAGTATTGATGTATTCTACTTTTTGTCTTCTTCAGGATATTCTCACCAAGGAGATCATTAGCGTGGTACTAAGAGAAGGGGTTTATATTACGTGGATGATCTCAGTTCAAGAAGAGCCAATCATATGCAACACACGACCAGTAACAAGGAATTGTAGATTTGGTTGTCATCGTCGATTTGGGCATCCATCATTTGGGTATTTGAGACACTTATTCTCTGGTTTATTTTCAAATGTCACACACTTAGACTTCAAATGTGATACATGTATCTTAGCCAAGAATCATAGGGCTTCTTATCCAATGAGCATGCATAAAAATATGATTCCTTTTGCTTTAGTACATTCAGATGTTTGGGGACCTTCCCCGGTCATTACGTCATCGGGTCATCGTTGGTTTGTAATTTTTGTTGATGATTGTACACGAATGACATGACTTTACCTTCTTAAACACAAAGATGAAGTATTTTCTACATTTCACCCCAGTAGATACTGAAGTGATGCTGTTACTACAACTATGTATCTACTAAACCGTATGCCCACCAAAACCTTACAATTTCAGACTCCATTAAAAATGTTATCTGATCATGTTCCCTTGCCTACTATTTTGATGCTTTCGTCCTAAAAATCAACGAACTAAGTTGGATCCATGTACTGTCTGATGTGTATTCTTGGGATATGGCGTACAAAAAAAGAGGATATCGATGCTACGATCCTATTACTAAAAGAACCTACATTACCATGGATGTCACTTTCCTAGAATTTGAATTTTTTTCCATCACCAGTATCCAATTTCCCTCTTTAGGGGGAGATGTATGGTGAAGAACGAAATTAGTCTGATGTAGAAGTATTAGATGGTAGTAACAATCCAACATACTCGGATGATACCAACAATATGACGGAGCCAGTACCTACACCCGAACTTGAACTTCTAAGAATTGAAGTTGAACTAGTGACTGAATCTTCAGAAGATGCAGTCGTTGATGCACCTCTCCACTCTTTAGTACCCGATGATCCTCCTGTTGAGAATACTTCTGAGGTAAGCTATCCTATCACACCTTTACAAACTAATGCTATAGATACATCTGTTGGTTATGTTCTACCTTTTAGACATAATCGAGGCAAACTTCCAAATCGATACTCTTCAGACAGAGAAGAACGAAAATCTAAGTATCCAATAACCAATTATGTATCTACTCAAGGGTTATTAGAACCTATCAAGACGTTTGCACAAACACTCTCCTCATGTCAAATTCCAAGTGGTATTGAAGAAGCCTTATCTGATCCAAACTGGGCTCAAGCTATAAAAGAAGAATTTGAGGCATTGTAGAAGAATAACACATAGGTGTTGAGCGTGTTGTCTCAAGGGAGAAAAATTGTAGGGTGCAAGTGGATTTTCTCCATTAAGCATAAAGCAGATGGGTCAATTGATCGATATAAGGCAAGATTGGTAGCAAAGGGGTATACACAAAAACATGGTATATATTATCAGGAAACTTTTTCACCTGTGGCTAAACTAAAAACTATTAGACTTTTGTTATCTCTTGTAGCAAATTTAGATTGGTCATTGCACCAACTTGACGTAAAAAATGTCTTCCTTTATGGTTATCTTAAAGAGGAGATTTATATGAATATCCCACCAGGATATACTGTTACATCAGGAAAGAAACTGCATGTAGGTTACAACGAGTATTGTATGGATTAAAACAATCACCTCGAGCATGGTTTGGTAGGTTGAGTTCAGCAATGAGGAAATATGGGTTTCAACAAAGCAACTCTGATCATACTCTCTTCCTAAAACATCGACTGGAAAAATAACAGTTCTTATAGTCTATGTAGACGACATGATCATTACAGGGGATGATGAAGAAGAAATCTTCAGGCTTCAAGAACAACTGACAAATAAGTTTGACATGAAGAACTTAGGAGGGCTCAAATACTTCTTAGGCATTGAGGTAACAAGATCAAGACAAGATATATTTATTTCCCAAAGGAAATATATTCTAGACCTACTGGCAGATGTAGGATTACTAAACTGTAAACCTGTCGATATCCCAATTGTCCAAAATCACAAACTTGGAGAATATGTGGACCAAGTATCAGCAGACAAACAAAGATATCAATGGTTAGTGGGTAAACTCATCTATTTATCTCATACTCGACCTAATGCTGTTTATGTTGTGAGTGTCGTGAGTCAGTTCATGCACTGCCCTAGTGAAGACCATATGGATGCCGTCATACGAATACTTCGTTATTTAAAATCATCTCTTGGGAAAGGACTTATGTTTTCAAAGAATGATCAATTGGAAGTTGTTGGATATACAGATTCGGACTAGGTAAGGAATATTAAAGATAGAAAATCTACTGCTGGATACTTTACTTTTGTGGGAGGTAATCTTGCAACCAAAAGGTAGTTGTCTTATCTAGCATTGAAGCTGAATTTCGAGGAATGGTCAAGGGAATATGTGAGCTCCTTTGGTTGAAAAAACTTCTAACTGAGATTAGTGTTGCTCCTAACTCTGAAATGAACTTATTTTGTGATAACAAAACAGTCATTTCCATATCCCACAATTCAGTCCAACATGATCGCACAAAGCATGTTAAAGTGAATCGGAACTTCATCAAATAGAATATTAAAGAAAAAAATTATTCAACTTTCATTTGTTAAATCAGAAGATCAATTGGTGTGTGCTGGAAAAACATGTTGCAGAAGTGTGACAGACAACATCCATGTTTAGTGGAGCATGAAAACATGGGTGTGCAACAGTTGTTATATTTCTTAGTATAAATATATATCATTCTTTGTACATGTAAAAGAGAGAAGAGAAAAAATATGAAATGTGTGTTGATTGGTACTAATGAAAATACCACATTTTATTAGTATTCACTTTTAGCACATTTCAGTTACAGTTTATTGATATTATAATAGTTTTTATCTATTATAATAGAAAAAAACTAAAATATAAAATAAAAAAAGTTACTTTTGTTAGTAACAATAAAATTATAAAATTAAACTGTTATAAAAAATAAGTATATAACTTGAATGTTATTTTTACGATAAATAAAGATCGCTATGGATATTTTTCTCTAATATTTATTGGTACTAGTCATTGCATCTTCATTTTATGAACTCATTCATAAGTGAATGTATTTCCTCTAAAATCATGAATCTTAATAACAAAAAATAACCCTGAAATCATAAATCAATAACATAATATTAACTTCTACATGAACTACCTGAAATTATAAATCAACATGATATTAACTTGTACATGAAGCACCTGAAATTATAAATCAATAACATAATATTAAGTTCTACATGAACTAATGACATTCTTACTAAAACAATTAACCTACGTCCAGTTTGGACATAACCAAGTTAGCTCGTGAGAATAATAACTTCATCAGTTCCATGAGTTTTCATTGTCAAAGAGTCAGTGAGGTTGGCCCATTCTCAAAGCCACATAAGCCAAAACTCTACATCCTACTAACATTACAGCCAAAGCAGCCACATCCCACCACAAATCATCAAGACCAAGATACTTAATAGCAGGAAAGTCAATTACCCTACAATGAATTCCATGTCCACATTGATAGACCTCATTTATTGAATATTGTACTCCCACAAGAAGCTTATAACAGTAGTGACTAAAAGATATGTACTTCAACCAAGCTATGAATGGTGGCATGTTCTGAATGTAGTATCCTCCAGCTAACAGAAATACCAACATAGTCACTGAGGCTAAAGTTGTGCCTTGCTTAACATCCATTAGAATAGCACCAAGAGCTAGTCCTATACCTTGAGCAACTAACACATTGAGAAGCATTATCAAAAGGGTAAGTGTATATGTGATTAGTGAAGGCTTTAGACCACCCATCCAATAAGTAATTGTTACAAAAGCTGTGGGAAGGATAAGCTCCATTGGCAAATCACCAGCCATTCGTGCAAAATAATACGAAGATAGACGGTAAATGCCTGAAGAACGTTCTTTTATAAGCATTGGTCTTTCTTGTGGGAAGGTAAAGATGGCATTGAATAGTGGAAAGAAGCCCCAAAATATGGAGAAGAAGAAGAGAAGCCCAATCTGTCAAGCATTGATAAGTTGTTAGAGAAAGGAAAAAAGAAGAAGAGAGAACAATTACAATTTATGATTAAATAATTGATTTTATAATTTTTGATTCTTTGGTAGAAATAATTGTTGAATTGTTTAATAACAATTTCTAGAAAAAGTAAATTTTAAATCACTAATAAATCTTTTAAAAATTGAAAATTTGAATAAAAGAAATTATTATCATACATTTTCCGATTAAAAAACACTGAAACATAATAGGAAATTAAAATCGTTATCAAAGTCAACTAACCCAAAAAGCATATTAAAATACCTGATCTTGTATGTGGGAACGGTCAGATTGCCACCATAAGAGACCTGAAAGAATTGCCACAGACATGACTTGGAAAATCCTTAAGCCAGAATAAGACTCATGCTTTCTTTCTTTAAAACCCCTTTTTAGTAGTACTTTAAATTGCACCAACCAGCTGGTGACCCATTCATTTTCACCACCTGCATAAGAGCATTAGCTAATTTTCATCATTTACTGAGCTTCTGTACTAAACAGAGTTATGAAAATGTGCCAAACAATATAGGACATGTTTTAGGGTCCATTTATTTATGCATATGAGAGATCTTAAGTTCTGACAGCCAAAAAAAAAAATATTTCTGAACCAAACAGGAAGAAATTTACCATAAATGCTTTTAGAACTTAAAAAACACATTTTATGCTTCCTGATAGTAGCACAAATAACATACTTATTTCTAAAAGCGCTTTTGACTGAATCCGCTTTTAACGGAAGCATAAAAAACACACTCTTAGTTACCTCTTGATGATTTTGATCTATTTGATGTTGGAAAATGTTTTTCTTCATAATTTTTGTGAATCTCAGTCTTCAAGACAGGGTACAGGTTCTTTTTATAAGATATTATCAGGTTCTGTTTAATTGAGTTTTGATCATGATCATGACATTCCAATTTTCCATGTGACTGTACTTGATCATCCTGTTTCATATCAGGTGATATACCTGCAATTCCAAAAATAAAAAAAGGAAGAAAATTAAAAAACTTTAAAGAATGTAACGAAAAGTCATGTTCGGAGACCAATATTGTTATAATACAGAATCACAGATATAATTAATTATAATCATTGATATTTGGATACTAATCCTTACAAAATCACATCTCTAGTTAAAAAGTTACAAATCAAATTCTTCTTTATCTTTTTCTTAAAGAAAACAGTAAAGTGATGAGGAGGGAACAAATAAAGTTGAATTAATGGTATAAAATGAAGGTTGTCCATATCACAATTATTGTTAAGAGATATAATCTCTTATCTAAAGCCTATTGGACCCTCTTATTTGACCTTTACAACTGTTAAGTCTTTATTTGATGACTTTATTATTATTTTACTGTTCATATTCAAGAAACTAGTAGTCTTCAGTTATATATTCAAAAACCAACATAACACAACAGGTTTGAAATGACTTGTGCTGTCCTAATTCACTTAGGTTCAGCTCATCTGAGATGAGCTATATAGATAACTTTCAACTGAATTGAGCTAAGCAGTTCACAAACAATAACAACACACATAAAACACAACTGATTTACCTGTTAAGCAAAACTAGCTCACATGACCTTTTCAGTATAGACACAGCAAATTGTGACCAAGATCAATGGCAATAGAAGCTTACTTCCTAATCCATTATTAATTACTTGTTGGTGAAAAAGCATTATAGTTTGTTTTCAAAATGAGCACTTAGCTAAATATTTTACTACAAATTTTTTCTCAAATTTACAAAAAATTTCTCAAAAGTTAGAGGTTAACAGGTACAAAGACTTTTATTTGATAGGGAAAACTCATGGTTGAATTATATCAATACTTACAATTTATTTTAAGTTAGTTTTATTTCATAATAGATTTTAGTAGTTATTCATTTTACTGTTCATTTTTTCCAATTTTCATAATACTGTACATATTTGTGTGAAAATAACACTCATTTAACTTTCCGAAAAAATTGACTTAACTCACCATGCTTTGTGAAATATGTTGAAGACTCAACCAAAGGGGTGATTTCCTTATTTAATTTGCATGAAATAAATTAGAGCTACAAACATTAAAGAACTAAGTTTGAATTTTTCTTTGGAACCCAATTTAAATTAATATATCATGGAATTGATAAATCATTATACACAGAAAATATGAACTTAAAAGTGGTAATGAGAAATAAGGATCAAGTTGGTTGCATACCATTGGCAAGATCAAGCAAGAAATCAGCAGGGTTCATGAAATTGAATCCAGGAACGTATCCAATGGACTCGAAATAGTCCATGACCCGACCTGCAGGTCCACAATAAATGGGGCAACCCTCAGACAAAACCAACACCTTATCAAACATCCTATACAACCTACTAGAAGGCTGATGGATGGTGGTCACCAAAGTCCGGCCACCACGTGCCAAGGTTCTCAACTTTGCT
Source organism: Hippophae gyantsensis (assembly GCA_030763125.1). Taxonomy (NCBI): domain Eukaryota; kingdom Viridiplantae; phylum Streptophyta; class Magnoliopsida; order Rosales; family Elaeagnaceae; genus Hippophae; species Hippophae gyantsensis. The sequence continues at coordinate 13,881,981 of CM061029.1, read as the reverse complement.
ATAATTCGCTGGGCTGTTGTCGAATCGAGCCCCGATGTAGGCTCATCAAGCAACAACAAACTTGGGTTAATCAACATTTCTTGCCCAATACTGACCCGTTTTCTTTCTCCTCCTGAAACACCTCTTATCAAAGGTCCACCAACAGTACTATTCCTACACCTTGTTAAACCAAGCTCCATAATTATCATCTCAGCTTGTTCAATTTTCTTTTCTTTGGTTAACTTTTTTGGAAGCCGTAATAGAGCAGCATATATTAAAGTCTCTAAAACTGTCAAGTGTTGATACAAAACATCATCTTGAGTAACAAAACCTGTTTTGCGTTTCATTGAGTTTGAAAATGGTTTTCCATTGTATGAAATTGAGCCTGCAGAGATTTTACCAGGCAGACGACCAGCTAAAGCTGTTAAAAGGGTCGTCTTGCCACTACCCGATGGACCTAACATTGCTAGTAACTCGCCGGGTCGAACGATTCCACTCACTCCATTGATGACTGTTCTTGTTGGTTTTGGCTCTTCTGAAGCAAAACAACTTCGCTTTGTTGGGTTTAGCTTAATTGTATAAGAAACATCTTCAAACTGTAAAAAGGTACACATTATTTTGTAAGTACACGCATGAAATTTTGTTGAGAAATATATATTTTTTTAAGAAAAATTCTGTAAGGATCCTTGCAAACTTAGTTCCCATGTAATTTTTTTTATTACAATTTAATATTATTGTTATTAAAAAGTCATATTACAAGAATAAAAGTAATTTTTTAATTTTTTTAAATTGCATTATAGATGGTAGTTTGACTTAAATAATTACAATTAAAAAAATTTAAGAAAAAAATAATTTATTTTCTCCCTTTCTTAGATCACTAGTCGATGTGGATTGAATGCGTGTCTTTTGAAAAGAAACTTTTAATTTGTACCATAAAATATAAAATTTGATTACACTTTGTACTGGATGATATTTTTAGGTGAAACAATAGTATTATTTGGAAAAGAAGTATGATTGATGGTTTCGATACCGTTATTTTGAAAGACTACACTTAACCAACTGAAAAACCTGATGATGAGTGATCAGCTTCGAAGAATATTATTAGATTATGTAAATTAATTAATGTAACATAATTATATTTTATAACATACCTTGAGAGTAACAGGGTGCAAAGGTTCAAGGAAAATGGAGAGTCTAGCAGAGGCAAGTGGTGATTGCAAATGATGTTCAACTTGCATTTCAGTAGAACCTTCAAAAGATGAGTTGATGACATTATTATTGGTTGTAGAAGAACATGAAGGCTCTGCATGAACTACAGAGCCATTATCTGAACGGTTGAGATTTGTGTGCAAAATGTTACTTTCTTGCTCTGGTGGCATCATTTCAATTGATTAAAATGAAAGTCAAGCAAATGGGTTTTTTTTTATTGTTGTTTCGGTTGTGAGAGTAAAGAAATTAAGTGAATATATATATAGGTCATGAACAAAGCTCACATGCAAGAACAGGTCATGTGGTGTGAGTTCTTTATAAAGGGTGGAAGGCACGAGAAGACAAATTAATGGTAATACTACTTATGACAATAAGACTTCAATAATTAGTAGTAGTAGTAGTATTAATGAGTAGAGACTAGGATGATTGATATATTTATGGTTTAATTTCTATGCTATTCCTTTTGCTTTTGCTTTTCTTCTTATCTTGTGTACGTGTCTTAAGGGCATTTGTTTTGGTCTTTTTTCCCATCCCATTTTTGTTGTATAAAGATAGAATTTTAATTATTCAATATCCCATCATTCTGATTTTACCGATTTATTTTATGTATTAAATAATAAATTATTTAAAGATTGAATATAAAGTTATATATATATATATATAAAAGATGATAAAAAAAATATTAGATTGAATATAAAGTTATATAATTTTTTTATACTTATAATATGTTCCGGTTAAAGTTTTTACACATGTATATAAAAAATTTAAATACACGTGTAACTTTACTTTTCATACACAAATTTTACATTAACATATTTGTTTAACTTATCTTCCATTATTAATTATGCAAATAAATTTAACTATGAGGCGATTTCAGTAACAAAAATATGAAGTTCATGTTTAGATTTCCAAATTTGGTTAATTGAAGAATTATGCTTAGTGAATTCTTTTGAATATTTTTTTTATGTAATAAGTTATAATATAATTATAACTAATATAATTATTAATTATTAATTAAAATATTATAAATTTTTAACGTAATTAATTATTATAAATAAATCTTCTCGATTCTTTTACATAATGACTTTTATAGTTTAGTGTAGGATAACAAAGAAGAAATGGACTACATGGGTCCAAATTTTGACAGCAAAAACAGATTGAAAAAAGTTAAATAATAACATAATTTCTGTGTCATTTCATAAATATATACCAGTGCACAGGGAATATTATTATAATATTATTGTAAAATATGGTAAATATTTTATATTTATTATAAAAATAAAAAATTAGATTTTAATTATATTATTATTAAAAAATATCACATAAATGAGAAATATATGCCCTTAGATTTTATAATTTTTTTAACTATATTATACAAATCTTCTTTTGAATGGAGTAATTAACTAGAAAGTTAATGTAAAAATAAATAAACAAATAAAATGTACTTTAATAATAATATAATTAAAATTTAACACATATATATATATATATTGCATTCACACATCCATAATATATTGTATCATTAAAGTCAGAAGCTAAGCTATTCATTTTCAACGACCCACTACGGTGTAATGTGTAAGGAGTGGAGTTTAATTGATAAGAATTCAATAACCCCATCACAATATTTCTTATTTTTTTAAATAACTAAGGATATATTAATTTCTTTTTATCTTTAGATCATGATTTTTTTTAAAAGTGTATTTATTTTTATTTTCATTGAATATTTCTTTATGTTACAAAATACTAAAATAATAAAAATTTATTTTTAACTTATAATTAATTATGATATTAATTGTATAATCTCAAAATTTATAATAAATAATTTTTTTAAAAAGAAATGGTATCCCTAAGAAAAAAAAACACAATATGCTTGTTTTTTTTATCGGATCTATGAGTCTAAATGTATTAGCAAATAGCATATTGTCACATCATTTATTGTTTATTATAAATTTTAATATTCATCAATTTTTCGAAGTAAAAGGATAAATGTGCTTGAATTCCTTTTAGCCTTAGCTGTCAAATTCTTATTTAATGGTAGAGATAGTGGATGAGATCGTGTCGTCTTCTTTATAAAAAAAGATTGTTTTTTTTTCTTTTTTAAATAATTTTAAGGGCACATGAATTTTTTAACTATATATATATAATTAAATTATAATTTAAACATATAATTTAAAATAAAAAATTAATATATATATATATATATATATATATATATATATATATATATATAACTAAGTGAATTACAAATAGCACTAAAATTCACACATTAAGAAAATAAGTTTATGCTTGTTAAATGTTTTCTCAATTTAGTTATATGTTATATGTGTTTTACTAGTTAATTATAATGTAAGCGTTGAATTGGATGTTAGATGGAAAAATTAAAATATTAAAGATTTGATTATTTAATAAAATGAGATTATAGTGAATTGATGCATAAATTATAATAAAAAAATGCTTTACAATGATGGTTGCTATTAATTGCTAAAATACGTGCATAGAAAAATTAAAAGAAATTAACAACAAACCATAGAAAAATTGATAGAAAATAGGTAAAATTTAGCATTTATCACAAACATTTTGTTTCATGCATATATGCTAATTGTATTATTACACTAGATCATAGCTTTTTTAAGTATACATGGTTATATTATTCCGCTTGAATTACATAACTAAATTATTAGTCAATCTCTTTTAAAGAAAAAAATATTATTTATATCTATAAAATTTTTATTTCTTTTATAAAAATATTTAATATTTTAAAAAAATATCTCCAATGAAACTAAAGTAAAACATATTATTACAAACAATCTCTAGTAAGCTTTTTCATCCATTTTTATCAAATACTTTCTCAATTTTACTAAATTATGAAAATATATTTTTAAAAATAATGATAAAGTAAAAAAAAATATTTACTTATTTGTTATATTTGTTAAAATAAAATCTATTATAAATAAAGAAATTCATAAAAATATAAAATTTTTATTCTAAAAATTAATCTAATAATTTTTATTTTTTTCTTCACTCATATATTTTCATTTTTCTCTCACTATTAAATTTACAAAATATCTACATTATCCAAAATATTCTTCATTATTGATATTTATTGATTATAAAATTAATGGATTAATTAATTAAATTTATAAAAATATTTTTAAAATTATTTAGAATGTTTTATAAAAAATTAAAAATTTACTTTTGATACAATTGACATGATTAAAAAATTAATTACTACATTCAAGAATTATAATATATGTTTATATTTATTGTATAATTTATTAAAAATAAGTTTATAATAATGTAATCCTAAGTCACTTAATACATAAATATTGATTCCTTCAAATTTAATATCAAATATTTATATTTTTATAAATGAGTTAAATTTGTTAACTTTATTGTTAATTTCATTATAAATATTAAAATTAAAAATATTATGATATTTTCATCTATATATCTTGAATTATACTAGATTAATTAGATATATTCTAATATTATTAATATAATATATTTATTTTTATACTTAAACCTATTAAAATTATCTTTATATTAAATTATATAAAAGTTTAAGTGAATTTTTAATCTTAAATAATATTATATAATTTATTAATTGCTATTGAAATTCTAAAGAATGCATTTTATAAATAATTAAGAAATTTTAGTGAGTGCATTTTATATCCCATTATGTCATTTTCAAAATTAATCTTAACCACGTGAATTAAGTAAATAATTTGATCATTTTGCATATATTAAAAAGTTTGCTCAGATTCATCAGATGAGATTGATTTTGAAGCTATAATCATATCATATTCGAATTGATAAATATTATAATCTAATTATAACTAAATTACTAATAAAAATTATAAATAAATATATATTTTATTTTATTTTTTGTTATATTTAAATATTATATATATCATAATCATATAAAATTATTATTTTAATTTAAACAACAAAAATATAATTTTTAATTATCTATAATAGTTTAGTAAGTCTCCAAGCATAATTTTTATTTTTGTGATTCTTTTAGTTGTAACTATATAAATAATAAATTTTACTAAAGATCACCAATTTAAAATTAAAATAATGTATATATTGTAATTTATCTATGATAATAATTCATTTATGAGTTTAAGTTAAATTCTATCTTATTCTATCAAAAAAATTTGATCTATTCTGATTCAGACAGACTAAATTGAATTGATTGTATTATTGGATAGATTTTAGATTAAAAGTCTTCAAAATTAATTTAAATAGAATCATATTTAAAAGGATGAAAAATAAACTATTTTAATCCGTTTTCATCACTAACGTGAACTATTTATAAGTTTTCGTTTGGTTTTATATGAATATGTAAATCATGTTTTATACATATTTAAGGAGGTGTGAATGGATAGGGCTCATAGTAGGATCAATCCAACATAATGGATCTTTTCATTATTAAGCCAACATCCCAATTCAATTAAAAAAAGATTTTGGGTGGTAATTGATACGACTGATAGGAGGATTGATTCATTATCGAGCTACATACTCTTCACATGTTGAAATTGTGAAATAAGTCATTGTTGAGTGAATTAATACCTTGTGTTATGTGATAAAATAACTTTTAATGAGTGAATATATCCCCTTTAGAGTACGATTCACCAAAGTTGGATTCATGATTTTGACACTTACCTTATATTAAGGGTAATTTCGTACATTCCATGTGATAGTAAAAAAATAATCCTAATCAGTGTACAAGTGTGAAAGTAGTATAATTATCATAAGGGATAAGAGTTAAGTAATTATCCTTTAGTTATTCTAAAGAAAGGTCAAAAGATTATCCTTATTTATTTAAACAAAAATTTTAGCAGATAATAAAGGATAGATGTTTACAGACAATGGATCTATACAACATATAACTATCTATAATAAATATTTATCTACAACATTACATTTGCTTAATCCTAATCAAACAAAGATGAGCTATAAAGTTTATTATTTCCTCTATATAGTCATATATGCATAATATAATTTCATATTTGATATCTACTATCATAATATGATACATCTCATAATAAAGAATCGCATCTAAACACTCCATTTTCATATAATTATATAGAGAGATTGAGATCTCTTCTATCCTTCATCTTAAAGTTACTAACTCAAGGATTGTAGAGTCGAAGACCACTCTCCTAAGGTGGTCCAACGTCCTAATAGTTTATTCATCTTGTAGATTCTACACAAAATAATCCTATCTAGTGTTGACAAAAAATGGTACCCACATATGGTGCCGTCTAAGGGAAAAAGTATGTTCTATTTGGCTGAAAAATTTAAAAATTGTAGGAATCTCAAAAAATTTCTCTAAGTTCTTGATCTACTAAGAAATAAATAAAAAAATATTTAAAAAAAGACAGAACTTGGACCTTAGCAATAATGTTTTTTGAAAAGAGAACATTAAAGTCTTCTAACTCTATTATCATCTTTTTTGGATTGCAAAAAGATTCATGGATCAAACAACTAGTTCCACATCTCAGACCCCAACAACTAGTCAAGAGGTTCAGCCTGTTAACTAACAGGCTATTCTTCTTACTCCATTACAGCCTATAAAAAATTTGGGCACTACACTTGGACTTGGCTACCCACAATGGGTCAAGCAAGCCAAAAAGGTAAGGCGATCTCAAACCCAAGCCTACTTGGAGATGTTGAAAAATGCACTCGAAGCCATCATGTAGTGCCTACCAAAGCCACTACCTCCTACACCAGTCATCATCTTAGAGAATGTCCATGTGGAATCCTCCAATGCCTAAAGTGTACAAGGCATACCCATAACCATCTAGCGCTTGGCTGGTAAGATGACCATTTGAGATAGGACTTGAGGCCCATGTTGAGTACCATTGGCCAACAAGTGGTTGGACAGGGAATACCATCTAGGTCCAGCATCACCGGGCATGATCGGTCAAGAAGTGCTACCCAAGCCGTGTGTTGTCACAAAGGATTTGAGTTTAATGCTTTTAATTAAATGACCATTAATTAGATGATTTTAATCTTGTTATTTACTATCGAAAGAGGGAATTATAGGATAAATTTGGAATATTTCAGCATAGGTAAATATAGAGAGCGAAAGACGTGTATGAACCTGTGTAGTATTAAAATCATAGGTCTTAATGCTTTCTTGCTTTGTTAAATTGCATAATCTGGTGAAAATTGATGAACTAGAGTGTTTCCAATTGACTATTGAAAAAGTTTTTTTGATGTTTTTGGAGATTGCTAACAAATAGAGAGAATTAAATTCAATTTGCTAGATGAGTAAAACATAGTGAAGGATTAGGTGAAATCGATTTCCTAGAAATTTTCTTCCTATTACTTCAATTTTTGAATATCTTTATTTTCTTTTGCGCATTTTATTTAAATTGATTTGATTTTATATTATAATTACAATAACCTTTGTGACTCTCTAGATAAAATTGAGTTTTGTATAATTTTGGTATTTGTCAAAAATAAGTTACCGATTCCTAAGAATGATACTTTTCTTATTACTTTAATATAAAACTACGATATTGTGCACTTGTAATTTTGCACCGATCAAGTTTTTGACACTTTTCCAAGGATTCATTTTTTTTATTTTTGCCAATATAAATACAAAGTAATCTTGGTTTTAATTTAGATTTAGATTTAGATTTTTTTTATTTTTCTCTAGGTGTGTTTTTTACGCTGGATATGTCGTACTAGAACTCGAAACATTATTTCTTTTTATTCGAAGATTGAAAGAACTTTTAGATCACGAAGAAAGAAGAAAGTACTAGCCATGGATGAATAAGAACAGAACGCATAGCCACACACTTTGAAGAATTATGTAAGACCAATTGTGAATGAAAATTACTCAAGTGTAAGACGCGAAACCATTAATGCCAATAATTTTGAGCTCAAATCGGCATTGATGAGTATAGTGCAACAAGCCTAATTAAGCAGATCACCACTTGATGATCCAAAATTCATTTAAAGATGTTTTTGGGGATTTGTGACACTATAAAGGTGAATGGTGTTACTAAGGACACCATTAGATTAAGATTGTTTCTTTTTCATTGAGGGACAAGGCTAGAGGTTTGCTACAATATCTACAATCAGAAAGCATCACTAGTTGGCAAAACATTGCAGAAACGTTTCTTGCAAAATTCTTTTAACCTTCAAAAATATCCCAACTCAAGAGTGAGATTAGGTAATTAAAAAAATGATTTTGAGACTCTCTATGAAGTATTGGAAAGATATAAAGATTGGATTCAACGTTTCTCTCAACATGGATTGCTGGATTGGTTACAATTTTAGATGTTCTATAATAGGTTAAATGGAAAAAATAAAACCATAGTTGATGCTGCTTCTGATGGAACTTTGATGTCAAAGACAGTTGATGGTGTTACTTCTCTTCTGAAAGAAATGGCTAACTGAAAGATCTATGGCTAAGAAATTTGCTGGGACTCATGAATTGGAGTCATTTGTTGCCCTTTCAGCTCAAGTTACCTTTCTATCTCATAATTTTAACCTTGACAACCCAAACTATACCACAAAGTGTAGAATATGTTGCAACTTTAAGTATGATAGTTCCGATGAATGAAGCAAGTGAAGAGTGAAGAACAATTTTAATACATCAAAAATCAGAGCTACAACTATTGTGGTAATCCTATGCCAAATTACCACCACCCAGGGCTTCGAAATCATGAGAATTTTTCTTATGGAAACATAAAGAATGTGCTACAACCTCTTCTAGGGTTTAATAGTCAACCAAGAGAGAAGAAGATATCACTTGAGGATGCCATGGTTTCCTTTGTTGAGGAGACCAAAGAAAGGTTTAAAAAGAGTGATTCACACGGTTGGATAACCTTGAGACTAATTGTAGCAATATGGGAGTTACTATGAAAAATCTTGAAGTGTAAATTGGGAAACTAGTAACGACCATCAATGCTCAACAAAGAGGAACTTTTCCTGATAATACATAAGTGAATCCAAAGAAACAATGCAAGGCTATTACACTTAAGAGTGGAAGAGAAATTGAGAGGTCACCGTAAAAGGAAACCGACTCCACCCTTACAGCTCCAAACAATGGCCAAAGCAACAATAAAGTAGAAGAAGATGAGATTATTTATGATATACTAAGAGAGACCGACATGCCACCAATCACATTTCAATATTGCATGATGGCTATCTTTATTGATATGGTAGAAGATATAATTGAAATTTTCATGGACGATTTTTTGGTTTTTGGTACATCTTTTGATCATTGTTTTCATAATTTAGCTCTTGTTTTGCAGAGATATGAAGATAAAAATCTTGTCCTAAAATGGGAGAAGTATAATTTCATGGTTCAAGAAAGGATCGTGCTTGGCCATTGAAGAACAAAAATCGACAATGCCAATTTTGCAAATACTTTAGTTTTATATTTGTAAAACTCTCGCAAGTGCACGAATCATTTTATAGAAAATGACAAGTGTACTCCCAAGATCGATCTAAAGAAGGAATATATGTGGTTTTATTTTATTATTCAAACTTTTAAAAATAAAATTAAATCTTAAACATCTTGACACAATATTTTGATTTTTGTTTCCTAATATAATAAAAATATATATATATGATTCAATAAACAATAATGCAAATTTTTATCATTCATAACACTGAAGTATTTATGGATATAATAATTAAGTTAATTATGATTTTTCATATTAATTAGGTTATTAAAGATATAAATTGATATTTTTTAATTTTCTTTTTTTTTGTATGAAAGTGTTCTTAGGCGGGGCCAAAATTCTTTTGTTTAATATTAATTAGCTAATATCCTTATGCGGGACCTATTAATTAATTAAGTATTAAACTTTAATTTTATTTATAATAAAATAGCAAATCATCTAATAGCAATTTTAGACAGAGTCAATTAATTAGACTTTATTTAAGGTGTCTAAAGTAAACCTAAGAGTTTAATTATTCGAATACTAACTTTCAAATTTTAAAACTATTACTGAAAATATGTCGTCAATACATTTTCGAATAATAGTTCTTATAAAAAAATTTTGAAATAGAGTTTTACTCTAACTAGTGGGCGATTGTACCAACAAATAAAGGAACATTACTCTAAATTAGATTGGATAATTAAACTTTATAATCTAATTTTCATATTTAAGTTTGTATTGAAAAATAATATATTTCTTTCTAACATCCTTGATATAAAATCTTGAATAAAACAAAATCGAATTATTTTATAGAAATGTTTTACCTATTTAATATTTCGCAAGCATAACAACATTATTATCATTATTATTATATCATATTTACAAACAGTCACCTATGTTAAATTCAATCACAGAAAAATTAAACGTAACATATAAAAATAAAACATAAAAAATAACTGTAAATAATTCATTTTAAAATTATACCTCAAAAGAATCCTTACAGAACTTTGATACTAATTCTATTGCTAGAAAATCTTAAAATGGATTTGCCTTTCTATTTATTGAATCACAAACTAAAAATATATAAAAGCATAACTAGTTCATCTCAAAAAGAGAAGAACTTCAAACTAAAAAAACTAAAAACTAGATAGAGAGAGATAAGAGATTTTGAGGGATAATTTTTACAATGGGGGAGAGGGTCTTTTTATAGATGAGAAAGGCCAAAAAAGGTGGAAAATTATTTCAAAAATTTATTTTGGACAGGCTGACATGTGTGTGAGAGGTAAGATTTGCAGTAGACATGCATTTGGCACTCGTGGGCACGCGCGGGACATGAGCAGACTTATGCTAGCATTCCCGGGACTCATCACGACGTGTGTTCGGTGTATGCTGAATGTGTACTGGGCGTGCATGCATATGCGTTGATGTGCGCAAGACTTGGCACGGGCGTGTGCTGGTGCGCGAAGGTCTTTGGTGTGAATGGGTGGTTGTGCGCAGATTTTTAGTGTTTTTGACAATTTTAACCATTTTGACCCATTTTGTCCAATTTTTTCATCTTTTTGACTTTTCTTCATTTTTTCTCTACATATATGTGATGTATTTCTTTCATTATTTTTCTTTGAGTCTTTAAATTATTTTTGAATGAAAATACGTGAAAATAATAAAAGTATCCGTGATTTGGAAAGGATAAATTTATATAAAAATGTGATAAAATCATATCAATATAAATCTATTTAATCAATTAAAGTACATTAAATCAAGATAATTTTAGAATTTTTTAAGCACTTATCAACCATAGAGTGTCATCTAAAGTAATTGAGGTTGATCGAGCTAAAATTACAACCATAAAAAAACTACCACCTCCAAAGAATGTGAAGGGAATTATAATCTTTTTGGAACATGCGGGATTTTATAGAATATTTATAAAAGATTTTTCTAAACTCTTTAAACCTTTATGTATTCTTCTTGAACAAAATTATGTATTTGACTTTGATGATGTTGGTTGGCCTTTAATGTAATCAAGGAGAAACTGATTTCAGCACCGATAATGATTGTACTTGATTGAAGTCAACATTTTGAAGCCATGTGTGATGCAAGTGGCTTTGCAATTGGAGCAGTGTTAGGGTAAAAGTGTGACAAATTGTTTAGGGCCATATACTATGCAAGCTAAACATGGAATGAAGCCCAATTGATTATGCAACACTTCTTTATGTGTTTGGAAAGAAGGATGTTAAGACTAGGTTGATTCGTTGGATCCTTCTTCTTCAAGAATTTGATTTGGAAGTTTGAGATAAAAAAGGAAGTGGTAATTCAGTTGCTAACCATCTCTCTTGGTTGGAGAAAGAGGAAGTAAAACCAGATTTAGTGATCCAAGAAGCATTCCCTGATGAGAAGTTGTTTGCATGTGAGATCAATGTCACGACCTTAAATTTTCAAGTAGAGATCGTGCGGCACTTAGCACAGTCCGTTGTACTAAGCCTGCCTTTCCCCGAATGAATTCTCCAAAGAGATTAGAAATAGAGTTTGTAAAGAATGCTTTGTATTGCTCTAGAGAGAGTTTATGTTACAAGATGCTAAGAATTCCCAAGGATTTCCAAGGATGATTACAAATGAAGACCAACGGGTCTATTTATAGTGTGGCTCTAAGCTTAAGGCTATGCCACCACTTTCTAGATCATTCTAAGCCTAGAATGTATAAGAGTGTTCTAGGTTTATGTACAATATGCCACAAGGTTTATCTTCTAGCCAACTCTAGAGTCTTCTATGTTTTTCTAGCTCCTTCATGCAAGTTTCAGGATGTTCCGTAAGCTTCCAGCGGCTTCTACATCCTTCATGAACCATCCGACATGCTCTAGAATATTCCAGCCCATTCTAGCACTCTCCAGCATGCTCTAGAACATTCTAAGGTCTTCAAAGCTTGAATTGAGTCCGTCCAACCTAGCCCTTTCTAGACATCTCTAGGCCACTCTAGAACTTCCTATGTAGAAAAGTCTAGATCCTTTAGGCAACCACCATTTATTTTGGATTTTGTGGGACAATTCGAGCGGGACGTGACATCAAGCTTCCTTATATAATTGACAAAGTTTTCACTTTTAGAGCAATGGACTTGAAGGACAAGGTAGGACATATATTCAGAGTTAATGGTCAGAGATTGAAGCACTGTTATAGAGAACAAGTGGAGAGGAATTGTGCATTTATTCCTCATCAAAATCCTAATTGATGAAGATTGAAAAGTCTAATTGTAGACTATAAAACAAGCGCTTATGAGAGGCAGCCCATAAAACTTTCTTTTATTATTTATTTTATTTTATTTTTATTATCTTTTTGAATAATTTAGATTTTGATGATGATTTATTTTGTAAGAATAAAGAGCTAAAAATTACAAACTAAGACGGATCCACCATAAAACCAGGGAAGTTCCTTTCATTTCTTTAATCTGTCTCACTTTTGAATTACAATAGGGACATTGTTTAGTTAAGTTTAAGGGTGTTAACTCCTAAAGTCTTGAGTTGTTAAATTCTCTTATCAAGCATTTATTTGAGTATAATTGAATTCGCTATGACTCTGAAATTTGTGATTGATGATGGTTTTGAGAAAACAAATTCAAAATTTGCTATTATGTTTGGCAGAGTTTTGTGGGTACTTTGATTTAAATCTTTGTTCTTGAAAATAATTGAGCACATAGTAAATTTTTTCTCTACTCGATTTTACCTATGAAGAGAATGAGTTGAATTAAATGGGTCAGGAAAGTTCAATCTTGGTTTGCTCTAGAATACGTTGATGGATCCTTGAGGCGAAATCCTAGTTGATACCAAATATTAGAGAAAGAATCTAGGTAATTTTTTTGTCACAACCAAAAAGCCTTCCTGATTATCACGCCATCATTACATAGTGTATTCCTATAGTCAAACCCCTTAAGCCTTATTTTATATAAGCTTTTATTTGTTCTTTTAACTACATAAACCATTCACATTCTAAACCTAAAAAACCATGAATTTACTCTAAATTTGGAGAAAATACTTTGGTTAATATTTGCATTTAAAAAGAAAGTTAGTTCAAATTAAATAATCTACATTGTGTTTGCTCTATTTGATCAAAGTGTGAAAAAAAGTGAAAGGCAAGAATCAAAAAAGAGTTAAAGTGGTTGTAAATCAAAAAAGGTTATAAGTATCAAGGTGGCTGAAAAAAAAAGCAAAAGAAAGCACTATATTTATTGAATATAGCAACAATATTGTCATCAGTAAGAGCATATCGCTGAGAAAAAGCTATGGTGTGAATTCTATGAATATTCTTTTTATTTTATTTTCTACAAAGTATTTTCCCAGTTTACTTTGATTTTCTATATCCATTTCTTTCTCAGCCCTTACCCTATGGTCTGTCCTATGGTTTGTCATTACAATCTTGATTAAAGACCTTGTAATATCTGATTTTGGTGTTTGATTACATTAGTGGAAAATTTTTATGAAAATTGGGCTTATGGAGTTATGTTTTGAGAGAATTCTTCTAATTTCGTTTATTCTACTTTAATCTAAATTTGTTGGTGATTTGGAGTTAAATTGAATATTTTACACATATACACACTCAACGACTTAACTTTAGGTTGAAGTAAATACTTAACTCTTGCTTGACAAATTACTGAATTTTTGATTGATTTTCCTAGTATCTTCGATGTAAAAAGAGTAAGTTACTAGTGATGAAATCTAAATTCAGATCATGGTTTGGTGAGCGATGGTAGTTTTCTATGGGGTCTAATTGATATTATCTATAATTTATTTTTTATTTTTTATTTTATTATCTTTTTTGTTTGAGGACAAACAAAGTTATACGTTTAGGGGTGTTTGATAACTTGTATAATTTGATATAATTTATCACTTCTTAATTTTAATTTTAATCTAATTTTATTTATTTATTTATTTTAGACTTTATTATTATTATTTAAATTTTATTATAGATTTGAAGAAAATGAAGATACAAAATTTTAAAAATATATTATCTAAGAATTCTCAAGATTTATATAAACAAAAGGATAAATATAAATATAAAAAAATAAATGAAAAAAATGGGCACAGAAACATAGTGTGTATATGAGATTAAGAAAAAAGAGGCGTAGGAACAGAAGGGTTAATATATATATATATATATATATATATAACAAAGAGAGAGGTGGCTAGAGGTAAAACATAACAGAAGAAATAAAGAAAGCTGCGTAGTAAGAAAAAGAAAGAAACAGCGCCACGAGGGAAAACAAGAATCGAAAAAAGAAAAAAAAAAAAAAAACACAGTGATGCATGAGTGTGAAGAGAGAAAAATAGAAGAAACAGATGGACAGCGCGCACAAAGCAAATTTTCAGGCGTTCACTTTTCTTTTGATTCCTTTCTATTAAAATTATGGTGAATTTTTTACGATAAAATTAATTTTTAATATGAACTAATTTTTATTTATTTTAAAAAAAATAAGAAATCTAATTATAATTATGCTTGATTTTTATGTTAATTTAAATTATTATTTTTTATTTACTTTGAGTTTAATACATCTAATTAACTGATAATTAATTAGATGATTTTAATGTTGTAAGTTACTATCGAAAGATTAAATTATATGATTCATTTGAAATATTTCAATATAAGTAGATATAGAAATTTAAAGACTTGTATGAATCTGTATAATATTAAAATCAGCGGTCTTAATGCTTTCTCGTTTTGTTAAATTGCATACTCTTGTGTAAATTGGTGAACACGAATGTTTTTAATTGATTATCGGAAGAGATTTTTAGATGTTTTTGGAGATTGTTACCAAAAAGAGAGAATTAAATTTGATTTGCTAGAAGAGTAAAGCATAGTGAGGAATTAAATTAAATCGATTTCCTAGAAGTTTTCTTCCTATTAATTCGATCTTTGAACATCTTTATTTTTTTTGTACATTTTATTTAAATTGATTTTATTTTAAATTATAATTATAATAACCTTTGTGACTTTTCTAGATAAAATTGAGATTAGTATAATTTAGGTATTTGTCAAAAATAAATTAACAATCTCCGAGAATGCTCTTCTTATTACTTTACTATAAAACTATGATATTGTGCTATTGTAGTTTTACACCGATCAAGTTTTTAGGGTTGTTGCTAGGGATTTATTTTTTCTTATTTTTTCCAATATCAATACAAAATAATCTTAGTTTTAATTTAGAATTATATATATTTTTTATTTTTCTCTACGTGTGTTTTTGACGTTGATGTGTTGTACTAGAACTCAAAAATTATTCCTTTTGATCCGGAGATTGAAAGAATCTTTAGATCACGAAAAAAGAAAAAAGTACTAGCCATGGCTAAAGGAGAATAGAATGCTAAGCCACACACCTTGAAGGATTATGTAAGACTAATTGTGAATGACAATTACTCAGGTGTAAGATGTCAGACCATTAATGCTAAAACTTTTGAGCTCAAATCGGCATTGATTAGCATGGTGCAACAAGCCCAATTTAGCGGATCGTCACTTGATGATACCAATATTCATTTGGCGATGTTTTTGGAGATTTATAATACTATTAATGGTGTTACGGAAGACACTATTAGGCTGAGATTGTTTCCTTTTTTATTGAGAGATAAAGCTAGAGGTTGGCTACAATCTCTACCCAAATCGTGTGTTATCATTGAGGATTTGGGCGGCTAGAATTATCGCCCATGACCATCATCACTGGACATAACATGGATGGTCAAGGAGAGTTATTCGAGATAGTTGTCATCGACCAGGGTTTGATCTATTTGGATCCATATGTCAAGTTGACCTTTAGCGTATAACCTTTACCCACCTACCACCCTTTGGTTATGCAAGGTGGACCTAAGTTGGTTTTGTTCCATAAAGTGTGATCTGCCATTATGCTTAACCAAGAACTTGACCCTCTCCAAGGGCACATTCCCACATATGAACCATCATAACATACACGTCTCCTGGCCATATCTAAGGATGAACCTTACAAGACCAAACACCATGGTACATCATTGGCACTAGATGAACAAGAAAGGTTAAATTAGTTCCTAAGAGAAAATAAAGATGTATTCGCATGGTCTTATGAGGATATGCTTAGAATAGATCCAAGAATCATAGTGCACCTCCTAAATGTGAACCCAAAATTTAAACTTATCATACAAAAGAAAAGATCATATAATCAAGCAAGATATCTTGACATGAAAGTAGAAGTTAAAAAAATCTTGAATAACAAAAGCGTACTATCCTAATTGGCTAGCCAATGTTGTCCTAGTTAAAAAAGTTAACGAGCAATAGAGAATGTGTGTAGATTTCACTCACTTGAATAAGGTTTATCCAAAAGATAGTTTTTCATTGCCATGCATAGACCAATTTGTGGATGCCACCACACGACAAATTGCCTTCTCCTTTATGGATACCTAATTCAGGTATAATCAAATCTAGATGTACGATTCTGATCAAAAGAAGACAAATTTCATGACCGACTGATGACTTGCATAATTGGACATAATTTATCACTTTTTAAATTTAACTTTAGCATAATTTTATTTATTTATTGATTGATTTTAGAACTCATTATTATTATTTAAATTTTATTGCAGATTTGAAGAAAATGATATTTCATTATTATATATATATATATATATATTAACGAAAGGGAGAAGCAGTTGGAGGTAAAACAGAATAGAAGAAAAAAAAAGCTGTGAAAAAACAAAAAGAAAGAAACAGTGCCATGTGAGAGAACATAAATCGAAACACAGAAAAAAAAGAACAACGATGCATGATAGCGAAGGGAGAAAAATAGAAGAAAAGGTTGGACAGCTCTCACAAAAGCAAATTTTTCAGCGTCCACTTTTCTTCAGTTTCCTCTCAGAAAAATTATAGTGAATTCATTTATGATAAATTTAATTTTTAGTATGAGCTAATTTTTCTTTATTCTAGGAAAAAGATGTAATGTAATTCTGAACTATACTTGATTTTCTATGTTAATTTGAATTATTTTTCTTCATTTTTTATTTATTTATTTTGAGTTTAATACTTATAATTAACTTGTCATTAATTAGATGATTTTAATCTTATGATTTACTATCGAAAGAGAGAATTGTAGGATAGATTTGGAATATTTCAGCATAGGTAAATATAGAGATCGAAAGACTTGTATGAAATTCTATAGTATTAAAATCATAGGTCTTAATGTTTTCTTGCTTTGTTAAATACTATTATGTAAATTGATGAACAAGAATGTTTCCAATTGACTATCGAAAGAGGCTTTTGGATGTTTTTGGATATTTTTAACAAATAGAAAGAATTAAATTTAATTAGCTAGATGAGTAAAAAAAAGTGAAGGATTAGGTGAAATCGATTTCCTAGAAGTTTTCTTCTCATTAGTTCGATATTTGAACATTTTTATTATCTTTTGTGCATTTTCTTTAAATTGATTTTATTTTAAATTAAAATTACAACAACATTAGTGACTTCTCTAGATAATAGTGAGATTAGTATAATTTTGGTATTTGTCGAAAATAAGTTACCAATCCCTAAGGATGATACTCTTCTTATTACTTTACTATAAAACTACGATACTGTGCACTTGTAATTTTGCACCAATCAATGACCATGGATTATTTTGTTACAAAGTCATGCCTTTTGGCTTGAAAATTACTTGTGTCACATATAAGAGAAAATATGTAATGAAGCTAAACTCGAACAAGTGTGTGTTTGGAATAGGTTCAGGAATGTTCTTAGGATTCATGGTTAACCAAAGATGAATTAAGGTCAACCTTGGGAAAATAAAAGAATTGATAGATATGAAACATCCCACGACTATCAAGGAAGTTTAGGGATTGACAAGGAGAGTAACTACTCTTAACCATTTCATCTCACAAGTAATTGATAAGAGTGAACGTTTCTTGAAAGTAGTACATTAAAAATCTAATTTTTCCTTGGACCAGAATTGTGAAAAAATATTTGAAGAGTTAAAGAAATATTTGTTCTATTCACAACTGTTGGATAGTTCACAGTTAGGTGACATTCTCACCTTATACGTAGTAGCCTTAGAAACAACTCTTTGTACAACTTTGGTAAATGAATGCATGAATCAAAACCAAGGACATATGTGTGTGTGTGTCTATAACATCTATGCAAGAGATAAAGTCTATAACTGTATGTGAGAGTATCCTATGAACGTACTCTAGAACTCTACCCAAGTCCAATATAAAAAGCACTTGGGTAGGAAAGATGCATTAAGTCCCAAATATTTTCTGACCACTCATAGGCCATTAAGATTCACAAAATGCCTATAAGTTCAAAACGTGTTTTTCTCCTCTTTGGCTATGAAGATTCACAAAAATCCTAGAAGACATACACTCAAGAACTGAACATGGGCTAGGAAACCTTTGTAATGTAAGTTCATAAAGTCATTTATATATATGGCCAGGGCTGTCCCCCTTACATATTATCTAATCCTAAGGTTCCAAATATAATGGTAGTTATGGAGGGACAAAAAGTAGCATATAATGCTACGTGTGAAGAATCTACATAGGCTAGAAATAAATCCTTACTATAATATAAGGAAAACTAACACTTTTTCTAACAAAATTGTGTTTATAGGTTCTTAGGCCACATATAAACACACTTAGAAGATTTGACAGGATAAAGTTTACACCCCTACCATAGGTAGTGAATAAGAATCAACCCTAAAGATGAGTATTGTGACTTAAGGCTCAGACCACCAAACAGAAAATAAAAGTTGGGCATGATTAAGTAACCCTGAAAGACACACCCTAATACTAGGAAGTGCCATTTAGGTCGATGTTTAGATATAGAACAACTTGATCTAACAGTTACTTAATTGAACCTAGACTTATGGGAACTATGACTCGAGAGTCGCACTACCTTGGTATTGAGTAGCCCTTATTATCTTGTTGGGAATGTAACCCTACCATAGGTAGTGAATAAGAAATAACCATACGGATGGAGCTGGTCTACCTCCGGACATAAAGAGTACAAAACCCTCAATGCACCACAAGTAAGTACTATTCCTTATGGTTTAGATCGCTAGAATATCAATTATAGCTAAACATGTTTTGTAACCTTGATAGACCAATGGGCTTAACTAAACAACAGTTAGATTAACATGTCATCCTCAACTTATAAAAATTTCAAACAAACCCAACACTTAGATTAACACTTAGATTCCCATTCGTGTGCACCTACGCCCATCTGCGCACGCCGCTACCCATCTACACTCCATATACGTGTGCCGCTGCACCTATCTGCCCCATCTGTGCACGCTATCGTGCCCACATCAGCATGATGTCATCAATATGACATCAGCATTCACTACTGACATTATGCTGATGTGGGAACGGTAGCGCGCATAGATGGGTGCAGCGGCGCACGCAGATGGGGCACTGATGGGTAGTGGGCACGTGAGGAATGGGCGTGCTGCACGCGGTTTCTCGATGCGACTGGGCGCGTTGGTAGGCATTGCTGGGCGGCTGCGTGCACGATTTCCTCTTTTTTGACCCATTTTGTCCAATTTTTCCATATTTTTTGACTTTTCCTCATTTATTTTATGAATATATAAGTGATGTATTGCCTCCAGTATTCCTCTTTGAGTCTTTAAGTTACGTTTTTAAGCAAAAATACCTAAAAAAAATAATACCTGTGATTCCGAAAAGACAAATTTATATAAATATATGATAAAATCATATAAATATATATATTTTTAATCAATTAATATGCATAAAATCATGATAATTTTAGTGCTTTTTGAGCACTCATCACAACCCCCAACCAGCTTCTTGCTAGTCCCTTAGCAAGAGAAACGATAAAAACTAAAAATTAAACTATCCTAAATCACTTCCGTGGATTGACACGGTTGCATTTAGCTTATGCAACAAGCCTTTAAACCCCTAGGTTGTCCTAGTGGATGAGTTTGAGTCTTGTGAGAGTTTTCAGTAATGATACCCACAAACATTGAACTAAATGTAAATAAAAATAATAATAAAAACAATCAACTTAAAAACTAAAATTACAACAAAATCAAAAATTAACTTTTAAGAATAAAAGAAAACAACATATCACAAAAATGTCTCATAGTTTTTAATCTCCTTTAAGATCATAATTAAAATCTAAAGCATAAGTTATTGTAATCTTCTTAAACAATCATGATTTATTATAATAATTAGTCGAAAATCATTTTCATATTTCATATCAAAAATGTATCAATTTAATTTCACTTAATTTCAGTGTCATGAATCCGAATTCGCTGCGACTCTATTCTTCACAAGTCAATACTCTCAAAACACTAAATCCTATGGGTTCAAACACTCATACTAATTTATATGCGAAAGAATTAATGTATAGAAATGAACTAATATGTTCGCATATGAATAAAGAATAAAGACTCAAAGTGTTATTTTGACGTTGATCTCATGGAAGGAATCAAATGTATAAATTATAAAGATATCATATATAAAAATTATTTTCATGCATAAATCAAACTCATTAAGAAAAAATTTCAAGATATATGTCTTTTACAAATGAAGAAAATGCAATGAATTTTTAGGGAATTACTTCCTATATCTTTCTTTTGTAATTAGCCCTTACTCACAACTTTGTAGGAAATGTGGGTCATAGTATGTAGATTATACTATATATTCTTTATCTCTCTATATTTTCTTAAGATATTTTTCAATATATATCATTTTTTAGAGAGTCAACCCATGTACAAATTGTACATTTTTTTAGGATTTTGGTGAGTGATTAATTATGTGGCTTTTCTGTTTGATTTGGTTTAGGTAACCTCAGATATATCTTTTTTTTTGTAGCAGTCATGCATGAATGAGATAAAAGCATATACTATCAATTTCTACTCAAATCATTTAATCTAAGCAAAAATAATAAAAAAACAATATACGATACTCTATTAAGATGAGAAAAAATTCATACATTCAATGCTAATACCTATAGAGATCATCTAAAAATTTGAAGAAATAAGAAATGTGTTTGGAGTAGAAAAAATATATATTTCACTCTGAATAAGTGAAATTAGGTTCAAATTATATCTCACAAAGATAGTCTCCACTAAAACAAATTCATAAACACCGATTTTGGGTTTAATATAATTTCCACATCTTATCAAGAAATGCTAGTTATGACAAAAATTAACTAATTATCAAAAAATAATTTCATGATATGTTTTCAAAAATTAATCTAAGAGTGCAAAAGACTTAACTATTTACTTAAATTTGATTTAAAAAATGATAAATTTTTGTGAGAATTTTTCTTTAACTAATTCTAAAAATTATTAAACCACAAAAAAAAATTGAAACTAAACATAATAAAAATGAAAATGTGAACATAGAAAAAAGAAAAAATTATTTTTTTTATTTTTTATTTTTAAAAAAAATTGTTAAATCTTTTTTTTTTAAATTAAGCATGATAATTTTTCACTACCCCCAACCTAGAACTTACATTGTCCTCAATGTAACAACTGTAAATTAAAGATAAAGAGAAAAGAGATGAAATATTACCTTTTTCTTGAGAATGTTGCAAGTAGAGATGAAGAAATATAGGTGCATCCATCATGTTCATTAAAGTGTACACAGACAGATCGCTGTGAACTTCTAAAATGATGGGTTGCCTTCCATCCAGCGCTTAGTTTAACGTCTTAGCAAGACGTAACTTAGGGATTTCATTTTAAGTAAACTCAATGTCCCCTCATCAATGAGTCAATCAAACCTACAAGTAAGACAAGATTGTCTACCTATACTTTTTCAATCATGTCCTATGGATTTTCAAATTTTTCTATACTTAAAACTAGGGACATGCTTGTGGGTTTTAGATAATCCACGTCTAGGTACAAATCAAATAATTAAAGTCATCAAAACACAATTGTACTTAGATCAAACAAAACAACTAACTCCTTAGATTGTAATTAAAACTTTAAAATTTTGGAGATAGTTTCAAAATTTTATTTTATTTTTTTGTTTTTTAAGTATAATATCTAAGTTAAAATAACATAATCAATATTAACCAAGAGTGCTCTCATGAAAGAATGGTGGGGCAAAGATTCCTTAGAAACCATCCTCCTAGACAGAGCAACGTTCTCAGGAAATACTAGTGGCACAAAGGCTTCCAAGAACTAGTCTCCTAGACAGAACTCTTTTAGATCTTTACTTTTCATGCTATTAAAATTAAGTTAATTAAGTTCAAGTTAAATAAAAATTTAAGTTAATTAAGTTCAAGTTAAGTAAAAATTTAAGTTAATTAAGTTAATAAAAATGTAGGTTATTTAAGTTAAATGAAAATATAAGTTAATTAAGTTAGTAAATTAAGTTACTGAAAACTTAAGTTAATTAAGTTAAACAAAAACTTAATAAAAACCTAAGTTAATTAAGTTAAACGAAAATTAAGATAAAAAAAAATAGTTAATTTTTTTTTTAAATTAAGCCAAAAATAAAATAAATTGAAAAAGGTAAAAGAAAAATTAAGCCAAAAATAAAAAAAATTGAAAAATAAATTTTAATTAAAAATTCAAACAAAAAAAATATTTGAAAAGGATAAAAAAAAATTTATTCTTTAAATAAAATAAATTTTATATATTTATATTTATTTTTTTATATTTTTTCATATTTTTTTCATATTGTTTTTATATTTTTATATTTTATTATTATTATTATTATTATTTAAAATTTATTTAAGTTTTTTTTTCAAATTTCAAAATTCAAAATTATTTTATTATTTACGCTATAAATTTTTTTTTATGAAATTTAAAATTTTAATAATTTTTTTTATTTATTATGAAATTTAAAATTTGAAATAATTTGTTTTTTACTATTCATGAACAGTAAGTTTATTTATTTATTTTTTGTTTTTTTTACTATTCATAAACAACAATTTTTTTTATTTTTTTTAAATAAAAAAAATCACAATTATTTTCAACACAAAAAGTTTTTAAAATTTTGATAAATAATTTTAAAACGCTATTCCTTCTCCGGCAACGGCGCCAAAAACTTGACAGACAAGACCGATATCGCCGATCCTGTCGATAATTTGGTTTTATATTTATAAAACTCTCGCAAGTGCACGAATCATTTCGTAGAAAATGATAAGTATACTCCCAATGTTGATCTAAGGAAGGAATGTATGTGGTTTTTAATTTATTATTCAAACTTTTAAAAACGAAATTAAATCCTAAACATCGTGTCACGATATTATTGGGTTTGTGTTTTTAATCTAATAACATAAAAATAAACATAGATACAGATTCAATAAACATTTATGCAAATTTTATCATTTATAATAGTGGAGTATTTATGGATATATTAACTAAGTTAATTATGCTTCCTCATATTATTTAGGTTATTAAAGATATAAATTGATATTTATTGATTCTATCTTTTTTATATGAATACCACCTTTGGTGGGATTAGATATTTTTTGTTAACTAAACAAATCAATTAACACCTATGTGTGGGGTTGATGACTAATTTGGTTAATTAAATTAATTCTTTTTTTCTAAGAGATTGAAAATGAACCATTTAAATGCCACATTTAGTGGGGTTAGACAGTTTAAACTTTATTCAAGGTGTCCAAATTAAACCTAAAAATTTAGTTATCTGAGTACTAACTTTCAAGTTTTAAAACCACTACTGAAAACATGTTGTCAATACATTTTCAGATAATAATTCTTATAAAAACTTTTGAAATAGAGTTTCACTCTAACTATCGGGCGATTGTACCAACAAATAAAAGAACACTACTCTAAATCAGACCGGATAACTAAACCTTAAAATCTAATTTTCAGATTTAAGTTTGTAATGAAAAATAATATATTTCTCTCTAAAATTCTTAATATAAATCTTCAATAAAAATAAAATCAATTCATTTTAGAGATTTTTACCTATTTAATATTTCGTAAGCATAACAACGTTATTATTATATCATGTTTACAAATAGCCAACAAAGTTAAATTTAATCACAAACAAATTAAATATAACATGTAAGAATAAAGCATAAAAAATAACTATAAAGAAAATAAAATCCTTATAGTACTTTGATGCTATTCTGTTGCTGGAAAATCTCCAAACGGATTTTACACTCCTATTTATTGAATCAAAAGCAAATAAATTACAAAAGCATAACTAGTTCTTCTCAAAAATAAAAGAACTCTAAAACTAAGAAAAACTAGAAACTAAGAAAACTTAAAAAAACTAAGAAATGAGAGAGAGAAAGAGAAGAGAAGATGTGTTTTAAGGTGTGTTTTGAAGTGAAGAGAATGAGGGTATTTATAGGTGAGGAGACAAAGAAAAAGTCGGCGAAAAAATGATTAAAATTTGAGAAAACATGGAGTAGTGAATGACGACGTCATACTGATGTGGGTACGGCAGCGCGTGTAAATAGGGCAGATGGGTGCAACGACGTGCGTAGATGGGTAGCGGCGCGTGCAGATGGGGCGCAAATGGGACGGAGACTGGGCGTAGGCGCGTGTGGACGGGAGTAGGGGCACACACGGAATGGGCGTGTTGTGCGCGGTTTCTCGGCGCGACTGGGCGCGTTGGCAGGCGCGGTTGAGCGACTGTGTGCACGATTTCCTCCTTTTTGAAATTTTTGACCCATTTTGTCCAATTTTTTCATATTTTTTGACTTTTTCTCATTTATTTTATGAATATATAAGTGATGAATTGCCTCCAGTATTCCTCTTTGAGTCTTTAAGTTACGTTTTTAAGCGAAAATACGTGAAAAACAATAATAATACCCGTGATTCCGAAAAGACAAATTTATATAAATATATGATAAAATCATATAAATATATATATTTTTAATCTATTAATGTGCATAAAATCATGGTAATTTTAGTGCTTTTGAGCACTCATCAATCAGCCAAGGTGTAACCAATCGGCTATGATATGGACAACCAATGGGAGGTTCCAGATGCATTCATCTAGCTAGATTGGGTCAAGTCATGGTTGAGATATTGTTCCCTATCTTTGTATACCTCAGTTCTAGGATTCGTATTTTGTTCTATGCTAGTACATCCACTCATACCTATATGTCAACTCAAAGGTCCATGACCTCTTAAACATATGGGACAACAATTGGGTCCAAAAATAATGTTACAAGTACGAATAAAATAAATTGTATAAAGTAATACAAGGCTAAGGTCACGAAGCTCTAGCCACTTCCTTTCTAAACCGTCCCATAATATATGTCGTCCCATGGAACATACATCTATTGGGACACATCTAAGTGTATCATTCTTTATCAAGTACCTTATTAAAAGTTCAACTACCCATCTATATTCTTGACAAAGTCTAGAAATAAGTCAAGGATATAATTTATTAAAATATACGAGGATACTGGTCCTACGAGAATTTATGGTGGTTTAAATATGATCATCACTTCTTGGACTTCTTAAAGGTGTTCAACCTTCTATAAGAAATGGAAGTACATGAGCTGAGAAAAAGGTTATGAAGAATAATCTAAGTGTTTGAGAGTAGGGGTACCAATGAGAAAATATCAAAGATCCTCGCACTTATTCAAATCCTTTTAGAAAAAGGGAAGTTCTCATTGACGAATCTTGTTAGGATCTTAGAATTATCTTCATAGATATAGCCAAAAAATATTGCATTAACTAGAAGGACCAAACCCATCAATAGATCTGAACCTCCTCATTGGAACATCACAAACTAGATGAATACTAGCTAGGAATGGGCCACCCAGAATGTCACCACCTAAGATGTCATTGGCCAGGATTTTACTAGCTAGGACATCACCAATCAAAACTTGGTTGGGCAAAACTTTTGTGGCCAGAACTTAGTCAAAAATTTGATGGCTAGGACCTTGAATTCTCAAACATTGGTGGCTAGGACTTGGTTTGCCAAAACTTCGATGGTCAGGACCTGGTTGGCTAGAACTTCAATGACAAGGATCTGGTATGCTAGAACTTCAATGGCAAGGATCTGGTATGCTAGAACATCAATGCCTATGACCTGGTTGGCTAGAACTTTGGTGGCTAGGACCTGATTGGTTAGAACTTTAGTGACCAAGACTTGATTGGTTAGAATTCAGATGGCCAGGTCTTGGTAGGCTAGAACTTTGGTGGCTAGGACCTAGTTGGCTAGAAATTTGATAGCCAGGACCTGGTTGGCTAGAACTTCGATGGCTATGACTCCATTGGAAAAAAATTTAATGGCTAGGACTTGGTTGGCTAGAACTTAGATGGTTAGGAGTCGGTTGGCCAGAACTTCCTTTGTAAAAACTTCACTACTTAGGGGATACTACTCAAAAAAATTACCAGATAGATGAAAAATAATTATCGTACACTTCATGAAGAAAAGTAACGAAGAAAAATCAATTTTCAAGATCGCTTAGCTAATCCTACAATTATTAGACTTGGGATTTAAATTTTGAGTTTTCCACAAAAAAAAATGTTTGGCTTCCTTGATAAAATTTTTGACTTTAACCTAACTTTTTAACTAAACATTTGATTGGAAATCTAAATACATTATTGACATCAAATGTCATCTTGCATGTTTCGAATGGTCAAACATGGTGTAAAGTTTTCTACTTGGGTAGATAAAAAGTCATCAAGCTTATTCTCAAAATCATCAACAAAATTGGAAGAAATATTTAAATATGAACAAAAATTATAATCAAATTTTCTAGCCCAAGAGCCAGAAAGTCTGGGGGTTGATGTTGGAGGTAATTTCATACATACTATGTGGTAGGCAAGTGTGACATCATTATAATTATCCTAAATGATAAAGGTTAAGTAATTTTATTTTAGTTATCCTAAAAGAATAAAGGCCCAAAGATTATCCTTATTTATTTAAAGAGATAATCTAGCAGATTATAAAGGATAGATGTTTATAGATAATGGATCTCTATAATAGACTACAATAGCTTAATTTTAATCAGATAGGGATAAGCTATTACATATATTCTTTCCCCTATATATAGTCATATATGCATAACATAATTTCATATTTAATATCTAATATTATAATATCATACATCATAGCTTAATTTTAATCAGATAGGGATAAACTATTACATATATTCTTTCCCCTATATATAGTCATATATGCATAACATAATTTCATATTTAATATCTAATATTATAATATCATACATCATAGCTTAATTTTCATCAAATAGGGATAAGCTATTACATATATTCTTTCCCCTATATATAGTCATATATGCATAACATAATTTCATATTTAATATCTAATATCATAATATCATACATCATAAAAAAGAATCATACCTAAGCACTCCCTTTAATATAATTACTAGCAGATTGAGATATCTTTTACCCTTCATCTTACAATTATTGATTTAAGGATCGTAGGGCTAAAGGTCACCTCCCAAGGTGATTTAAGGTTCTAATAGTTTGTTCATTTTATAGATTCTACAAAGAACAGTCCTACTTAATGTTGATAAAAATCGATATTAATACCCTAAAACAACTTTAAGTAAAGTAATAACGCGTAAGTAGATTATATAAAATAATTATCACTACATGGATAGTTGACAAAGACCTTTTTGTACTCAATTATATATTCTTTTTATATTAAATAAATTAAGTGACCTGTAATTTTTTGTTGACCAAATTATTTTCACGTAAAAATATGTATTGATATTTATTTTTACGCGATATTATATTAATGGTTGAATGATAATTATAATTTATGTATGTTTTATCAAAAGAACAAACTGACTCATCTTTTTTTTGTTCTTCTCGCTTTTAATTATTGTTAAATATTATTTTTAGGTTTAATTTACATAGAGTTTTATTTTTAACTTCCTCAAAAAAAATATTCATTTTTTTACAACGTAAATGAACATATATTTTTTAACGTTTTACAAAAATGAACATTTTTTATACTAAGGATGTTAAAAGTAAAACTATATTAAATATCTGAATCATTTATTCATTGAAAGGTTATTTTTATTTTGCACATTATCCCAAAATTGATTAATTCGCCTAAATCACAACACAAAAATAAGAACATATTCATTAGAGATGTCAAACGAGCTGCTCAATCCAACTTAGCTCATTTAAAGTTGAACCATTAAGCTTATGAGTTGAAATTTAGCTTAAAAACTTAAATGAGAAACTCACTGGCTTATTTAACAATTATTTTGAATAAACCACTACTATAATATTGATATATGGCCTTGGTTTTTAACCGTGATCAGATTTGTGGTCACGGTTATAAAAATCAAGGCCTAAGTAGAAGAGACCATATGCTCTTACATATGTTTTCAATTAAAAACCGAGACTATAAACCTACCATTTGATCACGGTCTTATAAAAGACCAAGGCATAGACATACCATTTAATCTCAATCGTTTATAATACCGTGACCATAGACATACCATTTGGTCTCGATCTTTTATAAGATCGTGGCCATAAACATACCATTTAGTCATAATTTTATAAAAGATCGAGGCCATAGGTATACCATTTGGTCTCAATCTTTTACAAGATTGAAACCAAATGATATATCTATGGTCTCGGTCTTTTATACGATCATGACCAAATAACATGTATATTGTCTCGACTACACTTAAATTGTGATCATATATATCTTAATTAATCTTATTTTTAAATATAAATTAAAATAAATTTATCAATTACAATCTTAAGAGTCATATTATATTAAAATTAAGAGTGCAATTATATTTGAAAATTTATGTAAATGCACTAAAACACAATAAATTCATACTAGCTATAGCTAATTAAAGTGTTTCAAAATATAAAATATATGCAAAAAAAATTATCAATAACAATACTAATCAAATGTGATAAAGGACTACATCAGAAGCTTTAGCCAAGTGTTTATTGATATGACTTAAAAACCTCACTAGAATAGAGTTTGGTGACTCTACAAACATTTTCTCAATCAATGTTCCAAGTAGAAACTTTTAGTTTTGAACTTGGAAATGTTATGAAAATATTAATAAGATGAATTTTTGAAGATGATCTCATACAAATACAAAATCAACTGAACATTGGAGTTATATTTCATTTCAATGAGATTCACAAATGCATTAAACATAAGCTTCAATATATTATACTATTTGAAACAGTGTTTTTAGTATACTTAAAGTTACAAACTTCAAATCACACATTAAAGAAGTAATTAACAAAATTTTCACACTTTGAAACTATGGCTCTAAGATATCAATTAGACTAATGTATACAGAAGATTAATGATGTAAAAACTCGGCCAACTAGCAGGGTATCTATATTTGTTCCTATCGATGAAGTCAAGGTAGTGGCTGAGGGTATGATTGAGAAGGAAATCATTTTTATTTGGTCACTTCAAGACCATTTTAAGAACTTGTTGTTAATTAGGTCTCTTGAAGACAAAGTGTCAAGGGAAGGAAGTTTTATGGACTTTCCTAACTAAAGTTTTGACGCACGAATCAGTTGAGGTTTTTCTGATTCATTATTGTTATAACTCTGTTTATGAAAGTATTGCAAATAGGATAGCGAGTAAATTGAATGATTCTAAAAGCGGATGAAAGGGATGGTTATAAGAAGCCTTCCCCAATTCAGATGGTGGCTATTTCTCTTGGCCTTTAACAATGAGATGTTATTGGTGTTGCTAAGATTGTTTCAGGTAAGACTGTTGCTTTTGAACTTCCTATGCTGACTTACATTTCGAGACTGGCTCCTATTTGTAAAGAGAATGAGGTTGAAAAGTCTTAAGCTATTATTTTGGCTTATAACCCTAGACTTGCTCAACAGATCAAGACTAAGACTGTGAAATCTGCTCACTATGTAGGAGTGAAAGTGGTGTTAATTGTTGGTGGATAGTCTATTGAAAAACAAGATTTGAAGATCATGCAAGAATATGAAGTGGTTGTAAGTGTTTTGGATGCAATGCCTTCCAGTGATTTTAAGCTTGAGAACGAGAAGAAGGCCTATAACAATTTGTTGTGGCCTATGGACTTACATATAAAAGATCAATATTACATGTCTGTATCATCTTTGGTTGAGCAAGACATGTTAAGGCATATGCGAAAGTGTACACAAGATTTGATTGTGGATATACAATTAGAGTAGATAAAAATTTATCTTATCTACTGCTTAAACTACCATCCATCACAAGGGCATTCATGGTGGAACATGCTATAGGTGACATAGTCACTAGGGATGTTGTGAAACTTGAGATGGTTGTAAGTGCATATTCATTTGTTGAAATGTTGTTAGGCTCGTTGACAAGAAGTGGTACAAGGAAATTGGATATAGACATTAAGCAACAGCATGGAAACCATATGATATACTTTATAAAAATAAAATAATTAAAATATATTCAACAAAATACGGTAAATAATAGTTAAAAAAGGTAGAACATGATAGCACCTGATCTAAGTATTGTCTAGCTTCCGATGAAACAGAATTTTGATCATTGAATTAATAAAAAATTATTTTAAACAATAAGTACCTATTTTGAGTACGGGGAGTCAGGGTTAAGAATTGAATCTTAGATCTTTAGTTAATGAAATCACAACCTTATAAGGTGTACATCAAGGTGTTGAAAGCTAGTTTAATTAAAGCTGTGTTTCATTATAATAATACTTTATGATTTTTGATTTTTGATTAAATAATATATTTTTATAATATTTAATTATTTTGTTAAAGTAATCACTAATATATTTAATAAAAATTTTTGCTCTGTGATTTTTTAAAAAAATCACTTATATGTTACTTGGTAGTAATTTTTGAATTATGATTTTTTTTAAATTATGTTATTATTTATAAATTTTATGCTTTTAATCATTTTTTTTAATATTTTTGATTAAAAAATCATAAAACTTGATTTCTACTCTAAAAAGGTTTAGTTTTAAAATAGAAAAAAACTGTAATGAAATCCTACACAATTTATCAACACTTATTATAGATTTATACTTAAGTTTTTAATTTATATATCTTCATTTTAATAATATTTTACAAATAATATCAATTATATGTTAATCATTGATTCCTTTTTATTTGCATTAATTATAATAAAATGGATACTTCTTACATATTAACATATTTGCATAAATTGTAAGAGACATGATCAAAGTACATGTTATCAATGACAAAAAAGATGAAGATGATGATGATGAACATTAAGTGTATGCATTTTCTTGCGTTATATATTTATTGTGAATTGTTTTTATAATTAAAGCTTAGTAATAAAATATAACCTAGTTTTTGAAATTTTTATATACTATATAAATTTGTATAGGAGGTTTAATAATTGTATGAATATAGATAAGATATATAATATAAATAGTATTTTAAGAAATACGAAATGTATTTTTTGTGTGGTTTTGATTAAAAATCAACACAAAATTTATTACTCAAATTTGCTTTATTTTTTTGAAAAACTAACTCAAATTGAGTCGGTTTATAATCAAATTTGATAATAACAATTTAAGTTATAACAAATATCATTAAAAAAAATAAAATTTAATTCAAAAAATATTTTTTTAAGATTTATAAATACCCCCAAATGTTTGTAAATATTTTTAAAGAAAGTAAAAATCAAAATGGTTATATGATGACCTAAGCTAATCACCATTAACATAGCAAGAAATAATTACGTCAAATTATAGGGACATTTTAAAAAAAAAAACTTTGGGGACAATATTCAGTGAATAATTTTGGCCCATGCTGCAATAAAATATAAAATTACCAAATTTGCTAAAATTGTGTGGAGGCTTTACCATATTGTGATATGTATATTACCAATTAAATACTGTCATAAGACATAAAATGAAATTGAAGAATTCATGCATGTGTTTGTACTTAGTCCCAATTTTGGGACAAATAATTAACAGCTATAATAAGACTGGATGATCGATATATTTTTATATATATATGTGTGTAGCTCATGTGAAGCCACATTGGTTTGGCTTAAAGCAAAAGTTGGAAGCTCGATGATGATAATAACCAAAAAAAGAAAAGAAAAGAAAGACAAAAACTTCTTGCTTTGCTCATTGATCACTAAGAAATAAAGAGTAGTAAAAATTTAATTATATGTCAACCACAACTTTTATATTTCTTTGATTATGATAATAGCCCAAATGATCAATCACACAAAGTAGAGGAAATAATTCATAGCTTTTGTAGCTCATGAAAGGGATAAGAAGGAAGAACACGAGGGGGGGAAATAAAGTAAAATTGTAATTATATATAACCCATAAAAAGGCTATATAGATTACAAAAAAATCTCTCAAGTCATGACTAATAAGTATCACCAAATATAAAAAAGGCAGATAGCACACCATTTAAAAATATGACCATGCAATTTAGGATTTCATTTCTACTTTTAGTATATGTTCTGACGTTCATCACTTATTCTAAAAGGTCGGTAGTAAATGTGGTGTTCGATAATATAATTGAACCTTTTACTTATTTTAATTTATTAAATTTAAGTCGTATTTTTTAATTTAATATTTAAAATATTATTTTTTTATTAATAATTTTAAATCATCACATACATATTAAATAAAAAATAAAAAATTAAGATTAAAAACAAGTACAAATAAATAAGAAAAAAAAGTGGAAAAACAAATAGAGGATCATTAATACTTCGATAATCATGAGAATATGCATTCAAGTATCAATTGAAATAGTAATGGATTTGAAGATTTATCTCTCCTTATTTCCATTGATTAAAGTAGGCTTGATTTTGTTTGGAAAAAGAAAAAAAAGTTAAGATGTCCACAAGATCGACGTCGAAAAGTTTCAACTGAACACTATTTTTTTAAAAATAATATCAATTTGAGTGCTAAATTGAGATAAACTTAACCTTATCCAAATTATATTCATGCTGATGTAGTTAAACTTTTTTTATTTTTTATTTTTTACTTTATTATAAAAGACTAATACCCAACGAGTATAAATCGAATAGATAATGAACAAGTAAATTCAAATTTATTATATCAATTCATATATTTTTATTATTAAAAAAATTTCAATTTATAATTTTATATTGAATATTATTTAATTAGATATTGTTCAAGTTAAAATATCATTAATATTTAAATTTATTTAATATTAATTTTTTTAAATATTGTATACTTTTCGGTATTATTATAATGTTATTCTTATTTTATGAATATTTTTTTAATTTTCTTTTTCTCTCATAATTTACTTTAAAAATATTCGAAACCACAAACGGGTTTTGAGCTATAGCCCATGAAAGTGTTATTTTTTGGGTTAAAAAGAAGAAAGTGTAATTGTTTAGGGGAAAAAAAGAAAAAAAAAAGCAAAAGAAAATGTTATTTCTTATAATTCTCCTCTTTTAAATTGAGGTGAAGCTACCCCAATATTTGTTTACAGAAATTTGGAAATTAAAATAGTGATGGATATGGTTTTATAAACGTACACGACATTATTAATGTAATATGGTGGAAGAGACATGGTTAGGGATGTCTCCATAATTCACGATATTAGAATTTATAATTCACAGCTTTTCTTATAGCTCAGTCGCCATTCTCAGGAATTAAATTACAATATATGTAATATTTCCTTTAAATTTGAGGAATTAAGCACATGCAAAATATTATAAATCAAGTTACGGATTTTTCAATAATTTGATTCTCTAGGAAAGGTTTGAAATTAAATATTTTTAGACATAATACAAAAATAATTATTATTACATTATTAAAAAAATAATATTTATAACACCACTTAAAATTAATAACAGAAAGAAACACTTATGTCTAACTTGTGAGAACACAAGAGAAATGAATAGAGAGAGATATGGAAAGAAAATTAAATTGCTCATTTCTTGATTTCATTTACACGGTATAGTATATATGCTATATATAACTCATTTTAGAGTTTGTTACAACCATATAATAACCACTGATGACTTGGCTTGAGGGCTTTGTATCCTCTACATTAATCACATACTAAGAACACTACACTTACACACAACACTTACAATTTACCATCCTCTCGTAAGTTCACATTCTTTCAAGAAA
The DNA here is from genome assembly GCA_030763125.1 of Hippophae gyantsensis. Classification (NCBI taxonomy): domain Eukaryota; kingdom Viridiplantae; phylum Streptophyta; class Magnoliopsida; order Rosales; family Elaeagnaceae; genus Hippophae; species Hippophae gyantsensis. The sequence goes on along the minus strand of CM061029.1, from coordinate 13,847,386 downwards.
TGGGAGCTTAATTTTTAATTTTGAAATTACATAATGAAAATGACTTTAGTTATTATATCTACAATTTGCTCCACATTAAAAACATGTTCAACTATTAATTCCATTGATCGTAGTTTTTCTCTTACGTAATGAAAGTCGATCTCAATATGTTTAATCCTTGATTGAAGAATTGAATTTTTAGCTAAGTAACCTGCACTAATATTATTACATAATAGTGTTGGTGGCTCTCATAAATGCACATGAACTTCCTTTAGCAACTTCATTAACCATGCTACCTGAGTAAGTACTTGTGCTAATAATCAGAACTCAATCTCAATTGATGAATATGATATCACACCTTGCTTGTTAGAAGTTCAAGACATTAAATAGTGTCCTAAAAACACACAAAATCCTAGTGTTTCTCATGTCACCAGGGCATGAAGCATAGTTTGTATCACTTTAGGCACTCAATTGTAGAGATGTGCTTAATTTTATGCAGAAAAATTTCATAACTAGATGTGTCATTCAAATACCTCTATACCCTCTTTGCATATGACCAGTGAATATTAGTAGAACATTGTGAAAAATGAGAGGGCATGTGGTGAGATGCACCAAAGTCTAAGACCCATAAAAAAAAGATATAATTGAAGAACTAAAAGATAAAAAACGTATATAAGATGAGGCAGACATAACATGTGATTATTGTAAGAAACTTTTGAAATTGATTAATCATGATTAGGTCTAATAATGGAGCAACTAATGTGGCCTGTAAGAAAATTGTTATTATTGTAACGGATTTTTCTAACTATATATTGTTGCTTGGTTTTATTCAACTTCGGACATTGAGCCTTCCAATGATCCTCTACTTACAAAAAGGCACATTCATAAGTGTAGCTTTCAAAGAATTTACATTTATTTACTAAAAGATGACTTTTGATGTGTCACTAATATAGATGGTTAGGTGTTAGGAATATGCCCTTCCCATCCTATGATTTAAAATGTATCTTCTCAGTCAACAATTCACTAACTACTAAATGAATAGGATGAAGTAGACTGCGATGTAAAATGTTTCCACAAAGAACCATCAAAAATTGAAGTGTTGTTATTTTCTATGAGCAATGTAAAGTTTAAAAGCCTACAATTATATTGATTCTATGAGTATTAATTTATCTCATAGATCTGTCATAGTTGCATAAAGTTCTTAAATATGTAGATTCATTTGTTCTAAAATTCAAATATTATATTCTAACAGATAATATTTTACAAAATTATTACACAATCTAACTAAATGATTTCAAACATCCTTTGACTTCTTATACTCAATCAATTTACATCCTATCGAATGTATCATAAAATTATTACTATATTATAATTTTTGAATTATTAACATCTTAATCTTCTAAAAATCTTCATACTTCTCAACTTTCGTTTTTAAAAGTTTTGTAGAGGTAACAACAATAAAAACCACATCTTTTTACTAGATCTTTAAATATATTTTTCATTACATAAGTTCAATAAGAGTTATTCTTCACGCACATTAATTAATTAAAGCAAATAATCCTTATCTCTAATCATTTCAAAAAATATATAGAGATTTTTAAAATCTAATAAATTTCAAATGAATCAAAAAATTATGATTAACTTACAAATCGCAAAAAGAACGAACAGATTGTAAAAAAAAAATCAACAAACATCTGTCCAAAAAAAATCTATAAATTTACCAATCGAAGAAAACAACGAAAAACTCACTACGATCAACAAAAGATAAACTAAGCAATCATTGTAAAACCAAATATTTTCTCAAAATTGTTGTGTGAGATGTATAATAATGATAACATGTATAATTTAATAGCATAAATTTGAAGATAAGAAAAGATGTTAAGGTTTCTATTATTTATAAGTTAAATGAAATACAAATAAAAAAAGATTTATATAAGCTTTTAATTAAAATATTATAATATCTTCGTTAATATAGTTAATAAAAAATAAAATAGAATAATTAATCTAACGTCAATATATCAGTGAAGATAAAAATGATAAACTTTATAGAACTAAAAGCATATGCTAGAAAGAAAATAAAAAAATTTAAAATTTCTTTACACGGTGAGTCGACTCAAGAACTAAAAATTGTTTGAAAATTTATTTTTAAAAATAAAATTTTTAAAATTTATAATAATAAAAATAAAATTCTAATAATATGGAACGGATTTAATTAGATGAAGTTTAATACATAATGAATATATATAATTTTATTTTAATTTAAATGAAGTTTAATTTGATAAAATTTAAAATAAAATAATGTATTAAATTTTTTTAATATTAAAAATATATAAAGTAAATATAAATAATATTATTTTTTTAATTATAAATTTTAAAAATTTTATTTTTATTATTTTTTCAAAATATTTCTGCAAAGAAAAACTTAAAAAACCATGAAACTTACGGTGGGTTCTGAATTCAAAGCACCAAACGTCTTAAATCAATGACATTCAACTGTTTAACACTAGAAAAAATCCTTGAAGGAACTAACATCAATAGTCAACACATATTTTAACAGTATCCCTATTTGGAATAACTTATTAAAAAAATTCATTTAAATGGAGATTGTTTATATGTATAGTAATATATATGTGAAAAAATTAATTATTTAATTATTTAAAAAAAATTGAATATCTAAACATATATTATTATATATTTAAAATTTTTAATTAAATGATAAATTATATTAAATTGATATTTTTTTAAATGAAGATACTACTAAAATATAACTTCAAAAATCTAAGTAAAAAAGATTAAAAAAAATAAAATAAAATTGTAATACTTGCAAAGGTAGTGAACCTACTAAATTATATTTCATCTTTTCATAATTTCATAATTTATTGAAAGGATTTATTATGGAGGTGAGCATGATAAAAAAAATTGCCTACTAGTGTTTCTATTTTCAATTTTTTTTTTTGCCTACATATTCATTAATATTTTAAGTATTAATCTCATGATTCAAATAAATCTAGAGGGAGAATTTTAAAAATGAGGAAACGATGTGGAAAAAAATTAAAGGAAATGGATTTTTATTTACTATAGAAATATTAGGTTTTTAGGTACCAAAAATATAGTTTATATATATAGTTGTTGGAAATTTTTTGACTTATGCAAAGTGATGACCATGATCCATGTGGATCATCCTTGAAATATAAACTCTATTAATTATTCACTATTTCTAATTTTTTTTATTATGAATTTAGGAATAGAGTCTTATTTAATTACTCTAGTGTAGGTTCAGAAATCTCCCTGTGAATTGAAGGAATTTCTTTCATTTATTTTCTATTTTGTTTGGAAGGAGATTTCCACCTTAAAAAAAATGTAGTTTTATTTTTTATTAAATAAAAAAATATACAAGTGAGATTCCAATTTGAGTATAAGGTAATAGGGATGATGAGTACTCATTCCACTTGTACCACAAATCATTTCTAAAATTGCTTCTTTGAGGAATCAAACTTCTTCTCTATGATATATGCATACCTCAATTATCATTAAGTCAAACTCATTATGTGAAAATATATTCCACTTATTTTTGTATATATGTGTGTGTGAGATAGAGAATTAGATGTTAGGTTTGTTACATTATACAATTGTCATAATGAACATCTTGTTAAGATTTAATACATTTATAAATTTTATAATTAAATAAAATATACATTTTAATTTTCTATTTTTTGAGTTATATATCTAGATCTTATAATTATTATAAATATAAATTTTAATAATTTATCTTTTAAGATATAATCAATGAAACGACAAATGTTAATTAGTATTTTTTACGATAATACCTTAATTCAAATTGTTATCCGTATTTGATAATAAATTTTAACCTTTTAAGACAAAATTAATGGGTAAATTTTGACCCGATCCGTAAAAGCATATATTAAACCGTTTGAGATTTGAACTGGTTTGAGATTCCCAAAAAAGACTCGAATGGCCGACACAAAGTAAACAAAATTAATTTGACCTTCCCCATTGTCTTCCCACTACATGCAATAATGTTTTTTTGGAACAATTTTTCTTTCACAAGCTAAGGAAAATTTGTCAAGCTTTAATTTGATCAACATTTTCAAAGTGATCTAATTCATCCACTAACCAGCTTCCACTTATGTTGTGGCAAATAACCATTGGTTGGGCTGCACACAATTACCATAACCCTAACCGTAAGTAATTTTCTCTTTACTCCATCACAAAAAAAAAAAAAAATCAAACATCATCCCTAAGCACAAACCCTAACCATCCTCAATTTGACTTATGAATTTCTTAATTATTTTATTAATTGAGGGTGAGAGAATCGATCGAAATCGAGTTTTCTTTGTAGTTATGATCATATATATATATATATATATATATATATATATATATATGCATTCCCTAGCTACCTAAACAAACATAGACAAATTTTCTAATTTTTTCAAGTTTATTTTGAGAACACACGGCCGAAAGTAATACATATTTTGGTGGTTTGAATAAGTCATGAAATTTATTATAATGGTACCATGAATATCATTACATTAACACACGTCTCAGTTTGACAAATAAAAAAGTTTAATTGTATTCGTAGTTGGTAGGGTTGCGTTCCCATTATTATATATATTTCATTCATGTATCAGCTGTTATATTAATTAATTATTTATTTATTTATTTATTATTTTATTTTTAATAAAAAATGTAAGAAAAATGAGTGAGTAATAAGGATATATATAATTTTTAGAAATCTAAGAAAGTAGCATATTTCATTTAAATTCAAATTTGAAGAGAGATTATATAGGACAATAGTTAATATAAGTATGTTAGATAAAAAAAATTATTAAATGATCTTTAATAAAAATATTTATTTAAATAATTTATATTATGAATAAACTCGTATATATATTCTCTTAATGAAATTATTTATTTGATGGATTTTTTTAAAATATAAAATTATTATTTTTAATAAAATATAGTTAATTTAAATATATAAAATATTTAAAATTTAATTTTTAATTATTGTACATAAATAGTGTAACTATTATAAAATAAAATATATGTATTAATAAAATATTTTATTAGTTGAAAGTATTACTTTATTATTAAGAACGATAATTATATCAGATTAATTGTGTTTGCATCATATTTATTTCGTTATCAATATTAAAATAAATTATTTATAATAATAATAAATATATAAAAGGACTGTTACATGAAAGAAAAATATGGTTAAGTAATAAGTAAATTTTGTATCCATATGAAATTATTATATCATACGAGATATTACCAACCACAAAGGTCAGCAATACTAAAAACAATAAGTAATGATGTTATTAATTAATGTCTTAGAAAATAATAACTAAGGATTCAATGTCAGCTATAAGGAAATTCGGTCACACCCACTAAAGCAAAGGAACACATTATTAAGCATGCCCTACACTAAAGCTAATAATAGTACGTACTTGACGACACCACCATATTTAGCCGTGCAATCAATCAATTGATTAATTAAAATCATTTTCATTTTGATTGTTCATTTTGATTGTTGCATACACGTGTACGTGTTTAAGGTGCATATAAAGTTGTACACTATTTTGTTGTTATGTCGTTATGCAAAATTTGTATTAAAATAAAAATATTTTTACTTAATTATTATAAATATATTATAATTATAATTAATATATTAATTTTTTATTTAATATATAAAATAGTATCTCAAATTTATTAAAATTTATAAAACACTAACTTTTTAAAAAAGAAATTCATATTGACTTTGCATAGTACAAAATTGACAAATGTCACTAAAACTTAAACAATGCATTGATTTCCACTAAGTGTTTTAGACCAGCAATTTTGCTTTAGTAACCATAAAAACTAATGTTTTTATTTTTTTAAAAGAATTTCCCCTGTAAAATGGCTGTAAATTATATATATATAAATTATTTTTACTAAGTATATATATATATATATATATATGCATATTGTAGAGTAATAAATTATGAGTTTCACATATATAATGCCTCTATTTCAACCAAAGTTTTAATTGATAGTAAGTTATTTTTGTAATCAAACAATAATTAGCATAATATTTAATTATTTAACAAGTGGGGAGATATGAATAATAAAAAATAATATTAGTTAATTTTTAATTGAAAAAAATATTATATGTATCTTATTTTATTAAAAATATGTTCAAATTATTATTTTTTTTTAATTTAAAATTCAAATAAATCTTAATTTTATTTTATATATTAATTTTTGTCTATAATTTCATAAATATTATATCTAAAAATTTATTTGTTTAAAATTGAAATAGATCACTTATTTTGCCTATAATTTTCATCAAAATGATTAAAAGTTTATTTAAAATAATATGATATTTGAGGTTAGAGATATATATTATGACATCTGATAGCTATTTATTAATAATGTACCTATGTCAAAAATGAATTATATAATTCTGTAACTATTGGGTACCATATATACAAACATAAGATAATAGCTTATAAGCTAGCTTAACCCTTTCAAAGTATGCTATTGAAAACTCATGCACTTGACTACTTGTACTATATGTTGTTTATATCCCTGAGTAGACATTGCTGATAATTATAGTAAGATATATATAGTTTCCCATGTATGAATAATAGGATGGTAATTTAGGTTAGAATTCAAAATATAAATTCAATACTACAAGTAATAAATTATTTTTTTAGTTTGGAATTAACTAATGATTTTTTTATTTGTAAATATATATATATTATTATTTTATTATTATAAACAAATAAATTAATTAAATTTTTTTTATAATATTAAAAAAATAGGAATTTGAATCGAAAATACGAACATAAATATATATAAAATAAATAAATACAAACAAATACTCATAATTAGTACGAATTAATACCCTTAATGATATTAATCTTATCTATATAAAGGAAATATATTATATTCTTAGCTTTCGTATTTCATTTGATAATAATAAAACAATTTTGCACTAAAATTAATGCTTATAGTTCTCCACTAGGCTAGGGAAGAAAGAACCATTAGATTAGGCCGGTTAGCACTGATCTAGTGAATAATAATAGAAGCTATTGTAAAATTTCATGCATTTACACCTAAAATACCTACAAAAATCAATCAACTAAAAAGCTGCATGTGAAAATTTAAATTATATTGAAAAGTCAGAATCCATGAAAAGAAAATGAAATGACTTCCAACTTAAAAGCATTTTTCACTATTGAATATTCAGCAGAGATTTAATATAAATTGAAATCTGTTGTTTTGAACAATATAATTATTATTATTACTAAGAAGAGTGGCATAGAAGTTTCGCAGTTGATGTTATTTAGCTTCCTTCTTTATAAAATGTGTTTTTTAGTAGGATAATTTTAAGAAAATAATTAATTAAAGATAAATTATATTATTTTTAATAATATTTTTATTAAAATATTATTTTTCATATAAAAGGATTAAAATACTATAAATACAAACTATTAATTAACATGAGTAAAATTAAAATTTATTACGAAATTAGTTAAGAAAAATCTAAAAATAATAATTCTCTATCAAAAAAATATTAATAAAATTTATTATGAAATTATTCAAAAATAAATCTAAAATTAATAATTTTCTATCAAAAATATTAAAATATAAATTTTGACAATAAACAAATAATAAAATAAATATTTTGTGAAAAAACACTTAAACCCAATACAAAAATTAAATTTTAATCGTGTTTTAATTATTTAATAAAAATTATTAAAATAATATTATTTATTCTTAATATACTTATTTTATTAAAAAAATATGAAACTAAAAGAATAGGGCATGTTAAGACTTTCTTCTTTCTTATTATTACTATTATTTGTGTGGGTTGATGATGTAGATTGAATTAAACTAAGAATATTGTGTTCTTTTTTGGACATGATCTAACATCACTTACCAATTTGCTGCAAAGATATATATGTCTTGTTTAGAGAGTGCATTTGGTATCTCTTACAAAGAAAAGTGCTTTTTAACAAACCAAAAATTGAATGTATGAGAACATTAATCGTGTTAGATTTTGAGAAATCAGATTCCACTTGTAGTGGAGAGTACATATATATATATATATATATATATATATTAATATTTTCCGTACAAAATATATGCTCTCTGATAATGTTTGTTGCAGGGCAGAAACAGAACATTATTTGTGAGTCACAGATCACTAAACTGATGTTTTTTTTTAATTATCAAAATATTAACTATTTTTAACCAATTTATTTATTTATAATAATAAAATAAGATAATCAAATATTTTTATGAATATAAAAAATTAATAATTAACTCTCTCTCTCTCTCTCTCTGCTAAGCTTAAGAAATGCATTTCAGTAACTGTCGTTCCATGTAAAAACTAACTTATTGCAAGACTTTGCCCCTGTTTGCTATTGTGAAAATGAAAATTATTCAGATCACTCAAAAGGTACATAATCTGACTAATTGTGTTCAATTACAATAAAGCCCTCAATAATTACTAAAATTTGTGGAAAATGTCTGCAAGAAATTGAAGGGATTTCTGCTAACGCGTTTAGAAACTCTAAAAGATCATGAAAACGTCCGAAGAGGAGGGAAAGAGAGAGTAAGACAAAAATTCCTATGTCCTATTGACAGACTTTGGAAGAACACATCAAAAGTTAATTTTTTGTGTTTATAAAAAAAAAATGTGTAAATTGTAATGTAGTTGCAGTAAAAGTGAGTGACAAACAATAATTAAAATATTGAATATTAGTAATAATAAAAACAACAATAAATTAAATAGGTATTTTTATTTAGAAATTAGAAAATAACATTAAATAAAATAACTGTTAAATCACGTCTCAAAATCAATGATTCACCTGCTCAATTATTAAACTACAATTTAACTAATTTTCTATTATTTTTTATTATATGATATAACCTATTATATTGATAATTTTAATTTTAAAAGGTTTGTAACTTGTAAGAATATCTAACATTTCTTACCATTTAGTTGGCTACTACACAATCAATAATCAATCTTAATTATTAAATAGTCCAACGAAACAATCACATATTTAATTTACAACAATGTTAAGTTCTAAAAAAATTAAACTAAATAAAATTTATCATATTTATAATTTTTACATTATATCATTAATTCTACTTAAGATTAACAAACTACATGTTACTAAATCATAATATAGACATAAACACACACAAACAAATAAATAAATGAAAGTTCTTCTTATCATTTAAGAGTATCATTTTGACATATATATATATATAACCAATTACATAGTAATTTTATAGACAAAAAATAATTAAATCATAAAATAAATTTATACTAAATCATCATTTAAGACTTAGAAATTACCCTTTAAAAATTGGCCTTAATCACGTATATGTGTTCAACTATCCATAACAATAACTTACACATACATAAACTCAATAAAAACAATCTATAAGACAAGAAGAAGCTTATTATAGGAAAGTATAATTTTGGATCTTCAATCTTTTTTTTTTTTGTCTTCAATTTCTTTCTCTAAAACTATGTGTAGAATTCTTGTCTCTTTCTTGATCTTGTTTGCACTCACTTATAATTGATTATGTTATGATGACTTAATATGATGCATATATGATGTATTTTGAGTTAATGTTGCGTCCCCAATTGATTCTCTATGATTCAAAGGTTATCTAAAATTTTAAGGTTGAAAAAAATTATCTTTTGCGCATTTATAGGTCTTGATCGATCAAGTGCTAGCTCAATAGAACAACCAATAGCTCTATTAATCGAGTAATTGTAGTGGAAATTTTCAATTTTTTATCTAAGGGTCATCGATCGATTGAATGTTCCTAATTGTTCTTCAAATGCACGTTTTTGTTCATTTTTGGTCATTTCGATCTATATTACTTTTAAAACACAAAATAAACAAATAAAATACGATAAGAATATAAAAGAAGTAGAATCAAAGAATTAAATTCTAAAGAATGTATACTTAGAGATTATGATGAATGTACATAGATTTGGCCAATGTATTAAATATCAAGTCTGCACATGGCTCTCACCAGAATTACCTAACTATACTTGCAGCGAAATATGGTTAAATGGCATTTTGTCATAATATGTGCTACGATTTCGTTATGGAGTAAGATTTTTATTATTTTACCTATGATTTTTTTTATTCAAAGATATTTATGGAGCATTTAGATATGATTTTTTTTATTCAAAGATATTTATGGATCATTTAGATATGTTTTTTTCTATACCCTTCATCAAACACATACATTATATTTCCCTCTTATAGTGTCTATTTTTAATATCGATGTAGAATTGGTGCCGATCATGGTTGTTATTTCATTTTTTTCTCTTTTTATCTATGATAAGATCATATTATACGATATTTATCTCTTATATTTTATCTATATATTCTTTGTTACATATATCTTATTAGCCTTTCTCTATCACTTCTCCACTTATATTCCTCTCTTGCTCTAAATTCTCACTTTATTTGATTTTGTTGTAGATCTCAATGGTTCTCTGAGTTGAAATTGATCCCTTTATTTCTTTATTCTCCACTTCTCATCTATTTTTTCCTACCAACATTGGTAATTAACGATGTTAAATAATGACAAAATTACCACATGATGTATAAGATGTTAATCTTTAATAAGGTTATTCTTTTAAGTTATTTTTTCTTATTTTCTTCTCTAATTTTTTATATATGCTACAAGCCACACAATTAATCACATTCTATCCCTTTATTTTTTTGTCTAGTTGCGGGACTAGTTTTCATCTCTAATCATTTGTATATAATGTGTTAACTTCATCATAATTTTTGTGACATATTAAATGTAACATATTATATACACATATATTTTTATAAGTAACATCTTACATATATCTATATATTTGTACGTAAAATATTACATTATCTATATCTTTGAATGTAACACACCTTTATTATTATATATAATATGTTACATACATTAGAACTCTGATGAGGTATTTGATAGGTGGTCGGAGCTCTAATGAAATCATCATCATTAACCGGAAGACCTTGATTCTACTTTATTAAAGTTATGAAATAAAGATATTTTAATTTATTTATTAAATAATTTGATTTAAAAATATGATTTTTCTTAAAAATTATTACTAGTTAAGAAAAATTGCTCAATATATCTAAATATATACTATTTAGACAAAAATCTCCAAAACTTACGCAGCCCTTCAACGGCCTAAACACAACCACTTGAAATTGTCACGATTGAAATGGGCTCCTATAGGCCCGTCAAATGTGCTGAGATCTTGCCATATTTTTTTTAAAAAATCTACTTACATCCCAATAACTCTCCAAATACATCCCTTTAAAGCATACATTGGAACATATATGCAGGCTTCGTGTGATATAATTAAAATTGGCCCATATTTACTCAATATTTTTGTGACCAATCCATTACAAGTCACATAACCTGTTGACGGTTTCTTTTAATTAAAATTGATTTTTTTATTTTAATTATTTGCACTTTTATAGCTCCTTTTAGACAAATGATAGAAAGGAAAGAAAAAAACATAATGATCCCTGGGACATATTAGTTAGGTTACTTTAATATATTGTACACACGAACTTATAGTTTTACAATAAGTTACCACTTTGATCACTTAAAGTACATTTAAATCACCCTTACAAATTACATATTTAAATCACGAAGTTTGCTTAATATACTTCATTGTACTAATATACTGACTCAAGTGTCCCAAAAATTAGATGTACCACTATTCACTAGTACAAAAAATGAAAGTAAATTATATGTTTAAACTTTGGTTTTTTGTTGTTGTGGTGGGGGAAGTTCTTGAGTCACCAATGTAACTAGATATCATAAAATGAAAATATTATATCTATTAAAATGACATGATGCACCATAAGAAAAATTAATCATTTACATAATTAAAAACGATTATAACTATATTTTTCCTCTTTAAGTTAGAATGGGCTCACACTGTGAGCCAGTTTCAACATGAATTCGGGTACAAGACGTCGTCTTGTAGGAGCCACTTCATCTTTGGCACGAGCCTCAGGGTCATCAGCATGAATGATTGCCACTAAATCTTCAAACATTTGATCTTTTCCACCTCTCATTGGATCCTGAATACCAAATCACTATATGTTAATATTCCTTTCTGCTGAGAACTATCCAACACATTAGGAACTGGTGTTCAGCATCGTTATGAACACGCATTTAACATTTGTTTATAACGTTTAGATGAAGTTAGAAATTCAAAAATACGATGAGTCAACCAACCCAGAAAATAATCATCTTAAGTGTCACCTTACCTGAAGAAACAAATCCGTATGTGTCTTTCCTTCGTATAAAATTGATTCAGCTCGAACTCCTAGTCTCTTGAGAGTTTCTGCAAAACTTTTGCTGCATAAAAAAAATGTTAATTAAAGCCTGAAGAACCAATTGTTCTTTCCATATACAGACTCAATGACAAACTCTTCAAAGTTCAAACATGACATGTTTGCTAGTGGGCGGGTGCTACCTAGCTCATCTACCTTGTTCGATTTCCTATTAAAAGCTGTTACACGGACTCTTTTAAGATACCGAGAGATAAATTTTTTGATACATATCCCAATGTCAAACACATCAATTTTTCTAATTGTTCAAAATATTTACACCAAATTAGAGTGTCTAATTACCATATCCATGTCCATGTCATATCACTTGGACACGTGTACTTCATGAAAAATAAAAAGTCCAAGTAATATAGATTAGAAGTAATACTTTAAGATAAATCTTTTCAAAGTGGGCACTGTTAGAGGTGGTTAGGAAACTACCTCTCCCAAAAATATAAGCTATGTCACACTTCCTTTAACAGTGAGCTCTATCCTCCCAACACCATAAATTCAAAATTAGGAGTGGCAGATATTCAAACACAGAACTTCTCGCTTTTCGCTTTGATACTATGTTAGAAATTATTGGAAAATCAACTCTCTTAAGCTATTAAGAGATGGACCAACATTCATTTTATACATCTAACAGAGATAAATGTATGACATAACAATGATTCTACAGCTTCTACAGACCTCTACTTGGCCACCTTAAAACAAAAACTTTGATCAATTCTGTTGTCCACAAATTATAACCGAACTACAATAGGAAAATAAAAAGACATCTGTACTTGTATGGTTTTATCCTTGAACAGACATTCTGCAATTTTGAAGCACGGAGAAAATGAAAAAGAATTACATTCTTGCATTACAAGTTTCGAAACAGCCCTATGATTCAACACATTATCATAAGATTGCAGAACAAACACTTCTTTCTACAATCACTACGATAGCATCAACCAAGAATGGAAAAATTAGTTATATTTCAAGAAAATAAAGCTCTGCATGCATATGTATCAGAACTGATTGAGGAAGTCATACAATAGTACAATGTCCTTCAAAGAAGATTTATACCTTGCATCAGATGGTATCGAATAATCTGCAGTACCATGAAATAGGATAATAGGAGGTAAGAGAGAAGTTGCATTTCGAATGTTTGGATCCTGAACTACTATTTCAGGCGAATAATTTCTCAAGGACTCTTCTCCTTCCATTATGCTGTATGAAGTGGAAAAAGAAGAAAAGTTGAATTCAGTAACCTGCATGTGTAAGACTTTACAATGATCTGCATATGATCAGCTCGGTAAGAGACCAAGGTGTATACCTTAGAAAGATGCTACGGTACAGACCTCGACTATGGAAGTAATCTACCAACTCGAGCAAATTATACCTGTTTGTGCATTTTACAATGAAATTAAAATATAGTTATAGCCTTTTCATGCAAAAACCAATGAGCCGTAACCTAAATACACTGAAAACGAGAACACATTGATTTAAAAAAAAAGAAAGATATAAGCTTATGGGCAGGGGTGAGATAAGCTTATGACAAGGATCAGTCTACTAAGTTGTTTCGTCATTTTTTTATAATCTTATCATGGGGTAAATGCAACACAAATTCAGAATTATGAGCAGTGACATACCCTCCAGACAAACCAAAGTAAGTCTTTATTTGGGAGACACTCCAAGTGATGTTTTCTCCTTCACCAGCCTCCTTTATTGCCTGTTCCACAAGTGCACAAGCGGCGATATGAGCACCAGCTGACTGCCCCATTAGATAAATCCTAGCTCAAGCACAAATACCACTATTACATGCAAAAAAAAAAAACTTCATGCATGAAAACTTTACAGAATCAGAATATTTTTGTTCTTACCTATTAGGATCACCTCCATATTCAGCAATATGATTGCATACAAATGAGATGCCATCTGAAGCATCGTTTACCATATCTCTGATAGTTCCCTGGGGGAAGTTTCTGCATGAATGTGTTAATTATAAAAATTAGTTGTGTGGTGCACCTAACATCACAATTACTAGCCAAAAGTATGGTGCACCAGTTAAAAGTATAGGATCAAAGTGCTACTTTGGCCAAAGTTTTTGGGCTACTAGTGCCCTTCACCCTTGAAAAAAATGGAATCCTTTAGTTTCCAGAAGCTCCATAAGGGATAAAAAGGTCTAGAATACATAAGCAAGAATCAAGATGATATAAAATACATGGCAAGGCATTGTTAATGGAGGACATGGCTATTGATCATAAAGCTGAAAGAATTGCAAGCATAATCATTGTTAGACATAGTGAGGGCTCTTAACTCCTAAGCGTTTGTTAAGTGAAATGATGATTCAGTAAGTAGAATTAGTGTTCTATGAAATTCTAAGGTAATTGCTTAGAACTTAAACTAAATACAATAAGCTGGTTTTTATGATGGATAGTTACTGACCTGTAATCTATACATGCCACTATGATGTCTCTGTCTGATAACTGTTGTCCTAAAAGGGAACCCCATGCTTTATAACTGCATTACCAAGAAAAGAAAATCTTATGTAATGAAAAGTATAGCGGCAAAAAAAAGGAGGGAACATTTAGGTAAAAGAAAAGGAATTGCTGTGATATTGAACCTAGAAAAGAAGCATAAGTAATACAGAGCCAAGAAATGTTATTTGAGTATTCTTTGGTAGAACTTTTCCTTCATCAAAAGCAAAGAAATATGAGACAAGTTTATACTTACACAACAAAACTGATTCAAGTACCACAGCATAAGATTTATATTTGAGAAACTGACATCAATGGATAACCATTGCCACTACTGTGACACTATAGACTCCTGAGGAGCACATTTCACTCACCCAATAATCCAGGCTCCACCCGTAATAAAAGCAATGACTGGTTTTGGCCCGTCTGTGTTTTTGGGTAGATATAGATCCAGCCTAAAAAAAATCAGCTATTAATGCAAGAAAGTCCAAGAAACAACAAATTGAACAAGAAATGAAACCAAGTTCAAACTCGAAATCTACCTATTTCTTGGTTCATCCCCATAAACTATACTTCTTTTGACTTGACTGGAGAAGAAATAATAATACCCAACTGCAAAAAAATAACAAGCTGTCTAGTTAACTTCCGTATGACGGGTTTTCAAAATTCTGCTTATGAAAACTGATAAAATGCCAACAACAAAATTTGCAATTATTATTCTAGGTTGGAGTCTAAAATGTAAACTAAAATTATGTGTGAACAGCATAAATACATGCGCAATTCAAATAATATCACATAAGACAAACCTTGAATAAAGCCTGGCATAAGTAAGAATGCATAACAACCAAGGGCAAGAAATCTTGTAATCCATCTATAACCTACCCTGAATTATAGAAAAAATGATCAGGAAGCATTCAACTGTTATAGTCTAAACACAGATTAAAAAGGCATTACAAGATGCACAATTGAGTCTCCCAATCCTCAGCAATGAACCAGAAAGCTATCAGGATGTCAAACTTATTTGTATGCCATGACCATACATATAGATTATGCTCATTCATATAACTCCAACTCTTTGTACAGTTTGCAAACTTTGGTGCTACCTCTTCATTACAGCATTTTGAATGTCCTTTCCATCAGTAAGGTGTACTTCTCCTCTTAATGATGCCATTTTCAATCTTTCTAGTACATTTTTCACTATACCTGTGAATTGTTAAATAAGGCAACTTTTCATGCATAACATTTTGACTAGGGTAACATATACTCTGGTCACTACTTTCACAAATTAAGCACATTGGTCATCTTGCTTTAAAACGGTACACTTTAGTCACCTTAATATTGAATTATTGGAAACTTTAATCATTTTTTGCCTATTTTGGTTTTTTGAGTAATTTTTTTGAGAGGAAAAACTTAGATAGAATCAATTGGAACCTTAATGGCATGGGCTGGAAAATGTTTGATTAAGAAAATGTCTTAAAAATAGCAAAAAGTGGAAATAATAAAAACAGGACAAAAAATGACTTAAGTGTAACAGTGTAACATATCCAATTTGTGAAAGTAAAATGACCCTAGATGCACTTTTTCCCATTTTATTTCTTGTTACATGATGAAGATTCCATTTCCAACCAACTTGATCTTGAAAAGAATACCAAGAGCATTCTTTCTTTCTTTCATTTTTTAAAAATAGAAGAATTTATACATTAAGCACAAACTCTCTACCCCAATTGATAATGTGTGCCATCTCAATAATAGAAGTCTTTGCAATTCAACCTACTTTAGTTTAAACAAATAAATTAATCGAACATAAAGTGACCCAACCAAGTGAATCAGATTCAAAGTTACAAGATTGGTTATTAAAACGATCACAACCATAGCACAAGAGAACAATACCAAAAGCAACAACCAAGCGGTTCACCTAGTGTTCTCGCCATAAAACTCACCCTTCCACATCCCGTTTCAAGCGTCGGTTCGAATCACACACGGGTTGATCTATAAGAGAAGAAAAGCAACAAAACATTCCAAATAAAGAAATAACAGAACACATTTACCCAAGATATTTCAGAAGCTTCAAACTTAATCGGGTAACCAAGAACGTCTCTGCAGCGGCGTGTCCCACCTCACGGCTTAAAGATTGGTGGCTGGCATCATCGTCTTGGGATGAAAGAGAGCTTCCACTAGCGGTCCGGCGATGCCTCTTCTGATTGGAGATTGTGGATCTGATGCTTGAGTAGCTTGAAACCCTAGGAAGAAGGGGTTGACGAGGCGCAGTCTTTTCATCATCAAATGATGCAGAAATGAGAAGGCGGGTCGTTGGGTCATTTCCTTTGGGCAACATTGTGTCTGTAAGAGCAGAGATGCTGAGCAATGTTGAAGATGGAGGTGATTCATAACATGGGTATGCAGGTTTGTGGGTTAGGGGCAATATCTGTTGGGAAGGCATTTTTCTAGAAGTTTGTAGAGAGAGACGGAGAGGATGAGAATTGGTAGCAAAAATTGAGCTACTTTTAGAGATTTAAGTATCGGGTAAAAGGATGAAACTTTGCTAAGAGATGCGAGATCAAGAGTTAGATTTAGAGCTTGGTTTTGGATTTGATGAGATCATTGGTTGTCAATCTCAACGCGGAAGCTTCAAGTTATACAAATTTACTACGTTTTTTGAGGCTTGGAGATTTGGGGTGCAGATTGCAGAAAGACAAACAGAGAGGTTGGGACTAGGGAAGAGAGAGAGAGGGGAGAAGGTGGCAATTGTGGAGTTGCGTATTGGCTTTTGACTATGCCACGTGTATTGTGATAGTTTGTTACAGGAAAAACGATATTTTGGCCGGCTGGAAAAAAGTCCCTTGTAATTTAGTTTCTCTCTCCTATTTAATCAGTATTAAAAACTGTGCTAGACACCGTCTGAATCAATCGGACAAGATTTTTGATCGGGATAGAGACCCCAAGAATAAGAACGATGCTATTTGTATCTTATAATTTAATACCCGAGTGTCTCTGAGTTTTTTATGAACATTATAATTAACCTACGAAAATAAATACAATTGGTCACAAACAAGTTTACCGGCAATCTTTACGGTAAATACAGAATTATTTCAAGAACAATAAATAATAATAATAATAGTAATAATAAATTTCTCTCTTAAATCCCAAAGGATTCGAATTCACTTTCATATAATATTACTGTAAGTATTATTTTAAATAATGAAATAAATGTAGTAAAATTTTTATATTTATTATAAAAATGATATTTAAGTTTAATATTTATTTTTTATAATAATTTAATCTTATTTATTAAAATATGACTGCATAAAAATAAAATATTTTTTTTATTTTTTAACGTATTAAATTGTTTTAATTTAAATAAATTATAATTAAAAAATTAAAAATAAATAAATAATTTGAATCAATTTAAACCAATTTAGACTAATTTAATTGTATTTAATTTTTACTCAAGTTCACATTTATTTACTCGAATTAAATTTGATTCTATTTAAGTCAGTTTAAATTGACTCACTTTGTTTCATGAATAATACTTAGTGAAAATCAATAACGTTGTACATGTTCGTCTCATATTTATTTATATTTGTTTGTTTGTATTTATATTGTCAGACTCATATTCACATATTCTTTAATACTATTAAAAAAATTATTTTTAGGCAATTTATTTTTTAGATAAATATTGAGAGGATCTTATACTTACTACAAAATGATTATTTATCTTTATGCCGTCACTTTTTCATAACAATATGATTAAACTGTAACATAAATAAATATAAATCTAAATGTTATTTTTAAAATAAGTATAAGATCTATATAATCATCATCTTTTTATTTATTTATAATGATATGAAAATTTAATATCCATACAAAAAAATTAATATTTAACTTATATCGTATCATTTTGAATTCATGGTATGAGTTTTGATCCAAATTAATACTAAATGTTAAAGGATGAAGTATATTTTAGGTTATTTTATTTTCAAAATATATCATTTTAATAGCTTTACTTTTAAGTAGTTTATCTCAAGTTGATTTGTTAAATTGAATCACTTTAGTTGTCATGTTTATCATTTGAACAAATTTTTTTTTACTTTAATTAGTCTTTTAGTGGTATAGTTAAAGTCATCTAGTTTTTAAAAATAAACAAATTCACTTCAATTTATCCTATTCAATTTCAAATTGAAAAAAAAAATCTTAGGTGATAGATTAGTCAAGTTGATTATGAAATAATAATAAAAATAAATCAAAAAACAAGTATTATGAAGAAATACCAAATAAAATTTATAAGCTCTAAAACATTATTTTCCTTATTAATTGAAATATTATTTTAAGCATAATATATTCTTCTACAATCAAATATATTCTTATAAAATATTCAAAGATAATCAGTTAAGTGCTAGACAATTGTAAGACAAGGAATATACCATAACAATTAAGAATAAAGAATGTGAAATATATGACCCCAAAAGGGTCGATTGCAATTGAAGATGACATAAAATAAAGTTTTTCCCATAAAGATCAAAATTACAAAATTGTTTGTTAGCCAACAAAGATGGTCATGACTCATGGAAGTGGTATAAAAGGTATGGTTACTTGAATTTTAATGATAGATGAACTCTTTACAAGAAAAACATAGTGATTGAGGATTGTTTGAGATAACTTAAATGTCTCAGTTTGTGATGAATGCACTATTAGAAAACACAAAAGAGAAGAAATCTCTTCTAAAAATCAATCGAAGTACAAAGAGTCTTGTAATTAGTATGCTCATATTTATGTGGACTAATTTCACCAAACTTATATGGAAACAAGAGATACTTTATCTTCTTTATTGATGATTTTTGTATAAATACTTGAGTTTACTTTCTTTTAGAGAAATCAAAAGCTTTTAAATTCATTAAAATCTTTGCAGCTCTTATTGTAATCGAAACTGAGATGATGATAAGGCCTTGAGAACTAAAAGATGAGAATAATTTTACTTAAATAAATTCAAATAGTTCTATGATGAAAAGGAAACTAGATAAATTAATCGATGCTTACACATCACAATATAATGATATATGTGAAAGAAATAATATGAAAAATTTTAATATGGTGAGAAGTTTGCTAGCAACCGAAAAAGCACACAGAGTCTTTTTGGCCAAAAGTTGTTCTTTGGTCAATTCATATTCTTGAAAAAGTCCTACATTTTCTATTAAGAAAATGACTTTGTAAGAATCATGGCATAAGAAGAAGTCATTAATGGATCGTTACAAGGTTTTTAGGTGCATATGTATAGCATATTCACATATGTAAGTTCAAAAGAGAAAGAAGTTGGATGACAAGAGTGAGATGTGTATGTTTCTTGGAATAAATAAATCTTTAAAAACCTACATGTTATACAATGTAGTGATAAAAAAAAGATAATATTAAGTATAGTGTGATTTTCAAAGAATTTAGTATTTGGAATTGGGAAAGTATTAACTTTTCACAAAAACAGATTCTTATAGATGAAGAAAAAGAAGTAAATGAATAAAAAATGATGAAAATTCTCACACGAAAGCACTGCATTGTGGAGTACCAAATGAAGATAAAAGTTACAATCTTGGATATCCTAAAACAAAGATAAAGCCAACTTAGATGATGGATTACAAGGTAAATTATAAGTAATCTAATGTTGATAATGTTAATTATTTTTTGTTTATAAACACAAATTCAATTACTTGTGAGGAAGTTTTCAAAAATGGTATAATAAGTGAAAAATTGTTATAGACAATAAAATTAAGTCCATTGAATGAAAAAAAAGTGTAGTTGATAAATACAAAGCAAATTTAGTGATAAAGAGCTATAAATAAAATGAAAGAATTTATTTCAAAGAGATATTTTCACCAGTAGTAAGATATGACACAATTAGGATGATGGTTTTTCTAAATTAATTAATTTTTCACTATTGCAACTCATTTACTAATCCGTGACATATATTTTTCTCCAAGTTTAAAATAGACTTTAAAATAATTTTTTTTAAAGGTTAAATGACTAGGGGTGAGTCTAAAAAAATAAAATAAGTAAAGTGTTTTAATTTAAAAACAAATGTATTTGAGGTTAGCCATTGAAAAATAAAATGACTAACTTAATACATTTTAAAAGCAAAGTTATTCATCACTTTAAATTGAAAAGTTGATGTATTAAAATTTTTAAATAGTTGTCTAAATAATTTTTTCATCAAAATCAAAATTTTCCAATAATGCCAAATCATTCTTAAAAAATAGCAATAATAATGCGCTTAGATGATTAAATAGGAACACTGTCCTCATCAATCAATATAACAAATAACAAACAAAAGAGGTAAATAGAAATAAAACACAAAACAACAAGAAAACCGTTAGAAATTTTTGAATTAAAAATTAATTTTCATTTTCAGTTTTTGTTTTAATATAATTTCCAGTTTTTTTCTCCTCAATTCTTGTCTCTTTCGTTATTGTTTTTATCTTTCTCTATGAAGTAAAAGAAGAAAAGAGGGGCCCCGGTGGATAGAAGAGAAAAGGGAAGAAAAGAAATGAAAAAAAGGGAGAAAAAAAAAGGAAAAAGAGAATTTTTTTTAATATATTTTTTATCTAAATTTAAAATTTTTCAATAGAATTCACGCTTTAAAATTTATAGAATAATAAACTATCCTATAAATTTATTATTATTTGATAATTGTATCTTGAAAAATAAGTTTCTGTATTTCTCTTACGACTACAATAAACAAAAAAAATTATTTTAACAATTTCTGTGTAATACATAAGTTTTTATTTTTTATATTATTTAAATTTTGTATTTAATATATATATATAGTTATATTTATATATTTTTAATTTTAATAAAATAATTTTATTCTTAAATTTATTTTTTAAAGTATTATTTTTTAAGATATTAAGATAATTCTATTTTTCACCACAAGGTTATGGGTTTTTGTTTCTACCGTTAATTCTTTACCTTTTTTTTCTATAGTCAATTTTCTATATTCCAAGAATGCTGTCCTTTATTTTTGGATTACTATTGATTTTTACTCTATTCTTCCACTTATTTTATTACTATATATTTTTTCAAATTGATATTTTCCTTGTAGGTGTTATATGAATTTAATCTATTCAGTAGTAATTTTTTTTATAAGCTTCTCGCAACTAATTACATATTATTTTAATCTTATTTGTTATCACTTATATTGCAATAAGTTTTTCTCTTTTAATAAGAAGTTTTTGATCCATTTTTTGGGTTGGTTTTCAAGTTCAATTTTATAATTTTTGAACATATGTAAAGATTATAATATTAATGAATGAGAAATAAATAATTATATCTAGGAAAATCATTTATAAACATTATAAAATATTATTAACCAGTCCTAATAATTATAGAAAATGACCTATAAATATCTGTATGTATAAGTTCTATGACTTTTAAAGTCTTGTTGGTTTCAAATCTCATTTTATTAATTTGCTTTTCTTTTATGTGGTTAACATAAACATCAAAGTCTATAAAATTCAAAGGATCTAAAATTTTATCAAACACAAGTCATTTTATTTTCCATCTGAAGGTATGACCTAATCTCTTGTAACATAACACAACCAAATTTTCACCAATTAAGTTTTGGTTTTATACCTCATGCACTTAATCACATCTTCTTTATCTCTCTTCCTTTTCTTTGCCTTATCATTGTACTTAGAGGTTGAGACAGGTTAAGCACTCTACGTTTTATCTTGCTTTAGTCTTTTCTCTTCCTAAATACAATGTGAGATGAGTTCACTCAAAGTCCAAATCTCTTTTTGACAATTATAACTCACCTTAAACCGACTAAACTATGATGAAAGAGATTTTAAAATCAAATGCACCAACAAGTCCTCAAAGAATTATAGCTTAAATACTCTTAACTTGGAAGTAAGGTGAGATATATCTATGATGTACTCCTCGATATTGTCTTTGCCCCTATACCTCATTGAAATTAAATTTGTCAAAAGTGTACCTATTTTAGCCATTTTGTTCTTGATAAAACTCTTTTCAATGTCTTCAAGAAAATCTTTAGCAATTGTTATCTTTTTCCAGAATTTATGCCCTTAAATGCATTTAAAATGAAATTTTTCATAATCGTCATACACATGAGATTTGATCTCTTTCACCTTTCTTTTTCCTTTTTTTCATCAGAAGTAATCTTATCAGTAATGAATGTAAGAGAATCAAGCCTTATCATAAGATCCAAATTCATGACTCTAAGAACTATTAAGAGGTCCCTTGCAATGACTTGAAGTTAGTGTCATTTAATATAGGAATAAAGTTGATGTTGGCATTAATATTAATAGGATTATTCATAGTTAAATCTAAAAAACAATAAACAAACAAAACAAAGTCACATAACTCTTTAAACCAAAATAACAAATTCAAACAAAGATAAATTTCATCTCAAGATACCGAGCACTCCATTAATATTTCGTTTTTAGACAAAAGATATTAACTTGTAAGTGATATCTTGGTGTTGTAATCAAACACTCATAATAAGAGTATGTCGAACAGTAAATCTTCTTTTGGACAGAATTATTGCTCACATGCAAAAAAAAAACAAATAATCATCATGCAATTATATTAAATATTAACCTTCTTTTGGGCCAATCAATTTTCACATAAGTTATATACACCTAACTATAAGGGTTATAAGTATTAGTTATTTTCGTGGATAAAATATTTACTTGTAAATTTATTTTTAGGCTTACTTTCAAGTCTATCAAGAAAAATCGAACAAATGCTTGAGTTTCAGAGAATCGTATTCCAAGTATATTTTTGATAACTACGATACATATGATTGCATTCATGCATTTAATAGCACATGTTTATGAATATGAAATTATTTTTTGTGTTAAAATATTTATTTAAATTTGAATTAATTTATGAAATTATCAATCAGTTATTTTTTAGATAGATGCGTTTAAATATTTTTTAGATGTGTCTTAATATTTTTAAGATATGTTTTAAAAAATAATTTTTTATAATATTAAATTTTTTAATAAACTTTGAAAAATTAAGCCAAAAAAATATTCAACTATGATACCACTAGGTTATTATTATTATTATTATTATTATTATTATTATTATTATTATTATTATTATTATTATTGTTATTATTATTATTATTATTATTATTATTATAATATATATATATATTATGGTTGAAAATAGCGTGGAAAAAAATAAAAATTGAACTGGCCAATCTGCTGAAAAACATTTGCATGAGAGGCTTGCGTTGGGAAGAAAAAGAAAAATTGAAAGAAAAAAAGGTATTTAACACATCAGAGGACATTCATGGTGGCGACAACAAAGTAATACTTTACATATTTCAATAAGAAGATTGTACGCTGAAAAATTATTTTTACTGAATCGCCAAATGCAAAATAATATTATACATTTCAAAGAATTGATTTTTGTGCATAGTGAAATGCAAATTAAGTAGCAGTGAAGTCGAAAGGTAATGAAAACATAAAAGATTAAAACTTTATTAATATTAAATTGATTATTTATATTTTCATATTTGTATAAATTCTTTTTAATTAAAATTTTTCATGTTCGTATATAACTTTTTTTTAATTAGAATCTTTCATATTTAAATTCATGTTCGTATAATTTTTTTTTAATTAAAATCTTTCATATTTAAATCAAATAATTATATGAGTGATTATGATTATATGATTTGATTATTAAATTTTAAAAAAGTTAGTTTTATTGAATTTATGCTTAATATTTTTGTTCTAAAATTTACTAGTTAATTTGATTTAAATGATATATATTTTGAATCATCTAGTTATGATTATTCATTGTTAAATTCGTTGTAGAACACACACAAACACTTGTGTTTTTTTGTGTTAATCTTTTTGTAATTGATTTGTGAACGATCTAATTGACGGAGAGTTTATTTGGAGTGTTGGTCTGAAAACTGCTCATGCTAACATTATAAAACGTGAAAATAGAACAGGAACTCATAAGTAAAATATATTGGGGTAATATCCTAGGGAGGATAGTATAAGACCGAGTTTGTATTTGAATATTTGATTTTCATAGTGGAAAGTTAGGTGGTCCGGTGGACCGGTGATTTTCTTCTTAGATCATGGATGTGACCTAAGTTGTTTTCATCTAAAAATTTATGTGTTATTATTTTATTTTCACATTTTATTATTACACACGATTATATGCTTGAAAACTTTGTTTAAATTATCAAATTATAAATTAGTAAAAATTATAAATAACATATCCACCTCCTTTAAGTTAATCAGGTTAATATCTTATAAACTTTCACTAAGCATTTATATTTAAGTATTTATATTCTAAAAAAAATTAATTTTCATAAAAAAAATTACTTTATCACATGTTTCAAATAATTGATCTTAATATATATATATATATATATTTAAATTTAAATTATATAAAAATATCGATAAAAATCAACTATCAATGTTTGTCAACTTAAGTCATTGTTGGTTAAGTTAATCCTTGTTAGTCTAAACCAATAAATTTTATTGGATTAAAACTTATTGGGTCATAAAATTCATTTTTATATTTTTATCTATTAATCTAAATTCATATCTTTAAATCCATGATTTTTTTATTTATAAAATATTTATCAGCTTTAAAAAAAATAATTACTTTGGACTTCAATTTAATACATTAGGTAAGAATCACCGATAATACTCTAACTATAATTATTGGCCGGTGACATTATTTTTGAACTTTAAAAAAATAATTATTAACCCTTTTTTAATTATGTAATAAATAAAATCCTAGTCGTAATATAAAAGAAATTATCTGATTTGTCATTATTCAACCGTAATTGAATCCATATCGCTCGTATGAATGCTGTTCAAATAAAGATATTGATATTATCAACATAATATCTTCTCTCTTTTTAATCACCATCTATCTAATTTGAATCTGTTTTTAAACCTGAACAATATCAAAAATAACTGTTTCAAGATTTTTTTAATGAAAACAATTTATGTATCAAATTATCCTTATTAAATTCAAAATCAAACAATTATAATTATAAAATATTTTAAATTTAAATCTATAATTTTTTGGAAGAAAACCACAATTATTTCAAAACATGATAATACTTAAATAAAGATTATCATATTTGAAAATATCAAAAATATCATAGATAAAAAATAAATTTAATTCTTAATAATTCAATATGAAGAGATTTTAATATCACTTGTTAAAACAAAATAACTTTTGTTGAAAATTATCACCTAAAAATAACCTGAAATATCTATGTTGTATTAATAAAAATCAAAGATAAAATATACGAAAGCATACTTAAATTCATAACTATTAATTAATTTTATAGTCGAGTAGTTAGTCTTCCAGATCTACATATTTTCTTTAGAAAATCTCTAAGTTTTCTCTCTAAATTTTCTAACGATCTGGATATCATAATCACTATATATATAATTGATAAATGTATATCTATTTTAACTCATAATTAAAATAGATATTATTCTTATATTTCTACACATTAAAAACTTGTACTTTATTAAATAAATTAAAGTTCAAATTATATAATCTGTATAATATCATTTTTATATAAGCTTAATTTTATATAATAATCTTTAATATATAATTATTCACATATGAGTCTAACTTAAATTAAGGATCAAATATTTATAACTCAATCTTATAGGCTAATCTCATTTGGTGAATTGGAATTTATAAACAAACCTAAGTGTTTAAAAGAAAATTAATTTATTTGTTATTGGGGTTATATTGTATATCTTTTTTTATCATTTAAAAATATTTTATTATTATCAAAATTAGGCTTATATAAGTGGTTTTTATATCTTGTAATTTGACCCCTTAATATTTTTCTTATGATTTGATCACTTCGTATTTTTATTTTATACATGTTGATTTCTTTAATTTTTCTTATAATTTAATCCTTTGATTTTTAATTTTTAACATTTAATTTAAAATTGGAGACTAACTTAAACTTGAACTTCAAAAACTTGAAAAAAATAAGAATTTTTAAGTGTAAAAATTAAAAAATAAAAAATTTAATGATTAAATTGTAATGAAAAAATGAGAGATCAAAATGTGAAAATTAAAAAATAAGTAGATCAAACCATAAGCAACCACTTGTATTAAGGAAATAAATACAATGAAATCAACATGTTTTATCATTGTGATATTAAAAAATAAAAATAAATATTAAAATAAATAAATTTACTCACGTTTATTCACGTGTTACTTGTTAAAATAACTTTAAAGATATATAAGTTATTTATTAACAATTGCTAATCTTGTATTGATCATTCACATTTCTATTAGAACATAAAACTTTATTTAGAATTTTGGATTCAATATTTCTTAATTTGATTCTTCAACTTCAACCACATATTCCAATCAACAAATATTTTATAGAATGGTTTAATACCGGCAATAGACATTTTTCTATCAAAATTGTCTATGGGATTATATTAGCTAAGAAAAAAATTTCAATCAAAAAGGTTTTTTATAATTACTTTGAAAAACTAAGATTCATGAGAAATAAACTTTTTCTTTAGAAGATACTTTATGCCGTTCTAAGTACAAAGAAAAGTTTGGGTCGCTTCTTTATCTTGAGAAATTGTTTTGTTCTCTGTGCCATAAGGAATCAGAAGACGATGAACATTTATTTATTAAATATGGAAACATGAAAATTTGAATCTTAATTGACATTTTTTTAGAAAGATTGGACATTCGTATTTACGTTCATTTTATATTGAAACCTCTGAAACTACTTATCTCTTATGATATATCTGTCAAATTATTCTGATTTTATTTCTGTAATTTCTGTTTTCTCCTTTCCTGTACAAAAACTCTTCCTATGTATACGAAGTAAAACGAATATAACTCTAACCCTAACAGCTGTTTTATTCCTTAATTTCTGATTCACTAATCACATTGTCTGCCATTTTCTAACTCTACTAACTTTGTTGTCTATCACTTTCACTGCACATGCCAACACTCCTCCTCAATTTGGTGCATATATGTCTCTTATGCCCAACTTATCAAGTGTGTTGTAGAAGTTCCTTGCAGACACAGATTTTGTGAGTATATCAGCCAATTGATCTTCTGATTTAACAAATGGAAGCTTAATAATCTTTTCTTCAAGATTCTGTTTGATGAAGTTTCGATCCACTTCAACGTGCTTCGTGCGATCATGTTGAACTAGATTGTGAGAGATGGCAATGGCTGCTTTGTTATCACAAAATAAGTTCATTTCAAAGTTAGGAGCAACACCAACCTCAGTTAGAAGTTTTTTCAACCAAAGGAGCTCACATATTCCCTTGACCATTCCTCGAAATTCAGCTTCAGCACTGGATAAGGCAACTACCTTTTGCTTCTTGCTCCTCTATGTAACAAGATTGCTCCCCACAAAAGTAAAGTACCCAGCAGTAGATTTCATATCCTTCATATTCCCTGCCCAGTCTGAATCTGTATATCCAAGGACTTCCAATTGACCATTCTTTGAAAACATAAGTCCTTTCTCAGGGGAGGATTTTAAGTAACGAAGTATTCGCATGACCGTATCCATATGGTCTTCACTTGGGCAGTGCATGAACTGACTTACGACACTCACAACATAAGCAATATCAGGTTGAGTATGAGATAAATATATGAGTTTACCTACTAATCGTTGATATCTTTGTTTATCTGCTGGTACTTGGTCCACATATTCTTCGAGTTTATGATTTTGAACCATTGGAATATCGACAGGTTTACAATCTAGTAGTCCTGCCTCTGCCAGTAGGTCTAGAGTATATTTCCTTTGGGAAAGACATATGCCTTGTTTTGATCTTGTTACCTCAATACCTAAGAAGTACTTGAGCCCTCCCAAATTCTTCATTTCAAACTCATTTGACAGTTTTTCTTGAAGCTTAGAGATTTCTTCTTTATCATCCCCTGTAATGATCATGTCGTCTACATAGACTATAAAGGCTGTTATCTTCCCTAATCGATGTTTTAGGAAAAGAGTATGATCAGAGTTGCTTTGTTGGAACCCATATTTCTTCATTGCTGAACTCAACCTACCAAACCATGCTCTAGGTGATTATTTTAGTCCATACAATGCTCGTTGTAATCTACATGTAGTTTCTTTTCCTGATATAACAGTATATCCAGGTGGGATATCCATGTAGATCTCTTTTTCAAGATCACCATGAAGGAAGGCATTTTTTACGTCAAGTTGGTGCAATGGCCAATCTAAATTTGTCGCAAGAGATAACAAGACTCTAACGGTTTTTAGTTTAGCCACAGGTGAGAAGGTTTCTTGATAATCTATCCCGTGTTTCTGTGTATATCCTTTTGCTACAAGCCTCGCCTTGTATCGATCAACTAACCCATCTGCTTTATACTTAATGGAGAAAATCCACTTGCATCCTACCAGCTTCCTCCCTTGAGGCAACTCGCTTAACACCCATGTGTTATTCTTCTGTAATGCCTCAAATTCCTCTTTTATAGCTTGAGCCCATTTTGGATCAGATAAGGCTTCTTCAATGCTACTTGGAATTTGACACGAGGAGAGTGTTTGTGCAAAAGCCCTGATAGGTTCTGATAACCTTTGAGTAGATACATAATTTGCTATTGGATACTTGGATTGTCGTTCTTCTCTTTCTGGGGAGTATCGATTTTGAGGTTTGCCTAGATTGTGTCTAAAAGGTAAAACATAACCAACAGATGTATCTATAGCATTAGTTTGTAAAGGTGTGCTAGGATAGCTTACCTCAGGAGTATTCTCAGTAGGAGGATCATTGGGTACTAGGGAGTTGAGGGGTACATCAACCACTTCATCTTCTGGAGATTCAATTATTACTTCAGCTTCAGTTCTTGGAAGTTCAACCTCGGGTCTAGATACTGGCTCCTCCATATGATTGGCACGATCCAAGTATGTTGGACTAGTGTCTAATATTTAAACATCAAGCCAATTTCGTTCTTCACCATAACTCTCCTCCTGAAGAGTGGAATTGGATACCGATGATGGGAAAAACCATTCTGATTCGAGGAAAGTGACATCCATGGTAATATAGGTTCTTTTAGTAATTAGATCATAGCATCGGTAACCCTTTTTTTATACGCCATACCCCAAGAATACACATCGGATAGCACATGGATCCAACTTAGTTCGTTGATTTTTATGGAGGTGGACAAAAGCAACACATCCAAAAATTCGGGGCAGAAGCATCAAAATAGTAGGCAAGGGAAAATGATCAGATAGCACCTTTAATGGAGTCTGAAATTGTAAGGTTTTTGTGGGCATACGATTCAATAGATACACCGCTGTAGTAAGAGCATCACTCCAGTATTTATTAGGCATATGTGCACCGATTAGTAAGGCTCGAGCCGTTTCTAAAATATGCCGATTCTTCCTCTCTACAGTCCCATTCTGTTGTGGGGTTTGTGAACACGAGGTTTCATGGAGAATACCATGGTTGTCCAAGTATGTCCGGAATTGTTGATTAACATATTCCCCTCCATTATCAGATCTAAGTATCTTAATTTTTTGAAAAATTGTGTCTGAACCATGGTGTGAAACAGGTGAAACGTAGCAAATACTTCCTCTTTGTGTTTGAGAAGGTAAAGCTATGTCATTCGTGTACAATCATCAACAAAAATAACAAACCAACGATGACCCGATGACGTAATGACCGGGAAAGGTCCCCAAACATCAGAATGTACCAACGCAAAAGGAGTCATACTTTTATTCATGCTCATAGGATAAGACGCCCTATGACTTTTTGCTAGGATACAAGTATCACATTTGAAATATGAATGTGTGATATTTGAAAATAAACTGGGGAGTAGGTGCTTTAAATACCCGAATGATGGATGCCCAAATCTACGATGACATAGCCAAATCTATCGTTCCTTGTTACCAGTAGTGTTTTTCATGTGATTGGCTCTTCCTGAACTGAGGTCATCCACATAGTATAGCCCCCCTCTCCTAGTACCACGCCCAATGATCTCCTTGGTGAGAATATCCTGTAGAAGGCAAAAAGTAGAATACATCAGTACTACACAGTTAAGATCTGAAGTGACCTGACTTACAGACATTAGTCGGTTTGACAGAGAGGGTACAAGTAAAGTATTAGATAAGGATAATGAAAGAGATAAGGTCACTGTTCTAGCTCCTGTAACTGGATAAGTGACCCCATTTGCATTAGCAACACGACTCCGTCTTGGCTGAGTTGTATTGGAGAGATCATTTGGGTCAAATGTCATATGATCTGTAGCTCCAGAGTCCAGAATCCAATCCTCCTTATCACTACGAGTAGAGATGTGAAATGCTTTACTTGAAATACCTGGATCCTGGGAAGATTCGGCCTGAGAAGTAAGGGATAGTGAGGCATTATGGGTAGCCACAGTGGCTCGCCCAGTGGTGTCCCGTTTCTTCCGTGCTTGAAGATCATTCCACCATTCTGGATACCCATGTAGTTTGAAGCAGTTTTCACGGGTGTGTTTGTAGTTTCCGCAATGGCCACATTTCATGTCAAGAGATGGTGGATTTCCCGTGGATTTCTTGCTACCCAAGGAAGTTCCTGTTTTTGGTGGCATTAGATTATGGTCCCTTGACCCCTTTAAAAGCCATAACTGCTCCGGGTGTCGTATCTACACCTGTGATCATCACGGTCTGCCTGACCTCTTCCCTACAGAGGAATCCATAGGCTTGTTCCACCGTAGGGAATGGTTTGATCTGAAGCACATCACTTCGAGTTTTATCCAATCTATCATCAAGTCCATCGAGGAAGGTATACACTCGATCTTCTTGTACGATGGAGTTGTATTTTTGTATATCAATCGCACACTCCATTGGATTAGGACGACGGAAATCAATTTCACGCCACAACCCTTGAAGGTCATTGTAGTATTTTGCAATGGATCCACCCGCTTGCTTCGTACGAGTAACTTGACGACGAAGATCATACACTTGAGACGTGTCTGTCCCATCATAGTAAGTGGTAGCCACCGAATCCCAAACCTGTTTCGCAGTTGAGAATCGGATAAAATTTGCAATTAAGGAGGGGTCCATCGAATTGATCAACCATCCTTTGACAATGGCATTTTCAGTGCGCCATCTCCTAAATGAGGGGTCGGTTTCAGCAGGTTGAGGAAAATCCCCATTAATATATCTCAGTTTGTCTTTGCTAGAGATATACATCTCCACCACCTGGGACCACAAGGCATAGTTGGATCCTCCCAACTTGATACTAATGGGAGCAGTCAATGCTTCAGTGAGCGGAGGTTGTGAGCTTATCTGAGCTTTAGTTAGAACTTCTGTCATTTTTGCCGTCAAATCTTCCAATATGAAATTGGTAGTTAAATCTCTGGATTCTGCCATGAAATCTAAAAAATTTTTCCTTCCTGTTTTCCTTTTTTTATTTATTTTATTTTTTACAACATAGCCAATATATATATAAAACTCAAAACGTAACCCTAAGAAAAAAAATTTCCATTCGTGCAGCCCTGGAGCGGCGTCCTTCTTCTGCAATCGAGCGCGACTTTCTGCTACAAGTGAGCGGCGGCCGTCTTCTGCAAGCTAGCGGCACCCTTCTTCTACAACCGAGCAGTGCCCTTCTTCTGCAACCAAGCAGTGCCCTTCTTCTGCAATCGAGTGAACCTTAGCCGGCTACAATCCAGACAAAGGTAACCTTCCACTTGGTCCTCCATCTCTGAAAAAACCCTCACTGATCAGCGAAGAGTTAGGAGCTCCAGTGAAGTTGATTCGTTTTTTTTGTTGTTGTTCGAGCTATATCTTGCACTGTCTGATTTTTTCCTTCCTGTTTTTTTGTTTCAACAGTTGCAGAGAAACAGACACCTAGTCATAGGTCAGCAGTTGTTTCCATCTTTTCTTGGTTTCTTCTTCTTCTTTTTTCCTTCCAGGGGGGAGGCAGATTGAAGATGGTCGCAATCAAACTCGAAGGTTTTAAAGCTAAGAACCTTGAGCTCCAAAAGGATATGGAGAATCTGCAGAGACAATTTCATGAAGTGTTGACACACAAACACTCATCTGCTTGGACTAGTGGATGGAAGAAGCTGAGCAAATTGACCAAGATGACAGTTCTTGAAAAAAATTGGATATGGGGTATTATTGATCTGATCTCTGGATTTAATAGATCAAACCAATGTTGTGGAGAACAGGTAACAACATAGGATTTTTATTTCTTTAGAGTCATAATCTGCTCTGATACCATGTCAAATTATTCTGATTTTATTTCTGTAATTTCTGTTCTCTCATTTCCTGTACAAAAACTCCTCCTATGTATACGAAGGAAAACGAATATAACTCTAACCCTAACAGCTGTTCTATTCCTTAATTTCTGATTCACTAACCATATTGTCTGCCATTTCTTAACTCCACTAACTTTGTTGTTTACCGCTTTCACTGCACACGCCAACAATATCTACGCAACTTTTCACACTCATTGTTGCCATCATTCTTGAAAAAAATTAGTGGTTAAGAAATAATATTTTATTTGAATATTACATTTTATCTACACATTCTATCATCATTAATATTCTTCAATAGATCAATGAATTTAAACATCTTTTTTTTAGAATATCCTTGTACTCTTGAATTAGTAGATATTGAGAATTTTATTATTATATAATGAAAAAAATCCACCAATAAGTGATTACAAATTTAATTTTAATGCCATTTTTCACCATAGTTTGTCAACAATTGATTTCAACATGTTTGATTATTATGGGATATTATGTTATGTTTAAACCAATTCTTTATGTAGTTTTTGCTTAGGTATTTGCTTTTTTTTTTATCACAATTTAGTATGACATTAAATATAAACATCTTGTTATATATAGAAGGAGATAGCAAAAAAATTATTAATATTTTTCATAATTTATTACATGGGAAATTTTCTTCATAAAGTATGGATATAATTTGGTTCATCCAATCATTATTCTATTAATTCTCAATGATCTTTGTGAGGTAAACTCCATATCAAAACAACGAAATAACTTACAACTTACCATATTAGTCTCGTCTATATTAATTTATAAAGAAAATCAAATAAAATGAATTGCCTATTAACATTCAAATGACTATTAAACATAAGATTGAAATGATTTTCTTATTTTGTAGAAAAAATTAAAAGAAGTATAAATATAATTGCATTTAATTTTTTCTTAAAAAAACAACACAATATCAAGAGAAAGATAAAAGTGTATCTTTAAGGAGTATTGGGTCTTTGAAGTCCTCTAACGTCTGATTTATATATTTATTTTTATAATTTTTAATTAAATTTTATTAATCTTACAATTTAAAAACATAATCAATTAAATCAAAATTCTTAAATATTGAGATTTTTATAAAGATAAAATAAAAAAATATATATCTTATTAATAAAAAATATTTAAAAAAAACCCTTCCCTCATTTTCTCTACTTTCTCTCTCTTCCTCTCCATTTTTCTCTTTTGCTCTTACTCAGTCTCTCTTAATGAGAGTGAAAAAAGAAAAGGAGAGAGAAAGAGGAGAAAGTTTTTTTTTAATTTTTTATTAATAAAATATATAATTTTTATTTTATTCTTAAAATATAAATCACATGAAACATGATTTATAAAATGACTTAAATTGTTGTCACTAATTTTATAATTTTAATTTGACGGTGAAAATTATAATTATTAGTAAAAAAAAAACAATAAAAAAAATAATAATATTTTTTATTAAGAAAATAAGTTAAGAACCCTTAAATTTATACTTATATTATTTATAATATATCATATAATAAAATAATTTTAAAAATAATAAAATTATTTAATTTTGAAGAAATTTTCACTATATGACATATTCTAATTAGTGTGAGTGCTAATTTTTATACATTTAACATCTCTAAAAAAAATAGTCGAGAGTGACTATAACAGGAAAGAGTAATTAGAATAAAGAGTCATTTGGAACCATTTATTCTTTTAGCTGAAAATAATTCTAAATATCTTAAATCATTTTCAAGAATATTTGACAATTTTAATGAAAAATAGTTTCAAAATTTTGAGAATTGTTATTTATGTTTTTAGAAAAAGTAAGTATTTACTTTTTAAAGAAGTAGCATAGAATGTATACTAATATCAAAATATAATTAGTAAAATATCATTTTAAATTATTTTTAATAATTTTATGCCAAACACTTTAATAATTATCTTTAAATTATTTTTAAGTAAATTACATATTTTAAATTCACTTCTAAAATAATGAGATTAAGAGTATTGTTTACGTTATTAATAAATTGTTTATTTTATTATTATAATTGAGTCAAAAATTTGTTTTTATTTTTATATTTTTATTAATTGTTGTTTGGGGAACTAAAGTTCATATTTGACATTATATCTATTATAGTTCTTGTTTGTTCTTTATTGCAGTTTTTAACTGAGTATGTGAGCTTTAAAGTTAGAATGAAACATTGGATTTTATACTAAGTTTCTCTTTTAATTTTTAATGAAACATTTTGAATTTGAATCTATAAATTCAATCATTTTATAAATTATTTTTGTATTCCTTTAAATTGAATAGGTACTTCTACTACGTCATAATCACATCCAAATAAGTCAAAGTGTCAGCGGATGATAATATTGAAATAAAGGTGGTGAAATATCTCATTATATGTCGACAAGTCTAACATAGGGGTGTGATTTTAGAATATAGTAATAAAATATTTTTAATTATATTATATATATATCAATTTTTTATTAAATATTAAATTAAAAAATATAAGATAATAAAATAATTATAAATTCACTTACTATTAAAATTCAATTATATTAAAGCATATAAAATTATCTATACATTAAGTTATGACACAAATATATTGTTATTTATTTATTTATTCAATATAAAAAAAATTCTTACACTTGTTCTATTCTTTAAGAATATTATTACTATATAGATTTAATTCCCATATCTCTGTTCTTTCGGCATCTTCTTATTATTAATATGAGCTCACTGTCCAATTATACAAAGCATATCATTGATACATAGATTCTACACATTTAATTATCAATTAGAATTTCCAATAAAAAATTTACACACGTTTTGGGTTTACTACGAAAAAGAACACATTTGTTTAGCTAACGTGTCTTCTAATAAAGTGCTTAAGATTTTGTATTAATTTGGAGAAAATTTGGTTTTATTTTTAGATCTTTAATTATCGTTTGATAAAAAATAAAAAAAATAAAAATTAAACATGCTACATTAATTGAAATGATTGAGATTGACAAATTTGTTTCAAATTAATTATAATAAGGATAAATTGTGGTGAATTTTTTTAAAATTTTTTAAAATATAAAATTTAATGCTTAAATTTTTAAAATTTTACACAAATTTTAAAATTTTAAAATCCTATAATTTAGCTCTCAAATTTTTAAAATTTCACGAATAAATAATAAATTTTTGATTAATAAATAAGTATTATAGTAACCTCACATAAGTTCAAGTTTGTTCAACATATAATTCGTTACACAGCAACAATAAAATCTTAGAGCAAATATTTTATTTTTCTCTAAAATTTCGATTTAACTTTAAATTTACTATTTTTAAGGTTTTTTTTCTTATTAATTTAATATTATATATATAATTTTATATCAATTAATATTCATCTTAAATTTAAAAGAAATAAATATCAAGATTGTAAGGACTATGAGTGTTGGCTATTTTCGTGGACAAAATATTTATCTGTAAATTTGTTTTTAGGTATATCTTTGATAACTTGACACATAAGATTATATTTATGCATTTAATAGCACATGTTTATAAATCTAAAATTATTTTTAATGCTAAAATAAGGAATAAGATATGCTAAAAGATATTAAATAATATATACTCTAAAATAAGATATGTTAAAAGATATTAGATAAGATATATATATACTCTAAAATAAGATATGCTAAAAGATATTAGATAAGATATATTTTAAATTATAATTGAAATCTTTATTATAAAAGATAACATAAAATCTATTTTAAAAGAAATCTATTTTAAATAAGAGTTATCTTAATTAATGAGAATTATTAATCCTATTTGTAATAGAAAAGATATTTATCAATTACATAGGATTAAGGGTTTTAATTTTTCCTATAAATAAAACTCATTGCTCATTGTTTCAATCAACCATACAAGAGCATTCTTCTAATCTTTTTAATTTCTCTCTCTTATTTTACAAATATAAGATCATAATTCTTTAGGCTTCTTTATTTAGTTAATCTATCAAATATTGGTGGTTATATTTGATTTATTAATAAGCCTAATTATTTTTATGATATTTTGATATTATATTCTTATGGCTTCTTCTTTATTTTTGTTCTTAAATTGTTAGATCAAATAATTGTTTTTGTTATATCATAATTATTTGATTTGATTATTAATCTTTAAAGAAGCTATTTTTATTTAACTTATATTTGATCTTTTTGGTCTAGGATTTACTAGTTGATTTAATTTAAATGACATATGTTTTGAATCATCTAGTTAGGATTATTCATTATTAAATCTGTTCTAGAACACACACGGGCACTTGTATTTTTGTGCTAACTATTTTGCAGTTACTTCGGGAACGTATCTGATTGGCGAGAAGCTTATTGGAACGTTGATCTGGAAACCGCTCACGCTAATATTAGAAATTGTGAAAACAGAACAGGGGCTCGTAAGTAAAGTACATTGGGGCAGTATCCTAGGGAAGGTAGCATAAGACCGAGTTTGTACTTGAACATTTGATTTTCATAGTGGAAAGTTAGGTGGTCCGGTGGTTTTCCTCTTAGGTCATTGTTGTGGCCTAGGTTGTTTCCACCTAAAAATATCGTGTGTTATTATTTTATTTCCTCATTTATTTTTACACACGATTGCATGTCTGGCTGCTTTGTTTAGGTTATTAAATTATAAATTAGTAAGAATTAAAAATAACCTATTCACCCCCTCTAGGTTAATTAGGTCCATAATTTATAAACTTTCAATTGGTATCAGAGCAGACACTAGACATACTTAGTGAGATTGATTCTTAGGGACACACACACTTACTTATGGACCAAATGAAAGAAGGTGGGTCATCTGTTAGACCCCCACTCTTTGATGGGTTTAATTACCCTTTCTGGAAGGCTCGCATGCAAGCCTTTCTCAAACCAGATGAAAAAGTCTGGGATACTATTCTTGATGGTTGGGAACCACCTTTTGTAACGAAAGATGGTGTAACAATCATAAAGCCAAGAAGAGACTGGACCACTGAAGAACGCACCCTTAGTGGGGCAAACCAAAAAGGTCTAAGCTCAATATTCGTTGTAGTGTCGATGGATGAGTTTCGTCGCATCTCCGACTGTGAGACTGCTAAAGATGCATGGAATGCACTTGCTCTTGCTCATGAAGGAACTTCCCAAGTAAAACAAACAAAATTGAGATTGCTAACATCTGAGTTTGATTCTATTAAAATGAGCAACAACGAAACTTTTGGTCAATTCTATGCTCGCTTCTGTGATATCACTAATGCTTGCTCTAACCTTGGTGAGAAAATTCCACAACCTATACAAGTGCGCAAACTCCTAAGCTCCTTAACAGCTGACTACAAGATGAAAGTAACAGCGATAGAGGAAAGCAAGAATGTGGACACACTAAATATTGATGAACTTGTCGGGTCAATCCAAACCTATGAGCTTTCTCTTGATCGTCCCAAGAAAATCAAGGATGTGGCATTCAAAAGCTCCAAACTGGACATCTCTGATAGTGATGAGAATATAAATGATGAGTCATTAGTCTCGCTAGCACGAAAATTGAAGAAGTTCCTGAAAATGAAGGGTCAACAAAATAATCAATCTAATAAGGGACAATCTAGTTGTTCGAAGGACCGAAAGTCAAGGGAAATCAAGCCTCATAGCTCTGATGGTAAGAAAACTAAGCTCACTAGTCCTCGATGCTATACTTGTGGGGGTTTTGGTCATATTTCTATAGATTGTGCAAACAATAAAAATAAATTTGGAAAAGCATTTAATGCTACACTCAGTGACACGGAAAGTGAGCAGGATAATGCTAGTAACTCAGAAGATGATGACACAAACTATCGTGCCTTCACCGCAACTACCAAAGCACACCACAATGACTTTGACTCTAGCTTGGATGAAGAAAATGAGGAAGTAAACTCCTCTTTCTTATTGTCTAAGTTTAATGTATCGAGTTATGAGGAACTATTCATGGATTGTTTAGGTTCTAGAGAAGAGAGAGATAAATGATCGGGGCAGAACCGACATCGCCGATCCTGTCCGTTACTTTGGTTTTATGTATTTATAAAACTCTCGCAAGTGCACGAATCATTTCGTAGAAAATGATAAGTATACTCCCAAGGTCGATCTAAGGAAAGAATGTATGTGGTTTTTAATTTATTATTCAAACTTTTAAAAACGAAATTAAATCCTAAACATCCTGTCACGATATTTTGGGTTTTGTGTTTTTAATCTATTAACATAAAAATAAACAAAGATTCAATAAATATTTATGCAAATTTTATCATTTAAAATAGTGGAGTATTTATGGATATAATAACTAAGTTAATTATGCTTGCTCATATTATTTAGGTTATTAAAGATATGAATTGATATTTATTGATTCTCTCTTTTTTATATGAATACCACCTTTGGTGGGGTTAGATATTCTTTGTTAACTAAACAAATCAATTAACACCTATGGGTGGGGTTGATAACTAATTTGGTTAATTAAATTAATTTCTTTTTCTAAGAGATTGAAAATGAACCATTTAAATGCCACCTTTGGTGGGGTTAGACAGTTTAAACTTTATTCAAGGTGTCCAAATTAAACCTAAGAATTTAGTTATCCAAGTACTAACTTTCAAGTTTTAAAACCACTACTGAAAACATGTTGTCAATACATTTTCAGATAATAATTCTTATAAAAACTTTTGAAATAGAGCTTCACTCTAACTACCGGGCGATTGTACCAACAAATAAAAGAGCACTACTCTAAATTAGACCGAATAACTAAACCTTAAAATCTAATTTTCAGATTTAAGTTTGTAATGAAAAATAAT
This sequence comes from Hippophae gyantsensis, assembly GCA_030763125.1. Lineage (NCBI taxonomy): Eukaryota > Viridiplantae > Streptophyta > Magnoliopsida > Rosales > Elaeagnaceae > Hippophae > Hippophae gyantsensis. The sequence continues at coordinate 13,807,489 of CM061029.1, read as the reverse complement.
ATATTTCTCTCTAACATTCTTGATATAAAATCTTGAATAAAAATAAAATCAATTCATTTTAGAGATTTTTACCTATTTAATATTTCGCAAGCATAACAACGTTATTATTACATCATGTTTATAAATAGCCAACAGAGTTAAATTTAATCACAGACAAATTAAATATAACATGTAAGAATAAAGCATAAAAAAATAACTGTAAAGAAAATAAAATCCTTACAGAACTTCGATGCTATTCTCGTTGCTGGAAAACCTCCAAGCGGAATTTGCACTCCCATTTATTGAATCAAAAAGCTAATAACTTACAAAAACATAACTAGTTCTTCCCAAAAAGGGAAGAACTCTAAAACTAAGAGAAATTAACTAAAAACTAAGAAAAACTAAAAATCTAAGAAAAGAGAGAAAGAAAGAAGAGAGAAGTGTGTTTTGAAGGTGTGGTATGAAGTGAAGAGAAGGGGTGTATTTATAGGTGAGGATGGAGAGAAAAAGTGGGGGAAAAAATGTTAAAAAAATGTGAAAACGCGGAGTGGTAATTGCTGACGTCATACTGATGACGTCAGCATGACATGAGGCGTATAAAAAAATGGGGCGAAATGGCGTTGGCGCGCGAGAGCATTGCGCGCACAGCGCGCAAGACAGGCGCTGGTGCGCACGGCGCGCGGGAGCAAAGATACGCGCGGCCGGGTGCCGGGCGCTGTGATCTGCGCTAGCGCGCACAGTCTGGCACCTCAGCGGGTATGGCGCGACAGCGCAATTTTCTCCTTTTTGACATTTTTGACCTTTTTGACCCATTTTATCCAATTTTTCCATATTTATTGACCTTTCCCCATTTATTTATTTATATATTTGTGATGTATTGCTTCCAGTATTACTCTTTGAGTCTTTAAGTTGCGTTTTTAAGCCAAAATACCTGAAAAACAATAAAAATACCCGTGATTCCGAAAAAGACAAATATATATAAATATATGATAAAACATATAAATATATATATATATTAATCAATTAATGTGCATAAAATCATGGTTATTTTAGTGCTTTTTGAGCACTCATCAATAAACTACTTGTGGAAGTAACTAAACTTAATGATATCATCAATATTCACAAAACAAATTCCTATAGCCTAGAGAAAGATAAAAAGGAATTGTTTGAAAATATTAATGCCATGAATTTGAGACTTGTAGAAATCACTGAGGAAAACAAAAAGCTTAGGCAAGAACTTAGTATTGCTAAAGATACAGTGAAGAATTTGACCATAGGTGCAGAAAAATTGACCAAAGTCCTAGACTATGGAAAGCTACATGGAGATAAGAGAGGTCTTGGATACATAGATGAACAGTCAACACCTTCAACATCAAAAACCACATTTGTAAGGTCCTTAAACTCTACTCCTACTGTTACTACTTATGCACAAAGAACTATTGCACCTATGGTAGAAAAAAATGTTAAGTTTGTGCCTATCTGTCATCATTGTGGTAGGAAAGGTCATATAAGACCAAAATGTAGATATTTGATGAATGCTCCTAAACTTAATCATTCTTCCCATGCTTCACATAGTAGGACCCATAAGCATTATTCATCTATGCATGCTACATCATACTTAAGGATGAATGGAAATTATAATAACTTGTTCAGAAATTCTACTAGGAAGCATGAAGTCTTAGGTTCAAAGAGGCAAGCAAAATTTAGTATTTTTAATGCTATGACTCATTATCATCATCCTATTATGCATACTGCATCTTCATTTGGGATGAATGAGAAAAGAACAGCTAAGTTCAAAAACATGCCTATGAAACCTAAGTTAGTTGAGTCCCAACCCAATGATATAGAGAAATCAAAATGCAAGAAAATGTGGGTTAGGAAAGGTTGTTTTTTCTTGGTCACCTGACCATCTTTCATTCCTTCATCTAGGTATTTTTGTTAGAGTGCTTAAATGAACTTAGGTGAGCAATCTTTATTGTCTTTATTTTATTTATTAGTTAAACTTACAAAAAAAAAAATAGCATCCTTGTTTGGCCAACACAGTATTCAACTTATTTAATATTTCCATACATATAATCTCATTTTTAGTGATTCAACTCATTTTGATATTTATTGTATAAATTATTCTACAATTTTGCCTTATGCATACATATATATTCTTATACATGTGATGATCGATGTTGACATAAACTTCTTCACACACTCACGAACACACATATATGTTATGCTTGAAGTTTATGAATTTTCTTGAAAGACTCTAAGACTTTAACTAATCTTGATTGTAAAATTGTGTTGAGTTCTACTTTTGCTTACTAAAATTTTACCGTATGGAGGCACCTAGTATTGAGAGGGCTACCTACTGTGATGTGTGAAGTTACCGCAATGAACGGAGAGGGCTACCTCACAACTAGTGTGAAAGTCATCGTGCTAGGTTTATGGCTTGTGCAAAAAAAAAAAAAAAACAAGAAAAAAAACAAAAACAAAAAAGGAAAAGAAAAAGATTATGCAAAAACTGATTGCTTATAAATCTTGTACTTGGAATGCACAAAAAGAAAGAGCTAATAGTGGTTAAAAAATATATATATCATTTACCTCATTTATAGGAAGAAAAAAAAAATTTAAGTCCTCTTTTAGTAAATATATTTTATTTTGTAAGATTGAAGACTCAATTATATTTTTATATGATAGGTGATATTTTTTCTTTTGAGTCTTTCTTGATAGATCATAAATGAATTAATTGACATATTTATGAAGTTTAAACATGTATACTATTTTAAGTAAATGTCAATATGTCATTATATGTGTGAAGTGTGCGTGTGCACCTATTTTATTCTACTTATTTATTTATATGATAAATAATCAAAATTGGAGTTTAAAAAAATGATGAGTTCTCAATTGGTTGTGTGCTTGTGTGTAATTAAATGAGTTTAATAACTTATGTGGCTTTGTATGCAAATTTAAAAAAATAAAAAATAAAAAATCTTTTTCATTTATTACTTTTTTAATTGGTTTCTAAGTTAGAGAGTCATAGAACTTAGGGAGAGTTTAAAGCACATTGCACTTTTGCATTACTCTGATTTTACACTGTTATATCTTTAGGAGGAGTTTAGCTTCAATTCTTTGTCTAATGTTTTGTCCTTCTCGTATGTCAAAAAGGGGGAGAGAATATTTACTTCCATGTTTTTATTTTGTTATGCATATAAGGGGAAAACATATTTTTCTTAAGCTTAATTAATATGAATGCATACTATATGACTATTCTTTACACTTCTCTTATTTATATGTAAAATGAACTAATATACAATGAGGCTTTCATGTCAAGTTGTCCTATGCTTTGTCAATGTCATTTCAGTTACTTAAATGCTTGTCAAGTTGCAGCGAAGATGGATCTATCGGACCATAGAATAGTTCCACTATGGAGTCTGGGACATCATTGAATTTTATCTTTTTCCTATAAGTGTAATGTAGTGAGAGAGAGGTTTTGTCACACGAAAATGCCAAAGGGGGAGTTTGTAAGGACTATGAGTGTTGGCTATTTTCGTGGACAAAATATTTATCTGTAAATTTGTTTTTAGGCCTGCTATCAAGTCTATCAAGAAAAACCAAACAAATGCTCAAGTTCCAGATAATTGTACTTCAGGTATATCTTTGATAACTTGACACATAAGATTATATTTATGCATTTAATAGCACATGTTTATAAATCTAAAATTATTTTTAATGCTAAAATATGGAATAAGATATGCTAAAAGATATTAAATAATATATACTCTAAAATAAGATATGTTAAAAGATATTAGATAAGATATATATACTCTAAAATAAGATATGCTAAAAGATATTAGATAAGATATATTTTAAATTATAATTGAAATCTTTATTATAAAAGATAACATAAAATCTATTTTAAAAGAAATCTATTTTAAATAAGAGTTATCTTAATTAATGAGAATTACTAATCCTATTTGTAATAGAAAAGATATTTATTAATTACATAGGATTAAGAGTTTTAATTTTTCCTATAAATAAAACTCATTGCTCATTGTTTCAATCAACCATACAAGAGCATTCTTCTAATCTTTTTAATTTCTCTCTCTTGTTTTACAAATATAAGATCATAATTCTTTAGGCTTCTTTATTTAGTTAATCTATCAAATATTGGTGGTTATATTTGATTTATTAATAAGCCTAATTATTTTTATGATATTTTGATATTATATTCTTATGGCTTCTTCTTTATTTTTGTTCTTAAATTGTTAGATCAAATAATTGTTTTTGTTATATCATAATTATTTGATTTGATTATTAATCTTTAAAGAAGCTATTTTTATTTAACTTATATTTGATCTTTTTGGTCTAGGATTTACTAGTTGATTTAATTTAAATGACATATGTTTTGAATCATCTAGTTAGGATTATTCATTATTAAATCTGTTCTAGAACACACACGGGCACTTGTATTTTTGTGCTAACTATTTTGCAGTTACTTCGGGAACGTATCTGATTGACGAGAAGCTTATTGGAACGTTGGTCTGGAAACCGCTCACGTTAATATTGGAAACTGTGAAAACAGAGCAGGGGCTCGTAAGTAAAGTACATTGGGGCAGTATCCTAGGGAAGGTAGCATAAGACCGAGTTTGTACTTAAACATTTGATTTTCATAGTGGAAAGTTAGGTGGTCCGGTGGACCAGTGGTTTTCCTCTTAGGTTATTGTTGTGGCCTAGGTTGTTTCCACCTAAAAATATCACGTGTTATTATTTTATTTTCGCATTTATTTTTACACACGATTGCATGTCTGGCTGCTTTGTTTAGGTTATTAAATTATAAATTAGTAAGAATTAAAAATAACTTATTCACCCCCTTTAGGTTAATTAGGTCCATAATTTATAAACTTTAAAAGATTCTCACTAAACTAATCCATTATAAAAAATATAAAAAATTTAAACCCAAATTTATTAACTTAAAGTGACTTATTTTATCAATATTTAATGTAAGTATTAATCAAAATAGTTGATTTACATATAAACTTAAACATTAAATGTTAAATTGATATGAAAAAGTTAGAAAGTAAGCTAAAATTTGTATTAAATAAAATATTAATCAAAATAGTTGATTTACGTGTAAATTTTAAACATGAAATGCTAAATTGATATGAAAAAGTTACGAAGTAAGTTAAAATTTGTATTAAATAATAAAACTATTGCTAATAAAATCTTATGAATATGTGTAAGGTAGTTTACATAAATTGCATCAAACCTATGTTTTGCATTGCCAAACTATACTTTAAGAGAATTTTCAAAAAATAAGTGCACAATAATTGAAGCTTCCCCCTCCTCCCCCTTACTTATGAGGCAACACTTAAAAAAATGTCCCACGTGAGTTTAGTAACTTAATAGTATTTTAATTTAATTTTTGATATTTTTTATACGGCATCAATACTTAAAAAAAGTACCAATATATTTAGAACAATTTTTCATTTTATTGGATTTTTTTACATTTATACAACACATATATTTTTAATTAAATATTTTTGTGATATTTTCGTCGTCACTAAAATACTAACATTTTTTTTTCATTATTTTTGATTCTTTAAATAAAATTTTAATACTTTTTGACTCCTTTAACTTACTTATTTTATTCTTTTAATTATTCAAAATCATTAAAATATTTATTTAAGGATGCAAAAATAATAAAACAAATATATTAATGTTTTAAGGATAAAGATAAAAATACCAAAATATTATTCATTAAAAACACATTATTTTTAAATATAGTTATGAATAAAATATCATCTCTAAATTAAGGGTAAAAGAAGAAACATAAATGAAATTCGGATATTGCTAAGTTACAAAAACACCAAAAAAAAAAAAAAACCCTCCTTTCCCTCCACTTTAAATCACCAACATCTTCAAAATCACAATGAGAAGATGTTGGATATGAGAAGCCATCAAAAAACTGTGTTGGCTTGGTGTAAAGTTTAGTTTGTTATAAGCTTTTCCGGCTAAGAAGAATCTGAGACTACTCTACCTTTGAAAGTGGAGGAAGCATAGGATTATATTTTGGATTTGGCATAAGTGCTTTTGAAAGGATATTTTAGAATGTGCTGTCAAGCATCAGTACTAACACCCTTTTTCCATGTCAATAAATTTGTGATCATGGCTTTCTAATGAATACTCACAACCTGTTCAATTCCTTACTCGATCCAATTACAAAAACAACAACTAACAGCATAAGTCCTTTTTGTCTTTGAGTTTCAAACAGAAAGAGAGCTTCAACAACAATAAGATGGTGAAGTTTTCTAAGCAATTTGAGGGGCAATTAATTCCTGAATGGAAAGAAGCTTTTGTTGATTATTGTCAACTAAAGAAAGACCTCAAAAAAATCCATCTTCTTAATACTTGTAATAATCCAAATTATAACAACAACAACAAAAACCACCAAAATAACTCTTTGTCCAATACCCTTTGGACCTCTTTGAGGAAAATCGCTTTCTTTGGTCCTCAACATAAAGATCACGAAGTTACTCATGTACTTAATTTTTTCTCTCTACCCTTATTCTCTTTTCAATTTATCTTTCTGCCCAGATAAAAACATTTTTGTGGGTATAATCGAAAATGTGCTTTTTTTTGGTCCATGATATTTTTGATAAAATGTTTGTGTGCGTCTAATAATGAACAGGTTCATAAGAAGTTAGCCTCATCAGCTAGTAAAGGAGATGTATATGAGACTGAATTGTTGGAACAATTTGCTGATACTGATGCTACTAAGGAATTCTTTACATGTTTGGACCTTCAATTCAATAAAGTTAATCAATTCTTTAAAGTTAAAGAGAGAATTCTTGGATAGAGGAGGGTCTTTGAAAAAACAGATGGAGATTCTTGTTGAGGTCAAAAGTGCTTTTAACCAAAAGCATCGTATGAGCACTTCTTCACAAGACTCCAAGGAAGATGCCTCCATTTCATGCACATTATCTTGTGGTATATATTTTAGGTTTTGAATGAAAATTTATGAGACAAATGTTGTAATCTATTGCTTGTTTTTCATGGTTGATTTGTTTGTTATAGAGAGAGAGAGAATATGAAGCTCGTAAACTCTGCTCTCTTCTTAGGAGAAGTAGGAAGAGAAATGTTATTATATAGACAATCAAAACCAACTGTAAAGCCAATTGGTGTAAAAGAAATATAACATAAAATACAACTATTATAGCAGATTTAACAAGCCTAAATTAACAGAATTAGTTTAGTTTATCATCCCCCTCAAGTGAAAGGGTCTTAGAGTGATACAAAGATGAGTTTTGAGGGACAAGAATCTTGAACTTGGGAGATGTTTGGTCATGAGATTAGCTGGTTGGGCTTCAGTAGGAACAAAGTGCAGCAATATCTTTCATCTTAGAACATGATTGCGGATGAAGTGAAGATCTATTTCTATGTGCTTCATTCTTGCATGAAACACGAGATTATTTACCATATGAGAAGCATTGATATTATCATACCAGAGTAGAGGAATTTCAAGTTTGGAAACACAGAGTTCTTGTAACAAGGCTTGCATCCAAACAATCTCGGTAGTAACTAAGGCAAGGTCACGATATTTTGATTCTACACTACTTTGAGACACCACCTTTTGTTTGAAAGAGGACCAAGAGACTAAGTTGTCCCCTAGATAAACTAGATATCCATTTGAACTTTTCCTGTCATCTGGCTATGCCCCCTAATTTGCATCTGTGAATCCTTCTATTGTCAGGTTGTTGGAAGGACTTAACAATAATCCTTCTTGCATTATTCCTCTTAGATACCGAAGGATCCTTTTGACTGAAAGCCAATGAGCTGAGGTTGGTTGTTGCATGAATTGGAATGCCTTATCCACCAAATTTGGAAAAATTCTTCCCAATAGTGCCCGGTGTTTTTGCTAGTTTGGTATCAAAAATTTTAGTTTTATGTAGCAGTTTTGAAACATATTTAGTTTGACTTAAATGCATAGAGCTTTCATTGTAAGAAACCTCTATCCCGAGGAAGTAGGATAGCTTCCCCAAGTCTCTTAAGGTAAAAACATAGTTAAGCTTAGCGATGAGTTAGGAAATTTGGATTGATGAACTACCAGTAACAATTATATCATCAACATAGACAAGAACTATCAGAGTTGTAGACTCACCAAAGTGCAGAAACATAAGAACTATCAGTTCTAGAATTGTTGAATCCCCACTGTAGAAGAGCAAAACTGAGTCATTGAAACCGAGTTCTTGGTGCTTGTTTCAAACCATATAAAACTTTATCCAATCTACACTCTTTGGTTGGGAATTGAGTGTCCAAATAGCCAGAAGGTTGAGACATATACACCTGCTCTTCTAACTCACCATTTAGAAAAGCATTATGAACGTCAAGTTGTCGAATTTCCCACTTAAAATTGAGAGCAACAATGAGTACAATGCGAATAGTTGCAACCTTAACCACTGGACTAAATGTCTCAAAATAATCAAGACCAAGAGTTTGGTTATATGCTTTAGCCATAAGTCTGGCTTTATACCTCTCTATGGTCCCATTTGGCTTGTGTTTCAACTTGTACACCCACTTATAGCCTATTACATTAACATCAGAAGGCTGTTCAATAAGATCCTAAGTATGGTTTCGATGAAGATCAGCAATCTATAAACCCATAGCTTGAACCTAGTTTGGATCTTTGAGAGCTTGTTTGAGAGTATACATTCTGAGATCTTAACAGTAGAGAGGTCAATGATGATCTTTTTCTTGGTTATACCTCGCATTAACCTTGTTTTCATGCGTGAAGCTGGAGGAAGAAAATTAGTCTGAGCCTCATGGGTTGCCTTAAGTAAGGTACTGGAGGCACGAGTTATAGTAGGATTACTCACAGAATTTGAAGTTTCACTCTTGGATAGGGATGAAGGGGATGGTGACTCATGAATGCCATTAGAATAGAAGGTTGAAGAAGGAGAGGAAGTTATGATGGCTTGAGTGAAAATTTCTGGTAAAGTGTCTTTGTTTGGGTAGAGAGAGTGAGCTTTAGCTAGAGGAAATTGCCCCTCATCAAAGAAAACATGAGGGGTAACATAGACTCGTCCAGTCAAAAAATCAAGACACAAAAATCCTTTGTTATGGAGACTATAACCAAGAAAGAGACATTGAACAGAACGGTATTGCAACTTGTGATTATTGTAAGGATGAATGAACGGGTAACACAAGCAGCCAAAGATTCTACATGACTTGTAATCTAGAATCTTTTGGAAAATAGTGAAATAAGGTGATGTATTTTGGAGTACCTTACTTGGCATTCTATTTATGAGAAAGGTAGCTGTCTGGAAGGCATATTACCAGAATATCATTGGTAAGGAGGCATGAGCTAACAAAGCTAATCCAGTTTCAACAACATGCATGTGCTTCCTTTTAACTCTCCCATTTTGAGCAGAATTATAAGGATAAGAAAATCGATGAAATATCCTAGATTGCTAAAGAAAAGTCATGAAATACTTGAACTCTCCACCATTATCAAACTACAGTCATTTGAGTTTAGCATCAAACTGATTTTCTACTTGGAGTTCGAACTGCTTAAACACATGAAGAGCTTGATCTTTTGTTTGGAAAGGATATAACCATGTGTATCGCGAGTAGTCATCTAGAAATAAGATGAAATATCTGGCGCCAGATGTAGACTTGACTAGGGCAGGTCCCCATTGTTTGGAGAGGATAGAACTATGTGTACCGCGAGTAGTCATGTAGAAATAAGATGAAATATTTGGCGTCAGATGTAGACTTGATTGAGGCAGGTCCCCAAATGTTAGTGTGAAAAAGTTCCAAAATTTTGGAAGCACGAGAAAGTGAAAGGTGAATAGGTAATCTGTGACTTTTAGCAAGTTGACAAGAAGAGCAAATAGAAGAGCAAACAATAGTTTTATTCTTTTCATAAGGGATATTGCAACTTTGTATTACTTGGGTTGCAATGTCAGTGGTAGCATAACTTAGTCTGTGATGCCATAACTGGACTTTATTATCAAAAATACTCGAATTATGAGAGTAAAAAGTAGAAGAATTATTAACACCAACACAAGTTACTTTCTTGTTGTTCAAAGCTGGAAATCTATAAAGTCCATTCTTAAGCCTACCTTGAGCAAACACCTTCTTCGTACGTAGATCCTTCACAAAGAAACGATTAGATTGAAACTAAATTAAGGTATTATTGTCTGAGTAGAACTTAGCAACACTTGTCAAATTTGCTGATATAAAGGGAACATGAAAAACCTTTTTAAGATGAAAAGAATGTGAATCAAATAGTAAACGATGAGAGTAAGTGTTAGAAATGGATAGGTGTTTACCATTACCAATTGTCACCTTATTTGTACCCGTGTATGGTGAAGGACTAGTTAGATTTTCCACATTTTGAGTCAGATGGTGATTTGCTCCAGAGTCAAGATACCAAGTGTCATCTGCAAGATTATTAGAAGAAGCAACCATAACAGTTATAGAGTTTGGATTACTAGCATTTTAGGAAGGAGTATCACTATTCTGAGAGCTCTGATAAGAGATATCAAATTTGTGATAAAATATCTGAACTATATGGCCAAACTTGTCACACAATTGGCATTATGGCTTCTCAGAGTTGTTGGAATTGTGTTTTCAATTATGGCCATATCTACTCCCACGACCACGACCTCTGTAGGTATAGTTGCTGGTATTTGGAGTATGATTTTTTCCTTGATCATCATTATATTTTCTTCCACCACCTCTGTTATTAGAGGAGGAGGCATAATTGGCAAACATAGTGAAAATTTGTTCAATCAAGGTTTGTTGCTCAAGACGATGTTCAAAAGCTAGAAGCATACTGTGAACAGCTTCAATAGAGATCTTGTTATCTCTAATGTTAATAGCAGTAACAACTATATTGTAGTCGGATCCAAGGCTACCGAGGAGATTCATAACCTGGTCTTGTTCTAAGACAGGTTCTCTAATGGCTACTAGACTATCTATAACTCCTTTGACCTTCATGATATAGTCTATCATAGACAAAGATCCTTTCCTAATAGACTGTAACTCGAGCCTGAGCTACATTATTCTGGCTTTGGAGGAAGACAAGAAAGTTTTCTCCAACACATTCCAAGTAGAGTGAGAAGAGTTATGACCTATGATCTGTGCCACGATCGTTGGTGTGAGAGATAAGTAGATCCAACTGACGATTGTTTGATCTTGTCTTCTCTAAGCAACAAAGGTTGGATTGATCAATCCTAGACTTAGTTTTTTGTCTGGACAGATAGAAGATCCTTCTATGAAATCTTCAAATCCATTAGCAAAGACAACATTATCAATCTGAGATCTCCACAGAACGTAATTAGTCCGATCGAGTTTCACAGACATAGTATTATTAAGCATCTGATAGGAAAGAATGGACATCATCGTCGAGCTTTGTCTAGATCCAATCAAACCAGAGGATGAAGAAAATTGAGTGGAAGCGGAAGCCATGATTGGATTCGATCGAGCGATGTTCTGATACCAAGATAGAGAATATGAAGCTTGTAAACTCTGCTATCTTCTTGGGAGAAGCATGAGGAGAAAATGTTATAACATATTTAATAAGCCTAAATTAATAGAATCAGTTTAGCTTATTATAGAGAAGGAGTCTATTAAGAACAAACATAACAAGAAGAGCATTTAGAAAAAAAAAGCACAAATGAGTTGGAGAAAAATGAAGAGACATGCTTAGAATCACCAAGATCATATGAAGTTGGGAAATCAATGAGAATGAAAAGAGAAGATTCCACAAGAAATCTCTCAGGAGACATACTCAATTGCCAAAGAAAGAACTTAAAGATAAACATTCCCTTGACTACACCGCCGCATACCTTCTAAGCGATTAGCTGTTTAGTTAAGGAAGATTTTGTTAATCAGTACAAAAGATGTGCTCCACATGGCAATAATAATAAGTTGCATAAGACAAAGCTTCACCATGCAGAGAAAATGATCAAAGGAGCTTTTGTTTAACTTTATTAAGGGTTGAATTATCTCCAGACTTATAGGTATTATCAATTAGCTTTAAAATGTCAAGTAATTGAAAGAAGTTAGTACTATTTTGGTAGGTTCATAACTTAAATAGCATTTACAGGTTTTACATATAATGAATTAGCCCCAAAACATCACACACCTATGCTATATGTTCACAAAATGCATATTCATTTACTTATAGAATATACATAAATTAGATATATATATACATATATATACATACTGTGTATAAATTAAAATGTTATTTTAAAACCGATTTAACTAGTCCGACATATGTGCTATTCTAAGACTTTAAATCTTATTTTAGAGTAAATCTTAATTGTTTCTTGTAATTATATTATTTTCAAGAACTTGAACATGCTTGCTTTTATAAATTTTTTGAAGAGGTTTGACAAAGTAAGTAAATCACAACTTTATAGTTTTACAAACATAGCATTCTTGTAGGCATATGTTGATGAAAATCAGCTTTCTTTGTTATTTTAGGTTACTGGAAAACAAGTGTTTCCAGTTTATCTAAGAGTAGTTGAGAGTTCATATTTCAACAGCTCAGACAAGGTAAGAGAAATATCGAATGTAAGTGATATTGAGATATTTTGAAGAATATTGATGTTCAAATGTTAGGCACCAGCTATCATTTTCAGCTGACATTTTTTCAGACAATTTTAAGTGGCCATTCATTCAATATTCATGTTTACATATTGGGTTTGCCTTAGATTTAGTAAAATCATACTCAGATTTTCTTGTCTGATACCTTTGCAATGGGTAAAGGCAAACAAGAGTCCCGCGTAGAAAGAATATGAAAATTTAAATGGTTTCAGAAAATAAGAAGCACAACTCTATAATTAAACTGTAATATTTGCTTATTAGTTTCAAAAAAATGACAGGAAATGAATTTAGGAGATGAAGTTGAGGAGCTATTTATCAAACACTTTGCTGATGACGATCGAAGGAAGGGTATGAAATACCTTAAACCGCATCAGCATAAAGATTTTTCACATTCTGTAACCTTCTTCATTGGTAAGGGAATTGTAAATTAAAAAAAAAAAAAGAAATTGTGACAACTTTTACTCAAAAGTTTTTGGTGGACAACTTTATAAGCTTTATTCATTTTGTGAAGTTCCATTTGTCCATTAGACTTTGCTTACTTTTTTGGTGTACAAAGCACATTTCCCAGACATAGTCATACTTAAAACCATTTTGTCCCACAAGGTTAGGCCTTGAAAAGTCACGTTAAAAAGGAAAAAATCTCACAAGTTTGTAATAAATTATAAATAATTTAGTGTAGTATTATTAATTAGTATTCATTTAACTACATCAAATGAAATCATTAAGTTAATTATAATTATGATAAATAAAAAAATTAAAAAAAATAATTCAACTATTTGTTTCCTTATCGAGCAAGTTAAGAGCACTAAAACTATGTACAGTTAAAAATAAAATAAAAACATGAACTTTATTGAACTTTGAACTTGAATTACTACAATGGACGAATGTGGTCTTAGTTTTAACTTTATCCTATCCTAAAAGAAAGGAAAGGAAAATATTACTAGGTTAATATGATTAAGCCTCCGCTGTGCAACTAAGAAACACAATATAGCCTAAATTCCTAGTTTAGTGATTGTTATAGCTAAACAAATTAAGACCCAAAAAACAAATGCATAGCCTTGCACAGAAATTAATAAAAAAATTATTGAATAAATGGTATTCGAACCTGTAACTCTGTAAGTTAAAACAAGAGATGGGTCAATCTTATTACCAGTCCACAAAGTGAACCAAAAATATTGATAAATTCTCTTTGACTTAAACAGGGTTATTCATCGGATGTTTCATTGCACTCTTTACTGGCCATGTCATTATGGGTCATATTACTGGTTTGTATAGAAGGCATCAAAATTCAGTGTACATGGAAACTGTCTATCCAGTTCTTTAGTAAGTACCATATTTCAGCACTGCTTCGATTCATTAAAAAACAAAGATCTCTTTTTTAAGTACAATTTATTGTGTATTTGCTTCAAAGACAGCTACATAATATGACTGACTTCTTTTGCAGCATGTTCAGCCTATTGTTTTTGCACTTGATATGGTTGCAATATCTATGCATGGAAAAACTAGAATAAATTACAGCTTCATATTCGAGCTTTCTCCAGGGAGCTACAGAGATGTATTTTTTATCTGTACCACATCAATGAGTATTGTTGTAGGAGTTACGTTCCTTCATTTGGTATTATTTACAAAAGGATATTCATATTTCTTATTTATTGGCCCAAAACAGATTTTTCTAACCCAAAACCTGTTGGGAAATAACGCAAATTTCCGATAAGCCAAACTTATGAGAAAACAAGAATAGAAAATAGCACACAAATTTGATAACGGAGTTCGGCCAATCTTGTTTACGTCTCCGGACCTGCTGCAGATCTTTTTACTAAAAGAGGAAAAATTACACAAGGTGTTTACAACACTCAAAACTCACAACCCAATTACACCCAAGAAAATTACTCTCAATTTTCTCTCACAAAAGCTTTGCTCTCTAAGCTTTTCTCTCAATTGGAATGAACACTTTGGATGATTAATTCATTACAATTACACATCTATTTATAGGAAAATTCACTCCTTGAATTAATCCTTAAATTAATGGTTCCTTGAATTGCTCCTTGAATTAAGCTCCATGTTTTACTCCTTGTTTTGCTCCATGTTTTACTCCATGTTTTGTTCCATGTTTTGCTCCATGTTTTACTCCATGTTTTGCTCCATGTTTTGCTCCTTAATTTGCTCCTTAAATGAAGGAGCTTTATAACAACAATCTCCAACATTCTCCCACTTGAAGACTGATTTTAATCTGTCTTCACACCTCGATCAATGCAGCAGCTTTTCTAGTCTTTGTTACTCTAGCAGACCAACTGAAGTTGAGCACAACTTCAGTTTGTCAATAGTCACCACCTTTGTTAACATATCTGCTGGATTTTTGCTTCCTTGAATCTTCTCCAATATTAACACATCATCTTCCAAT